>JAWNPH010000002.1:27500000-30000000 GCA_035047645.1 Drosophila merina
TATCTGAGGGAAAGAGCACACCAGTGCGATTAGGACCTAGAAAAAGGAATCTATGGAGGGTTTATTAGGAGACTTCGGGGACTATCCGACTCAATAGTAGCCGAAGGTGATGTCGTGCAGGGGCTGGGCGTTGCCCTGGGGCAGGGCGTAGTCCCTGGCCAGCTGGTCCAGTAGGCTGCCGCCACCACCGCCGCTGCGAGCCTGTGGCTGGGGCTGGTAGCTCTGTTGGACGGGACGTGCGGGCGGGGCCTGAGAGGGGGCGAAGCCCACCGGTTCCAGGAGCGGACGTCCGCCGGAAGCGGGTGCCAGGAAGCCCTGGGCGCGAGCGCTGCTTGGAGGTGGGGATGCAGGGGGCAGAGCGTAGACTGGACGGGAAATCCGCACATTGGAGGGTCCGTCGCCGAAGCTCTGCGACTGCGAGTAGTCCGGTTCAGGGCGGGCGGGGCGCTGCAGTGGCGAGTACAAGACATCGGTGGTTCGCTGGGCGCCGGAGACTTGGATGCGGGGTGGCGCCGGACCCACCGACGGCTGGTGGTGCGGCTGTGGCTGCGGCTGTGGCAGTGGCAGAGGCTGGTGCTGCGGTTGTGGTGCATACTGGACACGACGTGGTGGCTCCTCCTCCTCCTCGTATTGCACGTACTGTGGCTGTGGCTGCGGCTGAGGGCGTGGCTGTGGTCGGGGCTGAGGACGCTGAACGCGCTAAAAAAAAAACCAGTTATAACCAAATTTATCCCAATAGTGCGGAAACTCACATATGGCTTTTGGGGCCTTTGGGGTGCCGGCTCATCTGCATAGTCGGGCTCCTCCTTGGCTGTTTCGTCTACCAGGGTGGGTGGTGCCACCGTAATGCCCTCTCCGGATGGCTGGAAACCGTACTTGTTGGCGCCGTACTCCACAACCCGCACCTTTCCGGTCTCATCCACATAGCCGTACTTGCCCTTGACCTCTCCGGTGGCCAACTTGGTCTCGATTTTGAAGGAGCCATCGGCGCCCTCGTACCCGTATGTATAGGAACCATCCTCGTTGTGCCTGGCGGAGGATAATGCCCCAAATGATTAATGATTGCCAGCAATGACTAGGCTTCGTATTAAAAAACAATTAGCCGAGATGAATTTATGAAGATTAATTGGTCGCAAACGGAAGATTAATCACAAGATTGTGAACCCAGCTTCCGAATTATTTATTTAACAAATAGAAGCTCTACTCACTTGTTGATCTGCTTTAGAATAGGCACTGGAGTGGCTCTTTCGACCGGGGCAGGAGCCGAATTTGTTCGCAGTCGCAGGGGAGCTGTGCGTGGTGTGTTCTCCTGATAGTCCTGGTAATCCTGGGCCAACGACAAGCCCACTCCCACGATCAGGCAGCCGAAGAATAAGACGCGTTGCAGCTGCAAGGAAATGCTTGTGAACCCGGGAAATGGCAACCGGTTCGCTAATTGCAGCCTGTCCCGCCGGAAAGGTTGGACTTCCATCGCGGCCGGACAGGCGCCCACCTTGACAATGTGTCTGTGTGTTACCCAGAATGCCAGACGTCTACAAAAGTCTTAAGTCTGCCGTTGCTGGGCATGCCTTTCACTTTTTTCCACCGGCCAATGACACCCTCAATGCCAAGCAGGAACCGAGACTCGGTTGCATATACATTTGTGGGAAGTATATTTCTTTGGTGGGGAGTTGCATAAAGCCCAAGCCCAGGCCAAGTGACACGCGATATGGCAGTTCAAGTGGATGGGCATGGATGGGTTTTTAATCGAATGCTGCGAGAGCTGGAGAAATGCTGGAGAAGATGTCAGGGGGTCTTGAGTGCCAGAGAGCCAGGAAGCCAAGGGGCCAGGGAATGCCAATTATCGTTGGCCAGCGAAGTGACTCCCACACCAGGCGCACATTGCAGCTGCAATTGGGTAATCCGGCAGCAAAAAAAAAAACCAGAAAGGGGCATACACAAATGATGTGAGCCTCGGAAAAAGTTCCCACACTTGCCGAAATGTGTTGCAAGTATAAGTACATATATGCCACTGCGGCAGCTGGGAGATCCATTCAAGGCACACAAATGCCAAAGAAATTTGCAAGAAATTACTGGCAAACCTGTTGACAGAGACAATGTATGGTACAAGGCAGCCTGCAAGAATGTCATTCAAATAATTTCTTGCCAAGCCACGCGACGAATAAAACTTTAATGTGATTAAAAAATTGTTTCCTGGCTTTGTCTGATTTTAAGATATTTAATCATGGCCAGCCGGTTATTTATAAAACTTTTAAAGTAATTAAGTTTTCTATGGATTAACTTCCTGTGGAGGAAACTCTGCCATATCCGTTGTCCCTCTGAAAACGTTTCAATCGGAATTTGAGTCAACACCAAACGATGCCATTAGATCGAAAAGCTGTGTGTTTTTAGGGGGATTGAGAGCAAACAAATCCAAAGAATTGGCTCTGGCTTATTTGGCTTTTCCTCCTTTTTGGCATTTGGATCTGTGGCGTTTTTGCTCGACCATTCCGCATGCCGAAACCTTTCACTATCTAGGCTCTCGGCAGCCTTGGCTTGTTGCAGGCAAACGGACAGGTAGCTAGGTAGCCAGAGAACCGATACATGTCCAGATACAGATACAGATACAAGTGCAGGCTGGTTGGAATGGACGACGACATGCACATGGGACCGGTGCACCAGAGACACAGACACAGACCAGTGACTGACCATAAAGTTGACTACCGCGTGTGAACTGAGCCAGAGTTTGCCTTTGATATTTTCGCGCTCGAACTGTGGACTGAAGCAGAAAAAAGACTGAAACCGAGACTGAACTGTGAGTTTTGGCCAAGTTTGAAGCCAGCTTGTTAACGTAACTTGTGCTGGTTGAAGTTCCTGCAACTATTTCTTCGCTTCTCGAACTACGCTTATAATTTTAGCGTTTTTTTATCCCTCCCCCCAACCAAGCCAAGAAGCTGCTGCGTTCGTTCATAAATTATGTCAAAATCGAGTTACCAAATTGGGTGCCAGGTTGGAAAATGTCGCTGGCAGGCGGGCTAACCGAACACCGAACGGAGCTGAACAATTGCCATCGGGCTGGGAGCAAATTAACGGTTCGCTCGATTTGCATAGCAAATTATGCGATATTTGCACAACCGTCTCGGCAATGCGACGATGACGCAATCATCCAGATCAGTACCTGGATAAATATATATTTTCTTGCCACGCACTCAGGCACTCTACTCCAGCACTCTAGCACTCTAGCACTCTAAGCTGGTGACCTTTTGGCATTTGGACCCCGCCAAGGGACCACCCATTTGTGTTTTTTCTGCTTTTGGCAGGTACCTCCCACTCACATACCACTTTCATGTTGAGTTGGAACCGCTGATTGGCTCTTTGTGGCACCGAGCTATTTCGAATCGATTAACAACTTTGAATGCAATCGCAATCGCAAAAGGCCTTCGCTGGCAACACCCAACCAGGTATCCAAGTATCGAAGACAACAAAAAGCACTTTCAATTTCGATTCCTCTAATGAACCGGACGACTGGATCGGTCTCGGATCTCGAATCTCGAATCTCGAACAATTCAGTCAAATCTTTGGACCCACTTGGGTTTTGTAAGCCTTTTTTTTTTGGATCACTGGGTGATCGCGTGGAGCATTAACTTAAAGACCGACGGCGACTGAGACGCCCAGGTTGTTGTATTTCGCTTTATATACCGATCGAGGAAAACCTTTTTATTTCTCCCATAACGGACCACCACCAATCACCGCTGCACCGCCGCAAAATATACCAACGCTGCTGGAACCACCGCACCACAAAACTTCACCAACGTCAGGACGGAGAGCCGCTGGGGAGCGGCAACGGGCGCCAGAGAAACGGAGAATCGCGGAGCGACGGAGAGCTGGGATCGAGTTTGGAGACAGAGACTCTCTGTGCTTTTCGCGAGCTTTTCTTAGCCTGGTCAAAAGAAAAAGCCATCAATGGCTCAATGGCTCAATGACAATAATTACAGCTTTTATTGATTAAATATTACTTTTAAACATATTTTTATCTAACAAATAACAGCAGTTGATATCCCTCATCGGGTCGTACCTTCCCTAGTTCTAAGTTTTCCTTAAGCTCTTACCACTTTAATAAATCTAACAAATTTAATAAATTACTCTCGAAACCAAGGCAGAACCTCCTACCAACCTTAACCTTCTGGGCGGCCATGGCAACAGTTTCCTCTAGGATGGAACTCCAATGGCCATCGACAATTAATCAAAACCTCGTGGCCCATAAATTGTGAAAAATGAGGCAAAGTTGAAAAGCCGTGTGGCTAATGAATGAAAAAGCCGACAAAGTGAAATGAAGTGTTGCCAATTTGGAAGGTATTTGGCCAGGCCCAGAAATGCTCGCCCTATGACCTCAATATGGGTACTAGAAATTTTTCAATATTTATTAATTTATTAGGTTTCGTGAGTTTATAGGAAATGGAATTGTCCAGTGAACCAAAGTAGAGATTATCTTGGTAATAATATATTTTCATTGGGTGCAACAGGGCGTATGGGTAATCTAGTTTTAATGTTAAACAAACTCTATACCACATGGCGTATGAGTAATGTCACAAACTTCTGCTCTGCTCGAGAATCGTTTTGTGATCCACGCCCTCGCCTCCAGAGTTCTGCATTCGAATCCAGCGGCCTTGTCATAGTCATTCCATTGGAATTGCTGTTGCAAAAAGGCAGGCCACAGCTCAACGGGACGGTGATAGTTCAACTCCAAACTGGTTATCCCCACTGCAGCACATACCAGACCAGGAAACCATGGTGCCGGGTTGCTCGACCCCTCCCAGGTGCCCCACCATTCGGTTAACCACTTTCAACTGCCGCCCATGACGCAGGGCAGTTTCCAGTCTTCAAGTGCGTAAGATTGCTATTTTTTTACGTAGTTTTTTTCGTCTCTGCTGAACATATCAAGTTAAAGACTTGTTTTTTGTCCGGCTTCTAGCTTGTGGGGCAACAGAGCGAGGGGCTAATGGGCGTGCACCTGAACTTGTGCGCCTGCGTAGACGCACTGACGCGATCAAGGTCGAAAGAGCTAGCGAAAATATCTGAAAGTACGCCTCGAATTGAAGATACTCTTGGGGAAACACTGTTAAATGAATTTAATGGAATATAAAGTACTTTTTCCATACCTTAAATTTATTCCTTTCAAGTTCTATCGCATCATCAGAGCTTTGATTTTACTCACCGAGCATAAAGTGGAAAAGTCATTGAAGCAGTTGGAAAAAAAGGACTAAAAATCTAGCTGCTTCCACTTCGCCTACACATTTTGTAGTGCAAATATAACAATCACATTCTGATGACTGTGTGCCCTCGAATTGCATCTTGCAGCTCAGTTGTTGCAAATGTGGCAGCTGCTCGCATAACAAAGCAGACAAATTTGCAGGAAATTCTCGAGTCATGGCAACGCCCCGCCCCGAAAGCCAGTTTTGAAGCAAAAATAAATATTGCAAAAATTACAAACGGTTTCTGTTGGTAAATAGTGGCTGGTATGGGTTTTTACAATGGGTGTAGCCTGGACTTGATTCTTCGTTCGATTCGGGAAAGAAACAATTTAAGATTTTGACTTGCACAGTGGTGGGAAGCCATGGGTACTCCATGGAACGCATAACTGATACCCAAAACACCATCTTATAAACATAATTAAGAGCCAATTAAATTACATGATCAAATCACAATTTAGTTATGAAAAGCCTATTAACGAGGGGTCCCTCTTAGCCCTAATCCACTGTCAGCGGCCCCTCCACACCCAAAAGACAAGGCAGCCCAGTTCCAGCACCAAGTATCCAGCACATTGGTTGGCTTTTGGCCAACTGGTCCGGCCGTTGGTGGCAGTGCATTTGAAAGTGGTTTGGGGCCAGCACATTGCATAAGTGCACCAAATTCCAAGTCAACAGCAAATCCACTTTGGTTTTCTAACTGAATCGCTTTTTTATTTTTCGATTTTTCGATTTTGCTCGATCATTCTGTGTTGACGTAATGGCCAAGCCACTGGCTGGGGCTTTGTTTCAGTTTTGAATTCGCGGGGCGGTCTAATTGAAGCGGAACCTGGTAGTTGGCCAAATTGAATGCCAAAGCAGATACTTGAAATACTTCTGGGCACTGGGCTGGAAAAATGCAACCTCTCAATCACCATTAAATAGTTATGGGCTTCGATCTTTCGAAGCTAATTGAAACACCTTCACCAATTAAGGAATGCCATTTGATCTCTGTTAACACTTTGCGTCTGAAAACTCGTTTTATTACACATATATATGGTATATAGTACGTGGAAGAACATACATAAACAGTAGATATTATTTAGATATCTGTGGGATATGCGGAGTGACTGATTTATTTGGCAGTAACTTGTTGACATTGTCCTCGGACACTTCAGTCGCTGTCTCTCTGGTCCAACTCGAGGCTGCCCCCTGATCCTTGCCCCGGTCCTGGCAAGGCCTCTACTTCCGGCCCGTGTAATCGATGCTGTAGGAGCCCGTGTAAATGTTCAGGTTCCTCAGGGCCGGATGGTGCTGGTTCGGTAATCCGGCGTATTGCTGCTGCTGCTGCGGATTGTAGTAGGACTGCTGGGCGGGGGGATTGTAGTAGCGCGGTTGCGGAGCAGGCGGGTTGTAGTACTGGGGGGCGGGATTGTAGTAGGGACGCTGGGGGGCGGGCTGCGGCTGGTGCTGCTGCTGCTGCTGGGGTGGCGGGGCATAGGACTGGCCCCTTCCAAAGTCGTTCAAGCTAAACTTGCTGGCCGGCGACAGAGGACGATTGAACTTCTGATCCTTGTAGTAGACGGCAGGATCCTCGCGGTACTGGCCATCGTCCAGCTCGTTGGGCCCCAGGGGATACGGGTTGCTGTTGGTCAGCGTTGGAGGCGGCACATTGATGTGGCTACCAGCGGGCTCGAATCCTCGCTTGCTGGCTCCGTACTCGATCTCCCGCACCTTGCCCTGGTCGTCCACGTAACCGTACTTTCCATACACCTCGCCGTTGGGGTACTTTGTTTCGATCTTGAAGCTCTTGTCCGCCGCCTCGTAGCCGTAGGTGTAGGAGCCATCGTCGTTGTGCTTGTCGATCTGCTTCAAGATGGGCACTGGGGTGGTGTAGTCCTGATGTTGCGCATACGCACTGTGGCCCAAAGCCACCAGCACAAGTGCTGCTGCCGAAATCAAGGGCTGCGAAAGGCAAAACAAACAAATGGTTGAACACAATTTGCATATCCCATTTTCGTGGGTTTCGAGTCACACCCATTAATTGTACAAGCTGCAATTACAAATTGCTTTATGGGTTTATTGCTTTACTTTTGGAGCAAGCATTTCAAAATATTTCAATTACTGGCTATGATTATCACTCAAGGACAGCAATTAAGTTGCTTTTATCATAGACTTGGGATCTGAACCGGTTTGCTGAATCGGATTCTAAACAAAACACTGCGCAATTTCATTCAACACTTTAAGGTGTAGTTCCACGTTGTTTTCACTTTTCATCGACCTTGCTGAACGCAGAACATCTTACCAATTTCATCATTCTGCCAACGCTTAGATCTGAATATCCGTCAATGTCGAACCGTTTTCACCAATCTCTGACTATTGTAAAGGCACTGCTGCACTGCTGCACTGAATCGGACAATATGCTCTGCACTTGCACTCGAGACTCTGCGAATCGAAACGACAAACTCGAAAGAAAATCAGGGCGTGCAACGCTTTTATACCACAAGCAACATTTCGCAAAACGAGCCACCGAGGGGCACTTGGTGGGGCGGCAGCAGCGAAAAATAACTACATACGCCAGACAAAATACAAAATAAAGCTTCGACCTGAAGTCGAGCCGAAGTCTGGATCGCTGCCGATCAGCTGCTGAAACGCAAACAAAAACGAAATCGAAATCGAAGCGGGGCTCGGACTCCCGATCCGAGAACCGATTTGACTTGGGGGCTTGGAATGCAGCATAGAAATCGAAAGCAGTCGACGGCCAGCTGGGCGTGAGTACATGAACAAGTACCCACACACTGGCTACCGAAACACTGAAAAAAATATTGAAATTTATATCAAAATAGATATCAGATACAGACACATGAGAGTGCAGGGTAAGTTATATTAAAGAAAACAAGTTTCAAACCTTCGAAAAGTGGACTTAACTCATAGGATTGGTTAAGGATAAAAACAAGTTTTACAAATAAAGCTTTTCCTTAAATAAGTTTGTAAGAAAAGAAGTTCCATCTATCCAATCTTGAATTTTAACGTAATTATTTACATAATACCTCGTACTTCCATTAAATCTAAAACGAAGCCAATGGAGCTTCCAACCCTTCTTTAAAACCCCTATTTTAAACCAACTTCCTGCCATAATATTCCTAGATTGCTTTGGCAATTTTTTAACTCTGGTTTAAAGCTGGTTAAAGCATTTATTTTTCCCTGTGCTAGAAACAATTTCCAATCAGGTTATTAACGTCGCAGTCTTAATATCTTAACCAGCAATTTATGCTTTCAGACCGCACAGCTCACGCATACGCAATGAGATCAGAGAACCACAATCCAGAAATAAGCTGAGCAGAATTTAACAAAATGCCAGTACTGACTGGCACGGAAGTGTTGCACTTGCCAGGCATTCCAATTATGTAAAACGAATGCCTCCAGCCCCCTCCTTGAAAGCTCTAATCGGTGGCCAGACACCTCGACACTTTAACAACCTGCAACCACAACGGGCCACTTTAAGTCGCTTTAGACCACAACCCGACCGACCATTTCTCCTGGTCTGTCAAAATTCACACTTGGCGTTTGGCAAAAACTAAAAAGCAGCAACAAAACTTAATGGCCATTGGCCATTGGCCACACAAAAGTTTGCTTCTGGTCTACTGACCTAGTCCAATGCTTTGGCTATTAAAACAGGTTGCCGGGAGTGCGTCAAGAGATGCCTAAAATAAGCGATGAGTTTTTTCGGGTTTTCAAGATAATTTATGAGATTATTTATTTGCTAGATTTTTTATCAGTCAGTTTTTTATACAGTCGCCAAACTTGCTTTTAAATTGAGGTTTAATATTCAAAACTTTAAAAGAACTTTTTACTATGTTTTAGAGGAGCAGGCTATGAAACTGTCAGTTAAGTGCATACATCAGTTCATTAACCCAAGAAAACAGACCTTGGTCATGGGTGAGGGCATCCTTAAAACCACATAACTCAATCCTCAGCCCTAAGCTGCAATATTCCCAAACTGCAAAAGGAGATCTATAAAATGGATTGAATTCATCAACTCAGTTTGTTATCAACACAACGACTTGACAATTTTTTATGGTCTTGGAAAACCAGTTGCGCTGTTGCCTCAGTGAGATAATCACTGACTAGAACCCATCTAGACATATATTATTTACATATATTATATATAATACAAAAACACTCATATGCGACTTTCGTATATTACAGCTGGAAATGGATGCGGCTTGGAGCCAAAAGCCTAGGTAATAATGTCAAGATTAATTCATTTTTGGGCTAGGGCTCCGGATCATATGACTTCTCGAAACGGATTTAGTCACCCTGTACGAGAACCACAACAAGTCTAATGCGGACAAACTTGTTTACTTACTAATTAAACCGAAAACAGAGTAGGAATATATAAACTAAATATATAGAATGCGAAACAAAGAAATGATTTTAAAAAGTACACATATCAGCATTTCATTTCGGATAAAATACTCAAAACCTGGGATGTATCGTCATTTGGTTCAGGGCCTTCAAAGCAAACAGTTCTAGTTTTTTAAAATCGCCAAGATGCTCATCAAAGTGTCCAAGTTTTTAACCGTATTACTCCTTTTAGTAGCAGCCGTTGAATCCTCTAAATATTTGTCTGAAAAACGTGAGATATTCTCCGGATTTCAAGGGTTTCGAATTCTAATCGTTCTTTAAAAATTCTATATTTTAGCGGACTTTCTTACACCTTGTGCAGAAGGCGATAATCCTTGCCTCACCGCCAATTTTCAGACTTTCTTCCGCCAATGGAAGGATGGCATTCCCGGCAACACTGCCGTCGGATCCTTTGATCCTCTCTATATAAAGCGTGTTAAGTTTTCGCAGGATGCCAATAATGCCATAGCCATAAATGCAGATCTGAAGGAAGTCTATGTTGCCGGAGCTGGCCAGGCGGTTGTCAAGGAGGCTAGGTAAGAAAATATTTTTATTTTCAGAATCTACGAAGTCATTCTCCTTTTTCGATTTCTTAGTTACCACAACTATGTGGCAAAGGCCTTGATTACAGTGCCCAAGTTGCGTTTTAACTTCGATTACAAGGTCAAAGGACATGTGGTAGCATTAAATCTTAATGGACATGGATCTGGTTACTTTGAGTCTGGTAAGTACAGAAGCTATCCGCCTTCGTGAGTATTTAATAACAAGAATCCTTTATAGAAAATCCTTTGATTTTCCTGGAAATGGCGGTGAAGCCACGAACCTCTCCCGAAGGCGTTTTCGCCGATGTCCAAAGTGTCAAGGTCACTTTCCGCGAAATCAAACAGTTCCGCATTAAGCTGGAAAATCTCTTTGGAGGCAACAAGGATCTGGAGGACACGGCCCACACGCTCTTCAACGAGAACTGGAGGGACTTCTACGAGGTCCTGCGTCCAGCCGTGGAGCAAACTGTTTCGGGAGTGCTCCTCGATCGCTTCAAGAAGACCTTCGACTTCGTGCCAGCCACCTACTTGATCAAAGACTTTCACTGAGAAGATTTGAAACAGGTTTAAAAAATATAATCACTTCTTTGAAGGTTCTTTAAGTCTAATAACCTTTTGATTGTGGTTTTATTAGTCACCCGAATTAGATTAGCAGTTAATCGTTTTAATAATTTTAAAGTATCAGTGATGTTATAATATGGGTTACTATTATTATAAAGAAACAAGTAAATAATTGTACTTTTTGGTGATATTTCTTCTCTCATTACACTTAAGATCATAATATACTTAATAGTAGCTAGTTAAGGCAGGAAATAGGTGAAATAAACGTTTAAAAATATTCAAATGAAGCGAATTGTACTTGGCCCCGGCATCGTTAAGTGTTTGTAAGTCGTTACCAAGTTGAGAGACTCCGAACTTGGATCTCGGATTGCGAATCTCGTATGTCGGATCATGCCGGGTGAGAATAAAATGCTGGCCAGCAGTCAGAAGCCGTCTAGTCGACCAAATAGCTTGACACCGATTGATGTGACTGAGCAGCGGCTCTAGGAGTATCAGATACAGATACCTCAGACGAGATACAGTGCCACTTGGACAAAATGCTCAGCACGCCCCATGGCCTTAGGCCGCTTGGACTAATTGCGATCTTGTGCCTCAACGGCATCGCCTTGACATCTGCAGTCGCATTTTATACTGAAAAGCGTAAGTAGATTAATCGAAGTAAAGGATCCTAGAAGACTAGAAGATTTTCCTGAAAAAATTCTTAGCCGACTTTCTGCCGACTTGTCGTATTTACGAACCCGGTTTCACAAAATGCTCAACAAACAGCATTCAGAAACTTCTCGACCAATTGAATATTGGTATTCCGGAGGTGCTGGAACGCTTTGGCCCTTTTGATCCCATGAAGGTCAGGGATATTGTCTTCAAGCAGGACAACAACGAAGTGGCCACCATTAGAGCCAACTTAACTGAGGTTGTTGTTAAAGGATTTGCCAAGACCAAGGTCAAGGAGAGCCGGTAAGCATGTATATTTAAATTTTACATTAACTTTTATTGAAATACTCGTATGCTACAATATTTTAGAGTCAGCAAGAAAGATTTTGGCTGGCAAACAAAACTCTATCTGCCAAAAATGAGACTGGACGGCAAATATGATATGGCTGGCCGTATACTCCTAATACCGCTTAGTGGATCTGGCAAAATATTCATTGAGATCGGTGAGTAGATTTTATTTTATAAATAAAATATATCCTATATAATTATGCACTTAACTCTTCTTCAGATGATATGGATATCCTTTTGATAACTAAAACCCGTCTTTACGAAAAAGGTGGCTTCACTTTTGACAATGTAACTTCTGTTCGGGTGCAGCAACTTAAACTCACAAAAGTTCGAACTTATTTGGATAATTTATTCAATGGCCGAAGCAAGGAGGTGGAACGCAGTACGAATCAGTTTTTCAATGACAATTGGCGTGATTTCTACGAAGCCCTCAAACCTCTGATCATTGAAACTGTTGAAAATATTCTTTATGATGTTATGTCCACGGTTTTTCATCTGATTCCTGCCAACTTTTTTGTGGAGGACATTCCAACTCCGCAACAATTGTACGGCCCAAAGAAATTGAGTTGAGTCTTAAAAATAAATACAGTGCATTTTTGTTTTCCCCGGTCTTTATGATATTTATTAATTGTAAGTATCTTTGCCTAAAGATATTTAATTTCAATTAGTTAGAAGCGAGTGTAGGAGTGAAGATCAAGCACGAATGATATCTGCCTTGTTAGCTGAGAAATATACTCCGAAATGTCTTTCTGTAAAAGAATGAGAATTTATTCTATATAAATAAAATACGAAAATAAAATATTACCATTTTTGTCCACTCGATATGTCCTTTTTTTGTATATTATACACATCAACAAAGCGATCAAGAGCGCTGTACTGGTCGATATGACCACAATGGTGATAAAAAGCCACTTGAGGTAACTTTTTTGGTTCCTGTCTCGAAGAGATGGTCCAAGTAGCTCTGTACCCTCTGTAGATGGACACGAATAGCCATAAACTGGGGCACTGCCATCGAAGCAGGCACATACTCCTGGCGATTCACAATACCCATTGATGCACTTGCTCTCACAGATGGGTAGACATAAGAATTTATCGGGACTTTCCATGTCCCGATGCAACTTGTAGTTCTCCTCGCACTGGCACTCCTCGTTCAGACAGGTGCCATTCCAGCAGTACTGTTCGCATTTGTTTCCACCAAAAGTTGTGGCTTCCTCGGAGCCTTTCTCCTTGGGCATGCATTCTCCGGAATCCACATCAAGTACAAAAGTCTCCTCGCATCTGCATTCGTCAGGAGCTACGCAAACGCCACCCAGGCAACCTTTGGCACAGTGAGGAAAACACTCACCTTCAGGGGTCTTTATATAGCCATTGTGGCAGGAACATATTCCAGGAGATTCGCAGAATCCGTTCTCACAGCCGCCTTCGCAAATTGGAACACACCTGTTCTCACTGTCCTTGCTGTATCCTTCGTGGCAAGAACACTTTCCAGGAGATTCGCAGAATCCGTTCTCACAGCCTCCTTCGAAAATTGGGATACACCTCTTCTCACTATCCTTGCTGTATCCTTCGTGGCAAGCACACTTTCCAGGAGATTCGCAAAATCCGTTCTCACAGCCACCTTCGCAAATTGGGGCACACCTGTTCTCGGTTTCCTTGCTGTATCCTTCGTTGCAAGAACACTTTCCCGGAGATTCGCAGAATCCATTCTCACAGCCACCTTCGCAAATTGGGACACACCTGTTTTCAGTTTCCTTGCTGTATCCTTCGTTGCAAGAACACTTTCCAGGAGATTCGCAGAATCCGTTCTCACAGCCTCCTTCGCAAATTGGGACACACCTTTTCTCACTTTCCTTGGTGTATCCTTCGTGGCAAGAGCACTTTCCCGGAGATTCGCAGAATCCATTCTCACAGCCACCTTCGCAAATTGGGACACACTTGTTTTCGGTTTCCTGCCTGTATCCTTCGTGGCAAGAACACTTTCCCGGAGATTCGCAGTATCCGTTCTTACATCCATTTCCGCAAACTGGGACACACCTGTTCTCGGTTTCCTTGCTGTATCCTTCGTGGCAAGAACACTTTCCCGGAGCTTCGCAGAATCCGTTCTCACATCCTACTTCGCAAATTGGGACACACTTGTTTTCGGTTTCCTTGCTGAATCCTTCGTGGCAAGAACACTTTTCAGGAGATTCGCAAAATCCGTTCTCACAGCCTCCTTCGCAAATCGGGACACACCTGTTCTCACTTTCCTTGCTGTATCCTTCGTTGCAGGAACACTTTCCAGGAGATTCGCAGAATCCGTTCTCACATCCATTTTCGCAAATTGGGATACACCTGTTCTCGGTTTCCTTGCTGTATCCTTCGTGGCACGAACACCTTCCAGGAGATTCGCAGAATCCGTTCTCACAGCCGCCTTCGCAAATTGGGACACACCTGTTTTCGGATTCCTTGCTGTATCCTTCGTGGCAAGAACACTTTCCCGGAGATTCGCAGAATCCGTTCACACATCCTCCTTCGCAAATTGGGACACACCTGTTCTCGGTTTCCTTGCTGTATCCTTCGTTACAGGAACACTTTCCAGGAGATCCGCAGAATCCGTTCTCACAGCCACCTTCGCAAACTGGGATACACCTGTTCTCGGTTTCCTTGCTGTATCCTTCGTAACAGGAACACTTTCCAGGAGATCCGCAGAATCCGTTCTCACAGCCACCTTCGCAAACTGGGATACACCTGTTCTCGGTTTCCTTGCTGTATCCTTCGTTGCAGGAACACTTTCCTGGAGATTCGCAGAATCCGTTCTCACAGCCTCCTTCGCAAATTGGGACACACTTATTCTCAGTTTCTTTATTGTATCCTTCGTGGCAAGAACACTTTCCAGGAGATTCACAGAATCCGTTTTCACATCCATTTCCGCAAATTGGGATACACCTGTTCTCGGTTTCCTTGCTGTATCCTTCGTTGCAGGAACACTTTCCAGGAGATTCGCAGAATCCGTTTTCACATCCTCCTTCGCAAATTGGGACACACTTGTTTTCGGTTTCCTTGCTGAATCCTTCGTGGCAAGAACACTTTTCAGGAGATTCGCAAAATCCGTTCTCACAGCCTTCTTCGCAAATCGGGACACACCTGTTCTCGGTTTCCTTGCTGTATCCTTCGTGGCAAGAACACTTTCCCGGAGATTCGCAGAATCCGTTCTCACAGCCACCTTCGCATATTGGGACACACCTGTTCTCGGTTTCCTTGCTGTATCCTTCGTGGCAAGAACACTTTCCAGGAGATTCGCAGAATCCGTTTTCACATCCTCCTTCGCAAATTGGGACACACCTGTTCTCGGTTTCCTTGCTAAATCCTTCGTGGCAAGAACACTTTCTCGGAGCTTCGCAGAATCCGTTTTCACATCCATTTTCGCAAATTGGGACACACCTGTTTTCGGATTCCTTGCTGTATCCATTGTGGCAAGAACACTTTCCTGGAGATTCGCAGAATCCGTTCTCACAGCCTCCTTCGCAAATTGGGACACACTTATTCTCAGTTTCTTTATTGTATCCTTCGTGGCAAGAACACTTTCCAGGAGATTCACAGAATCCGTTTTCACATCCATTTCCGCAAATTGGGATACACCTGTTCTCGGTTTCCTTGCTGTATCCTTCGTTGCAGGAACACTTTCCAGGAGATTCGCAGAATCCGTTTTCACATCCTCCTTCGCAAATTGGGACACAACTGTTCTCGGTTTTCTTGCTGTTTCCTTCGTTGCAAGAACACTTTTCAGGAGATTCGCAGAATCCGTTCTCACAGCCGCCTTCGCAAATTGGGACACAACTGTTCTCACTGTCCTTGTTGTATCCTTCGTTGCAGGAACACTTTCCAGGAGATTCGCAGAATCCGTTCTCACAGCCTCCTTCGCAAATTGGGAGACACCTGTTCACGGTTTCCTTGATGTATCCTTCGTTGCAGGAACATTTTCCAGGTGCCTCGCATCTTCCGTTCTGACAGCCACCATTGCACACAGGGATGCACGATTCATTCTGCATCGCATAGCCCTGCTCGCAATCGCATTTCCCCGGCGCCACGCAAATCCCGTTCTTGCAACCTAAAGGACAGACCGGCAAACAGATGGACTCACTGATGGGCGTGTAGCCCGACAAGCACTCGCAAACTGAGGGCTCGATGCACTTGCCATTCATGCAACCGTCGTCGCAAATGGGAACACATTTTTTCTGTTCATCTTTGCGGTAGAACCGTTTACATTCGCAGACGTCGGGCGCTCGACAAACTCCGTTATCGCATCCGTTTTTGCACACGGGCTGGCACATGAATGATTTGGAGCCGGGCTTGGGAATGTAACCCAGTTTGCACTCGCAGCGGTCCGGAGCTACGCAGATGCCATTGCTCCGGGCACAATTCTCTTTGCAGGTGGGAAGGCACACCTGAGCCGTGGCATTCAATTTGTAGCCCTCGTTGCAAGTGCACCTATTGGGCAGCCGGCACTCGCCGTTGGGACAGCCACTGGGGCAGTGGGGCAGGCAGTTGCCGCTTTGTGGGTCCAGGACATGGCCCTTGGAGCAGGAACACTTACCCGGAGCTTGGCAGGTGCCGCGACTGCATCCTCCTTTGCAGAACGGAATGCAACTGAAAAGATGGTTGTTTTTATATTTAAATAAGAAACTTCTTTATTTCTTTTAAAGGCTACTAAAAAAGTATATATGGTATTACCGGTTAGATGGCTGCTTGTTTAGGTTCACATAGCCCCTGTTGCAGGTGCACACATTGGGTCTTGTGCATTTTCCGTTCCCACAAGGAATCCGGCATTTGGGAATGCATTGAAAACCCCTTTTCAAAGTTTTCCTTTCGTAGCTGGGACAACAGTCTCTTACCACCTATTGGTTAGAGTTCAATTCAAGAAGGTCTTTATTATTGGATTTTAATAATTCGCTCACTTTTGTTGCATTTGTCCTCTTGTCCACCACTGATTTCGTACAAAATTGAGCCCCCGCAAGGCTGAGGAAAATGGAAATTATTAAGACTTTGACAGTCCACATGATGGAATTAAATCGTCATCAGGCTCGGGTCCCCTTAGAAATGAAACTAAAATTCTCCGCGCAAAAATCAGCTCGCCAATGCCATTATTTCCCACATAATCCCATATGGTTAGGGTGGATCTATGCTTATAGGAAATATGGCTTTCTTATATGAAAATTAATAATTAAATTACGAAGAAATGAAGTTCAAGCTATAAGTTGCTAGAATGTAGAAAGTGTAATAAAAGGTTTAATGTTCAATAATGTAGATTCAACCAAAATTTCGAACATCTCATTTTTTCAGTTGACAGACAGTCAGAGAACTTTATTTATAAACAAGTGCCTCTCTAATTTTCTTATATATCTCTACTAAACCGAGACTATATAGGCATCCGTTTAAGAATTGTTATCAAACCCAGAGATTTCTGTGCCCCTTCGTTGTATGTCCCAAGAGCGCTCAGAGGCTGTGCGGCTCTGAGGCTTTGAGGCATGCAATTGGCGAGACCTCAAAGTGGCATGGTTCTTATCAGAAACCAAGACATGCATTCTATAACTTTGAAAAAAGTCATATACATAGTATTTAAATAGGAAAAAAGTAAACGAGTTCGTGAAATTATTGTTGTTTTTACAGTACCATCCAGCTCGCTTATCAAACTCGAATAAAATCCACAATAATTATAATTACAAACGCAGTCACAAGGCCATTACATCATAATGGAATACTTTTATCGGAAACGAACTCATTTTTATTTATATGTACTTGTACAATCCAAAGCTCTAATCATTTTTATAGGACAAACCCAAAGAATATATATGTTTAGATTTTGTTCAAAGATGCTGCCGTCTCCCCATTTAATGATTTTATTAAGGCGATTAAATTTTTTATTCCCACCTGACTTAGAGCAATTAGGTTTGACCAAGTCACAGCAAAATGCGAGTATGATATGCAAGTATTTGCGCAAACATTGTTGTTTTCTTGCCTTTGTAGTTGGCAGCGTATTTTCCAGCTAGATATTAAATTAACTTACCGGTTCGGTGGCAAGGTGAAGTCGCTACACTTTCAGAGTCTACTACGCCAGCAAAACAGTAGCTACACCGAAAGAAATTAATCAAATAATTAACAGCTATTTTGGAAAATAGGAACTAAATAGGGTTAAGTTTATATCCTTTATTATATAATTACAAGTTTGCAAAGAGTAGTGTTTTTTAATCTAAACTCTTTCAGTTCTTTGACATTCATTGTTTCTGTGCCTGGACTCGTGCAATAAATATGGAATACATTTCAATCTCTACTAGAAGTTAATGAAAATGCTTCAATTCTGGTATTGCCCAGAGCTCAGATTTAATTCATCAATTGCACTCGGATCGGTCGGATGTCAACATTAGCATCGAGTATATATATAGTTCAGATAAAAGCCAGCATCACTTCGAGATACTTCTCATTCGCATTTTAGCGCTTAAAACCCGATTAGACGACTCCCGGTTCACGGTGACTGAGGCAGTGACTGAGTGACAGTGGCAGTGACAGTGACAGATAGTGACAGTGACAGATAGTGACAGTGACGTCATCATTTCAAAATGCACATAATTGCCTTAGTTTTCCTGATCCACGCCGGTCTTTTTGGAGTTCACTGCGTTGAGATCCAAACAGAAAAACGTAAGTACAATGAAAAATGTAATTATTTCAAGTTAAGGTATTTAATATTGTATATTAAGAACTTCCTTCTTTTTTATTATTATTTACAAATCAGCTCCTTATATTGAATCATGTCGAATTTATGAACCGGAGTTCACGAAATGCTCCACCCGCTCCATCCAAGCCTTTATGAACGAGGTAGCCAAAGGTGAGTCAAAGGAACGAAACAAACTATTTAATAAATATTTAATAAATATTTTATAAACTTTTTAATAATAGGTATACCGGAAATCGAAAAGTTGTTTGGACCCTTAGATCCCATGAAACAGGAACAGCTGGTTTTCAAGCAGGACAACAGCGATGTGGCCAGCCTGTCTGCGAATCTCACAGAACTGTCCATTAGCGGCTTCAGTAAAATGGTGATCAAGGAGAGCAAGTACGTAGTTAAGGAATATTCCAGTTTAATATCCAATAACCCATTTAATCCTTAACTAGGGTCAGTAAAAAGGACTTTAGTTGGCTTACCAAAATCTATTTGCCAAAAATGCGCATGGAGGGAATGTACAAAATGGTTGGAAATATTTTATTGGTTCCTCTGCGCGGAGCCGGCAAAATCTTGATGGAAATTGGTAAGATTACTCACATCCTATTATTAATATGAATGAAACTTAGCAATTAACCCATTTAATTGACAGACGACCTGGACATTCTGATGAGTACCAAGACACGGCTCTATGAGAAAAGCGGCTTCACCTTTTACAACGTGACGTCCGTTGAGGTGAAAGTAGAAGTCGGAAGAGTTCGGACCAATATGGAGAACCTATTCAATGGACGAAGCAAAGAGGTGGAACAAGGTACCAACCAGTTCTTCAACGACAACTGGAGGGATCTGTTCGAGGCACTTCGTCCACTGGTCGTGGAGACTGTGGAAAGAACCATGCTGGATCTGCTGCATAAGACATTTAGCATTTTTCCAGCCAGCTATTTTGTAGAGGACATTCCTAACTCCTTGACCTTGTATGGTCGCAAATCGAAGATGATTACCTAATATATGCTTTCATTTAAATGTTGTTTTATAATTGCTCCCAGAGGTGAGAACTTTAACTCGGTTAAAAAAGAGCTAATGCTACTAAGTATTCTTAAAAACGGGAACTGATATAAAAACTAAGCTTATCTAAAGAGACTAAAGACACAAAACTTAACACAAACTTAACACATTAGTGCCGCATTTTGCGCATTTTGGTAAAATCTGGTCAAAACCCGGGCTTTTTTCGACGTATTTCTATTTTTAAAGCCGATACAAAATATCTTAAATATGGTCTGAGAAGTTTCGATCATGAACCGATGTTCTTGGCTTGGATCACAAGTTTTTATAACCCTATAATTTTCCATTAATAATGCATTAATAATAATCCTTCAGGATTACAATCAATCCATATGTTTTCTATTTTTGATAAGCATAAAAGTGAACCAATACCTTGATTTTTAAATCAGATAAGAAATGACGTAAATTTTGCAAAAATATCTGATAATTGCTTGGAACTTCCTGTAGAATCTACAATCAGAAATTGGTCATAAAATGCCAATTAGAATTGGCCAACTATATCTTTTTTCTGTTGCAATTATTACGTAACAATTAAAACCGACAACTGCAAAGCTATACAAGGCTTCGTCTCCGTCTGATGTTAGATTTATTTTCTTGTTTTTTATTTATTTATTATACCGGTAATGGTTAGACTAGCTGTTAGTTTTACTTAATAAATGCTTAATTAAGAGGTATCCTAATATGGGATGGCACACTGATCCACATCCGGTTGCCTGTTCGAGTTTAATAGAACCAGTCTAACTTGAGATAATCGCCCTCGTGCTTCAAGGCCGAGATCGAGGTGTGACGTACATGTCCGGTCCGGACAAAGATCCTTCGATTTCCGACTGGCTGCAGACTCCGGAAATTATCAACCAGCGCTCCATCCTGGACATCGGACAGCTGGCGGAAGCGGGAGATTTGCTTGGGAGAAATGGGAATGGGATCGGGGAACAGGATCCAGGTAACAGCCTCCGAGCAGGGCGGAGTGGTCAGGGAACCTATGAATGGAAAGATTAAGTTTTTGATTGAGTGACATCATCATCGATAGACATCGCTTGTAGACACGACTTGGCTGTCAGATAATATCTTAGAATGCTGCTTTTAAGCAATATCCCTTGCATACTAATGATAAGATGGCGCTCCCTCATGGAGAAAATGCTATCTCTAGTACATTTTTATATTCTAAACTTACCTTTGTAGGTATAGAACTTGTCCACATCGACGTCAGAAATCAGAGAGGACAACGAGAAGGTAACATTCAATGAAGCCTCCTGGTTGGCATCGGCTATCAGATGCAAATGACGGTTAATAGTGACCAGGCCTGGACCCTCATCTTCATCCAACTAAGCGGAGAGCACAAAAGGGGAATTTACAAAACATTCGTGATTTACGGTCCCGGGCCACAAACTCACATTGAAGAAGAACCCCAGGACAGCGGCGCCATCTGGATGATTGAGGGCCTCGCCGATGGTGGCATACTTCTTGTTGCGATGCACAATATGCATCTCCATGGTGTAGCGGATGTCGTTGATGACGTGCTCCGATCCCCGGTTGTTCTTGTCGCCCCAGTGGAAGTGCAGGCCCTCCACCTCGAACTCGCCGGGCAGTTTGGCACCCCGGATGTAGGGCAAAAAGTCCTCACCCACTTCGCTCACATTAACCTTGGGGATGCCGATGGACACTGAAAAAAAGGCAATTGGTTTGGATAAAAAAACGATGTCACCAAAATCATAAATTGAATTTTTTAAAAAGGTGAATATTAGGAACTTTTCTAATAAAGATTTTTTTTTTTCCAAGTGTAAGTTATCAATCTTTTTGCTCACCCGTGTGTCCATTGTTGACCAGTTTCAGGGGATAGGGCAACAGATTGTGGTAGCCAATCATGTCCACCGCCGGCATATGAATCGGTATCGTCTGAAAGGAACAAATTTGCCTCGTTATAGGGTTCCTTTAGGAGGATTTTAAGCTTAAAATCGTACCCGGCTGGAGGCGATGGCAATGGGGGATTGGGTCTTTCCAGCACAGTGACCATGATGACGAGCCCAGCGGCGTTGATTGGGCTCAGAGTAGCCAAAGACATGTCCACTGACAGCTGAAACAGAAGGGTTTGATTATAGTCTAAGGAAATGCTGAAGAGCTGTATAATAAGTCAAGCCAATAATTTTATCAACTAATTCCGCAAAAGCCTTTCCAAAGTTTTTTCCAGGAAAAACAGTTGGTCGTTAAATCAAATCGCTAGCTAATAAGCTGTCGTTAATCAAAAAGTATACATTTTAGATAACAAATGTGATATTTTTAATTCGAGAGCCTTCGGCCATCAATTTTCCTTTGGAATGTGCACTTAGTCCTTTATCGAGCCAATCTTCGATCCAGAGTATTCCCGGTCTATGAGTGATCACGTGCGGGTGTCTTTCAGCCCCTCGCTTGACCTCTTCCAGGGCTATCTCTGACATATACGAGCACTTGTGAATTAGCGCATAATAAATGGGACACCAAACAAATATTAGTTGTTTTCTCTTCTATTATTTTCTTTCTTTTTTTTAGTGAATGGCTGAGCAAATAAATAAGTAACTCGGTAAACAGACCTTCAAGGAAAGCACCACAATCTCGGTGCGTCGAGGGCAGACATCGAAATAATAACTAGATATCGACGCGATTGATATTGATGGAGATTCAGATAATGGCCAGTGCAAACAATTTTCATTATTTTCCAGTTCCAGTTCCAGTTCGATTGAAATCTGGCAGAAAATTCCATGGAATCTTTCGCCAAAGCCGAAGGAAATACTTAGTTAAAGGCTAATTTGCATGTGATTGGTGATAATTTGTAAGTATTTGAAAAGCTCGCACCGCATTATCATATCA
The DNA here is from genome assembly GCA_035047645.1 of Drosophila merina. Lineage (NCBI taxonomy): Eukaryota > Metazoa > Arthropoda > Insecta > Diptera > Drosophilidae > Drosophila > Drosophila merina. The sequence continues at coordinate 27,522,314 of JAWNPH010000002.1, forward strand.
TATGACACGATTTTCTATTGTGGGGGAATTGTCTTCACAACTGGTTCGATGAATTAGTCTAATTGAACGTTTATTTGTAATAATATAATTTATTTTATTTCTGCTTAGTTACCAAAGCCTTAGATAATAAATTAGTTAAAATTAGTTGTTTGTCAGGTATGGCCATTTGGCATTATGTCATAGGCTGCACACAATATATTATAGGCATATTATTTTGTCGTATCATTTATATTACTTTTGTTGTAATCAGTCTAATTTAGATTCAGTTAAGCTCTCAATAATAAATATGTTAATAAATAGACCTGTCAATGTATTGATTACAGATGTTCCCTTAACGAGCAAATATTATTTATCGATTCGAAACCAAATAGAGAACTATTTACATGTTGTGTAAGGCTCGGAGTGCTAATGACTGTCAAATAGAGAAAACTCTATAAACTTTCCTGCCGTCCAAGCAATTCATCTAAATCAATTGCCGGCCAATAAATTGTATTAATTGACAGTATCAAGTGGAATAAGCCCCATTGAATTGGTCAAAATTAGTTTCGTGAAGTGCGTACTTATGACTGCTAATGCCAAGATCCCCCCAATATCAGGTATTGACATTTCGTAATAGATACGACCAGTCAGTCACACGCCGTTGAAGAAGTTATGGGTTCTTTTTTGCACAATCAGAAATAAATTAAATAAACTGCCTGTTTTCTTGTTTTATCCTTTTCTATATTTCACACAGGATAAGATATTAACCCGAATTTAAAATAAAAACTTTATCAGAGCTCAAAGTTCTAGAATTAGACACTCATTCCTACTTAGTCAGCGGAAGTTAACCAGAATAGATAGCACTTTATGGTTAATTCTATTTTGATTCGTAGTATTTTTGGCACACTTATGACAATGACAGATGAGTCACATGACTAACAATAAATTTCACAGAAAAGTGCAGCTTATTACCTTGCGACCAGCAGACCAATAAGAACGAAGCCTCAAAGATTATGGCCAACTTCATGGTTCACGATTGTTGCGGGGACTTTTTTGTACTGCGCCAGTTGGATATGTTTTGAGCTCCAGGAGTAGAGCGAGTAGAGCACCTTCCGATCGGGTGACGGATTCTAGACTGCGCGGACGACTCGGTGGTGGAGCACCTTCACAACTTCCTCGGCGGGCAGTCAACGAACTACTTGGAAATTCGAAAGCTGAAATCCCCGCCCGAAGCGCGTGCACCGCTCACAGATACTCACGCACACCGTGACACAGTCACCTGCGAGTCGCACGAACTGCCGGCGATCGATCGATCGATGGGAATTTGAAGGGGGATTCGGGCCAGACTAAATGGTGTGCAAGTGTTTGACGCTTCCCCACTAAGCCGGACCGCTTAGCGAAACTGAGTCCCAAGTAGCAAAGGTAGCAAAAGTAGCAACCAGGTCTACTGCTGCACCACATGGCGTATACTTAATATCCACAAAACTCAATAACACCGCCATGGCGCGATTGGCCAAAAACGAAAAAGGGCTAAACCCTGTCGATCAACCCGATCGATCCAAAGTCTAAGGGGAGAAACTCGTCATAATTCCCACCTAATGCCGCTGGCAAACAGCAAAGTGGTAACTGCTTTCGATCAATTTTTGATAATATTTTGTTTTGCATACAATTTGCGGATTTATTTATTTGCTTTCGGCCCAGTCAGTTGGCGTTACTAAGCCACCAAATCGCGACAACGTCATGTCGAAAATCGCTAATTGAATGCCGGGGCACTCGCTATCGAGGCGAAACGCCAATATTCATTGAGCGATTTTCGCACGTTTTAGAGTTTTTGATTTTCTGACTTTCTGAGTTTCTGAGTTGGGGAATAATAGCTTGGGTTCTGATTGTGAGATCTGTAACGTCGTCATTACACATGTATGGGCCGTTCGTGATCCACATGACGAGTGTTCGGGTATTCGAATGGAAAATATATAGAGCGGGCACATTCTGATATCTATTTATATCTTTATGGTGGTCACACGAACTCAGATAGTTGGAATTGAACTGTCCAGACATTAGAAATGCCATTGCCAAAGCTTAGAGTGGGATTCGATTTACAACTCTCAGATAGGAATAAAAATTGGTAATAACCTACAATGGTATAGAACTATTTGCAAGACTGTGCAAATATTTGCAATCTTACATTTCGGCGCCCAACAAAAATTAATCCTTAACAATTCAATCCAATTAAAATCGGTTCAACCAGTATTATTATTGATTTAGTTACCAGTTCTATTCGGTCCGCTTAGCTCTGCCTATCGACTGCTAATTTAAGTGTTTGAACACGATATTGTGTGGCCAAAATGATTGGCTAGAGAAGGTGTCAATATTTTGGCCGAATATAATCGTATGATTATCACATGAGCAGTTTGGAAATCAAAAGGAACTCCTTGTCAATACGCACGAATGATGATGGTTTTATCCATCAAGGCAATTGATTATGAAAACGTCAGGTTTCCCTGCAACTAAGGACTAATAATAATACTTACTAGATTACGCTTTCGGATCAATCAAACGACTAAGGCAACGGCTCCCATCGATCAATATCAAGAGCATAGGTGTTTTCCTTCGCCGCGGAAGTCACGTGCCAGCAATTAGCAAATCGCCAAATAAAGTTGTTATTTATCTTAGACTTGACTTGTGAAATTGCGAACTTAGTTGGACACCAAGATCGACACCAATTCAGAGCGTTTACAAGGCAAAGATCGGGGAGCCACCCAAGGCATTAGAAATGCTCGACCAGTCGCAATAACTCAATTATTTGGCTATGATCAAAAGTATTAAATTGAGCCAATTTTACGAGCGATCTGGTAACTAGTCGTACTGAGTGAATATAAATACTTAAAAAGACATTAAACCAGGCGCCGAATACGGCGCATACCAAGTAGCCCAGTTTTGCATAGACGGGCGCACCTGGCAGCCGTGCCGAGCATCCGGAATACTCGCTACAATTTTATCAATTAAAAACACCTAGACTCGCGTCCGGATCCGTACGGAATACGCTATCAGTGATCGAATATAGGAGCTGGCGTCATGCTCCGACTATCCAAAAAATTGCACAGTGTCAGATTTGGCGACAGTGGCTATTTATTTTTGGCCAGTATAACAACTTCGCCGTCATGAATGGCTTAAAAATAGTAGTACGAGTTATCAGTCGTAATTGATTACCGAAGGCATACTGTCGGATAGGCTTAACGCAAACGCAATTGATGCTCAATCAATTTAATTTTATCAAGAAATTATTGTTTTTGTTTCCTTTAGAACTAATTTGAAGCATACTTTTACGGGCACTGCCGAAAAGATAAAAAAGCTCGTTAAACGTACAAAATGTTTATTACAAATGCAAGGCTTAGTTGGTAAAAAATGGGACACAAAACACTTGAAACAACCAAACAAAAATATAATCTTAAATAAATATGTAACGAAAAAATAAGGAACCACTTCATATGGCAAATATCAAAATAAAAAGCCGAATTTGGCCAATCGTTACTTTAGCAAAAAACTAAAAGTCCAGAAAGTACTAAAAGCTAAATAATTTTTTCGAAACTAAAACTACTATTCGATTATTATACACTTTGGGTAACCGTTTTTTGTCATGTTTTGTATATATATAAAAATATTGTTTAGAAGACTTAGTGTCATAGTGATGCTTTTTAGTATCATTTTTTGTTTTTTTGTTTTTGGTATTCAGGTTCCAGATGTCGATGTTCACTTTCAATTGGGCGAACAGTCCAATGTGTTAACATAAATTTAGATCGAAGAAGTAACTTCCTTGTTTTGTTATTTTGGTTTTCCTTTTTTGGTTGATTGTGCATAAAGTTTAATCCTGCTTCTCCTCTTTGGCAGACATAAACATTTTCTGGCAAGTGAAGGTCAGCGAGTCTGTTAAGAAATAAAATAGAATATAAAACAGAGAATGAGGGTTGGTGGTGTTAATACCTACCAATCGCCTGCTGCACCCATTTCGGCTTATTCTGCCACACGACGCCCACGTAGTAGAACGGTATGCCAATTAGGGTGATTAATACCCCCATGCCGACCTCGTAGGGCGCCACATAAATGGGCACCACCACCAGAAAGGCACATACGATGACAAATACGGCGGGAATCCACAAAGAGACCTAAACAATACAATATAATCGTTAAATATAATATGAATACAGTTCAAGGTGGCAAAGAAAAAAGGTTAAAGGTACAACATTTAACCAAATATGTTGTTATGATGTCGTATGATTTTTAACATAAATCTATTTTTTCTCCCTAATCCATTGGTCAACTCACTTTAATTGGCCGCTCCATGCAAGGACGAGTGTAGCGGAAATATAGAACCGCCGACACTGACAGCATTATAAAGAACGATTCGACAATGCTGCTATAGGTGATCAGCACATAGACGTCACTTACTACCAGCATCACAATCGAAAGAAAGCACTGCGATTGGTGGTGGTGGGGGACATAAAAGTCAATTAGAGATTAATTACATAATATCTTTTGTGAATTAATTGAGGAGGGCGCAGTTCGCACACACTCACCAGAAAAACGAGCGACGGCAGCGGTGTGTAGCTCTTGACGCTGATGTGCGACAGTATTGCCGGCATGTGGCCGTTACGGGCACCCACAAAGCACATGCGGGAGGAGGTCATGATGTGGACGGAGAGGCCGCCAAAGGCGGAGATGGCAACCATCACGGGTATGATTAAAGCAAAGCCGCCGAGAATTTTATTGCCAAAGGTCTGGAAAACAAATAGTTGGAAAATTAAAAACGGTTCTGGTTTGGTTAAAGCAGAAACAAATGTTTTCTAATTCTATAATCGATTAAGTAGTTAAATACTAACCACAGCTATGGCATTGGAGGCAATCATCTCAGAGGGGGACAGCACGGCCAGGTAAGCCATATTGGCCAGCACATAGATTCCTGTGACCAGAGGTAGGGAAATGTAAATGGCACGTGGAAGATTCCTGTAGGGATCGCGTAGTTCCTCAGTCATAAAGTTTAAGTAATTCCAACCGGCATAGGAAAAGATGCCGGAGTAAAAGGCCACCGACAGCTTGCCGGGATCAGTCTGAGTGTTCTCGAAGGGTCGGTCAAAGTTCAGCGTGTTTCCCATCAACATCCAGACCAGACCCACAATGATGATCAGCACCAGAGCCGCAATCTTGGTGAACATGATGATGTTCTGCATTTTCGTTGTAATCTTCATGTAGTACGAATTCAGATAGGTGAGGAATATAATGGTGACGGCGGCCAGAAGCTGTAGAGCTATCTTGGGAATGTGGCAATACCCGCCAAAAAACGGTTCCAGCACATACGAAGCGAACGTGAGGCCCATGATGGCGTTGGTTGTGGGTCTGCAAGAGATAAGATCACAAACAAATCAATGGAAAATTTATGCATACTGCATCCAGACATATGTCCAACTGATTATCTCTCTCGCCCTGCACAAATGCTTATCGCATCGAATGGTTCTAAATGCTAAAAATGGCATCAATAAAACGGCCAATATAGAAAGTTTAGTAACAATAAATACGCATTTGCCGACTGTTGATTGTGGATGATAAGATTGGTTTAACTTTCTACTTATTTACGTTGAAATACTAGCTTAACCTTGACTCTTTAAAAGCCTAAACTTACACAAAGATCATCATGGCATCCCAGAGATACAAAAACGCTGGCAAAGACCCGTAAGCTTCGAAAATGTAGGCATAATCTCCGCCAGACTTTGGTATCGCAGTGCCCAGCTCGGCATAGCAAAGAGCTCCAATCATAGAGAGCAGGCCGCACAGTATCCAGATGACCAGCGAGGTGCCCACGGCATCCACCTCCTGAATGACGCCTTTGGGGGAGACGAAGATGCCGGAGCCAAAAATGATTCCCAAAATGATGGCTACGCCCTCCAGCAGACCCAGTTGCTTTTTCATCGCCACCCGGGAGCTATCCGATTCGGCAGATCCTTCACGTTTCTGTGGAGGATCTTCCTGGTTGTTTGTCTGTTTCTCGGCATGGTTGCTGAGTGCGAAGCTGGGTGGGGGATTCCCCGAGCTGGGGGTCAGTAGAATTATTTCGCTGGAGGGCGACTGCAATTCGTCGGCGGCGGGCATGGTCAAGTCTCGAATTTCACTGCAGGAACCCTTCGCGGTGACACAATCTTCGCACGCGACAGTTGGAATCGAACTGGAACCAAGACCAAAAACGAAACTAAACGTTCGGCCGTTGTCCCGTTAATTGATTAAACTTAGTTAGTGTGTGGGTGTGTCCGTCCCTCTGGCTTGGCAGTGTGTGTGTTTTTGTTTCTTAATGTATTTTTCAATTGTATTCGGCGTGCTTATCATTCGCTTGTTTGGCACGACTCTTCTTCTTGCCGCTTTGCTTATCTACCACCGGTTAGCGGCACTTTGTTTTGCTCGCCTATCCGCCTATTGTTGTCCTGCTTACTCGCTGCCAAATTATTTGGCCACATGCGACTCTCGAATTAAGTGAAAAATGGCACTTAGTGACGGGAAGTTTGGCTAATTATTGGGGAGAAACAAGACCCGTCTTAAGATGTAACCGCAATGATGCAATCTTTGGATTCAATTTCAAAATTGGCACACTTTCGGCAAAGGTTTTTCAACCCCACGTTTTCTCGGGCATTTCGACAGTGTGGCCAAACTATATATATTTTTTGGATTTAAAAAGTCGCATACAGGGTGCTTGAATTTGGAGAAGGTCTATTTATATTTTACTTTTATTTAAATAAAAAATATAGCCACTATGCAGACCAATTGCAGGTTTAAAGATATACAATTTATTTGTCGTCTGTTTAGCTCACAATTTTTTTCATATTTTACGCTTATTATAGAAATTATATTTGTTTTTCTACTTTTTGTCCTTAGCCTGCAGCTTCGAGTGGATCATGTCCTTGAACTGCGACAGGATCTTGTTCTCCCGCTTCTGACGCTCCTCCTTGCTGAACATGGCCAGGGCCCTCTTCTCGTCGGCGGAGTACAGCTGGTTCTCCTTGCGGATACGCACAGCCTCCATGCGGCGATGCCGGCTGCCACTCATCACATAGCCAACGGACTCGAAGTTGGCAATCTCATCGGAGGTTAGACCAATCTCACCACGCCGGGGAATCCTCTTGCCCTCGGCAATGTATGCCGCCATGGCGGCACCTTCTCCAGGCAACAGAGCCCTGCCAAAGTCCTTCTGATTTAGGCTGCCGCCGGTCCGCAGGGACGGTCCCACATCCTCATCGTTATGAGCGCCTCCATCCTTGATCTTAGACTTGCTAGAGGATGAGGAAGTTTTCTTGGCTTTTTCCTCCCTCTCTGACTTCCGCTTCTTTTTCTTCTTTTTTGACTTTTTGTCCTTTTTACTGGCTGAGGCTTTCTTCTTTTTGGATTTTTTGATGCCTTCGGACGTTTTCTCCAGCCACATGTCCTCCTCCTCGCTCTCGGACTCCTCTGAGCTGGAACTGGAGCTGGTGGTATCGTCACTGCTGTCCTCGCTGCTTGAACTAGAACTGGAGGAGTCCTCCGAGCTGGACGCCTTTTTACTCTTTTTCTTTTTCGATTTCTTGGCTTTCTTCTTTGATTTCTTCTCCGATTTTTTAGTCTTTCCCTTGGCCTTCTTTTTCTTTTTCTTGGGTCCTACATAGGATCCTTTCACCAGCTCCACGTCCTCATTTTCTGCCCGGGAAGGACTCTTCCCCCAGACATCTGGCACTCCTTCTTCGGCAATTTCCACCCTGTGGTTCCTGCGAGCGCTGACAAACTTAGAGTCGCCCCTCGACTGATGGCCGCCAGCTCTGCCTCTGTTATTGGATCTGCTCGATGGTTCCCCTGGATCGTTGATGTAGCTTCGCTCTGTCTGCCCTCGGAAGGGGTTGTCTCGCCGGTCGTTGCTTTCGCGGTACCTATCACTTGGCCATCGTTCCACGGATTTTTGTCGAAATTTCCGCCGTCTGGAGCTGCTTCTGGAGGAACTGCTGTCGCTTGTAGAACTTTCTGAGCTGGTAGATGGAGAGCGGGAACGTTGTCGTCTAGGCAATGCTTCCTTTTCCCTCGATCGTCTTGAAGGACGATCTTGCCTTGCCTTGTGGAGTTCCCGCTCTTTGGAATAGGACCGCCGACGAGAACTGATCCTTCTCTCCGATCGTGATCTATCCCTGGAGTCGGATTTACTGCGCCGGCGACGGCTGCGACTCCTGCTGCGTGAACGCATTTCAAAACAGTTTAAATTAAATAATTTCACAAATAAACAAAATGTTTGTTGGCTTGGGTAGACTTATCAGTGAACAGCTGATGTGATATACGGTCACACACATACGGTTCTATCGCTATCGAACCTGTGGACTCTATGTGGATTGTGTGGGTGAGGAAAAAAATAAACAAGTAACTTTATTCGCGAATATGTTGTGAAAAAACCAAGGACAACTCGATAAAGCCAGGTGGGAATGGCGCGTATCACTTGGAGAGGTCACTCCGTCCAGGGGCTGCTGTAAGACACTCTCGAGACTGAAAAGCGGATGAGATCGTTTATGTTTCTTGTTTATTTTATGGCAGTTCGATTTGCCGGCTGCGTTGGAGCTACATGAAGCACTGTTGGCACTCACTGACTTTCAATGCCCACATGAACTCGTCCTATGCCTCGGATGTCTGCCTGACCCCCATATTTTGGGTCGTGGACAACTATACGCATTGCCTGGGCCCGGTAACACTTCGCCAACAAAGCTTAGCTTTTTTATGAATATTAAATCTTATTGTTTTTAGTTTTTTGTGGTTGGAGTGGCTGCCATGACCACTTCCGTCGTTGGCATTGCCTACTGGATTGGGCTGCCCTTCTGGTGGGCCAAGAGCCAGCTCATGACTGTATTCCTGTTCATCATAGGCAACTGGCTTCTCCTGAATGTGGTCTTCCATTATATTATGGCCGTGATTACCCCAGCTGGTTATCCGCCGGAAGGAGTGTCCTTAGTAGAAGCCGTCAGCATGTGTGGCAAGTGTATATCGCCAAAACCGCCCAGAACACATCACTGCTCAGTTTGCAATCGCTGTATTCTTAAAATGGATCACCACTGCCGTAAGGATCCCAAAAAAGGACAAGTTTTCCAGAAAATTAAAATGTTTTCCTTTAGCTTGGCTAAACAATTGCGTTGGCTATGCAAACCATCGGTACTTTTTCCTCTACATGTTGTACACTACGCTGGGTTGCCTGTTTCTCATATTGTTTGGTCTGGAGATTGGTCATAAATATCTATGGCTGGATCATGGAGACACCTGGACTGAGGTGGAGCCCCTAGAGGGTCAGCCGGTGAAGTTTAATCTTAGCGGACACATTATTCCGGTGGTAATACTTCGCTATACTTCAGCCTACAAAATCTTAATTAATAATTAATACTCCTAGACTCATCCGAATGAATATGATGAGTTTATGCTGCCACCAGCGGTTCACAATCTACCAACGCCCGTTGTGGACACGGATGCACCTTCGCCGGGTCGTCGAAAAGCCGTGTGGTTCATGGCCTTTACAAACGTGGCCGTGGTTATGGCTTTGGGCACTCTCTGCGCCTGGCACGCCAAGCTCATCACTCGGGGCGAAACAAGTGTGGAATCCCACATCAACGAAGCAGAAAGGAAAAGACTCCTCCAACAACAACGCATTTACATAAATCCCTACAATTTCGGCACCAGAAAGAACTGGAAACTATTCCTTGGATTGGTGAGGGGCAGATCCTTTTGGCGAACTGTGTTGCTTCCCTCTTGGCACAAACCAGAAGGGACTGGTCTAAGTTTTCACACGGTTCATGATGCTCCCTTCGAGGATGAGTGGCCATAGACCTTACATAGAAGCTCTTGTGATGCTAAAAAGTCAATTTAGTAAATTATGTACTCTTAAGATGAAATTTAAAGCCTAAGCTCAAAGTAACTAATTTGTAATATTTGTAATTCATTTTAATGAATATTCCAAAGTTCACTCAAAGCCATAGAGATTAACTTAATTGTATTTAAGAGATTCCAACACATCGATTTCCATGGCCTGTTAGGGCGTTTAATATTTCCATAGCGACTATGAGGATTTTTATATTTAATAAATTCCGTGCAAAGTAAACAAACTTACCTGTTGGGGTTGCCCAAGGAAACTTGTGCCGGTATGGCAACTTGTTGCCAGGACAAGGTTAGAACCTTGAAAGTTTAATCGATAAGCTGGATTAGGTTTGCAAAATAAAAAAAAAAAATGTCCAAAGCGTCCGGATCTGAAGATGAGCCTTTGGTGCCAGATGATTTCGATGATGATTTCTACAAGGAGCTTTGTGAAAAGATACCTGATGTGAGTATGGAATATCAATAAAGTTGTGGAATCCTAAAGGAATCCTTTCAGGCCACAAAAGCTTTGCGGCAAAAGGATACTCCCAACAATGCCGACAATGTGCAAAGATTACTTATCTGTGGAAGCCGCTATAAAAGCGATCTTCGCCTGGAGAAGGAGCGGTGTCAGGGGCTACGAAAAGAGATCGAGGATCTCGAAGGGCGACTGGAGAATGCAGCTCGAGTGACCAAAATGGACATGGCCACTATTGAGGAGTTGCGTGGCGTGATAGGTGGGTTCATTTAGTGAAATCTTTAGGAATATAATGGAAAAACACTTCTATGTCTAACTAGAGGGTGCTTGGAAACAAAAGGATGCTGCTCAAATCCGAGAGCAGTCCGCCCAAGATGAGGTTTTAAGTCTTCGCGAGAAGCTAGATGAAGCCGAGGCGATGATAGTTCATCTTAACGAAAGGCGAATCGCCATGAGCAAGCGGGATGACGGCAAGGAGCGGGAGCGTCTCACTTCCGAGATAAATGAACTTAATAAACGTCTGCAATTACAAAGGACCTACTGCACCGAATTGGATGGCACCATTGAAGGCTTGGAGGCGAAGAACAAGGAGTTGGTGAAGCTGTTAGATGTGAGTGTATCATTTTCTTTAAACCCAATTTTTAAACACTGTTATATTTTAGGAAACCTCTACCGACGCCTGCAATCTAAAACGCAAAAGTGATGCCTTATCCAAGGAACTTTCAGGAATGAAAGCGGAGGAGTCTCGCTACCAGGAACAAATCTCCCAAATGAAATCCGCCAATGAGCACTTGACCAAAGTAAAAGTGCGCCAAAACCTACAGATTTTGTCACTTAAGACGAATCTGGAACACCTGAACACCCAACACAATGCCACCAATAATAAGCTGGCCAAGATCACCGTAGATCTCGAATACACGATACAGGAAAGGGACAAAAACAAAAGAGCCCTTAATCAGCGCATAAATTTGCTAAAAGTCCGAGAGGATGAGTTGATTAAAGTGCGACAGGATAATGGAAAGCTTGCTAAATCCCAGGAGACGATTGCTCGCAAATATTCAGGTCTAGATGAATCCAAGAGAGAGGTGGAGCAGGAAAATATAAGACTAAAGTAGGTACTTTTTCATTGGCAACATTTAAAACTTAACAATACTCTTACTCTTACAGGACTCAATTGGGAACCCAGGACAAGGAATTGGAATCTATGCGCAGAGTAGTCCATCACTTTGAGAAAAACAACGAGAATTTAACGAAGGAGAGGGATTGCCTAAGGCGAGACCTCCAGGCCACGCAGCAACACCTTGAACACAGCAGTGCCCAATATCAGGAGTCGCAGCACGAGGTTCGGGCCCTAACGGACACCATCAGCAGCATGGACGTTAAGCTGAAGAAGCTCAACGAGGACTCCACCAAACTGAAAAAGGAGAAAACCAAAAAGATGGACGAGATTCAACATTGGATAGACAAGCTGGATGCGTTGCAAAGTAATGTTTTCGGTTCTACAATTGCTACTTAATAAATTATATTTCAAAATTAATAAATTATATTTTATAGACGAAATGCACTTGAAGGAGAACTACGAGATCGAGCTGAAGCGTACAATCAGCGACTTGGAGGTGAAGTGTTCCAAATTCCAGCAGCAACATGATGTCTTGGCCAACGAAAGGCAGACCCTCCAAAGGAATGTTCAGGTCGCAGATGATGAGCGACAGAAGTTGCGCGATCAATTGGTCAATATCCAGGCGGTTGTGGAGAAACTCAAAGGAAAGATCGGTTACCGGGATGCGGAGCTATCGAAACTCCAACTGCAGATCGATCGCATGGAGAAGGAACGCCGCCTAATGCGGAACGACATCCGTCATGCCCAGCTGGGCCAACAGCACACTAAAGCGGAGCTGCTGGATAAGCGCAAGGAGAACGATCGACACGCCAAATCCCTCCAAGAAGATGAGCAAAAACTAACACGGCTGCGCAAGGATGTGGATAATCTGATGAACGAGAAGAACGCCATTAGTGCGGCATTGACCAAGCGTAACGAGGAGTACGAACAGTTGAAGCACAGCCAGGCCAATCTTCAAACAGTCTATGATCAGACGCAGAGGCAGTGCACCCAGTGCCAGGATGATATGCGCCTGATGGGCGTTGAAATTAAGAATCTGCGCACGGAGAGAGATGTTTTGAGGGCGGACCGGGAGAGTGCGGCAGATTTACGCCAGGAGCTCCTTCAAATGCACCGGATGCTCAACCAGGAGCGGATCAAGGCTCGAGCTCTGCAGGACGAGATGGTCACCCCAATGAATGTGCACCGCTGGCGATTGCTCAGCGGCAAGGATCCCGAAAAAATGGATCTACTAGGACGTATCGCAATCCTGCGCAAACAGTTGCTGCAACAAAACGTGGCAGCCTTGGAGCAGGAGCGGGCCCTGAATGAAGCTCAGCAGTTGTATGCCGCACTTCGGGAGTTTATGCTCAAGTTACCAAGTCATAAAGTCCGAGCGGAGCTGAATAGTGTCAAGGTGAGTATTTTTATGACTAAGTTACTGGCCAATTTATTAATTTGTTTCGTATCCGTAGGCCACATTATCCGTCAAGGATCGAAAGCTAAAAATCCTTAAAGCAGAACTGAGTGCCAGGGAAGCGGATGAAAAGTCCAAGAAGCAAAAGCTGGAGGAGATGCGTGTAAATCTGGCCATGACCAAGACCCAATTACTGGAGGAGAAGAAACACAAGCAGAAACTTATCGAGGAGCGACATTTGCTCGATCAGATGCATTGCTACTCGGCACCACCTCAACTTCCAAGAACTCTGGGAGCCGGCTTCAAAATGGTTGGTAATCTACTTTAAAAAAAATCATAAAATAAGGAAATTAAAAGGTATTTTAAGGAAGTAAAATTTAATGTATAAAATGTGTGTTTTTTATGTGTTTTTTTTGTTAATCTGAGCTAGCTACTCAGGTGACCGGGTAATATATTAATCTCAGAGCTCTCTGGCACGTGCATGCTTTTCTTGCAGTTTTTAACTTTGTTGCCATAGTTCGACGTAGAGGAACTGTCCAAAAGGGTGTCCATGAACCTCTCGTCGACGGGCTTGGCAACGGGATCTTTGGAATCCCCCCAATCCAACCGGGGGTCGATTTTTGGCAAACGATGCAGTTGCCGCAGCTGCTCCTGGAATCCATCGATGAGGCGTTCGCGGGCCTTCAAGTCGATTTCGTTGATCCTCAACTCGGCAGTGGCGGCTTTAAGGCGACGGCTCTGTTGGCGATTGATCCTCTGCTGGACACAGAGCTTTTCCCGCACGCTGGGATCGGGCATGTGTTTTATGGTTCGCTTTAGGCTCTCATACGTGCGCCTTAAGTCGTCCAGCTTCTTGGTGGTATTCTCCCGCTCCAGGGAAAGCTTGATGTTCCGGCGTAGCAAGCTTTGAACCTTACGCAGCAGGTCAAACCTTCGGGGGTCCTTGCCGAGGAGGACGCGCCAGCGGTGGATGCGACAGGGGCGGGCGAGCTCCTCCATGTAGGCAGTCACCCGTAGCCTCTCCTGATTGAGCTGCCGCTCCAGTCGAATCACAGTCTGGCGCATGTCGACCTTGTTGCCCACCTCGCGCTGCATGCACTCGTTGGACATTCGCAGATTGACCACCTCGGTTTTCAGCAGCCGTATATCGTCCATGCGCTGGTTGTACTGCGACGTGCCCCGATCGATGGATTTCTGCATCATGGACAGACGTTCCCTGAGCAGACGCACTTCGTCGTTCCGCCGGACCATCTGCAAACCCACCAAACTCTTCTCCTTGGTCATCCCCTCCAGAGCACATGACATGGTCTTGAAGCGTTGCTCATCGTTTTCGATGGTGTGCTGGGACTGTTCAACCCGTATCTTCATCTCCCGCAAATCGGAGCGGGTGTGAGCCAACAGGCGTCCCTTGGAGTGGATCTCGTTCTGCTTCTGCTTCATGGACCTATTTAACTGGTCGATCTGATTGCGGAGCGTTGCTATCTCCTTTTCGTTGACGGCTAGGGTGTTGGTCAACTGGTAGATCTGGTGGTTCAGCTTGGCCATGGTGTTCTGCAGCGTGGTGCGATCCCGCGAGCACATGTCCATCGTCTTCATCAGCATCACCTTTTCCGAGTGGATGATCTCCATCTGCTTTTTGGCGTTTACATAATCCAGATGCTTTTGTTGCAGTTCCGTCTGGATATGCTCAAGGCGCTCGGTCTTGATCCCCAGCGACTCTAAGGGGACAAAATATAAAGGTTCATAAAGACGGTAAAAATTTTAAAGTAAACCCACCTTCCAGTCCCTCAATCTTTTTAAACGTCTCATTCAACTCGGCGGCAATCTCTCGCTTCTCCCGCTGAACTTTCACCACATCCTGATCCCTTTCGTCGAGCTGCTTGTTGGCCCGGTGAAGGGATTCCTGGACATCCTGCATCTGGTGGCGCAACACCGAAATTTCATGCTTCACACCAGCTACCATGTCGTTCAGCCGAGTGATCTCCATTCGGAGCTTCTCCCGCGTGCGGCCCATTTCCTCTCGTTGCTGAACGGCCTCGTCCAGTTTGGCATTGGCCATCGTTATCTTCTTTTCCTGCACCTTTAATAGATTGCTTTCGGAATAATATTTTGAATTTAACAATTATTGTTGAGATCATAAATTCGTTTCACTTACCTGTTAATCATTGCCTGTTCTTGAAGATCTGTATTTTTTTTCGACAGCTGGAAGAATCTTCGCTCCAAAAATACAGCCTCGTCGTTCTTTTTTTTTATCTCCCGCTCGGCATGCTTTCGAGCCGCCGCCAGATCTATCAAATCACGACGCTGGGTGTTGTTTAAAGCCTCGGACTTCTTGAGCTGGGTCTGCAATCTGAACCTCTCCTCCTCGTTGTTGTGGTTTATCTTCATAAAATTCAAATTTTCTCGGACTAGGCGATCGCATTGCTGCGATGTGGCATCGAATTGGGTTTGAAGTTCAATCAGTTTCTTTTCCTTATACATATTTTCCTGGTTGCGGTGGTATAAGGCTTCATTTTCCTTGCCTATTTGCAAGATCTTTTCCTCCATTGCTACTATCTCTTGGTTGTGCAAGGTCTCCGCTTTTAAGGTTTCAATCTCGTTCATTTTTATCTGCACATTTAGCTTGGTGATGTTCTCCTTGTGGGCTTCGATTATCCCCTCCAACGATTCGGCGTAGAGGCGATTCATTTGCAGGCGCCTGGCATAGTCTTTTAGCTCGGCTGCCAGGCGGTCCCGCTCGCGGTAAACCATGCTCCTAATGAGACCCTCCCGCCTAAACCCAATCAAGCTTAAACCTTCTCCTTAATGTCCTTAAATGTGAACCACTTACCCTGCAACTTGTTGCTGTGGAAGATTGATGCTGGAGGACCTAAAAAACGAAGATTGATCTGTCGTCTTCGCAGATAATAATTGAATCTGGAGTATCTCCTGACGGTTTTTGGTAGCATCCTCGCTACGCCAGGCCTCCTCCACGCACTCCCGCAGGTGCTCCATCATCGCCTCCGATGTGGCTGTGGTACGAAGAGCCAGCTGCAGTTTTTCATCCGCCTCCTGGATCTTCGTCTGCATGGTCTTGATCTCAGCCAATTCGGAGGCATAATGGCTATGGAGTCTGGATAGGACGTCCACGTAGTACTTGATTCTAGCGGCAAGTAAGGGTTCCCGTTCAGACACAGTCTGTACAAGCTGGTAGGAAACGTCAAAGAAGTTGTCGTCCAAATCCACCACCAGATCGAGTTGGGCCGCATCCTTGATGTCCCTAAATCGCTCGGTCATTAATTGCAAGGAGAAACTGATATTGGAAGTCTTGGATGCAATATTCGAGCCCTTGTGGTTTTTTCCTCCCTTTGAATCGATCTTGACCTTCGACCTTGACCTCTTGGTCGCGTCTGCGTTCTTCCCTGGGTTCTTGGCCATCTTGTTCATCTTCGAATGGTTAAACAACTAACAGAAGAAGGACGAAAGTCCCTTCAACAAACAAAAGAAATGAAAACAAGGAACAATAATTGTGTCAACGTGTGTTCTGTAGTAAGTGTGTAATGTGAATGACTTAAATAAATAAACCCAAATTCCATGTTTCAAAATCAAAAAAATAATAGAATATTTTTTAAGCATAAAATTGCATATATTTGTTTAACTGAATTTACAGCTTTATGGTTTGTTACAGTTCTTTATACAAGTTCGAATCAGAAAATATATGTATATATATTTATTTTTAGCGGTAATATAGTTGTTATTATTGTTGAAATTCAATGTAAGGATTTCATCTTGCCACATACATCTACGTACATACTTAATTATATATATACCGGCTAGGGCTAGGTCAGATAGAAACGCTTTAACATAGGGGAATTAATACATATAAAATTACGATAAATCACAAAAAATGTTTCGCAAAAATTTCTGCTACAATTAACGCCTACTAATCAGATTTCGATTAATTTGCTTTATACCCCCCGGACAATGATACTCAAGATACTCAACGCTAGAAAAATATACATATTTATCTATACCTCTAACTGCAATATATTTGTAGTAAGGCCTTGGCTAGTGACAAAAGGATTTTGCAAAGTTAAAGCTAACGCATAGCGAATTCTGATCCGCACTAAGGTGCTGCTTTTCCCAAACCCCCAAAACGAGACGATAACGTTGAAACAGAAAATGTGATACAATACAAGTATTATGGAAAATTGAAGCTATCTTATCGCGTAAGTTTCTGATATGAACAAAGGGTCATTGCGTCAGATCGAAGCATCATTTTACAATCGTTTGATAGACGCTCGGTTGGTCATTTTGAAAGTAAAAAAAAATATAACTAGGTTTATATATATTTAAGATATATATATATGGTCTAAATGTGGGCCCACTGCATGGGAGTGGTATTACGTATAAAATAAAATAAAACAATGTTTGCAGAACAATTGCGGTTCACAGTTTGCTTTCCCTCTCCACATCCCTCTCCATATCCATATCCTCCACTTCTGCCACATTTTTGGTCAACAGCTGCGCCGGCTAGCGCCATAGGCCAATCCTAAGAGGCGGTTGCCGTGAGACGCTCCTGAACGTTTTGCACTCCCTGGACACTGATCCCGGAGCGGACTTCGCGCACATAGCAATCGCGGCATACGCGAACTGCCTTGGTCAGTCCGTACTTTGGCAATGGGGCAGTGGCATTGGAACAGACCCCGCAGAAGACGCCACCACAGTTGCGGCAGTGGTGGCGCCGCCGAAAGGCAGTGAAGGGTGTCTGGCAGGACATGCAGCGCGGAGCCTTGCCATCCGGAATCCAGGCTGGCGGTGCAAGCGTTGGAGCTGTTGCCGTAGCGGCGACTGTGGCCGACGAAGGCATCTGGGTTTCGTTGTTGCTCTGCAGCCGCCGGCGACTCCCACTCCTGGCGCTCACCGGGGAATTCTGTTCAGAGCTGGAACTAGTGGAGGAGGCGCTAGAGGGCGTATTGCTGCCCACGGAATTGTTTCGTTGCCGTTGCATCTGAATCTGCAATTGATGTTGGTCCTGTTGCAGGGTGGAACTGCTGGTCGCTGTGTTGGCCGCTTCCTGATCTCCAAGACTCCGGCTGCGCGTTACATGCGAGCGACTGGTGGCCAGCAAAGCTCCACCACTTGGGCTTTCATCCTCTACGGTATTATTTCGCTGTATACTGCCGCCGGCGGAATGACGTTGGGCACTGGCATTGGTCTGGTTTCCGTTTCCGTTACCGTTTCCGTTTCCGTTCACTGGACTACCAACACCGCCGCCTGCGCTGAACACATTGTCCAGCTCGGGATTGACCTCCTCCGCTGAGTAAATGCTTTGGTTGGAGCCGGCGCTCTCCTGTATCACATCGTTTTCGGAAGCCCGGAACTCGAACAGCTCCGACTCCTTTGTCTTTTCCGGTATGTCGATCTCCTCTTGGGCGGACGACATGTTCATGAGGAATACACTGCGCAGTATTTGGCGCAGGTCGGAGGCGAAGTTTGTCTGCAGTTGGTCGGCGACACCGGCAATGCAGACGAAAAGGCGGTGCAGCAGGTTCTCGGTGCTCCTATAAGGATTACAATATAAAGAATAAATTACTGTGCTTGGGATTCAATTCAAGATCCAACTTACTTGAACTTGAGGCGTGCCGTGGTATTCCGCATGGCCAGCGACACATCATCTGACAGCGAGGAGGCGGCACTAGTATCACCGCTGGCCAGGCTTTGCTCTCGTTCTCTCTCCGGCTGGTTTACTTCGGACTCCGTGGAATCTAGGCTACAGCGTTTGCGACCACTCCGGGTTGTGCGATGCGGATGCGGCTGCTGCTGATGATGAGTGTGGTTGACGCTGTGCCGCTGATGGTGATGGTGGTGGTGGCGATGGTGATGTCTGTGACTGTGAGAGTGACGGTGACGGTGTACAGATTGCTCCTGTTCCGGGGATTTGATTGTCGATTGCTCCGTCAGTGGTTCAGCGTCGCTGCTGGGCAGGCGAAGGCGCTGCAAAGTGCGGGTAGCTGCCAGCATGGCCGCACTGGTGCTGGGCTCATCCTCCCGATCCTGCTGATTCTGCTGATGCTGATGCTGCTGCTCCCCCGCTCCGTACTCATCATCTTCGCTGGCCACGAAGTTGTCAGTGAGAGGAACTTCCTGGGGTTGCAGCAGATTGCCCAGATTTGTGTTGGGTATGAGGTAGCCGTAGGCACAGTCTGCCGCCACAATGTCCTCGAGCAGCTGGTCTTTGTCGAAATCTTCATCGGAACTGTCCATTTCCTCCTCGTCTACCTCAATATCATCGTCGTCCTCTTCATCTTCGTCATCGCCGTCGCTCCAGTCTGCTGGTGGATTCGTAGATCCAGTGGCCGCTGACGAAGTGGAGGCGATCGATTGCGAAGGCGTCGGTGAGGGGGCGGGCGACACGGTGGGCGTACTGGTGGGCGACAGCGACAACATGGACGGAGAACGGGGCGCAGTCTCATCCAACACGGCAGCCCCGCTACTGCGTTTACTTGTGCTGTGGCTGCTATTGTTGTTGTTTCGCTGATCCACCAGTCGCTCCACAGTCCTGTGCGTATTCGTCGTCCCCGTTCCTGTCACCGTACTGTTTCCGTTGTTGTTGTTATTACTGGCGTTGCTGCTTCTACTGGTTGTCGGGTGGGAGCTGTGCTCCGGACTGGGTGCTTCAATGCTGCTAGAACCAAGTGGAGCCTGAAAAGTACAAATCTGAGTAAGTTTTTATAAACTTTTATAGCCGCATTCTACCAACCTTTGTGTTAATGTCCTCGTTGGTACACAAGAGCTTCTCCAGCTGGTACAATTCCTGCTGGTTGAGGTTGCGTAGCAGGTCTCGAATCTTGATCAAGATTGTACGGAAAGGTCGGAACATTTCGGACAACTGATCGCCCGGCATGTCCATGTTGAGGGGTCCCTTGGCATAAACGACTAAACCGGCCACAATGGCCAGGCGCGGAATGGAGAACATCAGTCCCGGGTCAAAGGCATCCACCATGTCCTGGTCGAGGAGGCCAATGTTCAGGGCTCGCTGCAGCGTCTCCGAGAAGAGAACGCCAATCCACTGCTGCATCTCGTACTCGTGCCGGGACTTGACCTGGACCATGGCGCTCACATAGCTGAGTTCGAATTCCGCAAAGAGGCGGTCGAAAATCTTGAGACTTTCGTACAGCTGCTCGGTGGTGGAATCGTTCAGATCTAGGTGCAGGGTCTTGCTGTTGGGAACATTGTTTCTCAGGCACTGGTCTCTGAGGAGGATCCGAACATTTCCCAGACTCTTGGTCACGGCCTGGGCCAACGGACGCATCTCCTTGCTCTCCGCCTCGCGGTTCATAATCGAAGATCCTGCTGCCAGGCACTCAGCTCCGAACCACAGTTGGCCAGCGAGGTTCTCCTGCAGCACTTCCTCTGGGAATTTAGCGCGAAAGGCACGCGGATCACGATCCTCGCCGAGTAACTCCTCCATGATCATGTTCGTGATGGCCAAAACTTTGTCCTAATCGAAGAAAAGGGATATTAATATTTGATTTTATTGAAATTGTATTCGAAAGTCTGACTTGATTCAGCCGCAATTTGCTGACCAACCGGGTACACCGATCCGGCTCTGCTCGGCCATCAAAGCTGTCCAGCTCGCTGGCCACAGCTGTGAGGGAGCGATCCGCGTGGAAGAAGCGGGCCAGCAGCGATTTGTCATCAGCCTGGAAAGAAGAACATATGGATTTCGGATGAGTAACTGGTCAGAGATAAGGTTTCCCAGGTTATCGCCGGTAACTGCAACAAATTGCACTGAGAAATGGCTGAACTTGAGGAGGGAGCGTGCGACCGTGCGACAGAGCTCAATAGAAAATTCGGTGCTGGCTTTGTCCCAATAGCGATAATGGTGACTCAACAAGCCACTAAACACGTACACACTATCATTCAGGCATATAGATGGCCGGCTTAATTAACACGGCTAATTTTCGTTGATTTCGTCGATTTCACAACAAATCCAGCAACCATGAATGTAAATGTCGGGGAAGGGCTTGAGACTTACAGCGCTGAACAAAAGTGTAAATCAGTGTCATTTCATGATGTTTTATAATGTTGAAACATTTTCTTACATTTTTAAAGCTTTAATCTACAAATCTACATCAATGTGTTTTTAAGTTCATGTTTAAGATATATATGATGTTTTTAATATTATTCTCTAGTTATTCGTTAAAATTTGTTTTATAGATTTAAAGAAATTTAAACGGATTGATGGTATTATTTCTTTCGTAACTCCTTTATTGATTTAAACCGATCTCAAAACCTAATCTGGTCTGTAAATTGATAAACCAAACATCAACATCATCATCAAGATGATGCAATTCAAGATGAGCCATTTCTTAGCCAACATGCAACAAGTAGCCGGCCGAGTGACTGCAGAGAGCCTCAAATTTGAATGATCGATGAAATCACGTGGCTCTACTTAAGCGGGCACGAGATCTATTGATGGGGAATACCATATAATACCCTGTACTACACACTATACTATACATTATACACTAAACACTATAAACTATACACTATTCTACACTATACTATAGACTATACTATACCCCATACTATACACTACACTATACACTACACTATACACTATAATATACCCCATACTATACCCCATACTATACACTATACTATACACGGTACTATACACTGCACTATACACTATACTACACATTGTACTATAAACTATAGTATACACTACACTATACTACAATGAACACTATACTCTATATATAGTCTCTAAAATATACCCCAAAAACACTGAAAAAAAGAGAAGAGAATCGAGCGATAAAGCCAGTTATCGGCAGTTGAACTTGTTTTCACTCTACAGTCGTAGTCGTGTGTGTTGTGCTCTGTTTAAATATTAAAAAAAAAAAAGCAGTAAGAGCCAGCTGGTTGGCTGGCAGTGGAAAGGAAACAAAATGTACGAAATGTGTTTATTATAAAAGTAAACACGTCAACTCGCAAACTCAAAACTCAAAAGCGTTGACTTGACTTGACTCTCTGCCGTTTTGCCTTCAAAACTGCGCAGTTCGGCTTCGGCAGGTTTATCGCCGGTGGTGCTGGGAGTGCTGGGAGTGGTGGGTGAGGTGGTGCGGTGGGTTGTATATGCCTCTTGTTGTTGTTCTCATTGTTGTTGTTGAGGTGTTGGCGGGTTGTTCGCAAAACTCACACAAAAAGTACGATTGCAGCCAGCAAATTGTTGAAGGGAAATTTGTGCCACAACAAACTTTAATTACGCTTTTAGTAAGGTTTCCACAAAAAAAGCTACTCCAAAATCTAAAACGCATTTGGAACTAAAATTGTTACGAAATTTTTGCGATATTGCTATGAAATCATTACGTTATCTACCGCTTTACAATCTCAAAAATACATCTCTAAAAGTATCTTTTTAAACCTCATTCTATATCTTGAGTTTAGCAACAACTTCACTTTTTTTAAATTGTTTTATACAAATATGAGAATGTTTCATAAATGGTTAAATAGGAAAGGCGAATAAAAGTATATTTTCAACATCATTCGAGATACAACTTTAACTTTAATTGAAATACAATTTGCCATATATTCTAAAAGTATCTTTTAAACCTCACCTCAACTCTTAGCAGCAACTTCAATGCCTTTTTGAAATACAATATTTAACGAAATAAAATTACTTAATTGTCATAATCATAAAATTCTCTGAAGTAAATACAATTTTGAGTAATATTTCTCCCTCCCCGATTAAGCCACACATGTGAATGCAATTGGCTTTGGAATGAATCACCCAGCACATGCGATTCGAATAAATCGATGCAAAATATCGGATTCGTTTTTTACCATTTCGTCATAGGTCTGGGGGGTCTGGTCGGGTCTCAAGGCTAAAGTTTTCTAATTTCTGTGTAGTAGTTTTTGTTGTATTTTTTGTTTACACAATAATTAAATGGGCAAAGCTCTGTAATGTTTGAGGTGCTTCGTTTGGGTTCGTTTTTTTGTTCAAGTGCCACATTTATGGCTGGCCAAGCCAAGCCAAGCCAAGAAATCCAATTGAGAATTATAAATTATATAAATTGAGCAAGGCCATGCGTAAATAGTTCAATGACTGCACACCTTCCACCTCCCATCCTCCCCCATTCCCAGGCGGTTGGCCGTCATGACGACGCTCGCTGGCCAAAACGTTGTCGACGCAAAGCCAATTTTTTGTAAGTGCTTGGACCCGGCGTTGTAGCCATTAATTAGCGTCGCAATTTAGAAATGCCCTGGCTGAGGAGTTTTTTTATACATATATGAGAGAATGTTTCATAAAAAAGGTTGATACGAAAGTAACAATAAAAAAATGTTGAGAAATAAAAAAAAAGCTTGCAGATATCACGGATTTATTAAGGCATAAAAACAAACAAAAGCAAATCAAATCAATAAGGCGTTTAATTTCCTTTTTTATTTCAAAAGAAAATCAATAAAAGAGCGGAAACGCACCTACAATAACCATCCCCCCACAATTACATTGAGTTATCCTTGAATTAAGGAATAAATTAATACCAAAAGCCATTTAAAAAGCCTTATTATTAACCAAATATTTAACTAAAAACCGAACAAAAGCAAACCAAACCAATAAGGCGTATTATTTTCTAAGCAACATCAACAGAAGAAGAAAACCAACCTACATTAAGTTATCCTTGAAGTTAACAATGAAATAATACCAAAAGCCATTTATAAATACTTTAAATATTTAACAAAAACCCAAATGTATTTAAAGAGCTAAAAACCGATCAAAAACAAACCAAATCAATAAAGAATATTATTTTCTAAAGAAAATCAATAAAAAGGGGAAACCAACCTAAAATATAACAATTACATTGAGTTATCCTTGAAGTAAAGCCATTTACATGCCTCATTTATAAATAAATAAAATATTTAACCAAATCCCAAAAGTAATTAAAGAGCTAAAAACCCAAAACAACAACAGCCAGAAAGCCAAAAGTTAAATGCTAATTAAAAATTTTAAGCTCGCATTGTGCGAAGCAGAACGGGAGGTACGACCGACTCCAAGGACTTGGATGGTAATTCTTGTGGAGCTTGAAGAGCTTGTGTAGAGCTAAATATTAAATGAGGCAAGTGTGCTGCCACAGAGAGAGAGAGAGGAAGGAAATGACGCATCGTGACTTATTCATGAGTTATCAAAACACAAACACGACTCCCTCCTCCAACTGGCGGCAACTGCCAACTGCTTGCAACAGTCGTGATAAAATATCAAGTACCTTTGTTTGCACATCATATTCGAGAGCCAATTCCTGCTCAACCGAATCAAAAATATACAAATACAAATACGAAACATTTGATAAAATGATTTGCAACCAAAGAAAGGTGGAATAACAAGATTTATTAACAACAAAAGTTCTTTGACACTGTTTACCTTCCTAAAACAGACCGCACCTTTCTGACTTTAATACCTGAAACTGTTTGGTATTTTCTTAATTTCAATTTTAATTTCAAATTAAAAATTAAAGGTTTTTTATTAAAAATCATGATTATTAATATGTTAATATATGTTTTTTTTTATCAATATGTAAGAAAATAATAAGAAAACTATAAACAGTTAACGAGAAAAACAACAAAATCCAAGTTTTCATACAGTTTGTCAAGAAACTGTTTTGACAGTGAAAATAAATGGTAATTAAAGCTTTTTTTTATTAAAATTCATGATATTTTTTATTTATATCTATTTGTTAATGTTTTTTTATGAATATCTAAAAAAAAAAATAATAACAAAAACTATTAACAGTTAACGAGAAAAACAAACAAAATTAAAGTTTTCATACTTTTGTCAAGAAATTCTTTGCACAAATTACTTTATCTTTCTTACACTTCAATTTTATAACAAAATTAAGAATTAAGAATAACAAAGAAATAATTTTAATACTTTGTATACCTGTCTGCACTCTCTTGGCATTAATAAGATATTGGCGGCACTTTTTCATCGAACCAGAATCGGTTTTGGTAGTTCATAATCCTGTGGAATCTCTTGCCACTCTTCTAGTCTTTCCCTCTAGTTTTTCCCACTTTTCTATGGGTTTTAGAACTAGTCTTTGGGGGGGGCTTTGGGGTGGTGTATCGCTAACCTTACTTCACTTCTAAAGGAGCTAAAGGATCCAGTTCCCCGCACAGTTAGTGCCCAAGGCTTAGGGTCACTCTGTCTTAATACAACTTAAAATTATACAATTTATAAAAACATTTATCTTTTTTGGGCGTTTGGTGTCAAATATCGTTTACCTCTCTTTGTTTACCTCTAAAACAGACCTTTTTAGTTCTAAACCAAAGCACATATGTATTTGTATTTATCCGGGCGTCAGTTATTTACACAAGACAGTGCTCTTGACGAGTATTTTAATTATTGTTTCAACTGGTTTGTGTGCTCAATCGTCTAATTAAGGGTGACTAACCCTGCCCCCACTGTTGCTGTTTATGGAATGATAAAAAAACAACAAAAAAAAACAGCTGAGATATAGAGACATATTGCGGCATATGGAAGTCGATGTGGGTGAGAACCACTTTCAATTCCCAGTTTCCAGTTGTAAAGAAATCAAATTATGCCCAAGAGAAAGAAAAATGCAAATCATAAAAGGAAGTATTCAAGCGGACTTGAAAGAATTACAATTAAAGCTTGCCATTGAGAGGAATTACAAGTACAACTTTCTAATTATTGCAAATATTTCAGTTTTTTTCCACCTTTCTCCAAAGAAAAGTATATCTCAGATAATGTATCTTATGATTTATATTTAAACTGCAATACTAGCTCGCTTTAAGGCCACAGAGGACATTGGACTTGACGTCAGAAACGGCCAACGTGGTGGCCTTTCCTGCGCAACAGGCGGCAGTCCTGGTCAGACCACCCTTTAGCCTTGAGGCCAGGGCAAGGACACCGACTGGCCTGCATTGGATCTATATCAAGGCTCTTGTTCGAGTTGCTGACGCAAAGGATTCGCCAAAAACACGCACTTGACATTGCATTTTTCACGTGATTTTTTGTATTTTGATTCTCTGATTTTTTGCTTTATTTTCAATTCCAGTTGGACGTCAATTGAGCGTCTTAAAAAATGTTTAAAAAAAAAAGTAGGAGAATAATGAAAGAAAATTGCGAAATGAGGTGAGACATAGAGCAAATGCCACGACCCCCTAACGAATCAATTTGTTCCTCCCTCTAGCGGTGTGTCCCGGCACGGCACCTGCTGCTGGCAAACGATTAATTGAGAAATACCTCCAAAGATGGCAACTGCCGATCAATTGAATTCAATTTCTGCACAATTCCCATCGCCTGCCTCATAACTGCAAATTAACCGTCTAATTTAATTGGAGAAATTTCAAATATCAATTCCGAGTGCTAAATGTAGCAAGTTTTCGATCATTTTCCATCCAACTGCGAAACGTCACGTGAATTCGCCATGGGACACATTTCGATTTTGTTTAGAAGCCCGTAAAGTCCGTAAAGTCACGTTAAGATAAACAGGAAATACTAACATTTACCCGTTCTAACAGTTGGAAAAGCTATTAATTGTCAAAGCCATTTTTGTATGGCTTGCAAACAGACGTAATTTTTACTGACTTTTTAATTTAGTTAATCATCAGCTCTTTGGTTTCCCACCAAATATTCTTATGTGGATTGTTTCCTACCTTTCAGATCGAACTCAGCGTGTTCTATTTAATACTACCTATGGGGACGATCCCTTTCGTACTATCTTGTCTCTTATCTTTCGGAATATTAATACCAAAACAGAGCACCCTCCTCCACGATTCTCATAAGCTGCACCTAGTTTTCGATTTAGGTATTTTTTATAAAGAAATAACAATTCTTTCGGAATATTTTCAGATCCAATCATACTGAACACGATCCTATTCGCACTATTTGTAAAAATGATAATCTCTTATCCCATATTTTATCCCTGAACTATCCCGAAAACTTTGGAATTTCTCTTAGAATAGTTATATTGTATATATATTTAACAGATCATTGTTAAATTGTTAAAAAAAATAAAAAGTTCACCCATTCTTACAGCTGGAAAAACTTTTAATTGTCAAAGCTATTGGCAATGAATATCCTCTAAAAGTAATAGAAACTTCCAAGAATTCCTTAATCACCATTTGCCTGAATAATACAATAAAAATGGCTTTGCGGTTAAGACCAATTTCACTTTCGGTATTCCCCAAAACACTCGAAAAAGTATTACAACACATTGGCAAAGTTTTGGGAAAGGTCTGGGGTCTGGGGAGCTGCCAAGGGAAAGAGATTACAACCAGAAAATATATATAAAAAAAAAGAGAGCCAGAGATAGACAAAGTGAAAACTGAGTCACGGTCAAATTGTATATAAATAAATATAAAAACATGAGGTTGATAAACAAATGAAAGCAGGCCGCGTATCAGAAACAGACTATATACCATACATATTTCTGTTAAAAATCTATATAAAAAATACCGAGAAATCGGGGTAAAATACTGAAAAAGAGCGGGGGAAATCCCTGTTATTCATTCAATTAAAAAAGATGCTAAAAAAAAACGCACAAAGTAAACCCACAAAGTAAACGCACAGAAATTTCATGTTTCAAAAAAGGGCAAACGATAAACCCCATCGGAGAGAGAGCATTAAACCCAGAACAAACAAAGCGATAAAGTAAATTATACAAAGTATTCCCCTTTTCGATCGGATACAGGAAGTGTCTCGAAAGGATTTTTGTTGTGAAAAAAGTCCGAAAAAGTTGAACGAACCACAAAATTATCACTTTATGAGCCGCTGGATCGAGTCCATCCAATCGATTGGACATTTTATTATGTCATAATGAATTCAATTTCAATTTCTTAACAAATCGAACTCCGAAATTTGCATATAAAGATATTACCAAACAAAGACTCGAAATGCAGTAGAGGAAAAAATAAAAACAAAAAATAATAAAAGAGCTGCCTGATCAATGCGGAAGAAATGACAAAAATAAAAGCCCAAAAGACGTATCCAATAAAAGCCATTTAATAAATTGGATAATAATGGGCGGGAGGCCCTAATCGAGAGTGGGTGTGAAAGAGATGGGAAGCAGTGGTAGAAAGAGACGGGGAAAGTGGCGAGAAAGAGAAGGGGAAAGGGGTCGCCATCATCAACCCGATTGCATATTCATGAGCAGCCAAAATGTGTCGCAATCGATGATTGAAACAGAGGCCTTTGCTTTCTATACTCTTCCAGAGGGTATTATAGATTCGGGTTTTTTAAGTCAATTTTATAAGGAATTGGTCTCATTCTAAAGTTCTAATAAGGATCAGGAAGCTTTATGAGATGTCTTTTAAATCTTTTACCAATTTCAAAACACTTTAAAGGGTATATAAGCTTCGTTTCCCTTCAAAATTAGCTTTCCTTTGTTTATTTTTTATTTTTTTTTTTTTTTAGCTTTTTTAGCTTTTTGCCTATCAACGCAATCAACGCGATCAACAGGTGTAACAAGACATTAAAAAAAGCGATTTAAAGATGACGCATTAAATGATTAAGATCTGATGAATCGGTTTTCTGATTTAGTTTAAAAAAGAAACTTGAATAGTTAGGATATACCCTTATATAACCCTCAAGTTTAGGGATATTTAACATTGATTTATAAGGTATTGGTTCCTCAGGGAGCATCTAAGCCCTATGGACTCTACCTCCTCTCTAGTCTGGATTCCCCTTCTGGCTCAATTAGGTTCCGGATTGGAAACATATCGTCCTTTTGCTGTCCGCCTCGTCAAGGATGACGACAACAAGTTGGTTTTCCACTTAAAGCAGCATTTTCCAGTAGTTAGCTTGAAGATAGATACTTCAGGGTGGTATTTCAGAGCTTCTAAGATATATATTTAGAAAACGCCTTAAATCTAAGGATATTTAAGGTTAATCATAGATTATTTAAGGTTTAAAAATACAGGAAACCCCCTAAATCCAAGGATATTTAAGGTTGATCACCTTTTCCCAGGCAAATCCAAATCAAAACTACTTTTCAACTGATTTTATGAGGCTTCCCTTTTTTCTTGAATGGAGTTTGTTCAGCAGAAACCAAAACCATTGCCAGTGGCGCTCATAAATCTTGAGACTGCTTCCAATAACGCCCCTGGAAGCCGAGAGTGACAAGCCAGAAGATAAACCGCAACACATCGCTTTCACTTTTCAGTGCGGTTCAGGTTAAAGTGCGTCCGGCAGTCGGAAGTGTCGATAATTGAGTAACCAGCAGGCGGGAGCATACACAGATGGTACGTGCTGTACGTGGGTGGAGTCCGGTCTTCTCTCATTGATATGCCGGCCACAGAAGCCGACCCAGACTCGCGCCTCAATGCCTTATGCAACCGCTTGGGATAGAGGTGCACGTGGAGAAAATGTTTACGAAAATGTTTGCCAAATTTAAAAACCAAATTTTTAGGGAAACCCCAAACAGAATAACAAATGCTGGGGAGTAGTGAGAAATTATCACTTTAAAATAAAAATCACACAATAAATGTACTTTTCTTTGTTGGTTTTCCTGCCCCGCCACAAAGTGTCGCCTTAAAGTGTCGCCTCAAACTGATAAGGGCCTCCGTCTCCATTCTCTATCGACGCCAGCGGAGCTCTTTGTTGGAGGATTAGGTAATAAGTGGGACGCAGTCTGGCGGGCGTAATGCAAACCACAATTGAAGCCGCCAAAGCCGCTGGAGCTGCCATTCGAAAGTAGGAGAGTGACTCTAACTGGGGAGACCGACCACAACCGTGTGGCCATTGCACCCAGTGTTTGCTAGGAGATCGACTCCATCGACTCGATCGACTCGACGATGTGAATGTGAAAATTTCACCGCTTTTACTTTTTCCCCGAGACTGACCGACGACCGTTAGGCCATTGGAAAAGCGTTTTTATTTTGGGTTCGCGCGTCTAGCAAAAACCGTAACGAATAATTGACATATTGGTAATACCAAAAGCACAATGAACCAAGGAGCTCTCCACAAGTCCAGTTCCATCTCCACGTTTGACCCGAAAGGCAATCCCCAATCAGAGCCTCGCCACTCCATTCACTGGACAGCTGTCAGTGGAAATAGCGATAAGAAATACTAATAATATTATTAATTTTCAAATAAAACATTGTAATACATTTTCAATATTTGTATTTGATTCCCTTCACCACGGCAGCAGCAGAAACAGGAAATAAACACGAGGAGGATTAAGTTGCTGGCAAATATTGAACCAACATTTACAATCTCGGCGGTAAATAAAGAAAAAAATAATCGAATTTTGGTTACGGAAAAAGGCAACGCAGTAGCGTGCAGTAAATTATTTGATTTTCGTTTCGAAAATGTTACACAATCTTATCTTTACTT
This sequence comes from Drosophila merina, assembly GCA_035047645.1. Lineage (NCBI taxonomy): Eukaryota > Metazoa > Arthropoda > Insecta > Diptera > Drosophilidae > Drosophila > Drosophila merina. Next base: position 27,552,510 of record JAWNPH010000002.1, read on the forward strand.
TAACGATAATGTAACATGAAACAAATGGGAAACACTTGTTTTTAGGATCGACAAAAGGTCGCACAATCTCGCATTCCAGGGAAGCAAAATATCAATCGAAATAAGTGGAATCTAAGTAATTCCTTTAATGTCAGAATCACGGATAGATTAGTCAAGAAAGTTTCAGGGAAAAGTAAGGTTTAATCGTTATTAAGATGAGAATTTAGATCACCGGTTAAAAACATTAGAAAGTTTCAATATAAAGTTAAGATAAAAGGTTTATTAATCCCATTATTCTGAGAAAAATAATCTAAGAATTTAGCTTTCATTTTAAAAAACATTAATCGCGTGGCTTCCGCTGCAAAATGTAAATGGCGCTGCTGTTTATGGTACGGCTCGGATCGCAGGGATAGAATAAAGTCTATAGAAATAGAATAAAGTACAGAAAAGATTACGAATTTGTTGCTCTGAAAGTTAGGAGAGAATTAAGGATTTAATAGAAGAAGAAGTCCCGCCCAACCGACCAAAGGGCGCTGTTGTTTATCGTAAGGCTCGGATCGCGGGGATAGATCTGAGATAATAAAGAACCGTGCTCTGAAATGTAGATGAGAATCGGGGATTCAATAGAAACGAAAATTTAGAGTAAACTAATAGAAAATATTCCGTTGTAGGTCAGAACACAAAACCCTAAAAGGCTCAATAATAATCTCAATAATCTCTATAATCATTTGCAAAGAAAACGTTACCGTTTGCCTTGATAATATTATTACAATTATTTAATAAGTTCATGACTGGAAAACAATAAACGAGTCTTTATTTCGATTCCTTATCAGTGTAGTCAGAATGTGCTAATATTTGGTCGTACCGTGGGTCAACGATGAAATAATCAAAGGCAGTCGTAGGCACAAAGAGAGGCTACTCAATCGCCCGAATCCCTACTCAGTCTGGTAGACAGTAGTGGACTGAGAAGAACCCACTCACTGGACCACTGGACCCTGGAGGAACGCGGAGTCCTGACACCCCAAAAAGTGTACTAATAGACTTTAAAATGAACTCAAAAAGAAACTATATAGATTTATGTAAAACCTATGTATGTCTTTTGATGGAGTTTCCTGTTTCAATTCTTTAATATATTTTATATATAATTCTCCCACTTTGTCTGTAAACGTGCCTTGTATGAGTATGATTCCTAATGCGTCACTAAAACCTCTAAGTCGTTGACAGGGCACGAGCACCACGCCACTAGGGGACACAGTCGTTTGTCTACTTTTGTATTATCAACAAATTTTGTGTTAATTTTCATTAATTTCCCCAGTGGAAAAGTTACAAAAAAGAAACCACCTGACAAGAGACAAGCTAATGACAGGAGAAGGTATCTATGATTCTCCGTAAGACGGGAGAGGTGACTAGGATTCTTTATGAATCTCTATGAATCTCTATGATTCTCTATAATTCTCTATGATTCTCTCGAAAACAAGTTCATTAAGGATGATTATCCGTAACAAATAAAATGGTTAAGCTATTCATTTGAGGGATTCAATATGGATTAAACTCAAAAGATTAACATATTCCAAGGCTATTATAATCCTGTAATCCCGACCAACTTTTAGTTCCGAAACTAATAACAAAATGTGTTGTAACTTTAGGGATAAGGTGTGCATTTGGTGTGTATATGATGTCCATTTGTTGTGTAGAAATGACACTTGAGTTGGCCCATAATTTGAATAGTGATTAGAAGATTATGAATGACAAATGCAAACACCGCTTCCAATGATACAATGATAGTCTCGCGGTATCTATGCCATCAGAATGCCGTTTATCAGGCCTTTCGTAATGTTGACTGGCGGCCCACCTCGGCGGCCTTTACTTTGCTTTGCAAGACTAGAACATGAAATTGGGGCCAGCGCCGAGCAGAAGTCGATGTCGTTAACGGTGGCAGCAGCAGCGGCGATGGCAGCGACGATGGCGGCACATGTCAATATGCCCCAAATTAAATGCACCGAAAGAAACAGGTTGCTCGTTGCTCTCGTTGTTGTTATTATTTTCTTGTTATTGTTGTTGGCACGAGCAACAGGCTGCGGCACAGACGCTTTACTTACACAAATCTGTCATTGTGGTAATCCCGTCCAACGGGTCGTATACGCACCGCACCGCGTCCATTCATACCTCCGATTGGTGGGGAAACTCGGTATTCAGTGTAAAGCACTTGCTTTATTTGTACTTTATTTGTACAAAAGATAAAACAATGTGCAGTGGGTTTTTAGAACCATAAAACAGTTGTTTATCAACAACGAAGGCTAAAATAGGGCACCTAAAGGGGTTTATTAATAAAATGAAAGCAGAGTTTCTTAACAATATTTTTGTTTTCTTAATAATATTGTTGAATATTTTTCCATTTTCTTAAACTTTAATAAACCAAAAACAAAACCCATTACCTTTCTGTGATTATAACACAAAAAACATTCAAAATAATAATAATAATACCTCTCTGGTCCAACAGGTTGTTTATCTCTCTATTTATCGTAATTATTTCCATGTAGGGTTGCCTCACAAGGTTGTTACAAATTGCGAAACGCTCTCTAACCGCATCATTGAAACAGAAATGCCCATTATACTCTTTTTCTTTTTACAACTTTTAACAAAAGTACTGGCTTTTCCTACACCTTATTTCCTTCCTTCACTTTGCTCAGAAAAATGTCTACTTTTGTTGCTTTTCTGGCTCTTTTTGTTAGTTTTGAGTTCAGAAAGCGTAAATAAGCGAATTTTATAAAGCTCTTTACTAACTGGGCCCTAAAGCAGCTCTTGAGGAGGTTCATTTAAAGCTACACAGAAAAATATTGAAGTCCTTTTCGCCACAGGACAGGATCTCCTTTATAAAAGCAACATCTATATCGAGGATGTGGAATCAATGGAAAAACTCGAAAAGTTCTAAAGCGATTGTCCCCAAATTTTGAAACAACATTCCGCTGAAGCCGGAAAGGGTTTTTATCCATTCGAAGATCTTCTTATTCCTCGAACTCTTCCAATAATCCCCACTGATATTTGCTATATTTTCTTCAGGTGTATTTACTTTTATAACTTTCTTAGGCTTTATTGTTATACGACGCGTCTTATTGTTGTAATTTTTCTTTTTGCCAGCTCATGTCTGGCGGTTTTTTTGTGTAAGCTACAGAGTCAGACTGTCAGACTGTCAGAGTTTATTGTGTTAATGGCCGATTTCGTGCTGACTGGAGACGACGCAACAGGCTTAATTGTAAAGCTTTTGCAACATGCTCCAAAAATCTGATGCTTCGCAAGAGGAATCTCAAATAATCGAAAAAAAGAGCCAAAAAATAATTGTAGAAACAAAAAAAACCAGCAACAGGCACTACGAGACACCCATAGATTTCACTTTTTTATGGTTTACTTTTGTTTCTTTGTCGATCCGGCCATAAAACAATTCAATGCCAACTTCAAATGACTTTATGGCCAGCTAAAAAAACACAAGCAAAAGATGTATATAGCTGGGTATATAGTATATAAGATATTGGCTTGAAACCAAGAAATTCCAGCCTAGGAAATACCTTAGGTACAACCTTAGATAAATCGCTTCAAGAACTCAGAAACTACAATTTGAATTCGAATCCGCACCCACTATTCGCCATATTCGCTTACGTATGCATAAAATTCATTGATCGTCACACATTTATAATCAAAAAGCAAAAAGGCAAAAAAAGTATCCAAAAACAAACAAACAAAGATATATAAAAATGTTTGCTTTATCGGTTGTACTTCCTATATGGGCTATATCCAAACGCCAGACGATGTAGTTTCGATGTACATTTATGCAAGAAAATTAAATATGCGAATAGTGATGTAATATTATTGGTTTTTTTGTGCTTGTCCTACGGATCGGTAGCCCAGTATTTTAGATAATCAATTACTGAGACGCCTGTGGCGCGTGCCGCCTTTTCTTCTTCTGCTTTTCGAGTGCCCCAAAGTTCCCATTGATCGCGTTTTTTGGGTTGCGGGTTGTGGGTTTCGAGGCGGTTGCCTCTTTCCCAGCATCCATTGTCTGGGTTTCTCCTCGCTCGTTGTCGGTTTCGTTTTTTACGAAAATTTATATGCACAGACAGGGGAAAAAATAACAATTGCATTCACTAAATACCCTTCTTAAAAAAAGGAATATTAACTTGGGGATAGGGTTGTATAAAAGATAAAAAAGTTGTAAAAAAAAATCTTTTATAAATTGTTCATAAATTAACTCAGAACTTCAATCACAATCATTTTTATTGCTGCAGAAAATGAATCATTATTAGCAATAGAATGCCTTTACCAGGGTTGTCACCCTACAATCTCTTATTATGCAATTTGATATGGCAATTGCCTTGCCACATCTGGCAACGTTAAAGAATTACTGTTTATTTGTGAATTGCAACAAAAGCGACCTCGACGCCAGAATCTTACTCACATCGCAGGAGAAAGAAAGTTGACACGATGATCACAAAGAAAAGAAAAAGAGATTTAAAGAAAAAGCAAAAAAAAAAGAAGACCAGGAAGTAAGTGCGGAAAAATTGTGTGCAGTCAATGAATGAATGAAAGAAGAGAGCAGACACAGAGCAGACGAAAGAGTTACTACACAGAAAACAGATTTTCTGTTTCTTTCGTTCGTGGCGTTTTCCACAAGCAAAGAAAATAAGGAAAACGTACCGTTATTTATGAGCTTCAGAAAGAGGGAGAAATGCTATGGGGGTGGAGGTGCTGGCAGAGAAGTGTGTTAATTAACAAAAGCAAGTGGAGGGGAAAGAGACAGCTAACAAGGCATCCGGAAAGTAAAGTAAAGCGAATAAAATATAATTCCATTTTTTTACTTTGTTTCCAATGCATTTAGAGCGTAATAAATTAGACGAGGAAGGTATTTTTAGAAAAACATTTATTAATCGGTATTATCGGTTAATTATCGGTATTAAATACCAAGAATGTAATACAATTTCTAGAAATAAATAATTAGTAACAGTTTCCACGAATAAATATATGTTTAGTTGCCTCTCCCATAATTTTAAATGAATTAAAACCACCTGAAACCTCCTCCCTCCTTTCTTTTGCATTTTTAAATATAATTACGAAGTTTAAAATATGAATCATTTGCAACGAAGTTAAATTTAAGGGAAATTTAACAGCAACAGAAATTGAGTATAATTTTAACAGAAAATTTAACAGAAACTTTTCCGTAAAACAATGTTTAGCTTTATTTTTATTCCGTTTCCCGATCACCTGCTGTCAAACGTGATTCCTCGGCAAATCCCAATCCCCCGTACACTCCATTTGGCGCAATCTTATCTAATCGAACTGCCAGATACAGATACAGTCTACAATCTAGTCTATAATACGAGCTCAACCAACCCCGCCATCGAGCCACTCCAATATGAAAAAAAAACATAAACACATCCGAAGCCCTTCGAGACCAGACATTTGTTTTCCGATTTGATTCGATTTGAATTTGAATTCGAATCGACTTGGAAGTAAAACTCGACACTGACCTCCACGAGGTAAGAGGTAAGCGAGGTCGTCGTACAAAAACAAACACACAACACACCATATAAAGTGTTTGCTTTTGATTTAATGGATTTGCGTGTAAATTGCTTCTAATTTCTACTCTCGATACTTCCAATAGAAATCCGGCGACGACAATCAAAATGTCTGGCGAAGATTGACAGATTGACGAGCGATCAGGAGGAAAATCGGGGGAAAAAAAATCCAGAGAGTGGAGGCAGAAATGTTCCTATAGATACATCAATGTTTTATTTTTGGAGGCGACCCTCCTCCTAGGCGGTTCAAATACCATATTCCAGCCAGTCAAAACCAAGAGAAAGCTAAATATAGCCCCACAGTTAGACTTCCATAACCCGAAAAGTCTCTACCATCTGCTACAAATTCAAATACAAATTTCAAATTAGAGATTGATAAAGATATCACTGAAAACATAATGTTTGTTGTGCTCGTAATTTTTAGGGAAATCCCCAAATTAAATGAAGAATTATTGGAATTATTCCGAAATATTGGTATCATTGGTCCAGCAAAAACGTGCTTTTAAGAATTCTGTAAATAACACTGTTAACTAAGCGTGTGCAATTTACTGAATTCTCAAAAGCGCTTTTTTTCCTCCTATATTTTCTTCGATTTAACGATTTATAGGGCATACTTTTTTTTTTTTAATTAAAGCTAGAAATCAGGGAATTAGTGAAACCCCCAAATTAGATGAAGAATTTTCGAATACTTTGTATGGAATTTTTGGGAAATATTGGAATCATTGGTCAAGGAAAAAACGCGCTTTCAAGAATTCACAATTAAGCTTGGTTAACAAAGCGAGTGTTATTTTTGTGAATTCTTAAAATCGCGTTTTTTGCTTCTATTTTTGTTACATTTTTGCCTTTTTTTTGTAAAATGAGTCATAGGAGATACTTTTTTTCAAAGTTAGAGTGAGAAATGATAAAAACTAAACCAATTAGTTGGGTTAGAATTGGAAAAAAATACAAATTTAGAAACAGAAAAAATACGATTTAGGGAAGCTAGACTGTATAATGGAATTGTTCGAATGTGGGAAAGCTAAAAATAATCAATCGCTGGAACTTTGACATTGTTTTCCGAGCTCTCGAGTGATTTTCCACAGCAATGCGACGATACGGGCGGGGAGGGGAGGGGTTTTAATACTAGACGTAGATACGGGCGGGGTTTCCCCCTGAAGAATATACATATATCCCATATTACTAGACGTAGATACATAAATTAGTTGGCTGCTTTGTAATTTGCAACACGAACAGGCGGAGGCGCCATATTTGCTTTTGTTGTTGTTTTTGTTTCTTTCCTTATTGTTGTTGTTGTTTCTTTGAGTTTCCAATTTGAATTGAGAATTGAGAGTGGAACGAAACGAAAGGAGTGAATGCAGTTTACACACATTGTGCAAAAACAAAAACAAAAACAACGTCAGCGTCAGCGAATTAATCATCGGTGGTGTGAGGGAGAAATAGAATGCGGTTAAAACCCAGCTGGCCATGTGTGAGAGAGCAGCAGGCGGATAGAGCGAGAGGGGGGCTATCGTAATGAGCGCCTTACACCAGGGCCAAAAGCAAACGCTGACGTCACGAACGGCACAGTTAACAAGCGAACCAACACACACACACTAAGCCAGAGTTGCTTTGACACAATTCGCACTGTTGCTCTTAATTAATTGCAGCTCTCTTTCCCTCGTTCGGTATTTTTAGACGTCGCTAGGTGATAAGAGCAACTACAATTTGGGTTATCAACGGCAAGAAAAAACAAAACTACAAATATATTCACATATTGTAAGAAAACATCGACTGTACCTTGGGCTTATTTAGCCATTTGCGAAACGTGTCCATCCTGCAGTTGTTTTTTTAACTGGGATTGCAGCTCCACAGTTGGCTCCTCCAGCTTCTTCGCTTCTCCGCTCTCTCTCTTGCTATCACCTCCTTCGTTGTTTTCGTTGTTGTCCTTGTACACGTACACTACCACACACAATCGTTAGCACACTTACACAGTGACAGCGCCAGAGACAGAGACAGACACACGCGAACGAGGCGAACCAAACAAAACAAAGAAAGAAACGCGTAAGGCTATAATACAATATGTTTGGTTGGTGAATGCTTTTTTGCGTCGCGAATCTAAATGCACATTTCTGATTTTAACACTTTTTTTTTAAATTTTGTTCAGTCTACCTACTACTGGTGCTAATTTCCGAGTGCTTTTCGTTTTTTCCTTTTTTCTACTTTTTTACTTTTTTCTCACACCACTCTACTTTTCTCGTGCACATCACACGCGTGACTCTCAACACTGGAAATGCATGTTCCTCGTGCGAAAACTGTTTCGGTTTCGGTTGTTTAGAAAATCCCCAAATACGTTGAACGAAAGCGGAAGCTGGCTCACGAGGCGAAAAAAAGCATTAAACGCGCACAGCACTCATCCGCCCTTCGCGATTCCGTCGTCAGCGGAGCGTTGTCCGTTCGCTTCGAAATCAACTCAACTTTTTGGCTCCCAACTTGGGGCTGTCGAGGTTTGGGGCTTGGGGCTTGAGGCTACCAGGGTTGTTGCAAATATATCAAACTATCAGTGTATCGATATTCTGTGTAGAAAACGATATATTTTTATCGCTATATATATTTTGCCTTGTACATGTTACCTTTTTTAACGAAATGTAAAAAACTATTTCACTTTTTTATATGTGGTTTTTTTATGTTGTTTTTTTGGCGAGCCATTTATGTGGGCCACAATTTAATCCATAACCGGTTCGTCAATATTTTACCGGTACGGTTATATATCGATAGTTCTCTGCAAAAGTATCGCATGTAATTTTTAACCAAAATGAATATTTTATTGTCAAATTATTATGAAATATGTGTATAATAATTCTATATAGATTCGCTAAAATGGTATATTGATAAATTGGTATATTAACGTGTACTTTTCTTTCAACATTTTTTAAAGAGAAGCACCCACTGTAGAGTTTTATTTTGAAACGTACGATATTTTCACGGAAATGCGTCAATATTACTTTTGTTTTTTAGAGAAAATAAAAATATCATAACAATATTTTTATAAATAATCGGCATGATTATTTAATTTTTGAAATCTTAGAGATGGGTGTTTATTTATTACGGTCAAGTAAATAAATATCGATAAATATTGGATTTGGGGAATCGATAAAAAATAACTGTTTCCTAGCTTTGAGCTCTTGTCCGTTAAGTCCTTTGAATTGTCAGTATTTTTAAATTTTTAATTGTTTAAATAAATGATTTCTGATTTGAATTTTAATTTTAAATCGCAACACACAGCCCTATCCATCAAGAAGGGAACGAAATGTTGTTTCTTTTTTAAATTTTACTGCAGTAATTAATTTTAAGAAACTGTGGGCAAGAACTCTTAATATATATATTTACGGAAACTTGCCAACTTTCTTTCAGCAATGCAGTTTTACAAAGATTTACCGAGCAATATAATAGCTCTGTTTTATTTATCATTGTAAAAAATGCGTGTGTGTAGAAAATATTAATCTATTATAAAAATAAACCGCATAAAGCGAAAAAGAGAGAAATACTGTTGGTTGTACTGAAATTTTTTGGAACTGAAACTAGTTCCAATCTATTGTGACTGAAGGGTTTCAGTGTGACTGGCTTGGCTTTAAAAAAGCTCTTGAAAATTAAAATTCAATTTTAAATTTGCCAAAAAAAACCTTACTGGTTCCCGATTTCTACCATTCCCTAATGAACCGGTAACCGGGTGGCTAGAATTGGAACCAGTAAAATAGGGCTTAGCGCTCTCGCCGGGCTTTAGTGTGGCTGCCTGCGTAAGCTCTTTTTCAAATTTGGCACTCAATAAGACCGTACGGCTTGTCAAGTTTGGGGTGGTTAGACCCGCGCCACAATTATTCACAATTATTCGCTCTTGTTCCTGGAAAATAGTCGCACAGGCAGTGGACGCGACTGAAAGTATTAAATAGTGCATAGCAAATCGACGTCAAAACAGCAATCAAGTAGCCCAACCGAAAGCAATTCTTCGAATTCAAAATGTTCTCACGACCCAGGTGAGTTTTATTGCTTTTGGGATTTCCTCTGCCCGCAAGGAGCTGCAAGGACGCAAGGGTGTGTGTGCGAGATTATGCAACATTTGTGGCGGCGACGGAGGAGGAGCTGCCCCAGCTGGTAGCCCAGTGACCTAGTCAGACGAGTAGCCGCCAAGTCTTCGCGTTACTAGCAGATGTGTATTTTTCGTGCAGCTTTCGGTTTCAATGGGAAAACAAGAACAACAACAAAAAGGATAGCTGGCGTTCGCACATGGCCTGACATTGACCCTTATTCCGCATCCCTGCCAAACAGCTGCTTCTCGAGATTTTCACTTTTCATTAGCAATTGCATAAGTTTTTTTGCTCTTTTCTGTTTTATTTTTTGTTTAATTTTTGTACCTTTCCGTGTTTTTGTTGCCAAAACAACAAGAAACAGCTGAAAAAATCAATGCAACACCTTCAAAGTCCATGGACATAACGCCTGGCCGACTGGCAAAATTCTAAATTTAGTGTGTATACCCGAATAAAAAAACAATAAATGTCTGTTTCGGCTTTGTAAGCATTTTTCGTTGCCAAGTTCATTAAAAAAAAACAGAAAAAGTTTTCAGCTGGTCCGTCGGCTGGCTGTCTCTTTCCCACGCCAACCGTTAGCCATCTCGCACCGAAAAAAGCAACAAAAAAGTTTGTGGCAAATAAGAGTTTGTTGAACTTTTGCTAGCTTTCAGTGTCAGCTAAGATTCCAAGGGATTTTAGGGTCTAAAAAGTAATAATAACTCTACCACCTAGACGAAGGCACAGTAAAAAAATATTTACGGCACGCTCATATTTCGTGTAGATTCCGTAGATATGCGAAATTATTTAGCACTTGACGGAGTGCTCATGTGAGTGCCATACAACTAGGTACAAAAAAAATTGAATTGAACGATACTGTGTTACCTAAACAATAATTATCAGTATCTGGAATGGAGCGGAAGGGATCTCTGACCGCTTTCACGTCACCAACTGGTTAGAACCCGTACCCAAACCCGTACCGTATCTCCGACCGTATTCCATCATCAAAGAACCGCAAACATTAGTCACACGCCTCGGTTTCTGCGCCATGCCCCTCAAGTAATTAGCACCACCTAATGGAATCGAACACTAGCGAAAAAAACATATAAATTCATTATAAAACAGTTAGGGGTAGTGTAATAGTAGTTACTATTTATTGTAATAAGAAAATGAGAAAAAAAACCTATAAACTAAAACCTATTCATTATAAAACCGCTCCGTTTAGTAATAGTACTTGCTAGGGTAATAATAAGATATAGGAATAACAAAATTAATTATTTTTAAGCTACAAGTTGCGTTTTCCAACTCGGTTTCGTGTAAAAGTACCTACTAATATTATAATTAGAAATAAGAATAAGGAAATTAATTATTTTTAACCCCCACTTGGAGTGGTTTTTCAACTCGGAACAGTGTAAAAGTATCTACTATTTATTGTAATAAGAAAATTAACTATTTTTAAACTTAAAGTGGCGTTTTTTTTAACTCCGGTCAGAGTAATAATACTTACTATTGTAATAATAAGAAATAAGAATAAGAAAATTAACTATTTTTAACCCCCACTTGGAGTGGTTTTCCACCTCCGGTCAGTGTAATAGTACCTACTATTTATTGTTTATATTATTATTTATTGTAGTTGTAAGAAAACTAATTATTTTGAACCCCCCTAAGTGGGGTTTTCCAACTAAATAACAACTAAAAAATAAGATTTGAAGTGTTTTTAATATGAATCAAGTGATTGTTATACAAAAATTAGTTTTGTAACCCACTTTGAGTTTGTTTTTTTCCACTTACTTTTAATCTAATCTTTTATTTTTTTATTTTAAGCATTGCACTTGATGGTTTAAATTAAAAAATAGGGAAATCAGGCGCTAAAGTAGTGTAACTTTATCATAGAACCTCTTGACACAAAGGTTTAAAAATATATTCTTGATGGTTTAAATTAAAAAATAGTAGTCATAGTACCTCTTGAGTTGAATGTTTAAAAATAGTTTTTTTTTAAGGAACTAATTCTAATTTTATGATCATATTTGTATTTAGATTTTTATCGTCATTTTGTCGTCAAGTCATCCATCCATCCCCCTTATCACTGGCGGTCTGGGGGGACAGCTGTAAACAATGCGGCTTAGTTTCCGACTTCTATATTTTTATTTTGGCGTGCCCCACGCGGTGATAAACAAAAAGCAGCTGATGCCGACCTTGAGTTGAGCTTTTATTGCAGTGGTGATGGGGGTGATGGGGTAGACAGGGAAGGCGGAATGCCACTTCTATGGCAATGTCAAGAATGTCAGCTCGGGGTTGCCCATCCACAGCCCCTCCTCATCTCAGATAGTCCAGAGTGTCCGGGGGGGTCCTCCAATTGATAAAATGCGACTCTGACACGTAATGCACTCTGCAATTTTCCAGCTTATGCGGAACTGTGGGCAAATTGTGCCGGTGTGGCACTTCAGCGACGGCGACTGCAGCCGGTGCCCCCTCGACAGCGGCAACTACAGTGATACCTGCCACGGCGCCGGTCGTTCGTAGGTACCAGGAGGTCTCTGGAGACATCATAACCCCTGGTCAAGTGCGAGGTATCGATCACATTCGTGATCCACGTCTAAACAAGGTGAGAAAAGGGAAACTTTAACATAAAAGTTAAAACTTACTTACTAATCCTGATTCCCACTTCGTTTAGGGTCTGGCTTTCACCCTGGAGGAGCGTCAGACTCTGGGCATCCATGGACTGCAGCCGGCTCGTTTTAAAACCCAGGAAGAGCAGCTGCAACTGTGCAAAATCGCCGTAAATCGCTATACGGAACCGCTTAACAAGTACCTGTACCTGAGCGATCTGTACGATCGTAACGAGCGCCTGTTCTTCCGCTTCCTGTCGGAGAACATCGAGGATCTGATGCCCATCGTGTACACCCCCACCGTGGGCTTGGCTTGCCAGCGTTTCGGTTTGATCTACCGTCGTCCACACGGTCTCTTTGTGACCTTTAACGACCGCGGACACGTCTTCGATGTGATGAAGAACTGGCCGGAGCCGGATGTGCGTGCCATTTGTGTGACGGACGGCGAGCGAATCCTGGGTCTGGGCGATCTGGGTGCCTGCGGCATGGGCATTCCCGTCGGAAAGCTGGCCTTGTACACGGCTTTGGCTGGCATCAAGCCGCACCAGTGCCTGCCCATTGTGGTGGATGTGGGAACCAATAACATTGATCTGCTCGAGGATCCGCTGTACGTGGGTCTGCGCCAGAAGCGAGTTGTGGGACGGGAGTACGACGATTTCATTGACGAGTTCATGGAGGCGGTGGTGAAGCGCTATGGCCAGAACACACTCATCCAGTTTGAGGACTTTGGCAACCACAATGCATTTAGGTTCCTAGACAAGTACCGCAACACGTACTGCACCTTCAACGACGATATCCAGGGCACTGCCGCTGTGGCTGTTGCTGGTTTATATGCCTCTAAGCGTATCACGGGAAAATCCTTCAAGGATTACACTTTCCTCTTTGCCGGTGCGGGAGAGGCGGCCATTGGAATTGCTGACCTCACGGTTAAGGCTATGGTGTCGGAGGGTGTGCCCATCGAGGAGGCCTACAACAAAATCTACATGGTGGACATTGACGGTTTGTTGACCACCACCCGTAAGGTTGGCAGCCTGGAGGGTCACAAAGTCAACTATGCCAAGAATATTGATCCCATGACAGATCTCAGCGAGATTGTCTCCACCATCAAGCCAAGTGTAAGTCAAGATTGGATTTCTATTAATGAATAATATTAATATTAATGTATATTTTTAGGTTCTTATTGGTGCATCGGCTGCTGCTGGCATTTTCACTCCCGAAATCCTACGTACTATGGCCGATAACAATGAGAGACCCGTGGTGTTCGCTCTATCGAATCCCACTAGCAAGGCAGAGTGCACCGCCCATGATGCCTACCACCATACGGACGTGAGATACTTTCGTATTTGGTTTAAAAAATCCTTTTTAATATTCGTTATTTTGTACTTTCTAGGCCCGTGTAATCTTCTCTTCGGGCTCTCCATTCCCACCAGTTAAAATGGGCGACAAGACCTACTATCCTGGCCAGGGAAACAATGCCTACATCTTCCCTGGAGTGGGATTGGGTGTGATCTGCACGGGAACCCACCACATTCCCGATGAGATGTTCCTGATCGCCGCCCAGGAGTTGGCCAACTTTGTAGAGCCCGCCGATATAGAGCGTGGATCGCTGTATCCTCCGCTGTCAAGCATTCGTGATGTGTCAATGAACATTGCTATTGGAGTCACCAAGTGCGCCTATGACAAGGGTAAGGAAAGCGTTTAAGAACTATATAGGAATTCCTCTAAAAATGTAAATGTTTCAGGCTTGGCATCAACGTACCCGGAGCCACAGGACAAGCGAAAGTGGCTGGAGAATCAGCTGTACAACTTCAACTATGAGAGCTCGATGCCGGTGACCTGGGCCTGGCCCCGAATGCCCTACATAAAGACTCGTGAATTAGTCCCCACCAAACTCTATGGAAAACAAAGTGATAATTAATTTTTTTTCTATTCTCTTCTAGGCGAAGAAAGCCCGCTCATTGCCGCCATCAAATAAAAAGCATAAATGCGTTCAATTTCGGTTGACTGATTGATGGCACCACTCTGTTTTGCATCTTAACCCACTCTACTACTTCCAAGCGTTCACCAAGAGCACCAAACAACCAAACGAATTACTAACCAAGCCTACTCTAGACTAGAAACTCTAAAATGAGCTCACTTTACCTATATGTTTGTTGAAGGATCTGCCGACTCTGTTTGTCAATCTTGAAGAGCTCTAGTTGTTGTCAAAATTCTAGAATTGTTGAAATCAACCATAGGATAATTGTTAATCTAAGTTAAGGGCGCGTTCGATGCCTCAAGATGGGCAAGACGGAGTCAACTGATCTTTTCCTAAGTGTATTTTCAAAATTGTTCATAGTATTATATATGTATGTATGCCAGTTTTGATATTTGTATAAATTATCATGTTTATTAATTTTGTGATACCAAACGACGACGACGCCGACGACGCTAACGACGACTGTGACCGATGACTAGCCTCTGAAAAAAAGCAATTACGCAGTATTCTAACGTTCCCCATAACTACTATCCTATCAAAATTTCTTTGTGCTTCGTTTTAGTTTGCTGTTTGTAGCCACCCTATTGGCTTTGCATTATCCGCGCCTTGCCATAACCTCCTAGCATTCTGTGCATCCTAGCTTTTGATCTGATCTGCTAATGTCTACCTACCTACTAACTAATGACGGCGGCATCAAGCGAGCTATAAATCTATGAAAAACATAGATGCAATTCACTGCTTAATTTCACCCAATCCCAAAATTCGACAATTGATTGATTTATCTATTGCTATGTTTCCCTTTCGTTGCCCCACAGAAAAAGAAGAAATTATGTAAATTAGCCAACTCCCGAACCAACCTAGATCGACCGCCTAGACCGCCTAGACAGCAAACAAATTGGCTAGACAGCAGAGAGCTATTAACTGTAACGAGAACTGGTGAGAACAACCCAACCAATCAACAAACCATGAAACAACCAACCGATTCCACATGTAAAAAACAACTAAATTTGCTGCCGTCAACCACCAACTATCTTAGTTTTGTACTTTGATCAATTTTTTTGATGGCTTAGTTCCCTTAAATCCATAGATATAATTGAGTGACGATTTTATTTGTTGTTGAGCCATGTCTGATATTTATTATTAACGCAATTAAGCAGCTTTTGCCATAAGTTATTGTTACAAAGGTCAACCAAGTTGTATCAGTAATTAGAAATCCCTAACCCAAAACGATCGATCGGACCGATTCAGCCACTGTACCACTGACTAGATGATGATGTGCGATAAACAATAAAATTAAAACACAAGTTAAACACTCACGTTTCTGCTTTATGGGATCCTTTGTGCCGAGTGTTTGTCAATAAGCTCCAGACCTCTTGATTCTGTGACGCGTCTTCGCTTGTGAATCTCTGGGAGATTTGAGAAATACAAGTTTTCTGCCAGAGAGAACGATTATGAGAACGTGATTGGGAGATCTTATTGCTAGATCTTATTTCACGTCTGAATATTCCATTTTTTATTACCTGCCTGGTGACGTTGGGTAGGGACCCACTAGGGACCTAGTAGGGACCTACTAGGGTAGGGCCCTAGTGAGTGAAAAATTGCATTAAAATATTTGGATATTCCCATAAAGTGTTTCATAGATTTGTGCTTCTTAATGGAGCGCAAATTGTGGCACATTAAAAGCCGAGAGTTGATTTTAATCCAAATCTCTTTCGCTCATCTGCGGGTTGGAGCAAAATAAAAATCGACTTCTCAGCTTTCCGTCTCCCAGTCGAGTTTGGAGCGTCTAGAATTCCACATCGGACCACAATCAGTTCAGATCCGATCGCCAATCAAGCAGAGTGAGATGATAACCGGCAGCCTCGTAGTCGTTGCCCTCGTGTCGCTGGGAGTGCAATCCGCCCGAGCAGGTTAGAGGAATTCGCGATCCGACTCTATGCAATGCTAATATTGGTGTACAATTACATGGGTTAGCCTATGGCGATGACTGCACCACTCCCGATGGCGGTCCGGGACTCTGTCTGCCCTACCAATCCTGCCAGGACATCGAAAAGCGGCTCACGGATAGCCATAAGTCCGGACAGTCAGTGCCCCCCGAGCTGGCAACCCATTTACAGAAGTCCTTGTGCGGGGAATTCAACGGAATGGTAAGCTACATCATCACAGAGTCTATATCTCTGGAAATCTTTGAGGGGAACCCCAATCGCTTAAATCTGTATTTACTTTCAAAGTTTACATTGTAAATAAGGTTCATGAAAGTATTCTAATTAACCAGACCTGTTTACATAGAGAATAGCTATTCAAATCAATTAGGCTTTATAATAATAATAGTCTTTCTAGGAAACGATTCCCATTATTAATTCTCATATTTTGTAGCGACACTTTTGCTGTGCAACGAATCAAGTCCAGCACAATTCCAAGACAATGGCCTTGCTGAAAGACGAGAAGTTTGACTGCGGCAACTTCCTCAACCAAAGGGTGGCCAATGGCTATGAGGTGAAGCTCTCCTCCAGACCCTGGATGGCCCTTCTCCGGTACCTACAGTTCGGAGAATCTCGGTTCCTATGCGGGGGTGCCCTCATCTCAGACCGTATGTTTATGTTTCTTCTTTTAAAATAAATAAAAACTAATGCATTTTATTTTTTTTGTTCCAAAGGCTATATCCTCACTGCTGCCCACTGCGTACACGATCATGAGAGTGAGCTGTAAGAAAATGGAACATAAATTTATAGAAAGTGAATTAAGGATTTGTTACTTTCCTTTTAGCTATGAGATTCGACTGGGCGAGCATCGCATTTCCACATTGGAGGACTGCAGGCAGCAGGGACGAAAGAAGAAGTGTGCTCCGCCAGTGGTGGATGTGGGAATCGAGAAGTTCCTGATCCATGAGAAGTACGATGCCCGCCATATAATGAACGACATAGCATTGTTGCGTCTCAACACCACCGTGTCCTTCCAGAGTAAGGGTTTCCATTATTTTCCATTCCTTTAAATCTAAAATGTATTTAATTTTTAGAGCACATCAAGCCCATTTGCCTGCCCATTACCGATGAACTGAAGCAGGAGGCGGAGAATATCAATACCTATTTTGTGACTGGCTGGGGCACCACTGAAAATGGTTCTTCCTCGGACGTTCTTCTCCAGGCGAATGTCCCGCTCCAGCCGCGATCCGCCTGTTCACAAGCCTACCGGCGAGCAGTGCCCTCGACCCAACTATGTGTGGGTGGTGGCGACCTGCAGGACTCGTGCAAGGGCGATTCCGGCGGACCTCTCCAGGCGCCAGCTCGCTATCTGGGTGAATTTGCTCAACGCATGGTGGAGTTCGGAATCGTGAGCCAGGGTGTGGTCTCCTGTGGCCAGATCAGTCTTCCGGGCTTATACACCAACGTAGGGGAGTACGTCCAGTGGATCTCGGACACCATGGCCATAAACGGACTATGAACAAAGTCATCATACGTCTCCAGTTAAACACAATATTCTAAGTATCTTTAAAAGTCTAAATTAAATATATATATGACATATTTGTACAACAATTTATGGCTTGCGGTTTTATTGGGAAAAGAGTGAACAAAAAGCACTCCTAAATCAAATGACTCATATTCATGATATTTATTATTTCTTTTTAAGAATCAGAACTGAATAAATATTGTTGCCAAATTGTAGATCCTTCAAATCTATTTCTAATTTTCAATACCTTGACGATGAGTCATATTTTTTTAAATAAAAGTATTAATGTATAAATACTTTAAATATATGTTCTTTGAAATTAATAAATTTATTAAATTTGTATTATTATTGAAAATGCACGTGCATTTCAAGTACCCTAAGGTTTCAGTGTGAATCATAAATACATATAACCACAGATTGTTATTCAAAGATCTAAACAATTAACTAACCTGAGCACATTATGAATATTTAGCAGCAGAAGTATTGTGCAATAAAGGAATGAGTAATGTTTAAGCCTCTTGAGTTCAGTTGCTTGGGGGTAAAAGACCTGTAGAGGAAATCAGCTTTTATTGACTTATTGAGTTAATCAAATGGAGATAATACAGCTAATAAAGTATAAAGTCAAGTCCTATTGAATGTTGTGATAAGCTGCTGGCTTAAGGGTCGCCGAATAGATTATTAGTTAATCGGAATAATGTTTCGTTGCTTCCGACCTATCTTAAGAAAAAATCATTATTCTGTACATCGTAAAACTTAATAATTCATTAAAAAAAAAAACGCATGACTTTTGGGGGGACTTTTTTGTGAAGCACGCATCGCGTATTTTAAGATCTTGCCAATGATGTTGGGAATTTCTGTTTTGGAAATTCCATGTTACACATATCGAAAAGAACGGGTTTCGACGCCCTGGCGACCTGTCCCATGGGCGTAGCCAGGTGAATGGGGAACTTGAGATTGAAATGAGAAAAAATATATTAATTGAGAAAAAAGTACCGCTTATAATCGGTGTTAAAGCCCACCTGGTGGACGCGGGCTATAAGCGTGCCAGTCCCCGGGAGACTAAGGCTGAGACAAAATTGAGACTCGAGTCGCGAGTCCGAGAGTGGAATAGCGATCGATTTCGATCGGGGGTTTCCTGGAATTAATCACTTTTCCCACGATCCCAGACAATCTAATCGATTTTATTGATCTAATATCACCTGGAACATAAGATATTAGCAAAATTATATCAATCTTGAAAATACAATACAGTTTAGGTAAAAAACAAAGTATGATAGTTCTTATTATCATACACTTACCCTTATTTACAATATGGGTTTTGAGAAATTGTTATGATTTCTCGATTTGTACAATCAACAGCTTGAAAAGTACCCAAAAAATATATCTGATATCCCAACTATAATGGATTGTATCGCAATGTAGCGGCTAGTTGAACAATATCTGTAATTTCCCATCAATCTATTCGATGCCATCTCGATAGGGCAGCACGGTCTCCGAGTTTGGCGTCAGAACCTGGTCAGAACCTGTTCATCGGCTGAGAAATCCACTGCTCGATCTGGGATTGCGCTCGTGAACTTGGTCAGCACCGGGCATCATGCTCGAGTACGCGAGTCGGATCTACAAAAAGCCCGCCACACGACGACCTGAGGCTCATTCTAAGTTTATCGGTTGAGCGCGCGCGTTGCAAGTTCAATAACGTTATCTCATCTTCCTCAACAAAACAGCAGAGACGACAGCAACAGCATCGGCATCCGAACTCTAGACAGGTTTTTAATAGGTGATAAACGCAGCAGGAGGAACACCCACCGAAATCAATCAGTCGTATATCACAGTAATTAGCCAGGATGGGTTTATTAATTGCTAGTCTGGGCCTTTGTCTGATCTTAATGGGCATGCCAGAGCTGGTTCTCAGTCGTAAGTATTGCCAGTATTAGCTGGAAGCCGATTCATTTTAAAGGAAACATAATTTCGAATTACAGAAAGTCGTTGCCTAACTCTATCGGGGGCCACGGGTCAGTGTGTCCGCGCCCAGCAGTGTCCTTTTGTGAAGCAGTTAATCGATGTCTATGGCGGCAATATCCCGGACAATTTTAGAAGTCAATTGCGGCAAATGAGGTGCGATGGCGGAAGGGCTGTAAGTATATTAAATTATTTCAAGTTTTTTCCAATAGCTTAATACCTAAAACTTTTATGTTGTTTAGGGAGCTTATGTCTGCTGTCAGACCAACACCTTAGTCCAACAATCTCAACCAACTTCGGTTCGTGGACAATCTTCTGATATAAACAGGATCGATCAGCAAGGCCTTAGATTACTTCACTCCATCGAGGATTGTGGTAACAAAGGAAACCCCAAAGTGGCTGGCGGTCGTCCAGCCGGTCAAGGTACATTCCCTTGGATGGCACTCCTCAAGTACGACCTCGATGATCCCCGTCCATTCCTTTGCTCCGGAAGCCTAATTACCGAGAGTCACATCCTAACCGCTGCCCATTGCATTGTCCAGCAGCCAGATGTGTAAGTTTTATTAAATAATTGTATACTCGTGTGATGACTAAACCTCGTCTGTTTATCCTTCCAGAGTTGCTGTACGTCTGGGTGAACACAATCTCGATACGGAGACTGACTGTGCTGTTTTGGGTGGTACTAAGGTGGTGTGCCAGGAGTACAAGGATTATGAGGTTGAAGACATTCGTGTCCATCCCAAATACATTCACGGGCAAATCAACTACGACATTGCCGTCATTAAGGTGAAAGGACTTGTAAAGACCAAGTCACACATCAAGCCCATTTGTCTGCCTATTGAGGAGAAGTCACAGGCACTGAGCTTCAATCAGGCCTTTTACATCGCCGGTTGGGGCAGGACTGACAAGACCGACACGCCCTCGGTACTCCAAAAGGCTCTGGTCCAACGCAAGAGTCTGGACGTGTGCCGACAGTTCTATGGCAATGACGAGGTGAACGAAAATCACATCTGTGCCGCGGGCTCCGAGCTGAAGCACACCTGCCAGGGTGATTCCGGTGGCCCGGTCTTTGTGAAGCATCAATTCAAGAACACCTATCGATTTGTCCAGTACGGAATCGTGTCGTTCGGAGAAAAGCGGTGTGGCCACAACAAGGACCAGCCTGGACTCTTCGCCAACGTACTGGACATGCTACCCTGGATCACCCAAAACCTACAATAGTTTCCCCAAAGATGCCTGGCCTTGTCACAATTATTTATATTTGAATATTTATATTTTCCTGATAACCGTAGCATAAAAAGCCCTTGCCATAGATACTCTATAGGATTTCATAAGTTTTTTGACATTATTTAAAAATATATTTTATAAGCAGCATTAATCGTTTTGGAGTTTATTATTATTATCTTTGCTTTGAGGGGGTTGGGAATAGTTTGGACTGAAAATCTAAATGTTTATTCTTTTTTCCTTTTTTAAATATGGTTAGTCAAAAAATATCACGAATTTCGTATTTTTTTTAAAAATATTTATTTGTCCATGAATATATATTTTGAACTCTTCAAAGTAATACCCCTCAGGTATAACGTTTTTTTCAATCCTCAAAGCACTTAAAAACCACTTAAAAAAATCATTTTTTGTGATCTTGTCCAGATCCTCCTTCGATGCCGTCTTTATCGTCCTTTCATGGGCCTCTTTAGTTTTTGGAACAGGATAAAATCGCAGGGGGCCAAGACTGGGGAATACGGTGGCTGCGGGGTCATTACTGTGTTGTTTTTGGTTAAAAATTCGCGTCAAAGCAACGATGTGTAATAAGAAGGACGTTATCATGGTCCAAGAGCCAGTTTAAGTTCTTCCACAAATCCGGGCGTTTCTGGCGTATTGGCGAGCTTGTACTTGTAGGTAATATTCCTTATTGACCGTACTACTCTGTGGCAAGAAATCATGATCCACCAGGTCCCTGCAATCGAAGAAAATTGTGATCAAAACTTTCGCGATACTTTTTTAACAGAACTCGTATGTCCTTCGAAACCTTTAATGGTTCAGGAGAGAGTCGTTATATGATTTTGAAAGTGTTCAAAGGGCAGGTGTAATAATTAATTAATGTGGTTAAAGTTACTGGAATGGGGTAATGTAATGGGGTAAGTGTGATTCATATTATAATATATTAGCGTCTTATATTACTGATGCTAAAGACCAACAATTAGATTCTAACTAAAAATTGGTGTATTGTTTTTATGAGTCATCATTGGCCTGATCACGCAATGTAATCATGATTTTTGTAGTACAGATTTACAAGAATTGCAGCTTGTTTTCATGAAAACTGTTCCCAATATTGTTATTGTCTTGGGATCGAAAACCATATTCTATAGCCTCAGTGACTCAGTGTCTGAGATCCAAAGTAATACCTTAGGTATGCCATAATTTGCGGTTAGAAACTACATATTCATTGTCCATATATGAGATCCACTAGTACGTAGCACCCGGCACTGGAAGTGACGTCAAGATTAATTTCAATCCGAGGTGAAATCGTCTACTACTCCGATCAAGTCGGACTTCTGGGACTTACCCAGACTGTTTTGATTCTGCTCTAATAAATCGCCGAAATGACCCATGGCCTTGAAAGGCCAATGAATTTGATTTATTAGCGCTGAGGATGACAATTTATACGCTCATCGGAAATGGCTGTTCCTTCTGGGTCTTAGCATTGAACTAGTTTCGAAAGAATCAAGCCAGCTATATATTTTAATGTGGGCCATGCCGTAAACAATGGACGGATGTATATCTGATGGAAACACGAAAACTTCTTTTGTTATGGAACGCCAAAATGCCCGAAAGGATACGAAAGCAAAGCTTTGGTTGGCAGTTTGAATTTTTCCATCGGATGGTTCACAATGAACTTTAACCGCTTCTTGTGGTTGGCATTGAAAGGGTTAGTTTTTCTCATAAATGTACCTTATTTTTATTAACTTTTGTGTATTATAATGTATCTCAATGCAGAATTCTCTACCTGGTGACATTTTATCATTCGCTGCCTTTCTTCGGAAGTGTCACCCTTTCTCTGTTGAACAGCTATGTCTCCTCATCGGTTTCGTTTAACTTGGATACCATTTAGTAAGTCAGTGCCAGTCAGTTACTAAAATTTTTTTTTGTAAAATATTTATTAAGGCAACCGGGGTCCCCAGCGACCTCTTTATAGCCTTGCTAGCTATTATATTAATTGAGAATCGGGGAGGGGGGCTCTGCTATTTAACTTTAAAGAATTAAATTCTGTTAAGTGCGCTGTTATTTAACAATTTAAAATTATTTGTAAAGTTTTGTCAAGTGCCCTGTATCAGAATCGAGGAGGAGGGCACTGTTATTAAGCATTAGAGTTATAGTTAACATTAGAATTAAAGTTAAATTCTGTTAAGTGCCCTGTTATTTAACATTATAGAATTAAATGTTGAGTTTTGTTAAGTGCAACTAATGAGAATCGAGGAGGAGGGCACTATTATTTAACATTAGAATTCAAAAGAATTAAAGTTAAATTCTGTTAAGTGCCCTGTTATTTAACATTATAGAATTAAATGTTGAGTTTTGTTAAGTGCAACTAATGAGAATCGAGGAGGAGGGCACTATTATTTAACATTAGAATTCAAGTTAACATAAGAATTAAAGTGAAATTCTGTTAAGTGCCCTGTTATTTAACATTAAAGAATTAAATGTTGAGTTTTGTTAAGTGCAACTAATGAGAATCGAGGAGGAGGGCACTATAATTTAACATTAGAATTAAAGTTGGCATTAGATTTAAAGTTAAATTCTGTTAAGTGCCCTGTTATTTAACATTATAGAATTAAATGTTCAGTTTTGTTAAGTGCAATGAATGAGAATCGAGGAGGAGGGCACTATTATTTAACATTACAATTCAAGTTAACATAAGAATTAAAGGTAAATTCTGTTAATTGCGCTGTTATTTAACATTATAGAACTAAATATTTAGTTTTGTTAAGTGCAACTAATGAGAATCGAGGAGGAGGGCGCTGTTTTTTAATATTAGAATTAAAGTTAAACGCATATCGAATATTGTTATTTTATGCCTACAGTCTAAACTGGAATTCCACTTTTCCGGCCATTACGGTGTGTGAGATATACAATGCCGAGCGAATTTGGGACTTAAGTGACTCACATTTTGGCCCCGAGCATGATATGCACCTGGATGACTTCATCAGTGAAATTGCCTTCTACCGGGGGGTGTGCAGTAGCTGCGAAGATTGTGCCAAACTCCGGTGTCCATCCAACTTTACTTTTCTAGTAGAAGTGGTGAGTTGACCAAATATATCAAATTGTATTATATAATGATTTACATTTTTTTCTTCAGTTTCGCACCAAGTGCCCACAATTGCTGATAAACTGTACTTATCTAAACGAACTCTTTGATTGCTGTGACCAGTTCCTGCCCGTACCCACCGAATATGGACTATGTTACTCCTTTAACTCCCATCAGGCCCGCAAAGTGTCTCATGTGGAGTACACAAACAACAGGATTACGGGTCCTGGTCATCTCAGTTTTCATGCAGCCGCTGATGTTCAGCTGTTCGTTCATGCTCCCATCGATGTGCCCTACCAGTTGTCCGAGGGTATGATCCGCGAAACCGTCCTTCTGGGTCACGACAAGGAGCTCATTCTTAACGTCATTGAAGTGTACAATGACGAGAGTGTACAGGACTTGAGTATGGAGCAGCGTCGCTGCCGCTTTGGACACGAACATGTTCCGGAAAGACAGGGTATCTACGAGTTCTATAGCTACTCCAGCTGTGTTGTCGAGTGCACGGTGCTGCTCCAGCTGGCGAGCTGCAACTGCACCAGCCACTTCATGGCACCGCCAGGACGGAATTCATTACCCGTCTGCGACTACCTCGGCCTCATTTGCTTGACCAGAGTCCGGGATAAGCTCATGACTGAGCGAAAGTCCTGCGAATGCATGAGTTCGTGCGAAGAGCCGGAGTACAATATTATCTATAACTCTGCCGATGAGTAAGTGATTTAATTTTTTGAAAACTAAAGCTAATTGTCTTTTTTCCAGAGACGATGAGGCGTCCAATGACTTTTCAATAGTCCGAGTGTCTCTGGTGGAGTTGCCCACCCAGCGTTATGTTCGTCGTGTAGCCAAAACTATTTTGGACTTTCTAAGTAAGCTCTATAGTTAAAAAGTATTGCGTTTTTTAATGATCCCATCTATTCTTGCAGTTTCCCTGGGTGGCCTTGTGGGTCTCTTTTTCAACACATCCGCCCTGCGAATTGTGGAGGCCGTGGTTCTCGCCATCAGATACAGGAAAACGATAGCAAATTGGGTTATACGATTTTTTCTTGGCACGATTAAATATATACAGATTATGGAACAGTCAAATTAAATCACAATAATGTCAAATTTGTCTTTTTAAAAGGGGGAGAACGGCCGATAAGCTCAGCTTGTAGCCATTTTTTGTGCCACATAGGCTACATTTTCGGAGGGATCATGCCAAGCTGGCGGGGTCACAAATTGCATCAGGGTCTGAAGATAGTTTGGTAGATAAACGAAGCTGGAGAAAATAACCAGAGTCATCATAATAAGAAAGAGTCCATCTAGGAAAATCATAATTTGTGTTAGCAATGAAATTTTTATTTTGTGTCAATACCCACTGATTAACTTTCGTTCCCAGGGCTCCAGCATGTTAATGCAAGTGACCAGCTCGTACTGTCGGTAGGCGTGGGAGGCCAATTGTTTAAAATTGAACATTGTGTATAGGATTAAAGTCCAAAACGATGGCACAAAGTAAATGCAGTTGTAAGCAAAACAGCAAGTATAAAACAGCTGATCGAACATATGACTTTTAAAAGCAGATAACGTTTTCCAACACTGCGCCATCACATAAGTTTACTTTCGAATAATTTAAGCTTTTATTTTCGCGCGTAGATGGTTTTTAAATTTGTTGCTTTTATTTAAAATACTATAATAAGATGATGATGTAATCATGTCGTATTATTTCTACATGGAAAAATTCTGGTTGGTATTTTTATATCTTGACTCTGTCCAGTCAATGACTCCCGTCGACTTTCGTTTTTCCTGTCCCTAATCCTTTCCTACTGCCGTGGGACCCTATTCAGGAAGATCTTTATTAAAATGCCAGGACAGGAAGTCGGTATTATCCATCCACAAGTAATTCGTCGTGACATTCTTTGTTTGGGGTAGGTATCCCTTGCTCTTCACTCAATCAATTTCAATTATATTTTGATCCAGTTTCCATCTAGAGATTTGGAAGAAGTGTCCGGAACACCAAGAAGACTCCAGAGAACCACCATTACATTCAAAGATATAAAATATGTCATGCAACCCCAGTATGTGAGAATAGGCAATGACTTCAAGACATTCCCAATAATCACCTGAGGTCCCAATCCTTTGCTGGGAAATCGAAGTTAAACGTAAAAAAAGGCATTAGGATGTCGCGGAAAAAAAGGTACAGCCCTGTCATCCAAAATTTAATTAACCAATGTATTTTATTATTATAAATTCTTAAGAACTTCATAAAAATTGTATCATTTTTACAAAGGTTTGACCATTATATTATTAAAAGTTAAGTTTAACAAGTTTTCACCAATCAAATTTGTTTAAAGTCATTCCAGTCAGTCCAGTGCAAACGAATCATCAAAAGGAGGAACACAATATATTTATGGTCACTCGGTTAAGCCCTCGGTGGGGCTTATAAATGCCGGATCAGAAGAAACATGGAGAGTAGCACCAGAAGGATGATTAAAAGGATATTGGAACCGATTATAGCCCCTCCATCAGTTTCCGCCGATTTCAGATTATACCTGTTTGTCTCGCTTAGGTTAAAATAGGAAATGTGGAAGAAGCCGTCTTCTGCATTATTCCAGTACAGATAGGTGTGGGGTTGCAGGATTTTTTCTTCATCCCTATTGCCAGAAAGCAGTGACCCAAACTCGAATATTAAGCTTTCGTTTCCACCATTTGTGCAATGGTCCAGCAAGTCGTAGGCCAACCGGAATTTGAATGGCAAACAAGCCAATAAGCTGTTATCAACTTTTCCTTGAGATATACCATTTCCTGCGGTGCACATATATTCTCGGATGCTTTTCCAATAAATTTGGTTACACCTTTGTATGGGTTTTTTGTCAAATAACACCAGCAAGTTCTCGGCGTCTTTTAGTTTAAAGACTGCATACTCCCAGGATTTTTCTGAAGAATTACCCTTCCATCGGGTAATAAAAGTACTTGGATATTTACCGAAACACTGTCTAATCCACCAATTGCTTTCAAATTTCTCACAAAGGGTCAACTGAGCAGGATTCCCCCATCCTGGTTCAGTTGTTATTTCTTTCGGCATGTTTTTTTTATAAATTTTGAGTTAACTAAAAATTTGTTATATCCAGTTGTATACTAATTGTGTGCGAGTTAATTCCAAGCCTTCTCTGTCACAAGGCTTATATTGGAGTAGAAATATTTTAAGAAAGAAATAAGAAATAAGAAATAATGATTTTAGACGAGGACCAGACCAGTAAATCCTTCATCCGTTTAAAAACTGCATACGGCGATCTTCTTTCTGAGAACTTTGGCTTTTAGCGAGTTTTAGGTAATCTATGAATTTGGTAATAACTGAAAAGTTTCCATTAAGATTAATAAATCTGGACCTAAACAAAAAGTTCTTATACAAGACATTAACAATAAATACAATTTGCAAAAGGGATTTCAATACACATGGGTTGGATAAATTTATTAAATATTTGAAGCGATATTCAATTCTTATTTCCAACAGCGCAGAAGCAGTATTAGGAGTGTCACTGTAAGGAGCAAAAGGATCAAATCTGAGGAGATTAAGGATCCAGAACTTTTAATGCCACGTTGAATCCACTCCCATTTAGGATCGTCAGTTTGTGTCTCTGTGAATGATAAATCACGCTTCCTATTGGCGTAATATATAACAGTGTTTGCTTTTTGCCATAAATGAAAGCCTTTGGATAGCATATCCGGTTCCTGCATATCCAAATCTGTTGTATCTTGGCAGTGTGACGCCAAGTGATTGGCCAATTGATAGCGAAAGGGATAACAGGCCACCAAACTTCTCCCCAACTTAATGTTTCTTATAAACTGGCCATCCGACCTGAAACACTTCATTTTAGTGACTTCAAGAAGCTCAAGCACCTCGCACTCATCGATGTCCTTTAGCCGAAAAAAGACCATTAGATCGTTCGAGAGCTTAAAGATCGTATAATGCTCTCCAACTTTTACATAGTTCTCATGAAATCTCTTAAAGGCCTCCATGTAATACGTTCCGGAGCAAACCCTCGTCCATACGGTCTGATTCAGGACCGTTTGACAAGCCAACCGAGATGCATCGATATCCATCTTGAACAAAAGAATTATTTTTACTTTTACTGAAAATTTAGACAAACGATATATTTTTTATTTGAATATTTGAATTTTTGTGACAGACTGAGTTCGTTTTTTGAACTCTTGACAACTTTAGGTTTTGTTTAATCCCAATCGCAGAATTACACCAAAAAACATGACAAAAGCATATATTATATTATATATATTGATGCGGATTAATAGAGAATGAAATTACGAATGTTTCAAAGTATTCTGATCAAGAATCGCATATTTAGTGACGGAGTCCATGTGGTTCTTCCTATTCCTTTTTTAAATACTTAAAAGGGGATTTTCCATAAAATTTAAATAAATGTTTACAAACATATTTTTTGCTGGATTTTGATAAAAATTCTTTAAGAATCAATCAATTTTATTAGGAATCATTAAAAATCTACGACGAGGATGTCCTGAAATCCAAATGGACAGTGATGAAAACCCAGACCGCAGACCGCAGACCGCAGACAGAACCAACTCAGTACTCCTAAAATTTTGACATTATTTTTTCCGCTCGACAATGAGTTTGTTTAAATTATTTGTGTATTTATTTTTGGTGATTTTACAGATAAAATTAACCTTACCGGCGATTTCTTCGGCCTTGCTTTCCACAAAAGCCTCTTCCTTATTCACGCCTGCCAGAGAATCCCTTAGTCCACTCGAGAGGATTTACGAAAAAGCGCTCAACAGGAAGCCGATTAAATCTCGAGAAAATAGCACCTTTGATCCTTTTGAATTTGAATACCTGGCCACTGGTGGATATCGCCCGAGAGACAATAACTTTGTTAAATACACAGTATCACTACGACGTTCTAAAATTATTCAGTTCTTTGGAGATAATCACTTTTGCGGAGGATCCATTATCCACAAGAAATTTATTCTCACGGCCGCTCACTGTCTATTCTCCCAGTAGGTATCCAACATATCCAAAATATTCGTGTTATTTAATCTCTGCTTATCTCATCTGCAGCAATGGAAAATTGCACGATACAAATCTTATAACCGTGGTGGCCGGCACTCCTAACAGACTAGAGGAGGTTAGCACCTCTCAGGTCATTAAGGCAAGGGCTCTTATACCCTATCCGGACTACGAGCCAGAGACTAGCAAGTATGACATTGGATTGGTGCTCTTGAATGAAGACCTTAGTCTGGGTCCAGCTGTCGACGTCATCCCCCTGCCCGACAATCCTCCGACTAGGAACTTGGCCTGTACCGTAGTGGGTTGGGGAAAAGTTATACAGGTTCCTACTTCATCGTGGCCCAATTTCTTTTCTAACTTTTGAATAACAACTTTTGTTATCTTCAGTTTGGACCCATCCCGGATGGGGCCGTTAATATCGACATAAAAGTCCGGTCAAAAGCACTGTGCCAGAATATTCCCGAATGGTTGCCGGAAAGTATGATCTGTGCCGGGGATCCGAAATTCTTCGAAGTGGACAGTTGCCAGGGCGATTCGGGGGGACCACTATTTTGTGACAACAAAATTTATGGCATCGTCTCTTTTGGCCGTGGTTGTGGAACCCCTGGCTTTAATGGGGTCTACACAGATGTATATTTCTTCCGGGATTGGCTAGAACCTAGCACCCGGGGTCAAGTCCCTGAAGGTTATGGCGGGACTCCCTCTTCATTGTTCCATAGCTCCAATGTCATAATCAAATATATTTCGTCTCTTCTTTTATACTATATGTACGTTTTACGTGTGAAATTATAAAAACCAACCAAATAAGAGGCATAAAACAGTAACATTAATTTATTTTTATGTTCTTTACAATTTGCTTATAGAATTTTTACAAATCAAGACAGAGCTCAAAGCAAGGACTACATCCGACGCCAAAGCAATATAACCAGTAATGCCGAAAATATTAGAATAATAACATTTCCGAGGAATATGGAAGCTTCATCTGGATTTTCTTCATCGTATTCATATGCCCCCTTATTACCCCCACCTTGAAGTTCATTTAAACGATTTTCGATATTGGCATAGTAGAGTATGGTAGAATTATTCGGATCCACCATGCTCCTTTCCGCATCACAATGCATGTACAATTCTTGGGCTAAGCGAAAATGATAAGGTAAGCAGGCCAAAAGACTGCGCTGTGTGGTTATATCCATTATTTTTTGTTGTGCACTGTTCATGCACTGGAAATCATTCATGCTGGTCACCTTTATGTAGTCACAAGAGTTAATTTCCTCAAAAAGAAAAAACACCATCAGATCGAGCTTTTGGCTATTCGGATGCCTAAAGACCGCATAGGACTCGCCTTTTCTTACCAACTTTCCTCTGTAACGGATTAAGACTGAATCGTAATACTTATCGGAGCAGACTTTCTTCCAAGACGAGCCATCGATGAATGTTTCGCAGGCTCTCCTGTTGCGTAGAGAGTCCCATCCTTTGAACATTTTGAAAGAGCTGGAAATTACTGGAAATTTTGTTTATTTCAGAATAGGTTCTTTTTGTGTTTTTGACTGAGAACTCTAAAAATTCTTTGATGTTAAATAAAGCCAGTAAGAACTAAATGTGTATACATATAATTTAGTTTTAAATTTCAAAACGAGGTAAAAGAGGTAAACGATCTATTTTTCTTTCGTAACAAACAATCAAACTAAAATTATGGTAATCAATCAGCTTTAAAAAAATCACAAAATGAGTGCGCATTTCGATTTGACTTTTCTGTATATTTTATTCGGCCTGGTTTTTGCTTCCTCTAAATATTTAAACCTGACAGAGAACAAAAAACCGGCGAAACTTGGAAAATCAGATGCCTTGGAGTTCCAATATCTTGTTGCCGGTGGTTATAGGCCAGAGGTTGATAATCTGGCCAAGTACGTGGTATCACTGCGTTTCCGGCGTATTGAAGAGTTCTTTGGGGATAACCACTGGTGTGGGGGAGTCATCATCAGTTCCCACTTCATTCTGACTGTAGCCCATTGTTTTTTCAGTGGGTAAGTATTCTTTTTATAGGCTTTTTCTAGGCCTGTCATTAATTTATATATCCACACTCAAGGCCGAGACGGATACATAGACGAGATGTGGTGGTTGTTGCAGGAACGCCAAACAGACTACAGAGAGTCAAGACCACGCAAAGAATTAGGGCCGAAAGATTGATAGTGCACCCAGACTACAGAAGTGGCAGATCCCGTCAATACGATATTGCACTTGTCCGCTTGGGGTACGATCTGATCCTAGGGACTTCAGTGGCCGCCATCTCCCTTCCCACTGAGCGGCCCAAGGTCGGAATGAATTGCACCGTCGGCGGTTGGGGATCTCTAATGCAGGTGAGTCTGCAGAATCTAAGCCTATTTGTGACTAATACATAGTACAGTATGGACCAATTCCTGACAGAATCGTCTACGGCGACGTCCAAGTCAGACCTAATGAGTCCTGTGAAAATTTCATGGCCTGGATGGATTGGGGAATGATTTGTGCCGGAAACATTGGCAACTTCGAGGTTGATGGTTGCCAAGGCGATTCGGGTGGTCCGTTGATGTGCAATGAGAAGGTTTACGGCGTGGTGTCGTTCGGCTTCGGATGTGGAGAACCTGGCCATAACGGCGTCTACACCGATGTCCACTTTTATCTAGATTGGATACTCGATTCGATGGCTGGTTCAAGGGAAGCAGTGCCAACTATGTTACAGCTTATTCTTTTGTCTTTTTTTATCAGTCGGTCGGCAATATAAATTTCCTTACTTTAATTCGAATTAATTCTTATTTAATTTTGAATTAAAAGTAAATCACATTGTGTGTTGCATATTTATAGGCGTTTCGATAAAATATAGTGCTTGTAAGAATTTGAAAGAATCATCTCGAGAAAAAGTTCCACCTCTAACACAAGCCATTCCTTCTTAACAGCTGATATATTGTTTACATTTGATTTTTGGCGGCATGGAAAACCCTTCAGTGTCCACTAAAAACTTGAATATATTTCAAAATTCCGTTTGGGATTTAACACAAAGGGAATCAAATAAAATCACCACAGGTATCAAAGGCTTGGATCAACATTTGGGAGGTGGGATTTCATTGGGACATATCACGGAACTGATTGGACTTTCAGGCACCGGAAAAACACAAATGTGGTATGTTTTTAAAAGTTTAATGGTAAATTTAGTTTAAAAACTTAATAAAAAATAATATATTTAAGCATGAAGCTTTGTCTTAATGTACAAATACCAAAAGCTGCTGGTGGCTTGGAGGGCAGTGCCTTATTTATAGATACTCGGAAAGACTTTAATCCGCATCGATTGCTTCGTAAGTTCCTTTGACTATGTTATTGGCTGTTAATAACATTTTTATTTGTTTAGAATTGGCAACTGAATTGGAAAGACAATATGCCCAAAAAGTGCCTGATTTTAAGGCTCATAAAATGCTGCAAAATGTCCTCTATGTACAATGCACAAGTGTGGCTCAGTTAATGGCCAGCGTTTTGAATTGCCACAGGAATCTGGAAAAGAAGCAAAATGTATGTTTTCTGTTGTTTTATTAACGAACTGGATACTCAATAGATAAACTTTCAGATAAAGCTAATTGTCATTGATTCCCTTGCGTTTACCCTGCGAATGCTCGAAAATGGCAAACAAATGTTTGAATTGCTTATGGAGCTTCATGAACGCATGAGGGAATTGCAGCGTAAATACGAGGTGGCTGTAAGTTTTAAAGAAATCTTTTTTTCCCTTCTTTCGGTGCATTTAAAATACTATTTAAAACCCCATTTTTTATAGTGGGTGATAACTAATGTGCTAACATATCGAATAAGGAATGGGCGATTCCATCTGGTGTCCGCGCTGGGGGATCTACATTCTCACCTGATCAACGAGCGCATCTGGTTTTCACAGAGCTGGCAGTGTTACGTGGGGAAGACTTGGAAAACCTGTCGTCTAGTGAACTCTCCCAACTAAGGCCAGCGATCTAACTATTCGGCTGTAAATAATTGTTATTGTATATAATTAGCTAATTTTATATGTATTCTAAAAACGATTAAGTATAAGTAATTACTGTATAAAAAAAGGTTTTATTTTGTTTGACATTTGACTGCACAATCGGCGAAAGTCCACGTTTCCCATCGAATAAGTATTAAGGAAAAACTGGATCCTTGACCATTACTCGTATTTGGCACAGAAATCTAAGGCACAAGCAGGCGCACACCCAACCGGCTGCTGAACACTTGCTAAAAGCACCTCCGCTTTGCGCGTCGCCGATGCCCGTGATAGTATCGATGGCGCGGTTGCAGATTGACAGGCGAGCACTGGCTGATTTATGCGCACGGCGCAGGAATGTGGCAAAGTGTAAAAAATGTTTACACATACGAACAGCGGCGACACCCAAACCAGGGTGCTAGTTACTCTCTAGCTTAGGATAATCACTGAAGAAAATTAGTAGAGTAGAGTATATGATTTAATATTCCTTAAAAATAGAAGTATGGTAATGGTTTGATGAGGATTCTGAGGTTTTTGCTATCCACCCAATCAAGTATTTGCATACCTATGTATCATAAAACTACTATCTAAACTACTTATGATTTGCCAAGATCTTTCTCCTAGTGGATTCCATTCAAGGAGCTTGGCCAGCAGCTAAGTCACGCATATGCAGCGACAACTAATTCAATTTCCACTTGCCAGAAGGAGGCGGCTGTTTAGCCGAGTGTGCACGCCTAATTGGTAATGCGATCGGCTTTATTGAGGCGCTGGAGTTGAAACTGCACTTGTGGCACTGCCTCCAAAGCTGTGCCTCAATCTGTGGCAGCATCTGTGCCGTATTGCTGGATGCTGGTGCTTTTGCATGGGCTTTTTCTGTTGCCGTTGCTGTTGCTGCTGCAGTCACAGTCACAGGCTATCGCTGTCGCTCAGCGCAAATCCCATTACGTGCGATCCGTTTCGAGCCATAAACATGTAACTGCCGCCACAGCTGCACACCCCCGCCCTCACACTGAGCCCCGCCCGCCCAGTTTTGCGGCGACGGAGTTTCCTGGCTTCCAGCGGCGCAACTTGTCGCTCGAACTTAATTGCCTCGGTTGCGCTTATGACTTTCGTGTGCAATGCATCCTCATCCTCATCGTCATCCTCAGCCTCAGCCTCCGTTCCGTTTCGTTCCGATCGGATCCGTTGTCTGCAGCATTAGAAAGTAACTTCAACTGGCAAAAAGCTATCAACATCGGGCTCACATCGTCTCCGTCGTCATCGCTCTCCAGTCGCGGTTACTTGCTGGCGCTATTTTCGACACCGCCTGGCCCGCCATAAATTCCCGAATGCCCTGGTAATGTACTCGAGCTGGAAAATTAGAAATAGTCTGCCATGGCAAAGGTATATTTTCCACAGGGGAAAAAAGCACTAGCTAGAAATAGTTAATTAAATTTAAGTTGGAAAATTGCTATTGATAACTTCCATGAAAAAACAATTTATAAATATTTTAAAGTAGTTTCTAAGAGCTTAAAGACAAACTATAAAAAGAATATAGTTAAGCATTAATGTAAAAATAATAAAGGTCTGGCTTATATGTAATAAATTAAAATATATATTAATACAAATTTTAAAATGTTGACATAACTTGTTTGTTGGAATATTTTTTTATCTGCGGCTAATTTACCAAGCTGGCAAGTTGAAAGTCCATTTTCCATTTTCCATTTCGTACGGGTTTCAATTAAAACAAAAAGCCCAAAAAGCCAGCAAGCATTCCGGTGCCGAGCATGGCCTGGCAATTTGGCCACGACCTCGTGCTCCGCCAAAGTTCAGGCCGAGACCGGCTAATTCCGCAACACCGCGACCGCCCCGATGGCAGCACCCGATAACACCAACAACTGCATCCAGCAGGAGCAGCCAGGTACACTGGCCGTGAGATAATCAAATGTTGGCCAAAAAGGATTGCACTGCCTGCTGGTTGGTGGTTGGCTTATTGTTCTAAGAAATTGTTATTAATTGAGTTGTTCTGCTGCAGTCTTACGTTTTTATTTTTTATTGCCCAGTGAGTCCAGTGGGTGGCCCTTCAGCAGCGGCCATTGACATGCATAATAGCTCGATGGCGATCATTTGCCCAATTCAATTTGGTCCGGCCATCAATAAGCCAAAAGTCAGATGGCTCATTTGCATGCCCGTAATTTATGCTCATCAATTAGCTGATTAATTTATTTGGCGTGGAGCGAGAGCGGAGCATCATGCTCAAAACGCTTGTCTAATTAGATAAATGTGCTACATTAATGTCGTCTCTGACATTTATAAAGCTTGATTCTGGCACAGATTAGTAATTTTTCAGACCATCCACGGGTTTTCATTGTTTCTGGTTCTTCTCTCTTCTGGTAGCTGGTTGTTGGTTGTTTTGTGGGCTGAGTTAATCAATTAATGACTGGCTAAGAGGGGCTAAATGGCCAGAAGGATTGACTCCAAATGTTTTGACATTTAAGCCAAATTAGTCATTTTAATTGGCAGTCTTAGTATAGTATTAGTATAAAAAAGTACTTTACTAAGATTGATTTCTAAGTCATTTCAATTTCCTTTTAGTGCCTTCCCTTTGGGCTTTCACCTGGACATTTCCAGGTCTATTAGCCAATCAAATCCCCTCCTAAATTAGTTTATAATGTTGCTTATAAATGCCACTTGACTGCTACGACACGGATGTGCCTGGATCTTGATCGAGTCTCTGCCACGGCCGTTTCTCAGCGGCAATCTGCAACTGTCGTTGCTGTTGCAGAGACGGCGGGGGGGAGAAAATGGAAAATATTTTAATTAAAACACAAACTAAACGTTTACTGCTAGCGATGTTATCCATAGCATTTCATACAAATAACAACGACAAGTCTAACCTGGCTACCAGTTGCCTCCTCCAGGAGCTCTGTTTCTTGTTGTTGCTGCGTGCAGCACATACAGCAAATACAGCAAATGTTGCATGTAACAGCAGCAACATGTGTCGCACAGCGCCTATTTGAATATATATCAAATCAGTTTTAGATAATTTTCTATAACAGCTCGACACAGAGGCAAATGGACGAAACATTTGTACGAGTTCGTTGCCTAAGTCTTTCGTTTCTTTCAGTTTCTCTCCGCCGTTGCGGTTGCCGCGCAGCCAAGCTGCGAGTGCATATTTTACGCGCTGCATTGTTGCAAACGGATCGGGCATTGAAATTAAGTTGTTTTGCATAAAAGCGCCATAAAAAGGCGCAGCAGTTGCGGCAGAGACAGAGACAGCGAAAGGGGCAGCGGAAGAGGCAGTGGCAGCAATTGTGATTAGAACGACACGACAGGCACGACATGCGACATATGAGACGCCGTGGCTGCAACTGTGGCATCAGTTTGGTGTCCTTTACATATATGGCCGGCAATTGCCGGTCGAAAATTGCCAGCTCAACACGAGCGACGTATGTCATCAAATGGCACTGCCATTAGCGGATCGCCAAAGAGATCCTCTCGAGCGTCGGTGGCAGCTTCCTGTGGCCAGTAGGCAAATACTAGGCTCGTAGCAGCCGTAGCAGCAGCAACTATTATCAATTTAAGTTGGCTAATTGGTTTCAAATTTATGGACCTGTATTTGATATTTATGTCGTCTACCCAGGCTGTGTGCCCCGCAATTTCGCTCGTCGTCCCGGCAGACGGCTATGGCTATGGCTATAAGACCTCGATCCGATCCGAAAACAAGCCGATCCAAGCCGATCCGATCCAACCGTCGCTGCCTTGGCATGCTGCAAACAACGTAATTGGCTTTCAATTTGCAGCAAATTGTTGCAACAGCCACGACAACGGCGCAAAGAGCAACAGAGAAACATATTTAGATTATAGACGGATAAAGTTTATGTACGTTCTGTTCTGGCCGGGCGGGTTTTTTTTCGGTTTTCGGTTCGTTCGAGGTCTTATGGTCTTCTGGTCTTCTGGCCGGTTG
The DNA here is from genome assembly GCA_035047645.1 of Drosophila merina. Classification (NCBI taxonomy): domain Eukaryota; kingdom Metazoa; phylum Arthropoda; class Insecta; order Diptera; family Drosophilidae; genus Drosophila; species Drosophila merina. Next base: position 27,589,343 of record JAWNPH010000002.1, read on the forward strand.
GAGGGTTGGACGGTTGCCGGTTGGCCTGCTTCCTCTTCCTCTTCCACCATAATTCCAATGAGTTATATGCCCATCATGTCCGCTCCATGGCCCTTCAAAGTGGAAAACGTATCGCGCGTTAATTAAAAAAACAGCAACAACACCAACAATCGAAACATGCCCAGCTAAGAGGTTGGCCAGCGAAAAAATAATGCATGAAAAAAGCGCCAAAAATTCCGCTAAAATTTCGCTCAGCGGCAACGGTTCAAAATGGACAGTGTTCAATAACTAAATAAAACACTTTTAACCACAGTACACATAAAGAAAATGTGGGGTAGTTTAATAAAATTTAAACAATCTGCCCAAAACAATGTTTAAGTAAAGGAAATGTTTCAATATACATTGTTTTGTTAAGTTTTTAGCTTCAAAAAGTTAGAACATAGATATATTTTTTTCTCCCTGTGCAGGAACGAATATAGGAGAACCAAAAGCAGCCACAATCAAGCGAAAATTCCTGGCATTTTCTGCTTCATTAACAACACACTCATACTTGGCCAACTCGCACAACTTGGCCATTTCGTTTTGTTCGAGCCGAGATCACCGCTGACGAAATTTACGCACGTTACGGCAGGGAGCCCGCTCTCGTCCTGCCCCGCTTGAGGCACCACCACACAGACCGTATCCGCTCCTTTGGGACTCCTTGATCATCCGATGAGCTTAGTTTTGTGAGTCGGCGGCTCTGGGTCTTTTTGGTATTTTAATTAGAAACCGAACAACGCAAAATGCATTGCTCGCCGCTCGATTTCGCTTTCTTTCCTTTCGGCCTTCTGATCTGTTTCGGTTTCGACTGCGATCCGCTGGCTGTCCTGGCCACTGATTCGATGTGTTGTAGTGGCCAACTTGCATTTGGTTTTCACATTCAATTAGCGCATATTTCAAATGATCCCAGCGATCCCAGTCGAGAATATTTCGGTTCGACTAACAGGAAATGCTGTCGATGGAAGACCAGCTTCGACTTCACTCAATATCTTAAGAATTTTTTTTGGATTTATAAAAGAAAGAACTAAATATTGAAACCCTTAGAATTTCCAAATTGATCATTAAAAAGAGTTAAATTGTTTGAAGAATTTTGTAACCTCCAACAATCATTAATAAGGCAGAGTTGTATTGTTTATTTTATCTTTTACTATCTTTATTGATATTACTTTATTGCTGCTAAATCAAATGTAAAATAATAAATAAATATTACTACACACGTACACGTATAATACAATACAAAATCTGTGGAATCTTAACCGGGTGAGAAGCTACCTAACTACAATACGGTTTCTACCATAATTGCTAAAATATTGCGTACAATTGCAAACAACTTTTAAAGTCTAACGCGTTGTGGCTGGGGCTGGGGCTCAGCTTAATTTTAGGATTCTATCTATAGACAAAATACAATAACGGTAACTGCTAATTTACATTATTTACATCTTACTTTAATTAATTAATTAACCATTAAAAACGCGCCAAATATCTAAGTGAGAACTATTTACAACTTGTGCTAGCCAAGGAGTTTTCAATTATTCATAAAATTCATAAAAAATTTAATTCAATTTGTTTTTTTTTTTTTAAATAAATGTAAATGCGCGTCTGGGTTACACTAAATATCACACTGTGTAGGATGTTGCTTAGCGAAGAAAAGATTTAGAGAATTACATTAGCTAACCTACATTAGATGGGATTCCCTCCTTGTGTCGGGGAATCCCCTAAGCCTAACCGATTTCTAGGCTAAATAACACTACTAATGCACTTGGAAGTTGAGCCCGTGCTGTGGCAATTGGAACTTTGAGCTGGCTATGGGCTATGGGCGGCTAGTTGGTGGCTGAGATCACGGCTAAACCATCACAGTGGTGGCTAGGACATCGGCGCCCTCGTCCGCCGGCGGCGGCAGGGACTTGCAGTTGATCGACCGCTTGCCAAAGTCCTTCCTGGGACTGTCCAGCGATCCAACCGTGTTCTTCCGCATGTCCGAGTTCTGGGTCTTGTGCAACAGGATCTGGGAGCTGCGCTTGTGAGCCTGCTTCAGACCCGTGCTGGAGTCCAGTTCGCGCTCGAAGTCGCAGGGCGGGAACAGGGGCTGGGAGCGATGCAGAGCCGAGCTACTGGCCGCCGAGGCTGCCAATTCAGGAGCGGGATTCAGACTCAGTTCCATTCCTGTGGTGGCACGCAGGGAACTTGTGCTGCCCTTGAGGGGATTCGTATACCGCCGCAGATTCTCTTCGTTCTGTAGATTATTCGACTTCTCCTCTTCGTGACGCAGTGCATCCAAGGACGGGGTCAGATTCATGCCCGAATTGCTGCGATAGGCCATGCGTTGCTTCCAATAGAGGCTGATAAATACGGAGAAGCCCACCAGGACTATGAACACACCGCACAGGACACCAATCAGCAGGCTGTGACCCGATCCATCGGCCACCCTAGCCGTTTCCAGTTTCACCTCCAGTATGGAGGTCAAGGCAGCCAGCTTGGCGTGTTGCAGTTCCAACTCCTTGCGCCTCTGGATACCGTTCAGTTGCCGGGAGCTGAGGAGTTCACCCAGCAGACCCACGGCCACTGGTAACTGAGGGTCATTTAGTTTGCTAGAAGACTGAAAAGAGGAAAATACAAAGGTTTGTTAATAGGATTGAGATCATATATTAAGGGATATACGAGAGAAAGTGTATATAACGAGGAGGAGTACTTACCACAGTTAATTCAACAGTGTCGTTAGTGCCCACCTTGAGATCGCACAGCACCATCAACAGACCTGGCTCCTGACCCGCGGGAAAAGTGGAATGCTTGACCAGCTGGGCGGCCAGGAGAACTCGGACCAGCGAGCACAGGCCCTCCACCGATGCCCCTCGTCCCACCCGCTCCAGATCCAGGAGAATGGTCAGACGGGCGCAGTTTTCGTTGACCACAGCCTGGTTGGGCCAACAGCTTGACTTGGCCGGAAGATTGGGCGGGGCGACTCGCCGCGATGGCTCCAAGGCGCGACAATCGCCGCGGACATTGCAGGGTGGCGACAGGCAGGACTCACTTAGAGCTGGCACGCAGACCTCGTGTTGCTTACAAATACCAGACAGATTCGATGCCTTCGATAAGGGATCCAATTTGTAGCAGTTGGGCAGTCCGCACCACAGATTTGTGCACTTGGAGGTTCCGTTCTCGCAAATGCAGGCATTGCAATGGTCGTCGTCGTCGCTCCTTCCGGTCAGAGCAATGTCCAGCCAGTTTAGGCTTTGGTTCAGAGCCGCGTAGGGGGAAATGGTGTTGGTGACGTTTAAGCAGGCTGATTTGGGATCAGACATTACTAGAAGGGTGGAAGTAATTTATTACTCATTGAAGTTTTCTTCAAATAATTCCTTATTCTACTTACAGATTTCACAGCGCAGACCATGACGTCCGGGTGGACAAATGCAGCTGTAGCCACCGATGCCATCGATGCAGGTGGCGCCTCCTTGGCAGGGCTGCGGCGAGCACTCGTTCACGTTGATGCGGCAGTCCGGACCGGAGAATCCCGGGGCACAGACGCATCGAAACCAGCCGGTTCCGGACTCGCAGGTGCCGCCGTTGTGGCACGGCTGGCCCCGGCACTGGTCAATGGCCTCGGCGCAAAAGAGACCCGTCCAGCCGGGGGCACAGCGGCAGTGCGGCTGCAGGGCCTTGTCCGTGGCACCCGGCATGCAGGTTCCTCCATTCTGGCACTGACCAGCATAGCACCCTGTGGCGCGTTCCGAACAGCGTTTTCCTGAAATTTAGGAACAAAAAATTCAAACTTTAATCCAATTCAAACGAAAGACTTAGGCAACAAACTTGTTAGTAAAGTGCTATTTTTTTTGCTGATGGAAGAGAGAGGATTGCCATGACCGTTGGCTTGACTTGAACTAATTGAAAAGTAAAAGTGTGCTGACATAGATCGATGTGGCCATATCTGTATCTAAATTGTGGCCAAATCTATTTTCGCTTTTCTGTATCTGTATCTGTATCTGTATCTGTATCTGTGACAAAAAAGCGAAACGCGTGAAATATGCAAATCGCAAATTAAAAACAAACATAAATCATGGTAAAGGTTCGGCTTAGCTGGGTCTTACCCCCCGGTGCTCGGTGCTCGGTGCTGCCACATGTGGCAAATACATTCGCCAGCGACTGAAACTAACGTGCAGATACGAATAGTTTTTTTTCTCTCCTCTTTTTAAGCCTCGGCTCAGCCGCATTCGCTTCAATTTGAAGCCGTAATGACTGCGGACTTTCAATGTTCAAATAAATGCGACCGCCTCGATCGGCTGGTGTTTTTTTTTTTTCTGTAACTCTGTAACTCTGTATGTATTTGTGTGGCTCTGTGAGAGCCTAGTGCTCTTAACGTGGCCAACACTCGTCTCGCGCCCATTTAAAGCCCCCAAGCGTTGATAATGCGCCAGTCTGACAGACGGCTTATACTCGTAGCAGGTTTCTTATTTTGGTATTTCCCTACCAAAGAGTTGCATAGAGTTCTAAGACTTCAAGACTATATCTTTAAGGAATTTCTATATTTCTTTGTAAAGCTTAAAATATATAATTCTTTTTGATTATTTTTTGCAAGGGTATCAGGACTTCGGCATGTGGGCCTTCCTCAGTTTGTTGCACTTGTTGCAATGCTTTAGCGTTTAACGTTCACTTTGGCCGCCGCTCAACCCAACTCCTTTTCCCGTCTCAGTTCAGTTCAGCTCATCTCTTTACGAATCAACTCACCTGTCCAACCCGACATGCACTCGCAGGTAAAGTCGCCGTCGCCGTCAAGGCAAATTCCCCCATTTCGACAAGGATTCGGCGAGCATTCGTTGAGATCTGCGGAAAGTTAATGAGTTTGCCGTTTCGGAGTAGGATCGCGGTAACCTGGGACTCGGTCGTATGAGCCTAGGCCGTGTATACTTACTGTGCTCGCAGAATGTGCCGGTGTGGCCCAAATGGCACTTGCAGAAGGTGCCCACGTCGCTCATCTCGCAGCTGCCGTGTCCGCTGCAGGGCAGCCCGCTCGGTGTCGTCATCGTTGTCGTTGTTGTCTTTGTGGTTGTTGCAGTTGCTGTTGTTTTTGTTTCCTTACTATCAGAGGTTGTTGTTGTCGGCGCTGTCGCCAAGCTGACATTAGCGAAGCAGCCCTCTGTTGGATTGGGGGGACATGATTAGGCTTATTATAGCAGGGATACACAGTGGAAAATAAAAGTAAAGGTTGCTCAAAGGACTATCAAAGCCAGAATTAAGAATCAAGTCAGATTTTTACAAGTGCATCCGATTGGATTCTTTCATAAAAAAGGAGACAAGAAAAAAACTTGCCAGTCTGCGATTGATGAGCTTAATGATGGCTTCATCGGACACAGATCGGTTCCCATGCCTTCTCGGGGGTCTGGGCTAATTTTACTCACCGTTGCAGGGCGGCTGGGAGCAGAGAGGACGCAGTTGCTCGCAGTGCTTGCCGGCTCGATCCGGTGGACAGTGACAGTAGTAGCTTCCGGGCGTGTTCAGGCAGTGGCCCTGCAGGCAGGGCGACGACGCGCAGTGGTCCTTGGCCTCCTCGCACAGAGAACCGAAGTATCCCAGAGGACAAATGCAATTAAACTTCCCCACCATGTCCACACATTCCCCGCCGTTCCGGCAGGGTGAGGTGGCGCACTCGTCAATGTCGATTTCGCAATCACGACCCGTATAGCCGGCGGCGCAGGCGCACCTGTAGTCGTTGACCAGGTCGATGCAACTGGCCCCGTTCCGGCACTGGCCCATGCAGTCGTCCAGGTTCTCGGCGCAGGTGGGTCCGCCCCAGCCCTCCAGGCAAATGCAGGAGAAGGATCCCGGCATATTCCGGCATTCCCGGGCATTGATGCAGGGCCCGATGGCGGCAGCGGCGGCGGCGGACGACGCGGAGGACACTACGGCACTGGTCAGGGCGGCCAGGAGCTCGGAGCTGGTCAGGTTGCTGCCAATGATGGCGCTGGCCGTGGTGGTCAGCAGAGAGTTGGCCTGCAGACCGGGGGCATGGGGGGCCTCGCACTCGTTGACGTCCTCCTGGCAGATGTCGCCGCGCCACTCGGGCGGGCACTCGCAGCGAAAGCCGCCGATTAAATCGACGCAAGTGCCACCATGCTCGCAGGGACCTCCGGCGCACTCATCGATATCTGGGGGAGAAGAGCAAGGGAAAGAGAACACTCAAGGGGATTGTTCAAAAGCCAAACAGAGATTAAATAAGTCTCATAATTGTATTTCCCCATATTCGTTTTTCTCAGTGATGGTGTTGATTTAGCTCTCGACCCGGGCAGGTGGCTCTTGGCCAGAGACAGAGTCATTGAACCAAGTTGTCTGCTTGGGTATTGATAGCTTAAGTCTGCGTGCCGGGCTTATCGGTTGCCAGAAATCTCCAGGAGACGATGCTCCCCCTCCACCTGGATTCCTTCTGGAAGCACGCAACTTATTTGTTGGTTTTTTTTAAAGAGATGATAAGAAAATGCTGACCCCTTGGCTTGCCATTAGCCAGAAATGAGGTCAAATTTTTGATGGACTTAAAATATAATTAAGATATCTGAAAAAGACAATTCCAACTCCCTTCTATACTCTGGCCAAAGCCCCATAATTGTTATTTTAATGAAAATCCTTCATCCGAGAATGGCAACTCAATTAGCTTACGGCTTGCAATGGTTGGCAAAAGGCAAATGGTTTCTGCCTGTGCCGGTGTTGGTCGTGCTCCAATTGGAATGCAAAACCGAAGCAAACCGAATTTGCCGGACCACCGTGGCACACCGTGGCACACCGGACCACAACACAATAACAGCCTCTGCCTCTGCGTGCTACGTTTCATTTCATTTCACTTCCATTTCATTATATTTCGCTACAGTCGCTACAAATGCGTGTGAGCTCAATTGCATGATCGAGCGGCAAGCAAACGATCCGGCTGAGACCAGTAACCGAGTTGGGCAACACCGAGCTGTGGCTAATCGCGTGCTGCAGAACAAAATTAAATCAAAACTCACTTATTTCGCATGTCGGTCCCGTCCATCCATTCGCACAGCCGCAGGTAAACTCGGCGGCCGGAGGCGGCAGCTGGGAGATGGGCCTGGATATGTCCAGGGAACCGTACCCGGAGTTCGACGAGGAGTTCTTGCCGCTCTGCGCCATCAGCACCTGGCGCAGGTGGGCCAAGTTACGGATTGACTCGCGCCGGCTTATCGGGCTGCCAACGGAGCTCATGCCCCTCATGATGCGGTACACTGGCGGTCGGGTTGCATTCATTGGCTGCAAGAAAACCAGAGTTTACACTTGTCAAAATCTATCTAAACGACTAGGGAACAAAACTATTTCTCTATATAATAGTTTCAAGTGCACTTGGCAGGAGGATACGAAATTATTTTATGGTTCTGCGATAATGGCATAAATCGCTGACCATGGCTTACCTTGAGTGTACATGTGCCGCCGTTGCGGCAAGGCTGGGTGGCACAGGGGTGCTCCACGATCTCGCACTGCTCGCCGGATAGACCCTCGGCGCATGTGCAGCGGTATTGGTCCGGTGCCGTGTTCTCGCAGGTGCCGCCGTGCTTGCAGGGTTCATGGGTGCCGCAGTAATTTAAATCTGTCCAGGGCGAAGCGAAGCTATGAAATATATGCGTGTACGCCAATGTGCAGCATCGATATTATCGATGATGCTCCCCCAGTTTCCCATATCCACTCCGATTTCCATTTCACAGGCAATCAGAGGTAGGTCACTTACCTTGGTCGCACAGTATGCCACCCCAGTTCGTGTCGCAGACGCACTTCCAGGCGCTGCCGTTGCAGGAACCGTGCTTGCAACCGGGATAGACCATGCACTCGTTGCACAACGGACCGCGCCAGCCAGGTCGGCATCTGTTGGATGAAATCAAGAAATAACCAAATGGGCGATGAGTTTCGGTCTAAAAATGTGCTTTACTGATTGAAAAATGGAGCATGTCGGAAGATCCCATAAAAGGTGAAGGATTCTGAAGGAAAGATTCCCCTCAAAAAAGCAGATGAGCTTGGGATCTCATATATGCAAGACTGATTACAAAATGAAGCATAACCTCATGGCTAGAAACTTTTATGGTTTAAGAAAATAATTTGTAAAAGATTGCAGAAATGTTTTTCCATTCGGAGGAGGATCGAGACATCTCCCATCCTCTCTTGCTTGGTTTCTAAAACTTCTCTAAAACTAGAAATCTACATCTTGGTGGATTGCTTTTTTCCACCATTATTCATCTTGCCAAAAATCAAGCTCCACTTACTTCTTACATTTCAATTTCTGCCTGGGAACGCATTTACTTGGCCCAACCACCGAATTGGGTCACTTTGACCTTTGGCCTTGATGCATCAAATGCTAAAGTGGCAACAGGGCCAGGAGGCACTTCTGCAATTGCTGTTCCTGTTGCTATTGAAGTTGTTTTCGATTGGTGTTGGTGTTGCGATTTTATCGCCGCAACACGCCAAAGTGCAGCGGGATCAAAGTTAGCCAAAAGCAAACTTGGCCAGATCCCGGCTAGAAGCTAGCCCAGAGACTAGCGACTAGAGGCCATCGGGCAGCGAGTTATCGCCCGGCGAGGTGCTAAGTCTACAAGCTCCGGGCATGACGTGGCCAGAGATAGTCGACATCGCAGTGTTCGATGTCGGTAATTTATGATTTCATTAAAACGGCAGCCTGGTGGTTATCTGTAAACGAATCTGCGGCAAGCTCGATCGACCGACCAGACTGCAAATGGGGCAAGCAACGTGCAAACAGCAAAAGTAATTTTTCTTCTGGCTTATAATTGTTGCGACCGAGCGGAAATCTCTTGCCAGTGGTTTTGATGTTTTCTAGGCCACACTAATTATTGCTATTTAGAATCAGGACGAGCTGGGACGGCGGTGGCGCAGATGGAGATGAAGGAGGCCTGACGGGTGCATCATGATGCAGTCGAGAAATGCAATCATGGCCGCCGGCTCACGTATTCTGTGTTACGCTGCAACATTAACAACGGCAACAGGCAACAGGCAACAGCCAAGAGCAACAACAATTGCTGCAACTGCAACTGCAACAGGAACAACCGAAGCACAAACGTTTTTTCGTGCTGTGGCTGCGGCTGCGGCTGCCCATGGCTCTGGTCTTTGGTTTGTGGCATCTCTTGCTGTGCCACTCGCTCCATGTTGCCAACGTCTGTGCATGACCATTTGCCAAGGGGCGGGGACCAGCCCATAGAAGAAATTGCTCGATGGGGCAAGCTGGTGGGGCAGATGGCCGGGCATTTTAGCCCGGATCAGCATTCGACCATCGTGCGGGCGTTTGATTAGCCCGTTCTCTCCTGGCTCTTGATTGCAGATTATATGGCCAGTTACAACTTTATAGCGCTCGGGTTATCTCCCCAATGGCCAGTTACCGAGTGCGAACAATTTAATAAGGAATGCAGTCTGTCGATTGATTGGTAACCTCCGAGATTGGATCAGCAATGGTACTTTCCACTCTGGTACAGAAAATAGGAATCTAGATATAAAAAATCCTTGCAAATCGTTGGCTTACCCCCTAAAACCTTTCATTACTTTATTTACCAGCCAATGACTGATTGGCAATGGCATTTCTGTGAGAGAAACGCTGGCCACAATTTCACACATTCAGCTTCGAAAAAGAGCAGCAAAAACCGGTGGCGATTGGCAACAAAAAGCATACATATGCCAGCCCCATATAGAACCCATTTCTATGCCACTGATCGCATAAAAAGAAAACTACTCTTGGCCATTATAACCGTTCGAGTGTGAGAGCTGACGAAGATCCGCCGGTTCGGGGTTCCAGGCCAGAGCCATTAAGCGCCCCAAAGTGGCCAAGAGGCCGCCAGCATGCAAAAAGTGTCATAATCACATCGTTAAATGGGGTGGTGGCCCCCTTGGTCTAGTCCGAGGTCGCCAGGGGGTATAATTACAAAATAAAAAAAATAAAAAAAATATAACTTATATGGCTACTTACTCGCATTCGCCGGGACGGTCGCACTTGCCGTGGACGGGATCGCAGCCGGTCTTGCAAATGGCCTCCTCGCAGTTGACGCCCTGCCAGCCATTGAGGCAGAGCTTCTGACCCTCGGAGCCGCAGGCGTAGTGACCGAACTGATCGTCCCGCGACCGGCAGAAGGTCGTGCAGGTCGTGTTGTAGTAGGTAACGGCGCATTGCACCCGGACACGGTAGGTGATCCGCGCATTGCGACCGATGTGGTCCAGTGTCTTCCACTCCGGCGACGGCAGTATCACGCCCGAGTATGATGTTTCCTCAATTAACCTCTCCGAATCTGCATTGTGGATTGTGGATTGGATGTGGCATGACAATTGTTGTGGTTGTCGTCGACGTTATTTGAATTCGTTGTCGGATTCGTTGTGTTCGTTGTTGGTGGCATCAACGTTGGCGTTCCAATAGTTTGGGAGTTGCAAGAGTTTGGAAAAGAAATGGAGGTGGAGGTGAGGAATTTAGTCGGATGTTGGCACCATTTCAGGGGCTAGTTGAATGCACTTAGGAAAATAATGTATTCTCAAAATGTCACTAAGAGAAGACTCTACCAGTCTTTTCTGTTTAGTTTTCCTGAGTGCATCCTTTGGAGACTCCTTTTGCTAATTAAGCCAAATGCCTGGCTGGCTTAACAATAACGAGCAGCGTGCAGTACAAGCAACATGCAACCAGCAACTAGGAACTTGCAACTTGGACAAGCACAAGCCTGCAATTGCCACCGCACTTACCTGGATAGGATGTGTTGTACATATCCAACGCCTGGAGTATCAACGTAAACGACTTCTGTAATTGAACGTTGAGAAGAAAAGGAGGAAAACTTTAGTTTAGTTTGGTTGGTTTTCAAGTTTGACTCTTTGGGTTGACGCTAATGGACAGTTTAATCTGAAGCTCCATGCAAATGAAGACAACGCAACGGCCAGAAAAAAAGCACAAGAAACAACAAACAAGAAACAACAAACAACAGACAAACAAACAACAAAGCGATCAGACAACAAACAAAGCAAAGCTAAACACTTTAATTTCACGCAGGAGAGGCGGACTTTCTAAACAGACTCTGGCCAAGTCCATGTCTCTGGCCAGGGCATTGAAATTGGCCTAAAAAAAATGCGAAAAATGCTCTTCCCATACCATGGGGTACCACAAACTTTCAATAGAAGTTGGCCAGATACATCAGCTACCTCTTGGGAAGGGTATCGCAAGATTAGCCTTGATTTCTCAAGCCCAAGATTTGCTTCGTTAACATATTTATTTTTTTTTTGTAGTTTCATCCTTCTTCGGCTGGCCCTATAAAAAATTAAAGATTCGCTGTTTGTTGCAATTGCCGAGAAGATTTCTCGTTGGGCAGAAAGCAATTAAACGTCAACGCTGACTGGTGGCCGCCGCTGGATGCCAGGAAATGCTCATTTAGCAGTGGGAGGCATTCCCCCAAGACGACCAGGAGGGGATTCCCATGTAATTGCCTTGGCGACGCGACACTAAATCAGTCCATGGCAGACATTGGCTAATTGCAGTCGGACATCAGCGACAACAACTTGACACACTTTGCAAATCCATCCCAATTGACCAAACCGACTCGAATTTCCATTCATCTTCATACTCCTCCCCCTGGATATTGTATATCGTTGTCATAAATATGACTGGCAGGGACAGGGATCGGTTCGGAGCAGTTCCGGGCTCGAGCTAAAATCATATTCTGTGTGTCTGTCACTTTTCGATCTGCCATGTGCCAAACGGAAGTATTTCAATTAAAAATGGCGTTGAATGTGGTTTCGGGTTTCAATGGAAAACAAATAGTATGGATGGCAGACAGTCACGAGCCAATGAAAGGGGGTTTCTCTTTGCAAATAACTATTCAAATATTTTGCAAATTAAACTTAAAAAGTAGCATTTAATGAACAAAACAAAAAACTTTGTCCTCACACTTTCCTCAATGGAAGCCATAGAAAAAGTTGTTTACGCAAAAGTGTTTCATCTCCAAGCCCAGATTTTGATTTGTGGGGGAAGCCAAATGGATCGAAAGCCCACGGAACCACGGAGCTTAGAAAACCAGCACTTTATTTGGGCAGTCATTCATTGATCTTGAGCGAAAAACACAAATAGAAAAAAGTTGAGGAAAAAAAAAGTGGAACAGGTCCAACTGTCTGTGGGGCTGTGAGGCAGAAGAGGCACCACAAATTCCACTCGAGATCGCTCAATGGCTGCGCACGCGCACTCCAGATCTTCAATCCAAATGTGGAAAATATTGTCAAGTGAAATTCGTTAGTTGTTGGACCCAAAAGGGGGCCCTACGTAAAATTAAAGTTGGTGTTTGACAGATACATCGAAGGCCCGCTGTTACCGCCGTTACCGACGATTGTTATGATGTATGTGCGCTTGAGCTCAAGTATTTCCTAAGTCATGTTTGTGGGACTTAACATGCCATTCACTCAATCAGCAGCAGTCGTCGATGGTGAAGAAGTCATTCAATAAAAAGTGGGACAATTGTGGCCATATCGGCAGCAAACACTCTTTTTTTTTTCCTCGATTTGGTTTTTTTGAAGATTTTCTTGAGGCTTTGTGAAAGGCTTCTTGAGGGTGCCTGCCTGCCTAACTGACTGGCTGACTGACTGACTGAGCAAATATTACGCTGGCAGTATGCAGAATTTGCCAGGTTTCGTTTCGGAATCCCCATCCCCAGTCCACAGTCCCCAGTCGCAGTCACTGACTCAGTCACATGTGCTCGGATCTGAGCTCGGTTCGGGCCAAAAGGAAAAGCTTGCTGGCAAAGTTAAAGGCAAAAGATTAAAGCGAAACCAAAGCGAAGCGTAACGTATCGCCATCGCCATCGCCATCGGCCGAGCGACAAGCGCGACAAGGTAATGTTCCCACGAAACAGGTTGTCCGCACTTCAGGCCACGACTTGGACTCGGAGTCGGAGTTGGATTCGGATTCGGTTCTCGGGGGGATGCAGGGGCAGCCGCTGGGGCAGGGTAGCCAAGAACAGGCAACGAGGCTGGTGGAGCCCCAGAGCTGAAGCCCAAAACCCAAGACCCAAGACCAAGACCAAGACTCGGCTCTGACGCATGCTTGCCCCCCTCCCGTTCCGCCACACCCCTGCCACAGGGAGACCTGCCTAATGTAAACGGCGGCGCATGCGCATGCCAACGTCGCAGTCGACAGAGACTGAGACTGGGACTGTGACTGCACTTGAAAATTAATTCAGGTAGAATTATTTAATAAATATAGTTTAGAAACCACAATTTCCCACCTGCTTTACCATTTAAATAGCAAATAGCATTTTTTTGCTAAACTTTTATCTTAAAAAACCCGCTTTGTTTGGAATTTAGATTACATTTTCCAAGCGATTTCGTATTAGTTTGGTCACTGGCCTGGTCTGGGCGTGTAATTGTTAGCCAAGTTAGCTGCGAACAGCAAGAAAACAGCAGCAACAACAACCGTGTTCTGGTTGTACACAAAAGTGGCAAGAAAAAAAAACTTTAATTTAATTCTGCGACTACACCCAATCAAGTTACATTTTTACCTTAACCGAGTTAAGAACGGACCAGGCCAGGTTTATTTTATTTTATGTTTTTGTGAGTCTGTGCTGTATGGTTTATGCTGTTTTTTTTATTTCTTCCCAGTTTTGGCAGTCATAAGCCCGCATTATGCTCACTTAATTAACCGAAAGCCGCTTAGGAGGTGCCCGACAAAAACGAATAAAACAAGAAACACAATTTTTAATTGCTTTTTTCGGCTACTGCCAAGACGAAGAAGAGGCCCTCTTTGGCCGAAATGACTAAGCCGCTTTTGTTGTTAGTTGGGGTTTTTGGAATTTTCACGCCCCATGATTTAGGGTTCTTCGTACTCTCAATATACGAGCTATACGAGCTTGTCGGGCAACCCACGCTGGAATTTGGAAAAAAAATAGAGAGCAATGCTGCAACGCTGTGGAAACCCCCCGATAGACTATGCCCTCTTTATACGAATATATAGAAATATATACTTTATAGAGTCTTATCACAGCGGCACGAGCTCGGCTCATTCACATTTCTGTTGCCGGCTCGACCTTATCGCCTTCTCTGCACTTTCCAAGCGGAACCGCCAGTCCGCTTCCCCATCTAAAACCCAAACGAAAAACGAAAAAAAAAATAATAAAACCACAAGAGCGAAAAGACCCACCCGTGCCAAAAGCGTGCTTCTTATTTAGTCGAAAGTGTTGATTAAAAACCTGGTTAGTGGGAAAATGCACTTACCGTCCAGCGAAACGTAAAGGGCAGAACAATGGCTCCCACGCCCGGATCGCTCAGCACAAAGCTCGATCCGCCGAGTATCTTGGTGGTGGAGTTGCCGAAAGAGCAGCCCGTGGATATGCTGGCACCCTGCTCCGTGGTCTGGTATTCCTTCAGGCAGAGCCGGAAGGCGGTTGTGCATGGAGAGCAGCCTGCAAAAGTAACCAAAAATTTAGCAAGAGTTATGATAACAAATAAGTATAACGAAATATGATTAGAATATTAAAGGAATAGACTTGAAATTCCAGAAGTCTGATAGCCTTGACCGCCTATGCTTTTATGGAGCAAGATAAGAAGCGGACTTTCCGACTCTTAATAATATCTTATATAACTTTGGAATTATAGTAGCTTTCTTCAACTTACCCATCGTTTTTGTGGCCCTTAACTCCGAGGGCATGCCACAGCAGTAGCCGTTGAGTAGATGGCTGTTGGTGTTTGAGATTTCTAAAATTTCCAGCTCGAAGTTGCCAGCTGCGGATATCTGTGGAGCAGAAAGCAAAACAAGATTATCGATATGACTATAGTACTAGATTGAAAACAGGCAAGTCCAAATCAATCATGATTCCCCTCCAAGACTTCAGACACATTCCTCCCTTTCTACCCCTTCCAGGCCGAATAATATGCTCAACACTTTATGGATCTGATGGGATCGCAGCTGAGATCCCTTGCTCGTTCGCTGGCTGTAAAAGCTAATAAGCCACCTAGAGCGCTCTGATTGGACTGCGGTAGAGGTTTTAATTAAAAACAACAAAAAAAAAACACGCTGTGGATGGATCGATACAAGAGAAGAAATCAGAAGAAATAAGTCGGGGTTTTTGGTAGGCAAATGAATGGAGCGCCGGACGCGACTCCGGGGACTTGATAAATCTAACAGCAAATGAAACACGAAAATAATGAGAAAATATTTTCCCCACAAAGCCAGCTTAACTGTACAGCAGATTGGATTGGTGCTCGGAGGAGGTTCGATGGTTCACTTAATCAAACGAGATATCCAGCAGTTTGTATAATTTAGAATGCCTTTGTCTGCCAGCTGGACCGAGTGCCGAGCAAGGAAGGAAGGCACCCAAATCAGGGGCCTATCGATTGCGGCATTTGCCATAAAATTAATAACACATTAGATCGCCGGGCTGCCCCTGAAACTGATAAATGCGCCCATAAAGTTTAAGCATTCTGCAGAAAATCGCTTATCATAATTTAGCCAAAGAGCAGGGCCCAGCCAGGCCAGACTACAAAGTGGTAGCAGCAGCCGCGCATCTTCTGGCAATCAAGTTTGAATTTTAAAGGTTCATTACCACAACGCGGAGAGTGGTCAGTGGATCCTCTCCATGCGGAAAATATGCTAATGAAAACTCTTAGGCTGCACTCCTAGCCGCGACTCCTCGCGGGACTTCTTCCTTTATGGTTTCATATTTCAGCAAATTTATTGTCATTGGCTTTGGTAGCTGGCAGTGTTGATAAGTTTATTAGAAATAAATTGCAATTTAGCCTCTGGGCCAGGCTAACGGCATTAGCCAGTTTCTTCGGAGTCTGCACCTGCAGTTGCAGCCAAAAAAAAACGAGAGAAAAATATACAAAAGCCACATGCATTGTTGATCATGCCATAGATCAATCAAATGCATCTCCCCCGGTCCGAGTCTCCGTGCCCCAAACCGTGGCACTCTCTGGCAGTCTGGCAGTTTCTGTTCGGGTAACTCTTAGCGTTTTCTTGTGATTTCCTTTTGTTTCGCCGGGACTTCAAACTGATTGGATTCTTGATCGGGGTTCACTAACCGGTTTGGGTTTTTCGTTCGAGGTTCGAACCTGCTTACTATTTATTTATCACATTTCTCTCCGATGCACCGATCATCCTCATGAATGAGGAGCAAGTGCAGCTGGCAGGGATTCTGGTGGATGGTGGATGGCTGCACATCCGCTAATATCCCGAACAAACTTTGACGTAATCAATTCGATTAGATAAACCCGATGAAATTAGTAATGCGGCGCTACATATGGATGGTAAACGGGGGCCACCGTCTTAATGAAGCCGACACACGAATTTAATGTGAAATTAAATTTTAATTAAGGCTGCAAACGAAACAAAACGTGGCCATAAATGTTTTGCTGCGGCTCAACGTGGGAGCTCGTTTTGCCAACTCATTGGGACTTTCGGCTTTTTGCATATATTTCGCAGTCAGTTTAATACGCAGCTTATGATCAATAAATGTCAGCTCAAATGAGAGAAACCTTTCGGGCTTAAGCCAGGTCCTTAGTGGCCAAAATACTCGTCGTAACTGGGTTAATTTAATGTGACGTGGGCTCATGTGAACCGCAACGATATGATCTCTCTCCGTGGTTTTCTCTGGAACTCGACCATAAATCGCCGCTACAAAATATTTAGCTTTTATTCACTTCATTAACAACTAAATAGTTGCAGCCAGTTTCGGACTTGGGGCATCCGTTCTTGCCGCCGGCGACTTTTATCGCCTCGCTTACCCTAAATCAATGCAATCCCCCAGCTCCACCAGCTCCACCAGATAAATGTGTGTAATCAATTTGATTGCCCCAACTCGGAATCGGAATAGGAATCGGCATCGGACTTGGACTTGGATTCCTCTCAGATTCTAATGCTTGGTTCTCGACCCGGCGTATTAATCAAATTGTTGTTTGTGTTTATGTGCCCGAAAAACCACAACCAAAAGAATCCAAAAGAAAAAAGTCTCGGTCTCTCGGCCTCTTCCACAACGATTAATTTTTATGTATTTTTGAACCGTTGACTGCTGTTGAGGCTGGCAGCCTCTCTAACTCTACCTCGTTGCCTGTTTAATTGCCGGGGAGATGCGATGCTCGGGGCAGCTCCGCTGGCATCTCAATACATGTTTAGGCACTTTGTGTAACACTTTATGACGGGCTACACCCCGACAACGCCCGACCCTGGGACGGACACAGTCGACTACCGTTGTGGGAACCATTTGGGCAGAGATGGTTTTTGAAAGATAGCCTGAGGGTCCAATCGGGTGCATCATCACTTTCCAAAAACCGGGGGTCCTCTAAGCTGCATCCTCTAAGCTATGGCTAAGCTATCCACTCTGTATAACTTTATTTAAATGCCAGTTAAATGATTGAAACTTTAAGTATATTGTGGCTATGGCTAAGTGTGTCTATTAATGGCCTTTTGGTATGCCAATAAAATAATCTAAGCCGTAACATTGCTTTCTGTAAAATGAACAATTTAATTTTCTCAAGAAAATCGGTTACACTCTGGAATGGGAATGTCCTTGAACAGACTCTTTGGGGAATATTTTGAAAACCTCTTTTGGTTATAAAGTTGATAAATCATTCGAAAATAACCCAGAATCATCATTATTTACGTCCCCCATCAAAAGTTTTGCCCTCAGCTATTGCCAATTCTCATGGGTTGATGGCTTGAATCAACTTTGCTCCAAGACAGAGTATGGTACACCCGCATGTGTCTGGATCTGGGGCTTTTTTCGATGATTGCTTTTCGGTTTGTTCTGTTTTTTAAGTTTTTTTTAGGTTTATTTGAAGTTTTTGCATGTGGGGCTGACTTACCTTATGGACTAACAGTATTAAAATTAAAGCAATTAAGTTGCAGGCAGACTTTAATGATCGACAATCGCTGATCGGCGATGGCAGAGCCGAGAGTTCCCGGTGCCTTGGCCTCTGCCTTTTTGTCGCCATTGTCTTTTTGGACATTCTCAGGCTGTCTGATGTTGCTGGTGATGTCGCTGGTGATGTTGCTGTTGCTGCTGTTGCTGTTGCTATCGATTGTCCAGACGTTGATGTTGATTTTCGCCGAAAATGTTTTCTAAACATTTTGTACATTCTGTGGGCGTTGGTGAGCGTGATGCTGGTCGGGAATTCTTAGCGATCTTGATGCTTATTTTGTTTGTTTTTTGGGATTCACTTTGGGCTTCGAAGAAGAACAATTCGTATGGGGTCGCGGCCCTTAATTAGCCCATATATGCAGATTTTTTAGCTCTTGTCTAATTTTCAATTACACTTCGTATTTAGGATTTAGTAGAAACTTTCTATCCTCCGCTGGTCGAGGGGGCACTGTAGACTATGGCGATTCTGTATCATTTTCTTTCCTCTGACTCGGCCGTTTGTTTTTGTTTTGTTAATGTTGTTATCACAATAATTATTATTATAATGAATTTTTATGTATATGGGCCTTGTATGTACACATTCTCGTTTGTTTTCTTCACTTTTAGCACTTCCACACTAGATAGGCGATGTTTGTTGCCGTTGTTGCAGCTGTTGCTGTTGGGGGCAGTTGTTGCTGTGGCAGTTGGGGGTTTCTGTTGTTGCTGTAACAATTGTCGAACGAAATGGAATTGAAACGGGTTGCACAGGGCTTGTGGAAAATCTATTTCAATGCATTTAGACATGCATCATCAACGCTAATTGACACGCAGTTGCTGCCTCAGAAGTAGCAGCAGAAGCAACAAGTGCCACCAGCAACCGCAGCAACATTTACTTTTTTTTTGCATTTTATTTAAATGTTTTTTTTTGTTTTACCAGGGCAACCGCAAGAGCCGCAAAAGCGGCAACGTGCAGCAAATGCAAATGCAATTCAATTTATGTTAATTTAACGCTGTTGCCGCTGATGTTGCTGCTGCTGCCGTTGCCGATGTTGCCGATGTTGCAGTTGCCATTGGCTTTGGCTGTTGCTGTTGCTGGTGCCATGGAGCCGTGTCTTTGGCCACAAAACAATTTGCATCTTGTGCGCATATTAATTTACAGATATTTTCACTCTTGCCCACATTACTCATTCTTCCTGTCACTCCCTGCCTCCCTGCCCGGCGGAGTAGCCTTTAACCCCTTCCCGCCCATCCTTATCCTCGGGCGGATGGTGGCCGGGTGTTAATTGTCCATTTAATTAAGTAATTTACTTGGGGGCTGCCTCCTCCCAGCTTTTGCACGAAACGGAAGTCGTTGACTTTGAATCGAAACTCAGATGCTGCCGCTGCCACTGATGTTGCTGTTGCTGCCTCCGATGTTGTGGCTGCTGCAAGCATTACCGGAAGTGGCTTTTGCAAGTGGATGATGCACTTGCCCACTCCGATCTCCCCCGGACTCCCCCTCGAACTTTCACCCAAATGCAGCACTTTTTACAATTTGCGGAATGATGAATGAATTGCAGGCAGGTTTGTATCCACAAAAACTATGGAATGCTCTATCTTTTGTTGGGTTTTTGTTCAAACATTTATCAGTTTGTTGGGTTTTTTAGAGTTGCCTAAGAAAGCTATGAATCTCTTTGATTAAACGACTGAGTCTTGAATGAAACGCTTGGATTGTGATCCATATGGAAAATAATTGAATGTGAGGCAGAGCATGGCGACTAGGGATGTGGATCGTACGACCACCCTATTCAAAAACTATTCCCTCTCCCTATTTATCTTCCTCCACTGGGCACAAAAAAAAATCATCTGTTTTTTATAACTAAATTGGACTTTTCTCTTATAAAAAACTATATTTTTCTTCTATTTTTGAGAAGGTTTTTGATTTATTTTCTTCGAGTGATTATTATTATATGTATTATCACTGGAGCTAGGCTAGTTATAGGCTAGTTTTTCTGTTTTTTCTTTAGTTCTTTCACTTGGCATGTTTCAATTCCATTTCGAGGCATGTGTTTTTTTTAATGTCCCTGGCGCGAGTATGGGTGCGTTATCAATGGAGCACACTGTGGCGACACCCGTGTCGGGTCGGGTCGGTCGCAGAATTCACATTGTTTGCACTTTTACTTTTCGACTTTGATTAAACACAATTTTTTACGGCATTGTATTTTGATATATACTTAGTATTATTGTATTTAATTGAAAGGTATTTCCGTTTTCTTTCTGCTCACACGATGATTTGCGGCTTAATCACACTCACTCACTGAGAAAAATGTCGGATGATTGTTGATCTTTTCATTTGCTTTTCTGATTTTTTCCGACATTCACACATTCAGTTGATGATTGCTCTTCATCATTTGTTGTAATCAGCAAGCAATTTGATTCGATTGCGGCACATTTAACACTTTCACAATTGCTCCACGATAGGGGGCTAGGGGGATTGGTAATAATACAGATTTCCAATCGGGGATCGGGGATCGGTGGTATATAATCCGGAGTTGGGAAATTGGTTTTGGAAATTTACCGTTGCAGAAATTGGCTCATCACCGCTCGAAGCACGGCGCTCAACTAATGGCCAACCGAATCCTGCGGCGCTTTCAGCCCTCGAGCAGCATCCCAAACGAGCAGGGGCGGAGCAAGCCACGAGTCATGCAGAGAGCGAGAGAGAGAGTGTGTGTTTGTGCTACCAAAAGTGGTAGAAGAGAATGGCTTTGAACCAAAACCGAAACCGAGACCGAAACCGAGTAACCACCGCTTGAACGTGGCTGGACTTCCGTGTGCTTCGGGCCTCAACTTGCGAATGATTGCCGCTGGCCATTGGACTTGGGGACTTGGAGGCATCCACAGATCGTGGCTTGCAGCTCGAAAACTAGTTCGCCAGAGAAGCGGAAAGAGAATCCCAAGCCCCGGGGCACTCCAAATCTCTCTTCGAAGCCAACCGGTTTTCTCTTCGCTAAATGCTCTTCAGCCAGGCGCTGATTGGTCGTGCGCTATAGCCGGCTATAGCCTCCGGGTCCGGAATCGGATCGGGATCGGAATCGGAATCGGAGTCGGTGTTGCTAATGGAGTTGCTGCAACTTCGGCTTCTGCTTGTGCTTCTGCTTTTGCTTTTGCCTGAGCTTCACCTTCGGATGCTGCACGCATGCGTGAAGTTTTTTTTCGCCCGAAGCTATCTTTGGTCCGCTGCTGTTTTACGATTCCAACTTAATTATGTTTATAAACGCAGCATCCAACAACCACTGGGAGTACCTAAGCCCTGTGCTCTAGTTTTGGTCTCAACTCGATTTTTTATGGCTTGCTTCGGGGGACAAACAATTAACACCTGTGTTGTACAGAGCTCTCCCACAATTGGGGATTTAATTCCCATAACAATTAGGGAATTATCAGTTTGTTCTTAAAATTATATATATTTTTGTAAAAAGAAAATATGATGCAAAAAAGAACACCTTAAAAACTTCCTTTTTCAAGAAACATTCCATTCATAATCGTAAAATATCATAAAATAAATTTATACATTTTATGCCATGAGAACTATTATCGACTCCGGAGGAGACAGAGCGGCGACATCCAGCCAATTATATGCTGACCGAAAGTGTATAAATCAAATTTAAATGCAACTGGCCTATCAGCGTGGCCGAAACAAAAGACTTAAGCAACAAACTTGGCAATTACAAGCGACCAACAAGCTGCAGCGGCAGCAACAACAAAGATGCTGCCGCCTGTCCGATGCAGCAGTTGCTGTTGTTGTTGGCGGCTCATATTTCTTGAGGCGCATATCTAAATATCGAATCATGTTGCTGATTTGCGCTGCCGCTCCATTGTTGCAGCCACAACGGCAGTGTCTCCGGCATCATTGACTTTTGTCTGCCCACAACTACAGCCACAGCAAAGCTTGCAACTGCCACAAAAGCAGCAGCAGCAGCAACAACAACACATAGTAAATCTTATTGTGCCGTTGTGACATGACTCTTGTTCGACAATAGATAAAACAAATTGACTTGGTGTGTGCCCAAAATGTCTTCTCTAGACGTTTTTTGCTATTTGGGTCTCCATCCGCTTTTGGTGGGCGTACATGGATGGCTTTTCCGCTGGGCAGCCGCGGTCTTTCCAGCCTCCTTTGTCATCTTTTCTTATACTATTTTTTTTAGTTGTACCTTTGCGAGGCGGGAATAAAAAGTGCACTACAATGCCCATTATCAACTTACATATCTGCGACAAGAAAGAGACCCCAGAGCGGCAATTGTAAGGCAACAGCCACGGGACGGCAACGGCAACGGCTACGTTGTCCAAATATGTTGCAAGTTGGTGTTATTCTTCACACGGCATCATAAATTTCACGTATAATTGACGCTTTCAGTTATATCAAAATTGGCTAAAAGGCGACGGAACAGCAACAACGTTTGCGTTGGTGGTCAGCACCAACCGGGAGGGGAGCCTCTGGAGATTCGAGTCTCTGGGTCTCTGGAGATATTGTGGTTGTACATTGTTTTCGTTTTGATTTCAGCTAATAACAGCACTGTCTTACAGGTGTCTTTTGTGGCTCTCATAACTTCGAGTTGTGTCGGACACTTGTTTGCCTTTAATGGCATTTCTTTGTTGGAAATTAGCTTTCGTTTCGCCTGCCACATGGACTATATGTATTTCCATACGAAAGACAGCTGCAAAAGTGGATCATACGGAAGTAGCAGTGGCATAAATCTATAAAATCAAACATATTGAGTAATCAAAACCAACCACCACCCTACCATCCTTGGTAAGGGTGTGCCTGCCACCCCCATCCCAGGACAACAACCAGTTGGGCGAGTTCATTAAACAAACAGGGAAATATGTTGGCAATTTCAACCAGTTGGTTTTACACCACTCAACATTTTATGACAGATTTTTCAAGTGTTTTTTTCCGCCTCCTCGTTTTATTTTTTTCGCATTTGGTTTGTTTATATTTTCGGTCGTTTTTATTTTCACTTCTGGCTGCTTCTGGTGGCGGTTTGCGGTTTGCGGTTGGTGGTTAGTGGTCTGCCCTTAGACGAAGGAGTAGCCGCATCGCATTGCCTTAGGTTAGTTGTTTATGAACGCTTTTATTGGCACTGTGCTGGGTCAAAAGATTTATGGGCCATATTTTTAGCGAGAAGTTACGGGCACTTGAAAAGCAAACCCTCAGCAAAAAAGACTGGGAATTAGGACTGTCTTATGGCTTGGACTATGCTTTACCTCAAAGTTTA
The DNA here is from genome assembly GCA_035047645.1 of Drosophila merina. Lineage (NCBI taxonomy): Eukaryota > Metazoa > Arthropoda > Insecta > Diptera > Drosophilidae > Drosophila > Drosophila merina. The sequence goes on from JAWNPH010000002.1 coordinate 27,612,450, forward strand.
CTTAAAAGATCTGGAAGTGTTATCTTATCCGAAATTCATATCAAAACCACAACTGAGAACCAAGCCATCAGGCACCGAAAAGTGGTTAGTTTTTGGCTCATCCATCAACCTGGCCACCTGATCTTAACCCCGAAATTTGTACCACCTTACCCGAAGAGTAGAATCACAGCACTTGTGAACCTCACACATGTTCAGTACTAGGGGGAGGCAAAACACGCCTCATTTACCCCGAAATCCACCCCTAGGCTCTTCCAGAACACAATCCAATTGCAAAATCAGTAACTCAAACATGTTTCCTTCGCTTCGAATTATGACACGAACAAAGGCGATTAATTAGCGACAAGAGCCAACCCTCTGGGTGGCGAGGGGGTGGCTTTGAATTTATTAAATAAAAACGAATATTCAAAGATCGAGGAGGGTTGATTTTCTGATTGCGCCGACGCAGGCGGGTAATCGAGATGGCTGCGCGTGCTCATGTGTTTTCTTATTTTTTTAACTCCTTTAAATGTGCAACTGTTGCAACAGTGATACCCAAAACGGGGAGGGGGTGGAGCATATATCGAGCCCATACTTTAACCCATACACGTGCATATGTCATTTTTATAGCGCTATACGTGTTTGCCATAAATCCATAACAATATGACAAGTACAAGTACTTTAGCGGCAGCCTCTCTCATGTGCAACATGTTTGCACGTTCACGCCACCGCCGCCAGACTGTAGACAGTACAGTAGAGACGCCCTGGACCGACTCCGACTCCAGCTCCAACTCCGACTGGGACACCTTGCCTTGCATTCGGCGATTGCGATCGCGATTCCACAACGGTCAGGATGATCTTCACGCCATGCACCTCATTTGTGTACCGGCTGCTATGTTACTTCCCCAGCATCGTCAGCACATGAAAAAATAATTTGAATAAGTAATTTTTAAGATCAAAGATAAAAATAATACCATCATATATAAATCATATTTGGCAATTAAAAAGAGTTGCATCATCCAAGGAGTGCATCTATTATGGGTTCCTTTCAATATTCTAAAAACTAAAGTATTTTACAATTACACCTATGATTTTGTGCATATTCTAGTAAAAGTTTTAAAGTCTTAAAAAAATTCATTAATATTCAAATTTTGCTCTGTGGAGTTGAAATATTTTCGCGCTACTCGCCGCCGCCTGACATGATTTACATGAAGTGAAGACGCACGTTTTTATTACATTTTCGTGGCTGTAAGTGCACCCAAAGCAGCCAAAGCAGGCCCAGACAGCCACCTAGGCCACCTAAACCACCTAAACCATCTAAACCACCACCCAACCACCACCATTACCACATCATCGTCAGCGGTTGGCCTTTGATTTGCGCCAAATGTTACGCACGAAGGCAGGAATGGCATGAAGGAAACCCAACAGCTGTGCAAGTGGAGGGTTAAAAGCGCGAATCATTTATCATTTTTTCCTGTTACAATTTTCAAGTACATAAAATGCCCTAACTGTCTGCCGCCCTAACCACCAACTTGCCCGCAATTAAACAAACAATAAAATCTGCGGCAACCTTTCACAAAAACCCTCGAACCCGAGGATCATCAACTGCATCATCGGGGTTGGACACTTGTCACTGTCCGGATAAATGTCGCCCTTCTCGTTGCCGGCTTAAGTCGACGTTTTAATTTTTAGTCCACTGCCTGGCTGCTTGGGTGATTTTTATTTTTGTGGTTCTGAAAAATTGAATACTTTATTCATCGGAAGATCGTAATCCCCAAATGAGATTGCTTTAGAGTAATCGCTTCATTTATGGAGGATTTTCGGGCTTATTAAGCTTCATTAGGTTTTAATCAATTTTTCAAAGAAGGGAGTTTAGAGTAAATGATTGGTCATTTGGGGCCAAGAGTTATGTTTACATAGGAAAGACATTTGTTACCTAGGTGGTCCCTTTGCTGCTCACACCAATTTTTGTATTTTTATACTTTTTGTGTTCCTCATTCTCAGACTGAGAAATTTCAACTAATTAAAATACCTATAAACTCTGCATGTTGAGTCCTGTTTGGCGGCAGCATTTCCAGCATTTCATTGGAAATTTCAAAACAGAATCGCCGGGATAAGCAACACGCCAAGCCAACAAATGATCTCTCGAAACTGAAAGCCGAAAACTGAACTGAAAACGAGGCCCTTCGAACCGGCCAGAGATGAATGGTTGGACCTCGGCAGGGCTACCAGGTCCCCGCACCCACCGGGTCCCCTTTTTTTCCCACCTAACTGACAGCAAACAGAAATCGACAGCCGTGCGGTGTTTACTACTCCAACAAGATACCCAAAAAAACAAAACTGATCGCATTGGGAATGGAAGGGAGCTGCTGGCCATCAGTTGGAACTCAACTAAACCTGGCTCGGATCGACCCGAACCTCCCAGTCGAAATGGACAGCTGAAAAGGAGGCTGGAATTCCGGCCTGGCTTTCGGAGAGCTTAAAACTTTTAGCATTTTTAATTAGCGCGTTCTTTGTTTTCGATTCGTTCGTTCGTGCTGACCGACGAACAAAATGAGAACAGATTCGTACAAAACGAATTTTATTTTTTGGGTTCTTGCATGCTAATTCCCAGTCCGGATATCTTTGGTCCTAGAATGAGCAGAGGCGTTGCCCAAAGAAGGGGGCGAGAACTCCATTCTAACTCCATTCATTGATGAGAGTTTTCATATCCAAAGAAAACCCCTTAAAAATGAACCAGACTCCACCTCTGGCTATCAATTTTTATCAATTCCCAGATGGTGATGCCAGAAATGACCTTAACCTCGTGTAATAAGCCCACGAAACAAGAGCCTTTTGGGTCGAACAAATTTCGCAATGTTTTGCAATTCAGTCTCTAAAAAAGTTACAACCCACAAGTAGCTAACCGAAAGCTAAACTAATCTCTTCCAGACTGACACTTTAATAACCGTTCCTTCACAGACACTTGAATAGACGCTTAAATTGTCTTCGGGTCCCTGGGTCCTCCCTGGTTCCCTGGCTAAAATCTATGGAGGTCCGCCAGCTAAGCCGATGCAGTAAATGCCAGTCGAGGATTTATAGCTAAGTACCTTGACCAATTACGCAGGCATCCAAGACGAGGATCCAGCCATTTGACAACGCATCCCAAAGCGAGGACAAACATAAATATCAATTACGGGTCCATAAATTTGAAACCAATTAGCCAAGCGAAATTGATAACAGTCGTTGGTAGGAAAACGCAGCAATTTTCTCCTTTGGTCAAGAAACAATTTTGCAGTCTCTAGGAAATAGTTTTCCAAGATCCGTGCTCCAAGCTCCAAGCTCCTAGGCTCCTAGGCTCACCAACTTTGGTTGACGAGTCGCGAATGGATGCGAGGATGCAAACAACTTAATACAAATTGAAGGCTCAAAAGCCAAATGTTTAGTTCTCACATTAAATGTAAACGGCAGCACTCGAAGATTGGGGCGAGACAATCGGCACGGCTGAGACTCTGAGATTTCCAAGACTCGAAAAACCAACAGAAAGCCTTAAAAAACTAAGAAAGGTGAAGCCAAAGTAAAACCGAAGACAGCGGCAGCGAGCGAGCACTACTTAACTTTTCGACACCCAATGAAATTTTCGCACATTACTGCCAAAAGTATCTAGATGCAAAAATATCTGGCGAGGCGACTCGTCGTCGACTCGTCGTCTGCAGTTGCATGCAACCCAACTCCGGTGCATCGGAGGACTCCATGCCAAGCTCATATCTGCATCTCCCCTGGTCGGATGGTAGGCAAATGCAATTTATTATACGTCTGGGACCCAAGTCACCGGCACCGGCAGCGGCAGCCGTAGCAGCATCCATGAAAGATCAGATGAGATGGATGTGGGAACGGGAGTGGGATTAGGGAGGTAGGAAGGTAGGGAGTCCTCCACACACGCAAACCTTTGGCGTTTTTCTTATTAATACATTTTTAGAGCCCGCTTGGTGGAGGAGGACGACCCTCCTCCCTCTCCACGCTCTCCACCCTCAGCGGGGCTGCACGGGGCAACTGAAATCAGATAAAAAATGCTTCGCACACGATTAGGAATTTTTAATTAAAATATTTTGTACTGCTGTTTGTAGTTAATTTCGTACAAGACTCTCTCCGAGGCATACAAAGTGCCCGGTCCCGGTGGTGGGCCAAGGGAAGGGGGCCTGATCTTGAGGTTGGCCCAAACGGAGGCCATAAGCACCTGCATTTCATGGCTTTGGCTGCTGCTGTTGTTGTATGCGTGTAGAACAGCACAAAGTACGCGATCCGATTGCCACAGTCAGAGCTGGTCAGAGATATAACGAAAAAAAACCGACAAAAAAATATCTGTCCGAGGAGGAGGCAAGGCAAAAGGGTGCCGAGCTGGCATAAAAATCCTTGTGTTTCCTTTTCGCTTTCGTGCCCAGTTCGCGGACTTGGCGCAACATTTCAACCTGCCACTGCGGTGGCAGCATTGATGGGCGTATACATGCGATTCACTCCGTGCCGGCCTCTCTCCTCCTTCCGTTGCAGTTGCTCTTGCTCCTGCGGTTGCTGCGGCCGCATCGTTTAGCTTAACTCAACATATTTTTAAAACCGCAATCTTCGTGCCAGGGAGGGGCCCGGGCGGGTGCGGGCGCATCGATGATATATTTAGTGGCAGGCAAAACGAAAGACTTAGGCAACGAACTCGCGATTACGACACAGCATGAGGCATGGCTTATATAGCCGGTGCATTGCTGGTCTAACATATACAGTGAATACTGTGCGATAATGACTGAAATTTGTTCTACCTAATAAATATTTTAATTAATTTCAGTTTTTTTTCATCAAATTTTATATTTTTTAAGCAATAAAAGTTGAAAATGATTAAATTTTAAAGAAAAACTATAGCTTCTTAGGCTCTGTAGGGTTTCGCTAAATAAAAAAAAATATTTTTAACATTATTTATAATCAAAATGTTAAACAAAAATTACTATAAAAGTAATTTGTAATTTGTAACCATTTTCACAGTTTTTTAAGTAAAATGTTGAAAATTACTTATTTTGAAATTTGACACTTAAATTCTTTATTAATTTTAAATATATATTGTATGACATTTTTTATTATGATTACCTGTATTAGTTACCGAGTCCTTTCAGTGACTTTAAGCCAATTGGCACTGCCCTGCACGATTTTTTTTTTCAGCCACTTTTCTCGTCCTCATTGCATTTGGTCTCTTGGATTCCCTGTGTTTCATCTTCGCCTTCCTCTTGGCCAGAAAAAAACAAAAAGTCGAATGTTTCTGTTTTACTTCTTATACTCGTATTGTGGTCCGCGCAAATTGAAGATCGTGTTAAACGCTTAAGTTGTTTTTGCAGCCCAAGAGACCAAGCCCAAGGGCCACCACATGCAAGCCACAATACATCATTAGCGTTGTGGCAAATGTGTTTTTGCCACACAGACGCGACAGACAGACAGACGGAGATCGTTTTGTAGCTGCGGCCGCGGAGACAGTCGGTGCAACAAGTGCAAGAGTCCAGTCCATTGCCTTCCGTCCACTGATTATTGCCGAGCCGTAAATTATGACTAATTGATTAACAAATTCAACAGCAACGGCTGAGACGACGATGAAGTTTCGCAGGACACGCACAGGCCGCATAAATCTGCCGCAGAATCTGCATACGAACTTTCCACTTGTCAACGCCCGGCCTTTTGTGGCATGGCATGGCCAAGATGAATCTTCGGCTTTCGACATCTCCGGCTCACGTGCTCAGCATCCAAAAGCTAATAGGGCAGAGATTTAAAGTCCTCACCTTGGCCGGGCGTTCTTTTGTTAGCACTTGGCTTTGCTTTTCCACCGGAGCTGCTCCAAGCGATGTTTACCCAACAAATATGAGAAGCAAACACTTGGCGGCAATTGTCAACGTTTAAAATGCAAAATGTGTCAAATGCGTTTCTCTCCGCCGTGGCATTAAGTATTAAGTGGAAGAAAAATGAGCCTCAAATAAGGTGGTAAATAAAATGTAAAATGAATTTGCCTTTTGCGTGGCCAGAAACAAGCCCGATACACGCACAGATTTTGTAAGTGACAAAACCTAAAAAACAAAACCTAAAAAAGCTAAATTTAACATAAACCGGGGGCGGGCGGCTGAAACGTGATCGGAACTTGGATGGTAGGGGAGCTGTATGGGGGCGACTCCCAGAGACATTCCACGACCGATTTGTGCCACGAAATATTTGTTTAGGCCAATGCGAAAATGCAGACCGCTGAGGGAGTAATGAGCAATCTTGGGGCTGTCTAGTGATTGATTATGCTAATGTGGGATCAAAGCAAATTTGCGGATTAAATATTTATTTTCAATTTTCTGCTTTCTAAGAGGCACCCAAAGCAGCGAAAGAAATAGATCAGAAACCTCTCACTTTGTTTGAGCTTAACCTTCGGAGCTGATGAATTTATTGACATCTCTTACCAAAACATCATCGGAATGTAATATATTTCCATTACTTGACTCAGTTTCTTCTCACCTTGAGCTGTCCAGAATGGGACAAGTCTTTTGGCCAGCTTTTAGTGCACCGGTTAATGCGGAGCTGAGAGTTCAAGATTACCATAAGGCTTATAAATAAATAAAACCCACTACCAATGGTAACTACCTCACAAAAAAACGAAAAACGAAACGAAAACTTGTTCTCGCAGCACTTACAACGTATTTTTTTTCGAGTATTTTGAAAACATTTCAAGTCTTGGCAGGTACGCGCCGAAAAGCCCAAACTGGAGCACCAAAACTTAACGATTAAGCCACAAAAACGACAATTCGTGCATTATATTAATTTGAATTTTAATTGCAAATTGCAACTTCGACGTGTTGTACGAGCATTGGGAATGGGAACGAAAATGATTAAAAATGCAAGGTAAATACACTTCATTATGGGCCCATTTTCTGCAGACATGTCAGTTGCATTCGCCGTCAGACCCTGGCCACATAATTCACTCAACCAACAAAGGATGCATGCAAAGCAGTTAAGCACTACCAGAAGGCACTGACAGAAATTCAGTAACTTTGCTTTTGAATAAGATCAAAACTATAACCATTTAAAATCCAAAACTAAGCCATTTTTCGCAGTGTCCTTCGGCGGGAGTTGGTCGGCAGACGCTACAAGATTACAAGTGCAACGCATTCCCAGGTCCACCGATTTCATCAAAATGATAAAGAAACCGGGCTCAAATGCCGCCTCAACTGGCTGACTGACTGACTGACTCAACTGACTCAACTGGCTGACTGACAGTGCAACGTCAGTCCGCAATGCCTACTGTTTGCTCTTGGCCAAGAACGAGCAACAATCGAAAACATTTAAGCACTTTGTGCTATGCTCCACTTGAGCCGCGTTGCGTTTCACATTCGAGTGCAAAATCAACACACAAACCCAACATTACTCAAGGTGCAGGCAAAAAAAAACAGAACCGAAACACAAAAATCAAACTGAGAAAAAACACGAACGACGTCGGAGATTTAAATGCCTATCGCGAAGACACATCGACAAACCCATCGCGTCCAATGGGGCAGGGTCTGACCAGGTCCGCATCCTCATTGAGATCCAGATGCAGATCCAGGTCCGGGACTGCGACCGAGACCCGCTCCGGGACGGTGGCACTTGTATTGATCTAATCTAACCACGTTCTGTGTATGTACGCCTGTCTCCTGCGGTGGTCTCTCATCTCCCTTACTTAATGAGTGGGCTGCCATGGGTTGAGTTCTGTTAGGAAATCCCAATCCCAATCCCGAAAGAAGATACATATCTACAAGAATCCACAAGACCCACGCATCCAGCGGCTCGATCCGTTTATTGAGAAATTACCAAGTACAAAATGAGGTGTCAGCTTTTTGATTCTTTCAATCTCCAAATCGGTGCATAACTTTTTAAGCCAAGTTTGTGGCCCAAGACCATTGTTTGCTTTGAGCATATTTATGATGACAAATATGGCTTTTCCATAGCCTAGGAGTAGGAGTAGAAGAGAGGAAAAACATTCCACATCGACACCTTTGGCAAACAAAGCCTTAATGAAGTGCGTACCTGCCACAGAAAAGCCAACAACAGAATGGATCGAATTCAAATGGCCAAGAGCCATGCCATCGTCTAAGGCAAATGGAGTGTGTAAATTGTATGGTAAAATAAATACATAAAAGAGCTCAAATCTCGATTTATGCTGGCTTAAATGAGCAAACGTTCTATAACTCAAATTAAAAGCAATTTAAAATCGAAATAGAAAGGAACCACTACCACGAGTCTACCCAAAACGTCAATCCGGCCAAAGACCGAAAATGACCGAAGAATTCCAAGCAAACGAGCCGAGTCGAGTCGAGTCTTCGATTCGATTCATGTTCGATTTAGCCCGGCTCAGGTTGAGGCTGAGGCTCTCAACGACAGTTTGCTCCAAATTAAAAAAGTATAAAACCATAAAGACGACAATAATGACAGCCCGTTGATGGTGACAACGACCATGATGATGATGAGGCTCTCCAAGGGAAAGGGAACTCGGACTGGGACTCCGGCTGGGACTGGGACTGGCAAGGCGGTGTAGAATGAGTCTGAGATTCGGACTAGGGGGATTGCTGTCTCCAAAGTGACACAGGCAAATGTCTTCTTTGTGCTGGCTAAAATGGAAACGAGGGTGGATTTTGATGTTTAAACAGTAAGAGACTTAGGAAAAGAACACAAGTTACGATAAAGTATATTTTTAAAGTAAATAAAAAGGTATTTAATATGGGTCTTCAAAGTATAAATTTCTAATATGAGTTTTTAGAATTTTAGGACTAGAGCTTGTTTGGTTAAAAAAAATGGATGAAAAATTCAATTGGGAATCATTTAAGATTTTAATTATTCACTTGATAAGTGCCAAAGGGCATAGGTTTTTAATGTTTTCGTAATATTTCTCTTTAATATGAAATTTTATTTAATAGGCAACACCCTAAATTCATTTAACCGATTAATTTATAGAGGGTAGCGTTAAATATGATTATAAAATCGCGGTTTTTTATTGGTTTCTTTATTGATAAACATTTTTTTTTGTATATTTCAATAACATTTTCTATGAAATGTGATTTAAATTATCTAATCATCTATTAATAAATCTTTTTATTTTTGCTCGCGTTGGTTAACATACAGCCCAGCTCCTTCCTAACCGACCAAAAGGCGCTGCCGTTTATCGTACGACTCGAATTGCGGAGATAGAACCGAGAGAATAAATGTACAATATTACGGAGGTTATAAATTCAATATTCTATTATTATAATGCCAAAATAATAAATATATTAATGGATTCATTTTTTCTCTAACATTTAACTCTAAAACCGAATCTTGACTATTGTCTTTAATTTAAATTTTATAAAATCTTCTCAAAGAGACATATAATTTTTTGTTGGGCATTTAAGAACTCCTTCCCTTAAACTTCTCGATATCCCCTCGTTATATGGCTTGGTCGCATGGCCGTTTATTTGGTTTTTTTTTCATCGGCGACTGAACCTAATAATCCTCATGACTCGCATATCAAATGACAACAAATTTACGGCGGACGTTGGCGGCGGTTGGGCAGTCCACTGCAGTGTCAAATTGAGCGACAATGGGACGGAAAGTGGAAGAAAAAAATAAAGAATCGGGCCACAGTGGGACAGTGGCAACTGTAACGTTTTGTTGCCTTGCTTCTCCCCCTGACCCTGCCCCTGCCACACAGCCGTGGATCCCACTCTCGATATGTGTGTATTTGCCGCTTTAATACCTTTTAACACTAATCGCATCGAGCGAAGCGCAATCAGTTGTGATGAGAATATAAATAAAAAAAACAAGAAAAAAACTAAACAAAAAGCCAAGAAAGGGGCAGAGATTCTGGCCACATCTGAGCCAACATATATCACATCGTTTGTATATATATTGTATATCGTCGCCCTAGCTTGCCGAACAAGAAATAAAAATCGTTCAAGTTCTTGGACCCAAAGACCAAGATTTTCTCACGTGTTGTTTGCATTGGTTTTATTTTTTTCGGTTTTCGGTTTTCAGTTTTCAGATTTTTCGGTGTGAGTTTTTGGAAACTGGAGCTCTCCTCATCAGCATGAGATGAGGATTTTTTGGATACCTCAGCCCGTGTTTTATGAACGCAGTGAATTTTAATGTTCCAATGATGAACTGTGCACACCGAAGCCCCGAAGAAATAACCAAATCGGATGCTGCTGCAGCGGCGGTGGCGGCAACATGACTCAGTCGGACTTTTGGCCAAGGTCTTCGGGGATTCGGCTTCCCAGGTTGATCCGATTCCGAATTCGATTCCGTTTCAAGCACCCAGGCACTGGCCAGCTCAGAAAATCATCCAACAGGAAATTGCTTCAAATTCTTGATGAGATTTACTATGTGTGTTTTTTGGCCTTAATGATTTCTATTTTATTGGATTCCCCTGCAGCCGAGAAATATGGCTATGCCTCTGTTTCTGCCATGTCTTCCATGTCTGCCGTGTCTGGCATGTCTGCATCTGTATCTATATCTTTTCTTATGCCTCAGCAACTCGGCAACTGAGCAACTCGGCGGCACAGTACGTGGCCAACGGGGCCGAAAGGCTACAAGTTCATCCCGGGGATCTGGTCGACGGCTCTGTTCTGGATTCCCATCCAACACATGCGAAATCAGTAGATCACGAAATGAATAGCCATAAATACAATGCCGGGAAAGCAAGGAGCAGCCACCAGAAACACCAGAAACTCTGACTGCCCAAGAGATGAACGGACTGCTAGACTGGAGGACTGGCGGACAGATAGGCATGTAGACATATAGACATATGGGTAACGTTTCGCCATTTAGCTCGATTGCAGTTGCAAACATGCGATTTTGAAGAGGTTCGAATTGGCCAAAAGCGAGTTCAGATAGCAGCCAAAGACTGCGTGCCGAAGTCGTCCTCTTCTAGTAGTTTGCGGTCCTCGTGTGCGGATTAGGATGCACTTGAAATAAGTTTAGAGTTTTTTTTAACTACCAGAAAGCACATTTCATTTGAAAAGAAAGATTTTAAAAACCTAAAAGGAGGGTTTCTATTTTTACAATAATCTTTTCTTTCTATGCACGATGATATCCGAGCATCAAATACCATTGCTTGGGAATGGAATTTGGAAATTGTGGCAGCCACAGCAGCAGATTCTATGTAAATATAGCCCAACTTTGATCGAAAGTAACCAACTTTGTCTGCCAGACTCTGTGGTTGTGGATGCCAAATGGGCCTTTTTATTGGCCTGACAACAAAATGATTTCGTTTCTGTGGCCATAAAACGGCAATTGCCAATACTCTGGCTACCAACGTTTACGGCTAAACCGCAATTCCACTGCCTTGACAACACCCGCTGTCTTCTTGTGTTCTTTATTTTGTTTATTTTTTTTGGTAGGAAGTTTGCCGGGAAAGGTAGTAAAAACGTTGAAAATTAATTAATCTTCGCATGCAACTAAATTAACGCATGATTGCTGGAACAGCAGAAGCCTCCGAAGACGGCGGAGGCTGAGTTTCAGGATTTATTGCACTTATCGGCCAATCGAATTGCGTTTGCAGCTTAAGATTTATACATTTCTCGTTTATAAACTGTTTTTTTTGTAGTTCTTTTGGTTTTTTAGGTGCCTACCCGATGCGGAAGTTGTCTCCGATCGTTTTGTGGCTTCTAATTAAACGTCGCATAGCCTCAATTTATTTAACTCGATTTGTTCGGTTGACATTAATGAACACGGCGTTGACATGCTCTGGCTGCCACGACAAAAATCCAAAAGAAAATAAAGGAAATAACACAACGAGCCGAGCGAGGAAAGCGATGACACCTCTTTGTGACCACATCGAGATGTCTGGCAGTGGAAATCATCAATTAAATTAGTTAGAGTTAAAGCCAAAGTTGTTTGCAGAACATTTGCCAAAGCCAGCTGCAGACTCCATTTGCCATTTCGCGGTTTGTCTCGCCTCCTTTTTGTGATTTTCTGTCTGTGTTGTTTTTCTGTCCCTGATCCATCCGCCGAGTTCATTTGCATTTGGCCAAAAGACAAGAGACGATTCCCGGCGGCTGCTCTGGCTGCAGTTTCTGGGCCTCATTTAAGTGTTAAAAATGGCAGTTACATGAAACCAAAGAGCCAGGCGATGAGGAGCCAAACAAAATGTTCCGTTTACGTTTACGTTTACGTTTGTTTCGTGGCTCCTACCTCCATCCTCTCGTGCTTTATGTGTTTTCTCAGCTAACGTTCGTTGCCTGAGTCTTTTGTTTTAAATATTAAACGGCCCTACAAATCGCTGCCATCCAACTGCTTTGCTCTCGGCTGTGCTCTTCTGGTTGCTGCTTCTGTCGACCGACTGCAGAAAATTTGTCATTTTTCCCGCGGTTTGGCGGCTCATTAGTCAGGCCGCGCACATTTTCGTGGAAGGCTCAGACGCAGACAGAAAGCTGCCAGGCGATGACAAGCCAGATTAGAGACCCCAAAAACGACACTGTCCCGGTCCCGGTCCCTGTCCCTGTCCCGGGTTGCCTTAGTGCCCCCAAAACCCCTTCCTGCTTCCATTCCTTCCATTGCTTCATTGTCCATGTAGACCAGAATCGAGTCAGAGGCGACCCAAATGTTTATTTGTTTCTTCTGGCTTGACACTTTCTGTGGCGATTTTAATTAGAAACGAAGAAAGGTTAATTTACTTTTTTTTTAGGGGGGCTTTGGAGGCAATAGCCGGTATTTTATATATTTATTCAAATCATTTAAAAACAGAAATTACTAATTATAAATCTAAATGATCAGCAAATTATTCGCTGATAATTATGTAATAATGTTTTGACGATTTTTACATAATTTCTTATGGTGGCTCTTATGCGGCTTTTTTATATCTTGATTTCTTCAAGGAATAATATTGTTTTTCCGATGTTTATGGGATTTTTATGTAATATAAAAATAGCATTAAAGTGTTGAGATATTTTCTTTGATTTAGGCTAGAACAGTAGTGGAAACTTTTCTGAAATTGTTTAATGGAAATCTTTCATAGTTTCAGAAATTTTTCAAGCAAAAAAATGAATAAAAGAAAAGAGTTTATATAAAAAACTTTATAAAGCTCTTATTACAACAATAATAATAATAAAATACTTAAAATAAATTATAGATACAAAATAGATTTTAAGGCAATTATTTCAATAATCTTCCATAAACTTTTTGATACTATTTCTAGAAACTAAATTAAAGTAGTGGAAAAATCTGTAAATATAATGTTTGTTTAGAAATACCTGAAAATAATATCCAGAAACATTTCTGCTTCGCCTTTGATGAGTCAAACAAACCGACTCGGGATGCGGTCATTCGAGTATGGAATCGCGTGGTTCGCACGGCTCATCTTGGCTTTGTGGCAAGAGCTAATAGGATAAGCAAATAGAGGCTGTGGTGGCATGCAGTTTGCCCATTTGCCACTTACCACTCGAGAGCCAAATTATAATTTCATGGCTTATAAAAGTCATATTTGTCTTGCGTTTGATGGAATTCCCGTGTTCGGCCAAACAAAACGTAACTAAAAACATTTCTTCACGCTTCTTTGTGTTGTGTTCCTTTTCGGAGTCGATGGAGTCGATTTGTGGGTTTGTTAGTTCGTTTGTCCGGTTTTCTATTTGCTCGCAGCCGTTGTTGCTTGGCAAACAAATTTTAACGCTTAAATGCTAAAAATCGAAAGAGCCATTGGGGATTGGGGATGGGATTGAGGGGAATACATACGAGTATTTCGAATAGATTCCCACCCAGTACTCAGAATCGGCCAGCACCAGCACCAGCGCCTCGGCCAGCACCTTGGCAGAGGTTGAAGCCTAAGGAATTCCTAATTAGAAGTAAGACTCCAACTGCTGCAAGTCAGCCACAGCCACAAATTGCAAATAAAAACAAAGGCCATGTTGTTGACTTAACAAACAGCCAACCATTCTAGCCTTTTCCCACTCCCCTGGCCAGGTTGTTTGTCCAAACAGTTAACACTCAAAGCACTCGAAAATAAATGAAATCGATCCCCGCCACGGCCACTAAATGTTCAACTTTAACATCGACGCCACTTTGGGGCTTTTTTTCTTCCTATTTTTTCCTATTTTTTCCTATTTTTGGTTTTAACTTTAACTTGAAATGGGCGTTCACAGAAAACACAATTAAAATTTAATGACGAAAAGGCGGAAAAATAGTTAAGTGCAGTTCCCCAGCTTTGGCTTTTCTGGCTGCAGTTCCTGGCAATCTCAGACCGATCCGTTGTCCGAGGGAAAATTGCCTTCTGTTGACCAAAATTGAAATATGCAATCATAATGCCGGCGACACAAAATGCCGAATTTGGTTTCCTCTAATAGCCGCAATGTGTAGCCCGCATGACATCGCATCGCATCCTACATGGAGCACCTTTCCACATTTAATTCCGCTCCGATTTGCACAGGAAAAAATCCATCTATAATGATTTACACAACAAACTGTAATTTATGAAATTCGGGACTATTCCAGCTAATGTTCCCTTTAATAGACAATTTTTTTCCCGGTGCAACTCCTTCAATTTTCCGGCTCTTAACGGTTGCCCGGCAATTTCAACAAGTGATGTCCCACGCTGAGTCCACCTCTTTCTCGCTCTCTTTCTTCCCCCCAGCGGCTGTCTCTTTCTCGGCTTTCTTGGCAGGGCCAGGACGGTAAATTCGATTAAACCGCAAATAGGTTTTCGGCCAAGCGGGCGGCCAGGGCGGTCAGCTGGTCAATTGCCAATGACTTGCAGGCCGCACACTAGACCCTGGGCACAGTGGAGAGTCCTTTATGAGAATCTATTTTTTATAATTACGAATTTTATAGATTTTTTAAATTAAAATTTTAACTAATATATAATAATATACTATTCTATACTAAAGGATCCAAAATCGAACAATATAATTCAGTAATACCTAATAGAAAAAGGGAATCCTTTAATGTCCCATTTTTTCTATAGTAGAGCTTACAGAGTTTATATTGTATTTTTAAATATTTATTATATTGTATTATATTGTATATATTGTATATTGTATATATTATATTTAGGAATTAAAACATTTTCAATCATTTTACATTATATATTATAAATTATAAAAAGAAAATGAAATATACGTTATATTTATAAACAAGTTCTTATTTTAAATTGGTTTAGAGATGATTTCCAGATGATGGTTGCTTCTGCTAAATAATTTGAATAATTTTTAGAAAGATATTGACAATTCAGACTTAGGCTTAAAGTATTATTTAGTTATATACCATTTTATAAATATAATTAATTACATTGTAAATAAATAAATAGTTAAATCTTATATTTGCTAATCTACTTTTTTTATCCATGCAAAATAACGATCATCTTTCAGTTTCAACTAAACATTGCTTAAAGCCCAACTTAATATTAAATTTATGTGTGGAATTTGAGCTGAAATATTTTATGTTGCCCCTCGGAATGCCCCCAAGCCGCCCCACTGTGCCTTGGGGGCATGGAATGGGAATGGGATTGGGTGCAATGGCGGCATAATTTATGATTTCATTAAAGCAGCAAATTTAATCGAACTAAGTTGGAAATCAAAACGATCGTCAGGTCCGCTTCCCAGGCTTAGTCCGAGTCCCAGAACCATGCCCAAGATTGGCCCATCCCCAAAGCCGCGACTATATACCCATCATCATGCCGAGACCCGATCCGATGCGGCCAATTTATCGTCTATCGACTATCGACTGACCGCGTAAGTGGCACAATCGTGAGCACCGTGGACGCTTTTCGATTGAGCAATGATTTGGTTATTGGAGGTTTCCCCGTTATGGGATCTCGGGATTACCCAAGGGGGCGGAAGCCAAGTTCTATGAACTTCTCAAGTCCCAAGCCGGCGCTGCTAAAATAAGTTGGTAACTTTTTTTTTGTGGAACCACTGCCCGATCGCAAAATAACAACTCAAAAAATTGTTAAGACCGATTGCAGTTTGCCATAAAATAAGTAAATCGCCGCCCAACTCACGTTCCAATGGCAAAGAGGGAGGTAAATAAAAATAAAATGAAATTGAAAAGTTACCAAAAAAAAAAAACAAGGGGGAAAAAATTGGTAAAAGAAACATCGAGGGGCCAGGCAGTGCTACCCAATAGATGGAATGGGAATGGGGATTGGGACTGGGATGGGGCCTATGTATTGCAGAAATCGACTCACGGATTTTGTGTTACACTTTTGTTGTTAGCAAGTAGCGAATGGGACTCGACTCACCACTCGTCTCCCATTGGATCTCCGGATCCGCTGGTCCGTGCCCGTGCCCGATGGAGATGAAACCGAGTATCGTGCGGTTTAAGCGAAATATTTTCGTTGTTTGACGACAGCTATACACTGGGGGAAAACTTTTATGGATAAAAAAACAATACATTATATAATTTCTAAATAAAATCGAATATATATATGTGTTTTCCTTTATTTGGCATAGAATTATAGAGATTTCCCTCTGTGTATCTGGAGCAACCACGGCGATGATGGCGTCCATGTTGGCCTGGCTCACTCCACCTACCTACCACAAAGTGGCCAACAACAGCAACTACAGCCAAACAACAATCAATAGACAAACGTTTGGCTTGTTTTCGGTTTTTGTGTTGCATTGTAAATCAAACGGAACTGCGGAAAACAAGGGAAACGGTATTGTTTTTTATTGGCAGGCAAGCCAGGGAGGAGCTCCCATCGCCCATCGCCCAGCTTCCAAATCCTAAACCCAACTCCCAATATTAAGACTCCCCCTGATCAAGCAGATGGCCCCGCAGCTTTAGTTCAAGTTGCCACTGAAGACGACGCTGACAAGAGGGCCACAGTATGGCCTGGCTAAGATGGAACTCTCCCCCTTCGGATTCGGATTCGACTAACCCCGCTGACCCTTATAACTTGGCTAAAATCAAATCGGTACCTCAACTTGGGCGATGCTCACATCACGCCCGTCTGCTGATGTTTCCTCAATTAACCTTTTTATTTTGCTGACTTGGTTACGTTTCTGTTTTTGCCATTTTTTTGTACTTTTTGGTTGTAACTTTTAGTCTTTTTTGTTGCGGTGGCTGTCTGGGCGTATGCGAATTGTCGCCATTACATGCACTCGGCGGGGGAAATTGCCAACAACAACCAAACCAAGAAAAATACGAAAAAAAACGTTCCAATGACCAATTTTAAAGAGAGCGACAAGGGAATGGTTAAATGCCTGCCAAAAAGAGCAGTGGAATTTGTGTAGCCAAATGTTAAAGAAAGTTGTTGCCAATATCAAGCATACGCCGGGTGGTGCAGGTGTGGGAACCGTTTAAGATGGGGGCGAACGCGGAAAAAGTTAACTGTTTAACATTTTTCTTAGAGAAATAGTTAAATTATTTGAATAACAATTAGTACCAAAATATTACTCAAATGGTCAGTAGATTCCTCTTAAAAATATCTATGAAAAACGAAGTACAGAAATCTCACTAATCATTAAAATTAAATAAAATATCGATACCCGATACCCGATAACATTGTGAAATATTAATACCCGATATTTCAGCTACAATATATTATTTTGAAAATGAATAAATTTTTCCATTGTTAAAATCAAATATCCTTTCGAATCCCCTTAAAGCCCACTGTATTCGAGTGGCAATAGGTTGGTAAATAGATACTCGTATGAGGCGTCTAATTAAAGACATGGCTCCACCTTAGAGGAAGCTTTTCTTAGTTGTTTCGGCTTGCCACACACATCGCGTTGCAAGGAGAGTTCACTGCTACTGGTATTTGGCCAACAAAAAGGCGTTGCAAGTTGGGTTAAGTGAGGTTATGTTATTTGTCAATTTGTCTTGCCTTAACCAGAAAATGTTGCTGTTGCTGCTGCTGTCCCACTAAAAAGAAACAAGGTTATTAGGGTTAAGCCAAAAGTTTCCACCAACGAACTCAGGCTTAGAGAAAAAAAAAACCAAATAAAAGACTCACTGACTATAATCTCGGAATATCCCATAACAATGTGAAAACATTCGCCAAACTCTGCCATAATTTTCAATCACATTAAATATGCTGTTGGCTAGAGAGATCCCAGGGCCCAGGTTCGAAATCAAAATGGAAATCAAATCAAAATCAAAATGAAATCAAATCGAAACGAGCGAAAAAACATGTAGCACTTGTCAGCGCAGCCGCAGACAATAAAATCATCGGACAAGCGACAATTTTTTGGAAACTGTAATAAACATCAATAAAAATTGGTTGTCGGCTGTCACTGGTTTCCCCAAAAAGCATTTCGAGATATCGAGATTTTGATTTCCGATATCGGATGCGAGATGGTGGATATTCTCCGTGTCCCCATTGTGTTGTCGGTCTTTTGACAAAATTTTTATTAATTTAACAATAAAATGTTTATGCAAATGCTTGTGACTTTTTGCTCGAATTATAATCAAAAGGCAGTTATAATAAATTCGGAGCTAAATTATGGCACTGGCCAAACGGCGAACAAGCGGCTAATGAAATTATAAAACAAATGTCCCTCATTATTGGACACTAAACGCCATTAGGAATTCAAATTTTCACAAGACTCTGCCAGAATCTGCCATTCAAATGTTTAATTGATATTTGGCGGTTTGCCAGCCAGCAGCTTTGGGGGGGCCATGAGGTCAAATTTATGAGACAGTCGAAATTCGAAAACAAGCAACAAATGTCAGCAAATGGCGTTGGCCAAGTGGGTCGTGAATTATGCCAAAACTAGTTGGCCAATAGAGCGCGCAAGATCGATTCCAAATGCGCTTCTCATTATCGCTTGGCCGGCCACTCTTTTGGGCCAAATAAACTCGCCCATTTAACGGCACTTTGATGGCCAGAGCTCCGAGACACACTGTCAAAATGATCCCAGCGGGAAGTCAAAATCCCAGCCCCAGCCACAGCCTCAATATATTTGCATAAATGTGTTTTAATTTGAATCTATGTGACATCTTGGCCGATCCGAACAGATTTGAATCGTTTTGAATCGCTTTGAGTGCGACTCGAATAATTCACACCTCATTCTGACGCTCACCTCCGCGGGCGGTGGGTGGCGGCTTCCACGCCCTCTCCAGCCCCCCTCGGCGTTCGCTTTCAAATATCAAGCGACAGAGAATTTCTCACGCTGATGGCCGAACAAATTTTCAATGCAAAATGCAAAATAATTCAAACACGGCCAGCCGGCCGGCCGGCAGGCCAACAAACAAGAAAGGCAACTCGAAAATTATTGGTAACAAATAATTTTTGGCGCTTTCTTTATGGCAAATTAGCCGCGGCAATAAAATGCCAAAAACATGTGTCTGTATGGGCAGAGGCATATTATAAATAGTATGTGTGTAATAAATAAAAATCCAGAGTGCCATGCAAATGGCACAACAGGCGTAGTATGAAGTCTGTCCTCCGGTTGCATCCCCTCTCGTTCTTCCACCAATTAGCTATCTCTTTCTGGAGTTATGCACATGAAGAAAAGGTTGTGTAACTGGATTAAAAAATCTGGTTTAAAAAATGTCCCCTTAATCACCATTTTTCTAATTAAATTTTAGCTTAATTTCCCTGATTATTTTGGTAATTAGTATTTTTATCGATTTTTTTGGTATATATTTATCGAAAGCTCGATTTTTAAACGATAGGAAATTTCTTTTCGACATAAATATGGTATTATTTTTATGGTTAAGAAATATACTTCTTTAAATAATATCTCTAAAGCTATGAACTATAAATTTGTAGTACTTATATAATTTCATCCCATAAATAAACTAACATTTTCCCTCACTGCACCGAACTCTGGCACTATCGGCTCGTTCAGGCTGACCGAACTGGCTAGATAGTCTGGAAAATCGTTGTTATTATTTATTGCCGCCGATATTTTTATGTTTTGCCGAAGTCGTGACTTGGCCAGGTCGCCAGCCGCTGGCAGCAGCCAGAAGGTGTGTTGTTGGCCACCGGACAGAAGTGGGACCCAAGGAAATGCCAGAGGGGCAGAGACCAAGAAACTGACCAAATGATGGACACACGAAAGAGTGCGGTTCTTGGAAACTTTTTGAAGCGTTAACCCTCAAAGCATTTGCATCGATTCCCCAAAACCCACACTCTCTCGAGTGTAAATGCACCGGAAGTGGACATTTCAGCTGCTGTTTATTATGCCCCCCACAGGAGTCTCTTCTTAGCCAAGTTAGATCAGCAGCCACAGGCCGTAAAAGTTTCGGTTTAATTTGAACCTATATAAAGGTTTTATGTTTCATCGCCGATCCATTGCAAGACGATACGACTCCCACGCAAACATCAAAGCTCATAAACATGCACGAGCACACTTCGCCGGGCATGACATGGGTGGTGATGGGAGGAGCCTGAGGGGGCTTGGAAGGGACTAAGACATTCATCCATGTTGAATTACGCGTTCGATTTTATCAGCGAATTAGTCGATTACACAGTCGACTAGGTTATACTCTAAGATTTAATATAATAAACAATATAATAAGTAAAAAGAAATCGAATATTTGAATGAATTTAAGGCTTTGATTTCTATAGTTAGAATGATCCGATTTAGGTCAATTATGCGACGTTTTGTTCGATAACTTGTTGCCATTTTTAAGGTAATTTCTTTTTGCCGTCCGGTTTCCTTACCGGAAGAAATACTGAAAAATATACCGTTTCCCTCTTTGCTAGTATCCCTTTTTAAGGCTCGCTCTAACAAAACTGAATCCCCTAATCACAAAACTGTCACAAGAGTGTTTTTAGTACGAAATGTCATCTTTCTAACGCCATTTAGCGAAACCTGATCGGACTTATATAACGCAAGATACAGAATAATAATTCCATCTATTGAAAAAATATAGATTTCCTTTTTCTTAAACCATATATAAAGAATTCATTGCGAATAAATAGTGATTGAAAAATACGAATCTTAGCTTTTGGTTTAATAAGCAATAGAAGTAAATAAACCCTTTAAAAAAAATACATTTAAGTAGCTGCTAAAAGAATTAAACAAAGATTCCTATAGTTTGTTTAGCTTTAGACAAACTAATGTTCTTAAAGATTTATTTCTTACTATTTATACTTTAGATAGGTTTCCAAGGATATAGTATTTTTTATAAGTAATATTTACAGAAAATACTAATTTTCATAGTATGTAATTTAAATAACATATTTTAACTCATTTTTAAATATTAATTATTGTTACCTTTTAGCATTTTAACTAATTGAAAAAATCTAGTATTAATATATGATGTGGTATTTTGTTTATATTTAACTTAATCACTTTTTAATATACATTTAAAATTTCAAAATAAATTGTTTCTATTTGTATTTGTTTATGTATTATTTGTTTTTGTACATATTTAATATATTATCTCTAATTTTTCATCGAATTGGATAACTTCTCTCTAGCTTCTAGTCTGTTTTTAGTTTAATCTAATTTGATATGTAATCGAAATTTTTAAAATATTATACATATATATCCCAAAGTCATACAAGTCTCTTTATAAAGACAATAAAAACACGCATTTCGACATTTCGATGTCACAGCGATAGGAGCCACTTGGACAGGAAAAAGCATTGCAAATAAGAGGCGAAACACGTTGTGCGATCAGCGTTCGATGACTTCGATTTGCTGGACACGATCGAGACAAAGTCGCTTACTTTCGCTTGGTCATGAATATTAAAGACATTAAGTAGGAACAATAAGGAACAGGCCGGGAACAGGCCAGGAACAGGGACACACCAAGAATCGAATTCGGATTCAGAATCGAGACTGTGAGGTTGGGGGACGTGTATTTCCTGCACCCTGCACTTGATGCTCTATGGATTTTATGGGTTTTATGGGGGGAACTGAACTTTTTTCTTTGGGTTTTTGGTTAACTTGTGAAAATGTCCGATCATGTCAAAAGCGTCAACAATGAAAAGAGGAGGATGCCCGGGATGGCAGGGCGGCAAAAAAAAGGATTTCGTGTCGTTTTGTCATCGCATGTTCGCCTGCCGTCCTCCCCGGCAAATGAAAACGTGAGCCGGAGTCTTTGTGGTCTGCTCTCTGGCTGGCTGCTTATAAATATGCATTTCTCGATGTTTTTCCTCTTATTTTACTTATTTTACTTTTTTAGTTTTTTAGTATTTGCCTGTTTTATATGGCTGCCATATAATTTAGCCAAAGCGAAACCCAATAAACAATGCCATCGATCCGCAGTGGAGGAAACTGAAGTTGCAATTTTGCTGTCATCGGAACGCCAAACGAAGACGCGCCAGATGCCATCAAATACTTGAGATCCCAGACCCCGGGCCGGGATTTCAGACCGGCGGCGTTACATCAGGCCCAGATGGAAGATGGTAGATGGAAGCTGAAGCCTGAAGCTGGGCGATCGTTTTTGATTTGAACTTTCATCGCCCCGATGACCACTCGAGAAAGAGCATCAAGTGCTTGGAGCTACCTCTGGGGAGTGGGAATCGATTGGGTTGGCAAATACATGTCGAGAAAATATATCTATTTTGTGTTCAAAATTAAGCTGGATTCAATGGGGTCCATACAAGAGGTTTGCTAAATCGAACACTTTTCTAGAAAAATCTATCAAAAACTATTTGAAAAGAAAATAAATTTAAAAAGTAAGTAAGATTTGGCTCAGTGTTACCTCATTTACGGGTTGGGCCTCTTCTTGGAGCGCTTCTCCTTTCTTGTCCAATGCTACATTTAAATCGTCATAATTCAAATTGCTGTTAACGTTTTACATAAGTACACCTATCTGGGATCGGGTACGGGCAGCGATCCCGATCATTAGGCGAAGAAACGCTTTTGATTTTGCCTGATTATTAATGATTTCCGTTCGATTTATCACACGATCGATGGTTGTATAGTGCAAGGTCATCAAAGGAACGTGTTGATTACCAGCACCCCGTAATAACAACAATAAATTAATAGGCTGCGGGGCCGAGGGAGAGCCAGGTGAGGGACAGACGTCCCGCGGTTCCTCAGAGCCCATTTCTTTTTGATGGATTGCGGTCCAGATTGTATTTAAACCCTACAACAAATCTGTTTCTCATGTACAATGAAATTTGTTTGCTAACAATGTGCGCCAGCCAGAAACGAAACAATTCCGGGGCGTTAAATTAAGCAGCGTTTTTTCTGATGATTCATTGCGATTTAATTCCCGATTTGAATGCTTTAAATGAACTTATAATTTCGGATCAGCCATCCATTTATCCGGCTCGGATTCCTCAACTCCTCGGCGTGCCTGCCGAATTTATTTATAATTTATATGTTCCAATTTGGTTACAATGCCACTAAGATCCTCCGAGCGGGGCTGCAAATATGTAATCCAACACTAATTGGGAGCTCATGAGGCGTCCGCGTCTTCTAATGGCGAACGAATGTTGCAAGTGCCGCAGACAATGCCTGGCTAAAAATGAAACTCGTTAAATATTTATGAGGAGCACGAGCATCGCTGGAGTCGGATCCCAACCCGGCCCGATCTGGCCAGATGTGTAGGCCATAATTGTGCACAGATTTTGATTTGGCGTTGGAGTCTTCGCAGCCGTCGAGCCGTCGATGCCGTCGAAGCCGAAGCTGGCCAAAAGCCCAACCCCAGGTGCGGTTGCTACCAGCTTCTAGCTTCCAGTTGCAGTTGCAGTTGCAGTTTTAGTTGAAGTCCCAGCCCTGACTCGGCTTGCCTTGCCCATGGCCATAATACACACTCGGTCCGGCTCTCACATAGCTGTAAATAAAAAAATAGAAGAAATGGTTCAAAATGTCACGACTTTAAGATACCCTCTCTAAGACAGTAAACATTTTTTTAACAAAAAGGTACTTTATATTTAAGCTTTATCGTAACTTCTTCTAAAGAACTAAATTCTTTAATAGTAAAAACAAAATATTTACCTTTAAAAACTTAACCACATCCATTTAGTTTCTTAAAAACTACTTCAAACGCATTTTTTCTCTATTAAAAATCTTTAAAGAATTTATTCAAATCCATGTAGTTTTTTAAAAACTACTTCAAACTCCTTTGTTTATCTATTAAAAAAGCTTAAAGATTTTTAAAAACACATTAAGAAGCTGAAACTATAGCTTCCATTTATGGAAATACAAAAGAGATCCAAATAGGTTTTTTATAGGAAGATTTTAAAAGGTTAACGTAAATGTTATACAATATAGTGTACATTATAAAATAAAATGTTTATTGAACAATAAACGAAGGCCTCATTATAATTACCCAAAAATATATTAAAATCCCACCTTAGAACGTAGTTGGCATACCCCCCAAGTAATGGCTATCAAAAATAAGAAAAGCCAACCCAGCCCGGCCCGACCCGGCCAAAAGCAAAGTGGCGGTGGCCCATAGCTCTCGGCCATGCACGAAGCTGCAACACTTCAGCATCAGGCAGCATCAGAGGCTTAGCCCGAGGTTGAGTCGCGGCTGCGTCGCGGGACGGAGCAGGACCAGGGTCCGAGGTGGACCCGCACACAACCTGTTTCGTGGGAACATTACCTAGTCTGGCACTGACTCGGGCCGGGCTAAGCTGAGCTGACCATTGGGCCTCCAGCCTCCGACTGGGAGTCAGAATTGTATCTGGAGTTGGAGTTGCAGTTTAAGTTGGCTTCAGCGCCCGACTCTGAGATGGTGATGCTGAAGCTGTAGCTGTAGCTGAAGCTGACTGACGGACTGGCCAAGTGACGGACAGACAAAGGGACAGACGGACTTCCCAGTCTTGGTGTTGTTGGACGCTCATAAATGGAACCTGTTAAATGAATGAAATAAAGTGTTATTTGCTCGACTCACAAATGTTTCTTGGGAGCCTCTTTGGGTTCTTTGGATTATGAGGTATACAGAATGTGGATGACAACGTGAAATTTATAGGGAAATCGAAAGACCTATTGAAAAATAAAAAACTAGGAATATGTACAATAATAACTTTACCATAATTTAAGGAAAGCATTTAACGTTGGATAAGTTTATATTTGTGGTAAATGAATTGGTAATATTGCTTAGATTAACGATTTATCTTAAACTATCTTTAATTTAGTTCAAATAGTAATAAATTGTTTAGTTTAAATAATAAAAATCGGATTGTTTGGTGCTTTATTTATCCATTTAAATCAATTTTATGGCACTAAAGTTTATGGCATAATATAATTATATATATAGCATTAATGAGTTTTGTATTAATGGGCTTTTTAACTAAATAATCTTACATATTAAAAGATACTTTTATTTACATTATATATTATGTATTTACAAGGAAAATTCAAAAGTAATAAATAAAAGCTTTATAAGCTAAATGAAATCCAATAACTATGATTTATAACTTTTTATATAATTACTATTTATTATTCAGCTTGGCAAGTATGAGAATGTTTAATTTATTTAAAAAACATTAACATTAACATTAGTTGATTTTTATAAAATATAAATAATCTCTTTTTAAATCACGATTCCATCTCTAAAATAAAAATACCAAGGAACTTTTTTATAACTCATGTGTGTGTGCTTTTTTTTTGTGTTTGCTATGCTCTGGTTTTTGGACTTTGGGAGCTTTATGTTTTCTCGCAGGCCCGAGCGGGATCCGTAAGAAGTTTAATTTGATTCTTTTTTTTTTTGTATATTTTGTTGTTGTAGGTACTCCTTCCAGGTTCGAAGTTCCAGGTTCCAGGTCTTCTTCCCGAGACTGGCTTTGGAGCCCAGACCAGCCCTGCCCCACGAGTGTGAGTGACTTGTAAATTTTTTGGTTGGTTGTTGGCGCGTTTTTTGTTATTGTTTGTGTTTACCTACAGTAGTTGTGGCCTGCATGTTTTTTTGTTACCTTTCGAGTTGGTCCTCAAGTGGAGTTTTATTTTTAACTTAATTTCAGGCCTGACCAAGATTCCTCGTTGCCCTCCACTCGCCAAAAAATGTGTAATTCATATTTCAGTGTACACGAGCCCCGGCTCCGGCCATGGTTTTGGGCCAAACTATATAATTTGTGGCCCGAGATCCCCCCGAAAACGCATTATATGTTGTATATATTGTACATTTTTATCCAACAACATCGTGGTACAAATGTGCGGGCTTTACATCATTTAAAGTCGCTCCGCAGACGTTTATTATTTCGCGAGATTTACATTTTATTGTATATGTTTTAATTTAAATTTATAACTTGTTGCTGTGGTTGGCCCATCTGGCCGTTGGACTCCGTGGACCGCCGTTAAATGTAGCCTTAATTCGACAATTTAATTTGGGTTTATGCCGCCTTAATAAGGGGAGCCATAATCTTGAGATTCGAGACTCGAAGAGTCGGGTATCTGGCGGGTAAAGGCCCATTTTATGAAGCTTACGTGAAATGAGGAAGCTGGGCTTTAAGGGGGCGTGGCCCGATGGCTTTAGCTCTGCAATTTTCAAGATTTTTGTTCGAGTTTTTGCTGAGAGCATTTGCATTTGATTGGAAGTTAATTCCGGTTTTTTTGGGTCAAAGATATTGAATTTTGGATTAACAACATCGAGGAAGAAAGTTCGTTTTTTAAAACTTTGCAATCAATATTTAAGAGCTACTGCTTCCGGCCTTTTTGTTCAAAGTAAAACCTCCAGTCCATGGAGAATGTAATTTTACAATTTTCACGCCTTCTAATCGAGCCAACGATGTTTTATTCTAAACCCATAATTAATATACAAGAATCCAGAGCGATTGAGAAACTCCCTTCGATTCAGGTCTTAAAGGGCGCCAAACAATTTAGTTCCACTTGGTGGCCCAGACAAGGTTAAAACACATATGAGGCCCAAAAATATTTCCTAGCCAAGCCAAGAAAGATGTTAGATGATGAGTAATGTCGGGCCGTTTACATTTCGTTCCCATGAAGAAAAATATTTAATTTGATTGCGGTTTTTATGTCTTCATTAGCAAAATGCTACGAAGCTAATAAATTAGAGATTTTGGCTGGTTGGCTGTTTGGGAGCTCGGATCTCCGATAGAGAGTCTGTTTTGGAGTATTTCTGGTGTGTGTAACGCTGACCATGTGGACCAGGCCCATGAGCCTCATGAAGATTAACGCTTGATTAATGAACTCGATTATTCATAATTTGTTGTTGCCAGCGGCTAGCGGCTCCTTACAAATAATTGAAACATTTTGCCGGGCAGCGGGCACACATTCAATGCTAATGCAACTTCGATTTCAAGATCATTAAGCGCTACATGGACATGTACATGCGCTTCCTTTGGATGCCATTATTGATGATGAAACAAAAACAACAAAACGAGAAATAAATAAATAAAAAACGAAGAGGCACGCACCTGTGTGCGTGTTAGCTGCACATTTGAGGTACGCAACTCGTCAATCAGTTGACCATGTGCAACCGGTTTCTGCTCCACTTCCAGTTAACTCTTTCCTCGATTGATTCCACATACCCTCCTCCAAGGGCTAGATCGGCTAGGGAAGATGCTTGGAAGTGTTCTGGGGACTGATCAAGGAGATTAAGATACTTTTTGGTGATTCTATTTCAAGGAAACTATCTAAATATCGCATTAAATCTCTCAAAAAAACTTTAACTTTAACATTTGAGAAAGGCACTTTCAAAAGTGTTTAATTTTTTATTCCAAGACCTCATCCTCATTTATTCATCATCTTTCTTAATTCCTATAAAATATTCTATTAAAAATATCAAATAAATATTAAATAAAGCAGGTTGGATCAGATTTCAAATCTGGAATTGCCTTTATTTTAAGAAATTTTTAAGTAAACTATCGGAAACCGTAAATATAAGAATTTAATTCCTCAATTATATTCCTTAATTCCTTCATTGTAGTACATTAAATATAAAATATAATTAAGAACAGCAGAAAACTTGTAACTTTATATTTTTTGAATATTTTAGGTCCAATTCTGGCTTTTTATGGCTTTTTAGAAACCCTTGAGAAAGGTTCTTTCGAAAACTGAAACTACAAAAAAACCCTTAAGAGGATATGCAATCTTATTCATCTCCTTCTTTAATATTCAATATCTTTAATATTATATGTATTTTTTTGTAATATGTAGTATCAAAAATAAATTATCAAATAAGCATTAAAAAGTAGCATAAAGATTTAGATTCATATTTAAAAAATGACATTTTTAGAAACTCTTAAGGTAAGTTCTTTTGAAAACTGAAACCAGAAAGCATATTCAGAATTCTTCTAACCCAACAATTACTGCTCGGTTGTGTGCACTTTTTCTTTCATGTCCATTTTTTTAGATTTATTTTTTACTTTATCATCTAAGCATGTGTTGATTTTTCCCGGGCCCGGGCCGAGCGGCTGCGCTTTTCCAACTGTCAACGGCGCACAGCCGTCGCGTCGAATGATTTGCAGATTCTGTTTGACAGTTGGTCCGGTTTTTCATTAATGAACATGAGCCCCAATGGACCGAGGACTGACCAGGGCGGAGGGGATGCGACTAGAAGAGGAACACACGCACTGCAGCCATCGGTGGCTGCGTTTGTTTTGATTTATGGCCAAGAAGGAGTCGGTTCTGGGCGGGAGAACGAAGGGGTTGCGATGTCAGGGCTCTGGGACTCGGTTCGATTCGGTTCTGTTTCATTTCGTTTCGGTTTTGGTTTTGGTTTTTGGGATCCCAGCAATGCTCCCCCAGCAGCCCTAATGAAGATAATTTATTATGCGATGCCGTTTAATTAAAATCAGATAACCAAGAACCAGCGATCGCTGTCTGGTCAAATCTGCTCAACCCCAACTTGAGTCAGCTCACCTCGGATCAGCTCAGCTCCTTCAAAATGCATACGAAGTTTCGACATTCCCAGACTGGGAAGTGGAAGTAGACTCCTTGTTTAAAATGGACTGATATGGTACGGTATGGATTCCATAAAAATAACTTGAAAGCTAACTGAAAAAAATAGTCTGAAAATCCCGATTATCTTGATTCTTAATTTATTTATCCCTAGATTCCTGCTTCTTATGGTTAGCTTTGAAATACAGTCTTGTAATAGAGGTATGACTGTAGTTTAATTTCCCAACCAAGCACAGGGCCAGACGGAAAGATTTCGCGTTAAGTTCAACAACTCACAAGCGGCAACAAAGTTGTTGCGGTCAACGTGGTTGTCGTTGAAATCATCGAAATGGTCGAGAACGTCGCCGGTGGCAGCTGCCGAACTGCTCTGGGGTCCCCTGGAATCATGATTGGTATTGGTTCTTTATCAGGATCTTGTTTTGGGCCATCTCGGTGCTTTGTTGATTTTGACTTTGACTTTTAATGCGCCATTACTTTTGTGAGTCCATGCAGGCCGCGCTGGCGGCCTTCCGCTCGACTTATCTGTAAGATCAGGCCAAGTTTCGCTTTTTTAGCCCTCAATATCGCTCAGGCTTAGTCATCGGATGTCGTTTTATTGTTTGATATGCAAATTATTGGAACTAAAGAGGTCTTGTTAAGAGAAAAAGGAAGAGCTTCCAATTTAATTTCCTGAAACAATTAGTTTGTTCTTTTAATAAAGTCAATTTTTAAATTGAATGACAAGAAATATTGCAAGACAATCATTATTTCTTACGTTTTAAATATGTTTTTAACTTAAAATAGAAACATTTTCTTTAAATAACTTGGAACTCCTCAATATTTCTTAGGCTTAGTCATCGGTTGTCGTTTGTTAAGCGAAAAAGGAATTGCTTCAAATTTGATTTCCCTAAATAATTAGTTTGTTCTTTGCAAGACAAACCATATTTCATAGGCTTTTAATATGTTTCAAGCTTTAATAATTTTAAAGATATATTTATTAAAGTTTCATATTTATTTGTTAAAAATTATAATTCCAAGTTTCACAACTAAACATGAAACCCTTCGTTTTTAAATATTCCCAGGCAACTGCGAATGAGTCACTAACCAAACTGACAGTTTTTGTTAAAGTTTTAATTAAAATCCAACCACTTGGTAAATCTGTGGCGCCCCTTTTTGGCACTTTCGCGGTTTTTTTTTGCGGTTTTCTCGGTTTCCGCCAAAGTGGGCGGAGCACACATCTAAGTCTAACAAGTTTTTAAGAGATAGCCCGGCTCCAAACCCCAAGAGATCCCCCATTTAAGAGCAGACACGAAGAGAAAAACAAACAGAGATATTGGTTAATAAAAGCAAAGAGTTTAGATCTCTCTTGGGAGGCCGAAAAGTTCGCGTAATTAAAGCTGGCTTTGAATCCAGCCATGAAATCAATCAGTTGGGCAGGTGCAGCCGCAGTTTGAGAGCCATTGGGGTAGCAGCAAGTTTCCTCTTATGGGTTCCAATGTGTGTTCCATGCTCCATGTTGTGCACTATGTTGTGCGGTGTGTTGTGCTGTCATAAATCAAGGCAAAGAGTGTGAAATTTTTTCGCCATCTGGCCCGACTTGGCCTGGCCAAGCTTCATTAATATTTGCTAGCCGTGTTCAATGTGCGACGGTTAGTCGGCATTTTTAACCATTTATGACTTAATTTCAATTATACGAATTTGGCCAAAAATATTTGTTGACACTTTACACTTTGCAGGCAATTAAAATGGCAACACGTGCAACCTGCCAACACCACTAACGAATATTTCTGATGCTGGGAAATGGTTCAAGAGTTAAAGTTCGATGACCATGGCTTACAAGGATAATTTAGTTCAGTTTGAACTGAAACTAAAAATAGAAATAGTTTTTTATATCTCTAAGAATCTATCTATCTACTAAAAATATAATATTTAACAATAAAGTAACTTAACCACTGGGAACGTCGGCCACAAATCTTGGAAAAAGTCCTTGAATATTGTACTTTCAGATTGGACTACCTCCGAGCCAATTGTGGCGGTCATATGCCAGAAATCATATTTAAAAAGTAATGCCAAAAGATTATCTTTCGGATAAATAAAATTGATATTAATCGAATCATCCATCGTTGTTTTATTGCAGTATAAAGTTCTATACCTCTAAAAAAAAAACACCTTTTAGAATCTCAAACATTCAAATCCAAATCAAAACAGGTACATAAAAATGTTTATATTAATATTAGTAATATTAATTTTTAAAATATAAAGTATTAATTATATGCTTAGACTAATGTTAAATTTTTGACTCCACATCAGTCAGGCGCGACGGTAGGTCGCTTCAAAATCAAATGACTTAGAACACAAACTTGTCAAAGTCAAATTTTTTTTCTTTGATAAAGAATGCAAAAATACGCAATAAATTATTCATTTTATACCAAAATACTCTTATAGAAACTAAAGTAACCTTGGTCAAGCCCAAATAAACTAATTTAAAGCTCTTTTCCCACTATATTAAACTGAATTTCATAAATTATGAAACAAAAACTAAAGCATGGTTAATAACCATAATTAAGTGGACATATCAAATAGTATGGCACAGCTACTTGACATACATTTATGGCTGTTCTTGTGCTTAATCTGTCGGAGGCCGCACCTTGCAGAATATCTGGGATCCCAGAGCAAGGTGCCAACCTGGCAACTGGAAAGACGGGCGGGCAGGTCGAACAACGCCCCAAGAAGCCCTCGACCTGAGAGCCGGTGGCATCGATTTTAGAAAGTTCGCCGAGTATTAAAACGGTAAAGCCGCTGAGGCTGCCGCTGCCACTGCCTCAGAGGAAGCCTTTTCCTTTTGGCCACCGCGACAGGAGCGGAAAAGCAAAATCCAAACCCGAAATCCGAAATCCGAAGCCTATATATAACTCGCTTGGTGCAGAGGCAACCGCATAAATTTCATTGCAGACATTTGGCCTTTTATTAATTGTTTGACGGCGCCTGTGCCCGTGCCCATGAAGCGGGACATCACCCCTCCTCCACCCACCTGCCGTCTTTCACCTTCCGTCAGCCACTTTACCTGAAAAGAACCCAAGCCGCGGCAGCAGCTTCAGGAGCAGCAACTGCATTTTCCTCTCTCAGGCCGCGCTCTGGGCGTGATGAGAAATTTAATATTGGCAAACGGATAAAACCGCCAGATAATTATACATTTTGAGTGGCCAAAACTGCACTCCAAGTCCGAGACTTAGTCCAGGCAGCACTGCACCAATGCAGCAGCTTTGACTTTAGCTTCGGACTCGGATCGGGCTTTGCAGTTCATGATAGTATAAGATTTCATTTCATTAAAGTGCATCACGACGGACGTCGGCCGACGGACGGCAGGCGGAATCAATGAGCAGCGGCTGCATAGTTTCCCCCAGTCCCCCCTCAACCAGCGCCGATCCTCGACGATCCAGTCCCATTCCCTGCTAGGCGGCTACCAAGTGAAGGTACATGAAAAAATTAATAATTAAATTTAAATTAAAAGAAATTTTATTTAATAAGCAACTCTATTTAGGGGTTTTAATGAGTATAACTTTTAATTATTAATTGTTACCTTAACAGATTTTCTGACAGTGCACGTACCTTGCTTACTTTTCTTCTTATTGGCAGATTACAACGGCGGGGTGGCCGGTACAGACCTGGCCAACTTATAATCAAATCCGATAAAAAATTTCATTATTGCTCCACAGCAGCAACCTCAGCAGCGGCAGCAACAACAACAACAAGAAAAACCATAACTGTTTTACAGGTAATTTCGTTGTTGTTGTTATGATTGTTGCTGGCTGCACTTAATTTTCGCATGCGCACTGAAAACCGAACCCGGCTCAGCTCTTGATCGCGATTTCTTGATCTTCCGTCTTCCCATCCCAACAGCCACCCAGTTCCTCCCCCAGGGCCCCGTCCATGGGGCTAACTTTTCGCTCCCGTTCGTGTACCGACGCCATTTTGTAGAGCTGGAGTTCTCAGAGCGATAGCCACCAGTGGAGGTCAGTTGGGTGCGCACCCAGCACCCAGCACCGGGCACTGCGCAGGAATAGAAAGAAGCTAGAGCTTTGATTTGAAATGGCAATCTCTGGCCTATCGCCGCCGTTGCTACGGCAGCACATAAATTGGGACGTGATTATGAAATAATTGCAATTCTGTACTTTGGTCTTGTGCAATTGGCCAAAAGGTAAAATCAAAGGTAGATGGACAGAGAAAAAAATTATATTTTTATCAATTAAATAATAAATTTGTAGCAGGGCTAGCTCACAATTTCAAAAAATATAACAAACCTTTGGATAAATCGTGGGAAAAAATCGATATTTAATAAACAAATATTATTTCTCCTTGTGCTTAGGCAATCAGATGGCTAGATGGGATGCCGCACCTTGGGGAGCAAAAACAATCACTTCAAACGGGAGCAGGTGACAGGCGACCGATGGGTTGCAATGCGTTGAGGAAGCTGCCGCAACATTAGAAACCTCAGAAAATCAACAGAATCACCAGCAATAAGTTGCAGCCGCCGCGAAACCGTCGCCAGACAAATCAAACGAATTCGCTTTGGGACACCCGGCTGGCTGGCAGTAAATTAACGCACAAGAAACCCGCTTTCATTCATTAAAACCTTGGCTGCGGTTCCTCAACAAAGTCATATTCTTCATCACCGGAAATCACCAAATCAAATAGTCCAATAAAAAATAGTAGTCTTTAAAACTTGATTAAAACTTTGTGAAAAAGATTATTCTTATCATATCTGTTTTTATCATCGGAATTATCTTTCCAAGAAACTAAAACTAAATCTTATCACTGTTTTTTTACCTAAGTTTCTTGCAACCTTATCGAATTATATATCATTTTCTGATGAATTTTAAGATACCGAAATGCCTCTCCTTTTAGCAGACTTCCAAGTAAATATATTCCTGTCCCCCACCATTTGAAGACCCGCTGCTCTCCTGACAAATCCCTCTTGTCGACATTACACCTGATTGGGACGTCACTCCCCCAAGTCATTTGCATCCAGTATCCCCTTGGGGCCACAGGAACAACCTGCGGCCTGGATCCGGGGCTGCTCCTCCGCCAACATATGCAAATTAAATATAATTTCAACACTCGCATTTTTGTTGACTCTGCTGCCGACGACGGCTCCTCCGCCTCCTCCGACTCCTCCGACTCCTCCGCCTTTTTGTCCATAATTTACATGAGGTTAACACGCAAGCGAACAGAAGACAACAACAAAGAACCGGCCTTGATTATCAAAGCCAAATTGAATGCACGCACATGCGAAGGATAAAAAAAAACCAGCGAGGATGAGGAGGTAACTGGTGGGAGAGCAAGGGATTTGGGGCAAGGGCAGGGACAGGGCTATCCACCGAAAAGGAAGTCAAGTTTGAAAAGGCTGAAGGAAATTCTATTACAATGTTGAAATATTGCCAAATCATGGCTTTGAGGTAAATAAATTTCCACGCCGCCACTCGCCATGACCGCTGAACCAGGAGATGGGGGATGCAGCTGAAGCTGGAGTACGGATAGTGGCAGGATACTGGAAGAAATTTCTCATAAAAAGTAAATGCATATAAAGAAAATAATGGCCACTATTGCTATTATTATTCCTGTAAAAGACGCAATATTTCTGTTTTTAAAACCTAATAATTATGCTGGAATCTTACGTAAAATTTAGTAAAAATATTATCAGTGCATTGGAGGACCAGGAGCGGGCATGGAAGCTAAAGTCCCTGGCCGTGTATAAATAAGTAACCTGATCCCAGCAACACGCTGTCTGACAGCGGGCCCCAAAAACGGCACACAGCTTCGACTTGGACGGAATGGAAATGGATGGAAAGGAATGGGTTGGGATGGGATGGAATGGTATGGGCTGGGATGGGATGGGACGCGATGGGAGCCCATCGCATCTCGGCATCGGTATCACATCGGATCGAATTGAAGAGAAAAGCGGAACCCGTTTGGAGCTTCTGCAGCAGAAGCAGAAGCAGCCACACCATCGCCTTGCGGCATTTTGATTTATAACCGATTTATGCACTTGGCTCCGTCCATGTGGGAGCCTTCCCCTTCATCTTGACTGAAATTCATGAGCGGACAGCTGGCTTCGGTTTATTACATATTACAAATAACACATATCGGTACGGTGAGCCTCGATAGGCGTGGAAATTTTGGTTCACTCTATTATGCGCTAGGCGCATTCACAATGTTTAAGTTGGAAAGCATTCGAATACGTGTTAGCTAATACGACTTTGTAAGGCAACTCTGCGGGTGCGGATGCACAATCCGGATACGGATACGGATACGGATCCTGATCCGGATGCATCCAATTGTCTTTTTGATTATGTGTGTCTCTAACGGCTGCCGCTTATTTTAATGAATCAACAAACAGGGTTATGAGCTAGGCACTGACGGCACAGTTTGGAGCCTTGTTGGCAAAGAACCACATCAGACCCAGAAGGCAACTTGGCGGACTATTGTTCACAGCTCCTTTTTGCACCATGCGAAGTGCCTCGTCGATGGATAGTTCCACCACCTCGATAATCTCGTCATCGACACCGCCCCCACTAGTGGCTTTATCTGCATCTGTTACTTCGCAGTAGTACAAGGCCTGTTTGGCGCCCGACGATCCAACTCCAGATCTAAAAAATAAGCGAAAGGGATTTAATATTAATTTTTTTTCAAATAAGATATAGCTCTATGAAGTCTAGCAAAGTTTATTCATTCATCTCCATCATACCCACTCACCGGTACACCATGACCTCTTCAATGCGTTCCACTGGTACATCGTAGCCGCACTCCTCCACCACCTCCTCGCGGGCAATCTCGATCCAGCTCTTCGACTTATCCACTATTCCGGCGCAAAGTTCCAAGGTCACCCCAATGGACGGCGGAAACGTCTTCAAGTCCACATTATCGAAATTTCCCTTGGCACTGGAAATAACTCCATGGTAGACGGCAGGCCGGAACTGACGCACCAACACTAGCTTCTGGCGCGTGGTGTTGTACAGAATTATTGCGACGCTGTCGTGTACCTTGAGCAGATCCCAGTTCTTTTCCACACCGTTCTGGACGTAGTAGAGCCGGAAGGGTTTCACATACGGCGAATCGTCGGGCAGGGGGCCCAGCCAGACCTTGGACACGTTCTCCATGCTGCAATTAATGTGTGGGGCACGGGCAAATAGTGGCAGTCTGCTTTAAAACAAACATTATCATGATTATTAATAAAAGATAAGCGCAGTTAACGATCAAAATGCAACCTTTTTTTTATAATATTTTGGCACCAGCTGACTGCGAAAGCTCCACCCGGCGATTGAAAGCGAATCATATGGTTATGATTTTTATTGGGGAACTAAAAGCTTTTCTGACATTTAAGGCACCGCCGGAACTGGTAACACAGAAAAGTTTTTAAAACTTTTACTGGTTTTTCAAAAAAAAAGTTACTTTTTTCGAAATTTGCCTTTTTTATTTAGTTAAAATGTATATTTTCATTTATAATTTTATATATAAAGTATATCCAAATAGTGTCCACGAAAAAATACAGGCATTCCTCATATTAAAATTTTAACTACAATCGTCTCTATACAAATGAGCTTTACAGCGGAAGAACCACACCAGTCCAAGCATAGTAGTAGGTCCGCCATTGGTGCGGGCTCCGGTTGCAATCTTTTTTTCTGCCTCGTCAAGTGACAACTCTATCACCTCAATGACCTCGTAGTCCACCCCGCCACCAGTGGAAACCTTCTGATCGTCTCTTACCTCACAGAAAAACAAGGTCATGGATCCGCTGGAAGAGCCAATGCCAGATCTATAGTCGAAAACTAACTCCATGTCTTCCAAGGGTACCTTGTAACCTAACTCCTCCAGAACTTCTTCATTGGCGATTTCGGCCTTCGATTTCGCATGCTTGTCCAAAGCTCCGCCACAGAGTTCCACGGTGAATCCATTTTCCGGAGGACACTTTTCCAGATCCGCTTCACCTAGTGGGATTTCATCCATGCCGCATGTGTAAATACCTTGATACACGGCACCCCTGAACTGACGCACGAAAATCAGTTTCTTACGAGTTGTGTTATATACAACGACTATAACTCCATCTATTATCTTAACGAGGTCGGTGTACTTCTTCTTTTCATCTTCAAGGTAGTGCATTCGAATTGGCTTGACCCATTTCGATTTTTCTGGCATAGGCTCGAACCAAATGCGACTTATACATCCAGGTGGTTTTCCAGGCGAGAAGTATTTTATACATGTTATCCCGTTAAGACAATTTTTCATGTTTCGAATAATTTTGAAAGGCCTCCGACGATACATATCTAAATTTAATGATGCCAAGATGAAAAAAATATACATGTATGTATATGCTTGCTGTTTTTAGCTTCTACATTTTCCTGGAAAATAAAAAGTAGAATGAAACATATTTTAAATTGAATATGAACTAAATGAAATGAAAACTACGGCCTTATTTGTTATTACATTGAAAAGTTTTTATTTTCATACATAAAGATATAAAGATCATTTCAAAAGTAATTTTTAAAGATTAAAGCTCACTTTGATTCATTTTCAAAAATAAAATATCGATAGGGAAAATGTAAATAAACCGATATGAACTTTTTTCCATTTATCGCCTGCGATATATCGACTTGTATTCGAAGTAATCGATATATCGACCCAGCTCTAGGAACTGACCAATCGACAAATTCTCAGGACGGAACGGTGCGTTTCTCATTTCAGCCTTTTCAGTTAGATAATAGTTTGAAATCCTGTTCACCGTTCCGTTGTAGCTGGTAACGAACGACTAAGCAGCACCAGGAAGTAATCCAGAAAGCGATGATGATCCGATCCCGCCTTACACAGGCGGCCCAGGCCGCCCAACGCACGTTTGCCACCAGCCCAAAGGCGATGGCCGTCAAGCAGATGACCGTGCGGGATGCCCTAAACAGCGCCCTGGACGAGGAGCTGGCCCGCGACGACCGCGTCTTCTTGATGGGCGAGGAAGTGGCCCAATACGACGGCGCCTACAAGGTGAGAGCCAATGCATTTTCTCCGTTCCGTCCTCTGATTACGTAAACATCAGCAGGCGACGGTGTTGGGTGGCAGGTGGCGACGGTAGCGGGGCGGTAGTTGACAGCTGATGCAGGTGGTTAGGGCCCCGGGGAGGGTAGGTGGTCCGGTGTGTGGCATATGCGTGGCTATATGTAACTACTGATAATGGATTGTGACAGAAACGAATCTGAATGCGTGATAGAAATTGGCAAGGTCACGCATAGTGTGTGTGGGTTGTCTGCTGATAATGACTAACCCATAAAAAATGGCAAATTGTTTACGCTTTCAGACAAACCGGCTTTCATATAAACTATAAATAGGTCGCTTTCAAATTATAATTAAAATTTTGTCCTTTTTCAGGTTTCTCGTGGCTTGTGGAAGAAATACGGCGACAAACGCATCATCGACACGCCAATCACAGAGATGGGATTCGCCGGCATCGCTACTGGAGCTGCCATGGCTGGACTACGTCCTGTTTGTGAATTCATGACCTTCAACTTTTCCATGCAGGCCATCGATCATGTAAGTCTAAGTTACCCCAAAAAAACATTCCACCGCAACAAGCAGTAGTCCAACTACTCATATTATCTCATTGCCAAAAAAATTGAAAATGAAAACACGCAAAATCCAAACCAAATGCCCCAAAACTACTCCAACTACTCAACTAGCTAATAGACCAATTCAAGTTGTATGCAAGATCGGGCGCTAGACACGGCGCTTAATGGGATAATATGGGTGGTGCAGCTCCTACTCCTTCTGCCCCCCTCTTGTAGAACGGATCTCACTAATCCAACCCTTCCACCAACCCATATTATCCGATTATGTGCAGGCCAAGTTGCGCGATTTCGTAAAGCCTCCGGTCGGGGATCGCAGGCTGCCAATCGGTCAAATAATCGAAAGTCCTCGCTCCGCCTGGATCGCCGAGATCAACGATATTCTGAACAGGGATCGAGTGGGCGAGGTGATTGCTCCGCCGCTTGACAAAAGTAAACCAGACAAAATGGAAGCGGCACGCCTCATAGTTATCCGGCGGCGCAAGATGAAGAAGCACAAGTTGAAGAAGCTCCGTCGCAAGATGAAGTTCGAGTGGGCCAAGGTGCGCCAGCGACGGGAGATGCGCAAGGAGAAGGCTTTCCAGGCCAAGCTAATGGCGCAGATTAAGCAGGCAGAAGCCTTTAGTGCAGAGCAGCATGTGGCCGAGGTCCTGAGGCAGGCGAATGAGACACCTCTGCCACGTTTCTGGAAGGGACGACGCCTGCCCGCATTTATTATTAAGCAGAAATTAGGCATTAAGTAAAGATAAAGAGAGAAATAAAATGTTTCTTGTATTAACTTGAATTGGTTGATTGCTAGTTGAAGGGCAAGGAGATAACACTGATGTTTAAATAATTTTGTTGTTTAAATTTTAATTAGATTATCAACTCGGCTGCCAAGACTTTCTACATGTCCGCTGGTGCCGTCAATGTGCCCATTGTATTCCGTGGTCCCAATGGTGCCGCCTCCGGAGTAGGCGCCCAGCACTCTCAGTGCTTTGCCGCCTGGTACGCTCACTGCCCCGGCCTCAAAGTAGTCTCCCCCTACGACACCGAGGACGCCCGCGGTCTGCTCAAGGCTGCCATTCGGGATCCTGATCCGGTGGTGGTGCTGGAGAACGAGTTAATGTACGGCATTGCTTTTCCTGTCGATGAACGGATAACCGACAAGGACTTTGTTGTGCCCATTGGCAAGGCGAAGATTATGCGTCCTGGCAAGGACGTCACCATTGTGGCGCATTCCAAGGCTGTTGAGACATCGCTGCTCGCTGCCGCCGAACTCGCTAAGCAGGGTAGGTATAATTATAGAATTCTGAGTTCATAAGCTTATGGTTGGTTTATTATGTAGGCATCGAGGCGGAGGTCATCAACCTGCGCTCCATTCGGCCCTTGGACACTGCGACTATTTTTGCCTCCGTTCGAAAGACCCACCACCTGATCACCGTGGAGAACGGCTGGCCACAGCACGGTAAATGATTATTCGATCATATTCGCGTTTAAAGTTTTAATTATTTCTTACCCTTGCAGGTGTTGGAGCTGAGATCTGCGCCCGCATCATGGAGGATTCCACCTTCTTTGAACTGGACGCTCCAGTGTGGCGTTGCGCCGGTGTGGATGTGCCCATGCCATATGCCAAGACTTTGGAGGCTCATGCCCTTCCCCGTGTTCCCGACTTGGTGGAGGCAGCTCTGAAAGTGCTGGGCGGAAAGGCTGGAAAGGCGGCAGCTGCTTCT
This sequence comes from Drosophila merina, assembly GCA_035047645.1. NCBI lineage: Eukaryota > Metazoa > Arthropoda > Insecta > Diptera > Drosophilidae > Drosophila > Drosophila merina. The sequence goes on from JAWNPH010000002.1 coordinate 27,652,422, forward strand.
AAGTAGAATTTATGTATTGTAGCCCGAGTTATCTAAATTTACAGTCCTCATCGAAACGCTGCCTCTGGTCTAACCGAGCTGCCACCAAAATTCAAATTAGCGCACCGAATCCGAGATAGCGGGAAACAGCAGGGTTTGGAAATTCAAAAGCACCAACCTGGGTTATTTTTTATTTTCGATCGATCTAGTTGAATTATTTGATTATGGAAATCTCTTCAGAAAATAAAAGAAAATTACTAACGATATTACATTATTTTGATTCTTACGGCTTAGTTTTTCGTGATTCTACGAATTTGATTATGGAAATCTCTTCTGGAAATAAAAGAAAATTGCTTACGATATCAAATTATTTAGATTATGGGTGTGATTTTTACGGCAGTAAATAGGGGTTTGGACGATTTTTCCCCGTTCTTATGTAGCGACAATGTATAATTAAAGAAATCTGGTATAAATTCGAAACAGTTTATTATCAATCTTTTAGTTGTTTGAAAAAGGCGCGCTTATTTATTTATCGTAGCCCTGGCATAATCGATAAATTTACAACACTACGTCAGTGGTAGTACGTTTCCCAGCACTGAATCCATTTGCGTATCAAGAGAAAAAGAAATCTGCGAAACAATAACAATTAAATGCAAGTCGTGTAGCACACAATGCTCTGTGGCGACTGTAATGGCAAGTAGCTCCAGCTCCAGCTCCGACGAAAGCTGCAAGGCGCCCGATAACTTTCGCATCTCGAGTGCCTCAACCAACGGCGAGGACGATGATCCCAACGAAATCGCAGGATACACAACAACAAGGGGCAAACCACACACGAATGTTGTAGTGCAACGAAGAGAAGGATGCACCAAAGATGCAGCAGCAACGACGACCTCGGCAATTGGCCTGCGGTGTCCGCTTTGTCACAGTTGCAGTGCCAGTCGATTCCACTGTCGCAATTGCGTCAGAAACGGAAACATTACTCACAGCCAGGCGGAAAGGCCAGAAAGGTTTGCTTGTGGGTGGGCTTGGGTGCCTTATCAAAGTCACACGCTATCTGATCGCAAATTTTTCTCTTTTCCATTTTTCCAGTCTGACGGAAAAGCAGCAGCGCTACATCAACCTCCAGGCTGGTCTAAAAACCTTCAGCAGTCGATACGAACGGCTCATTGATCAGCATCGTTCGCACGAGGATCGCCTCATTGCCATAAAGGCCAAGAGAAAGCAACTGGAACTTCTAAAGCAGCTCATCAGCAGTACGGGCCAGAGACTAAGGAACTTGGGCGAGCGACGCGATGAACTGCGTTGGGCCAATGCCGAGAAACGAAAGAATCTTCCCAAATATCCGGACAAAGTTAAAATGCTGGAGGATTATGTACTTGATAGGGTGGAGACCATAGACAAGCTAAGAACTACCCACCAGGGCCTTCTCGATAGCATCAAGCAAGAAGCTCGGCGCGGGATCCAGCAGCTAGTGTCCTACATATTCCCCATATCAGAGGTGGTCCTCAAGGAGGAACAGCAGCGAAGAGCCAGCGTGGAGCGTAGTGAGGAGGCGGAAACCATTGCCGCCTTGGCGGATGCCAAGAACACATCATATATTCGCGGCAAATGGGTATTCCATGGCAGCGGAATCAGCGAGGTACAGTACAGAATTGTGGGACCTTCCCTGCCCGCAAACGGCGATTACACCGCCTACCTGGACTGGCTGGTCGAGAATAAAGATGATGTACCCAAGTCAACGGCGAATGAGATTACACCCAGCAAGATCGAGGCCTACCGGATCGTGGGTGCTCTTACCTACACCGCGCAGCTAACCCAGCTGCTTAGCTTCTACCTGAATGTGCGGCTGCCGTACAAGATAGCCTACGGCGATTTCTGTCGCAAGGTGTTGAACGAGGAGCAGTTCCGGCGCAAGATTTCGCGCCTGAATTCGAATATCATGTATCTGGCGTACACGCAGCAGGTAAAGCTGCGCGCTCTCAACGAGCAGCACACGCTGGAGAACATACTGGCCATCCTTGATCTGGAGCGAAGTGATCTCGGCCGGTTCGGCTACCTGGACGTGACTAATGCGCCTCTCATGAAATCGGTGGACTCGCTCTTAATTGGCATTGAGACGGCCACGGAATCCGAGTCTGAAGGTGCGCTATTGTTTCTTATAAAATAAGTAAATCCTTGGAATTCCTTTGACAATTCTTTTGTTTCAGATGAAAACTCGCTGCGAATGGACTGGGAGGCTGTACCTAGCCATACCCAACAGCCGGAACTGGCGGAACCGAATTTAATGCCTGCGGCTGGCCAGCAATCCACCATTGCTTTCGTTCGCATGGCAGCCACCTCGGTGCTGCGATGGATTAAATAATTAAATGAATTGTTGAAATCCTTTGGACTCGACTCCAGCGATATCGACAGGCACGTGTGTTATATTTTACAAATTAGGCTAAGTTATCGTTTCTGTGACAGCGTGCTGTTTTTAGCGTTATCTTTTTGGTTTACAGAACTTATTTTGTATCGATCATATTATATATACTATATGCTGTGTGTAAAAGAAAGTCGGCTTTTTCTTTACTTTTATTACATAACTTAATTGCCTTTATTTAATAAAAATGGTTCTCTATAAATATCTATATAAATTTGCTTGTTTAATGCTTGCAAAATACAAGAACTTAAAAATGAAACGACTCAATTCATAAACACAAAAACGTAATCAATGAAAATTTTCTCATTTTTCAAAGCAGAGACGAGATCAAACACATCTCCGCAGCTCGGATGACGGATGAAACCTGCCGCCTTTCGAATCTTTCAAATCTTTCGAATCTTAGATTAAATGAACTTTGTGGGCAGTTGAGTGGGCGGGGGAGCAGCTCCAGTGGCAACCTCGTCGTTGGCTGCATTTGGCAGGCTGGCTGGCTTTACAAATACTTGTGGCAGTGAGTTTGGTGGTCCACCCAGTTGGGGACCCGCTCCGTTGGCCAGCAGGTCATAGCGTGGCGCTACGCTTAGCGTGGAAAGCACTAGGGCGGCGGCCATTGCCTGGTCATGATTGTAAAATGCCGTCACGGCAGCCGTTGATGGCTGCTGTGCGGCGGGAACTGTTTGTCATTGACGCGGCGATGTCCCAGCTCCCGCAGCTCCTGTGCCGGGAGATCCGAGTCCGCCAGTTCCTCTCACGTTGCTCGGTGCCGGCCATTTAATCTTCTTCTCCAGCGCCTTCAAATCGGACATGGCTTTCATAATTTGAGTGTTCGTCGGGAGATCGTAAACGGATCCCATGGGTCCGCTATTATTATTATTAAAGATGTACATATTTTTCGGATTATAACCCAAAGCTCCATTCATTTGCCCTCCACCACCACCAAGAGATTTCGCCCTGTTTTGTGTCTTGGTTTTCGTTTTCGGCAGGACACTTTGTTTGGGTTTGGAAGCAGGAAATACACCCACGATCTCCACGCCATCAGATTCGCTGCTGCTATCTCTGACCTGGACCATAGTGGAGTTGCAGCTGGAGGAAGTGGACGTAATGACACTGGTGGCGGCGGCGAGTTTCTTGGACGTGTGCAGTATCTCGCTGGGGCACTGATAATCATCCAAATTGATCACATGCGGTGACGGTCGCGCTCCTACGATTACCTTGGCCTTGGCCTGTGGCTCAACAGGAAACTGACCCGGACTCCCACTGACCCCCAGGGTCGCTGCCGTAATCAGGTTATAAATGCTACTGCCGCCCAGCGGATCTGTTTTGCGATTGGGCGATGCCAGATCCAGAACCCCACTGGCGGCCGCCAACGTGGCTGCCTGCGCCGAAGTGCTGGGCATGGTGAGCAACGTTTCCAGGGTGGGCAGGTGGTTGTTATTATTATTACTATTCATTAGGACTGACGCGGTGACAGCCGCCGTGGCAGCCGGCGTCAGCTGGAATTGCGGTTGTAGTTGCAGCTGCATGTTTGGACCCTGCTTAATAGTCTTTTTCTTCGGGGGTTTATTGGTTTGGGGAGGCTGATCGTTGAGCTTGCGCTTCAGGCTGGTGGAAGAGGCACTTGTGGCTGAATCCGTATCGGAATTACCTCGCGATCGAGGTTCTTCGATTGGCATTAGGTGATTGCTGGCCTGTGGCACTTGATCAGTGGCTGCAGCGGCGGGTTTGGCTACCGGCAGTCCAGTTTTTAGCTTTTCCTTTACCTTCCGGCTGGCGCTCTTGTGACTCAATATCTCGCGCTGCACCTCATCGTAACGCATCCAGCCATGTGGCCACAAGTCAACCACCTTTTCCTTGAGATATCCATTTATGAAACTCTCCAGCGAATCTTTCCGTTTGGCCAGCACCGCGTAGGACGTCCACCTCGCCTGGTACACGTCGTAAAGAAGCTGGCGCAGCTCGCTAGTCCACTGAAACTTCTTTCGCGGCATCTTCGGCGGCTGTTCCGAATTCACATCCGCCGCTCTGAAAAGGATAAGACATATAATTTTAATTTTTGATTATTTACACAACTGTTTCCAAGTCTTACGCTTGTTCTGCAAAGTTTCGCAACTCCATCTCATAGTTGGCTATTGCCTTGGGCATAACCACGGCCACGGCTCTTCGCAGCTTCTCCAGGGCATTGGTTGACTTGCTCTTGACCTCCTTGGCTCGGACCGCCTTTCCCTTGCGCAGGATATAGTACTTGGGCAGCTGCAGTTGGTACTCGATGTGCGAAAAGACCATTTTTCGCTCATTTTGATCCGTGCACTGAACCGCTTCATAGACCCTGAATAGAAAGGGTGTTACTAAAGTACTAGAAGAAACCCTGAACGAAAAACTTACTTTAAAAACAGGGGAGTAAGTGTGGCATCTAAGCTGAACTTTTTGCCGGTCCTGTCTCGGGCTCTAGCTGCTTCCTTGAAGTTGTGTATGGCCTCCAGGACTTCCCTATCCAGTGTCGCGGGTAAAACAGTGTCAGCCGTTCGAAGATCTTAAAGAGAAGAGAAATATTAGAGCCGCGATTTGTTTGATTGTATTTTGTAACTTACTTTCACGTCCCTCCTTGCGCTGTTTGGTGGCCTGGCTTTCCTCAGTGCCCTGATTTAAACCAGAATCCGAATCACTACTGTCGCTGCTTGAATCAACGTCCGTGGAAATGCACTTGAGTTCCCCATTTACTATACCCTTGACGGTGGCTGTGCCGCTCTGCGACTTAAGGTAGCTGTCCCGCTTGGCCTTCAGCATATCCTTGATCGTAGTCGTCTTCACGGACTTCTTTAAGACCTGCGCCTGTGCCAGGGTCTGGGCTTGACGCTCCTCTGTGTCGGTGTTGTCCACTCCACTCGGCCTCGGAGAATTGGATGAGGAGGAGGTGATGACTATCGGCTTCTTTTGTGGTTTTTTGGTGGACAGGTCCAGAGAATGACTTGACTTGGGCTTGGACGTCACGATAACCTTCGACTTCTTGGCCTGATTGTCTTTGTACTTGCTGGAGGACTTCATCGTGGAAGCCGAGTCGCCATCCTCTAAACTTTCGCTATCGGAATCGTCCTCTTCGGAATCGCTCTCGTCATCCTCATCGTCCTCTTCCTCGGAACCGCTATCATCCTCGTCGTCGTCGTCATCCTCATCATTATCATGATCGTTTTCATCCTCATCTCCGGATGACGACGATGAACTTTCCGAACTACTCGACACGATTCTCTTTCGCGATCGCTCCGGCATTTTGATGATGGCATCCGTTCGGGTGGTGTAGGACTTCTTGGTGAGGTTCTTGAATTCCAAAGCGCCGCAGTTGATGTAGAAGCCGCCCTTAAGTGTCTCGGCTTCCTCCGGTATCATCTCGTCATACTAAAAAAAGGAAAAATAGTTAATTTATACGAAATCTTAAGATATATCTAAATATATATATATTTTTTAAAGATAAGATCAGCTTTCTTACAGCTTCCGTGTTGTCAATGAAGGAATCCGACTCATCGTAGCCCATGCCGATGTCCCGGAAATCGTCCTTTTTACTCTTGCCCCGGCCCGTGGCATATGCGTTGCCATACTTGGCTTCTAGCTCCTTGACGATCCGCGCCACATCGTCATCGTTGTCGGCAAAAGGATCGCTGGTGGTCGCTCCATTCGGCACCGAAGCTACCTGTTTCAGTTTCTTGGCTTTTTTCTAAAATGAAAATAAAAATCTCACTCACAAACTTGGCGAAGTCAGAATTTAATGTCAGAACTTACTTTCTCCAGGTAGAGAAGCCTGGAATAGTTAAATTCCGGATATTTGTCTGTGTCGGTTTCAAAGAGCTCCAGCTTGATCCGGATGCTCTTCGCCGTCTTGGATGCCTTCTGGCTGGTGGATGTGCCAGGCAGGTCCGGCTGCGGGTCCAGGAAATTGTTTCCGAAGCGCGAAAATACCCCGCCATCGTTCTGGGCGATCGAGGTGAGGGAGATGCGTCTCGGTTCCCTCGACATTTCTCCCGGCGGTGAGAAGAAATTCGACAGGAATTTTGGAGATGGAGAGAAAGAAACTTCCCGCCCTTTTGCGAGCGCCGCGTGTTTTGTTCCGTTTCTGTTTCGGTTTTTGTTTATTTTCTTCTTTTTTGTTGTGTATTTTGTGTTTAGCTCAAAACAAGAAGAGACCGCAGCAATGGGTCTTCCTTCTCCACCTCCTGCTCCTGCTCCGTGTCTGCTACAACTCCTTCCCTTGCCACTTCACCTCCAGCTCCTCCGGCTGCCCGAAAGTATCGCTTTTCTGCACGTACACCAGACCAACCACTAATCGTGGCACTAGTTTCACTTTTACTCGCTTGCAGTAGGCCGAAAAACAATGTTTATCAACATAAACAATTGGCAGAGCGGGTCTCGGGTCTGGCCTGCTCTCTATCCGTCGCCGTCCGCCTGCATTTGCACTCGCGGATCTTTGTCACCGTCTGTATTTTGTGCAGCTGCAGGCACACCAGCAGCAGCGGTGGCAGTTTCGCAAATCGGGGAGTTGGAAGGAAAAAATTTTTTTTGGGGGTCTCGATTCGAGTGCTGCCGGCACAAAAACAACACAATCTATTTCGGCAAAACACCGGGGACTACACACACTCGCCAATGGCGATCGACTTGGACACATTAAACGGCGGGCACTTTGCTTTTCGCGCTTTTCGCACGGCCGCACGGTTTCGATGCTTAATTTGTTTCTTATTAAAATCCCGTGGCCCGTCCTCAACGCTACATTCTCTGCTCTCCGCTCTCCACCGCTTGCCGCTCAGCCTAGCGCTTCAGCCTGCTTCGGCGTTTTACAGCACTGGCATTTGCAAATAAAAGAGGTCCGTTCTCACCTGGCGCTGCAGCTTTGCTTCACGCCTTTGACCCAACCTTAAATATACATAACCTCGTTCGAAAGCTTGGATTTTCCAAAGAAATAGAAGTACTGTCATTGTAAAAAGAAGTATTTTTTTCTAAAAAAAAACTAATAGCGTTAAAGCAACATAAGGATTATGTAATATTTCTATGTCTAAATAGTTGCATTTGAAAAAATTTAATCATGTATTTTTAACCTTTTGCTTCTTAAAAGCAGTTTTTAATTTAAAGGATAATATAAATACATATATAAATTATAAATTTTTAATTTTAATAAATGAATTACATAGAAAAAAAGAAATAAGAATAAGAATAAAAGTGTTATTTATAATTTTTTTTTTGTTAATGAGCTTTTAAAAATAAATTTTTACCAATGTTAGGATTATTATCAGTATAATATTAAATCTGTAACCTAAGATATAATATTACTTATTTGCAGACAATAACGCAGCTAGAGTTGGCTTGAAATTGGTTCCACTGACATGCGCGTACATACCTGCCTTCGGGTTTGTTTTGAAACCATGCCGTTGCTAACCAACACTGCTCCAACAGCTGTTTTGTGAGGGAGGAGGTGGTGGTTGGGGCCGATTTGTAGTGGCCCCCCTTTTTGTTTTCAGTACAATTGCGAGTGCGGAGCTGTTTACTTGGCTCAAATAGCTACAGCGAGGTGCTGGTTCAATTAACGTAAGTGAGTCGCAGTACGTGAGGTTTTGCGCCTGCTCCAACTAACCAAATATAGTTGCATGCAAGGAAATTCGGTCGAAACTGCAAGCTGTTATTATGGAAGTTTTTATTTAAAGTGGAGCGCCACTCTCGGGTGAAACCGATTAGGATTGTGCAATTAACAAAAGTGTGCCGTGCTGCTTGTTTTTTGTGCCCATCAAATCGCCCAGTGGGTCTCCTCGCATACACACATATTTATGCTGCCTTTATGCTTGCTTGCAGTTCGACAGTCCCAGTAATTTTTTATCGAGTGCAAGTGACCGACCGAGGAAAGAGCAACGCTCGGAGCTCCAACAAAGGCTTGCAACCTCCACTTGTCGGGCGACTTTCCCTGGAGACCGAGTTGGAGACGAGACTTCGCGGCGACGCAGGAACCACCCCACACCCACAAGGGAATCCAAACGGGAGTCATGCTGCTGGCGAGACAATAAAGGCTCATAAACTGGGATAAAGAAAGAAAGAGCTTCTTTGTCCATCAACGGGAGATCATTTTCATTTAAAGTTTCCAAAGAGTGACAGTGTGTGGTGAGTAATACTCGTACTATTCATTTGGTAGTAATTGCTTCATGTACTCCGAAAAAAACATCTACAAGTTGTTGGCCGGGGAAAAAGTGCAAATAGGAAACAAGAGACTAGCATTATGCGATAAGGACAGAAATTGCTTTCTTTTATCTAAGGTGACGTATGACACAAAGCAAATACTGGTTAAATGATAAAAAAAAACCCAAAGAAAACACAGTCATTGAAACTCCAAAACGACCTTGCCTTGACAGCCCGAAAATGGCCTATAACTTTGTGTGAAAATGCCATCACCTTTTTTTGGTTGACTTGACATAAAAGGCGGCGGCGGGTTTTTCTTCTAATTCTAAATTAAATCGAACAGTAGCCGCCGCAAACAAAATAAAACAATTCACACATAAACAAACAAAACTGCTTGTCGGTCGTCGGTCGTCGTTCGGCAGCAACAAGTGAGCGTATAAATTTAATTTACTCTTTAATGCGTCATTATTACCATTTTGTGACACGCTCGGACTCGGATTTTTGCAATCACCAGCACATAATTCGCACAACTACCGATCGGTATCAGAACTGAGGGAAATACACAATATAATTCAAGAGATTCAATTACATTATGCCAATAAAAGGGCTATCAAGAATAAATTACTACAAACTAAGTAAAACTTTTTGATAAAACTTTTATTGTCTATTAAGGGAGTTCATTTCATTATCTTCCTTATAAATTCTTTTTTTGTTTCGAAATTGTTTCGATGATCAAACTTTTGAAAACACAGATGTCGCTTATGATTGGTTTTCTAATCCCCTAAAATATTAAAGAAAAACTTATAAAAAGATGATGAAATGTATGAAAACTGTATGTTAAAAAAGGCTATTGACCTGACCGCACAATGAAATTAAAAAGATATATATCTACATATATAATATAGTTTAGTTTTCAACTACGGTGACCCCAACCTCCCGAATCGCATGCCAACCCCCACCAACCTAGACGTACAAAATGTGTCTCTGGGTGGTGCCATTTTTAAAACAATGACGCATCTACGGAAATAAATTACATTGAACTGTGTCTGCCCAGACTCATTACCAAGAAGATAGCCATCGATAGCAATATATGTTTTCTATATCATTTATATAACGATCGATTTCTGATTGCCATTTGCAGTAAGCAGTGAGCAGTGAGCGACAATGACTGAGAACGAGAACGAGGAGTTGATGAACAAGTACGGGAAGCCACTCCGCTATGATAAGAACTTCCAGGGACCCCGACAGCGGGACCGGAGCTGTACTGATGTGCCCTGTCTCTTGATATTCGTCCTTTTTCTCGTCGGCTGGGGTTTCATTGCCAACTACGCCTACAAACATGGGGATCTCAACCAGATAATGTCGCCCACGGACTCGTTCAATAGGAAGTGTGGCCTTGATTCCGGAGTCCTGGACAAGAATCACTTATTCTTCTTCGACCTGGGCAAGTGCATTAATCCGAGTGTGCCCCTCACGGGATGCCCAACCCCACAGGTAAGTGGATACACCATTTTCTTCCTAAGAGAAAGCCATCAAAATGCTTGATTTCCAACAGGTGTGCGTGAGAACCTGTCCCAGCCAGGACTTTATGTGGGACGATATGAAGAACAAATTCAGTTTCGAGGACCTTCGCAGTCGCCTCATATGCCAGACGGAGGAACTAAAGCTTGGAATGAGGAACAAAGACGACATTGAGCAGGCGATCAAGAACGATTTATGTGCCCGGTTTTACATGAAGAGCGAGCCATTCTTTAACCGCTGCCTTTCCGGGTTTCCGTCCCCGGGTTGCATCCGACGAAAGGTGGGACGGTTGCCCCGTGAGATCATTCCGTGGCCGGCAAATGCGAGTGCCCTGGTGCGGGATCTCCAGCAGGGGGAGTGCCTAAACCCTCAGGATGTCATCAAGGAGAAGATGAGTCAGGCCAACGATCTGCTGGCCCAACTAGTTGGTAATCTAATGTCCAACTTTTACAATGACACGCAAGATGCCCAGCGCATGGGTGAGGAGATTGGCGAGGACTTGATCAACTCCATGAATGTAATTCTGTGGGCCTGCGTCTGCACTCTGTTCGCCTCTCTGCTGTTCATTGCCCTGATGCGTTGGCTCTCCGGCCCCATTATGTGGTTCTCCATATTTGGCGTTCTAACCGGGCTACTGGTTGGGCTTTATTACTCCGTAAAGCAGTACATGTTCTGGGAGAAGGCGGCCACAGGCACAATACACGGACCGAATCTCTACTCTACGGTCAAGACCATTATGCAAAGTCCGAAGACCTGGCTATATCTATCCATTTTTATCGGTCTATGCTTTGTGGTAATCCTGCTGTTGGTGATTGTGTTGAGGAAGCGAATCCGCATCGCCATTGCTCTAACAAAAGAGGGAAGTAAAGCGGTAAGCAGCGTATACAGCACGGTTTTCTTTCCCGTCTTCTCCTGGGTGCTCTTCATCGCTGCCATAGTCTTTGCCATCGGAGTGGGCCTGTATTTGGGCTCCATTGGGGATCCCACCTTCCGCATGGTGCGTCAGCTGACGGACAAGGGCGAGGCGACCAATGAGCCGTGCATATGCACAGGACCTGCTTTTAACTACACGGTGGGAGCTCCCTGCGTTCCTCGAATCTTCGAACAGAATTGCTACAATGAGAATGACCGAAGGCCCTGCACAAAAACCACCTGCAGTTTTGAGAACATCAATAATCCGGCGAAAATTGAGTGGGCCATCGTCTATAACGTATTTGGCTTCTTGTGGCTGAGCTTCTTCATCTCTGGCTTCAGCTACATGGTTTTGGCCTCCACATTTGCGCGCTGGTACTGGACATTCAAGAAACGGGATGTGCCCTTCTTCACCCTGACCGGTGCCTTTTGTCAGACGGCCTTTTACCACCTGGGCACCGTGGCATTTGGCTCCCTTATACTGGCCATTTGTCGGATGATTCGCATTGTCCTGGAGTACATCGACCAAAAGCTAAAGAAGTACGACAACGCCGTGACCAGAGCCATACTCTGCTGCATGCGCTGCTTCTTCTGGCTTCTGGAGACCTTCCTGAAGTTCCTCAACCGGAATGCCTACATCATGTGCGCCATTCACGGCAACAACTTCTGCAGCAGCGCCAAGGACGCGTTCAACCTGATTATGCGTAACTTTTTGCGTGTCGTCACACTGGACAAGGTCACCGATTTCCTGTTCTTTTTATCGAAATTGCTGATTACCGCCGGAGCGGGAGTGTCGACTTTCTACTTCCTCGTCCGTTATCCACCCCAGAATGAACTCCATTACAATGCAGTGCCGACCACGGTCGTGGTAATTGCCTCCTTTCTCATAACGAGCGTGTTTTTCAGTGTCTACTCAACGGCGGTGGACACATTGTTCCTCTGCTTCCTGGAGGACTGCGAGCGAAACGATGGCTCGCCACAAAAGCCCTACTTTATGTCCAAGCAACTGATGAAGATTCTTGGAAAGAAAAATATACTTCCGCCTCGCCAGCAACGCGCTAAGTGAGGATTCCGACACGAAACTGCAGTGCAAATTTAAAAGTAATCGAAGTCATAAAAGATACACCCATAAAAAACATATATATATATATATATATATTTAAATTTTATGTATCCCGATATAGAACGGGTTGTGAGCAGTTGCTCAAGCCGCAGGCTGCAATACGGTTGCATGAAATGTGAACCATTTGCCAATACTCTTAATCTCTAATGTTAATGCTATTGTATATAATACGCCAGGATCTATATATGTGTATATCTAATAGATTTTTTGCGGCTAGACGTGCAAATGGACATGTGATAGGCGCTGACCATAAAGACCAAAAGCAATACAATACAAAACAAAAACAAACGATGTATGCAGGAAACACAAAGTACATATCTCACATTCATACTTCTTAGTTACGAATTAAACTCAATCACGTTATTTTCAGTTACATTATGATTTTTGAATTTAATAAAAATGAATTCCACCAAATCATCTTTTCTTTAAGTTTATTCTTTTTCGATTTGCATAATCCCACCTTTTCGCATTTGCAAAACGCTCAAATCATTCATTTTAAAAAGGCTGATATAAACAGGTAAACAACAATGAATGGCCGTGTCAACTAACTTTTGTAGTATTGAGTTGTAATTAATTCTTAGAATTGTACACAAAATAAATAATACTGCCCAAATGCGGTTTCGATTTATGATTTGATTACATGATAATGTCCTTGAGGACACTATCGCTGATATTTAGCAGATCGTCCTCGTCGCCATTCTGATTGAAATCGAAGAACGATAGATTTGGAACATTGACATCATTTTCCTTATTTGTTTCGGCCATAAACGCCTGGGATTCCTGAAAAATACTTTGATAAAAACCTTTTTTTTAGAACATACAAAACCACTTACCAATATGGTTATGTCGTTGACCTGCACTCGTGGTGTCAACTCCAGCTGCAGCTCGGCAGGTCCTGCCACCAAGGCATCTAGTCTGCCCGAAGGAGAAGTGCTCAAGTTTTGGTAGCTTTGGGAGGCATCCTTAAGCACCTTCATAACAGCAGCACTTTTGGCCATTAGCGAGTTTGTCGTTTCATTGGCAAGGCGCTCCACGCGAGTACATTCACTGCTGCTGAGTGGTGTGAAAGGAGCACGGGAATCTTCTACAGATTTCTGGGGAGAAGTCGACGGGGGCGCTGACGCTTCATCGAATCCGAACGAAGCTTGCATCTGCTTCCATTTGCTGCCCAAAGAAGAGATATTTGCTTGCGGGGCGTTCTTGGGTTTGTTTGTGTTTTTATGAATGGTGCGCAGCAATTCCATGGGATCGTTGATCTTGGACCGGTTCATTGTCCCATTAAGATCCACCCCAGTTGACAGGTCGAGCGCCTTTGGTTTGCGTGCGGAACGTGGAGGAGCGGGTGCTGTTAAAGGGACAATAAATATAATCTCCCAAGATTGTTCAGATTGTTACCTAATAAGCTAGTGGTAAACGCATCAAACTGCTTAGTATTGTAATCATCCTGAAGTGCTAGGCGCACTGGAGCAACGCCTCCACTGGCACCAGCCAGGTCGATCTTGATCGGTGGCGTGGACACAAATTTTGAGGCAATATCCTGGAAGCGCGTCTCCAACCGGGGCGTTGTAGGTGGTTGAAGTTGCGTCGAAGCCAGTGCACCCATCCTAACTGCATCGTCCTCCGCCTCCTTTCGCTCCCGCATCTGGTGGAGTTGCGTATTGAGCTCTTTCTGGACATTCGTCAGTTGACTCTCAATCTGGGCCACCTCGACTCGCAGCCCCTGAAGATCTGTGGTAACAAACTCGTTGGACTCGTTGTAGTGATCGTTGGCATCCAGTTGTTCGGCAACAGTGCCGCTGACTTGGTTGAAAGCCTTTAATAAAGCCTCAACTTTAGAGCCAACCAAAGGATCATGAAAATCTGAAATGCAAATGTTAAAGAAAGTTTTCCTATATAAATATATTACTAACCTTCTTCTGTAAACGTGTCAGAACCAAATATACCACGGAACCCATTTAGAACACTATCCACAGCTTCTTTCCTTTGATTGTGCTCCGCCTGCTTGGCTTGGAACTTTTCAATGTCCTCTTTCAAGCCGCACAGCGATTCCTCCAGTTTGAAATCCTTATCAGCGGCATGGGATATTTTTCGTTCCAAAGCCCCCCGGTTACTGGCCTCGAACTCCTCCAGACAGTTTTCGTCCAGAAGAAGCTCCTCGGGGATACCAGCTTCCCTTGCCAGGTCTGCTATTGTGCGCCTGATCTTCTGAGTATTGTTCTTCAAAAGAGCCATATTCTCCTCCAGATCTGCCACATACGCCGAGGCATACTCCTTCATCACAGCGTTCTGTCTGGCCATTACCTTAACGTCTACATTCTGCACCTCGGAATCTGCCAGCGACTTTTCCCGCTGCTTTATGAGCTCCCTTATCACAAAACCCACAAATTCCAGAAGGAAGTTAATGAACCTCATGCCACCAGGCATGACCACCAGATATGACTTGATGTTGGTCCATTGGAGTTGGTGTTTCTCGTTCAGATGCTTCAAATACTCCACGGTGCTGGAGCGAAAGTTTGCCTCCGACTTTTTATCGGTGATGGGCCAGAAGAAGCGTCGCTTAAACTCCGCCGGATCCAGCAGGCGGAATAGATAGTGCATTACATGGAAGAAGGCAGACTGGTTAGGCTTTAGGAACATGTCCCAGGTCAGGAGCTTCTTCATCTCATCGGGCATCGGGTGGACCAGTGTGAGACCCTGTAACATTCGGTAGAGTCGTTCGCTGTGATCCTTTTCTTCCGCCTTCCAGGGTGCGATGATTGTACGATCCATAGTTGGTCTTAACCTTTCTATTAAATTAAATTCCAAAATATGGCGGTTTTGTTTGAAGTTTCGGCTTTTTCCTAATTGGCTGTGTGACCAAACGTGAAAACTTTCTTTATCCCAAAAAATTGTTTAAAATTTTCTAGTTTTAAATTAAAACAAGTATTTCTGTTCAATAAATTTAATAATTCTTTTAAAAAGCAATTTTCTAAAGGAATTTACATATTTTACTAGCTATTCTGGTGAGGATTTTATTGGAAAATAAATCGTGAATTTCCAAAAGTTATTTTTTTTATATAACATAACAACTTATTTTGAATATGAAACCTTTTTTCATACATCAATTAATTTTTGTATTAAAAGTTTTATCTGCTATTTTAATTACAAGTTTTGTTTGTTAACCATTCTTTTATAAACTTGAAAAATGGCTAAATCGCCAAAATGGAAGCTCACGAGTCATGACTAAACCGCCAAAATCGTTGCTCAAAAATGTTTTAGTGTTTTCCAACACTTTTGTTTTCATAGTTTTCTTCGGTCGATTCGGTGGCTGGAATTTTGCTAACGGATTTAATTGTAATATTCAACTAATAGGTAATTAATTATTCCAAAGCAATTTAATTAGAGGCAAAGTCTGTATAAAATCCATGCGTTGACGAAAAGTCAATGCGGGTTTGTGGCACTTGGGAGGGGGCGTAATCTTTGACATCCGGGTCCAACGTAGCACTTTCTTTTTGTCTGCGCGGAGAAAAATCAATATGTGTATGGGTTGGGTATAAAAATCGAATCGAGATTTGAATATAGTATATATTGTAGATATCGCCCGACCCACCAACATTAATCATTGCAAAAATAGGGGATTTTTGCAAATCAGTTGGCATTTCTTCATAATTTTCTGGTTTGATTTGATTTT
The DNA here is from genome assembly GCA_035047645.1 of Drosophila merina. NCBI lineage: Eukaryota > Metazoa > Arthropoda > Insecta > Diptera > Drosophilidae > Drosophila > Drosophila merina. Next base: position 27,668,190 of record JAWNPH010000002.1, read on the forward strand.
GATTTGATTGGGTTTCTAAATAATATTTTCAGACATCTGTGACGACAGGCGGCCACAATGGGTTCCCTGTTCCGAAGCGAGGAAATGGCCCTGTGCCAGTTGTTCCTGCAAAGCGAGGCGGCCTATGCCTGTGTCTCGGAGTTGGGTGAGCTGGGACTGGTCCAGTTCCGTGATGTAAGTAGTAATTCATTCTTTTATTGCTTGAAAACGTATATAATTTCCTCATAAATCTACAGCTCAATCCCGACGTAAACGCCTTTCAACGCAAGTTCGTCAATGAGGTGCGTCGTTGCGATGAAATGGAGCGCAAACTGCGCTACTTGGAGAAGGAGATTAAAAAGGATGGAATTCCCATGCTGGATACGGGCGAGAGTCCCGAGGCACCCCAGCCCCGCGAGATGATCGATCTGGAGGTAACCAGATCTCCCTTTTTTTTATCCCCTTTTATTGACATGAAAATTAATCTTAAACTTGTATGGTTTCCTTCGCTGCCGTTTAGGCCACTTTCGAGAAACTGGAAAACGAGTTGCGGGAGGTGAACCAGAATGCCGAGGCTTTGAAACGCAACTTCCTGGAGCTGACGGAGCTGAAGCACATTCTGCGGAAAACCCAAGTGTTTTTCGACGAGGTAAGCATCGTCGGGCCATAATGGATATCGGGCCATAAGCTAACAAAAGAGGCATGGTTTTGTACTAATATCGAAACCAAACTGAGCTGGGTAAACTCTTTTTCCACATAACATATGGCGGCCACAGAATAAGCCACCGACTAACCAACTTATCTCTAAGCAATAACCCCGAAAAAGTCCCGACCAACAACACAAGTGTGGCAGCCACGGCAAACGTTATCTCTCCCCCCAGAATTACACAAAGAAAATAAATATATATATTATATATAATATATATAATATCTGCATGCAAAATCCACCTCCTCTTTCTCCGTTTCCAATGGCAAACAATGTGTGCTTTACCACTGAAGTTTCATTTTTGTATATATTTCTATTATTTCTAATTGATATCAGTTAGTGGTTATTGTTTTGTGTCAGATATTGTTCCCAGTTCCCAAAGCTACTACAGATTTGAATTTAAGTTTCTTTTACATTTTAAAGGATGTGTATTTCTATACCACTTTGCTTTCTATTGTTTATATTTTTAGATGTATTTACCTGCTTATTGTTTAGTATTAATCATTTGATATTTTCGGTTATTTTATTATGCGTTTTTTACATTTTGTTTTTCCATATCAATCAATTTACAATCAATCAATCAATCAATCAAACCACCCCGACCAATAAACAAAAAAACACAAAAACTGCACGCACCAAACACAAAACACCGAAACAATAAAAAACAATCACCAATGAATCACCCACTCACCACCTGCCTGGTTGTGTTGTGGTTGTGGTTGGAAGTCGGTGCCCACGGTGTACAAGTCAAGTAGCGCCTACTCATCCGCCAAATATCGGCGCTATCTGCAGATGGCCGACAACCAGAACGAGGACGAGCAGGCGCAGCTGCTGGGCGAGGAGGGTGTCCGTGCCAGCCAGCCGGGCCAGAATTTGAAGCTTGGGTAAATATTGAAGTGGACCGCGGACCAATGACCCTAGACCCTGGACACGAGATCGGGGGAAAACTAAACTCAGGCTAAGACCCGCTCGCTCTCGCTCTCCTGCTCCTCTCATATATCTTTGTTTTTTTTGCTGCTGTTTCCCATCGATGAGTGTTCTGTTTCTGTGTGTAATTGTTGTCTATTGGATAGGCTATCGAATATCGAATCGAATCGAATATCTTCCAAACATAAAGCACATATTCTATCAGTTTGCTCTGGTGTCGGTTTCCCATTCCCATACCTATATTTCCCCAATCCATAATCCACAATTTTAACCACGATTCGGAGATGGTTCTACTAACGTTCACTTAAGTGTTAACCCAAAAGCTAACCCCAAGTACGAAGTCGAAATGAACTTTGCCAACAATTTCTAGCAAGAAGGCGGCGTGAACCAAACCACCGAGTCGATGACCCGCGCCTTGATAACGGATGAGGCGAGGTCGGCTGGTGCCTCCATGGGTCCCGTGCAGCTCGGGTATGTATCCTGCATTCAGCTGGTAGCATCCAAGATTGGGCAGGCGCACATTCGGCTATTAAAAGCTCTTTTGAAAAAGGATATATTTGTTGTTAAGGATTTAAGAAGCAAAATTGTTAAAACCGACTATTCCTAAGGGATATTACTCGTAGTATCAAGAAAATAGAGTAAAAACTTGTTTTAGAATAATATTATAAATATATAAGCCTGCCCAATAGAGCTTTTACTGTACATATAGTAACCTTTTTTGCCTCTTAACCGACGAATTATCACACAAAATTATTGCTTTCCTCCGCCAATGCCAAAAACTAATCAAACGCAAAACAACTGCTGCGCCGCAATAATAATTTATGAAACAAAAAACTATAACCAGCTTGGAGTCTTTGGGACTTTCGAGCAATAATTTTCTGTGTCAGATATCTTCAAAATATCAAATAATACAAAAAATAATGTCAAAATTAAACGCCATTCTTTTATGTTCCTCTTTCTTCTCTACCCACACTAAAAACTAAAATGTCCAACCACAAAAATTGTCGAAAAATATTTAGTTACATGGAAAAATCGAACGAACGGGAGGATTATCTTCCATGGTTGGTACCCTGACCCTTCAATCAATCAATCAAATTACCAGACTAGGCCAAACCAAACAATCAAAACTCGAATCCATTAGTCAACTTAAATCGCTCATCAATCGTCTATTTGTCGGTATTCGTATCGATCGATGTATCTATCAGCTGTATATATATTAGAGACATGTCATTAGCTTCGCTCGCTTTCCCGCATCCCGTTTACTTCAGCGTTCTAACGTGTCACCTAAGCCCACCCTCAACCACATCCACACCCGCATCCATGAATCCTGAATCGCATTTGTGGATCCTTTAAATCCCTGTTCCTTGCTCCCTGCTCTCGCCTCGCCTCGCGCGTCCATTGGTTACTTGTGCTTGAGAGTTTAGTTTTCCTTGTTTGTCGTAAATAACTCTGTTCGGAATGACTGTATAAACTGCCTTTTCCAAGATTGCGTCTCTAATCGATTTTATCCTCAGCTTTGTGGCTGGCGTTATTCTGCGGGAGCGGCTGCCGGCCTTCGAGCGGATGTTATGGCGCGCCTGCAGGGGCAATGTCTTTCTCCGACAAGCCATGATCGAGACACCGTTGGAGGATCCCACTAATGTAAGTCCAAGACCCAAAAAACATGATTTAAATATATTAATCCTTTTTCCGATTCCAGGGCGATCAAGTGCACAAGTCGGTTTTCATCATCTTTTTCCAAGGCGACCAGCTGAAGACGCGAGTCAAGAAGATCTGTGAGGGTTTCCGTGCCACGCTATATCCTTGCCCAGAGGCTCCCGCCGATCGTCGTGAGATGGCCATGGGCGTGATGACGCGCATCGAGGACCTGAACACTGTCCTGGGTCAAACGCAGGATCACCGTCATCGTGTCCTGGTCGCTGCTGCCAAGAACCTGAAGAACTGGTTCGTAAAAGTGCGCAAGATCAAGGCGATCTATCACACTCTGAATCTCTTCAATCTGGACGTCACCCAGAAGTGTCTGATCGCCGAATGTTGGGTTCCTCTTCTGGATATTGAGACCATTCAGTTGGCTTTGCGTCGTGGTACTGAAAGATCGGGCTCATCGGTACCGCCCATTCTCAACAGGATGCAGACGTTTGAGAATCCTCCGACCTATAACCGGACGAACAAGTTTACCAAAGCCTTTCAGGCCCTGATCGATGCCTATGGAGTGGCCAGCTATCGCGAGATGAATCCGGCCCCTTATACTATCATTACGTTTCCCTTCCTATTCGCTGTCATGTTTGGCGATCTGGGTCACGGTGCTATAATGGCGCTCTTTGGACTCTGGATGATTCGCAAGGAGAAGGGGTTGGCAGCTCAGAAAACGGACAATGAGATCTGGAACATCTTCTTTGGCGGTCGCTATATTATTTTCCTCATGGGCGTTTTCTCGATGTACACTGGCTTGATTTACAATGACATATTCTCAAAGTCCCTGAACATTTTTGGATCCCACTGGCACATGTCGTACAACAAGTCGACGGTGCTGGAGAACAAGTATCTTCAGCTCAACCCCAACGGCGATTACGAAGGAGATCCCTACCCGTTCGGCATGGATCCCATTTGGCAAGTGGCCGGCGCCAATAAAATCATTTTCCACAACGCTTACAAGATGAAGATCTCGATTATTTTCGGCGTCATTCACATGGTCTTCGGTGTCGTAATGAGCTGGCATAATCACACCTACTTCCGGAACAGGATCTCCATGCTCTACGAGTTCATTCCCCAGCTCGTCTTCCTGCTGCTGCTTTTCTTCTACATGGTCCTGTTGATGTTCATCAAGTGGATTAAATTCGCAGCTACCAATCCGAGTGAGAATCGAAAGTTATTGATTGTTGAAGGGAAAGTCTTATTATTGTTATTCCATTGTTTAGAGCCCTATTCCGAAGCGTGCGCACCTTCTATCCTGATTACGTTCATCGACATGGTTTTGTTCAACACGCCCAAAGATCCTCCCGAACATTGCGAAACGTACATGTTCTTTGGTCAAAAATTTATCCAGGTGCTCTTCGTGCTCGTGGCCGTTGGCTGCATTCCCGTGATGCTGCTCGCCAAACCTTTGCTGATTATGCAGGCTCGCAAACAGGCCAATGTAAGTAGCTTCTGATCTGATCTGATCCGATCTGGAGTACAGTATTCTGTGTAGTCATCGCTCATCGAAAAACAACCCGCACTCGCTCCCACAACACATTAACGTATATCGGCACATCCTTGTATCCACAAAATACTAACTGCTTCTTTTTTATTTGTGCCCTTGACTAACCAAAATTAAAACCAAAAACCCAACTCGAATCCACTAAACTAAACCAAACACCCGAATCCACACTTCAAAGGAAGAGGTTAGTTGTGTCGTTTTTGCTTTTTAATTTGAACTTTTTTAACTTTTAAGAAAGTTACTAGAAGATCCCCGATTTTAGGTCAAAATTATAATGAAAGAAATAAGAGAAAAGCTAAAAAAGTTCAAATTTAGTGTCCCTTATAGTGGTAAACCACCATAAGACCCTATTTAATACGCTTCCTTTTTCAGGTTCAACCCATTGCTGGAGCCACATCAGATGCTGAAACTGGCGGTGTTTCCAATGGCGGCTCCCATGGCGGTGGTGGCCAGCATGAAGAGGAGGAGGAGCTTTCGGAGATCTTTATCCATCAGAGCATTCACACCATCGAGTATGTTCTGGGCTCTGTTTCCCACACCGCCTCCTATCTGCGATTGTGGGCTCTATCCCTCGCCCATGCACGTGAGTTTGAGGATTCAAGGATTCAAATCCAAAATGTTTTCTACTTTTAAAACTGCCTTGCAGAGTTGGCTGAGGTGCTGTGGACCATGGTCCTGTCCATTGGCTTGAAACAGGAGGGCTGGCTTGGAGGCATCATCTTAACGTGCGTCTTTGCCTTCTGGGCCATTCTAACCGTTGGCATTTTGGTTCTAATGGAGGGTTTGTCTGCCTTCCTGCACACTCTACGTTTGCACTGGTAGGTTGAAAGCAACTAAAATATATACTAAAGTTTTAATAATTTACCCATTTATAGGGTCGAGTTCCAGAGCAAGTTCTACAAGGGCCAGGGATATGCCTTCCAACCCTTCTCTTTCGACGCCATCATTGAGAACGGAGCTGCTGCCGCTGAGGCCGAGTAAATGGATCAGAATGGTGGCGTTCAGTAGATGCCATTGGCATCCAAAGCAAAACCAAAGCATGTTGAGAGTCTCATTGCGTTATGCACCAGCATATGAAATTAACTATTCTAATAAGCAGATCTAAATACCTAAATATTTAAATGGAATTTACAATACAATTAAAAGTAACCAGAAATATGTACGCTTTAGTGTTGAATTGTCGTGAATTTATCTATCCCATAATAGTCCCCAATGTAATCAATGTTCTGCGTAGACGTTCATCGTGTTTATTAACTATACTCGTATACTCATAAATAAATATATTGTAAAATAACCAACCCCATAGGGGCTGGTACTAAAAAACAAGAAATATTACTGCTTTGAGGGAATGACAATTATTTCATTGACTGCCGAAACGAATTTGTTCATGTTCTCAGGATGGGTTTCGTATGGTTTTAGGGCACTAAAGTCTAATGTGGTCAGTTGCTCATCCAAATCAGTAACTTTTGTGTAATAGAGATAGTTTTCTCGGGCCAATTGCCGTGCCAGCTCCCATTGATGGTTGTCCATTAACTGATCGTTGATCACAATTAGACCGTGCTTATTGTTATTCAATATATCCATGCAGGTTCCGGCTCCGGCATGGCCTATTATCAAGTCGGCATTTCGAATATCCTCTCTGTTCGGACGGAATTTATATTGTTCTATTTGGAGTCCGTAGGTTTCGCTTATCAGTTGGACTGCTTCTTGGGTGAGAGGTTGCGAGTTACCATGTTGAATGATGAGTTTATGGCATTTTCGAGACTGCAATGCTTTTAGTGTGGCTTCTGAGGATATCGCTTGTATCAGAGCATCGAATTTTGTAGTCCCGACGGTAATATAAACCGTCTTTAAATCCATTTTTTCGAGCAAGTCGTGTGTTGGCAAAATAAAATCAGCTGATTAAATCGCTGCTTCTTCTTTCCTAGCCATTCACACATGAAGCTTACACGTAAAAGACTTTCTGTTACATGTAAAATGTAAAACATCCAGCAATGAGATCTCTCGAGCCTTCGGGTTGCCTCGAGCATGTTGCAAAGTGCGCAGGAATATCGGACCTCTCTTTCTGGCTCATGTACACCATACGAGGGCCTATAGAACATGTTGCAAAGTGCAGGTTCGGTTCGGGAAATTCGGTAGGGAAATGGCCCGCGCGCCAAATTCAAAATTTTCAAATGTTATTCCGCATCTTTCCGTTACGCGAAGCGGTTGTGTCTGCTGTCTGTGCTGCTGCCTCTCGTCCAAATAAGTTTTAGTTAGTGAGAGGCTGTGGAACAAATTGGATTTTGATTAGTCAGTGATTTGTTTTTAAAGCAATAAGCGTGCCATAAAATATATATAATTCCTGTAACCGCACTAGTGTTTATTGTAATTGTGTTGGTGTTTTTTGGTTTAGTGTGGGTGTAGGTAACCGCAACCTGCATTTGTGTCGCGCCAGCATAACGGTTCCAGGACGGAGTGAAACGGTAAATTCAATTATTCTCACGTTCAGGTCTGTTCTCAGGTCTGTGGGTGTTTGTGCACTTGTATTTACAGTTTGGAAAAATTGTATTTAGTATTTTTAAAAGTTTTCCAAAACTTGGGTATTTTTACAGAACCCTTTTTAAGAACCCTTTTAAAATCGAAATTTTCTAAGCAATTCTGTATTTAAGAATAAAAAAAGGATTGTTAGACTAGTTTTTTTTATTGTGTAAATACCGGCTGCTGTTTGCACGTTGCTTGTCGAAAGGTAATTGACTAATCAACACTTTCGTTTAATTGGGTTTTTATTTCTGCACGCTTTGCGTACCAATTTGTTTATTTTGCAAACAGTTTTTCAAGTTTGCTCGGCATCTGGAATCGATTAATGGAAACAAACAGTATTCAGGCGTGCGTTGAGAACTAAAAAGAAAATAAAATACATATTATAAATAGTATAAATTAGTTTTTTTTATGCGGATCTCACGCAAAAAGCATAAAAATGTTTCTCCCTTTAGGAAGAGATCTCCGGCACTATTGACCATCCAAATTTGTGGAAATCCACTGGGCAGTGGCCGAAATTCAATTAGAGCACCCGTGCAAATTGTGTGGCGGCCCGGCCAGCGATCGGCGGTTTATTTCCGATCCCCCACCCCCTGAACTAACACCCCCGCACACTTTCACTCAACGGCCAATAAATTTGGTTCTCGCGGATTTTTTTTTTCACGTCCAGGAGAGCAGACGAGCGAGCGAGCACGCTGAGCGATTAAATTTTTATTTCTTGATCGTGGGTGTACGGGGAACAGCCAATATTTACAAGTCTTCCGCCGGTCCATCTTCCATCCCACCACCCCTCCCCGCACATGTTTTTCGACGATTTGTCAATGTCCGCTTTCCCGCCCGCAGGCAATCCATGTCCTTGTCTTAACTAATTGATCACACTTAACAAAATTAAGTGCTTATAATCAATCTTTTTAATATATAGTATGTAGTATATTTAAGGAAATTACAAAAAAAAAAAATCAACAAAGCTTGTTTTATTTTTTAGTTTTAAATATAGTTTTAAAAACACTTTAAAATCCCTTTAAGCTTTTTCCGCTTTTCCTTGTGTAAAAAACGTATACAATTACCAAATTAAGTGCTTATAATAAATCTTTTCGATTTATAGTATATAGTTTATGTTTCTGTTTGAAAACTTTTAACAAAAAAATAAAAAAAATGTATTTTTTTTTATTTTAAAATACACTTTAAAATAACTTTAAGCTCTTCCCACTTTTCCTTGTGTAAAAAAACGTAAACTATCACCATATGCTGAATCCAGCAAAGCCATCGGCTTACACGCAGTTTATCAATGAAATATTGCTATAAATTGGATCCCCAATGGGTCGAATGGGTCGACACCCGGAGGGGGGCACCCACCAGGAGGCTGTTGCGGGTGACATCGTATCATTTGCAGCCTTATTTTAATGAAGGTCATCGTGTCAGCATCTGGCTTGACTTCTGTCCACGCTTGGCGTCGTCCTCGTTTAATTGCAATAATTTGCAAAAACAAAAAATAGTAACAGCGTCGGATAAAGGAGAAGAGCCCCGGCTGGGGAGAGGGCGAGGCAGTGGAGGAGACAGACATCAGCAGATCAAATTAATGCCATAACTCAATTAGCCGACCGACCGACGGACGGGCGTATTTGCATGAATATAAGTTGATGATTTACGAGGCTGTTGTTGCCCCGCCAATTTGTGCTTAAACTTTTGCCAATTGATAATAGCACAGGGAGTTCTGACGTCTGCCACGAGATGAATCGCTCTTCGTTCTTCGCAAAATCTCGGGAGGAAACAAGCATATAGTCTAGAGCACCCTGAAGAATATGTCTCAAGGGGCGTTGACATTCCGATAACCCAATAAAGCTTTGCTTAGTATAAATCCAAACATATTGTAGAACATGGATTCAACAAAAACTAAATCGGACTATGTTGGGTTCTGGGTTTGGAAGAAACGGAAGAAGTGCGGCAGATTAACCAGGATCGTACTATCCTTGGGCCTGGAATAACCGGAAGAGGTGCCAGGAAGTTAACCACAAACTTAATCGGACTATCTGTGGCATCTGAGACCGAACCGCACCGAAGGAAGTGCATCTGATTAACCACAAACTAAACCCGGACTAGCTCTGGGATCTGGAATAACCAAAAGAAGTGCGTCGGAAACGATCGGTTACCACAACTCACCTGACTTTATGGGAAATGTCTAGAATTTAAATATATATTAACTTTATGGTCTGGCCATTGGGGAAACTCCCCTCATCGTATAATACCCATCTGACCAGGTGCATGTGTATCTGCAACAAAAAACCCGCCGGGTGACATAAGTTCGCCTAACAAAAGCCAGTTATTTATTATTAAACTAGACGCGTAAAACAGCAGAGCAATTTTGTTCAGTTTTTATATCCGATAGCTCCGAAAAAAACACATTTCAAAGCCTACAAAAATCTATAATTTCAATAATTCTAATAAAAATTTAAGCTGTTTCGGTGTGATTTTTATTGCAATTTGTTTGGGAAATAACAGTCTTGCTTGAAAGAGATTTATTTAGTTAATTTATTATTGAGTTAATTAAACGGTTACGTCCCTCAGATTGTCTGAAAAACTCCTTAGTCCAGCCCTTTCTGTGGCTTCCCTTGTCAACCGCAAGGACATGACACATGCCCCCGGCGACGCTGCAAGGGGTTGCACTTCGTGGCCAAAGAAACCACTTAAGTGGAACAGAGATTGCTAAATGGGCAACCTGCAGCTGGATATCACATTACGGAAGTGGAAGTGGTGGCTAAGATCCTTAACGAGACATAAACTCCTTCCTGCTTTCAAGGATCCGAGTTGTCTAGAGTTTAATTTCAGTGAAACTTTTTTTGTCTGCTAAAATAATCAAAGAAGATATTTCGTAATCTTTTGCAGTCACCATGGTCGTGAAGGAGATGCCGCTCCATGAGAATCTCAGCATGGAGAACCGATCTACCAATGCTGCCACGCCCACTACGACAACTACCTTCTCGCGGTCAGGACGAAGCTTTAACCTTTCCCTAACCACGGCTGTCCTGCTGGCGTCCTTCTTCATCTGCACCCTAATGGCGGTGGGCTTCATAGTCTATAATTTTGCTACCTGTGCTGAGATGCAGTCGGAGGATGGCGAGGAAGTGATCTGCACCAGAGTCCACCATCACAACAAGATGAAGTCTGGTCAGGATGTCGGGGCGCCCAAGTACGACCGAGACGTCCGCTTGCCGCGCTCCATCCGTCCGCTGAAGTACAACATCACCCTGGAACCGCACCTCAGTGGCAACTTTAGCTTCTCCGGCAGTGTCCAGATCCGAATCCGAGTCCTAGAGGACTGCTACAACATCACCATGCATGCCGAAGAGCTCAACATCTCGCGGAGCGATGCTGCAGTCCATCGTGTTCTGCCGGGCGGAGAACTCGACGGGGACAGTCTGAGGATTCACAAGCAATATCTGGTCGGAGCCAAGCAGTTCTTTGTCATTGAATTGTACGACAAACTGCTCAAGGGTGTGGAGTACGTGGTGCACCTGCGATTCGGAGGAATCATTCAGGATTATCTGCAGGGTTTCTACCGCAGCTCCTACGAGGTTCACAACGAAACGAGGTGGGTTTGGAACCTCAAAATGGAAGAGTAATTTGTTTTAATTTATTCTTTTCATTTAGGTGGGTGGCTTCCACACAGTTCCAGGCCACAGACGCCCGTCGTGCCTTCCCTTGCTTCGACGAGCCTGCTCTGAAGGCCAACTTTACGTTACACATTGCAAGACCCAGGAACATGACGACCGTTTCCAATATGCCCATTGTCTCCACCAACGATCAGTAGGTTTTATCCTTACATTGTCAATCAAGATACTTATTTATATTTATCCTTGCAGTCCCACCATTCCCAGTTATGTTTGGGATCACTTTGCCGAATCCCTGCCCATGTCCACCTACTTGGTGGCCTACGCCATATCCGATTTTACGCACATTTCCTCCGGCAACTTCTCCGTTTGGGCTCGAGCAGATGCCATTAAGTCCGCCGAGTATGCCCTGTCAGTGGGTCCCAGGATCTTAACCTTCCTCCAGGACTTCTTCAATACGACATTCCCGCTGCCAAAGATCGATATGATTGCCTTGCCGGAATTCCAGGCTGGGGCTATGGAAAACTGGGGTCTCATCACCTTCAGGGAGACGGCAATGCTCTATGATCCTGGCGTGGCCACGGCCAACAACAAACAGCGTGTAGCCTCGGTTGTGGGCCATGAATTGGCTCATCAGTGGTTTGGCAATTTGGTGACTCCCAGTTGGTGGTCGGATATTTGGCTAAACGAGGGTTTTGCCAGCTACATGGAATACCTAACGGCCGATGCAGTGGCTCCGGAATGGAAGCAGTTAGATCAGTTCGTGGTCAATGAGCTGCAGACTGTTTTCCAACTGGATGCTCTTTCCACATCCCACCAGATCTCCCACGAGGTTTTTAATCCGCAGGAGATTTCCGATTTATTTGACAGGATTTCGTACGCCAAGGGTTCAACTATTATCCGGATGATGGCTCATTTCCTAACTAATCCAGTATTCCGACGGGGTCTCAGCAAATACTTGAAGGAGATGTAAGTTCAACGCTTAACCTTTTAAAATTGAATACCAAAACAGTTCTTATTTTTCAGGGCTTATAAATCCGCGACTCAGGATGATCTTTGGCGCTTCCTTACTAACGAGGCTAAGTCTTCTGGACTGCTAGATCGCAGCAGAAGTGTAAAGGAGATCATGGACACGTGGACCCTTCAAACGGGCTACCCCGTGGTCAAAGTTTCGCGCCATCCATACTCAAACGCCATCCGCCTGGAGCAGGTTCGCTTTGTGTACACCAACACCACCAGGGAGGACGAGAGTCTTTTGTGGTGGATACCCATAACGTTTACCACCGACTCGGAGCTGAACTTCGCCAATACGCGACCAACGACTTGGATGCCCCGCACAAAGCTGTACGAGTTGGAAAACCGGAATCTTTCCACTGCCAAGTGGTTTATCTTTAATATCCAGCAGACTGGCTACTATCGCGTTAACTATGATGCGGATAATTGGCGAGCCATTACCAATCATCTAATGGATGTTGAACACTTTGAAGCGATTGGTCCAGCCAATAGGGCCCAGTTACTCGATGATGTGATGAACCTGGCGAGGGGTTCCTATATCCCCTACGAGACGGCAATGAATCTAACACGCTACCTGGGCCATGAGCTGGGTCATGTGCCATGGAAGGCGGCCAGCAGTAATTTTATTTTTATCGATTCCATGTTTGTCAATTCAGGCGATTATGATTTGCTCAAGGTTTGTCTTCGCAGAGTTTTTGTTTTCAATTTTATATTAATTTTTTTATTTCACCCAGAACTACCTGTTGAAGCAGTTGCAGAAGGTGTATAACCAGGTGGGATTCCAGGATTCGCAGGGCGAGTCAGAGGACATTTTACTTAAACTGAAGCGCTCGGATATTCTAGCTGTGGCCTGTCATTTGGGCCACCAGGAGTGCATATCCGAGGCCAGCAGACACTTCCAGAATTGGGTGCAAACTCCCAATCCAGATGCAAACAATCCGTAAGAAACTACAAGTCGGACGTCTTTTTTATTATTAATTCTGACAATGATTTGTTAATAGAATTTCCCCAAATCTCCGGGGAGTTGTATACTGTGCGGCTATACAATATGGAAGCGAATACGAGTGGGACTTTGCTTTCGATCGTTACTTAAAAACGAATGTGCCCGGTGAAAAGGATCTGCTGTTGAGTGCTCTCGGCTGCTCCAAAGAACCCTGGCTGCTCTACCGCTATCTGCGCCGCAGTGTCGTCGGTCAGCACATTCGAAAACAGGATCTGTTTCGGGTCTTTGCAGCCGTCTCCAGTACTGTGGTTGGCCAACAGATTGCCTTTGATTTTCTGCGCAATAACTGGCAGGAAATCAATACCTAGTAAGTCCTTAGTATCCTTTAATTCGAAGAGACTTAAAAATTATGGAATCTTTTTAGCATGGGATCGCAGATGTCACACATTCATACGCTCTTCAAGTTGGCCACCAAGCGGTTCAATTCAAAGTTCCAACTGACTGAGTTTGAGAATTTCGTGAAAGATGCCCAATGGGAGGTCGGCAGGTCAGTCCAGCAAATTGTGGAGCAGATCGAGACCAGTGTGGACTGGATGAACCGCAACTACAAGTCCATCGTCAAGTGGCTGCAGAACGAGGAGCGGGCACGGGCGTAAGGAGCAAGGATTTGAGGCGGCTTGGCTGGGTCAGGACTGCAGCAGTATTAGATTTCGCAGCTGCAACTGCATTTATGTCTAGTGTTTATGTCGATTGTTTTACCATTTCAGTTTCGCCAAAGAAAACAGGATACTTTGGCGCATCGTCCAGAGCTAAACTTCTTATCTTTTCATAACAATTATGAGAGTCTTGTATTTTTAATTTCTTATCTACTTGTATTTGTACTTAAATGTAAATGTAAATGTATATGAAATTATATGATTATTTATCACAAAATCGAAAAGTTGTCTTTATTGGTTTAAAATGGACATTTTGTATTGAATTTTATTCTATTTTGAATCTTAAAAATACTGGACATTTTTCTATTACTTTAGTACTTAAATAATATACCCAGTTTTCTTCCTAAATTTATTTCAAGTCAGAAGTTTTAAGGTTACCACATCCCTATAAGAAAAGTTCTCAGTCTAGATTATTCTTCTTTTAAATCCTTTTTTACCCTTTGGGGTAATCTTATCACATTTGCAAACATAAGGGTGCCTATAAAAACCAACACGGTGCCCAGCCAGTGGTATAAGGTGAAGGGATTCCTAAAGTAAACTATGGAAAACACCAACGAGATGAACTTACGGAGGGTCAAGATGAGAGTAACCGTGAGGGAACTGCACTCGGTTGTCAGAGTGTACACGGAACTGATGCAGAGATGCTGGGCCAGAACATTGCCCAGTAGAAATACCAAAATAAGTGGCACAGCGAGATCAAATACAGGCACTTTAAAGGACTCCCCCTCAAATGCCAGGAGCCAGTGCGTCCGTATATTTTCGTGCATCAGGAAGAAGGCAGGAAGCGGCAAAAGATGGGTGTAGTACAAAGCTTCCCGGGCACACTTCCCATGTTTGCGGTATAGCAGTTCCTGGGTGATGCCCATGAAAGAGGAAATGAATAGAGCAACTACCAAGAGAACTACGCCAACCAGCCACCAAAATATATCCGCATCCGATGAGTGTTCCCTCTTTGCGCCTAAATCCGGGCTGGAGAAGTAGGTGCAGATGAATATTCCAATGCTGATCATGACCACCGATATGTACTGACTGATCCTATAGCTCCGCTTCAGAATCAGGGTTCCCAGGCACATGTTTGAGATCAGGGAGCCTCCTCGAATAATCATATGCAGCGTCATGGGAACATTGAACTCAAAAACGTAATTATTACACACACTTGTAATGAAAAACATCAGCACCAACAGCCCGTAGTCCCTTAAGCTAATGATTCGCTTGGCCAGGCCGAATTTCGAGGTAAATATAAAGCCCTCCAGGGCAATAAATGCAAACTGGGCAGCGGTTATCAGATTTCCAGCGCCGGGGTCCAGCTTCACCAGCAGTTCCAGGAAGACGACGCCACTGCAACATCCCAGAAAAACGCCTCCAATGGCCAAAATGGCTCGGACACTCAAAATCATGGTTCCAACTAAAATTATCTACTAATCTGAGCCATGATGAGCTTTCCAGCCAACTTTCTTTTTGGCCAGAATCGGAACATGTAAATGTAAACA
This sequence comes from Drosophila merina, assembly GCA_035047645.1. Taxonomy (NCBI): domain Eukaryota; kingdom Metazoa; phylum Arthropoda; class Insecta; order Diptera; family Drosophilidae; genus Drosophila; species Drosophila merina. The sequence goes on from JAWNPH010000002.1 coordinate 27,683,292, forward strand.
AAAGGCCAACAGGTGGTTATCGATATCGGTATTACCTGTGCCATCTCTACAATCAAATATTGTTCCACAGCTGACTCAAAAATTGAATGGAACTTGGACAGCTGATAACAAATTTTTGAAGAAAAAATATTACACGGAACAAATTAGGCCTGAAAGCGATATTGGTAATATACAAAAATATAATTTTTAATTATTTAAATACATATACATATAGCCGAATTGAATAAGTTAAAAAAAGTATTTTTTCCAATAGTCTTTTGATAATAAAAAGTGAAAATAGAAAAAGATAAATTAACCATATTGGGAAATGAAAGATTTTAGTTTAATCACAATCAAAACAGGTGGTGCCTCACAGTCTTGACAACATTTAAAAATACAATGAAATGTGGTTGAAGGACAAAAAAAAGTTTTGTGCTGATTCGAAAGTTCATCTCTGCTTTTTGTCTAGCAGGGCAAGGATTCTGTCCAGTTTCTCAGTTTGCTTGGCCTCGAAATCGTTTAGCCGTTTGGTAATTAACTGGTTGAGCTGGAGAAATCTTTTGTCAATGAGATCCTTGATTACTGAGAGGTCGGTGGTCGCTGCCACATCCTTTAACTCCGGCTTCTCTGTTTTTTTTGTCTCCTCCTTGGCCATACTACCCGCTGCCTTTTGCAATATGTCCTGGACGTTCTGAATCTCCACAGGCCTTGGCAATTGTGTGGTTATGCCGTTGGGGTTAGGACCAATGTGCAACATGGCTCCGTATATGCAGATCTCGTTGGCGCAAGTCAGCATTTTTAGATTTAGAACCGCAATGCCTGATCGATCTATTTGCATGTCGTAACGGTAGGGACGCACGGGTACATCCGCGTCCTCGTCCTCGACACAGACCCCATATACGGTTTCAAGGTACTCTTGCGTGGGTCCAATAAACAGCTCTAGCTTGAGAGCACTGCAAACCAGCGTTAGAGCGGCTATTTTGAAACGTGAATTGATTTGAAAGCGCAGTTCGCAGGGCGGAGGCGGATTTTCGCTGTTTGCAAATAAGACGGCGCGCTCCTCATTAATTACATCGTCCAGCTCGGGCCTGGGGACAAAGGAATTGGAATATTAGTAAACAGAAACCAGTTTTGGGGGGCGTGGAATCCTTTGTCTCACTTCACAAAAACATCGTCGTCTACCAGACGGGTGACCACCAGATGGGACAGTTGATTTCCGGCAGTTTGGGGCCAATTACAGCGGGCTGTGACCTTCTCGCACATGGTTTAATACAAAACAAAATCCACGGTAATGGGGAAAAAACTAATGTTTGAAAAAAATCGTTTTCCTGCCTAAGCGCAAATCAAAACACAAGAAATCAGAGATGGTCGCCAGTCCGATAACAATCGGGTGGGGGGCCGGGCTGCCAACCCGCACAGAAACCACCCCCAACTTATCGATAGCGCCCCCGTGACAGCTGCGACCTTGGAGGGCCGCTGTAGGTCAAATTTCAGCAGATTTTCAATTGGAAATCGCAGAGCAAAGCCAATACGCGGCTGACCAAGTGTACACAATTCTCCGCAGATTAATCCAATCGTCTAATAATATGGGTGGAAAGTACAAGATCGTGATGGTCCGCCACGGCGAGTCCGAGTGGAACCAAAAGAATCAGTTTTGCGGCTGGTACGACGCCAATCTCAGCGACAAGGGTGAGTAGGATTACATCAACGAAAGTCCAATTTCCACAGACCCAATTATTCTGGTTTAAAAAATTTTAAAATATCAAAAATAACGGGTAATGATCTTGGAATATCGTTTTTATAACATAAAGTTGGAGTTATTTTGGTTAAACTTCACAAAAGTAAAAAGAAAAATTGACTTTATAATTAAAAATTTACTCAAATTAGGCTGTAAAATGAATATTTATTTAAAATATACTTATTTTTTATTTTTCAAGGTCAAAACAATATCTATTTCTATAAATAACGATAAAACAATGAAATATGCAAAAAAAGATAGAAAAAAATTAAAAACTAAACTTTGGCGAATCTAAATGTACTTTAAACCCAATTTTAAAATAATATTAGTTTCTTGATAACGAATTAATGAATTCAAACAGCTGTCAAAAGTCAAGGTTTTCAAAGATTAAAAAAAAAAGTATTGGTTAAATAATTACCAAAAAAAAGTATTAAAAACTTAAATAAATCAAAGTTGAGAAGTGTGACCTTTATCCAATTTGACCTTTATTTAACATAAATTTGTTCCAACAGGCAAGGAGGAGGCTCAGGCCGCCGGCAAGGCTGTCAAGGAGGCCGGTCTGGAGTTCGATGTGGCTCACACCTCGGTGCTGACCCGCGCCCAGGTAACCCTTGCCAGCATCCTGCAGGCCAGCGGTCACAAGGAGATCCCCATCCAGAAGACCTGGCGCCTGAACGAGCGCCACTACGGTGGACTGACTGGCCTGAACAAGGCCGAGACGGCTGCCAAGTACGGCGAGGCTCAGGTGCAGATCTGGCGCCGCAGCTTCGACACCCCACCGCCGCCAATGGAGCCCGGACATCCCTACTACGAGAACATCGTCAAGGATCCGCGCTACGCCGATGGACCCAAACCCGAGGAGTTCCCTCAGTTTGAGTCCTTGAAGCTGACCATTGAGCGCACACTGCCCTACTGGAACGACGTCATCATTCCCCAGATGAAGGAAGGCAAGCGCATCCTGATCGCCGCCCACGGAAACAGCTTGCGCGGAATCGTCAAGCATTTAGATAGTAAGTTTTTCTATTTTATATCTTTTTTGCAGACCTAATTCTGGCATTGTTTCTTTTTAGACCTCTCTGAGGATGCCATCATGGCTCTCAACCTGCCTACGGGCATTCCGTTCGTATACGAGCTGGACGAGAACTTCAAGCCGGTGGTGTCAATGCAGTTCCTCGGCGACGAGGAGACCGTGAAGAAGGCCATCGAGGCTGTCGCCGCCCAGGGCAAGGCCAAGTAAGCTTGAGGCTAAAGCAATGGAATCCACACACATCCACATCCGGCATTATAGCTTTTGTTCAAGATAGCCAACCGTAATCGTTGTTGTTGTTCGTTACATAGCAGTAATTGGTTCATCCCCACTACAATTAATAAATAATTTATTATTACACACACCCAAAATTGTCGGAGGAACTACAATAACAATTTTTATTAGACGGTGACGGTTACGGTTTATTTTCGCTTGTTCTTCTTGCCATCCTTGGCCAGTTCCAGGCCGAGGATGCACTTGGGCGGCACCTTGTACGTTTCGGTCAGCAGGGTATAGACGAATCGCACCTGGTTCCCCTGGATTTGGAGCTGCTCGTGCTTCTGGTGGGGCAGTTTAACCACACTGGTGCTGGCTGCGGCCCCCTGCTTGCACAGTTTGATGAATTCGGCCAGAATGATGCCGTACGCCTCAATGTTGCTGACCAGGGTAACCTTTTTGTTGCCCGATCTCGTGGCAAGAGACATTTGGATGAGTGGTTTGCCGCTTGTGTCCTTGCCACTGCACATTTGGTAGGAGTGCTCCATTTTGCTGGTGATCAGCGAGCACATCTCGCTCAGCGACGCCTCGCGGTTGCCATAGAGTGCGGTCAGAGTTTCATCCGGCCGGACCAGCTTCGTCAGAGGATTTAGTAGGCCATTTTTGCTCACATATTCCCTAACAATCTTCTTGATTTGGCCAGCAGGAATTCCCTCACCACGCTTAAAACTTAGCTTGGTAAAAAATGCCGCTGTTGCATCGGTTACAACATACATTTCCTTCAACTCTGAGTGGAACAGTGGGGTCTCTGATGCACCACCATTCGCTTCGTTCGCCTTGACATCGGTAATAAAATTCACCACTTCTGGGTGCTCCAAGTCTACAGAAATAATCTTATCCACTCCCTTGCTCTCCTCTCTCACGACAATGAATCCCTGGTCCACCATTTCGGCCAGGAAGTTGGACAATTTTTTGTATCGCGTCTTTTTAAGGTCTATTTGCTCGGAAGCCTCCGTGACCACATAAAGCCGGTAAAAATTACTGGTAAGCAGGGGCAGAGGCAGTTTTTTTCCATTATTTTTCAACGCAGAAAGGAAGGCATGCTTAAGGATTGTCTCGAGGGAAGCCTCCTCCTCGGGCTCTTCCTCCGATGCCTCGTGAGCTTCCTGGTCTTTCAAAGACAACGCAGCCGTGCTTGTTTCCAGATCCTCTGTCTGAACAACTGAAGATAATGTTGAGGCAGCTTCAGAAGACGATGTTGGAGGCTTTTTTATATTCAGTACCGCGCCTAAGGCTGGAAAATCTTCGCTCGACAGGGCTTTCGTCCTGACCATAGGGATTTGCTGCACCAAACTGGGTTCATGAGACCACAGTTTGTCTCCAAAAAGGTGAAGCATCTTGACAGCTACGCCGTGACCTCCACACATGTACAGCTCGTCGCTGGAGCGCGCCAACTGTCCCACACCCACCGCGGAATTGTTGTTTGTAAGGTTGACGGCCACTGCAAATATTTTGGAAATCAAGATTATTTGTAAAGAAAAGAGATCATTAAATACTTACTTAGCTGGTCTTTTTTGTAGTGCCCATACATGCTCAGGCCCACGCCCAGAGGCACCACTCCCGGCAGCATGAGATCTGCTCCGTTGGAGAGTTTGGGCAAGACCCCTTCGTGTGTCGTGAAATAGGGAAGAATGTCAGGAACGGCCCATAGTGTGTAGAGGGTCGGCACCAGCAGGGCAGGGCCAGCACCAGCACCGTCGAGCTCGAAAAACATCGGCTGCTTCTCCACGCAGTAGACCACACTCTGGTACCCGCCATGGGTGAGGATCTTCAACTGGGTGACTGCCGCCTTGGCAGGCACCAGCTGATCCACCGGCACATGGGGGTAAGCCGCCTCCAGGCGCTGGCGAAACTTCTTGCTCTCGGATCCCTTCAGGGCAGCACTGCTCTTCGGTCTATAGGGTTTCAGAAACATGGATTTGGCGATCGTTTTCTTCCGGTTTTGTAAAAAAATAATAAAAACTGTTTTAATAAAGCGGAAATACGGCCGCACTGACGGCCTGGCAGGGAATAAACTTTTTTTCAAGTAGCAGGTATTTTCTCCCTCCTACAATGCTGCCGCACTTCTTTAATAGCTGCAACTATTCAAAAAGAGGTATTAAAATAATTTGTTTTTTGTACAAATTTATTCAATTTCAAACTTGAATAAGAATCAATATATTTTCAGTCAAGATTTACTTATTTAAGAATATCATAAACCATTAAATATGTAAGTTATTAAGAGCTTTCAAAACTCTTGGCGGCCAAACTAACTTTTGTGCTTCTGCTTTTTAAAGTTCTCAATCAAAATCTTTCTAATTAAATAAAGATACAGAATGCAAAACAACCGGTAAATGTTTATAACCTTTAGGAATTGTCTGAAAAGTTTTAAATTTAATTATTAACTTATCGTTGTTTCTATAATTTTCTTAACTTGGATTTTTCAAATATATTTAAGCTTAAAATACCGTCTTTTGGAAACCCGAAACCAGGGCTGCAAAAAGTGCTGAAAACAGGACCGAACACAAAACATTAAAAAATAAACATGTTGGACAACCCTACTTAACCTTTTTTTTCTATTTTAATCAATGTTATAATAATTATTATAATGAAAAACAATCAACAATATTTAAGGTATAGCATTGTCATGTATTGAAAGTACGCAGAATACCCAACATGTTGAAACAGATCTTCAGCGTTGCCAATGAATTAAAAACAGTGTTGCAAAGTACGTTTTAGCGAAAAAACGGTTTTTTGGGGGAAAATATCGATATGGCGATACAAATCAACGACTAATGCGGTCGCACTAATATCAAGATGGCGTTGTGATTTTTCTGCTCCGAAATTGCCAAGCAAATTGATAAATAAGAGCGCCCCGTTGATGAAAAACGTAAGTGGTCACTGAGTCTGTGTAGAATTGTCCCGTGCGCGTCCAGGAAAGCCGCGATTTGACCGCGTTGGAAAACTTTCGTCCTTTTTGAAGCAGCTGCAACTTTGTCTCATTCGCATACGTGTACGTGTTGGTGCGCTGGTGTTGGTGTGAAAATGCTGAAACAGGCAGGCTAGCAACTAGCAACGTGCTCTCAGCAAAAACAACGGGAGCGCGAGCGAGACGAATATTCTTCGCAAGCAGCGAAAAAAAAAACGACTATAAGTTTTTTTGTGTCGTGAAGTTCCGTTTGGACGTTTATTTTCTTAACAATTGAGTGCGCCTTAATTGTGTTTTCCTCGGTTTATTTGCAACGCAACGTTGTTTTTGCGCCCGCTCAGAGAGTCAAGTCAATAAGAAAATGAAATCGGCAGGCGCCTAAACCCAAAAATTGAAAGAGTTCCATAAAGAAAGTTGAAACTAAACAAAAACATCTTTTGTTGCAAATTTGTTAAGCATAATGCAAAAGTGTATTATTTGTATGGCCAGCATTGGCAGTATTGCGTAAAATGCGCTTGCGTGTGGCCCCAAAAGTTACTCTGTGTGTTCATGTGCGTGTGCGTGTGAGCCAAGTGGGATGGTGTTGGTGTAGATGGGGCCTAATACAACAAAAACAAGTCTTGGCTAAAACAAAGAAAATTGAAAATTCGCCGCCGTTTTTCCTTGCTGTTCAATCCAATTAAACGATTCGCACGTCTCGATTTCAGTCGAAATAAAAGGAAAGGAAAGAAGAAGGGTGAAGAAGTGAAGTAAGAGCCGAGCAGCGCAGCGCAGCGAGCAGCGACGCCAGCATAGCCGCAGCAGCGACGCCAGCAGACCAGGCAGGAGTAACGAAAGGTAAAAATCCGTTTTGTCCCACTGTCTTCTCTCCCCATTTTTTTTTTGTTATCTATTCTTTCTTATCACTACCGTTATTTGGTGCAGTGCACGCTGCACAGCCCCGTTACATTAGTCGCCGCCATTGACGTTACGAAAATTAATTGCAAAAATAGAATTGTTATATTAGCCAGTTGGTTTCGTTTTGGAGGAATGGATTTTGATGGCGGCCGCTTGAACAACTGTTTCGTGTTCGTCTCCCCTCTGCGCCTCCGCTCTTACGGTCCTCGGCGCTTCTTTGTTCTTTGTTTGTGGGGGTGCTTGGTTGCGGAAGCTTTTCGGCACCCGCCAACGCAACGTGCAGCTGTTTTGCAATTGTAATCAGTTGGTTTTTTTTAATGCCCTACCGTCGCAACTTGCAAATACTCTAGAAAATCAAATTTCAATAAATAATAAACAATTCTTAAACACGCATCACTGCTTACACAGTTGAAGATTCGCTCAAAACTAGAACATACAGTACAACGGTACATGAGGTGTTAAAATTTAACAGTTAACATAAATCAACGTCAAAAGCAGAAACAGCAACAAATCGCAGCAGACAGACAAGTTTTGAGGTTAGAACAGGAGAGTGTATAGGAAAAAAAGAGAGTGACAGATCGAAATGCGTGAGCAAGCAAAAGAAAGCGCCGAGAGAGAGACAGAGAGAGAGCATAAAACAATTAAACCTAATTTTGTCATTTATAACCGGCAAGTGAAAACTTTCTGCTTGTTGCTTTTGCTTCTCTCCTCTTTCTATTTCCTTTTCGTTCCACTCATTTACTTCATCTATCTTATATTACTGTCTCCTATGCGTTTATCTCTGGTGTTTGTGCTTTCCACCACTGAGTGTCGTTTTTACAGTTATTTGATTTATTTTGTCGGCAAATGTTTACTCCTCGCACATTTCTTTTATCTACGCCTGCTTTGTTGTTGTTTTTTGGGTTTTGGAGCTGAATCATGGGTTAAATGCTTTTGATGTCGTCATGTCGGCTGACAACGATATTTCACCATATGTTTTGTATACGAAGCAAATTAATTCAGCATCCTCGACGTTTTTTCCCATTCGTAATCAATAAAAGCTCACCTAGAAACTGTTACTTTGTGCGAGGTTCGGGTTCTTATCTGTTTTTTTTCTTTCTTTTTTTTCTGCGATGTGCATTTTGTTATTTATTGCATTTCCATCGCCGTTGGTTTCGTTTTCGCTCTCTTCTACTTTTCAACGTGAGCGGGGCTTAATTTTCACTCTCTCTCTGTCTTATCTAACTGTCTTTTTCGATAAGCGGCATTGCAATTGATTGCTGTTTTTCCTTTCCTTCTCCTTGAGTTGTTATTTTCCATTAAAAAAATAAATTCTTATCAAGTGAAAAATATTAAAATGTATGCGATTTTTTCGAGAATTGTTTACGTTGCAGTTTTGTCAGTTTTGTCAGTCAAGAATGGCTTCCAGTTGGAGTCGTGGGAGACACGATCACGTAGGCCAATTCGAATGAGAGAATCATAGAAAAGGAAACGAGAAACGCTAACAAAGTCTTCTCTTATTGCAGAAAACAACAACAGCCGGAGGCGCCTGTTCTGAGAGAAATTAAACGAATAAGAAACCAGACGAAAGGACAGCGCAAGGTGAGAATGGAATGAAGGAGAAATGTTTATAAGGAACTTTAAAAGTTCAATTTTTTAACTGGAAAAATAACAATAAACATTAACAATGTTTGCGCCAGCATCGTGTTAAAAAATGGAGGAGAAATCTAAGGAAGAGTTTATTTTGTTGTTTTTCCTATTGGTATCAATTGTAAAGAAACTAGACTGATTGTTTTTTCCACCCACAACAGCAGGCAACGCATCCGCATCTCGAGACCAACCGAAACCGAAGAAACATCAGTACAACACAGAAAGAACATCCATCATGGAGCTGCGCGTAGGCAACAAGTACCGCTTGGGCCGCAAGATCGGCTCGGGATCGTTTGGCGACATCTACCTGGGCACCACGATCAACACCGGCGAGGAAGTGGCAATCAAACTGGAGTGCATTCGCACCAAACACCCGCAGCTGCACATCGAATCCAAGTTCTACAAGACGATGCAAGGGGGAATAGGGATACCGCGCATCATATGGTGCGGCAGCGAAGGCGACTACAACGTCATGGTGATGGAATTGCTGGGCCCCTCGCTGGAGGACCTCTTCAACTTTTGCTCGCGTCGCTTCTCCCTCAAGACGGTGCTGCTGCTGGCAGACCAGATGATCTCTCGCATCGACTATATCCATTCGCGGGACTTTATCCATCGCGACATCAAGCCCGACAATTTTCTGATGGGCCTGGGCAAGAAGGGCAACCTGGTGTACATTATCGACTTTGGCCTGGCCAAGAAGTTCCGCGATGCTCGATCGCTGAAGCACATTCCCTATCGGGAAAACAAGAACCTCACCGGCACTGCTCGCTATGCCTCGATTAACACACATCTCGGTATCGAGCAGTCGCGACGCGACGACTTGGAGTCGCTGGGCTACGTCTTGATGTACTTCAACCTGGGCGCTCTGCCCTGGCAGGGTCTGAAGGCCGCCAACAAGCGACAGAAATACGAGCGCATCTCCGAGAAGAAGCTCTCCACCTCGATCGTGGTGCTGTGCAAGGGCTTTCCCAGCGAATTTGTCAACTACTTGAACTTCTGCCGCCAAATGCATTTCGAACAGCGGCCCGACTACTGCCACCTGCGTAAGCTGTTCCGGAATCTGTTCCATCGCCTCGGGTTCACTTACGACTATGTGTTTGACTGGAACCTGCTGAAATTTGGCGGTCCCCGCAATCCCCAGGCGATCCAGCAGGCGCAGGATGGCGCCGATGGCCAGGCGGGACACGATGCCGTGGCTGCGGCAGCGGCGGTGGCCGCGGCGGCCGTCGCTTCGTCCCATCAACAGCAACAGCACAAGGTGAATGCTGCGCTCGGCGGTGGCGGAAGTGCCGCACAGCAGCAGCTTCAGGGAGGACAGACGCTGGCGATGTTGGGCGGCGTTGGAGGCAACGGTGGCGGCAATGGAAGCCAACTCATCGGAGGCAACGGCCTCAACATGGAAGACTCGATGGCGGCCACCAACTCGTCGAGACCGCCGTACGACACGCCCGAGAGACGTCCTTCGATACGGATGCGTCAGGGTGGTGCCGGCGGCGGCGGAGGCGGTGGCGTTGGCGTGGGCGGAATGCAGGGCGGCGGCGTGGGGAACGCCAAATAATATTTTATCGTTTAGATGCGACGCTGGACACGACACAGTAGACAAAAAACCAACAAACTCAGCAACTATACATGTAGAATATATAGTTATATATAACTAATATATATAATACTTGCTTTATATATGCGGTAGACATGTTGAATGTATCCATGCCGGCAGGAAGACCAGGTCCCTGTCAGAAAGGAGAAATCGGAAGAAGAAGAGAAAGGAGCAGAAGCAAGGAGCAGAAGCAGATAGCAGATTAGGAGAGCAAAGCGCAGCGCTATCCTTTTTTTGTACATTTACCACGTTTTGTTTTTTGACATTTAGTTTCTGCTCTAGAATGTTGAAAGGGCGCGTTTATTATTAATTATGTAGACTATGATTAATATAATTTATAATTTTAGCACATAAAACGATTGCAACTTGGCTGCAAGAAACGGCAACAACAAAACCTGTTCAATTGATTTGAGAAATAGTTATTGGATAGTAAGGAAGCGAAAAATATATATACAGGGTTGGGAGCCAGGATACGCAAGCATTTATTCTGTTTGGCATTTGATAACTTTTCAACAACTAGATCAGGCTCTAGGCTCAGGTTTTAAAGTTATTAATTCGAACCTCCTCCTCCCAACTGAACAACAAAAAGCGAGAAGATTTACACAACAAAAATATATATACCTATGTTGAAATATTTTAAACGAGATCAACAAAAATATTATATTTAAATAATAATTTGATTCTAGGTGTAATATTTGTGTAAAAGAAACAAAACAAAGGACACCCTGATCGGCAAGTGTCCCTAACCCTTAGGCTAGGTATTAGGCGATAGCGAAACAAATCCATAAATGAATCATAAAACAAACAACAACCACATGTAACTTAAGCTGAAGCTGAAGCTGATTTTCGGGGCGCAATTACACAATTACACGATTACAATATATATATATATATTGAGAATGAAGTGCAGTAGGGATGATGTTGATTTTAGCTTTAAGCTACGCTCCGATATGTAAGACCGACCTCTCGTTATAGATTTCATACTGCATACTGCATACGATCCCCTAAAACTATCTTTGTACTATACTTTCGTGGTCTGCGCTTTCGCTAAATGTGTTCATATATAATTTCCTTATTTAAAATCAGTTTTGTATTTGGCGCGCATTTCTCAAGCGGAAAGGAGCGGTCGAAAGGCCCTTTTGTTTATGCAACATGCAACAAAACCATGTAACTAAGGTAGAGAGCAGCGTATAAATAGCGTTTAGAGATATACAACAAATTTGCATTAACGTTTCGATTTAATACAGAAAAAAGAGCACCCACAACCGTCGATGTTGCGAAAGGTCGCTGAAAATATATAACGCTAGCTAATAAATAATAGCTATAATATGAAATTTGTCTATAAGTAATACCAAACCATGAAAATAAAAACAAAACTAAAAAAACAAACAAAAAAACTAAATTCTAAATGCGCCAAGAAGAAAAGGGTTAAAATTACAAAATATATATATATATATAAATATACGAACTATATCTTATGAAAAACAACACGTAAAATGTAAAACCCCACAGTGCTCGGCTGGCAGTCTAAGAACTAATTAACAAATTAATCAAACACAAATTCGGATCACGGAGAGCTGAAGCCACTTAAAAACTTAAAATAAAATCAATTACGTGATATTTCTTACAAATTGTTTTTTGTTCATTTATCTCAAGATATTCTCATTTTCTTATATATTTCAATGAGCAAGAACTAATTCCAAGTGCACGCCTTGTAACTCGACCAACTTTGTATACACGACTGTAGTTCAGCCAGCGATCGGGGATCCTCCATTAGATAGCCTTCCCTCTGCTCCTACTCCTAATCCTCTTCCTCCCAGTCCTCTCAAAGATTAAAAAAAAAACAACCGAGTTAGTAACCAAATAATAAGTGTACATATGAAATATCCGAATTAAACTAACACGTAACAACAAATTTAAATATATGTGTGATTTTCCTCCTAGCATACAAGAGAACTAAATAATTAGCATTTTATTGAGATAAAAAACGAAATGATAGAAAACCAAAATTGAAAAACAAATACAAAAGCAAACACAAACACTAACAATTGATTCATAATAATTATGAGCAACTAAAACATGGAAACCTATCGATCGAGTATGAAAAGTCCATTCAGCATAAGCGAAAAAATAGAGAAACTAACAAATTTCGACGGTTTTGTATAATTATCTGTATATGTATATTGAGAATAGAATTTTTGAACTAAATAACTAATGATTGAACTTGAAACGAAAGTCGATAGCGATAGCGATAGCGAGAGCCCAAAATCGAGTATCATAAGAGTTATGAGGGAAAAATCATTAACAAACCACCAACAGTGATATGGAATACAAAAAACAAAACAAAAAATGAATTAACCGATAAAACAAGTAAAGAATCCAAGAAATCTGAAAACGTATGATAAAACGGAAATCGAAAGATGTAATGAATAAGTGCACGCCACATTTATGTAATTAGTATGTATTTCGAATTAAAAAAACAAAAAAAGGAAAACAAGAAACCAAACATGAATATGTATGTGTGAAAAAATAAAAGCCACTAAATAAGCAACACCACACTCACAATAATAATAACAATTACAAACTGAGGCATTAAAAAGCTTAAACAATAATAATGGATTACATCGGAAATGATTTGTTTTCGATTTGGAAAGGGGGGTGATGTATTTATTTTCTTAAAGGTGACGTCGAGTCATTCCTATAGCTGCAAAAATGTTCAAAAAGTTATAGAAAAATATTGAAAACTGATATTTTTCAAATTTCTTGTCATATTAATCGATAAGATTCTATTGGTCTGGCAATATCGCAATCAGCTGATTTCTAAAGCTGTGTGGTATTTTCGGTATTTTCTTTTGAGGTCACTCTGAGCACGTCTTATTTGTTGGGCCAGTAGTTTTTCACCGAAAAGGTTAATAAAAAAGCCGAAACAAACAAATCGGAATGATTGATTAGCTTTAGAAAACGCAGCTTTTATTGGAAAAGAATTTGCATTTCAGGGTTTCGAGGTCCAGCGTCCTGAAAGAGCCGTAGAAGAGAAGCCAGAATATGGGAGCCCGACAGTCTCAATCCCGTGAACCTCGTTCCGTTTCGATGGAGAATCCAACTCCTGCCGGTGTCATAGATATATCCGACGATGTGGTAAAGCGTCTGAAGGCGGGCATCTCCCAGCAGGGTGAGCAATATTCAATATTATTAAACCAAATTTGGCACTTCGATTGCCTAGTGTTATGCAACAATTGTCAAAACGGGCCATTGTTTATGCCTAATTAATGTTGAAATTTGCAAATAGCTCAAGTTTCATCGTTCCGTTTCAGCTCGTGAACATGCAGCTGCCGCGGAGGATACCAAGCCAGCAGCTAAGGCCGCGGCACCGAAGGCGCCTGCAAAGTCTGTCACACCTGCGCCAGCAGCATCAGCACCCGCGCCTAAGGTTGTTTACCCTGCAGCCACGCCCATTTATGTGCAAGGAGGCGGACACACCATCAGTGCGGCAGATGTGCAGCGCCAGATGAACCAGGAGCTGATCAAGAACGACGCCCTGTGGAAGGAGCGCCTGGTGAAGCTGGAGGAGAACCTCAAAAAGACGAACACGATCCTGGAAAAGGAATACGCCAATGCAGTGGAGAATGTACATAAGCGATTTGTAAGCACTGCAGCGGCGCACAAAGTGCCACCTTGCCAGGATCTGAAGTCGCAACTTCTTGCCTGCTATCGGGCATATCCCGGCGAGACTTTGAAATGCATGGAGGAAGTCACTTTGTTCCGGCAGTGTGTGGATCAGCATCGTGTCAAGATATTGGATGAAGCAGAGGCTGCTCCGGCTGCTGGAAAACCCGCTGTACCTGCCGCCAAGGCGGGCTAAAAGCTTTCCGGGCTATCACCCTTGTCCTAAGTTGTTTGATTTGTTCTTGGAGGCCTTGCATAGGTTATGTATAAAGAAAGATGAGAAAAACAAGCGCGCGAGTCATTGCGAGAAATAGTAAACTAATTTAAATGAATCGATATATTGTTGTTCTGCTTTTGGTTTTTAGATAAAAACAAGGTGCATAACTTTTAAGTGTTTCTATTTGGTAAATTTCAACAAATCTCGTCGTTAACTACAAAAACCGTAAAACTAATTAAAAACCATATTTACAACAGATGGCCGAGAATAACAGCAGCCAAACTGGGCAACAGGGCAACACCTAAAGCGGAGGCACTGCTTTTAGCTTTGCTAGCTTCCCGCTCGTCTTCATTATCCTTGTGTTGCTCACAAGTATCGTCGAAATCCTTGGCAGGACCCAGGCAGCCAGTATAGCTCATAACATAAGCAAGATAATTCTGCTCGAAAACTCCACGGATTAGGCTGGAGCCGGGACCATAGGCGAAAACAGCAACATCCTCCCCGCCATGGGTTTCGTCCTTGCGGGGAACAGCTGCCAGATGGCGGTAGGTGGGAGCAGCACGCTCCTCTTCCGTAAAAAGCTTCAATGGCATCCACATATTGGAACTATTCTGCGGCCTCGAGTCATTGGCCAAGTGATCGTAGTAGCCAGGACCATTTGCATAGGATATGGTTTCGAACATCATGGGGTCGTTTTTCTCATGGGAATTGGCTGCTCCTAGAATATCATGACCCCGAAGGGCATAGCCATTGAAAGTAACCGCATGCGAGTGATCGGCGGTCACCAGAATAAGGGTCTCGTCTGGATCCGTGGCATTGACAGCTGCCTGAATGGCCAAATCGAATTCATAGAGTTCATGGAGAGCAGCACGGGCATAGTTCATGTGATGACCCTGATCTATGCGGCCACCTTCCACCAGGAGCACATATCCATTGGAATCCTTGCCCCTTTCGAGAACTTTCAAAGCCACCTCAGTCATTTCTTGAAGGGAGGGTTCTCCAGCTTCCCTCGCCACTGAGTAGGTGATGTGATTGTTGCGGAAGAGACCCATCAGGTGGTCCACCTTTTTGGCATCCACATTCAACAGGTCCTTTCGATTATGAACCAATGCTGGAGGAACTGAATCGTTGGCGTGATGGGCTAACCATTCTAGTGGTAGTCGCCTTCCATCGCCACGCCGGCAAATTGTTTCCGTGGGTCCTTCGAAGTTGGTCGTTCGCACCTCGGATACGTTTAGTATGCCCATCGGCGACATTCCACCGCCAAGGATGACGTTAAAGCGATTTCCCGGTTCATTCTCCACAAGCTGTCGGGCAATATCCACATGAATGCCCACGGATTCTTCGGGAACCTCTGTGTCGCACTCCCAATCCCGATCGTAGATATGGGCATAGGTTGCTGCCGGCGTGGCATGGGTAATCCTAGTGGTGGTCACTATTCCTGTGCGCTTTTTCTCCTTCTGAGCCCACTCCATGACGCTCTGGACACGTCCTTGCTGACTGTTCTTCTTGGAGCGCGTAGCATCCATTCCGATGGCACCATAATGAGTCTTAGAGCCAGTAAAAATTGCAGTGGCCGTTCCTGCTGAGTCCGGTACTTGCTTGTCCACATTGTAGGTCTGTAAATATTAAGTAAATCAAAACTAACTCTTCTAGTTTCTGGGAAGTTAAGTCTAGTTTACCTTTGCCATCCCAGTGTTGGGGAAGTGATCGAAAACCAAGGTCTCCTCTTCGCCCTTTCCATGCTTGAGGTACTGCCCCTTGTAGATGCGACCAGCACTGATGGTGGATATACCCATTCCATCTCCGATGAAGACTATGATGTTGCGGGCCTTCTTCTGGTAGGAGTTCTCCTTCACCCTCTGGGCCTGCTTGATGGTCTTCTCCAATTGACTGAGACCCACTTTATGCCAGAATTCCGCATCTGAATTAGAAATGGAAATTGGAATTACAATTAAAGTTAAGTCGGGATGAAATCTGTTGGGTAAGTCGCCGTTGGGCATGTCACGTATTAATTACCCATCTCCAGTAAAATCTAGTTGCCACTTAAAACGTTTCTAGTTCGACACTTTATATAGCCTACTAGTTATGTAGATTTATTTTTGCCATGAACGTGGCAAACTAGTCAACCAATTTAACAATTCGTTTGTTGAATTATTTTACTGCAGCAGAAAGCTACTTATTTTTAATGGATGCATGGAAAATGTATTTTAAATTAGGCATTAATTATTGTATTTTTAAACTGGATAAGGGGGATTTTCTATCAGGGTTTTCCATATATTTATAAAATGAAAATTATTTTCAGGCCAACCTATTTACATTTTTTATTGATTTTACTTTCGAGTCATTACCACAATCTTAAGTCAAGATAATGCATATTAATTATGTTCAGGCCTCGTATGACTTTTGCGTTTCCTTTCCCCAACTCGAAACGTGCATTAACTGATTCAGTTGCGATGATGTTTATCATTCCGCGATTCTGTGTAATTAATATTCAATCGGTGTAGCTTAAGTACGAGCCGGTTAATGCCACCCACCCAGCGCCTCCCGCTTTCAAATGGCCTCGACACTGGGACAGGTTGCAGTTGCCCGACTGCCGATTTTGGCTTCTCAATGGAATTAAAAGTCGATGATTAAGCACACAATTATACTTATATTTTGGGTGATTTTCAATAGGGTAAAAATTCAATTATGGTACTCTACCTACTTGTTCAAAATTAGAATCAGAGATCAGCCTGGCAATTACTTTGAATTAAACAATTGCGGTTTTTGTGATTTATAACCAATGAATGGAAACTTGGCAGTTTTAATCGCGGCAATTACCTTTTTTTAGGTAATTAATTGAAACCTCCTTTAACTTTTCTTACAAGTTCTATAAAACCTTGATAAATCACGAATCTTTTGAGTTATTTAAATACTCGTTACATAATTGAACTCTCAGTACCGTTCAAGTTCAACTAATTTAAATTATTTCACGTAATAAGTGGAATTGCTTTAGTTAAGGTTTTGCACGTTTGCTTCTCTCTGGCAAATGCGTTGTTATTTTAGGCCGGGACTTACCTTCTGGTTCCTTCGGTGTCTCGGTGTCCTGGTTTAGTTTAAACTGCGGTCCTATGTCCCCGCCAGCACTCAGGGTGCGAATCAAAGGCGGTGGTTGGGTGGTGGCCGCCCAACTGACTGCCATCAGGCCACACCACAAGAGTCCAACTAGTGCCAAGGAATGCATTTTTGGGTCTACTATACTTTGCGTTAATATTAAATTTCTTTTGCAGTTTATATTTTTATCACAGCTTAGTTTGAGACGCAGATTATTTTAGCAGGCCATCGAAATTGACTCGGAATGCGCGGAACGATCTCGGTTCTGGGATGCTCTCGAAATTCTGGACCCGCTCTTGGTGTCCCGGGTGGATCTCAATTTGCAACTAACACCGTAGTGAGCCCTCAAGCGCCGTTATATGGAGTACGATCCGTCCCAGCCGATCGGTTAAACCCGAAGTCCGGACACTCATACAAACACGTCATGATCGTGTAGGCGCTTGGCGGATTATACCTAGTAATCGAGGGTTTCTTAGAGTAAGTGGGGGGTATAAGACGAGTTAAAATTTGGGCTAGAAATATTACAAATAATTATAGAACCTATTTTAACATATTAGGTATAAACTTTTTATTACATTTTATTCTAATTAGTTGTAAATTTTGTTGTAAGTTTTATTCGAAAATTATACCTAATAATCGAGGATTTCTTATAGTAAGTTGCGGGTATAAGAAATACTACAATAAATTTTAGAATCTATTACATTTTATTCCTCTTATTGAAAAATGTTGTAAGTTGCATTCTTGATACAATATTTCAATGACAAAAAATTATGATTTTTTATATTCCATTTAATAAATATTATATGTAAAACCTCCTATTAAAAATTGTTCTTTTTAAATATAAAAAAACCTCCCAAAATATCAATCATTTTCTTTCCAAATTATAGGTAATTTTTCTGCCTAAAAACCTTTTCCGACTAATTCAAAACATTGCTTGCACTTGCAAAACGTTTGTCTCAATTAAAATTACGGCTCTGGCGAGATAAATGATCCATAAAAACGTGCAAAGCCTTTGTGGGACCCTTTGTTTGGATCCCAGCACCATAAACACCTGGACGATCACCGGAGGCTCCTCGGAATCCGGACGGAGTTCGTGTCGATGCGCTGATTTACGGCGTAATTGGCACGTGAACCGGCTGCTGCTGATCGTGTGCTTCGGGTGAGGGCTTTATCTTGATCCGTAGTATATGTCTGCAGTTGAAGTGGCGGTGCCGTTGTTTGTCTTTCCCGAAAAATTGATAAAGTCAGTGGGACAACGTTGCGTATGCGTGTTGTTTGCTTTTCGGGCTGCCATTGGTCTCGACACTGTGTCTCCTCTGCGTCCTCTCAATGCCGTTTAAATCTGTCTTAATATGATCTTTTTATAGCGCCCGCTAGACCTTCTCTAATATAAAGCATACGTTCTGCGAACATCACAATAAAAATCTAGTCATCGCATTGACTGACGACAGTCTGGAAAAGGGGCTATTGTCGCAGATGGTTTGGTGTTCTAGTTATTTATGTACTATATATTCTCCAAATCTGGTGATCTGGTGAATAATCAGCAAGAGTATAATCAGATATTTAACAGTTTCCGGAGACTTGTATCGGTTTTTCAATGTTAATCACGTGACTATTTTGATGCAAACTCTACTTATTTCCATTATTGTTTGCCATTAAACAAGAGCCGAGAGAAAAGTCAATATTAATCTTGACAGTACGAGTATATGCTATTATGGGCTACCTACCAAGTTTTATGGTTTAGCATCAAGTTCGGTGATGTTAGCTTGTCGACCCTTTGCCTTTGCTTGTCGTAAATCTTTATTTGCTCTTCCAGATTATCTTGTCGCTGTGCGCACGTTTTTTTATATTTTATACAACATTGCGATACAGATAAATTGAAAAACAAAGCCTAAAAATAAATGCCTAAAATACGAGGAAACTTCCACTGCAAGTGACGTTTATATTTCTAGAGATTTTTATTTTTTAATTGTTATTGCATCGAGTCGTGTTGATCTGTCACGCTTGACTAGAGAACCAGCAGCAGCTGGCAATGACTTAGTTAGCAAAAAAAAATAGATAGAATTTAGTCTAAAAATATACTTTTAAATAGTAATTTTAACTAAAAAAAGGTGCCCTTAATTTGTTGATTAAAAAAGTTTTACCTTAAAAGTTATAAAACTTATAGAACACTTTTATTTAAAATGTTTAAAAACATTCCAAGCTGTTCGCTTCATTTAAAAGTGTTTTTTTATTACCTAGAACCAAACACACAAAAACAATAATTTGTGAGCAATTTTCTGCCAATTTGTATTGTTTTTGTTTCGTTATTAGACCAGTTATTAATTTAACCATAAAATAAAAACAAACAAGCCATAATTTTGTTGAGCTATTTTTCGCCACTTTTATTGAACTTTTTCTATGTCCCGTATAAATTTTCGCTAATATTGCAGGTATTGCAGAATATGAGTTTGTGTTTTTCCTTCTGGGGGGGATTTCTATAAAATAAGCCTAAAATGGTAGGCACTTGTTTTTGACTAGCATAGGAGAAGGTGTTTGGTACAAAATTTGATCTAACAAAAAAGTACAACTAAATGGTCAACAGAAAATCGTAATCGTAACAAAAATAATAATCAATAGTTAGATAGAGCAGCACTATGAGAACTTCTTCGAGGTGAATCCTGCTCGGACATTACTGGTCGTGGCCGATTTCACAGTCGTCCTGCTCGTCCTGGTTACGGTTGTGGTGTCATTACTGCTATTGCTACTCTTGTTGCTGTTCTTTGTCGTTTCATCGTTATTGTTGTTGTTACTGCTGTTGGTGTTGTTGCTGCTGGTGGTCCTGGTCGTCGTGGTTATGCTGCTGCTACTGGCACTCATCAGGAGCGGACGACGCGGCGGCATCCGTTCATTGACCGCATCCAGTCCTTTGGCCTCCGCAAAGGAGTGAATGTGCGAGGCTGCGGTGAGTCCTTGCAGAGCTGCGAAATAGACGTTAACGGATTCAATTAATCAACATCAATAACAGACCAAAGTAATCGAAGTTTGTGCCTCTTATTTGTATCGCAAAAGAATATAAAAGTCTATTAATTACTTTTGAGGTCTATTCAAATCGGGAACGTTTGTGAGTTTATCGAAGCAAGTGCTTTTTAAACTCTTTAATATTGAATCAAAACGGAAATGTGTGGATTATTTTGTTTCTTTGAGCTACAAGTAATTTATTTACTTTTATTACGTCATTAAATGCAAATACTTTAAAGCGGAAATGTCTGTCTTTGATTCCCCTTTTTGCGAATTTGGATAAGCGTAAGGTAGGCTTGGAGTTTACATTCACATGCAATTTCTCTTCAAGATTTGAATTTTCTTGCCTCGACTGCAGATTCTAAATTACAAATTTTTGTTTTCGGTTAACTTCGTGCATCTAAAAATTGTCAATCGGAGCTAAAAATATCTCGTCAAAGCTCTATCAAGAAAGTACAATTCTTAAAGCCCCTCTGAAGGGGGAGAAACTCACATAATTTATGAATTCAACACCCTCTGTTGCATTTATAAGCAAGATTTTTTAATTTTTAATTTAAAGCCATTTATAAAAAGGTTTTTTAAATGCAGACACCATGGAAATGTTTCTGATTGAAATTTAATTGAAAGCATTTTGTATAGAATTCAAAAATACTCCTTATATTTTCATACCCTTGCAGAGGGTTCTTGAATTTTGGTCACAAGTGAGCGCCGCAGTAAAGGAGACATTTTCGATCCAATGAAGTATATATATTCCTGATCAGGATCACTTACCGAGAAGATAATCTGTCTTTAGTCTGACAGGCTTAAAGCTATCGAGTTCAAACTTTGCACAAACCCTATAACATCCATACTATACATACTATAACATCCATGTTTTTGCTGGGAGTGTAATTTTTGAGAATCTGAGACTCTAGATAACCATCTAATCTGTAACCACAGATTCTCAAAAATTACGCTCATATCTAGATCTATTTCTTACGAATTGACATATCCTCTAGCTGCCATATAACTAAGCTAAAATATAGGGATCGGAAATGCTTTAACTTTTGTGTTTTTTGGAGTAGAAGCTTTGGACTTTTTCGAAATTTATTTTATGAGGAAGAGGTCTAATTTTGATGTTCCAAAGATCGGCTAACTATATCCGATATTTGCTTTAAATAAAACAAACCAACATTTAATTAGAAGTGTATAAAAACTTCGACTTTTCACGAAGCTAAACTTCGTTTCTTGTTTTCGACCCCATATGCATTGGCAATATGCGTTATTAATATCATATTTGATGGAATAAATATATCTTTTGGATTTGCAAAATGTAAGCTGACCTAATGGTTGATCTATTTTAAACTAGCGTATAATTTGTATAATGGCATATTGATAGCTATTTTTTTTATAACTACTAATGACCTATAGCCCGTCGAAAAAAGCTTTATATAAATGTGTCCAGAAAAAAGGTTTCTATAAGTCAACTGGGTCTCTTGTCGAAAGTAAAATATGTTCCGAAAGGTTATGTTGGTTTTTTGGGTGTTCAGTTTTCTCTTTTTGATTGAAAAGGTTTCAAAGTTGTATATTAATGTGAAAGTTAATCTTGAATATTATAATCGCATGTTTTTAAGGTCTCCCTAAAGTTCGAGTTCACCAATCTTGAATGCGAGTCTTTGAATAAATCTTATGCCGTATTCGAATACTGCTATCTAAAGTCCATTAATCGCACCTACAAATATCTGTCAATTAAAGCTAATTTACTGAAGAAGCCCATCGCAAAAGTCAAGGTATGTGGAAAATAAATTTAAAATTGAATTTTTCCCCCGAAAATGATTTCAGGTTAGAGCTGCTCTTTTTAAAAGATATAATGGATGGAGGCCTTTCATGTTCGATATGACAGTGGATGCCTGTAATTTCTTGAAAAACCCAAAATCCAACCCGGCAGCCCAGTACTTCTTGGACTTTTTCAAGGCCTATTCAAATGTGAATCATCCGTGTCCATTTGATGTGAGTATTATCTAGTAATTGATATTCTAAATATCTTAATGGTTTCACGTTTAGCACGACCTTTTCGTAGAAAAGTTGGATGTAAGCCATATCAACCACCAAGCCACCTTCGTTCTACCATTTCCCGAAGGAGAATACTTTTTGGAAACCCATTGGATTGCCTACGACATCGATCGGGCTGTGGTTAAGCTATATGGAAAACTTTCATAATTTTTACTAATAATTTTTACTAATTTTTACTAAATAATTACACATTTGCAAATATAAGTTTTACAATAATATTATATTAGAGGGTGTTTGGGCAAGAAACAAGTATTTCAGGCACTTTTTGAACAAATAAAAGAACATTCGAAATGTTCAAAGTTATCAGCGATGGAAACTTCCATAGCGAAGTCTCTACAGGACTTTCTTAAAGAATTTCAGATATCGGTTATCGATATCGATAGAAAGTGAAAAATCGTGTCAATCGTTTTGAAAAAGAGTGTCTCGTGCAAAGTCAGCTTAGCATTTTTCGTTCCAGTCTATTATATATGTCCATGAATTAAATTGGAAAAAAAGATTAATTTCACTTTAACAATTTTAAGGCATTCATCATATTTTTCTATTATTAAAATTTAATTTCGGGAAAATAACACCATTTTGTTTCTTTGTTAATAACAATCCAAAGGCTTGGATTGGTAAATAAAAAAAAATTAAGCGTTAATATGCATCGATATAAAATCATTTTTAAGTTATGATTGTTACAGATCTTGCACTTTTTAGGAAATTCGGGTGTTTAGAATCTTCAAAGTTATGTCAATTTAAATCGATACAGAAAATCGACGTAATTTAAAGGAAAAAGTATGCCTTCAAAATTTTGAGTCGGCAGCTTTGAAACTGAGATAAGTTTGTGTAGATTTGGAAAATAATCCTGTGGTTTATTATTTGACGGATGACATTATTTAACTTGCCTGGATTTTTTCTTAGTATTACGATAGTGCGAAGATCGCATTAGAATAATTCCTATAGCTCCGAAAATAATTTGAATTTTGATAACTTTTTAGACCTGAATACCCCTTTGGGAATAACTTTAAAATATTTTTGATTGCAAATTACGAATATTACAAAAAAATCGACCTTTTTATGTATTTTATAAAACCGTTTAAGTGAAAAGATTGAAATCTTTTTCAATGTAAAATTAATTAGTTTTCAAGTCTATGGCTTCAACATATTAAAATTGTTTTTGAATCGATTATGAAACTATTATGATTAGTATTTGTCGTATTAAATAAGTAGATTATACACTTAAAAAGTTTTATGGATGTGAATTTCTTAAGTTTATTTTCATAATATTATTGTCATAAAAACAATCGAAGATTATAATCATCTCATATCCATAAAGGGTTTAAATGTTTCAAGTTGGATTTGCAAAGATTCCCTAATTAAATTGTAGAGTTCTCAAATTATTTAAAAATAAATCATTTGCTTGTTAAAATTATATCAGTGTAATAATTATATTTTTGATAAATAGGCGATTTCAAAATATAGGCCCATAATTATATTCAAATGCTCTAATTAAAAACATAAGTTTAACAAAATTGGAGTCGATTCCTGCATTTGTTGTCGAAGATGAGGGTAAAACTGGTGATGTTCTGGATGTGGCTTTTGGTTCTTGATGTATTTATATTGGAATCGAGATTTAAAATTGGAATCGGATAAATTGTTTAATATTGTAGATTTCCTGCAAATTTGAGTTCACCAATGTTGTGTGCACTTCCAAGGACGATACTTTCAATCGTTTCGAGTATTGCTACTTAAAGTCTGTGAATCGGAGCTACAAATACCTCTCCCTGAAAGTGAATATGTACCAAACACCCATTACAAAGGTCAAAGTATGAACGCCAACTTCTTATTCAAAAATGTCCTTTGACTATGGAATATTTCTCAGGTCCTTGGAGCTGTTTATAAACGCTATAATGGATACAGACCCTTTATGTATAATCTAACAGTGGATGCCTGCAGGTTTTTAAATGGCAGCCAAGTAAGTCCTGTTGCCCATTACATTTATGGCTTTATAAGGACCTATTCCAATATGAATCATACGTGTCCCTATGATGTAAGTATGAGAGACATAAATTGTAATTATAAAAATAGTAAATTAATTTCGAGCCCAGCATGATCTCATCATAGAAAAGCTTGATGCCAACTTTGTAAATCATCGAGTCACCAAGGTTCTGCCGGTTCCATTGGGGGATTACCTTCTGGAAACACATTGGATTGCTTATGATAGAATTCGGGCGGTTGTCAAATTTTATGGAACCATTTCGTGAATCGTCAATGAACTCAATAAACAAACAATAAACATAGCAATGAGTAAAAATTTTTAATAAAATATTTAAATTGTTTACGATGAAATATTTCTATATCTAGCAATTTAAGATTCATCTACTTTTGCAAAATAAGCTATTATAAAAATTGTTTTATAATATGTGTTGATTGCATTAATTCAAAATATATAAACAAAGCCAACTTAGATTGGGTTCTATCATTTAAAGTCGAATATGTGGGTTCGATTGGTGTTGCTCGGGCTTTTGCCTTTGATCCTTGAGGTATTTATAAAATTCATACATAATATATTTGGATAAGATAAGGTCTAACCTAATTTTGTAGATTTCTTGCAAATTTGAGTTCACCAATGTTGTCTGCACTTCCTTGGATAAAGATTTCTGTGGTTTCGAGTATTGTTATTTAAAGTCTGTGAACCGGACTTATAAGTATGCCTCCGTGAAAGTAAACTTATTCAAAACGCCAGTCAAAAAGGCCAAGGTATGTAATTTTATTTTTTATAAATCATATTTTATCTATAAGAATTTCTAGGTTAATATGGTAGTCCAGAAATGGTATAGTGGCTATAGGCCTGCCATGTTTAATATAACGATAGATGCCTGTAGATTTTTAGATGGAGCCAAATCAATTCCCTTTGTTAAATACGCGTACGGTTTTATAAAGACCCATTCCAATATGAATCATACGTGTCCCTTTGATGTAAGTATAAGAGGTATGATTTATAAATATTTCTAATTAAAAAACAAATAATTTCGAGCTCAGCATGATCTCATCGTAGAAAAGGTAGATGCCAACTTCGTAAATAACCATGTCACCAAGGTTCTACCTGTTCCAGCGGGGAGTTACCTCTTTGAAACCAATTGGATTGCTTATGATGTATATCGGGCGGTTGTAAAAGCTTATGGAACCATTTCCTAAATGCAGAATAAACGCCTTTCAGATTGCAATAAGTACCGATTTTTTATTTAAATATTTCAATTGCTTGCGATGAATGATTTTTATATCTAGCAATTTAAGATCAATCTATTAAAAATTGCCGGTGAGTTGTACTTTTGCAAAATAAGCTATTATAGAAATTGTCCTATTATAAGTTTTGATTGGACAACTTAAAAGAAATAGAAACAAAGCAAAGTTAGATTGGGTTCTTTCATTTGAAGTCAAATATGTGGGTTCGATTGGTGTTGCTCGGGCTTTTGCCTTTGATCCTTGAGGTATTTATAAATATTACAAAAATTGGAGTCAGATATTTTGTCTAATTTTGTAGATTTCCTGCAAATTCGAGTACACCAATGTGGTCTGTACTTCTTTGGATAAACATTTCTGGGTCTTCGAGTATTGTTATTTAAAGTCTGTGAACCGGACTTATAAATATCTATCTTTAAAAGTGAACCTACTCAAAAAGCCGGTCAAAAAGGCCAAGGTATGTAATTTTATTTTTTATAAATCAAATTTTATCAATAAAATTTTTCAGGTTAATATGGTAGTCCATAAGTGGTATAATGGCTATAGGCCTGCTATGTTTAATATAACGATAGATGCCTGTAGATTTTTAAGTGGAGCCAAAGTAAACCCATTTGTTAAATACGTATACGGTTTCATAAAGAACTTTTCCAATATGAATCATACATGTCCCTTTGATGTAAGTAGAAGAGACCAGTCTATTTTCAATGTTAAAAAATACAATATCTTCGCAGCATGATCTCTTGATAGAGAAGATGGACTCCAACTTCATCAACTATCAAGTTACTAAAGTCCTACCGGTTCCGCCGGGCCGATACCTTCTAGAAACTCATTGGATTGTTGATGAGGTAGAGCGTGGCGTTATAAAGTTTTCTGGTAATATTTCTTAAGAAGAAAGCAAAGCTATCATTTGCAACCATATTGTTTTTGTTAGATAGCTTATAAATTACCAAAATTTTTGCAAATAAATTTGTATTACGCAACTAATGGCATTCTTAGACTTCCTTATTTCAGCTAAATGTGCTTTCTTTGTAAAATAATACAGTAAAAGCCTTCATAAACGATATAATGGTTGCAGGACAGACTTTTGAATGGAGCCAAAAAGGTCCTGACGTTAACTATATGTATATCTTTTTTAAGGAATTATTTAAATATGAATCACACGTGTTCTTATGATGCAAGTGAGAAAGAAGTATACATATATAAAAACAATTTAGAAACAATTTTTATGAACATAGTATGATCTCAGGGAAATCTAGAAAAACGTGATAGAACCAAGGTTCTACCCTTTCCAGAGGGCGATTACTTCCAGAAAAGCATTGGATTGATTATGATATAGATCGTGCGTTTGTAAATATATAGGGTAATGATAAAAAACATAAACATAAAAAGTTAATATTTCTTTTAGTTGCCTTTGGATTGGGAAATCAATAAAGAAGGGCTTAAATTATTTTTTAATTGGAAAAAAAATTTTGAAATTGAAAAATAAAAAAAAATCATTAAGATTTTATCTTTAATAATAATTGTCATTTTTGTATCCAAATACACATGAAATATTGTTTTGTTTTATTTTTTCCGATTTAAATTTCCATCAATATGCCAATAGGTTTTTTTAAAAAATGATTTTGTATAAACAAGTCATATTATGAGTCAATAATAAACAAGAGTTTCTCGACTATAAGATACCCGGTACTCCCATTCCAGCCCCTTTCCCAATAAATACTACTTCTTAAGGTTAGAAAAAGTTTTCAAAAGTTTGTTGTGAGAATAAAATGGAAATAAATAGCGGATCAAAATTGTGTGTAATTTCTTTATAAATTATCCGATTTGGCTGAATTTTTGCTTGCAGGTAAAAAATGGACATACACATAGTTTGGAATTTAAAAATTTTCGAGGAAATGTTTTGAATGGGGCAAGATTTGGAAATAAACTTGATCTGAGAGGATATTACAGGAATCAAGGTACCAAATATCTTGTATAATCTCGGAGATCCACGCGTTTATATTGACAGACAGACAGGCAGACAGATAGACGGACATACGGACATGGCTAGATGGACTCGGCTGCTGATGCCGATCAAGAATATATATAATTGATGGGATAGAAAATGCTTCCTTCGCTGTAAGATAAATTTCCATGAATGCAATATACCCCTGTACTTTCATGTGCCGGGTATAAAAGGTCGTTGTGGTATCTAAATGACTGTATAAACAATTATGGGAAATATATTCTACATATTATATATAATTTAAAAAATAGTGCTCTGTAGTGATTCAAAAAAGTTATTTCTGGTTGTGCCGTGAGAAATTGAGGATGTGGACAAAACTGACTCTGGTTTTTCTACTCAGTTTGGTTTTAAAGGTTTGAAAAAGAAAATGTAGTTCGGGAAAAGAATTCATAAGGTTAATTTCAGATTTCGTGCAAATTTGAGTTTACCAACATTAAGTGTACTTCGTTGGATAAGAATTTCTGTGAATTCGAATATTGTTACTTAAAGTCCGTGAATCGGACCTACAAATTCGTTTCATTAAAAGTCAAGTTATTTCAAACTCCTCTTACCAAGGTCAAAGTAAGTGTTCGACCGTAATTGTATTTAAATGGGTTCTGAGGTATTTTTTTCAGATCATTGCATCAGTTTTCAAACGGTTCAACGGCTATAGACCTTTCATGTACAATATTACCATGGATGGCTGTAGGTTTCTGGCAGGTGCCAATGCATCTAAGGTCGCTGAATACATGTATGGTTTTTTCAAAACCTATTCAAATATGAACCACACATGTCCCTTTAATGTAAGTAAGAGTTTAATAATTTTCCTAATTAAAACATTTTTCATTTTGTGACCGGCAGCACGATCTTGTAGTGGAAAAACTTGACACCAACTTTATTAATTACCGAGTTACAGAGGTCCTGCCGGTTCCGGAGGGGGATTACCTCTTGGAAACTCATTGGATTGTTGATAACAGAGATCGGGTGATTGTAAAAGTTTTTGGAACTATATCTTAAAAACAGATTAACGAAGTCTTGCAGAAAGAAGCTAAAAATTACATTATAATTGGGCTGGGAATTAGGGATCTCAACAAAATCCATTACTAAAACCAAATCCATTATTTTGAAATTAAAAAATGTGTAATTAATGCAGAGCGGAAAAAACAAAACTTAAATCCATTTATCTAAATGAAATGTAATTAGATATTAGATAGCTTTTTGCCACTTACCTTCTTTGAGGGAGTCCCTTCCGCCGGACAAAGCGCCCACTGGCAGGGCACCTGTGGGCGTGAGACCCTTCAGCTGGAGCACGCTCTCCGACTCCTCCCTGCAGGATTGACAATTTATTTGTAAAATAATTTTATAAACCATTCAAAGAACAGAGAATTTATGCACCTGAGAATGGAGAAGACGCGCGACATCTTGCCAATGGCCCGGATCTTATTCCGAATAATCTCTTTGCGCAGCGCCGACATGGAAGCTGCGAATTGAGGTCTCGATTAGATATCTCGCGGGATAATGTTTGGATAATGGAAAGTAGCTGGAAATATTGCTATAAAGCCGATCGAAGCTGGGCTAAGCTCTAATTAGGCTTTTCTACCATTCAGCGATTGGGGCAGCGACTCAGTTGGCTCAGGCATTTTTGGCAGTGGCAGTGGCATTGGCATTGGCATTAGCGGTGGCAGTGACGGTGGCAGTGGCTTTGGCTTTGAATTTGCATTTACGTTTGGCCTGCGCTTAACTCGTGGCTTACCTGGCTTACTGGGCGTATTATTGTTATTGTTATTATTCACGTTCGCCGGCACGAGTACAATTTTCTTGCGGAGCTCTTTATTTCGTTTCGTTTTTGGTTTTTTGGTTTTGTTGTTGGAGAGGTGGAGGTGTTTTTTTTTCAATATAGATATATATATTTTGAAGACAGTGGAAAGTTTGTGTTGTACATAGATTATTATGGGTGGTAGTAGTAGTAGATTGCAGTTGTTGTATTTGTCGGAAAATATTTTTAATAGATTAGTTTGTAATTCGTAAAGTGTATCCTTTCTAGCCCACAACAACCAAAGCACTACGACATTTACACACTGTCTACTACAAGGATATCTGCTCTCCGAGGCCCCAAACTTACCTTCCTCCAGCTCGTCATCGGGTCCAGCCACGAGTTCATCGTCAGAGCATATATTCAGGATATTCACTAGCATCTCGGTTACCTGTGGGTATAGTAATGTCAAAAATTAAATTTAAACAACATTAAATTTAAACAATTGAATCTTACGAAAAAATTAGTTCGCTTTAAAGTCTCATAAGATCTTCCAAAAATACTCAATAAATAGCTCATACGCCCTGTTGTATCATAAATTTTTAACAATTACAATTTCTTTTTGTCAGGATAATGAATAAAACGGTCTCTTATTTAAAAAATTTATAAAAAATTACCCATATAACCTTTGGAACCTAAAATCCTGGAACATATTACTCATACGCCCTGTGGGGCACATGTTGGGCACAACAGGGGGACATGTTGCCATAATATTTATGCAATTAATATTTTCTTTTTATTAGGAAAATAAATATAATAAATTTATTATATAAAAAAACTATAAAAAATTACTCATACAATCTGTTGAACAAAAACTGAAATCTTGCAACATATTACGCATACGCCCTGTTGTGCCTATTAAAAATTAAATTGCCATAATTTACTTACAATTAAAATTTCTTTTTGTCAGGCCACTAAATATATTAAATATGGGTATTATTTAAAAAAAAAATCTCCAAGATATTACTCATACAACCTGTAGAACAAAAACTGAAATCGGAAAAATATCACGCATAGTCCCTATAGTCCCATAGTCCCTGTAGTCCCTATCATTAAAAGAATCTATAATTTATTTGCAAATAAAAGTTATTATTGTTAGCAAATGAATGAAATGGTTTCTTATTTAAGAATGTATATAAAATTTCTCATACAATTTGATATCATGCAACATATTACTCATACGCCCTGTTGGACAATCCTTGTTTTTGGTTTTTGCTTTTTAATTCGCACCATTTGGTGTTTAAATTCCGATCTGAACCCTTAAACTTACTGTCCCGACCCTCCACTCACCTTTTCACCCACGAAGGGCAGCGACCATGTGAAGACATCCATGAAGTTGGGCAGCCAGTAGGGATGCGGGGAGCAGTTGAACTGGCGGATGTTCATCACGTTGTTCTCGTACTTGAGCACAGCTGCCTTTTGTCAAAGGGGTTGGTGGGTTGACATAGAAGAGCGCGAGTGGGTGGCACGAAGAGCACCCCCGAGAAATAGTGAGAAAAGACAGAGAGATAGAGAGATGGAGGGATAGAGATTGGGGCAGGGCCGCGAATTAAACTCGCACCTCCTCGCGGTGCAGCCAAAAAAGTTTTCGTTATTTAAAAATAGAAAAAGGAAAGAACAACAACAGCAAAATAAATAAACATTCTGGACAGAGACAGGGGGCGAGATCATACCTTGTTGTTGTAAACATCCAAGTAGTTGGGGGCGGAGAAGATGGTGATGAGGGAGGGGAAGCCAGTTACCTGGTTCTTCCGGTACATGCGGTACCTGAAGGAGCCGTAGAAGATTAGAGAATCTTTTACAAAATCAAGAAATAGATACTTACCCCGCATCCTGGGCCTCGTGGGCTCTGACTATCGAGAGTAGGTTGTTCTTCTGGAGGAACTCACAGCAGGCCGAGTAGCTAAAGAAGTAGGAGCAGCCTCGCACGGAGTTGTGGGAGAAGAACTCGTTGGTCTTCTCGTTGCCAAAGTCCTCCAAGGGATCGGACCAGAGCAGATCGCACATGGGTCCATATGCCGGCGGTTCCCTGAAACGGTTCAGCTGGACGGCGCGAATAAGAGATTCGAAATTATTACAAAACGTAAACATTTCAGCGAATCGTTGCTCTGGCGCGAATTTATTACCGTCTTGATGTCGTCGAGTGTGAAAATCTCGGGCGACAGACCGCCATGGATGCAGAGGAACTGCTGGTTGAGCAGGGCGGCCAGGGGCAGGCAGTCGAACGCCTCCATGCAGGCGTCGTAAATACTTTCCGAATACTTGATGATGCCTTCAACGAAACAACGATGGAACAGCGATGGAATTAATGAATGAAGGACGATACGGACGAGCCATCCGAAAGATTTACCGCCCGAATGTCGCTTTTAAAAACCCATTAAATGCTCTTCTTGACAACGCCAATAAAACCAAAGATGCGGTTCGCTTTTAATATTTTCTAATTTTTCCCGATGAGGCGGTTGCAAAATAATTTTTATCGGTTAATCAAATAGATTGTCATCAAATTTTAATTAAACACTTAAAGAAAAGAGATAAATTGTCAAATTACTGAAACTTACATTCCTGCTTGAAGGTAAAGTACTCTGTAAGGTGCCTGCATTCATGGTTTCCTCTGAGCAGGGAGAGTGTGGTGGGGTAGGTTATTTTCAAGGACCACAGATAAAGGACACACTGGAATTATAATATATTATATATTTGATAAGAAAACGCCTTATCTGGACTCACCTCTATGCTGAAGTAGCCCCTGTCCACGTAGTCGCCCAGAAAGAGGTACCTGGTGGTGGCCGGAGGACCTCCCACCTCGAACAGCTTGACGAGATCGAAGAACTGGCCATGGATATCGCCGCAAACCGTGATGGGGGCCTCCACGTCAATCATGTTCTTCTCCTCGCGCAGCAGAGCGGCTCCTTCGGTGATGATCCTGAGGGCCACGGCCTCCTCGACTCTGCCCTCCAGCAGGAAGTGCTGACGCAGGATATCGAAATTTGGTTTTCCCGTCTTCGGGTCGTCGTACACCTCCGACATGGTCAGTTTGTGGGCAGGCGGCAGAGGTACATCTACAGAGAGAGGCGGTGAGATGGTCAGATTGAGGCATTGATGGTTTTATAATAAACATCTCGGAACTGAGACAGGCGATGTGGGTTAACGAGCTGCTGCATCTTAGCGCCAATATTTGGTTTTCGGCCGTTTGGCGGTGTTCTTGGCCCGCCAATAAAGAGAGAAACCCGAAATCCACCAGATGCAGCCACATGAGCATCGAATGCTAATTACAAAATTTTGACTGAGTGAATATAAAAGTCGAAAATTGATTGGCACACACAAAAGCAAACAAAAACACAGACTCACAGGCATACAAGCGCCATTTTTAATTGTCATAATTTTGGCAAATGTTGAAATTTCGATGCTATGGCCCAATAAAATGTCAATATGTTGCGCTTGTTGTTTCCTATGGGTGCTCCAAGACGATTAAATTTATATTTATTAGCCCAATAAACTCAGAGAGGAGAAAAACGCATCCGGAAACAGTTTCAAATTAATGGTTAATGGTTATTTAATATTACATTTTAGGATGGCCAATGGCCATAAATACGAGTATAACTTTTTAAAGATCTAGATTTGATTTCTCATTGAAAAGTTCAAAGAAAAAATCAAAGAAGATATAGAGAAATCTTTATTTTGACATTAATGAGTGGAGGCAGTGCATCAGAATTCCATTGAAGCATGATCGCATGTCGTTAAAAGGGGACTCGTGTTTGGGTTAATGCTCGATTTCTAAATTTTTATATATTTTATATATATTTAAGCAACAAAAAAAAAAATAAACCTACCATCGACCATGCGCTCCTTGGTTTTTGTGTACTGCATTTTCTGTTTGTTTCCACTGCTGGGGGAGGAGGACGCGGTCTTGGACGAGCCCGATGAGGCTTTTGTGGACTTGTCGGAGCTGGTGCTCTTGGACAGCGACGATTTCCTCGTCACCGAACTTCGCGTTGATGTGGACATGTTTTTGGCTGTTTTTTATTCGGGCTTTTTATTTGTTTTGTTTTTCTGCTTTAAATTAATTTAATGTGTTGATGCTGTTAGATTTTAGTGTATATATATTTTTATGGGTTTGGTGCTGAAACTGTTACTAGCACAAGAATTTCGAAAATTATATGATCTTTCCCAGCCCAGTCTTTATGGACGGGACGGGACACACACTACGGCAACAGGCACTGCGGGACACATGAAAATATTCGAATTTCGAATATATTTAGGCAATAAATAAAATTTGTTGTTAGATTGTTGAGATGTGGACTTTCTTGTATTTTTAGCCAGGCAATGCCAATAGAAATAGATAGATAGAGAAACTTTTATTTATTATTTTGCTTTTTTCTTCTACAAGTATATTATAGGCACACAGAATAGATGTTGTACGATTAATATTTCAATTTGGTGCAATTATTCAAAGATGTATTAACTTTTCGTTAAGTCAACACATTGTTTGGCAAATATCTTGGCAAAGGGCAGCACTTCAATTGAGACGGAAAATTGCTCGACACTTTGTGCTAATTACCCACAAAACCACGAAAACAAACGCGAACCAAAATAGCAATGGTTTTAGAAATAGAAATAGAATCACAAGAAATCACAAGTCGAAACAGACACACTTTTCAGAAACAGATCACTTCGGTCGCACTCTCTGGTTATAATTATTCCTTATTTTATTTTATGATTTCTTCGGGTTAAGTACAATTTAATCCTGGCGGCGGGTTTCAGTATCGAAAATTATGATTTTCTGGGGACACGAGACAAAGCATTTCCCAAGTTGGCGCCTCGCGATTTTCCTCAAAACTGAGCAAAATTCGTTCGCCAAACGATCCGTTCCGATTCGATCCGATCCGTAGCGTTTGGCATTCAAGACCCAAATCGAAAGTCCGAAGAAGATCGTCGGCGATCGCCGGATCGGTGGATCTCTCGTCTTGGGTCTTGGGTCTTGGATCTCGGAGGCTTCTTCGCCCTCGCCCTCGACTCCCACTCTCCGCATGAATCCGTATCTCTCATAGGGTTCTCTGGTCTCTGTTCGGTCTATTTATTTATTTTATTGGGTTAATGTGACACACGCACTTTTCAATGTCTTTCGGCCCCTCGGGTTGGATCTTGTTGATATTTTCTTTTTATATTTTGGTCGCCCTTCTTCTCTGTTCACCGTTTTGCGTTTAAACGACCTTCATAGAAATTTTACACATCTGTGATGTGTCTGCCCCCCGGTACACCCCATACCATATCCCTCCCATTCCACGGAACATCCACATCCACATCCACATCCGCTCTCAATGCTTTTCAACTTGACCGTGAGACGCATCGTTGTCCGCTTGTCCGTGATATTGAGTGTCCGTGTGTGCGTCTGTTTGCTGGTGTGGGTGTATCTGTGTGTGTATTGTGCATCTGTGTGGGTTTGCCAGAAATTGGGCGCCAATAGGTGGGTGTCGCTATAATTATAGTCTTGACTTTGTGCGCGCCTCGTGCAAAAATATATGCGTACTACCCTCAATCGGGTATCTGAGTTTTGATATGAAAGAAATTTTGATAAAATTCATTTTACAATAGAAAAATATGTTTTTTAACTTCTGGATTCAGGTGCATAATGTACAGACCACCTCCCGCCAAAATGAGGGGCGCTGCCGTTCGTCGTATGGCTCGAATCTCGGGGATAGATCCGAGAGAGTGAAGTGTAGAAAGGATTAGGACGACGAATAAGAGTGCGTTTGTTGCTCTGAAAGGTAGTTCAGGATTGATGACTGATCTTGGACTAGGACTCCTAGCTATTACTAAGGGTATATAAAAATATTTTGAATATTTATTAAAAATGAAATAAATTCCTAGTCTCCCCTAAGATAAGAGGATCAATTTGTATATTTTTTTGTATTTTGAAGGTATTCATTATGTTACTTGAGTTACCTACAAGGTACTAACAGTATTGCGTCCAATTATTCAACTTATTTTCAACTAAACCATCCGTTGCTGCGACTCATTTGAAAGGTGCAAAAGCCCTTTGGAATTCAAAATTGTTTTACAATTCGGAAATAAATATTAAATAATATAAACAATTATTACTCTATACCCGCCGAAAGGTACATGGTTTCTCTACTAAATAGTTTGAAATATTTCCTATAGCATGTTATAGGGTATTCCCCAGATCTGTAAGACACGGATTTCGGATTTCCACTGATGGAACCAATTTCATGCAACTTTTATGTGAAGCGTGGCAATATTTTAGCAACAATCCGTGTGCGCTGAGCTCCCACACTTTCGCAGACAGAGCCATTAAGCGAGCATGTTTGTCTTGTCAATGTTGTTTGTCGCGATGGCCGATTGATATGTATGGCGATTGAAACGCTATATCGCTGTGATAGTTCCTTTATATTTATGCTGGGGGGAAGGATAACAATCGGCGATTTTCACTTTGAAATGATGGCAATGCATGAGCAATGCCAATGCACTCGCAGTTGCCCGAAATGCGCATCGATGGCCATTGGCCATATATGTAGTATTCGGGATTTTCGATTTGGCAAAGAACTGAGACGATTTTACTTAGACGCCCCCGCATCGCAGATATCGCAGAAATCGCCGAGAAATCGCTGAGAGACAAAAGCGAGTCACACGACCGCCGCAGACTAGAAAGAAATACTTTCCGGTGCTAACCAGTGGGTGGGTTTTGTTTGGGATGGAGGGGTTGCCAGGTCCCTAAAGTGGTTGCCATTGAGGGCCGTGGTGGGGCTAGGACGGGTAAGAGCGATGAGAGCGTTGCATTCTCGTCCCAATTTTTTGGCAAATGCGCTGACAGCTCATCCCAGTCCAGTCCCTCGTCCCTCTTCAAGTATCTTCTAATGTAAGGGGTATCCAAGGGGTTACTTGTCGGATGAATTGAAACATTTTTAAGATTTAAGATTTAAAATTAGATATTTTTTCTAATATATTTTCTTTATTTACTTAATAATTAGCTGCTAAATAGAGATCATGGGATAATTCGGGGCATAATAGATGGTCTAAGAGGTATTGTTAGACATTTGATTTGCCTGAGAATAACATCCTATTTCTATTCGTATTAATCAAATAATAAAACTTAAATAAATTCCCAACACCAGGCATCTCTAAGTCACATAATTCTACGCTAAATTTTCACCTTTGCTTATTCTTTGATATGTGTTTTTATTCTCGACAGAATAGACAGAAATATCGCTGGCAACATATTTTAGGCGCAATTAAGAGGCGTCCCAAACGAAGAGCAACCAAAAATAATCGAGTGGATTGCAGTCTCGGGAAATCTGGCCGAGATTAAGTAGACGACACTCGCAATTGATTCGCCACTAAATTACAAACTAACAAATCATCACACCTGACCAACCTAACCAGACCAAACAGAATCTTTTTAGTTTCGAAGTGTGTTCTTCTGGGAGACTTTCGTGAATAATTTGCCAGTCAAGTTGAGTCAAGTTTTTCGCATATCAGCGGCTGACACTTTGAACACCCGCGAATCGTCATGTTGGCATGTCACAAAGTCTTCTGGCCGATATATTTTTCGAAAATAGCAAAGTGCCAAAATAGCCATCCTGAAACGGCTGAAGCAGCCAAGGAGCGCGCGCACTTGTCGAGTATTTTTAAAACAATGTTTTTTATGCTCGTACGCAAAACTGAATTGCTTGTTTCCTCTATTCTTTTTTTTTAGCCACATAAACAAAACGCCGCCAAAATAAAAAGATAATATTGACACGTAACGCAAACATTTCATTCATTGTTTGAACTTTTTCTGGCCCTATCCAAGTTGTTGTTTAGTTTGTTCTCCTTTCACGGCTGCTGTATAAACAATTCATTTGAATTATGTGACCATAGAGATGTGTGAATAATGGTCGATTTGCTGAAGAACTGATTCTGCACTTCCTCTTGGCCATAACTTAATCAGCTCTATCTGATTCTTTTCAGCCAATTAATTTTTGCATAATTTCCGTCCAATAAAGAGAAAGCTAAGCGAAAAAGCTCAGCGGATTCAGGCACCCAAACAAAAGCTTTTAAAACCGTTTTTTCTCCCTCTCCTTGAGAACCCTTTCCTTCCGTATTGGATCTGTTCATGTCTGCGGCTGCCATTTTAGAAATTGATAAACTTTGCAGTTATCATTGTTTATGTATCTTTCTGGCCCTAACCATCATCCCCTCTTAACCTTTTGGCTCTCATTGTTTTCCCGCCTGCCTGCCTGCCAAACATTTGCCAGGCCAAACTTTTTTTCCTCACATTTGTTTGCTTGGGATTTGCCAAAAACAGAAGTGCCCAAAAAAAATGGGGGGAAGACGGTGGGCGAAAGCAAGCAAAAACTTCAAATATAAAAAGGCAGCACAAATTTTTATTGAATTGATTTATTGACTTACTTATTTAGGCGCTCAACGCTCATAGATAAGCGTCGTTTTCTGCTTTCTGTTCTTGTCGGGAAACCTTTTTCTCAATTTTCTTTGTTTTCTTGCTGTCAGTTGGCAGCAATAACAAGGGCCCAAAATAAATATTTAGTTTTCATTTATACAATTTTCCCAGGGCTTTGTTTCCAGGCCAAGCCAGGCCCTTTATAGGGGTACATTCTCTGTTTAAGTTCATTGAGGGTTAATGCCAGTCTATAAAAATTGCCATAATTGAAAAGTCGTTTTTAAGGTCGAAAATAAGTCTCGAAAGGAATAAATAAGTCTTTTTGAGGGGTTTACCTTGATTAACCTTTAATTTTTATAATTATCATACAAAATCCTTTAAAAAGATTGTTAGATTCTGTATTAATTCTGTATTAATTTAACAAGTCTAAGTAAGCAGTGAAATAGTTAGCAATAAATTAATTGGATAAAGTTGATTGACAATAATTGATTGACAATATCAGCATTCATCCAACGAAGTTCAACGCGATAATTACATTTTGGAAAAGAAAACACGTTTGTCAATCGATGATTGAGGAAGGAATCAGCTAATTTTTCCAAAATAATATTGCACTGAAAATAATTGAATTCAAATGAACTAGATTGGATGAATATATTAAGAAAATCTGGTGCAACACTAAAACAATTTTCGCCTACATCGCGTTTAATGTAGTTGTTCAGTTCTCAAACGAATACTAATTTAAATAAAGAATTTATGTGTTATTGTTTATAAACGAAACAATAAAAACTAATAACTAAAAATTAAGTAAAAATGTTTAATTATGGGACACTAAGAAAATTTTAATGTTTAGATTAGAGAAAATAATAGTTTAAGAGTAGAAATGAGCCTGAAAATAGCGAGAATTTAATTTTATTAATTAGTAGTATTTATTTTTTTTTTATGTAAGGTGGCATCGCACTGATGTGCTGCCAACCCTCTAAAACTAGTAGTTGGCAAGACTCAACGAGGAAGTTGGCAACGCTGAATGCAGGAAGTTGACAACGCCGAACCAAGTAAAAATAAGAAGAGTCAGTGGCAGCTAAGCGGGACTGATATTTTGCAGTTGAAATTAGTAACTATTGTAGTTGATTGAATAATAATAAACTTCTTACATTTATTATTCCCTAAATTATTAATTGGAGTACAATATTTACGATAGAGTTCCATAAACCTTAACAGAAGCAGCGCGTCTTCCAGAGTGCATCCAAATAACTTCAATAAAGTAATCGCCCTCCGGAAACGGAAGAACTTTCGTAAATCGGTGGTTAATAAATTCGGCTGGAAGCTTTTCCAAAACAGCATCATGCTTAAAGCAATGCCGATTTTAGAATAATTCCATCGTATATAAAATTATACTTACATTAAGGGGGCAGGAATGGTTAACGTTCGAGTAAGTCATAAATGATTCATAAACAAAATTCGCTACAGGGTTTGATTTTGGATTATCGATGAATGAACAGGCTTCGAATGTAATGTTGTAAAGAAACGGCCTATATCCATTGAATTTTTTCCAGAGGGCCAAATTTACCTAACTCAGTAAAGAAAATGGTTATTGGGTTCTTGGTTTTTGTTTTGAGATTTGAAAAATTGTACCTTCAACTTTGTTATGGGAAGTTGGTAGAGCTTCCATCTCGCAGATATATATTTGAAGGTTCGATTCACAGACTTTATGATGCAATTATCGAATTCTCCAAACTGCTTATCCTCAGCTTTACAAATTAGATTTGTAAACTCAAACTTGGATTCAGTCTAAAGATTCAATAAAATATAAAGTTACAGTTTAATTTTTATACAAAAAAATATGCCATTTATACTTTAACCTTTTTAATGTAAAATGGAAAAATCATCAAAAATGTGAGGAACCATGTTCGGTAAAACATCATGAATCTTGACTCTTTGACTATCTATCAAAAACTGTGTTTTTATTTGAAAATATTTGTTAGATTATGGTAGTTAGTATATTTATGTTTCGTCGCCCATTATAAATATTAATTAAAAGTTGCGTAGCCACCTTTTTAAGGGTGGAGCTGCTTCCTTTCCTGGATTTTTATTAATTTTATTTTAAATAAAAGAGGTGTTTTAAATTTTTTGGAATTGGCATCCAGTATAATACATATATAATATACTGTACTACTATTTATTTCGATCAGCCACAGATACATATATATATAGTATAATCAACTAAAGTTTCTTTGTCATTTAATAATGGCGGATGTTCGCCATCTTTTTCTGGGAAAATCGCAACGAGGCATTCTATTCTAGCTAAGGCTTAACTGGTTTAAAAACAAAATTCCGTGTAAAATTGAAATTTGAAAAAGAAAAACAAAATTATTCGCGGACCAGAATATTTTCTAAAATAAAAAGTTTCAGAGAAACTTCTATTACTGAGAATATTTGTGAACATTTTTAGAGGGACTGGATAATGTTATTGACGTTATTGTGTTGGTCAAGTCGAAATGTTAATGTTATTTTAAATGTATTTAAAGTTTTTTGTTAGCAATGAATTACTTTGATTTGAAAATTTTGTATAAAAAATTGGTCACACATTTTTGGAAACTTTGAACATTTTAAAATGTTACAGGTGTCCCCCCTAAATCATGTTCATATTTTCATATCATTTTAATATTTCTAAATCAATTTAATGGATTTTTAAGCATGACAAAGTTTTGCCTAATGAAGTGTGCTATCAATTTGCAACAGTCTGTTTTAGTTTCAATGGGATTTCGAATTTTGGGATTTAAATCGATGTGTGAATACAAGTTCCAGTGATATATAAGTTCTCCATCGATTCTGTTTGACCAACTCGTCGCCCATGGCAAGCCCGGCAACCGAGGCAATCCTGGCAAGCTTGGCAATATTTTTCCCGGATTTCGGTTATCTCGTTATGCTCATCACGTTGGACGCATTAATTTGCACACATGATAGCCCAGAAAACGGGCAGCCCCCGCTAGATTTGCTTTATATGAGCTGCAAATTGGTGGCTCACGTAAATGATTTTCATTTTCCAATCATAACATTACGCGTGCCCGCACTGCCAAATGCTCAGGTGAGGTTTGCTGGCTCGTCATCTACCTGTGGAGATCCGTCCAGGTTGAGGTATTGGTGGGGGAACGATGGGTGAAAACCCGTAAACAGTGGCAAACATTTGTGGCAGTCGCAGTTTGATTGGGAGCGTTTCGCCCTTACCTGTCGCTGATTACAATCAACCCGATTGAATTAACATATTGGCCGGCGGGCGGAATTATGATGCTTCGGTATGTGGCTTAAATTGTAGCCAAATAATTTAACGTGTGGGTGATGGGTGGGCGATGGGTGGTGGCACTTCAATTATTTATGGCCTTATGCGCGACTTGTTTGCCTTTGTTAATGACGATGCGAAAGTAAAAAGCACAAAGTGCCGACAATTGGCAGTGGCAAAGGCAGCAGCTGGGATAGGACCAGGAGCAGGAGCAGGAACAGGATCTGTTGCTGAAGCGAAACAGCAAGACCAGCTAGCAAAAAAGTTAATTAAAAGTGCAATCAAGCAGCAGCAAGGACCGCAGCTAGAAAGAGAAGGGCTGATGGCTGGAGGAAGAGAGGCAAGCCAGGGCATCAGGCCCTGAACGATGCTGACATTTTGCCTGCAACGTAGACGACAAAAATAGAAGAAGCCAACGAAAGCAATTCCCGGGTAGAAGATGGATAGCTGAGAGAAAAATATTCTAAAAAAATTTATATAAAAATGTTAAATAAAAATATATTTTAAATAAATATTCCGCAGGTTAGAGCTTTACACCTTAAAAAAATTTACAATTAATATCCTGTAAGTAAACGATTTTCCTTCAGTGTTTCAAGGACATATGTAGCATGTTGTGTATAAGTCGCAGCTCAAATACGAGCACGTCTGAGTGAGGCAGTGGGTGGTTGAGTGGGTGTGGCACACCTTGCCCCTTTTTGCTGCAAATTGCTGCAATTATAGACGCCATAAATTATAACAACTTAAAGCTTATAGGTAAACGAGCAGAGGACAGAAATGTATACGACGAGAGATAAACGAGAGACCGGAAGCGAAAATGAGATAAGTCTTTGAAAAATGCATTTAATTGATTTTCCCGGAACACCTTGGCTTCTCTTGACAGGCAATATAATTTTTATTACTTTTCCGCCCCCGCGAATATTTCTTATCCGGCCAAGGTCCGCCTGATTATGATTTATTGCTTGGCCTTTGAAGAGAGGCTTTAAGATTACAATTCTCGGAGTTCTTCGCGGAGAAGCGAATATTAAATCCAAGAATACCAGTGAATACCAGAGTCCTTTGTGTTTAATTAAATGAAATTCGCTGGGGAGTCCTTGTGGTTTTTAAACTGTCAACACATCAATTAATTAACCATTAGGGACTGCCTTCAGTTGGGGTCATCAGGACGAATGCTGAGCTGATGTTTGCGGTTGTCATAATTACCAAAGCCATCGCTCAAATCGAAAACTACTACGGACATGGACATGGACATGGACGGACGACAACTGGGAATGAAGTTGTAGCAATTACCAGCTGTCAGGATTGGGGTCCCTTTTGGCCTTCTTGGCCATAAAGATGGCCACAACCGCAAATATCGAGTAATTACGAACTCTGCTCTGACCTTGGGCTTTGGCTCGGCTCTAGCCTCGAGAATTCTGCGGCAATCTGCGTGGTTTTCATTCTGCAACATTCTGATTCAATTTGCCACTGAGACTGAGACTTGCGAGTGGCCAATTAAAAATAATTTAATAGCGTCTTGCATTAATTTGATTTAGACTCGGGGCTTCCGTGGCGCCGTGATAAATTTAATAGCTCTGTCGTTCTGCATATCTCGCGTCTTCTGCCAGTCTTCTGCCAGTCTTCCAAATCAAATTTATTTATTAATACTGATTGCATTGGCCAGGTGGAAACAGGATCCAAGAAACCGACCAGCATCTCTGTGTCTGTGGTTTCTCTAACAAACGTTATTGCATCTTAAAGGAGTTGTCTTGGCTTTAAGTTCCTTTCGGTTTACCCTTTCCATAAAATAATTGAATATTTATACGATTTGGTATTGGAATTTATGATCCAATAAGAAGCTGTATATCAATTAAATAGTATTTATTGAGACTGAGAGTATTAGAGCCCGGAGTCTTGGCATTTTATTTACAAATTTAACTTTTACTTTTCCAATTCCATTTTCCCCAAAATCATAGTATATCTCTAAGGGATACGTGTGTATTCTGCTGGGCTTGGCTTGTCTTGTCTGAGTGGGTGTGTTTTGGCTTGTTTGCCGGGCACTCTTGTAACAGCTGCAGATGAAAATTGCAAATGAAACTTAGCTAAGCTGAGCTGAAGTACCGAAGTGGGTCGAAGGATGTGCTATGTGCTGGCTAGGAGTCGGGTAAGCAGGTCATCCGAGTGGCTCTGAGCTGACTTGAGATCCTACGGTCGATGCACAAATCAACGTTAAGTGCATGTAACTCACACAGACACGACTTCGCACCCAC
This sequence comes from Drosophila merina, assembly GCA_035047645.1. Classification (NCBI taxonomy): domain Eukaryota; kingdom Metazoa; phylum Arthropoda; class Insecta; order Diptera; family Drosophilidae; genus Drosophila; species Drosophila merina. The sequence continues at coordinate 27,726,311 of JAWNPH010000002.1, forward strand.
ACCCACCCGTCCAGGCAGGCGGGAGTCCTTCGGGTGGCCTTTTGCACTTTCTGGTGTCAAAGTTGCATGTTATTGCATCAACATTATTTCTCTTCGACTTTTCGCCCAAGTCTGTGCGTGGGTGTTTGCTATAAACTGAGCTTCTGTATATATTTCATTCGGGCACTTCTGCCAGATGGTATTAGAAATATTTGATCAACTTTTAGTGACATTTTAACAAACAAAATTGTATTTTTTCTTCGCTTTTTAAGTAATTGCTCACTCTACATGGGGCTTTATTAGAATAAAAGATATTTTAAATAAGTTTTAAATAATCTTTGTTAAAGAAGCTTAAAGAATATACTTCGAAAATAAGATTAAAATATCCTTTGAAAAGGGTACAATTTTCTTTAAAAGTGTTTTCTTTATTTTGGACAGCTGCTTTTGTCTAATAATAATTAAAGAAAGGAAAACCTCTCCCTCTCTAAACAAAAATAAAACAGATTTTAGAGCAAAAACCCATATTACTCATACGACACGTGTGCCACATAAAAAGGAAAAACAAATCTTGGCTGAAAACCAACTGCCAGAAAATAAACTTTGACAACTACTTAGACAAATGTGTAAGGGAAATAAATTTTATAACCACAAGCCGGCAATAAAATAAATTTTATTAAAACTGTTTACGAAATGGTAGGTTGTGGGCGGTGCAGAAAGTGATTGAATTTTCAAATGCACATGCACAGGAGGTCAACCCTGATCACACTTATAAATGTCCTTGCAAATATTTGTTGTCCGACCTATACCTTTTCCAGCTTTCTTTGTGCATTGATTAATTGCCTTTCAAGTGTCGGAAGTTCCCCGAGGAGACGGGGAGCGTGTTGCATTGCAGTCGTGCCACCACCCACAAAGTGCAAACGAGCCAATTCATTAGCACCATTCGAAGCGAAATCCGAATTAACCCAATCTGTGCGGCCAGTGGTCGCTGGCCAAGTCGGAAACTCACTTTTAAAATTGCTCATAAACTTTTTCAATTTCAGCGGAAAAAACGATGGTGGATACAGTTGAGCTGGAGTTCCCGGTAGCCGGAATGGCCGGAAAGCGGAAAAACAAGCAAACTTGCCGAGTGCTTAACCAACATGCTGAAAATGTAGACATCAACCGCACCCGAAACAAGTGGCCCGAAATAAAGTGGAGCTACTGTGGCAGGAACCTTTGGCCCCTGCGCCTTCTACCATACTCCCCCAAAGTCCTTCAATGTGAAAGCAATTTTATGCGCAATGCGTGCCCCGATTGCATGGGAGGAAAAACACAAATCGAAGACGGAGTGGAATGCCAGCAATGGGCTACAAAACCCGGCAAAAAACAAACTTTCCACAGAGTCAATTGTTTTTTAGTCCCTTCGGGCTTTGGGCTGGGACTCTGGCCAGGACATCATTGTCGCAGATTTATCAGGCTTTTTCGACAACTTCATAAACCTATTCAGTTTCGGATTATTTTGTTTCATAGAAAATACAATTTGCTTGAATTATCATTTCAATATCAATATAATATCGATATACTTATGAAATATTTACTCAAAATATCCCTAAATCCCTACCTGTTTTGGTTATGGCTGCTTCTCAAAAGTCCTCCAACTATGACCAGCAAAATAATCATTATTATCAGAGCCATTTCCTTAAGTTTCCGTGTCCCGGTTTTCCCGGCTCCTCGATTGGTGCAACTTTAATGCTCTACACCTTTCCATGTGGCAGCAACGTACACTTTTGATGGGAAAAGTTTAATAGCTTTCGACAATAAAACTTCACCTATTATGTAACAAAGCCCGGAACAGAGCGTTGCCGTTGCCATTCCACACCCCGAATGGCTGTCGATCGACTCGTCGACTAATGGCAAGTCTGTCCTGGTAGTACACTAAGAAAAATAGTGGTATTTACTGAGAAAAATAGTAATACCTTGTATATTTTGTTTTCTTTCAGTGTTCTTTTTGTATCTTGGCTGCAACAATACTTTATTGGCTTCTAGAACAGAGGCAGTGAAAATAGACTCGACGAGTCTTCATTACCATGCGGCACATGAGAGGCCGATGGCCTACACTCCCAACTCCCGACTCCGGGGTTCCGAAGTCCCAGCTCCGACTATCCCGTCTCTGTCCCCGCCTATTGCCACTCGGCAATCTCAATCCCATTGGGGTTTTGACTTTTATTGCGCGCCGGCTCATTGCCTTCCAATATTAAATTTCAGCTTAGCAGCCGGGTTAAGGCCGGGTCTCTTCCTGTTTTGTTGCCAAAGTAAGTAAGTATGTGTGTGTGGGTGTTGGCCCAGTTATCTCTGACTTTGCATCTGGCCATGTTTACTTTGGCGCCTCACCGAATGGCTCTATTTCCTCCGATCATGAGAATGCCCATGCATATAATTAAATTTTTGTGAATGTTTATTAAAATTGTTTGTGCCGAAAGTTAGGTCTTGTTTTTGAGCTTTTTAATGAAAAAATTGTTTGAATGGCCGTAGAAGGCAAGAGCTAGTCAAGGATAAACTTTCAGCTGCCGAGTCACTAATGTTGTTTCCCCCTCTCTGACTTTTTTTCCAATTTTTTTCCACCGTTTCCTCAGCTTTCTTGCATTAAAATACTTGGGCATTACTTTTCGCCTGATGAAGGAAACAATTTGCAATGCAAAAAGGGGGAAGCGGCGGGATGCTAAATGTAAAATTGATTATCATTATAATTGTAAATTGTTTTCCAAAGTCGACATTTGAAGTTATTCCCACAAATCCCCCTAGATCTGGGATTCTGGGATTTGTTTTGGTGTCGGAGGTTTGGGGCAGGAGGTTGACGTTGGTTGGTATTCAATTCTGATTCTGGACAGAGTTTTATTTGCTACGTTTTGGTTTTTTGGTCAACGGAAAATTCAATTTCGTCAACTCATGCGTTTAATAAGCTTTTCTTTCTCGTTCTCATTCTTTTTTTTTAAAGGAAAACGAGGAACCATCCCGGCCACGGTTTGGGCCAGAAACATATCCTTTTAACCCATTTAGGTTATCCATGCCTCGCAGCTGTCACAGTCTGGCGATTTGGGGCCCCTTTGTCTTTGGATTTGCCTTCTTTTCCCCGTTATGTCGGCAATGTCGAAGGTCAGCTTCTGTTGGACGTGGGTTAAAATACCAGGACACCGCCACCCCACACCGCCACCATCCTGCCACACTTCTGCGCAAATCGAGTGACACCCACACAGCTTGCCACATTACTGTAAAATTTATTGTTTCCCAATATATGCAAAATAAGTTGAGATGGTATATAGGAGTCTACCGAATTTCTAATACCCCTTAAAAGTTTTTTATAGGAATTACTTGAGTTGGATTGAGTTGGATGAGTCGGAAAAACAATACACTCTTGTCCTGCCCAAAAAAGGGTATAAATATTTTGGTTTTCTCCTCAACCCATATCCTGTCAGTCAGCATCCTCCCACTCTCAACCGCATTGAGTGTCTGTATTGCGGTTGCCGCAATTGAATGTGTCCTGTTATAGGTCCTGATGCGGCTCCTGCGACTCCTGGCAGCAGCATTTTGACACAAAATGTTGAATTTGTCCGTCCGTCACTGGGGAAATTTTGGTTCGGAGCAGGACCAACAGGATGGGGAAAGACAAAGGATCACACGTGCGTTGTCATTGGCGGCGGTGTTGCAAGTGCAACGGTATCGCTTGCCGCAATGCCGCTGCTAACAATGACAAACATATTCAAAACGAGTCCTTCTCACCAGTCCTTCCCTGGGTCTGTTTGCCTTTTGGGGAGTGGAGGAACTTTACCCATTTGCCGAGTTCTATTTATGGCACCAGCATCCGAATCAGGAGCCCTCGAGTTTATGCGAGTGAAATATCATGAACTAGAAAGTTTTCTTGGCCAGGAAAACGATAAAAAAGGCTTAAACTTTGCTTGCAATTCTGGTTTAGTTTCAAGTGATGGCTTAAACTTTAGCCAAAAAATGTTCAAAAGTCAACTAATATCCTGGATAAACCAACCAAGTAAGGAGTCTTGGTTTTGCCAGATAAATGCAAATGGGTAAGCAGATACGATTAGATACGAACAGAATAATTTTTGGCATTGTTTTGTGGTCGGATCGAGTTCGTTTTTGGTTATTTGCGTGGCGGAAAGTGTTGCCAATCGATTGATTAAAATGGCATGTGTCTGGTATTGGTTTACTAATTGTGGGGATTCAATAGTCTGGACCAGGGACCAGGGACCAGGGACCGGGAAGTCATGTCGCCGGAAAGCCTTTGTCTCTGGACAGTAGCCACTTTGCAAATAGTCGGTGAAATTAAATGTTGGCAGACCAGACCAGACCAGACCAGAAGACAAATCGGCCTGTCAAAGAATACAAAATCCAATTTACTCGCCTGACAATTGTCCTGCTAAAAAGGGATCAATACAAATTGCCTGACTGCCTAACTGCAATCTTTTCGGGGGCAGTGTGTTTAGTTTTCATTGAAACTTCAGAAACTGCATTGGGGACTTCATTTTACGCTCTGCCAACCACAATTGGCCAAAAAACATTCTTCCTTCCGCTCTGACAGGGCTCTGTTCGATAGAAGGATAAAGCATATCGGGTTTATGCAAATTCCATAACTCTCGGCAACATGTTGTGCAATTTAAATGCGTTTAGCGTTTAAAAGTTGAAATCGCTTCCTATTATGATGCTATTATTGTTAGCACGGATCTCCAGTAAGCGGCTTAACTGAATTTTCCAACTGCCTGGGCCAAGGGGCAGCCCCAAAAGCAGCAACAATACCGAACAAATTTCAAACTATGTATTTACTTAAGGCATCAGGCATCAGATTGTGTTGCCATTGTTGTTGAAAGGCTCTTTCTCTCTTCTCCTTATTTTTTGGGGGCAAAAATAAGTTGACACATTTTCTGATTGTTTACAAATTTGGGCAGTCATGCAGAAGCAGCCGGTCCTTGGCAGGCCCTGGATCTCAGGACCTCGGCCTCGGAGTGGGGGAGCCAAAACTTAATCCAAACTTTGCATAAAGGCATGTGGCAGGGATTTATATCCACTACAATATAGGTTTTTCGGCTCTCAGTTCTCAGTTCCATGTGTGACTTGGCTTGGCCGAGGGAAAAGTTGGCCCGGGCAAGGGTTTACTTTCTCGTCCGCTTTCCGTTTCAAACAAAAACGCAAACATGAAAGCAAAGATTTAGTGCGTGTCGGCATGAACTTGGATTCTCCGCAGATGTATTGTTGCAGCAACTTGGCTAAATTTCCGGGGTGCTCGGCGGGGGGTGTTGCTGTGGGGCAACAATGATATTCCTCTGAGCCACCGCCCACCACCTTCGCAGCATCTCAGCATCTTTGCCCAATTCGGTTTGCGAAATTTAAGCCCATGCCGTTGGCCAGGCAATGAATATTTATGGGACTTGGATGGATATCCATGAAAGGTGCAGGTGAGCTGGAGCTCTGGGCAAGCTCTCAACTATTTAGATGGATTTTCCTAATATTCCGATTCAAAAGGAACAACTCAATAAAATTTAACTAGATATTTATGATATGGTAGTTATTTATTAGAAACCACATTAGCAAATCTGCCACTTTGAAAAACAATCGAATATGTTGTAAAAGTGGTTTCTTTGAAACGTTGTAGATAAAAACTAAAAACGTTATTAAATTACCTGTTGAATTTATTTATTAAGTTACTCAAATACTTGAAAAAGAGAAACCTCAATTACCTTTCTGTCCATACACTCAGGGAAAAATAAGAAATAAGAACGTATTGGGTCCTAGAGTAACTTTACTTAATTCAAGAGAAAAATCAAAAGTGTAAAAAAAAGTATATCAATTTTTGATTTAAACGCAAAGGATGCTTTTAAATAAATGGAAAAATACTTAGGAGCAGTATAAAACATTTCTTAAATCATTAAAAAACTTATTAAAAAACTTGATTAAGTCAGAAAAGAAAAAACAATCAAAAAACGCGAACAGAAAAGTGGAACCCTATGTGTTTAAATTTGAAAACGTTGAATTGTTAATTGTTTATTTTAAAACAAATATATCTATCTATTAATGCCTATTGGCATGAAGCGATCCAGTCTGGAAACTTCTCAATAAATTTGTCTTTGATTTATTAAAAATGATTAAAAGTATAGCCCGGGCTATGCGTATTTTACAAGATTTTTAGCCTTTCCAATCCGATATAACTTGATATTTTATTGTTAAACAATTTTCGAAAATTTACTCTCAAAGTAATTATTTTTAACGCTATAAAGTGAAGTTAATTTTCCCCATTTGAATTTCGAAATTTCGTATTGATTCAGCTAATTTTTGTGTAAAACAAATTAGAATTTTTCTTTCTACAAGTGTAATGACTTTGCGTCTTTGAAGAAACAATTCCATTAAATTTCTTTAAAGGAAAACAATTCTCAGTCGAAGGAGTTAGTCAATTTGGCAAAGTCTGTTCAACCCCATTAACCTTGCCCCAATCTTATGCCCCCAAAATGATGAGGCTCGACCTGCAGCAGAGCCGTGGAACTTTTTCGAGTTTCGTCGAACTCTCAAACGTGGCCCGTACATACTTTCTCCCTCTTCGGGCAACAAAAATTAATTGGAAATCACAATCATGGCAGGAAGGCACTTTCTTCGCACCTTGTGGCTGAAAGTGGGTGGGTGCGTGGTGGGTGTGTGGGTGTGTGGGAGTTCGTTTATGACATTGATTGCCCGCACGCACACTTTGGGGCACAACGGCTGTGGTGCAAATAAACCCAAAGGATTAATTAAATAATTTATATGTGCTTTTGTTTGGTCGTAACTTGATTAAGCCAGACCTACCAGGACCAGGACAGGGCAGGCCAGACGAGCCACTAGCTAACACACCATCAAAAGCGCATAAGGGGCTTATATGGCAGAGTTGCACAAATTGCCGAGCAGTTAATGATAGACAAGCGTTTGGGCCATGTTCGATTTAGCCAAGTGTCACTGACACTGAACAAAGGCGTTGTGGCAAAGGGATGGCAACGGGGGAACTGCTTTTGATTAGCCAAGATAACCGAAGGGCTCAGACACGCGATAACACGTGCCAATTAGAGCCGTAAAACACCTGAAACCCTCAATGCCATGCCCATATAATTGGGCCAAAATATGCCACTGGCTGATGGCTGCTGGAATCCCCATCGAGACGAATCTCTGTTGGTTCTAGCCGTTTAAAATTAAATTAAATGTATTTAATTAACAGGAAGGCAGCCATCGATTTGATTTGAATGCTGATGGTGTTGCTAATGCCTTGCTGATTGTTCCCCATTAACACTCAATCGGTGTCTAATTTATGTCACCATCGAGGCACAAACACAGAACAGAAGTCTTCGCAAACAAAAAGGCTATTTCGAGGGGTTGTGTTTGCCAATTAGCACTTCTTCGAATTCGAGAAAACCAGCTTTAATTGGTTCAGTTCGACTGGAAAAGCAGGATGTTTGTGACAAGCTGCAAGTTTTTAGTTAAAATGAAATATATTGCATTTTGAAGGGTTCTGAAAAGGTTGACAAATTTAAGAGCTTTTGAAAATGTTTTTTAAAGACAAATTCTTCATTGAAGTATAAGTTTTAAAATTGCTATAGCTTCACCACAATTATATTTTAGTTTTAGCTATAAGCTAGCTTTAAATAAGTAAATAAATAAAAATTGTAAAATAATTTTATAAAATTTTTAATAAACAAACATTTGTATTATTTTTGTACCTTTTTTTTGCAGTTTTCTAAAACTCCCAACAAAAATAGTGTCTTACGGAAATCAATAATATTTAGGATACAATGAACAAAAATTAAAAAAAGTAAATGGTTCTGATAGTTAATGAATTTTATATTTATTGATTTATTGAAAGTGATAGAGCACTTTTTGAGACTAAACTACCACTGAAAAATTACAGCCTCAAAAGAAAAGTTTTTGTCAGAAAATCTTTATCTTAAATTGTTAAAAAAAATTACAATTTAAAGAAACTTTGATTACGACTTCATTATTTTATAGTCAGATATTGTGGAAAATTGGATTCAAGTTGGTTGAGAGACTTATGAGGAATTTTGAGAAACCCAAGTTTAAAGTCGCTTTAGTTGTCATGTCTTTAACTTTGAAAATATTCCTCGAATCTTAATCAAAATTAATTTCAGGATGCTCACAGATATAATCTTACAGAAAATTAACAAAAAAGGATTAGATTTACACAAAATGGTGACTAGAAATAACCTCTTAAAGGTGTGCTAACAAAACAGTAAACCTTGAAAAAAGTCTATTATTGTTAAGAAGAATAAGCTGAGAAAATTCAGTCAACACCCCGGTCGGTGAAATGCTGTGTTAATGAAATTTTAATCATCCCGAATGCTGGTTAAGATCTAGAGAGGAGTCCGGCAAACAGATTCAAAGGCTTAATTAAGCCCGAAACGAGTCCGAGTCCGAGGCAGTGGCACTTCCGCAACAGGACGACAACAATGGGACATTTGGCAGACTGTGTTTAAGTGCGACAAGCGGATATCCGGCGCGCCGCGCTGTTCAATGGCGCACAATTCGAGTTCCAACAATAAAAGCGCCAATACCTCCGTACTGGGCCGCAAACTGCCAACCCAGCCAAACCAAACCAAACAAAACAAAAACGAAACAAACTGAAAATCAGCCGCTGAGCTGACAGTTGAATGGAAAATGACAAAACACGACTTGAAATTTGACATTCTCAGAAAGTTAGTGGCGGAGCAGGCATCCTCCCACCTCCATCCACGTGGCCACTTTCCTCCCCCAATCCCAATCCCGAGATGAAAAAGGGAGGAAAAGCCCCAGAGCAGCAACATTGTTTTTAATATCCGCTAAAATTGTTGTTTATACAATGTCGCCAGGAATGAGGCTGCTGCTGGTGGTACTGCTGCTGCCCTTCATCTTCCGCCATCATCGGTTGGTATTGTGGCCCTTTTTGTTGCCTCTATTGTTGCAATGTTTGTTGCTGTTGCTTTCTGCGGTTGGCTTTGGGGCTTGCACCACCGCTGCTCCTGAACCGCTGCGTGGGTTGCACCCCGGGCTGCCGGGTTGGCGGGCTGCCGGGTTGCTGAGCTGCAATAATGCAAATTGTAGTTGATTGCCCTGCCGCCCTTTCACATCAAATTGCAACCTAAAGCATTTGCATTTTATTTCGTTTTTTCGGTGGCGCGAAATTGCAACTCAAACAGTTTTGTTGCAAGTGAAAAATCAAGATGTTTTTGGGTGATAAAATGTTCCTTTTTTGGAATAAAGTAGTAGAAAAGTAGTAATATTTAGTAGTATTGTAGAATATACCTATATTTAACTTCAATCTAAAAAGCGTTCTTCAAACTCACAACTTCAAACAACAAGGAATGTACGTGATCTTGGTCCTTCCTCCAATGCAACTTTAATGCCCTACCAACCGCAGGACGAGAAATCGCTTAAAGTCCGAGTTCGTTTAGTTTCAACCCATGAATGACCCCTTCTACCATACAAAACCCAAACGAAACGTTTTCAAACGAAAAACTTCCTTCAACAGCTGCAACTTGTAAAACTTTTGACTTTTCCTTTCGGTTCCTTGGGGGATTTGATATGCAGGTTTTTCGGTAAATTGAGTATAATGGTGCATTAATTATTCACAATTGTTTCAAATTGAAGAACAACACGAGCGCCGAAACAAAAGTTATAAATACTTTCAAGATTAATTAGAGAATTTGTTTCCTTTCAAACTTATAGACAGTTGCCGCCTCCAAATTGAAAAGTTTTTGCTTGATGGTCAGAATTGTTTTGTTCGCTGAGTGGCTTTCATTCAATTAAAACTTTAAAGAAATAAAATGGATAATTTAGTTGATTTTTTAGCAAATATCAGAATCCTTTTATTATTTTTTCCAGATCTAAATATATATTTATTTCCCTTTTAATGTTTATACAAATTAGACTTCTAATTAAGTACTGGTTACCAGCTCCCAAATGAATGCTGTGCATATTTAAATAGGAAAACTTCCGCCAGGCCACCAGGCCACCGGGTTTAGAAATTCCTTTTGAATTTGCATATGGAGAGATTGGGAGAGTACTTTGGTCATATTTAAACGAAAATATTTGCCAGACGACCGACAAAACGAAGCCAAAAAGCCAAAAAAGCTACTCGAAAATTATGCAAAGTCAGCAGAAACTAAATTGTATAGGCCTCAGTGCGTATACTTAATTAACTACAAGTCGGACATGTGTTTCCAAAAAAAAGGAAACCGTAGAGGGAGATCCGGTGGGGATCTCTGAGGCAAAGTTGCTTGGTTTTTGGGTCTGGACTGGATTTTTTGTAAATATTTAGTTAGGCCTCGGCCGAGTAAAAGGCCTGGTCACTTTGTTACAAAACTAATTAAATACGTAGTTTGATTTGAGTGAAAAGTTTGTAAAGTTCGTGTAAAGTTAGGCAAATATTGGCATAGGTCCCATGAATGCAATTTGAATGGAAGGCCAGTTCTTTATTATTTGCTCAATGCTGCAAAAGCGCAATGCACACAGAGTCTTGGCATCTGATTCTACCTGGATTTCAGGCTCAAGTCGAAACCTTTGGGTAAATAGTCCAACTCGACCACAAAGTAATCAAAACTTACAATCCGTAGCCAGGGATGTGCAATTTATCACTTGCCAGGCTCTGGTATACGCATAATTTTGATACGAGGTCATAGAGTTGGTCAATTCAATGAAAACTAAGAATTATCTCTTCTCTCTTGATTTCTAAAGCATTCCCATGTTTGATATTAAATTGAATTTAAATCCTTTCTTGCCATCACTGCTGCCAGAGAATGTTTCTACTCATTTGCATGTTGCATTTGTATGTAAAAATAAACGACTATTTATTGGATTCGAATTGATTTGCTGGATAGCTATAGCTGGTGATTTCAATTTGTTTTTGGTTTAATTTTGCAATCCTTGTCGGACACCCCTCGGGTATCCTTTAATTACGGGCAACTGCTTTCAGTGGAAAGGTCACTTAATTAATATTGATTATGATGCGCTTCGCACACTTTTATCTCGTCCGCTTAATATGCAGGCTAATGCATCTACCATTTATGGAGATTAATTGACTGAATCATTATCGTACGTTTGCTGATTTCTTTGATTTTTCCGCCCCACCGACTCCATCCCGCATCCAGTTCGACATTTCAATCGTCGTCGGTTGCCTAATAAACCCAGCAAGCCACCAGCCACCAGTAGCAGTTGTGGGCGAAAGACAAACAACATTTAAAATGGAATTTTTTCATTTACATTTTCTGGGGAATTCGCCCAGAAGATGCCAAGGATTGTTCAGCATTCTACTGGCTGTGCTCGTGTCCTGGCGTCGCTGGCATATGTGAGTGTTATATTTCATGATTTCGACTCGGGGTCCCTTCTGAGCTGGAAAATTGAGCCAAGAATTATGCTTCTCGCAAATCACATTTGCGTTGTGTTTGGTTTTCGCAAAATTCAATTATCTGCATATCCTTTCCCATTGGCCAATTCGTTTCAATTGTCTGCTGGCTGGTCCTTAAAGTCAAATTACGATTGGTCAGCACTTTGTTGAGGCTAATTATGGTGCTGATTAAAGGCAACTCAGCATGACATATGAGTACCTTCAAATAATTTGATTGCCCGAATGAGTTTCACAAAATTCTAGCTTTTTAGGATGGCTCCCGATGGCTCAAATCGAATCACAGGCTTTGTGTTTTATGCATTTTCCGAGTTTAATTCAGGCTTCATGTAAATTCGGGGCCAAGGCAGCGTAGTTAAAGTCTCCTTTTGGATCCACAGCTCCCATAAATACCGTCAATTTATGTCAATTCGATTTGTTCGCAACACAAGGACACACACACACTGACACACACTGGGAGGTCCTGCGTAATGCCTGCAGGATTCACTGACCATTTGACGAGGCCTATTATGGGCGCTATTTTTCTGGCATTTTCTGGCATTGCCATCAGTGGTGCGTGGAAATTCAATCTGTGTTGTGGTCGCTGCAATTTGTGTTTTCTTTGGCCTGTTTAGTTACAGTTTTTTATTGCCTCGATATTTGTTATAGACTGGCACCGATAAAATCGTTAGGAGCAGGACATTACCCAGCCCAGTAATATTTTTTGGCTTACACCGGGAAAGCAATACTTTCAAAGAGATTACTTCTGAGTATTTTATGATAATAATAGTAAGTTATATAAATTGCTTTAAATTTACTAAATTCCCTAGAAACATAAAAGTAGTTTTTATGAAGAGAAATATTTTCTAGCTTCCCTTCTTCAAATGCAGTGGAAAATTCTTGATTAGTTGGATTTTTCCCTCATGTTGTATTTATATGTTTTTATTAGATTTGCAATTTCCCGACTCCACCCGGAAAATGTGTATGACGGTCATGTTGGAATTTTTGGGGCAAAGAATTCCGAGGGGAAACTAGACCACGTGCCGCTCGACTTCAAGTTTAGTGGCACGACGAAAGTTTTTTATGGCCCGCAGCAGCGAGCTCGCTGGCAGTGAAATTGCAAAAGGCAGCCAAATGAATGCTGCGAGCATAAAAAGCGTCATTCAAATTAAGGACATTATTCCTGCCACGCCCCTTTGCTGCGCCTCGCCTCGCCTCGCAATGAGCACGAGTGTGTAACGCATTTAAATGGAAATGTCAGCGTTGCGGAAATTCGCAATGGTTTAAGCTTTGAGTTACTCCTCCGCGCTTTATCCTGTTTTCCCTATTCAGGTGCTTTAATTGTCTCCTTTTTGCTAGCTTAGAGGTTGGTGGGTGGCTTAAAAGCGAGTGTGTGTGTGGAATAATAGCGTTTCTTTTACCATTTGGCACTTGGCTTTTTATACGACTTATTTATGCATTTCGTTCATTTATTTTTCATATATTGTCTCCTTGTGTTTGACATTTGCATTTCTTGCGAGCGCGTCACGTTTTTTGCTTAGCATACTTTTGAGCGGGCCAGTGAGCCAAATGTTAATCATACGCCGTGTTGTCTGTCAAAGGCAGCTCGCACTCTTAATTGAATTGCTTTGACTTCGGAGTGCGGAGGTCATCGGCTGGCGGCGAAGAAATTTAAATCTTTAAGCGAAACGAGGCGCAAAAACACCTGCTTTGATCTCCGGCGTCTGATAATCAGCCGGCCGGCCGTGAATCCGGCAAGAATCTGAAGTCTGGTGTCAGCAAATGTCAGCAGATCTCAACGACAACACAACAACAGCTAAAAGGAAGAAAAATATATAAACCAGTGTAACAAAAATACATTTGAACTCGGGAAAGCATCAGTGGCGGCGTGAAATTTAATCAAATAAATTAGCAATAAAGTTTTATTTTCGCTGTCACCGTCTCAGGCTCGCCGAGTACACGTTGCGTATACGCAATGCCAAAGTGTGTTTTTTATTGCCCGCCAGCATTTTTTCCACTTTTAGAAGGTTTTTTTTTTATTTTTAACAAAACTCACACTGGACGCGTTTCAATTAACATTGTCAGCTTGATGCGACCTTCAGTTTGAAGTAAATTAAAAACAGTAGAAAGGGATTTACTTTGGCCAAAATAGACTCGAACTCACACGTCAATCTGTCAAAATGTCCATTTAATTAGGCTGAAATGAGGGATGTGATAAGGGTGTGTGGATTCCCCCTAATCCCCTCCTGATTTTAAGCTACAACCACGCATCGAACCTATTTCTAAGCCACCTTTGGGCCAAAGGCAAAAGTTAATTGAATTTTTGTTTCTGTTTTACTTTTGGCTCACCGAGTGCGTGACTGTAATAGTTGGAAAAGCCAAGGGGGGACTGGAAACAAACATAGAATTACTTTTCGAACTGCCACTGAGACATTGGGCCCATAAAAAGGAGCATAAATTTAAGCACCATAAACGATTTAGAGGCGCCAAATACAATCAATACAATTTGCCATCCTGCCGGCACATTTATCATTTATCATTCAGAAATATGGCCCAAATGCGAGGCTTAACAAGCCAGTTTACTTTCGGATTCGATTCGTATATACTTACAACTAAATAAATAGCAAACAAACGGTCTACCGCAAACTCAAATGCAAATAATAAAACAAACACCGTCGCCCGCAAAAGTATGCAACAAAATTTTAAACGCATGACGCAGCCAAAAAAACCAAACCGATTGTAAAGCGAATTGATACGAAATGGCAATAAATTGAATATCCTTTGTAATAAATTGTAAAATCAAATATTCGAATATGTGCTACCATATTTCAGAATTATAAACATCAATGATGCGAGTCCTTGAGTGCAAAACTTACTTATTTCCTTTGTTTCAAAAGTTGATTATTTGTTTTTTAATAATTGTAAGTATACAGAGTCCCCCCTCTGGAGAGCAGGTATCTCTGACATGTCCCCCTTGTTTATCTTCCCAGGCATCGTCGTTCCATTGAATATTCATTTCGTATCCCCAAACGACTGCTGGGCATCTCGCATGGCCAACCCAAAAGAGTTTTTAGCGAAATGAAAAATTGCGAATTGAAAAATTCGGGAGAAAAAAACGCGATGATTTTGCGGTCGCCAGCTGAACCGATGCGTATCGACGGCTTAGACTCTGGACAGAAGCCGAGGCAAAGGGCATAAATCATGATGTATTTATCATAAATCAAATTGAATTCTCCTCAAACAGCCGCCCACTCCTTACTCCTCGGGATGCCTTTGGTTTCCCTGGGATTGCTGATGTGTTTGCTCGGCGCGCATATTTTATTTATGATTCTTTTCCAGTTGACTTGCGAATTTGTTTTGTCTCTATCTGACAGCTCTTCCGCCTTGGCATCGATTGCTGATTTCTGATTTTGCCCGCCCTTCGGATCAATCATTGTTTTCCATACCCTCCCACGCGATTTCAATTCAGAGTTAAGGATTGAAAGCAGGTAAAAATGGAACAGCCGGCTGAATGACAGCCAATCGGCAGTAACTTACACGACTGGCATGACATTATCAATTCCTTGACGTGGGAATTGTGGCCCAAAGGAGCGAAGAGGGCCAATTGGTCAAAGTGATAAATGCGGCCAACGGCCAACGGCCAACCACTTGAGATGGTCAGAAACATCCTTTCGGCCCGCTCCGCCATACCTTTTGGCCATTTGCGCAAATTACTCGACACTTTTCCAAGGCACTCTGAATGGGAAATATCCTGCAGTCATCATCTATTAGCCGAACAATAAATTTCTTTCAACATTTCTCATTCGAACTCTTGACGGGGGGTTCTTTTTTTATATTTTTAGCAAGAGGTCAATGATATGCAAAGGTCAGATAGCAAAAAGAGCAACTCGAATTCCAATTATGCAACATTTTTTTTATTATTTAATCAATAAAATAGGCAATCGTGTAAATTTATATGCCCCACATACCATTTACACCTTAATTCCCTTTCAATTTCTGAACTTGTTCGAACATTTTTCTTCGTTTTGGTCCGTTCGCTTTTCACTTTTGAATCGAATTCCGTCATCGGATCGAATGGTTTGGGTATACTCGACTAGTGAGCCATTTTGGCTAGAAAACTTTCCCCGGATATCGATTGAGTTGGCATGAAATAGTCGAGCATGGAATATGGTGCACTCCCCTCGTTGTTCTATTTGGATTTGTGGCACTTTTATCGAACACGGAGCTGCATTAAAAAAACATATTTTATAGCACTCGGAGAGCTTGTTTCGTGGGTGTTTCTGTGTAGTTGATATTTCTGATGTTGCTGTTTCTGTTTCGAAAGTAAACAACGCTTTGTTTTACACCAAACAACTTTTATATGGACTGCACTTGAAGATATGTATTCCTGATCGCCTGTTGCCTGTTGCCTGTTTAATGAATTTTTGTATTTAATGAATGAACAACATTTCTCTTGTTGCCATTTGTGTGTGTTTTTTTATGCGATTCTGTGTCTATTCGGCTCCGTTCTGTTCTGTTCTCGTGTATGGATTTTTATTCGTTTTCTGTTTGCCAATTGATTGGAAATATTTCTTTTCATGTTTTTCAATTTGAAAAACCGAGAACAACAGCACGAGGAGGGGCACCCCTAGCACCGCCTTTTTCGGCGGCAAAGTGCTTTTGAGCGATGGCATATGAGTTTCCCTCGCTTTTGTTTAGATAATAATAATTTTTGCCATTTTATTCGAGGCAACTGGCGTGCAGAGCGATGCTCCTGTTTCGATTTATGGTCTTTGCCCGCCTGACAGCTAATGTTAGCTTATAAAGCTTTAATTTATTTTGTTTTGATTGCTGCTTATTATCATGTCCATAAACTTGTTGCCGGACTATTGGCTTTTCTCTGACGATAATTGGCTCTCGGTGGGAAATATTTACGTACTGGGATGATGAATTCTGATTGTTTTGGCCGTAAACATAATCTTTGCTTTGTCTTGTGGGTTTTCAAGTAAAAATTTCCTTTCAAAGCGCATCATTTTTGTCTGTTATCTGTTAACAGCGAGATTCTGCTAGGGCTCTGTTAGGGATTCTGCTCTGTTAGCTGATTAGCGGAATTTTCCTCTCTCGCTGCAAACTGTTAACTTCTAACATTTCTAGTTTGGCGGCATTTTTGAATTTCTAACAAAAACTTAATCGACCTTTAAGATTTCATTATTATTATCTAAGCCAAGATGTTAATGATTTTTTATAGTGCTTTATTCTCATTGCTTACTAAGCATTTTGGCAAATGAGATTGCAATGCTGTCGGGTTTTCTCTTTATTCGTTTGTCTATGATTAAGCACATTTCCATTTCCTGGCAACTTGTAATTAGCCAATATTGACATTTGAGCGTATTTTTGGTCTCCATTGATTGATGGCAACCTAAGCAATTAACACTGTAGTCCAGCACAGTACTTACTAGCATTAATCAATATTTACGTAAAATTCTTATTTGCTAATTCGACGTGGATAATGAGCTTTCCCACTAATTAAATGCAAAAATTTCTATAAACCAATTGAAACTGCAGTTGCATTTTTTTTTATTGCTTATCAATATTTGCTTTATCAAACAGGCTTAGTAAATATTTGTCAGCCGAGTCGTTGCGAGTGTTTCAATTTCCAAACGTTCCCTATAAACTTCAAACTAACTACGCATAAGATATTTATTAAATATACCCTTTTTAGCAGGGAAAGGAAAGAAATAATTTATATTTCTTTAAATTTTTGCTGAATTTCTGCTTAATTTTCTGCTGAATTTCCCCTTTTGCAGGGCAATCCAAGAGCAAAAGAGAGAGACCTACTGACACACTGGGCACTGATAACAGAACGCACTGGTGTGAGTGAAAGCGGCAGAGAGAGTGCTGTTATGGCCGCACAGGTGCCGAATGCTTTCTCTCCGAGCTGCTCGGCTGCTGTTCGCCGCCACCCACAATGTTCGGAGGTCGGTCGGCAGGTCGCTCGGTCCCGTTTACAGTTAAAATTTTACCGTGCACGCATCAGGGCAGCGAGCTGCTAAAAGGCGGACGGGCGGGTCTTCAAATTCTGGTGTCGTGCCCCGCAGTTTTAACGCGCTCGAAATCTGAATCAAAATCGGAATTATCTGTTTAATTATTCTACAAAAAATATTAATAAAAAAAACCAAAATATTTCATTTAAATATCGAAATTAATAAATATTCGCAATTAACAAAGCGTGCGTGAGAATTCCCATTGCCAGCGCCTGGCCAAAAGCAAAAAAGTAAAAGAAAATAAATAAATAAGTGAAAAAATATTTTCAGGAATTATTCAAATTGAAATGAAAAGAATACCGCTGGGGCTACTTGAATAAAAAATTAAGGCAAAAATTATTCAATGCTTTTCGTGTGTGCAAAAGAAAACAAAAAGAGTTTTACGAATACTCGTACATCGGCAAATATTTGTCCATTTCTGCAGATGGAAAATGAATAACCAAATGAATACTTTTTTGAATGGAATACATGAAGAAGTGGTCGAGCGTAAATAGGCCAAAAGTCGAGACATTCGGAAGCCAAAGAATATCCACCGACGCAAAGCTTGGACAAACTTGTGCAGTTTTCCGATTCCGATTTTCATCTTGCTCGGATATTTTCCAAATGCCGTGCTACGAGTGAGTGCTATTATTAAAGTAATTTGTGCGACACTTGCCACCTGTTTGACAACTTTTTGGAAAACACAATTTATGCAAACGACTTGGAGACTTTGAGAAGAAAGCCGATCCGATCTACGAAAATGCGACTGTGTCGTTGACCGAAGAATATGTAAGTCCCAGTCTTCAAGTCCAATAAAATAATACAATCAGATTCGCTTTGTTGTGTTTATCCCCGCGACTCGCGACTATAGCCTCGGTTGACCGACTAGACCCGCGAGTTTAACACCTTAACACCCATTTGTGGGCGAAATTCTTTCTTGTTATCGCAAGTGTTTGTTAGAGATTTATATTTAGATATACTGGAGGCAAACATTAATTTGATTACTCGGCCATGCTCTGAACTCTGGCAATTGTGGCTGATTGACCTAGACCAAGGGGAAATGACAAACAAGTACTACGATTGTAGTTGCAAGTGTCCACCGAGTGGGGAAGATGTGTTCTACACCCTTGAGTGTGTTTTGTTTCCCTTTCGCAGCGGGTGTCTGTTTTTGTTTTTACGATTCCCATCTCCGACCCACCCACTGGCTGCTCTGAGGGCTCTCACCAGGTGCTCGAGTGGTGGGAAATTCCTCAAACTCGGCTAAGTAGCTACTGATATGCACAGGCACTTCAGCCCGGGGCCCGGGGCATGGCTAATCAAATTACAAAGTCATATACCGCTTGATTTAATAATTGCGTTTCACGGTGTGTTTCAAAGCATGTGCCAGGCCGCAGATGCTTCCGGCTGGGTGCAGCACTTTTATCTTTAAAGTTGTCCAAATTACCTTCGAGAAGAGCCGCACAGATGTGCACCCAAAACTGGTGTGGGTGGTTGTGGTGCGGATTTTGTGTATAAATTTACACTTAACTGCAAAACAACAGGCTTAATTGCCCGAAACCGAATAAAACTCGGCGTGCCAGAGTCCATGTTCCATGGAAGAAGCGCTGTCTGGGCCAAGTTTTGTGGCAAACAAGAACTCAACAAAACCGAACTGGCTAGACTCTACCTCGGAGGTTTAATATTATATGAGATCGAGGAGGAAACTAAAACATTTCTCGGTATGCCCCAAAATAATCCCAGAAATGTTTAGTCATTTTTAAAGGTCACAGACTCTGTGCAGACAATTTCCTGTATACAAATGAAAACTTCCGAGAAATGCCGAAAAAAAGCAACCGCATCGTTACTAATTGTTTAAAATTATTTCCCAGCATTTGCAACAAATGCTGCTCGCATCCTTGAACATGAAAAGTGAAACAAGCGAGTCCTGCCAAAAGATGGCGGGACAATTCATGTGGGCACTTACACTAATTACAGGAGCCGTCACTTAAACCAAGGCGCTACCACTACTGTTTCCGCTGCCAAAATGGCAAAATGGCAGTGAGTCATGGCCATGGATGTGGCACGTGCTACGGTTCATACTTTAAGAATTAAGGCAGCCAGCCTGGCAGCCTGGCTGACACACTTTACCCGTGTCTGATGCTCTTTCATCTATTGTAAATTGACTCTCGACTGTTGGAGAGAAAGAAGAATGGCTGGTACAATGGGTCGTATGCGTAATATGGTTGTCAGGTTTCCCTCACTCTCTCCGTGTGTGTGTGGCACAAACGCATACTTGCTAGTTGTTAGTTGTGGTGGCATTGTTCACCGGAATATTGCTCATACGCCAGGGTGGCTGCAGCGGCTGCAGGAGCGGCTAGAAACAAACAGATCGCTCAAATCAAAGGCGACAATCCACACAATGGAGTAGAAAATGCCAGCAGGCATCGCGGAAATATAAAGTAAACTATTGTCTGGCAAGAATTGCGTCAGTCTCTGTGTCTCTGTGACTAGTGTTTATTTTGTTGTGTAGTGCTTGGCTTGGCTTGGCTTTGTAGTAGTGGCTGGCAACATTGCGCATACGCCCCGTTGCCACCGCGGAACTAACCTAAGCGACAGTGAGACAGTCGGTAAGCGCTAATAAGCTTTTAATTAATTAATAATTAATCACTACGGCGAGCTCATCATTTTGGGACGAGGCCGAGAGGTCAGCAGCTGGGTTTGTCGTTTTCCCATTGTCTACGTTCTGCTGCCCACGCTTATCGTAATGGCCGAAAAGTTCTAATCGAGGCAATTAACGTGGCCAAATTTAATTTCCGTCCCCAAGCGCTATCAGTGAAACAGTCAAGCCACTACCCACCCATTCCAACACCCTCACCACCTCCACAAAGTAGCCGAAACGTAGCGCCAGGTTTTTATTTACAAAATATTAGTTCATGCCTGCCGTTGGGAAATCCATCAGGTAAGCCAGGGATTTCTCAGTTTCGGTTGCATGTGTTTTTGTTTGTTTCGTTTCTAATGTTTGTTCGCTCTGTCTTGTCTATTCCATTATTTGTTTGCCATTTTCCTTCGTTTTTCGTTTTTTTTTCGGGGGGTCTGACAAACCAGGTACCCAAGAAGTTTGAGGATATTTTCCACCATCCACCCTCTCCCAACCAACCAGGGTGGTTGTTTTTGAAAGGCCATTAAGCAAATTACTTATGTTAATTAGCTGGGACGGCTAATGGGAAATCGCAAGGATTTGCAGTCCCTGATAAGACAACAAACTGAAAAGCGGGCGGGCAACGGGCAACGAATCTTTTCCTGATTATCCACCTTCCGCTCCAATTTAGCTTTGTTGATTTATGATGTGAAATTTACCCAAGCAAAGTCTCAACTTGAAAGTCAATTTCACAATTTCACAATGCCCCCGGGCCTTGCCACACAATGAGAATTCAATTTCCCCGCCATTCGCTATTTCGGCCCGACTTCCACTGACTGCGCTCCTTGATTCATAAAATTGCATTTATTTGCCAGATGAGCGAGTTGCAACAATGCCGCCTGCAACTCGCAGATGCAACAGCTTGCTGTTGCCAGCAAGCAGCAAGGAATGCATCCAGCATTCAGAAATTGCATAAATAAATAATACGCAACAATAATTGAGAGGCAGGGACTCCTCGAGTTTTGCAAATAATTCACATTTTCCCTTTGTGCCAGATGAACGCCAGATGAACGCCAGATGAGGGAAACAATTCCGATTTCAATTTTCTCTAAACGAAAATCACATAGATTTCAGGATATTCGATCCAGAGAACTTGTTTGTGAATATTTATGAATCCAAAGGACTTTTTCGCTTACCCAATTACCGACATATTCGATTATTTCCACTTTTAAACATCTCATTTTCCCTTAATCGTTTCACCATTTCGATTTACCTTCATTAAAATGCTTAAATAAATGTTATGCCATGCAGATGCAGATGCTGATGCAGATGCTTGCATTAAAATTATGGATTTGATAGCCTTAAGCCGTAAAATAATTTAAAGCTTAATTAGCTTCGTGCAGTTTTCGAGCAATATATTGCAAGTGCCAGGAGCAGGGAGGGAATTTCAGGACTCGCATTCAGTTGGCTATAATTTCATTAAAATCAACTCTTGTTGCACTGCCTGCGGTCGCCCGAAAGAAGATTAATTACTGACTTCCCAGGGACTGTGGACGCGGTATGGAGTGTTGGGTTTGGAGTCCCAATGCCACACTTTATAATGCAGTATTGACACATAATCGATAGCGATTCATGGAAAACAAATTAAGCCGCCTGGAATGCGAGCAAAAATTAATTCAAATTGCGTTTTCGGTTGAAGCTAATAGTAATAGTAACCACACCAAGAACAGAGTCGAATATATTTTAATTTTCTGCGCATAATTAATGCCTGCAATTAAGTTGAGTTCCGTTGCCGTTTTTCCACCTTGGCGTAATTGTCACGCACCAGACTCGGTGTGTTATAGCCCACTAGGAGACGTAAACAATCCACTTAACATGCTGGGAAATACCATTTGATCCTGCTATCCATCTCCTGCCGCATTGCGTATACGCCGCGTGGCGTGGGACGTTGCCACACACAGAGGGCAAGAGCCTTCGGCAAGATTGTGCCACGCACATTATTGATAGGCCGACTCAATCGCTTCGTCTTGAGTTTCTTGGCGCTCAGTAACAGCTCCTGTCTCCTGGCTGTGTGTGCTCGGGATTCGCCCAGCATCTGGGCAATTACGGCTCGTTGGTCGCTGTTTATTAAAACGACATAATTGCGAATTTAAGCTCCGGGCCGGACCGGACTCTGACTGCCTCAATCAACTGGATCAGCTGCGGCCTGCTCCTGGCACTCGCATCGTTAACCGTCATCTGCCGACATCGTCATCCTTTTGCCCAGTCAGCTTGAAAAACTTTTTCCCCGGCATTTGACCAGACCAGACCAAATTTGCATTACAAGGCGGCCAGAAAGGGAGGAACTTTGGCCTTGCCGGAAAATTCTTTGTGGGTTTTGGTTGTTTGCACGCCTCCCGTTTCAATTATGATTAATGACCAGTAATTAAAGCGATGAAACCGGCACAACACAAATTGATTAGAGGCTAAAACGTGGGTGAGGAAAGAAGTGATTTTATCAACAACAAAAAAAAAAAATGAAATCTAAATAAACTACAAGTATTTGTCTCGGGCTCCCTTTAAATCAGACACATTATATCGTTTATTACCCAAAATTGTATACACTTGAGCTGGAAGCTGAGGACGGGCCGCCACAGAAGTCACTCAGCATAAATCAGGGCAAAGGTCCTTTGACCTACGGAGAGATGCTCAAGTGTTTTGGCTTTTCATTTATTAAATTGCCAGTCAGGTTCTTGGATTGTTTATGTTTTGATTAGACATTAGACATTAGCCATTAGGCAAAGGCCAAGACCTGCAAACCGTAGACCGTAGACCGTAAACCGAAAACCGAAAACATGTTTGGGTTAAGTGGCGAGACCCTCGAGAAGGAGAATGTAGGCCTAAGTGGCGAATTGTTCCTGTCTCGAGGGTGCATTATGTGTGGGCAATTGTGTTTTGGGGCCATTAATCAGGGCCAATGTCTGGCAAGACAGCCGCGAGTGTTTGCCTCTACACTTTGATGGCTAATTGCATACTACATGGCAGTCCAGTCCGGTTCCGGTCAGAGTCGTCTCAGTCGGACTCAGAGTTGGGGTCGGACTAATTGTAGACGTCTTCTACAACCTGATTGTGTGTTGGCCAGACAGTTCCTAAGAATTAGCAACGAATGCTAATTGAACTCTAATCAACTTTGTTCGCAAATTAAATAGCGCTGTAAAAACGAATTAAAAGTGAAATGTTGAATAGTTACACAGAAATAAATTAGAGTTTGAAATTAATCTAATAATAGTTACTGACACAAATCCCTTTTCATAGTCGATACTAGTTTTCTTGTCTGTAAAACTATAACTACTTCCTGGATTGTTGATCTCTACCTACCTAACCCATATTTACTATTTTCCGAGTGGATTAATATTATTATAAACGGCTAATTGAAAAGCCTGGCCAGTAAACAAGAAGGTAATCAAGCGCGGCGTGCAATTAAAGCCTTTGCTCTTCCCACCTTCCACTTGTGCACACAAAATGCAGATCTCACTGCGTTATGGTGATGGTTATGGGGTAATCGTGGAGTCCATTCTCTAGTAGAGTCTCCTGCAGCTATTGGTGAGGAAAATATATCGGACATTGCTGGAATGTTAATCTTAATGTGTGGCAGCTGCAAGATATCCCAAAACAGCGCGATTAAGTGCGTTTCCACATCGCTTGCCGCACTCGGCGCACTTGGCGTATACGTAATCCCCGCTAATGCAACGCTCAACTAATTGGCTGAGTTAATTAATAGCCGGAGGGGGGTAAGAAATGGCATTCCATCGATCAACAGCAGCTTACCATTAGATTCTTCGATACTGATTCAAAAGAATGCAAATTTCTTTCCTTTTATTATGATTTATAGCAAGTACTGTGGAATATTCCCCTCCAGAATATTGTCATCTTTTGTGTGTGACTAACCGCTGACCGTCCAGCCAAAAATAAGCACCCCCGCTCACACATGTGGCTGTGTAAATAAATTAAATTCAAATCTAAATTGATATAAACTATGCTCATTGAGGCTAAACAAAAAAAAATAAATAAAAGCCGAGAGAAGGCCCGTGCTTATCGCCAGTCCCACACTCATCACTCCCCACAAAAGACCGAAAAAAATACAACAAAGTGCAGACTTGGTGGGTGGAAACGGGCGCCGAAAAAAAATCGGAAACGGGGCTGGTGGGGGCGTGGCGGGTACTTTATCGCTGCTTAATTACGTTACTGATAAGCCCACTTTTTTGGACGCAGTTCGCCACCACCACCGATTCCTATTTTTTTTTTCGGTTGGCTTCTTGTCCATATCAAAGCCCAAATGTTGGTTTCTGGGCCGGACAAGTCTCGGCGCTTAGCTCTTGACTTTCGGAACTGCTCAGCCGAGATTTTGTTAATAAAAATTAATGGCTTTGTGATTTGTTTGGCCTTAAGTGCAAAATTTCCTTGCCTTAAGATAGTGTTTATGTTCGAAATGTTGGCTATTATTTCGACCACCCATGAAATTGAGTCAAAGAATCGCCAGTAATTCTTCTATAAGAGAGATTAAAAAGCATATGTTTTTCAAGTTCTTTTAGTAAGAACTTTTTTTAATGCTCTCGTAAATTAAATTTAATTATTATTATACCTTGGTCAGGATATCAGAATATCAGAATATCAGAAATTGAATTATTTGTTCTTGTTTTGTATGCGGGTTAATGGGGATAATATTGCAGATTGGCCGATTGGCTGCCATAGGAATGCAGACAACGCCCACAGCCGGCACTAAAGGCCGACTAATTATTTATTTAGGCGCTTTAATTACTTATTTATCGCTCCCGCTCACCACTGCGTATGCGTTATATCTCGCATAACACTGAATGCCTGAATGGTTGAAACAATAAAAAAGCAAAACGCGGCAAACGCAATTCGTTTTCGGTTGCCCGCGGGCTGGATAAAAAGTCAACGACACTCTGACGTTCCAAAAATAAATAAATAACTATTTATAAATATATCATTGGTATTATAATTGATATTTGTTTCGCTGCCCAATATGATTATTTGTCTGGGAATCGGGTTTGGGGAATCGGGAATGGGCAATGATTTATTTTTATAGTAAATACTCGTACCATTTCCATCAGTGTTGATGTGGAAAAGTTCTGACCCCTGGGCATTGTTTTGGGGCGCTGAGAGGCCGAACATTAACCCATTCAATCATTTAATGGCGAAAACATTTTCGGGATCACTCCGCACCGTTTTTCAATTTGAATTTCACAATTTTCCAAGTAAAACCCTGCCAAGCAAACAAAAGTAACTTTTATCTAGATTTTTGGATACTTATCAATTGAAAATAATCTTTATACATGACTTGGCCCAAATATCCGATATTTTATTCCTCCAATTAATTTAAGCGCCAGAACTATAACAGATAGAGTGGAACCTCAAGTGGGTCGGGCCTGGCCAGTCCGATGTCGAGTGTCTGCCAAATATTTTGGCCAACACGAATGTGTCCTGGTGTGTGGTTGGTGCATGCGAAATTCCCCAAACATTCTGCATGATTGATGAGTTCTGTGTTTTGCAAATTCATAGATACAGATACAGATACACAGCTACAGATACAGATAGATTGGACCGGGAATGGCATTTGCATATAGCCTAGCTATATGGCTATGCAAATTGGCTTTATTTATTAATCGAATGCATTTTGTGGTCAGTGCGAATATGCGGAATGAAATGTTTAGCAAATATGAGTTTGCACTTTTTTTTTGACAAATATTTAATTTACGCCACAGGAAGTGACTTGATAAGTTCGAAATTTAACGTTTTTGGGTAAAATTTTGCCAGCTTTGCAGCTATTTTTGTGGCTTCTGCACGCCACGTCGTGTGGCACATAAATCTCGTGGCGAGTTTAGTTGCCGATTTGCATTTGTGTCGCCTGGCACATAATTCATGCCGCCCGACAAGCGCCCTCCGAAGCCATAAATTTAATGTATTTTCGGTGCGTTTTTACTCTGGAGTTTTCAACACTCTGAGTTTCGTCCTCGACCTTGTTCTTTTCAGCTTTTTTGGCATCGATTTGTTAGGCAAAAGGCATCCTCGTCGTCGTAGTTCTCGGCAATTATGCCATTGAAATCTATTTATAACAAAAAAATG
This sequence comes from Drosophila merina, assembly GCA_035047645.1. Classification (NCBI taxonomy): domain Eukaryota; kingdom Metazoa; phylum Arthropoda; class Insecta; order Diptera; family Drosophilidae; genus Drosophila; species Drosophila merina. The sequence continues at coordinate 27,752,409 of JAWNPH010000002.1, forward strand.
AGGCAAACTCCAGGGCAACTCCAATCACGCAACTTGCATGCAACCCAAATGAGATTCCCACTCCCAGGTTTCTCTCCTCCGCGCGGAGTCCTTGCTGCTTGAACTTCACATTCCTTGGCAGAGCGTCGCCAGCCTTGGCTGCATTTTAATGGTTTTTATTGATTTTTAGCATTGTTTCAGCAGCACCCGCGCCACATGCCACCTGCCACCAGACTTAAGGGCTATACTTGCTACTAAACACTGAGAGAAATGTTTAGAGTCGGTTTCTTGAATGAAATTATTTAAAAAAGTTTAACACAGAAAGCTGGAAAGCATTTTCAACTTAAGTAAAGAAAAGTTTTCATTTAAATTTGTTAATTTTTTCTCAGTGCATTGACCCTTGTTATGAGCATTCATCGCATCAATTGGCGCGTGCCAGCCACCGTTCCTAAAACACAGCAACGCAGAAACGCAGCTATAAGGACACCTGGACTTCCACCATCTGAGCCTGGTTGCAGTCGCACTTGTGCTGACATTTGGCCCGGGGGCTGCCGTCCTCGTTTCGAGCCGCGTCCCACGCTCCTTTAACCCCCGAGTGCCCCCCAACCAGCTGCATATTCGAAGGCATGCCCTTCGCCACTTGCTGCTATTTAGGAATTCGCGTAGTTGGGTCTTCGCTTTATTCGCAATGCCCTGCCCAAAATCTGGGTCCAATTACTGGCTGTGGCTGTTTGCGAGAAATTGGCTGGAAAATTGGTGCCCGACTCCCCATGGGGTGAAGGATGTTGTCCTTAAAAGTACGAAGAGGACAATATCCTTTAGATGTCGAAAAAGAAACCCAAAATCGAACTACTTTATGGGTGAGCAGTTCCTAAGGATTAAGAGAAAAGCCTCTTAAATCAGAATAATTCAAATCAATTACTTTAAGCTTTAAAGTTTAAACTTGCAGATCTCAATCAGATTATTGATATGTCTGAGCAAATCCCCGGATAATATTCTCAAGTTTGAGTTATGCTAAGCGGATTGTAAGTAGCCCTTTGGCCAGAGCCTCTATTCTGTATTCTGATGTTGGCCAAGACGAGTGCAGGGTATATAAGCCTAGACGATGGGCACTTTACTCACTTTTTTTTTTGTCAGTCAGTCAGTGAGTCTCCCCCCTTTTCAGGATGTCTCTGTATAGCTCTCATTCAGTCGGTACTCGGTGGGGAGGACGTGCGTCCCCCGCTTTTTCTTCATGTATTTCGTTGGTGCTTCCGGTGAGCACGCCTCGCTTATCAGCGCATTTTCAGTTGTTCCTTCAGTTGTGCGGTGGCCCCGCCCCCAGCCATATGTCCTGGCCGGGGGCCTACCCAGCCACCCACCCACCCAGTTCTTGTTTGCCTGTTTTGCATGTCATGCGCTTGTTTGTTTTTTGCTCCTGTTTCTTCGTTTTGTGTTTCCTTCCGTTTTCAATTTCTTTTTACATGTTCACGTTGTAGTTGTTGCGCTTTCACTCCCACATCCAGCGACCACCCACAACCACCCACGACAATGTCGAAGTCGACGTCGTCACCCGGCGGATTTTCTTATTTTATTTTTGCATATTTTGAGCAGTTTTCCGTATGACATTTCTGCTGTCTCAGGGCATTCGAGAAAACTGCAACTGCATCTGTCTCCAAACTGTGTCTCAGCTTTGTGTGCCAAGGATTTTGCTTGAAATTAATTCCTTGGCCCCTGATCTGATCTTTAAGCAGAAGCATAACAGAATATTCATCACCTGATTGTGTGGCCAAGATATTAATCGAAGTTTAATTCAATTTATGGAAACGCAAACACAACACAAACATCACAAATATTTGTTTTTCGGGGGCGAAACTTTAATTGGAATGCCTCTGTCCGGGCATCAAAGTCAACTTTAACGCATGACCTGTCAGATCAGAGCCAGTCGAGCGGCAGTAATTCATAATAATACGAGTTATGTATACACTAAATACAATAATTTATTGATTTTTCATACGAGCATAATTCCGCACACATCCGCAAACTCATAATGTCTAAGTCGGAGATGGAGGCGGGGACGGAGATGACTTCCGCTTTGTTTGCCTTCGATGTCAATAAAAATATGTGGCCCCATCTGTCCGGCCAAGTTCATAATCATCGAGGAATCAAAGATGAGTGCGTGACCGAAGCAGAAGTTCTGATTCGACTTTGGGATACACGAAAAATATTCAATATTCTATTCAAAAAGTCAAGAAATTAATTTCGTTGACTTGGCAGGTTTTTCTGTTTAGTTTTTTCCCTCAAACTAGATTCTGTAGAATCATATAAAGTCCTTTCTCTTGCTTTAATTAACCTGAAATTGATCTCTGTGTACTAAAGTAATAACAATAATTTCCATCACGTTGCCATCTCCGAGGCTTACGGCTGAGTGATTGACATGACCGCAGGGAATCCCAGCGGGACGCCAGGACATCGTCCTAATGGCCCATTGACAATTATGGCGCTACTAAATCTTGGCCAGCCGAGACCTGGCTAGTCGGCAGGACTAGGAGGGAGATTCTGATTCTGTGACCAAGTCAAAGCAAAAAGCAAACATGGCCCATGTCATATGCATGAGCTCCAGCTCCGTCTTTGTTTGTTTGTCTTTGAGGGCAGGGAATACCAACCGGGCAAGCTGACCCATAAGGACGTGGTTCCTGCTCTGGGGAGGGATGCATATTATTCAATTAAAATCGCACTGCCATTAAGCTTGTACGGACAACTGTCAGCAGCACGCACGCAATCAATGTCAACACGCACACTCTCTTTAACACACACACACTTGAACGAATTGCAAAGGATACGAGCACACCCACACAGCCACACACTCTCACACACACATATATAAATATATAAATATATTTTGGGCCAGGAGTTGGTGAGTTTGGTGGGAGGACGAACTGCGAGTACGTTAATAGAACTTAGACTCGCATAAATGTCAGCTACAAGATTTGATAGCCTCGGGTTAAAACTAAGTCCCTGCATATGCGTGTCTGAAGAGCCTGGCTGTGGGAGGGAGGCGTTGGGCCACCAAGGATGCTGGTTGCGAGTGCTGCAAAGTGTGCGCCCCAAACCAGGCTGCAAAATTGGAGAAAACGCCAGGCCAGCTTTAAATTTATGCCGCACAGTGGGAAGTGTTTTAAGTGAAGGCAAGAAAAGGAATAAACTTTTAAATAAAAACAGGAATATCTCTCTCAAATCAAAGACTCCTTCAAAGGAGAGAGAGATTTCTTATCATGTTTACAAAAATGGCAAGTACTGTGTTTTGTTTTTAAGCTTCTCCAGAAAATTAAGACAAATAAGCACCGAACACCTCTTTCAGGGGCTTTCCTTTAGAATTACGGGCCAAAGTTGAAAACATATATATTCCTATATATATATGGTAGATAGGAGAGTTGTTGCCTCATCTGGCAGCACGACCTCGTAGCCACACACAGAGAGGCAAACTTTTTTGTCTGCTTCGTGCCACGCAAGTTATCCAAATGGCAGGCCCCTTGGCGGAATGGAATCGAAAGGAAAAAAATCCGAGAGGAAAAGAAAAACCAGTGGCCCCGAATTGAACTTTTTGCATGGGAATGGGCGTGGCGTTAAGTGGCGCCCAGCCAAGACGCAGCATCAGCAATTGCCACGCCTCCCAAAAACTCCTGCCTCCCTATTCCGAGGTCCTATGGTCTGGCCTGCTAAGTAGAAGATAGCAAGCTGGGCGAGGACTGGAAGTGGAATTTAAATGGAAAGTGGAGGTCCTTTTTGCACAGAAAAAAACTATCCTATTTTTACTTGATAATTTTTTAGTTTTTTACTTTTGTTCTGTTCTGTTAATTTTATGAAAAATCATTTATTTAAATGCTTTTTTTAAGATACCTTTTCTCCCCGTGCATTGCACAAATGTAGCCTTATTTTTACGGCTATCGTTTCAATTTTTATGGCTTAAGTTGTTGTAAATTTAGTTAGAAGTTGAGTTCAAGCTCTATCATCTGGCACTCTCCGCCACCCTTGAGGGTTCGGCTTGAAGGATCTTTGGCCTCCAGCTCCTGCTCCAACTCCGACTCCAGCAGAATCGATATTCTGCGGCAACAACTGGGGCTGCGTGTCCGTCCGCCATTCTATTGGTCGTCAAGCGGAAAATTTAATACTGTTTATTTACACAATTTTCCAGTTAGCCCGCCATGGAGCCAGTGCACCTTTACTTTCTACTTTTCGGTCGCGCTTCGGGTTACATAATGCGAGCGCAGTTCGAGCTCTTCAATAGTTCTTTATCTGCCATCTTAAAGCCACTCCAGAGTAGTCCTGTGGTTGGGTTTGTTGAAAGCAAAATACAAACAAATAAATTTACACACGCTGGCTGCACGTATTTCCATTCACACTTTGTGTGAAAAATACGAGTTAACAGTACATTTGCTTTAGTATTTATGCGCTGATAAACATGGGAGGCGGCTCCGTCACGCCCCGAGACGCACCCCGACCCCCAGCCTTGCGAGGGGATGTCCTGAGCGGTTAGGTGCTGCGTATGTTATTCAATTTGGCCCCAGCCCCAGCAACGCCTGCAAATGTTGCCACAACACCTGAGACCGCAGACTCAGGAGGAGGTCTAAGGATATCCAGCTTAACCCTCTGACTTGATTTTGTTTCAGGACTCATCAGAAAAGGTCGCAAAGCTGATTAGAAAAGAATCTAAGAAAAGAATCCAAGTCGGATATCGAACATCAAGCTGAAGGGCTATTAATATTGATGAGGCAAAGTTTTCACCAAATTCATTCACTGAATTTTTGGTTTCCGATAAAAGTGAAATATTTAAACAAAGATAAGGAAACCCACAAAGAGCTCAATAGAATTTTTCTGTCAGAAATCAAAGATATCAGATAAAGCTTCGAGATAGAAGAAAGTCCAACAAACATTTGTTACCTAAAAATGTCATAGAAAGTTTCGTTCTGTTTTGTATTTTTAAAATAAAGATAAATTAATGTGTGTAATGTATGACTACGAATTAATAATTCATTTGAAATTACATTCATGCGCTCTACTGTCACAATAACAGCCAGATTACACCATCATAAATATAAATTTATGCATTTTTTTTCGTTTTATTTAAACATTCCGGACGTATTGCCTGCAGATTGTGCATGCGATCCGGCATTTAATGGGTTAAAGTCGGCTCTCCGATTGCATTACTCCGGCTGTATCGTTCAATCTTTATTGGGGTTTCCATTTATTTATTATCGCCTTTCGTTTTCCTTTTCGGTTTTCGTTTTCGGTACATTTATTCCAACAATTTTGTCTGCCGTGGCAGTCGTCGACGCATAAATAATAGAACAACTTTGAAGCCGGGGCCCAGGACTCGGCAGACAGGACACGGCGAATGCGAATGCAAATGCTCCGTGCTCAGTGCTCAGTGCTCGGTTGGGAAAATATTTTGGGAAAAATCGGAAAAGCCCGCACGAGTGCGAAAAGAAAAGCGGAAGCTAAGTCTCCGCCGCCTACTGCGGATGACGGAAAAGTGGGCGTGGCTGGGTGCATCGAAAGGTGTGTTCTGCCATGCAATTTATGCAAAATCACGTATGCCGGGGCTGCAACTCCGGCCGGGATATAAAAAAAAATACATACAAGGAAAGCACAACAAACTATAAATAATGCAAAAGCCGAAATGCAATACGATTGCGGGAGTGAATAGATATTTAAGGTTGAGCTTTAAATAAATTCCGGGCTGGTGGGTGGAATATGAAAATTGATGAGTATTTCGACTGCATAGATTTTTGAAATGCATTAATTATTTTAGCTTGTGTAGCTTGATTTATTAACTGAAATATTGTTGTTAGTTTTAAAACGCTTTAAAATAAAATAGATCTTATTACTCAACTGCAATGATTTTTAAAACGCTAACTTTTATATCTCTTTTTTTATCACTTTGATTAGTTATTCAAATAAATAATAAATAGTAAGAGTGCGTTTAAAAAAAAACATGATTTTTCAAATAAGATTCAAGATTTTTAGGCTTCCAGTCTCAGCGATTTCCTTAACCCCAATCCCAACCCTAGACAAACCAAATAAATATCCCATGACTCTTGGGCAGGTGAGGACTTGCCGCAGATCTGTTCTGGCTATATATAGAATATAGCCCTTAACTTTTGCCCACATCCATGTCATTGACTGCTGTCAGACGGCAAACATGGCACTCTGACCCATTTCTAGCCGGGCTCCTGAACGAGCGTTAATCTTTTTTATGTGCAGCACCGTCCTGGGTCCTGGGTCGCAGAGATTCAATATAAGATACTTTCGGATGGTTCGGCGTAGACTGGCAGGAGAGGGAGCTACAGGCTAACAGGGAGACCCTTCAATTTTATTTAACATTTCGGCTGTCATTTGGGGCTGAGTGGCACTTCGTGTTGGCTTTATTGGGCTCATCAAATGGCCGACAGCAAGAGTCAGCATATGTGGGGACTCAGTTTGTCGATAGTTGCCATAGATACTCCCGGAAAGTGGGGATAATGTTTGCCAGTTTTGGGTGACTCACCGAAGCACTTTCTAATAATCCAATCGGGTTCCATATTTCTGCCTCCACCACTTTTGTTGCAGGTCCTGTGAACGAGGTGAGTCTGTGAATTTGACTGCGAAGCCGTTTGGGATTTGAATCGGACTCGGAGTCGAGAGCATTCCACTCGAGCGAAGCGCCAGAAAAATTTGACTCTAGATTAGGCCATAAAAATTCGCATTAAGCTGTCTGGAAGAGATAACTTCATATGAATTTATTGACATTTCTGTTCAGTTGGTCAGTTCGAAGGTTCGAGGTCCACTTGTTTGGTCAACACAAAAAAAAAGCACAAAAAACGAGAAAAGGAATAACACATTTCTTGGTCTTTCTGGCCAAGCAACCGCCTCGAACCTTCTTTGTGCCCAACTGAGCATGAAAAGGCCAACATCCGTTGCGGCTAATGTGCCTGTGGGCAGGATAACAAAAAACGTGGCAATTCGAGGGTCCTTTGTGCGAATGCGGCGACTAAGAAATACATAAATAAATTAGTTACGTGCCTCGACCACGTCTTTCAATCGAGTATTTGTTATCAACATTTCGAATATGAGATACAAATAAGTTGTGGCTAAATATTTGGGCACCTTGATGGACAAATTTGATGATTTTCCATACGTGGATGAAGATGAATCTAAAGTTGATTCCCTTTATTTGGATTAGCAAAGGATTCTCCTCCTAACTTTAAAGTTTTTCACTTTAATTTAAAGTAATTCAAAAGCTTTAACTTTGCTTTGCTCGTTTGTTTTTTGATTTAAACGTGGCATTTGTCCAAATTTTTGTTACACCTTGTTGAACAAATTTGATGAGTCCTGTTAGGACATATGGTTCAGAAACTTCACCACAGTTTTCTGTGATATATGGAGGGACTAGTCCGTAGAAACCCATAGATACCCCTTGTCCGAGATTAAATCAGAAACTGGACAACGCTTAACTTTGCGGTTGCGCTTCATAAATTTTGTTTATTCATTTGTTTCTGTGTGTCCTTGCCGGGCTTCGGTTGTTGCTTTGGTGTGGTGCCAGCTCGGTTTTTTCCATTTTATTCACCATTTTTATAAACCATTCCATACCTATGTATATTTTGTATGTGTATTCCTCATTTCTGGTTGTTGCTTTTGTCTGTTGGTCAATTATTCAGACCGAAACGCTTGCGGTTAGCGCAGTGTGTGCGGAAAGGCAGCTCTGGCGCTGGCCAAGAATGGGTCCTGGGTCGGGACTGGGGAAGTAGGGCATTTAAATGGCTTAAGGGGGGTCTAAAAAGGGGATCGGATGGGGCTGGGCCGGGTGGTCGGGCTGGTGTGGCCAACGAGACGTGTGACTGTTGACGGGCTTGTGTAAATTGCATAAACTTGGTAAATGTGCAAAAAGTGTTGCTCGCTTTTGTGCGACAGGCCGGGCGAGCAGCGAAGCGACTTTTCCATCAACAGGTGCCGTGTTCGGCGGTCCCCGAGGGGCCGTCGTCGGCCGGGGAAGGTGCTCCAGGTGGTGGTGGGTGGTGGGTGGCAGGGAGCGTGGGTGTAAAGTCCCGGCAGTCAGTTCATTATGTGGCCGGGACTGTTTGCCTAGGACTCTCGTTTCGGTCCCTCCGGCTGTTTACAGTGATGTCAGTCATTGGGTTGGTCACTCGACTGCAGCGCCAAGTCCTTGGGCAAGTAAGCTCGCATCCTGTGACCACATCCTGTCGACGGCACGCCAGTCCTTGTGGCAGGATGAACGTGCGACGGCCAAGGAACAACGCATTTCACAGCCTCAATACACTTGGCGAAGAAAACAATGATGTTCTTTCTACAGATATTACATGTTGCTTTTTTTGGAAGCAGCTAATTTTATTTAAAGTCCTTGAAGAACATTGAATAATACAATTTTCTTGTAAAGCTTTGTTAATTTTTATTAATTATCCTTACAGTGCAGCCCTTGTATGATTTCCCAAGCATTCTAGCCAGGACTTGGAAGTCCTATCCCCCAAACAAAGCTCCTTTTTTCCCTTCTTCTGAGCGGGCTGCCTGCTCTGTGTGTTTTTCCAGCTTTTTGGGGTGCACAAGAAATCAAGCGTAATGAAGCCCCAGCCGTGAAACCAGACAAAGGTTTACTCCGCTCCCACCCAGACCATTCAAAATTCAACGAAATGATAATAGATAAGCCGCTTGACACTAACACGCTTAGGCACTCAAAGAGTGTGTTTTGATTTGGCCCCGAAAGGTGAACAAAGACAGCATTTAACCCGCTCCAGGTCGCCGGGAGCGGAGACACTGACCAATTAGGCCGGAAACATGCCACCGGATTAGCTCCGAATTAGTTATTGTAATTGCACTGAGCCCAGGTATTACACGACATTTGTTAATGGGTTGTACAAACAGGTTGTTCTTGTTGTGTCCTGGGAGCGATAAGGGAGCGAAATATTCAAGACGAGGAGTCCTGTGTCCTGTGAAACTTTTCAATGGTCAAGTTTTAAGTGGCTTTGCGAAAACTTATGCAGAAAGTCTACGAAAATCCAATCTAGAAAACGACAGCTAGGGCTATAAAATTAGCCAACTTTTTACCATCTTGACCACTTTCCCGTCACCTCTCCTCCTTCCCGATATAGCCGAGTATAGACTTAGTCTTTCGCCTTGGCCACCCATTACCGATTTAATGGCAAAGTTGTTTACTTTAAATTGTCGTAAATTACATACGTGTGCCGTTAAATAAACTATCCGGAATGGGTGTGGATCGGATTGGATTGCCTTACAAAAACACTTACAATAACAATAACAATGAAAATCATAAGCTAATTGCCATAAAAAGCGGAAAATTTTAAGCACAACCTTTTAGGGGCGAACGTCAAAGGCAAGACACGAAAATCGCTGCAGGAAATGATGTGACGTGAGTCTTTTGTTTTCGTTTGTTTTCTTTTGTTTTGGTTTCATTTACTTAATATTGTTTTTTTTTGTGTGCCTTGTTTGCCCTTTGCTGTCCAAAGCAGCAGAAATAATAACAATAACAAACATAAATGAAGAATTTTTAAAAAACGGGGGAAAAACATACATGCAAGGTTTATGCAAAGGATTTCATGAATTTTTTGTAGAAATGAATTCTAAAAAGCTACGGTTCATGCGACATACAAGGATTCGTGAAATTATACTACTATTCCTATCATTTTAATATTATTTTTTTAGTTTTTAGTAAAAAAATAGTGGACCAACCTCATGTTTCTCATATCCCACAAAAATCGGTTACCTTCGTCTTAGACATTAATTTTTAGAAATTTTTCTTTATTTTTTACACTCTTTTCACTTTTTTAAACTCTCTGGAATAGTATTATTTGTGAAATGGTATGTTCCTGAAATCCTCTTCCCATAAACGTAGAAACCAAAGCTTTTTTAACATTTTGGGGTTGCGAGGAAGTGAATCGGATCGAGTTAAGCTCTGTTCCTGTTTTGCTGTTATGGCCACAGGAACATCATCGAAATTGACTTCATTATTATTTTATAGTCTTGGCCTTAAGTTTTGCTTTGCTTTGCTTTTTATGGCTTTTTATCAAATCTTACATTGTGGTGCTTGTGGCACGTTTTATACTGATGGTCATCCTGTTGGCTCCTCGGTTGGCTAGATGGTTGGTTTATTAAAACCCAGCTTGAGGCGAGAGCTGGCTTGCCATGTGTATATTCTAGAATATTCTATACATATATGGTACAATATATATATATTCCAGGAGAAGACATCCTTATCCTTATGAGCAGAGAGCCGAAGGCAAACTTGATATAATGCATTTTGCAACGTTTCCTTGTCTTTGGCAGACGGAACGAAAGGATACCCCCAAGATCCGAGCACCATTAGCCAAACAATGGAGAGCGAAGAGCCATTAATGGGGAATTCGATTACAGACTCCTTAAAGTCCTTGAACCTGGCTTAAATTCAAATGCGAATGCAGTTTAATTTATCTCGTATCTGTCGGGAAACCCCATCAACTTTACTCAATTCGCTCCATTACACCTTCGGGTTTTCGGGTTTTCCCATTTTCAAGTGTCACTTGCCACTTGCCAGTCACTCGTGTGGTCTCCTCATTTGCGCGATTCCCGCCATTTTCCTTTTATGTTTATTTATGCAGTCGCTGGCCGAGTCTGCCGGCATTATGTAAATTTTTTTATCGCCATTTTGATGTGCTGCTGCTGCACATACTCGTAGTTCATAGTTCTGGGGGCGGGACTGGGCAGGACTCGCCTTTGTTTGTTTGTGGGCCTTAACGCACACCCACTTGCACTTGAGCACTCTTGCGGGTGTTTTGTTTTTTTGGGTCACTTTCAAAGCTCTTGGCGTTTTTCGAGTGGTTTTAGCACACTCTCGAAATAATTTCGTGTGTGGAATTTGTTTCTGGCGGCTGCTATCAATGCGATTAAAAAACAATTACACTTGTGACACTAATGGCGCAAAAAAAAGGCAACACCCCCGCATACACAGGGCTCGTATATCGTATATATATATTTTTTATATTTATTTTCTCCGAATGTGAACAAAAAACATAGCTAAGGCTGACGGGACGGACCGGGAAAAAACATTCAGTGTGCGTGTCTGTTTGTGGCATCTGCGAAAAAACTGGTCGATTTGTTTACACGGCCCTGGCTGCTGGCCGGATAACCACATCAAAAATAAACAACAAATTCAAAATTGATTTTCCAAAAATCAAAATAAACAAATTCGCTTTGCTGTTTCATTTCAATTAGTTTTAAATTTTCACTTTGCGGAGTTTTTATGGTTCTTTTTGCTGCTTTTTGGCTTTAAAGGTTTTTAAATTAATTGCCCAGCCAGAGCAGGGGGAGGTGGGTAAGAGATGGCCTAATGGCCAGGCTAATGGCTGGTGTGGTATGAGAACGTGGCCAACATCTTGCGGCATTATTAACATGATTGCCACGAGGACCCCCACCAGGGAGTCGAGTCGATCCGTCGAGTAGAAAGGAAAAGCTTATCAATGAATCACCAAGGCATGTGATTGATGATTTGATGTGATGAGTGTCCCTGCCATATGAATGTGTGTGTGTTGGTTTTGTTTGGGTGTATTAGTGTCGTTCCATTTCCCGCTCACCCACCGAATGTGGCTTCTCTGACAAGGATTAGGTGCCTACGCAGAATCCGAATAAATACCAGATACCCGGAATTCTGGGGCTTCATCCGAAGGATGCGGAATGACAGCTCACATATGCATATATTTGCACAACATCTTTGTGTGTGTGTGTGTGTTTATGTGCGTGTGTTAGTTGCTCTAAGACAGATTAAAAGTGAAGAGCCTGCAAAAAGTTTTCCGCCCATCTGGAATCTGAATGAGTATACCCTTCCCTTGCCCGGGGAAAATACTATACTATATAGTATGTAGTATGTAGTACTAGACGGGACATTAAACATTAAATAAATAGATTTTTTCCTGCTAATTTTGGCATCCGGACTAGGGAGCCGGGAGCATTAGCATATGCATGATTCACATGGATTTCTGGGCAAGTGATTCATTCAGAAAATTACCTTTAATATGTTTGTCTTAGTCACATGACCTTAAACATTTGCTTTAATGCTCGAAGCTTCCGCAATTAATTTTATTTTTAAATATCGTTTCGGTATCTGCCAGACTTTGTTTTTCTAATTCTTTCATTCAAATGTGAAATGTCTTTTCATTCATTTCTTGTTCAAAATTCTCTGGCTCATTGATAAATCACATTATCTCTGGTATCGAGGGCTCTGCACTAAAGGGTATTAACTAGTCACTGTGTTCGGACTTCCAGCGCTTTCCTCGGCTCCTTCTCCACGACTTCTCCTCGTGTTCTTTTCTGTTTACCGACAGCCACCGCCATCATCATCAGCAGCTGTTTGAGCTTCCGCCGAGCCTTAGTCGGCGGCTTCAAAAAGCTTCGCACGTTTTTTTCCCTTGGCTGGTAATGTTGATTTTCACACATACACAGGCAAATGCAGAGAGAGAAAATATAGGTCTTAAATTTATGGGATTTTAAGAGATATATATACCTTTCTTTTTGATTTTTAAAATGATTTACAAAGCTATTTCGCTGTCCTTTCTTATAGAATATCAGTTTATTTGTTTTTTGTGATGAATATTAATTAGTACAGAGAAAATAAAAAATTATCCTAAATGTAAAAAATATTTCTTTATAAAATCCATAAGAGCTTAAAAATGTTATAGTATGAAGAACCCTAAAATATTCTTAAAAATATTCTATAACTGGAACCTAACAAGTTACAGCTTTTAATAAATTTATAAATTCAAAAAAACCCACTTAAATAAAGTTATTTAAGGTCAATTCCTAATATTATCCTTTAGCCTCAACCATTAATTTTAATTAAATTAATTTCCCATACATGACCCTCATTTTTCTCTGTGCATGCCTGTCACGAATTTCTTAGTCCTATCCCCGGAATAGACCAAAATGTTTACACATACGCGCGATTTTCTTTTAACAATTCATCAAATGCGCTAAGCGCGCACAAAAACTTTGACACTCGACGTTTTCTGTGTTTGCGGAGAGAGAGAGAGGGTGGAGGTAGGGTACTGGCAAGGGAAACTTTGTGAGGTGACTGGAGCCCCCGAGACCCCCATTCGATGTTACGCCCATGGATGCCATATCAATCATCGGGCAAAGTGCGTGCCGGGCAGACACCTACCTTCGCCGGAGTGTGTTCGGGCTTTAAAATATTTATTTTACTTAGCTCTTTGGCCGGGCCGCGTTGAAGGCTAAATACAATAACTCAAAGTGATTTGCCAGGTTGGAAGGTAGAAAGAGACCGCCATTATTTGCATATCTCCACTCCCCCGTCGACCTCCCTCATTTGCCTTAACCATGCATTATTTATTTGTCTCGGAGCCATTTGTTTCTGGCGGAATTCTGCAGACAATCGAGTGAGGAATTTGCAGCTGACATCGGCAATTAGTTACGGGTCTGAAAGGACTCCTCTAAGTGTTAGGCAACTCGACTTGAGTTGGGCTAAAAAGTAATCCTTAACCCGAAAGGTTCGACTAATAGGATTGAAAAATAATTTACATAATTATTTGCTCGATTTACTTTATTCCATAATCCGACTTCGTAGTTCACATTGCGTATACGCAGCGTGTACCACACCGCACCGCATTATAATTATGTATATGAAAGCTTAACTTTATTTATTTTATCTGCTCTCCTGTCATTTAATTAGTGTAAACAATTTTTAGGCCGGGTCAATAAGCTGATTTAAAATTAATTACTTATTAAATGCCAGGGTAATCCAGCCCATCTGCAAATGTGCATGCCTATTCCACGTGTGTGTGTTTCTCTGCCAGTTGATTTATGTAAATTAATTAAATAAACACCTGTGGCCAGAGGTATTTCAGCTATGTACATGTTTGCATGTGTTCGGGGGTGTAGCTCCATGGGAGCGGGTTGGAGCTCCTGAAAATGATGATAGTTCGGGGACACTGTCTCGTGATCCGGCCTCATTTAGCTCTGCTCCTAATTGCAGTGCCCTGATTTATATTGAATGTCAACTGGAGCAAGTCCATAAATTCTTTTCGCTCTGAAACTGCCTTGCGTGGCAGCGTCGCATAAGGGACACTGGCTTAGACTTGGCTTATTCCCGGGCGATAAGTCCTGGCCCCAAGTCCTGGGCGTCCTGTGTGTGCGCATGATTTATTTTCATTAAAAACTTCTTTCGCGGCTACTTAAACATTGAACTCGCCCCCCAAAACCAGAAACTTTTCTGCTTTCTGCTCTTCATAAGGCAGAAAAGTGGAAAAGTCAGCAAGAAAGAACAGGCGCAAAATTTAATCTGGCCATTACCGAGTTTTGAAGCTCTCACAATGAAGTCCTTGCATCCTTTTGCCGCCGCGGCTCAGACTCCAAACTGCAGTCATTAATTTCCAGCTTAGTTTCGGGTCCCAGCTAATAGGCAAAAAAAAGAAAATGTTTATTCATATTTTACATAAATAATTAAGACCCAGATTGCAAAGCTAAAAAATTGACTTGACCTCTCTTCGGTCCCAGGAGTTTAAGGATATTTTTAGAGCCCAGAAATCTAAACTCATTTGTTTGCCTGTCTTCGGGGAAATAGACGTGCGTGGAGTTGCTGAACGAGTATTTTGTATTTTGTGGTCGATTGCATTGGCACGCGATCATTAGTCAAGGAATAGGAGTCCCTAGTCCAGAGTCCGGACATTTGATGAAAACAAAATAAAGTCCTGGAAAATCGATGTCTGCGAATTGAAATTGCTTTCTTATCGCTCATCCATCATCATTTCCATGCAATTAGTAACTGATTTAAGCGAGTTTTAAGTCCAGTGCATTTCATATCCTTTGGACTTCCTTTGGGAATTGTCCGTGCTTTTTGTCCAGCATTGCGTGCGTTGTCAGGGCGTTGGCAAATTAAAAGTTCCCTCTTCTATTATTTGATTGCCTCTCGTCGAGGCGAGGTGGAAGTGAGTTTTTATATAAATTAGTTTTCTGGCACCGGCACTGAAACTAAAACTAAAAATGGAAATGGAACTGGAGCTGTCGCCTGCTAATTAGACATGGAAAAGTTGAGCTTATCCAGGTGTGAGATCCGCAACTTTTTCTGTCAATTCTGGCGTCAACTTTGATGGCCCCTTTCAGGAGTAAAACGAACTTAGTACCCTATTTTTCTCGCATTGTTAACTGGAACTTTGGCTTTAACTAGGAGTACATTCCGCTCTCTGTGTCTGCGACATAATTATGTGGCAGCAATTTGGATTGCGCCCCCAACACAATAACCATAAAACGCAGTAACAATTGAGCCCAAGGAACGAAAAACGAAAGGGGCGCCCCGACATGGCAGCAGTTATTTCAACACCTTTATGGCGTACTTTCTATATTTGTAAGCCGCAAAAGTGCACTGGAAATAAAAGAATGGAGTTCACGAGGGACTCTCGAGAGACTATCTAAAAAAATAAGCACAGAAAACCCCTTAAGGGGCAGCCTATTTTGTTTTCAGTGACGGCACACTCGGACATGCTAGCCTCAATGGTTTGGCTTTCGTCCTGGCCAATGACCAGTGGAAATGGTGGCGGTCGTGCCAGGATACCACCATCGGCTGACATGCAAAACAAACGCCATTGTATAGCAAAGAATAGCAGTAGAAGTAGCTACTACGTGGAAATACATTTACAAACCGTTGATAGAAATCTGTAGATAAAGCAAATTGCTGTGCTACAAAATCGTTAACTGTAATTTACCGCATTTGAAATGTTTTCCATTCCCCACATGGCCCATTCTTATTTTCCGGATTCTCCGCCAGCGGTTATGAATCCACCAACGCTCGAGTCGGTGAACTAAAATTATGTTCTCCAGCTTGCAGTCTGTTTTTTGGCGAAAATTGCCAAAGTAATGGAGGCATAGAGCGGATATCGGAGGTGGACTATGCAGGGGTGTAAAAGCACTTGAGAGCCACTTGCCAGAAATGTAAATGAGGGCTCGGCATTAGTTCTCGCCTCCATTCAGCCCATATTAATCATACGCACTGTGGCCGCCGCGATAGAAGTGCAATCAGCAGCAGCAGCAGCCAAGCAATATCGCACACTCGAGTGGCCTGCAAGTTGCAAATTGAAAGCATGCCAGCTTGGGCTGTCGGAGATTAGCAAACAGCAGCCAGCATTGCAAATAGCCCAAAGTTATGCCAGAATGCAAATGAAATTCGCATATCTCTGGCAGATATCCACTATATCACGGCTGTGTGCCATAAGTTTGCCGCAAAATGTGGCACAGCTGGCGGGCGGCGAGTGAGTGGCCATCAAAAGTAATGAAGCACGAAAGCACATACTCAATGAATTTAAAATTAGAAGAACATTATTCTTAGATACTACTCTGGAAAAGTATGTTGTATGCTTCAAGGAAACCCATGATTTAGTAGGCTTTGCCAGTTATCTTACTTCAATCGAGACTCAAACACGTACAGTCAAAATTCTGCCTTCTAAAAAGAAGCAAGTTCATAGCCTTTTTTTCCCTGGACTTTTAACTTTGATTCTGGGTAGCGAAGATGCCACGTCAGCGATCCGAGAGCCGGTCAAGTGGCTCGAATCGCCGCCCGAGCAGTCGCAACAGCAGTAGCAGCAGCATCTTTGCCTCGAAGCCATCGCGGGGGAGCAGCAAGGACTTGCCGGCGGTACAACAGCCCAAGAAGGAAACCACTCCGGCTCCGGCTCCTTCGCAGGCGGCGGCTTCGGCGGCAGCTCCCCCCGCCGCGGAATCCAAAGGACGCACCACTGGAGACACTTTCAGAGACATGGCCACAACGGCGGCAGGCGTGGCCGCAGGATCGGCCGTGGGTCACGCCGTGGGCGCTGGCATCACTGGCATGTTTAGTGGGCGGGGCCAGGCACAGGCTGCCCCACAGGCGGAGGGTGGGGCTCCAGCGGCCAGACGCAGCGAACTCGTGGAGGACGGTCCCTGTGCCTTCGAGCTCCGACAGTTCCTGAAGTGCACGGAGGAGAACAGCGACATCTCAGTCTGCAAGGAGTTCAACGAGGCGATGCAGCAGTGCCGGCGGCGCTACAATGTCTGAGGATGCGGTTCCAAAATCGATGATCCATGATCTATGGTCTGTGATCCTTGATCCTTGATCAAAATTATGAGAATACGATTATAAACAATTGCTTGGATATGGTTTAAAAAAAGATTGGTTGGAAATAAGTGTAGAGCAGTACAACTTTTTAGTTAATTAGAAAGTATGTTCTAGACTAGAAATCAATAATGAAAAAATATTAACCATTTGGGAAAGAAAATAAATAAAAATTAAGGAATAAGTTTTCTGATTGCTGAGCTTCCAAAGCTTTAAACGTAAAATGTATTTTTATTTGAAAAGAAACCCCTTGTCGTAGTTTAATTTGGAAATTGGTTCTTTTTTTATCCCACATTCCCGGCAATCGTTCACCGAAAAAACCGTCTTGGGGCTGAAAGCAAATTAATTGGCATTATGCGGGCTGGCATCAAGATGAACTCATCTCCTTTGCCAGTGTTTCAGGCCATCCATCTTAGATGCCGAAACATTATTGATGTTGATTGATTTATAAACATTCTGTGGGCCAAGCCGAGCTGGAGAACGGGCCAATTAAGTTGTAGCCAAAACAATAAACAAAATGAAATTAGCATTCCGACTCTTTGCGTTGCTGCTCTTTATTTTTTTTATTATTTTGGGACTCTGTGCCTCTGCAGACGCGGCATCAGCTGCTGTCACATCTATTCACAGAAATTTTCAGCGAGCAAATATAATTTGCTTAAATATTCATAACAGAGTGAAAGGAAATTGTATACGGCTGATTAACATTGTGTGGGTTTGCGAGTGGGTGTGGTTGGGTTTTCAGTTTCCCGGGACCTGAAGCGCGGAACCTGGTACTGAATTTTCCCGCGAAAGCGAACAGCATCAATCAAGTGGCATTTGCAGCCGGGTAGCAGTGGCAGCCCCTGCCTTGTCCTTGTTATGTGGTTTGCAATAATTTAATGAAATATTCTGTTTGGTACATGAACCCGCTGCTGGCATATGGAGAGTGAAGCCAAATTCGAATTATGCCTAAACTTTTGGCTGGCAGCTCGGCTAATTGCCGCCTCTGTGTTTCAAAGCCAAAACAAACCAAAAGGCCAAAAATAGTCAACCCAGTGAACTTTTGCATGTTGGTTGCCAATTAAAGTATTTCCGTTGCACGACGCTGAAGGGAGAGCCAAGTGCTTCCATGACGAACAGGTTAAATGAAAGTATTTAGCCATTGGACTACTCTACCCCTCAAGTGCACTTTTTTAATGCTTTTCCGTAAAGTTCTGTAGAGCAGAATGCTTGAAAAATATTTGGAATACTTGGCAAAACTTCCTGGAAGTCCTTATTAGAATTTAATTGAATTTTTTCTTGTGTAGGGTACAGAGCCTGGGAACATTTTCAAAGGGAAACCAGCTGGAGTTTCGTATTTGTTTTGCTTTCATACCTCTCGCGATTGCCGACAAATTCATTATGTGTTCGTAATTAGTGCGGGAAATGGGAAAAGCAAACGCTGAAACCAAAAGGAAAAACAAATGAGAAGTATTCCCTCGCATATATATTTTTCTGTTTGGTTTTTATCCTTGCAGGCATCCTTGCAGGGTTGTTAGCCAGGTGACGCTCTGGCGTGCACTTGGCAATTAGCTTCCAGGCGATGCAATATAAATTAGCTGCCAGGGGAGCTCTCGGGGGAGGCCTCGATCATACGAGCTGCCATGTTTCAAGTATTTTCAGTCGTATGTGGCATTCGAAATTCTGCTCTCCCAGTGGAAGCAAGTCAAAACTCGATTTAGTTCGTTTTAAACCCCGATACACCCGAAAAGCCTAGGACACGAGGAGACGAGGAGGATGCCACGCAGAGGCAAGAGCACTACAGCCAAGACACGTGCCACCAGCCACCTGCCGGTGGTGCAGCCCGCCAAGAAGGAGTCGGCGGTGAGGTGCGCGGGCGGTGCCATCAGGGACGTGGCCGCCCATGCTGCGGGTGTGGCAGCCGGTTCCGCCGTGGGTCATGCCGTGGGCGCTGGCATAATCGGTCTGTTCCACGGCCCCAAGGGCCAAGTCAAGCACAGTCAGCTGGTCGAGGAGGGTCCTTGCGCCCTTGAGATGAAGCAGTTCCTCAAATGCACCGAGGAGAACGCCGATCTCAATATCTGCAAGGACTTCAATGCCGCTGTTCAAAAATGTCATCATCATTACAATTTGTAGGGCAGACCGATATTTTTAAATAATTATGGTACAGTTGCCTTTGCCAAATACGAATTTTATAAATTTATTTTTATGAATTATAGTTTTTGAAACGGTTTCGGGATTCAAATTAGGGATCTCATTCAAAAGGCTCTTACAGGAACATACCTTTTAGTGGTTAAATTTATTTAAAAACCAACCCCACCCACAAAAGACAATTTTTCCAATCGTTAAACTCGCTCCTTTGTTCTGGAGTCTTATTCCCGTGGATTTCAGGGATCCCAAATCAATTTCGGCGGCGATGTGGGTGCAGAATTAAAATGCTTTATGACAGGTCCTTGGGCTCGGTGCTTATTTTGTCCTTTTTTTAACACTTTAAAGCCAGCGGCTGGATCGAAATCCATTGTCATATGCTCGCTGCTCCTTTGGCTGGCTGTTATTTTTTGTCATTTTCAGTTAATTGTGATTTTGTTTACTGACATCCTTGCCTCTCCGGTCGCTCGACCCCTTGCCGGGGTCCTCGGCTTTGTTTGCCTTTCTACTTTGTCTGTGAGCCGCCCGGGCGCATATTTACTTTAATTTTGTTTTGTTACTTTGCTTCGCCTCCCCGTCCCAAGTCTACCAAGGACCCATCCTTCCAACAATCCTGCCATCCTTCCAACCTGCCTACCAACTTTCACCGATTTCGGCGTTCAACGCGCTTTTCTCCTCGCTTTGAGCGCTTTTGTTTCGCATTTTCGCGTTTCACTTTTTTTTCAAAAATTTTTTGAACTTTTTTGTGGCACCGAAACTTTTTCATTTCGTTTTTTATCTGCCTGGCTTGTGCACAATTAAGCCAGCGAAATGTTTTGGCCACGCCAAGGCGACGAAGACGACAACGTTGACATTGAGGACCCCAGAGAGAATACCCTTTTTAATTTCTGGCATATTTTTTGCAGCGCCAGCTCCTTTGAGAAAATCTTATGGTACAACTACAGTGAAGCCTATGAAGGGGGACAAAGAGAGAAAAAGTAATAAATTATTTTAGTTATGACTAACAGAAGGGGTATATTTTCTAAGACTGCCTCAGAAACTCTAGATTTAGGATATTATTTCCATCTTATCGAAGACCAACTGAATGTTTACCAGCTTTGTCAAGCTTAATGAAAACAAATTTAATTTTTTGGCAAGCAACAGCGGGTCTAATAAATATTTATTATGTCCCCCAATTTCCGAGGATATTCGCATATATCCCAGTCGGGAGGGAGGTCCTGGGCTCTGCATTTCTCACTAAACTGACACAGGCAGAATCCAGGCTGTCCATGTCAGCAAATACTCCCAGCTGTGGTCAGTTTCATGCGAATCCGGTTTTGAGTGTTGGCCAAATGCAGTTTGGATGTGACAGGGCCAGGAGCGGCTGTCCATTCGGACCATAATTATGACCAATTAAGAGGATTTGAATTGGGGCATTTTTGTACCTTTCAATCAACGTGCCCGATGAGTGTGAACTGAAAAGTAGATTAAAGGTATAGGAAAAAGGGAAAATAAGTAGGATACTTCTGAATTCAAATGCATTTAGCTGGTAATTTTTTATCGAACATGGATCGTTTTTTTTACTGTCATTAACCAAAGAAGGCAGGCAAAAAGCGTAAAACACATTAAGAGCGATGAAAACAAATACTGCCCAGATACAGATACAGCTACATATGGAGATACAGATACAGATACAGATACAGATAAAGTGGCAAATGCAGATGCAGATGGATTTTCCGCTGCAGCTACCGTGTGTGGCAGGCAGGCAGGCAGACAAAAAAGTGCTTCATTGATTGCCTCTTTTTGTAGCCCATTGAGTTTTCCGGCTGCCTTTGTTCGTTTTTCCACGAAAAGTGGGTGGATGGGAGGGAGTGGAAACTCAATATGGAAAACATGCAGTGGCCATTAATAAAGAAAAAGTAATCGTTTTGATGTTTATCAAATTTATTTGCCTTTGGCCAGAAACCGTATATGATAATTGGCTTCGATTTATGGTTAATGAACGCTTTAATCAATTAAAGTGGTTAAAGAATTTGCAGAGATTTTTCCGTGTGTATTTATTTGTGCCGGCTAGTCAGCCTGCAAAGGCGATGGCGAGGACATCCTGCTGCGGGCAAACAATGAGAAATTGCAGCTCCACCTGGTCTCCTGGCCACACAAAGGTGTATAAACTTGGTCAGAGGACCTGCCAACCCAAGCATCCATCCAACCTGAACGTGTTTAATTTAATTCCGTCGGTTTTGCAAAGGCCATCAATGGCTGTTCGTGGAACGGTTTATGGACCCTTCGGCCAAATCCTATAAAATGCTAATAAAAATCAAATCAATTTGGAAGGTGGTCGGTCGGTCGGTCGGTCGGTCGGTCGATGAGCCAGTGGAGTGTGCAATGCAATAAATTGCATCAAAATCGTGCAACCAAATTGGTTGAATGGCCAGTAAGTGCATTAGTCGGCGGGATGTTTTGTGCGAATCTGTCAAATATCAAATTGATTTGCAGTTGGCTGGGAGCGAGCGAGGAGCGGAGTGGTCCTGGCGGAAGCGGAAATGTATTTCCGAAAACCGGAAATGTACTGCTGCACTTGAATTGCAAATGGCGCCGCCTGACCCAGACCCACAACCTTTTCCCAGTCCGCCAGCAGCCTTATGAATATGCCCAGTATGGCCAGGAATATTGCCTCGACGATGAAGTAATGTGTGGACACAGTTGCGGTGCCAGTCTTGGCATTTAATAAATATTTCACAAAACACAACTTCCAAGTACTACGCTCGGTGCTCGGAGTTCATTAAAGAGTGGGACCGAAACCGAAATTTAAATTGCCGGCAGACTGGCAACTCCTTTGCGGTGCCCTGTGTCCATTTGCATATTAATTAAACCTTACAGCCGAAAGGCGGTGGCAAGCCCTAAAGCCGAAAGGTCAAAATTCCAGGGCCAGGCCAAAAACCCATAAGCTGACCGACCACCTACAACACATACCCACAACACACACATCTGCTAGCTGGCTGGCTGGCTGCTTCATTAGATGGCGTGGCATATTTTCGAAGCCCGGTTTAAGCCCATAAAAATTTAATTTCATCTTAACAATGCTGTTTTGGCCAAACAATTTGCCGTCAGCCGAAATTTATCTTGCTCACCCTGCCGCCGCGATGTGTCACTTAAATATCAATTTAATTTCCATAATAAAGACAGCTCCTTCCCTGCCAAATAAAAAAAAATATAAAGTACAGCCCACACAGCGAAGGATAAATTTATGCTAGGGCGACCCCCGGGGGATTTCCTCTATGATTGACAGTTTGTTTAGCAGCCAAGAATGGGGCGGGGAATCCCCGAAAAGTAGTTGACAGAACATTGATTGAAATAAGTATATCAAACAGGAGTGTATATTGTATTAATAGAAATAGAAATTTTAGTCGCGAAATAAGCGCTAAACCATTATTAATTGTATTTACTAAGCTTTCAGCGCCTAAGGATCTTACATATTGAATTCGGTTTGTTTGCTCCTTATTAGGGGAGAATTGTAGTGTTTGGTTGATTGAAGTGCAAATAAAGTTTTGGAAGTCGGCTGAGTGGAAGAATAATAATTACATTATTCGATTACTGAAACAATCTAGACTTGTATATGATTCTATTCTCTTGTCCTGTGCTGATAGAAATAGAAATAGAGGAATATGTGGGGGACATAAAAGCGACATAAAAGCAAGGCGAACAAAACAATAAAAAGCAAACTTAAAAGTCCATTAAAAATGCTTAAGCGACTTTCTAAAGTCGCCAGACCGCGTCTACTCGGTGACAGGCTGGGGTGTGGACTCGGATGCAGATGTGGGTGACTGGACTGAATAAAACTGAACTGAACTGAACTGAACCCACAAATGTATATAGTATGGACTTGATGGGCTGCTGCCACTGGCAGTGCCACTGCCACTGCCACTGCCTTCGTCGACAATAAATAGAAATCTCAATTTACGATGCGTTAGTTGAGCTGCCCCCGTCCCTGGGTTTCCGGGAAGGCGGCGTTAGTAACTAATGCCGCAGGACATTGTTGTTGCTGGGTGGCTCGATTGGGGCACTAAGAAAAACAGGATTCTAGATTCTAAAAATAACAATCTTTCAAAAGCTATAAATTGAATTATTTTGCCAGAGGTTAGAGATTTATTTAATTCAGTTCCATAAAGTCAAGCATTTCCATTTTTAATATTGAATTTGGATTATTTTCTTTCGGTTTCTGCAGGATGTGTGGGCGGCATGTCCTTTCTCTCGGCCAAAGCCAACTCGTCTGGTCTGCGCCGCTCTAATGGCATTTGTGATGGCTGCGGTTATAGTCGCTGTCGTCGTTGACGATGATGTTGATTGGCGATTCGCCGACGCATGCATGGATATGTCTCCATTGCCCTAATCCTTGCTGTGGCCCTCCAGAGTCCTCTAGAAAACTGGAAGAGTGGAAGAGTGGAAAAGTGCTTTTCTGTTTTCCATCAGCTGCACTGAGTGTGTTTATGTTGACATTAAAAACTTTGCTCTCGCCGAAAACTCTGATGGTGCAAAATCCAAAACGAAACCGAAACCGAAAACTTAACCGACGCATAGTTCAATTATGCGATAAAAGTTAAGCTCTTGAAAAGTTTCTGACTGCGCTAATACGTGACATAATTTGTGGTAATGCGATTGAACCGATGGAATTGTTCCAGACAGCTTTCGTCGGGGTTGAGTGACTTTTTTTGCTGCCCCGACAGATACAATGTTTTGCGAAAAACTTATCCCAAGAACAAGAGACAGAGCACTTCAATTAGCGGCCACTTCCGTTTTGGCCGGACGAGCAAATTAGCCTTGGTCCAGTGGGGAAATTGCAGGCTTTCTTTGGCGAAAATTAGTGGAAAAACTCAACCGCAAATGCACTTCCGCGGCTGAGAATTAAGCCAGCTCTGATGGATCCTCTTCTGGCTGAGACAATTCCGGTCGCAATTCTTTAAAAAGCTAAGCACTTGCTGGCCAGCTCAGCTAATTGGTCCTTGAATGCAAATAGTGGTAACTCAATTGGCCGTGGTCGGGATAAAAGTGAAGGACTATGGTTTGGTCTTTGTGCAGCCAAGCCATTGTTAAGCCGGCTTTGGCTTCAACAAATACTAAAAAATAATTGATGTAAATTTCTAATTCCACTCAAAGAGATAATATTAAGTAGAACAAAGACATAGTAAATAATTTTTATTATCCCTTCTTAAGTTTTATGCTTCGGAAGTTAATGTTTTCGGCAAATGAACTTCGGCTGCCAAAGGGGCGTATACGCAATGTTTAACATTTGATGAGGCATTCAGAATTTTAAGTGCCCGAAATGTGCAGCAACTTTGAGTTCGCAGAGCATAACTTTCCGAAATTGCCGCATCATTTTAGCTTCTTTCGGCTTCTTTGGGTAAACTATTTTCGGTAGGGCCTCGCATAAATATGAATTTATAAATTTACATGCCACTAAACAAGGCTACAAAGTTCTTGTTTTTTTTTGCTTCTTCGCAGCTGCAACTATGCGGGCAAGGACATTTTTTCGAGGGAAGGTTGTTGTAGTTTCTGCTGTTATGTTGACAAGCCGCAGTTTTGTTGCTGTTTCGCTGCTGTTGCGGCTCTGCTGGAACGAAAAAACTTTTTAATTAAATTCCCCTGCCAGGCAGCCACTTGTTGTTGTCTTTGGTCGCAGCAACAAAGAGTTCAGTTTGGTGACAAGTTTGCATAAAGTAGTAAAAAAGCTATTTTTATACTGTTAAGAAGTTTGGCGCACTGCCCGAAAAATTCTGAAAAAGTTGAGGAGAAAGTATTAAATGCAGCAAGGACTTTGTTCTCAGTGCCTTGATTTTTCAGGGGCTTGAAACTTTCATCGAACTTGTATTTCCGCAAAAGTTTCAATTCCCTCAGGCTTGCCAGCTGAAAATACTCAAAAGTTTTCACCTTCTTTTCGCTGTGAGAATAACAATTTGTGCGAAAATTAACGCAATTAAATCACTTTTAATCGTTTTTGGCCAATATTTGATCTGTTTCGAATGAGTTCTCCTGCAATAAGCTTGCAGGATAAGCTGACAAATATCCCGTGCAATATTCTCCGAAGTCCACATTGCAAAATGAGATTGCAGCGGCTTCCAGCCTTCGGAATCAATTTGGAAACGTTTAAATTGTATATTTCTTCCTTCTCTTATTTCCTGACGACTATTTGCCCGGGGCCTTGAGCTTCTCATTGGGTTATCCCCGGACTCCGGATGCTCTGAGCAGTTGCAACAGGAGACGGCGGCCCTAGACTTAATATTCGTCCTTGCTCGCATCCCTCTGCTTTCTCTCCTCCCATCCGGACGTCATATCCTTTCACTTCATCCGTGCCGCAACAAGTGTCTGTTTGCGTCTGTTTTGGCCGGAGACTCCTTGGGGTGGCAACTGTTGCTTCTGATTCTGGTTTTGCGGCTGCTGTTTGCATTTTTATGGTAAACCGCCTCGGGCGAGTCAATGTTGCTTTTTCGCTTCCCCAATTAAACGAGATGCACAGGAAAACCTATTAGCAGGTTGCATTTCCTGACTCCAGAGGATTCAAAAGCGATGATTTTACCTTTTTCCCCTACAAATAATTACAAGGGCTCTGTTTCATTAATTATAACTCCGCACTGTATTATTTATACATCAGCAGGTTAACTTTAGCGAAACATTTCAGTTAATTGCAAATGCTTTTGCACTTTTCCTGGGCAAAGGCAAGCACTCACCTTTCAGAGAAGGGTCAGCGTGACAAGTGAGAAAAGTTTGCGGACGCAAAGCTGTAAACTTTCCCGACAAATTGCTCTGCCCAGGACTGACATTTGCACCTGTCTTTGGGATCCACCTTTCCCTTGGATCGACGGGATATATACAGACATATATCAATGTCAGCGGAAGTTTCGCGCTTTTGTGCTAAATTTAGGATTCACTTTGTTGTGACAAAATGAGGCAGGCCGGTTGGAGCGTGGCATGTGTGAGATGAAAATGCTAAAAATCGAAAATTCAATTTAAACGACACGACGCCGTTTCTGTCTGTCATCGAAATCATATTTTTTGCTGCCGTAGCCTGGCCCATGGCCCATGGCGAGGGAATATGCCAGAAACGTGTCGGACGGCCTTCGAAAATCTGGCAAATGCCAGACAGGCTGTCGAAAAAGGCTCACAAAACGTGAATGCGTGTATCTACGTATCTACGTATCTGAATCTCATGAATGAATCGACCCACTCAGCAGTTTCCTCTCAATGAACGAGAAGGGGAAACCCGGTGAATGCATCACGACTGTGTTTTGGGAAAGCAAAATCAAATGAATGGCAAATGGCAAATGGCAGAGCCGGAAGAGAATTTAGCAGATGGCATCGTATATGTTCCTTGAATGGCGAAAATTGCAGTCCACCTAATAGAGTCGGAGATTTTGTCGGATTTCTGGCATCCCAACAACGAATGGGAAACGCTTTTTTCCAGACTTTCTCTTTTTTTATGATTGTGCCAGCAGATTGCTGGATAGAAAGGAAATTTTTTGGTAAATGGAATGAAAGTGCAGTCCTGGCTCATAGAGATACGCATAATTCAATTAAAAATTATCCCTTTTTGGATAGTTACTCTAGCGAAAGGTTTATCTGAAGGTGAAACTTAACCAGATCAACCAGACTTTTAAAGTTGAGTTTGGAAACATAAAATCTATTTGCAAAAGCACTTAGAATCGAATTGAATGCCATTGTTATGGTTTCTTTCCTCAATCTCTATTAATCAAGTTGAATTTACTGGCACGACCGTCAATTGAAGCCGATCAAGTTACCAGTTGCCCAGCTGAAATTTTTCTATTCTCGGATTTCAATCAAAGGAAAATATTTACATTTTTCACTTGGCCAAGCGAGCGAAATGAAATACCAAACAAAGGACAAAGGACACTAAAATGCGCCAAGGCAATAAAGGAAACCGAATAATTGTATAAAATGCGAAGACGAGCCACTACAGAGCCCGAGTTGGCAGCCTTGAAGTAGAAGCTAGTTGGCAACGAAAAAAAACAAGGAACAGGGACCAGATCCAAAGCTGCCTGAAAACGAATTAAACTAATATTTATCAAAGAGATGAGCGAGACGTGCTTCAAGCTAAACAAAAGGCGACAGCGAAAGCCGGCGCCACCCGAGGAGAAATGAGGAATGAGCCAGGACACCAGGATACTGAGACAGCAGGACATGGTTGAGCGGCTTGAGCCGTTTGAGCAGGACTCCCAGCATGTGCAGGCTCTGCAGGATGAGCTGGAGATGGAGATGGAGCCGGGATGAATGCGAGTGAGATGCTGCAGCGTCACGAGAGGACTAAAGAAAGTGACGCTGTCAAAAAGCGGAATAAATGGACTCCTGCTGTTTTGTTAGTCACTGAGAAAAAAAACTGATAAAAAAGACGAGTATATAAAAAAAATAGCATCCAAAAAAGGGCAACATGAACAGCTTTACATTGTAATGTTTCATACAAAGGTGTTTAACGTCAAGCATTTTTAATTAATTAATTATAATTAATAGGTTTTTTATAATAAACATTCAAAAGCAGAAAAACCTACTCATTAAATAGTATTTCCGTTTCCGTTTCTGTTTCTGAATTCTATATTTTTTTTGCTTGTTAGACAAAACGTTTTTTTGCCAAGTGAATGTGTGGCAGAGTGGCGCGAAAGTTGAGCCAACTTTATGCTAATTAGCAGCTGCTAACCAGCCTTAAAACTTTGCACTTAACGCCAGATGGCAGAGGAAGGGAAGTCGGAGGAGGAAAAGGACGAAAAGGAGGAGTACCAGCCGACATATGTTCTAATATTCTCCAACCTGGCAGGCCAGAATTTACGGCTCCGACTATTTTGTCGGAGTCTCCGGTCGTGGCTGTGGCTTCTGAAATTGGATAAGTGCCGCTTTCTCGCATTTTCGGACATCTGGGTACCACACAATGGACAGAATGGACAGAGGCAGATACTTTTCGGGGCCATCTCCTTGGCTCAGCACTTTCCGCCATCATTTCTGCCGCCTCATTCCCTTTTCATGGCCGGACTGCAGTTAAAGCTGTCGCATCTGCCTTTTCTCCACCACTGCCTGCCTCCAGTTCCCCCAAAAAATATACTCGTACATTCAAAAATATACCATTTATATATATTTTTGTGTTTGTTTGGGGGACGAGGAGCGTGGGCTTGGGGTAATTGCATTGAAATGGGAAAATAAAACGGCTATAAATATGCCCATTGTGTGGCAGTGCCAGTGCGATTCCAGTGCCAACAAAGCGCACCATAAATTAACTAAATTGAAAACCATTTTGGTGCAGCGTTCTCCAAAGCCTGCCCCGCCGCCACTCGGTGCCACCTTCGTAGCTTGCAACACTTTTATATTCATTACATTTCACTGAGAACCGGACGATCTATTGTGGCTCTTCAATTCAAAAGGAGAACTAGACTTTATCAAGGGCCTGGTAATTATTTGCTAGTTTCCATTTAATGTAGTTTTAATAATTTTTTCTATGAGTTGTTTACCAAATCACTGTTTATTATTGAAGAATCAGACTGTTTATTAGCTGATTGACTGGAAAATATATGACTCTCAAAACAATCCTTCACGAGTTTAATCCGCTTATTTTTCCCCCTCAATAAGAGCATCACAAAGTCATCACAAACCTCGGAATTTGGCGCAATTTTTGTGCAGAATTTTTTCTGTTTGATGCGCTTTCCGCTCGCCGCGCACATAAATATGCAATAGAAACTTTTCTCACGTTTTTGATTGCATTTTTTGTGCAGCGTCATAAATATTTAATGTTTACTTTCGCCAGCAGCCAAAAGAGTCCCGAGTAGAGATTCATTTTTTATCCCTACTACTACCTAGCCGGGGTACGGGCTATGCCACCCAATCCGGTAGAGATCTCTGCACATTTATCCTTGTAATGCCGGCGAGAAGCCTTTATTGCTTTTCCATGTGGCCAGAAGCAAATAAATGAGCCTGAATAGTGGCAGCAGAGATGCTGTAGCCACAGTGTGCCGGATAGCCCCAAATGTCCTTATTAATAAGTCCTGTGAGCAGGCACAGCCTGTGACCAAAAACCACACGATGCACTTCATTAACTTAATTAAAAATCTTGCTGGGACATCGAGAAACTTGAGCTTGGAAAATAGCAAATATGAGTTGCTGACAGGAATGCGGATGAGGACGTGGATGTGGATGTGGCTGTGGCAGGGATGTGGCAGTGGAGGTGCAAGTGCAAGAACCGCAAAGCGAGTCAATTCCAGCTGAGTGCAAATAATGCGCCGCCATCCACCAACAAACACGCTGCACGCGGAGCGTAAACCCAATTAAAAACCGTCGAGCTGTTGCCGCTGAAGTTGATTATCTTCATCCAGTGTCAGGAAAACAAACTCACATGTCTCCCCAGTTAGGATGCATTTTTTCTCGCCACACATTTAACAAAGCATGAAAATGCAAATGGTTTTGCTTCACCGGGAAAGTCCTTGGAATCCCTCCCATTATGGCTTGCAACTTATATATTTTTTTGTTGTCTGGCAACCGGCGCTCTTAATTGGATTTTAAATGTAGTTCCATTTATAAATTAGGCGTGTAACTATGGTTCTTTGAGTGCAAACTGCCATGTTGAGAACTGATTAGTCGGACTACCAACCTGAGCTGGTGTCACTGATATTAAATATTCAGTTGGTTTTATTTTGTCATTTGACTTGATTAAACCAACATCTCTTTGAAATTAGATTTTGCTTTCTAATGGGCTACTAATTTATTTATATCATAGTTTTTGAGAGTAAATTAGTTTGGTATTTATATCCTTAATTCTTTATTTATTTATATCATAGTGTTGGAGAGTAAATTAGTGTTGGTATTTATATTCTTAATCGTGTTCTCTTAGATCCTCTTTGACCACAAAAACCAAACTAGTTTTTAAAAACATACTATTTATTATGCGTCTTTTCGTCCCTATCCTATTGCAATTATTTAAATAAAAACATCGTTAAATCGGTGCAATACCAGTTTTTTTTTTTATTTCTCTTAAAGGTCAATTTTGGCATCCTGGAAATCCCCTTTCCCCATACAGTATAAGGTTAAAGCTGATAAAATTATAGCTATTGCAGGATCGTGAAACTTTTTCTGATCCTTTACATTTAAGTTTATGGTTGGTCGACACTAAATTCCTTTTGTATCCTTTATTTCTTAAGGTGTCTATTGGGCTAACCAATCCCTGTCGTATAATATGTAAGAACTACAATCTCTCCTATCCCATATTTTGGCTCCTAAACTATCTTAATATAAAAAATCCTTAAAATACTTGCTTGTATATTTGGTGCAATATTTTAATTACAGTTTTGTATCGATTATTATTAGAGATTATTGTTAAAAAAAAGTATTAAGGAAAGAGAAGTTATCAGGACTTGAACTATAAGTTTTGTTTAGTCAGTTTTGGTATCTCAGATGGAAGTTGATATTCTTGGATCATCCTAACTCGGAATAGAACAAACAAAGTCACAGAGACACGCATAACATACTCCGCACACTACAGCAATCTGAAGTTGTTGCCACCCGCCCACTGTGCCACTGTGCCACAGACGCCCCTTGCTGCCCCATTCTGCCACGTTCGGGCGCACTCTGTTCAAATGCAATGCCTACAATGTCGCAAATGCGGCTAAGCATGACGTTGATGAAGCGCATGCAACAGCTCAACTTAGTTGAAGGTTTCGAAGCGTGGCAGGTTGCTGATTTTGCAGTTGCTGTTACTGTTGCATCATGATGTTGCTGTTGCCACTGTGCTTTGCTGCTGACAATTCGTTGTTAGCGAGCGTTGTTCATGTTGTGGTTGCGTTTGCGTGTGCGGGTTTGTCAGTGTTCTAGACGATAAATTTTCAATTTTGCAACCCGCGTGCGTGCGTGTGCTTCAGCTTCAGCGTTTCCGCCTGTTTAGCCACAGTTCAGCGCAGTACAACGTGGCGTATGATTGATGCCGTCTCAAGCAGGCACACAAGCACACCAGCACACCCGCCCAGGCAGCAGACAAAAGCTTATTTTATTTACATACATGTATAAAAAAACGCCCTGATGGAGTATCCCCGTACACCCGACACATCAGCATAAACTGGAGCGCTTACAAGGACATCCACACCGATACCAACACCATCACTCAGCTCCCATTATGGTATATGTTGGGGTTCTTTAATTACTTACACTCACCTCGTCACTTATCTCATTCATTGCAGCTACGCGCTTTCAGGACGTCTGAAGAGTGTCTAAGCCGAGAGGGAGAGCGCTGTAGGAGAAAAGAAAGAGACAGGCAAAAGGTGGGTCGCGTCTCTAGACAAGTCTCCTTGTGCCAGATTAGCGCGGTTTAAATTACGGAGAGATTATGTGTATTTTTTAAAGCGATGATTAAAGTGGAGTACACGATGCGAGGTGCCAAAGATAACTCTTAAAAAAAGTAATATAAGAAAATAGTTCCTTTTCCTTTTTATATCACAAAGACCTTTAACCTTTAACCTTTAAGGGTCCTTTGAAGGGAATTTAATTTCAACATTATGGCAAGACTTGGCAAGATGCATTCTGAAGAGCAGGCTTGGCCCTCGGAAAACAATTCAATTAGTGGCAGCTAAGAGACAAAGTTATCCGGCATCCAGCAGCCAGCATCCAGCATCCAGCGGCCATATAAAAAGATTTTATGACTCACTCTCCGGAGGAGATTCTGGATGCAGGATACTGGATAACGCATTCCACGGACGCTCACGATGGCCGGCATTCTCATAAAAGTCAGCGCGAGTATATTGAGTGGAAAATTGTTGGGCCAGCCATGCACTTTGTTGCATTGCATCAGAAGCAGAATCGGCAGCATCTGGTGCATCTCCTCCGAAGAGGATTAGATTGCATTGGATTAAGGCAGTCACGTCTGTTGTCCTTGGCTTTGGATTCGGCTTTGGATTCAGCTTTAGATGGCAATTTGGTTCGGTTGGGCAAAAATCAAATCAATAGAGTAGTCATTACGTTGATTGAAGACGAAGAATAGTTTCTGTTTCATTGGCAATTTGAAAACAATTAGCAGCTTTGTTGGCGCTCCCTTTCAGAGCCCAGGACAATGGCAGGGAACAAAACGAGCACTTCGGCTGAAATATTTCCGTAAATAAATGCGAAATGGCATTTTTTACGATGATGTCAGAGCGCGCCAGCGAAATAATTTCAAAACCAATAAATTGTGAAAAAAACCCATCCGACGACGAGCGACAAGCGACAACAACAGAATGAGCTATAAAACCGACAACAAATGTTTGACTTGACAAAACGGGCATTTATGTAACGTATCAGGAGCATAAAGGCGCATAAATTCCACCGGCAGGAATCATCGATGTACTGTTGTCTGTACTCCCCGGGGTGGCCACTGGCCCCCATAAATAATCAAATGAAAATAACAAAAGACTATAAGGCGCAGCAACCAAATATGCAAATGCCCGTTGTTTTTCCTCAATTTTTTTGTTGCTCACTGGTAATGGCAAAAGCAAAGCGTATTTCGTGCTGTTTCCTGTAAAAGGAACAAGAAGGACTCAGTCCTCAGTCCCGTACCCGCAATTTATGTTAAATTCAATGCTTTATTACATCACACACGCACACATGTCTTTGAGAGTGGCCTGGTTTTATATGCAAATCATATCACTCATACGCCCACGTGAACTTTAAATGCAAAAACATTATCAAAAATGAAACAGCAGTGAAAATGTCAGCCCAGCAGCTACAGCTACAGGAGGAGAATTCCGAAAGATAAGCAAATGTTTTCGCTCGCTTTCTCCTCTACACATGTTTTGTGAACAAATTTTATTATTCACACAAATAAACAAACAAGAACAAGGACATCCCCATCACCATCCCCAAATACCGACAAACCTACATATGCCTGGAATTTTTCACGAACACTCTCAAACAAAATTCGACTCAGACTGGCACTGTCCTTGAAAATGTTTAGTGTGTTAAATATTTCATCTTAAATGTGAGTCGAGTCGTTTCAAATTGAAATACATCAAGCTGCCAGACGGTCCTTTAAACTGTACAAGTAAAACGAAAGAATCCTTTCTACCCAGGGCCACTCCCAGGTCATCCGCTGATTGCTTCCCATATTTTGTAGTTCTGTGTGTTTTCCGGCTGGCATAAATATATGATTCGAAATCAACGCATTCATTATTTACAACCATGCCAACGCCAATGCCGAGACGAAAAAAGTGTAAGGCAATGTAAACCAAGAGCAGCTTGACACATAAACATCAAGTGCGCAGCCCCTTTGGGTGGATGGATGGCTGTCTACTGAGAAGTGAGGGTAACCCCTCTTTAACTCAGGCTTCCAAAAAAAAGAAAGCAGGAGAGATGGCTCTCTGCCAGTGAAAGGGGCGCCAATGTCGACAGCGGCAATTTAAAATTGCTGGCTTTTTAACTCGCATCCATTTACAGCAATTTTGTGAGCTCTTGAGCCGTGTGTGTCGGAGGATGTGGCTCTGCCAGTCTGCCAGTGGTGTCCCTCGTGTGATGTGTCAGGTTGAAATTACATCGGCGGGCGGGCACTTGGCAAATGGCAAATGCTCCAAGGATAACACATAAATAAGCACAAAACGAAGCAGGCACGAAGATGAACAAAAATGAAAAAAAAAATTGAATGCCAAGGAGCCAGAAAGCTGGAGCCTGCATGAGAAATCAAATTTTATGACTTTGTAATTGAAATGCGCTCGCGAGCATATGAAATGAGTGGGCGGCGATGGCCATTACGCATACGCCTCGTTGCCGGCACAGATTTCAATCTCCTTTAATCTCCCGAGGCTTACAGGACTTACCAACCAGGACTTCTCTCCCACATTTTTTTGGGACTTATTACGATTTATTCTGTGTATGCTTTATTCTGTGTATTGCCTTGAAGGTGAAAATTGTAATTAAATCTTTATTTGGGTTTCATGGGAATCTATAAAGTTTTCCATTTCTATTTCGGATAACTTTTCCCTTTGAATGCTTATTCTTTAGATTAAATAAAATATCCTTCAGTTGAATTTTATTTCTTTTGGCAGAATTTATTATGTGCACCTCCTCGAAAGCTGTCTCAATTTTTCAGTGAGTCACACAGTGAGTCGTCCGTGACTTTCGGTTCTCAGCCACAAATCTGATCAGCTTTAAAAATGCTGTCTGGTAAAAAAGGACGAAAGGACGAGAGCTTAATGCTGAAAAGTGCCGGCGCCAAGGCAAGCCGCATAAAAAAGCGGGGCATCGGCAATGAGGGGCAGCTGAAGCTGAAGTGCGGTTCGCAGCAGACCATAAACTGCAACCATCAACTGCATTGCATTCTCTTTCGAGTGGCTGCTGTGGGGGATACTCGACGGGGCTGCTTGAAACAATTGCTTGGGATATCTGCAAAAATTAAGTTTACGCTCGCTGATTTTAAAAAGCACTTTACGCTCCCCTAGCTTCTTCATCTCCGCTCCTGTTTCATCCTTCTGCCCTGGTTGAGCCGGGTCTGGGCGCAACTTAAGGATTTGCAAGCGTCAGCGCAGCCATAAAATATATTTTGTGTTAACTGAAAGGCAAGCCAGTAAATCCTGTACAGCACTTAATAAGGCACAAAGGGGTGGCGTAAATCTAAATTGAAATCTCCGCCATTGCGCCGCAGTAAACTATTTGTTATTTACAACAAAGTGGCTCGACTGAACCAATAGTTGCTTTGCCAGAACAACTCTCGGATTCGCACAAAACGAGTCCTGCCAGGAGAGGGTAGGCAGGAAAGTGGAGTCGACCACAAGACGCTGCCGCAAAAGCCAGCGAAACTGCCAAATATTTGAAAAGTTCTGCCTCCTTGGAGAGTCGAGGCGGCAGGGGATCGAGGGGAAAACTCTCTGAAAGTTGCTCATGCAGGACGAAGGACATAAATATTAAAACCTATGAATATTTACGTCCCCCCCTGTCGGATTTGGCAATAATACAAATAAGGCCACACAGAAAACGGAGGCTTCTGCAGCTTTAGCTGCGAAATCGTTCCCCATCGCGCCCTCCAACGAATCATAATTAAATTACATTATTTATGTCCCGTTGCCAGGAGAATTCATCCGGATGGGACAGGACAGGATGGTAGAGGACAGGCCGGGACAGAATTGTCCTGTCCGGAGCTTAAAGTGGCTTACAATTTATTGTTTGCTGACCAAATAATTGCGATTGGCACTCGCTTTTTGGGCCATCTTGTCCCATTGATTAGCATAATTAACACCAAAAGTCGGTCGAAAGCAATTGGGGAACAGAAATTCGAATCGATTTGAATCGATTCGGGTGCATTCACCGAATCAATGGGAGAGTCCACTCGTGCGTATTCAAAATTCAAATTGTCAGCCAATTCCCCAGCAGAGATGAGTTCCCAAAATTCAAACAAACAAGCAAATATTTGACGTGACTTTTATGCAATTGGTTTGGCAATATTAATGCGATTGCTATTTGCAGCTTGTTTATTTAATATTTTAAAATAATATTTACCATTTGGCTTTTTGAGTACTAAAAAGAAAAGCCTTTATGTTCCCCAAAAATGGTTTCAAATTCCCTTTGATTTATGCTTTAATGATTTACACAATTTCTCACCCTGGGAATAGTTTTTAATGATGCTGGAGGGCATCTACTTAGAAAAAGCGATTGCCCCGAGGGCTTTGTTTCAAATTTCACTCAATTTTCAGGTGTCGAGAGTGCCGCTTACCTGCCGCACAGGTGTGGCAGCGTCTGGTCGTCTAGACGCTTCGCAAACCCTGCCCCCGTTTTGGGGCACAATTGCTTGCCACTTGGCCGCATTCAATAAATCGTACAGAGTCGACACATGAGAACCGAATTCGCAGAAAGGCAAATGCTTTTTTAAAGCGGTCGACGACATTCTCAGGGTTTCGGTGTAAGAAAATTCAATTAAGGTGAAATGTATAAATTGTTGTCCAACTTCTTCTAGATCTGACCACGAAAATAAAAATAAATGCCTGGATTTCGGGCAGGGTGGCCATGGCGGGTGTCGAAAGGCAAAATAAATAAAGATGCGAAACGGAAGCTGCCAAATGAAAATGGCCACAACAATGGCGGAGGCGCCACCGCCTCTTAGCCGCTCTTTGTTTATTTGTTTCGACAAGTGCCAGTGGGCGGTGGCTGCGGCGATGTGGGTGTGGCTGTGGCTATGGCTCTGGCTCTGGCTATAGCCGTGGCTGTGGCTTGGCTCAACGGCAATTCAATAATCAAAAGAAGTATGAAAATTAATACAAAAGGACCGCGCCAACGACGAAGAGACTGCGGTCACTCTCCCTCGAATGATTCATCCAGACCCGCGGATATCTGGGGAACTAGGGAGAATCCTTGGCGAAAGCACATGGCCGCCGGGCCATGAAAACGTTGGCGGTTGTTTCTTTTTTTTGCTCCTTTTTATTTAGCTTTTTTCCCTCATTGTTTCATTGTTTAAAAATTTTCCTTGGAAATTGTAACAACTGTGACCATCATTAGGGCGACATGTGCGTGTGGTAAGGTCCTTTGTGAGCTTGGAAAGTAACGAACCGCAGCCGAGAGTGAGAAAAAATGGAAATCAGCAGAGATAGAGAAGAGGTTTTATGCGAATTTAAATTCAGAATTTAAGTCACTAACATTCTCACTTCGTAAACCCAAGACGAGTAACGATTTTCAAACATTTTCTATTTACAGGCGACAATCAGGCAGACCACTAAAAGCCACTGAGAAGATTTATTGAACGAGATAACCCGCAACGAGTACAAGGCATAAAAGTCAATGACCACATCAACTGGAACTGGAAGCCGCTGGCAACGTTTTTATTAAGAATACGCCCCCACATAAATTAGTAATCAAGACGCGCCCGAGGCGAAACTAATAAGAGGACTTATTTTTATTGAAATTATTATGATTAATGACCGGTGGTGTACCGGGCAGGGCGGAACACGGATTGCGCAATGAACCTCTGGCCAATGGAAAGCGCGATGCGAGGCAGCCGGTCAGCTGTGCGTTGCTCATACGCCGCGTTGGCCCGCGGAAGTAGCGTTTAATAAGGCAAGAGAAAACAAACAAAATACAAAATTGATGGCTGCAACCGGTCTCTGTCAACGGAAACTAATCTCCACCGCCACTCTGACGCTTCTCGTCCTCTTCCTGAGCAGCTGGATAGCCTATGCAGCGGCCAAGGCGACGGCAGCCGCCCCGCTCCTGGAAAGCGAGACGGAGCCGTCCGCGCCGGACTTCGCCAACAGCAGCAGCGCCTTCCTGGGTGCCGTGGCCTCCGCGTCGGCTACGTCTTCGGTTACCTCCTTGAGTGGCACTCCGCCCATGAACAGCAGTCCCGTGGCCATAGTAACGTATCAGGGCATTACCAGCAGTTATCTGGGCGACAGTAACACCACCCTAGTGCCCCTGTCGGACACGCCTCTGCTGCTGGAGGAGCTCGCTGCCGGGGAGTTCGTCCTGCCACCCCTGCAGTCCATTTTCGTGAGCATCGTCCTGCTCATCGTCATCCTGGGCACGGTGGTGGGCAATGTCCTGGTCTGCATAGCCGTGTGCATGGTCCGCAAGCTGCGAAGACCCTGCAATTATCTCCTGGTCTCCTTGGCGCTCTCCGACCTGTGCGTGGCCCTACTGGTGATGCCCATGGCCTTGCTCTACGAGGTCCTGGAGAAGTGGAACTTTGGGCCGCTGCTCTGCGACATCTGGGTGTCCTTCGACGTGCTCTGCTGCACCGCCTCGATCCTCAACCTGTGCGCCATATCCGTGGATCGCTACTTGGCCATCACCAAGCCCCTGGAGTACGGCGTGAAGAGGACCCCGCGCCGGATGATGCTCTGCGTGGGCATTGTCTGGCTGGCGGCCGCCTGCATTTCGCTGCCGCCGCTGCTGATTTTGGGCAACGAGCACGAGGACGAGGATGGCCAGCCTATATGCACAGTGTGCCAGAACTTTGCATATCAGATCTACGCCACCCTGGGATCCTTCTACATACCGCTGTCGGTGATGCTGTTCGTCTACTACCAGATCTTCAGGGCGGCGCGGCGCATTGTGCTGGAGGAGAAGCGGGCCCAGACCCACCTGCAGCAGGCCTTGAACGGCACCGGCTCCCCCACAGCCCCCCAGGCACCGCCCTTGGGTCACACGGAGCTGGGCGGAAACGGCCAGAGGCACAGCAGTGTGGGCAACACCTCGCTTACGTACTCCACCTGTGGTGGCCTGAGCAGCGGGGGCGGCGGAGGTGGAACCCTGGGAGTGGGTCTGGGCGGTGGCCACCACGGCAGCGGCGGAGGAGTGAGCGGCTCCACCGGTCTACTCGGATCGCCGCACCACAAAAAGCTGCGGTTTCAGCTGGCCAAGGAGAAGAAGGCCTCCACCACCCTGGGCATCATCATGTCGGCCTTCACCATCTGCTGGCTACCGTTCTTTATCCTGGCCCTGATTCGTCCCTTTGAGACGATGCACGTGCCCGCCTCCCTCTCCTCGCTCTTCCTCTGGCTGGGCTACGCCAACTCGCTGCTAAATCCCATCATCTACGCCACCCTCAACCGGGACTTCCGCAAGCCCTTCCAGGAGATCCTCTACTTCCGCTGCTCCAGCCTGAACACGATGATGCGGGAGAACTACTACCAGGATCAGTACGGGGAGCCGCCCTCGCAAAGGGTGATGCTCGGCGATGAGAGACATGGCGCTCGGGAAAGCTTTCTCTAGAAATGGTGAACGGATGCTGGGGAGAAATCTCTTAAAGGCTCGAAACACTCAGATAATGAGACAATTGTATTGTAAAGTCGTGGAAAGTAATCCAGGAAGAGCTACTTTCATGGTTAAACTGAATATTGAAACTCCTAACAGAAACTCCTAAACTATAATATTGTAAATTAGAAAAAAACTCAATTGGACTTTATGGTTTTCCAAAGCTAAATACTAATTATTGATTATGTTGGGTTTCTCCGGAGAAAGTGAAGCTGATCAAAGATTACTTTCCATACAAACACACCCTCACACACACATGGATATTTGTATGTAGTAGTGTTAGTAGTGCGTATCTCTGTATATGTGCACCGCCCTTTACATTCGTGGACGACTCCTCTAAATGTAACTTGTTGTTGTAATTTTAAATGTAGAACTAAGCAATCAGGGTGGTCCCAGCCACACACCCACACACCCATACACTCACACACTAACCAATACACAGAGAAAAACAAAAGGATACACACACACACGGTTGTAACTGTGACAGGTTTCTACGGTTCCTTTTATGTTTCGAAAACAATCAGCACCGAATATGAGACACAATCGTTATCGAATCCATTGATATCCACCTTTTAAAACCCCCCAAATAATACGAATTATTTGCCAGTGTAGTTAGTTGATTTGCGATACTCAAACTGAGCCAAAAATTAAATTTACAATCTGCAGGATGCAGACTCTTAAGTCTTAGATACGTTTGTGCTATCCACTGTAAATACCCAGATCTGTCTACGAAGATACAAGCCCATTAATATATATGATATATTATAATATATATACGGATATGAATATACAAAAGAGTAGCCTATACATAATATTATATATAATACGTGTACACTGTGCAGCTCAAGCTCAAGTGAACTAAGAAGTGAACTAAATTGTATTTTGTAACTTTCTGCATTAGTCTTTCGTTGTATTTTGTATGAAAAGTCACGCCTCTCTGTGATACCAAACATTAAGCATTACTTTTATGTTTAGATCGAAGCTGCATCAAACGTAATACACGTATAGCTATATAGCTATATAGATAATATCTATTAGATACGAGTACCATATATGTAGTATCTACTAAGTGTGCATGTTTTTATTGTATGTACTTGTATATGATATTCGCGCCACAAGCCAACCGACAAAAAAAGCAACCATTGGTGTTTAAATTTAAATGCAAACACAAGCGAGGGATAAGCTATCAAACTATTTACATAACCCCCACCCACCCACACACACTCTCGCGAACATTCAAATTGAAATTCAAAATGAAAATTAAAATTAAACCAAAAAAATTATAATGAAAATGAAAATGAAAGTTTATATGAGAATGAAAATGAAAATGAAAATGAAAAGCAAACAAAATGGCAAACGAGCATGACAAAACTAAGCGCAGCTAATTATACGCAACCCGAACTAAAGTTCATTTCGAAAATAAACATCAGATATTATTACTAAACAAAAGTAATGGATATACCAACTAAAAACAACTAAAAAAACTATAAAAAAACACTTTCCGAGTGAAGCTTACAAAACTGCATTTGAAAACTGTTTTCCCGAAAAATAAAACTATTGAAATCGTGCGAAAATTAAGGCATCAAATAAAAGGCAAATCGTATAAATGTAATTTACCTGAACTGAAATCCCTTTTTCATTTCTTTGTTGGGAAACCGGGGTTCCCTTTCAGGCATTTAACTGGAAAAATGAATAAAGCATTCCAAGGCTGGGGGTCGGAAAACTCATAATAAGAATTCAATTCGAATTCAACACAAAAAGGTAGTTGCAGCATCTGGTGGCACAGCCAGTGCGATGCCTTTGACTGGCTTTGATAAAAAAAAAAAAATAGAAAGTAAATAAATAGTTTAAGCTAGAAAGGCTAACAGTGCATTCTGCATGTTGGGAGTGACAAGTTGGGCAAACGTGCAAAATGCACGGAAACGGAAGCTGACGCTGAAGCGACGCCAACATGGCGTGCATATCAAAATGGCAGAAGGCAAACACAGAACCAACAAACATCTGCGGCGGAAGCTCACGAAATGTGCGTTTCTGTATGCAAATTTCAGTCAGCTTTTTACTTCCTTTTTGCCATGCTCCTTTTTGGCTGGTGAAAAGCTCAGACATAAACAAGGCACACGGCTTCGAGGCATGGGCTCCTAAGCAGTTGGCCGAGATTCCAGGAAGTATAAGGCACTCAAAAAAAGGGTATGACAATGACAAAGTGATGCGGATCTGACGGCGCCAGCAGCAGAGCCACTGTGCTCGAAACACCCACACAAATGGCACCCGAATTGTTCAACAATTTGGTAGTTTTTCAGCGCATTTACACTGCGGGAAAATATAGTACCCAAGGGTATTTCGATGTTGTCTTAAGGGATATATGAATATGGTAAAAACTTTACAGGTTATTAAACATAAATTTATCTTTAAATTATAGTAATAAATATATATTTATTTTGAAGAATAATTACAAGAACCTGAAATTCAAGCTGCTTGACTTTCGGAATCATTTAATATAAACTTTTTAAAAAAGGTAAAGACATTATTTGATTGATGCGATTAAACGCTTTTGTAAGATACTTTTTGAGGATGTTTTCAACTAAAATTCTCATTTATTATTACCTTATAAATTATAGCGAAAATTGAATCAGAAAATAAAAGATTTTGGAATGACACTTGCATTGAGACAAACAAAAAACTATTCCTTTGGCACTCAAACTACTCCATGGAACTATAAAAAAAATACACTTTTTATATCAAGAAGTGCAATAAAATGCAGATGCTTTTTCAATATATTTCACTTTGATTTTTCCACTGTGCCATCACAGCCCCTGGCTGCTTGCTGATAAATGATGATTTTACGCCCGTTCCTTGCCACTACAAGCTACTCGGTACAAGCTAGGATGCCACTTTATGAGGCAGTCAAAAAACAGGAGAAAAAAAGTAAAAGGAGTAGAAAGGATCTGGCAGAAAAAGGCACACACCCTAGTACAAGGCCACGCCTTCCGCCGCGGATGTGGACGGGGATATGTGTTTTGGGGTCCGCTCTGCCTTTTCGTTTTCGGTTAAGCGGATTTTTGTATTCAAATAGCAACGATGTCGCAGAATGAAAAAAGAGCTGACGACTGCAGCGAAATTGGTGCCAGTGCTGCAGCCAGTGAGCGTAAAATTTATCGTATCGCGAGCAGTAAAGCAGTCTGCAATTTTACGAGCACTTTTTCTATTAGTATTTTTCGTGACACTAATGCGACGTTTATGAAACATCTCGAATCGGCAGGAGTCAGAGCTGAGGGAGAAGGTTTCCACCGAAAAGTTTCCCGGGGCCAATTGGCCACTCTTAGAAGGCAGAACAAAAAAAATACGTTTGTTGAAAATGCCTGCAGTTGTCAGGCTCGTAGCTATGAAGTGTTAACAAGCACTCGCCACATAAATCAACTGACAGCAGGAGAGGCGGCGTTCAGGAAGAACCTTTTCTGGACAGTCCCGGGTCCTGGGTCCTGAAAAAACAATAAAAGCAAAAGCTGGAGCAGCACTAGCGGCACGTAACAAAAAACCCCAATTGAGCTCAATTTCCTGTGAGTGGCACTCTTAATTCTAGGGTTTTCTACTACCTATTTTTTTTTCGATTTTTTGTTCAATGCCTTTTAGGATGCCTGCGAAAAGGCCGCCAAAGTGACTACTTACGACTAGATTTGTTTCGATAAGGCAATCGAAAATCGATGACCCATCCCACCACTGCCCCACTGGCAGGATCCAAATGTCAATGCTGCAAGGTAATACGACAAATTTCCAAATGTATTTGCCCAAAGAAATGAGCTCGAATTTCGCCTGTAAGTGCGGCAAATGTTTCTGATGATGACTACAGCGACTACCATGTTGGATGTTAAATTTAATAAATATCAAAGCAGCATCTCTGCCAAGTGGCAAATGGGAAATGGGAACTTAATATTTTGCGTGGGTATTAAATGGCTCAAGGAGCAACGAGCAACGAGCACCGAAAATATAAAATTTAATCAAGTTACAGTTGTAGGGTACGACATTTTATTTACTTTTCCGACTTTTCTGACTTTTGTGGCAAAATAACCGCAGGACCTAAACGAATTTTCGCTTGGGCCAGGGATGTGTGTGTGGTTTTCATTAAACTTGCCGCGGCATTGTGTGCTCGAGGTGTAAGCAAATATTGCGTATACGCCAGGTGGGTAAGCAATCCAAAGGCGGCCCGAAAATATGCAACACGCACACCTCGCCATTGTCAAAATGTATTCAAAACGAATTATGTAAATTATTTCCAGCGCTAACAACTCCATTTCAACATTTCAACGCGATAGGAATCTGCAGGTGGAGGGCCGCTTTCACATCTTTCACATCCCATTCCTGCATTGTTATAATTGTGGAAAATGTTTTATTAAATGCCGTCCTGCGGGTCTTGCGTCACTTTCCCGAAAAACGAAGAAGCGGTGGAAAAGTGAACAGAAATGTCTGAGAATTTGTACAAAATTAAGTTGATTAAATGGACTTAGCAGTGCGATTACACGCAACGCTGCCTGCCACCCACTCAGCCTTCATTTGTCCCTCCAGTTGGGTCGCAAGAATTTTCTCTGCGTGCGGACCGCTTTCTTTTCGGGTCTCCCAACAACAATACAACACCCACACACATTTGGTGAGCATTTTTCATTCCTTCTCCTTCGGAATTCATGGCTGTCGCCCTATCGAGCTTGTGGCATAGAGCACAAAAAGTGAACATCGTCCTGTCGTCCTGGCAAAACTTTGACCATTGAAATCTCGGTCCCAGGGGGGCAGTCGGCTTTGGTCTTTTGGTCTCGTTAAATGCTGCATGATTAACGCTTTGCTCTACAAGACAATTGATAAAGAACGGAATGGAGCTTTAAGCCGTGTCGGGCATCAAAAGGAATTAAAATCCGCCGCCAGCCGGCAGCCGGCAGCCAAGGACTGCAAACAATGGCCATTGCAGCTTAGTCGACAGCGAACAGGACAGCGAAAGGGTATAGGGACTAAATGAAGTAAATGGACTTTTAAGGATTAACTGACTTCTTGTTTTTATTTGTCGTTATTCTAAAACTCGAGACGTATTTAAGAGCTGAATGAAAAGGTATTTAAAATGGAAATTGTACAGATTTCAGGGTAATCGCGATTCTTCAGCTGCAGTACGATTTCCCTGAATTTTTCTCTGAATGCGACGACTTAGGACGAGAAAGCTGAATGAAAACGGAAATGCTCGAGCGACCAAAGAAAGAAAAGCATTTAATGCAGGACTCACTTTGTTGCCGGTGGTCCTTCCTAGTGGTCCATTGTTTTTCCCAGTCCATAGTCCGGAGTCCAAACAATAAACCAAAAAAAAAACGTAGAAAACCAAAACAACTAAGGCGGACAAAAAATTACAGTGGAGCCATGCTGCGATGGATGCTGCAAGCATTCGAAATGATTAATGTGCTCCTGCACAAAGCAGCAGCATTAATGGGCGGTCAGTGAGGCGTTCCCACCGACAGCTAGTGGCTTCATTTTGCTTTCCTTGCCTGCTAACTCTGGATGGGAGGACGACCCCATCCAGACACGTACTTCCACGTCTTTGCGCTGCTAAAAAGGCACGGAAAGATTGCAGCACGTCTGGCTCAAAAATCTTGTTCGGCAATCAGCGGACTTGCCCATAAATTAACACGCCGCGCACCACGCTGCGTATGATTAATATTTAGTATTACACAATCTAATGGCCAGCTCGTGAGCAATTCGTGGCAGTGGCAGTGGCAGTAAAGTGCCCGAACTGAGCTGCCAGTGTACGATCTTAATTTCGACGGTTGCCAGCGCTTAAATCTTTATTAATATGCATGGTCGAGGCCGAAAGAGGAGGATTCTGCCGGAGGATTCGGCTCATCGGAGCGGCGAGTGAAAAATGGATTCCATTAGCGGCAGCAAATTTGCTCGCTTGTCCTGTGACTGAA
Source organism: Drosophila merina (assembly GCA_035047645.1). NCBI lineage: Eukaryota > Metazoa > Arthropoda > Insecta > Diptera > Drosophilidae > Drosophila > Drosophila merina. The sequence continues at coordinate 27,797,286 of JAWNPH010000002.1, forward strand.
ATGAAAACGAAAAGGACAACGGCAAGAGGACAGCAGACAGCGGACAGCAAGTGCATTGATTTTGTAGCACGTGGCATGTTTTAGCCGCCTGTCATTTATGTTAATGATTCAACAGAATTGGCATTAGACCCTGTTCGGAAAATTCTGTGGAAAAAATAGAGGGAGTTGCCAGTTAAACAGAAAGGGCCTTCAACTGTTAGTGGAATTTATGCGAAGAGAACTTCCGAAAAATATTTGCGGATTATCCAAAGTATCTAACGAATTGGAAACTATTTAATGGATATCCGAGGCCGAGTCTGATGTAAAAGCTTTCAAAACGAGAAAAACACAATTTGATGAACTGTGAATTTTCACTGACAGCTGTCATTTAATTGTTAATAAAATTTACACAATTCGAAAGTTCGAAACCACTGGCACCGACGTTTGATGGTCACCCGGCGAGTTATATTCCATCATGGGCATGCGACTACCGCTTCGGGAGTTGGCCATGATCACAACTCCCACCCTTCGATGCATTCCGTACACGGCATGCATTCCGTACACGGCATGCATTCCAGCTCCACTCATCCGACACCTGCTCCCGGAGGACACCATCCAGGCCCAATGTCGCACAGCCTGCACGAGAACAGTGCTGGGGCTGACCACGCTCACCACGCCCACCGAGATCACGAAGGTGGCGGTGGAGGGCACCACGATATGTCCATGTCGATGTTCTTCCATACCGGAGATACCGAGACCATACTGTTCAAGTTCTGGCGCACCGACTCCACACTGGCGATAGCCCTGTCCTGCCTGGCAATCTTCATGGTGGCCGTTTTCTACGAGGCTCTTAAGTTTTTCCGCGAGTGGCTGTATGACCAGCAGAACAAAAGACTGACGGCGGGCGTTGAAATAGGCTTCCGGCGGGGTGGCCGCAACCACAACTACAACCAGCCCACCCATCTGCCGTCGTCTTTGCAACAGCACCCGGCACCCCGGATCTATGTGGACCGCCCCCGATCGCCATCGATGCCGCCGTTGCAGAGTGTCGACTCCGCGCCGGTCCACCATCACCACCACCACCACCCGCCAGGTGGTCTCGGGACAGGGGGCCACGTCCAGCCGCAGCCACTGCCCACCGCCAAGGTGCCATGCCACAAGGTGTGGTGCTCGAGGATGCACATCCTGCAGACCTTTCTCCACGTTATCCAGGTCTTCATCTCCTTCCTGCTGATGCTCGTCTTCATGACCTTCAACGTGTGGCTGTGCGTGGCTGTTTTACTTGGCGCCGGAGTGGGCTACTATATATTCTGCGCCTTCAGCACCCGCATCCACGAGCACTGTAACTGAATGTGGGCAAAAACGAGCCAGGAACCAGGGACAAAACGGACCAAAAACGACTCAAAACGAGACGAGCTGTGGAGTTCTCTCTGCTAATGTATTTTTCTAATTAAAGCGAGTTGTAAAAATCATAACGGCCCTGGGCCGCAGGCCTAATTGTTAATGTTAATGGCTCGTAAAACAATGAATGCAGCATCTTCCCCCCGAAGGAGTAAAACAGAATCTGCGTGGTTCTGGTTTCTGCACGACGGGGCGTATGCGCAATCTGGCAAGGGGAGCCCTTGAAGGGGTATTCCTATCATATACACTTTCAGACAGTGCTGGGAATATTGACCAAAGAACTTAGCAATTACTTATGAAGGCAGTTCTGAGACAAGTTTTAGCTTTGGTAAACATTTATTGTCAAAAATGCAATACTTGGGAACATGACAATGAAATCTTTAGAAACACACTTAGCCAGCATCATCGTCTGATCCTTATAATTGCTTTATCTAATATATTTTCTATTTTGAGAAGCTGCTTGGGATTCTATTTATGGAATGAATCCCTTATGGATTTTCTTATTGTGGCATCACTACTATATATCTAACCAGCATAAGGAAATAAAAGAAAAGGTTAATCTTAGGCAGGAACCGTATCTGAGAGCTGCTCATGTAATGCCTGGAAATTTTTACGCGTTATTCGGATATTTTTGTTTCTGGCCTTTTATGGCCCACCCGCATTTACGAGAGTGCCCACATTTCTCCAGTTACCTGCCAGTTTTGCATTGAAAGTACACAGAGAGAAAAAACGTACATATGCGAGAGATGCTCAGGTGAAAGCCAAGGATGCGGCCACGGCCACCGTTTATTTGACCGTGTCTGGCACTTTCATTATGCCGTAATTATGAGGGCGATAAACCAGGACCGTGTTTACTTTTCGGGTACATGGAAACATAAAAACACGACGCCGACATTCCCATGGAGGCTGGACCTGGCTGGATTGAAACGGAAATGGAAATGTTGGCCATTGTTGTCGGATGTCTGGCCGCGGCCAGTTATCGGGACTACCAATTTCAATTAATATTTTAATAAGCTGACTTTACGCCGTTTTCCGAGCGGATAATGATATTCGGCATTTCCACGCTCCGCTGGCGGTAAGCCCTCCGAGTCGGAATTGCCCCGGAGCAGTCGTCCTGGGCCAAAAGGCAGTCGTCAGTTCTGGTCAAGGTAAATGCGGCTTTAATAATAAACCAACGCAGCTGCATGTACAGGTACATCGCCTTGCAGCAGGTCCTTTGCCATTCCCAAAAGACTCAAGTCATGGCCAGGAGCGGAAGCGGAAGTGCATCGATGCATGAAATTCGGGCACACAAACTGAGTTAAAGACAAACAAATCCTGGCCATTTACCCAAGTCTGTGGCGTAATTTAATGAAATATTTGACTACTTGCAGTCCTAATGGTGCAAGTACTTTGCATAAAATTTCTATGGAACTAAATCACTAATGCAATTCTAGAGATTCTTATTCAATGAAGGAGCTCGGATTGGACTGGCAGCCTTGGCTGTTTGAGGAAATTTAGATTGCTTTCCATGTACGAAGTAATCTCGGCTAATTAATTTTCACTTTGTGCCTATTAGTGTTTATTTAGCAGTGACTTGACATGATTTGTGGATTCATATCTTTGTTACCAGGAATTCATTTAGTGACTTCCCACAATTTAATTCCAAGGAATAATTCCTGGCTTCATGATTTCCAGCTATCTGAAGCCTGTCCCAGTCTTCCTGTCGATACTGTAGCCCAGGTCGTGGATGTGGGCGGGCATGTAGGCGTAGAAAGTGGACTCCGTGGACGAGCTGCAGAGCTGGGGTCGCATTGCAGTGTAGAAGACTCGGCTGATGCCCATGATGGAGTCCAAGAATTTCTTGTTCTGATGCTCCCTCAGACACTTGGCTAATTGCAGGATCCTTGTGGGATTGTTTTCTCTTTTTTCGGACTCCCGCTGCGGAGGCAGCTTGACCAGGCTACGTCGCATTACGTTGACCATATGTTCCATGGCTACCTTGTCTTCGAAATAACTCTTCTTCCGGGCCTCCTGGGAGTAGAGTTTTCCGTAGCGAAAGCAGATCCATTCAAGAAGGTATGGCACCGTCTGGACATCGGGCAGGGTGGGTAGAACGAAACGCTTGTCCTGGCCCACCTTTTCCAGGCCCAGCCTGAGCATCTCCTTCATTAGAGGCAGGTTCTCGGGATCGTAGAACTTCTGGCCGAAGTCCAAGCGGTCGGTCCTCTTCCTCGCCATTTCGGCCTCTTTTCTCATTTTCAGCTTTTCCAGCTCCTGGTGGAATGTCTTCACATCATCGGCGAACACCCGCTTGGCCGCTCTATCCACCATGGCATTCAGTGAGCCCTCCTCCTCGCCACGCAGGGCCGCACTCAGATACTGAACATCATCGTCGATAGCCCTCACAAACGCCTCCTTCAGACGCACTGTCTCCGCGTCCAAACGAGTCGTTTGCAAGGTCCCAAAAATCTGACGATAGTTGAACCTGGCGACGTTTGTTCCTCCGGGCCCCAGTTCGAAAATCTTGCGGGACTGAGCAGCTCGGGCAGAAGGAGTGCCATCCAATGGCTCCTCCTCCTCGTCCTGCTCACTTCCGCAACGATTGAGGAACTGCATCAAGCTGCTGGGGCGCTGTTTCAGGGCTCGCTCCTTGCGCGGAGGCAAGCCCACTGTGGGATTGTAGATCTCGACCTTGGCGGCATCGGCGATTTCGAGCTGGAAGTCGGCACATCCTGGCAAAACTGGCTTCTCCCCCTTCAGCAGCTTCACCATTATGCCCTCGTAATCGGGTTTGCTCTTGCGCCTCGGCTTATTCCGAAGCGAAAGTCCATCGAAATTGGAAAAACTTTCTGTTCGGGATGAGGACCCGGGGCGTTTTGATTTTTTTTTTCTTCTAGACCTGGACTTAGATCTGGACCTGGACTTGGACCTGGATTTGATGCTGGACTTGGATATGGATTTGGGTTCCGCCCCTCCTGTAAGCCTTGCCTTGCTGAAGGTTTTGCGGATCCAGAGTTTCTTAATGGGCGCAATTTCCTCATGTTTTTCAAAGACCGTCTCACAGGGCCGAAGGCTTTTCTCGAGGTCTTCATTGCACTGATCGACTTTGGAACAGCCGAAGGTATAGCCTTGGACATCGCCGCCTCCAAAGAGCTTGGTTCTGGTGGAGGCCAATCTAGCCCGGGCTGCCATTTCCTGGAAACGCTTCAGGTAAGATGCACTCATCTGCTCTAGCTCCTGTATAACCAGTTTCTTTTTCCGCTCCTCCATCTTTGATTTGGCATCGATGAGCTCTTCGCATCTCTTGCGTTTCAGGATCTCCAGTTGGTCCTTCAGGGACTTCTCCATGTCGCGCAGGTACTGGTGATGGGCACACAAGGACTCCACATCTCTGGGCGGCAAGGAGGCGGCCTTGAAGGAATCAAAGATGCTGTTGATTTCGTCATTCACAATGGATCTTGCCACCCGACGAGCGTCACTCAGGATATACTCTCCGAACCAGCGTGTCCACAGTGGCGACATTTGCGACTCATCGGGCATTGGGTAGAGAACAGCAGGACGATCAGGATAATCGGAGAGCAAGTTGCGTGAATGCCTGGGACGCTTTAGAAAAGGCAGTGGATCTTCGAAATACGGGGCCAGTGGAGTCGATGCGCTCGCTTTCTTGGCCAGCTCTTTGTTAATCCTTTCCTGTTTTCGCTCCAATTTGAATTTTAGGCGCTTCTCCCGCTGAGCTTCGGCACGATCTCGTGCAGCCTGCGAGCCATGTGGCAGGGGCAGCCATCGGTCAAGCTCCGTCAGGGTGGGAAACAGGTCCAGCCAGAAAATAGCCGACATTAGGATCTGCTCGTTGATGTGGTAGGTGCGTCCGTGGTTGGGCGACTTGTAGCACATTTCCATCAGAAACCAGAGGAAGGCCAGGTCGTTCCCCCGACTCAGCATCATGGCAGTCCGCACATTCTTCCAAGTGGGCTTTGGATGCACTCCCAATCGGTCCACCAGCTTCGACACCCTGTTGGCCGTGTTCTGGTGCATGTCGTCCCTTAGGGCGTCGGACATCCTGTCGGCAGCCGCCATCTGGGACAGGGACAGGCCGCGATACCAGCTCGGCATCCCTTGGATCAGATGCTGGGTCCTCTGGCTATGCCCAGTTCCCTGGGGTTCTTTGGTCGGCAAACGCATTTCAAATTTTTCTTGAATTTGGCACAGGAAACAATTACAAAAATAGTGATGACTCGCATAAGAGAAATAATTTTGTTGGAAGTGTAGAAATAAATTGTAGGGAGGAAGTTAACATTTCACCAAAGGTGTCTATGATTTTTTGATCAAACTTTCCTTTGATAGTTTAACGATTTGAGGGCTGAGAAAGGAACATCTATAGACGGACGAGTCACTCATGCTTCGTTTATAAAATGTTTAAAACAAACTAAAAAAATATATCAATATTCATTCTATATTCTATAATGTACTTCGTATACATTTATGTACATATTCGTAGATATTTGAAGTTTCTGGGAGCTGACCCACATAAAAGTCTTTCAAAAACTGTGAATTTTTTAGGAATATTATTATTTAACTGAAATATCTAAATTAACTTTTTTATTGGCAAGATACTGGCAAGATACGCAGGTACCTTCAATGTACCGTCTTGTCCACCTTTCAAGGATAAAAATTCTTTTTTTCCTAAAAAATAAAAAAGAAGTAGAATATTAGAAATAATATAAACATAAATACTACTTCACATGGTATGGATAATTTTGAGATGTCAAAAAAGTCTTTTTGATTTATAAAGATTATGTCGGTTGGAAATTTAAATTAAAAAATTATGAATAAAATCAATGTGAAAATAAAAAAGGTACCCGGGTACCTGTCGAGTCTTATATAGATTAAAAATGTAAGCTTAATTTTTTGCCATTTTATGCTCTCATTAACTTTATAGCTTTAGGCTATTTACTGATCCACTGAAGTGCCTACATCCTCCATAATTGGCTAAGAGCTCGGCAGGCGACATCTCGCAGCCAGTCCAAGTGACGCCTAGATATCCCAAATTCGTCACACGGCTGCTGGTCCGAGTCCTTTACGTGGGTCCTGCCAGCTTATGTATGGGTGTGTGCTTTAGCTATAAATTGTCATCGCGTGCGAGTGTCGCCAAAGTGTTTGTCACAAGTCGCCATCCTGCAAATCGTCCATTTCGGTGTCCTATTCTTTGCCGGGCGCCGAGATTTTCGGAGGAGACGAACCTCTTACGAGTGTATCATTAATTTATTAGAAAACCAAATAGGAATGTTTTTGCCTTCACGCACGCCCGAACACACACGTGTTAACCTCCGTCTTGTCCTCCTTTCCGGGCTCCAGGATGTTGGTCCCCACAATTAGCCCTAATGCTCCAAGCATCTTTGATATGCCATATAATTTATGACTTTCCACTGTCAATTAAATTCTTTAGAAAATGACAGTTTTGCCATTTGCTGACATCGTGATCCCTCCCAGCTTTCTGTTTCTGTTTTTGGTCCGGGTTCCCATTTCCCATTTCGGTGGCTGGCAGGTCGCCATGATTTATGCATCGCCTCTCTCCGCCAGCATCTATCCCGCCACGAGTCCTTTTGTCTTGGCTGCCGGTGTGTGTGTGTTTGCTTTCTGCTAGTTTTGCCCTTTTTTTGGGGAAGGCCTATTTTTTCTGTTTTGGTTTTGCTTTTGCTTTTGCTTTGGTTAGGTCCTGCGGCATCCTCGACACGTGGCCAGAGCCTGCAGAGTTGTTTATGTTAATGACCCGAACAGGCTTAGGAGCTCCTTCCGCCTCCAGACGTGGCGATTGGCATGTGTTTCTGCCCATTGTGCCGTCTTTTCCACTACCACTCCTCTACTTCCTTTGGGCCTTGCCTAGTGGGTGCCAGATCTTAATAATAGATATGCTCCCATTGTCAGGTGGAACTTATCGCATCAGGCATATATCAAGGAAATTAAAGTGGTCCTCGGGCCACATACCGAAAAGGCTGCGACAACTTCTTCCTTTGCCAGTTTTGCGGGTTGCGTGACCAGGTTTTGGGGGCTGCCAAAAATTGTTATACTCGTAGTTACCAGGAACCAGAAGCCCGTAACCAGTAACCAGTAACCGTAACCGTTTTACTTTCCCCCGTTTTTCGAAGGAAAGCCTTTCATAAAACGAATGCTCCGGCTTATGGCAGTTCATCGGTTATTGATGTCCTCGCAAAAAACATGTACTCGTCCTCGTCCTCGTACACACAAATGAATTGGGGCACTTTTTAATATCGCGCATTCCATGGGAAGCATTCGGCTTCGTTTTTTCGCATGTTTGTGTCTGAAATTGATAAAGTTTCGTCGGAAAAGGGGAAAGCGATTAATACGTACAACTGTTCGAGCTACAATTACTACTTTTGCCATCAGTTTCGTTTATTTATGGAATGTAGTTGCCCTTCGCCCTTTGCCTTACTTGGCCACTCCATCAATCATTCCGGGTTCTCCTTTTATTGCTTGCCATTTTTCCAATCAAGGCTTTGGGTTTGATGTGTAATTAAATAGATAAGGCTATTTTTGGTCATATATGTAAGTCTATATTCCTAGAAATATTTATCAGGTTTCCCTAACAGCCTTTTTAACATAAATTTATTTTCGGTTGACTTTGGGCTTTGCGGCTTGGTCCGTTCTTAAATCAGATTTTCGCGCCTTGTGCACCCGAACGCGTTTGCTGTTTTCCTAAGCAATTTGCGCTCCACTGATTCCGCTACTTGGACGACCTTTCACCTATCCGCCGAAAGCAGGGGGCGAGGCTTCCGCCGCAAGCCAGGCTTATGGTAAGTCGCCGAGTTCGTCTGGCTTTATGGCGTCACGTGCGAAGACCGACTGGCGGAGGGGCTGGGTCTGGGTCTGGAGCTAGGATTATAAAGTATATGTACGAGTATGCTCGGGGAATAGCTGGCGGGGCACTTAACCTATCTAGCCATGAATGAATTTTGGCCAGGAGATAACAGGAAGCGTATTGAAAGAACTGTTGCTCAGCACGTGCTGGTAGCTCTTGACAACTTGGCATTATTCAGATACAGATTCAGATACAGAAACAGAAACGTTGTAAAAGTGAAAGCATGTCTTCCTACGCATATGTATTCTTTTTTTTTTACCCCTTGGCGTAATTTAACGAGCTTCTAACTTTATGTTTGTTTGTCGTGTGTACACATTTTGTTTTTATTGGGGCTGCCGCGGAGGCTTCCTGCTTAAGTGAAACATTTTTAAAGGCGGACCCCCGGCTCAACAGTTTCGCTTTCGGTTAATGCGAAAAAACCCCAAACATGGTTGCAAAAAAAACGACTCTGAACTCTGAAAAAAGGGAGTACTTCAGCGGGTGAAAGAATAATAACTGGCATTTGCTCTGAGCCAGCTTGTTGCCATTTTCCCATCCTGTGATCCTCGAATCCTGTGGTTGTTGTGCTGTTACATTTGTGTTTTTACTTTTATATATTTTTTTGTTCTGTATTCTGTATTCTGTGTTCTGTGTCCTGGGACCCCGGGGCTTGAGCAAATGCTTAACTTTTTTTTGCGTTTCCCCCGCCGAAATGTGTGTGTTTGCTGTTCGCCATTTGTTTATAAATTTAATTTGTCTTAGCCAAGGCTGCCAAAGCTGCCAAAGCTACCAAAGCTGCCTCAACGACTTGTTGACTTATGGAGCCAAAGTTTCCATTTTACTTTCGGTTTCCCGCCTTTAATTTTGTGTTGCCAAATGCGTTTTGCATATTTAGGTAGGGATTTAATGCATGGCCAAGTAAATGGAAATTCATAACCGAGTTAGTGAAAAATTTATACGCCAGCTCGACAATTTCCGAGCAACCAGAGCAATAATGCCAAGTGTAATATGCAAAATTTTCCTGCATTCCTCTGTGAACTATCCACCCAAAGTCGAACCGAAGTCCAACCTAAGACCACCCAAAGTACTCCCCAAAAACCCAACCATTTTACCGAAACTATAGTCGAGTGTGTGAGTCTGGAAAGGTCTTTGTGTCTTTATGTTTTATGCGTTATTGAATTTCACTTAAAGGCAACTCATGCTTGCTTATTTATACTCTGGGGCATGGGAGTGCCCGAGTGGGTGGCAAACGCTGCCACTTGAACAAAGTTCTGGCTTTGTTTTTTTAGTCTGCGGGGCTTGGGAATTATTTTTTTATTTTCCACTGGGAAGTAATATTCATATGGACCGAAACTTTTGTGCGGAAACTCTTTAGCCCCGAAAGTTGTTAGTTTAGAATATGATACTTTTATGTAAAATGCTGGCACTCATTATAAGCTGCTCTTTGCCCGAAGAGGGTTTTTGGTAAAAGCGTTGAAAGTGTTGAGGTGTCAAAAAAGTTGGCAACGGCTGCCAATTAGGGCTACTTCCCATACACTCCTCTCGATGTCCATGACCCTTGAACCCTTCCCTGAAGCTTAGACGAGTGCAGGACTGCAGCACTTCACAGGATGGCAACAGGCAGGCAACAATCACCAACAGCATACAAAATACTGAATTGTTTCGGGCCAATTGACAGAAGCGTCAACCTGACACGACCATGACAAATAAAGGTCCGCGTTTGGTGGTTTGTTTTTCCAAATACACCTGCAAACACACCCATTCGCACTCAACACTCACAGTTTGCCAGGCAAATACACCCACACTCGCTCGCACTTTTCTAGGCACTCACTCGCTCTGGCCGGACGCCAAAAGGTATCGAGTTTTGCAGTTGGCAGTGGCAGTGGCACTCGCAGTGGCAGTGGCAGCCGGCACTAACTGAAATTAAACATAAAAAATGCAGCAGCTTGCCAGAGGGGGAGCAGCTTGTTTTAGAGCCAAAAAATACACGTGGAGAAACTCTATGATGAAACTGAAATAAAAGTTTAGTTTCGCAATCTATTGCTCCTGCTTAGTGTGCTAGTAACCTTATTTTGGCACATCACTTAGCTATCCTGGCCAACCAAAATACAACATAGGCGATGGCTAAATATGCATCCAAGCTGGCCAGGTGGGGTCCCGGCCTGATGGATCCAAATTGTAAATTATGCAGCAAGCCAAATTTGAAATGCAAACAAACTAGCTGCCAAGCCCCCGTGCTGGCCAGGTTCTACTCGTAAATTGAATAATGAGGCTGGAAAAGGTGAGAGGACGAAGACGGCGACCGTGTTACCAGAAACCGTTTCCCAACTCCATTACAGGATAAATCTGGAACAATTGTTTAAGCCGCACATGCTGGAACCACTAAGAGATTCGTTTATTCCATTTCAAATCGCAAATTAATTGAATTACCGAAAATCTGCAATTTGTTTAGCATGAAATTAGGGAAAGGTAATTAAATAAAGCTGAAGGAAGCAAAAATATCCTGAATACTCGTATGTGTTTGGGAACACCCCATCTGCATTGCGCTTATTTGGCAATTGTGGAAAAGTACTCATAGACTGTGAGAGCATAAATAAAAGCCAATGGCGGTCATTTGGCCACAAAATATGTTTGCCTGCAACGCCAATTACAAGTGGCAGGCGGGTGGGTAGTAGAGGAGGAGTAGTAGAAGATGGACCGAAAGTGCTCCCCGTCCGGCTACTGGCTGGTGGCTGCTAGCTGGTGGCTCGTGGATGGAGGCTGGTGATGCGAACATAATTGCCACCAAAATGCACATTAAAGCACATCGCCTCGGTCCCAGACAGGGTTTTTCGGTGCTTTTTGTTCCATTTCCGTCGTACAATGTTGCATTTTATAATCCGGCATCCTGGACACTCTGCGATGCTCCTGCAGCCGCTTGTAATCAACTTGCTGAATTACCATTATAAATGCGAAAATGTGGAAAGTTAGATAAACGCCGGGTGGTTGAGTGGTTGGCCCTCCAGAGGAAGTGGGTTGTAGTCCGGGTGGATCCAAGCCAAGTGGCTCATTAGCTAGCACTGCGTGAACTGCACTTAATGTGCTCCGTTTGCAATTGTTTTTTGGTATTCAGCTCCTGTGGTTGCACTCCATTGTAATGAGCTGGCGATCCGGGGCTTCTCCACATTACACTTTTTACACTTTTTTAACATCCCCTCAACCGACCAACCGAGCCACAACCACTGGATGTTCTCGAACTTCAGATACAGATACAGAAACAGGAATAAAAAATAAGAAGCTGACAAAGAAGCCGCAGCTGCTGCAAAATAGTCCAGTGTCAACGAACAGACATGCAAATTCCAGTTGGTGGAAAACAGAAAACAGAAAACAACTTAACTCGAAAAAACACAGACAATAAAAACCAAAATGCCCACCAACCCGCTACTTTGTCAGAACAAGAGGGTAATCCTTTGAAAAACGTAGCGAACTCAATGTACCTTGGTTGGAAAACATTCATTGGATCGGGAGTAGATGAGAGTCGAGAAGTGTTCTCCAAGCCAGTATCAATGCCAAGAGAAGGGAACTATTCGAAAACTGAACATCCCATACGACTGCCAGAGGAGGAGGAGCTTTGTCCGGCATTCGCCCACTTACTCCGAACATCCTCTTATCCCAGATGAGCAAATGGCACTGCACTGCAGGCGGAGTAACCAAGTAACCAAGTTACCAGCACAAAAGCAGGAATTTCAAGCGCCAGCACCAGAGTAGCAAAAAGTGACTCTGTGGGACGACAGAGGAAAGTACCATAGCAAGTGCAAGAAAGGAAAATAGTTGCAGGGGTCAAAATCGGAATCACAGGTGCAGGTGCAGGTGGAAAAAATACAGGAGATCCTTGAATGGTTTTAACAAATATAACTACACCAACTCACAGAGGTCGAATATGATTTTGATCTCTTTAAATAGACATTTAATCACCCGCTTTATCCACATTTTTTTCAGTGCCTTTTCCTTTGTTAGGACTCTGTGGCAAGCACTCTCTTGCCACGGCCTACGGTATGTGAAAAAGGGGCGACAAACATTTCGTTGCGCGCCGGCTGTGCGCGTGGATCCCGGCGGAAAAAAGAAACCAAACCTCAAGAGCGTCGAGCGGAAGTCCTTGCTAAATTGCAGGCGGCGGAGGCGCTGCTTTAAAAAGGTCACCAGTTCGTGACGTGACAGGGCCGGCGGCATCAGGCGTTGGCGTCGGCAAACTAACTCAAACACAAACACAAACACAAAAACAAACACTAGAGCGACTGCACTTGAACGCCTTCCTGGCACACGTTGCGTATACGTGACGTTTGCATTGTTATGCCACAGGACGAAGAAAGACTAGAATGTAAGTCGCCAAGTCGGGCCAACTACAGAGTGTGCTCGCCAGGTGTTTACTTTGCCTTGACCACTGCAGCAAATGGTACTTGTATTACATTATTTTAATGCATTCGAAGTTGCCTCAGCCTTTTGTCGGTGCCAAAATGACACACACATACCGGCAACTATTTATTTAGCAGAAACTTTTGTGGCACGCAGCTGGCAAGTGTCCGGCCGAAGTCGGAGCTGGAGTTGCGACAATAAAAGCAACATTGTTGCCGCAATGAAATGTCCTGTCACACGAAAGTGGCCAACTTGCGAAAATGTTGGACGCCTCTTCGCTGGCCAAACCAAAACAACTTTTGTTCGCAGCGAGTTCCTCGTACTTTTTCCTGTTCCCTGTTCCCCACTTTCACTTTGGCGACATACTTTCCCCCGGCTTTTATTCGGTTTTCTTTGGCTAATGCTGGGAGTGGAATATGGTTGGGCCAAGAAAAGGACACTCGCCCTTGGGCGGAATGTGTGCCGCTCTTAAAAGCATTTGTCTGGTCGAGCAACAAAAGATACGACTCCCAGGCCCAGGGCGAGGATCCCTACCCGTCTTGCAGTCGATTTTAAAATGTGCCGCAGTGTATAATGTGCTCTGAAACCTTTTCCATTATTAGTCTGGTACTGGGTACTGGGTACATGTGGGGCAAACATTCATCGGATTATACACATTATTCGGGGCAGGCGCTGAAATAATTAGATTGGACCCGTTGGTGGATAATCAAAGCCTGCCAAATTCAATTATTCCGACATGTGAAATGGCAATCCCCTGATGACAGGAGTGAAAAGGATCAGCTGCCATGAATTAGACACAAATCACTTGTCGTTTGAAATTAAATATGAAATGAATTGCTAAATCGAGATAGTTAATAAATTTGTGAGTAACTTTCTGAGGGGTAAGCTATACTTACAAAAACAAAAACCTCTGCAGATTTCCTTAAATATAATTAACACGAAGGACTACTGCTAAAAATAAATTAAATCACCATTCAAATAAATTAATTTACAATCAAATAATAATCCTAAAGCCAGTCTTTCGTCGGCTTATTGACGCGAATGCTAATTAAATATCTTTAATGGCCTCATCATGTCATGTCAAATGAATAGCAAAAAAGTGAGATTAACTATTATTCATGTATGCATTTGTTTATCAATTAGGACTCATGCATTTTTCAATTGCTCATTATTCAGTAGCAACAACTCGCGTTCCCTTAATTGCCGCGAATTATTTATTGATTATTGATTTAGTTGGCCAGCTGGTGAGCTGGCTCCGTGGCGGCACGGAGCAAAAAGCGGTGTAATTGAAATGTAAGCGGACGTGCCTGGCACCAGGGGGTTAAGGGTACTCTTCCATGGGTAGTGGACATTGGGCAGTGGGCTGTGAGGGGTTAATGGAGGCTACTGCCGGAATATCTGGCCCCAGAGTGCACTTGAGTGCAGAGTTATGCTTCTGACTAGGAAACTGTGAGCAGAACAAACAGCAAAACGGAGGACAGACACTCGCGGAATTCGAAATGAGTTGCTTGGTTTTCTGTGAAATGGATGGAAAAGCCTCTCTACTATCCCTACTATCCCACTGCCCTCTACCCTCACTTGTTTGCGGTTTAATGCAACGTGGAGTCCCCGACTCCGGCAAAAACAAAAGTCCGGCACTGAAATTTGCCATAAATGCGGAAGTGTACGCTTCACTTGAAACTTTTTGCTGCACAAGGATACAAAGGACGCAACCCACATGATGGCGAAGTGAGGGCTGTTGCCAAAGTTTTGGCTTTTAAATGGCTTTTACTTTTTTGCCGGATGGCTCCCAGTGGCGTAATAAAACACAAAGGTAAATCGAAGTAGGGCCGCCATCTGCCTTACCGTGGTCACCTCTATATACTATATACTCGTATACTCGTATACTCGTACATGGCATAAAATTCCAGTAGATGAAGACGTAGCTGTTCCATAATCGTCAGGACATCAGGACATCAGCAGCACGGAAACAATGAACCCCAGATTGGACAAAGTTTGCTCGCCAAATTGTTATTAATTGAGCTTTATAGTTTTTCGAAGCGAACTTCGTTAAACATTTACCTGCCATGACAACGCCGGCGTTCGTAAATGTTAATAGGGTTTCCTGAATAATGCATCCTGCAGGGAGCTGCTAATGACACTTTCAGAGGAGAGGACATAACGAGGTAAACGATACTGCCGGACACTGAGCGAAAATAAGGGAGCAACCGATTGAATAATTCATGAGAACTAACTGAGGAGTAACTGCGGTAATTTCTTACCGATTTGCATTAAAAACATCCTTGTACCTAAATATTCATGTGTAGACCTAAAAACGTATAATTTCCAAAGCTTATTTGTTAAATATTTTTTTCTAACAATGTGTTAATAGGGTTTTTCCAAGAACAACCTAATTTTTAATTATATATTATAATAATTAAAAGGAATTAATAGGAACACTTTTTAAGTTTGAAAAACTAGCAGCCTTCTGAAAATTGTTTCTAGTTTTCGATTACAACCATTTTGCCAAAAGTCAGTAATAGAATAGACATTTTTAAATATTTATATAATTTCTCTGTGTACTTCAATCGGCAATTATTATCTTTCCCAAGTCCTAGACTCTGCTAGACTTGCTCAATCTATTCGAGACCTTTCACACACAAATATCTGCATTATCCCAATAAATTATTTGCTCCAGGAACCGCTTCGACTCACAAAAAGCATAATCTAATTCGAGGTTGACGTGCTGGCAATTTCAATTTACGAAAGTAGCCACACACGGAGTCGTCAGAGGGCAGTAGACGGTGGTTGGTGTTTGAGAGGCGTGCCCTAATCCGGCAAAGAATCCAAAGATCCGCCTCCAAGCCCCGTCCAATTTTTGGCGCCTTGCATTAATCGAGTTTCTGGACCGAAAGGCGGTTCGTTCCTTTTGTGAACGGCCCACAATGGTGGCGGCCACAAAGGATGCGGCCTTGTATTAACCAGATGAAGGTTATTTCATTTGCTTTTAATTTAGTTCGGGTCCAGGGTCCAGGGTCCAGGATCCCGGTTCGGCGTCCTTTGAGTCCTTTGTTGGTTCGCTGTAGCTACCTGTTGCCGCGGGCAGGTTTTGGCTTAAATCGGAATGTAATCCTTTCTGATTTCTTAAGACCAGTCCCAACACAAACGAACTAATTTTTTAATGCGCGCCCAAAGTATGTATGTGTGAGGACAAAAGGATTCCAAAGGCAAGGACAACACGGCAGGCACCACGACAAGGAGTTTTGTTTCGTTTGTTTATATGTATCAGTTTTGTACAGAAATGTGCAACTAATTAGTAGAAATGCGAACACAATGCCCAATTGCGGTTAGTCGAAACAATGCTCTTGTCCAACTGCCTCATTAATCGGCTCTAATTGGGCGTGCCCAGGAAACCGAACTTCCTGGATGACCGCATCCTGGCGGTTCACATCTAACAAATAGCCAGGGAAAACTAGCCTCTTCTCAAGTCCCACAAATCACATTGCGTATACGTCCTGTTGACCGCTAATACTGTTTTGAGCCTACTAATTGGCGGTGATTTTCACAATTGCCCGGCACATAGCCAAGCCACGACTTAAAGGCCTCTGGGCAGGGATACTCGTCAGGGGCTGCAAGCCACCAATCATCAAAACTCTTTTTGCTGGCCAAAAATCAAAGAGCCTCAGTTAGCCAACCCGAGATATGGCCAGCGCATTGAACCTGCACTCGAAATCAAGTGGTTTGCCCTTAAAAGGTTAGAGGTATTTAACACTGTAAAAAAAAATACCCTGAATCAGACAGGAATTGCTAACTAGTTACTTTTTCAAAGTCCCAATAGGTGCTGGATCTTGAGGTTTTTAATTGTTAACATTCGATTTTGATAATCTTTTTTTTGCCTATTTTGCGAGGTGTAGAACAATGAAACGAATTGGCTTCCCACCAGAAACAGAAACAGAAACAGGATGTGGAAACTGGATGGTTTCGAGATTGCATTCGCTGGACCGTGACGCCTCCCGCTGTTGGCCTTGGACCGTGTCCAATTGATACCGGAGGCACAAGACGAGTTGGCCAAAACGCCGGCGTAGGAGGCATTACTCAATGCTCTGGCTGGGAGCGATTTTGAGTGCCAAACTGTGTCGATTATCAATCAATGTGCATGTTGGATCGCCAACTCGCCACCCAACTCTCCATGTTCCATTTGGCGAATATTCATTTAAGCCATTTCGGCCAGCCCTCGTCTTTTCCATCCAGAAACGCCTTTCTCAGGTGTTTCCGCATCAACGCCAAACTTTGTAGGCAAATAAACAGCTCTGCAGATGAAGGGTTTGCTTTTTGCGGGTCGGTCTAGGAAATTGATGTATTTTGTTGGCAAAGTTCAGCTTCACCATCAGCTTCAGCATCAGCTTTCCCAAGAACCGCAACTACTCAAGAGCACTTGCCTCCATTGTTCGAGGACTTAATGAGCGAAACTTTCAGCAGATTCCAGCCGGCCACTGGCTTTATTCCTGAAACCGAAACGCAAATAGCCCTGGTATCTATTTGACTGGCTGCCCAGAAGTTCACCTTCCGTTTGCATTTGTGTCTAATTTTCAGACCTGCTCCTCGAAAGGGGAAAGTTGTAAGTTGGTGTAAAAGAAAACTGCAGTGGTTTCCAAGTAGGACACAGAACTTCGATAGTTCAAAGGGTTGCACTGGAAGAATCTATGTTGTCTTTAACTCTATAAGAGCTGCTAAAATTCGAAATCAAACTTTTACATTGATGAAGTTGTTCCAGAGCTGCTTTTAGCATTTTCCTCCTGTGCAAGGATACTTACTCTTCAGCTTCCTGCTCGAAGCAAACAATGTTGCATGCCTTCAGCCGGGAACACAAAAAAAGACGGTAAAACATTTTAACCAAAGTGCACTGGCTAACGAAAAATTATGGCTGCCGATAAGGGGCAGCCACTTTGTGGCCCCTCAGATTCCCGATCCGAGTCCCCTCGCTCCTGTGTCCCTGTGTCCCTGTGTCCCTGGTCCCCTTGCCCCCGTGTCCCCAGCTGCCGTAAAAGGCTGCAGCAATTTATTATGATCATTTTGAATAATTCATAAAATGCGGCCTGCTAGGTCCTCGGCTTCCTTCGTCCTGTAACCGTATTAGTGAGCTGCCCTCGAATGCAAAAAGGACCTACATCGGGAGCCCCAGTCACATGACAAGTTAAGCCACCGGGGGACAATATCACTTTGCCGCTGCCACAAGATGCGGATGCGGATGCGGAGTCAGGGATGAGGACTGAGAAGTGAGGTGGCACAGAACAAACAAGCAAAATGTGTAACTAAATTTGTACCCCACAGATACTCGCAAACACACAGATACACTGAGATATAGATACAGATACAGATACAGTCTCCTCTCGCATTTACATACGTGAGTACGTGTGTGGCATGCATCGTTTTTCATTTTACGGATTTATGATGAAGATGCTTTTAAAACGTTTCAACTGTGCTGCGATGCCAGTGTCACTTTGGACTTTTGGGAGCTCCTGTCTTTGCCTTTCCTCGTCTGCGTCTCTGTCTCGTCCTTTGAGTGGCTCAATACTAGGCAAAAGGACACTAAGAGAGCGTGTAGCGAGGAAGGTTTTCCATAACTGGACTGCAGGATACCTGGTAAAGAATTTCAACTTTAAAGTGCGATGACAAAATAGAAATTGTTGTTAATATATAGAATGGAAAATAATTAAAATGTTTTCAATATATGATAATCAAATTTAATCTGCATTTTACCCTTCCAAGTACCAGGTAGCAGGTCCAAGGTACCAGGTACCAGATATCCTGGATATGAAACTGAGGAGAATGTAAGCTGCGTTGAAATCTAATTTGTAGCCTTGCCCTGACCGCAGACGCCACTGTCCCCTCGCATCTCCCGGAGGCATTGAGTCAAGCCAAAATGGGTTTTAGCGTACGATTTGTGGTCGTGGCAGGGTGTGTTCTCAGACCCAATCCCCAGTCCCAGCTCCAGCTTCAGACCCAGCCCCAGCCCCAACCCCAGCCCAATCCAATGCCCGATTCAAAAGCCAGGAGCCAAACTATACACCTGTCGGGCACTAGATTCCGGACCGGCCACCCCACTTGATGCCAGTTTCACGGAACGTTTCCCCATTCGTCCCCGAGTTGATTGTGTTGGCCTCTTTTTTTCGGGGTTGTCCTCCTTTTTTTGGAAAGCGGATTATGACCCTGATCTGGTCAGGTGTGCAGTTGCGTGTACAGCACCGTGTAGCTTTAGTTTCACTTTGGCAAACTGCATCCGTACCCGCATCTGCGTCCGCATCCGCATCCATGCCATCGAGCCCGCCTGCTCCTGCCAATACTCACCTGTGTGTTTGCTAACTTACTTGTTACTCTTGGTTATTGGTTTATGGGTCTCATGTGGTCCTCCGCCGGGTGTGTCATTAATTTCTGTGTTTTTGCATTCCTGCATTCGGAAAACAATCCCCGCATCGGGCAGGTGGACTCGAATGCGGATTTAAAGTGCTTGCAAAATCCACTTGGTCCTGCATGAACTGACATTCAACAATCGGGTATTCCTTGAAAATCAAGTTACCTCTCGATTGGCATTAAATTGGTGTGGCTGTTTGACACGATTACTTTTCGAACTTACACAAAAAAAATTGGCTAATACCTCAGGGTCACACCAGCAGGGCTAAAAAAATGTATAAAAGCAGAATCAATGAGGCGACCCTCATTAGTTTTATTTTTTTGCTGATTGGGTGCATGTGCTCCAATTTTATTTTTGTGTTCTGATTTTCTGATTTTAATATTTTTTGATTGTTATATTTATTTTTGAATCTTCTAATTTTTTATTTGCTTGGTTGCTTCGGTTGCAGCAGCCATTCGGAATCCAATCTGGTTCGATTGTATTGTCATTCGTTTTAAGACGTTCTGATCTCATTTTTTTATTTTATCGAAATTTTTGAATCTCCTAAATTTTTTACTTCGCTTGGTAGCTTCAGTCCTCCGGAATCCTAGTAGGTTTGATTGTATTTGCATTCGTTTTAAGACGTAGAAACTTCCGCACCTTTCAAGTCTAGGAACTTAAATTTTTGTGTCCTGATTTCGTCTTTCGGAATCCTTGCCGGTTCAATTGCATTTTCATTCGTTTTAAGACGTAGAAATTTCCGCACCTTTCA
This sequence comes from Drosophila merina, assembly GCA_035047645.1. Lineage (NCBI taxonomy): Eukaryota > Metazoa > Arthropoda > Insecta > Diptera > Drosophilidae > Drosophila > Drosophila merina. The sequence goes on from JAWNPH010000002.1 coordinate 27,817,038, forward strand.
AAGTCTAAGAACTTAAATTTTTGTCTTCTGATTTTCTTATTTTTTTATTTATCGAAATTTTTGAATCTCTTAATTTTTTATTCGATTGGTTGCTTCGGTTGCAGCAGTCATTCGGAATCCTAGCTGGTTCGATTGTATTTTCATTCGTTTTAAGACGTAGAAACTTCCGCACCTTTCAAAGTCTAAGAACTTAAATTTTTGTGTTCTGATTTTCTTACTTTTTTTTTTATTTTATCCTTATTTTTGGTCTTCTAATTCCTTATTTGCTTGGTAGCTTCAGTCCTCCGGAATCCTAGCTGGTTTGACTGTATTTTCAATTGTTTTAAGACATAAAAATTTCCGCGCCTTTCAAAGTCTAGGAACTTAAATTTTTGTGTTCTGATTTTCTCATTTTTTTTATTTATCCTTATTTTTGAATCTTCTAATTTTTTTATTCGGTAGGTTGCTTCGGTTGCAGCAGTCATTCGGAATCATAGCTGGTTCGATTGTATTTTCATTCGTTTTAAGACGTAGAAACTTCCGCACCTTTTAAAGTCTAAGAACTTAAATTTTGGTGCTCTGATTTTCTTATTTTATTTAATCGAAATTTTTGAATCTCCTAATTTTTTACTTCGCTTGGTAGCTTCAGTCCTCCGAAATCCTAGCTGGGTTGATTGTATTTGCATTCGTTTTAAGACGTAGAAACTTCCGCACCTTTCAAAGTTTAAGAACTTAAATTTTTGTATTCTGATTTTCTTATTTTTTTTTATATTATCCTTATTTTTGAATCTTCTAATTTTTTATTCGCTTTGTTGCTTCGGTTGCAGCAGTCATTCGGAATCCTAGCTGGTTCGTTTGTATTTTCATTCGTTTTAAGACGTAGAAACTTCCGAATCTTTCAAAGTCTAAGGACTTAAATTTTTGTGTTCTGATTTTCTTATTTTTTTTATTTCATCCTTATTTTGAAGTCTTCTAATTCCTTATTTGCTTGGTAGCTTCAGTCCTCCGGAATCCTTGCTGGTTTGACTGTATTTGCATTCGTTTTCAGACGTAGAAATTTCCGCACCTTTCAAAATTTAAAAAATTACATTTTTATGTTCTGATTTTCTTATTTTTTTTTATTTTATGCTTATTTTTGAATCTTCTGATATTTTATTCGGTAGGTTGCTTCGGTTGCAGCAGCCATTCGGGATCCCAGTTGGTTCATTGTATTTTCATTCGTTTCTAGACGTAGAAATATCCGCACCTTTCAAGGTCTAAGGATAATATTTTCAAATAAGTTTTGTCTGCTGCTGATTTATTCATTTAATTTAGTTACTGTCGACTTAAGTTGTCCTGCTGCGCCTGCCGCCTTCGGGTATTGAATTCTGTTTTACTTTTTTGTTTTAATTTAACGGAAAAATGTGTTCTTTTAAATATTTATTATTTTTTATTCAGCAACAGATGGAGCTTTATTCGGAAAATTGCTCCCGAACAGTTTATTTCCCCTGTCGCCGGATTTTTTGGCTTTTTTATTTGTTCTTTGGTTCTGCTGCGCGTGCCGATGTCTTATATTGAATAATTTTAAACTGTTTTTAAATTTGTTGACGGAAAATTGTTATTTCGAATATGAATTATTTATTATTCAGCAACAGATCTTCGGGAAGGAATTGGACACGACGAGCTTATCATTTCCCCCGTCGCTGGACTTTTTGGCGTCTTCTTTGGTTTGTGTCTGGACTAAGTTGAATGTAGAAATAGTCAAATAATTTGTTAGTAAATACTTGAACCATTTTTAATTTATTTCAAAACTTTAAATTATTTTTGTTTTATTAAACAAATAATGTTGTTGACCGCATTAACAAATGTATTTTAAAAATAAAATAAAACTCCAGAAACTATTTTAAATGTGTGGTTTTTGAAAACTTTTTATATTCTGCTGCAGTTAAAATGTCTTGCTGGCATTGAAGAAAGCTGCGTCGCACAAATTACATTAAAAATGCAAAAATTCATAAATTCATGACATGTCGCCGTTTCCCGGGACGCCCCCCATTCAGTGCCACTGGCTTTGTTTTTGTTGCTTCTGCCTGTTACATGGAATTCCTCTTGGCAAAACAAAATGGCGCATGGCAGGAGATGGCAAATGGAAGCTGTTGGAGCATCCCCCACCCCCGCCCACTCGCGGTGGTGAGCACCCCCCCACCCGTTCCTTACAACGACTTGAGTTAATTATTCATGCAATGTCGTTGGCAGTAAGAGGAAAAGAGATGGGGCCAGCCAGAGTTGGAACGACCCTTTTTAATATTTATGAACACAACCGATTCTCTAATTATAATTAGGAATTGAAAAGTTAGCACAAAGCATGGCAACAGCAACAGCAACAGCATCAACAAGAACAACAACAGCAACAACGAGGCAAAAACGAGGGGCACGCAACAAAAGTTTGTGTGCACTGAATCATAATTAAAGGGGGGAGCCACCCCCGCCTCGGGGTCTGCCGCCATGGGGGTTGTTCAATGGGCCAAGGAAGGGGGTGAACTCTGCCAAAATGGCGCTTCGAATGGCATTTTAATGGTGGCACTCGAGTCCTGCTTAAAGACAGACTCATGCCTTTCGAGTGCCAAAGTATCTTTAACCGGCCATGTATCCGTGTCCGTATCCGTTGGAGCCGGAACTTGAGCTTATCTTAGGTATTCCAGGCATGCAACTGCTACTGAGGCGTGACCCGGCCGAGATTTCCCGATTTTCATATTCTCTCCGCCGGAGCCACTCACGTCCACGTCCTCTCTGGAGTCGCCGGAGCGTGTCCTACGCACAAAATATTGACACGATTTAATTTCTTGTTTGTTTGTTGTGCCTGCAACCCATCCCTTCGATTTGAATATCCCTAATCCCTGCCGGAGTCCAGAAGGAGCAGCTTCCTGCTTCCTAATTACCCAACAACTCACGAGCCTAATGAAGCAACTCGCGGCCCAATTTGCTTTACGTCACGCTTCAATTTAATCCAAAAATTGAAAAAATCACCGAGAAAATTCAAATTTTCCTCCGTGTCTATTTGTGGCAAGGCGATCGTATTTCAAATGAAACAATTGAGCGGAGACGAGTACGCCGGCAGGCCGTGAAATTGTAGTGAATTATCGGGTGGGGGGTACTTTCAGACAACAATTTGGATTACTATTGGAAAGTACTCCCTCTAATTAAGTTCAAAAGGATAAGCTATTGTATAAGGATTAAGGTAAAATATGTTGAAATATTTCTTAAATTATTCTTCGATTTCATCCGATTTCATCCGTTTATTACCCAGTTATCCTGTAAGCATCAAAAACACATAATGGTTAAATATAAAAAAACTCAATAAACGCAATAAAATCCTTAGTTTCTTAAATTTAATTTACTTTAACGAGTTTGTTTATTATTAATGGTGTTTTGAAGGCTCATTGGTGATTTCCTTAGAACAACATTTATTTTGTTGGGACAATGATATGATTAATATAATTAGAGAGATACTTGTATGTAAACTACAACTCTTAGAGTAAAAGTTTCAAATGAAATTTGTAAATTAATATGTTTATGTCAATAAAATGATATAAAAATTTACACGATTTTTCTTTATTTCATTGTATCTCCAAGATGATTTTCTTCAATATTGGTGTGTCATGTTGCGGCGGAACCTGCCATCTCCGGCAATCCACTCCACTTGATCAGCGTCTTCTCCGGCGGAACTCGGGTGGACGGATTACGCGAGGGCGCTCCGCTTCTATTATTAGCGGACATCGGAGCAAACGAACCCATAAGTCAAATCGAAAGGCGACGGTCCCAAAGTGGATCCCCCGGCATCCATCTCCCTCACTCCGGCTGTCCCCGTCGCCGGCTCCGTCTTTGTCCGCTCTGTTTTTTAGGGCTTAAGTGGGCTTAGCCATCTCGACAAATGTGCGGAGCATCGCATTCGGGTTCCGTGGCCCGTGCTGGAACTGTTTTATGTTTTTAGTTGCAACTGCTGCTGCTGCAACTGCCACTGCCGCATGCTGCTGCTTGCTGCATGCAACATGCAACGTGGGCTTAAGTAGGCTTAACTCGCTGCTGCATTTTATTTTTGGCTGGCATTCGGCATTCACCGGCGATTCCATTCCAATGCGTTGAGCACTTTTTCTCCCACCGCATCCACTTCATAATTCCCGGCATCGGCATCAGCATCGGTTGCAGTTGATTTTCCCTTAATTTCGTCTCAAGTTCAACGTGGCTTTCCCCGATTTTCCGCTGCCACTCTCGCTTTCATTCATTCGCGCCATTAAGTTAATGCCCCTGCCTCGAATGTCCTTGCCACGACATCTTATTCTCCCTTCTTGCCCCGTTCCTCGCCTGTCCTGCTGAAATTAAAGTGTTTCTCCAAGACATTTACATACAGCATTTAGCAAACATATGGCCGTGAGTAACTTCATTTATTTCGAGCCAGCCATCCCCCATTGCAAAACATTGGAAAGCGGCCCGGGCGCAATATCCATAAAATGCGAAGATAACCATAAGTCCTGTTTAAGTCGCATGTTTTGCGGGGTAAGCGGCCGCAGGGAGTGCACTGAAAAAAAGGATTAGGACTTTATAACATATGTGGGTTTGGGAAACAAATTTAAATTTGGTTTACCTTCTCGTATAGAAAATAGAACCTACCTTGAGTCTTGAAACTTTCTTTATTTACAGTGTACGTATGTGACTGGGGTGCCTGGAAGTCCATCCCGCCTCCAGGCTGTGCTGGTTCATCTACATAGCAATAAAATAAAAGGCGCTAGCGCTCCCCTCATTCTCATACTACTCCTGCTACTGTTGCCAAAGCATTAACCTAATTTTATATACATTTAATTTTATTTTATTTAATTTTAACACACATTCACCCACATAAATAGCAGCCAAGAAGATGGAGAAAAATGTTCTTGGGGGTAGCGGGAAAATTTGTACACGGAAATTGGTTCTGTATTTGGCACTTCTGTGTGGATCAGAGGACAAACTTGATTATCCTGCGACCAGTGTCAAGTGCATTCGCGGACAGTCGTAGATTTCTGCACGATTTGCCGGATTTCCACAGACCGGGAGAGGCCACAGTTCCTGTCCCCCTGTCGGATCCCCTCGACAATTTGTGCGACGCCCGTGCGCATATTTCATAACTTTTCGCATAAGCTGCCCCAAGATAAATGTGCCCGGAATCTACACACATACCCACGGATCGAAAGCTGCATGGCAACCGCTACCAAAAACAAATAAAATAAAAAAACAGTCAAAACAACAAACCGTGAACCAAACAAGCAAAAACCACAAAAACCATAGAAAAAACGAACAGAAAATATGAAAAGGGAAGCCTTGGAAAAGTGTAGCCAATTTAGAAGCGATTTTTGAATAACTCGACATCGTGCGCCGTTTAGACTTTCTGAACAAGATTTATTCAGCAAATGTGTTAACTTGTACATCATTTGATGGAGTTACAGGCCATCGAGGCCCACTCCTGATCCTGCCCTGGTCTGCCAGCATGCAGGCAAAACTTTTTTGGCCAAGCTTCTTTATTTATGGCAATTGGATTTGTGAGTTATGTTTTATATATTCCGAGGCCGGGAGGATCCTGCGAAAAGTTTTGCCTCGAACGCCTCGTTCGCTTTGCATTCGGAAAATCTAATTTAAATGGAGTCTCAGCTCCCAGCTCCCGGCGGATTTCGCAGTTTAACTGCGGCGCATTATGTCTGCTTTGGTCAGTTTTATTGTTTTCTTGGGTCCGGCTTTGTGATGAATTTGCATCTAAATCGAATGGTCGGTTCCATTAAAAGGAGTAAGGAGCAAGGAAAAAGAGAGTCCTGGCAGGGCTGGGCGTGCGGTCGCATTGCATTAGCATAATCAGCTGGAGCCGGACTCAGAGGATCAGGCGGGGCTTAGATCCGTATACATATCCTTGCCCCTTCAATTTAATTTTAAATATTTATTCGCAAATACGCATTTCTTTCCATTCGAAATGGTGCAGCTTAAGCGAGTGTCTCCCCGTTTGTGAATTTCGAATGGAATAAAGCATCTGGCCACCCCCGAAAGGTGCAGTGGCTCCTTGGCTTGACCGATTACATGGTCTGCCTCTGCTTCGGGCCTTCCAATTTTCCCCACCCACTTTCACCCGGCTGTGAGCCTGCAATCTACGAGTAACTTTTACATTTAAATTTTCATTAAGTATTCTGCATACGCATAAATAAACTTGAACGTGCTCGAAAGCACAGTTGCAATGCAATGCCCGCACATGTACGAGTCCTTTTCGCACGGGTTTGTGAGTGTGTGTATGGTCCAAACTGACACAACAATCCCTTTGTTGTCCTGGTGCTGTTGAACAAAAAGGATGTGGAAGGCCGAGGGGCGGCTCTGGCTCTGGCTCGCTCATGCAGATTTTTGGTGGCCCAAACAAAAACATGAAAAGTTTGCAAAAATAAATTTATATTATGTTCATAAATTCATAGAGCCGTTGGCACAGCCAGAGCCTGCAAAGGACTTTACTGGCCCATTACATACAAACACATACACATACACACACAAGTACATACCATACTGTCCTGGCCGTTTTTGATATGCAAATTTCAACAGTTGCCTCCTCCGGCTGCGTCAACACCGAAAATAACAGCCAATCAACTGTGGCAGGACATGGTCGGGATGGTTGGGATGTCCGGGAGAGGACAGTAAGGAGTGAGGAGGGGAGCGAGGTCCTGGGGCAGGATGTAGGCCTGGTCATGGCGTAACTCGCAGCAATCCTTTCAACATGTTGGCAAGGCTCTCTCTTCGTCCCTGCTGGAGGCCATTAAAATCATCACACACCTTGGACAAAGGGTTCCTGGCTCCACCAGCAAAGAGGGGGCCGGAGGTGGCAGTGCGCGGAGAAGTGGGCGGGGCAGGCGGTAACAGGACTGTGGCGTGTTTGCAACGTCCACACAAGGATAAACGGAATACGAAGGAAAACAGGTCGAATTCAAAATGCCCTAATCAAAGGTTTTCTCAGCTTAGTTTTAAAAACATAATATTAAAAAGTTAAAAATAATAATATTTCTAGGAGTACAACATTTTAAAGCATTTAATATGAAGGATTTGGAAATTAATCTTTATTACATTATTTTAATGTCAAGAGTAGTACGATTATGCCATAATATCACGATTCTTTGCACTAATATTTCTTAGACTACCCATAGTTAATGTATCCTTCTGCCAGAGAGTGTGCGGAATGACAACAGCAAGGATGCCATCGATGGTCCTGTTCCTTCCCGCCCACTCCCATCCCCAACCACTTCTATAGTGGCGACAATGTTGCTTCAAAAATATTGCCACCGCAGCACATTTCATGTTTGTTGTAGCCTTCTGCTCCTTTCTGCTCCTTCCTGCTGCTGCGGCTGCGGCTGCTGCTGCGTGCATTTATAAATTATGCTGAACATGTAAAGTGCCATTTTGAATATGAAATTTGATGCTTTTTTAAGCCCACCAGCCTGACCAGCAAACGGAGGAAAAAGGACACGCTGGAGGAGTAGAACGGGAGCCTTTGTTGACTCGGGCGTATTTTATGGGGAAGCCTGGAAAATGTTTTCTCATATTTTAATTACTTGCGGAGTGCAGTGGACATTTTTTTCCATTTGGCCGCATCTCCATCAGGAGGCGAGTCAACCCATTTGTACTCATTTGGAGAGCAAATTATTACGGTCAGGAGTCAGCTGCAGGTAATGGTGAATCATGGCTGCAATTGCTTCTAAGCCAAATTGCATTTTGGCCTACTCGCTCCTGGTTTAGGGGCCTGAATGAGAGAGGAAAAAAAATGCGAAAAGGTCAGAAAATCAATCGACTCGGCCCGACCCGTCCCGGCCTGTCCTATCCCGTCCCGGCCAAAAGCAACTAATTCATTTAAATCTAGCAAAATCTGAGAAAATCCCTGGCAACGACCTTCGGGATTTTAAGAGATTTTACGAATGTCAACCGAACGCTTCAGGCGCCAAAAGCGAAAGCATCTCCGCCGCCGGAGATGGGAGCGGACAGCCGGATAGCTAGATAGCTGGATAGCTGGATAGCCGGACACGGACGGATTTCCCTCCCACACCTCCTCCAAAAGTCCTGGCCTGTTAAGCTAAGCAAGCAAATCACCCGGCCGTCGCTGGCAACCCGTATGAGTTTTCGGCTAAAATAGTTGGAAACACCACATTAAACAACCACGTCATCCTGGCGGAGCGAAAGAGACGGACTCAGGCCGGTGGAGAGAGACGGGGCTAGTGGCTGCCGCTATGCGTGCGTGAGAAAATGAGGCAACAGCAAAAGTCGCAGAACTTTGGCAATTTGAAGCTAATATGTTGACAATCTAGGCGGACTGGGTGACGGGGAAGGATGGACGAAGGTCGCAGGACGTAGGTGCCCCCAACTAGTGGCGCCATCTACGGTTATGCGTATTTAAGTCACTGCCAAAACCCCCAGGAAGGGAGACGGAGGAGCCAGTGATGAGATCCTCCCAGCTAGGACATCTTGAAATTAGTCAACTAACAATATTTATTTCTTAAAAAAAGTTATTAAGACTTGCTAAGCTTGTCTTTTCGATTGATTTAAATAATTTTTTGTATTCCTAAAACAAATAATAAACATTTTTAGCTCACCTCTGGCTGGCCATATACTATTGACAAATTTGTGGGTCTGGGTGCGGGATGTTGGGGCTTCTTATGAGCATACGGGTGGCCCAGAGCTCCCGAGCGAGTTCTTAAGGAGGCACCGAGTGGGTGTGTGGGTAGGGGGAGCGGTAGAGAGGGGTTCTGGCCAACAGAGAAATCGTAAAAAGTGGATTTTACTGCTTAACTCGGGCACATCAAATGAAACAAATGGAAAACGCACATATCCACGCTGGATTCTGGACCCGGGACTCTGGAGTCACGAGCAGAAATCAAGATGAAATCGGGACAGGGAAACACGAGCTTTCCATACAAAATCGCTTTCCTCTCATTTCTTTTTTTGGCGTAAATAAAATAAAATGCAATATTTTCCGCTGCATTTCACCCAAATGCCCTGTGGCAGCTGCAGTCGGCACAAATCCCTCGCACAAAAGTCAGCAATCAAAACAGATTAAAATATGATTTGACAGCTTCGAAAACAAATATAAATGCACGGATGCGAATGCCCATATAGATATTCATATCGCATTCGAATTCGCATTCGCATCCGTATTCGACTGGCGGTTCGACTGGCGGAATTTTCAATTCACTTGCAAGTTTCATCGCATCGATTCAGTTTGGCATATTTCGATATTGTTTCCATATTTAACTAGAGCCCCCATCAGTGCTTCAGGATATACAATACATACGAGTATGCAGGATATGTAGGATATGCAGGATATCTTTCCACGGCGTAAGCCGACGATTGTTCGATTGTTGCGTTCATCGCATTTTTATCAAAGCGCAGCCACGGGAATGCCTATTAAAAATTTAAATCAATTTTCAATATGGATTTCATACATCCGAAGGGCATATCTTTGCCTGACACTTTTGTTTTATTATTACAATACAATACCAATGCCAATACAGTTCAATTCCCCTGCGAATCCATTAAGTTCATATCGCATTTCTGAACTGTCAGGGCGCTATCTTGGAAATGGATGACAATATTCGCGGCTTTGCCCGCTTATGTTTTATGCCGTTCACCTGCGCGAAAAGCCAGTTGATTGCGATTGCCAATTCCGCTGCCAGGCTCCCAGGCTCTCACCCCTGACCCCTTCTGTTGCAATTAACAGTTAATAAGAGCCGCGACTAAGCGACTAACTGACCCCAAGCAGATTTGCTGCAATTAGCCAGGCCGCAGGCTCCCGTTCGCAGGATTCCGGGGCGTAAGTGCGTAAATCGCCAAAGCCCGAAATTCTGGCCAATAATTAAATTATCATTAACGATGTGGGCTTACCAGGGTCACAGAGACAGCAGCGAACCAGGGGCATGGTCAATTGGGGGGCTTGTATTTCCGATTCTTAAAAGTAACTAAAAATAATTACAATTTTCTTTTAAACTAATGTCATAATAAGTCTTTCCTGTAAATTAATGAAATCTTTAAATCCATAAGAGTATGAGACTTCCATTTTATTTTAAAAAATAGAAACCATACCTAGGTTAGGTTTCTCTACCAAAAACTCATTCATTCTCAACCCTTTAGTCCCTCTAGACCCTTTTGTTTCCTTTCTAAATAGATTTTTATTTGATTTCTTCAATTAGAATTTGTGTTAAATTATCAAAATTCCACAAAACCAGCTTACTTCTATCTGAAATTCTCTCTCAAATCACTACAAATGGGATATTGGAAAATATGAAAACCAAAACCAAAATGCTGCCAAATAAGCTCGAAATGTAATTGCATTTCCATTCGGCGCGAACACAACTGTACCTGTTTTCCCGGGTCCTGTGAAAATCCCGGCAAAATTCGAAGGGGCTGAGCCGGGGCTGGAGGGTGCTTAAATTCTCATTAGACGCATTAGTGGCGCTGACCAGCTGCCTGCGGAAGCCCCAATGCCCGCCACCCACACTGCACCTCAACTGCACCTCCAGGCCCGAAATTCAATAATAATAATTGATTGCTTATTACAAACACAGCGGCATTGCAATGCATATGTGTCTCAAATTTATGGGGCGAAGTGGGAGGTATTTGCTAATATTTACGCATTAGTTATTTGGCCATTTTAGGAGGGCGAGAGCGAGGGCGGGGCTGGCTCATCTGCATTTGCAACTGCAACCCATAAGCCACCCTGTAAATGCCAAATAACCAATGCACCTGGCCTGGCCTGACCTGGCCAAAAGAGATGGAAACCGTCATTAAAATTTAATGTTTTCATTTCGGTTTTGAGCACGCAACAATTTTAATTATTAACTTTATAATTATGCAAAATCACGAATTACATTAGAATCACTTTATTATGCCGATTTGGTTTACGGTCTCTTTGAAATTCGAATTAGCTGCCATGCCTTGGATGCCTTGGCTGTGGCATATTCAATCAAGACTCCAAGACTCCGCTTCGGACATTCGAAGTGTGCCGGAATCAGTTAAGCCCTTTTCAAGTTCAATAATCAGTCATAAAACTATAAACTATAAAGTCTTAGCGACAGAGAAAGCGAAAACATATAGAAACTTTCCTTATCAACAAATAATAAGCAATTTCCAGATGTTATTTTAATATCTTAAGTGGTCTCCTCAGATTTCAAAGCTTCAAATGCTCCCCAAGGATTACTTTTAGGGAGAAACCAACTCACATCTTGCGATAACATCCAGCTATAAAGCCTGCAGTCCCGATCCAGTTCGGTTTAGTTGGTGAACTGCCGCGGGATGCTCGTAATTTCGTGTCCAAAGTGCGATGAGATGAATGAGAACTCGGATTCTCCAGGAATCCTGAGATGGCTGGAGGAAGTCCCCCGCATCTATTTGATGATCGTGTGTTCCGTGGTGCTGACCGGCGTCTGGTTGGGATCCATTAGCTTCATGGCCACTCGCCTCCAGAAGGCTGTCCATGGTCTGCAGCGTCAGTTGGACGAGCTGTGGCTCCTCCAGGCCAGGCCCACTGTCTGGCCCCACGCCCCCTTCATTCCGAGCTCGCAAGGCGACAATCCGCCGGAGTATATTCCCACGCTGGATCCTGAGGAACGCGAGAAGTTGGAATTTGAGCAAAATGAGCGGGTTCGGAAGGCAAAGGCTTTTCTGGAAGCCAGGAAAACCGGGAATAATAACTAATAAATAGTTTTGTAATTTATATATAATTCAAATTCTGATCTATTATGTTTGGGAAACTTGTATGGCTCCGTTTTGAAAACCAAGTAGACACAGATTTATCTCGAAAGTTAAGTGAGTTGTTTCAAAATTGTACGGACTCTGGGAGATGTCTTTCGAGAGTCGAAAGTGAAAAAGTCGTTAAAAATGTTTGTCAACCTCCTGACCATGGCCTGTTTCATCAGCCAACTCCTTGGCCTCGTTGCCGATGGTTCTCTGGAGGAATGGGACCCAGAGCCCGTTGTTAACTGCTCTAATCCGCTGACCCAACTCACATCCTGCGGCCGGTTCAGTCCCAACGGATGCTGTGCCAAGGGCTGCGTGCGGAACCACCGGGGCAGGTGTATCCAGGAGCAGTGCACGGATTCGTGGGACATCTGGCTGAAGCGACCGGTGACCATGTCCTGTTACTTCCACTGGTTTCTGCTGATCTTCGCCGGGATCATTACCGCCCTGATGCTGACCCTGGTGGCCTGCAATGTGGCCTTCGAGGTGAAGCGATTCTTGCGGCGCAGGAGCTTCGAACGGTTCAGACGCTTCAGGGACTTGAGTGGCGCCTCCATAGGATCCACTCAGTGCTAGGACACGTGTGCGAATCAGGATTTCGGATTGGGGCACTGGGTGTGGGTGTGGGGAAGTGCCTGAGGGATTTACCATAATCTGCAATACATTAGCGGCAGCTTTGCTCTGGCTTCCAATTCAATTCTTTGGGTATCTCGGGGCAAAGCCATGTAAATTACGATTCGCCACCTCGGAAATCCTATTAGTAGTTAAAACCTGATTAGGAAATACTTGCCTCTGGTCCGGGTTTTGTTTTCGGCTTCCGTGTTCCCGGGTTCCCGGGCTCGCTGAAAGCAAATAATAATAAATGGCTCACATGTGAAATGCTTTCTGGATGCCCTCAAGGGTGACAACTCCAGGCTAAGGTGGAGCTCGCATTCGGATTCCGGAGATGTCGAGTCGAGTCGAGTCGAGTCGAGTCAAAGGTGCAATAACCCAACCGAACAGGTCACATAAAACTAAATGGCTGCGGGTTCTTGTTGGCAGCTCCCCCTCTGGCCAAACCCCCTTTTGCTTTGCTTTCAATAGCTTTTGCGGTGGAGATAACACATATAAGAGCACAGTGCAGGGCAAGAAAATAGTTGCAGGAACTGGTATAACAAAAAATATTCAGCACTTGAAAAGAAGGGGGAAGGATTTACAGGAGTTTTGATTATATTTTGCGGTAAACCATATTTTTTTTACCTCCACTGTTCACTTTGTGTGTATACACACACGTATATATACGAATATATATATTTTTTTTGTAGTGTGGCAAAAAGTCAGTCAGGCATGCAGCCAAAGCTAAACGCGCTGCCAACCGCGCAGAAAATGAAATGGAAAATATTGCTGGAGCTAGGAAAAGGGAAAATAAAAAGAAAATAAACGAGGAAAAAAGGAAAGCTTGCGAAAAGGTTTCCCCATTCCCTCCCTCCTCCTGGCACATCCTGCCACATGTGCGTGTGTGTGTGTTTTGGGTCCTGGGTAGCAGATTTAGAGGTTACTTATGTGTGATTTAGTACAGCATGCGCGAATATGGCGGCGATAATTCTTTAAAAATTGGAAATTGTTTTCCAATCGATTTCGCATTTAGCCAAAAAGCACTCAATGGTGGAAAAGAGAGAGCTAGAAGAGGAGGGGGCGAGCCCAGGCGAGTGTCTTTTATAAACTTGTAGTAGTAGTTGTTGGCTAACACACACAATCACACAAACACAGCCATATACAACCAACCACCCACACGTGTGTGTATTTATATTTTATAAAAATGTATGAAAAATACAATATTTCGTTATTTTTCACCTGGCTGCAGCTTTGAAAAGGATTTGGCAGCTGAAATCATGGATTTAGATTTGGCTTTCCGTGTAGTTTGTTTATTTCCCAAGCTTGTCAAGTGAAAAGCGTTTTTTGTGAAATCCTGGGAAGGGGCGGAAAATGAAAGAGTTTTCCAGGCTAAAATTTTTGATCACTTGTGGATTCAGACAATCGAAGGGGTTTTGCAATAAATTCATTTTCCAAGCATTTTCCAAGTAATAAAATATTCTGACAATAGAAAAGATTACCAAATGATTTAATTGTAAAGTCTATTTATTTTCGGTGTAGCTCTGATTCAAGGATGACTCCTTAACCACATCAACCGCCCATTCCCATTCATCCAAGTTTATATAAAAGCGATTCCCATTTCTTTATGTTCGTAAGCAGCCAAAACATTTGCTCTCATTGTGTGAATCCTGTACAAAGGACTAGAATGGGCACAAAAGGTTAGATACACACCAGCACACACACACACACACCCGTCGCAGGGGGGCGTGTATCGTTTTCTTCTTTTTTTTCCTTCTCTTTAGGGTGGACCCAAAAAGGCAGATCCTGGCAGGAGATGGGATGGGAGATTCGTGACATATTTTATTTGCACAATGACAATACGAGTTACTCGACGGATGAGCGGGCAGGGGGGATCTAATGGGGTGGGGCACACCCGCAACCCGCCATTACACAAACACACCCTCATCCTTTTCCTCCTCCCTCCCCAGGACCTTTTCCGTTTCAGCTTCAGCTTCAGCTGAGGGGGCGAAGTACACGCAGCAGAGCACAATGTAGTAAAATAAGTGCATAGGATAATGCGAATTGAAATGACAAACCCCGGAATAATCATTGGCTCCACACTCTTAAAAGAAACAACCCGCGAAGGCAGCGGATCTGGGGTGGAGGAGCTCCCGAATGGGGTTTCCAGATAAAGGGAAAATCTTTAACCGTTTTGCCGCCGGCTTTTCCTACCATGTTTCCAAGTCTTGAGCTTTACAGCGATCTATAAAAAAAAAGTATTAAAGAAAAAGGAGAATAATATATAGTATAGTCTAAGAAAAATTTAAATATTATTAACTTGTTTAAAATATATAATAACAACTTTTAAATCCATTTCATTACTTTTATAAATTTCATATTAATAGACCATGAATTATGAACCCTTTGTTAGCCTTGGAAAAGGATTGCTTAGACGTATAGGCCGTATCCACCCGTTAGTCAGCCCATCAAAGGACTTCCGGCCCCCTTCGTAACGTAACGTAACGTAACGTCCTTGTTGGGCTTATTTATGCCTTTCAAGTAAATTAAAATTTACTCATTTTGTTGCCAAGTCCAAGGATTGCCATGGCATAGCCATTGCCTGGCATGAAATCGGGCGCATGACAATATTGTCAATTTTATTTGCCGCCATTTTTATTGCAATCGCGCTCCCCTGGCTGTCCCCTTCTGGTTGAATCTATCCTATAATTTTCAGCTCCTTGGGCAGCGTCTCTATTCCTTCTATTCCCGGGTCTTGGCTCGTAAAATATTTTTATGTATTTTTTATTTACCCCGAGCTGCCATGCATGACCCCAATACAAGGGGGAGGTCGAGGGTCCGGATCGGGGGCCAATGCAATTGGCAGAGCTCCTCCAGGACCCCTCCTCCCTCCCAGATCTCCGTCCGTTTCCTGCTGGCCTGCTTTTAATGTGCGCCATTTTATTTGCCACAAAACCAACACACGGCACCATTAAAAAGCCATAAGCGTTGAGCCTTCAGCTTCTTCTCTCTCCTGGACCTGGACTTGCGCTTAGACGTTATTAGAATTCCTCCTGACCAACTCTGGCCATAAACTGTGCTGCAGCAGGCCAACATTTTGATTACAATTTTTATGATTTTTAGGTCAAAATTTGGCGTCATAAAATGGCCAACAAGTAAATTTGAAATAAATAAAGGCCAGTCAAATATGAGATGTGTTTTATGTTCGGCCTTTTGGCCCGAGCTTTTGTATTGTTTTTGTTGGGCCATAAATGACTGGAAGGCAGCTGGGGCAGGCAATGGAATTATCTCTGTTTTTGTTCGTTGGGAAATCCAAAGTAAAGGTGGCAATTATTCAGATGCCCCAAGTTAATATTTCATTCTGCCTTAAAGCTGCTGCAGTAAAATCAGGCAGCTCATCAGGAATTGAATATTAAAACTGGAGCTCATTAGGCGGAAACCCTTTGGCTAAGCAGGTGTCATAGATCTCCGGTGGAGCAGAAAAAAGAGTAGCAAGACTTGACATATGGCCAAGTGAAAGTCAGGCTGGAGAGCAGGGTGCGCGGAGAATCCGCACCCAAAGTGTGCCTGCCAGATAAGAGCGTCGAAGATTTATTGCCAACGCAATGAGTTAAGAAAGACAAGTACCTAAGGGAAAAATACAGCATCCGAGGCTACAGACGATGATGACGATGACAAAAGCAAGAAGCGGACCCACAATAATAATGATGGAGCTGCCGCATACTGACAAAGTAAATGATGGGGAATCATCGAAAGATGGGGGAAAGTGGAAGCCAGTTGCCTGGTTGCCTGGTTGCTCGACTGGTTCTCTGATTATATATATATTATATATAAGTATGTTTGTATACGAAGTGGTAAGGGTCTGGTTGCTGGTAGAGGGCACCGGGGAGTTAACCAAGTAATGGCTGACAGCATGCGTCGTGTCTTAAGACTGTTTCAAGATGGCGTTTCCTTTTTGCGCGAGCAATCCCACAACATTCTAAGAAAATTTCTTCAAGTGGGGAAAGTATACACTTTGGAAAATTCAGATATTTTTTAATCTTGAATAGTAATCTCCTCTTTGACGGTTTTAATTAAAATTATTTTAATCAAATAGAACCAGAAATGATTTGAAAAATGTTTAGTTCTTGCGGTTTACAATATATTATTACCATATTATGATAGCCCAACCTAACCATTGTGTTTCACGAAGGTATCTCAAACCTGGACTGGCTTGGCCTCCTCCATGGATCCATATATATATTCACATACATATAGGAAGTTGATTTTAATTGCGGGTAATCCATTATGCGGCCTGTGCTGGCTGGTTGACGGCCTGAGCTTGATTAACAATAATTAGGCTCGGCATTAATTACGCCGAAAAGTTAATTACGCGAGTGAGCAGATACGGCTGCCGAATGCAGATACAGATACAGGCTCTCGATTCCTTGGGCTCTGCACTGTCCGAAATAGGAGCAGAGTTTATCCCCGAATGGGGTCCTGCTACTGAGACAATAAAAGAGTTCCTAAAACAGCTGGAGGCGAAGTTATTAACCCTTTGACGCCCAGGCTGCAATAAAATCAATCTTATTAAAGCATTAACAGCGGGCGAGGGGGAATAAAATAAATCAAATGGTCGGCGGGTCACCACCCACCCATCCCCTAAAGAATGCTTAACTCTGCGGGAAATCGCAGTTCCGACGACCCCTCCTCCACCCGCCACTGACTGCCACTTTATTAGCCGACTTCAATCAAGGCGGGCAGCATATGAAATTCAAATTTGATGCCAGGACGAAACCAACCCCCTCGAACTTTCCGCTACCGAGGATGTCCTTTTATTATTATTTTTATTGTGCGGTGATTTTCCGGACGATGGTGGGGGGCTGTCACTTGGCGGTCGGCGGGGTGCATATAAATGCGACATAATTTCCCTGTAATGAATAAATTGATGGATGGATATTTTTGCACCAGGCACCAGGTCCACCTTGGAATTAAACACTTGCCCCCGTCTTGCCACCCCTGGTCTGGGGGGTAGAAAAGTTTCCACGGAACATCTCTTTAAATTAAGTTCAGCTTCGTCCTCCCCCGAAAAAAGCACAAACGATTGGCAGTCCGCCCCCTGGAGGCTGTAAATTACAATTTGATTTTTTAATTTTTCCATTTGCCCCACTGGGAAAAAAGCCATCCGTTATCCAAGCGGTTGACCGCAATCTGCCCTCGTAATTCATTCACTCTGTGTTGTGTTTTTTTCATAATTTTTATTGTTCTTTTGATTCAATTTCTATAACTAGAAATATTAAGTGTACAATTATTAAATAGTTTATATTTATAAGGGGCTCTTTAGTTGGGGATATACATGACCCGTATATGCAATATTCTCGTCTCGGGCGCGACTCCGGCGGATTTCAATACGACTAGACAACTCCTTAAAAACTGCTACGGCTTTGATATAGTTTTAGTTTTAGTTTTACGATTTATGTTTAGTTTTTAGCTTTAGGTTCGACTTATCAGCTTTAGCTTGTTTACAATCTTGATACGTTTTCTTGCATATATTTATATATATTTATATTTTTAGTATTTACGATATAAGATGGGGAACTGAAGTTGGAACTAGGACAGTGATTATACTCGTATGTTCTTTGGGCTGGCTATTTGGGTTGATTAGTTAGGCTTCGGCTTCCTATAACTACATATTTGCTTTTATTTACAAAAACACTTAATTTCTGTTTTTTGGCTTCTCTCAGCTGGGGGATTGCGAACGTAATTAGCATTTAATCTCAACAGAAATAAAACAGAATTTCAATACCTCCGATTACCGCGTTTCCTTTTTTTAGTTTTTTTTTTTTGGTTTTGGTAAATTTAATTATTGTTCTCAAAAAATTTGCTCTTTGGATTGGGGCACCTCTTCCTTTCCTACTCTTCCTCTCGAACTTGTATATTAATTTAATTTTTAATTGTAACATCTAAAATTATTAATGAATGCTTAGTCCTAGGGTTTTCTGCATTTAGTTTGATTTAGATAGAAGTAGATCCTTCAATCGATGACGTCCTCGTCGTCGTTGTCGTTGCTGTTGGCCAGGGGCGTGCCGTTGGCGTCCAGGGGGGACTTGTTGTTGCCCTCCAGACTGCTGTGGTTGCCCTCTTCGGGATTGCCGCCGGCGGACACGCCCAGGCCCAGATCGGAGTGGTCCAGCAGGAGGCTGCTGTTGCTGTTGTGCTGCAACATGTTGCCGCCGTGGTGCTGCATTCCGTTGTGCGACACCCCGGAATTGACCCCGGATCCCCCCGAGAAGTGCTGCAAGTGGTGCTGGTGCTGGTTGAGCAGGGCACCCAGAGCGTTTTCTCAGACCACGTCCGTCACCCCCACGCCCGTGTACTGGCAGGCGGACAGTCCGGCGGAGTTCGAGCGGGACACTGGCGAGGGGGCGGAGTAGGGGCTGCCGAATCCGGCGGAGGCGTGCTGCTTGGCCTTCAGCCGGAGCGTAGCGATGCTCGAGGACATGCTGGAGGACATGCAAGGCTCCGCCGCGCTCCGGTACATGTACGGGTTGGCGGGGGTGGTGTACGGACAGGGGGCGCCCACCGCCCCCACGTTCGCCGAGTTGGAGAGCGTCGACCCCATCGTCCCCGGCAGCATCGAGTTGTTCATGCTCACCGCCACTCCGCTGGCCCCCGTGTTGAAGCAGTTCACCGAGTTCTGGTGGTGATTGCCGGCCACCATCGATCCGAGGGGATTAACCGGCCAGGGGAACGGCTTGGTGCCCAGCGGCGAGGGCACCTTGGTCCAGTTGTTGTACGGATACGAGCTGTACAGTGAGTCGTCGGCGAACGGCTGCATGAACTGCGTTCCAAATCCGGACTTGAAGTCCGCCGCCGCCACCGCCGCGTTCATGGCGTTCCGCTCCCGTTTGCGCCACTTGGCCCGTCGGTTCTTGAACCACACCTGGTGGAGAGAAGAATAGAAGATGTTTCTGGTTAGATTTGGGTACCAAAATAATCTTAGAAATTATTTATTATCATGAAAAGTATATTTTTAAATGCGCAATTTGGTGTTCATTAGAACTCATTTGGATAATGCTTCTGCTTTCTGAAGAGTTAAACAAACTTAAATTATCTCAAAATATTTATTTGGGGAATTCGCGTTAACCCACCGCGCATTTAACCTGCAGAGTCGTAGAGTCGCAGTCAGCCATTTTCTTTTATAATTTATTACTTGAAAATTTATGTATCTGCACGGGCGGGTGAAAGTCGAGGACGAAAGGAGAAAACTTCCCCAAAAAACGACTCCCCCTAAATACGCATGTGCAGTAATTATAAATATACAAATATATACATAAATACTCCGGGTCGGGGCTGCTTCTGCTGCTGCTGTTGCCTTTTTTAATGGAGAGCTTTATATAAATAAACTCGGCTTGCCACCACCGAAAAGTCCGGGACCGAGACGTGGGCTGGGGGTCGGCAAAAGTTGCGAGGGCGTAAAAATAAATCAAAATTATTTTGCACACAGAAAATGCACGGAAAAAAAGCGCCCAAAAAACGAGATAAAAACAAAATGGCAACTTTGTAATTTATGGCTGAAGTTTGCACAGATACAGATAGAGATGTCTTTGGTAAGAGGGGGGCGTTTGGAGGCCCAGACAAAGATACTCAGATACAGATACAAATGACAAAGAGCTGCGCAGACGTTGGCAGCATTTTGATGAGTTTCTTGCTCTCGTGTTTGCAGCTTTAAGACAAAGTTGAGATACATTCGCGCAGCAAGTTTCTCACACAAATACCGATACGGACACGGGGCAATTAAAGCTTCAAATTGGAATTTCATGCAAGGACCTTTGTCCTGGCAATCGGCTTGTTGCCGCATTGCCACATTGTCCCTAAATCAACGCGCCGGTTGCCAGCCCGACTGGTTAGCGGGGTTGCAGATTTATGGCCAATGCAGCCAAGGCAGGCACCCCCTGCCACACATCCTTTTAGTAGGTTTGTGTATCCTGCCGATATCCGGTATCCTTCTGTGTGGCCGTGACTAAAGTTCGACACGCGTTGATCTATGCAAAGAATGTTTGTTTTCGCCTGGCCTGGCCTGGGAAAGGCCAAATTGAGACATTTCGAGTCGACTAACAAGTGAGCAGCCGGAAAACTATGGCCGCGTGCCAGCAAAACAAATTTATTACGGCAATTGCTTTAATCTAATTAGCTGCGGCAGTTAATTGAAATTGTATGAGCCAGGACCAGTCGAGGCAATGCTGGAAACACGAAATACAGAAACTTTTCCCCGAACGTGAGAAAGGAAACCCCTTAAATCAAAGCCGAAAGGCAATGTGTCAATTTGTCAAGGAACATCGCTCAGCCCCCATAACCGTCATCCTCCGTCATCATCCTGGGAGGCTGGGAGGCTGATAGGAGTCACATCATCATCATCAGCTCAAGGATCTCCTACATCATCACGGATGCAAAACTAACGTCATCGATCTCGTCAGCTGTCATTTTCACGTATCATTTAGCAAGTTGCAAAAGTTGCAAAAAACGATAGAACAAAAAAAACGAGGGAAATCGAAAAAATGGAAAATCCTGAGGGGGAAAGGATGTGTGCATGATGGCAAATTGATGTCCTGATGATAAAAAAAAGAACCCGAAGGGCAATGGGGGAAACTGCGCAAAAGTGAAAAAGTGAAATATGAGAGAGTGGCGAAAAAAGCAGCGCAATTTTCCACTCAACGGCACAGAGTCCTGCAGGAAATCCTAATTGGTTTTGATGAAAGCATCAATGACACTCGACGGCTCCTGCAACGCTTCATCAGGTAAATTGTGGATTTCCAAGGATGAGGCAAACAAAAAAAAGAACCTCCTCGAATATGAGTGGCCAAAAAGTGGCCATGTGGCAAAAGTTAGCGCCTTTTTTCGTTTTTTTTGTCTATTCTGGGCTCTCATGATTGATGGCCGCAAATTGCAGCTAAATACGTTTTTTATTTGCTTGTGTGAACCGGGCCCGGGTTTTCATTTCCGGGGTTCTCTCTTCCAGCTGATAGCCGGGGAGTCCAAGTGAAAATCGGCTGGTTAGGGTCAGATAACATCGATACGTGTACTACTCCACGCAGCGAATGTCTCCTTGTGTAAACTTTGCGACTATTTCCATAGTCAGTATTAATTGCTGGTCGGTCTCGTTCTCGACTACAGCTGGCAGATATAGGCCACATATGCCCACAAAATCGTGTCTATATCAATGGAATCAGTACAGGAGTAGAACTTGAAGGAATTTGTTTGAAAAGTCGAATATTAAGCTTATTAGTTGTGTAAAACAATTACAATTTCACAGAAAAAAATACAGTTCAACCTTCTGAATACTTGTCTTGAAATGCTAAGATATAAGATAAAGTAAATATGTAATTTACGAGTACATAGTTAACCGATTCTTATGAAAATTTTTGGATTTCTATTGCTTATATAGTTACTTAAAGCTAAAAATCCAAAGAATATTTGAATACTTTAGGCTTTAGCAGCTATAGTCGAACGATTCGTATGAAATTTTATAGAAGAACCAAATTTCCATTTCTTTTAAGAGGCTTTAACAAATTTTCATCCGTTTCCATCCGCAAACATTTTTAAGTTATAGCCCTAAGTTAAGTTATACTTATACTCTACAATATACTATATAGTCGAGCGATCCCCGCGTGCTTAAAAAATTAACAGACAGACGTATATGTCGGCCTAATCAAAAATTTGTACGGTCAGAGATGTCTCTTTCCTTGCGTTGCACCTTTTGGACAACAAAATTAGACCTCTACCCCTTAAACGGTCAAGAATTTAATATATTTAACTTAAAAACCCTTTAGTTTTTTGTGAAAAGCTCTCGCCTTTCTGCCCCTTACTTCCCTTTTTATATTACAAATAAAACCACTCGAACTGCACTCAATCGGACCAAACATATTGTGGCTCCTTTGTGGCCGCTGTCAATGGCTTTTTTATTCACTTTCGGCGATTGGCAAATGCCGTTTCCCGTTTCCGGGCCATTGGCAACACCTGACCATAAACGGGGACGAGGACGCAGGACGGGAATGGAGAAAGCAAAAAATGAACTGGCAACTTAACCCCAGAGAGACCCACTCCGGAGTCGATTCTATGGCGGATTGAGGGCAGCGGGCAAATGGCTTTATGGGCCTTGTTTTGGCCAGTCCTTGGCTGGTAATTGAATTAAAAAGTGAGCTCTATTTGACACATTAAAAAATAAAGGAGAGTCGAGCAAACAGGAGACAATGAGACGGGCGAACGAACATATTGCCATAATTGCCGGCGAATGTAAATCCCGGGATTAGTAGCTATCAGGGCCCGAAGAAACGACTCTCCCCTCGCTGTTCAGATTCAGATTCAGATTCAAAAGCAGTTTGTGAGTTTGTGAGTTTGCGGGTTTGCGAGTTTTCCACTCCCAGACGACGGGGCTGCTCTTTTTTGACAGTTTAAAGCCCGGCCAGATTTATACGGCTCCGGAGTTGCACTGCCCTGTAATCCTTTTGTATATTTGATAAATTTTATTGCCTCCGCTATTACAATGGGCATCCGAAGTCGAAGTCAAAGTCAAATGTGAGCCACCCCAGAAAGCGGCGGCAAAGGCATGATCACGATCATCATTAATTCCTGTGCGGTTTTCTAATTCATTAAACAACCCTCGCTTCTGACTCGACTCGATGACAAATTGTTTTGCATTTCTCTGAAGGGATGAAACCCAGGGGAAGCCGAGCTAACCGTTTTGTCATCATCATATAATGGTCCATAAAACAAACTGTATCAATATTTTATGCATTTAGCTGCTTTATTCGAGGAACACATGTTTAGATTGACATCTTTTCTATCTGGGCCGAGGGGGAGGCCTTTCACTCCAGGCCGCAGCTAATTTCTTCATAAACGCTGGCAAGTGCAGTTGGGGGGACTTTTTCCGGGCATATGCGCGGGCCGAGAAATTTGCATAGAAAAACCATGAGCTATTTGCCAGGGCAGATGTCTGGAATGATGGCTCCCATTCCCATTCCAGTTCCAGCCCGGCCACTTCTAGCTGTACAATTAATGCCACGCTGGTGTCGCCACACGTCCAATGACAATGATCAGCGATCAGCGATCGGCGATCATCGATCATCGATCATTTGTCTATCATATCTTGTCGCTGTCGCTTTCGCTTCCTCGTCGGCCCGCCGGAGTGGGAAAGTGGAAATAGATACCCTCCGATATAGTATCTTCGATATCGGGAGTGTTTGCCGCTTGGCGCCACAACTCCAGTTGTTTACCGAACCAACTATCGTGTTTACAAACAATTACAACTGTTGTGAGGACCAAGATATCTTGTACGACTTGTACTTTCCTTCCCAATTACGCAGAGATAATCGAATGTAGGTGAGGAATACCAGAAACCATGGAAAAAGACTAAACCAGATGGGATAATCCACAACTAACTTTATCTGAATTGGAAATATTCATCGAAAGATTTCCCTGCCTAACGGCTAGCTTGAAAATGATCTCATTGCTATAAAAAGTATGCCACCGAATAGATACAGATACATTTGTATCTCCTACATGGACAAACGCCCGGGCTCATGTCAATAGAACGGATATTAAGCAAACACTCCGATGCAGTTCAGTTGAGGTCGGACATTCGATAAGCCCGTGGTTTACAAACAACAAATGCTGCAAACGCTGCCAACTGCAGTTTTAGCTGCGGCGATTTATGGCCACACCCCCCAATCCCCAATCTACACCCTCCGCCCCCAGTGGGTAACCACCCATAAATCCGGACAGGCGTTGGGAAATTGGTTCTCTTGCGCCTTTTTTTGGGGACGAGTACGTGTATTGGCCAGGCCAGAGGGGTTTAAGCCATTGCCAAACCAGGCGACATATTTACGAGCCTATGCGGCTGCATTGCGGTCGCGACTCCTGCGTCCTGCATCCTGCGCTCTGCGTTCTGCGTTCTGCGTCCTGCGGTCCGTAATATAATTGGGGCCGGACAGTAATGGCCACATAATGTGGCAGCCGGAGATGCGTTTGTTTGCCGTTTGCTGTTTGCGGCTTGGCTGGCAATTAATTTGCGCTTAAGTTTCGATAATGATGTAGGACAGTCGAAAAAATTTCGCGGTACTTTTAATAATATTCAAAAATAATAAAATACTATCTCTTGACTTACCCTAACTCTGGCCTCCGTGAGGTTGGTCCACATGGCGATCTCCTCGCGGGTGGACATGTCCGGATACCGATTCCGGCTGAAGGTGTGCTCCAGTTCCTGCAGCTGCTGCGACGTGAAGTGGGTTCGCTGGCGCCTCTGGCGTTTGTTTTTCTTGTCGTTCTTCGGCTCCTCGTTGCTGGTGGTCATCGGTTCGTCATGCCCGGAGCTGGATATGTTCTCGGTCTTGATGGTGGTCTCGTTTACACTGCGATTGCCTGGACAGACGAAGAACAAACATTAAAAAGTGCACACAGATCAATCCGGCTATCTATTACAACATCAACCCGAGTATATTCCTTCCCGGTGGATCTATATCCAGTGGGTTAGGAACGTGTTGGCAGACTGTTGTCTAATGTGTTTGCTCAGCAGTTGCAGGCGCTAAGCTATTTTATGTCGTCCGTCTGGGTTTGCTCGGGTTAACGAAAGTTGATAAGCCCGCGAGGGAAGTGTCTCCTGAACGGCTTCTGATTTCTGGCGTCATCGAAACATCGAAACATCGGAACGGCGTTACTAATTGCCATGCAACCTTCAGGCGTCGCCACCCACTAGTAGCACCACCTCCCCTTCCCCCACTAGGCCACTACGCCGGCACCACCGAATACTTCAAAGGCCGCACCGCCGGCCAACAGATTTATAACCAGTTAATGTATGTTCCCCCGATGTCATCGATCATGCGGCATGCTTTCTGAGTTGTCGAGCACGTCGAGACCAGAAAGCGAAAACACTGTGACCGAAACGAGCCTCAACTGCCGAAAACTTAATCAAATAAACTAAATTACTGCCTGCCCCCGTGGAATATCAGAATATCAGAATCAGAGTTCTCCTACGACGCTCCCGCCTCACTGCCGTCGTGAGGTCGCAAATCAAAGGCAGTCTAATCGAAAACTAAACGGACTCCGGTGAGTAAATTTCGCCGACAAAGGTGAAATCGTTGGCCACGCTTTCCGAAATTATTATAAATTATGTTTCTTATCGATGCGACCGCACAGATAACGGCTATAGGTATGTATTTTTTTGGGGAGTTTCGGGTGACAACTACGGCTACGGGGTCTGGGGCGGTACTCACCATCTTTGCGATCCCGATTCCGGTTCGTTAGCGAGGATGTCGAGGACGTCTGGAAGTTGTTCAAGTGGGTGCTGTCCAAACTATTTGCTACGGCGGTCATGGAGCTATGACTATCACGAAAGTCGCCAGTTTCGGCCCAAACTGAAAAGAACAAGCCAGCACAGGGCAAGAGAAAATTACAAAAAAATTTATGTTTTAAGCCATGGTTTGATAAATGCCTTAAAATATATATAAATACTAGCCAGTTAAAGTTAAAGTTCTAAAGTAAAATGAAAGATTCTTGTATCCTAGACCCGGAAAAGAGATGCCCATAAAAAAGCTCATAAAAGGATTCATGGACCCGCAGCCTCAAATGGGCTCTTGGTTAGCCCGATTAAAAAGCGGTTTGCCCCTGGAGGAGGCGAACTTAATTGTTGCAGCAAAGCTGTTCCAGGACGAGATTAAACAACTTCAGTGCGTGCTTAAAGGGTTGCCCTGTCCGGGAGTTAATCTCGGAAATTGCCTTTTTATACGCCCTGGCCCCATAAATCTACCGGCGCTAAATGAGTCAAGGAAGGCAACTCAATAATTGCCGTAGTTAGTCACGCCTATTTTCATATTAATTAGTCAGCCATTGACATGATTCCCTCGGGACTCGATTTATGACCATGGCAATTGATTTCTGGGGGTTTTCCGGTGAAGTAGGTCTGCACCCATATGGCCGGGGTCTCGACTTTCTCCTAAATCTTCCCGAACCGCTTCCTTTGCATACCGACCTATAATTTATGCCTCTCTCACATGCTGTCATTTTAATGTGGTTTCTAAAGTGCCAAGCCCGGCGGAGGCTCCGAGCAACACCCGTGGCGACATTTTTGAAACAATTAGCCTGCTCCTTGCTGTGAAATTCTCGGGGAGCTATGGAAGGAGCCGAGGACCCTGAGGAGTCACAAATGTCAGACCCCGCGGAAGTGGCCCATGGCTCAATTAGTTTACGGCGAGTTGCATAATTTATGCCTCAGACATCAGCCTCACATGCCGTTGGAAAGTCCAATTTCCCCGTGAAAGGCATTTTTATGGCCTCGAATAAGTGTTTTCTAGGGTAATTAAAATTTCATTGGTTTATTATGGGTCTCGGGGATGTTGAGCGGAAATTTTCTAAACAAACAGGTCGCAGTTTTGATGGCTAGATCTATAATTTTCATTAAGATTGTTGTGTCAAAACTGATGAAGCTAATATATCAGGAAATATAAACTCTGTAAGTATCCCAAAGATGTTTTCCATTTCTCAAAGATATACAATAATACACTTTCCGCACCAATTCCAGAGCATCTTTTTCTAATTTTCGAGTTTCATTTTTTACTAAACGCCTCAGTGCAATTTTCGAATGGAGACACAGCTGAATGCATCTCAATAGACTCCAATAGCTACTCCCTGTCCCATTCCCAAGCCGATTCCCGACCTGAGCTAAATGGGTCGTCATCGCCCGTTTTTCGTATCGTAAAAATATTTCCCAAACGACACGCTCTAAAAACACGCAAACTAAAAAAGACAGAAACGCCTGAGAATTTGGGAAAAAACGCAGCAAAAATCACGTAGCAGAGCGATTTTTATTTGTTTAAATATTTCGAAGCAAAGTGGCGTATTTTGCTTTTGGCCAGAAACTAATTTCAGTTTGATTTTCCTGCATTTTCCTGGCTGTTTGTGTTTTTGTTGCTCTTCCCTGGCTGACTGGCTGGCTGTCTGACAGGTCGGAAAAATTGTCGACGTCTGTCAGTTGGCGGTGACATTTGTCGGCCAGTTGTCGCCAGAGTTTTACAATGTTTTCAAGGTTTGTGAGTGGGAATGTGAATTTTGTATCTCAATCTGTATCCAATGTATCTGTATCTGTAGCTCAGAGAGTGGGAGTGAGTGGCAAGTGTCAATACTGGTGGGCGTTTGCTTGTTTAAAGCGTTTTGCACATGTCAAGCGTTTTGTGTCACCAACAAGTGTCGGCGTCACTTTCGGTTTTATGAATTTTCTATTTTCCTTGGCAGCCATTTTCCAGTGGCAGTATCCGATCCGATTTTGTACCGAGCTGGGCTGAGCAAACAAATGGGCAATGGGATATTTATTTGACTTGGCGACTATTGTGATTACCCAAACAAAAGTCAAAAGTAAACACTCCCCTGGAGGCGGTCACAATTAATCAATCGGGCCGAGTGAGGGGTTGCCGAATGAAACTGCACAAAAATTCGAAATGTATATTTTTCGCTTTGAGTTGCCATGATTTGGAATTTTTTCCTTGGATTTACAAAACATCCTGCGCACACACACACGATTCATACGATTCATTCATAGACAGATTTCCACATAAAAACTTTTGACACACGACACGGCAGCCGGAGCAATAAATTATCCGCACCCGGAGACGCAGACGGAGACTGTCAGAGGAAAACCTCACCGGCCACTGCCAGTCAGGAAGACCTCACCAGACCAGACCAAAACAAACAAACACACACACTAGGAATAAAGGACGAGGACGATCCAACAAAAGGATGGCCCTACGCCCCGAAAAAAAGGGAGGAAAATGGTAAAAGGAAAATGTCAAGCAGAAGCAACGTTTAGTTGCTGAATTTGGTGACCAAAAACAAACGATTAATGTGACAGTTGAATTGGGATTGGGATTGGGATTGGACTTGGGATTCGGAATCGGGATTGGAATTGAGATTGGAATTGGTGGCCGGAGTCGGAGTCGAAGTCGGAGTCGGGGTCGAGAGAAAACCCTTTGGTAACCCACAATCCTGACACGAGAGTTGCTTTCTTTGTAAACCACTGACTGCTGTTGGGCCAGCAAAGGGTTAAACACTTGCCCTACCCTCCACCGCATCACCGCATCACCGCAAATAAACATTTTTCCAATTTCATGCTACATTTGGCGGCATTCTCGGGAAAGGTGTTGATGTCCGTGGAAATTGTTGGCCATATGCCGCAAAAACCTCGCACCAACCCTCGCACAAATTAGGCTAATTCTAGTCATGAAAATTAGGCAACGGCAATGGGAGTTAATTTTTATGTCCCGAACGGACTAAGCCTTTGGCTTCTTTGGCTCCTTTGGCATCCAGACAATGGCACATATGTTATGGCCATCTAATGAGCTCCCGGCACTTGACCAACCAGATTCCTCGGGCATAAAAATCTCGGAAATCACATTGACATGCCCCAAGCACGAATAAGTAGCAACCCTTGGCCAAATGGCTCCAGACCGGACCGGACGGGACGGGACCGAAAACCAGTCCTGGCCAAGAGCCCGGCAAACTCATTAGTTGGTTTGCAGATAAGACAAAAAAGGGAAGACCATCCTGAAAGGATAGAGAAGCCATGGGGGGACGGATGTGTCCAGTGTTTTTGTGTCCAGACTAGATTTTCCCCAAATGTTTTGTCTCCAGTTCGCTTCACTTGGCTTGTAGTTTTCCACTGCAATGGGTCTGCCAGTAATTTGCTCGACTGTCAGCTCCAATTCTGGCTCTGAAGCCATTGGGTCAGCCCACAAAAACCGGCCAAAGGCGCCAGAGTCCCTGCCTGTTCGCCTGCCCGACGGACAAGTTTGTTTCCTCAGATAATCTCTAATGCGACATTTTTACGAAATTGCACGATGCCCGGATAATGAGAAAAGAGCCGGAAAACCAGAAAACCGGAGAGCTGAAGGGCTAGGAAGTTGGCGAGCTGGAGCGCCGGAGAGACAATCCGCAATGAAGTTTTCCCGACCAACTTCTCCAACGAGGTAATTGCTTTGCCTTTGCCCTTGCCAGGCAGCGTTTGGGGGCGGTGATTGAGGGTTGTGGCTGTGGCTGTGGCTGGTTGCCATAATGACATTATAATTTATATAAACGAAATCAGTGCCAGAGCCAAGAGGAATGGGCCAGAGATATAGCTGAGCAGATGGATTGATAAATGGCAAAGTTTGTGGTAGTTACAGTGCTTTACAGTGGGTCAAAAAAACAAAAACGGAATACTTCACTTAAACATTAACTATTTCATAAAATTAAGTGTTTTAGAAACAAATAAATTATAGATTTTTAAAGTTAGTATATAATTTCATGGCTTATAGTATTGTACCCACCAAAACTAGCTCAAAGATTGGATTTTCTTTGGTTTCAAATACCCATTTCCAACAGTCAAAATCCTACTATATCACCCTTGATTTGCCACGTCCAGTGGCATTGCTAGTGCAATTTGTGTGGCACTTGCAACGCCCATTTGAGAGTGATCTTTGTTTTTGGCCAACACCCGATGACATATGTGAGCAATTTCGCAGAGATTTGCGGACAATGCACTGGCAATTTTCCCAACCAGGATTCCAGACGAGCCTTTAAGGCTTTAAGAGAGAGCCCGGCCAGGAGCAGAGCAAAAATCGATAAAACGTATTTATATTCATAAAGGCCGGGCCTGACAAATACAAGCGATGGCGTGGAATTTAAAGTAGCCTGGTGGTCCTGGAACCGGCGCAGAGAAACCCACTTCGAGGGGGATGAGACACATTTTCTAGCGAGGATGGGCAACCTCTGTCTGAGGCATTGTTTATGTTTTCTCCGGTTTGGGCCCTGTTTAGAACCTGGATAGCTGCACGTGCCATTAACACTTAGTGGCAGAATATATAGATATTTGTGTGTTGTGTGGACAAAACAGATAACAAGACCGATTTCACCAGAAACTCAAAACACTCCAGCACTCCAGTAATTTCATAATTTTATCAACGGCATCAGCCACAAACATTGTCATGGACAAATAGTTCTCAATCTCGTATCTGTGGCAACAACTTGGCAAACAAGCTAAGGACTTGCTCTAACTGGTAATAAAAAAAAACACTAAGAAATAGAGACACTACTCTATTATTTGCGGAGTAACCAAAAAAAGAAAAAAAATAGAAATGTAAACTGTTCTGATTTGGTTCATATTTTCATTTTGGTTTTGTTTCGGGTTCAGGTTCAGATTCGGTTTCGGTTTCGTTTTCTGTTTCGGTTTCGGTTTGTGTTTGTTTCTGGGTTTGTTCAAAGCAAATAGATGCCAGTGTGGATATGTGGATATAGTCACTGATATACCAGAGATAATTCCCTAATTGCCGCGATGGTGAAATATGAAAACCAAAATAAGGCAAGGAACAAGGTCGCTCCTCCCCAGCGAGCAGCAGCTGCTGGCAACATAATTCAGATTCAGACGGGGGACTCCTCCGGCTATTAAAGAGTTGTTGTCGCATCAAGTATTTACTATTTGCCATAAAAAAATCTTCTCCGTGGGGCTAAATTAGTATAAAACGTGAACTTGAAATCCTTTGAGCACCGACAGCCAAATAAAAACACGCACCGAAGTCATAAAATGATCTTCCCAAAATAAAACGAAAGAGTCGACTCGAAACTAAAAGGTGCGAGCAGAGCAGAGCCCATAAAAAAGTGCAATCGTAAAAAATTATTACCTCTGGCCATACAAATACCCATAAATACATTTATATAGAAGCGACCGGGTATTGAGTGGGTGGCTTCTGACCATTAAATTGGCCAATAATTGAAAATCCAATTGCAACACTGCAGTCGAAATGTGGCAACCTGAGGCGGACGCGGAGGCGGAGTCTGGGTGGTGATGGAAATCCTGCAGAGCAGCAGGACCCGAATCACGTTGCGTGGCCATTATTTAAACAAGAGCGTAAACAATAACGACAACAGGACAACAGCAGGAGCAGCAGGAACAACAGGATAACAACAGGAGTGAAAATTTGTGGTCGCAACTGGCTGAAAAGTGTTGAAAATTTGGCTCTTTTCTGGTCAAATTATATGTTTTTGGTAACAATTAAAAGCTTTTAATATAGTAACTCTATATTTTCAATACTTTTAGGAAAATTTAAAAACTATTTTTGAAGTAATACAAAGATATTGAGTATCTTCAAGCAGGATACTCCTTTCTATGATAGCCAAAAATTGGCAACAATTCTAGCCAAAGTCGCACCTGCAGCAATCTCTTCCTTTTTATGTCCTGTGTGTGTGAGTTGTGTCAAAGGATAACTGCAGTCGTGCATATTTTAAATGCACACCACTTATGTGCTAAATTGTTTTGGCACGCAAATAAATGGCAGGACATCTGTGGCCAGGACGCACTGGGTTCACCTCAGTTCAGTTTTGGTGCAGACTCCAGTGCGAAGTGCAAAGTTGGCCGGGGCTGTTAACCCCGGGGGCCAGAGTTGAGTTTTCAGGGGTGACAGCCAACAAATCTCTAGGCGAGGGCAGACAAATCTGTTATGCAAATGAAAATGTTTGCAGGTAGGTTCTACGTCTGCAGTGTTTTCAGGTGAAAAATAGGAGGAACTCAAATAAAGTTGGGGCCTAAAATTTGTATTTTTGAAGAGTTTTCTTATGTGAGGTGCATCTGTAGGAAAGACTTCCTAACGGCAATTGAGTTGTCAAGTTGGCCACTTGGCTGTCCCTGTTTCCCGAAACCCCTATCCATCCCATATCCGTGTCCAAATTCTCATAACAACAAACACTTGACTCTAGAGCTCATATCGAATGACCGAAAATCGCGCCTGGATGTCTTCCCTTCCAGGGGGAAGTAAAAAACCAAGAGATGGAGTGTCGCTTTCGGCACTCCGCCAGAAGGGTGTTCAATTAGCCGTGACATGCGCACAAAATTGAAATTTGTTTAGTTGTGTCTCCAATCCGCTTTCCTGGGCCCTAGGTTTTCTGTTTTTGGGTTGTTCCCTTTGTAACGCTCTGGGAGATTATCCGCTAATGATTGCACAATGATTATGAATATGCATGAGGGCGAAACAGAGCGACAAGTGGCCAGGGAGTGAGCTTTTGGCCCGGAGCGTGAATGATTGCCAAAACGAATCGCATATTGAAATGACAACAGCTGCCGCTGACAGAGGCGGCCACAAAAAATATAGGAAACCCACAAAAGTGCCATGAATAGCAATGAGAATGTGGACACTTGTTGATGGCTCGGATCGGAGGGCATCGCCTCACCAATATCCCCCCAAAGTACGTCCTCCCGCCTGAGTTATGAGCCCACTAATTAGCTGTCAATGCGAGAGATGCCTCACACAAATTTAACTATAAATGGCCCACGAAATTGTCTGCTATTATACCTCAAGACGGAGCCGTCTCAGATCTGGGAGAAATGTTTTTCTTAGAAGTTAATAGATTGGACAAGAGGTCTTTAAAAATACATACTACATATATAATTTGATTGATTTTTTAAGCCCAAGCAAGAAAAGCAAGAATATTAACAGAAAATATATCAATTTTCAAAATAATTAAAAGCTGATTCACAAAATCAACCTCCATTATTCGATACTTACTTCTGAGTTTCTCGAGCGGCTCGTGCTTGGGCGTGTGCGGCGGCACCACCCCATGGTGCGGATGCTGCGAGTAGCCACCGACCAGGTCCTGGCCCGCGGCGGCGCTGTGGTGCAAGTGGCTAAGACTGCTGATGGGCATCAGGCTCGAGATGGCGGGTGAGATGCTGACGGACGAGCTGGAGTCGTGGAGGCTGTGGTGGCTGTGTAGGTGCTCCGTGCCGGAGGTGCTGCTGCCGCCGCCATTAACTGTGGAGCTGCCGGTGCTGCCACTGCTCAGGGCCGTGCTGGTGGTGGTGGCGCTCTCCGCCGATCCCGCCGAGCCGGCTCCGTTGGCCGTTCCCGCGCTCACCAGATCCTGCAGGCACAGGCCCGTGGACTCGGCCGACATCGCCTCCAGGCCGTTCAGCGCTCCGCTGACCACGCCCCCACCCCCATTGGCTATGCCGCCGGGACCGAGGGCGGTGGCCGAGCTGGTTACCACGCCCAGACCGCCTCCCCCCGCCGCACCACAACCGCCGGCGGCGGTGCGGTCCATGCCTAGATACGTGGGGAAAATGGTGGAGAAGCTCTGGGCGACAGCCTGGTGCGGCTGGTGGTGATGGTGATGCAGCGCGGACTGCTGGTGCGCCGGATGCGCAGGATGGGCGGGATGGGCAGGGTGCAGCGGCGGCAGGTGGTGGTTCCCGCCTGTGAACTTCGTCGTGACGACGTCCTTGAAGTGTTGCAGGAAAGTCGTCGTCTTGAGGCCGGTATCTTCCAACTGTGGTGAAAGCAAATCCAAGATGCAGCCGTTTCCAGAGCTCTGTGAGCTGAAAATTGAAATAGATATGATATTATTAGTAAAAAGACTTAAAAGAAACAACTGACTGGTTTGTTTGAACTTTTGAAACGCTTCTTCTGATATTACTCATATAAAGATCTGTGTTCCCCGATCTGCAGACCCGCACCTCTCTCCGAGGCTCAATTTAATTATCACTCGACTACCCGGTAGGCAAATCAAGTAGTAGGGAGTAGGGTACTGTGTTTTATCGCCTCCGTGCCAGTGCAAACAGTGAGCTTAACCCAAACACCAGCCGAATGGCAACTTAACACTCGACACGTCAAGGGGTTAAAGCCGCTAGCTGGGATGCTGTGGCCGTCGGACTGCTTCACTTGGCGTCGTAAATAGTGGGTGCTGGGAGAGAGACGGCAACTGGAGAATGAGTTGACAACCACCCAACCAACGACCCACCCAACCACCGACCCACCCAACCACCTACACCGCTATCAGGCAGCAGGGGCGATGATAACAGTCTTATCGATGTAAAATATTTACATTTCTGCGAGCATTTCTCTTGGCTATTATTATTGCACGTACACTGAGCGATTTTGGCAACTGGAAACTAGGAAAGAATAGAAATAGACTAGGGAGAGCGATAAACATTGTCAGGGCTGTGTCTAATAAATTCGTTAAAATAATAAAATCACAAAAAAGAGCGTATCAAACAGCAACCCAATGACAGTAGCACAAAAATAGCCATAAACGATCGTAAATCAATTAGCGAAAAGGAGAACACCTCTCCAGGTCTCCCGGTCCCGGTCCCGGTCCCGGTCTCGATATCGGGGAACTCTCCCTATAACCTATAAACATATATATATCAAGGTATATGCTATAGTCTATATAACGCTATCTGGGCAAACGAGGCAAAACGTATCGAATCGAAACGAAACGTTGCAATAAATGGTTATCTAATCTCAATCACAACAAACTAAAGGCATTCAAAGGCGAAACCTGAACTCGTTCTCGGTGTCGTTCTGGTTAAATTTCATAAATAAATCTAGCGGCAGCATAAATTCGCAGTTGAAGTGAATTTAATTAAATTTAATTGGAATGCTTTGGCTTGACTTGTCACTTTCGATTTCGCTTCGTTACGTTTTGTTTCGTTGATAATTCATGCTTGATAATGCCGCTTGATCTCCACTTGATCCCCAGTGGATTAGTGCGGCTGTAATATTAAATCCATTTGCGGTTGTTCAACAACAATAATACAACAATCGTACAATAACATATAACATCATTTCACTTGAGGCCAAATTTATGGGCAACTCTTGATGGGTGGGTCAGCCGTTGAAATGAAAAGTTGAAAAGTTTCTGCATTTATCTGTTTCTGCCACAAGTATCGTATTTATAACACTGTTATTGTTATTTGCTCTGGCTTGCGGCATATTTTCTGGCTAAATTATCTGCCGCAGTGTCTAATAAATAATTTGGTTCCCAGTTCAAAGTGCCAGCCGTCATTGCCATTGTTCCATCATTCCACCTCTAAACCAAAAATATTCTCGTCTCTGGTCTGCAGTCTCCGGCTTTCGGTCTCCGGTCCCCGGTCTCTGGTATATTTCGTGTGGCATTTCTGCTTTGTCATTTTATTTCAAAAGTGAGAATTTATTTACATAATGATTCCCTAAGACAAAGAATGCCAGAAATTATTTTATGCCACTTTATTGCCGCAGAGATCTCGCGGCTTTATGCTCCTCCATCGCCATTTGCCGGGCGAAGCGAAGGTGCCAAGATTCCGATGTTTTGCCAAGGCTTTCCACATGTTTTCATTTCTATTTAATTTGATTATTTTATACAAATTCAACGTTTAGTGGTTTGCCCAGCTCCGGGTACTCCGGCCATTCTGTGTACTTAGGTTTTTTCCATGCCTTGTTTGCCCCACAAAACGCACCCACAGATCTTAATTGTTCAGGTGACGTCAATGAGCCGGCGCTGCTTGGAGATTTCCCCCACGTTTTTGTTTTTATTTTCAGTCATTTTTTTGGCGAAATTCTGCCTGGTTTTGGGCCAAAAGCCCAGAGGCCCCCTTACGAGATGCCCACTAATCGGGTGACTCTTTATGGCGGCAATTCCACACCCGGAGCCGGAGCCGGACCCGGACCCAGACCCAGACCCGTACCCGGGTCTCACTCCGCCGTGATTTATGCGCGGCGTGAGAGCGAACAAAAGGGCTCAGTAAAGTTTAATTCGTTGTCCAACAATTGGTTTATTGGCTACGTTTATTGGCGGGCTTGGAGACGGGAACCCAGCCTGATCCTCCCTGGAAGCAACAGTGGAAAACATGCTAAACCAGCATCAACGGAATTGACATTGTCATTAGAATGAGATTAAGTTTTTATAAAAGTGTTTACCAGGAGGCTAATGTTTGCCATGATCTAATATTTAAGTTTTATCTGAAATTTTTAGCGGTTTGTTTCCATCACATAATTATTCAGTATTTGCTTTCGTTAATCTTTTTAACCAGAAACTTTCTTTTGTGATATCATCTTTCTATTTATTTAATAATTATAGTTTCTTGACACTCATTCAATGACAAACCCATCACATTTTCAACTAAATTCTTAAAATTTCTCTAAGGCTTAGCCACGCGAATCCTAAAATACATGTTTTCTTGCTTCATGAATCATTTTTGGGTTGGAAAGTATTTCAGATTTCGAAGTATATAATGAATATCAAAACAATCTAAGGATGGTCTCTCAAATTTATGGATCTTGTATCTCTAATTTAAATAAATAATATAGACAACTATATAGTCTTTCCTCTTCATAGAGAGATAGATTCTTACCTCTGCTTGTTTGGGGAGAAAATGAAATTAATCCACGGGGTGGAGGCCGTTTGATCGGCACCGGAAAAAGTTCCGTCGGTTTCCTCTATTCCAGAGCTCCTATCAAAGTCGCAGACCCTGGCGAACTTTCGGCTTTCTTCAGGAGCAAATGTCGTGGGCACAGGGCTATAAATCAGATTGCTTTCATTTCAATCGCATTGGCAGGTTAACACGAAAGAATCTCCGGTGATCTCTGGGAGAGGGTGCGTGGGCAGAGGCTATAAATCTCGGAAATCTGAATCGGATCCAGGTCCAGGTCCGTTGTCGGTGTCGGTAAGTGTTTAGTTTGGTGTTGCCAATGTTGTTGCAACAGATTGCTAATCAAGAGCAAAGCAGCGGCTTTTAATAGAGCCGTTTATAGTTTTCGCACACGCGGTTGACGTCGGCAGATCAAATAATAAAAATCACAGTGATTATGTTAGTGATTAATTTTAAGTAACTCGGGGATATGTTTTTAATGCGCCTTTGATGCCCGATGATGCCGGATGCTCTCGCTGATGTGGCTAACACGAACACAAACTCACACAACCACAAACACACAAAGGTCGGAATGCACTCGCGGGTCGCGACACTTTCTCTGATATGATTTGGCTTTCAATTCGATTTGATTCGATTTTAGTTTGATTTGTTTTTTGTTCTCGTAATGACTGACTGACTGACTGAGTGACTCACTGACTGACTGACAGAGTGAGTCAAAATCCAGGTCTGGCTTTTGCGGCTACTTAGTGTTTTAATAATTTAATCCGCCGCGTAATTAGGCTAAGTATCTGTATCTGCAGCGTTTGTATCTTGTATCTGAGTATCACACTGACTGACACTGACACTGAGCACTGCAAACGGAAGCAACGCGTCTGCACCCGTAACAGGACGTAGCTGAATTGAAAACGAATTCGAAAGCGTACGCAAAAGTATCTGTTGGATGCGTGTAGCGAGTATGGCACGGTCGCTGGAGGGGCGGAGTGGCACAGTGGCGTGTTCCTCTGCTGCTGCTGCTACGGCTGGCGATGGTCTTGGTGGGTTGGCTAACGGTAAACGTGGTGCTGCTGGCGACGAGAACTCGCGGACACTGAAAACAGAACGCCGGAATGTGCGACGCACCGCACCGCCAACTCAACGATATCGTATCGCCGCCGCATTATCTTATCTCTCTTTTTCGGTGGTGCCAGCTACCGCCTAACCGCCGGAGTGACACCGTGGTGTGAGTGAGATGGCTGCCCCACCAGCGAGTAGCGAGTGGGGGTGTGAGCGAGAAAGTGATGGGTTAGACACACCCCCAGAGCAGTCTCTCTCGCTTTCACTCACACCGCTTGGATGGCAGTGCGCCATTGCTGGTTTTGCGCAGCGCTCTCGCTCTCTCTCTCCCTCTATCTCCTTCACGTTCTTCGCCACCATCTCCCTTTCTTTCTCTTCCTTTCTCTCTCGCTTTCTCCCTCGGCACAGAAGGTACTCTTCTCTTGTTTATTATTTGGTCGCTCTCGAGGGTTTGATTTGTACTTTTGTGGGTCCTTTCTGCCTCACCTCCCTCCCAGCCCTCACAGCCAGCCCCCTCTACCGACGCCCCTGTACAATTGCTACGTGCTGTGTTCATAATAATAAGGCTACTTTTCTTTCGCTTTGCCCACTTTTGAGGGCTGGCTGTCTTTTTACTGGGTGTCAAGGGCGTTTTGTTATCCCATTATTCTGCGTTAGCCCGCCATTGTTGTTCCTTTTGGGCGTATTTTACCCTCCCCGTATCCGTCCCCGTCCCCGGGAGTCTCTCGATTGCGCACAAATAAATAAATAACTGCTCCTTTTGACGTATTCTCCCCTTTTGTACCCGTACCCCGGAGTGGGTATCGCTGTGTGTGCGTGTGAGTGTGCGTGTGTATCTTCTTCCCATGACTTCCCCCTTTTTTTGATTTGTTCGCACTGCCGCAGTTGCCAGATACAGATACATTCACAGATACAGATACAGATACTTTCCCGCTCAGCCAAAGGAAACAACAACAACAACCACAGCACAGCCCCAACAGCCGAGGCAGCAAAATTTATTAAAATTCACAACAGCTTCTGTGCAGTTCATAATTTTCGTTTTTATTTCGCATTTGCTTGCCCTTTCCAGGACTTTTATCCTGTGTGTGCGGGTGGGAGGGTGGCTGGATGGCAGGGCAAGGGTCAGGGGCATCCCTAAGAGAACAGCAGGCGGATGTAAATTATGCTAGCTTTATATCCTTTTACTTCACAATTGATATGCCAAGAAACTAATCAGAGGCAATATTCAATGGTCACGAAACCCGTGACTTATGACCCTTGAGGATTTCGGGGATAAAGATAACACAGAAAGTTCTTAAAACCAAATAAAACATAACTTTTATGATGAATATGTTTCCCGAGACTCTTCGCACTCTTCCATAATATTGATTAAATAATGTTTCGGGCAAGAGCACTCTAAACAGAAGTAGTTTATGTTTTGTTTTTAATTCCATTTATTATCTGAAAATCAAAATAAATAATACTTGAAATATAGGTTACAAATAACCAATTAAAATTACGTAAATATACCTGTAATGATTCCTAAAAAACTACATAGTTCTAATGACCTTAAAAATATTATTAAAGCGGCATCGAGTCTGAGATAAATTTCCCACATGCCACCCCATTCCCATGAAGTATCTCTCAGAACGTGCGACAGATATTGCCCAGACTACAGATATACTTCTAGTAATAATCGCCTTGAGCGGCGGCCCTCGAGAAACTAAAGCCTCTCGAGTCCCGCGGACCTTCTTGAGTTTCCGAGGCGGCTTTCCCGCTTTGAACTCGCCGTTACATAAATGGGGCAGAATGTTGAAGGGGCGGCGCTCGTGCGATCCACCCACTCAAAAAGGGCACAGGCCCGAGCCCACCTGAGTGGGTGCTCCACCTGCCCTGGTCCAAGGTCCAATTTGGCCAACTTTCACTGCTCAAAGGGTTGGAGGCCTCCGGGGAATTGTTCGGTTTATGATTATGCGATGTGATGTGACGCAATTACACGACGTCCTTTGGTCCTTTGGAAAGCTCCATAATCGGGCCTGGCTCTCCCATGGATGACACGATGGTTATTTTTGGGCCAGCGCTCCGGGATTTCACCAGCCAGGCCGTATTTCAATTATAAGGGCAACCGAAATTAGACTTTCGACTCTGCCGATATCGAAGGGGTGGCTGCTTGGGTGTTGGCAAAAAAATTCGCAGTATCTAGTACTGTTATCTGGGAATTGGTTCTGAAAAGAAAATGGCGTACTTATTCTCCCACCCATTTGGGGGCTACGTGCCGGGGGGACTGTATGCCATGGGGTACATCTTGAGTGTCGGATATAGAATACATTTGAGGGGACCAGTGGGGGGATGCCGTGGAGTAAACTCATCATCCTTTGATGCTGCCAACAGGAAAACTTAATGCCGAACATTCGAGCAGTCGCACGCACCTCAAGAAATTGAAATGCCAAGGCGCGCGAAGTGTCAGATCCGGAGAAATGTCCCTCCCCGCCCCCACATCATCGCACTCCCCTTTCACATTTCACATTTACATCCGCACACATTCGCGCCGTCACATTCTCCACCACCCCAAGGCACCAAGGCACTCGCAGTCGCCTTATTTTATTTTTTTCCTTCGTTTTTTTAAGCAACTACCAAAAAGTTCACAGGCAACGCCAGTCGCTAGTCGCCAGTCGGCAGTCGGCAGTTGAAAAGTTCAGAGCATTCGGAGCCATTGCTCAGTCGCCGAACTAATCCGGCCTAATCCCGAAACATGACGAAATGAAATACGATGGTGCGTAGGGAGATGCGACAACAACAAAGACGTTTTCCACATCCCATGCCTCTGACCCTGCCACTGCTGCTGCTGCTGCCACATTGCCACATTGCCACAGCCATTTCCCCGGCTCACAATCCCCAGTCGGCTGAACTAATTTTGTATGCCTTATGATGATGGTGGAAAACCACGCGGGTGGCGTTGCCGAAACCGGATTCTGGCAACTCTTTCGCAAAATGGCGGCATTGATTTCCCACCTCCGCATGTCCTTCGCATTCCCTCACGAAGAGCTCCCCGTCGCTGCCTTCTAGCGTTTCCACCACTCCGAGCTGTCCTTAAGGACGAAGTCAATTTTCAGGATTTGCGGCCAGTCTTACATTCCTAAGCGAAAAATCTCTCCGTTTCTCTATGGAAAGCACTTCCCTTCAAGCAGTCAATAAACTATACAAGCACACAGGCACTGAAAGAATTTATGAATAACATTTCAAAGGATATTGTTTAGATATAGAAAGGTTTATAATCTTAGGGAAGTTCTACATTCCAAAGACAGGACATGGATTTCTCTGGTAAAAAATGTTTAAGAACCCTTTAAGCCTCAAAACCGAACCAAACAAAAAAGAGAACCATCAACATTAATAAAATATCTTCTTGTGTAGGGTATTAGGTTGCGTGGCATGTCCTTGTTGACATTGCCATTGGACTGTGTCACACATACGAAGGATATTCGCAGTCCTCCTGCCAAAACAGTCACCTACAGCTCAATCAAACCGCCAAAATAAATGACGCTGCTAATTAATAAAGGCCAGGATAGCATCCGCAGCCAGACAGGACATCGAGGAACCCGACTCGCCCGACAATCACGACCACGTAGACAGTGCCAGTGAGGACGCATATCGATTTAAATTAATTTCTGTTAGAGGATGCTCAGGCGAAATCCTCCATTACCGTAAAGTACTTGTAACCAAGTCAGAGGCAAACGGGAAAAAACTCCGGAAAGGAAGTGGATAGAAGGTGGAAGGAGGTTGTCCTGGTGGACGGGACAGGAAAACAAATTAAGGGACACAGATCGACGCACAGGAAAGGGCATAATTTTTTTGGGAACCTGCAGAAATATGATGACATCTGTTCCGTGCGGCGACTCCTGGGCACAAGGCACAAGGCACATCGATTGCTGGCCGATTTATGCACGGCACGTGGAAAAAGGAGCGGAAAGTCGAGCCGGGAAAAACGGGATTGGAAACCAGGAGCGAAAAACTCACGCACTCCGCTCTGCCGAACATTTTCCTGTCCCTCCTCGCTTATCTACGACCATTTAGAGCTGCAACTTGGAAACTCGCTGATAATTTCCTGCCCTCCGATTGGTTCGTTTTCCCAGCACTCGCTGGTCTTTGGCCACGCCCCGCGATTGTGAGCCATGGCCAGAGGGCGTGGCAGGGCCAAGAATTCCGTTTCCGTTACATGCGCACACGCACTTCCCCAGGATAACAGCGAGAGCAGCGTGGAGGAAGGACTTCCCCTCAGGACTGTTGCACTTCCGCGATTTTTGGGACACTTTTTGGAACGTTTTTGGGACTTGATGAGGAAATCAGCTGTTCGGAGTGGATTCCCTGGTAATTATGTCTTGATTTTATGCGGATACTTTCCCCGGGGGAGGATGAGAGACTCTGAGATGGGAATTGGATACGGAGGATTGGGAGCAACCCAAAATCAATTAGAGCTCCTGCGGGGGAATAAAAAACCATGTAAAGGGGAAGGATTTCAAGTAATAACATTTTAAATTAGTGAAGGTGACTGTAAAGGATATGTAAGTCCTTTACAAGCATTAAATGTATTAATGATTAAGCATAATTTTCTTAACAAAATTATATCTTTCTATCTTTAATTGTATTGTTATACAAGATCCTTCAGAACATTAACCGAAAGTCTTTTGACAGAGAATCCTCTTCAACTTTCTATTATTTAAATTCTCAAAAAAATAGCTACAAAGTGCCAAGCCATATTTGTTCTATATTTCCGGTATTAACTAACCCAATTCCCTGAATATTTGTTTAGTTTTCTACCCATTTTCGGTTGTGCAACCTTGTGGCGGTGGCACTTCAAAGCCGTGGGATCCTAGCCGATCAAACCACCCACTAAATGGCCCGCCTGCTTCCCCAAAATTCCACCTCCACCACCACCACGACCATCGAATACGGAAGACCCGAGTGGCGTAGTGGGAAGTAGACGTTCTTTCAACTCTTGCCGCCGAGTCGCCTCTACAAAAGGGCCGACGACAAATGATCTCGGCCGCGTAATGGAATCGAAATCGAAATTATCGCGCCCTATTAGCCATTTTATCGATTCTTCATCGTAATGACGCAGTTTCCGTCTGCACCTAATTAATTAATAAATCACGCCGCCGAAAGCAACAAAGGCAGCAAAGGCAGCAGAGGCAGCAAAGGCAACAAAAGCAACAGTTGCCACATCATCAGCCAGAAGCTGAAGAATTCTTATCACCTGGCTGAGGGAGGAGGTGCTGGTTGGGTGGTTGGGGGCCAAGGTAATCCATCAACTTTTTTGGGAAACGAGCGAAAAAAAGAATGAAACGAACGAGCGAGAAAAACTAACAAAGCAAATGCAGAAGGCACATCACAGACACCGCCGCCCATGTCGAAAAGTTTGATTTTTGGCTTTTTATGCGCATGGATTAAAATGGGGATTACAATATCAAAATGTTTGCTTATGATTTATAGCAGCCGAAAGACAGCAGCCGCAGTAGCAGCCTGGCTGGCAGTGGGTGGCGGTGGGTGGCGGTGGGTGGCGGTGGGTGACGGGCACCGAGCGGTGGGCTGGGACTCCCACTGACAGCAGGAGTGAGAGCGTGAGTAGGAGTCGCCTGACTGTGTCGTAGTATATTTACCCGTAGAATTCATAACCGATGTCACATAAGTGATCCACACACTCTTACACGCAGAAAAAAATATCAAGAATTGACACATTTTTATCCCGAGGCTTTTCAATTAAGACAACGAGACTTAAACTGCAAAATAGTCAAGATTAATGTCATTTTTATGTGGTAAGCCTTAGATATGCGTCTAAAAAATAATGATGAATTATGCAAATATGATTTTCAATCATTTGAGCACAAGGAAGATGGGATCAATGTCGGTTTGAGACACTAAATAGGCACCCTTAAAGGATTCCAAAGAATTTAAAAAAATACATTTTTAAGTCTGAATAATCTTTGGCAAAAGGTGGTATATAATTCCATTCAGAATCATTTTTTCGAGTGCTTCCCCTACATTTTCCGATCCATTCCGACTCCGATTCCTTGGCCATATGTCCGATTAATCGCTCCGCTCGGTGGGGAACGTGAGAATTATTGGACTGCCTTAGTCCGGTGGTTCAACTGCAAAGCCCGGTGGATCAAAACGGCGGCTTCCCCGACCAGGTTCCGACGTTGATGTAGCGGAGCGGTAAGAATGTGTGATTACAGATTTATCCATCACACTCGGAGGCCTTTACCATATTCCATATTACATATTCCATATTCCGTGTTTTGGACAGGCAGGTGCCGGGTTTCTGGTTTCCCATTCTCACGGCTACTCCTTCGGTTCGCTTGTGTGCTCGCGGATTAAAAGATGATGTCTTGGCCTAACTACTGCCCTCCAGAGGGGGGATTTCTTTTCCCTAAATTCAGGTATTGGGGGTGGTGATAATGGATATTCCACTCCCACGCTAGCGAGCCAACCTCAATGTGTGGACGGTGTTGTGGCCAGATCAGCTGTTGCATGGAACTGGGAGTTATCTTGTTGACAGAACATAAAACCCTGGTTCGAGGTGATAATCCCCTAGGAAAACAGTTCTATAAAGTTCTCAGGTTCCCCAGATGACCTTTCCTCGCATAACCTTGACCCATTTTGAGTTTTAGAAATAGTTACTCATTGAATCCTTTGCCAAAGTTTATGGATTTCGAAGGAGTCTCAGAAAAAGTAGGAGATCCCTTCCACTTTGGCAACTGATTTATGTCCCCCATCACGGTTATAGGGAAAGCGGAGATTCGCAATACTCTGACATTTGAATACGCGTGAGCTCTTTGTTATTTTTATATTTTCAAATTAAAAAAGCAAAGGAAGAGATGTATCCGAGGGGGTTGTCTGCCGGATGACAAAATTGTACTTGCCC
Organism: Drosophila merina; assembly: GCA_035047645.1. Lineage (NCBI taxonomy): Eukaryota > Metazoa > Arthropoda > Insecta > Diptera > Drosophilidae > Drosophila > Drosophila merina. The sequence goes on from JAWNPH010000002.1 coordinate 27,861,485, forward strand.
CGGTGCCAGAGGGTTTGTCATCCTCGCTGGCTGAGGCTGGGGTGGGGCGCGTGAGAAATCCTTGACACGCGCTAACGCTTTCAAAATGCAAAAATAAATAATTTCAATTTAAATTCCTTGTTGTTTTATTTCTGTTTTCTTTTCCAGTGCTTTATTATTCTTCGAGTGCCTGCCGATGCCTGGTGGTCGGAGGTTCCATTGTATGTGGAAGTGAAACATAAGTTTTCCTTCTGTTTTTCTTTCGAATTCGTCTGGTTTTTACATGGGGGTGTGATTCGAATATGAATATATATTTCCTCCCTTTTCATAATTTCGGGGTGTCCAAATTAATTAGATTTTTCTATTATAATTATGCAAGAACCTTAATCATATTAGATATAAGATATTTTCGAATACCATTTCAATATTATTAACTCTATAATGTTTCGATTGACTCATGCTGATTCTATGAGTGGCATCCCCAGCTGATTGCCACCCACTTGTGGTAGATGGTCATCCAACCTTCGGCTGTCTTTAATTTCGCAATTAAATGCTTAACTTTTACAGCCCGCGGTAAGCCAGCTGCAAACTAGCAACTGCCAAACCGGCTACTGTATGCTGGGCTCTGTTTTTATTATTATTGTTTATTATTGGCCTGTTGCAGTTTCGTCCATGAATGGCCTATCGCATTTGGCAGCTCCCCTCGAAGTCCCGAGGCCCCTCGACCACAACACTCCTCAGCTGCCTCAACTTCCAGTGGGTGGCTATCAGTAACCGACTGAGGCTAAGCCAGCTTGTCAATTTTGTATAAAATTTATTATTTTATTTGCGTCAGGTTTGCCTGTTTTTGTTTTGTCACTTTTCAGACGCTGTTCGGGTCGCAGCGAAATTATTTACATTTTGCTGATTGCGACAGTTTTTGCATTGCCAGTGCTCGGAGGTTTGCCAGTCATAAAGCGAACTGTTTGCCCTCGACTCGTACTCGGCTATACATATAGGGGACTATACTATATATGCTATATATCTGTAGCTGTATCTGTAGTATCTGTATCTGTAGTATGCCGTGGAGAGTGCCATAAAAGTTGCATTGCATTGCACGCAATCGACAGAAGAGCAACAGCCACAAATGTTTGCTCAATTTACGATCGCAGTTGCTGTTTGTTAGTTTGTTTCTCGTTGATTGTTGGCTGTGGTCGTCCGACTCCGAAAATGGCCAGGGTCATTGATTTGGCAAAGATCGGATATCAAATATCCCCCATTCGAAGCTTCGCACTAATCAAATTAGGCAGCTGATTGTCGGAAGGTTTCACAGTTGATTCATGGTCATATGATGATGTCGCACGGCGACGACAGCCCCCGGACATTTCATTGACAGCTCTTTAAAAAGCACACTCGTGAACAATATATACGCTTTCAGCACTAAAAGAAAGAAATAAATACATACAAACGAACTAATAGATAGGAAAATAGAGGCACTTGCAGAGGGGAGTGCTGGATTCCAACTTGGCAACGCTGCGTATGAGTAATGCGGGGGCAAACTTGGCAACGGCTATGGCTATGGCTATGACTATGGCTATGGCAACGGCAAATGAAGCAACAAAATTCAGCAGCAGCAGCCGCAGATTAAGAACCTTTTAAGGGGATTAATGATTTTAATTTTTTCCGTGCATTCTGTTTGCCTCGTTTCCGTTTTTCTACCACCATTTTTCCATCGGGGCGTATAAACTTAATGACTGACTTTGCAAAAAAAAAAAACGAGGACGGAAATGAGCTGAAAGTTAAGTTCCATAAGAAGGTGTATTACAATAGAGATCATTTAGGCCATGGTGGATCAAGTTATAAGGCACAAAGCTCATTTTTACTATTTTAAATTCCATTTTTTGCGATTGATTCTGAAAACATTTATTGTTTTAAGGTAGAGTTAAAATTTATCGAGTCATTGAGTCAATTGAGTAAATAGGTATAATTTTAGAGAGGGATTTTAAATATTTTCAACTATTATGATATCCTGGCATTACAAAATCCTTAGTTTCCATTATAAAGAGTATCTTACCTTCGACACACAATATATAAAAATTTCTTGAATTTTTTCTGGCACTCTGTGAGCTGCTCCTGGTTCACGTTGCCGGGACATTTGTTTGCTCAGCCACTGCCAATGTTCTGGCAAAATGCCAGGCAAGGACATGTATGGACCGATCGCTCCCAGCTCCCGGCTTCCGTTTCCGTTTCCCCTTGACTCCTCTCCCCCTCGTTGGCCTTTCGTTTTCATTTTGTTTGTTGCGCGCATTAAGCTAATTATGACCAAATAAAATGAGGCGAAACGAAACGAAACGCGCTCTCTAAGCAAACAGGATATATCCTGGATCCTCTGTTGCATGCCAGCACTTAACTTTCCATGCCCTTCTCGCCCCGTTTTGTCCTGTGGTCGGATTTTTTGATTGTTTTTCAATTTTCTGCATTGTTAAACTTTTGCTTCCCATGTTGCGCCTTGTTTAATTTGCCGCCTGTGGCACGTGACACTGGCGTTGGCAAGTGCACGTGTCCTTGCCCGAATGAGGAGCACACCAGTTGAAAATCAGGAACTTGGAGGCCTTTCGCTGGCAGCAGCTGGTTAATGGCTGTTGCCTTTGGCAAATATTTTGCTTGTGCTACAACCAAATCAATTTTGTATGCTCACCCAAATGGAATACGAATGCGACGATGTCCTTGCACCACCACCCACTATCCTGTCCGCCCCCCCGAACTCATGCCATTTCTCGGTCACGTGTCGCAGCAGTCGCGCCTCTTTCGCTTTGTCTGCTAATCTATCAAAGCGTTGGCAGCAAACCAAATTGAGTTTGTTTGGATATCATTTCCATTGGCCAGGACACGAACTGAGGTCCGGACCCTGGACTCCGGACTGCGGACTGAGTCCTCCGGATGCTACCTGCCACAAATGCGGATTGAGTTTTCTGCCACTTGTGGCCCGCTTTCAGTATTTTTCCTTGAATGCACTGAGAAAATTACTTAAGGATTTCTTATTGTATAATAAGGGAAGTATAATTTTAGAACTATTCTGTTTTTAATATATTTTTACTAAGCGTAACTTTACATATAAGCTTATACATTTTTCCTCTTCCAAAACATTAAACCTATTTATTTAGGTAAACAAATTTATAGTTTAATATTTTAAATACCACAAATGTTTGTTTAATATTTAAATTTCTTTCAATGTATTGCCTCGATGTTCCCACAATTTCCGGGCGCGTTGACGTCAATCAAATTAGACGCATCCCATAGCGTCCCTGGGTCGGCGAAAGTTCACACATCAAATTATGTCAGGGGTGGGTGCAGGTCTCCCTGGCCTCCCTTCCCTGAAACCACCTCATCCACCAACCCTTCGGACCAACCCACGACGTTGCTAACTTGCGATTTGCGTTTGTAAATGTTTTTCTAATCAGATTTGTGTGTTCTATCCACCAGGGAGTACAATTTGTTTTGATGTCGACGGAGCAATCCGTTTAAGTGACAACCGGGGATTGGGACCGCATAGTTGGGAGTTCTCATAATTACTCAAGGCTGCCGGGGGATAGCATATGCTGAGGGCGGGATTCGCCGGAAAAGTTTCCGGCCAACGATATCCGTTCACATGACACACTTTACCCAACGGTCACCGGCCAAGTGGCCAAGTGGCCAATTGGCCACAATTGTGATCGATTGGTTTTAAAGTCTGGCCATAAACTAGAACAAACAATAATCGCTGACATTGTAAATTAATAAACTCATATATAAGAGTGCAACTGCGTTTGCAACTGCAATTGCGATGGCAATCGATTTATTGCCACAATTCGTAAGTGTTCGCAAGTGGGTGAGTTTTTTGCCAGCACCACCAGACGTTGATAGACACCAGATATTGATGGGTATCGTCATGATTTCAGGGCCACAACTATATTTTGCACCTTCGGTGATCGCGTTTCCCTTTCCCGGTTCTTGTCGCTGCTCGGGAATTACATTTTAAGCCCTTTTGCGTTCCGTGGATTTTTATTGCATTTGCCAAGATTTCGCCATTCTAATTGATTGTCTGGCCATTCTGGAGGAATGGAGGACTCGTAACCCTAGTACTCAGTACCCAGTACCCAGTGGCTGCTTATCTTCGCCCGGTTATCGATCTAGCTATCTGGCTATCTATTTTTGCTCCGATTCGAGTTATCTAACGGGAAATATGCGCATAATATCCATTTAGATATACATTTAACCAATGGCCGACCGCCACCAGACCAGCCACTGCCCCATTTGTTAGCCCGGCGCATTTGTTTGTGCATTACAGGCCGTAATCACACTTAAGTTTCCCTTAAGCTCTGGCGCCGCTCCATTTTGCAAAAAAAAAAGAGGAAAAAAAGCCCATCTAAGAAATATGTTGGAAAATATTATGGAAACGTGTACCAAGTCAGGAATGGCGCCGCTTATTATCGGAGATATTTTATCCATGAATTATATTCCTTCCTGGGTTCTGTGGTCCAATAAAAATTGTAAACAAAAATTATAATTGCACATATTAAGGAAAATATTCCAATTGTTTAATCGATTAGGAATAGCTCTTAGCGAAAATATATTAAGGTATTAAGAGAATAGAATAGATAGAATTTAATAGAAAGAGCAGCTATAGAAATTAGTTATATACCTCAAATATTAGGAGGTTATTTACGGAGACATTAAGCTATTTACATTTAAAAACTTATTTATATAAATTATAATTTGTGACTTTTGTTTGAATGATCTACTGCTTCTTGAAGTCTGTGAACCGAATCTATAAATATATGTCCCTAAGTGCTCCAATTACTTAAGCTAAAGTCTGATCAAGTCATACATTTTTAAGGATTTTAAGGTTTTACTTGGCTTCAGCAGCTTATAATATATAACAACTAGTTGTTCCCACCAATAGCTAAACATGATTTTGGCGCCATGTTGGGCTTCGCTGTGGACGTGGAGGCATGTTCGGGCTTTCTCCAAGACTTTTTGCGCTTTCTGCGATGAATCCCTTACGATTTTGGCTTTGGAGCAGCAGATCACAAGCAAAGAAAGGCATTTCGATATCTCTCAGATTAGAGTCATTCGGAATCCAGTGTTCTTGCTTGTGGTTTGTTTTCATAGCTTTGAGGCGTTTCTGCCAATTCCTCTTTCGTTTGGATAGCGTCTTGATCAAGTAATGCTACCAATTCTGGATCTTCCATAACCTTTCCTTCCTCTAGCTTGCTGGTCTTCGACGTCAAACTCAGCATTCATATTCTTTCACTAAGAGCAGCGTTGCCCCTCAAGATCCATCGAAAAGACGAATGTCAACGATTATTATATATCGTTTTCAATCGATTAATATCCATCAGCAATTCCCCTAGAGCGATCGATTGAAAAGCGGTGGCAACAAAGTTGTACACCACTTTAGCACGATCATATTGTGGATAAAATGTCATCCGTTCTTCCATGGATAATACCTGTTCCACTGAATTCCTTTTGTTTTGGGTTCTTCCAGATTATTTGTAGCTAAAAACAACATTACATAAATTTATTTATAATAATTGGAACGAGGGCATGGAAATAACAGTCTTTGCCATAAAGAATTCGATTTTTAAAGAAGTATTCATCGCAATCGAGTTGTAGATCGATTCAAAAACAGTCGAATTGAACGTCCATTTAACGATGTCCTCCTGGCACGACACGGAAATCCCTCCAAATCCATCTTTTATTAAATTAAGGATATAAATGACTCAACGAATTTAAACTTGGAGTAAAATTCCTTAAGAGGTTATTTCCAATCAAAATTTAAACACATTCAAAGTTTTATTACATCTGTCCATTCGATGTAAGAAGTTAACATTAATTTGATCGATTTAATTAAAATGATAAATATTTGTTTCAGAATAGCCGTACGCTTAGGAAGTAAATCGGGCAGGAGTTCATATTGACATCATACTCTATTTGTCTAACATGTCTAACGTGTATCAATTATAACCTTTATATGGTTGTTTTTAAAACTTAAACAGGTTTATTATTTAAACTGTTTATACCTTTTTTTTGTATTAGAGTTATTAGAGAAAGATAAAAACTATATTGAGGTATTAAAATGGTAAATTGTGCGTGTCGGGTTAAAAATAACTTTATCCACAATAAGATCACGCTAATATAAATAACTTTATAGTAAACTAATGTAGAAATCAGTTTCAGTTCATATTTTGGCTACAAAAGCCCCTTAAAGTAGAGATGAAAAATAAACGAAATTAGGTTTCAGAATTGATTTTAGTTTTCAGTAAAGCACTTCGGTTTTGCTGATTTGGAACACTTCTTTTTGAAGTCGAAACACCATACTAACTAATAATTACCAATTCTTAAAACGAAGCTGTATAAAATTCCAGTTTCCGAATTGAACAGATAAAATATTTAACATATCAATATAAGTTTCTATACTTAATCAATTCTATAGCTATAAACCGAAATATGTTTCGGTTAATGTTAAAATATTTCCCCAAAAGTTTTGAATTGTTCTTCCAAACGCAAAGCTTAAAACCAAACACTTGTTACTATTACTTACATTTTTGAAAATGTCCATAACTTTATATGGTATTAAAATAAAAATCATCAACTTAATGGACCGTAAAGAACCATTAACAGCAGTTGATAGATGTTGATCACAAGCCAAGCTATTAAAAATAAATATTTTATTTATACAGATTTTTTGAACCCTTTGCAGCGAGTCTATTTAAGCAGCCCAATAACAGAGCCATCAATAATTAACGTAACTTGAAATTAATACACTTATTTGTAAGCAAAGTACCAGCCTGTCTCATTTATAATCTAAAACCCTATAAAAATATCCATGAAATAATCCGACAAAAGATTTAAATCGATATACAATTATTAACATTTTAAATGATCCGTGGTAAGTCGAGTCGAAAAAATCGAGTTTTAAACCAACTCTCACTTCTCGAAGTCTATGGACATGAGAAGGATGACTTTCATTCGACGGATACTGTGGATTTTCCTCTTCGTCAAGGCTGTAAAGATTACGTAGATTATATTAGTCAAAAAGACTTAAAATTCAATTCAAATGATTGTAGACAAAATGTTTGGTTGAGTTCACCAACGTCAAGTGTACCTCCCCGGATCAGGAGAATGTCAAATTCGAGTATTGCTACTTGAAGTCGATGAATCGAACCTACAAGTACATGTCCCTAAACGCCATTCTCTACAAGAAACCGGTCTCTAAAGTAAAAGTACGATCTGGACTAATAGAGTTTAATGAATTTACAATTAATATTCACATTTAATTTTAGGTAACATTTGCTTTACTTAAGAAAATTAGTGGATACAGGCCCTTTCTGTACAATATTACTTTGGATGCCTGTAAAGCGATTCGAAATCCCAATGCAAACCCAGTATATGCCTTCTTTTATGGCTTTTATCGTGATTTCTCCAACTTGAATCACACCTGTCCCTATGATGTCAGCCCACTAATCCATCATCTCAGAGATTATTTATTTAATAGTTCTATTTTCAGCACGATATAATTGTCGAGAAGTTGCCCATCAGCCACGTAGATAATCAGTTTTCCAGGATCCTGGCCTTCCCCAATGGAGATTATCAATTTTTCACAGATTGGTATATTAAGGGAATCAATGTGGCTACTGTAAGGCTTTATTTCAGACTTTATTGAGATTTTAATCGGATTGATTTTTGAATGTTTACTTTATATAATTTGCTGTTCACACTTTTTTATAATATATTATCGTTTGATTTTATAAAAAATTGTTTAATCAGGTTTATTCTTAAGCTTATGAATATTACATCAGTTACAAAGTTTAATATAAACTAGTCTCTATCTTTGAATCGAATTGAAGGGAGTGGTACGAGTGATACCCGTTCCCGGGGATAAGATTCTCAATCACGGGGCGTGATCTTCACCCGGAGGCCGTCCTTGGGCCGCAGAATGAGCTCGCCCAGGAGTGTAATCTTTTTTTAACCCTTTGTAGCGAGTCTATTTAAGCATTATCAATACTTAATGTATCAATAATTAATGTAACTTGCAATTAATATACTTATTTGTGAGCAAAGCACCCAGTACCAGCCTGTCCCATTTACAATTTAAAACCCTACAAAAATATCTATGAAATAATCCGACAAAAGATTCAAATCGATATACAACTATTAAAATTTTTAATGATCCGTGTTATGTATTTTGCGAATTAATTGTTTTAAGTACATCGAAAAATCGATTTTGAAACCAACTCTCACTTCTCGAGGTCTATGGAAGTGAGAAGGATGACTTTCGTTCGACGGATACTGTGGATTTTGCTCTTCGTCAAGGCTGTAAAGATTACATAAATTATATTAATCAAAAAGCGTAAAATTTATTCCAAATGTTTTTAAATGTTTTTAGACAAATTGTTTGGTTGAGTTCACCAACATCAAGTGTACCTCCCCCGATCTGGAATATGTCAAGTTTGAGTATTGCTACCTGAAGTCTGTGAATCGAACTTACAAGTACATGTCCCTAAAAGGCATAATGTACAAGAAACCAGTCTCTAATATAAAAGTACGATCTGGACTAATAGAGTTTAATGTGTTTACAATTAATATTCATATTTAATTTCAGGTAACATTTGCTTTACTTAAGAAATTTAGTGGATACAAGCCCTTTCTGTACAATATTACTGTGGATGCCTGTAAATCGCTTCGAAATCCCAATGCAAACCAAGTATTTTTCTTCTTTTATGGCTTTTATCATGGTTTCTCCAACTTGAATCACACCTGTCCCTATGAAGTCAGCCCACTAATCCATCATCCTAGTGAATATTTATTTAATAGTTTTATTTTCAGCACGATGTTATTATCGAGAAGTTGCCCATCAGCCACGTAGACAATCAGTTTTCCAAGCTCCTGGCCTTCCCCAATGGAGATTACCAATTTTTCACAGATTGGTATGTCAAGGGATTGAATTGGGCTACAGTAAGGGTTTATTTCCGACTTTATTGAGATTTGAATCGGATTCAATAATGTTGTTATCTGTTTGTGGTTGATTTTGGAATGTTTACTTTATATAATTTGCTACTAACACTCTCCCTGCACTTTGGTTTAATTGATTCAAGTTTAATTTTATAAAAAAATTGTTTAATCAGGTTTATTCTTAGGCTTATGAATATTACATCAGTTATAAAGTTTAACATAAACTAGTCTCTATCGCTATGCTATCCGGTTAATCCTAATTATTTACATTATATGCACTTTGGATCGAATTGAAGGGAGTGATACGAGTGATACCCGTTCCCGGGGATAACTTTCTCAATCACGGGGCGTGATCTTCACCCGGAGGCCGTCCTTGGGCCGCAGGATCAGCTCACCCAGTAGTGTGAGGTCCTCGCGACGGTCCACAGCCTCGATCTTGTACTTTCGCAGCACCGTGGAGATCACAGCCTTCTCCTCCAGGATGGCGAACTTCTGGCCAATGCAGTTGCGGGGTCCGGCACTGAAGGGAATGTAGGCGAAGGGATGGCGTCCGGCGCAGTTCTCCGGCAGGAAGTTGTCCGGATTGAACTGCTCCGGCTTGGGGAAGACGCGCGGGTTGCGGTGTAGGGCATAGGTCATGATAATCGCCTGTGTTCCGGCTGGCACAAGTTTTCCACCTAAAAACAAAATTCATATTCGATAATAGAGGAACGAAATTAAATATTGCTAATTAATCCTTTTGGAGCCTACCAATATTCACGTCCTCGCCCACCATGCGAGCCATCATCGGTACACTGGGGAAAAGGCGCAGCGAGTCCTTAATGCAACACTCCAAATAGCGCATGTCCAGAAGGTTTTTCATGCTGGCCGGAGTCTCCTTGTCATCGCCAAAGATGGAGTCCAACTCCTCCACCACTTGCTCCTGGTACTCCGGATGGCATCCCAGCAAGAACAGGGTCCAGGAAATAGCAGCCGAGGTGGTGTCATGGCCCTCGAACATGAAAGTATCCACTTCCTCGCGAATGTCCTCCTGTTAGGGAAATTAAATTATTTAATCAATTTCTGATTTTGTATAATAAAAAATTAAACTCACATTCGAGAGCACTGTGCCCTCCTTGGAGGCATCGATCAAGAGGTCGAGGAAAGCCAGACGCTTCTTTTTGCCCAAATCATCGTAGGCATCGGGGGCATTCTCGTTATTATTGTTGTTATTTTCCTGGAGAAGAGCCAGTTCAGCTTTGCGTTCTCGGATTACCATGTTTGAGAATCCGTGCAGGGTGTTTATATAGCTTTGGTGGAGTTTGTAGTCAGAGGTCAAGCGGAAAATGAGATCGCTTTGCAGCCAAATCTTGGCCTGCCGACTTTGGACAATGGAACCGATGCTGAATAAAAGGGTAATTAATTATTATGTATTTTTTTTTTTAAATAGTCATAGGCTTTTCATGATTGTTGGTTGTATTTATACTCTTTTTCCTATCATAATTTATATCGCAAATTATTCTCCGTGTATAAAGTTATTAAAAACGGGTGTTGGGCGGGGAAAGTGTTGCGTTAAATTGAAAGTTAGTCATGTGTTCAATGGGAGTGTGTTCTATGAGGCGTGGCCGGGGACTGGGAGTGTGAGATTGGTGTTGATGCTGTCTGTTATCAGCTCCGGAGCACTTCAAGCATCCCATTGACATCTTAATCTCGCATATTTTGCGCTTGGACGCACTTCGCCACCCCACTCCCGTTCCCGAGACACAAAGGACATGGCGGAGTTGGGCGGTAGGTAGGTGTGGCAAGGACATGTGTATCTAAAGGGGTGTCTCATTCCCTGACAGCTGTTCTGACAGCTTTCGATATTAAACTGCTGCCACAGAGCTGATAACTCGTTGCGTTGCCAATGTTGAAGAGTTGCAGGTGTCATTTATGCTACAATTCCCGGTGGTAATCAAATTTTGTAATAAATTATATTTAAGTAGACAGACATCAAATAATTAAAGCTTAGTAAATGAGATTTTGCTTCAACTGGAATATTCCTTCTTCCAATATCCCTCATAAGTATGCTATAGACCTTGCGCGGTTACTCTTGTGCAGTTTTTTTTAAAAATTCATTGCATACTTTTAGGCGAACTTTCTTTTAGACTTTTTTTGTTCCAATTGAATTAAGTTTAAAGTTTATGTTTTTTAAATACAAAAGTAACAAAATGAATAATATATATGCTTATATATTAAAGTATTTAATTTTCTGTGTAACATGGCTTCTTCTCTTCCTTCTTCATTTATTTAAATATCCGTAGTTGACTATTAAGAGAAATGTCTTATGCCGCCAAATAACCAATAATTTTGCTCCATATTAATCAAAAATTTTCAAACATTGGCGTGGCACGAAATCGCCATAAGGCGTTAGTTTTATGAGAATGACTTTGTAATTGAATCTATTTTCGAATAAATCGAACTGACTCCTAAATGTATAGGAAATGGCTTTGAATAATGCCATAAGCAATTTGGACCGATATTGACCGAAACTAATTTATTTATAAATGTCTTTGGAATTAAATTTTTGTGCAGCTCCAATTACTTGGGGAGTGGGACAACTAAATCTTGAATATTTCAAAACTCAATCTAAACATCGATCGCTTACCCGTATACCGCCTTCACGTATTCCGACTCGCTGTTGCTCTGGGCGTAGATTCTGCGACCCATGGCGGTCTCTGTGGAAATGAATGACGTTTGCAATTAGCGACGACTCAGGGAAATGGTCACCCGAGACCGAGAGACCGAGATAATGGAAGCGCATCCAAGCCCTGGCGACATTGGCACTTACCACAGACAATATCCAAGGTGCAGAGCGTGACGTAGGGGAACAGGTTGAACGCCTCGCTGCCCACCTCGACGGCCAGTTTTCTGGCCAAAACAGCGCTCTGCTCGTTGAAGACGTCAATGAAGTCGTCCAAGATTTTGAAATGGAAGGCAGGTGTCAGAATCTGCAAGGAAAGGAGGGTAAATAAGAATTTAATTCAGAGGATATATTTCACTTACCTTCCTGCGGGAATGCCACTTGCGATCGGTGCTGGTAAGAAGACCCTCGCCCAGCCAAGGATGCAGATAGTCGTAGTCGTGGCTCTTGTTCACAAACTTCTGGCTGTTCAGTATGGGCTGTGGAAATAGATAAATCAATTTAGCAAAAATCTTAAGAATTTTCCAAAAGAAATTCCCACTTACCTCCACAGTTTCGGGCTCGAAGAGAAGAACTCGTGGAGCGGTTCCCTGCCAAACTCGATTGATACCAATTCGCGTGCCCCACAATTTCTGCATGCCGATGACGCGATTGAAGAGCTCTAAGAAAAACAAAGAAATTGGCCGAAACCAGTTAGCTTGGCTAATATTTGTGGGAATAACATACAAATTATGTTTTGTTTTAATAAAACCCCCACATGTTTTCAATTTAGATATTCATCAGTGTAATAACTTTTTGTTGGCTGCTGTTATGCCCATGAAGGTCGACGCAATTGCTTCCTTTGTGGGCCCCGAAAATAAGCCGGGATTTTCTCACCCAAATACCCCTGCCCAAGAGTGGTGCGAAGATACCTGACCGAAGGCACGTTACTCATAGATACAAGATACGAAATACAATCGCTTAGAGTCCATCCACCGCATTGGTTTCAAATGTGTTGCATTAATTAAAAGATGAAACACACAACACAGACACCCATGCGTGGCCATTCAGCGATCTCTAATAATGATTTTATGTAACCCCAAGCAAACTGGCCGATGCCGATGACGACGCTGCCGGAGATTCGCGACCATTTCTCAGGTGGGGCAGGTGATTTTTGGGGTCTCTTGGCCCGCTGGACCGTTGGTGAGCCACCTTCGTCGGAAGTTGGCCAGCGAATTTCGTACTCTCCAAGACAAAACAAAACAAAGCACTTTTCATGCAATCTCTTGCCGGTCTACGGGTCCCTTCATTATCATTTTGGCATGGTATTTCGATACACTAGGAAATATATGGGATTAGATTACAATTCCACTAAAACTTATCAATAATAAGCACAGAATATCAATCGTTTTTAACATAAATCATATTTTAGTTAGCAATCCAATTTATGTTTCTAAAACTGTATGTTATTTTCCACTGTGTAGCTACCTGCTTGTCACCTCTGAAGCCTAAAATTGCGTTGGCAATTTCAAATAATTTATGTACTGGCATTATTTTCTTGGCTGACATTGGCTGGGACGCATTAAAAAGTAGTTACCAAAGATTTGCACTGCCGACCCACCGATCAGAAGACACCCACAGCCTCTGGATCGAGCCGTGACCTCAGTCTTCTGGGGGCTAGAACTCAGAACTGGAAACCCGTTTGAGCCTTGGCAGCTCCGATCTCCACGCCACTGAAAGCCAAATGTTGCCAAGCTGCCTCTTCAGCTCGGAAAATATTATCAAGCACCGCTTGACCTTGGACAACCATTCAACCATTTACTGCAACATCATATTTCATTTTCATTTTCAGCTTTTTTTAGATTTCTTAGCTTTTTAGCATCTAACAAAAGCCCCGTAATTGCGCAGACAAACAGTCAGATAGTCAGATAGCTCTGAGATTCGTTCTTAAATCAAATTATAAAAAAGAATTAATAAAACCCCAGTGGCTGCTAATCGCTCCATAAATTATATGCAAACTCCTAGATTGCCTTGGCAGAAATATTCTTTTATTTAGCAAGCACTCGAACAAGTCTTTTGATTATCACGGCACGGCCTTAAAGTGCTTTGTAAATTTTGGATGGGGATGTTTTTTGAATTAGCAAACCATTTCACTCTTTAATAGAGTGGCTTGATGGACCTGTTTCTATAATTCTTGCCCGAATTATGAGCTCAAACGGGTTGTAAATCATTTAAATGCCCCGTCTAGGTTATCGCTTGGTAAATGGTCGATGTAAATGTTAATTGATCAATAAAAAGTAGCCCTCGAGAACCCCTTGAAGATTACCAAAACTCGATTTGGGGCTTTACGATCTCGAAAGACAATGGAAAAGAACCAAACGGAAACGAATCGACTCGAGGGTTTAACACCCATCGAGTGAGTAACAATTTTTCAAATACATTTTTTATCAAATACATTTCCTACACGATTTCGCCGCAAACTCTTGGCTCCGAATACATATTTTGTATCTCTTCAGCTTCCGCATTAAAATATATGTTAATTTTGCTTTGTTTATTTTATTTTTCATTCGATCGATTGCAAAACGCCGGACTCGATGTGTGCGAATTAATCAGGCCCCCTGGTCGATTGAGAATCGTAGAGCCGAATCGTAGAGACCAATTATGATGATATTCTTCCACATTCAGTGTCAAGATCAAGTCCAATTCCACCTGGGGGTATTATTTTTGTTTTTTTTTTTTTGGTAGGTATTTTTTTTATATCTTTTGACAGAGTCACAGTCTGAGCCAAGTCTGTCGGCAGTTTATGGCTATTTTTATCACTCGGCTCGAGTCAAGTATCTGCTGGGCTTGTTATGCCGTGATTTATGAGCGACTTCTGGCTGCTGTTTCTCCACACTTCATATTTGGTAATTGTTTCGAGATCGGAAAACAAATTCATGTAAATTGCGTGTGAAATAAAGACTCGGATCGCCGTTGTTAGGTGAAAGTTAAGAGATTCGGCCTTTTAATGAGATCAAAGGGCACCTCTAATTTCCGTAATTATTTGACACAAATTTGTATAGTTGTTTCCTTTAATTACCAAAGGTATATATTTTGTGCCTGGATCTTGATTGTTATCTTTCACTGGAGCAGAGGTTAATGTCTCGAGAGATCTGGAGTTTTGAACTTTCCAGTTCCATGCTCAATTGCCATTCGAGTTATTCATGTTTTGTTTGCTTTCAATCGATGGTGTTCCGAGGCGCAAATTTATACTAAATATGTTAATTAATTTAAATTTAAAACAAAACAAAAAATACATTTCCAGCAGGTTTTTGCATTTCAAAATGTTTGCTGGGCAGTTCTATTAATCAATTAGCAGCTCACTTTTATGGGCCGTGATCTTGGCAGCATCGAAAGTCTTCGACAGACCACGAATCTTCGGCAACGAAAGTGAATTTCGTTAAGTAAAGTTCATTAACACTGAATTGGAATCCAAGAGTTGGAGTATTTTACCAAAACTTAGGCGGTAGATGCCTCATTGGGAGCTGATCGTAGAAATTAGCACCTGCTCGGCCGTACGACTATTTGTCGTTTCAATAAGAGACCCTGCCAAGTGACTCAGGGTCAATATCACTAACTGGAGCACCCCCATAGTATTTGTGTTCTTTTTTTGGTATAGTAGTTCTATTTTTTAAGAGAGAACTGCGAACTCACCGTCATGATCCACATTCATCTCAATGGCATTGCCCAGGAAGGGCATGGCAGCTGGTCCAGGGATCTTCTCAATGTGCTTCACCAGACGGGATCGCCGTTTGTTGTAGACCACCAGGAATATAAAGACGGAGGCTGCGAGGAAGATCGTGATTGGGGAGTAACCGGAGATCACTTGGGCCGTTTTTGAGAGCAGGATGCTCTCGGCCATCAGAGAGGAAATCACTTTCGAGGACATTTTTCGAAGAGTCTCACAAACGGATAGTTCACAGACCACTTTCTAGGCCACGTTTATATAATTTGAATCCTTATCGCACGAAGATCGAACCGGACCCGGTCAACTAACGAATCAAACGAATCAAACGCTACGAACTCCAATAGACAACTAACCAAAAAGCCGAGATTGCACAAAAATTTAAAAAGAAGTGCTAAAATTTTCGGGCCAAGCGTTTCGGGTTTCGAGCTGTCGTCGTGAGCTCGGCTTTGTATCTCATTTGTATCTGTATCTGTATCTGAATCTGAATCGACACCTGTGTGAGTGAGTATCTCAAACAGTTAGCCGGCTCCGCTCGATGCTCGATGAATAACAAAAATATTGTGGCTCACACAGACACAGAGATGGGGGAAAAAGGCCAAAACAAAATGCATTCGCATTGTTGCCTAGATGACTGGGCTTTTTGGCTGTTTATGGAACCTACAAACTGTTCGAGTTGCAGTACGATTTCATATGTGACGTTTTCTGATTCATTTACCCCAGTTCAGGGTACATCTGTGTCACCCTAAGGTTTGTCAAATCAAAGAAAAAGTATTCGCGAAATTTATTCAATATGTTAAAATTCAGGTTTGTTCTTCGAGTTGTATATTTTTTGCAACTGGTTTCTATGCAAATATGGAGGGTTCTTTGATAACCATTAACATTGAACTTGAACTACTTAAGCAGATGTTTTTGGATCTGAAATTGACTTGTGATAAAAGGCAATAAATCAATTTAAAAGATATCCTTCTGTCACTATATAAGAGTAGCTGAACTTCGTCATAATACTTTAAAAGATACTATTTCATACTTGATTATTTAGCATTTTAATAGTGCGCCCTTGTACTGAAATAGCAAATTTAATATAATGAAAACAAATATCTGCATACAAAGTCTATTGAAAGGGGCGTTACCGTGTCAACCCTTTTCAAGTGGCCATTGAAATTATTTGAGAGCTGGTCAAATTCCGCCTTTAAAAGCACCTAACCTTGGCTTGAAATTGGCAAGAAGGCTGGGATTGGGATGAAGCCGCTCCATTCTACTATCTAAACTGAAAATTCAACTAAAGGTTCAGATCTCATTATGCGAATGCAATTAAAACGAACTTAAACGCAGTGTCATGTCCGCTAGTAGACACTTTAAGATAGGAGAGTTTAATTTGAGGGGTTTCCAGTTCGGAAAGCCAAAGCTAGGTTGCTAGATTGGAGCCTTCGCCAGACTGAGTCAACAAGACGCAGAATATTCTTAGACAATTAGCGAGCCATTGAGATTTGATTTCGAGATGCGGATCAGAAATCAAAATCAAGATATCTAATTGTCTGCCGCATGTTAAATGTAACCCAAGGTTAGGAGGAAGTTTCCTCGCACCCGTCACCAATATAAAGCGTGCCCGTTCTTATTGATGATGGTCGAGGCGAAACCAGCGTAACTCGTTTTGGGTTCTTAGTTAACGAAATTAATGTGATATCAACGTTGGGGTTTTGGGTTTCGAATATTCTTTGCCGAGCGTTAAACCTGTTCTTTTGAAGGAGATAGAACCTTGTATTACGGATGCAAACTATAGACACATTTTATAGTATCTTCCAGCCATTCCAGAATTTTTGTGACATAATCCCTGAAAAGATATTCTGTGTTTTTTTAGCACGTGAAATAAATTATAAAACCGGACCCCAATCTCCCGTCTCGTGGATTTAAAATGTTCTTTAAAAATAGCTGCCTAACGAAGAGTTCAAAAACAAAAGGTCAGGGACCACATAGAAAACATCTTTTTGTAAGACGAAATTCTTTACCAAATCAATGGATCATTACAATCTATCATTTGTGGTGTGCTTGGGATTACGAAACCTCTGGTAATTCTTCAAATAAAGTCTAGGAAGTGGAAGAAACCGAGCGTCGAGCACCGACCGACTGGTTCTTTAATTAAAGAAGAATTATCAGCTTGGCGGGGGAAAAGCGGATTGCACAAATTGTCGAGTCACTCTACAAAACCACTTGTGTTTTCATTTTAGCCATAAGCCATAACCATTTTATCATCCAATTCTGCGTATATTTTTATACTTTTATATACCTTGCAATTCCACAAAGAATTCAGCAATTGAATCGTGAAGTCTGGGGGCTTCCCCCATTGGCGAGTTGGCTCTATCGTAGGCCTCTTTGTTTTGTTTTGGTCTACGATTTGTTTGGTTTATAGTATAAAATTTTATGTTAATTTGCCTACGTGCAGTTGATCAATGACTGATCTGCAGCGGATCCGAGATAGGTCTTCGGATAACTCGCATATTGATGCTAATAAGCGGCAAGTGGCTTGAATGGCTTTATGTGGAGGGCCATCCTCCAAGTCTAGTATTTCCAAGATCAAGGTCGCTGTGAGACCGGTATGCGTCTATCTTCCTGCTTAAACCAGTGTTAAATGGAGTATGAACGGAAGGCTAACTGGGGCTGAAACGGAGATAAAAGATCTACAGAATAGTTTGAATTTTCATAGTTAAAAAATATATTTCATAAAACAAACATGGTTTTTTCCAGTATTCTTCAGTTTCTTACTGCCAAGAGGTCTCACCCTCAAACGAGACACTTTCTTTCGGGGTAGTTTTGTAGTTGGCAAGGGGTGAGTGTGTGTGTCAGACTACTTTCCTTTTACTTTCCCTATAATTTTCAACTAGTTCTGACTGCCAGCTCATGGAAACCCTTACCGAGGGCAGGAGAAAGCATACTTACCTGGCGTAGAGGTTAACCGTGATCACGAAGGCGGTTCCTCCGGAGTGAGGCTTGGCCATTGCACCTCGGCTGAGTTGACCTCTGCGATTATTCCTAATGTGAATAACTCGTGCGTGTAATTTTTGGTAGCCGGGAATGGCGTTCGCGCCGTCCCGAATCAATAATAAATTTAATCCAACAAAAAAAATTAACATTTCATTCAAGTATTAATGAAAACAATAAGCGTGTTGTGGCAAACTTGTTTTTATTGGTAAGAAAATGTTTCTAAGCAGTTCATTGGGTCAAAGCAAAAGTGAGGTCTCCTCTACGTTTCGGAGTCTTCTATACTTGAACTTGATCTGGATGTGGATGTGGGTTTAGATGCTGGCCACAAATTAAATCTTTACGGACTACGTGCGGAAGAAGAATCCGCAAGTCGCGCAAGAAGCCTTCGCCAAAAGTTCGCAATAAAAGAGTTGTAGATTTATAATATAACTTCAAATCTTTCTGTTTCTGTTTCTACGTGGCTTTTGTTATTGGCCAAGCGGTGTTCCGTTCGTTTATTGCCATTAACTCAGCCAGCATTTGACTCACAAATTATGGCCAGCAACATGTATTTTCCGGCGCTGAATTTATTAACTCTCATTTAACTTTGGCTTTGGCTTCGGCTTTGGCTAGCTAGCGGTCTGGGTCCCTCGATAAGGTCAAGTTCATTTCCGCATGCTAGACTGGCAGCAGTTCGATTTCTTTGGCCAAATGCTACCATTACGGTAAACGGAGTCTTGCCTGCATTTCATGGGAAGGGAAATTACACAAGAGGTCAGATGGAGTAGCCATAAAACAATTAGCCATTAGACGGGGCTTTATGTGACGCACTTTCGGCCAGCCTTTGCAATCGCGGCAATTACTGTTGGTAACAAACTGACAATCTCTCCTCGGGTCACGCAACAACATGCCCCACCCCCAACCACTACTCGGCGTGTGAACTGAACTAGATTTTCACTTCGCAGTGAACTTGGCTGTTCTTGGGGGTCCATTTAATTGGCCAAATCTTTGTCTCGGCCGCAGACTTCACTGCCAATGGTCAAGTGCAATGAGTGGCCGCTATTAACCCTCTAGATGTCTACGTGACAAAACTGGAACCAGTTGAAAATTAACACAATATTTTGAGATTTCTTAACCTTTTTATGACATAATAGCTCCTTTATCATTAGCAAGTTAAAGATAAAAATGCTTTATATATGACAATGCTTACAAATTCGTTTGAAAATAATAAGAATACAAAAATAAGTACATTTAGGAGTCTAGAAATGGCAAAAAGTCTATCTTTTATATATTATTATTATAGATTATTTAACATTTGTTTATAAGCCGCTATTTAAACTTGGCTTTGTTAGGGTTAAAGAACCATCAAAGAACCAAAATGCAGGCCAGGCATCTAAAACCAGGGTCAACGCGTCTAGTTTCAGGTTTCCTTCTAAGCCCCTGTGGCCAGCCGAAACATTGGTTTTGACACAGATATAGCCGTATTGGCCGGATCGGTCGGATCGGTGCATGCATTTGGCATTTCGCTAGCCAAACCATCGACTGCCAACCATCCAACTGCCACCGGATGGCCTCGACTTTCAATCTTACTAAATGAGCATAACTCATTGTCAGTCGGCGAGAATGTGTGGGGCATTCTTTTAATTGTATCTTTAAGATGTTTTCTCACACAGATTGTGATACGCACTCGGATCCGTGAATTACATGCCGATAGGCATCAGAGGGAAAATTTGTGTGTTTGCCGGCAATTAAGATGCATTCTCCCAAATCATTACATGACTATAGAAGTAGCAGGAGGAGTAGGAGCTTTACATCTGGGCAGAGTCGGATCAATTAACCCACAATTACCATAGAATTTGCGGGGCTCCTCTGCGGCTACCTGGGGTGGTTAAGCAAAGGGGGTTAAGCGGTGCGGCTAAGCATTTAGGGGCGTATTAATAACCACTCTAAAGTTCAAGAACGTCGCTGATGGTTATTGTCATAGTTTTTGCCGCAGAAATATGTAATTAAATCTGCGGATTGCCATCGATTATAAATACGATTTTTATATACATTTGCGGCTGTCGAAGGTTTCGTTTGGTCAATGAATGACTTAATAGATTGGTATTACTTTAAAAACCATACTTACGCATTCCTAGCAATGAATAAAAAGCGAAATCCGGTTAAAGCTATAATAATTTTGGCGGGTGTGTCTCTTTTATTTAATAATATTATCAATTATGTTTGGATTTTATTGAATTTTGAATATTTATGGAGATTTAACAAAAAATCTTGGATCAAATAAAGATTACAATTTTTGATTTTGGAAGACTATATTTTATTAACTAATGAATATTGATAATATTGGAAACTGAAAGTTTTTTACATTGATTCCACAAAAACCTTACAATCTCTAAAATCTCCTACAAAATTTTGTATGTTTTCATTATACTTTATAAATAGAATAATATGTTATAACTACATTGTTAATAGGTTCCTGTATAAATGTGTTTTTAAAGAAATAATTTTGACCCTCCAAATCATTTACATATTTTTCAAAAACCCGCAAAAATCTACGTTTATTATAGCACGGCAACGCTGTAGAGTTTTTTAACGATATGGTAACATAACACGTAAAACGTAATGGAAATACCGGTACTTTCGTAACAACACAACAAAGGAATATACCAAATATACTCCAACATGTAAAACTACCAACTGTTTACTTGGTCACACTAATCCGATTAAACGATATATATAATATATATATAAACGATACTTGTTATTTAGAGACTCCATTGTTCCATTGCACAGCTAGACTCGGGATCGAAAAGACAGATAAATATCAGTAAACAGTACAACTAGACGTCCCCTATTTTCTATATTAGTTTTCTAATCCACAAAGATGCAGCGAATTGGCCTTCTGGCCGTTTTGGCACTTTTCTGTGCCTGTGGTGAGTGTTTTTGGTGGCCGAATAAGGTGACAAAGTGCGGGGGTAAAACTATTTAGTCATCGCTATTGCGTATTTGTTCCGCGACTCTCTCTCATGCAGCCTTTTATTGCATTTTTGCAGGCTTCGTTGCGAATGCCACGCCCATTGGAGGAGGCGATAAACTGTTGGGAGCCAAGTCCTGCACCTGGGGACCCTCGTATTGGTGCGACAATTTCAGGTGAGTCGGAAAGTCGCTTGGTCATCAAAACGGGGCGGAAGAAAAGTTCCCGAAGAGGTTGAAGCGGAGAAAAACAAAAAACCGCTACCCCTTTTGACCTCACTCTTTGGCGTTTACAGTTTTTTTTCGCCTCTGTTTCGCTCATTGTTTGTTCTGAAGAGCTTTGTTGTTGTTGTTTTTGCTGTAGATAAGACTATCAATCGGAGTCTCGGATGTGCTCTATTTTTTAGCTCTATTAGCCCCGATAACCCCACTAAACCCCTGTTATTGCAAACCTAACCCGAGTGACGCTCTAATTGTTCTTTCGTAAACCCACTACATGGAAAATAATTAAGCTAATCTGGCGATTATGTGATGAGAGGAGCTTCCATTTTGTCAAATTGCAAACTTCTAACAACGCCATTCTTATCAGCCAACTGATTAGTTTATTTTTTTTTCGGTGCATTGGCCACACCACCCCTATTCCTGCATTCCCTTTGTTTTTCTTGTTTTCTGCTTCCATTTTAAATCGAATTAACGGTACAGCGGAAACTTGCCGCCAGCTGAGCAAGCGAAGGGGCAGCTTAATCAGTATGAGTATTCGAATGACTAATCCAAAAGTTCGAATCATTTCACGAACGATCACCGTACGTCTCGTCCCTTTCCCCATATGACGTGTAAACTTCAGGGTTTTTGTAAGCTCCAACAGTTGTTTCTTAGCAACTCGTCTTAAAACAAACCCTTTATCCATCTGTATATAAAAGTTTTCTTTCTAAACTGGAAAACATTTGGTTGTAAACCCTTAGTAAGCAGAAAACCCAATAGATTCCAGATACTTTCAGGTTAAAAAACATTGAAAAAACATCAAAAAAGGATCATTTTACACAACCTAAAGCTATAGACCTAACCCATTGGCAACTGAAACCATTTGTTGGGCAAGCACTGCTTATCTACATCCATAATTCCTTTGTTTATTGATTTATTTATTTTTAAATGGCAAGGAAAATCCACAATTCTCTTGACTGTTTCTTTGTTTGTCAATTAATGGCAAAAAATTGCAGAGCCACAAAATTATAAACGTCGCCATTGCTGAATTTTCAAAAAACAAAACGAAAAGCAATATCTGTTTTCGTCAAGACGACTCGACGCTGTGTAATAAGTATATATATTTGTCGGGGGATATGTCCAGATATATATTTGTTTGGTTATTTCCGTGCTTATCATTGCTCTTTTCTTTGCTTTCTAGAGGCTTTGTTTGGAACTTGGAGAGTTACCAACGCAGAGGATTCTCGATGTTGATAGAAATTAGCACTTTTTGGGCGATGAGTTGGATTATTTATTTGGTTAATATGAGGGTTATTGTCAATATCGATAATGGTTTATAGGAGAAATGCGTCGTTTTTATTTATTGCCCCGAAACTAAACACTTTTGTGGCTTATCCATTAAATTCCCTCTACAAATACCTTCTTTTCCATCGATTTTTTCGATATAATGCACATTTCTCATGCATTTTATCCAAACTGAATCCCCCAAGTCAACATAATCATGTGCTCGCTGCGGGTACATTCAACTGGCTATGAAAAATAATAAAGAAAATGCGGTGATTTCTTCCCCTTCAATGGACTCTGATCTCTGCTGACTCGATGATTCCCACTTGGTCACTCGATTACGAATGCGGGCCATTTGATCCGGTTCTCGGGTTCTTTTTGCGTGATCAGCTTGCCAAATACTTAAAACATTTCTAAAGTCTTACTCACGTCTAATTGTTCTAATTCCATTCTCGATATAGTAACTCGAGAGAATGCCATGCCACCCGGCACTGCATCAATGCCGTGTGGACGAAGCAGGAAGTGCCTGTGGACACGGACTCCATCTGCCAGATATGCAAGGACATGGTCACCCAGGCCCGCGATCAGCTGAAGAGCAACGAGACCGAGGAGGAGCTCAAGGAGGTCTTCGAGGGCTCCTGCAAGCTGATCCCCATCAAAACCATCACCAAGGAGTGCATCAAGATGGCCGATGACTTCTTGCCGGAACTGGTTGAGGCCTTGGCTTCTCAAATGAACCCCGATGTGAGTTGGTGACTTTTTTCTATTCTTCGTCTTGGGTCACTTTTAATTATTTGGGTCAAATATCATTAAATCTTTTGCAAGATTCATTATGTTTTAATGAGAATTCATATTTTCTAACCCCTTCAGCAAGTTTGCTCTGTTGCCGGACTTTGCAACAGCGCTTCCATTGACGAGAAGCTCAGGAAAGCCTACCAAGCCGTCCTCGAGGGCAAAGATGTCGAGGATGAAGAGGATAGCTCAGAGGAGACCACCCAGGTGATCCTAAGACCCAACCAGCTGGCCTGCGGCAACTGCAACCAGCTCTCCAGCATGATGCACGCCAAGTTCGCCTCAACCGATCGCGACGATATGGTGGAGAATCTGCTGCACATTTGCGGATCCCTCTCGAGCTTCTCCGATGCCTGCGCCAACATTGTGCTGACCTACTTCAACGACATCTACGATCATATCAGCAAGCATCTGGCCACCGATGCCGTCTGCCATGTCTCGGGAGTGTGTGCCTCGCGGTACCATCAGCACGAGGAGGAAAAGCAACCCGAGGCCTTGATTGCCTTGGAAGCTGGCGATGACATTCCCTGCGAGCTGTGCGAGCAGCTGGTCAAGCACTTGCGCGACGTTCTCGTTGCCAACACCACCGAAACGGAGTTCAAGCAGGTCCTGGACGGATTTTGCAAGCAGTCCCGCGGCTTCAAGGACGAGTGCCTCAGCATTGTGGACCAGTACTACGCCGTCATCTACAACACCTTGGTGAACAAACTGGACGCCAACGGAGCCTGCTGCATGATTGGCATTTGCCAAAAGCAAACGAACTCGGCTTCCTCGATGAAGAATGCTCCAATTATGCCGCTGCTGCCAGTTATTGAGCCCGCCCAGGTCAAGATCACCATCGAGAAGCTGGAAAAGCACGAGAAGAAGCAGCTGGGCGCCAGCGAGCCCAAGTTCAGCCAGCAGGAGATCCTCGACATGCAGCTGCCCATCGATCATCTAATGGGTGCCGCCAACCCTCTGGAACTGGTAGAGGGCGGAGAGCTCTGCACCATCTGCGAGTATCTGCTGCACTTTATCCAGGAGAGCCTGGCCACTCCCGCCACCGACGATGAGATCAAGCACACCGTGGAAAATATCTGTGGCAAGCTTCCCAACGGAGTGGCTGGCCAGTGCCGCAACTTTGTGGAGATGTATGGCGATGCGGTGATTGCTCTGCTCATCCAGGGACTGAACCCGCGCGAGGTGTGCCCCAAGATGCAAATGTGCCCCAGGAACATTGAGAAGAAGGAGGACATTGAGGTGTTCCACCCCGTGCCCGTCACCGATGAACAGGCTGCTCCCACCTGCCCGCTGTGTCTCTTTGCCGTGGAGCAGGCCCAGTTCAAGATCCGCGACAACAAGTCCAAGGTGAGGTTGCTTTATAAATGGGAAAGTATTCAGTTTTACAAAGATATTTGTTTGCAGGAGAACATAAAGAAGGTGCTCGATGGCTTGTGCAGCCATTTGCCCAACCAGCTCAAGGAGGAGTGCGTCGATTTCGTCAACACCTACTCGAACGAACTGATTGATATGCTTATCACCGACTTCAAGCCGCAAGAGATTTGTGTGCAGCTGAAACTGTGCCCCAAGTCAAAGGACACTCTGGCCGACATGGGAATCAGCATTGAGGATGAGGACAAGTCGAGCAGCGAGGAGAGCACCAACGATATTGACTCCCTTGAGGAGCTGCCCATTCAGTTTGACTTCGATGAGGGATTCAACGCCGCTCCAAACTGCCTCATCTGCGAGGAGCTGGTGAAGGAAGTGGAGAAGAAGATGGGCAAGCACCCGACTAGGGACAGCATTAAGCAGGTCTTGGAGCAGTCTTGCGATAAGTTCAAGAAACCCCTGGCTGGAAAGTGCCACAAGCTTATTGACAAGTACGGCGATACGATCGCAGATCTTTTACTCAAGGAGATGAACCCCAAACTGATCTGCACTGAAATGGGACTCTGCCTGCTGGCTCATGATCTTGATGACCGTGAGTGTAATAATTATTTTTTTAATATTCTCTACTTAATTCTCTTCTGTTTGGTTTGTTTTAGTGGAAGTTGACGAGGCCCTGAAGTACGACGTGATTGCCCTGCCTCTGCAGGATGACAAACTGGCCCGTTTGGAAACGTCGTCGCCTAAAGAGCCTCCGACTTGTGTGTTGTGCGAGTTTGTGATGACCAAACTGGAGAACGATCTCAAGAACAAAACCGAGCAGGATGATATCAAGCGGGCTATTCTGGCTGTTTGCAACAAGATGCCAGGCACCATCCGGAAGCAGTGCGATTCCTTTGTCGAGGGCTACGCCGCTGCCGTGATTGATCTGCTGAGCAAGGTGCCACCGAAGGAGATATGCCAGAAGCTGCAGCTCTGCTTCAGCATGGCCATCACCGACGAGGTCGTCGAGTGCGGCGTATGCCATGGAGTGACCCAAGTACTGTTGCCGTATCTGCGCGAACAGAAGGAGCCGGTGACCATCCAGCAGATGACCTCTTTGGGCTGTGAGAACTTGCCAGCCAAGTACTACAAGATTGTAAGTGTTTAATACAGAAATTAGCAAAGAAAATTTATTAATTTTAATAACTTCTATCTTGCAGTGCTCTGAGATGATCTCCATCTACGGCAAGAGCATCAACAATCTGGCCATGCGACCTTATGTGGATCAGTCTCATATCTGCGCGGAGATCGGCAAGTGCTTTGAAAGCGAGAAATCTGCATTGGCCTATGCCAGACTCACAGGTAAGTCTGCCTAATATTCAGTCATTAATTATGTTCTTGTATTAAAATTGGAAATTATTTACAGTCTAAGACCATCCCGGATAGTTAGATATGATGTCTCAAGAGAAGTAGAACGAGTAGCAAACGAAGTGGGAGGAGATGAACGGGATCTTTCCCATGCTTTATATATATATACTTTTACACATATATCTGTTTACATTCTATAACGATTTACTGTAAATGAACGACCATTACTTACTATTTTTTGTTTGCGCACCCTGTTTTGGCTCTAAATTTGTTAAGGGTATTTGTGATGATAAAAATGATTTTATAAAGTGCTCTCCAACTGGGCTGAAAAAGTGAAACTTAACTGAAGATAAAAACTGAAAACTAAAAATAAGATTTAACCTAATCGTACATTCAACAAGAAAATTAGAGATTTCCGGAATCAACTTACTATGTATCTATATCCAAGCCTGTCCGAGTCAGCCGAGCAGTGTGTCTAGTTTAAGATATCAAACAAAACTGTGTAAAATACGAGAACATTGATCTTATAAATTATAAAGAAAACATAAACCAAGTAGTATTTCATTGGACATTTCGAATTGTGCTTGGGATCTGTACATATCTGTATATATTTGTTTACCAAAATGTTTGAAAATACGCTGATGATTATCAAACCGGATTACCTGCACAAAAGACGTCCTGTGCTCTTAAAGCTGTTGTCTGAAGGATTTCAATTGCAAGGCAATCGAAGGCTCGCTTTTTCGCCAGAAACAGCTGCCGAGTTCTACGCTGACTATGCTGACGAAAAGGGCTTCATGCTTGAGGTTATTTTGCTCTCCAAGGGGATATCAGAGGCGTTTATAGTTACCAAAGTGAATGCCGTGCAGGAGTTGCTCAATATTATGATTTGTTACTTGTGAGTTCGGTCAGCTTTATTTTCCTTCTTAGTAGGTATAACTTTAATTTTCAGTGGCTCAGCCTCGGATCTTGAACGGAATATTCATGTGACAAAAAATGCAGGCTGCGTGGCTCGTGAGATCAACTTTATTTTTCCAAATTGTAAGTACAACCATAAGCTGTAACAAATTAATCCAAGAACCAATCTTTTTAGACATTCATGATCCCACTCAAATGTTTGACCGGAACAATTTCTGCACTCGTCCCATGCTGAAACCTTTGATATCTGAAATCTACGACATACTGCAGAATGTAGACTGTAGTCAGGAGAACTGGAAAGTGCGAGTTTCCGACTACCTGGTGCGCAGCAATCCGGCGATACCGCAGATCACTAACCAATGCCAAGAGCGTCCGGATGTGGGCATCCAGAATAAGTCCCAGCAGACGACCATGACCTATGCTCCAATGCCAAGCGTGGCGGGGGTGCAGGCCAGGACCAAGAAGACGGAGAGCACCACTACCCCACTGTCGAGCACCTCGCCCCACTCCTCGATGCTGTTGTCGAGCTCATCCTGTGTCACCTGCGGAGGATTTGAGAGAACAGAGCCTGGTATCTCGGAGCTGGATCTCAACAAGCGAGTGGAACCACATGACGATGAACCCGTTTGCGTGGATGAGGAGATTCTTTGGAAAGAGGTTGTGGTTTATGAAGAGGTGCAACCGGAGGAGGAGCAGGAGGACAAGGAGGGACCTATGGAACTCGAGGCCGAAGGCGAGGGAGAGGATGATGGTTCGGATGTGGAGTCAGATCAGAGTGCCCACGAAGCACCACCACCTCCACCGGCTGAGGAGTCGAGTGAAGAGGGAGAAGCTCCTGGAGCAGACATTGCCCCACCACCAGCCGCCGATGCAGCGCCTCCACCACCCCCGGAGCCAGTTGCAGAGGCTCCTCCAGCTGAGGCGGCTCCAGCTGCCGAAGAGGCTCCCCCAGCGGAATGAGCTTGACAGTTCTGTGTTCTGTGTTGTTTTCTCTATAAGATCACCATAAAATATCAAAAAATTACTTGTAGCATTAAAGCTAAAAATGGCTTTTTAATAACATGACTCGGAATTTGTCATTCAGACCCTTCGGTTAGCCCTGAATTCTTGATTCGCATTGCACCTGTTGCAACGCAGGTCATGCTTTTTTTAGATGCATAGAAAAATGTGAATAAATGCGCTGTTTTTGCGCTGTCCCCCACCTGATACACCCAACATGGAGCCACCTCCCGGTGGACAATGCGCACTCGCAAAAATCGGGGTTCGCTGGGCCCAGCTTACTGATGCTGCAGTTTTTTCCACCCGCAAATTGCACTTTGCACAGCTGCAACGAATTCCCGCCAATTCCAATTAAGGTTTCTGTAAATGGATCAAAAAAGGAACAGCTAAATAAAATTACCTAACAATTACCCAGCACATTATTCAAATTGCTATAACATTGATTTTTTAATTAGCATAGAAATTACAGAAGAAATAATACGAAAAAGCTCCAGGGGAATCCTTATATTTTAGAATAGAAAAATCTGGCAAGTCTTTGTTACTAATTTCCTTTATAGGTGAAACTTTTATAGCTTTAACCAAGATCAAAATCGTAAGTTTTCTGGAGGTTATTGTAGGTGAGTGACCCTTCGAATTAGGCTAATCCAGGATAGTCCTAAAGAATCCTTACACTGGTCTAAATATCCTTAAAGCAAAAGGAAAACTAGATAATAAACAAACCTATTTATTTAGATGCTAGTTAAAAAGCTTAAAACAATATCTGATGGACCTGCAGCAATTTTAACGGCCAACAGCCATTGTTGTTGTTGAGGGGGATCTGTTTCATTGCCAGACCGTTTCACCGTTCCCGGCAACCACCACCGGAACGATGGCAGTGGGGTGGGTCGGTAATCAAACCCACAAAAGCTCTGCGCCGCGAACGGGAATCTCAGATCCGGTCGCCGTGCGCTATGCAACGCTTTTTGTTTTCCGCTTTCGCCTGCCTAAAGAAAATCGGCACTAGTCGGTATCTGTCTGCCCCTCTGCTCGTCCTGCGTCTCGCCAAAAATAACAAATAATTACTCAAAATATCTCTGAGTGGAGTGGAGTGGGCGGCGGAGCTTTCGGAACGACCGGCGTAAGCGTCAGCGTTTGCGTCGACGTTCGCAGCGGCGTCAAAGTGAATCGGTTTCGCAATACATACACAAACAATAGGCGCTGGGAAGTAGACAGCAACGAATCCTTGGCGGCTCAGCATTTCCACCGAATTCGCGTCGAGGAAAAGCGGAAAATCGAAAAATCGGAATCGGAAAATAGCGGAGAACAGCAATCAGCGGCCATTTCGTATTGATTTTCAAGTGTGGTAAGCGGTGGAAAAAAGCAATCAAAAAGAAGGGAAAACCCCACCAACTGGCAGTGAAAAAACGAGAAGTGAAAATGTCAATGTCCAAGGCAGCCACTTGAAGAAAAGTGGGTGGTGGTGGTGGTGGTGGGTTAAGGAAGTGCCGTCAAAAAGAATTCCACAGCCCCCTCAGAAACGAGCCTCCAAAAGTGTTTGTGCAGTGTTGACGAAAAATTGTGGGAAAACTCCGAAATAGAAAGTGGGTGCAAAAAATTCAGCGCGCTTAAAAATAAATCCAGGCAGACACGGAAAAGCCCCTAACCCCGGGCTCAACTTGCAAGAAGAAGCAGAAAAGGAAGCCCAAAGAAACGGAAGAGGAAGAAGCGGCCGGCATACACACACACACAACCGCAAATCGAACGGTGCGGTGGGGCGGTGGGGAGATGGTGTGCCACAGTGGCCAAAAGCTCAAGTCACAAATTTTTGCGCAAGGGCAGGCCGAGCCTCGAATCGAGTCGAACGGAGTGCTTTCCTCGGGGGGTGGCTAGCACACCTCAGTCGCCGTTGACGCCGCTGCCTCGGCCGACGGCGACGCTGACGAAATTTCGCAACACTCGCACAATCGCACAATGGCACACACTCCCCCACACGGTTCACAGTTGTTAGGGGTGGCATTTCTTTGGTTCCGGGAACGGAATGGGAATGGCACGAAAATCCGATCCAGGAAGTCAAGAAGGTTTCAAATTGCCTTTTTTAGTTGTTTTGTGATTGATTTTTAATTGATTAAACAGGTTTTTTCTTTAATTTTTAAAAAAGAAAATGATTAATAGAATTATTATTTAATAGAATGAGATATAGATTTATACATTAAAACGAAAACTAGGATAGGAAATGCGATATGAAAACTAAAAAGTAAACTTAGACTGTCTTAATTGTTACCAAACCTAACTAGATGCCTTTTCCAATCAAAGTTAAAGCGCTTCGTCCTCTAAAGCGGCGCCGGTAACATGGACAAGATGACGGTGGCCCAAAAGAACGCATATCTTGAGGCGCACATGGCCGTGCAACAGCAGATGGCCCAGGCGGCAATCCAGTTCAAGCAGCAACAAAACTCCCAGCAACAAGGCTCTCCAACCGCCAACAATAATAACCAGAACGGCAACATGCAACAGCAGCAGCAGCAACAGCAGCAGCAACAACAGCAACAGCAGCAGCAGCAGCAACACTACGCGGCCACAATAAAGGTGCCGCAAATCAGTTCCTCGAGTGCAGTGGCAGCAGCGGCGGGCGGTGAGAGCACCTTTACCGTGCCAGACGACGGCATGGGCTTCGAGGGTGGGGTGAGGGTGCTGCAAAGCCTGGGCACCTGGTCGGCCGCCGAGCAGCTAACCTACAACATACCCAAGCCAAACCTCATACCCTTCACAGAGCCGTACGTCGAGGGGGGTTCCATGCACCCCGCCAGTCGGCTCAAGGCGCTGCAACAGGTGCAGCAGGCATCCTCGGGGGTGCGCAAAACAAATCCCTCAAAGTGTGAGTATTTCAAAAAATATATTCTATTGCCATTTATATAAATGTAATCATTTGTTGCAGCCACCAATAAGGCGTTTGAATGCACGGTTTGCGGCAAGGGCCTAGCCCGCAAGGACAAACTGACCATCCACATGCGCATCCATACCGGCGAGAAGCCCTATATTTGTGAAGTATATGCTGCCCTCGAGCCTCTGGCCCTTGGCCAACTTGAAATCATGCAAAATCTCTAACCCTCTCAATACCTTTCTCTCCCACCCCCCAAAAACTATTGCAGGTTTGCAATAAGGCCTTCGCTCGACGGGACAAACTGGTGATTCATATGAACAAATTCAAGCACGTGACACCCACGAATATCGCACCGCTGGGCAAGCGACTCAATAATATGGTGAAGAAAAAGGAGCAGCCCGATCCGCCGCCGGAGGACAACAAGCAGAGCTTGGAGTTGCAGTTGCAGCAACAGGCGGTTCAGGTGGCCGCCCAGAACATAATAGTGCAATCGGCTCAAGGAGCGCCGACGGCGATTCCTGGCATCATAATTCCGCACCATCAGCAGCAGTTGTCCTGGACGTGCGAGCTGTGTGGCAGGATGTTCTCGAGTCGGGACGAGTGGTCCATTCATGCCAAGAGTCATCTGGAGGTGAGAAAATGTCGGTAGGGCCTCCCGCCTAGCGGAGTGTAACTTTTTCGATAGCTTGGAACAGTTTTAACTCGGTTTCGAATTTGTATTTTGTATTGCAACAGTATTGACAGTCGGAACGGGTAGTCGTAGAGTCAACAAAACCAGCAGTAGCAGCAGTGGCGGCGGCAGGAGTCATTGCCAAGGCCGGCAGCAACAATAATCGCAGTTATCAGATAGATGCCAACCAGAATCAGATACAAATGGAGGCCCACGCACGCAAACAGAAGATAATCATACAAAATCAGATGATACTCAACGCCAGCCATCAGCAGCATCAGCAACAGCAACACCAGCAGCAACAGCAGCAGCAGCAACAGCAACACTCCCAACCGCAACAACAGCATCACCAGCCGCAGCAACATGTGGCACATGGCAAGAAGGCAGCCAGAAAGCACCTGCAGCATCTGCAACAACAGCAGCAGCAACAGCAACAGCAACCCAGTGCGCCTATGTACAATAACAATAGTAGTAGCAACAGCAACCACAACAACAGCAACCAGCAGGGCCAAGAAGTAACTACCTATTAACAACAGAAAAAAAAAAACATCAACATCAACAACAAACAGCAACACCAACAGTTAACAGCAACATTGAACACCAAACTGTAGAAAAAATAACAACAAAACAATCACAAACTGTCCAAATACTGAAATCCGTATTCTGTTACCCTTCCGTTTTTATCCTTTCCCGCGAATCCAGGTGTCGGCGGTACCGGTGTCGCACATCATTGCCAACTCGCCGACGGCGGCCACATACATGCAGGCGCAACTGAGCGAGCAGGCCGGCAACATGCAGCATGCAACAGCCACAGCAGCGACAACGGCAACGGGTGTGCCGATCGTCACCTACAACGGCAATCAGTACTGCGTGATCACCAGGGCTCCGGATCTTGACGTGGAGGCCATGCAGAAGCCGCTGGAATATGGCCAGGCTGGGGGTGCCACGCCCACCAACATAATTGTTATGTCGCCAATGCAACTGCAACTGCCCCCACAGCAGCAGCAGCAACAGCAGCAGCAACAGCAACAGCAGCAGCAGCAACAGTAAGCCAAGACAAAGAGAAAGGCGGGGTCAACAGCCTCGCTCAGAGCTATAAATACAAATTGTAAATAAAGTCTTAAGCAGCCCAAGAGCAAACCTAAGTATATGTTTAAAGAGTAAAAAATGAAAAACAAAAAAATCCCTAGCCAGCAACTTAAAAACCAAGTTTGTAAATGTCAAATAATATTCATAGATCCCAGTCAGCGAGCATCAATGTGAAATCAAAAGTGTAAACAGTGCATCACTCGAATCTAGACTAAGCAACCCTAACATATCCCCCCGCAGAAGTGTACTAGTATCCATAGTTACTCCTAAGGCAGCCACCACACTGAGATATAAACCGTATATTGTTTCGATCCATTAGCCATTTCCAATCTACCATAATTCCCAGCAGCAGCAGCAAAGTAGTAACAGGAATAGCCCCATATTCACACCGCGTGTATGATATTTTATGTGTTGTTTGTACAATAAGCTAATTACCATACTCCAATTGAAGTCTTCTACTATATTGGATATTGACAGTAAAGGATTAAAGTAGCCGTAGTAGTGTCCATCAGCAAAGCTCTCCCACAACTCCCACTCGAATCCAATGGCAAACCATGTAAAGATCAAGCGAAAATAAATTTAATTTAATTAAATAAAAGCAAATTTTTTAATGGGGGAAAGTAAACAGAGTGGATTCTTATATTTTGTAATGTCTGCTATTACGTTTCAGTTTTTATTGTAAAAATTCCAAGTCACCAAAGGCTGTCAGCATTACGCATACGCCATGTTGTCCATACTAAGATTCATTCAAGTACCACTATGGCTCACTTTGTGCACTCACTTTCTGCCAAGTTCTGACTTTAAGCCATTTTGGCACCCATTAATTGCCAGTTGTTGTCATTTATTATTCTGCGTTGGCCAACTTTGGCGGCATTCTCGCTTTTTGGTCCAAAGACCTGGCCCGGTCCAAAAGTTGGGTAAAAACCAAAACATTTGGTCAAAGCTGAGCTCACGAAAATCAACTTTTCGCTGAAAACAAAAATAAAATGAAAAATACCGCGATTTGACCTTAGATGGAAACTCGTCTCAGTCGCTGCGGCGTCGACTTCTCTGCTGCAGTCGACGCTGCATTGGCAGCAAATAAATTTCTGGCTCGAATGCTGTTTGCGTTTGTTGTTAATATTTGAGCCAAGAACAGAGTTTGCAGTGGGGTATATAGAAACAGAACAAGTAAATGCAACTCTTAGAAGAACTATCAATTCTCATGTCACTTTTACATTGTGACTAATTGATGGGTGAAAAGGTATATTATATATTATTTATAATCAATATCGATTTGATAGAAATTGAGATTTTAATGGCATGGAACACAATGAATCGTCCACAATCCAGAAAACCTTATAGTCTTTTCAAAATGTAAGATCCAATTCTATCATACAAGTTAATGCTTTTTTAGAAATAATTCAAAATGGGTTAGTAAAGTTTTTGTAATACTATGTATAAAGATTTTCCTACTTCTAAGAAAGCTGCAGAAATTCTACTGAGTGTATAGAATAGGGTATTCGAACATAAACTTAGCACTTCGCGTGCGGTTCTTTTCGCAAGAATCGCAAATTAGTCTGGGCCCAAGCTGAGCTGATCACCTGAACAAACTCGAACTCGAACGCCTACGACAATGACAACGATGGCGACGCCAACACCGCTGCCATTTGCTCGCGGCCTCCGTTGGATTCTTTTTGGTGTCAGTCGGTTTTCGGATCACTCGCCGATCAGTCGAGCTGACCACCCCGGGGCAAAGATGCTGAATGGAAAATTCTACACGGGCCTGCCGCCCAAAATGGTGGAGCGTCAGGCGGCGAAGGTGTTCAATCGCCAGGAGTCGCACTTCTTTTGGCCCGATGACTCTGGCCTGGATTCGGCGGTGGAGACGCGTGTCAAGCGAAGGAACAGCCAGCAACTGGAGAAGCCCTTGCCGCGTGTTACCTCTGTTCTGGATTCGCCCAGTGAAGTGGATACGCGACAAATGTTCCACAAGGAGTTCGCCAGCTCTTCCATACAGTTTTACGACAATCTTCAGTCGAATACAGGCAATCGACCTGCTCTGAGAAGGGGAGTTCGCACCTCGGTGACCCCGAAACTCACGGAAATCAAGCCTCAAGAGGCGGAGGACAACGAAGTGGATACCTCGAAACGTCGCCAACAGGCATACACGTCAAAGATTCAATTCTACGACTTTGTCAACGAGGAAAACACCCAAAACAATGTCCGACGACCCCAGATGGACTTGAATGACAAACGCGAGGTTGAGCTCAATTCTAAAAACAGTCCCAAGCTGCAGGTGAAAAGAAATGTGCGCAGTTTGAGTGTGGAACTGGAGCCCAAGGTCGTCAAGAAACCCCTAAACGATAGACCGGAATGGCGAAGGTCGCGCCCACTGCCTCTCCCACTGGCCCTGCCACTGCCGAAAAAGATACTAAAGCAACCTGGGCAGGATCAGGATCCCCTGGATTATGTGGACAATCGGGTAAGGAGATTGCAACTAACCCGGAGTCCTGGTTTGCCCAAAAAGAAGCATGTGACCTACAACGAAGAGGCCGAGGAGTACGGCTACATTGATGATCGTGGCGAGACGGAACCCAGCGATTCCATCGAAAGTCGCCCTCGTCAGCAGCCAAATATGTCGACAGGAAGTCGTCAGCCGCAGCAGCAACATCAGCGTCAGCCACCGCCAAGCTCATTTATGGAAACTAGTCGAGCCAAGCCATTAAATAATAATAATAATATCTACCAAGCCAGTGCCAGTGGTAGGAAAATCTTGCCAAAATTGCCGGAGAGCCAAGCCACATATATTGGTGATGAGGCAGCTCCATCCACCGCCGCTGCTGACCCCCGCAAACACCTGCGCAGCAGCCTCTGCTTCAGCGGTGACGCTCTGATGGTGGGCGGCCCGGCAGCGCCGTCGACGTCCACTGCCAAGTCGCTGGCGCGTCGCAGCTCCGCCGGGCAGCGAATTAGCGTGGGCCTCCCGGATTGAGATATTTTTGTTTACTAAATGCAACAGCACAGAGAGAAAATGTGGTAAAGTACTTTAGTAGTTATTAGGAGCTTAGTTAGAGCTTTTTGTTGCCGTTTCTTTTTAAGGTTATATTTTTTTCATTTTAATGGCCAGAAAAAAGAATCAGATTTGTACATTAATTAAAAAAACCAGTTTAATTTTGACAACAACGAAATAATAATTATGTGTTGATTTTAATAGTTTTTGATCACAAAGTCAAGTCATTAAGTCATTAACAAGACATTAATTTTGATCAGAACAAAAATCAAAATTTAAGAAAAAAAATCTAAATCAAACTAAATCATTATTTGTGATTTATATTTTATTCTGACAGTAAAAAGGACGTAAATCTTATTTAAATATTATTGGTTATTCAAGAAATTTAAGTCTCCTTGGACCAATTCCAAAGTTAAAAAATAATTCTGTTTTGAAAAACTGAAAGTTTGGCCTTTCGCCTTATTATTATAGGTGAAAGTTATTATCCCAAGCAAACAAAAATCCTCAAAAAACGATATCAATATTTTTCTCTGTGCATTGCATTTAAACCCATCATCAACCTGCAGGTTAATTGAAATAAAAAGCCTCAAATAAAGACGAGGCAGAAGAAATAGACAAAAAACCAACAAAAGCTGACAGAGGAGCAGCAGAAATGGTGGCAGCAACATCTCTAGGCGTGGCAGCAACATCGAGCCGCCTTATAAGTCTCACTTTAATGATCATCTGCTTAGCTTTGACTTCACCCACTGGCGAATGAATGAATCGGCTTTTTTATGGCTGGTTGGATGAATATATTCATAAATAAACGAACCTTGATCTTGACTAATTCGTGAGTGTGTGTTGGCTGTGTTGTTGATTTTGTGCAACCCGAACATGTATTAATTTAGCCTTTTAAGCAATCACAAAATAATCTTTAATTATAATAATAGAGATATGCTAATAAACTGATGAATAACCAAATGAATTTCTTACTGGGGTTTAATCAATTAGGCCAAAAATTTTACATTTAAATATTTTTAAGGCTTAAAAAGAAAACTTACGAGGCAAGCGGGCTATAATTCTCATTTTTCAGGTTTCTATTTATTTATGGAAGAATTCTGATTGAAGCGACATCTCGGCATTGAATTATAGCCAATAAAATGTAATTTATATTTATTAGAAATCAATTGAAAAGAGAATTGTGTAAAATTTAGCAAATTATAGTTTGGTTTTCCACCAAAACGAATCGGCTCTTTGGACTCTTTAATATTAATCTAATTTAAGGCACCATTTCGTGGTGCTCGTTTAAATTCGCGGCAATTTGTGAGTTTTCAAGGCAATCAAGTCATTGCTCTGGGCGGCTCACCTGGCCATACCCAAACCCATTTCCAAACCCATTCCCATTCCCAATCCCAATTGCAGGTCCCTGCTCTCCAGCTCCTTTCACAAAACTTTCAGTCAATTGGCCAAAAAGCTGAAACCATTACCTGGCCATTGTTGAAAACCCAGCGGAAACCCAACCTGCTAACCTGGCCGACAAGTTGAAGTCCAAGTTTGTGCCGCGACTGGTCGCTTTTTGATTCGTTCACAAGGAAGCGGGAAATTATGCGAAGTTGCAACAGCCGCAATTGCCGCAGCAATTGTCACGCGTGTTGAACTTGAGCTTGACCTTGGCAGAAAGTTGGGATTGCCACCCATTGTCCATGATGATAACCTGCCACAATTGCCGCAATTATGACTGACAACGAGGTATTACCCGCAGATTTAATTAAAGCATCGATTTAATTGCCGGCAATCTCCATCTGTCTTGGGAGCTGAGAAAAAAACCAACATGCAGACAGGATAGACGTGCCACATAATTGTGCAAATGAAGCGTGTTGAAATGTTATGCAAGTCCCTGTCCGTGGCCAAATGGACATTTCTACAGTATATCCATTTCCATTTCCACATCCACATCCAGCGGCACTTCCACCAAACCCAACTTGAGACAAACGGCCTCCGCACAAAACTGATCTTCCGCATTTCGATCGCGCATCCTGGCCATAGAAAGTAGTCCAAGCGTGCCGGCAAAAAAGGCCAAAACGTAGTGCCAGCTGGCTAACATTTCCTGGCTCGTTTGTGGCCCCGGCTGAACCTGAACTTGGGGCCAAAACCGGCGAGGGGCCAGGTGGAGGCGTTTATTGGGTAACTGATCGGCCGGGGCAGTACTTCATTTGGTGGGAACCCGTTTGCAGAAGAAACTGATTCAAAAATATCGATAAGAGGTTCGCTCTTCTGCCTCATCCAGTGGGTGTATGTCTCGTGCCGGCAAACCTTAATGCACTAAAAACAAATTATGTACAAGAAACCAACCAGCTTTGGTTGGTGAATATTCGCTTTTGATGGGATAGTTAAGTCACAAATATTATTCATGAAATTTTGTCTTTTCAGGCCAAAAAAAAAAGGTTTAATAACTGAAATCAATTTAACTTGTTGCTATTAACATGATTTTTTTTTCTTTCTTAAGCCACAGAGCAAAAACCATTACCCTAACCCCCTTCCCATTTTACCAACTACCGACCACCAAGTGGCAAATGGCAATCGTTATGTGTAATTACGGCCATAAAGAAACATTTTATTTGAGCCCCTGCCTGCCCTGCCGGTCGCATTCGCTCTATTTCCTACTGGAAATGCAAATGATGCCTCAGTTTCATTTTGTGGCAATTTGCTTCCTCCAACTGGCAAGCCGTGTTTTGTACTCCAAGTTGTAAGTCCATGCGTGAAGCAGAGATTTTGATCTGCCGCTGCTGCTGGCTTGCTGCTGGCTCACCTGGCAGGTTTCAATTGCGAATTGCAATTGCAAAACATGTTGCAACAGGTTCGAGGCTTTGGCTTTGGCTGGCTTCGAGGAGGAAGCTGCCATAAAACTGTTGTGTCCAATGGCCGAACTTTCAGTTTCGTTTGGGGCCACCACGCTGGTGGTTGATACGCCGATAGAGAGTCTTCCAGGAAAGCCACCCAAAAACCAAAACTCCACGCACCATGAGACCAAGCTGGAATGTAAGCGGCAGATCATATTTTTGGAGACTCATCATTCCCAATGTTTAATCTTTGGATTACATCTTCCTAGCAGTTGGCGGCTCTATTGCTTTTAATCGCAGTAGCTTCTGGATTGCGACCGCCCAGGTCCTACTACCGCAGGAGCTACTACAGTGCCGTGGCTCCAGGATCGAGTTCGGTGCCTGGACCTGTCCGAATCGGTCCCTCCGGGTATCTTCGCTCAGACCAGCAGATCAACGAAAGCAAGCACCGGCCCGTCAGCAAAAAGTATCCCAAAAAGAGCCACTACAGGCCCTACGGATCGGTGAGTTGGCACAGAGGATCCCCCTACTACAAACCCAAGTTTAAGGTCCACTTCGTGAAAAAATCAAGAAAAGGAAGGAAATACCAAAAATTTAAGAAGGCTTTAAGAAAGATTAAAAGAATACTGTGATCAAATCTATCTAATAAGAATATTACTAATAAAATTCTCAAAGAAACACTTAACCCAAAAATACTTTCGAAATTTGTTCTAAATTTTACAAAACACATTGGCATTAGTTGGAACATGGACACAAGTAAATCGCTTTTAAAAATTAATCGAAGAATAATTTTAATAAATAATATACTTTACTTTTTAGCAAGAGGAGGATGACTATTCTGGAGAGCGCTACAACTCCGCGGAGTATTCAGGGGAATCGTCCGTTCAGGATAGCCGGGAGTACACAATTGGAACTCAGATTCGCGTCCAGCACCCCATCACAGTGCCGAAGAAGACCAGCAGTTCCGGATCGCTTTACTCAAAGCAACCCAAATACGTGACAGCCATTCCTTACAAGGCCACTGGCTACGGCGCGGATGTCCACGTCAGTTCCTCCGGGGAGGAGATCGGGCCACCCCCAAAGCGCTCGAAGTGGAATCCGGTGCAGTACGATGCGGAAGTGGACCCCTTTCACCTGGTACCACCACCGAAAGCCACGGCAGCCTCCACCAGCAACTCGTACAGTGTTTACGAACCGGAACACGATGACTATGAAGTAGTCCCAGTGCCGCGTCCCAAAAGCCACGATCGCTACAAGAACGTGGCTTCGAAGAAACAAATCGAGGCCTATCTGGAAGACCAGCAGAAGCTCCTGGACGAGGCCATCAAAGTGCAACTCCTCAATAATCCCAAGCTCCAGAAATTCCTCAAGGCCCAAGCCGAGGAGCACGAGCACGCTTCCCGTCCGGATCTAGAGATCGAGGACTTCGAGGCCTATCCCCCAAACTTTTCCGGACCCGGTCCCTTGCGCAGCAAATACATCGAACATCCGCCGCCACCCCCGCCCAAAGGATCTCGCACACGTCGGCGTCCTCCTGGCAGCGATCACAAGCGTCCTCCCAAATCCAAGCCCATCATCAAGCCCAAGCGGAAGTACCGATCCACAGCATTGGTCATCAATGTGTAAGAGGGGAGGAGCACCATATGACTTAGTCCTTGATAATTAACTAATTTAAACTCTGCTCATAAATTCGTAGTTTAGTTGTACAGTAGAGCTGTAAATAAAAAAAAGACCATTTAATGTTAGTAAATATTGTTGAATTTTTTAATTAATTTCCAATGGGTGATTAACAGGAACACTTTGGGAATTTTAATGTGTTTATTTTCTATCAGGTTTACTCCTAAGATAACATTTAGATAAAAAAGTATTTATTTTTAAGCTGCTAAATCGTCATAGAAAAAACAGCATAGAAAAGAGATTTCTAAAAAAATTCCAATAGACTAATAAACTCGCACAAAAAAACAAGAAAGTAATGAATATTGGTACCATAAAGTAACCAATT
This sequence comes from Drosophila merina, assembly GCA_035047645.1. Lineage (NCBI taxonomy): Eukaryota > Metazoa > Arthropoda > Insecta > Diptera > Drosophilidae > Drosophila > Drosophila merina. Next base: position 27,902,074 of record JAWNPH010000002.1, read on the forward strand.
GTTAAATGAGTGATATAAAGATTAAATAATTTTAATTTTTTTATTTTTAAAGAATTAAAAATTTGTTTTTACATAAATGTAAGATTCGTGTCAAATGTATGTAAAAACCCGACACCTTTTCAGGGATGCAAATACTGTTTGTGGCGCCATCTATGGAGAGGTAGCACAAGTTTCAGCGGCTGGATAAACAGAAACTCCGTTTAAAAATACATCAGTTTGAGTTTATTTATATTTATTTTCCTAATTAACATTAAATTAAAAAATTGTCCTCTATTTAATTTGTATAACTCCCACACCCACAGAGTCCAAAACAGAGTAATCACGATTCAATCTGACGACCATTTGCCATTTTAAAAATAAATCAATTCCATCATAAACGAGTATTATTCATACGAATAGCCCATATAAGAGCACTTTGATTCGCTGCACACACCCAAGGCACCTGTTCCGATACCCCGACACCCCGTGTCAGGCAAATTCTTGACTTTTACCTCTTTCGCAAAACCCGAACAAAAATCCGCAATTGAGCAAGCCACTTTAGTAAAACCAATCCGTTTCGATTGCCGCAAAGTGGGTGCAAAAAGGCACGTGAAGCAAAAAAATACAAATCCAAATCACAAAAAAATCATAAGCAGTAAAAAGTAAGAAACAAAACTAAATTGATTTTCTTAATTGACTGAGCAATTTCAACAGAAGCCAGAGCCCAAAGCACAAATCCAAGCCGGACTCGACTCCACAACAAAACTGACCTTGAAAGCCAAGCTCTGAAAAGTGTTGCTAATATTATTGTTATTGTAAAAGTTGGTACTACTGCTGTTGGTGGTGAAAAAGAATGCCTGGTTGTGGATGTGGAAAGTACAGAGAACGAAAATTATGAAGTCTGTAAATTGGATTCCAAAAATAAAAGCGTTTTTAAAGCAATTTCTTCTACATTTTACTTGCAAAGATCTACCCGTGGTTTCCCCTTAAATTTTTGAAAATACTTTTAAAAATATTAGTTTTGTTTACATTAGTTTCGTTTTAAATTGTATATTTAATTATATATAATTATAGATTCTAAGCCGTTTAACGACTCATAAATCTATAGCAAATAATTTTAATAGCTACTATATGAAATAAGAAATAAAATATAGTCTTAATAGAATTTCAAGCTTTATTAAAACTTACATCATATGTATAGAAGAAAAAATAAGAATATAATTTTCTTGCAACTCGCATTAAGTTAACAACGTGCCGGCATTCTTAGCTTTCGATGAGGCATGAAATTGAGCAAAATATTTGGATGTAATTAAGCTGAAGTAACACAACTAGAGCTTGACAAATCGAACTATCATTAGGCATTTCAATTAACAGAACCACTCCCCTCCGATGGCAACACCCCCACTGAGGTAGCACATGCTTTTCCGGCTCAACCCACACACAGAAACCTAAAAATATACTGACGGCCCCTCGAGGGGGAAAAGGCGCCAAGTTGATTTCATTTTCATTGGAATTTTTGCACAATTGGCCAAGATTACTGTCAAATGGGCGAAACCAGTTTGAGGCCTTTCCTTGTTGGCCGCATAGAATCGTAACAGAAACGGCCAGCCAGAAACCGAAACTGAGTCGATCCGCAAACTAGTTTTGCATCTACGAAAGTTGGTTGTGTAATGCCATTAAGTTGGGAGTGCTGGAGGGGGAGTTGCATTTAGTGGGCGTTCACTGCCCGAGGTGTTTAGATAAATCTGTTAGAAATTAAATTAAAATTCGCAGGCAAACAAAAGACTTAGGACACAAACCTGCTAGAAAACGGGCGTAGCTCGCTGACAAAACAAAAGACTAAAGACACGAACTCGTTTTTTTCTGTTTTCCTTCAATTCGGTAATTTATATTTTCCATCTTAAACATATTTTATAAAAATTGCTCAGACGTCCCGAGGCCCAGATTACTAAACATTTATCATTTAACATCTTCGAAGTTTATTGGCTTCGTTTCTCTTAACATTTTAATCAGATAGGGAATTGGAAATTTGCGAAACAACACAGAGAAATAAGTTTTAATATTTAAACAAATTCTAGACTTTAATTCACAAATTGTCTTTTAATTTTCTCTGTGTAGAATTATAAATTACAAACAAACAGTACGCATATAGGAAGTACGATACAAAGTTACAATTTGCTCTTAAACATATCACACAAGAGTTTTGATGGAGTCAAGGAAATCTGTAGTTGTGAGATAATAGAGGAGTTCGGAAGGGTGCGTCAGAGAGAGATAGAGATACACAGATAGAGAGAGACAGGAGGACAGGATGAAGAAGATGCAACATATCTGAGTGGCGGATTAGACCTTGTTAAAGGAGTAAGTGAAGCCGTCGGGCGTGCGGTTCAGGGACAATTTTCCGGGTGGCGAGAAGCGGTGAGGGTTGGGGGTGGTAGTGGGGTAGTACGCCTGCTGGGGCTGTGCCTGGTACTGTGGCTGGTATTGCTGCTGCTGCGGCTGGGCCACGGGCTGGGGGTTGTACGCGGGCTGCGGGGCAGGGCGGTACTGGGGCTGGGGAGCGGGCTGGTGGTAGGACTGCTGGTTCTGTCCGAATGAGGGATCGTTGTACCGGGGATCGTAGGAACCATCATCGCCATAGTCGTTGCTGCGGAAGGCGGGCTGCTGGGGGGCGGGAGCCTGGTAGGACTGCGGCTGGTACTGCTGCTGTGGCTGGTATCCGGCAGTGGGCACGGGCTGTGGTGGTGCTGGCGGGGCCTGTGGCAAGTGATCGCCCGACGCCTGGAAACTGTAATCGAAAAATATAGATTACAAAAACCTCTATCTCTAGATTATTCCCAGATTCTTACCCATTCTTGCCAGCTGTGTAGGAAATGGTACGCCTCTGGCCAGAGGGATCCACGTAGCTGTAGCTGCCATGGCGAGTGCCGTCCGCATCAGTCTCCTCCTTGAAGTTGATACCATCTTCCTGCTCATAGGCAGCTCCGAACTTGCCATCGCCGGAGAGGTAACGCTGTTCACTGATAATGGCCGCCGTTTTGGGGTCCTGGTGATAATTTTGGCAGGAAGCCAAAGCCACCAAAGTGGTCAATGCAAGCTAAAAAATATGAGAGCTTGGATTATTATTTATTCCTTTTAAATTTTTACAATTTAACAAATAATAGGAGCATTGAAAGTACTTTTCATTGGTTTTCAAAATTAAAATTATATTTTCAGCACTTTTTGATGAAAATTCATCAAAATACAAAAAACCATTCACTGAGGTGTTTTTTTTTAATAATTTCTGCTTTTGATAAATATATTTTGGGCTTCCTTTAAAAAATCTTTGAAACACAACTCACAAATCTGAACATTTTGAACTCGGGAATAATTTGGTGAATATCCTTGTCAAGCGTAAACTGCACTCTAGATTCTCTCTTCGGTTTCAAAGGGGATATCGAGGGGATTCACACGCGCCTTTACGCTTACAAGTCGGTGGCTTTAGAAGGGGACCGACGGCAACGGATTTGTGGAATTAACTGCCTTCCGCAACGTCGCCGCCCAAGCTTTTTATAGTCCGAGCGGGAACCTTGGATCGCCGATCGGATCGACTCCGCCTAGGCACTCGAAGCCGTGTAATTGTGTTGGTACTATTAACGGCTAAAGCGGCTACAACGGAGCAGCCGTAACAATAACAAGAATCAAGCTAAGTGCTCCAATAAGTCAGCTTTATGCGAGTATTGGTATCGCGGTCGTGTTGCCAAGTTGAATTACCAGTTTCCAACTCTTTCGCTTGGCTCTGGGCAGCTGGGAGCTCGGAACTCGGAGCTGGGAGCTGGGAGACTTTTGCTTTCTATATGCACATTTTCAGGCTAAAAACCAGCATGCCCAAGCCCAAGACGAAACTATTTTTTAATTATCTCAAAAGTTTTCCAGAGCTCCAGAGTTCCTACAAGTGTCCTCATCTGTGGGAGGGATCGATATTGGATCGATGATCCAACCTGGCATTACCAATTGGTTCTGCTTTGAGACTCTCAACCCTGTATGATGTAATTTTTACGGCAATTGTTTAATTTGGTAATAGATAAAAATAAAACAACAGAAACGAGAAACTTGTATCCTAAAAAAATGTAATTGTCGATTTTGATGGATAACCAGACCACCCTCAAAAAATGCTTGGGAAATTTGAAGCAAAAACCCATTATTTTTCTGCTCTCTTCATTTTCATACTGGAGTTGTTAAATGTTTGTGTTTGTTGGTTTTTAGCTGGATTTACATTCTGCATGTGCATGGCCAAGTTGATTTATATCTAGATCTTACCCTGGGCTGGACTTTGTGGTGTGGCCAATAGCAGTTGGCAACAGTTGGGGTTAAAACACAAAAAAAAACACTAGAAAAGCAAACACAATCCCAAGAGTTGCTGCAATGTGTTTGACTTGTTGACTCTTGGAGCTGGCTTCAATTATTTATTGTGTTTGAAATGTCTGGCATTGTCTTGGGCTTGTTTATGGTCTACAGTTGGCTGCCACCCACATGCCACATGCCCCATGCCCCATGCCTCACGCCCACTCTCACGCCTCCACCTCCCACCTCCCAGCATAAGATTCTATAATGGATTTGCATCTCAAAGACTGGGACATATGTATGAGAATTAATTCCAAGAATTACAACATTCGAGTATTTTCCAATACCATAATTCATAAGGAAAATTTATTAGAATTTTGTAAACCTGTTTACCCAAAGTTTTTCGTAATTTCACGGGTCTTGAACTGCCAGCAACCAGACAAGCAGAATAAGAGCATTTAGCTATGCAAATCGGTTTTCCATAATTTTAATGAGCCATTTCCACACACTCTCCACGGCACACTCTGGCTTACAAAACAAGGGACTCGTAGAAGCCGCATGTGGTCGTGGATTTCGAGTAGCAACACTCTCGTTTACAAGGCTATTTGTTTTGCCCTTTTGGTAGCCACATCGGCAACGACATCATCATCATCCGCCTCATCATTGCCGGTTTTGTTTGTGTGGCCAAAAACAGGGAACGCCCTCTCGCAGCAGGAAGTGTGAGCTCGAAAAGTGGGAGGAGGAAATTTAATCAGTTGACAAAGAACAACAAGCAGTCCAGCAAGGACTGGCAAGCTGGCAAGGAAGCCGAGCAGAGCAACGGATCCAAGGTGAAGTTGGGCATGGCGGGATTAGCCTGGGAAGGGTGTGTCCACGGAGGGTTGAACTGGGCCAAGTACAGTAGTTGCTCCGAGAGATAGAATCTTGGTTATTGGATTTCAATTTTAATATAAAACTTTGTTGTAAATATCCCAACTAACTTGTAACTAAATAGTGACTCTTTTTATATAAATTTTATTAAAATAATGATCAGATTTCAAAGACCAGAATAAAATATCAAAATTGTCATACTCTACAGAAATAATTCTTATTATATAGCACATAATTATATACAATTACCAGAAACCGTAATTTATAACTAGTTTTAAATAAAAAAAATCAATCACTAAGAATTTACATGTCATATTACATCCTTTTTGGTAGTTCAAGAATAGTCATTATTTTGTTGCAAACCTTAAAAATTAACTAATGATTAGTTTCATTATGATTTGAGTAAAGCAACTCAGTGATTAAGATCCCTGACATTTAGGAAATGATCCCCTTTATCCATAGACCACTGTACCCAGAAAGTTCTTACTTCCTTTGGACGCCGAGCTGATGCCTTTTTGATTTCCATTTCGATTTCGAGGCGTTTGCCTGATCCGACGATACTGCCACCCAGAAAATGCAGAAGGAAGGGAGGCGGCGGCATATCAGGAGGTTGATTTTGTTGTTATTTCTTTGTTGTTATTTTGATTGCACCGTCTCACTCGCTCTATCACAGGGAGATGATGGCTCTATGAGGGATTCCATTTGCCAGGAGGCCTTCACTTTGGCCGAGTTAATCACAATCGCCCAACAGATAATGAGGGTTGATCCTGCCCAAGGGGAGGGTGGAGGTTGTATGCAAAAAAAGAGCCTTTTTCCCGGCAGGATCCCCTGCTGCCATAATTCCGCGTTGTCTCTCAATTATTTCAGCTGCTCTACCGAACACCCAGCACCCAACACCGTACAGCGAACGGCGTCTGAGTCAGATTCTAGAATCAACCACCGAACAAAGCCTGGCCAAAAAATGAAAAAATGTAAATGGATAAGGATAAGGGAGAGATATGGGCAGACAATTGCGATTATTTGTAATTCAAGATGCAGTAGAGCGAGCGAGTCGACTTCTCGGCGCGGAAGGTTAACAAAAATTTAATGTTAAACGCTTATCGGTTCTATCATCGCCATCTCCATTTCCATTCCGTTTCCCATTTCAGAAGTCAAAATCGAAACCCGCTAAACTTGTTGGGAAATACGATCCATTATTCCCTGAAAAGAGATGGGTAAAGGACGATTTGAAGGTTGATTCATGGCTCCTCTGGACTCGTCAAAGGTCAGTCGAGCTATTAGGCACTCGAAAAAAAACTAGATCTGTTTAAAAATTATAGTTTATATAAAAACATACTCGTCTATTTATTAATATACATAAGTTTTAAGGCCCCTTTTATTTCTTCAACCAAAAGACAAACATTTGCCAAAGGGATCCTTAATCTGTTGTTTAAAAAATAAGTATTATTTACAAAAAGTCCTTAAATAAATAAATAAAAATCATCCATAAATTCTTTCTGTGATTCTCTCCCATAGACATATCTTAACCCAATCCCGCTTCCGATCTATTTCGAAATGAGTTTGTAATTCGAGACGGATTTCCAAATCCCCGGCGTAAGTGCCCCCTAATTGCGCATCTGCTGAAATTTCGCTGCCGGTTTTCCTGGCCAAGGTCGTCTCACTTACCATTTGACTTTTCCTTGGCCCAGCCTTACCCTGAAAACTGAGATCTCGAATCACTTGTCAAACGGTCGTTTAAGCCGTTTAAATGCCGCTCAGCTAACGTGGCTTGGAGTGCCACTGGACCAGTTTCCACTCACGCACACACACGCACTGGCATTATCAAGGTCATTGGGGCCTGTAACCCGACTCTGGGCATGGGGGAGTGGGGGTATCACGACATTGCGTATGAGGTGGGGCAGTCGCAGGAGGGGGCGTGGCATGTTACGGGGGAAAAGGGGGCAAACGAGTTTTCGCACAGACGCATGTGTAGCGGTTTTTGCATTTGCGTTGCACTTCGCAGACTTCCGCATTCGGGGGCCTGCACTTGAGTGCGAATATGCAAATTTTGTTGCACAATTTATGACGTCAAATTTGGGGTAACAGACATTAGTAATACTTGTATATAGGAAAAATTAATGGGTTTACATAGTATGTTTTAAAAAATTGGGAGTATTTGAAGTTTTAAAACAGGCGTTCGAATAAATAATACCTACTTATTTATTGCCACTTTTTTAACTTTAAAAATTATAACAATTTTAATGAAAAAGATAAGAAATATATTATATTACTACATTTTTTAAACATTGTGCTAATAGAGTGTTCCGAACTTAAGTAGCAGATTTTTAACATATATATTTGTTAACAAATTTATACGAGAAGTTTGTATATCAATTTACTTCTTAAGAACATAGAAAAATTGTATAATAAAATACAATGTCTGCCTTAAAAATATGTTCCTTATAATAGAGGCTTTTAGGCATGTGAAGAGATATTTTTTTCAATTTTAAACTGTGATTGTTTAAATTGAAAAAATATAAGAATGAATAAAAAACAATTTATCCTGCCACCAACTTCCTGTATTTACAGTAAATTATCTTATCGCCCTTGTCCTTGAAATGTGGCATGCAACTGGGCAGCCTTTTGCATTTATTGCAATTTTCGAAAGTTGTTTCATAGCCACCCAAATTGTTGACCTTCAGTGGCAAAAACGGTCCATTGAACCCGCCGGTTTTGAAATACTTGTACTTGGTTTTGTTAAGCCGCAAGATCTGCCACAAGAATTCACGAGAATTTTTCCACTCCCCAGAAAAATGCCTCCTGATCCGAAGACCAAGGAAAATCTGCATTAATTTAAATATGAGTATCATATGGCATTTCATGAGATGACGGACAGTACGTGGTTCCGTCGAAAGAAGGCCAAATCACAAATGAGACAATTAAAGCCGTAGATGTTGACATCCATTCATCGGCGAAAATGATTCATGATTCAACGCACATTACACATTAATTACTCGCGCTGACAAAACGCTATTAACCAATTTATGATTTCCATGCATAATCGCGTTTTCAATGTCACCTCGGCTAGGGTTTCATTTTATTTCGGTGTGACATGCAAACAAGTGAACGATTAATTGCAATGGCAGCGGCGACAAATGGACAAATCGGAACAGCCCCGAGCTCTGATCACCGACAATCCCCTCGTAAGGGGCATGGAATTCCGGTTAATTGTACCCACTCTTTCTGGGCAATGTCAAACGTCAAAGTGCAAGAATTTGACAGCTAATAAACAAACAGCAGCCACAGCAATGAGGGTTATGGACTCGACAAATAAACCGCCAACGTCCGAGGTTCCGCTCTCATGACAGGGCATAAAAAATCATTATCCAAAAAATATCTGGAGAAAAAAAAACTACATATACAAGTATGTCCACTTGACGGGTGCTCTTATAATCGATTTGATATTTAGACCTCACCTGAAATCCACTCCACTTTGGTCGAGTGTTTGGGCCAGTTGCTCGCCTCCTTTTTCACAGGTGATTAGATGTTTTGGCCACGTCTGCGGCGGCGTTGGCTCAAAGTGGTTAATTAGCCTACCGTTTGTTGTTCCGAACTTGTTGTTGTGGTTATAGTTGGGAAAAAAAATAATGTCTCACTTGAGAAACTTGAAAAAACAAATTTCAGAAAATTGAATTACTTCATTTACTTTAATGATACTTTTCATGTTATGTTGTACCCCTTTTAATTTTTTGTTTATAGTATAGTATTTCCCCTGATTTCTCCAAGTGTAAATACCCCAACCTGAAACTCAAACCACTAAGCGGTAATGATATGCCAATCAAAAAACCTAAGCAGCATGTAGAGCGGATCAGCTCATTGGTTTCATTTAAACTAGAATTAGCAGCGAATTTGGTAACCGAAACAATTCGAATAGTTGGCTAATTATGGCGTGGAATTCCGCATTTTTATTACCAAGACAAGCCAAAAAAAATATATTTGTTAATTTGAAAGAATTTCCCATAACTAATCATTTCCTGATTACTAGAAACTGTCGCAATTTGGAGTCGGAAAATCCCCTGTTCTTGGATAAAGCAAAGTAAATTTGTTTATTTTTACGATGATCTTGAGCCTGACTGACACAACAACAGGCCAATTAACTGCTGCCAAGATGTCTAAAATCAAAAAGTAAATAAATCAACGAGAATAGAGCCAGGACAGAGCAAATATTTCCTGCCACTGTGCAATGCAATATTTGGTAACAATATAGACTTCACCCACACGAGTTTTGACAGCACAACAGTTGCCAAAAAATACAACAAAGTTGGTGGAGAAAGAAGTTCAAAGACCAGAAGGCCAGGATTTAATTTTCTTTCTTCCCAGGACAATACCTGCGGTTGATTTTTTTGTCTCGATTTCTTTCTAGGACCAAAAGCAGCCATTGTCTTGTTTTTTCTTGGCAATTATTTGGCAATTTTCTTTCACCGTTTTCGCTGGTAAAATGCATTACAATATCCTTCGGCCGAGCAGGATTATTTTGGTCATTGCCATGTTCTCACATTTTCCCCGGCCCCTTTGTCCTGCGCCTATGAAAATATTTACTTATGCCCAGGTATTGAACACACAATTAATAGGTTTTTTCGAGCTAATTGGTTTCAATTATTCCGGGTCCCGAACAGAGACCAAAGCAGAGTCCAGGATCCTACCAGATGATCGGAGTCCTTTGGATCTGTTCCAGGATCTGGATCAGAGTCCTGGCTATCTGCCGGCGGCTTCTGCGTTGCGCGATTTCACAGATCATTGGCGTCGAGTTAATTGGCTCGAACGGTTTCTCAAGATCTCCGAAAAGGATACGGGTTCTATGTCTGACAGATCCTACAGAAGATGCTGGACTTTGATTACTTTTCGGGAAAATTGTTAATTGTTTATCTTTAATATAATTGCAACACGCTGTTCTTAAATAGAAAAACTGGTCCAAAAAATTCAATTTTGCATATACGAGTATACAAATATATTACAGCTTCCAATTAATATTAGAAACTTTTGCAAAAAATTAAGAATTGAACAGTAAAGAAAAAATAAAGCTAACTTTCTTTTAGTAAGAAAATATTTATAAAATTTGACACACATTTCAATTAAAATTGATAAATTTGTATACAGATTATTTGCGATCTACTTTAAAATCGTTTAGGGTTTTCCGCTATGGAAATGCTTGAATTGAAATGGTATTCAACCATAGATCCAGATTCTACAATAATTTCTTCTAATTTTTTTTACTGAAAACAAAAAAAAATACGTATATTGTTCTTATTATTACTTATTAAAAACTGTCCACATTTTGTTGATTAAAAATGGAAATAATAATACATTTTTTTGAAATATTTCGTACATAAAAAAAGTATGTGATGTTTGGCCGATTCTTAAACCTCATAGTTTCCGTCCGATTCCCCAATTACAATACACACATATCAGAAAATTTTAAACAAACAATTCTTCAAAAATTAATTGTCCACACAGGTTTTGGAAAATTAAAAAGGATTTAATGTATAAATATTTTATGTTTTTTAAGCAAAGAAATTTGAGGCTTATCCCATATCCTAGATAAAATATCCCTAACAAACTTTCCAAATGCAATTTTATTTCGTCGCAACCTAGCCCAATAAAATCGCTATAAATATTGTTTGGGAAATCGACCAGTAGCTTGTACCACTTTAAAGCATTATTGTCCATTCCGGTCTACTTAATCTTACTCGTAGGCATATGCCCTTCAAAATCCGAGCCCGACAATTAACCACAACAAAGCGCAAATTATGTCATAGGCGTTTCCCCGCTGATGGCTTTTCCATTTCCCAGGGCTGAGAATTATGACAATAATGTGACAATTTACATAGCAGCAAAACAAATCGCGGGGTGCAAATGAGTTGCGTTGATGGTACGGAGGACAACCACCCCTGACAGGATAACCAGTTGAAACAGTTGCACCTTGGGCCAGTTCGTTGCCCATCCTGGCTCATCCTTGCTCATTAAAATTGAACAAGCCAACGCACAAAAAGTTGATCTGGCACCACGGACTTTTAGGACACCCTCTGAAGCATTTTAATAATATTTTTTTCGTTCTTTTCGGTTCGGGAATATGACCTATCTGCCGGGGGTAGACTATTCTGCGCTGTTCACGTGACATTGTCACATTATAATTGCCAGCCCCCGCCCGGACGGTATTGCTCGTCTGCAAGGGACATTATTTCCAGGACTTGGTATGTCATGGACCGGCGCTTTCGACTCGGGGGCTTAACTGTTTTGTCAACGTCCTCGAGTGTGATCCGTACGGTAAACACAGTCCGGCCAACGGTTTTTTAAGCTGCTCAGGAAAAAGGAGCACGCGCAAGCGATTTGAGCTCGGGGACATCCTGAGTACTGTGGTTAACGATATTAAATAAAGTAAATGGGTTAAAGTCTATAAGAGTACCAACTATCATATAGTTAAGAAAAAATACCATCTTTTCGGTAGAAGAATATTTTTAGATACTCCTTGCATATGAGTAATTATTTAGATACTTTTGTGTTATTTAGAAAACCTATAGAAGTGTAATACCACTGTGCTTCAGACACTCGGAAGCTGACAAGCCACGGCGAGTCAGTCACAGCTCGACTCGCAAAACGCGATCCGTCAGATACTTTTTTATTTGGTCCTGACTGTCGCCATGTTTGTTTTAGTGCTAATCCCCGCAGCGGGTTGTCGTTGTCGCTTGCCGCTTGCCACAAACTGATGCAAATATTTTATGAAGTGTTCGAGGGCACTTCAGAAATTAGTTCCCATGTAACCGCTTAAAGTGTGACGCAACGTCCTTCGCCTGCTCCTGCTCCTGCTCCTGGCCCTGCCATTGGGTCTCTAATCTCCTGTGGCAGGAGCTCGAAAGCGTTTCCCCGTCTCTGTCGCTCCTTCGCCAAGCAGCTGCTCATCAATTGCGATGTCAGAAATCAGCGCCCCGTTTTGTGTCTCGTTTAGGTTTTAGATATCTTTTTTATCGACACCAATTGGACAGCAGGCTCGTTAGGCAGCCGCAGATATTCTAGCACTCTGGTAGTCTGGCTACAGAATCTCCCTCGACATATCCCTTATTGGTTTTTATACGACTGGACCCATTTGCGGATTAGTGGCTAAATCTCTTTTATTTGACAAAATGGCTTTGATAAAAAACGAAAATCGGGAGATTGAAAACGAAATTGAAGTTGATTTTGTTTCGCTTGCCATCGACAGCTGGCAATAAAAAAGTGTTCAGTTAAGCCGTGTTCTGGGCTACCACTTGATTACGTGTCACCAAAAATTTGACATGCCCTTAATGAGGGTATATTGAATATTTTATTAGTTATTCGAATTTTTTTCTTAAAAACGGGGTATTCAAAACTTACAATAATACCACAACCATAGTAATAAAATGAGAAATATTTACTATATCCTGAAAACGTGATGCATAAGAAGAACAAAATCTCAATTGATTTCTTTGATTGATAAATCAGTTTTTGATGAGAAGAGAAACATATTAAAATCAGCTATGTTTTGGATCCAAATTCCAAATCTAGACATATGCACTCCTTAAAAAAAAAATTAAAATTCTCTTCCATAATATCCGTTCACATCCTTAATTCAAAGGGTATCACGAATATATTGCAACCCACAATCATGAACCTTCTGTTACTTATAGTTACATTTTTGTGTGCCACCAAGTAGTTGCCTTGGTGCAAAATTAATTTACAATCCGGGTCGGAAGGGCCCAGGATCCCGGCCCAGCCTCGAGTGGCTCGCTTGCTGGCTCTACAAAATAATTTTCGAGCATTGTTGATCCTTTGTGGCTTACTCGCGTCGTTCAGCGAAACAAAAGCCCTCGAAAATGGGTTTGCCAATATCCCGATTCAGCTTCGAACTCTCGATTTTTTTTAACAATTTTTTATGAATATTTTTTTGTAACAGTTTCGCCGTCGAATTCAAATCGCTAACTACCCCATTGTTTTAGGCGCTCCTCACATCCTGCCTGGTCCCGATATCCTGGGAGCGTAATGAAATCGTAATGAGGTGATGGTGTGAGTGACGTGTAGCAAGCTCGTTCCCGATTTCGAGTGTTAAGTGGCCACTTGGAAACTTTCAAAGTGGCAGGAACAAACGAATCTCGAACCCGAACACGAAGCGAAAGCGACAGTTTGTGTTTGCTGATTTCACGATTGCAGTTTCCCAGGTCGCGATGGTGAGGCTGAGGTCGAGCTTTGTCAAAGTCGATTTGTTACATTTCTCAAGTGGCCAGGGAGTCCTCCTCGTCCTTCCCCATGTCGTCTTTCCTGCGAGCTGTTTCAATATTTGCCGTGCACTCGTCCAGCCAAACTGTTGCGGAATTCAAGTTCGGGGTTGAAAGTCCACCTTTTGCACTGAGAATATTTATTTCTGGAGCTAGTTTCTGCTAGAAGCTTAACTGTTTTAAGATATAAATCTATTATTCATATTCTCTCAAGTTTTTGGATACTTGTATAGTTTTATGCAGTTTATAAGGTATAACAATATATGCTATTGGAAAGCTATTGTTAAATAATATTTTGTCAAGACCGAGGAATATGTACAATGCTATAGGTCTAGATCTTTAAAAATTTCCAAGCACTACAACTCAATAAATTTTGTTCCCGATAATCTAGTGTTAAATTCTCTTAAATTTCATTCAATATTTTTGATAGATTGATTAACTGAATTTTAATATATAAAAAAAAGGTATTTTAGATTCAAATTGAAAGTCTTTACGGAAATCATTGTTATAAAACTTTAAATCTTTTTATAAGTCTTTAAATCATATTAATTACGGTCCGTGATTTCTGTAAATTAGGAACTTTTTTATTAATATAAATGTAAGTTTATTTCTAAACCATTTCTGTTGAGTGTTCTCTTGTAAAATATTCCTTTTTCGTAAAAAAAAATATTTGTTTCCACTCATATATTTAATTTATTTTTCCCATTTCTTCAACAAAAATTCCAGTCGCAAATAAGCCCTCAAAGTCTACGGTCTACTCCGGAATAAATTTCTTTTAGTGCATCCCTGATGTTACCGTTAATTTAGTGTACTATTCAGGGTTGATCGATTCTTATTTTGATGACATATGGCCTCCCATAGACGCCGATGACCCGACGGCTTTTCACTTTTCACCATCGCCGATGGTCAACTAGATGGCCGAAAAGTTCCCAGGACTTTTTCAGAACTGTAGGTGGGCATTGCGTGACCCCGTAATAATGGCTTTATTCCGGGGATGCACCTGATGACCCACCGGCCACCTGCTTTCTTGACCGGAAGTTGAAAAGTTTTGAACTTTTCCGGCTGGCTTCGTGTGACAGCTTAATTAAATGATAAAACCCGTAGTCAGTAGTCCGCCATTTTATGTTTTTGTCTTTTTTTTCTGTTTATTTCTAGGAAGACACAACCCGTCATGAATTAGACATGTATCTGCGTAATCATTCTGAAGAGGCCCTGAGGCCACCAAGCGGTCGGCTTTGTTATGCTAAAGACAAAAAAACATCAAATGCAAAGGCAGAAAATTCAATTACCAGGCTACGCAATGAGTCTGCCCCGAGGCAGAGATTCAAATGCAGAAAAAACAAATGCAGCTTCCACCACTTCCGACCTCTACTGATGGAATTAAGAAAAAAAACTGATCCTTCGGCTGCAGCGAAAGTTTCTCAGGCGGCGACCCCTATTTAAAGTGAATTAAGGACACACAAGATGCTGCATTCGCGGTGGTCCAGCTTTTGATTGCAAGTCCTTGAGCCGAGGCCCTCAGAAAAATTGAAAAAAAAAACTGTCGCAGATCGTATAACACTTGTTAGTCTGTCGATATTCGATGCAAGCGGAATTTCCAACGAACTCGGTGGAAACAAAAGAAAACCATCGATCGACAAAATAATGCGGGCAATTGCAACTTTCTTGAGGTTAAACGCAAGTTGCTCTTCAGATTTTCGAGGGCTCAGCGGATTTGCCCTTAATATTTTTCTCACCTCCAGGAGGTCCACTCGTCGCCAGGACCTTAAGCCATTGTCCCGTCTTTAGATGGCAACAATCAAAAGGATGTGCAAAGATTTTCCAGGGACTTAGACTCCAGCATCAAGTACTTAAGGACACGAAATAATAAAAAAGGGAAGACACACAAAAAGAAGATGAGGGGTGGTTAGTGCAAAAAGTATCAAAAAAATAGAACACGCTCCGCTGATCCTGTAATATGATGTCCTTGCCCTAATCGCTTTGGATAGCAGCCATCGATTTTAGTGAACAAATTTTATTGTCTAACGATCTCTTCAAAGGAAGCAGCTGTTTGATTCGAAGTGTTGGTCTAATGAGGTTTATAAGTCGATCTTTTCATTTATAATCTTACCTTTATGAACTAAAGCAAAAAAAAACCAAGTTCTTGGAAAAACATTAAACCTTTGGATGCTTTATTACGATTTAAGGTTCGAAAGGTTAAGATTTTAAATAATGTTATATATTAATGTTTTAAGTTTTATTCCAATTCACAGATAGAATCCCTTTAACTTTAGTTCGAAAGAATAGAAACTTGGAAAACTATACATAAAAAACCCATAATTCTTCCGCATTTACTACCAATACTCCCCTAATTTTCTTTCAGTGTATATCCCCATCTACTTCTGCCCGCCCGTCTGACAAATTAAGCGGCTAAGCGTCAAAGACAATACCGCGGCCGATGTGTATGCAAAATACAATAAGAACGCCGCACAATTTTCCAACGAAAATTTGCCATTTGCCCACTAAAGTAAGTTAAGCTGAACTTAAGGTAACTAAGCAAGGCTCAGAGCTCGGACCAGGACGAAAAGCAGGCTTAGTTGCCGGTGCATAAGCCAGAGAAAACAATTATAAGGCACAGGACACCACAGAACACAGTGCTGTTCCCGCTTATCTGGGCGGCAGATATAGAAAATTGATCTGGCGATAAATCGAGCTACTCAATTTACAAAAACAACGCCGGGCCGGGGCTGCTGCTTTGACTTTTGCTGGCCGCAGGACCAAGGACTTTGTCCTGACTTCAGGTACAACAACAGAGTGTAAGGACAATCGGAAGCCGGATTTGCAAACTCTCTCTCTCTCATTCTTGCTGTCTCTGGCTGACCAGGCTCAAACGGATGTTTAATATTTTGGCTTAGAGACATTCTCATTACATTTGAAAACAAAGGAAAAATATTTTCGACGAGCAGCTACGAACAAGGAGCAGACCGCCCGGCCAGGATTTGGGCATTTAGCAAAAGGGTAATCCTGTCCATTAAAATCTATTTGCATACTCATATTTTTGTTTCGCTAGGTAATTGCGCCTGGATAAGGATCACCCACCAAATGCGAAGGAGACGGCAGTAGGACGGGGTGCTGGGCAAGTGAGACACACTCTGCGCTCAGTGGGTTAAGCTTGCGAAACCTTAACCTGTTCGGCACCTGCCTGGGCTGAAACCGGGAACCCGCTTACGCGAACTGCGCTAATCGGTCGGAGGTCGGCGGTCGGCGGTCGCCGGTCGCCTTCATTGAGCCCTTCGGGGTTTCTGGGGATTACTTAATCAACGAAAATCTATGAATTAAAAGTGTTACCCAAAATCCACCGGCTTCTCTCACTTGTTCCGCATCGCGAATCGCGAATTTCCCCAGAACACCAGACCCCTGGCCACTTGAGATTCCTTTCCCGTCTGAGCTTGGCTTAGTGCCCCTTTCCACCCACAATCAGACCCTCGGGGTGGATAAAGCTCTTAGATTTAAAACAGTTCAAGTGAGCCACAAGTTAGTCCCTGTAGTGGCTCAAATCGGATCAAAAATATTGTATCTTTCCAGCTTAGATTAAATCCAAATTAAGTCGATGGACCATGACCATCTCTATTCAAATTAAACCCATAAAGAGGCAGGCAGTTTCAAAACCCAACACTAAAAACTCAAATTCTAAAAAATCATAAAAAGTATAAGTTTCTATACTTGATAGTATCAGGAGGGAATATATGGTAAGCAACTTTATCAAATATATTATTTTTTATTAAACTAATTATTATTCAAAATAAGTAAAAAGATAATAAATAAAAGATTAAAGTTTAATTTTTCATATCCAGAATAAATATTTCTAATATAATTCTTCTTTTTCAAGTTAGAGGCATTTGAATAAGAACATTGTTTTGTACTTTAAGTACCGTGAAATCGAATTGATTTAATGGAAAATGTAGATAAACTCTTTGAAATTATTTCTACAAACATTCTTATATGATTGAAATACTTTATTATAATAAAATACGTCACCCCCAAAAGAGAGTCCACATGAAAGTTTTTAAAAAATAAAAATGGTGATATTTAAGGACGATAGAAAAATAAAATGTTTTAGATACAAAGCTATAAAAATTCAGTTTAAAAAGGACAAAACCTATAACCCATAATTCCCTGTGTCTTAAAACTTGTTTAGTTGATCACCTCCGATTGAAAAAATTTCTCAAAAGTCCTGGACTTTGTCGCCATTGTCCTTCACTTTTCAAGAGACATTATAAAAATCAAGAAGTGAAGAAAAAGTGAAAATCCTTTGCTCGGCGAGAGTGCAAAAAATACAAGCGAAAACGGCAAATTAAGACCCAAACAATGCCGGAACAACAATGTGCAGAAAAACGTCACTGATGACAGAATGATGAGGATTAAGCCAGCATAGGCTAGCTGTGAGAGAAAGGACTCTCTGAATGCAGGGTGCTATTGCTGTTGCTATTGCTGTCCTGGTGCCTGAGTCTATTAAAAGTCTAAAGGCAGATAATAAAGGGCCATTAGGACTTAAAAGGGCTCAGCGACGCAGCAGAGGACGAGCTGAATTTGTTACCCCGGGTTCAACAGCATCCTGATGAACCCGAGGTCCTTGCCAAAGTCGAAATGGCAGCACCAACGAAGCATACTTAATTCCAAATCCCAATCCCCGCAGGATGTACTGGGCCGTGGTTGGATTCGGGACTCTGAATTCTGGATTCTGGATTCTGGCTAGAGGATTCTGCACTCAGTTAGGGTAGGTTTTTGCACATCCTTTGCAATGCCCAGGATATATGTGTCAGTAGAATATTCCTGCTCGCACTCGTATCTATGTTTACTTTGGCCAACGCAATTTGTACAATTTGGCAACTGTGTTGGGCTCGTCGAGTTGTTTGTTCAGCCTTTGCCAGCGAAAACTCATTTTCATCCGTCTGCTCTGGCTGCTCTATTGTGAAAGGATTCGGCTACAGGCATTGTCCTTTCGGGCATAGCGATCCCCGATCTCCTGCAGCAGCACCACCACCACCATCAGGCACCCAGTCCCAGTCCCAGTCCCAGTCCAATGATCCAACGCCGCTCGACAAAGTCACAAAAGTGAATTTTGCTTTTTAACTTTTCGAATTGAATGAGGACCTCGGGGGAAGGAAAAGGATGGAGCGAAAGGATATCTGGCAACTGGAGCGGCCATTGCAAAACCGTCAAGGTTTCCAAATTAATCCCGACTTTGGTCTGCTCATGCGGAAAAACTATGCTAATGCCCTTTGATTCCTTCAGCGATCTTGTATTCCCTTGTTCCTGAATTTGCATAATTTATTTTCGATTAACTGAGTTGGTTGGCTGTGAGGTTCTACCTTTCCTGACGTCTCCCAAGATGCAAAAACCATCTCAAAATGGCAAAAAAAACCAACAATATGATAATACTGCGCATAATCTCATGAATCTGTGTTAGGCATAACACTTTTCGACGGAAAAAGTAATTACAAACGTATTAGACTTTGAATAAATAACTTAAAGCATTGAGACAGTAAATTAAAAGAAAACAAACGCTTAAATCTTTTTGTTTTTTTTAAAACTCGTTGGTCTAAGAGATTTGAAAAAAATGATCAAAAAAGGGAGTGAGGCTTTTATCCTGTTAAATGTTTTTTTTTTCAAAGGGTTACCAAAAGTTTTATTAAAAAACTTAAATATTTAAATTAATTTTCTAATTCTTACCAATAAAAATTTTTTCCTGACATTAAATGAGCTTTGTTAATTTTAAAACGAAGCCTTAGAAAATGGTGACTCGAGAATTGGAATCTAAAAAAGATAACCCCCCAAGATTTGCCCCAAATTAAAAATATTTATATTCATTTGTGAAACCTTTAGGTTTATTTTGTTAATAGTTTTTCATTGCTTAATGTATATTGATATGTACTTAGAAATAATTGTTTTTAACTGTACATAAACTAGGCTACGACTGACGTATTTAACAGGCAAAGTTGAAACTTTTTACGAATGCAATTTGAAACACTTCGTGGAAGGTCTAAGACTAAAACCTAGATTAGTTTAGTTACGATAAGGTAATGAAGGTGTTGGCATTTTTTTGTGTTTTTGTTTTTTGTAAGGCTTGACTCCTTCACTGATTCACTGATTCATTGATCGATTGATTGATATAGATATTTAGTCCAAAGCGCTTCCGAGATTATCACAGTTCCCAGCACTAGGAAGGCACTTCGAGTGCACGGAGTTCAAGGATATTGTAGGATATTGGAGGATATTTAAGGTAACACATTAGATCTTGCGCTGGCTGTACATGTCGGAGATGAGGCGCACAATGGTTATATCTCCGATGGTCTTGCGGAAGAAGATCTCCTCGATGGTGAAGCTCGAGACCTTGTGCATCAGCTGGACGACTCCCAGCAGAGTCTGGAATCTGAGTGGCTGTGTGGGATGAGTGCGTTGGATGTAGTTGTGCAGGGCACTCCTGGCATCATTGTGCATGGCGGCGACTTTGCCGGACTCCAGTAAGCCCTTGGAATCTGCTGAGGCCGAGGAATTGGGGCTGCCGCTTCCGGTTAGAATGGAGCTATTGGCCAGGTCCTCGGTGGAACTGGCTGCCGGCGGCGATTTGCGGAAGAGGGAGATGGCCCTCAGGCACTCGTACTCGGTGCTGTCGATGTTCAGATGGCACAGCTGGTTAAGGACATCCTGGAAGGCATGCACCTCGCGGGTTACCATGCCCATGATCTCGCGGTTGGCGTTCTCCGACTCGTAGACGAACAGCAGCTGGGCGAAGTTCATAGGCATGAGATACTGGGCCATAGCCAGGATGAAGAACTCTTTCCAGGACTCCTCCAGCAGCATCAGTTGGTCGGGCATGGGCAGCTCCGTGAAAGCGCGAACGCTCTTGATCCAGTTGACGTTCTTGAAGAGGTGCTCGGCGGCCGTCTCCTTGATGTGCTCGGCGGCCATTAGAGGCGGAGTGGGTGGCAGGGCCCTGGTGGCCAGGGCGTTCATGTAGGCAGCAGTGGGCGAGAAGAAGCCGTGGTGGTGACCCATCGGGTGGTGGGGTACTCGTGGCACGGACAAGTCCAGGACGGCAGCGGCGCTGGGTTGCGGCGGCTGGAAGGCGGCGTGGTGATGGTGCGGCGGCGGTGGCGGCGGACGCTGTGGCAAGCCTGGAATGGGCATGGGCACTCCCGGGAAGCCAGTCAGGGCGGCGGTGCTCATTAGGATTTCGGCCGGGATCTGGGGCATCTCGCCGGCACCCATTATGGCGTCCTTGTACATGGCCATGTGGCGACGAAGAGTCGAGTTCCTGGGACCGCGCTCGTGCTGCACAGCATCCTTGTTCATGCCGACCTCGAAGCACTTCCTCAGGCGGCAGGCCCGGCACTGGTTTCTGTGGGTCTTGTCCACCACGCAGAGTCCCTGCTTCTGAGACTTGCAGACGTATTGCCGAGAACGGCGGATGCTGCGCTTGAAGAATCCGGCACAGCCATCACAGGCATAGATGCCATAGTGCTTGCCGGAGCTGTGGTCCCGGCAGACCTTGCAAGGCACATGGTATAGGATGCGGCCTAAAATGGTAGAAAGAAGAGGGTTTTGGTTAGCAACAGATTTTATTTAAGGCCAAGGATTTCAATTATTTTCCTTTGATTTTATTTTTTAAATTTTTGTTTGGTTTTCCAAAATATACTTACTTGAAGCCGCTGGCGACAAGCGCACGCTGTTGTATTTCTGATCCATCATTTCTGGCGATCCTTCCGACGACTGCATACTGATGTGGGGCGTAATTTTGATGATTTTTATTAAAAACTTATCACAAAAAATATTTTTCACTTTTTTATTTCGGCACTTTTTGCTTGTTCCGCGTTTGAATGTTAAATTCGTTGTGAGTTTTGGTTTTTGATTCGATTTCAGCTTTTGCTGTTGTATCCCGGCTTGCTACGATTGAGGAGGATGTGAACACGCTGAGATCGGAATGGTTTGTGTTGTCTGCTCTCAGGACCCGGCCTGTTTTAATAGTCCTCGAGGGCCAAATCCATTCATCCTGCCAGCGATCACCCTTAGGTAGCGAGACGCAGCGCTCATTGGCCGAAAATCAGGTAAGGGTTGCTTCTAACGCTCGTCCTGTCTCCCTTGCGCTCTCGCCCCGGGAGAATCCTTCGATCCTGGCAGGCTGCCATTGCGAAAATTCATTGAGCACAGCAGCCGTCGCTCATTCTCAATTTTTATTAGGGATTTTATGGTCCTTTTCCGCAGGACTCACTACCTGCGAGCTCCGTCTCTCCATCGCTTTCACCCTTCTGCTGCTCTCAAGGGGAGAGAATCGCGCGCTCTCCCTTTGCGACAGTTGTTTATGAAGAGACAACGAAGAGGACATTCATGGCTATCCTTAGAGTATCCTTGCATGGCCGGCCGGGGTTTATGGCGCTGCCATTATTGCCGCTTTGTGATTTGTGTGAAGTACCTGTGGGTTCGCTTCTAGTTTTTCCACTCACACGCGAGTCCTTTTTGGAGTGGCAAAAGGACGAACCGGAGGGGTTGAATGCGCACTATTGATTGTTTTCCATTCAATAATTAGGTTTTTATGATGCAATCATATGCGTGTTTAATATATATCAAAATATCGAATTTTGTTTATGCAATTTCAAAATGTTCTTTAATTCTTTTATTCAATTATTGGGTTTATTTCTATCATTTACAAAGGTTTCTAATATACTTAAACTTTTTGCGAGTTTTGAGACCTAAACTCAGCTTAAATTAAATAAAATATAACTAAGTAAACCAACAAAGAAGATTAAGTATTTAATTTATTGGATTATACTTGAAACAACTTTTTAAATGTATTCCAAGGAAACCTTTTAAATATAAATTCATTTTACTTTCACTATCACTTAAAATAAAATTAAAAATAAAAAGAAATATAACAATGAAACAATAAATGTAATACAAAATATATGTATTCCTTTTTTTGATAATGGTTTTTTTAATCTTAGGACCTTTTTTTGATATATTTTTAAATTTAACTTTTTGGACCTATACTTCCTTAGTAATTTATTTATTCATATTATAAAATTTTTATATTTTTATATATTTTTACAAATTAACAATGAGCTGATAAATATAGTTAAAAAATAGGCAAATATTCTAAAAGGAATTCAATAATTTTAAATTTGTTCACATTAAGGGACAGTTCAGGGGATAATATATGGGACAAGACGTTAAAGTTCTAACATAAACAAGAACATTTAATCAAACAATCAACAAATAATGATTTATGAAAATAAATATTATTAACCGATTATTTCGATTTTAAATAGATTTACATTAAAAGCTAAATAAAGTAAATTCAATTTTTAAATTATACATAATTCAACTTCTAACCCTTTTATACCCAGAGTTAAAGTAGGTGCTTTGATAATAAATTTATTTCTTTATCAATTAAAAAGGATAACACCAACTTCAAAATGAAATTCAGATTTTTATTTTCAAAGGTATTGAAAATATTTAACAAAAGTACCTTCTACGTTTTTTAAGTTTCTCATATTTTTTATAACTTTAAAGAATATAGAATATAATTTATTCTTGTATATTATTTCCTATAAACACATTTTTAAAATTGTGAAAATTGTAAAATTGTATGGTAGCTTAATTTAAAAATTTTTTACTTTTAATAAGAGCATGAAAAGGCTGTATTTTATAGTTATTTATTAAGGCTCTCATAATTTAAATATTCCTTATTTATAATATACTGCATTTATTGGCTTTAGGAATTATTAGAAGAATTTTAAGAGTTTTGGGAGCACCTTGGGCAGATCTAGATGCCACTACTCCCCCGACTAAGCCAGCTTAGGGGTTGCCTTTTGAGAGCCCTCGGTGATTCGGATGATTCTCGTGAGCTCGACCTGGAATCAGACTCAAGTGGCCAGTGGCCCTAATCACTCTCTCCCTCTAGAAGGACCCACCGAATCCTCGATGGCCTGGGACTAATCGCGTGCCGCTTAAGCAGATTACAAGTCGGAGGACACTCCCTGCCTGGAAAGGGCAAGCTGATCAAGCTTTCCTCTCTCTGGAGGATCGATCGAGGATCAGAGAATTCAAACGAACCAGGCCAGAACCAGTGCACATTGTACTTAATATCCGCAGAGTACTTAATAAATGTTAAGCAAGATCCCGCAAGTCTGGTGCGATTACGCACAAAACGCCTAAGGACACACGATCCTGATCCTTGACGACTCAAACGTGGGAACAGTCCGGCTATGGAAATATGAAAATCTACTCAACACAGCAGGGAGATGCAAATGCAATTCATTTGATATATGATAGACACTTGAAGGGTGCAATTATATTTCGATTCGTATTTCGGATGCGTAACTTGATCAATAAAATGCTTGACAGGATATCAACACCCGTCGGGGTGGAAGTCCTTGTTCTAATTGGACTAATCAACCCCCGACGGGTTCACGGTGATGATGCTTTCACTGTTTTTATAAAATATTTACGCTTTTCGAGGGTGGATCACCCACTCTTAATTGGAACTCAGGTGGACTGCATGGGAATGCGTTTGCGTGCGATGCTATTCGGAGATCATTAGCCAGTGTTCCCGGGTCTCCCGGGGGGAGGATGCTCTACTAAACCAGATGACGATGACATTTCACTTTTGGTCAGCATTCGGTTGACCAGTCAGTGGGGGAGTCCACATAATTGTGGGAACTCATGAATATTCATAAGCAGATTCCGCATCTGCCAGAGCTTCCCACGATCAGTTTAAAATTTGCAGAATAATTCTATAACTTGACTAAAAAATTTAGAAGAGA
Organism: Drosophila merina; assembly: GCA_035047645.1. NCBI lineage: Eukaryota > Metazoa > Arthropoda > Insecta > Diptera > Drosophilidae > Drosophila > Drosophila merina. Next base: position 27,926,309 of record JAWNPH010000002.1, read on the forward strand.
TATTTTCAATTCTTCTTGCCATAAGAGAACTTTTTAAACGTGAGAAAAATATATTATAAAGATTGTTTTATTTAAAACATTTACTTATGATTAATAATTTAAGAAGGAGGTAAGTAAGTACATTTTATGTTTTTTTGAATGAATGCATATCCAAAAAACCATTGTATTAATACAATTCCTTTGTTCATTGTCATAAAATAATTTACAAAAAAGATTTATAGCATATATGACTTTAGGAAGTTTCCGTCGGAGCAGCTCTGTAAAAATTTGACGCAAAACTTTCCCCTTTTCCTTTCATTGAGACCACGAATAGCTCCCGTACTTAATGAAAGCGGAACGCCGGCCATCTGCTAATCCCCCGGATTAGCGCTAAATCCACCACAAGAATTGAAACAGCAGTCACCAGCAGGCCTATGCAGCTTAGACCTTTGCCAGGTAGGCAACCCACTTTCGACCCGCCGGCCATTCAAGGTCGATGGCTAATAAAAAACTACAAATAATGAATAAAAAAGTTCTTGGAAAATCGGGGAAAGCATCTGACTTTTTAGCAAAGTTCGAGCAGGTCTGGAAGCGAAAGGGTTATGCAGGTAAAAAGAAAGGATAATGATGATTGTTAGACAGCCTAGTTAGCACCTTTTTGTCTTCGAAGAATGTAGGTAGCCACCGTTTGGTTAGCCTCGATTTTTTTGCCACTTTCGATGCGTTTTTATGAATTGGCCCGGGACGCGGATGGGATCGGGTCGGGGTCATAAAACACAGTCGACGCCATCCACGTAATGGCACTTCGGGCGAAAGAAAGGAAAAGGGTTGGGAAATTCACTTCATTTGCATGCCGGGAGGTGGAAAATTCCCGCTCGATTCCTGCTCGAGTTTATGGCCCAAAAGTTGCCGCCGACGCTTTGCGTTTCATTGAGCAGCAAACTCGGGCTGAGGACGAGTTGTCCTACCCTTCCCTATCTCTCCTATACTCCTTGCTCCTTGCCTCAACCCACGGTCATTATGAATCGCGCCAGACTTTTGATGGGAAAGACCCGAAATGTCATTAGGTGAATGTTTTGTTTCAGTTTTATGGCTTGCCGCTATCTGGTGCACAGAATATGTTGCTTAGATTTCACACACGTCTATTGCAACGCATTTCAACATTTCCAACTAGATGGGGATTCAAATATATATTCAATGTAGTCCAAATAAGCCTCTTCTTTTAGGCCCAGATGTGAATAAGATCCTCATGTGCAAGTCCTCATGTGCCCATGTGAGAAGTACCGGGTATGGTTTTATTGATGCTATTTATTCATTCTTAATGCTAAGCTCCCCCATTCTCTCAAAAGAATAACCAAATCAAATATTCACCGCGCTTAACTCTTTCCCGAAATGTAACCGAACCCCTGACAATACATTCAAATGACAACCGTCAATTATTTGTTTTTGGCGGCAAGAAGACAAATTTCCTTAAGTTTTTTGGCGCTCTAAATATGCAAATGCACCCAGGAAAAGGCGGAAATGGAATCCTTTGACGACAACTTCCGCTGGAACAAGATAGCAAAGTTCATAAAAGCAAAAAGCATGTCAAAACCCAAAGAGACACAACTCCGTGAATATCCTCCTTGCCGAGTTCTAAGAACAGGATCCACAGGAAGCGACTCAGCGAAATCACGTCAAATTGAAGTGCAAATGGAACCCCAAGACCCCGAGGGCCGGAAGTGAACTATTAGACCCTAAAGAGGACAAGCAGCTAGCAAAAGCGCAATAATTACACGGCCAGCAAATTGAATCAGAAACAGGGCCTGGATCCAGGGGAAGATAAGCAATCTGATCTGGAGAAATCATGTGAACAATCCCAAACATGAAATTAAAGTGCTCAAATATCCTTAAAAAAAATTGCTCAAGTCGGTAGGACTTCTGCAGGCAGAAAGTTGAGCAACTTTTGTCGGGTTTGACAAACAGTCTATTTTTTTTGTATTTCGTTTTACTTTTCATTTAGAAAAATTGAGGTTCCCAGCACTGCACGTGCAAAATCAAATCTTCGAACTAAAATCCAGATAAGTTTCATATTCGTGGCTGGCACGGAAACGCGGCCCCGACAATGGGACACACCTCCACAAAGTATAGCCGGGGATCGACGACTGCCAACCCGATATCCGATTCGAAATTCTCCGCCAACTTCTCCAATTTCAGAACTGTTGAATGCCCCGAGTACGTTAGTCCTTATGCAACAGGAGAACCAGAGGAAACAAGTGATGAAGTCGCTGCTTCCATTTCCATTTCAGTTTTGATTGTTGTGTCCTGCATAGCGAAAAATTTTACCAAGCAAATATTCTCAAAGGCTTACTAATGGAATAAGAAAAAGGCCAGTTTACTTTTATTTTCGATTTCAATTTTATTTTATAATATATATTTTATTTATTACAAATTAAACAATTTTTCTCTGTGTACTCCTTGGACCTTGCATAAATGCCTTGAATCTGAATCGGAATCTCAGTTTGAGGACCTTTTGTAGTCGTCCTCCCAGAGGAGCCCCTTTGTTTTCCGCTCAACATTTGCCAGCCAAAATAACTTAAGGACTTTTTGTTTGCCTTTTTTGGAGTTGAATCTGGTCTCTCCGATGTTAAGTAGGATGTCCTGTTCGCTGCTGGCCCTTTGTCTTCCAGATATACGTATGTCCTCGTTTGCATCTTAAGCCCAAAGATTATGTCATGCGCAGATTATTCTATTTTAAAGTAGTCCAATATCAATAACTTGCTTGCGTTACATTTCTCACGCCTGCCAATGTGTTGGCAAAAGTTTCTGATTTCAGTCTAGATATGCCCCGAAATTTTACACATTTCCTGTGCAAAATGTGTTTATGTTTTCACTTTCTTGCAGAAGATACCAGATCTCTCCGAGGCTTATAGCATTGGTAGCATTTTCCAAGACATTCCGAGATCTGAGATTCTCAGAGATATTGCTTGTCGGTCTTTTTGAAATTTAAATAAATAAAAAAAAAAATAAATAAGTAAAGCAGACACAGATGAATGAGAAGCAGAACTAGACTCATTTCTAGACCAATACAAAATCAAAAAAATAAAATAAGAGTTTCAGGAACCCATTTAAGGTAATAAAATGATAACTAAAACGTGGACCAGAATAAAATCGATGATTTCATAATAAAAAAAAATATATTTCAATTTTTTGGCAGCAGATACCAGACCTTTCCAAGGCTTATAGCATTGGTAGCATTTTTTAAGACATTCCGAGATCTGAGGTTCTCAGAGATATTGCTTGTCGGTCTTTTTAAAATTGAAATAAATAAAAAATAAATAAATAATTAAAGCAGACACAGGCCAAAATCAGAATGCAGATAAATGAGATCATGATGCAGAACTAGAACCATTGCTAGACAAATATTAAATAAATAAATAAAATAAAATGATAGCTTCAGAAACCAATTTAAGTTAATAAAATGAAAAGGAAACTGTTTATTAGAATAGAGATGAATGAGATCATGATGCAGAACTAGAACCATTGCTAAGCAAAAATAAAATCAAATAACAAAGGAAAATAAATTACAAAATAAATAAAATGAACAAATCAGAAACAAAATAAAAAAAATACTGGTAGTATTTCCCAAGACATTCCGAGATCTGAGGTTCTCAGAGATATTGCTTGTCTGTCTTTTTGAAATTTAAATAAATTAAAAAATAAATAATCATTGCTAGGCAAAAAAAAAATCAAGAAATTAAAAATATAAGATGAGAGTTTCAGGAACCCATTTAAGGTAATGAAATGAAAAAATAACGAAAACGTGGACCAGAATAAAATCGATGACTTCATTATAAAGAAAAACACACTTTTAAATGAAAACATTTTTAACTTTAAAAAAAAAAACCACGGAAAACGACGCGTGAATCTTAGAAAGCAAATTAGGACTGAACAGTTTACAGAACACTATTTATAGGAGTTTGAGGCAAAAAGACACATTTCATAGCCTACTATTTTAAAATTTTACATTTTCTGAGCAAACCGTGTTTATTTTTTCACTTTCTTGGCAGCAGATACCAGATCTCTCCAAGGCTTATAGCACTGGTAGCATTTTCCATGGCATTCTGAGATTCCCAGAGATATTGCTTTGTCAGTCTTGAAATTTAAATAAATTAAAAATTAAATAATAAAGCAGACACAGATAAACGAGATGCAGAACTAGTACCATTGGTAGAAAAATATAAAATCAAAAAATAAAAATATTAAATGAGAGTTTCCGGAACCCATTTAAGGTAATAAAATGAAAATAATAACGAAAACGTGGACCACAATAAAATCGATGACTTCATTATACAAAAATTATTTTTCACCTTCTTGGCAGAAGATACCAAGCATTTTCCAAGACATTCCGAGATCTGAGGTTCTCAGAGATATTGCTCGTCAGTCTTTTTGAAATTTAAATAAATATTAATATCAGATGGAAGATAAATGAGATCATGATGCAGAACTAGAACCATTGCTAAGCAAAAATAATATCAAATAAAAACAAAGGCAAATAAATTACAAAATAAATAAAGTTTACAAATCAGAAACAAAATAAAAAATAGTAAGTTTATTTTTTCACTTTCTTGGCAGCATATAGCAGATTTCTCCAAGGTTTATAGCATTGATAGCATTTTCCAAGACATTCCGAGATCTGAGGTTCTCAGAGATATTGCTTTGTCAGCCTTCTTGAAATTTAAATAAATTAAAAAATAAATAATAAAGCAGACACAGATGAATGAGATGCAGGTTTTTTGATATTAAATAAAAAAAAACAAAATGAGAGTTTCAGGAACCCATTTAAGGTAATAAAATGAAAACAAAAACGAAAACGTGGACCAGAATAAAATCGATGACTTCATTTAAAAAAAAACACACAATTAAATTAAAACACTTTTAACTTAAAAAAAAAATAGGCAAAAAGACGCGTGAAGCTTAGAAAGCAAATTAAGACTGAAGAAACGGTTTACAGAACTCGCTATTTATAGGAGTTTGGGGCAAAAAAAGACACATTTCATAGCCTACTATTTTAAAATAATTTTTTCAAAGCCTACTCTTTTCAGGAATTGAAAAAAATTAAAACGGTATACATATCAATTTTTAAAGCGCAATTATTTGAATATTAACAAATTTTTTTACTGAATATTTACAACACCAATTTCATTGCAATTAAGCGAGTTCGTTGCTCTTCAAGAGATCGTTAACCTGCGACCCTTGAATTTAAAACCTTTATTGAATCACAAACATCATCGCCTTATGATGGTCCGTGGGAAGAGACAACTAAGCTCCCACTCAAGGATCCATGGATGATCGAAATTGAATACAAAACCCTGGCAATTCAGTTTCCATTATAAAAATGAACAATACACCCGAATCCCGATGGCACCTGATGCCATAAAATTTTCCAACAGGGCCTAACAATCGATGGCCAAACAAGTGGTTTTCAGTCAAGCGGAAAATTTTGAATTCTATATTTTCAACCAAAAAAAAAGACAAGAGAATGGGCTTACTGGGTTTGAATAAATAGCGAATATCGCATAACTAACTTCTAGGAACTAAACAGAAAAGGGGTAGCGAAAAAAGAAGAGTTTGAATGAAAGGATTTCGGTTTCTCTGGCCTTTTTTGGATGACGTCTGGAACAAGTGGGCGATCAATCTAGCATGGCCAAATATGCTTTTTGTCTCAGTTATGAAATTATCCATTTATGTGGGAAAACCCTCATCAAATCGCTAAACTGGAGGTAGCTGAAAAGGGGCAATTCCTGGCATGACTTATCAATGCCAGGAATCTGGAGAAATATTCGACAATGAACTACCAGAGAAGCAGGCGAGTTGTCAACGAGGGAAAATATTCAATAAAGATGGAAAGCCAGAGATTGTCTGTCCAAGAATTAATCAAAAAGTTCCACAAACGTTGTACCTGCTCAAATCATAGCTAGCTTTCCTATTTATTTCAATTAATTTCCTCCAATGAGTCACGATAACTGGTTTGTGATTCTTTCTACCAATTAATGCAGAATCATGACCGAGCTACTGACTGACGGCATTTTGATTTCGCCAGCCAACGAGTATCGAATATCAGCGACGTGGGAAGCACGCACAGATTCCAGGACCAGAACCCAAATCGCGATAGGAATGGAAAAGGTAAGGTAGGGGGAAAAAAAAGGACCCAGTCCGTGAAGATGAAAGATATGCGAGATCAACATGTAATCTTTGGCATAAATACGAGAAACGCTTAAGAAACTGACAACAACGGCGGGACAATGAACGCATGTTGCATGCCCGATCGAATGTCCTTTGATATCAAACGTTAAAGGAGCACCGTGTGGTACTTGAATTTCATTATACGAAAAGGTACAGGACAATATCCATCATTACCAACTACCAACTAGGTACCAGCGACCTGTTGTCGTCTGTTTCTCGAGTTGAGTATGAGTCAGTGCACTTCAAAAAATATTTTTCTTAAGTTCTACTAAATATTCAAATTGAATTTGATAAATATAAAATATTTGCAATAATCTTTTCCTAAGTGTCCCAACAAGGAACCCCTTATCCCTACTCCTTGCAGTTCGATGGAATTTCAATGCTGCCGGTGCGGCTGGCTGGCTGGTTTTTATTCTTTTTGTGTTTCCATTTTAGCTGGAACGCACACTTCCATCTTTACGGTGCCCGCACCCGGGCACTCCAACCCCTGTACAACATCCTTAGAGTCCTGCCTGTCAACTCCTTTTGTCGCCGCCATCATTTGCGGCCGCTTGACACTTGCAGATTAGTAAAGTGTTGAGTTTGGAATCCTTTTCCTGCTAATTGCCGGCGAACAATTAGTTGTGCTCCAAATCGATTGCAGGCTGCAGGACTCGCCAGGACATGGGCAGTGCAATGATTTGCATTCTTCATTGTCTGACCTTTGCACACACGGACATCTTTTTTTTCGAATTGTTGAATTAACTTTTCAGCTTGATTCATGACTTTTGCTAATTTTAATCCTTCTTTCCGGTGCTGGATTTTTTGGTAGGCGTTTTGCTGGACTTCATTCGGGTTAAGATTTTATTTTTCTATCCAAGTGTTTTGCAAATAAACAAAGGCACAGGTATTTCCCCCTTTTCATGTGAGAGTTATTTTGACAGAGGCTTTATCTATTACAAAAATGCCTATTCATCAAATATCATTATTAATAGTAAATTAATAGTAAATTAAGAATCTGTTTAAACTAGTAACAATAAACAATTTGTATTAACAAATATTATAAAAATATAGGAAGCATATCAAAACTACTTTTCGAATTCTTTTGTTGCTAAAATGAAATTAACTTAAAATAAATTAACTAAACTTACTTAGGTGGTATATCTTACAACAGTTTTAAAGCATCTAGCATTTTTGCATTTTTCTTAAAATATTTACTTTAGAATATTTAAAAAAAATAGATAAATGAATAGAATAGAATAGAATAAAAAGAAAGAAGTCGAAGTGCACTTTAAAATGCGACTTAGATAGCCTTGTATACTAAATTAATGTAAAACATACCATTTATGTAATGTATGTATCTGGATTACTTTGAAAATTATTCAATTGCTTGCCAAGTGTCTGTCTAACCATTTTTTTTTTTTTTTTTTTTTTTTTTTTTAAAACTTTTTAATCTTTTCTTTTTTATTATTTAAGTAATGAATCCGTGCTACAATTTTGCACCTTAACAATACAAGTAAAAAGTTATTTTAATAAGCCCATCGCCGTGCGCTTAGCACGGGGATTTATGATAATGGAGGGTGAAACGGGGATTTATGTTCGTGGAGGTGGAAGCGTCTTCACGAAGCCTTGTCTTTTTAGCCTTCTAAGCGGCCTGGCGGGAAGTAAATTTCTGGCTAGTTCGCTGCGATGGGTGGTGAGTCTGTCTCTGTACCTGCTGGTGTGCCTATTGATCTGCTCCTCCACAGTATGCAGATTGAGGTCTCGGTGTAAAGTTGAATTCCTTACATACCACGGACTGTTGGTTATCTGCCTTAGGGTACGATTCTGCAGTACCTGGATGCGATTACAGTTAGATTTTGCTGCAATCCCCCAAATTTGCAGCCCGTAGAGCCAGATTGGGGCGACACACTGAACGTAAACTTTTCTCTTCACCCTAAGTGACATACTGCTCTTTCTGCTCAGCAGCCAACGTAATTGCTGAAGTCTTAGGACGCACCTCTTGCGAGTGGCTACAAGATGCGGCAAGAAAGTGAGTCGCTTGTCAAGAGTAATTCCAAGATACTTCACCGTTGCTTGTTGCTCCAGGATCTGTCCTTCCATTTGGATTGGTGGGATTGTTCTCATCCTAAGTGTGAAGGTAGGGTTGGACGTTTTTCGAGGGTTTATCTTAAGGTTCCACCTCTTGCACCACGCTGATAGGACTGCAACGTATCCCTGCAGACCGTCTGCTGCCTCAAAGCGACATTTGGAGCTATACAGAACGGCAATGTCGTCTGCATATGTGGCAATTAGAGCCTTCGAGGGGTCTTCCATGTAGTCATCGTCGGGTACGGGCAAGTCTGCAGTATAAAAAGAGTACAGGAGCGGGCCAAGAACACTGCCTTGCGGGACTCCAGCTCTCATCTGGGCAGGCGCAGAGTAAGTGTCCCGAATCTTGACTTTAAATATCCGCCCTTCCAGGTAGGACTTTAGGAGCAAGTAATATGGTGCTGGTAGTAAATCTTTCACCTTGCAAAGGAGACCGTCGTGCCACACCCGATCAAAGGCTTGTTGAATATCAATGAAAACTGAGTTGCAGTATTCAAGGTTATCAAATGCCTGTAGAATGTGCTGCGTAACCCTGTGAACCTGCTCGACAGTGCCGTGTCCCTCTCGAAATCCAAATTGATGGTCCGGCACAATTCCGCATTGAGTTATAATTCCACTAAGTCGTTTAGCAATGAGTCTTTCCCATACCTTTGATATAGAGGGGAGAAGACTTATTGGCCGATAGGATTCCGGGTCATCTTCCGGCTTGCCTGGCTTATAGATCATGTGGATTGCCGCTATTTTCCATTGGGAAGGGAAGAACTGAATCCTTAGCATAGCATTAAAAATAAGTGCCATGTAGAGGATCGCACGATTTGGCAGGGCCTTCAGTGTGACGTGACATATTCTGTCCATGCCAGGAGCCTTGTTTTTCGGAAGAGCTTTGATTGCTTCGGTAATCTCCTGAACTCTGATTGGCGTGATGGGGAGGGACATCTGGAGCGGGGTTTGCAAGCTCTCCTGGGTCTCTTCGATATCAGCCAGTGTAGCAACGTTGTGTGGGGTGAATCTAGCCTCCAGGTGTTGAGCAAATATGTTTGCCTGTTCCTCTTCATTCTGTGCAAGGTCGCCGCCATGATGCCTAACTGGGACCTGTCTAAACGGCTGGTTTTTCGTAGCCTTTGTGCATTTCCATAGTGAGTAATTGGCGTCAACAGTGTAGTCCATCGAGGACAGCTTGTGCTCAAAGAAGTTATTAACCATTAAAAACATTCCCATTTGATAAACTTTATATTTATTTTAAAAACTTCATCAGTCAAAATAAAATATTATTCAAATAAATCTTTATTTTCTTTATTCTAATTGTATAAAATTGTATTTAATAATTTAAAATTTTAATGCTTAAGTTTATTTAATTGTCCATACTTATTTACATATCTTATTTTAAATAAGGAAACAGGAAAATATATATAGGAATAAGTATAGAAAAAGATAAATTTTTTATCCTAATCAGCTAAAATAAAAAAAATCTTTTTGAATAATATTTATATTTGCGTAACAAAATGTATTCTAATTTAATAAAATGTATCACACGTTTTATTTTTTTATGATAAATTTTATTGCATACTTTTAGGCAAAAAGTTTCTGCATGCTATTGTTGATAATTTTCACAAAGAGATGGCGCCATAAAGCAAGTTAATTTTCGTTTTTCAATATTTCACAAAATTTGATTGATTCTTAATTTAATCATGAAATTTTCTTTATTTTTAAGCATCCACGACTCATTTTAGATACTATAAATTGTACTTCCTGTAATTTTTATGCAAATATTTATTGCCTCGTACAACATTGTATCGTCTTTTGCCTTCGACGCTTCCTCTCTCTAAAAATAATCCCAACAATCTGCATAAATTAGGCTTCCAATGTGCCCACTCCGATGGCTGCATGTACTCGCTAATTATAATGACAAATCGGTCAATTATAATGCCGTGTCATAAATTTTCGAACTGCGATCGATCAGCCCCGCGACTCGAATATTGAATAAAATGGATCGTAAATTGTGAATGAGAAACAAGCCCGATGGGGCTCCTTCACCTGCATGGGGGCGACTTCATTAAGGAGCTGCACCGATCGCTGAGCTGAAAATAATTAACAGGACTCTCAACCAGGGCCGGGCCCAGCTAGACCCAAAAGTGCAGATTCTTGTAAGCCAGATCAATGGGCCAGCAATTTGCCAGCTCCTAAGTCTCAAGGCAAAAGTAAAAGGAAGCTGGCTTTAATGAAGCCAATGGGAAGCTGTCAGAATGCCCATTTCGGTGCCACGCCCTCCGCATTAAAAAGCCACTAACCAGGACATTGGGGGCGGCGGGCGTGGCTGTGTTCAACCTGTCATACAGTTCGCGATCGTGTAGTTTTCAAATTTATTGCCGACACGCACTTCTACGCCCCCGAAGGCGAATCTAGAAGATGATTCGGATTCCATGCCCGGAATGGCAAGCGCAACGTGTTTCCCTGGCATTCATCATGTTCTTTCACTCCAGAAAAAGGCAGAGAACTCGCCCCATAATTGCCGCACTTAAGCCATGGAGCGGCCTGCAGCCAGCAGCCATCAGACTGCAACGGTATAACCAGTTTCCGATTCTTCTCGCTGCCCGGGAGATGTCCATCAGGCAGCTGACCGCAGAAAGGGCACGGCTGGGGCTGTCGCCCCTCCTCCAGGCTCCACACTGATCCCCATTCCAATACCCCATCCCAGAGCCCCCTCCCTGGCACTTTTGTCTCTGGCATTTCGCATTAAATCTGCAACTGCCCGGGCACATTCTCTTTTTTATACCCTTGATAAGGAGGGTAGTTCTGTTTTTTATGGGATTTTGTATTTATTCAGTGCGTCTAATATGTGTTAGGAAATAATATTTATTTAAAAGTAGTTCCATATATTGGGGGTGTTCTTGTCTAGAGGTATGCATTGGTGGCTTTTTAAAGTGTCCTTAAAATAGGATATTGATGCTTACAAGAAATCTAGGATATCTTGGATAATCTAGATTTTAGATAATGTAACTTTGGTTCCAATTTGGGTAAACCTGATATAATTTCCAAATGATGACTAAACAAATTACTTTTTAAGTCTAGATTCAAGAATAACGTAGATTTGTTTCCAATTAGGGTTTTAATTTCTGAATTATCGTACTTCCGACCATGGCAAAGTCTTTGAATATATATTCAAGTGTAACTGTAAGTGTATATTTAGAAAATTTAAATGAATCGGTCTATTAAAAATTAGTAAATCGTGACAAACGTTTTAAAAAATATGGTTTCCAAACAACGTGTTCAAAAATTGGCATTCCGATCTATCCAGGATTAAGGATGCTTCGGAAAAAAGCCTTTATCTCCAAAAATAATTAGAAATAATCTTTCACAATTTATTTATGGTAAATAAATAAATCCATATTAAGTCTTAGGGCTTAGCTGTTTTACGCTCGATTTTTATTAGTTTTAATAGCATAATATGTAATATTTAAATTATGAACCTGTTGACTCTATATTAATTTTAAAAAACAACTAATATATTTTCGATATTTTTGAGAGTATTCCATCCAACGTTTTAGCTTACTCTCGTTTAGTTTGTGATTTTTATGGTCATGTGCTGTATTTCTTCACGCAGATCGCGTCGACGATGCGACCGGGTCAGAATCAAAGTCAGGGGCTGCAGCTGCGAGTGGCTGAGAGGGCTGATTGCCGGTTTGCGATAAGGCAGCATACCAAAGCTTGAACTCCACACTCACCCGATTGTCTTACATATCTAAAAATAAATCCAGAACCGGAGATGGGGCTAAAACTGGCATGGACCTGGACTGGCAATGGAGTGGGACTGGCGCATGCAATCATTAGTGGAAATTTTAGCAGCCACTCTCCAATAACCCATCCATGCCGATTCCCATTCCCCGAGGGGCCATAAAACCAAAACCAGCCAAATGACGACACTCAGACGCCAAAGCAGGAGCTGCAAAAAAGTAATAAAAAAAAAGAATAAGGCGACCGCAAGCAAGGACGTTCAGCGACCTTCGCATCCAATTGCTGTTGGTTTCCCGTTGAGTGGAGCATTTATGGGCTCGTATGGCATCGGTTTCTTGGGGCAGATCAGTAAACAACAACGGGGGACATTTATGGAAATGGCTCTCTTAATTGGCCAAATGTAGCTCTATAAAATGCCTAAACGGCCGCCTTGACTTTGTCACAAGTTCCTCGTACTCCCAATGCACGATATGTGGATCCAGTTCTCGGTTTCCGCGTTTCACTCCAAGACTGATAACCGGGCAGGTTTAAGCTGTCAGTGAATAATTCCAACTAAAGGAAGGCTGTTGTCTCTGTGCTTATCGTATTAATCCTTTCACTGGGAGAAAATCTTTAGAGTTTCTAGGATATTTTTCCAGTTTTAAATCTACCTTTTGGTAAAGATATCCTTAACGGAGCTCTTCTCTTAAAAGTATCATTTAGGTGTTACATTTTTATACACGTTTCGCCCAGTGTTAAGGAACTACTTTTGATCTCGAATTCCGTGATATCTGTTGTCCTGCTGCTGCTTTGTCACTTGCCCATATCAATTAAATTTTAATGATATTGTTCAGAAGACTGCCACAGGCTGCATGTTTTTAATCAATTTTAAGTGGCTATTTACTTAACCGAACCGTGGACCAGAAAAACGCAGGACCTGGACAGCAGGACAACCTGTTTTCTTGACATCCGAAGCGATGCCCTCCCGCAGAGAGATTAATACACAAGTTCGATTTACTCTCGTTTTAATTTAGTTTATTTCTCTACGCAATTCACTTAGTCTCTAATTAGGATAGTTTTTTTTATAGATATCGCTCAATCTTAATGCTGGTAGGTGCTTATTTAAATCGCTGCTATTTCGATCCCGCATCGGATTTTATGGCAAGTTGCTAGGTCAGTGGAATTTCGAAAGCTGATCGACTGAATAAATTAGGTTCGCTTTAGAGTTACAATTACAATTAAAATACCAACAACTACAATAAATTAATTGAAACATTAACTAAACATTAAACAAAATTCATTTACTGACTACAAACACACACACACAGAGACACAAACTCAGGGGCAAGAAAAGGATTAGGGAAAGGGTCAAAGGGCATGCTTATATGTCCTGATCTCGTGGGAACTCAACTAGGCGGCTATACAACTAGGGTACATCTATTTAGGCTATCTAGGTTATCTAAGCTAACTACAATACGACTTGGATCACATGTGAGTGCCTTTGCAGCGATGTCTCTTCAGTGGGGAGTGCTTTGTGCTAGTTTACACTCGGAAAAATAGTTTAAACACAATTGGGTAAATCGTCATATATATAAGGCGGAACTTTTAAACAAAATTTTGAAGGTTGTTTTTATAGATTTTGATTTTCAGGCTTAAGGTCTCAACGCTTCAATATTCCTTTGAGGAAATACGGTTTCCAAACCATCTATGATTTTCTTAAAGTATTTTTGATTGATTTCCTTAAAGTAAATATTTCTAAATACTATATTTAATGCGCATAATGACGATTTCCCTTCAACGTTTTAAACCGATTTTCCAAGTGGATGATGACCATTTTGGCCCCTACTTGAGCTTGAGAAACGTGAGCAACGCCTTCTGTATCAGACTGCGATTGATGGTGGAGTCGGCGGTGTAACGCACTCCCCACAAGTTGCCATCGTTGTGGTCCACCACTCCGTACTCGCCGACAATGAAGCCGTCGTCGGTCTTCTCCTCCACCCGGTATTTCCTATAGTTGCGTCCCTCCACCACATAGGCGACTTTGTCTTCGTCTTCGGCAGCGGAATCTGATCCGCCTCCGCCTCCACCTTCACCGTCTTCCTCTCCATCGGACTCGGAGCCATCTGAATAATCGTTGGCATTTGCATTGTAAACCACTGATCCACGTCCTCTGTTTATGCCTCGGCCGCTGGCTGTGGTTGTTGCTGGACTGGCTGGCGTTGTGGCCACTGCCCCGCCGGTCCCGGCACCACCACCCTGCAGTCCGTGGGCTCGTCCGTTTGTCATAACACTAACGGACTCCTCAATTTCGTAATTCTGCTCCGTGGTTGGGGTATAGAGCTCGGGCCGTTCGGTGGTGAAGTGTGGCTGTTGTTTCTGGCGCAGAGTCGCCGAGGAGGATGACGTGGAGGAGGACGATGACGAGGAGGACGCGGGGGCGGTCCCACTCGCGGAGGAGGAGGAGGAGGTGGAACTGGTGGAGCTGGAACTGTACGAGTAGCCGCCAGACCCCGTGGATGTCGCCGATGGGTCCACCGATGCCGACGCGGTTCCATGTTGGTGTGCAAATTTGGAAATACATTTGACTAGATCTGCCGCAGGGAGAGATGCAACAAGAGATGATGTTTGATAAGTTCAAGATTAGTTAGCCGGGGTTCAAGTGGCTGAACCCGTGCGTTGTCGCTGTCAGTCACAAGTCATATTTGCACTGTGCAACAGGAGGAGGCATGTGGAATGCATGATTTGAATAAAGATATAAGGCTAAAGATAGCCAAAAAAAAATATATTTAACAAGCTGTTCTAAGTTATTTTATAAAGGAGTCAGAAAGCAATGTAAAGCTTTACAAAATAATATATCAGAGGTGCCACTGAAATCACGGATCTAGTTTTCTGCTGATTCGAAAACGCTAACTATTGTATCAGCTACTTCAAAAAATGTTCGTATAAAACTCAGTTGATGCATAAACAAGAATTTCATGAAGACTTTTAAAATTCTGATTATCCCTTATCAAAAAATTTAAAAAATAAACGTGTTCAGTTATAAAAAAGCCTTGGTATGAAAACTTTTCAAATGGCTTTTTAGTCAGAAAGTTCCCATAGTTACCTACCTACATTTGGCACCCAACAAATCATTTGGGTTTTTACTCCTAAACTATTAAACTACTTCTTTAAAAAATACATTACTTTTATTTGCTTAGCAAAAACTTAATAACCTATTTTTTTAGATTGATAATAGGGTTAAACAAACATTAAAGAGTTTCTAATGGGTAAATTCTAATCTTTCGACTTCGGAAAGTTTTGTGGAAATGATTAATTTCTTTATTGAATGGTCTTTCTAGAGCTATCTGTGGCACCCCTGGCTATTATTTGATTAAAATAGTGAATCTTCATTATATTCCATCGCTTTTAACCAAACAGATGAAGTTCCAATCGTATTCAATTTGAATAGGTTCAAAAAACTGATCTCTGTAATTTATGCAATTGCAACACTAATCCTGCTGCACAGTGTAATTTATTTTTGGGCCAAAAAAAACCTAGTCTCTTTCAGATTCAAACCAAGTTTTGGACTCACCTCTATTGGGCAATCTTTTGGCATTTTGATTAGAATGTTGATGCGGCAGTGATGAATGCTGACGTTGCTCCCAGCACGGATGTTGCTGCTGTTGCTGCTGCTGCGGCTGATGTTGCTGCTGTTGGTAGGTGCTCGGACTCGAGTGCTTCGATAAAATTGGCTCCAATAGATGCGGCTGCGGTGCATTCAATAAATCATAAGGCAATTTATCCAAATTGAAGAGTACACGGCGCGTAGGATGAGCTTGTTGCTGCTGCTGGTTCTGCTGGTGGTTGTAGCTGTGGTAATGATGTTGCCAGGCTGTGGGCCTCGCGGAGCTGCTCGACGGCGGCTTTGCCGTGGTGACCCTGCTGGCCACTGTGCTGGTTGGCGTTGCTGTCGTGCTGCTGGATGGTGCTGCTGTGGATGCAACAGTGGCCGGTGTGGTTGTTGTGCTCTGGGCCTCGCCGAAAGCGATGCGCGAGACAATCGCAGGTCGTGGTCTGGATCTTGGGGGCACGAAAGTGGTGGCTGCAATAGGCGGAGTTTCCGAGGTGCTGCTTGTTGTCGAGAAGCCGCCATGGGAAGTGGTGCTGGCCAGCGGAGCTGCAGCCGTGCTGCTGCCCACCGTTTGAGGCCAATAGGTCTTGGCCGGCTCTCCGTACACCTTCGATGGCTGCGAGTAAACCTTTGCTGGTTCCGAATAAAACTTCGAGGGCTGGCCGTAAACTTTCGCCGGCTCTGAGTAAACCTTCTCCGGCTGGCCGTACATCTTCGAGGGCTCGGAGTACACCTTCGCTGGTTCTGAGTAAAACTTGCTTGGGACGCTGTACATTTTTGAGGGAACCGAATAAAACTTGGCCGGCTCCGAGGCATGGCCGTGCTTCAGGCTCTCGCTCACGTTTCTCTGGGCCTCGGCCAGGATTCCACTTCTCGATTGCTGCCAAGTCTGCAAGTCGTCCACGTTCTGGGAGATGGAGCTGTAGGATATTGACCTGGATTGCGGTCCTCGACCCTGCTTTGTGTCATGATAGATTACGGTCTGAAAGGGCAAGCCTGTTCCAGGTCCTGTACCGTCCTCGTTTGTTTCAGTTTGGTTTTTTATAAACATATGCGTGGATGAGGCTGAAGCTGCTAGTAGAGGTGCCGCCAGGACACTTTGAATATTTGAGGCACTGTTCAGGGAATCACCCTCGACACCATCCATGGAATCCCCCGCCAGACGGGGCTCTGTCTCCTCAATGGAAAGCTCACTTTTGTGGGAGCGGTTCACGAAATCCGTGCCGCTTCCCGTGGCAGCAGGAGGACCCCTTTTGCTCGAGGAACTCACGCTAACGGCCACCACCTTGACCTCGTCGGTGGACTTCCCCTTGACCGTATTCGGATTGTCATCCAGGAATATAATCTTACTGCCCGAGGTGACAAGCTTCACGACTTGCTTCGTGTCCTTTTCCTGGATCTCCGGCTCACTTGCCGTACCAAGGGAGTTCCTGTAGCGAGACCTGCTGGTATTCAGACTCCTTCCCGTGGCCGCACGCTGGCGAGGCTTGGCCGACTCGCCGCGACCCTCGAAGTCCTGCTCTCCGCTGTGGAGGCTGCGTTGCTGGTCGTCGTGATCGAGAAACAGCTTGAGGAACTCGTTACCCGCAATAAGCTCGCTTTGCCGCCCACCTGGCAGAGGTGAGGGGCGTGTCCAACAGCCGGACAGCATCTGAAATGGAGAAGGAGGGGTATAATAGGTGGTGATCGCATCTAGAACCTTATCTCAGCAATCTATTTATAAATTTTCGTAATTAAAATATCATTCGGATCGATCGGCAATCGGAGATCTGTATCGGACTATATGTTAGTACGATATATGTCTTCATGTCGGCGGCAAATATGCAAAAGTCATGCAATGGACCTCGGACCTCGGACCTGATGGCATTTGAATAATAATGCGGCGAGTCTATTAAGACATCAGAGGAATGCTGTGCGGTGCTCCGTTTGAAGTGGTGCATGTTGCTCCCTGGTCAAGTGGCGAATGTGGCATAATTAACCGCGTTGCAAGCGATCAAGTGGGTGGCGTAAGGTAGCGAAAACACAAATCGAACAAACAGTTCCAGCCGCGAATTATCGATTGCTTAAGCGTGTGCTGAGGCAAACACTTCACATCGGAATGGAACTCGCCTCGCGCTCCTCTGGAGTGGAAAATGGATATGGAAATGGAAACATTACTTAAATGGTGCCGATCAATCTGTCATTCCGCGTCAGCTTGATATTTATGTTGTTATTTGTTCATTTGCATGCATTTCTCTGACTCATCCTGGTACAAGCGATTAACCTGTTTATACTCGTAGTGTTTAAGGAAGTGAACTTCCTGTTCGGTTAAAGGACAAGTTTTTTATGGGGTTTTCAGATTCCACATAGTAGGTGAGTCAATATTTATCGTAAAATTCCAATCCTTCTCAATGCAACCTCTTACTTTCAGTATAAATGATTTTCATTTTATTAATAATTTTATTGATGGACCAATAAATTGTCTTATTAGATAGGCAATCTACCAAGTTATCCATGGTGTAAAGGTAGCCGCATATTGCATGGCAAATTCATGGCCAGAGATCGGACATAAATTGTTATCAGCGCCACACACCCACTCGCTGCTGAAACAAAAGACTTAGGGCACGAACTTGCCCTGCCAAATGCCCCGGCGATCGGGCGATCGGGCGATCGGATCGGACCAATAAAACATATTTATGGATATTTATATCTCGACATTAGCATTGCTAATTGCAACCAGGCGGATCATTTACAATCCATTGAAATAATGACGCGAATTGGAAAGGCGCGAATTGAAAACAATAAAAAATTGCGAAAATTGAATCAAAATCGAAATATTAATGGCAGACCGGCTGAATTGTGAACATAATAGCATAATTATTCAAGCTCTATACATACGATACTATTATGTATATTATAATGTGTATTTATACCCCCGCGAGCAAGAACAATAACAACATCCGGCAGTGCAGTGGGCGCCTGTCGCCGGGCATTTTCTAGAGCAGAATTGAGCGATTGCATCTAACAAATGCTGTCGGAGCCGAAACACCTTCGCACATGTGCTAAAGTTACAGATCGTTTTATGAAGTAGAAGTAAGTAAGAAAAATAAGTAAGAGAAATAAAATAAAACCGAGTGACCGACCAGTTACTAGATCGGTTGTTAGTCATTCGGCGGGCAGTCATTCGCCTTGCCTTTTATGTCTAAAATTGCAGAAGTAACTGACCGCGGGCGTTTTCTGAATAGTGGTATGAGTTTTGAAAAGCGACAGTGGGCTCTACTTAGCATTGACACCAAATTAACAGTCCAGGGAGTGACAATCACCAAAGGCCCTTAAACTATTCGGTTTCATTTCGTTTCCTTTGCTCGACCACCGAACACAATGCACAAAACGTTCTAAAAATAATAACAAAATTCGTTTTGTGATTCGAACAATGCACATTCCTCTCCATTGTGGAGCTATTTAAAACCACTGGCCAGTGACGTGCTCCAGTTTAATGTCTAAAGTTTAATGAATGAACCAGCGAGTTCTCTCACCTCGCCCTTTTCATAAAAGACATGATAAGCAATTATTAATCTTGATTGATTTATCAGCTACCTGCTTTGGATTTGGATTTGGCTTTGGCCAGATTTCGCTAATCCTGTTTAACATTCTTTTGCACTTTGCTGTGGGACTGGGGAGCTGACGATTTATCATTCGATTGTTGCAGCATTCACAACAACAACGGCGACAATTTTCACGGCTGTCAACTTAGCGGAAGTGTCAAAAAAGATATTGTACTTTCAGAACGCCGAACGCCGATACAGATACAGGTCCGATAGAGATACAGATCCGATTCGATATTACGTATCCGCCTTGTGCGCGTGAATAGACAGCAAACAATTAAGCAATAATCACGCCTTAATGAGCACTCTCTTTATTGGGCTCATTTGGCCCACTCGATTGGCTCGATCTTTCAAGTGCCGCTGATGCTGCCACTCGATACTCTGGATACTTTAATTAGCCACAATCATCGTGATTTCAGTTTTTACGCCTGACAGTAAACAACGCCACGGGTTGACAGATTGAATTCATGTTTGCATTATGCAAATTTCGGAAGTATTTTCATACTATGTACGAGTTGTACTTTGATTTGCGATGATTGATTCAGAGGCCAAACAGGATTCAAACGCGACTCAGGTGACTCAGGCCACGAACTTGCCACACACAGGGCGATATCGAATGCGGAAAAAGTCATGTAACCTGCCCCCCATTTTTGGCATTTTAGCATTTATTTTCCAGTGCTGTCTGCGGGCGATTTTGTGCTAAAAGTGGGCGTTGAAAAGGAGCAGCCACAATGGCAACAGGCAACGGGCAACTGGCAACTTGCGGCGTGGCCAGGTGGATGTGTCAGCGAGTTTATTTTCCCCATAAACCGGGCCTAAACTGCTCTGGCCAAGTCTAATCTCTGGTAGCGGACAATCGCCACAATAGCCACCACCCGCTGTCGTCAGCTGGGGCTTGATATTTCTGACTAAAGGCTTACGTGGCTGCCTCTATCTTGCCACTGCGAATAAATATGATTTAGCCACTAAAATATGGTCGCTTAAATCATAAATGAATAAGTCATTTTGCCTGCAATGAAGTCATTATAGCCAAGAAAAATAGAAAGGATATAGCACAATCTCTAACTTTATTTTTCCAAGTGCACTACTAATCGTCCTATCGATCTTCAATAACAACCCACATTAGGGCAATGTTCTCAATGCCAAAAGTTGGGCCCGAACTCGCTTCGACTTTGGATTTAAAGTTGATCCAAATTGCAGGCAACTATGTTACTTTGGGCTGTGGCACAATAACATACATTTATTAATTACATGGCAGAGACACAAACGAAAACCAAAGACAGATTTGTGTGGGAAATTAACCCATGCTGGCCCCACAACATTTAAAACTTACTTAAGCCCATAAATGAGATAGCTCGTTTAATGAATATTCATGTCAACATAGTCTTATGTCGGATGCCACGACGGGTTAATAATTGAAAGAAAAGCCGAGTTTAGAATGTTGTTGCACCGCTGCCGCTGCCGCTGCTGGTGGTGCCCCAAACACAAAACAACAATAACAACCACTCCCCGCGCGGCCATAATTTGCAAATTGCCATCGTCATCGCCTTCGAACGGCCACAAGACAGAGCCTGAGTTTCAGTCACAAGGGGAGTCGCAGTAAGAGCCACAAATCAAAGACCAGTAAACAGTTTTTATAGAAACTGGAAGAAATAATTCAATGTATTTCCATACAAGTTTAAACAGACTAACTCCGAAGAATCTTCTTTTAACTCAAACTTATTTTTTTCCCAGTGTAGTGCATTCAAATCGCGTGCAATTATTTAGTTTACCAGACTTCGGTTTGCTTTACTCTACTCCACATTACTCACAATCAACTCACTCCGTCTAATGAGCAGTCAATAAAGTCTGGCCTGGCCCGGAGTTACTATACTCGTACATATGTGGTGAAAAAAATATGTAAAAATTAATTCCATATGCACTCGCAGGCACCGCATTATGGATGATTTGGGCCAATAAAACCGAAGTCGACAAACAAATGGAGTACAATCGCACCATTAAACCATTTTTCAAAACGCATTGGCCAAGTTAATGGACTGCATTTGGCAAGAGTTGCAGTTACGGGCCTGGGAATTGCTGGCCATAACAAGATGAGGTCCCAATTGGAATTTTATTTTTGCTTTTCAGGAGATTGAGTGCCATTTAAACCAATTTCTATGGGAGTCATTGTTTACCGAAAATCGTGTGGAGTGAAAATTGAAACTTTCCAAGTTGAAGTTCAAAGAAAATTGATTGATTGATTGACGTTTGATGGTGATGAAATTTTCATCATCTTAGACCCATACTTTTGTATCAGCTTGGAATTGAAATCTTTCTTAGTCTTAGAAATAATACAAAAAACCCTTCAGAAAGGTAACATTTGTAATAATTTGTAACTTCCATAAAATGTAGCGCTCTGACCTTAGACATTTTTGTTTCTTTAAAATATAGGCGGAGTGTAAATGATATTTTATGACTGTTTTTGTATTTGGTTTTGCCATTTCATATTTGCAAAAACATAGTTAATTAAATTACCTACAAAACAAGAGAAGTAACATTTTTTTAGATTAAATAGAACATAAAGTACAACCCATTAAAATGAGAGCTGATATTACAATTTAATTTCCCTCACCCATGTTTAAATTTAAAAATATTACAACTTGATAAGTTCAATTGTTTATAACTCAACAAATTTTCAAAGATATTATATTTTAGTTCATTAACTTAAAACCTTTTTAATTATTTTTAAACGATTTAAGCTTTTTTTACCTGCCCACATAAATCTAACACCTAATAAGCCTTACTTGGACCCAAAACTAGTTTAATTTGGCAACCTAAAAGACCCAAACTAAGCCTTGAACTTATGTCGTTGGACCCAAAGCGATTTCCCTGGAATTCTTCGCCATAAATAAGAAACTCCAAGAACGGCCATTTAGCGCCTTAATGCGACACTTACCAGCAGCAGGAAACCGAATTTGAGGAGCCAGCAAAAGTGTGCCATGCCGCCGAAATCGCTTCTGTGTCCACCTGTCGCTCCCGGGAGTTAATCAAGCGCTTTAGTGCTGCCTTTGTTCTGGCTGTGCTCCGGCTCTGGCTCCGGTTGTGTGTCCACTTAATGGGCCTGGCCTGGCTCACTTTCCTTTCCTCAGACGTGATTCATTCGGCCATCTCAGCCGGCTGCTCTTGGATCATTCTCGCGAAATGCTTAATGGCTGAAATTAAGACAAACAAGAAGCGGGTAATTAGTGCACAAGCCACAAGGGGTTACCACATACTAGTAATATAATATATATCCCGATCTCACAGAGTTGGTAAATAATTTGCAAACATTAAGCAAATCGCAAAGCGAAAACAAATTCATTGCGTTCAATCGATAAACTATAAATGTCAAGGTGCATTTCACACCGAAAAAATCTGCGGCAATTGCAGAGTTAATTTGAAAAGATTCAGTGGATTCCACAGTTACCCAAATGCACTAAAAAAAATAATGAATCTACTAATACTTAAAATGTAATTAAAACATAAAAATAATAGTGATGTTTCCAACTAAATTAAATTTCAAGAACTATCAAACATTTCTGAATGTTAATTTTCAAGATTAGTTATAATATAATATATTTTTGGTGTAAAGAATCATTGAACTTGTATTGGCAACAGGTTGGCAACAGCAATAGGAATAACGACCAACAACTGGCAACACGTTGTGGTAAAAAGGCAAATCCCCAAACAAGCTTCAAAAGTCTGGCCAAGAGCCGCGAGACGCGAGCCGAGAGGCAAAAGCCAAGCCCAGACAGATGCTCAGTCGTCTGTTGCAATTTCAACATATTTATAATTAATGGCCAAGTATTTTGATAGCTTTTTGTTTGCCAGCAATTGGCATGCCATTGAAGTGGAAGTGAAGCTTCCCAAGAAGATTCCCCCGTGGCCGGAGTTGCTGCAATCGATGGATGATGAGTTTGATTTTGCTTGGCCATAATTTAATTAACCGTTCTCAGGCATTTCCGCCACGCAAGCCATGTAATTAAACCCCAGCCAAAGTCAAATCCATAAAACATTGAAAACAAAGCAGCCGGGCTGGCAAATAGCAAAATTCATAATTCGTTTTTTATGCCAGCAAAAGCTAGACAAAAGCAGCAAAAAATTAAGAAAATACGCAGCGAAACCAGTTCTAATTCTTATCAAGCCTTCTTCACAGTCCATATAATTACTCATGGTCTGCCAAAACATCTCCAGTGTCTTTAATTACAAAGGAATCTATAAATGAAAACAAGCAGGCAAGCAGGCATCTCATTAAAAACGAAAGTTTCGTTCTTGGCCAAAAGCTAACTCATTAATTAGCCAGGAAAAAAAAGTAGTTAGAACCTCCCATTCCAGCCGGTCTATTCTTGGCCATTTCTTGGCTGTCCAGTGGCCAGTGACGTCATTCTTAATTTCTTTTCTTCTAAATTATTTATGGCAGATGTTCTTCTTGGCTCTTTTGTAAGTTCTTTGGCCTCTCCAAGCTCGTCTGTAAACTCATCGGAAAGTAAAAGTTCAGTTCGGTTCAAAGAAATCGAGTTCCAAAGCGTTTTGTTCACACATTCATTATCCCCAGTTAAACGTCTCTAAATTACATCTAGTCTATAACTATCTGGCTGCACCCATAATTGTCATAGGAATTGGAATCGGAATATGTTCTAGGTCTAGATTTGCCCGGGAGCAGGTATTAGACGTCACTTGGGTTAAGGCCAAAAATAAATATTAAATAAGGAGGTTCTTTTAATACTCTACGGGCTTGGTTTTTGTTCACCGACTATTAGGCTTAACCGCAATTAATTATTTTTAGAGAAAAACAAGTTCTAGGAAGATCTTCAAAGTGAATGCCTAATTATTGAATTCTTCTATGACTATGACTGATTCTAAATAAATCACAATTCCCATCTTGGTTAGAGTAGCAACCGCAAGTTGGTCTTGAAATCGCACTCGCACTCCAACTCGTGCATGCCCATTGGCGTTACGAAATTTGTGCCACACTCTCGAGCAGTTAGTATATAAATTAGAATGCTAATCGATAGTTATGGATACGCCCTGAAATCGGGCATAGAACCTGAAGAGATCGACATGGGGCGATGGCGATGGCGAATGGGACATAGCACAATGGCAACTGACAGATTCCGGTTAATAAACTTGATTTAAAACCAGAAGTGAACACTCCAGCAAAAGGTAATGGCAAATAAATTGCTACTAAGTACACACACAATGTATGGAAATACAAATGACACAAAACAAACAATAAGGCTAAATCAAATGTGTAACAAATGAACAAACGTGGTCCGCACCCGCAATTCAATCACAAACCAAGCGAGTCCAAGTCGGCGGAGTCAGAGACGGGGTCTCAGATACCGATTTAGATTCAGACGGGGACGAGACAAGTGTTGGACCCTGTGACAATTTGTCAAACATTCGCATTCTCATACCAAACAGATACCCCCGGTCCCTGCCACTGCCTCAAAAAGTGTCGCGCGACGATTGCAGTTCATTAACAATCGAAGTGAAGTCGATTGAAGTCAGGCATGAGTTGAGGGCCGGGCAGGCTCAAAGCCAAAAGGCAGCCGAGCAGCCGAGAAGGGAGAGGCCACACGTCGTATGCGTTATTTTGTCCACAAGAAAGGTTTCCATTTTTTTTAAAGAGAATTTAAAAGCGATGTTAGGGAATTAGAGAAGCTTAGGTTAGAAAATCTTCTAAAAATTGAACTCCAACATAATTCCTAAAACAATAACCGATATATATTATGTTTTAAATATGTTGTTTTTTGTCTTTAAAAATACAAATTTGCTTATTTTATTTTCCAAAAAAGTAATAAAAAAAATTGTAAGTAAAATAATCATTGATTTACTGACACTTTTTATGGGATAAGCACGAATACTTACGAGTAAACAAATATATATAAATATTTACTTCTTTGGTAATAAAAATGTTAAAGGCGTTATTAACTCTTTTATTTTTGTATTTTATGAATTTGCAAACAAAGTCCTATTTAAGAAAATGTTCAAAACTAGCTGGAATTTTCTATCCAATAAGCGACATTTTTTGGATGAAAAACACTCATTTTATGCAAAAAGAATCTTTCTTAAATCCCATGAGTCTCTTAATTGGACATTAATTATCACATTCGAAAAGAATAGGGACTCTATTAAGAAAAGCCTATTCTGCAGGAGACCTATTCCCATTCTAAAGACTTTTAAAAAAGAAACTACTAGAATATGATTTGTATTTTATGAATTTGCAAACAAAATCCAATTTAAGAAAATGTTTAAAACTGGCTCCAGTAAGCGACATTTTTGGAGGAAAAACGCTTAATTCATGCAAACAGAATCTTTCTTAATTCTCATGCACCTCTTGGAAATTAATTATCACATTCGAAAAGGATAGGGACTCTTAAGAAAAACCAATCCTGCACTCCTGCAGGACTACATCTCCATGTAGTCCCATTCCAAAGGTTTTTAAAAAAGAAACTACTAGAATATGCTTTGCCCTTTCAAGGCTATAAACAAAATAATCACAAAGTCAATGCAAAAGCCTCTAAAAAGAGTCTGAAAAATAAAAACACATTCGACATTCGACAAAACACTAATTGGAGCGATTTCTGTTTGTGTTTATATTTCCATGGAATTTTCAAGAGTTTATTGCACTCCGCGCTCTTTTGGCCATTTGTCATCGCATTGTTGCGGCAAGCTAAAAGCCAAACTCGAAACACTAACTTAAACACTAACTAAAAACTAAAGTGTTATTAAAATAGTGCAATCCCAACCAGTTTGTGTATCTTTGAGGCGTTTTGTCAGCGTTTGACGCGCGATTTGCTGGTTTCGTTTATTTTATGTTTTTTTTTTTTCTTTCTAGCTGGTAGCATATAATTTGTTAATTAAACTTTTTGCAGCCTTTAATTGTTTCGGCCACAGCCTGCTGCAATTAAGCATTTAATAATAATTTTGCTTAAAAATGCTGAACTGTTTGGCAACGCTTCCAGTATTTATGGATTGCTTTTGCAATTTGGCTTAGAATGTGGGGGCCAAAAGCTTAAAGCCATCATCGGTTTGACTATTTGATTGATTAAGGGTCGAGCTGAGGCTAAGAAAATAAAAATAATGACGGGTGTATCTATTTAATTGCAGGTTGCAATTACTTAAAAAGTTTCCTGGAATTGCTTTTCCCAAAAATACAAATTTAAATTGATGCTAAAAATAAAAGTCAGCCTTTAAGTAATTGATTTTAATGTCAAAAAGGTCGTAAATTAATTTCAAATGAAATTGAAACTGTTTTTATTACGGGATTGAGTGATTTATGAAATTAAACGGCTATAAAATTGATTAAGCTTTTTCGTTTACTCGCCCATTTAACCGGCTTAATAATCCAAACAATTAATTTATCGAATGTGATCTAAATGGAACCCCATTTAGAATTAATAGCAATACCAACAGGTCAGCTATGGCTTTCTGTTATGATTTTGTTAATTGAAATCGCATTTGATTATGAGCTAGATTTTTATGATCCGAGTACTAAATCTGAGTAGCATTGATCTGAGGTAACAAGATCGTAAATTATGCTTTCAAATTGCTTCCATAAATTTTCCTTCGCCGAAGAAACAATCCATAATCCAATGCACACAATTACTGCCCTTGGCTGGACTGTATTGAGGCTTTTCCTTGGCATTCAGCTAGCTGGCTTGGCAGCTGACTTTCAATCTGACAAATCTGAAATTAATTCACTCCACGGCGATTTACTATAGTTATTTTTTGTACTTCGGATTTGAATGCCAGGCGGGACAGTGGGTCAGTACAGTAAATCAACTCCCAATTACAGCGAACCGTTAATTATTACAGTAAACTCTCAAGAAGGAGGGCGTCTTGATTACAGCCTCCGGGCCATTAAAGCCTCGTTTGTGGATCGAACAAAAGCGTGCATCTCCTGCTGAAGAAATTAATGCTTTAATCCACGCCTGTCCATCAAATCGGAATCAAATTCAAGCCAAACAATGGATCAATCTTTCAATCTCTCGACTCCGCTGCCATGCCAATATATTGACTCACAATAATTCACGGAGATACTTTCATCCGTGACCTTGGCGTTTTGGCCAACATTTTTTATCTCAGCCCCGCCCTCTTACCCTCTTTTTATATATTTTCCACAATTGAAGCTAAATCCACTTTATCGCTTGCACATTGAGCAAGGCAGCGAAAAAAATGCAGAAAAAACTGTAACAAAAATTAAAACTCAACAGCAAAAACTTTGAGTAACAAGCCAAAAACCGACAAAAAACAAAAGCCAAACAAAAAAACACAAAATTCCAGACGGGGGGAGGAAAAATGCTAAGCATAAAAAACGCGTTTGCGCATAAAAACGCTTTGGATTTGGCCAATTTTAGACGTTTGCCTGCAAACCGATCTATATATATATATATATCTCTTGATTTTTTTTATATGGCTGGTATATTATTAACCGTTACTTTTTTCTACCAAAAACCCGCCGAGCTTACCAATAATGCACCCACCACATTTATTTGTTGTTTTTCTTCTGGTGTTTACTGCCTTTTAATCCCTCGTCGTTTGTTGTAGTTGCTGGATTTGATTGTTAAGCTTTCTATATTTACGTGTCGTTTCTGTTGTTGTTTTTGTTATTATTAGTGTTCAATGCAATTGTTGCCAAGCTGTTTTTTATATACATATATTTTTTCGTAAATTGGAGCAATATTGGCGCGCGAGCTTTGAACGGATTTCGTTGAGTGCGATTTGTTTATGGCTCTTTTGAAAAGTTTTCGCGGATTTATATATGTTTTTATTCAATTTAATTGTGATTTGGGGATTAATTATTTCTTGCAATCTTAATAACACACACACTCCGCGACACTGTGGCACACACTCTGAAAACTTTGTATTTAACTGACTTGGTCGAAAGGGGAAGTCGCGCTGACCATATCCTTGTTACTCTTTATTTTTTAGAACGGTCCTTAAATAAGTTTTCAGCTGTGTTACGTTTTCGGGTGGACTGGAGCTGCTCCTGTTGACTCTTTTGCTGGGTTTCAGGTGGCCCAAATTCGGGGGGCGAAGGGCGGGGCCAGTGCAGGCACCTAACCAAAAGATACTTTCACGACCAGAAGACTGCGTGTGTGTGCGAGGAGAGTCTCGAGCGGCGCGCTGATTCTGCGTCCGTTTGGCTACAGTGTCCACAATTAACTGAATTCCCACAGCGATCTGAAACTGATAACTGCCACTGCCACTGCCTCAGCCGCCGCCGCTGCCGTCGCCCAAGAAGCCAGGCAAAAGCTCCGATCCGATCCGCTCGCCACGGCACGGCTCGGCACGGCGCGGCTCTCAGCTCTTAACTTGGCTCAAACTCAGGTTCAGACACATTCACAGAACCAAGTGCCAAGGCAACAACAAGAAAGGCATCAAAAGCCCAAGCACAATCCCCATCACAAGTACACAGAGAACAAAGTGGGTTGCATTCTTAGGAGATTACGGTTAGAAAGGATAATAGTATTCCTTTGATTTTTTTTTATAGGTTAGTATTTTTTTTCTTTAAAATTAACTTACAACTGTTACTTCTTTAAATATTTTCTGTTTTCTGGGTTTTAGGTTCTATAAAAAAAATTATATAATTCTTTTTATATATTCCTTATCATTCCTCTTTATTATTTAATAAAATATTCATAATTTTTTCTTAAGAATCATTCTATCTACAGCCTTAATTCTTCATCAATATTGCTGTTTGCTGCATTTTATTGGTGTTTATTATTTTCAGTGTAAAATAGACAGGCGGCAGGCAACTTGATTTGCTTAGTTTGGCTTTAAGCCGCAGAACAAACAGCAAACACAGCTGCACGAGCTGCGGCCAGCAAACAAATCCGCCAACAAACCTCTCGGCCCCCAAGAGGCTACACTCCAAGCTCGTGCAGATTCTCACTTTTTGATTGCCTGTTTTGCCAATTTTGCGGATCAAAGTCAAGCTTTCAGTCTGGGCTTGACCAAAACAAAAAATTTGTTTGCCGGGTTTGTGAAGCTTAAAAATTTGAGATTTCTTTAAAAATTATTTTCTTATATTTATATTTTAGTTTCTTTTTTATTTTGATATTTTAAACAAATACTTTTGATTAAATAAACTAAAAAATACGTTTTTACATGATATTCTACACGACTTTATCAAAGACAAAAACCATAAATGAAACTTTGCTAAGAACAGTGATGAGGGTTTAGCTGTTTATAGCTAAAAAAGTTTAAACTTCTTCGAAATTTAACAAGAATTTAAAAAGAAAGATAAGCATGTGTATATTATTTTCTTTTAGCTATATAAAATGTTTCAAAGATATATAATGAAAAATACATCCTAAAAAATTGTTTTACTAATTGATAAATGTTTATTTCATATCCCATATTTCATTTACAATTATATTTACAATTTAAACGTTAAAAAATGCGATATCTTCCGGAATAAACCACAACATATAGTATTGGCTAACAATCGGGAGTGGCGGGTTCTAGCTACGCAGATTGATTCGATTAGACTACAAGTAGCTGGGTCTAGCAGAGGCTTATCACAAAATAAAAAGGAATTCAGATTCTGTACAGGCAGACCTACTTTAGGTGAACGATCTCTAGCTCTAGGTTATAATTTAGTTGGATCTTTCGATCCGGCAGCGATCCCCTCAGATCGATTAAAACATCCAATTGTCGAATTTCCCGCGACGCGGTTGCTTTCTGTTATGAAAAAGAGATTATTTGAAATGGTTAGTTTGTTGGCCAAGTTAAGATATGTGAATTCTCTACCGCTATCATCTATCAGTCATTAAAAAAGAACACAGAAATAGGAAACAAAAACACACCAAAGTAATAAAGAAATAAAAATAAAATACATTCAGAAAACATGGAAATATTTATTTGCATTATTTATTGATATTGCTTAAGTAGTAGGCTTTCCACTCCATCGTACTTTGTATATTTCTCTCTCACGTCTCTCACGTTTAGTATATAGTTTATAGTACACTTTACTCATAACTTTAATACATCTTTAAAAAATAATCATAAATCGTATAAACAAAACAAGTCGCAATCGAAATTAGATCAGTTAAAAGAAATCACACATTGTCTCATTTTCACCGTCCTTCGCTTCGAGTGGTGTACGAATGTATAAAAAATACTTATTGAAACATTATCAGATATACAGGGGTTTTGGAATACAAGGTTTGGAATATTATAAGGTATAAGCGAAAAAACGAAACGATTTTGGCATGCAAAAACGGCTGTTCGCTAAAAACTTCATTCTGGATATAAGTACAGAACACAGAGTACAGATATTTGGGATTGTCTTGGGTACGGTATGCGGTATACGGTATACAGTATAAGGTGTACGGTCTACGTTCTACGTTCTAGGCCTGGGAATATAGAGTTCAGCACGCTTTAAATCAAAGACTGAAGCTAGCTAAAAGGCTATCTATATATACGAATTATCGAGCTAGTTCTCGGGCTCAAACTTGCGTCACGCACTGCGCGTATTTGTCCAGCTCGCTCCTTAGAATCTTAACGCGATCGGCCTCCGATTTCAAGGCAAGCACCAGATCCTCGATGGTGCGCTGTTGGTTTTGAACCACAGTCTCTAGCTTTTCGATCCGCTGCTCCAGCTGGTTGACTTTGTTGGCGGATGGCTCTTGGTGATTGGTCAGCTGGCTGGGCTTCTCCTCCTGCGACTGCGAGCTGCTGGCATTGGAGCTCTTGACCAATGGGGAGACACTTCGTGGATGCCGTATCGCCAGGCTGTTGGGACGTGCGGCTTTCGTCTCCTCGTCGCTGCTGGCTGCCGCCTTGGCAGCTGATAGACTGCGGGACATGATGGCATCGTTGGCAATGACGGTGACCGCACTGCTGTTGCTGCTGGTCGTCACGGAGCTGCTGCTGGTGCTCTCCGCATACATGGAGGAGGTCACCGCCGAGGATTGCACTTTCGACGTGGTACTGCTGCTGGAGGTACTGCTACTGCTGCTGATTGCTTGTTCCGCGGCAAAGAGCTTGGAGGTCCTTTCGGCCACAGATGCCCCACGCGGCTCCACGTTGGGCGAAGTCTTTTTGCGGGTCACCTGCGAGGCCTTCAACTCCTCCATCCAGGGCGCCTTTTTCTTCTCCCATTCCCGAGGCTTTGGCTTGGCCAGCTGCGGCTCCTCGCCCGTGGAATTGTCATCTGAGGATGCTGCTGGTTTCCCACCATCTTCGCTGAGCTCACTGGCACTGCCGGCTCCTCCTGCTGTGCCGCTTCCGTTCACATACACAGAATTATTGTTACTCTCTCCCAGCACGTTTATGGCCGCCGAAGGAGGCCTTCGTTTCGGGGCCTTGACTCTTCCCTGTCGCATATCCGTTAGAATCGAGGCGCGTTCCACGCGATCGAAGTCCGTGTCCTCGACGGCGATGGTGGCCGCCCTTCGTATTACCAGGTTGCCTGAAGCTCCGGCATCCGGCAGCTGATTGGCACCTGTGACCAGTTTGCTGGCCGTCAAGCCATCGGCCAAGTCGTGGGAAACGGCGCTGGTTAGCTTTCCATCGGGATTCTTCTTCTTGCCGCTTAAAAGGTTGCCTAAAAATATAGATTTCCAAAGTAAGTAAATCTTTTCCAATTTTAAGGATAAAGTAGTGACTAACCTGCTACGGGAACTCCACCTGTGGGAGTTTTCTTGAGCGGCACACTCGGCTTCTTGCTGAGCACCGGCGGGGGTGGAGACTTGACCTTTTCATCCATATTTTCCAAGCTTTTGCTAACCGCTGAGGCAGCCAGTCCAGTGCCCACTGTGGTGGTTAAGGTGGAGCTGCTCGTGCTGCTCCTCTGCTGGCTGATGGCTGCTCCCGGTGGCTTGGTCAAGTCAAGATTTTTGTTCTCCAGTGATTTCCGCTGGGCGGCCACATTTCCCGAGGGCAGGCCCGTCTCACTGAGGATATCGTTGAGGGAATCGCGAGAACCGAAGCTCTCCTTGCGACCCGCCGACGAGGAGGCGGTGGTGGTGGTGCTGCTGGTGGTGCTATTATTGCTACTGCCCGTCTTCTTGATGTACACCTTCGATGTGGTCGAGGCGGAACCACCTGCGATCTGCTCCTTCTGCTGGGTGGTCACCGAGGTGGTGCTGGAGTTGGCCGAGTTCGTTGTGGTCATGTGGTGGCTGCTGGTGGTGCTGTTGCTGTTGCTGGTGATCTTCCGCTGCGACTGGGTCTGCACTTGGGTGGTGGCTGGCTCGTTGATCGGAGCAACTGGAATTGGTAAACAAAGTTGCGGATCAGTGACGGTGGACATTCTCAGCACCTGCCAATTGACATGCAAACATTCAGCTTTTACATTGACTACAGTGGAGATTGGCTAACGTTACCCATTGGCCGATATCTACTGCATTTCAATAATCCGTGATCCAAGATGACTAACCATCCCGCACAGAACAGCTGAGCAGAAAAACAACTCGAAACTGGTTTCGAGACAACAACTTGTTGCCAAATGTCAATAAAACTAATGTGGAAACGCTCCGGGAAAGACTCGCTCGTACAAAACAAAAAGCAATACTAACCAAAGCGAAAACCAAATCGAAATTCAAACTCAAGCACTAAGGTTGAGGCGTAGGAGCAGATCAAAGCGAGCTACAAATAAAAAACTAACGACAACTGATGGACATAAATAAATGGCAACAAATGGCGCTGACGGCAAAGCCAAATCAAACCAAAACCAAAAACCAAACCAAGCCAAAGAAAAGAAGTGAAGCCAACGAAAACTATTGAGTAACAATTTAAAATGTTTAAAGGTCAGCTTCAAAGAAATGGCAATTGCCAATAGGAAACAGAAAATAGTCAATAGTTTCAACAACGAAGGGGAAATACTCTTCTTAAATCTAATATACTTGTAGGATTTCTAAATACTTTAAAGATCTAAAAAAGGATTACAATTGGAATGGAGAAAGCAAATATTATTTTATGATTTTTATTTAATTAAGAGCAACTGGCATCTCAATATTAAAAAATATATTTATTTCCACATCTGCTTTCTGAGAGCAATAAAAATTATTGAAGATCCACCCCGGCAATCATTTCTAATTATAGTCCGACTTGTTCTGGTGATGTCATCTCTAGGTCAGTCTTTCAATGTTGATTAGCTTGATTTTTTTTTGTTGATTTTTTTGTCAAATCACAGCTTCGAGTATGTCTTAATTTGGACACACCCCATCAATCTTTTGATTCCCACGAAGCCCACTGTGTCCAACCCATTGTAGAGCAACAAACCAAAGAATCGGCTTTGTCATGGTTGGAGGTTTCAAGAAAGAAAAGCTTTCTGCCCAACAGACTTTCACTGCTGGCTTAATGACAAAAAAATAAATAGTGAAGAAAATATGGCAAAGCCAAAATATAATAAAATTCGCAACAAAAAAAACGAGCAGCGCGAATTGGATATGATTAAGCATTGAGTAATTGTCATTATTACAATGATTGCCATGGATTTTGTTTTTGGATCGACTGTCACTCGCACTCACACACAGGCGCTTTACCACACAAAACGAAAGACTTAAGCAACGAACTCGAGTGGCCACCTCGGACTTAATGATGACTTTGAATCCGAAACATTTACGCGGAGCACGCAGCAACGCAGCAAATTATAATCATTAATTTACACCTGGGCTGACACATAATCCATAATTAAGAGAGTGCGCCAAAACTTGGTCTCTTCTTGGTTTTTCTGAGATTCTTGTTCTTGTTGGCTGCCATGTGGCAAGAAATTGCTGCAATTGCTGGGAAGAAACAGAAAACAGAAACAAAGAAAGCGGCCAGAACGGTAACTGTGGCAAACGCACTAAAAAAAAACAGAGTAAAAATTACCGAGAAAAGTATTTCAATAACGTAAATGGTCAAGAAATCAAAACGAACTGAAACAAAAAGGTAAACAAAAACGCAGCCCAACCTGGCTGCGGTACAAAACAAAAGCCGTCGAGAGCA
The DNA here is from genome assembly GCA_035047645.1 of Drosophila merina. NCBI lineage: Eukaryota > Metazoa > Arthropoda > Insecta > Diptera > Drosophilidae > Drosophila > Drosophila merina. The sequence goes on from JAWNPH010000002.1 coordinate 27,960,452, forward strand.
GAAACCGTCTAAAGAGAGCTCGGTTTATGGCTCTCTGTTGACCGTGTTTATAAACTTAAAACAAAAGGGGCCGGCTGGGCTTTTGGGGAAAAGCCAGAGACAAGCCAAGCGCGCGCCTTTAGATAAAAGCCGCTAATGAAGACGATCATCATCATGATCGGTTGGCCTTTAAGAGATCTTGGCTAAGAGAGCCACAAAGAGAGTTAAATAAAAAACAAAAAACCAGTTACAACCACTGTTGTTTATTTTAACGATGTTGGACGTTTTTTTTTGTTGCTTTTCTCAAGTGTCGAAGGTGCTGGCTGTGTGGGGGAAAAAACTGCGACGTTGCGACGTTGACAAAAGCAAAAGGCAAAGCAAAACTCAAATGCCAAGCATATATTTTCCACAAAAAAAAACTCAAAAACAAACAAAACTAAACACTGACATTCCACTGGCAACCGCAAAGTATGCTGCGAAAATAATTTGTATTAATTAGCCATAATATTTCCACTTTTCTCCAAACAGCAAATTGCGAGGCGTTCGAGCAATGCGGCGACAACTTTTTTTCTCCAACTAACAAACAAACAAACGAACGGTAAAAACGAACAAACAAAACAAACAAGTTTCGCAAACTCAATGCAAACCCATGCAAATGACACAACAAACTTGCCACAACAAACAAACAACGCAACATGCACCGCAAATTGAAAGAAAACCGATCGTAAACAAAGCGCTTTTGATTTTCGCCTCCAGTCTTCAGTCTCCAGTCTCCTTCTTCTGCCCCGCCCATTCTCCCTGCCCGCCTCTGGCGCTGTCAGCCTTAAAGAAAGCCAAATAAATATAACGAAGCAGCCAAGGATGGGGATTGCCTCATAAAGTTTTGGGGCTTCAAAACAAAACATACAAAAAAATACTCTTACTTTTGGAAACATTTAAACTCAATAAAAAGAAGTCAAGGATATTTTATATTTCGAAATACATTAAGAGGTTTCAAAAGGGATATTTATGATTTATCAATGAATACTAAATCCAAGGATATATTTCTGCAGTTTTCTAAGAAAAGCAAAAAAGGATATTATATATTTCGAAATATATTAAGGTATTACATGGTTTTCATGACCAAAAAAAGGACTATTCCCAAAACATTTGTTTAAAAAATGATATTGATTCTGATGAGTTGTCAATGAATATAGAATTCAGGGATATATTTCTTTAATTTTCTAAGAAAAATGTATACAAATTCTGAGAAGGTAAACAAAAATTCCTTCGAGTTGACAACATAGCTCGAAATATATTAAAGGATTGGTTTTCTCGAGCGAAAAAATGCCCATTATCAAACAAATATATTATTTGTTTAGAAAATTAACTGAAACTCAATGAATCTTGAATAGAATATACAGAATATATTTCTTTCATTTTCTAAAAAAAAACTACAAACTCTGAAAAGGTAATTAAAGATTCTTTCGTAATGACAACATAGGTAACTCCTGGTAGGACCTTCGGAGGTGAAAATAATAAAATATAGAATCATATTCCTAATATGTGTTTACTTAAGACTTCAAGCTAGTACTTGGAAAGGATACCTATAAAAAATTTCTACTATTTAATTGTATCTCTAAGAACCTCCGAGAAACCTTTCCAACCGATTTTAAAAACAAAGTTTTGGAATAAAAGGCTGTTTAAACCCGACACTATCTCCGAAAGTGTTATTTGGATGAACAATATTCTAGAGATGATTCTAGATTCTAAAGATATTCTGGATGTTAATATTCTACAGATCTAACTTTTAGAGTATAAAATTTGAATAAAGAAAAAAAATAGATAGTTTTGCTGTCGTGAAAACCATGTATCACTTTCAATAGAAATTTGTAAGGAAAAACTGAAGGCATTGTCAGAAACTGTATAATAATCCTAATATTTTTTTAATCTCAGGAAAAGGAAAAGGGATAATTGAAAAAATGTACTATTATAGTGTATCTCGAAAAACGTTTTAAAAACATAGTTTTTGAAAAAAAACGTTCAAAACGGGGAGAATCTCCGAGTGTCATTTTTCAATTACTTTAAATCGTGGATTAATATTCTCAAGATCGAGCATTGAAAAGAGAATTATAATAGTAAATTACATAAATAAATTATAATATAAACAACAATCAAGTTGGAAAAATTTCATCCATTTTTGAAGCTGTGAAACACATGAATCTTCTTGTTGTTTTATCAAACATTTTGAAGCTAACTATACCCTCAAAATTGACTAAATAAACTAGATACCCCTAAAATTCGTATAACCCGTACAGCCCATGAATAAAAACAATATTGACATTATTAGAAACTGTATTATCACACCTATTTGAGCTAATTATCCCTTCAAAATAAAATTTTCTTAAATGAAAGTTTGGAAAATTTGGAAAAACCATTATATTATTAGAAACTGTATTATCAAACCTATGAAAGCTAACTACCCCCTCTAAAATAGAGTATGGCAACTAAGAAAAATATAAATCATGGAAATTATGAGCTTGGAAAAAGACAGCGGGGGACGTGGAGGCTGCAGGAAGCGAGGCGGCAGTGGCAGCAATTTTCCATTTTGATATCAAAAGCGCCTCGAGGAGGAGGCACCAAGCCGAGAGAGAAAGGAAAATGAAAAGTGGCCAAAAAAGTGAAATAAAAAAAAGCAAGAAAAGTGGGGAGGAGGGGCTGTTGCGGCTGCCACTGTTGCTGGATGCTGCATGGTGGATGCTGCATGGTGCATGCCTCCTACTGGAAAAACTCGTTTACATACAAATCGTGGTGATAAAGCTGGCCATACGCGCGCCCAAGAACTCGAAAGAGCCGCCGCGCTGGGTTCGACTCCGCGATGGGACACGGACTCCGGCTCCGGCACCGTCTTCAGCCCCGGATCCTGTTCCGTATGGGATCCCGGCTCTGGCACGGGCACGGGCACGAGGACGGGGCGGGGGAGGAGCCGCTAAACTCTCGCAATTTATATTTTTTTTAGTGTATTTTATGTTTTTTTTCGTGTATTTTTATGTATTTTATGTTTTTTTTCGTGTATTTTTGTGTAGTTTGTGGTTCGTTTCATTATTTAAACACCAAAAATCGTTGAAAATCATCGTAAATTGTAGAGGAAATAGTTAAATAGTAGAAATAGAGGAAGAGAAAAGTGTTTTGGAGAATTACATAGAGAAAGACCATCGACTCGGAGTCGTAAGATAGAAAATAGATGACTCTGATGTCTCTGGGTGTGTGGAAAACAAGTCGAAAATAATGTGTGTCTTCAATAAAAAAGTCTTCAAACCGAAAGCAGTCATAAAAAACGAATCGAGAAAACGAGAAAACAAGAAAACGAGAACTTTAAGATATGGTTTAACCGAATGATTAGATTGTCGAAATGATTCAATTGAAAAAAAAACGTGCCAGGTGCCGGGTGAGGTGCGTGTAATGGATGTAAAGTGTCTGAAGTGCCAGCGATTCGATTCGGGAAACTATCCATAAAAAATCTATCTAACATTATTGGGGTTTTCCCAACTTTTAGTTCTAAAAAGGAAACTTTTCCTTTCACTTTTGAAGTCTCTAAGACAGGGAGTTCCTTTAACTAACTCGTGGGATTAAAAATTTAAACTTTATTCCTGATTATTCACTTGAAAAAGAAATCTTTTTTAGATTTGTTTAATAATATTATAGACGAGCCATACAATTAAGCCATCAAAAAGTTTCGCCTAAACGATAAAGCAACGATAACGATCCCTAAGAGGAGAGATATTTAGGTGGATGAGGAGCTTCGATGTGTCTTTGGTTTTAATTAATTCAATTACCAAACAAACGTTTATTGACTTTGATCCCGGCCACGGCTGATGGCTGCGTCACGACATCAACTATGAAGTCTAACGACAACGAGTTGGGTTTTACGAGGCGATGCGTTTGGAAAATTGCCTCCAATTAAGAGGAGGGGATACACTAAAGGAGGTACATTGGAGAGCTAGACAAGAGGTGGACCAGGCGATGCATTAATGAGAGGTGGAGACAATGATGACAGCCACTTGACAGACCAAAAAATCAAAATGTGACATGAGAGAAAACGATTTTCTGGCATGGCGTGGCGGGAAATCCCGATAGAAATCCCGACTCGACTCACCTTCCGAGGGGGCCAGCATTTTGACAAAGTTATCGGGGAAGACGCCCACTTTCCCCCGCAGCTCGCCCTTCCACCAGCCCTTGTCCGGCAGCTCCGTGGTGATGACCGTGATGATGTCGTCCACTTTCAGTTCCAGCTCGTCATCGTTCTGGGGGGCGTAGGGGAACTCCACCCGACAGAATTCCCGCTGCGGCTTCGGTGGCAACATGGGAGCACCAGGACCTGTGAGTCCCCCTATGGCAGCTGGTTCCGCAGGAGCCGCAGCTATTGTCCTGCTCTTGGTCGATTGCTTCGCTGTGTTAGCGGTGCTGGCGGTGGCAGTGGCTGTTGCAGGTGCAGGTGCTGGGGCAGGGGCAGGTGCTGGTGCTGATGCAGTTCCTCCGCTGGACGATCCGGCAGCCACATTCGACGCCTTGGCCGTTAAGGAGGAGGTGGTCACAGTGGCGCCAATCGTTGGCGGCCGCTTCGAGGCCAGAATCGGCGACGCCTCGATATGTTGCACGAAATTCGATGGAAAGACGCCGACTTTGCTGCGCAGACGACCGCGCCACCAGCCTTCCTCGACCTAAATGAGAAAACAGTATGGAAAACAGCATTGAGTGAAATGAACAGACTAAGTCGGGTAAAAAACACTGAAAGAAACCGTATTTGTTCTTAAAAATAAAATGAGTTTAACTTGATATATTCTTAGCAATAAATTGGTCTTTTAAATAAGGAATCTTTTCCTAAAACCAATCTATTTAAATTGCAAGTTTTTAAAGGGATTAAGGGGATTAAAGGGATCTTTGCTCTAACAAAGTAAAACCTTTTGAAAAATATGACTAAAAGATATAATTCTTATGCGATATTTATACTGAAAAATGAAAACTAGAACGGTTTTTTCTAGAAAAACACTTTTAAACATGATTTTTGAATATCTTCTATACCAATGAAATTGTTTGATATTGAAATATATTTGGAACTATAATATCGGAATAATATCGGTATAATATCGCCATAACTATAATTCGTAACTATAATCATCAAAAATTTAGGCATTTACTATTTTTTTTAAATTCAAAGAGGTAAAAAAGTGATAAACTCTATCATTTTTAAGCTTTTTAATTTAATTTCTGAGCTACAATTGTATCTTTTTAAATAAAAATAGGAAATATATGAACAATAATATCATTTTTAGAAACTGTATTGTTACACCTATTGAAGCTAACTATCCCTGAATGTAATTTTTGAGATACAATTAAAAAAAAAACAAAATTCAAAGAGATAAAAAAGTGGAATTATTTTCTTATAACTTTTCTTTGGTTCCAAAACAAATTAGATTATTCCAAGATTAACTATTAATAATAATATTCCTTAATACCCTTTTAATACCCATTTAATTACACATTTAATATACCCTTTTAATACCCATTTATTAATAATTTAATACCCTTTAATACCCATTTGATTACCCATTAATATATCCAATAATATATCCATCAAAATATCTGTTAATAATACCCTTAAAAAACTTAGACTTTAAATCTAAACCACCAATAAATTATAAAAAAAAAACACTTTTATTTAAATTTTTCTCTTAGTGCATAACGAATTGAATTTTGTTTTTTTTTTCATATTGGCCCAATAGGTTAAATGGGGGTAGTACGACCCCGGAACACCCCCATGGGCAACCCCTTGGACAACCCCCTGCGTACGCACCTCCCCGAGGAATTCAATGACATCACCCACGGCCAGCGTCAGCTCGTCGTCGTTGACTTGGGTGTAGCTGTAGATGACTTTGCAGCGTCGGTTCGATGTAGAAGCTTTGTCCCTGAAATCGAAAGAGTATCTAATGTCAGTTTCGGGTTCGATTGCGTCACTAAATGTGGGACAGACCTCAGCTGGACTCCGGTTCCCTCGTCGCTGTGATCGCCTGCACTACCGTTTCCGGTCCCGTTCCCATTGCTACTAATGCTGGGATCCAGGATGCGGACAAAGTTGTCCGGGAACATCCCGGTGGTTCCGCTAGCTTTCAACGTGCCCTGCCACCAGCCTCCTGGCATCTGCTTGATCCGATGGATGATGGCACCTTTGTGGAGATCCAATTCGTCCGCCTCCTTGGCCGCATACTCGTACTCGACTATTGCACAGACTGGAAGGAAAGAAAAAGCTATTAGAATTCTGTAAATATTTATTGCTTTTTAAGAAAACTAAAAGAGGAGTCGAATTGCGTAACACTTAACCCACTTTTGGCTTTGTTTCTTGCTCCCAAAAACGTGACTTTCGACTTTTGATTTTCCCCGTTTATGTCACTTTTTTGCCGCAAAACAAAACAAAAAATAAGTAAAAGTTACATGACTCTCCATAGACGGCGAGGGAATAACAATTTCTGTCGTGGGCGATGATGACAAATCACGGTTTGTGGTTTGGATTGACATCAAAGACTTCCCAACATCGAAGACTTCCCATCCATCAATCAAAGGGAATCTATCAGAGAAAATGGGTCACTCGGGGTAGGGTTATTCCTCGGGATTATGAGAGTTTCTAGTCTAGAAATGTGTCATAAATGAACTTGTTTCTCCAGCATCCATTTGAGAGCCTCATCCAACACAGAATCCCATTTATGGTGACGCATCTCATATTGAAAACAATTGAAAACCATCAAGCATTATAAACCAAAACCAAAACCAAACCAATTCCAAGCCACAGAAGGCGACAGCTAGGCGCAGCTTTTGGCTTTGGAGGTGGCTGCCCCCGCACGATTGACTCGAATACTCTTCCCACAGACCCTCAGACTTTGTTCAAGAACTTTGGCATTTCGAAAAGACACAAAACTAAAGCCCCTTTTGGTTGTGGAAACTGTGACGGAAAACGCTTATTGGCTTAGAAAAAGACCAGAAACCAGAACCAGACCAGAAACCAGACCAGAAAAGACGACAACCAAGACCAGAAACAAAAACAAACAAACGTAATAATAAATTCCCAGACTACGTGATGTCGTTCAATGGAAGTCCAAGCTCCGATATAGGTCAGTAAGTAAGTGAAGAATCTTTAAAGGAACGACTGGAAAAACATAAACAACAATTTCCGATAAATAACAAGCAAGTTGGAAAGATTGAATGGCTTTTAAAGTTGATTCGTTCAACGCTTTAAAGCATCGCAAAACGCTTTCCATTTTTACGCTCGTTCCAAATCAGAGTCTTGACATTTCTTTTAACGACATTAGAGGATCGGGTCTGAAGTGGCTCTGCCAGCTGCCAACTGCCAATCCGCAGCGAATCATAATAATTTCACTTTGATCGCATTTCCAGTCGCTGTTACAGTCGCTGTTCCAGTTTTCGGCCTCCCAAAAGCCACCATTTGCCGCCGATGAAGTGGCAAAAGTGCCCCGCAAAATGCAGAAGCAGAAAAAATATAAAAAATATAAAAAAAATCATTAAAAAAAGCAAAAGCCTTAAAAAAAAGCAACATTTCACGAACGGATGTCTGTTTTGAAAGAAAAGCGAAGCCAAAGTCGTGATTGAAGAGAGAAGATAGTATCCCAGAACTTGTTCCGTGTTAGAAGAGGTTCTCCGAATACGATTAATTCCTTCCTTAAAGCCTTCGTGTCACGCGATCATCACAAACGGATGTCAGTCTTGGAAGAAAAGCGACCACCAAGACGTGATTGAAAATCCTAGAAGACACAATCACAGACCTTGTTCATGGTTAGGAAAGGATCTCCGAATCCTAATAGTTCCTTGAAAGCAACCGTGTCACGTGTTAATCCCCTAGAAGCCTTCATGTCGCGGGGGCCCATCACGAACGAATGTCAGTCTTGAAAGAAAAGCGACTCCAAAGACAGCTGGAAAAGACTCTAAAGAGAGTCTCCAAATCCGATTAATCTCCAGAAAGTCTTCGTGTCACGAATAGATGTCTTTCTTAAAGAGCCCTTTTTACAGACAGCTAGAAACGGTCCTGAAGTCGTGATCGAAGAAGACAAAGTCCAACACAAATCTTTGCTAGAAAAGGTTTTTCACATACAATACATTTTCAGAAAGCTTTCGTGTCACGGTGGACTATCACGAAAAGAAGTCAGTCTTGGAAGAAAACTTTTTAAAGACAGTTAGAAATGATCCCAAAGTCAAAGAATTGACATTGATCAAAGAAAGAAGACAAAATGTAACACATATCCTTGTTGGAAAAGGTTCTCTGAATACGATTAATTTAGATTCAGAAAGCCTTCGTGTCACGCGACCATCACGAACGGACATGAGTCTTGAAAGAAAAGAAAAAGCTTCTTAATGGAAGCTAGAAAAGACCCCAAAATCTTGATCACGATTCATAAAGAGATTCCACAAAATCCAACAAAAATCCTTGTTAGAAAAGGTTCTCCTTACCGATTAATTCTCTTCCCTATCACGCTACCATCCCTAGCTAGTGCCAATTTGTTTCTAGGCCAAACGGCTGCCGTCTAGCCCGACTTGTATCTTTGTATCTTTCAGATACCTGAGCAGCCAAAGTAGCCAAGCCAAGCAGGCAAGTATCTTCAACCTACGCGCGATGGCAAATGGCAAATGGCAAAAAGGCAAACAAAGCGACGGCCAAATGAACCTTTAATGCGGTTTTTGTTTTCAAACATTTTTTCAGCTTCCTCCTCAGCCTCAGCGATTTGCAGCCGCTTTTCCCTTTGTTTTCCAGGCCAGGCCAGACGGGAGTACGAAAGAAATGGCTAAAAGAGGGCCTAGAATGTGCACTGTGAGAAACTAAGCTTAGGAAATCCTATAAGAAAATGAGAAATCCGTATCACCTTTTCTCGCTGTGTAGAAAACTTTAGTGAAAACCGTTGAAAGTCGTGTGAAAATATCCCAAGTTGAGGGGAAAACCAAATGTGTAAATGTGTCAAAAGCGGAGAAAATCGCAGAGACAGCCCCCCTGTCAGAGGGCGTGCCTTGTTTTTTATGCTCTCTTGTGGGTGGCTTGGTGGCTCGGTGGCCTTGTAATTATTATGGCTGCATCACCGATCGCTTTGGATCGGCTTTTTGTTGCTGCTGCTTCTCGAAGTCAAAGTCGTAGCTTCCTCCAATGTCAAACAGCGCATCAAGTCTGCCATAAAGATATGCAAATCGAGATGCAAATCGGTTTGGGGATACTAAAAAATATGGTGTAAAAAAACAGGTAAGCGTAAAGGTAGAGGTGTGTAAGGTGTGAGGGAAAATATTAAAATGGAGAATAGGTGTTTTGGAAATACCCTTTTTTCTTGGTTTTGATCTAATTTAAGTTTCAAATTCTTCAATTTCTTAGCTTTGATCAAATTTAAGCTTTAAATGCTATATATTCTTCAATTTCTTTAAATTTTTCAAATAATTTTTAACAAGAAATGAAGGTTTTAGTTCAATTTCTAGACTATATGATACTCGGTACTCTTCCCTATAAAAAAACCTCGTTACGAGGCCTAAAAAGAGTTCCCCTTATGGGACTTTTGTGTCAATTTTTTAGTCAATTTCTAGACTATATGTTACCCGGTACTTTTGTCCATAAATATTACCCACAACGAGGCATAACAAGAGTTCGCCATGTGGTATTTTTGTGTTAATAAAGGTAAAGGTGTTAGAGAAAATATGGAAATGGACAATGGTTGTTCTGGAAATACCCTTTTTTCTTAGCTTTGCTCTTGAATTAAGCTCTAAATGCTCTAAATTCTTCAATTTCTCTAAATTCTTCAATAAAATACTAACAAAAAAATACTCCTATGATTGCCTTGCTCGACTATATGATACCCGATACTCTTTCTTACAAAAATATTACATTTTACGAGATAAAAAAAAAAATTCCCCTTCTGAGACTTTTATGCAACATTTTCAAAGTAGTTAAAAAATGAAGTAATTTTCAGCTGGCTTGAACCCCTTCCTCTTCTCACACCCCTCACCACCCCCTGCTATTCATCATTTCCCTCCATAAAGTTCAACTGATGCATTCAAAAGATTACCGAAACGGCTAAGGTCTCCAGCTCTACTTCGAGCAACCTGCAACCGGTTCAGGGGAGCAGCTGCCTCTGCTGGCTATCTGTCTGTCTGGCTGGCTGGTGGCAAGGGTGCGGTCAAAGTACCAAAAGTTCCGTTCAAAACAAACACTTTTCAGAGGTGTAAGTAGGGAGTGGGATGTGTGGAGGAGGTGTGTGTGTTTGAGTGGACTCCCCCTCCCAGACCAGCACCACCTCCTCCTCCTCCTCCCTCCCAATCCCAATCCCAAGGCGAGCAAACAAGAACTTGCTAATTGGTTTAACTATCGGTAGGGGTTTCGACTGCCTTTTCATTTCGGTTTTGCTTCGTTTGTTTTTCTTTTTGTTCTCTTTTTATTTTCTTTTTATTTTCTTTTTATTTTGGTTTTTATTTTGGTTTCAACACTTTTTGGTGCTTAAATACACTGAGAGATAAGTAGAGGTGGTTGAACGAGGGGGTTTTTATAAAAAATTAACGTATCAAGGCAATATAGTTAGACAAATTTAAACTTTAAATACCTCAATTTCTTTAATTCTATGGATAAAATAATGTTTCAATTTCTTTAATTCTATGGATAAAATAATGTTTTGTAAGTTATTGTTAGTATTTTTTTCTGGTGTTTATATGTTTTGAGGGGAAAGAAAAAGGCCTTCCTTGGGGGAGGCTGCCTAGAACTGAGCCTGAATTTTCAATACAAGAATGCAATTTAACTAAAAAGTTAGTGAAAAATCAAGGGTTAGGGTAGGAGCTGGGTTATTCTCAAACATCGGTTAAGGATATGGTAATAGAGCTGACCCCCTCCAGAAACTGGAAATTACTAAGAACCTGAGTGACCTTATTGAAAGTGTTCTTCGTTTTCATATAAAAAGGGAAAAAAAACACCCGAAAAATGAATCCAATAAGAGAAGTAATATTGATGACTTCAAACTAATATTAATATTATTATTATTTTAACCCTCGGATTAGCGGCAAGGTCCCTGGGGACTTTATTGATTTTCAAGTAAAGATTATTCTTCAGAAACAGGACAAAATTTAAATTTAAATTTATTTATTTAACTACAATTTTCACTTTCTAAATAAAAAACATATTAAATAATATGATAAACAAGTAATTTTGTCTATTTATTAAACTTTTACTTGTGTGTAGAGCTTTTGTTCGCTTTTGTATGAACATTGCACGGAAATAAGGGTCAAAAGGTTACGGCTAATTCGAGGTTTAAATGTTTCTTTGAAACTAAATTTAGCAGGTAAAAGGAGGTATATTTATTGCCAAAATAATTCTCCTTTAAACTGATATGTTTTCATAATTAAAACAGAATAAGAAAAAACCTGAGATCCCATTTCTTAAATTTCATTTCGGATTTTACATAATTTTTCATAATTTTTCATGATTTTTCAAGATTTTTGTTGATTTTTCATGATTTTGAATGTATTTTCATAATTTTTCATGACTTGGCATTAGAAAAGCTTCTCTTTTCCGCAGCTGCTGTCAGATTGTAGAGTTCCTGAGGCTCTGCATCAACCCTTATAATAAATATTTTGTATGCAGGACCTAAGCTGCAAATTCTCAATCTTAGTTCCCGCACACACGAAAAGTGTCCCTAAACCAAAGGCAATGTCCCTAAAAAAGGCTCAACTCATACCTACATATCCTTGAACCCCGAGTCCACCCAAGCGGCCTTGACTTGTGAGCTTTTCAAGGTCCTAAAATAAAAGAAAAAACAAAAACCAAGTTCAAGGTCACCAATTGCGTGTTGCAGAGCCACGAAAATTGTTTGCCCCTCAAGCTACTTGCAACTTCCCATTCCTGGCAAAAAAGCAAACTTTGTAATAAAAGAAAAACAATCATAATTATTTTATATTTAAAGAATTTTTTGGTATTTAATGAATCAGAAATGGCAGTGGGCGGTGGGCGGAGGTCCCTTATCGGTGGAAGTCGGAAAAACGTCGAAAAGCGATAAACAAACATTAACGAATGGCATTAACATTCGAGTTCGATTTAGTCAGGGCCTGGTGACGTCAGTCAATGCCACGCGTGACCATTCGAAACGTTCAATTACACTGAAAAAAGTAATCATAGGGAAATTAATTAAAGGATCTAAATAATTTAAGGAATAACAACATAGTTTCATTGTTTTTTTTTTTCAAGAAATTTCAAATTTTTTAAGGGATTTACAATGCCTTTTCTTTGAGTGCTTGAATTCCAATTTAAAATCGAGTGCATTTCCATTTCTGTTTCCATTTCCATTGAATACCGCAGTGGCATGCCCCAGCTGACCAGAGGCAGCTTTCAATTGAAAACTCACGACTCTGCCACATCTTTGTGGCATGGTCCCCGCCTCTAACTTGATTTGTGTGGCAATATGTTGATTTTTCATGATATTCTATGATTTTTCCTGATTATTCATGATTTTTCATGTTTTTTTTTAAATTTTTTATTATATTTTATGATTTTTCATGAATTTTCATAAATTTGCAGGATTTTTCCTGATTTTGCATGATATTTTAGGATATTTCATGTATTTTCATGATTTTTCATGTATTTTAAAGCGTTCCCTGCTTGATCCCAAAGAGTTTACGATGGAAAGTGTTGGAGAGCAGTCCGGGCATGGCTCCTCGTCCATCCATCTCCTCCAGGAAAGTCTCGAAGCCAAAGTCTTGAAAAAGTCTTGAAAAGATCGAAAAAAGACCAGAAAGTGGTCGGAAAGAGGCCGGAAAAGGGGCCAGAAAGAGTCCGAAAAAAACCCGAAAAGAGACCGGAAAAGAGGTTGGAGCTTAAAGCAGGGAGAGATCGGGACTCCAACAGCTTCTCCAGCAGCTTTGCCATGGATTTTCCAAAAGATTTCGTAAGGGAAATGCAAATATCTTGGTTTACAACAGCTTTTCCAAGGATTTTCTAATGGATTGAAAAGCTTTCCTAGTTTCTAATAAAATTCCCTTCAATATTTCAATGACTTTGATTGTTAATGATTTGAATTAAAGCCTCAGGCATCATTCATGGCGAAAAGCAAACAAAATAGTCTCCAATCGATTGGAAATTCTACGAAATCTACGAATTTTATGACTTTTATAGATCCCCGTCCTTCGCCGATTTCAAACACAAACCGAGGCCTTGGGGTTCATTCGCTGCTTATCAGTTCATTTATAATGGAATTCACTTTATAGAAGTATATAATATATTATCGTATATAGCTTCACCCAATCTAAGGGAACCCGCATATTTCTATCGTTTTTCTGTGCCACCAAACCCCGAGATACCATTCAAGAAGATACTTTTGAGCGGAGAACAAACATTACACAAACTTGACATAGTTTTTTGTGGATTTTATGGAGTTTTTGAGCTGCCACAAGAATTCCCAGTCAGTCAGAGTTCATATCTCCCGCATTTATTTCCCCTTTCCACAGGCTTATCACAGCCCAAGTCTGAGAAGAACGAAGCCCAAGAATCGCGATAAGATAAGACTCCCAGCGAGTAGGAGGCGAAAAAAGCAAACTAAAATAAAAATTCAACTAAACCCAGAACTGAGTCATCCAAAACTCGACAACTGTTGAATGCACTCGAGCAAAAAAACAACAAAAAACCAGAAAAAACATTGCGAAAAATACAATTTGCATATCAATAAAGCGATTCTGTTCGCTTCGAAAGCAAAAAGCCAGCGAAATGCAAACGAAAAATAATTGAAAACAAAAATTAATGCCCTGACAAGGCACTTCCGTTTTTTTTTCCACTTCCCAAAGAATTTTTTTTTATTTAAAATAAAACACTTTTTATCTAGAACCAAAGGGTTTTTTTTAGGGGAATAAAACTTTAAAATTATCTTTAAAATGCATTAAAACAACGATAAATTATTCGATTGACATGAATTTCGAATCCAAATCCGAGAGATAATCCTGTGGGATTATTTTTTAATATGATTTCTGGATGTAGTCCGAACTGGACGTCCAATTATCGATATTTTCGATGATTTTCGATAACTTTTTCCATCATTTGTAGTTGTATATCGATATTTTCGATGATTTTGGATGACTTTTTCCAACATTTGTGACCGTGTATCGATATTTTCAATATTTTCGATTACATTTTCCAACATTTGTACCCGTATATCGATATTTTCGATTACTTTTTCCAACATTTTTGGCCGTATATCGATTTTCGATTACTTTTTCCAGCATTTCAGGCCACTTATCGATATTTTCGATGACTTTTTTCAACATTGGTTGCCGTTTATCGATATTTTCGGTGACTTTTCCAGCATTTGTGACCGTATATCGATATTTTCGATGACTTTTTCCAACATTTCGATGACTTTCGATGACTTTTTCCAACATTTTTGGCCGTTTATCGATATCTTTGATGACTTTTTTCTACATTTGTGGCCGTCTATCGATATTTTTGATGACTTTTTGAGGAAATACAGTGCTATACCTCGAAAATCCCCCATAGATACCCCCTATAGATGTCTCTATCAATGGTTGGAGGATCTAGTAGAGTTGTAAATTATAGCTCTATAAAGGCCCCATGAGTCACTCCTTTCCCAATCATCAAACATTTGCCTTTAATTCGCGATTTTCGTGACAAATTCTGCGAATGCGAAAAGCGACTGCGAAATGACTCACAAAAAGTGATCCATCAGGTCTCGTAATTTCCGTAAAAAAGAGCCGCAAAAGACTTGTCTTAATGGTAATGGTTCGAGATGAGGGCGTGGCTGTCGCGGTTCTTCATTAACCCATTGCCAGCCCACGCAGTGTTGGGTTTAAGCCATAAATTCCCGACAATATAGGGGCGTGGCAGGGCAATTTATGAAATTACCCGAGGAAGAGGAAGGAGTGTTTTGGAAAAATAAAAGAAAATCCAATCCAGAAACGATAAGATAAAGAAATCTGATAAAATGTTTGCATTTCGCGATTCATTTGGGGATTCATTCGGGGATTCATTTCGACGATTCATTTGTTGACCATTGATTGCCATTGTTTCTTTTTTTTGCCTTATTTTTGCCGTTTTTTTTGTTACTTTTTGTTACATAAACGCATCACCTTTTGTTGTTCACTTTCATATCGGAAGAAAGCAGCTTTGTTTGGGATGCAAATGGTCTCCAAAAAAAAACAACAACAAAATACACTCCAACAAAATACTCTTCAAAGAAAACAAAAGACTTTCAATCGGAGAAATTATTAAAAAACAGATAACAGTTTACAAATTTGTTTAAAATTTGCTTTAAATTTGCTTATTTTTTCAAAATAAACTCGTAATATTTTTCTAACAGTGTACTAAGAGGTTGCCCTTTTCATTGTCTCTCCCTGGAAAGTCGCTGGAATCGCTGGAATCAAAAGAAATCATCAGAAAAGCGGCTGCGGGTGCGTTGCATTTTTGTAGGGGCGCCGCAGGGGCGTGGCGGGGACTTTCAATCAGCTTCCATTATCAGCCAGAAACATCAACAACAACAACAACAAAACGTAACAACAACAAAAATTCACAATCTTGGGACTCGACAAAGAAGAAGCCACAACAAGGTTGGGACGTACATTGAGATTTATTATTATTATTTATTATTATTATTTATTTTATTATTATTTTAATATTGTCCGTCTTGCTCTGAAGCAGAGGCTTTCGCAGTTCCTTCTATCGATTCGGGATTATCTCTCTACACGGGACATTGAACAGGAGCCGTTACCGTTACTTTTTATAACAAAGAGAAGGGAATTTTCCGAACCTTTTTCCAGGACAGAAAAGGAAAGAGGAATTAATAGGGGGATCCATAGGAGTAGGAATAGTAGTAAGAGTAGGAGTAGGCATAGGAGTAGGAATAGGAGTAGGAATAGGAGTAAGAATAGGAGTAGGAATAGGAGTAGGAATAGGAATAGGAGTAGGAGTGTAGGAATCGTAGTTCCTTCCATAAATACGGGATTATACCTAAACGGGAAATTGAACAGGAGCCAGAATCAGGAGGAAGTCAGAATCAGGTTCTCATAAGAAATGAAAGAGAATTTTTGTAACCTTTTTTCGGGCTAGAAAAGGAAAAAATAAAAGGGAAATTAATAGGTAACCATTTTTCCAGGATAGATGGAAAAATAAAGGGAAATTAAAAGGGAAGAATTTGGGGGATCAAGAGGAACAGGAGCCAGAGAGGCTTTTCCAGGAAAGAAAAGGACAAGGAAAGGGGAATTAATAGGGATCATAAAAGGGGGATCAATGAGAAGGATTTCCCTGCCTCTTTCGTAACCTTTTTTCATGATAGAAAAAGGATAGAACAGGGTGAATGAATATGGAACATTAATAGGGGGGTCATTAATAGGGGTATAATCAATAGGGGGGTCAATAATAGGGGACCAATAATAAGGGGATAAATAAAACAGGGATCAATAATACTGGGGATCTATATTAGCGGGATCAATAATCGGGGGATAAATAGGAATTTAAACTCAAAATAATTGTTACCCATATTTTATTAGGAAATAATTTTCGTTTTCTAATTAAGTAACATTACACAACTCTATATGTAAATACTATTAATTAAAACAACTAAAACGATATCATCGCAAAAAAAACCTTCCACACTTTCAAGAAGACAACTTTTCATCATAATTAATTTTTATTCCCAGTATTTCCAGTAATACCGAAAAGTTCCCTGTGATTCATAGAAATGTCCAACTCTCAAGAGAAAAGAGAAAATTTTGACTAATTTGCATCCGAGAACATTTGTTTTTCGCTTCTCATTGGATTTTGTTGCCCCGAAACGGGGTCCGAAAGGGGTTCGAAAGGGGTTAATGGGCGTGAGGCAGTGGGCGGAGGGAGGGGCTGGTAGCCCGCGGGCTTCGCTTTTCAGCCATCAGCCACTGGCCAAGATTTATGGCAACATGAAATCATCAAAAAGAACGCAAAAATTCCCTCTTGAAAGGCTTTTTCTTTGGTTCTTCGGAACCGGTTTCCCTTTTGTTTCACAAACTTTACAATTTTTTTGTGTTTTTTATTTGTTTTGTTAAGAAACTTTGTAAAATATACTGTTAGACATCATTAGACACCGTTAGAGAAATACCCTTGCTAAAAAAAAATCCCGAAAAAAAGGCAGTGTCCTTGGGACACACCCACCCCAAAAGCAGGAAAAAACAACAACAAAGCATGCGAATATGGCGAGCAAAGGAGAGACGGCAAAAATAGGCGGACCCACCCCGAAAAACTAGAAAAATCCGAAATCCGTCGAAAAAAAAAACTGCAGTCTGGAAAGTGTTAAGAACAAGAAGAAATTACAAAAATTTCAAACAAAACTTACCGTTGTTTTCCATGTTTCCAATGTTTCCAGCCTTAACCGATTACCAGTAACCAGCTTTTTCACCAGTTGCGGTTCAATGCACTGTACACTGACGTTGTTGTTGTTGTTGTTGTTACTGCTGCTGCGTTGTTACTGTTGTTGTTGTTCTCTTTTAACTCAGGTATCAGAAACGGCAACAACAAATACGAGTTTTCTCGCTTTATGAATCACGCGCGTTAACCGCGAAACGAAAATAAGAAACAAAAACGGTAGGAAATACCTAGAATTTATATACACAATTCGTATTTCGTTAACGTTAACGTGTTTTTGTTTTATTTATTTTGACCCTGTTTGCAGGGAAGTGAGAGAGTGGAAGTAAGAGCGAGATGGCTAGCGTGCGGGAGGCGCACTTAATTAATTCGCGTCACGTAGAAAAAAATGCCGCACGAAAACCCAAAATTCGGTTGCAGCGCAGTTTCTTCTTTCTTCTTTCTTATGCACTTTTTTTGGATTCCTATTCGCCTGCCTCCTGCGCCGCCTCCTTTTTCTGCTTTCTTCCTTTTGCTATCACGCACGCACTATCTTTTATCGCACTTCTTCCACACCTCTATTTTATGCACTTTATTTACTTGCTTGGCTATTGATTTTCGCCAGTTTGCACTTTTGCGGCAAGAAACCGCGCCTTCTGGCCAACGAATTGTTAACGAAACGCGACGCGCCGACTAACCGTGCCCACCGTACCGATAGAGCCCTTAAAAAACAGCCCCTTGCTCCGGGGTAGAGAACAATGCGATAGTTTTTTTTTCCAAAAACCAAGATTTTTCGTTGCAATTCCACTGTTTGGAATTAATTCATTTAAATCCGATCATTGTCGCGCTCCGAAACACACGTCCGCACAGTGGAAATCTTTTTTGTTTTTGATTTTTTTCATTCGAGCCCACTGTGTAACTTTAGTGTGGCCGTTGGGGTTTTAAGTCAGCTTAGTGTGCCCAGAAGGGCGTTACACAGCTGTTTCTTTGTCCCGCTTTGCCACGAACCGGTACATGCCCAGCAGATCACAGAAAATTAATTTAATATGATTCTTAAAGCCCAACAAATAGAGTTTAAAAAATAATTATGTTTCTTAAGCAAATAGTTATATTAATTCTTTTTTTTTCCTCGCATAAAATTAACAGAATCCTGCTTCACAATAATGATCTCACCTAATTTCAACGACCTGGCAGCACTGCATTCAGTTTTATTTTTGATTTTATTTCAAATTTAAAATTGATAATTTGAATTATCAATATTATGTTTAATCAGATTTATTTTTATTCAGTTCTTGAATGAAGTTTAATTAGTTTTTTTCCCCACGTTAAGGATACTTTAATCGTAGGACAAAAGGAGACCTTTGGCCACTTCCTGGGCTTTTTCTTTTCCCGCCAACTCTTCGGAGATCTTCAGGGCGAAGTTATAGGCGGTGCCGGGTCCGCGGCTGGTGATTAGGTTGCCATCCTGGACCACATTCTTGTCATCCACGTAGCTGCAAAGAAATTTTCTTTATAAATTTAAGGTTTCAGAACAAAAATTCAAAATCTTTACCTGTATTTATCGACCAACTGGGCCTTCATGGAGGGATACGAGGTAATAGACTTTCCAGAAGCGATTCCATGCTTAGCCAGAACCGTGGGAGCTGCACAAATGGCGGCAATGAGTCCTCCATTGGACTCCTGGCTCTTCAACAACTCTCCCACCGCCGAGGACTCGCCCATGGCATTGGAACCACCCAATCCTCCTGGCAAGACCACCACGTCAAACTTTTCCGATGAAACTTTGGACAGAGACGTGTCCGGAACAATTAAAACATCCCTCGAACATTTCACGGGCTCCGCATCGTTGAGACCGGCAACGGTGACCTTGATCTAACATTTTTGGAATATAAATAGTTTTAAGACTTCCAATGGAAATATTCGATAAGTTCTTACCCCAGCACGCCGCAGTACATCAGCGGCAATGATGAACTCCATTTCCTCGGCGCCAGGGGCCAGGATAATCAGTGCGCTTTTCGACATTTTTATAAACTTGCAAAAATTTCGCGTCAAAATGGAATAAGTTCCCATATGCAGAGTGACCAAGTTACGAATAAGAGAAAATACCAAATGTTACTACTTTGTAAGATTTAAACTAAAAATATTGATAAAAAAGGCCTCGCATGCCATCCATGATCATTAAATCATGCATTTAGGAGAAAATGCTTTAAGGTAATTGGTAATAAGTATATTAAAAGAAAATAATTGTAACTTTTTTAGTAAATACTAAATACAACTGTTAATTAACAGAGCACTGCCATGTTAACGAAAATCTGAATAGTTCATGTACCTACATGAACGAACTAGTTCTTTCGTTTAAGAGCGGTATATTTAATTATTTGGAAAAATCACCAAATATAAAAATATTTGTTTCCCCACTTTATTTTACTTTACTTTATTAATTCCATATTATGGTGATATAAATGGTGTTTTAACATTCTACCACCGAGACCTCATTAGGATAACAAAAAGTAAGACCGTTGCTGTATCGTGTATAAATACCAACATTTGGCTTTTTCCCGCTAAACTAGCCAGCATAGATGGTACCTCAAATTATGGAACTTGACAAAGACACTGTTCGGCCTCACTGTCATTTTCCTCGCGTAACAAAAAGCCAACACACGAATTAATTTTCCGAAATTTAATCGAAACGCGCTGGGAAAAAAGCCCAAAATAAAGCGAACAACCGCCTGCGGGAAGTGAATTTCAGTGCAATAAAGTGCAACAAGTGGAAAACGCGAGAGAGAGAAAGCCAGTGAGAGATTTGTCAACAAAAAGAAAGAAAAAAAAAGAAATAAGTGCCGTGTGTGTTCGAAACGCCAAAAAGGCGAGAACAAAGAGTCGTTTCGGTTGGAAAGCAAGCAGAAAACCCCGACCCGAAGGTAAATGAGGAAAATCCGCTGCGAAAATGCAACGTTTGCAGCCATTTCTGCGGGCAATTTGCGTATTTCCCAGCCCAAGAAAATGCAATGCGTGTGTGAGTGTGTATGTGACGAGTGTGTATTTGTGTGGCGTGTGTGCCTGTGTGCGTGTATGTATTTCCAATTGTGTCTGTGAGGGAAATGCAAGGAAAAACGCACAGCAGCCAAAAGCGGGATCAGGCGCAACGGGGGACAGCGGGGGAAGCAATCAAAAATGTGCGGAAAAGTGCCTGAAAACGAAATGCGAAATCGCTCGCACACCACCACACATGCAACAGGCTGTATTTACATATTGCTCGCCCGCTCTCGCCACCGCCACCGCTGGGTGGTGTGTGTGTGAGAGGGAGAGATTGCCTCACAAATCGGATTAAATTCTTCTATATTCTGTCCCTTTCTCAGCGGGTATTTATTTGAGAGTGGCTCTGTGTGTGTGTGTGTTTTTGTTAAAAAATTATATTTTTTTTATTAATAAAAAATTTAATTTAACAAATTTGGTGTATTTTGGTTTTTTTCTTAAATTCTTGACATTAGGCAAGGTCACTTATTGGATGAAAAATCTTTTTTTTCCTCCCACTTTTTATTTTTTTTTGCCATAACCCCCCTTCCTCCCCTTGAAAACTACCTCTAATTGCCTTAATAATTCATGTGTCAAAGCCTGTCTCGTAGGCGTTTTGCAAAAATTCACATGCAATCGCTTAAAAAACAAAACAATGATAAAGAAAACAACAAAAACGACGATTACAGCAACAAAAACACTTGAAAAAACAAAGCAAAAAAACAAGTCCAACCTGAGCACGTTTACTACGATTACAGTAAAGACTCACTAAGGTGGAAATTATTAAATTCTAACAATTTTCAATAAAAATATAAGAAAAAAAATTGGTTCTTTTCTATTCCATTTCTGTTTATTTTTTTTAAAACAATGAAAGATTCGCCTTTTGCTGGTCTCTACTGTATCTGCGGTGTTGATGCAACCGTGGGCAGCGGCAGCAGCCTCTGATTTACATATGAATAAAGCTTTAAACAGAAATATGAAGATAAATCCGTGGCAGCAACAAAGTAAATGTAAATACGAAACATGCAAAATGTGGCACAAGTAACTGCAAAACAAGACCTCCCCACACCGCAACCTGCGTCTCGCCATGGCCCTGGTGGCTCTTTGTAATTAGAGGCAGCGCCGCCAACGCCAACGCTGCGGCCGCTGAGCTTCAATCTTCAATGTCAGTGCGACAATAATTTCTTAGGCAGCTTATTTATGGTGGCAACGTGGCCTCCTCACCCTCCTCCTCCTCCTCTGCCTACTTTTGTCAATGTTGCAAGTCTCCAAGTCGGACGATATTCAAAAAGTTGCAATTATAGCCGTCATTATGCTAAAAAATGTTTATCGATTAATTAGCGGATAAAATATTTCCAGAAATTCCAAAAAGAAGAACACAACCCGATAACGCTAACGAGATTTGCGATTATTGTCGTGAAAAACTATCGATTTTATTTATTCAGAAGTTCCAAAGGGAAGAAGGAAAGAAGAAATACCGATAACGATAAAAATCGATGTAAACGCTCTAGATTTGCGATAATTCTCGTGAACAAGTATCGATAACTTTTAAATTAAATATTAAAGGCATTAAAAAGAAGCATATTTTGTTTTTCTGAAATTCCAAAAGAATAAAACAAATACCGATAACGATGATAATCGGTGAAAACGCTCTAGATTTCCGATTATTATCGTGAAAAAGTATCGATATCTTTTTTATTAAATATTAAATGTTTCAAAAAGAAACATATTTTAAGAAATTCCAAAAGAAAGTACAAATACCGATAATGATAACGATAATAATCGATTTAAACGGTCTAGATTTGCGATTACTATCGTGAAAAAGTATCGATTTCTTTTATGTCAAATATTAAATATTAAAAGAAGAACAAAACCGATAACGATAACGATAATAAACAATGTAAACGCTCTATCGATGTTAAATATTAAATGTATTAAAAAAAAACATTTATTTAGTTCAAAAATATCTTAATGGTTTTAATATCAAAAACTTGGCTTACAAGACCTGGCCAAGAGCCAAATCCAAAATGCTTGAAAAAAAACGCCAACGCCACAAACGCAACGCAACTCCTCCCCCTCCTCCTACCCAAATGTGCAAAATGTTGTTGCTACTACAACTTGCAGTGTTGTTGTTGTTGTCATACAGTTTTTTGCTGCAGTTTTTTAGCCAGCTTCGGCGGCGTCATCGGCAGCGACGCTAAAAATTGCTGGCATTCCATTCACATTCCAGCATGCAATTCGTAGTGGATTATGTGAGTGTGTTGTTTCTGTTGTTGTTGCTGTTTTAGTTGCTCTGCTGCTGCTGTGGGGACGTCGACGCTGGCAGCACGGAACAGGTGAGGCTCCGTTGGCGTTGATCGTGTGCATTCCAAAACACACACATCCATATCCCCATCCCCGCAACAAGAAATATTCACACACAACGAGAGAGCAGGCCAATAAATACAGTGAGCTGTTTGCTATTACTGTTGTTGCTGTTGTTGTTGCTGCTTTTAAAAGTAAATGAACGATAAAACAAGAAAGTAAGGAAGGTTAGCCAAGGATGGTACCCCTACAATGCTTAGGACAGTAAAGAATATATTTATGGAGTATATTTTTTTCTATTAATTAAAAGAAACAACTTAAAAGAACGAAAATGTACCATTTATTGCTAGTTTTTTTTTATAATTTTGATAATAAATAAAAAATAAATTTAATAGGATAAAAGATATAAAAATTTTATAGACTTTCCCAGGAGTGTAGGGGAGTAAAAGCGATCATATCCCCCACTGCCACTCCTCTTTGGCGACGCCACTGTGCTTCCAATGCAATGCAAGTCGAACGACGTCGACGACGACGACGACGAAAATGCAATTTAGCTCGTTTTTCTTGCTTGCATCGATTCCACACTCCACCAAACGCCTCGTTTCCCACCCATTTCGAGCATGTAAGAGTGTAAGAGTGTGTGAGCACAAGAAACTAAGAAAAAAAAGGGAAAACGAAACGAAAACATAGAGCGCGCGTAGAGTAGAGCAAAAGCACGGGCAGCAGCAACAACAGCAGCCGCCCCTTTTTTCGCCTCCCTGCCGCGGCCTCGGCCCCCACCGCGCCCGCCCCTCCACGGCCTACAGCATATTTTTCCTTCGCTCTTTCGTTTGGAATAAGTTGCCGAGGAATGCGCATTTTTGCAATAATAATCAGCAACTAATACTATTTTTATCTTCTGCCCTGACGCGTCGCACACTTTGCAGTGAGTGTGTGTGTGTGCGTGTGTATCTGCGAGTGTTTGCCCCCTGCAGCGTGTTTCGGCTCACTCACTCCCCCTTTTTTTCCTCCCGCTCCTTGGTTCCTCTGCTCTGCTCTCCTCCTGTCGATCGCTCTCTTTTGGGGGCCGCCTGATTGCCTCTGGATCGGGATCTGGATCTCTCTGCTTTTACACTCACAATCGGAGCGCTGTAACAGAGCATGTTAAATACTAGGTTGAGGGAGGGGGGACATTACAGAGTGGGGGGTATCAAATTCGGGAGAAAATATAACTGTGTATGTGTGGGGATATGCAGGAGGAATTTTTACGGGGAAATTATTCAGTATTAAAATTAGTATTTTAATTGCTAAACAGGGTATTTCTGGTTTATAGTTCAAGATTTTAGGGATCTTAATTGGGTGGGAAATTGTTATTTTAGGGATATTTAGATGAGAATTTGTGATTTTACAGATTTTTTAATCTTAAAAATGTGGGAATTTGGTATTTCAGGGTTATTTTAATCTTAATTAGGTGGAAATTTTCGAATTTTAGGGATTTTTTAATCATAATTATGTGGGAATTTGCGATTTAAATATCCCTTTAAAGCTTAATAAGGTGGGAATTTGCGATTTTAGTAATTTTTTAATCTTAATTAGGTGGGAAATTGCTTTGGATTTGGGAATTTGCTTATCCCTTTATTTACCAACTGCAGTTGTCACTTTTAAGTGTCAAAATAAACACAATTTGGCTTAAAATAATCCAAGCTAGATAAGAGAAAGTTGCAGCAAAATAGTTGCATAATCATTACCAAATAATTAAAGGGAAATTTAGACTTTTTTGATAGATTTTCAAGAAATTCCTCCACTTCATGCTCGCGTTTCGTATAATTGCCAATAAAATGTCTCAATTAATGCTAAATGGGAAATTCTGCCTAAGAAATCCATTTAGATAGCTTCAGATACAAAAAGCGGCAGCTTTGGAGGCAATTTGAAGGCAATTTTGAGGCAATTAAAGAATTAAAAATTCCAAAAGCGTCGGCGCTTAATAACGCATCAAAAATCAAAATATTTTCAACCCATCGGGAGCGGGATTATTGTTATTCCTAATTAGTTATTGAACGGCTTGAATGTTTGCGCAAAAATACCTTGCAGTATGCGTGGAATGTGAAAAAAATTTCCCAAGTTGTGCCAACCTCAGGGCCGTTCCTCTGTTGACACTCGGATTTGGCGCGTGGGGCCGCGATGTTTACCCACCCAAAAGGCAACCAAGATCTGGTTATCATCTATCGCATTCCTAACGAGAGGAAACCGCACTTTTGTCAACAAAATAATTTAAAAAAAAACTCGTGTTTCGTTGTTGTTTCTCTCTTGTTGTTGTTTTTTATGTGGGATCAAATTTACGGGGCAATCAAAATATTGTTTGCAGATCAAGACTCCGTCATGCTGGGATGTTGACAGATGTCTATGGTTTGTTATCTCTTTAAAAAAATATGCCTACTACTGGGGGGAGCAGTTTTTTTAAGGAATTTTTAACTACTTTATGGATTACTTTGGGATTTGTGGCGAAATTAAGGAATTCAATGTCAGAATTTGCATTCAAGGGGGGTGTTTTGATGCAAATGGGTTATAGGGGGCGTTGTAGAATCAATAGAATCGATAAAAACGATATAACATGTTGTTTCGATAACAAAATAATCAGGTGATCCGATAAAAAGGTAAAATATAGGCCACTTTTTTCCCCAACCTTCGTAGCAAGCTTTCTCATTTGGAATTGGCACCAACCGATAGAGTAGGATCGATAAAAAAAGGTGTTTCGATAGGCAATTAATCGGATAATTCGATAAAAATATAATTATGGGTCAATTTTTTTGTATGACGTATCCTTCCTTTTTTGCTTTTAGCACAAATCGATAGATTAGGATCGATGGAAAATGCTTTTCCGATAAAAAATCGATTGTATTATCGGTTAAAAGTCGAAATTTAGGCCAATTTTAGGGGTAAACCTTGTTGGAAAGATCTATAATAAAACGGGAAATTTTGGTATAAACCTTTCTGACAAGCTCTATTTTGTACCTCATTTCCCTTCCCCATTTGCACTTGGCACAAATTCGGCGAAATTTGCGGCTTTGTTTACGAATCCATCGAGTCCATCGACGGGTATTTCATAGTCAGGTGCGCATGCCACACCCCTTTCCTCCCTCCGCCTCCTCCCGATATGGCGTGAACTTAATGGTTCGTCATAAAAATGGGTTTGTTTTTTTTCCGTTTTTGGTGTAGGGGATTTTTTTTCTTTTTTTTTTTAACATTTCACCAGAATTCAAAAATGACATAATGTGAGCGGACTCGCCGCATAATTTATGCCTCTCCCCGCGTCTCTCTTTGCCACAAAAATTAATCCCGCGATCTGTTGCAAGTTTGCAGCAAAAAGTCGTGAAAAATCATGCGAAAGACTCTGATTTCCAGGTGAACTTCCTCCTCAAGTCCATAGTTCCCTCGATTGATGGTCATTACGAACAATGAGTGTGGATTTTCCGCCAAAACAGTTTTTAATGTTTTTTTTTTCAGTTTTTTAAGCCCCCCGAGTTCCAGTGACTCACGTCGCTGGCATGTAAATGAGACACCAAAAGGCGAACAGTGATGGCTTTTTGGCTTATTTTGAATGAAAAATAATG
The DNA here is from genome assembly GCA_035047645.1 of Drosophila merina. Lineage (NCBI taxonomy): Eukaryota > Metazoa > Arthropoda > Insecta > Diptera > Drosophilidae > Drosophila > Drosophila merina. Next base: position 27,986,711 of record JAWNPH010000002.1, read on the forward strand.
CCCCAAAAAATGGCTAATAAAGGGTGATAAAGGGTGATTTTTTACAAAATAAATAACAAAATGTGATCTTTTTGCTGCGTTTTCCAGTATCTCGATTTCGGAGGGAATAATTTCCTTTAGTACTTAAATTATCTGTGGCTTTTTGGCGTTCATTTTACTTTTTAAATAATCGCAAAGAAAGAAGTCCAGAGGGATCACCATTTGTCGCCATCAATCACCATCAATTTTATCCGATATTTTCGAGGATATCCACGAAAGTAAATATTTCAGCGCATTATTTTGGTGTAAAGCGATATATGCTTGAGATTCTACTGCATTTACCTTTTGAAAACATTTAAATTGAAATCAATCGGTTTTCATTTGTTTAAGTTAATTAATGTTATAATACCGAGATAAGAAATGGCTCACCCTGTATAAATATACCTACAATTATGTTTTATGCATCCAAGACCAACAGTCTTTTCTACTGAAGTGCGCCAAATTAGTTGGTTTTTTTAAACTAAACTTGCGTTGGGCCTGGCCATAAAGTATAAAAATTGGACCTAATTATTCTTATAATACCTCAAAAATTAGCTAATATTTCCCTGAAGTGTGCATAATCTAAAGAAGAGTAGACCTTCTCATATTTCTCACAGATTAGACTCTTTAATAGTAACTATTACCAATATAAAGTGTCTAGACTGGAGAGGTTTTGAAGGTTTTAAAAAATGTTTTTCTATGACTAAGATCTAAGGCTGTGAGTTGACCCAAAGAGGTCAAAGGTTGACTGATGAGTTTGTAATTTTTCTAAACAGACTTCGCATAGCGTGTGACAATTTTCGGTTTTGATCAATTTTCCCATTCTCGAGCCTTTGTATTCATAAATTGTATCTTTTTGTGTGTTTTTTATTTTTCAGCTCCAAGTTGGACCGATTCGTGTTTGGATTAATTAAAATTCCGTGAGGCCTCCGCCGAGTCCGAGAATCAAATCAAATTAAAAATCAACTAATATTTTGATATTCAAATATTCAAATGAAATTCATTCATCGCCTGGGACTTTGTTCGAATCTGCCAACTATTTGTGTCTGAGGCCAGAGCAGAATTTGTGATAAAAAAAAAATACTAAAAAAAATGCAAAATAAAAATATAACAAAATAAAAGAATGAAAAAATAAAATGTGAAGAGAAATAATAAATATATTTACATGCAAAATGAATGTTGGGCGGGAGAAGGTTTTGTTATAATGCAAATCTTGTGAAGAATTCTTCGCCCGAGTGATAAATAATCTGAGAATCAGAAAAAAGCCCATACACTGCGCGAAAAGAGGGGGCAGTATCAGACTAAGTAGTTTGTTTTATAAAATATTCACAAAAATTGAAATAAAAAAGTGCCTGTTAATAAAAACTAAAACAAAATTTAATAAAAAAAAGTTAGGAATAAATTATTTATCCTTCCTATTACGTGTTTTTTATAAAAAATATCGCAAAAAAAACGAATAAAATCCGATTTATTCGAATTAAATCTCTGGTGGCAGATGCGTCCCAGTGAGTGCGTCCTTGCCAAGCTGCGTGAGTGTCCTGCGTTCGAGTGGGTGGGTTTTGGCACCCAGCATTTTGTGATATGAGTGTCAAAGATCGCGGTCCAAAGAAGAAGCAGCAGCATGCATCCGGCGGGCGAAAAAAGGGGCGGTCGCCCCAATGATAAATACACGGCGGAAGCCCTCGAGAGCATCAAGCAGGACCTCACCCGCTTCGAAGTACAAAATAATCATAGGAATAATCAGGTAATTATTTTTCTTACAATAGAAATATTAATCAAAAAGAAGGTTCAACTGTAAATGAAAGAATCTTCTTTTGATTGGTTTGATTTCCTCTTAAAAATACATAATTTTATTCAAGAATTCTTTGACTCAAAGTTGACTCACTCTGTGGGAAAAGGCTTAAAGAATTTCCATAAACCGTTTAGCGTTTAACGTTTAACGCCACTCAACTCATCTTGGCTAAGACCGTCTTAGCCAGAGTTGGTCTCTCGCCTGGAAGTTATGCCATTAAAACGCTTATCGCTGCGTTTTATTGTCTTTGGACAAAAGCCAGAAGACACCACAGCTCGGACAATAATAAAAACTAAAAAACAGATAAAACTTGAGACTCTAAAGTGCTAGAAACAAATTCGAATTTAGATCGAAAGTGTGGGTGACTTATTCATGAAATATTCGAGTTGGAATTTGAAACATTTTTGTTTCTTAAACCGCAAAGAAACCTTTAACCCACAAAATTAAGGCTAAAAAATCATCGAGTACTTGCAAATTATTTTTTGTTTGTTAAAAAAACTGACACGAGCCTAGAAATTTCACCTGCTTGTGAGAATTCTAGACAAGGTCGCGTTTCTAGGGGGTGTGGGTGGTTGATACCTATAAAAGGTGTTGGGTTTTAGCCTGGTCAAAGGTCAGCGAAAGAGGAAATTGTAAAAAATATAAAATGAAACATCAAGAGTGGTTGTGGGAGGAGAAATTAATGAACTGGCAAGCGAAATGCAATTGACCTTCTGGGTGGGTGGCAGTCTGGCAGAGCAACTGTCAAGCGAAAAATAAAGAGACACTGGGAGAAAAATAAAGACAGAGCCACTGTCCAGCGAAAAAAAAAGATAAAAATAAAGAAACACTGGAAGAAAAACAGATACAGAGCCACTGTTCAGTGAAAAAAAAGAGAGAACAAAGACACACTTGGAGAAAAAACAAATACAAAGCCATTTTCCAGCGAAAAAAAGATGAAAATAAAGAAACACTTGGAGAAAAAATACACAGTTAAGCAAATAATACAGAAAATTGAAATTTTCTACCCCAGAAACGGAAATAAATAAATTTTTCCCAAAGAGAGTGAAAATTTTCCCCAAAAATCATGTTTCTTAATGACGTAGGAAATGATTCTTAATACCCATACCCTGCATACCCTGTAGATACCTCTTAATGGTGTGCGTACACGCGAATGCCCTGGATTCTTGCCGCCATTGACGTCACACTCGAGATCATATCGGAATATACAATATATAGCTATAGCCAAAGGGAGAGGAGAGAAGAGGCTGTGAGTGGGCGGGGCCGTTATTGATTTCAATGAAAACCGAAAATTATCGAAAAGAAATCTCCGAGAGAGAGGGGTAGAGCGGGCAGCAATGACTAATGGTCGAGTTGGTATTCGCTGATCGGTTAAGGATTTCAGCACCATCTCTGCAATTAGCCAAACAACTTGCAATAATCATTTATTAACTGGTTGGCTTTCTGGCCAAAACCAAGCCAGCGACCAGAAACTCCTGCAATTCTCTAAAATGAAAAATGTACAGTGTGGCACATCAATATAAAACAAGAAGGTATTTTTGATTAAAATGTATAACTTTTTGTGAGTTTTAAAGAAGAAATGTAAGAATATCCTTTAAAAAATACGTAAATATATTAGAGACTCTTTCCCCTTTAAAAAATACTAACTAAAAAATACCAAAAAGATAAGAGACTTTTTCCCCTTTAAAAATACCTAAAACAGAGACCTTTGCAAAAAAAATACCACAAGACAGAGATAAACCACAAGAATGTATCTTAAATTAACAAATATATTTTTAATTGCATTTTTCGGCATTAAAAAGAAATCCTACCTACTTTCAAGCCAAAAGTTCTATTAAAATGATTGTATTTTCTAAAAAATTATCTCCCAATCAAAACAAACCAGAAACTGGCTTTACTTTATTGTTTGCCATTTGGTATTTTTAATTCCTTTTGAAGAATTCATCATCGCTTTGCTGCTCTTTTTCTTGATGACTAACCGAAGCTGAGGAAGACGACTCTCCTGTCACAGTTTTTAAAGCTCTATTAAAAGATTTCGATCGCTGGAATTCCTAAACTTTTGAAACTGGCTTTACGCAAAAAAATGTGCAAAAAAAAGATGCAGAAAGGATTGCGAGAGACGGGAGGCAGGGAAAAGATCATAAAAATTCTTGAATATTATCTGACGGGTCATCAATTCAAAGTTTTACGACCTCCACTTGCCACGGCTACTGTTTGCTGCGACTGTAAATTATGTTTGGGGTTCGATTCGGTTTTTGGTTGCAAGGATCTGCGGATTCCTGAAAGCCAGCTTCTCTTAATCCAAGCGATGGGCGTGCTCAGGTTTTTTGACCATAAAAAATATGCTTGGAGTTGGCTAATTGTTATGACTTGGCCAGTTTGGACAGGCCAATTTAATGCTGCAATTGCTGCCTGCCATTGGCATTGACTCTCTGCGGTTTTGGCCAACTTTCGCCTGCGCCCGGCTCTCGACTCTCAGCCTACGCCTCTGGCCAAAGCACAATGGCCCGGCTAATTGGTCATGCTGAGCGCTAAATACCAGAAACCCATAATCTGCTCATATATGGCTCATATAGGTAGAGCCGGGGGAGAGGGGCAGGGGCAATCGGTAGGCAGTGCCATATGTGGGCAGTGCATGTCAGGGCGATAAACGATAGACGATAAATAAATACGGAATTTATGCACGCTCCGATCAACACTTTCGGCGGCCATGTTCACGCCCACACAAAACGTTTTAAACGTTGCCGCCTTATACATTGTTTTGATACCCTGGAAAGCATAATGATGATAATAATGGATGATGAATTTTAGGGAAATTCCCTTTGAAAAATACCAAAATAGAGAAGAGACTTTTTAAAAATATAAAAAAAAGATAAGAGACTTTCTTAAAATACCAAAAAATGATTAGAGACTATTTAAAAATACCTCAAAGACGAGAGTTTGTAAAAATACCAAAAAATAAGAGACACCTAGGATTTAAGAGGATTTTTTTTTAGGTATTTCTAAAATGGGATTAGGGACTTTTAGGGGGATTTTTTAAACAGGATTTTCCTAAAAATTATCACATTCTTTAGGGATTTTCCACGTAAATAACTTTTGATTTCCTTTAAAAACCCAAGCAAAATATACTTAAAAAATATCTGCAAATATAAGAAACTTTTTAAAAATACCAAAAAAAGATAAGAGACTTTTAGGTATTTTTTAAAAACGACCATTTTTGGTTATTTTTTAAAGTGGATTAGGAACTTTTTGGGGATTTTTTAAAGGGATTTCCACGTAAATAAATGCAATTGCTCTTGAAAATGTAAACAAAATATACTAAAAAGTATCTAAATTATTTGTAAAAAATATTTAATGGATATTAAAAAGTCTCCTACTATTTAGACCCCTTTTTGGCGGCATTTTTCAACCGGAATGCTACTACCAAAAAAGTCTTCAATATTTCGCCCCTGCCATAAATATCCATATCAATAATGCTGAATGGCAAGGCGGTGAGGCTCGGGTTTCGGCAAAGAAATTAATTAAAATAACAAACGTTGTTAATAAATAAAAAGCCAATGGCTAAAGCCGAATAAACAAGACGCGACGCCAACGCAGCCGCCAGTGAGCCAAATGCCATTACAATAAAAATTAAAATAATCCATAAATAAATTAGTAAACAAAACGAATCTAAAAAAAAAAGAATGCCGAATCGGGGCTTTTTTTGTGACTTATTTGGTGCGGCTATCGTCGGGGGACACATGTAATCTCATTTTTAGATTTGGTGCGAATTAATCTATTAATAAAAATACTAGACACAGTGACTGCAAATAAAATGTTTCAAAAGGATGTTTTTTTTTATAAGAATCAGAATCCGAAAAAGCCACAAGATTGGCTTAACCTTTTTAAATATGATTTCTGGCATATGACCGTCTGGCGGTCCAATTTTCGATATTTCGATTACTTTTTCAATATTTGTGTCCGTATATCGATATTTTCGATGACGTTTTCCAACATTTGTGGCCGTTTATCGATATTTTCGATGACTTTTTCCAACAATACTTCAATACTTTATTCTCCAGGATCTATCTCCGCAATCCTTGCCGTACGATAAATGACAGCGCCCATCGCAATAACACGAAGAATGTTGTCTTTCAAATGGTTCCAAAAAGCGTAAAATATGACAACATTTTTCCCTCAAACATCTGTTCCCCCCGAAAGAATATTTCTACAACAAAGATTATGAAATTAATAAATGTATTATAATTATGTCCGAATACTTTTCCCACTCACTCTTCCCTTGTCTATAGACTTTATGGGGGACAAATTTCATTTGAAGCGAAATGAAAATGGAATTCCTTGGGGTGCAATTTTCAACTAATTTGCGCGATTTTCATGCTTGAAATTTTGCTGAACCTGTCGGTGGGTAGATTTTTGCTTAATTTTCTTTATTCGCTGGCCATGTTTTAGCTATTTTTCGAGGAATTTCCACCTAAATATACATACATATACAGCAAAACGAAAATATATATCAGCTTCAGAGAAGCAATCGCCCAAAAAAGAATGTTTCCTACATCTATGGAGGAGTGTGTGTGTTTTCCTCTAATAATAACAAAAGACAAACAGACACGCACGGGCCCCGAAATGTTTGGCTAAAACTAGGAAAAGCGACGATCCCGTATACCCCATGTATTAGCCTGCTTACAGTGAAGACTCGTTAAAATGGAACGTCATAAAATATGAGAAAAAACGAATAATCTGCGTGGCTTTTCAACCTGTTTAATATTTTAAATACTTTTATTTTTTACCCAATTTGAATACAAAAATAATACTAAATACTACAAAATACTAAACACTAAATAAATACTAAGTATACTACTAAATACTACAAAAAAATAGCAAAAACTAATTAAACTGGAAATCATTAAAATGTAAGCAAAAAAAAATCAGAAAATAATTTAAAACCTTTTATTTTTTACCCAATTTTAATACCAAAAGTTTCGGTATTTTTCTTATCCCGCCTATATTTAATTTGTTAGAAAATACCAATGTATTAGTCTTCTTACAGGAAAAACTAACTGAACTGAAACTCATAAAAATGTGAGAAAAAAAGAAACTCCAAAATAATTAAAAACCTTTTATTTTTTACCCAATTTTAAATACCAAAGATGGTATTTTGGTATTTTCCCTATCGAATCCTGCCTGTACCAAACTTGTTGGCCAAATATTTGTCCCCTTTGCCAAGAATTTGCCGTTTTGATGTATTTTTTTGGCGATTGCCCCATTAGGATCTCTGAGGAATGCCACCCAAAAATGTCCCCCCAACTCCCCCACCCACTTTCGATGAGGCAAGAGACAAAGTTCGATTTTGGGTTGAGGTGTGCCAGGTTCAAGGCTGTCTATAACGGGGTGATGGGTTGGAATTTCGCGTAAACTGAACCTGCCCGACCTTGTCGGCGGCTTAATTGTTTTGCAATTTGCATTCACCGCAAAGCAAATGGGCTTAAGTGGATTAGCGAAAGTGTTTCGGTTGTACACATACCCCTTACCTTAAATCGCCGGTAAATCCAATTTGTTTTATTCGAAAATTTAGCAGCGTAGGCGTGGGTGACACTTTTTTCTCGGTATTTTTTCGGTTGCACCCGTTTGGCTTTTGCTAATTTGCCGTAAATTGGCTTTCATGTAAGGTGGAGGAGCCCCTGGGACTTGGGCGGCAAGGGGTGTCTTCGAAAAGACAGACGCACAGTCTGCTGGGGGTCTTTGTCGGGCGTCCTTGGATTTAATTTGATGCCCATTAAAATGGTCAGAAGTGGTGGGGAAAAAATATAGAACAGCAGCCGTAAAAATTCTAAATAGATACAAGGATTTTTTAACGTTTCACTTTATTATAGTATTTTTATAATTTTAAGCTAATTACATGCAAAAAATGGTTGCCCTTCGAAAGAATTTCCAGGGTATCATCTCCTGTTCTCTTTAAAACGTATTTGACAGGCAGTCAAAGGAAGAAGAATGAGAAGAAAAAATTGAAAGAGCAGGTTGGAGTGGGGTGAGAGTGGGGCGGACAAAGTCATAAAATCGAGGATCAGTCACAAAAGGAAGATTGGAGACGGAATGTGTGTGTGGGAATGGGACTAAGAATGGGGAGGGGAACAGAATCAAAAGAACGCGTAAAACGGGTAGCCGAAGCAGCGGCAGACGAGAAAAAAAGGGGAGCACAAAGAACAAGGGGACCCCAAACATACACAAACAAAAGAGAGTGAAAGAGATGTAAGCAAGGGCAACCTTCGCTGCAAGCGTGCCTGTGTTTGTATTTGTGTGTTTTGGGATCCCACTTGGCGCATCTGGCAGCCGGCTCTCTGATCGCTTTTCCTTCTCACTCCCCACATTTTAGATATTTTTTTTGACATGCATCTCACTCGCTCGCATTTGGAAGACGAAGGAATTTCAAGACGATGGCAAGAATTTTATTTTGTTTCTTTGGCCGCCGCGTTTTATCGCCTTTTGTTTTAGCCTCTGGTTCGCCTCTTGTTTTTATTTTTGTGTGTGCGTCTTTTGTTTAGTTTTTGATACAAACACATACGCACACAAATACACGGCGCAGGAATGCTGACCAGACATGGGCGCCCGTCAAGGGGGGTTATTTACTTAAAATTATTTTTCAAAAGAATTCGACTTTAGTTTTAAAATATTTTCAATTAAAAATCTTTTTAAATTTTTTTTTAGAACTACACAGCTCTGCGATATACCGCGGCCAATGGACGCAATGATGCACTTACTCCGGACTATCATCATGCCAAGCCGCCGATGGAGCCCCCACCGTCGGCGTCACCCTCCCCCGACGTGGTTGTGCCCCCACCCCCGGCGATCGTGGGCCAGCAGGACAGAGGGGTGGTGGACAGGGGTGGCGTCGGTCATGTGCCAAAGATGATTACGGCTCTGATGCCGAACAAGCTGATCCGGAAGCCGAGCGTCGAGCGGGACACGGCGAGTAATCATTACTTGAGATGCAGTCCGGCCCTGGACTCGGGGGCGGGAAGCTCTCGCTCGGATTCCCCCCACTCACACTCCCACTCCGCCCTCACCCACGCCCACCAGCCCAGCTCAAGGCCCGGAGGAGGAGGAGGAACACCAGGCGGAAACGGAGGCTTCTCCCCCTCGCCGAGTGGATTCAGCGAAGTGGCTCCGCCGGCGCCGCCACCCAGGAATCCCACCGTCTCTAGTGCGGCCACGCCGCCGCCTCCGGTGCCGCCCACCAGCCAGGCGTACGTGAAGCGGCGCTCCCCGGCCCTGAACCGGCCACCGGCGATAGCACCACCCACCCAGCGGGGCACCTCACCGGTAATCACCCAGAACGGGATCAAGAACCAGCAACAACTCACCCAGCAGATGAAGGCCTTGAACCTGTATCCCGGCGGAGCAAGTGGGGCCGTGGCGGCGGAACCTCCCCCGCCGTATCTCATCCAGTCGGGCGTGGCCCAACCCCCGCCACCGCCGCCCAGCTACACGGCCTCCATGCAGTCCCGCCAGTCGCCGACCCAATCCCAGCAATCCGATTACCGGAAATCGCCAAGCAGCGGCATCTACTCGGCCACCTCGGCGGGATCCCCCAGTCCCATTACGGTAAGCATGCCGCCCGCACCCCTAGCGAAGCCCCAGCCACGTGCCTACCAGGCCAGGACCCAGCAACCCATCATCATGCAGAGCGTGAAGAGCACGCAGGTGCAGAAGCCGGTGCTGCAGACGGCGGTGGCGCCACAGTCGCCCTCGAGTGCCTCGGCGAGCAATTCGCCTGTCCACGTCCTGGCAGCCCCGCCCTCCTACCCCCAGAAATCGGCGGCCGTGATGCAGCAGCAGCAGCAGGCGGCGGCAGCGGCCCACCAACTGCAACAGCAATCGAAGCCCCCGACGCCCACGACGCCACCCCTGCTCACGGGAGGAAGTATTTCAGGTGAGGATTGGATTATTAATTGTTAATGCAAAGATCTTATTAATCCTTGTGTATCCTTTTCAGGACTAAATAGCAAACCCACCTGCCTGGAGCCGCCATCCTACGCCAAGAGCATGCAGGCCAAGGCGGCCACCGTCCAACAGGTGCAACAGCAGCAGCAGCAGCTCCAGGCGTTGCGGGTGCTCCAGAACCAGCGGGAGCGGGAGCAGCGGGAACGAGAGCAGCGGGAGCGAGAGCAGCAGCAGAAGCTAACCAATGGGAATCCCGGCAGGCAGCTGCCACCCCCGCCGCCCTATCAGAGCAACAACAACAACAATTCCGAAGGGAAACCCCCCAGCAACCACAACAACAATAACAATAATAACATCCAGATCAGCAACAGCAACCTGGCCACGACGCCTCCGATTCCGCCGGCCAAGAATAATTCCGCCAGCACGGGAGCGAATAGTTCCGGGGGCAGCAACGGATCCGCCAGCACCACCGCCTCCTCCGCCGCCTGCAAGAAGATCAAGCATGCCTCGCCCATCCCGGAACGGAAGAAGATCTCCAAGGAGAAGGAGGAGGAGCGCAAGGAGTTCCGCGTGCGGCAGTACTCTCCGCAGGCCTTCAAGTTCTTCATGGAGCAGCACATCGAGAACGTCATCAAGTCCTATCGCCAGCGAACCTACCGCAAGAACCAGCTGGAGAAGGAGATGCTCAAGGTTGGACTCCCCGACGAGACGCAGATCGAGATGCGGAAAATGCTGAACCAGAAGGAGAGCAACTACATCCGGTTGAAGCGCGCCAAGATGGACAAGAGCATGTTCGTCAAGTTGAAACCCATCGGGGTGGGCGCCTTCGGGGAGGTCACCCTCGTTCGGAAGATCGACACCTCCAACCACCTGTACGCGATGAAGACCCTGCGCAAAGCCGACGTCCTCAAGCGGAATCAGGTGGCCCACGTCAAGGCCGAAAGGGACATCCTGGCAGAGGCTGACAACTGTTGGGTCGTGAAGCTCTACTACAGCTTCCAGGACAAGGATAACCTTTACTTTGTAATGGATTACATACCGGGTTAGCTAGTTTATGGCATAAAATTGTACAATAAATATTAATATTTAATAAATTATGATTCCAGGCGGGGATTTGATGTCCTTGTTGATCAAGCTGGGCATCTTCGAGGAGGAACTGGCCCGATTCTACATCGCCGAAGTCACCTGCGCCGTGGACAGTGTCCACAAAATGGGCTTTATTCATAGGTAGCTCCCGTTTTTTAGACTTGAATAAAAGCTTTACGAAAGGATCACCTTAAGAATGTTATTTAAGAAAGTTAAAATTGTTAATTTGTTAATTTTGTTTTTGTTTATGATTATTTTTTCCTATAAATGTTTTATATTTTTTTGAAAGCTATAAAAAGAAATCATAAAAGCAAACCCTGACAAATTGATAAATTTATGGCTTGCTTTACGACTTTTTAATTTTGCGGCCAAAGCATTCGAAACATGCCAAGGTCGCTTCAGAATTTTGTTATTAAAAAAACGCTTTCTGTTCTCCCGCAGAGACATCAAGCCTGACAACATACTCATCGATAGAGACGGACACATAAAACTCACCGATTTCGGCCTGTGTACGGGCTTCCGATGGACGCACAACTCCAAGTATTACCAAGAGAATGGTAAGCTTGAAACATGATTTAAAAATAAAAATATATAATGTTTTGATTTAAAAAAGGAAACCACTCGCGCCAGGATTCAATGGAACCCTGGGAGGAATACTCGGAGAATGGTCCGAGGCCCACTGTGCTGGAGCGGTAAGTCTTGCAGAAAAGTTCCATACCATGACAAATACTGATCCTTAATCTTTCAGACGACGCATGCGCGATCACCAAAGAGTCCTGGCCCACTCCCTGGTGGGCACACCCAACTATATAGCCCCAGAAGTCCTAGAAAGGAGCGGGTATACGCAACTTTGCGACTACTGGAGCGTGGGCGTGATCCTGTATGAGATGCTGGTGGGGCAGCCGCCCTTCCTGGCCAACAGTCCCTTGGAAACCCAGCAAAAGGTGGGAAAGCAGCATACCAACTAAAACAAAGACTTTAATAATCAAAAAACCCCCCTTTCAGGTCATAAATTGGGAAAAGACGCTTCATATACCGCCGCAGGCTGAACTATCGCGAGACGCCACAGATCTGATTCGACGACTTTGTGCGTCGGCGGACAAGCGGCTGGGGAAGAGTGTAGACGAAGTCAAGGGTCACGACTTCTTCAAGGGCATCGACTTCGCGGACATGCGAAAGCAGAGGGCGCCCTTCATCCCGGAGATCAAACATCCCACGGACACGTCAAACTTTGATCCTGTCGACCCGGAAAAGCTGCGCTCCAACGACTCCAACATGAGCAGCGGCGACGACATCGACCTGAACGATCGGCAGTTCCACGGATTCTTCGAATTTACCTTTAGGCGATTCTTCGACGACAAACAGCATCCGGATATACCGGATGACCAGGCGCCGGTCTACGTCTGAGGCTGATTGTTATATAAAAAACGAAAAAACCCCCTTTTTACAGCCCTCCTCCAATCCCCTTACACTCATTGTTAGTCAAATAGTCACAAAAAAAGAAAAAAAGATGAAATGTTGAGCGGGTTTTTGCGAGTGTGTGACTACAGAATGAACACTATATATATTATATAAATAATAGGAGAAGTAGCGCAGGAAACTACGCATACATAATATATAAATATATACATAGATATGCTTGAGTGCATGAACTGAATAAATTTAATAACGAATCAGGATAGAAGGCCTTCTAACTGAATGTACCATCCTTTTATACTATGTACTCCCAAATCGTTATACTATACATAAAACTATTGTATTGTTAGAGGGACCAACAGGAAGATCTTACCTTTCTGGTGCGTGCTCAAAGCTAAACAAAATGCCTTAAAATCGAGACGAGATCGCGAATTTACCCAAAACCCTACCCATCACCAACCTTTCCTTCTTTCCAACCTCCGATCGATGGTCCGTGGATGCAATCCAGCAGGCTGGTTGATCCAGGCCATTGGGCTGCAGCTTTATCTTTCTCTTGTCCGGGTTTCTAAATCAGATGCAGATTCGGATTTAGATTGAGATTGAAATGTATGCCTCGGAGTTGCGGAGACCAAAAGTCGCACGGCAGCGATATAAGCGGGTCTTATAAGCCTTATCTATGGGAAAACCAATCCATCAATCACTTGCTCATGGAATCACTTGCTCTTCAAATGTGTCCTCCCATTACCCAAAACTAAATTTAATTGATACAAAAAAACGGAAAGAACAAACTTAGACTTATCTTTGTATGTACACATATCTAGCAATGTTAGACCAACTTGTTGAATGCCAAATCAAATTGTTTAGACCCACAAAGAAACTGAGAAAATTCAACGCTAATTCTCTACTATATAACCCGATGACGAGACGAGATGAAAGCTATGGAAATTGTAATCTTTTTTAATGTAATATTGTAAAGAAAAACGTTAATTATAATTTATGCTAAAGTTGCCTAGCCCCCTAAGATGTTTTTTAGTTTATAGATCCAGCTAACCGTAATCTAGTTTAATTTCTAACACTTAAGCGCGATTGTATGTCAATTTTTTTGTTTTTAGTAGGTTCGTTGGATATTGCTAAACTGGAAGAGAAACGAAACGATTTGTTTTTCTGTTTCGGATTTCGAATTAATTAGCCTCAGTTTGTATGTGCGTGTGTTTATTATTATGATTATATATCTACCTAAATATATATACATATATTGATATAAATTGAAACTATTTTAAATGTGAGACGAGAGAGAGAACGCAGGCAAATTGAATTGAAATTGATATGAAAAACTCTGTGTGTGCCTTGGCCAACTAGTTTACTAAAACAAATTAATAAATGGAGAAGAAAATTTATAAAAGAAATGTTTTTTGAATTTCGAGAACAGTTGGAGATCCTTTTTGGGAAGGGGATTATCCTTCTTTTCGTTGGTTTCTCCCAAAGACTGGTAATCCCCTCCATCCGAAAAGAAATCAATTTCTGTTTAAATTTTATATAATTGAAAGAACTGGAATACCTTTTTGGGAATAGGATTATCCTTCTTTTCGTTGGTTTGGTTTCTCTAAAAGACTGGAAACCCCCTAAAAATAATCCACCCCAATAACAAATCAATTTCTGTTTTATTTTTTAATAATTTTCTTTTTTTTTTATTTAAATTTCTTTAAATTGGGAGAACCGTTAAAGATCCTTTTTGGAAAGCGGATAACACTTCTCCTCGTTGGTGTAGTTTCTCCCAAAGACAGGGAACCTCCTAAAATATTCCACTCAAATAACAAATCGATTTCTGTTTAAATTTTTAATCATTTTCTTTAAATTGGAAGAACCTGTTGGATATCCTTTTTGGGAAGAGGATATTCTTGATTTAGTTCCTCCCAGAGACTGGGAACCCCCTGAAAAATAATCCACCAGAATAAAAATTCAATTTCTGTTTAAATTTTTAATAATTTTCTTTTTTTTTTTTTGTTTATTGTTTTCACATTGTAAATTTAATAATTATAATAATGGTTTTGTAAATTTATCAAGACAAAAAGGTTTTATTCATTTATATGAATGCATTTTTATCCATTGAATCGTTTCTTATTTTGGTTAAAATACATTTATGCGTAATATTTGAAATATAATTTACTTGAATCGTGCTCTTCGATCGCTCAATATTTTTTGTTTTCGGTTACTTGTTTCGGATGTTGTTTTTAGCGGGTGTTCTCTGTCGATATAATAAAATTAACATTTGATGCCGTTTCAACGAGGGTTTCTTAACTGTAAGGATCGCTATTGTTGGACATAAGAATTAAAAACAAATAATACAAGTACGGCTTCCGGCTCCGATTCCGCATATTTACACAAAAAATACAGGTGAGGTGAACAACTTTAACAGCGATGCGGAGGTTCGAGTGGGTTCGAATACGAAACAATACGAAAAAAAACGTTTTTTGGGGGATTTTGAACAGATTTTAGATTAAAACGATACAGGACTCGTCCTCCAATTAATAGTGTGGTTGTTGTGTGTGTGTGTTTATCATATAAGTTAAATAACTAACAATTTATGTTTATTTACGAGTGTAGTGTGTAATGTGTAGTGTGTGTATTTCATATAAGGCCCTAGAGTGCAAATATCCATGCTGGCAACTTTCAACTCCATCACAAACCACATAGTATTCGCGCTTAAAAATAAGTGTTGTTTTTTTAGTGTTTAATTTAACATTCCGTTTTTATGTTGTTTTTAAGGGGTTGTTGTTTTTTTTTCTTTAACTAGGCTAAGTATTTACTGTAGTAATAATGATTATTATTAAATTTATGCTAAACATGTGCTGGCTGTATTTTGAAATCTGAAATACGAGTATTTCAACTCGCGCTTAACAGTTTGCGTTGTTTTGTTTTGGATTCTCTAGCTTTTTGTGTGTTCTTGCGAAATAATTTACAAAAAATATATATTATATATTTACACACATATATATATATATATACTTATCGCCGCTCCAACAATCTCCTCTTCCTTCCACCATTTAAAAATACAAATATATATAAAAATTAATTAAGTATTAAATGCATTTTTTTGTGAGTTGCTCGGTACTTTATCTTTTTTTTGGTTTTGGTTTTTCGTATGTCTGGAAAAGCAAGAAAATCATGGCGAAAATTCCTTGGACCAAGAGTTAAAGATCAATAAAGAAATGTTCGTTGTTCTGGAAACCTTGTTTTGTATTAATTTAATAATATATAATTTCTGACTGACTAAAACGATTAGAATTGAAGTTGACTTTTCGTTAAGTTTTAATTTTTTGTTTTTTGGCTAGAATTGGAATCGAAAGCATTATCTATTTAATTAGTCGTAAATTTATTGTCATGGCAAACACTTTGATAGTTTAAATAGGGATTTCTTTTTGATTTTTTTACATTAATACGCACACGGAATTTTGCTAATAGATTTTTGCGAGACTTTTCCAAAGATTTTCTTTTCTTTTCTTAGAATTTTTTACATACTAGATTGTTTTTTCGAATAATCGCTAAATAATCGTTAATAAGGCCAAATTAAGTTTTTTATTCGTATGTACTTGTATATGTATTAAATATTAGTTAGTTTTAGTTTTAGTTTAAGTTTTAGTTCGAATTAGATTTAGAGTTAGTGGGGTTAGCGTATAGCTTTTCGAACCTCTGTCGATTGGCAAGCGGCAGCCGGAGGCCTAAATGCATGAGTTGCACCTTTTTTAGGGGGCGCGGCTCTGGCTCTGGCCTAATGGAATGATCTTGTAGGTATTCTCTTTTCGCGATTTTTTTTGGGTTAAGAGTTAGGTGTTAGGGCGGGAAAATTTAAAGCGTCTTAGTTCGAGAAGAATTATTAATTTTTTTTTTGGGATTTTTATCCTTAAGTAAGAGAGTTTTGAAACGCGCTGCAAGCGGTGGGTTTTCCATTAAAATAAACTAAGAAGAGGGGGGCGACTTTATGGTGTTTTTTAATACAGTTTCGCTGATTAATACTTTCTTTTTTTTAATATATGGTCTTGTCGGGGTATTGTCTGTATTTTTGCTTTCATTTTTTAATTTTTCTCAAGTTGCGATTGGTCCGGAGGTTGTGGGTGGAAAATTCATTCAAATATCGAGCGGGATTGCAATGTTAAACCCTGCCTGGCTCGAACGCTCAATTTCTAAACTTAAAACGTAAACATAATAATGGTAAAAAAATATACATTTATTCCATCGAGGAGTGGCTCTTAAACGAATCTTGAGTATTCTACAGCACTTGGTACTGGCATCCAGCTCCTGGAACTAAAAAAACATTAAGCCTAGGATCTGTAAACGAGGCTGGGCCAAAAAATAAAAACAATTTCTGGCTCTCAGCTACAACTTAGACGATAATGTCGTAAATTTAAATAAAAAATACTAAAAACAAACTGCTTTTAACATGATAAAAAATAATAAAAATAAATTCGCTCAAACGAAAGGTTTCTTTTTTTTGTTTTCATTTTTCTCAACGGCTTCTCGCTGCTCTTTTTTAGGTTATATGGCTATAAAAAATATTTCTCTTTGTTTTTTTTTTTATATATTCTGCCTAACGTGCATGTTTTTTTTGGGGTGAGTGTGTTCCTGCACATTTTGAGATTTCTTGTTCTTCGGTATTTTGTTCTTAAGTACAGCCTATAAGTGCAGTGTAGCTGTGTTTATGGGACAGCTGCTTAGCCTGGACACCAACCATTTTATGGCAAACATTTTATGGTTAGCCTGTACATCCTCCCCATCTGTTGGCTTAGTTGGGAGGAAACATTTTGGCGTTGAAGAAGTCAAAGGCGGGCGTGGACGTGGGTGTGGCCTGCGCCGCGGGTGGCGGTGGCGGTGGTGGGGGCAGTAGGCCGGCATGATGGTGGAAAAACTGCGCTGGTGTCTGCGGAAAGCCTGCTCCCGATAGCAAGGGTGGCGGATGCGGCGCAGGCGGACGATGTGGTTGTTGACTTGGCGGTGGTGGCAGCATCACCCCGGCTCCTGGCCAGGACACACGATGCTGTTGTTGCTGCTGCTGGTGTTGGAACGCAGCCATGGCAGCCAGAGGATGTGGATGTGGATGTGGGTGGTGCGGATGCGGATGCGGATGCGGCGGATAGTTGTTTCCCGGCTGGACTCTACGACGACCGCGATTCGTCGTCGCCGGTTGGGGTGGTGGTGCTCCTCCTCCGGGCGGCTGAGGAACTGCGCCTGGTGGGCAGGTGGGCAGCACTGAGGTGTCGCTTACCTATTCCCTGTAGGGCTTGCAGTAGGAGTAGCGGTGGTTCATGTGCTGGCTGTAGCTGCCCGAGTGCGAGAAGCGTTTCAGGCACTTGGAGCACTGAAAGGGCTTCTCCCCGCTGTGGAGGCGCTTGTGCTCCGTCAGATGATGCTTGTGCTTGAAGGCCTTGGGGCAGTCCATGCACTGGTAGGGTCGTTGACCTGTTTGGGGAGAAAATCAAATAATTAGAACCACAAATCGGGTTGGAATTCTAAAGCTTTTACTAACCGGAATGCTCGTACTTGTGCCGGGCTAGGGAGCTCTGCTTGGCGAAGGCTTTGTCGCACTGATCGCAGACGTATGGCAAGTCCGGATCGCCGGCGTGTCCATGGGTCTCCGCCTTGCCGCGCCTCGGCTTCGGGGGCAGCAGGCCGCCGGAAAAGTCATCCTCGTGCGAGATGCGCGAGTCATCGTCGCGCCAGGAGCGCTTCTCCGATCCGCCCGGGCTTAGGCTGGTGCCTCGGTAGTCGGGCAGCTTAATACTGTTCATCAGGGGATGGTTTGGGGCGTACTCTCCGCCTGGTCGCATCTGGAAGAGCGCCTCCATGGGCAGTCGCTGCATGGGCAGCATGTAGGGCAGACCCGGAAAGGCTTGCCCGCTGCGGGAAGGGTTCGCCTCCATTTGGTTGTTGGGCGGCGATGGCGGTGGGGCAGCTCCAAAATACAAAGCTGCCGCGGATGAGGGAGAAATCGAAGCCGGGGACATCGAAGCTGAGCTGGAGAACTTTCGGCTCAGATTGATGGCTTCCGGATTGAGTCCTTCGGCCGTTTGGGGAGGCAAGTAGGATGGCGAGCTCTCACTCTTCGGGGTCAGAGGATCCCGCTTAATGGACAGATCCAGAGGCTGATCCCCATTTCCTTGGGATTCGCTTGCGGCTGGGGCCGTGGCACTTTGGTTGCTCTGGAAACTCTGCATCTTGCGCTCCCGCGAGCGATTGTTTTGGAACCAGACCTGGACTACCCGCGGATCCAGCTGCAACCTGGCGGCTATCAAGCGGAACTCGTCCCTGCTGGGTCGGGAATTCGAGGAATAATGTTGCTTCAGTTGCTGTTGCTGCTCCTCGTTGATGGCGGTGCGGACGCGGACTTTGCGTTCGCCAGTCTCCTGGTTCCTGGGCTCCTCCTCCTCGTCCTCCTCATCGTCTTCCTCGCTTGCGGACGGCAGGACAAAGGCTGGGGGTTGCAGGTTCCGCTGCTGCTGTTGCTGCTGCTGGAAGTGCTGCTCCATTTCCTCCTTGATTAGGCCGCAAAGGACCTTTTCGTGCTGGACCAGTTCCGTGGGATGGTTGAACTGCTTGGAGCAGCGACTGCAGCGCAGGTCAGCGGGCTGCTCGGGAGCTGGAATGGGTTCTTCGTCCATGATCTCAGGCTCTGGTTCTTGCGGTGGCGCCTCCACTTCTTGCTTGACGACCTGCGGAGATGGTGGAGAGCTTTCCGGAGCCGGAGAGGCTTCGCGACTGGCTTCCTGCTTGATGGGAGCGGCTTCCTCGTGGATCGGAGGGGTGACAGCCCGTTCCTTGATCTCCGGAACATCGATATCCATCACCAGTTTGGGTTCCTCGGGTGTCTCCTCCTCCTGCTCTTCCTGGTTCTCCTGCTCCCGCTGCTCCTCCTCCCTCTGTTGCTGACCTGCAGCCGTCAGTTGCAGCAATCGCTGTATGCTGTAGGGATGCATGCGAGGATCCAGGGCGGCAGCTGCCATGAAGGGATTGGGAAAGGCCAGCAGGGCGGCATTCATGTAGTTCGTGGGATGGAAATTCGGAAATGAGGCGGGTCCGTTGTTCCCAGCCTGGTTCTGGGCATCGCTGGCAAAGTAAATCATGGGATTCGGCAGACCCGGCAATGCCTGCTGCTCCTGGAGCTTTCCCTTGGCCTGGTCCGAGGGCGAGAGGCGAGCCGACGCGCCTGAACCGGGACGCTTCTCTAATCTCTTCAGCAGCGCCCGGTTGTTGTTCAGCTTGAGGCCCATGCTGATGCACTTCTTGGAGGTCATGTGGGAGGAAAAGCTGCCAGAGTGGGAGAACCGCTTGCCGCAGTTGTCACACCCGAACGGCTTCTCGCCGGAATGGATCCTCACGTGCTCCTTGAGGTGGTGCTTGAACTTGAAGGCCTTGTCGCACTCCTTGCACTTGAATTTCCTCAGCAGGGCGCTCTCATCGTGGCTGATCATGTGCCTCTGGAGTCGGTAGACATTGGCGAAGGCCTTGTGGCAGATGCGGCAGGTCTGAAAGAAGGAATATCGAGTGAGTATAAAGTTCCATATAATATTTCTTAACAATAAGACAGGAGTTAGCCCTATTTTCTTGTTACCACTTTAAAAAGAGACGCCATCAGAGCAGAAGCTGACATTCTGGCCATAGATTTGTGGTTCATTCCCTCGACTGGAAGCTGTACACCAACGCACAGGTAATAAAAACTGTTTAAAACAACAAACGTATTTATTTGTCTTAACTTTAACGGCTTTCTAATTTGTTTCAAGGCGAAAAACGCGACCACAAAGCAGGCCAAATCAAAAGCGACCGCCCAAAACGGGCCGTTTTTTGTGTTTGCATGTTTTTTTTTCGGTGCGTTTTCGAAATCGTAAAGTTGATATTGTGTCTATGATATATTTTGATATTTTGTGATTCTGCCAAACGTTTTCGAACCGAAACGCATAAAATACAATAAAAACAATGGGAAAACTTCAATTAACCGACGCGTAGAGCGAGAGCGAGAGGAAACAACGCGACCAGCACGAACACACGCGAAGAAGCAAATGAAAAACGAGCGGAGTACAATGGGACGGAAGAGCCTATTCGTGGGTTAAAATAAACCGCATAAAAAAATCTATCAGAGCATAATATTGCTGCTTATTAAAAAATTAACTAAAATATTTCTCTATTTTAATTATCCGCATTTTAAAAATCAAAATTGTAGTAGTAAAAGTGATAAAATTATATTACTAATAATCAATTTTAGGCAACAAAACTGAACGTCTGCCCCACAGTGCAAAGATGGAGTAAAGGTGTGCAGTGGAATTCAACAAAAAAGACCCCACAGTGTGAGAGCGTAAGAGAACAAGCTGCGATCAGCTGTGGATCTCAATTTTAAATTAAACTTCAATTGGAAAATTGCGACAAAACGTCCGTAAAAAAAAGAAAGCCAAACATCAACAAAAGCTATCTAAATAAACAAAGTGCACCGGAATCACATCAAATGTTTCAACAGCTGATGCTAATCAATTTTTTTCGGATTTGGATTTTGGAGCCATTGTTTGTTCTTTGATTTGTTTGGCAACAAATTGAACGCATCAAATGCAGCTCCTCTGCTCTATTGTTATTGTTGCTGTTAAAGGTGGAGCCGTGTAAGATGAAAACGAAAGTAGAGAGCCTCGCCTTAGGCGGCATTAATATATTTTTACTTTTTCGATTTTCCACTTAGCGGATGCGTTGAAAGATTTGCGGCGCTTTGCCGGACAGATGGAAACACGTGTTGTCTCTCCCCCTCCCACCCCATCCATCCATCCATCCACTTGCAGTCTCCTCCACCCATTGGCCCCTCCTCCCTTACGGGTGTGATTACTTTGTGTTGTTTACCGGTCAGGCGTTGAACTTTCCCGTTATTCCTGTTATCTCACCTTCCCTATTTTTCCTCCTGAGAAAAATATTTGTTATTCTCGGAATGATTATAAAGCGAAGCTATTTGCATGAACCATGGTGTATGCATAACAGTAAAAGGTAATTGATCGAATTAATTTTTCAAAATTCTTTGTAAAAATTTCCACAGTACCCCTTATTGGACTTTGGGGTTATGGTTACTCATGAATTTCAATTAACGGCATTCGCATATTGCGCCATTAGTCATTATCATCAACGCATAAAAACAATTTACACACTCGAGATGAGATCACAAGTCCCCTTGTACATACATATATTCCCCTTATATATTCGACAAACTATTATTATTATGTGTCGTAATTAGTTCGTACACTAAAGTGACACTGTTTATTTTGTTTAGTGTGTTGTGGAAAAATAATACATTTATAGCGGGCCTCCTAATTTCTTTATTGTGTTTTTTTAAAAAACAAAACGGAAAATGCTTTTCCTCATCGTCGTTCTTCGTCTCGTTTCGACAGCAATAACAATTTCCGTTTCCTTTGTTGTTATACCTGCCACGCTTCTTGCAGCCATTTGATGACGTCACCCCCGAAATGCGGCGGCCATAAGCCATAAGCCACTTGTAAAAGTCAGGTGAGTGAGAGCGATATAACTGGAAGTGGTAAAATGGCCACCTGTTGGCCTCACTCTCTCACACAAATAAACAATCATAAACCCGTTATCTCTGCCATGCCGAAGTCGAGCTATCTCTGTCGCACTCACTTTCCGTATAAAGCGGTTAATCAGGTTGTTTGTATGTTGAAACGCCTACCTAGAATGTGAAAACCCAGCCACTACAGTGAGGCCTCATTAAAAACAAAAAAAAATCCTAAATTAAGCAAAAATGTTCTTGTAATTAATAATAAAATATTGTTATTTTTAGAAACCCTTATAAAATTGTATTTTTATTGACCATTTATCGAGGTTCTACTGCACACACCTCCCTGAGCGGACATTAAACCGCAGCTAACAATGGTCGCGCTTTGTTGTCGTCGCTCTTATCAATTAACTGTAACCGAGGCTCAGTGCAAACGAAATGGAAATGAAAATGGCAGCCGTGAGATACGGCACACAGATACTAAACACACACACACAGATACAAGAGTGCACACGTTTACAAAAGGTAAGTTCCATTTATGATGCGTCAGCCGGATTCTTGCTGTTGCTTGTTTGTTATTATTTTATTTGCGATGAACTGGCAGCGGAAATGCCAATTGAAGCTACCTTTAACAAAAGCCCCACGAAGATGCCCGCCCCCGGGGTTAACTGGCGGACAGGCGGACTCTACTGTGTGGATGACTCAAGTGCATTTTTTTAGGGGGAGCCACTTGAGCTAAAGTTGAAAATTGATTGATTCCACTCCTCCCGACCGAGCACATGGAATTCGGAGCTAACCCACTCGAGTGGCCAAGGTACAGTCTAACCTCTGTGGCATTAGCTTCGATAAGCCACGCACACGCGCTCCCCTGCCTTGCCACATGTTGCTGCTGGCTAGCTTCTTAATTAATTACATTTCAGGGGAACTGTACGAACTTGAAAGAGGAAGAAACTATTTGATACACGGTAAGAATTAAGGGGTAACTTTTTAAAAAGAATATTTACTTTAAATTCTTAAAAATTTCCCTGTTTTATAGTTCACCTCAAAATCCACGTTTGTGGTTCTACGAATTCGGGGTGTTTCGGAACTGATAAGAGCCATCCTTATCGGCTACTCAATCAGTTGGGAAGAGGCGCGTGTGAGCGCGTAAACAAATAGAAGCGGATCAGGGCCGGGACGAGTTTTGCGGATTAACCACTAACGAGCTCCCTATCTCTGCGTTCTATTTTTGAAGGGAAATCAATCCTCAGCGATCAGGTGAGTAGAAAAGTAAATATATTCCCCGAACCATCCGAAGCTCAGCGGGATTTATTCTTATCTTCAACCAAAAAGACTTATCATTC
Organism: Drosophila merina; assembly: GCA_035047645.1. Taxonomy (NCBI): domain Eukaryota; kingdom Metazoa; phylum Arthropoda; class Insecta; order Diptera; family Drosophilidae; genus Drosophila; species Drosophila merina. Next base: position 28,009,830 of record JAWNPH010000002.1, read on the forward strand.
ACAGAGAAGACAGACCGAAAAATTGAGCCGGAAATTGGCAAGACCACCCCACGGATTGGCTTCAAAGCACTCGTCAAGTTGAATTAGAATGTCAGGATGGTCCAGCGGTTGCATCTTAGCCCGGTTAATTGCAGGCGACAAGCCTTTGGCTATAATTAAACCGCAACGTAGGTGGGCGCCTGTTGGCCAAAAAGTGTCTCGGGCCCACTAAGAGACAAGATATAGAAAAGATAATGTCTTGTCGGAGACAGAGAGCTAATTTGTGAACGTATTTCACGATTGCTGGCCGAGAATTCTTCATGCAGTGAGTGACATGGGAATTTGGCCATAATAGCGCGCATAATTGGCCGTAAAAGATGATCGACCGAAGGGAGATCGCTTGGCTTTCAGAGTGACAAGCCCAAAGGCTAAGAAACAATGTTGACAAAATACCGACCGATGTCAATGCGGTACAGTGGGGATTCAAGAATATAGAACTACAAGAAAAATCTATAATAAAAGATAGTATTATTAAAAAAAAAAATATATCTTAAATAAGAATTTAGATGTATTTCTATAGATCTTCCACCTTTTTTAACTAGAATTTCCAACCCACTGTGAACAAATATTTGGACTTTTCTACATAGTATCTGATAGATATAGAAGCGCACCTGTCGCCTGACGAAATGCGTAAACAAAAATAACAACAAGCGACAAGCTTCTGCTACTCTGCTTCGGTTTTTGTTTTATTCTATTTTATTCTTTTTGAGGTCAGCTAAGAAATAATAATATTAACGACGCCACAAAGAAATGTTTAGCGCAAAAAAAAAACCTAAAAAAAAAAGATGAAAAGCCAGAAGCGAGTGAAAAAATACGACGAACATTATAATGTCTGATCTAACTGCTTTATAGCGCGAATACTCTATGTACGAACGAGAAGGCGACCCAATTTTTTTTGCTTATCTCACCGCAGCTGTCACCGCAACAACCCAAAGAAAAATAGAACTGAAAATAAAAAGATGGAGTGGAAGTGGCATCGGATTTGGAATTGGAATTGGAATTGGAATACGACTGATTAGCTGCCAGATCTCTTCCAGAATGAATGAATCCCCCATTGACGTACCTTGCCGGAGACAGAGCCACCGACAGAGACAGAACTAATTGTAGTACCTAGAATATATAGAGGGGTTACGGGGTTATCCTCGCAGATCACGCCTGGGAATAGAGCATGGAGAGGCTGATAAGGCGAAGAGGTACTCCGGATCCCGAGCTCGGTTAATTTATTGTCCGAATGCTGGGACAATGGGTGGCTATTACGTAGTTGGGGCGGTGAGAGTTCATTAACTTTCATCGCTGGGCGGCTTGTGCGATCGCCTCGGAATCGGAATCCGAATCGGAATCGGGATGAAGTCCATTGGGAAATTGAAATTGATTAACACACGAGGCGTATTTAACAGGGAAATACTTTTAGCCATTGCGGTCACTTTGCTGCCGCATTTCTCAATATTTTATGGCCAACATGGGTTCGCTTTGTGCAGACAACACAAAATGCAGATATATTCTGGGATTCTCGGATGCGGGGATTTAAAATTATTAATTTTCCATAAATCATAACGAGTTCATCTGTTGCCGGGAAAATGCTCAAAATCTGTTTCGTTTTCCAACGCCAGCCAACGCAGCGACAAATCAAATTTAATTGTTTATAAATAAAACGTTTTTCTCAATGATGTTCTGATTCTGTTCTTTTCTCAGACAAGAGACCTGCGAAATTAGTTGCGTATTAGGAAAACATAAATTAGGCGCCTCGGCGGGATAAATTAAATTTATCACTTTTGATAAAAGCCCGGCGATGGATGGGAAAGATGTGGGTCTTGGGAAATTAAAGAAACGTGTCGTCAAAAATATTAAATTATGATATTTTAGCCAGCAGCTGTTAAGGTCAGTTTGAGGTATTACAAAATATTTAAAATTATTTAACTCGGGAGGATATACCATTTTTTATAAGGAATCCCGAAAGAAGATTCCTCTTCTAGTTCAACAATCTCCTCGTCAAGTGCTATACTTTCCCCCTGCTCTGACTTTCTAATTCACTTTCTCTCTGCCTCAGAACCAAGTATTTCTCATTTCTCATTAAACATATCAAGTAACAACCGCACAATAAACGTCATGAGTGTAAAAACCCACGGGACTTGCTGGAGGAAATGTGACGATGGCGGGGGAAACCGTCCAAGGAATTTCCATGTGAGAAGCTGCCACACGAGGAGCCACATAATTTATGGCCCTCACGGTGAAAGTTGATATAAATCTCAGGAGTGACTTAAAAATGAAAAAGAAATTGAGTCTCTCGCCTATAGAGGCGGAGACATGTGGGAAGTGCAGGTGGGAATCCAGGAGGGGATATCCTTCAGGAAACAGGAACTCCCAACGATGATGATGATTATTATGGTGTGTTTGGGGAAATAGTAGAGTGGAGTACAAAAAAAGGACCCCCAATTGGAACACCATTTATTATTTTGACAAGTAATTATTAAATATTATAAATAGTTTTAAAAAAGTTTCAAAAACTTCCATAAATTAAAGGTCCACAGGCAGGCAATTATTATGCATTTAAAGCATTTTTCGAAAAAGTTTTTTAATTTGTTTGCCTTAATTGCAAATAATTTTTAAACTTTCAACGGCAGTAACAGCAACAGCAGTAAATACCACATCCCCTGACCCTTGACCTTACATAAAAATACATTTAAAAGTGAGTGGAGTCGAGTAGAGAAAAAAAAAACAAGAAAGGGTTGCGTGAGGGGCGTTAAATAAATTGCTATTAATTTTTCTCTGGCTCGGTTCGTCAAGCGGCGCCGAAAAGACGACGACCCATGTGGATGCCGGACTCGACGGGCTCACAGGACCCGCAGGACTACACCTAAAGTGCATATAATTTTTCAATTTGAATTGTCTGCCCTGCTCCATTTTGTGGCGGCCAAAAGGTGGCAGAAAAAAACAAAAAAACGGGGCAACCAACCCACCAAATGAGTTGTGGCCAAAAAGTTGCAACATTCGAATGCGTGTGTGCCGCTCTGTGTATGTGTGTGTGTGTGCAGTTAAGCAAATATTTAATTGCTGCACTTTTTCTGCTGAAAGTTTGCCAGGACCTCCCCTTCGGGTTGGCTTTTTTCAGAGCCATAATTTATGTGCTGCCATTTGCTTCGTCCGCCTGCCTTTCTGACTCCTGCCCCGGTTAATGATGTTGACCTTAACAACAAATGTTAAGTGTTGCATCAACAATGTTGGCTTCCCAATACGGATTGATATCCCCCGAACCCGACCCCGACCTGTCAACGCCTGCGGCCATTTTTAATGCCTTTTCAATAAATGTGGCAAGTGTGCAAAAAAAACGCATATTGTTGCCTACTTTTGTGAGTCGACAGCGTGATTTCCATAATGAGCAATTTGTTTCAGAGTCGCGAGTCGCGACTGTCGGTCTTATTGTTATTTCGGGCACTGTTTTTGTTTGCCGCATAATTAATTGTTTTCACACATAATAATTTAATACGGCGAACACGTGTAAAGCCATTGGCCAACAATATTAAATAAATGCAATGTGCCACATCAATTATAATTGGTTTGTTCACTCCCGACTTTGGCCAACTACACATTCGGCCATGTGTCAATGTGGCTGTTGCCATTTTGGCCTTTTCGCTGCTGTTTAAATGCCATTAAAACCGCCGTAAATTATTGGATGCATTTTGCATTTCCGGATCCGGAAAGGTGAAGCGCTCTCGAGGGTTTCAACTCATAAACTCTGCGCGAGTTGGCCAACTTTATTAGCTTTTTGGCCGAGAAGGCAATCATTGCAGCTTAGGTAAATATTAATAACGGACAGGCAGACCATGTAGAGCATGCCACCAAAAAAGGAGTAGAAAAGAAAGTAGCAGAAGAAAGCACAGTGGAAAGAAATGGATTGAAGGTGGGAAAAAACCTTTAAAAAATGTATATTTTTATTTAAAAGCGATGGCTTGGAAATGTTTTAATTTATTTAATTTCTATATTTTTTATTGGTTTTATTAGATATTTTCCTTATACATCCCACTGTCTCTTTTCAGGGCGGTGTCAAACTTTTTCATTTCACTTGCCTCATGTGGGGAAAGGTAAATGATGCCCCAAAACGGGGCAGCATCCACAAAAAACAACAACAAACTAGTCATATGAATTTATGACCAGCAGCAGGGGGTGGGGAAAAGTTTTTCCTTATTTTTTTGGGAAGGAGTGCTTAGGGGGAATGCAACAAAATTATAATTTATGTGGCTTTAATAGCCGTTGGGTAGCCTCAAGGTGAACCAGAGTCTGAGTTCCTTACCCCTCAAGATTTTTTCCTTCTTTTCTTATCACACATGACGTCTGAGGCAGACTGGGGTTTTCTTTTTTTACAGCCTCTGCCTCGCAAGATGGAAGGACGCACCGAAGGAGGCGGCGAGAAAAACAAGTGGCAAGTGGGCGGAGGCATGTGGGGTAGGTGTTATCAGGTCGGCCTGCCTGTAGCAACATTTATTTTAATGCCTTATCACAATGCCAGGCCAGACTGTGGATAGGCCTTAGAACACAGAAAAAACACAACAACAACTGCACAATTGGGAGTTATGAGCATGTGACGGACTGTATGTGTATATGTGGGTCTCGTTTTTTTTATGCCCCCTTCTGATAACACCCCCAATTGTTTTTCTCCGTCGCGTCATTTGGGAATTTATACGTTTTTACTATTCCTCCTTAGTTTGGTAACGCCTACGTTTTGTTTTTTATGTCTCGCTGCCAGCCGCTCCTTATCATAGTTTAGTGTTTTTGTTGTTTTCGGGAAAGAACCCACGAACGATAAAAAAAGTATATACAGTAATGCAGGCGATAATAATTGCCGTTGCTTAAATGTTTCTATAACTTTTGTACATTTTTGTACATGATTTGTCAACAGGAAACATGCATAAGGTTTCTCACTCGAATCTCGGATCTCGGCACTTGGATCTGAGTTTGTGGAATTGGAATTGGATTCTGTACTTGGCACCGCTGCGCACTCCCGTTATCATTTACTCATTTCCCGTTAACCGCGAACAAAGCCCACGCATTGTACTCGACGTGATGTGTTCAAAGATCAAGTGGAGGACCTCTGGCCGCGCCATCTTACTTTTTTCCCCCCGAAGATTGTACTCGAACAACGATCCACGCTCTATAACACGTAAGTCAAGTCCAGTTCCAAGAAAGAATCAGAAACTCGAGGGAATAATAAAGAGTATTATTCGAAACTAATCAGCAAAAACATAATTTCTCGAATTTAGTCACCGACTTGCTGGAATTACAAATACTTTATCGAACCACAAGTATTTTTTTAAAGCCGATTCATCAAAATTTTATCTTTAACCACAAAAAAACCACTTGACTCACTCTCGACTTAACGCTTAAGGATCAAGGATATCTCTTTTAGGGAAGCTTACCTGTGAGACGTTCTGCGTCGCTGGCTGGCCGCAGGGCGAGTGGAGGAGCTCGTGCTGCTCCAGCTGCTCCCTGGAGCCGAAGGCGGCGGTGCACTGCATGCAGGGATAGGCACCGCTGAGATCCCCGGTGGTGGAGCCGGGGCTGGAGGTGGACCGCGGAGCACTCAGATCCAGGTCGTAGGCGGAGTTGCTGCCCACGCTGCTGTTGCTCCCCGGGAGCTGGGGCGGCAGCAGGGGCGGCTGGTGTTGCTGTTGCTGCTGCTGCTGGTGGTGGTATTGCTGGAGTTGCAGTTGCGAGGATTGCTGCTGCTGCTGCTGGGACTGCTGCGACTGGTGGTGGCTGCTGGGGGAGCTGGAGCTGGCGGAGCGGGCGGATTGCATGGCCAGGGCGGCGGCGGCCATGAACTGGGCTTGCAGGTGGGCGGGCAGCTGGCCGGGCAGCTGGGGCGTGCCGTGGGAGAGGTGGGCAAACAGATCGCTGGGTGGACCCGATCCCACTCCGCCCATTCCTACACCGGAAATGGGCGAGCACATGGGTGACAGCTTGTTGGTGTTGTTGTGGTTTTTGGCCAGATCACTGTTGTTGTTGTTGTTATTGCTGGAGTTGGCAATACCGCTGCCGCCGTTGGCATTCGTGTTCTCCGGCGACTTCAAGTACCGCCGACTGCCGCTGCTCAGGTTGCTCTGCTCGTCCTCCGGCTCACTCTCCGGTTGCGCTGCTCCCAGGTTCAGCTTGTCGTGGGGATGCTCGCTGGCAATGTGTTCGCTAAGGGACTGAAAAACAAGGAATAGAAAATCAATTAAAGAAACTCCCTACAGGTGGAGGTGTATACCTCAAGGTATACAAAACTTTTTGAAATATTTCTGCAAAAGCATTGACTTGGCTAACTGATTTCTCAATCACTGACTTCTATGATCAGGGATCGTTAAGTTTGAGAACTACTTCCCAGAAACTCACCTGGAAGTCCGTGAAGCGCTGGTGGCACTGGGTGCACTTGACCAGAAAATCGTCGGCGGCGGCACCTGGTTGCACGTGCTGGCCATCCTGGGGTCCGGGCTTGCTGTGGTGCGGCGACTGGTTATGGTTATGGTGGTGCAGACTAGAGGCCAGCGAGGGAACTGTTTTGGGGCAGAAAGGGTGGAAGAGAAAAAACAAATTAACTGCCAGATCGTTTAAGAGCCATAAAAAAAAGAGGCAAGGAGCTCGAAAGGCAAAATTAGCATCGAGAGGGGGGGTGGTTGAGGTGGTACGGGTCCAAGGGCCTGGAATGGATCGACTTAATTTCGTGGCAAATCAACTTTGCAGGCCTTCACGGAAGGCTGGAATCCGGAGAGCCGATGATCTCATGGTTCCCCTGGAGCCAGCAAAGAAAACAGAAACGGAAGGGAAATACGCCAAAAAAGTAAGAAAAAGAAAAAGAATTTCAAAAAAGAATACACGCAGAATGCAGAATGTAGAATTCTTCGCAAGAGAAGTACCAAAAATCGATGGTTTTTTCTCAGTGTACTCTTGAAATACACAAGAAGAGTTGACTTAATCAGTTGAAAAAAGCGTTCAACCATGGCGGAAAAAGATGGAAAAAAACGCTGAAGAAAGAGAAACAGAATAAGATTGCTTTGTTCTGTCGAGGGTCACTCGATTGCCCTCTCTTTCTCTGTCTCTGTCTCTTTCCCAGGCAACTTTGTATCTGTATCTGAGAAGGTAGAAGAACCGCTGCAGATACTTTACAAAATGGAGTTTCTTTCTCTCCGCGTTGTTTGTTTTTTCGTTGCCCACAATGAGAGTCTTTGTTCTGTTGCCATTTGATCGCTACCTTAATTTAAGCCAATTAACTGACGGCAGACGAATATGAGAAAAAAATAACGACAGAATATGAGATACAGATACGGGCAGGGGCATGAATAGACCCTGTTCTCGGCGGACTCACTACCTTTCTGCCACACAGAGCCGGACGAGTACGAGTATCTGTGTCTGAGGGCTGTCCGGGACAATCAAGCGCAATCTACGAGAGTTCATTGCACGTTTTCACTTTCGATAGTTGCAATCTTAATTGATTCTGATGCCCGGCCATGCGGGTTCGATCCGAAAGAAATTAAAATCCATGATTCGTACACGGAATTAATTTATGCCACCACCCACCCACCTACTGGTCGCCCACTTAAGAAGCCATTAAGGTCCATTATAGGACAACAGCTGACAGCGATAGATATATGGTACAACTTGTCCTGGACCCAGTTCCCAGTTCCCAGTTCCATGCGAGTTCATAATTTCGAGAACATGAATTTATTTCATTCGGCCTGCCTAATGACATTTTTATTAAAAGTTGTAAAACGAAACAACACTTTTTTATGGCCCAACATTTTGTTTCATCAACATAATGTGTTGTTAAAGGGGAGAAACCTAAAGGCAAACCTGAACACTCAACAAGTGTGTCACCAGCTCATTTAGCTCAATCAATTTTTCATAACCGATGCCAGTGAGGAATTATTAACGCAATCGTTGGTCTCTGGTCTCTGGCCGCCCCAAGACAATTCCGTATTTACACTTTTTTATACGAGTATTTCCACGAGCTGTCGCGGTAACCGTATTGAAATATTGAAAGTGTCCCGCAAATTAATTTCAATTTATGCTCAGCCGAAACGAAACGAAAAGGAATTTCTTGTATTTGTTTTTTACGGAATTCGAGCGTGTTTTCTGTGAATATTTTCTTAGTCAGTTGGTTTCCACTTTCAACTATTTTGCGCTCAACGCAGACCAATTGAAGTTGATTGATAGTTTTTTTTTCGGTACAGAAAGAAGAGATTTTGAAAATAATTAAAGGTATTTCTCAGAGATAGCTTAGTCTAAATGGAATAACAATAAATAATTTATAATTTTATTCGCTGAAAGTTATTTCTCGTTAACTCTCGGATAGAGATATCAAAATTGAAATAAAAACAAAAGAATCGCCTGCTTTGACAGTTGCCAAAATCTTGATCGTTGGTCGTTTTTTTTTTTTTGAGGTGTTGGAGGGGAGGATATTTTTGAAAAATTTATTGGCGGCCACACGTTGGGCAAAAACAACAACAAAAAGCCGGCAATCTCGGAGAGCTTTCATCTGTGGGTTAAATCGCAGCAGCAGCAGCTGCCGGGGGAAATCTTCTGGAACGGTGTCAAGTGGTTGTTGTTGTAGCTTTTCTAGCTTTCAATATTGTTGTTGTTATTATTATTATTATTTCACCTGTGCGGTGGCAAACACGCGCATCAAAAATCGTTGAAAATGGGCCAGAGATTGGGGGAATAAATATTATAAATAATACGTAGATGGGCAGGCGGCGTAAATCAATGGAAAAATATCAGATACATTTGTATCTGAAGAAAGGCAAAACATAGAGAGAGAGATACAGATACAGATACAGATCTGGCACCCACTAATTTTATGTGCTTTTTTTATTGCCAACTTTTATTAGCCAGACATATTTCGACTAAGCCCGGCTAATGCAAATTTATTTATTTCTCTTTCGCCCAGCGAGTCGACGGCGAGTCTTCGTTATTTTTTTCGACTCGGTTGTGTGTTTTGAAAATTATTTTCAACATTTAATTTATGACCCGGGGGGAGGTCTTTCGAATTTCCACCTGATTTCAGTCTCAGTCTCCGCCGCTGTCAGTGGCCAAAGTGTTTTTTAATATTTCACTGACAGCCGATTGTCAAAACGTGCGAAGAAAAGTGGGGAAGTCCAAGCGGATGACAATTTTCCTCTAACCGTCAGGTGAGACAAATTCCTTTCTACTTTCTGTTTCTAGTTTTTTGTTTTTAAGTTTTTGTTTTTAGTTTTCAAGTTTTGCTGACGCAGTTTCAGACAAATGGAGGACAGGTGGCGCCTGGGACCTGGGACCTGGGACGGTACTCGATGATATTTAATGCAAAATAAACATAAATTTTAGCACTTAATTATAAACAGACTTGGCCCGGCGATCCGGTGCAGCTCTCATTTGCAGTCAATGAACGTGGTTAGCATATTTATGAAATAAATTCCCATCGAAATTGGCTGCAAATGAGCGAGTGCTGGAGCACTTAGTACCGAGCTAGCTAATTGCCAATGAAAAACGACACTTTCAGGCAGTGACAATTAATTTATACATCTATGGGGTCTATGGATGATGGTATTACTAGCTAGAAAATTAAAATGCTTTTAGCTTTTTTTCCGGTGCTTATTTTGTAAATGAAAACCTGTGAGAAGGCCGCAGGCTGTTGGTTTCAAGCCGTTCAGGTTTCAGACGTGCGAATGTTGATTGGGAAGAACCCTCTTGGAATTCCTGGGGCCCTCTCAAGTGGCAATCGAAGCTACATATGAGCAGCATATGGGGTCTTGATCCTGATACTGATAATCCCTCTAAAATTAGACTGGTTGTACTCTTTCGGGGACCTACTACTACCTAGGTACCTAGAGCCACCTTTGGCCCTGCTGGTCTGCTCTCCTCATCCTCGATGGAAATGGGCACAAAGGTGCCCATGTTGCCCCTCAAGTGGCAATGCAAAGGTGCAGATTCGGAGCCAGACGCGGTCCTAAATATAGAATTCTACTCTGCGGACGGGGAAGATTTTCTTCTTTGCCCTTTTGCCGTTTATTTGTTTGTTCGGCAAGCTGATGCTGCGTGCTGCATGCGGCATGCTGCATGTTGCACGTTGCTGCTTGCTGGTTGCAGGCTGCTGGCTGCCACGTTTATTTTATTTGTAGCATTTTGCTTTGCTGAGTGTGAAATTTTAATAGCCAAGCGAGCCGTGTCCGTGTTCGTGTCCCTGTCCCTGTCCCTGCTCATGTCCCTGTCCCTGCCCGTGTCCCTGCCCCTGTCCTTTTTTCCCGTATGAGTCAGAGGAACATATGTGCCCGTGGGTGCACTATATCTGCGATTTACCTTGAAAAAAATATGCAGAAATGCGTGTGATGTCGGGGATCGTGGGCGTCCTACGGCTTGAAATTGGAGTTGCAGAAGAAAGCAATTAGAGAAATATGCCAAAAAGGGGCGGAGGAGGAGGCCGATTCGCAGAGGTGCTCAAAGATAGTTCTCTCCTCAAAGAACCTGCCAAAAGATACTATTTCAAAATACTTCCAAGAACCGTAAAACAACTCCTCGCCAGTGGACAGCTTCGATTTTTATTTTAAAAATAAGTCAATAAATAATACGACACTTTTCCTCTTCGTGTATTTTTACGATCCATTTCTGGGAACTTCAAGTCAACAAAATTGGCAAACTTTGCCTCGAAACTCTACCTCGAAAGTAACTAAAATGTTTAAAAGATACTGTCTTTGAAGTTATTATCGAATATTTAATAGAATTTTAAATTTAAATTCATACAAAGAGAGCTCTTTATTAACCGAAAATATAGCCAGAGTTGAACTTAACTTGGCTAATTGATATTCACTTCGGTTCCCCGTACAGTATATATTTTTCACCCAATCGGCGGGGCAACAAAAAAGCGACTCGAATGCAATTGAAACTTTTTCTGCGAGTCTCGGCAGCCACAATAGAGCTGTTGACTATTTTTGTTTATTTAAAACTTTTAACAATTATTGTGCAATTGTGCGAAATTTATTGCAATTGAACGCCAATCAGAGGGGAAATGGCAGCGCTTCTGTTGCTCCTTTTGGCCACGTTTTTCTCAATGCCAGCTACCCGTTAACCAAAATCGTTTACATGTTAAATTGTGCCTGCTGAGGGATGTAGGACCATCCGCCCACACCCCCCAAAACCCTCCTTTTTGGCACTGCAATTTTGCCTGCCCTTTGGCAACACCTTTTTTCACAGGATTCTATGGAGTCCTGGAGTCCTAGGGTCTGGGGTTTTCGGGTGTTTCCGGGGGTGGTGCACCCTGAGTGCACCCTTTTGTTTGCGCCGATTTTTTGGGACTTCTTTTTGGTTTTTTGGGCGGCACAATGAGCAGCATGAGAATCGTTGTCTCGTGCTGTGGCGGGCATTAAATAAATAAGAAAAAATATTCACAAATATGCAGAAAGCACAAGGAGGTGGGTCGTGGGTCCTGGGCCGGGAACTGGTCCTGGTCCGGGCACATTCCGTGCAATTTTCACTTTACAACTGTTTCAAAGTTATCTTTGTTTCAATTGTGTACACAGCGGCAGCAAAGGGAGCAGCAAAAAATATTGGCAAACAATTTACTTTTGAGCAAACGCGAAATAAAAGTAAAATGTGGCAAATAATTTGCCCAAAGCTGCGGCAGGTTGAACATCAGGAGAGCCGAGTAACACAAAAAAAAGGGACTTACAGGATATCAAAGAGGATTTCTCCCTCATTGATTTATTGTCTTTTTTTCTCGCTTGTTGGGGCTCGATTGCAATTTAAAGCTGGAGCAAGAAATGTGTTTATTTTTGGGCTAAAGTAAAAGTATCTGCAACTCCACTCAAGATAGGCATCGTCCAAATTAATCATCTTAGAGGGATAGTTTGGGGCGAAGTTTGTTTAATTTCGATTACCAGGCGAAGAAGAGAGACACGGTGGTGTCCTGTCAACGACTGGAGGATAGAGGATGCAGGACGTTATAAATGGCAGCACCGACAGCACCAGCATATAAAACTGACATCCACTGACAGGAAGCAAAATGATTAATTAGCCTGAAACATTCCAGGATCTCCAAGCCAAGGACTAGGCCAAGATCCGAAGTCAGATAAATGTTTAATTTTCGGAGCAAAGTTGATCTAAATAGCATTGATGGGTGGAAATTAGCGCTGATTTAGGGGCCACGAGTCCCGAGCACATATAGTTTAGAAATGTATTTAAAAGTAGACGAGTTCGGCTGCCAAAGGGGGCGTTACCGTGTGTCTAGGTGATAACGGGCGACAGGTTTTTTAGCCATGGCAAAATGTTTGATTTATGGCATTTTGGAGCCATTTCGAAATGCGACACAACACACGCCGAGCAGCCGAAAATTAGTACAAGATACACAATCCGATACACACACCGATATTTCCAAAAAAGCTTCCCAGAACCCCAAACCGAGAACAGAACAGAAATTCGTATGTGGCCGGCGATTAATATCCATCGCAGTCGCAGTCGCAGCTGCCCAGCGCCATCAACATGGCCAAGAACCGGAAAGTATATAGATACATTTGTATCTGCAAGTATGTGGGCCAACCTGTGCGTCGCCGACTGATCGATTAGCCAAACTATCGCTTGTTCGCATGTTCGAGGGCTTTTAGTTCCGCCCACAGAACACCGACCGGAGAACGGAGCTGCTTAAATAGCCATAAATTATAATTTATAGCTGCGGTGTAGTCTATTTTTTTCCCTGCTCCTCTTTTTTTTTGTAACATCTGCAATTAATCCGTCTCTTTAGCTGGCTTATCAATTGTCATGTCGTCCCGAAATCGTGGGCGTTGACAATCGCCCCGAAGTTGCGCCATCCATTCCACCCAACCGTTTCCCAACTCATCGTCCATTCAATTAATTTTCAAAGCCATTTCACACCTTCCCTGCCTTCTGCCCGTTTATGCTGATGAGCTCTGGCCACTGACAGTTTTATGCTTTGTTTACGATCGGAGAGATTGCTAAGTATCTTTGGGATAACAAAAAGGCTAACAATATGGCCATAAAACAGGTTCCTCAATGGAGTCCTTCTACCTGTTCTACCTGCTCGACACGCGCATGCGGTTTTCTTGGCCAGGGGTGGCTCTACCTGTGCCTGCGGTGGGTGGAGATTGCCAAGGCAGCGGCGGTTCTGCTTTCGGCTCGGTTCACTTCGGCGGTGCCAACAAATCAAATTGAAATGTGGCTGCAATTGGTTGAACGGAAAACGTAGAGGGAGATGCCTATAATCTGGGCTAAAAAAAATAAATTATATGACTAACTAAGAAGGGGAGGTTAACCTTTTTGTTTCAGTGCAAAATCGGTTAAAACTTTCTTCGAGTTCTGGTTCGAGTTCAAGTTTGGAGTTAGGGTTCTCTCTCCTTTGCGAGGTAATTCGAAACCTGCTACGATCCTTACTCGTTTTTTATGTTTTTCTTCAGTCTTTCTACAGTTTCTTCTCTCTTTTTTTTGTTCCCCTGAGGTGAAGACCACACATTGGGTTCTGCAAGATGGCCGAGTTTCTCGGAAACTGCCAAGCTTGCATTTTTTCGAGGCTCGATCGAGACTCCTAAACCTTTGGCGCGAAAATCACAGTCACCGAAACAGATGCAGATACAGAAACAAACAGAGATACAGATACAGATACAGTTAGAGATGCTGAGATCCCCCGCCCACTAACACAAGCCGCGCTTTCAATTGCATCTCAGACTGATAGCGAACAGATACTCTGGGACTGGGACTGAGACTGCGGGATGATTCATCCAGAGTTCTATTGTTGGGGAATCACTTACACTGCATGGTGAAGGCTGTGGATGGCATGCTCTGCTGAATGATGGTATCCTTTTGGCCGAAACGTGAAGACGACGGCGCCAAACAGGACAACATTTGGAATGCTTGTTGTGTTCTAACACTTGGCTTTATCTTTTTTTAATTTCTTTCTATTTTTTTGTGGTTTCAAGATTGTTTCAGAGACGGGTTATGGGTTCTTTTGGATTTTATTCCGTTTATGTTTTTTTGGGTAAGCACACACGTGTGGCGGCCATTTGGGGACCTTGGGTTTATTCTGCGATGATTTGAAGCATTTGAAGCACTTTTTGTATCTTTTTTTTTAGGGCAACGCTGCGCGAATCGCGTTTGTTTTTATTTTATTTCTCGAGTGGCTCGCTGGCTGTTCTAAAGTATTTTTTTTTGTGGTGCGTTCTCTGCGTGATTTTACTGTGTTTTTTCCTAGAGGTTGTCTCTGTGGGAAAGCGACGCGTGTGCTGCCGTCGCGACGAATTCTACGACTGAATTCTAAGTTCTGACTTTGCCAGCATCTGAGTTAGCTGCCACCGCCGCTGCCGTTGCCGTTGCCGCTGCCTCTGCGTCCTCGTATCCGTATCCGACGGATTCGCTGCGAGACGAACTGAGAGATGCTAGCGCTCTAGAGAGCGCTCTATGTGAGGGTGTGCGTAAGCCACCACCAGCATAATATAACGGTGTAACGGTTCACCGTTGCCTGTCCAAGATACAGATACATTTACGGGTGAACGGGGTGCGGGGGGTTGTTTTATATGTGCCTGTCCCTGTGTGTGAGTGTGTGTGTACGGCGAGGTGATAGCAAAGTGGGGTGGTACTGGTGGTGGTCGCTCTCCAATTGGAGAGCACATTCTGTTAACATAACAGTGCTCTGCTATTCCAATATCGTAAATGTTAAGTCCTGAAAGGCGCGAACCCCTACAACATAACGTAAAAAGTAAAACGTAAGCACTACGTAAGGGTGTTAGCCAAATAGAAAATAATAAATAAAATTTGTTTATAAAATATAAAAGGTTTTCTAAGCATATGGTTTTCCAGGGATTAACCAATGTTTATCGTTTTGTGACGAATATTATTCCGAAAAGGTTTTTTTTATAATAATTTTGAAATTTGATTTCTACTTCCATTTAAAAAAGTCCCTAGTCTGATGCATTTCCTTTTATCAGCTTTAAAAAAAAACCTTCTTATCGTTTGTTTCTGAGAACCTTGTAGGATTCAGGGAACTTTTTAGTTCAAGTGAATTCCTCACCCACTCCGTATTTTTATCATCGTGTTAACGGACAAACTCATTTGCACTTGCGATTGCAAAATTTTCTCCCATCTTCGGATTGGGGGATTTCCGAGTAAGAAATACCGAAATTATGCCAAGATTGCTCCACACATTAATGACATCCAGTTCCCAGGAATGTCCATCAATGGACACGCCTGCTAATGACAGAAGAATTCAAATCGCTGAAGATCTGAAGAATTTCTAACGAAAGACAAGAGAGTGGGGAAATTGTTGTGTTCTTCAGCTGTAGAGTATCTCTTGTGTTTTAAAAACCAAAAAAGTATTCCATTTGAAATATATTTTTTAGTGAAATTTAAGTTTTTTAAAATATCTTTTTTTCTAAAAAACCGGTTATTGGATAGCCTTAAAAAACGTAAACCATCAGCAAACTCAACAACATAATAAACAATTTGTATATTAATTTTTAATGCGGTTAACACATGTTCCCCCCTCTCTCGATGCCACACACACACACCGTCACGTGGAGGTGGAGCTTCATAATTTTCTCACTTGACGTGGCGGCCAGCGTTCCATGGACGACTGTGGGAGAGCGAGCGAGAGCCTCTCATTGCTCACCTAACTGTAAATGTATCTGTATCTGTGTTTGTAGCTGTTCGTGTGTGGGGTGGGGGATTGTATCTTTGTATCTGTGAGGTTGGTGTGGGTGCTAATGAGAAGCGAGGTGCGGTCTTTTCGGGAAAGGTGCGCACATTGGTCGCTTTGTGGCACCTGTTGCATGCACTCGATTGGTGGAAGTTCGTTTTGACGAACGCGTGGGTGGAGGTGTGAGAACTTTTGTTGGCTTTCTTCTAAATTAAATACTCTTAGACCCGGAAATATCCTTGGCATACCCTTATAAAGCAAATAATTAAGACACACGCGAATATAAATATCTGGAAGTACCTTCAATTACCGCTTCCCGCATCGAGTTCAAGGATTTCTCCCAGGCTCCGGCCACACCCACTGAAGGTTCTTCATTTAAATTGGGCCTGTCGATCAGATCCGAGTTCGGTTTTCACTTGGACTCGGATTTTCCCTGGCTTCTGTTGGCTTCGATCGGGGTGCTGGTACCCACATAAAGTGGCATTAAGTAAGTACTTTGGAAAAGTAATTCCGCACTGACGTCATTGACTGAGGAATCAATTAATTTTACTTGAAAAGTGCGGAAGGACTCCTCCTCGATCTAATGGTGGGAACGGGAAATCCTTGGAATCCGAGGGGAAGGCTTCAGTCTTAGATCAAAAAGAGGGCCTCCAGATGGGTCAGCTATTTTTCACACCCTCTGAGAAGGGGTGAACGCAGCTCTTTGTATTCTGTATTCCGTATTTTGTATTTTGTATTTTTGTATTGAATTGCATGCATGTTTCTCGTTTTTCCACAATTTTTAATTAGCAGTAAACTTTGCGCGGCCCCAGAGAAGAAAAGAAAGAGAAACGAACCCGAAACCAATTCGATTCCGAAACCGAACCGAAAGTAATGACAGCATAAATACTTTTGGTAGGGGTGGTTGTATGGGATGGTGGTGCAGAGTGATGCACATTTTGGGGTCGCACCACAACAGCGGAATCGGACTCGGAATCGGAATCTCAAGTGTTCTCTGTTCTGCGGCCGCCTTTGCCTCATTTCGTTTAACACTTTATGTGACATTTAAGTGCGGGGAAATGTCAAATTTCCTCCCGACTCTCCAAAATAGTACATGTACCGCGGTCTGAGCCGCTCCACCTCCTAGAAAAGGGGGAATCAGAGCCCAGTCAAGTGCCTGGGATTGTGTGGGAAGATTTTCCCCCAAAAGCCAATAAATTTCTTAAAAGCATAAAGTGCAATTCTGGGTTAATTTCATGAAATAGAAACATAACTAATGGTACCTCATTAAACGAGGCGATCAACGTCTTATCCTTAAAGTGTGCCAGCCACAACCCAGCCCTTTCGTTATCCTTGAAAATCCCAAACATCATCATTATCCTCAATGGTGTCAGGACCGATCATCGTTAGCTGCTTTCATAACTGTCAATTGTTGACTTTTTGAAAACTGCATTTGAATTCCAGGCGTTTGCAGCCTCAAACCTTTTCCATTCACAAGGCAGCTGGAAAAGGTCCTTGCAGGGGGTCGCCAGGAGTGGGAGAGGGATGGCTAGCTGGATTGGGAAATCCTCAGGCACGTGTCCTGTGTATGGCATTGATTTTGCGGTTCGGCTTTTGTTGGCCTAAGCAGCCTAACGGTTTACCTGAACAACCTTTTCAAGGGGGGTGAGGCCCGCATTTTGGGTTTTCGCGTCTTTACCGTTTCCCTTGCACTTTCCCCCAAAAACCAAAAATCTCTCTACTCCAGTTTGGTAATTTAATATTTTATGCGACCTCTGTTTGTTTTACGCAAAAAATGTTTGCTCTGCATTCGAAGGAAATTAACGAAAATTGAAACAGATACCAGGACACACGTCACAGGCACACTGTGTTCCCGTTCAGCTGAGTAAATACTTGAGTTTAGTCCGAAGGTCCTTTCGATTGGTGTAACATTAGCTGCTAAAAGGTTAAACACTTTTAGCCCAAAACCACCTCATCAGGCCTCGAAATGAATCAAAAAGAATTTGTGAAATCGCTGCATTGATATTGTGAAAATATTTAAAGTAAAACAATAATAATGAATCCCAATTGGCCGCCGGCAGCCTGTTCAAGAAAAACAATAACAAACAGCCCGCGGATCAGGACACGCTCTTGCCTCCTCCTTGGGACTCCGGCTTCGGTCTCGGATTCAGATTCAGATTCAGATACAGATTCGTACCAGGTTTACCTTGATGCGGCAGCATCAGCGGACAAAGTGAACAAACAAATAAGCAAATGAACGCTCGCCGAAAAAGCACAATAATAAAAACACAGGGAAAAAAATAGAACTCACGGGGTGGAGGGATGAGAGGTAAACGGGATTGTGGCACGCGTCTGGCGACCTACCACAGGACAAAGGAGCCGGCCAGGACTCGCGACTCAGGATTCAGGCGAGACGAGCAATCGAGCAGCAAAATCAAAGCAAATCCAAGCCGAGTACAGTGGAAGGATTTCTTTGGAATCTTTATAAATTTTACGGTATTCCAAAATGCTTTTGGATTTTTTTTTAAGAACTAAACAATATTTTTAAAACATTACTATTTATTATATTATTATTTATACATAAATTTTTGAAATGGAATTCTTGTATTTATTTTAGAATTTTTAAATACAAACGTATGTAAACTATTTTCAAAACCAACAAGGACTATTAGTACCAAAGGACTATTTCTGTAATTAGTATTTCAAAAATATAATCCTAACCAACTTTTCATGTTTTTATACGAATTTAAACTTAGGTTCGGTTGAATATTTTTACGATTTAAGTTTTTATAAAGCATTTATAGTTAAACTTGCGATAATATTTGATTGAAATTCGACTAATTCGTATCCTTTACCCCACAGTACTCAGGACAACCAGGAACTGGGCGAAAAAAAAACAAGTTTCAGTCACCTTTTTACTGCAATTGGTGGTGGATTCTTTGGTTGGCAGTCAGACAGAAGACAAAAGTCAGTCACATGTGCACTGAAAAGCATGGAAAGCAGGATGAGGGGCGGCTGCCACCTTTTTGGCAATCCCGAGGCTGTTGTTGTTTCACCTCAATTGCAGCAGGAACAGGAATCGAGATCGCATTGTTGACATCATCGAGGAGGAAGCGGAGGACGAAATCAGAGTTCTGTGGGGTAGTTTTCCCTCAGGATCAGCCCTTATTTTGGCCCAAAGCGAGCAACGGCTGCTGATGTTCTTACAGAGAGAAAAAATCTAGGATCTGGATTCGGAACTTTAAATATATTAAGAAACATGTATTACCAATTTTTTTAGTAAACAAATTTAGTACAGAAACCGACATAGAGGCGCTCTTGTTTATCGTACGACTCGAATAAACATTTGTATTATTTTAAAGTAACTCCTTAGTTTATAAATACTATTTTTTAGTGTATTTTTTTGGGCTACCTCACTAGGTTGTAAGTAATCACCGTCATCATCATCATCAGTATTATCGATGGGCGAAATGGGGAGGGGGCAGGAGTCCTGGGCGGACGTCAAGGACAACTGGCGTCAACATGTGCGTCATCAGAACGGCAGCCGCCACGTTTACTCATTAAGTTGGCCAAAAAGCGATTTTCTATTTTTTGCCCGAAATTATTTTTGGCGAAATTGCGCAGGAGACTATCGCCTCTGGTGGCTTTGTGTGAATCCGTGAACTCATCCGGGGTAGCTTTTCCAGCGGCACACCTTCCAGAGCATCCGAAAGCATTATTTGTGCACCTTTATCGAGTCTCCGGGCCATGTGGGCCATGCGTGCCGAGATTTAATGATTAATTCTGGACCAATTGCCACGACGTTCACTTAAGGGCTGGAACAATAAAAACACCAATATATTGTATATAAAAAAGCAATGCCACGATTTATAAATACCCTGGGAATTGAAAAGTGGGTGTTAGTTATACAATTACATTTATTTTAATAATTTATAGTTACAATTTTTCTTTCCTTTGCTTTTGGAACGTGAAAAATAAATAATAAAACCACCAAAGAATGTTATCGTAAATCATAGAAATTATGAAAGTGAAGGTCACATTCCGAAAAATACATTTTCCAAATATATATTTTCTGTTTCAATTAATTCTCAAATCAAAGTCCGTTTTCATCCCCTGGAGAATTTGATTGACGTAAACCTCTTGAAGTCCGATTTCGCGGAATTGTGTTATTTTTAATTGGAATGGAATAACACATAGGTAATCTTGACACACTAAAAACGAATTATCCCCTTGGGGCTTAAGCTAATAATTTTTGATCGAAAACATTCCAATACGATTTATTTTCTTACCTAAAATGAAAATATTCCCCTTTAAATAAATGAGATTCTGTTTTGGACCATAATTTCATTATTATTTTAAATGCAATTTTATTTCTGCCTCCATTCCAGTTTATCCTTCATTAAAGTCCTGCCAGGGTATAAAAGCAATAAAAATAATTTTCATATGCACTTCTCTCTGTCTGATATAAAAGGTAAATAAATATCCCGATTTCGCTGGACGCTCTTTATCTCTGTATACCTCTGACTGTCTGTGTGTGTGTGTGGGGGTGGGTGGGTGATTTCTGGGGTGGGGATGACTGGTTAGGGGGATAAGGTAAGCCCCTGGAGCTGAGGCGACGCACGTTACCAGCGGATGCTGGCCAAAGTGCCGGAAGTGCGGAAGTTGCCGCAGAGTATGCAATGCTTCGCAATGCACTGAGAGTTCAAAGGTGGCGCAAAAAACAATAAATATTACACATTAAATAAGAAATGTAAAAAATATATATGAATAATAAAAATATTTAAATATATTGAAGGGGTTATACCTTTTAAAATGATTAAATCATTAACAAAAAGAATCAGTATATACCTTTATTTTCGATGATTGACTCCCATGTTCAAAACCATTTAAAAATCATATAGAAAGGACAGAAAATATCAATTTTTGTATCTGGAAAAATTGTTTTAAATACTTTCAATGATGTATTTTTATTTAAAGATGTATTTTAATAAAAAAAAGGTATTCTTGTAACAAAAAACATAACAAAAAGCGGTAGTTTTGAGACCGCATGAATGGGTATAGCCCCTAATTTTTTTTTGTTCCTTTAAGGGAAATGGTTCCCTTTTTTTATAAGAGTAGAGGTTCGATTTTTTTCCAGTGTTTAGTACTCAGCAGGGAATAGGTGGCCTGACCATAGAGAAGGGGGGTGGAAAGGGAAAGAAGCAGCAAACCTGGCCCGATGACTAGTTTGGCATTCAGAGATTGCCCCGCATTCGGCCAGCTTTTCCCGGCTCACCCGTATGTCAGCATTTTGCACTACGCTAATCTGTCACGCTCGGTGAAACCCCTGGCACAGCCTGGCTTTGTTCCACCTTCGAGTTTTACCTGAGAGTGCCACCACCTCAGCCTCACCCCTCCGGGAGATCAGTCATCAACCCTCTTCATTTACGGTTTAGCATAATGAAAAGTTGCCAATGATGAGGGGCAGCCCGAGAACAGGACTCGAATGCAATTTGGGGTTGCAAACCGATACGATATAGCATTATAGCGACACGGGGGTTTTAAGCACAACACCTTTGCAGGGGAGGAATCACCGGATAGCCGAGCATCTGAAATGGGATTGAGGGGACGGGACGCATGCCCGGCGCATGCATCACGACCAGCATTAATCCTTCTGTTGCTGTCGCATTTTTCGCAATTGTTCAATTGTTCATTCAGGACCTCGGGCTCATTTGATCCTGAGGGTAGTCTCATATTGCCGTTCCTCCTTTCAATTATAAAACATTTGTTGCCATATCGCGATTTTGATGGATTTCCAGCCAGGACTCTGCTGTGGATTATGAATTATGATCTGAATGTGGTTTTGGGTCCATGAAGTCAAGTGGGAGGGCGAAGATCGTCCTGAACCTGCAGTAATAGTTTCCCTATCAAAACTATTCCTCACCAGAAATCTGTTTTCAAACTCTTAGATACAATTGTATCTCAAATAGGGTTTCGAATGCGTTCAAGTCCCCTTCCTTCTTCAGTTTCAACAGCAGCAGATTCAATCCTTTGACTTTGTTTTTGTTCTGCTGGCATCTCAAATGCTGCCTGACAGATGGCATGTCCTGCAGCCGTCTCCCGTGGATGTGGCCGAGGATATGGATACGCATTGACTGCATCCTTGTTGTAGTTTTTGCTCCTATTGTTGTTGCTGCTACTGGCACACGTTAGAGTTTTTGCAGCTTTTTTTCTGGGGGGTTGGGGTGCACCTCTTTTTTTCATGTGTACCTTTGGATATAGTATAGAAGAGGAGGCGTGGCGGCTGTCAGTTGAACGAGTGGGCGGCGAGCAGATTGGTTTCGTCTACACTTTTTTAGAGCCGAATGTTGCTCGGCATGTCTGTGGTTGTGCTCAACATTTATGGCCAAGTTTTTTGCGCTTTTCTGACTATTCTGGCCAGGAGAAAAAGCAGGAAATGGCTCATTGCACTTTGGCTACACCGAAAAGGCATTTAAAGCGCATT
Organism: Drosophila merina; assembly: GCA_035047645.1. Taxonomy (NCBI): domain Eukaryota; kingdom Metazoa; phylum Arthropoda; class Insecta; order Diptera; family Drosophilidae; genus Drosophila; species Drosophila merina. The sequence continues at coordinate 28,031,975 of JAWNPH010000002.1, forward strand.
TCCGCCACGAAGATTCCTCCTTGTTTTTTTGGTTTATGGGAGAAAAACTGCTACTTCAGTGGGTTTCCATAACTCAATTGGATTTTTTGTGGATTGCCTTTTTTTTAAGGATTCTGAGGATTTTTTTTCACCTTGCCAAGGGGTTGGCTAGGTAAACCGATTGTTCAAATCCCAATCTATGGTACAACCCTCGGCACTTGAAGCCACTAATGACACTCAACCTGGCAGCGCATGATAATGCAAAATTTCATCGGAAAAAAAGAGAAGAACCCGTTTAATGGTGGTGGCTCATTGCAAACCGTAAAAAATGCAAAATACAAAAAAAAAAGTAGATGCCACAAAAGGGAAAATTTAAATTAGATTAATTGATTGAAACGCGGAGAGTCCTGGGGTGGCAGGATATTGTCACAGTTGTTGCATAGTCTGTGTGTCCGTGTCCGCCCGTGTTTTCCGACTTGTTTTTACGCCTCCGTTGACTGTTCGCCGTAATGGTCTTAGAGACCCGGATCTTTGTAGCCGGAGGTGTAAATAATACGGATTTTGTTAAACCAAGCGAGAGTCATCATCTGCCCGGGTTTTCAGTTGCCTTATTTCCAGCATGTTTTTATTTACAGAATCATCCCAATCAAGCCGGGTTCTGTAATATATTCGCGGAGTACGAGTATATTGGATTATGCCACCAGAGCGAATAATCTAATAAAAAACTATTGCATTTGAAAATCAGACGAACGGATATTTTAAATACCAAATTAGATTTATTTTAAACACAATATTGAATGTTGGATTTAGTTTTACTTCAAAGAAGAGTTAAGGTAGTAGTCCGATGTTAGGTTTGATGCATTTCAAAGAGTTTTCTGGATATTCCAGGCGCTGTTGTTTATAGTACGGCTCGAGTAGTGCGAGTCTTGGATTGTGGTTTTATTTTAAACCGAGCTACTACCTTAAATATTTCGATGATTGATTGAACTCCAAGACTCCCCTTGACTCATGCATTCATGACTCTTTAGTTTTGAATATTCAGACCGAAAATGTGATTTATGATTTTGCTCATTTTCTCATTTCAACTCGGGTCTAATAAAGCGCTCAACGTCAATAAGCTGCCACATGTTTTTGGTTTTATTTGTTCCGTTTTTTTGCGGGAATGTTTCCAGCATTTTTTTAAACCGAAACTTTCTCTGACGGCTGTTCATAAAAATGACACTTCCAAATTAATAAAATAAAAGCAGAGCCCGCAACACGGGTGTGCGTGCCTGAAGCTGCCTCCGAGCCGAGTTCTGCATCCAAACCCAAACGTACGCGTATCTGTCGGATGCATTTTGGGGCGGCCTGTCCACGCGGTGACTCTGCCATGACACATGTGGAGCTGCCACCGTGGAGCGGTGAGTGCAACATTTTCCTCTTCAATTTGTTGTTTATTGTTCTTTTCGCTCCTTCGGCCGCTGCAAAAGTTATTAATTTTAATTGACTGTTGTGTAATGTGTTGCTGTGTTGCTCCTCCGACCCCTCGACTCCTCGACTCCTCCACTCCTCGACTCCGACTGTGCCGCATTCCGCTCGACACTTCGACAGCGGCCACTTCACATGCCCCGCCGGCAAAGAAAAAAAATGAAATAAAACCCCAAGAATAACAAAAGTCAATGTCCTGCCAAAGCTGCAGTTTAACCAGCTTTAATTAAGCTCAGAGTACTGGAAAAAATTATGGGAATAAGTTGGGGATAATATGTACTTTATGGATTATATTATCTTAAATGTTAGAAATGTAAAAAAATATTATGTATTTTTAAAAGTTCTCTAAAAAGTTTTCTAAAGTTCAAAATATTTTTTTAAGGTTTTTTGGAACATGCTTATTTTTAAGAACTATTAGGATTAGACAAATATTCCCAAATATATATTTACCTTCATTGGCAAAGGCTTTTTCAAATATGCGGAAAGTATTTTGAAAAGCTTAAGCGCATTTTTCTTAAAAAAGTCTTTTCAAAATGGATTATTTCGATTAATCGATTGATTGTCTTAAATTTTCCTCCAATTTTCTTAAATATTCATCAGCTAGTAATAGAAAGAATGATCATTCGAATCTTTATTACCATTTTTTGTAGAATTTAATATTTTAATAATTAATCAGAGAACAAAATTTCAGTCGAAACAAACTTTTTTGGTAACTTTGCCACGTATTTAATTTATTTATATTTTTTCTTGGTTCATTAATTTATTCCTTTAAAAATTCTTTTTTTTTATAAAGAAAAAAATGTTCAATGGGTAATATATAATAATGGTAATATGTAAAAAAATCTTAAAATTATTTTTTATCTCACTTTTGAAAATAATACGTGTTCGTTTCTATCGCAGATATTAATTAGTTATTAGATATTTCAAAAATATCATCCTTATAAAGGAAAATAATATATAAAAAATCTAATAATGAAATCATTTAAAATATTTTAAGGTCTTTTTAGGTTTTATAAAATTATGTTATATTCTTATATAGTACTCTTCTCAAGGAGAACATCCATTTTATCCAGGTTTAAGTATTCATTCAATATTTAATATTTCTACTATTTATTAAAGCTTTTTTCCCAGTGCAGAAGTGTGAAGATCCGCTTGACACTTTGGATATGTCGTCATTTGTGGTCTAAAAATAGCAAAAAATAAACAGTTGGGAATTGCATTTATATTTTGTAACCGTTGTAATTAGCTAGTTAATAGATCAGGAGGGGGGGGGGGGCATGGAGGGGCTGTAGAATTAAACCGTAGAATGAAGACTGTCTTGCGGTGGCTAATTGAGGTATGCGACGAGTGACATTTCGTACAGTACAGTATATAATTTTAATTGTTTAACTCGAAGTAGGCGCCAGTCGATGGGGTTGGATAGTAAATTTAATGCATTTGTTGGCGCCTAAACAAATTTTTGCACTTGCCCAGATGAAATGCAGTTAATGAAAATGAAAATGAAATTGCAGCTTACGAGCGACATTATCAACGGATCTTTGATGAAGACAAATGATCGGCGGTTGCTGCGTTTTGTGCATTTTGTGCATTTTGTGCATTTTGTCTAATTAACCAGAAATGCCAGAAAGCCAGAAAACTTTAGACTTTGGACTTTCCTCCAACAGGGAAGGGGACTGGGTCACAGTCTGACTGATCGGAATGATCGATGGGCCTTGGAGTTCAAAAGAGATATTCCAGATTGAGATAGCAACCGAAAGATACGCGAAAACTTTCCCACACTTTTTAAATCTTCAAGTTATACTTTTAAAGATGAAAGTTTTTGATTGAAATTTATTATTTCTTTACCTTGTTCTGTGAGTGTTTTTAAAAAACCTTAAGGTATTCATGTGTTGACCAAAAACATGTGAAAATTCATAAATCAAAAGACACAGGCGTTACTGCCTATTCAAAAATGTTCAGTTGGAAGCGCCGGTGCGCCTAGAATGGCACGAGAGGGCCAGGACACGGCGGGTGGGAGGACTCGAACATAAACAAAGTGTGAAATTTGTACCTAAAATAAAAATGCGGCAAAAGGATGCTGTGGACAGGAAGGACAACACATACCCAAATGTCTGCATTTGATTTCCGTTTGCCTTGCGAGGTCAAAGTCGAGGTTCAGATGCGGATTCGGTTCTGGTTCTGGTTTCTGTTTCAGTTTTAGCTCCATGCGGATTCACACCTAGCTGGAAAAATGCGGGGAGGAGGTAGATTTTTCACATGCCGTGGCAAACATTTGGCCAACACATGGCGAATGCCGGGAGTCTGGCTTCGCTGGCGTATCCGAGAGATACGAGAGATATTCGGATACATTCAGAGGCAGCGCTACGATTTGTGTGTACCTACGCCTTCTGGTCACTGCCCCTGCCCCCGTCCCGCTTTAGATATCCTTCATGGTCCTTGCACTCCTCCGCAGCTATCCTTTGAGTAAACAAATCAAATGTCCTGCGTGTTTGCTGTTTTGTCTCGCGCCAAACGATGAAAAGAGAAACAAGGCCACACCGGGGAAAATGTGTGTTTGTTTGGAATGCTCGCAAATTGCTGAAACTAATAATAGAGCATTGTTTTTTTCAGAGTGTAGGGACCGCAGAAAAACAAGCGTTGGATTCGAATTGACCCGTCAAATGTCTTTGTCAACAAGCGTCAACAGTCCCGAACTGAACAAAAACTGAGCCAATGGAAGTCAAGTCAAGCCAAGCCAAGCAAATTGCCTTTAAACTGCGAAGAGGATCCCTCTTTATACATATTTTTGTGTGTGTTTTGGAGAGTGTGTGCCCCGCCTGCGAATGTGGCGAAAAGTTTTCTCAAATCAGCTGAAATTATGAACTTCCTTGCCATTGCCCGGGCGGAAGTTCATTTTAGTCCGCAATAAAAGTTTGCATCTCCTCGATGTGCGCTTGCAACCCAACCCAAGCCGAACTCCGTCTCCATCCGATTCGAGTTCTATTCATGTTCATGTGGAAAAGTTTGGCGCTTATATAAGAGCATCAAATTTGCATCATTCACTTAAAACAAACACGCTCCGCACAAAGGATCCCCGGGATGGCAAACAAACAGACAAATATTAAATGCAAATAAATGCAAAGCAAAGAAAAACGAATCGGGATATCGGGTATTTATGGGGCCTGAGCCAGTACCTGAAGGGTAAGGCGAAAGCTATATATCTGAGTAATCAAAGCAAACTTTCCGGCACATATTAATAAAGTTGGCCCTGTGAAGCTCTTTGGGAAATTGCCTTTAAGATCCTTGAAAAGGCTCCGAAAGTACTTCGCCTCGATTTTCCACCAACATAAAATGCAACGTTTTTCTAGTTTTCGATTCGGAAGACAAACTTTTGCTGTTAAACCAACAAATGCCGGGGCGAACACTCATGCCCACCCACACACATGGATAGATTCAGAGATTGCAGATACAGATACTCGTATCTGTAAGATAGCAGTACCTAGAGGAAAGGAGTCTCGAAAGGCATCACGCATTCATGCAAATTGCTCTCAAGGAGCCGAGAACATTTTAGGAATTTATAGTTTTCTCTTATTTACCGACAGGAAGTGCAATTCACAAATCGTTAGCTCAACCAAGAAAATCGAAGCGAACATCCTTGAAAAGGATTCCCACCCATCCTTCGCCCCCTGCCTTGTACCAAGGTGTCCCAAACGAAAAAGAAACTTATAATCAACAGCTTTGGCGGCTCAGCAACTGCCAAAGGCACAAAACTATCCCGAATATGTACGTCTAAGTATTTCAAAATAACATAAGTATCTTTGAGAATCCGGTAGCCGGTAGCCGGTTTTCCTCCACAAGAAACTTTTCTGTCCTTCGCTGTCCTGTTCTGCAGCAATTCCCCAAATACGGCCCGTGTGTGCATTTAAGCCACTTTTACTGAAACTTCACATTAATTTCAATTTGTTGCCAGTAAAAGTTTTCCATGCACGTCCGCAAATTGCTTTTTGGGGCCTCCATCTCGTCCGTGGGAGGAAGGTAAGCCATGTAGGAACTTTAACACTTTGCGGTTGGGACTTGGCTTTCGACGATAGGTGAAGCCCTGACAAGGACGCGCCCTGCCGAGTGCAAACAATAAAGGTCAAAGTTTCTGATTGGTAAAGAAATTGAGGGAACTTTGTGATGGCACTTCCTCAAGGGTGTAATTGTTTCATTGGTAAAAATGGGAATTATTAGAACGAGTTTTGATGCAGATTGGTTGGGGAATCGGAGGATCGGATAAAATTTAACTAAGATATGGACATGAAGTCTCGGTTATCAAAACGTACTTCCTCAAGAAAAATGTAATTAAAATTTTTTTAACATTTTATTTAGATGTAGATTGATATGGAATTTATCTTTAAGGCACTGCTATAAAAGATCGGATTTAAAATGTTGAAGACGTAGACAACGCATTTTTCCAAATGATAAAATAAAATTCCACAAAAATCGATACCAAATTTTGTAAATATAGTTTTGGTGTGGATTGAAAGGGAATTGATTTAAAATGTTTTTAAGGAATTCATGCCATGATGGGAAATATCGGAATAAGCCCAAGATCGGAATAAGCCCAAGCCCATATACATGGAAAGAGGATACTTATAATTATGAATGAAGAAACAAATCGATTTAATATTTTATGCAAAATGTTAAATGTAAATTTATTGGGAGTTGATCTAAGAATAGTTGAAGGTACTCCTGTAAAGGTGTAAAGGTTAGGTGGCATATATGAGTATCCCGCTTTTTTGTCATGAAACCATTCACTTAGAAAACCATTGTTTTGATTGTTTCAAAGACCCAGTGAGGAGAAGTATTTTACCGGAATGAAACCTTTGTTTTCGACCGCCCAAATTGTGATTCGCGGAAAGCACAAGACAAACACACAGCCCCGAAATGGGAAACGTGCTGAATTCTGCAAGCTCGACACTCGACACTCGATCCGAGTGCGGCACCTTGTGATGACGATTCCGAGATGGGGCAGGAATCAGACACTGACTCTGATTCAGAATTATAATCCGAGCGATGACGGAACGCCCACATGCCACATTTCTTACGTGACGCGACCAGATGAGTTTGGGAATCAAAATCAGGTTCTGGGCCTCAGCTGGACGAACTTTCGGGAATGGCCGGCCATGATAAATTTGCATTTATACAAATGGCTGGGGTATTAGTTTTAGATGCCGAAAATACATTTATTCGTTACCCTCATTAGTCTTAATAGTTTAACGACTGACTACGGAGTATCTCTCGGATCCTTAATGAGCTTGAAAGTCGGCCAGTTAAATTTTATAAATTGGTGAAGGGTTCCCAAAAATGGAGGAAGTCTTTGTGGAGTCACCTTTGAGTCCAAGACATTTGTCTCGGTTAAATCCCAGCTGAATGGGACATGTTTCTCATAACTATAAATACACTTCAAAAATAAGTCCCTCCTTCTTTATAAGTTATGAATAACCCTTAAAAAATGTATTAATTTCTTTAAATATTGTAAGAAACTTTTTTGTCAAGTGCTTAAACACACGGCACTTTCTTGTCGCCTCTCCTGTCCAGTGTCCATGGCTTATAATGTGTATTGCATGTCCTTTATGTCCTGCGGGATGTGTCCCGAAACTTTGTGTTTCGATAAAGAAGCAAGACATTTGCATACGAGGGTTGAAAGTTCTCTGGCAAGTTTCTTGCCCCAACAAGTAATGGAGAGATATGATACCCAAAATTTGGTCTCGGGACCGAGACCGAGACCAAGAAATATCATTGGAATTTCCTGAAACTTTGTGATTCTATTTTGTTTGTCTGTCAACCGAATGTGTGGGTGTCCTTGTCACATTCCGCATCAAGTTCAAGTGCCAGGCATCACCTGGTAAGGTCTCTGACCAAAAACCATTTCAGTTTAGAGGGAAATCACCTCCTCCCTGCGAATGGGGGGACCCATTTTCTGTATTTCTGCGGCCACCCAGGGCGTTTGGCTTTTTGCAACGCAAACAAAACGTCAGTCAGATGTGCGAATGGGGCAGAAACCGCGAAATGCAAGGCAGCATTTCACATTTCGCATCCAAAGCATCCAAAGGCGGCTTCGAAAATAGTGCGCCGTGTTCGTGTTCGACGGTGTTTACTTTGGCAGCACTTGAAAACAAAAATCCAAATCCGAATCGGCAGACAAAATCCCCAAAACCGGGGGACCACCCGCCACGCCGTTGCCGTTGCCGAGAAATGTTTCCAAAATTAATTACAATTAAAAGTTTTTGGGCAAAACGAGAAAAGCGGCGCACCTTGGCCAATAAAATGAAAATTTATGGGTCACACATGAGCAGAGGCTGGGCCTTTTCCACCAGCTTTATTAATTGGCTTCGGGTTTAGCCAAGGAAGTGGCCGCCACTCAAAGGATTAAGGGGAAATTTGTCTTGCCTTGGGCGGACCAAAAGCTAAGGAGGCAAAGCACTGAGAAAAATGATTCTGAATGTATTCCGGAGTTTCTCAAGAGATAAACTACTTTCCCTGTATTTTTTCCAAGTGTTAAATTTTAAAGAAAACCCCAGAAGTGGTTGAGTGGGTTAAAGAGCCAAATCACCTCCGCCTCAACTCGCCAAGGGATTCAATTTAAGGCTGAGGGTTCGCCACATGTGTGTTGGACTTGATGGCCCAGATAAAATGGCCATTCTTTTTGGGTGAGATTGTAACCAATTTCTCCTGCTCCTTGGTTGCTCTTGCTGTAGGTAAAGTGATAAGGCGGCTGCCGGGGCAGGAACTGAAACCAGGAACACACATGCTGGGAACCACATAATAATTCTTGAGAACAATGTAAGCGTCAATTGTGCATGGCCAGTGAAAGGGTATGAGTGCGGGACTTGGATGCGATGTAGCTCTTAAATGTGGGTAGTTTCTTTGGCTCTGCCCTGTCCCGGACCCACATTTGTGCAGACTCAGACTGGAACTCAGACTGGGACTCAGACTTAGACATCAAGGGACAAAGACGACAAGGCAACGCCGGCACATGCCACACGTCAACTCAAGAAATTTAAATTAAAAACCTTTTTTGCATGAAATGTGTATGTTTGCCAGCCAGGATGATGCATATGTTTCCACTAATTTTGGATGGAGGCACTCTTCTATAAATTCCAGCATTTGGTTAGGGAAAGTTTTCTTAAACGTTGCCTCTACAAAAACACTTTCCAAATGTTTTTAATTAATTAATATTATATGTATTCAGTTTTTAACTAACTTGGTTCATCGTCTTTGTCTTGAAATGCTTCTTCGTGTGATTAGTTCTTTCTCCTCATCAGACCTCGTAAATTTGAGACAGGGCTTTGTGCCTATAAAAGTAAATCAGTTTGAACTCGGAGCTCCGTTTTTCTCTGTCACATTTTTCTGTCACATATGCTCTGCCAGGGGCAATTAATTTGTGTGCTTAATTCGCCTAATTATTCCAGGCAATAAAATTTTCAATACACTCAGATGATGATGATGATGATGATTATTCCCTCATCTCATTTGCTTTCCCTTGGTCCACCACACCTAAAAGTGAAGCTCTTCAGATTCTGATGGGGACGAAGGACACGTTTAATTCAATTCGCGAAGGTTCCTTGACTCGGCTTGGCTTGGCTTGGGTTCGTTCTTCTTTTTTATTTATATATATTTTTTCTTTCCTGGCTTAGCTGGGAAATAAAACGGCGAATAAAAAACAAAAAGACAGCATCGCAGCATCAGCAGCGACATTTAAATTCAAATCGCTGAAGACGCTGACAAAGAAGCGGCGTCACACGTCGGATTAATTTTATGTGCCCCAAAGAAAAGTATCTCTTCACTGAGAAAAATACTTGGACAAATGTATTATTTACTTAATAAATAAATAAAAGAACAATCAAAGAAATACATAATTAATAAGATTGAACAATCTAGAAGTATATAAGTTTTAAAACAAACCAAACAACATGGACTCTTTTCTCAGTGCTTGGAAATTTCGCCCTCGCTTCAATTAGAGCAAAAATTGGAAGGAGAGAATGGTAAATGGGTAGCAGGACCTCGAGTCCTTTGGCATTTGCCATTGGCTGGCTGCAATTGTTAAAATCGAATTAAGCCACGGTGTCGCATACTTTTGATCTCCCTGACGACGACGGCGACGGCGAGTCAGCCAATGAAATGTTGCACTGCTCCGCTAAATGTCCTTACATTGTCCTTGCCTCGAATAAATGGAGGTACACTTACCCCTGAACCACCTCCTGTCCCGCTCCCCCATCCAAATGGGTTTCAATTTCGGTTTACTTGGCGCAAATGAAATTAAACGAAGATTAGTCGTGTGCTCGCTAGATTATTCCAAGAAATAAAAATCTCTCAGATACTGGGATACTCCGGCTGGAGTAACAGATATTCCGGAGCGTTCATTATTTTTTCGTTTTGCTGTGGCGGCTTTTGCTTGCCACTTATTTTTATTTGTATTTTCCACTCGACTCTGGTGTGGTGAGCTTTTTATGGCTCCTTGAGGTGATTTGCTCAAGTTCGCCGCCCCCGCGGGAATAGGTTTTTAGGGGTTTTCATTGGGGGAGGAGTCCTGGGAGGAATGCCAGATTAGTTGAGCTGAAATCTGGCAAATCACAAGCTACATTTAACCTGCAAATGATGGCCAGATTTGGCATCATCTGCAATTTATGAAAGAGTTTCTTCAGCCACACAATCCTGGCTAATCGAATCAAATTAAAACGAATTTAAGTTTAATTCTGAATTTTTTTTCTTATACTTCCTTGAAGAACTTTTCTCCTCTCGTGTGTTCAATTAAAAAAAATGGTCATCATTAATTGCTAACCAATTTGCAGTCAGGAGGAGTCCTTCCATGTTCCTTGTTCCTTGTTGGTTTCTCAAGTATCCTGAACTGGACTTTCCAGCTCCTGAGGATTTCTTTTCTCCAACTTTGATGAGCAGCCGTTTGCTGTTGACATTTTTTGCATATTAATTGAGGACGAGGTCTCATCTTTCTTCTGTTTTTTTTTTTATCAACTCCCTTTGGATGTGGCCCGCGTCCACCCTTTGCTTAATTTGCGGTAAGTTCATTAAGTAATAAAACATAAATTTTATAATTTTTTTTCTGATTGCTCCGGCACCCCTCCTGCCATCAAGTTCTTGATACTTTTCCCATTTTTTCACAGCTTGTTTTTGTATAATGTTTTGCATATTTCTTTAATGAATTAATTCTGTTTTGGTTATGCTTTTGGGGTTTCGTCATGTTGATTCACCGTCCAATGGACTCCGGACTCCGCAATCCGGACTCCGATAAAAAAAGGCGCAAAGTCGCCGACTCTGAAACCGAAGATACGAGAAAAGGTCAGGAGGGGTAAGAATATTTTGTATAATTTATGCGAAAAATATTACGGCGGGGGAAACGCGTTTGTCGAGTGTTAATTATGCGCTGGCGGCAAAACTTTTCTATCAATTTTTGGATATATTAATTTGAGAACGCAAAAACATGTTTTGCATATGAAAACGGAGATGTGGAAAAATTGGTTAAAACTGGGAAAATATTGTACGATCTCCTTGGCGGCTAATTGCATTCTCCTGGGAGCTTTCTCTATAAAAGGAAACTATGACTTCATAAAAATGCAAAAGTGGAGGAAAATGTACCTAAAAAAATAAGGGTAACAGTGGAAACAATTTTTGTATATCGATCGTTTCGATGTTTGTTTCTTAAAAGATCGATAAAGCCGATTAATGTACTTTTTTTTGGCTTTGTATTTCATTATCAGGATGGAAATGTAAGCCATAAAAACTTTAAATTATAACAGATATTGGAGAAAATTAACTATTTATGTTTTATCATTCGGTTTGCGATATTATTATCGATATCAAACTTAAACAATGATTGATCTTCTGGGACCTGGTATATCAATTAGCTGGAATTGATAAAGAATCAAATTTTGGAATGTTGTTTGGGAAGTAAATTATATTTTAGAAAAATCCTATATACATGTTGAAAAATCAGGCCATGCTTTTACTTATTGCACTTCAAAACTCACCTTAAATTTTCTTAAAAATCAAATAGATCATATTTTGTTCAGTGTACTATCTGTAGAGGGTGGCATTGGGGTGTCAGGTTGTCACTCGCCTTGCCTGTTGTTTGTCGTCTCCCGATTGTTGACATGCATTCCCGCAAATGAGCCGTGCAATTGTCGAGCTGCCTTCTATTGACAGCTCCCATCTCGATAGTCAAAATGCATTCATCTATCTCTGAGTATACTCGTCCATACATAAAAGTACTATATATTCGAAAAAAAACCCCTGGGATTCGTCTCGAGTTTCAGACGTGCGCCCGACTTTGGCTTCATTTTCATCTGCGACTTCTCTGACTGACAACTGGCGGCTTCCATTCCGTGGGTTTTGACACTGAAAAGTGTGACGATTTATTTGGCATATGGTATAGTATAGGGTATTGGGTACAAAGTGCCAGAAATCAATTGGTTGCCCCAAGCAGATGCCTTAGATCTGCTACAAAATCGCTGACAACCTCAACTGGACATCATTTGTTTTGGTTGTACTTAAAAGGGAATTCTTTTCCCATTAGTCTTGTTTGGCTTCAACTCTTCTCAGCATCTCAGATCTGTCTCAGGCTGTCTCTCTATAATATAACAATTAATTAGGCTCGTTTTACCTTGACGTCGTCTGGGGACAGAGGCTTAGAATGCTGATAAGCCTGAAATGTACTCTGATACTCTTTCTATTGGTAAGGCTATAGATCTGTTAGGTTTACTTTGCTTTCGAAGTATAATTTAAGACTACAGACTATTTATTTATTAAGTCACGGAAAGAGCATTCTACTTGAGAATAAATCTCTTGAAAACTTTCTATCTTATCTTTTGAAACACGCTTGAGATTGCCTGCATCTCATGACGACAGGCCCTATGGGTTTCAGGGAGGTCAGGGGTCATCGGCTGATGGGAGATAAGCCGGCTTTAAAATCATGCCCGCAGGTTGCTTCGTAGCTCATTTCGTGCATTCAGTGCCCGGCTTTCGATCCACCATGTTCCGCTCGAGTTCGCTGCTCCTCCTGGCCGCCGTCCTGGTCCTCGGCTCCGTCTCCGCCGATGTGATCAACTTCCAGCCCTGCTCCGACAGCGTGGACACCTGCACCATCAACGAGGTGCGAGTTACTCCCTGCCCGGAGGCCAAGAATAACATTGCCTGCCACATCCGCCGCCGTCGTCCTTCCAAAATGAGCTTCGATTACACGCCCCACTTTGATGCCGACTCCATGTACGCCAGCCTGGGCTGGGCCAAGTCCGAGACCGAGGAACTACCCCTGCTGACCATGGACCACGAGGGCTGCAGCTACACCAAGTGCCCAGTCAGGAGTGGTGTCAAGCAAACCTACACCATCGACGTGCCCATCGAAGCCAAGTTCCCTCTCAGTGCCTACACCATCCGATGGGCTCTCAAGGATCCTGTGTCCAACAAACGCTGCTGCTTCACCATCGACATTAAGGTTGTGCGTTAAAAAAAACGAAATTTTTATTCCCAGTTGAATATTAAGAAGAAACATAAAGAAGATATATCAATGATAAGCAAAATATGTGAAAACTATTTTTTCTTCATTAATAAAATAAAGAAAAGGTATTCTTTGAGCTGCTTGATTTTTTCCTTCCCTGAAGCATTGAAGGACAATGCCGGGACTCTCGAAATTATTTTCTGTTAACGATTTAGTGAGTTTTGTTAATTATTTATGTTCCTGGGTTACAACCCACTTGGGATTGCTTCGAGGAATAAAGATATTTAGTCCAATAATCATCAACCTGCTGGCGACTAATTCAAGTCCCAAGGCCCCGCGGGCGGGTCGTGGAGGAAAAATGTATAAAACTTTGATTGAACTTTTGGGTGCCATTAAAAAGTCCGCCCCACTTTCCTCGTTCGGCATTTCTCCATCGCTCTTATCAGCGTCGTCAAACAATTAAAAATTGAGCACTTAAGTTGTGGTCATAAAATCATTTGTTTTTCTCATTTTTTCCACTCATTTTTTTTTCTTCTCTCGGTTTTATTGTTTTTCTGTTCACATTTTTCAGTGGTGGAAAATTCAAATAGCAAATCACTTTTCCTACTCAGTGGAATTTTGTGAGCAAAGGCATATTGGTTTTAAGGTTCTTTGAAGCTCCCTTATTTTCAAGCTGCGGGGTATCCCTTTTCTACTTGTATATTCCCCATCTTCATTCCCTTCTAGAGTTTCTATTATTTTATAAATATTTAAAACAATTTGTAGTTTCTACATATTTTTTATCCAATTCTTGTACTTTTAAGCACCCTGTCGCTTACATTTCAACTTCAAGTTTATATTTTTTTATATTTAAGAAATATTTTTGTCATCCAACTGCCTGCACGGTATCCTCATTTCCATATTCCTCTCAAAATTTCTTCTTGGGGTTTCACTTTTAATGTTTACCTAGAAATAATTTCTGGATGGCTGGGGAAATGGTCAGGAATCTGTGAGGCCTGACCCCAAAAAATATTTAAAAAATGAAACCAAGGCAATAATAACACAAACAACATCAGACACTTGAGCAAATAATAATAACCAAAAGTAATCAGAGAAAAACCTTAAAGAATACATTCTTAGTCAATTTTGAAACAGACTGGATGCCGGGAATCAAATTCAAATTGTGGCATTGGCCTCGCCGTATTTTTTACCCAAAACATAGGGGGTTTTGGTCAACTGGGATATTATTTCACATTTAACCTCCTCGAAGCAAGGCGAGGCATTCACGTAGACGACCTCGCGCCTCTGGCTGAGGTACGCATTTAGGGCAGGCTCACTCTTCCGGAACTGCAGCATCTGGCGGTCGAGGTAGCCGATGTTGGCCTGAGGTCCTGGCGAGTAGCTGTTCATCAGGATGCGCATGCGGGCCATGCGCTCCTCGATTTGCAGGAATATGAACCGGTTGGGCGGCACAGTGAAGCCCTCGAAGAGCTCCCTGGCCTCGCACTGGTTATTCGGGTAATTGATCAGAATCCAGCCTCTGTGAAGGGCATCGTCCTTGAGGAGCCGCTTCTGGATGAGATTCCCGATGGCCTCGGATTTCTTGTAGACACAATCCTTTTCCAGGGCATCCTGCAGGAAACGCGTGTCCTCGTTCTGCTCCCCGCCATTGATGCTGTGATAGGCCAGGACATCGGCATCCAGGATCAAGAGATCCCACTTCTCGGCCAGGGCATTGGCCAGAGATCTGCGACCCGATCCCGGCTTGCCGTGGATCACCAGCCTGTGGAAGTAGCTCCTGGGCAGCTGGTAGAAATCCCCCGAAACTCCGCGCTGGAAGGCATCCAGGCACTTGCTGTATATATCCATGCCAATCCTGCTCACATTTTCGCCCAGCCAGTGACGCACATCGGGCACCTCGTCGGCCACAGAGATCTCCGCCAGGAGGCGGCTCATCACCTCCATCAGCTTGTGCTTCTCCAAATAATACATAAAGGCGGCACTGAACTCGACCAGCATGGACTTGTCGAACTTGGTGGGAAAGGACATGGTTGTTGGATTATCTAACCTGGTGGAATCTTATTTTTATGGCTACGAGTAGTATGAAATACGAATAGAGTTTTGTTTCAGAGGTTCCTTTGAAACTTTTTATTGGTTCAGAATTTATTTATTCAGAAGATACTTTCTTGAAGGGTTATTTTCCATATCCTGTTTAAGCTCGGTTTCTTTTGAGTTCTCCTTCCACTTTGGCCAAACATTACCATTAAGATGAGACTTCTCTTATTGTTATGATCTTGTTAATTGCTTCCGCTACAATATTAGAATATGGCCCGAACTTCCGGCCACTTTGAATTTATTTGCAGTAGATCTGGAGCCAAGAAGTTCCGGGCCAAGGCGAATTGGCCTCATATGAGTGCAGCTTGCTTGGGTGACAATATTTTGCAGCGAATTATGACAGCTTCTTTGTCTTGTCCGCCTCCATCCCCGCCCCGCATTAACAATTTAAAAAGCCGGCAGTGCTAACGGTCCGCAAAGTGTTGCCAAAATGTCTGTCATACTTTATGCTGTCTTATGAGCTGCCCGGCAGAGCCAAGAATCCGTATCCTTACAAGGATGCCATGCATGCCAGTTGGGCCAGAGGAGTGGGTGGCTGAGTGGCTAATAAAAACCAGCATAAGATGAAAAATTGTTTCCTGTTGCCGATGGAGCTGCTGCTCCTTGGCCAGGACATTCTCCATATTGTTATGTCAAATATGTTGTTAATATCTTCAACACACTAATATCCTTGGCTGTTCCTCAACATTTGCTCTTTGGTTTATCGGCCTTCCAGATGGTCAGGAGATGCGTTTTCAAGATGGACCGTTCATGGTTTTTAATTATATGAAAAAATCGGAATATGAATATGAATATGAATACGAATATGAATGTGAGAAATGAGTGCATGTTGATGCTGATGTGACTGACTGCTTTCGGCTGTTGCCACAAAAGCGCAACTTTTTAATTAAACTCAAAGCAAAAGCGACAACGATAACAAACCCGACAGCCTTCCTCATCTCATCTCTCCGAGTGGCGTGGATTGTGCTAAATTACATTTCATCATTATGGCCAGGAAGGGGCAGTCCCCTCCGCAGGCCCCTATCCTTTTTAATCGCCAAAATTGTGGCACAAGCCGCCGCCAACGATTGTCGCACTTCGCATGAGTATTCCGCGGCTATCGCAGAAAACCCGCGAATCGCGAATCGAGTCACGCAAAATGGGAGACAAGATGTCGCCCCATAAAACTCGAACATTAATCGGAAATACGAAGTTACAAATGCTCTATAATATTAATATTAAAATCAAGATATAGTTTATCTCATCCTCAACCTATTCGGATATATCAGAAATTACCTCAGGAGAGAATTTTCTTGAGTTCTCATAGTTTGAAGGTACTCTTCTTGATTTCTTAAAACAAAACATTTGAATGATGGATGTACTCGTTCTTTATTCATTCATTCACAGCGTCGCCGATTGAGAAAAAGCACAAAAGCCAGGGGGAGTGGGGGTAGAGTGATTGCAACTGGACTAAGGAAAATATTACATATAAAATAAAATAAAATTATGGCACACAACCTCGTTGTACTTGCAACAAGCTAACCGTTGGAAATTAAGGCGCAATTCTAGCTTAAGCGGCCGATAAGAAAAAGTGACGTTCGGTGCTTGGCACCAATTTCTTAGGAGAAAAACTATAGCTTCTAGAGCACTTGGAATCAAATAAAAATAATATATTCATATACCCACAATATAAGTCGTTAAAGAAATAAATATTAACAAGCTGATCCACCTTTATATTTCATAAATTACACTGTATATAATTCTTGTTTTGCTCAACTTTTCTTTTTATTTTTTAGCAAATATGTAGTCAATTCTCCAAACTTTCCAAAACAAATCATAAAACTTTTTCTGCTACATTAGATATAATTAGTTTCTTTAAATAAGCAACTTTACTTCGGAGACTAAAGTCCAAAAGAACAGGTATGTCTGTGGATTGAATAAAATCTTTGTTTTGATTCTAAACTTTAGCCTCAAACTAGATAGACATGTATTCCTGCTTAAGGTTAAACTATTATATTTAAGATTTTAGTTGAAAGACTTGAATTTAATTTTAATAATTATTTTCCTTTGTGTATTGCAGTTCTGGAAAGGAGATTGTCAGCTCCTTTCAAGTCCGCCGACCACCATCTGAGGAGCGTTTTGAATTAATCGGAATTCGGTTGCATCGTCTGAGGCTGTGACGTTCTTATCGGGTCCGAGTTCGAGACCCATTCCGTCGGGTTACAGACCCTTATCGACATCCTCCACCCTTCTTTCAGACTCCTCCGGGTCTCCTCCTCAAAGGGCCGGAAGTAATGAGTGCCGTGTGTTGTCGGAGTCGCCGACTTTTCCTTATCAATTTCACAATTGCACTGGTTTTATCGTCTGCCGGTCAGCCAGCATAAAAAAGCCCGCAAAATGAGAAAGAGTTTTTCTCGATTTGTTTTTTTCCATATTTTTGGAAATTTTTGAGTTGTTTCTTTGGACCACAAAGCATTCAACACTCAACGCCCAACAATTAAAAATCATTTTTCATCTGCCGCTCACACAATTGGTAGTCAACGTCCCAGTTTTCCCCCAGAGGACACGGAAAAAACGTAAAAACGATTGCTAACAAAGCCACACATCAACAGGCTGGAACAGGAGTCAGGACTCTGGGATATGCTGTCCTGGACCACTTTGTCATGCCGACAATTTGCTGCCAATATTTTGCCAATTTTTTTCTCCCATTTTTTTGTGCGTTTTTTGGTTTTGTGAGAGGGGAAGTTTGTCGCTGGTTTGCCTTCAATTATGCAGCAATTGAAAAATTACTACGTGTACAACAATTTCTGTGCCACTTAATTTTTTTTCATTCTCATTTCGATCGAAAAGGGTTAGGTGGCTGGCAGACAACAGGTTTTAAATTTGTCACCACAACAACAAACCTGACAAACGCCAAATGAAGCGCAAATTTAATTACGCAATTTTATTGGATTAACAGCAGCGGCAGAGAGCAATCTGAAAACGTATTTAAATATGCCGCACACATGTGCCACATGACCCCTGACCCCAAACCCTAAATCCGTAATTTCCAGGTCTCCCTGCAAGAGGATTTTTGGCCTGGTCAGGATCGTCTAGTCGCGTAGGTGAGCCGTAAATTTACGCGCCATTGTTGGCAGCCCACTCCTTTGGCTCGCCATCGCCCTTTAACCCCTTGCCGGGCCCCGGGTGTTGTGTTGACGCCAATGTTGGACACACCACCCCCCCACACACACACACCAGTCCCGTCCACCGGTCCATGTGTTATCTTCCTTTTTTGGCCTTTTCACTTATGCAAACGGAACATTTGAAAAATATGTTGGCAGGATAAACAGCAGGACTACAAAGTGCAGCTGATGCCCCCAGACGGACTCTCCTCCAGACTGTTTTCTGCTCCTCTGACATTTTAATGAGCATGCAACGATGCAACGTGTTGCACATAGAGAAAGTCATTAAATGAATAGAGAAACAAATGTATTAAAAAATATAACAGGTATCCTTTACGTTCTCACCAAGTTTGCTCTAGATATCTAGAAATATAATAATTTCAGATTCAATAACTTCTTTAGTTTATTTTTTTCCAGTGCACTTTCCACTTTTACCTCTCACTCCCGCTTCCTGCCAGCTCCCTGGCCAGCATCCTTGTTAAATTCATTAGTAAAACGTTGCACCTTCAGCGCTATTTTCATGGGGCTGGGGGCGGGCACACGTCTGTTTGGCCTGATGTTGCCACAGAGCACACACGAAATTAAAACCTCCCCCACACCATCGCCCAGCCATCGCCCACCCACTCAACTCCCCCCTTTTAGCAACAAAAACACAGCCACCATGAACGAGCAGACAACATGACATGATACCGATACTAAACTGACACTTTGACATGGACTTAACCCTAAAAACGCTTTGTTGGCTTTATTGGTGTCGGTTGCTACTCTCTGACCGAGGACGAGGTCGAGGTCCAGGGGTGTTCATGCGTGCGGTGGGTTGATGCCAAGGTATCCACTTGATTTTTGCACTAATTTACGTGGATTAAGGGCAACACGGGCTGTACGACCTGGGTATTAAGCTTAAATACCTTTTAATTGACAATTTGTGTTTGGTTATTTGATGCCTGATTCTGTTTATTTATTGGCGGAGAGTCTCGGTGTGCTTTTCGGGGCTTATTAAATAAGGGATGCCGCGATTAATCTCTTGGGTTACGTTATATACTTTCATGGATTTTATTGAACTTTTATTTAAAGAACTACTAATTGAAACCAGTTTCTTGTCGCTCAACCGATCAAGGAGCGCTACCGTTTATCGTATGGCCCGCTAAGCGAGGTTAGATCGTAGAGTAAAACGAATAGAAAAGATTATGCGGAAAAAGAGTACTATTTGAGGTCTAGAGAAAGAACCAAATGAAGTGATATTACTAGAGTGTAATTTTTGGCATATTTAAAAGATTATGTAAGAAATCGTCACCCACCTAGAATCTAGGGTATATAGTTTTTGAGGGTAAAGGTAACTTCAAGTTAAAGTTAAGATTTCCATCTCAGTTGAGTCCCCTCCCACTCAACTAACCAATTAACCTTTAAGCAAAACTTATAGAATTCCCTTTTGATAAGCAAAGCCTTGTCCTAATTTGTATGCCACTAAATCGTCGAAAACTTTCCCAGAGCCCCAACAATTGGCTTTGGAATCAAACCCTACCCCCAGACCCTACCCAGTTAATTCGATCCATCAGCTGCAAGTTGTTCACGGAAAGCTGAAAAGTCTCGCCACACAAGCGAAAAGTTTCACACAAAAAAACGAATCCTGAATCAGCGTTTTTTTTGCGCTTTGATCCCGATAAGTGGGCGGGTGGCAGAGTGGGGCGTGGCCAGTCACCCGCTAAAGCCGCCGCCCGGTGCAACGTCGTCTAATTGAACCCAACAGATATTTTCAATTAGCAGCAAAACATTTGTGAGCTAAAAAAGTTTTATTTAATTTTTTCGTTTCCTCTCTCGCAGGCTAGAGCCCGGCAGGACAGCACCTTGAGCTTAAGGACTCGGGAACTGAATACAAAAAACGAACAGGATTCCTGCGGGGCAACACGTACAGGCGCCAATAAAAAAAGGCACCTTAGTGCTAAGAACTTTTGGCCGGCGGCGGCCAAACTTTTTAATGCCATTAAAGAATGAATAAGAAAAAATGGCGCAACAAGACGTCGAAACTTTTCGCGTCGCCCCAAAAGGTAGGCTACAAAAAATAGTCGAGAATTCAATTTGCAACGAGGACGAAATTTAAGCGGAATTTAGACAGCGTTCATAAATCAAACAATTTGTTAGCTTATAATTTTAGAGAGCCAGTAAGTTTTTAGAAGCCAGCTATTTATGCAGCTGCGTAAATTGAATTGATAAACCCCGGTCCGGGGAGGAGGAGCTGGGGCTGACCCGCACAAAATGCAAATGCAAAGTGCGGCCGGAAATGACTACAAAATGTTGAAAATCTACAACTTGAGATAAGGCCGGAGAGAGAGTTCAAACAAACTAATTCAAAGTGCGTGTTGCACTGTCCTGCTGTCCTACGGAGGACACGCTTGTCCTGTGCCGCAAAAGTGCGCAACACAAATCAGCGCATAATGGCTGCCCATCCATGTCCTCTCCCCACTCTCCACTCTCCACTCGATTGTCCTTATTCATGCCCATGTCCATGGCTGCGCCATGTTTGCATTCTGTCGCAGGAACTGGATCCAAATCTGAATCCAGGACCTCCACTGACCACGCATTTCAATAATTCTAATTAATTTATTAACGCTTATCAGTGGCGATAAATTTCTGGCCAGGGTTGTTTGTCCATCTGCCATGGAGAGCCATGAGCCATGAGCCATGAGCCCTTTCGCTGGATTACGGCTAAAACTCTGTGCGAACTCTTTGCGGATGCTTGCCGGCCACAGGACCCAGGACACCCGGTCGCCTGCCTGACTGAGTGACTGACTGACTTGGTCCCACCTCCCTGGCCGAAAAAAAAACGTCCTTTGAAAGCGGCTCTTCTGGAGATGCACATGGGACGATAAGTTTGGCCGGGTCCAATTTGCAGCCATAAATGAAAATGAAAAACTTGGCCAAACTCGGTCCAGGGAGAGGCAAAACCAAGTCATTGACATCTCTCGTAAATAAGCAGGACTTGCAGGAGTCCTTGGAATAGGCGTTGATTTTAAAATGAGCCCATTGATAAGAGAAAGCTGGGAGCGAAGTTAAAGAAACTGCTGAGGTGGCCAAAAACCAGGCAGGATGTGTTGGAAATTGGGGGTAGAGACGGGGAGATACCCTGGAATAATACTAAAAGGTTGTAAGAAGGATATTTTGGTAACTTAACGAAGGGTTTCAATGTGAAGCACTGTAGTGTTTTGTGGTTTAATGAACAAGGCGTTCTTTTGGGAACTTTTGGGAAAAAAAAAACTAATATACCCATCTCAGGAGTGTCCTTTTTAGACAAACCCATCCGCTCGTTTATTTTCTCCTCCTTTTATTGTAAGCCTCGAAATGACTTTTGTTTCTGTCGCCCGAGCGACTGAAAGTGTTAAAATTTATTGACGCATTTAGATCAAAACTAAAAATTGTCTCCCATTTGCTCTAGCTTTCTTTACTTTTTACTACCAACTGCGTGTCTTTGGGTCCTGTTTCTGTTTTTCTGCTGATTCGGCGGATCAGAGTTTTTGGTCTTCGCTGGCCCTGAAGCCCGATTGCCGGAGTGGTTGCGTGTGTTTGGTTTTAATATGAAAATCCCTTGACTTGATGAAGGAGGTGGAGGTGGGTGTGGAGGTTGGGCCGAAGTGCCACGCCCCCTCTTAGATGGCCCTGCCCTAGCCGGCGGCCAGGGAAAATCAGAAACTCAGAAACTCTGAAACCGAGAAACAAGGATACCTTTAATGCATTTTCCTCATATTGGAAAGCACTTAAACGGGCGGGGGTTGCGAAAATATGAAAATCATAAAAACCTTGAAGCGAGTTCGGGGAGGAGTCGAAGTTGGTCTGAAGGTTGCTTATTTTATTATTATTATTTTACAGGGAATTATCTCATTTGAGTGGAGTTGCCCTGCCATCCATCCATCCAGTCATCCGACCATCCGTTCGTCCTTTGCATCCTGAGCCTGAGCCATCCCCTTGGTCTGCTGGGTAATGTGTGCGTAATAACATAATATCCTTAAGATATTTTAATATTGCCTGCCGCTGCATATTGAACTGCGGCCACTAGGGGCGGGAAAGTGGGTGGCATCCTTGCTATGAATTTTCCTCCTGGTCCTGGCCGCATTTCAACATATTTGGCTTTGTTTTGGCTGCCGGCTTGTTTGCTCCTCCATCGCTCCTGTTTCCTTCCTATTTTTTCGCTTTTTTTTAACAATACCTTTGTGCATCGTAAAATAATTGCCGCAGGGGCTTGTAATCTTCTGGGTCCTGGTCTGGGTGGCTTTTTCATTTCGCACAAGATTTTGTTTTCCATTTTTGGAGGACATCTTTATGGATGTTTGGCATTCAAGAAAATCCTGAAGTTTACGGCATAAACAAGTTTATTAGCAGATTTTCATCGATTGTTGGGTTTTATTGTTTATTTAGGGAAATCAAAAAACAGACAGGTGGTAGATGAAAATACTTTTGGAAGTATATCAGGAGAGGAGAGACTTTCTTGGTTATTTTCCAATAACATCTAACTCTAAGTCTCATAATCTCTATAATCTTTCCGCATCTTGTTTAATGTAGAAAAGTAAGAGCCTCAGTTATCAACCTTCGCTTAGTATTATGAGAATTTTTCCTTCACCCCATCAATCCATTAACCGGCTCTAACTTATGGTGTGTTTATCAATAATGTTCGCCAAGAGCTCGGATACTTTTCTGGTGTTTGGCTCTCGATTGTTTTTAATAAGTCGCTCCAACCCGGAGTGTTACTCCCGACCCGACATATGCGGCAACAATTTAATGTTGAGCTCATAAATAAAATCGCTTGTCCCCATCCGGGAAGTTCGTTCGGGTTTCTTGAGTCTTAGTCGAAGTGCGGCGACATTATTGGAAGAGCCAGGCAGAGCCACGGGGGTATATTAAGACCGGGTATGGCACTCGAGTTATTGACAAGTTTATGTGCTTAATCCTTCCATAAAGCGCACCATTAAAATGCCAACAAAAGGTACTTTATATGAAAATTTCGTAACCCCCGCCCCGGGTCGACGGGTCGACCACTTTTATCACCAGTTCATCGTTCATATTTCAATGAATGTACCGAAATTTGAATGATCTTCTGCACTGGAAACAAATACTTTTTCGTATTAAGACTGTAATGTTCTTTTGGGTAATTGAGTAAATTAAATTTTGGAAAACCTTTTTCCCTCTGTAGCTGTGCGAGCCCAAAACAATCGACATTTGTGGGCGTGTCGAATGGCACACGACGCCAAAGGCAGCTGGTTTCTAGTCTAAACCCTCACGAGCATCGTCATATTCCTCATAATTTTGACTCGACTCGACTCGACTCCTGATATGCTCGGGTATTTTTATTGCCCTCGCGATTCCCCTGAATAATAGTGTAAAACTAGACATATATCTCCCGCACTTCCCATATATTTCCCAATAGCATTCGGAGCTGCTATTTGCAGCGAAACTCACGAATTCGTAATAAAAATGTTTCGCACTGCCAAACGTGTGGCCCAAAGTGAGGATTTCTGTATTTTTGGGGGAGCAGAAATGGGAATGGAATGGCTCAGCAGCGGAAGGCCTCGCCAATGAAAGACAGGCATTAATTTTTAAAAATTTTTATTTACCTCTCAGCCAAAAAAAAAAAAAAAAAGAGAGCAGGAAGTGCAAACGATTTGGGGGAAACAAGTTGATCTCATTTCACAAGTGTTTACGTAAAATATGGGATATAGGGGAGTGCAAATGAGAATTTTAATTATATTTTGCTAATGCATGCTTTTTATAAAAATATATTATATATCCATAGAGTTGGAACTTCCTATATAGTTCTCTTTGGTTCCAAAACCAATTCTCCATGTGTTCAATTTCGGCGCCAACCCCAACCACCTTCAACCCATTTAAATGAAGAAAAAAGCTCGGTTTAGGGAACGAAATATGGTATTACGGCTTCGGAGAGCCTCTGAGAAGCGTCTTGGGGACCACATTTAAACGATTTCACATTTCTTAATGATTCTGACAGCTGAATGATCTTTCATTCGAGTTGCCCAAATGTGTTTTTCGTATTCTCCGTTCGCGCTTGTCAGCCCCAATTCGAAATTCGGCTGAAATTTGTACACATCCCACAGCCTCAAGTGGCGGCGGTCTTTAGTTAATGTCACTCACAGTGCCCAGATGTTGCTCAAGTTCCTCTCCGACTCTGCCTCGGTTTGGTTTTCCATTCCCAAACTGTGGGATTAATTAGGCTTGGGCTTCGGCACAAAAAGACTTCATTAAAGGGGCAACCTGATCGGGCTGGGCTGCTCAAATTTGCTCAGCCGCTGACTGTGGTGCTTTTAATTTTAATTCCTCTACTAATACATCATCGTAATGCGTCATTCGATGCCCGACCCGACCCGGACCGGCCCGGAGCCACCCGAAGGTGGTGCAGGAGTCCACCAATATCGGCGGTTCAGTGTTGGTGCGGTCGTGCGTGTGTGTGATAAGTCCTGGAAAGCGGCGAACTACACGTCCCGAGTTTTCACAACAGTTGGTCTCCTGCACAACCCTCAGGACCTTCCTTCCCTTTGGTTGGCTTTGATTTCCTCATATGGAAGAGCTATGAATCCACTGGAAAAAACTAGGTGTACCTGTTTTAGAGATAGATTTGATTCGATTTTTTTGGTATCAATCTTTGGATCTTTAACAATCGATTAAATCGATAAATCGAAAGTTTTTTATAACTTTATTTATCAAACAAAAAGCTGTAATTATTTTTTTAAAATTATTTTAATTAGCAACAAACATTATTAATTAAATTAAATATTTGTTCATGAAGTAGAATATCTTTATTTTTAAACCGAATTTAAGAGCTGGATTTAATTCACTTTTTTTGGTTTCAGTCTTTTATCATAAAAAACGATTTATTCAATAACTTTCTCAAACGTAAGGCTTTAAATATTTTATTCTTCATTTATAGTATCAACGTTTTATTTAAATGAAACTAAAATTCAATAAAAAGTTTTCAAAAATCCATTTTTTATTAAATTAAACAATTGTTGTTGACGTAGACTGCTGATTTAATCTTTTATATTTAAAATACAATCTATATCTAAGTTACAACCTTTTTTTTCAGTGTATGATAGTGAGAAAATCAGGACGAAGCCAAAAGTTGCTGCCAGTTGAATCCGCGGCTCTGGCGGGTGGTATTGTTTTTGTTGCTTCTAATGGTGGTGGCAACGTCAAGGTGAAAGCCGCTTAAGGTGGCAGAGGGTGGGCCAGGGTCTGGGTCAGGGAGTCTATTGTCAGGACTTAACATGTGCGCTATTGGATTAAGTGGCGAGCGGCAACGGCGACGGCGACGGCGATTCAAGGACAATCAATGGCACAGCATGTCCTGCCGGATTGAGAAGCTGGCGAGTGCCCTTGCTCGTGCTCCTGCTTGTAACTCGTCACCTTCTGTCCAATTCGAAGCTAGACCGCGTAACAGAAATCCATTAAGGTGACCATTTTATTTGCTACATTAGCAGGAGCCGGAGCTGGGGTGACTTAAATGCATGCATTTAGCCATCTGGCTGCATTTTGGGAAAGCTATTCGATTTTATTTTGCAATTTTGCTCAACAAAAGTGTTAATTGAAAGATTTTTTATTGCGTAGAAGTGAACGGAGTTGGGATGCAGTATGCTAATCCTGATTCGGGACGAAAGGATACAGGCTGCTCGAGTGCCACAAAGCCAGAAAGCCAGCTGGCACTTTAGAACCCATTTTGGGAAGCGGCCTGGCCCACGTGCCGAAGGAATGCCAGGAATTCCGGAATTTTCAATCAATTTTAATTGGCACCCCATCGATTGATGGCAGCGAAAAGAAATCCAAAATATTTGGTGCATAATTTTAATTAGAACATTTTTCTATTTGCGCAATTTATCTTGTGTCTGGTGAAGATTGGGACTAGAAATCGGTGGAAATGCTTAGAATACGGCGGCAATGGGTGTCAAGTCAGTGCAATAAATTATTTTAAACGAGCATGTCGAAGATGCCGCTGTCTAAAATTTCACTCTCACATGTGCTGCCCGGGTATTTCAAATATTTTTATGGCCACGGAGGTCCCTGGACCTATCTTTCTGTCTGTTTGGGGGCAGAGGTATTAACTTAGTACATGGTGGTAGGGATGGGATAGGGATTTATGTGCAATCAGGGGCAGCTGAGATAAATCTTCTGCCCACTCAAGCGGCCAGCCAATCAAAGTTGCAGTGGCAGACGGTGGCTTCATTTAAATGCTCGCAGCGGGACTTTGTCCTTCGTCCTTGGGCCCTTGGTCCTGGCAAACTCATTTAAGTTTTCCTCGGCCAGAGATAGGTGAAAAGGATAAGGTCGAGCCAGAGTCCGAGTCCGAGTCCGTGTCCGAGTTCGAGTCCCCCCGAAAACTGCCGCCGAGGGATTGGCCAACTTTGGTCCTTGGTCCAGGCTTAATTGCCAAGTGTCCTTGCGCAAAAGGGGAGGCCTAATTGTCCCAGTCTTCGAATGTTTAATTGCCATTTAGTCCTTTTTAATGGACTCCACTGTACCGGGACTCTTTCGTTCATTAATGGCCATGTCTAGATTTCCGCTCACCTCCTTTTACTTCTCTTCCTGTACCGTTGTATCCTGTATCCTGCCTCCTGTCGATACAACTCAGAGTCGCAGATAAACTTGCAAATGTTAGCATTTTAATAGCAGCATTTTTGACTTAATATGTCCTTGCTTATCGGGGTATCTGGGAATCAGTATGGGTCGCTGT
Source organism: Drosophila merina (assembly GCA_035047645.1). Lineage (NCBI taxonomy): Eukaryota > Metazoa > Arthropoda > Insecta > Diptera > Drosophilidae > Drosophila > Drosophila merina. Next base: position 28,058,859 of record JAWNPH010000002.1, read on the forward strand.
GTGTCCTGCATGTCCTGTGCGTCCTGCGTGTCCTGTGCCCTTTGGGGCATTCTCAGCTCGTTTGTGTTGCATAAATTTGCCCAAATTGTTTTGCTGCTACCACTCGTTCTTTGTCCGATAAGACGCCGTCGATGGCATGACAATTAGTCCGAACTACATTTAAAATATTACTTAGGGTCCTGGCCCTGGTCCTTGTTCACGTCCCCATCCTGGTCAGCTTTAATTGTTTCTTGGGGTGGTATGTTGAAAGCGCAAACACAATTTGATTGCTGATATCCCAAATATTGACTATTGGCCCTGAATACGAAAGAGGGTAACCCAGATTGGGATATTTTTTGGAATATTTTATTATTTAAATTTGAGATAGTTTTGTCACAGATTTCAAGAGGAGTTGAGTTCCTTTTAATTTTATCTAGAAAATCTTAAACTTTTCCCTTTCTAACCAATTAAGTTTTTTCTTTCATTTATTTTCAACCTGCCACTGGCCACTTGGCTCTGCTCCTGTTCCTGATCCTCCTCCTGCTCCTGCTCCTGCTCCTGCTCCTGGTGCACTTATGTTTAATGAAAAAAAAGGGAGCATTATTATTAAATTATACCCTGGGAAAGGACCACCGTCTCCTTTATCCTATTTGAGCGCATGACATAAACATAAACTTTGCGCCTTTTGTGCGAGCAGAGTCCTGCGGGCTTGGCTGTGTACTTATACGTGGAAGTATCCTGATCCTGGCCGGCGGCTAAGAGCCAAACAACAACAAGAATGCCACCAAACACCTTTAATATTTTCATTATGAAGTCATTCGGCGCGATTATTAACGCGTGACCCCCAAGGCGATTGCCCAGCATCAGACGAAGGTCCAGGTCCACCCTAATGAACAGAAACAACAAAAAAACCCAAACAGTTCCCAAAAGTTTTTATAACACTGGAAAAATAGGGTGTTGGAAAATCGTATTTAAATTTGAAAATTCGGTCTTGCGATGATGAGAGTTTTTCAAAAATTCAGAAGCTCTAAGAAGTTTTTTTCTCCCTGTACCCAGACTCTGAGGTGAATTACACTTTTTTTGTTGTTTATAAGTGGGAGTCGCCCTCCAGGGGAACCCCCACCCACCTAGCCAGGGCTGGGGAAGTGCAGCTGTACCTAATAATCATAATAATTGCGCCATGGGCGTCGACAGCCCCGACAGCGCCGTCAACTTTTCCAGACGCCAGCTCCGCCGACAACAATTGCTTATAAAGTGCGTGTGACACATTAACGGGACAAAGTCCGGCGTGAAAAGCGGGGAAAGCGCTTTCCACGGAAAGCCAGGGAAAAAAAAGGCAAATAAAAGTCGCGGGCGGGCGGCCAGTGGGCGAACTTCAAAAGAAATAAAGAATAGAGAAGAAAAGTCCTTTAATGCCGTGAATTTTCCGCGGGATTTCTATAAAGTGCAGCTGTGGGTGGGTGAGTTGGGGGAGTTGGGAAAATTAGGGGGAGGTCACTGCGGTTTGTGCCGCGCAAATTGAAAAAATGTTCGTGCGTAAATTGGCTTTTGGCCGGGGGTCCTTCTATTTACATCGACTAGAAATTTTAAATGGAAACAGGCGTGGCCAGGCGTTCACCTCGCATCCGATTTTTGTTCGCTTTTCGTTTCACGGGTCCGGCCACTTTTTCAAATTGAATTCCGTTTTGGAGAGCTCCTGGAAACAGGGAAAGTGAAAACCCAGCAACCGGCAGCAAATTAAAAAGAAATTAAACCAATTTGCCTTTACAGGCCTTGCCTTACAGGATGTGCGGCTCAATTTCAGGAGCCGCCGCCGCGACTTGTTGTGGCTCGTAAATCTTGGCCCATAAATACCCGGACAAGTGTCCGGGCCGGACCGGGTCGGGCCGGGCCTTCTGCTCTATTCCGTACTTACTTTCCGGTTTATTCCGCTTCCGCCTCGGTTCACTGCCAACGTCTTCATTTCGGCGTAAAATTCTTTAATCTCATTCAATTCAATTAGTTCGAGTTGACTAGTTAATGCCACTCCGAGTAGCCGCGTAGCCGCGATGTCCTTTCTCCCCGAGGTGAGTTATCTTCCTGGGCATTAACTTTTGCAATTTATGGGTAATCTAAGTGGAGTGTTTGATAAGCACGGACGGCGATGTTTATGGCCATCATAGGCCGATCAGAGTCCAATTAGGAAAATAACCTATCATCGGCTTCGATGCTAAAAGCTAATTACAAATTTTAATCGTCCTTAGGACGATTCTGTTTCCTAGCAAAGCTTAAAAATATACAGTGTATCTCCTTGAAAATTTTATTGAAACGACTCCATTCTGACTCCATTCTCACCTCTCCTGCAGGACATCAGAATGGAAAAGATATATAGATATTGATGACGATACACGATGCTTTATGATGGTTTTCGACGGACGGGAAGGATCATGCGCTGCTACTCCGGTACCGGCTGCTTTAGGTCGATTTTTTTGTTCTTTTGGTCTGGACTACTGATTTTTAGTCGCTGCTATCGCCAGGATCCTCGGCTCCTGCTCCGCCAGCGACCAGCACTTCGTTACGTGCCGTTAGTTCACCATCCTGAGCATCACCTTCCGAGGTAGGTGATACGGTGCCCAAGATTTTGTCATCTTCCTCTTTGTCCTGGCGCGGCGAAGATGCTGGCGTGGTATTGTCCTCACGCGGCTTGGCCTTTCCAAAGATCAGGGCTGCCTGTTTGGTCTCGGCCAGGGCATTGATGGGGGCGGTAACGGTGCGCGGCTTCAGAACCAATTTCGGGCGGTCATCGTCGTCAAGTGGCCCGAATTGGTTGGTCGAATTTGGTCCTACTCCTGATGCCGCCGCCCCCGCTACCGCCCCTCCTGGTCCTGATGCCGCCCCAAGTCCTGGTCCCGGACTCTTATTGTCTCTGTTGCCGCCACTGTAGTGACCATTGCCGTTGCCATTGTTGCTGTTGCTGTTGCCGTATCCGGAGATCCCAGCATTGTTGGGATTGTAGTGACCCCGGCGATCGCGGTTCCGGTTCTGCACAAAGTTGTTGTAGTTGCCGTTTCCGATTCCGTTGCCTCCGCCGTTTCCGTTAAAGCTACGCTGCCGCTGTCCGCCTCCGCCGGCGCCTGTGCTGCCACCACCACCGGGTCCACCTCCTCCACCAGGTCCGCCGGGTGCGCCACCATTGTTACTAAAGGTAAAAAATATATTTATATTAATTCTTTTATTTTAATATTCTGCTTAATCCCCCTTACCGATTGAAATTAAAGTTGCGGTTCCGCTGGAATCCGCCGGGCGCCTGGTGCCCTTCTCCGCCGCGGTTGTCGTATCCGGAGCTGTTGTTCCGCTGCTGGTAACGGTTGCCGCCGTTGCCGCCGCCACCACCTCCTCCTCCGCCGCCGCGGTTGTTGAAGTTGCCGCGCATGTTGCGGTTGAAACCGATGGACATGGAGCTGTGAGTGGGGCTGCTGTTGGACATCTGATGGCTGCTGCTGCTGCGCATGTTGTCGTTGTCCCGCCGGCGATACTGGTGCGAGCCAACGCTGTCGTCCCGGCGATAGTTGCGCCTCTGATAGTAGTTTCCGCCGCCGCCGCCACCGCCACCAGCTCCGCCTCCTCCGCCACCTCGACCCTCACCCTGATTCTGGGAACCGGGTCCTCCGCCGCCGCCTCCACCACCAGTGCTTGTGTTCTGGCGACGATGATCGGCAATGTCGATGCGAAGCGGTGCCGAAAAGTTATCCAACTTGATGCGACCGTTGCAGGAGAGAGCCCTCTTCAGCTGAGCCAGCGTCTCGAACTCCACATAGCCATAGCCCTTGAACTCGTCGGTTTCGCGGTCCTTGATTAGGCGTACGTTCTTGACCTCGAAGTCGGAGAATATCTTCATCACATCGCCCTGGACCAGGCCCTTGGGCAGATTGCCGACATAGGCGATGAAAGGTGGCTCCGTGGGCACCTGACGCTGACGGTCACGGAAACGGTTGTCCTGATTGCGAAAATCGCGGAAATCTCGCTGATTTCCGCCGCGATTGTCTCGATTGTCCCGATTGTCTCGATTATCTCGATTTTCTCGATTGTCACGATTGTCACGATTTATGCTGCCGCCACGGTCGCGGTCGCGATTGTTGAAGTCCCGATTATCACGATTGTTTCCGTTTTCACGCTCGCCGTCACGGTTGAACTCGCGGTCCCGCTGATTGGAGCGATTGGCCATGGTTATCGAGCCCGAGGATTCCGTTTTCCTATTTCCGATGTCCCTTGTCCGTTGTCCGATTTCCGGGTTACGTTTTCCGATTTTTTCGCTGCCCAACAATTTGCAAATACCAATCCGATACCAAATTCGCGATACCTCACACTCTAACAACAAAAAAAAATATATATATGTATATGCGGTTTGTATAAAGAAAGGTATACCTACTCGATTCACTAGATCTGTTCGAACCGTAACCGTACCGAAGTTCAACCGACACACGACACCACACACGCTGAACGAAATGTCCGGAGCTCGATATCCCAGACGCTGTTATTAGGTCTACGCGAGACGTGGGACTGAGTTGGAGCCTGTTCCCTGACCCCTCGTCACCTGACAATTCATTGACACTTTCTTCAAAGCTACTAGATTGCAGGGTTTCCAGGTTAGTGTGATAGTTAAAAATAATCGGTTTGGTTTTTTTCAATAAAAGAAATCCGTATTTTAGATCACAGTGTACGGTCTAGCAAGGTCTTTAATAGGCAGGAAGAGTGATTTTACCAATATTATTATTTGAAATTTAAAAATAAGAATTCGAGCTTAGTTGTGGCAATCATATTAACCATATGCAACCATGGACAGTTGCAAAAGCCTCTAGCTTATAAGGTTTGTTCAATATGTTCATAAAATCCATTGTTAAAATCCCTTAATATTTTAAAGTTCCTTATCAATTTATTCTTGCATTAATGATTTCGGGAAATCATTAAGAAAAGGTTATTGTGAGACAGGGTAACCACCTAACTATAACCTCAGGGTTGCATTCTTATTTGCAAAAAAAAACGCAGAAAATGGCGGGAACCCTAAACTTTAGATATTTCTAGCGTCTAATGTCAAATATACTTTTAAAATTTGCATATTATTAGCTTTTTCAATGTTTTGTATTGAAATATTACAGATTTTCTATTGTTTCCCGATTAAATTAGTTATTTTGTGCCTTAAATATGTTAAATAAAAGTGTTTCTGTTTATATACAAGCTTCAGTTTTATGCGGAATTCAACTCCGAGTTAAGGTAAACCATAAATGATTAATTACGGCGCCTGTCCGCCTGCTCATCCCCCTGGCAGACCATTTTTGCAAACATGTGTAAGCAGCAGCAACTCCATCTTCGCTGCCAGTTTGTGTTTGTTTTATGGATAAAACAGCAACAAAAGCAGCTCCAGCCAGCACATGAAAAAGTCAACAGTAAATAGTGCAGCCAAGCAGCAGCAGCAGTAGCAGTAGCAGCAACATGGGGCAAGAGAAGCGGCAGCAACAACCAACCAGCAACAATCTTTGTTTTTGCCTCGCGAACTCATGACTCATTTTTGTACATTTGTCAAAATTTGTGCCATACATCATTTTAAACAGTGCCGCTGGAGGAAGGGCTCAGGGCCATAAAGGTTATCGGGAGTGGGAGATCGCTGTACTTTAGCCGCAACTAGGGAATCCTTGCTGTCTCCTGCTCCTCCATGGAGCAGGAAAGCCTTTTTCCACTAAAACACACGACTCAACGCATCGGGCCCAAGATAAATCGCCAGCAACACGGAATTAAAAACTGAAGTGGAGCGATTAATTTATCACTTTCAGGCTGTAATACACTGGAAGAAAATAAGTTGTGTTATAGAAGATTTAAGCTTAGAAAAAAGGATCTAAATTGGACATAGTTTGTCCAGCTTTATAGTCCTATATATTGTCAAGGAATTTTAGTTTTATTTCTATTTTTTAAGTGACTTTCAAGGAGAGTTTCCAGCTTGGGGCAATATTTAACTAACAAGTTGCTGGGCATCCAGTGAAGCAACTTCTAGTAGGGTGAGGCAGTAAATAAATTACGAGCAACAAATAAACGCGCTTCATTGCATCATCGATGGACAGTTGTGTCCAGTAGTAGAGGTGGAATCTAGGGTATTCGAATGGAAAACAAAGGGCTCGGGCTCGGGCCAAAGCTCCGAGAGAGATGTATGGACAAACAGAGACAAGCAAACGGAAACGGAAATGCTTTCAGCTGTCGCATTTGTATGAGCCAAAAGTGCGACTTGGCCAAACTGGAGATCCAGTTGTAGCTTTTGTTGTAAGCGTTCAATCATTTGATTGCTGGCAGTGCAGCCAGTGCTGCAGAGGGAGCCACAACCGAAGCTCATCGATCAGAATTAATAAAGATTTTCTCCCAGTGATTGACTGACTACCACTGACCCACCTCGACCAGCTGGGCTGGCAGTGGGTGGTGGCCAGTGGGCGGCCTTGCACCACCATTACCACCCTACCACCCTTCAGTTTTTGGAAAGCAGTTTCGAATAGAGCATTTGTTTCTAATCGTTTTGGGTTGAGAGGCAATCCTGGCGAATCCCACTTGAATGTCATGGAAGCGTAAACGATTTCCGAATTACACAACATTAGCAAAATTAAATTGATTTCGAGGATGTTTAGGGCATCATCCACCTTCTGGGTTGACTAGTAGTCGGAGATATATCGAGAGAAAGGCAAAAAAATCTCACTTTCACTTGCACTTTCACTCTTCCAGCTCATCATGATTCGCTTGGCCTGATTTATGCCACAGCGCCTGTAAGTATGCAGCGTTAAAGTCTTTATGTCCTTGCGGCCATGTCCTTCCACCCTCTGTGCTCCCTTAATGCACTTGTTGTAGTACCTCACATATTACGGACAAAATATGGAATGGGGCAAGGACCGCTCACTAATCATATTAAGCGAAATTCATACGTCGCCGCATTTATGCGATTTGCCCAGGATTTGGGAGTGGAAAGAGATGGCAACACTCTAGACAAAAGAGACAGCTACAAGGGTAGCAGCTAGAGCCATTGTTGTTACTTTTGGCTGTTATGGCTCGGTCTGGCAACATTTTTCGTTGTCGTTTAAACTAATTGAGTGTTACAAATTTTATGTGCAAAATCTTTAAGCTAAATTGAAATTTGTTTTCCTTTTTTTTGCCCTGCTGTCATACATTTTCCACATACTCGTTGCCGTACTGCGGGTTGCCGAGTGTTCACTGTATCACCGAGCTCACTATCCTCACCCTCACCCTCCTGTACAGCAATACGTACGTAAGTGAACCCATTTAATATTATGGCCACATTCTCGTTTCTCATACCCGTAAGTGCGTTGAACCATTTTTTAAAATACCCGAGTTGAGGTATGTTTTTGACTGGTTTTTGTCCATGGAAGTACAGCCTATAGGGTGGGGTGAGTGGTTTTAGGGGTAGGGGTGGCTTGAACACATTCTAGGGGTTTGAAAAATGAGATATGAACCGAGTCGCGCTTCCCTTTCAATTTCATAATTGAGGTTAAAGTTCAGGATAAGCAAACAAGTTTATTTAAACAAAGATAGTACCAAATATTTTTTAAAAGCTATAACGCCTTGTGGAGTATGACAAATAGTCCTCGAACTCGGTCCTTGCATTCTTTTTGGCCAGCTAATTAAACTGCCAACGGAGTATATTTTGCAAACTATTTACATAATTTACGATGCAAGGAAATTGGCAAAGGACAGAGAAATAAAGGCTTGCAGGCCAATAAACAGAATTGCATATGAAATGCCAGGGATATTTGTATGAATTGTTTAGGCCAAGATAAGGCGGAGATTCTTCGGCGACATTATGGCCAAAAAGGACTCAAAGTGTGGGTTCTCGAGAATAGAGAGCCAGCAGCCAAGTATCGTCTGAGATTTATCATTGGCCCGGTCATATATCAAGTGTTTTGGCCAAATAATATAATATATGGCACTTGCCAAGTTCGCAATTACCAACAGAAACTGTCGCGGCATTTTGAAAAATTAACATGCTAGCCATCTATAGAGTGGTACTCTGTATCGGCCAGAACTAGATTTATGCCAATTTGAAGACCCGAGTGATGCTGATTTATGGGGAGTCTCTTCTTCCATACGCACGCTCCAATGAATTTTCGGGCGGACCGGACCGAACCCATAAATAATGCCGGCGATCAAATTGCTACCTTCATGTATCGATAGTGCGGAAAAAACAGACGGAACGAAGATGCGCCGGAGGAGCAGAGTTCCTTGGCTTTGTTGTACTTTCAATTAAGGCAATTGATTTTAATTAGACCACGGCTTACCATAAACATATTCCAAAGAAATTATTATTAAACACGCGACCCTCGAAAGCTGCTGGTGTGCGGGAATAATGTTCTCCTTCACCTCACCGCCATCGCTCGGGGTGTAACTTAATATTTGCTCTAGCCATTCGGTTCAATTAGCAGGAATTATATGGCCAACTCGGAGCCGGAGCCCAATGCACTCGGCCCAGGAATGAGGAATGCGCCCACATCTCGGGCCAACTGGTACTGGAGTTGGAGGTTGGCTTGGGCGTTTGGTTGTTGGCGGTTGGAGGAGGTTGAGTGGCGATTCCCTTAATTGGCCGATATAAAAAGGGGACTATCATGCACTGGAAGAAACGCAACACCTGGTCTGGATACATTTCAACTCGCAAATATTTGACTCTTGTAAGTGCACAGTTTGAAGTTTCTTCTTGTCCCAGATTGTTACCGATTAAAGGTGGTATTTTTTTTGCAGTGCCTGCAACAGCAACGTGCCTCAATTGAGGTGATCAACGTTAATTGAAAGCCAGGCCGGATGACTCAGCTGCCGGCTCATTAAGTGGCTGGGAATGGAAACTGACGGAACTCGGAGGAGGAACCAAACTCGCCGCGATCAAGATGAAAAATTAACATTTCGCGCATCATTAAAATTCCAATAGAAGATACGTTCTTGGACTTGTGTGTTTTTGGGACTGAGACTGGGATGGATGGACTTTGCCATATGGAAATCGTTGACAAATGCCGCAACGTGCTCAATGTCTCCATTACCATTACCAGTTCCATGTCGGTGGACGTGGACTTGTTGTTCCTGCTTTTGTTGCCAGCTGCTGGGAGAGCGACTGGCTCATTTGTCGCCTTTTCCGGACGGATTGGGGCAAAACAAATGCGTCAACACCGAATTTTCATTTGGTTAATGTGTGAATGGTTCCAAAAACTACGTATTTAGTGCCTCAGCTAGTGGCACTATTTTTTTTTTCGTTTTCCTTTCCCAAGTGACATACCATCCGAGAGCAGCATCAGTGGAATAATAACATGAATTTATCAATTTGTCATGTTGATATTTGTTTGGCAATTTATTTTCCATGCGCCCGAGGAAGCGCAGAGAAAGGAAGGAAAGTGCTGGTCCTCCTCTGTCAGCTGCTGGGTTTTATTTTTGGAACTACTCGGTGGATATGGTGTGCTTGTGCTACATGTGCATCGGAGGCAATTGTGGCCAGTAATTGATTGCACTACTTACCCACAGACTGAGAGGCTTGCCAGGCAGATTAGTTGCGATTCAATGGATAATTATCATCACAGATCACGGCTGCCATGGATGCAGATCCGACGACGATTTTATGTCAGCCTGCCCCTCACAAATCACTCAAAAGTGTTGAAAACAAATAAACACTGAAGTGAGTCAAGGAATTTTAAATCAAATTTTTGCCAGTTTTATGGCAAGCAAGAGGTACTTTATTTTTTCTAATTTAAATCGTTTATATCACCAATGTGTATTTTTTTCTCTGCACTAAAATAATGATGTCACCGCTCGGCAGTGTAAATCCTATTGGGTAAACAGCTCCATAAAAACCATTAACATCTGGTGTGATTAACTCCCGACTCTAAGCTCCGAAAGGGGTGAGCTCCGGGCTCCTGTCTCCTGGAATTCTCACGGCGGACTGTAAAGGATCCGACAGGCGGGGAAAGGGTGTCTCCAGAGGATCCCCAACACCCCCGCCTAAAAAACTTGGAGACCAAGTCAGGGTCCCACTGTCTATATGTCGCCATCGAGGTTCGTTTGTACGCTTTTGGAAATTTATGAGTTTCGCTTGAAAAGTATTTTATTGCATTTATAATTGTGTGAGTGTGTCTGGGAAATGAATGTCCCCCTCCATTATTTTCCCCACTTGACTACCTCCCCCTTCTGTAAATGTTGCACATAAACTCTTTAACACTTTGCCTCTCGTTGCAATTAAAAAAAAACCATCTACTTATTGAAGGGGAAGTGGCAGAATGTATCTGTATCTATGCAGCCGTATCTGTATCTGTCTCTCTGCTTTGTGCATTAGGGAGGGACACTCTGCAGAGGGTGGGGCTGGGGACTTGGGGCAGGAGGATGCTCCACTTCGGTGTGCTCGGGGCCACCGCATCATTTGTTTGCGCAACTTTATTAGACTCTCGAATTGCGTGTTTAGTTTTCCGAGCGATTTATGTGCATCCCGTCCCGAGCGGGTGACGAAAATGTGGGAAACTCGCCGGAGAGCCATGTGTGCCGCAGACGTGGCACTAACAAGTGTTTTTCCAGCTCCCACCCCGCCCCATGCACCTTAACAATCCGATTGATGAGCCAAAAGTCTCTAACAATCTTTAGAGCTCGAAGTTTTCTGTGGTTTCTAATCTGATAGTTACAGAAATGTGTCTTTAAATTCAAAGAGGGTAAATGTTTTTAATAATCTAATACATTTCATTGTAAAGTTTGAACTTGTTTCAATAAATTACCAAAAACTCTGTTCAAGGTACTTTGACCTCTGATTCGTTTTAACCCTCCAACCAAACAGAAAAAGATCCTTTCTGTTTCTTGGCAGCTCTCGTTTGATTAATAAGCAAAGTAAAATTGAAATTTTTTTCTCCAAAATGCACACAAAAATTAAAACATACAAATTGCCAGTTATTTGTTTGCCCCGAAGTTCCTGTACCTTTCCATTCCGGAACTCCATCTCAAATCTTCCATCCGGAGAGCGAACTTCTTTGGCGGCCAAGGAGAGGAAAAAAAATAAAGAAAAGAATTCATTTTCCACGTAATTACTCTGCTGTGATTAGTAAAATTAAACTTTTCGCTGGCATTTCCTTTTCGCTGTGCGTGAGTTTTGCTTTTGCCTCTGCTTTTGGCTTCTCATCTGCTCTGCTTCTGCTTTGATTTTTGGCGGGAGAAAAAATGGCGGCTTTTCCGTACTTTTTGTTTCCTTTTCCTGCATTTTCATTTAGCGCTACGTTTTTCATGGGAAAAACTAGAAAAAAGCGAGTGGAAGGCGGTGGAAAGCGCGTAACGGCCAATTACAAGGATTGATTGTGTATAAAAATGATGTTTCTCCCTCTCTGGGCGGAAAGGAAAACTTTTCAATGCAAAGTTCTTCGCTGGCACTCGTAAATGCATAAGGTGTCTAATTTTTCATGGCACTGGCAGCCGTCGAAATTTGCAGGGGATACGCGACAGAGGGGGCTTTCGGTCCTCAGACAGAATGCAAAGATTGACGGCCTTTGTCGCGCGGGGCCAATGAAATTTTTAAATATAAAATGTACGAACAAATAAAAAGCACCGAGAAGACCGAAGAGTGAGTGAGTGGCCAAAGAAAACACTTTTTGCGCGGCAGACACTTTAACACTTGAATAAATATTTGTGCGTCAGCAGCAGCGAGCGGCAGCAGCTACCGAAAAAGGAGATTTTATAATGCCACAAAATCCAAACTAATTACTCAAGCCGCTTGCCGTCGGACGCGCGCATCATTTCACTTGATATCCTGTCCTGTCACAGGATTCCCGGTCCCAATTTCGGGCCCAGACTGTCCTGCCGTCCTTTTGTCCTGCTCGCCCCGAATCCCAGACAAAATAAATGTTTTGAAAATAATTTCGAGTTATTTTTTTTTGTTGCTTCCTGGGATTGGGCTGTGACTCTTCAGAAACTCGGAAAGTGTCACTGACGCGTGCGTCAGAAATTAATATTAATTTGCTGTGTCAATGCATATCCCTCATTGCGACGACAGTTGGCCAGAAAGTGGTTATTTTTCAGAGGCCTCATTAACATCCAACAATTCACTAAAAAGGGTGTAGAGGCCGTAGCACGTGCAAAAATATTCCCGTATTCGGGAAATTATTCAAATTATTCTCACATTTTCGGAGGGTTTCTATCTGCCGCATCCGGGTGGTACATGACCTCCGCTTTTTCAGTTCCAATCCCCGCAACCAATCCCCAGTGGACCTTCCGTCTCTTGCAGGTGCTGCCCTTGGCGAGTGGATAGTTGTCATCGAGCTCCGCAATCAACGGGCCTCCAGAGAGAGGTTTCAAGCTGGGAAATGGGCTGTTAGCGGCGGCGGGGGCGTGGCACTCACATGCAGTGGGTGAGTCACATGCCAAAAGCCACACGTTTCTTGAAATCCATGCCTTGTTTACGATTAATTGGGTGGGGTATATCAACTACATATAAAAGAGCATTGAAAAGTCATTGATGTGGAATGAGTGGAGTTTGAACCGGGCGCCAATCGTCTTTTGACGCTACCTTGACGGAGTTAGCTTAGTGACGGCTTCCATCAATATCGATAAATCAAATATTAATCGAAATCGATAAAAAGTTTTTAAGAAGCTTTTTCAGGGTAATGAATTCCACAAATAGATTTCTAAAATATTCTTGAATGTTTTTCATAAAACTTTTACTTTCAGCATCCCAGGGTATCCTTTAGCCCAATATCCAACAATTCCATTGTTCCTGTAATTTTTGTAAGGGGTTGGGGAATGTGACAATTTACGGTTTGCTTTCTCATCAACACGCGACTGTCCGCCGTAGACTGAAAGCCCGGCGAGCTGCTCAATTTGGGCCGTTGGCTCAGTGGGCGACACGTGTCCTGCAGCATCCTGGAAGGTGTCCGCTGACAACTTTGGAGAGTGTTTATGTATGGATGGTCCCCGGGGGCGAACTGTTTACACGATTTTGTTGTTAGTAGTTTAATTTAATTAATGTTTAAATATGCAGGACTGCAACGCAATAAAGCTTGAGCGTGAGACTGGGAAGATCCTAATAAAGGACTAAGACTAGAAATATATGTTAACCCGTTTTCTGGTATATTTTATTGTTGGTTTGGTATTACAGCAACCTGATTTTCCATTTTCCCGGCTGCACTTGAGTTGCATTTTCCGCATTTTCTTTGACTTTGACAGCTGGCAACTGTTTCATGTGCTGTGGAAGCTGCTCTGGCACCTTTCAGACTAGTTTTGTGTCTTCCTCGGCAAATATTTTGATTAGCTCGAGTGAGTTGGTGCTGTGGCAGTGTTTTCGGACATGTTGCATTTGGCCAAAAAGCGGAGAGAATAGAGTGGAGTGGAGTATTTTGTAAATACGTATCGTATGGCTGAGGAGGAGGCTGGGCAATGTGGTCAGGGCTCAATCAAGTTACTGTTAATTCGAGGACCCTCACACGAACACACATGTTTGCTTAAATTACATTTGACATTTACGAGTTTTGTAATAAAAACTTTAACAATGGCCGACGCCATTCTACTTGGGAAATACTTTACAGCAATCGCTTGGCATAAACAGTGCCCTTCCCGGATTGGGGGGTACCGGGTCATGGGTGATGGGTAATGGGTAATGGCCATCAAGTGCAGATCGCGTCGTAAAAGACATTTTACAGTTGGCACCGCTCGATTCAATGTCCGATGTTCAATGTTCGATTTTCCCTAGACCAGGACACTCAAGTTCCAATATGAGTGTGAGTTCGAGAGTGTGTTTGGGTGTTTGTGTGTGCATTTTTAATTAATTGGGTTTAGTTTTTATGGCTTCATTAATTACCAAACACTGCAAGCCAGCTGCGGGGTAAGCAGTACAAAAAATAAGGGGGAAAGGCAATCCTTGACTTGACGTCAGCGCCTTTTGAATAATGCATCATCGTATGGAGACACCCAAGACATCCATCCATATGTAGGATAAATGTGGGTTTTTGTGAGTGTGCCGAGGAGCTGTAAATATCAATAATAAAAGTGCGACGCCAGGACCAAAAACAGAACGAGTGCATTAAAAATTTATTTGAATCTGCCTGCGACGCGTGGCCATATGAAGTATTATTATACAGGGAAGATGCCCGCCATAAAATAATAATCTTTATGATGGCAAAATTTTAATACAATATTGGCGGTCTGCTTCGGAACGCTTCTGATAGCGTTCCTTCCTTCTTCGTATCTGTCATTGGAGGATTCATAAATCCACTTTAATTGCTGCAGTGATTTCTGCCATTTCCAGCGGCCCGTGGACTTAGCCGTGTCTTTGCGGACGATAAAAGCGGCCAAGTGCCAGTAAAAATCATGTTCATTAATATTCAACTATATGCGTTTAGTGGCTCCACCCATTTCTCATTTACAACCGCAGATAAAGTTCGATGAGCAGCTGTCAGCTGGATGGGTCCGTGGGGCGGATCCGTATGAAAATCCACTTTTCGAATAAATCGCATACCCTGTAAAGAGAAATCTATAAAGAGAAAGATTAGATTTTGCTGAATATTTATTCCGCTTAAATAACAATGATTCTAGGACATGTTTTATTCTTCTCTTGTTTAACCAAAATCTAAACAATGAGTTTCGGAATTATAAAAGAACTAGTTCAATAAAGCTCGCCTAAGTTTGAATAAAAAGTGGATCTTGCGGAAGTAAAGGATGGTTCTTTGCTGGAACTAGTAATAGGAACTAGCAACTACTAAAAATAACTAATAACTAATAATATAAAAAAACACCTTACTTGCCAAATTTCTAAATTCTTCATATTAGCCTAAAAAAATTTCCAAAACAATTTCCAAAAAAAAACGACAATCGAAAGATCGTTCTTAACTGGAACTAGTAGTAGGAACTTGAAAATTTGATTTAAAAATAAAAATGTAAATGTTAATTAGCTGGTAAATTCATAAATTCTACATATTAGACAACATTTTACAAATATAATTGCCAAAAAATAGACAATCTCAAAACATACCTTGACCTCATCTGGGATCCATTTATCCATCAACTGACTGGACTCGCAAAAATTCTTCAAAAGAAACCCATTGAGTGCTTTGATTTATGCGAGTGCCACACTTTACATGATATGCAAATTCAGTTATAATTTACATTTTCACAGCGTCGATCGGCAATTGGGACTGCAGCGACCTGCCCGACTGTCCGGCGGATTGTTCCGCCGTACTCGCAATTGGCGGATACCCAGACTTGTTTAGTTCGGGCCATGCCTCATTTACATTTATTTGCCAATTTATTTAACGATCGATCGTAAAGCGTTTTCGCCTTGGACACTCGGGATTTTGCTTCTCCGGTTTTTGTTTGGAATCTGCGTGTTTTCAATTTTCTGTATTTCTGTTTCTGTTTCTGTCCCTGTTGATTTTATGTCGAAATGGAGAAAAACAGAGACGCAGCGAGTCTGCGGCGTTGTTTACGTTTTTAAGTGAATTTTCATATTTTAATGTTTCGGCAACATTGTTGTCGCCTCAAAAGGCCGACCTCCGCTCGTTCGCCGGTCATAATTTCCGGCGTGGAATTCGTGGAAGTCCCGCGGCCATATAAAACTCTGGGATCCTCCCTCTCACGGGTCTGGGGTCTTTGCGAAGATCGGACATTTTTATAGGTGTTGGCACAAAGGTGTTTTCTCTGCTGCTGTTTCCAGCATGTAGTTTATGTTGCTTTAGCTTTTCGCTTTGAGATGTCAAAGCAGGAGCGGAAAACATCATCAAAACACCGATATAAAACTCGGCCATCTCCTTTGAAGCCGGTGTACAAACAAATAATCGAGAGGCATTCCGATCACAAATATAAAGCATCACTGAAAACCTAAAAATCGTCCGACTTTGGGAACTTTTGGATACTTTGTTGAAAAAGATAATCAAGATATTTGTGATGATTTTTAGCAAGCAATGTATTTTTGATTCGGTTTGGTATTAAAGTCTTTCTAGTTTTTTTACGTGCCTGAGATATATCCATCTTGTTCAGGTTATAATCGGCCCAATGGCGCCCATTGGCTTTGATGAGCTTGAAATTTTATATGCCGCCGTTTCTGCCGTTTTCTGCGTCTGGCATTTGTGCAAACATTTCAACTAATTGGCCAAACGGATCGGATCGGATCGAGTCGGATGGGATCGTGGCTGTATATGCTCTTATATAGACAGTGCTTTATAGAGTTACCCCGGGACGTGCGTGCGTGCGTTGGAGGCCATTAAAAAATTATTGAAATTGAACATTTTGAAAATAAACCGAGAACTGGCATTTCGAGTTTAGGTTGAAAAGTGTGTGTGGCACACGGCGCGCTTCATTTGTGCCGCCTCGAAACGGTGAAAAGCTGAACGGAAAATCAAAATGCACATCGCCTTCGATTAGGGCTGCATTTTCACGTTTTCCCAGGAAATGTGCGTTCTATGCGAAAATTTAGTTTTTCAACTTTTCAGCGTTTGGCTTTTTCGCCAGCCGAGAGAAAATTTAATTTATTGCCCAAGTCGAACCGATACTATATACTATATACTACGTACGTGTACGTGAAAAGTGTACGGCGTATTTTTAAGTGAAAATGAATTGAAATGAAATGATTTTTCATTTATTCGCCGACGCTGCGACGCCAACAAGACTGCTGGCCCCGCCCCTCGCGGCAGCTCGCGGAAAATGCCGCGGAAAATTGTCGCTCACTGTTTGGGGGATTGGGAAAATTCGCACCTCGATCTAGTCCCGATTTTTCTGGCCCGTTGAAATGTGCCAAATAATGCGGCATTAAGTGGTTGCACCTTTCTGCGGCAAGGTGCATTGTTTTAGCTGCTACTTCTGCAGTGGCAACTGTCAGCAATCCCATCACGGCCGGACCAGCATTATCGAGATCAGCGCCGAAAGCGCCATCGCAACAAAAACAATACAAAACAAGTAAGAAAAGTTATCTTCGGCTTGCCGAAGATGGTATACCCTTGAAAACAACAAAGTTTTCCACACAAAGACTTGTTTTCATATCGGTCGTTTGTATTGCAGCTATATGATATAGTTATCTGATCCGGACCAAACTTTCACAAATCATGTATGCCTATGTCAAATGGATACATATTGAATTCGGTTGCAATAGCTTGGAAAACAAAAAAGTTTTCCATACAAAGACTTGTTTTCATATCGGTCGTTTGTATGGCAGCTATATTATATAGTGATCTGATCCGGACCAAACTTTCACAAATCATGTATGCCTATGCCAAATGGATACATATTGAATTCGGTTGCAATAGCTTGGAAAACAAAAAAGTTTTCCATACAAAGACTTGTTTTCATATCGGTCGTTTGTATGGCAGCTATATGATATAGTGGTTCGATCCGGACCAAACGTTTACAAATCATGTATGGCTATGTCAAATGAATAAGTGTTGAATTCGGTTGCAATAGGTTGGAAAACAAAAAAGTTTCCCATACAAAGACTTGTTTTCATATCGGTCGTTTGTATGGCAGCTATATGATATAGTGGTCCGATCCGACCGATTCTTAAACTTGATCTGCGTGCAACAAAAATAATGATCTGGTAAAAATTTCAAAACGCTAGCTTTAAAACTACTGTCTATTTTTTGCATAGAAACAGACGGACAGACGGACAGACGGACAGACGGACAGACGGACAGACGGACAGACGGACAGACGGACATGGCTATATCGACTCGGCTGTTGATGCTGATCAAGAATATATATACTTTGTGGGGTCGGAGATGCTTCCTTTAATGCGTTACACATTTCTGGACAAAATTATAATACCCTTTTTCAAGGGTATAAAAATAGATATATAGAGTAGATATATAGAAAAAAAGAAACGCCCCAAAGGTGCGACAATGGCGACAAGGCCCGCATAGTGACAATAATTTGTGGGCCGTGTTGGCAACTATTTTAGACCAAGGAATGGGAATGGTCTACAGTGGGTATACGATGGAGGAGAAATATTAAATTACTCTTAACGTTATTTCAGTTAAAAACTAAATAATAGTATCTTTTATAAATTTATGCTATATTAAACGAATAACACGTAAATTTGACTTAAGAATTGCAACAAAATTGCAACCTTTTAGTTTTCCTTGAAGCCTTCAATCCTCTAATAGCATTTCCCTTTTTTTTATTACTTTCCCAGTTCTTGTTAAGTTAATTCTTAACTAAATAATTAATTAAAAACCCTTCACTGTCCTGCGAAGTAGGTTGACGCCACTTAAGTATTTGGCGGCCCAAAGGTGCCACTTTTTCGAGGAGTTTGACGCCTAAGGTGCTCGCAGTGGGCGGTGGGGAAGTGTCAAGGGGGCGGGCCCGACATGCTGGCGTCAGTGTCAGTCTTCAGTCTTCGGGCTCCCGGTCTTCTTAGACTGTCTACATCTATTCCCAGAGCGAGTATGTGTTGCAATTATGCAGACAAGATGTCGACGCGAATTGTTCGCATTCGTCGACATTCGAGATTCGATGGGGATTTCATTTGGGATTTGGATGGTGTTGGGAGACGGAGTGCTGGGTGCTGGGTGCGAGACCCCTCAGCTGGGCCCTAGGTGCTAATGGTCAATAAATATGAAATTTTTATTGACTTACGCAACACGAGGCGGAATCTAAAATGCAAACACACATCATCTTAGCTCATCTTCATGTTGAGTTCTCACGTTTTCCAAGCTAACAAGCTCCCCGGAGTGAAATAAAAAACCGAAAGTGCAAAATCATACGGAGTTGTGGCTACGTGATGCCTCAGCATCAGCATCAAATTTTCCTTTTTTCAGAGTCAGAGTTTTGGGACTCGTACTGTCCTTACTTTTCCTTCGAGCTTACTCGCTTTTGCTGGCCAATTAGACGGCCTGTTCTGGCTAATTGATGGGCTCGGTCTTCTACCTCATTTGGATCATTGTCGCTGTCTGCAGGACATTAATCAAAAGGCGACCAGCCCAGATGCAATTGCATATCTGTTTGTAAATGTCGTGCTTGTAGAATATCACCCGAATCGAGGCGTGACCAAAGTTTGACTTTGTGGCTACATTGTGTTTGTTCCTCGAATCGACTATGGCCATCTGAGCTGTCAGCACTTGGCCAATTGTTCTCGGCTGCTCTCCTGCCACGTCAACGGAATTGGACTTTTCCACGGAATCACTAAGGAGAGAATCGCGCACGAGGCCAAATGAAATATGAACTATTTTAACGCCTACTTAATTTATTTGTTTTTTCGTTTTCGCTCTCGCCAGGGCTGTAGTATAAATTTTAATTAATTTAGCGTTGAAGTGAAAGTGTTAAGTGATTTGCTTGGCTGCCGCTCGCTATACCTTCTATATACTATATACGGGGGAATACACCATACACTATATAGTATACTATATATAGCCGATACATGTGTGATGGAGGCGGCTCTGGTTTGGGACCATCAAGTGCAGCTGTGGTAGGTACGTTCTCTGCTCGACCTAAATAAATAAAAATATGTTTATAGGCAAAATATTAAACGCAAACAAAGAGCCACCCCCAGGAAGAAACCTCCACATCCCCACATCCTGACGTCCCCTGACCAATTCATAAGTTTGCACTTAAAGGACATGGCCAACCTGTCCTGGCCCAAGGTTGGACACTCCAAGATGGCTCACACATAAAAGCATAATAAAATGTATTTACCCCAGGATCAAATTATGAATCTGCTTATGGCTATCTGCAAACCAAGGACAAGGGATAGCTAAAAGGTGAGCCATTTTCTTTTCCCAGTTAGGAAAGCCGCAGGCTGCTGGCTTTGTCCTTCCTCCCCTTGCCAAAAAAAGGACAAAACGCATATTTATGAAATGAACAAAACTATAAAGGGCACACACTACCTTACACGTAAAAAAATGCTTTAATTTGTGTGTTTTTATGGGAATATTAAGATCTCCAATTATTTATTAAAGCTCCAGTCCTAGTTTTGGTAAGCAAATCAAAATATTTTAAAGTTATCGATAGATCGTCCAAGTGTTAGCCTACGGTAAAAAGTTTCTGCCCAAAAATAAAGTCTTTTATCAAGTAAATATATTTTTCTTACTGTAAAAATAGCAAAGCAAAAGCGACCAGGACAACGTGCGGACATCTACGGAGATTTCGTTTTTTTGGGTTGCCGGTCGACAATGAAAATTTGTGCACATTTCAGCAAAATCGAGGGCCTGAGGTGATGGCCAGCTCCTTGAAGGTGTGGTCTTCATGCGGTAGTATCCAGCCGTGCCGTGTTGTCCCTTTTTGGGACGTCCCGAGTCTATTACCAAAGTTTATGGCGCACGCAGTTACACCTACAACAGCCCCAGGGCTGTGGCAACATATGGTCAAAAGTAAGGACTAAAGGTAGCAGGGTGGCTGACGGACCCACCCATCCAAGCACCCAAGGGTACAGCCACTTTGTTTATGCCAGTCGCAACATTTTACAAACTTTATTTCGACCCGGAATCATGAACAGCCATCAGAGTCGTCATCATCATCATCAGTCCTCACAATTCTCGTGTGACATCTGGATGCGGGATTCTGCAGCATTGGATGCCCCAGGGTGTCCAAGAGTTGCTTAAATATGTGCGTCACATACGTGCAGGCACTTTCTCCTTTCTTCGGTGGGGGAATTACCTTTTGGTGCAGAAAAACGAGAGGCGTGAATTACCTAGCCGAGTGGCCAATTTTGTCCACCTTTTGCAATCGACTCACGTATCGTTTTATTGGTCAATCAAAGGATACTTTGGGGCAGCATCTCATTAGAGGGAGAAGTCAAAATTAGACTGCAATGCTGCCATTTCGTTAGTGAGAAATAATTATCTATGCTACTTTTATCCCAGAAAACAAAAAAAATAAATAAATAAAGGAGAGTTGATCCTGATATTGTTGATTGGATGCATTTTCAAGCATTAATATGTATTGTTTTTTCCAACAATCTTAAGGAAGTTTAAAACAAAGCAATTCTGCAACAAGAAAAATAAATCCATCTTAAAAATAATATACTTTTAAAACATATATTTAAGGTACCATTTTTAACACGCAGTTGGGAGTCGTCGATCGGAAGTAGTCATCAGTCGAGAGCAGTCCAGTCGCAATCGTTAAAATAGATGTATTGTATTAGTATTTCCACATCATATCATTAACAATAGAACCTAAATTTAATATAAATAAAAATGAATATAATAATCAATCTTACATGTATACATAACTAGGTCGTTCAGTAATTTAATTTTGGGATTTCATTCTCATACTTGTATGATAAAAAACTTTGGCAAGTAGAGGGTCTCCAGGCTACATCGATTTTGTGCTGACAAGAGGTATCCTTGGTTTACACTCAGATATCCGGTCGTTTGCCGAGCTCAGCTCTGACCACTTACCTCTCATCATTACTCTGGACACAACAGCTACAGCCTATTCCAAAGTCGAGCGGCTTAACAGCAGGCGCAGTACTTCCCACCTCAGTGGAAGCTAGGAATCATCTCTATGATACATAAAGCTGGCAAGCCGGAGAAGGACCCTGGATCCTACCGGCCGATTAGTCTCCTCCCATCGATCTCAAAGGTGTTTGAGAGACTGATTGCCGCCCGAATGGTCAGGTTTATGGATGCCCAGGGAATAATGCCAGAACACCAGTTCGGATTGGAGCAACTGCACCGAGTGGTCGAGCAAATTTTAACGGCCTTCGACTGCGACGAATACTGCAACGCTCTTTTCCTCGATGTCCGGGAGGCGTTTGACCGTGTGTGGCATCCTGGTCTGCTACTGAAAATCAGGAATACCCTGCCTGCGCCTTACTACTGTCTCCTGGCGTCGTACCTTAGGAATAGGAGATTCGCGGTCTAGAAATACGGTGTATCATGAGATATCATCGGCCAGCTCCGCGATGATGAACAGTGTCTTCGTAGGATACGCACATGCTAACCGATCTAATATAATTTTAAAAAGATTTCTTAGTCACTATACTTGACCGTATCGATGCAACAGCACTGAAAATGTTGCCCCTAATCTGTTCCCAAAGGCTGGCCAACATATTCAACAGATGCCTCCGTCTAGGGTACTTACCTAAAGAGTGGAAGCGTGCGGAAGTAATTGTCCTCCTTAATCCTGGGAAACCTGAAGCCAATCTAGCATCGTATCGTCCGATTAGCTTGCTGGTAATCCTTTCCAAAATACTTGAAAGAGTATTTTTACGTAGAGTACTGCCATTATTGGAAGAGGCCGGTCTGATCCCTGATCACCAGTTTAGCTTCAGACGCCTCCACGGAACACCTGAGCAATGCCACCGGCTTGTTGAGAGCATACTTGAGGCTTTCGAAAAGAAGAAGTACTGCTGCGCTGTTATGCTGGATGTCAAACAGGCATTTGACAGGGTCTGGCACCCTGTAGTCCTTTTCAAAATTAAATCCCACCTTCCAAGTTCCCACTTCGCCTTCATCAAGTCGTACATAGAGGAAAGAATTCCGAGTGAGATGCGGATCATCAATCAGCACGCCTAGGCCCGCCTTCCAAGCCTCCGCCACAGATCCCCAGGAAGCATGAGCCATCATCCAGAGACAACTGGATACTCTCGATCCATGGCTGAAACGATGGAACATCGTGGTCAACGCTGAGAAATCTTCACAAACAACCTTCGCACTACGCAGGGGAGAATGCCCGTCACACTCAACGGGCAAACCATCCCAACTAATAACACTCCCAAATATCTAGGGATGACACTGGACCGCAGGCTCACATGGCGTCCGCACCTAATCAACAAGCGCAACCAGGCCAACCTACGACTTAAGCAACTGCATTGGCTCCTGGAAAGAAGGTCCAAGCTCAAAGTAAAATTCAAGCTGCTTATTTACAAGGTAGTGCTGAAGCCAATCTGGACATATGGGATACAGTTGTGGGGCACGGCAAGCTGTTCTAACCGCATCAAAATCCAGCGATTTCAGAATATATGCCTGAGAACAGTTTTGAACGCCCATCCCGTACCACGAAAACTCAATAATCAATAATCTCAATAATAATCAATAACCCAAGCACCTGGTCATCAACCTCCTAGACAATAGCCAATCCCAAAGACGACTGAAAAGGAAACACCCGCTTGACCTCCCCAACCAATAGACACCTAAGTCAACCTCATTAGATATACATTCCATGTACCTCCCTTAAGTCAAGGTCTCCCTCAAACCATTTAATGATTGTCCACTCGGATAGATTTTAAATACAAAATAAGAATGTTAAAAAAAAAAACTATACTTGATAAAACAAGTCTTCTTTTGTTCAAATGAATATATTTTTTGGCGATTTTAAATTAAATAACTAAATTGAATAATAAAAAATATATATATAAGTAACAAAAAGTCTCATTGAGTTGTGCTTGCTCATTCTGTACAATCCAATGGAAAATAAAATAAAAATATTGAACAAAAAGTAATATATGTTTCAAAAGGCTCCTCAGTCACAAAAAAATAAAAAGTCATTGGTTAAAATGAAAATAAAAACATTTTAACATTTTAGTTCAGATGATAAAATTAAAGAAAAAAAATAGAAGTTACAGAAAAGTCTCTTGTGGTTGTGCTTGCTCTTTCTGTACAATCCAATTGAAAGGTAAAATAAAAATATTAAACAAAATTGAAAGTAATAATGAATCACAGTCACAAAAAAATAAAAAGAAGTCATTGGTTATAATGAAAATAAAAACATTTTGAACATTTTGGTTCAGATGATAAAATTAAAGAAAAAAAAATATAAGTTACAGGTTGTGCTTGCTCTTTCTGTACAATCCAATGAAAGGTAAAATAAAGTAAATAAATAAAAGTAAATAAATAAAATTAAAGAAAAAAAATAGACGTCACAGAAAAGTCTCGTCCGGTGTGCTTGCTCTTTCTGTACAATCCAATGGAAAGTAAAATAAAAATATTAAACAAAAATGAAAGAAATAATGAATCCGTAAGTAGAGAGCATCTGAACTAAACACCAAATTAACACAATCAAATGAATACAAAAAAATAGTAAAAAAAATAAAAGAAAATAAAAATTAGAAAAGAAGTCGACAACCTGAAGCCTTGAAGGCAACAATAATTATGATTTCGATGACCACCTGCCTCGCTTTATATAGGAAATTCGAAGCCGAGGCCAACTTTGTTGGATTCGATTGGAAAACTCGATAAATTGACAACTCTTTGAAAGCAGCCCTGATTAATTTTCAATTAGCTAAGGCAAATGCATTTTAAAAACCGAATGCCAAATGTAAAACGAAAGATATTAATAAAACTGCGAGGGCCGCAAAAAGACGCAAAGGGGAAAGAAAATTGTGCACTTTGCATTAAAAATTAAAAATTCGCTGTCTAAAAGCTCAACAATTAGCAACAATTTCGCAATGCAAATGCAGAGAAGGCAAACGAGTGAAATTAAAGCAACTTAAATGGAACTTATTAGATTTGTATACTTTTAATTTGCATTCATAACAGACTGGCGCAGCTGAGGAGTTGACTGGGGATCTGCCTTTGTGCGACTAAGGGGCTAAGGATATTCTCGACTTTCGCCAGCAGTTGTGTCCTGTGCCCAAAACAACAAGCAAAGAGAAGGGGTTTGGTGGGGAAGAACCCAGAGCCCACAACCCAGAACCCAGAACCCTTTTCTTGTTTTCCCTCCAGTGGACATGGCGTATTCCTTGGACGCGTTGGACTCGTTGGACTCTTTGGCCGCCACCGCTCCCACACCCCCAACAAATTTCTCCTCCAACTCGGTTGATTTAAATTTTGCCTTTGCTGGAATAAAAGAAAATTAATTTGTGCATATTTCTTGAGCTGCTGGCAGACGAAATACGAGAGGCTTCAGCTGCTTGCTGGACATTTATTAAAAGCCGTAGCCGAAGCCGAAAGGAGTTGCTGGCCCAAAGGCAAGCTGGAAACCTTTCTCTCTTCTGGCCAATCGTAGAAATAATAATAATAACCAAAATAAAAAGGCGAGGAGCAAACCGAAAGGGACCATCAAGTGAAAAGAAATTTAATAAAACGAAAACAATTTGCCAAAATGAAAGAATAATAAGAAGTCGACGAGCCACGAGCTCGAGAAATTTCTCAGAGCGAGAGAGATCCATCCGATATTCTAGTTACAGTTCCCACACGAAAGATATTCATAATTGCATGGACATTAAATCAGCATCCTCCTGCAGGATAATGGCGATGGTAACTCCCCACTATGCTGTATGCGGGAAGGAAACGAGGACAACACACGTGCCGGGGAAGATGACATTCTGCGATATTGATGTACACACAATCGAACTATAGAGGATCGAGGGTAGGAGTGTGTTTCGGCCATAAATCCATTAGTCCATAAATAGTATTGATATGGAATGAAAACAAAAATAAAATAAAATTATTTATACGTTTCGCACGGCGCGACAAGCAGGAAAATTAGTGACAACCGGAGACACGAGACACGAGCTGGCAGGGACTGGGAAGGAAAAATCGCACAGGGGATGGATATTCGATTCGGGAAAGTGAACAAGTTTTCCTCGATTGGCGATGCGCTTCAAATGATTCCAAAGATTTGCACACAAAGCGAACAACTGTATCGAATTACCAATCAGCCAGGACAATGGGAATGTAACTCTAGCCAGAGGGTCAGATCCCATACCCTGCCTGCCGCAGGACACCCCCTGGAGCGAGGGAGAGTGCAAGTTGTGACATCACCTTTGAACCTGTCGTCTAGGAACTATAAACACATTCTAGTTTCGAATCATTCACTCTTTAATTTTCCAAGTGTATCCTTGTATGTCCTGTATATCCTTCCATTCGAATTCATATATAGAGCCATCAAACGCGTTATGAACGCTCTTTACTATCACTTAACTTAACCCCTCCGCCGTCAAACAATTGAATTGAAAGGATCATCAAATGGCGAGTCCCGGTTAGAGGTTAGAGGAACAGCATCCACAGCATCTTGGCCAAATTGCCGACAATTTGGGTTAAGTGTAAAATTTTCTGCAGGCCGAAGAGCAAACACTAAACAGCAAACGGCAAACAGCAAACGTGCAAGTTTTTGACAAATACAAATGTGAATTGCGAACACTAAACGCGTCTCCGAACCCCCAGCCCCAGCCCCAGCCCCTGCCCCAACTCCGACCACTAAGTCCTGTGTCCACAAGATGAAGACATCCCGGATTGACAGCACAAGGAAATCCGTGAGGAGCGACGAGCTGAGGGCAGTGCCGGGCTCATAAAACTCATTGGGGCGTAAAGGATGCGAATGCCTTTTAATAATAAAATGAGAGCAGAACTGCGCCCAGTATTGAAGGACGAAAGTGGACAGGAGCAGGACTCCAGGCCACGGCGGGGTTGCATAAACTAAAACTAAAGCCGCTTGTCTATGCCCAGGCACGTCTTAAATGTTCAAATTATGTAAAATAAAATGTGCGCCGAAACAAAAAAAAAGCAGAGTCCTAGAGAGTCCTAAGAAAAGGCAAGTAAAAAGGATAAATGGGTGGAGCGGGGTGGAGGCTGACGTCAGCTCTGAGTGACAGTGACAAGGAAGGACAGGACAAGGGGGAGCCGAGGCCGGGTCCGAGGGATTTCCAGAAGCACTCGACACTTCCGGCAAGGTGCAAAAAAGCTGGCTAGGATTGACACTTTCTGCCACGGAAGTCCAAGGAGGCACTTGGAAAAATTAAAGGGAAAAAGCATTTTAATAATTCAAACTTTATTAAGAAAATCGTTACTTGTCGTTACCTCTTAGTAGAATAATTTCACATTTATTTATTTTTTTCTCAAAGTGCTTTTCCGCCACTGGCCATTTGCATCTATCCCCGCTCTGGATCCTGCGTGTCCTGGCTGACTAATAACCGTGAGTAAGCAAACAGGTGCAGTCCGCCAGCTTGCTGTGATCAATCTTGCTAAGCTTTTGTTTTCGCCAGGCTTTGTCTCTGGACAAAAGTTGGGTCGCCGGGGAAGCTGGATGGGATGCCCTAGAAGGCCCGGAATGAAGAGATGTCCTGGCCGGGGTCTAGTGACAGGCAAACAACGGCGCGTCCTTTTCTTTTTTATTGTGGGTCTCTGGGCTTGTCTCGGTTTCGTCCTATGATTGATTAGCAATTAATTAGCTACACAAATAACTGTAATTATATGGGAGTGGTGGGATGAGGCGGCCCTCTAATGTCAAGGGTCGCCGGCGGCGGGAATTACTTGCAAAAGTGTTTTTTACCTTTTTTTTTGGCAAAGCGATGCCTCATAGCGATGGCATCGGTTTCTCATTTGCATTTTGTTTCAGCCATTTTTTATGGACCAATGAAACGAATTCGTGGCTCTAACTTTGTCACTTGCCATTGTTTTTTATGAATCCAGGATAATGACACTCCTTGGGAAGGGGATTCGTCACGCAGCTGAGAATGGCCCAGATCTTTGGCTTTCCTCCAGAGTCACCCTCTTCGGAACACGAATTGCAGAGTTAGTTCTAAAAAATCAGAGAAGTACTTTAAAGTTTGCAAAATTTGAAGTACTTCGAATATGATGTAACCCCGAAATTTAATATATTCCGATATGGTTTGTGAAAAGTGCCGAAAATTCTTTTGTTTTAGACGCTGCACTTTGTACCTCCCAGAAATCAGAGGGCCAAGAGCCGGGCCAAGAGCTGTCCTGCCGCTGACAGCCCAACCGCTTTTTGGCCGGCCAACAATGCATGACTGACCCTGTCAATAGCGGCGACCCCGAATCCATTTAGTTGCCCCGCCATACCATATATGAGATATTTAATGCATATGCAATATGGATCTCCAATGGGGCCAAAATTCATGTCATTGTTTCGCCGGACTGGAACTGGAGCTGGAACTGCATTTTCCCTCCATTTTCCGGTTGACATTGAGTGCTCCGACAGGCGACGTGTGCGGAGTCTCCCCATCGTCCGCATCCTTTGCATCCTTTATGGCTGAAAGCTTTTGTCGCTTTGTCGCTGCCGTGCCACTAAACATGTCTCCCATGTGGAGACCCCTGATGCCTGCACTCCTGGCTGCGATCCAAAATATAACTTAAGTTTCTGGTCAAATGAATTTGGCAAAGGTAGCAGCCAGCTCGAGAAATCCGAAGCATACTTTCAGGGGACGTTGCCAGCACTGCCAGAACTCGAATTTATGCAAAAATATTATTTTTGCTTCGCTCTTGTGACAAAACTCGTGGAAAAGTCACCGCAATTGGCAGTTTAAGTGGCTTTTCTTATTTTTTTGTTGAATTGCTGCTGTGGTTGCTGTTTTTGCTTTGTCACCTGTTTTCCTGTTTCTGGCCAAAAACCAGGGAAACTTTTTACGATCTTGTCAACATTTTGAGTTGAGTGCATTTTTACGCCTCGCCCTTGCCGGTGGCTGGGCAGTAAAATCGAAAAGTAATGCAATAAAATTCGCTTTCATTAAAAGCATTAAAATAGGTTTTTGACATGCCATAAAAATTGTTTTCACGTAAACGCACAGTGTGATGGAAAACTGCTGCTGCCACATTTTTTTTCCGAGGGCAAATCTCCGGAGAAGGGACTCGGCGAATGCTTCACGCCACTTCCAAATGGGAATTTTATTGTTCTGGGAGCTGTGGCCGACGCATCGCCATTAGTAGCTACACGGAACTCCGGCTCACCTAGGTGTCATAAAAATCGAGAAGGCGAATCTCCTTTCGGGAATTCCTATTCCATAATGCAGAAATTCTTTTAAAAGCAAGATTCTCCAGAGATTGGCCAGTGTTTCGGTAGAAATCATAATAATTTTCTAGCAAACATAAATTCACAAAAACATTTCAACAGATAACATATCAAATATTCGCATTCATAGCAATTAAGTGCAGACTTTATAGGTGGCACAGCTCCTGCCTCCAGGACACTACGAAAAGGATAGCCTAAAAATTGGAGAAGAAACTAAAAAGCAAGAATATAGATTGGATAGCCTTTAAAGCGCACCTACAATCCTGTTTAACTTTATTGATATTGATATATGTTTAAAAACTCTTCCTTGACCAAGAAAAGGAATCCCTTTTTTCAGTGTCTTCCTTGGTTGATTTTTCCAATATTTGTTGGCCATTTTCAGGCAGGACGAAACTCCTCCAATGCCGAACTCCGATTTTATTTCAACATTATTAACTTCAAATTACGCACACACAACAACTGTCGACGGGACAGTCACAGGACAGTCACAGGACAGCAAGTCAATGTCCGAGCCTTAATTGCAGGGGACAGCGTGTGGCGAAAATATTTTGCTCAATGGATATGCGAATGGCTGCGGAATATAGTAAATATTTTCATGATGTAATAAATGAAATTAATTTCAATAATTGCAGCGATTCGGGCCTGCGAATCGGTTGCCTTTGATTGGGTTCTCTCCGTCTTGGCTTTTATTTAGGCCACTTATTTTATTTTATTTTATCGCGGCCATGGCCAGGCCATGGATGACCATGAAAACTGCTTAATCGGAAGAATGAATATGAATGTTCCAATTGCTTTGGCAGCCGGGGAGGGGATAATAAGCAGAAAACATAAATAAAATCGCAAATGTTTTCCTTTCCGTTGGTTGCTCTTTTCATTTCAGTTTCTATTCTCATATTTTTTTCCTATTTTTTTTTTGCAGCTACAGCAGCATTTTTAATATGGCAAAAATTTGCTGTCATATTCTGGAATCCCCCCTGTTTTGGCTTTTATGGGAGCGCGTATACTCGTATTTCGCATTTATAATGCGAGGGCCATATATTTTCATGAACACTAAATTATTTTGGGCAGAACCAGGCATCAGGATTCCCTTGACAAAACAATCACACGGAAACTAAGTAGCACATAACACACGAAATTCAGGACAAGTTTTTCATATTTTCATATTTTTATTTTTTATATAAAAAATCAAAGAAAATGGATGCGATTTGCAAGTTCTTGAACACTGATATCTGCGGTTTGCTCTGCCAGTTGCTGGCCAGTCTTGGCTGTGGATCTTCCAGTGATAATAAAAAGTTGATTAAGTGTTGCGATAAAAAAAAGAATCAATGCGACAAGAAGAATCACTTCGTGGTGACACGGGCCAGTTACACGATTCGCCACAAGTATCCTGGTCCTTTGATCACCTACGATGGCGAGGCCATGGGGGAGCCTCGCTTGATCCGCTTCTCAGATTTGTGCAGCAGCAAGGTGGCAACGATTTTCAATGATTGCACCATGGAGGTGGCACAATGTGAGGAACAATGCCAAGAGGAGAGTTCGGATGAGGAGAGTTGCCTGCCGGAAGGCTGCCCGCCAGAAAGGTGCGAGGAGGAGTCGTCATCGGAATACGAGAGCTGTCAGGAATACAGCGGGGAGGACTCCTCCAGTTGTTTGATTCAGGACATCAAAAAAGAAATGTGTGAGAAACAGTGCCAAACTTCGACGGGAAAACTTCAGGAATCGGAAACTCAGGAATGTGCTTCCGAGGAAGATTTGGCGAAGGACAGCAAAGAAGTAGCCTCCAAGGTGCAGGAGAACATACTGCTTCTAGTGAAGAGTATTTTCCCGAAGGCCAATTGCACCGCAAAGTGCAGGGCCAAGGGTAAGCAAAAACTTTGCAAAATGGACTCATCCTCCTCCTCGGAGCAGTTGGCCAAGGCGGACCAATGCGCTAGGAGTCTGTACAAGAAGTTCACCTGGCACGTCAAGAACCCAACTGCATGGGAGTGCCTGACACCTGCCCAGAAGCTGCGTTTCCAGTGGAAGGCCATCACGGGCGACGACCTGCAGAACACTCCCTACGACAATTTCCGGATTAGCTTCATCAGGCGCTTCTGCCGGATGAACCCCCGCGCCTCGAGTCGCCGGCTGAGAACCGAGATGAGGACGCACTGGTGCCAGTTGGAACGGTGTCAACGGTTGCCGTTCGTGTTACAGGCCTTACTGTACCACGTGTCCGTGGGCTGCGTCGACCCCCAAGATCACTGTGCTGTTCGTGAACTTTTTAACAGATTGCGATAGGCCGAAGATTTCCCATTTCCATTTCCATCTCCCATTTTCTCGATTTCCCATTTTATACGAACCAGATGTTGTGGCCAATCTATTTTCGTGCGAAAAACTCAAAATCTGCAGCCCCATTTCTTCGGTTTTTCGCTGCTCTTGAACCAGATTCGCTTTTAATAATGGATCCTCTACTTTTTGCCAAGGTCGCTTTTGACATGGCATTGCCACTCGATTAACAATTAACACATCCAGTCGTCAAGGTCTCGCAGAATTGAGACAACACCACCCAAGAGGCATCCCAGCACCCAGTATGGGGCATCCCGAAAAAAGTATGGGGCAGTAGGAGGGAAATCAATTTCCCATGCGCATATATTAGCAATAAAAATTTGTTGTACTCCAAACAGAAACAAATAAAACAAACGAGAGGCAAACTTTTTAAAATGTAATTTCGATGCCCGGCAAATAAATAAAACAGAATTGTGGCAAATCGAAAGTGAGCTAAGGAGCCAGGGAAGGGAAATCCGAGTCCGCATCGGACATTATGCTAATGGAAATCGGAATGCTAAGAATGGTAAGGTCTGCGGCTGGTGTTGGGTTTTTTATTGAAAAGTCAAACAGGGATAGGGGAATGGGGGTGGAAAGCGTTTATGACCGTTGACAACTTTTGGCCAGGACGGCATAAAACGAAATGAAATGGAAAACTAAACCTAAAATGGAAAACTCAAATGGCAAACGATTCGCCACGTTTCACGATTCAAACTCTAATTCAAAAGCAGAGCGCCGCTGTATCGAAGGAGTCGCAATTTATTGTCCTAGATATTGACTTTTATAGTGGTCCAAACCCGCTTTCCCTTTCCTCCTGCGACTCATAATGCAAATCTCTCACGGATTTCGGCGAACGCTCATCTCGAGAATCGGGAAACAATTGGCATTCGAGAATTTCGCATGCCTGCCATTGCCATGGACAACCCTTCCTCCCCAGCATCCTTTCCATCCTTGCCACCCGCCCCCACACCCCTTCCGCTATTCCTTTTTTATAGCCGACTGTTGCAAAGATTTGGTTGTTTTGATATTCGGCAGTTTTATTGCCTCGACCCAAGTTCGCACCTCAATTTGTCTTCGTAAATGTGAAAAATGTGGAAATTAGTTGGCGGTCCAAGCGGTGGCATCCGCCCCTTTTTCCTCCAACCTCCAACCTTCAACCAGTGCCTCCATCTCGTAGTTGGGTTTATGGCCAAACATTTCATCAATCACAGGACATGTCACACCTATCAGGACCGCTGACGCCTGGATCAGATGCAGATCACCCTCTGCCCAACACTTGGAATCCTTTCCCTATCCCGTTCCAGAAGGTCGTGGCGAATCGTAAAAATCGTAAAAAAAAGGAGTGTGAATGCCACGCCTCTTTTCTTTGGATTGAGTGTGAATTTAATGGCGGACTTGAAGCCAGGACTTGAGACAATTGGCCATGGCCCTCATTATCAGATTGAAATTCAAGCATTTGGCATGGAAATTTTTAGCGTGAAGGCTGGTTTTATAAAAAATTTCAAGCGAAAAAACAATTTATGATTATCAAAATATTGAAATTAAATGGGAAGACTTGTGAAACTGCTGCTGCCGATTCAAATTTAAACAAACTGCGAATCATTTTTGGTGCTTGAAGGTGGTGGACAGTTTAGGAAGACTTCCCCGTCGAATTCGATTTTTGGAGCTTGTGGAAGGTCTTGAAAAATTGTGCATGGGATGCTGGTCTCTGCTGTTTCTTCGTTTGGAGTACTCGGACAGTCAGGAGAATGTTCAGAGACGACCATCTTTTTTGGAGTTCCTGGTAGATCTGGAAAGAGCTCTCTTTGGATGTTGAGGACACTTGGCCCTGCTGCCGCTTCTCCGGGTTCATTCGCATTTTTCAATGTGTCCAGCACCTGTTCGCTCATTTTGACCCGAAAGAATGCATTCTGGACGGGCGACATGGCCTTTAACAGCGGCAGAAAGCTGATCAGGTATTTATAGTCGAAATCGTCCAGGTCGACAAAGCCCTGCGCATTGACCACATCCTGGCCAGCTCTGGTGAGTTCCTGAAGGCTCTCTTTGGTATCCTCTGGCTTATCGACCTTCGGCGAAGGTACGGGCGGTTCTTGGTCCGTCTCCATTTCATCCATATCTTCCGTGGAAGTAGCTGGCGACGCACTGGCTTCCTTTTTTACCTCTTCCTGGATTCCACTGCCCGGGGAACCACTCAGAAAGCTCATTTCCTCGACGTGCGGCCACAGGGATGGAGACTGGACCTGCGAGGACATCAAGCTACTTCGACGGGTGATGCGCCTATAACTGCACCGCAAGTTCCTCCATTTATTGCGACATTGCTCCGGGCTCTGCCCAATGGCCGTGGACACCTCCATCCAAAGTTTCTGTATCTCCGCCCGTGAGCGGGAGTAGGGGCTCTTGGGGCTCCAGAGTCCCGGACGCCGCTTCACCTCGGAAATTAGTTTGTGTGTTTCCATGTTAGCGATTCCCCTTGATGTGCTTTCAGAAAACTGAATGATTATATTTAATATCTGACAGCTTTCTAGGCAGTGTGGCCAGGAGCTCTATCAATATTTCTTCCCTTTGCCAGGGTATCGGGTTTTATGCAAAGTCGCAGGACAAACACAAAGATGGACCTTACCAACAGGACCCAATCAACCCCGAGAGCACTGTCCCTTCTCCGGTTTTTGCCATTAACATAATAATAATTATGGACTGGCCATTTGGCCTGGAGACATTCTGCAAATACACCACGATATGTGTGTACTTTTGGGATTCTGCAGTCATAAGCAGAATCCTGCAGACATCCTGCATCCGGATGAATTGATTTGGTTTGAATACTTTCCTCCAAGGGGGTTACTAACTGGAATTGGGAATTGTGAATGTTCCAGCTAATTAACTTCAATCGGAATTGGGGCAAAGTGCCAGGCTCCTGGTTTGCATGTAACTTCCTGGGACTCTTGTCCTTTGTGCATTTTTTCTTTTGCAGCTTTTGAGGCTGCCGTTGGCTCATTAGGGGAGCGAACATAAATTTCGATCAAGGAATAAATTGACAAGCGTGCAGATTTAAGAGCGGTGCTTAAATCGCTTAGAATTCTCCTTGTTTCAGTCGCTGGCAAATCCAATTTCCGAGCAGGACTCGCACGTACACGGACATACTACGTACGAAAGCCTGCTAGCAACACTTTCAGATTTCAGATTTCAGATCAGGATCCAGGAGGACGCAGGACTCGGGACTTGGCCGTTTATGTGAGCAGGTCATGTCGCGGTCATAAATACAACAATGCCTCTGATGCCGCCGCCAAAACTTTCGCGAGTGTCGCGAGCGCCATAAATTTTGTTGGCAAAAACTCACGGATTTATGTTTGGAAAGCGCAGGAGATAGCACTTGATGGTTAAGGGGATTGGGGGAGGCAAAAGGACCACGACCAGAACCAGAACCCGGACGAGATATAATCCACTTTAAAGTTTCCATTCCGCAGCCTCAGATTTCTTGCAGCTTCAGTTTCAGCCGCAGTCATGTGATAGGCGAAGGATATCCGCCAGGATATCTGCCTTGCTTCTGGCAGCCACATGCAATCTTCTCCCCGCGACACGACATCTTATCCAATTTGCATTTAACGCATACACATTTTTTCCTTCGTTTTCCTTGGCCAATTTCAGTGGCCTTTCCCAAATCCCATTTGGAGCGATTTGCATTTAAGGCTGTCCGTGAATTTGAGACGAGCCGGCACACAAAAATTAATAAAAGTGACTAGTCCCGGCATACTCGTGCTCGTAGCCGCCGTTTTCTGGAGCCAGTACTTTCTGGCCGCAAGTAAAAATGTTCAATAAACGTCCAGCCCCAAACCGCAAACGCCTTCAATAGAGTCCAGTCGGTAGAGTCCAGGGGTCCGGGCAGTCAATTTCGGATTTTTCAACGCTTTTCCGACACTCACAGAAGCAGTCCTATTGGCTGCCAAATAGGATATAGAATATGGGATATAGGAGATAGGACATAGGATATAGGAGCGGCAGCTGACTTTGACAGGACCGCCCGCTGGCAGTTAGTTACTCCTAGTTTGCGGTTCCGTTGCTCCAAAATATTGGCGGTGCCCGGAATGGGTCCAATTAAAAAACAGGAAAGCGACATGTGGGCGAAGACATTTTTTAATCTCGACTAGAAGGTACTCTGCTTGTAAGTGAATTTAAACATTTCAGAAAAATATATATAAAGAAATTTATTTTATTAATAATGTTTATAATGTTTATAAGAAAATTGGAACATAACAGAAGAATTTGAATTTTTAAAACATACAAGTATATTGATAATTTTTATTCCAACACGATTTGGGTGTCAAATTTTTTATAACATAGGGATAGGGAATAATTTCTAAAAACTTAATATGAAACTCGCCAACTTTCAATTTTAATTTTAGAACTCTTAAGTATACTTTTATAATAAAAGACATTTTTTATTTCATATTTAATTTATTTCTCTTTTTAAAGCCATCTTTTGCCAACCCACTTTTTAAAAGCCTTTCAAAATACCCCTTAAATTGCCTTTTAAATATAGACGAGTTAAAGGGGATCTTGGCCAGAATTTGAGTGGGCGTGGCACCCATGCACTGTGCGAAAACGTTTCCTAAGAGAGCAGCAGGGCAGCTGGTCGTGTCGAAAGGCAAAGTAGGTGGGTGGGTAGGGAATGCCATCGGGTTTGGGTGGTTTGGGACGATATAGAATCGCATCTGAGGGGACCTGTCCTGCCGCGGCAAACTATTAATTAGGTTGTTAATTTTGCATTTGGCGAGCGTCGCTGGCTTTTCCCGTGAAAATCGCAGCGGAGCACAGGCGACGAAATGGAAAATGGAAAATGGGAAACACACGTGGCATGTGGCACGATGATAAATCTCCGCATTTGTGCAACACCAAATGCGAACACATGTCGCAGCTTGGCCGCACTTCCCGTGTCTTAGTACGCCCACCCCCACCACCTCCCGCGGATGCACCTGTCTCAATTAAGCGTGCAAATCGCATGCCTGTCAGAATAAAATGTTTGGCGTGTAAAAATATGTTGGCAGCCCGCGGAGATCTAAGACGATCATAAAGATGCACGGAACACGGCTAGGAAAAATAATTTGCGAAGGTTGTCCGGAAGGGGATGGGCGAGGGAGACACCCGGGCGCTGTTGCTTGCAACGCTGCTTTGATCGTGCCCCAGGTTAATTATTTGTTCGGCATTTGCAACTTGTTCCCGTGTCGCGGCATGCACCTCAAAAAAATGTTTATGCCTGTGAAAATATGTAAAAATATGTGATAATTGAGTGAGACGATGGGGTGGGCGGGTTTCGACGAAAAGAAACATTTTTTATCCAAATTCGAGTTATTTTTCATGCCTAATAAAACAGGAAAATGGAAATTAGTTGGGAGTGTTAAAGATAATCAATTGAAGATGAAATTCATTTGAAAATTTTCAAAAATGGGGTCAAATTTTAGATGGTCAGATTTGTGTTGGTAGTACTCGAAGACCAAAGATGGAAAGGTTATACCTTCTTTCGCCAACGGATAAGTGAGTATCAACGGCACTTAAACCAAAAATAAATAGTAAAAACACCTTGATTTAAAATTTTCAACTCTATACCAAAACTAAATATGCTACCAACCCAATTTGGTATCAATTCCATTACGACATCTGCCCGTTTAGACTCGAAAATAAATTCAAATTGAAAGCTGTGTCGGTTGAATTTTCGTTGACAGTGTTGATGTTTTGATGTATTTCATTTGGTCCGAACCGAACTGTCTGATTGAGCAACAGAGATGGTCTGGAGCTGGTATTGGCCATGGGATGGATGCCTTGAATCTAATTGATTTTTTGCTAAATAATTCCGTCGAAATGCGGCATCAACGCCTCGTTAATTAGAGGATGCTGGATGCGGGATGCCAAGTGGAGCTGAACCTAAAGAGCCGTGACAGTCTGCCGGGCAATTGACGTTTTGATAAATTCAGGGTGTGGAGTATGGAAGTACACATGTTCCGTTCCCGGCCTCCCGGATACCCGAACTCCTTAAATCAGATAGACGCAGTGCAAAACTTAATGATCTGTGCCTAAATAGAAAGCAGGGGAAAGGGGCTGCTCTGGAGTCAGATATGACAAGTAAAAAAGAATTTATGGCACTAAACAACATCAACAAAGGCTCTGTCCGGGAGAAACTAACCATCCCTCGGCTGAGGGGGGAGTTTATCAGCCCGTCGAGGAGAAATTCGCACAAATCACGCAAAAATGTTGCACACTTAACGTGAGGCACTCGTTAAGGGTGAAATTGGTGGAAGTCGGTTCGGGTGACAAGGGTGAGCCCAGGAACTGATAAGGACTTGCAGCTTAATGCAGCCATTCCAGTCTCATCTACAAATGCTGCCAAACTTTGCCACAATTTCCGATTTCCATTCGACCCAGGACGAGGCATAGGACGAGGCCATAGGACAAAGGACACTGGACTGGCCAAGTGGCAGCATTTCGATTGCCTGCCCCCCGAAAAAATATATAAAACCTACAACATTGAAATTGAAAAGTCATAAATTTTGAAGCGGCATTTAGAAACGGACTGGCACGGAAATGCGCACCATGCGTGACCAATTATTGAAATACGACTTTAATTGAATTTCAATAAAATGTTGAGCATTTTTGCATTCGGTAGCGGAACAGGAAGAGGCCCCCAGGAATCAGAATAGGAATCAGGACCAGAACCGATTCGTACCGGCTTCATGTTTATTTATGGCTACAAATGGTAAATTGTTAAAACTGTGGCAATTGTTTTATTCCGCGCTTTGTTACATTATTTGCCGGAGCATTTGGCATCCCGGAATGCATTTCTCATAGATAGTCCCAGTCACAGGTCCGTTGTTTGGGGGCAATTTGTTTAGAATATTGGAAGAGTCCTAAAATACTGACCATGTGTGGATGTTCCAACCTGATGTCCCCGAATCCATCTGATTTATGGCCAACGGGTTGTGTCAATAGTTCGCGGTTGATTTATGATTCGCCCTCGGCAAGGTAGCGCTTACTGGCTGGGAAAAGGGAAATTATGAAAATTATTGTCAAACTGAGTGGAAGACCCTTCGGTCTACGACTGCCATTCGACTGCAAAATGTCAATGGGCCCACCCGCAGAGCATTTATTTCAATGATGATTTCTCTACGGTTACACAAAGAAAATTAAACATTCGGGGGCATTTCGAAAGGTTTTTGTATTTTGAAATAAAACACAAAGGAAATAAGCTACTGAAACGTATTTTTGCCAAGTGCATGGACAAATCAAGGGATTACAAGCTACAAATCTAACAAAATACATGATTCAAATGGGGAAAGGGGCAATGAGGAGGTGGAGGTGGAGGTGGTTGATTGAAGGTGGAAAGCCTTTGGTTTGGTTGGGTTTTTGGGGTGGAATCGAGTGGAAAACCCAGTGGAAATGCCATTCGATTGGCAAGGGTTCATCGTCGTCCGGCGTCGGGTGTCGGGTGTCGGGCGTCGATTTGCCAGGATTTCAGTATGTCGGCAGGATGGAGTAGCATTTGACATCGGCGCATGACAAAAGTCACAGGGCCTGCGGATTAGTTACACCTTCTGAATCCGAGC
Source organism: Drosophila merina (assembly GCA_035047645.1). Lineage (NCBI taxonomy): Eukaryota > Metazoa > Arthropoda > Insecta > Diptera > Drosophilidae > Drosophila > Drosophila merina. The sequence continues at coordinate 28,097,369 of JAWNPH010000002.1, forward strand.
ACACGTCGAAAGGACGAACGTCTCTGAGCTGAGGTGGTGAGGAGCTAAAATGCTACATTGTTGCTGCCCGGTGAACTGTGATCTGAATTGAATAGAACCAAGTACGGTTCGCGTATTTTTCCGGGCAGCGAGTGGAAAGCGTGCCTTGATTTATTCCCGATTGTCCGGAGATTAGCGCTAATGGCTGAGGCCAGTCCGCCGGCAGCTGCTTCACCGCCAGGGTCTGGGCAGGGTTAGGGTTAGGGGGTTGCTTGGCTGGATATTATTTGGAAACCGAAACAGAAACAGAAACTGAAACCTTTCAGCATAATTGAATTTAGCCATAGTCCCGTCCCGGGACATTCACCTACTTAAGCCCAAAAAATTGCCTCTGATAACTAAGCCAAATATTTGGCAGCCAGCAAGCCAAAGACAAATGCCATGTGTGTCAACAGTTCATCGAGGCGTCAATTACTTTGCATAACATTGCTGGCAGGACTCGCAGGAGTGGGAGGGCGACTGCCAGTAAGAGTCCTCCAAGACAACAAATGAATTTTAAGTGTGGCCGAAAGAAACGGGCCAGAAACGTGTGCGTACGTCTTAATCTGCTCTTGGCCCGCTTAAGCAAACGCATCCAAAATAGAGAAGAGCACATATTATATAGGCCTTGCCACCAGATATTATCCGATTATTTATGGCCGTCGTTAACATATCTTAGCCAACTGGAGTTTATCTGGCGGCAGCTAAAGGACAGGGCACTGAGCAAAATTTAGATCCCATACAAAAAAAGTCTTAGCTCTATAAAATCTATTTTCTCTTGCTATTTTCCACAGTGTAATCTACAAAATGAGCTCGGATTTCGACATACTAAGTGAATTTGTTTAGTTTTTGCACGAATCCCCCGATCCAGTGCAAGTGAAAGTTTCTTATATGTGTCTTTTGCTAAGTACGTGACGATTTGTTTTATTTTAAGCGAATTAAAAGCCATTTGAATGGGTGCCGCCTAGCTGGAAAATAATTTGTGGCCAGATGAGTCAGACTTCCACTTTCATTGAATCTATTTTATTTACCCAAACCCTGTGACACCCACACAGTCCGAAGAACCAGCCAACCAACCAACAAAAAAACCCTTTGGCAGCCAATCAATAATGAAGTCCTCCTCAGGATAAATGCCAGGACATTAGGTCAGACCGAAGCATATTTAGAAACCCATTTTCACATGCAGGGACACAAACCCAGACTAAGGCCAATCTGAATGCCAGCCCGTCCAAGCTGAAAGATAATGATTAATTGTCAATTTAGGTGGGCCATTGTCCAGGAGAATTTGAAGGACCAAAATGGCCAATAAACGGTTCGTCCGACAGTTACCTTAAAAGCATGCAACAACTCGAATATCCGGCCTAAGCCCGCAACTATCCCATCCCGTCCCACACAATCTGGCTCACATGTCCATCAACATGAAGATGCGGTTGCCCCGAGAGAGAGTTCCTTCCAACTCGGCTGACTGGCCTGACATGTGGAAATAAATGTACTAGAAAATTACCAACTTATGTAATCTTGGCTGGCATCATTTATCAAGCGGACGTTTTGCAATTTTTCTTACTTTTGCGGCCAGGATGAAACCAGGAAGCCAGAAAGCCAGGACCAGGAGCCCGGACCAGAATCCGGCCAGGACATGTCGTGAAGTCGAGAAGGCCCACATGTGCCTGGATTCAGTCACAGTCACAGTCACAGGAAATTGTCATTTCTCAGTGAGACAAGATGGGGCCGGGGGCTGGCAAATTTGTCATACCTTGGAGAAGGCTCTTCTTGGCTAATTGAAAGTAGTGGTCCTTGGTCCTTGGTTCTGGCATCACGAAACGAATTGAAATTAAGCTGCCAATATTACCTGGAGGCCAGAGAGATCATTCAGACTTATCGGCTTTGAGTCGGTTGTCACTGATTCTTTGCTATCTAGTTTAAGGTGATGAAATTCCAAATTCGAAGTACATTGATATCCATTGAGTGCCCAGTTGCTGACCCAGATTCCAGATTCCGATCCAGGAGCTCTCGACGACGACGACTCCTTTACAGGCGAACTGGCTCGCCTTGGCGCTGTAAGATGCACGTTTGGCCGGAGCGCGGATTGCTGTTATGAGCCAGCACCAGGTTGCGTCGTCCTACTTCAACGTCAAGGACGACTACAACACCACCCTCGACATGATGAGTCGGGAGTTCGAAGAGCGCTGGAACCACCAGACCCAATCGCCTCACTCGAATTTGGAGAACTATACCCAGCGAGCAGTGCTTGGAAACGGCAGCTTCGGCACTGTGGTGGGATATCCTTAATGGATGTTTAGAGAAATCATGAAAAAACATTGGCATGCTGTAGCAGAGTTTTGTGATAGCTTTTGTGATAGCTTTCCCAATCATCCAATCATCCAATCATCCTGTAGTTGCTTAAAGTTGCCCACTTATGACGTCTCTTTTTCAGCTCTTGGTCAAGGAGAAGATGGGAAAGAACTACTATGCCGCCAAGATGATGAGCAAGGAGGATCTGGTGCGGCTCAAGCAGGTGGCCCACGTTCACAACGAGAAGCACGTGCTGAACGCGGCCCGATTCCCGTTTCTCATCTATTTGGTCGACTCGACGAAGGACTTTGACTACCTCTACTTGATCCTGCCATTGATCAACGGCGGCGAGCTCTTCAGCTACCATCGCAGGTGAGTCTGCCTCCCGCGCATTGTATTCCATATGAGCCATATGAGCATCAGATACACAGGATGCGGAAATTTAATGAGAAGCAGGCCAGGTTCTACGCCTGCCAGGTGGTGCTGGCTCTCGAGTATATGCACAGGATGCATCTTATGTACCGGGACCTCAAGCCGGAGAACATCCTGTTGGACATACACGGCTACATCAAGATAACCGACTTTGGGTTTACCAAGGTAGGAGCAAGCTTTGAAATATTTTCAAATAAAAATTAAATCCAACAGCGCGTGGACGGCCGCACTTCAACTCTGTGTGGTACTCCGGAATATCTGGCTCCGGAAATCGTGCAGCTCCGGCCGTACAATAAGTCTGTGGACTGGTGGGCCTTCGGCATCCTGGTCTATGAGTTAGTAGCTGGTCGGTCTCCCTTTGCCATCCACAACCGCGACATGATCCTGATGTACTCAAAGATCTGCATGGGCGAGTACAAAATCCCGAGCTACTTCACCCAAAATCTGAAGTGCCTGGTAGAGAGCTTAATGCAGGTGGAGACTTCGAAACGGTGAGTGGGTTGGATAAATATTATTTTTTAAGAACAAATATAACTTCTTATTAGTTTAGGAAATGCGAACGATGGCTCGGCGGATGTGAAGAACCATGCCTGGTTTCAGGGCGTCGATTGGTATGGCATTCTCAACCAGGAGATTCCGGCTCCCTACGTGCCTACAGTAACCGGCGCCGAGGACCTGTCCAATTTCGAGAACTTCGAGTTAAAGGACAAGCTCAAGTCGCGAATAAATCGGCATCCCGACTTATTTGCGAACTTTTAAATGTTAATATGATCGGTTTGTTGGCTTCTTTTGGGTGATATTGGTGTGAAAAAATGTGTTTAAAGTGCACGTATCTTGTTTTAACTGTAAAACCGTAATTTCTGGGTATTGTAAAAAAAATGTTTTGTATATAGAAAACTATAAATATATAACTTCATGTAAATATATCTGAAAATAGAAGTAACTAAATCTTGTACATTTTTTATTCCTTTTGAAGGAGACTCAAAGGTGTGGAATTTTGGCTTGACAAGGGTGTCCCACCTACAATGTCCCCACCTAATTATTGTTTAAAATATTTATCATATATATTGTATCTTAGCAAAGAAAGAATTATTTAATCATACACCCTTTGCGATTTAAATCAGAGAAACAGATCTCTTTTTAATTATGTCCTGGAGCTGATGAAGAGGACGAAAAAATTCGAAATTCCGGTAGAGTGATTTGCAAAGTTAATCAAAAATACAGACAGTTCCCGCAGAACACGCAGAGAAAGGGTCGCGATGGGTCCGCACCCGGAACCGGCGCAGATGCACTTCAGTCCCAAGGTGGACTACATCCTGATTTTGGACAAGTTGCGCGATGAATTCAATAAGAAGTTCGCCACAAACACACCGTCGCCCTCGACGGGCTTGGACGACTATGACGTCAAGTCGACCCTGGGCTCTGGGTCCTTTGGGAAGGTACAGTTGGTGCGGGAAAGGGAAACGGGTTCTTACTATGCCTCCAAGCAACTCAGTAAGGATCAGATCGTGAAGACCAAGCAGGTGGCTCATGTGATGAGCGAGAAGAATGTCCTGCGCTCCATGATGTTCCCCAACACGGTCAATCTTGTGGCCTCCTACAAGGACAACGACAGTCTGTACCTCGTCCTGCCGCTAATTGGCGGCGGCGAGCTATTCAGTTACCATCGAAAGTGAGTCTTGGTAGAGGGACCTGTATCTAGCTCCTGTCTATATCTATTTGCGTTTTGCGTTTTTCAGGGTTCGTAAGTTCACCGAAAAGCAGGCTCGTTTTTACGCAGCCCAAGTGTTTTTGGCTCTGGAATATCTCCACCACTGCAGTCTTCTATATCGGGACCTGAAACCCGAAAATATAATGATGGACAAAAACGGTTACCTAAAGGTCACCGATTTCGGGTTTGCAAAGGTATGGCCCAGGTCTTCTCTTATCTTATCAAATATTTTATACATTTTTGGTTTTCCCTGAAAGAAAGTGGAAACAAGAACCATGACGTTATGTGGCACGCCGGAATACTTGCCCCCGGAGATCATACAATCGAAGCCCTATGGAACCAGCGTGGATTGGTGGGCCTTTGGAGTCTTGGTCTTTGAATTTGTGGCAGGGCACTCCCCATTTTCCGCCCACAACCGTGATGTGATGAGCATGTACAACAAAATCGTTGAAGGGGACTACAAAATGCCCAGCTACTTCAGTGGAGCCCTCCGACATCTGGTGGATCACTTGCTGCAAGTGGATCTCTCCAAGCGGTAAGATAGATTGCTTACAGACTCGGTGTCTTAATTGTTAAGAATCTGTTTCAAAGCTATGGAAATCTCATTAACGGCAACCGCGACATCAAGGAACATGAGTGGTTCAAGGAAGTGGAGTGGATTCCGCTGCTGAATCAAACCGTGAATGCTCCCTATGTGCCAAACATCAGCAATCCGGAGGATATATCCAATTTCGACAAGGTATCCGACAAGCCGCGACCCAAGGCCAAGACAATGCGCCACGAAGAAGCCTTTCAGGACTTTTGACTTAGAGTGACCCTGTGATAGTGACACACCATTTGATTTGTATATATTTTCGGCATTGTAGAAACAAGTACTCCACTCTAGTTTCTCGTTTCTTTGATTTCTTTGGGGTAACCGAACCAAATGATGTGGCACACATGTGCCCTGCCCTGATTGGGGGTGGGAGGAATTTTTCCGATTTCTTTTTCTGGGAAAACAGCTGGCTTTGTGATTTCCCACACTTGTTGAGCTATTTCTTAGCCAGCACCAGTAGTCCCACTTTTCAATTCGAAAAACTTGACTTGTAATTAGACTTGAGGCAGCGCCATAAATCTTCAGCGTTTGTCGTTTGATGCAATGGTGGATGGATGGATTTATGGCCACTTTGTTTGTTTTTCCACGCGTGGGCGTGGGGCCTTCCATCCTAGTCATCCTATCGAAAGTTTTGCACAAAATTATGTTAAACAATATTTAAACGAGCTCGCTTTCTGGGCCGGCCGAGGCCATAAATCTTTTATACCTTTTTCTGCTCTTCTGCATATCGGGGAACATTGATTTATATGCAGAGACTTCATAAAAATAGAGCAATGGCCAGACAGCAGAAAAACCAGACGCCAGTCCTGTGTCCAAGGTCCAAGCAGCGATACCTTTCGGGGGATCCTTTGTCCTGCGTTCTGTCCTCCGATGAAGAAAAAAAGTTATGATTATCATAATTTTTGTTACGTGAGTTTTCATGTGGAAAAGATGAAACATCATCGCAGTCTGCGTCTGGGTAGGGGTTTTCCTTGGGCACTTTGGTTTCAGTTTAGGTTTTGGTTTCGGTTTGGCTCTCGGGCTGTCGGGCTCTTGGGGTGGAAGCCGTAGTCGTCATCGCTGTAATCATGGCACGCATTTACTCCTGTTTTTACCTCTGCTTTTTGGCGCCCGCCAGGCCGGCGCCGCTCTCAGCTCCAGACTGGATTGCCACCTTCCCCCATTCGAGTTACAGACTTTCGCATTTTCTCGGTGTTGTGTTTTGCTTTTCTTGGCGGCGAGGAGGGCCAAGGCTCGCACTTCCTGGCCAGACTGCGAATCAGACACAGATACATAAACAGGACACGCTCTTAGGTCCTCGCCGTAAGTAAGACATCATGCATTCTAATGAGAATTTTAATTGCAGCCCATTGACCACTTGAAGAGTCCTGTCAGCTTTCGTTCCGGCGCAGCTCGAAGGACACGTGGCGGATGCGCCTCACGCTTGACTGGCTTGTGAATCGACAGAAACAGTATCGGAGTCCTGTTTAGAGAGCCCAACCCTCTCCTCTTAACCCAATGACAAATTTTTCGCATCACGGCAAAGGAAATTAGCGATGCCCGATGCCCGCCACCAGATATATTTCACATTACGGACGGACAATTGAATCCCGGGGGTTGCTGCCACCGGTCCACCGATTGCTCATCTGTAAGCGAATTAATTGTTGTTTTGATTGCTTGCCTGGGAAGTTGGCCACTGTTGTTGGTCTTTTGGGAAAATGAATTGAGCATGTTTATTGCATGGGATCGGTGAAAATTCGTTACGAAACTTATGAGTCTAAATTTGCAGTCGGCCTAGGACTGCTCTAGCTCCACCTCGATGGAGACTGACGGGAGATCCTCCTTGAACTCGGGTGTGTAGACCTTGCCGGAGGCCAGCACAAACTGCTCCTCGCAGTCGACCACGAAGTAGGCGAACGGACGGTTAACCTCGAAGCGCTCTACGCCAGGCTCGGGCTCCGGTTCCGGGACGGGAAGCACTGTGGACTCTACACTGGGGGTCCTGGCCTGCATGGTGGCTGCGGAAAGGGCGTTGGTGCTGCTGCCGCCCTCGTCCACGCGCACATTGACGAACTGGACAATCTCGTCGACATGGACATCCGGGTCCTCGGACAGCAGTCCAAGCTGGGCCTCCGTGCGGGAGAAGAGCTTCTTCAGTCCCATTTGCTTCAGCATGGCCTCGGAGCGAGAAGTCTCCTCCACCTGGAACTTGGGAAGCGAAATGTGCAGCTCCTTCAGCTGGAAGGACTTCTTGGCCTGCTCGAAGTCACTGGTCTCCAGCTGGGCAATCACTTCGCTCAGTCCTTCGGTTTCATCGGGCAGGACAATGCACAGGGAATAGCGAGCCGTCTCGTAGGGCAGGCTCAGGACTCTAGCCTTGAGTTTGGGTAGCTCGGCCACCTGGAACTTTCCACGGGCGTGCATCATCGGTGCCTTCATGGCGTCCTCGTTGGTCATGAAGAAGAACTCATCGCTGCCATCTCGCAGCTGGTAGAAGGGAGTGGCCCAGCTGCCGCGATAGTAGAGTCCATTGAAGAGCAGCATCTTGGACTTGGATCCCGTCGAGCGTCCAGTGATCGAGTTGGCACTGAGGGCGGAAGTAATATCGTCCTGGCGGAACAGGCTGCGGGCTCCATAGGCCTGGAAATTGGTAGGATAATTATTTTGATTTATTTATACTTCTTTTAAAGAAGTAATTATTGAAAAACATAAAAGATCCAAAGATTTTATGCAAAGAAATACTCACCCTACTGACCGATGCCAAATGGGATTCCAAAGCGATCATGATCTCGTCGGCGCCATCCTTGGCCACCGTCTTGACGGCATTCTCCAGTTTCTCGAGAGGAAGACGCACCTTCTCGGGTTCACCGGCGGTCACGGCAGCGCCGCTGGCCACAGGGACGAGCTTGGCCACCTTCTCCTCCTCCTGGACCGTCTCGTTCTCCTCGAGGTTCTTAATCTGGCTCTCCCCGGGGCCGTTTTCCTGGTCGCTGCGCTTGTTCTGCTGCTTCTCCGATGGGTTTTCCTCTGCTGTCATGTCTGGTTTTTCCTGTTTTTCCGCAGCGACGGCAGCCGCGGTGATTGTCTCTGGTTCTGATTGAGATTCTAGCGCGGACTCGGTGGTGGCGGCAGCCTGCTCTTTTTGGAGTTGATCGGCCTCAGCCTGGGCAACTGGTTTTTCCACATACTGCTTGTCGTCCACCTCGCGGTCGAACTTGGAAGCCTCCTTGTCGATGATTTCCTGGCCGTAGGAGTCTGGAACCGCCGGGGCATCGTCCTCATCGTCCAGCTTGATCCTCTTCAGGGTCTCGAATCCAATCACATCCTTGCTGTTGCTGGGCTCGGTGTTGCTCCCCTCGGCCAAGTCCTCCAGCTGCAGCGAAGTGTTGGGCTCATTCCAGTCGTACTCCTGGCGACTGATGTCCTTCACCTCCACGAAGTAGTTCTTGTGGAGGACATCCTTGAACTCTTCCCGGGCACTGTTGTTCCGGTAGATGTACAACCAGGTCTGGAAGGACGGCAAGGCCACGGCGGCATCGCGGTTCTGGTAGCTTCCAAGGATGCGCTGGTAAATGTTTCTCAGCTGAGTCCTGTCCTTGGGGTAGCCAAAGACCTGCTGGAACTCCTCGAAGGTGTCTCCCTCGGCAGCCTCGGCCAAGACGGCCAAGATGGAGGCCACGCCCAGGGGCGAGTGGACCTGGTTCGAGTCAATGTCCTTATTGAACTTTAGCAGCTGCAGGGCAATCAGCTGGGAGGTGCGACCCGCAAAGGAGTCCCCTCCCTGGGCGGGCAGGCCCTGGGCCAAGGCGGCCAGGAAGGTAACAAAAACCGCACAGAGAACCGCTTTCATGATCGTTTGGAGCGCGAATGAAGCTCAAGAAAGTTGGCCAAAGACTTTTTATGAAAGGCCGGCCCAAAGAACCGCCAACCAGCAGCGAGAACGAAGCTCAAACTGGTTACTGAATCCGATGGAAGTCTGGAAGGTGGTCGGGGGCTTCTTAATAATTTCAAACAAATCGATCGCCGATCACCGATCGCCGATCGCTGGACAAAGAAAGTCAGCGCCGCTCCAACGAAAGTGGAAGTGGCGTGGGCCGCTCGAGAGCTGGAGCTCAATTTTCAAACAAATGGGTCAAGCAAACAATCAATATGTAAATGCTACACAAACCAGCGCAAACAAAAGTTCAAAGTCATTGAAATGTTAGAGAGCCAACAGGTTTCCAGCCCAACTACCCAACTACCCAACTCCAACTATCCACAAACGTGATTGACATTTGATTTTTCTGGCCGTTTAATTGCATTTTCTTGTCATTTCTGTAGACACACAGTTTTCAGTGTGGCAATAGTTTCGGTTTCCCCGAATTTCGGTTTAATAGTTTGGTAACTAGCTCTTAGAGCTTAGAGCATTTGAGGTAAATTTGGCAATCTCTGGCTCTACTACCTGACCACGCTTAACCCAGTTTCCAGGTTCCGATCGAGTGGAACCACGCAGAAGAAGAACAAGTCCTATCCCCGGCCAAATTCAAGAAACTGGCCAAAACAGTTTCAACACACTTCGAGGCCACTGAACTTGGCCATAACCGTTTGTTGCTATTGCTGCTGCTTTTGATTACCAAATACGCTCGGCGGGCGAAAGCGGCCAGAATCGATGATGGAAAAAACTGACGAAAAAGAGTTGGTTTTATTAAAAAAGGAGGAATTTGGGATCTTTTTGATACTTCAAGCAAAAGAAAGTGTCATCCAGAGGGAGAGGAATTTTAGCATGTAAAGTCTTGAAATAATTTTAATAAATATTTTATTTTTTCCCCAAGTGTAGCTGCAAGTACCAGGTGTGACGCAGAATCTTGCTAATAAAAAAAGCTAAATTTAAACGCGACTCAGAAACAGCCACATCTTTTTGGAGGCTTGTAAACGAGTTTTCCGTTTAAACAAGTTAACCACAAAAGTTGCACAATTGCATTTGACAAAGAGAGGGTTCTGGAAAAGAGGAGGTAGTTCTGGAAAAGGGTGGTATCTGCCACAACGAGATTCGTAAGAAACCAGTTAAGAATATTACTGAGACGCTTATGTAATTTATTCGACAAGTTCCGCATTTTTGTTCTTGATACTCTCGATACCCGAAGGAGAAAAGGTTACTGAACTGTTTGATTAATCAGAGGTGATAAATAAATTAATTAGCACTTAAAAAGCAAAACGAAACCGTTAAATGTAACTCAAAGGTATTTTTATTTTAAATTTGTTGAGAGCTACAAAAAGTTTTTCATCCTATTATGACTACTTTATTATAACTATATTTTAAGTTAAATAAAAGTGTATAACATTTTCGACTTTCCTCGAACGGAAACATTTTTTAGACGTTGTCACCTTGGGCCTGATGTTATATTTTGAAACAAATACGATTATTTTATGCGTATTTTTGTTCAGCTTTCTGTCCATAAATTTCAATGCCCAAAACCATAAATTAGTGCCTCGAAAAGTGGTGAGTGCTTGGAACTGGGACCCTGACTTTAACTTCGACTTGGTCTTCTTACAAGTATCATCCCCACAAAAGGGTCGAGCCGGGTTAGGTGAATTAGAAGTTATTATGCCAAAATGGCAAACTAGCAAATGTCGCATAAATTAGAAAAGGAATCCGGCAGGACACCTTCTACGGACTTCTTTGGGCCGGGATAGTTGTAAGACGAGGCTCGAACAGCACCGCGGGGAGACATTAAGAGTCCAAAAAATAAGAAGTATCCTTGGACAGTAGTTTCAGGCTGAATAGTTGGCCTTCCGAATGGCTCTTTATAGACGGCGTGACTAATTGTTTGATTTATGTAAATGTCCTGGAAAACTTGTTTCCCTTTCGCCGAGTAATTAGGAAAAGCTCTTAAAGCTCAACGTTTGGTTCGGCTTTAAGGAATCCTTTCGGGCACTTCATCCTCACTATTTGTCAGGAGGTGAGCTGTCATCTGTCAGCTGTCACAGAGCACGCAATACATCATAAGTCAAAAGGTGAGCTCCTGTGGCTCAATCACTTGCCCCGGGACTTGCAAAATAATTAAACTTCTGTTTATTCTCTCGCCCCCCTCTCCACTCCTTTGTCTCGCAGGACTCGCCGAGAACTTCTTAATTATGTTTGATAAACTAACATAGGCTTGCGCTGCCGCCGAAGCAGCCGCTGTCCAGGATCATCCCCTCGCCAAACTCACACATGACACGTTGACATTTTGCACTCGACAGGACCCCAAGATGAGTCCTCTGCCTGTTTACCCAACGGCCATGTGCTTGACATAATTACGGAACAAAAGGTTCAGGGGAGTCTCTGCTACGTTCATGCGAAGGAGCTTTTATGAAGAGGCCAAAAAGTGTGGGGATTCATGAACTCTTTACTACAAACTCTTTAAAAATAGAATATGAAATCCGCATGAAAGAATTAGACAAATTACAAAAATAAATGTTTAAAATTACAACTTTAATAAAAAAAGCGGAAACGAAAAAATCTTTTGAAGAAATGAAGAAGTGAACGATATTTGGCATGAAGCTGCTTCATATTCATTAGTATGACCAGGATTACTTCTGCAAGAAATAGTATGACCCAACCAAAAAAAAATTCTAGATCTCTGGGATCTCCGTAGAATATCATTTTATGAGCTCGTAAGCTTCACAAAAACAGGAACGTCTTTGATAAGATACATTAATAAACTCTTGAAATCCCTGGCATAAACGTAGTAGTAGTGAAAGCTCTTTGAATGTATAAGGACAAATGCATAGTTTTTATTTAGGATATTAAAAAGTTAAGTCTAAATTTTAGAATCTAAAGAAGTTCACGGAATTCATCCGCTTCATTTGCTCCATTTAATTTGGTAGCTAAAAATACTGGGGACTCGATTTGGTCACGTTTTAAACTCGAGTCTCGAGACTTGAAATCTGCAGGCAGGAGTGGTGCCTGGGATGCCAGTCACCTCAAACAAGTTGTTTCGGCTGCGATCCTGGATTTGGCGAGTCCTGGGCTGTGCCGGCTCCGGGCAATCCCACTCGTAATTGATTTATGACATCAAAGACATATTTTTCGCAATGTTGCGTGGCCTACGTGCGTGACAGTTGGCAGTTGGCAGCTGGAGAGTCCTGGCTTCTGGTCCTGGCTCTGATTTCTGGTGCTGCTCCTGGTCGAGACCATCGCCATCTTGTTGATAATTTTGACTTATGGCTGGTGGCTGTCCAGGATTTGTCGCATAACTCTGGGTGTCCAAACACAGGCCAGGGATTCCTTTCGGAATTCGTTATCTGCAACTTGAAGTGTAGGTTTGTTTCAAGAATGGCAATCGGTGGGAAACTTTTTCTATTAGGCGCAATTATTTCAAGGTATTATTGCTTTTAATTAATTCAATTAAACGCTTCATAAATTTTTACTTTTTGATTTCGTTTGCCCGGGGCAGGGGCAGTCTTTGCTTTTCGGGGTTTCCTTTAATGGAAAAACTTTGCCCACAGATTTCCAGCAGCACGAAAACGAAAAGGGTTTAATTAACGGCAAGGGTGGGTGGTTTTGTTTTGGATTTTGGATGGAATTCGCTACTTTGGCCAAGATCTCGGATCGGTTTATTAAGGGATTCCCGTGGCTTGGCGGCTCGTCGTAAAATTTGATTTCGCAACTGTGGAACGCGAATTATTGAATGCCGAGTGGCTGCCAGGCTTTTATTTGCATTTTTGTGTGCATGGCATGGCATGGCATGGCATGGCAGAATCCCCTTTTCAGATGCGACTAAAATTACATTAAACAAGAAAGTGAAAAAGCTACAGCTCTGGCATATCTGGCACTTCAATTAAAAGGTCATCAGCAGTCGACACAGCTGCTGCCCAGGGGTTACCTAAAACGATATTGATACGAACGAGGCATGCTCACACCTTCTCACCGAGGAGGAAAAAACACTTTGTTCCTCTCCACTCACATGTGATGACTTCCATCATTATCAGCACAGACAGCAGGGAAACTTTTGCCGTCCCGTCTTGTGTCCTGTCCGGGACCTGGGACCCAGGAGCCACCCCAAGGGTCAAATAATCGAACTAGCGTAGAACAACAATTTGTTTTAAATGCCAAAAGTGAGGGCCGGACAATCGAACGAACCCCTTAATAATTTATGAAGACCGCTCTCCACATGTGCTGGAGAAACTTTTCTATCATCTCTAATAGAGATTAAATGCATGTCGAAAAGGCAATTAGTTGGGGCTCCTGCAGGAGCAACCACCGGAATCAGGAATCAGGAAACTCCGGTGGGCGGGAGTCAGCTTGAAGTCCAACTTTCGACCTTTGGTCTTTCGTTCATTGAATCAAAGTGTTGCTCAATTTTTCTTTCGGCCAAGGTGTTGTCGTGAATTTCATCGGGGTTGGTGGAAGAGGTGGTTAGGGGTTTTGGGCAAATGTCGGAAGCAATTTAACCGAACCCTTCTCAAAGGGTTTCCGGGGCGGTGGTGGAGGCTGGACAGGATTCTCAGAGGCTGCTGCGTCACTGCTAATTAAACTCGCGCTGTCGCCGCTAATGAGCAATGAAAACAACGTGTTGTCCGAGAACTGCCTCGAAAAAATGAGACTCGAAAACTTCAAACTCCAGCTGCAGGGGCGGGAATGGGCTGATAAGGGCCCGGGGAATCGTCAGGTTGGATCAGCCATCAAAATAATGAAGGCACGGATTTCTCATTACTTTTAAATATTTTTCCCGGCACTTTTTCGGTCACTTTTCCAAGCTTTGGCCATTTAAAAGGATTAGTTTAAAGGACTTCAAAGGGTGGTTCTTTTTGTCGTTTCCACCTTTTTTCCCTGAAATTTAGTTCTAAGAATTTTTTCATTTTATTATTCCTAATCCAATTTTCTGGCTGTTCCGTAAGATAAGAAAATTTAAAGGGTAAGGTACAAAAGTCTCTAATTAGAAATGGCATCGATGTCGCTGAGAAGAACTCTACTCCTTTATAAATGTCATTTTTTATGAGTTCAAAAAGTCAAAAGTAATAAGACTCTGCTGGAGACAATACTGCGATATTCTCTTTTGCACTTCCACCTGACTTACAAAAAGATACTTGATACATATTGCGTAGCACTTTGCCATAAAAATTACAATTGACTTTGAACTCGAGCTGCTGGCGAGCAGCAGGACATTTCCACATTTCCACATTTTTACATTTTTACATTTTGTCAGGCAGCCAACAGGGCAGCCCCGATACATGGAAACTAACTCAACTCCCAACCTCGAATCCGCTGCAGTTGTTGGCCTGCTTCCTTTTTATGACACCAAGGTACACGGAGACGAGATGACTATGGGCCATGTCCTGGAATGCACTGGAAAAAACCCCAATGGTTGCTAGCCTTTCCTGCCCTTCAAAAGCTTCTTTTTGTTCACCTTTTTTTTTGCAAGTGCCTGACGGCAATGCAGCTCCTTCAGCAAGTTCCAAGGTGGCTGCGGAGTCCTGGCCAAATGTTATGGCGGAATTATGCGACGCCGCCGTCGCCCCTGGTGGGTTTATGGCCCCCCTGGTGCGGGACGAAGTGCGACGGGGACACCCCGATGGCGATGATGAGTCCGTCCCATTCTGGCGACAAACGCACTTGGCTGGCCCCTGCTCCTGGCCCTTCCCCTGCCCCCGATTCCTTGTGAAAATTATAAATTACCGAAAAGCAAAGAGGCTTTCGCCTGCTCTCAAGGAGCACTCCTTGGTTATAGCGAGAGCTTTCTTTTTTCCGTGCAGTTGAACACGAGATGCATGACAAATGGCGGGTAGTAATCGGAAAAGCGTTCCGAGTCCAACTCCAAGTGCCGGTCCTAGTCAGGACTCCTGCCCTGAGCCCTTTAAACTTTTCGTTTATCGCCACCGCATCAGTTCATTAGTCGAGCACAAAGATTTGCCAGGATACTGATCGCCGTGCAGGATTAATTGGCTCGCTGAGCTACCAGAGTAAATATTTAATTAATCGCCGATTTGTGCACTGAGCTCTCTATAACTCTTCGTCCACTCCTTTGGGCAACCAAAAACAGAGCGCCTTGTAACTAATCGAAGCCATCAATTATGTTGATAGATTGGTCCACGTACCACCAGCACCAGCAACAGCACCAGCTTTCGAGGAAATACCATAGTTGGAGTCCTGTAAAGTCCTCGGTTTGTCACAGTTGGCAGCTGGAAGTTGATAGCTTACCGCTACTTAAGGTACTTGTAATTGAATCCCCTCGGTGAACGAACTGTCCCCAAGGATGTATTCGGTTTGCGACAAACGCAAGGACGAACGCAAGGAGTCCGCTTATTCATAAGCTGCCTCATGCAAAATTGCAAGTGGCTGTTGACAAAAGTTTCAAGTAGCCCCACTGAATCCTAAAAAACGAAGGACATAAAAAGCTGACGGAAAGGGCAAGGGACTCGGGGTGCGGGGATCGGGGATGGACAGACGTGTGTCTGATCTGAATGCTAGATAAAATTATTACCCTTTTTATTCTGGCCGCTGCCCGTTGGTATTTGTCCGAATTCGGATCCGTGTCGGTCTCCTTTCTAAAGGACAAAGACTGGTGGATGGAGGCACACTCTCGTCCGTGTCCTGATCCAAATCCAAGTCCGAGTCCGAGTCGCCGTCGCCTGTTTATTTCCTGTTGGACACTTTCCGTTTGTCGTTTGTTGTATAAAAAGTCGCCGTTCTAGCTCCACCTCTAATACTTTTTTTCATACCCCTTAGTTGAGGTATGGTGGGGTATACTTCCTGGATTATAATTTATTTGATTTGATTTTGAAGGTATCAATGTTTTTCTTAAGAATCGAAAAAGTCGATAGAAGTCGAAATATTTTAAACCATTTTCGATTTCAATAGCGTACTTTATTTTGTAGTTTGTTTCCCCATACTTCATGATTAAATTTATAAAATAAGTAGTATATATAGTATAGTATTTATAGTAAACTAAATAGTGTATTAATTCTAAAGGACTTAATATAAACATTTTGAAGCACTCCATTAAAAAAGTTCTCATACGTTTTTCTACTTCCACCAAATGAGGAAACACACGGTATCTCTTTGGTCAGAAGACTTGTTTTTACCTTTTATCCTTGATTTTTTTCAGCTTGTTTTTTATGGCTCGTACAATAAGCATCATCAACAACAACAACGGCAAAGACTGTGGCAGCAACTGTAGCAGGAACAGCAACAGCAGCAACGGCAGCACTCGACGTCATCAGCAACACATTGTGCCTGCCCCGGAGTGTCTCCAAGTCCGTGCCCGAAATCCGGAGTCCGAGATGGAGCCGGAGACGATGGCCGCATGCCGATAATGTGCGGCCATAAGGTAATGAAAATTTTATCTGATTCTGGCAATAGTTGCACCCTTTCTGCCATAGCCTTTGATTTGATTTCGGATCGAACGGCGGAGGCGGAGGGCTTTGCCCAAAAGCAAATGATACAATACTTTGTGGTCAGCATGTGTGCTCAAAAGGTACGAGGAGTATTGGTCGCATTTGATTGAAATTTGAATTGCCACCCCTTCGGAGGAACAGGGCCGCACAAAAGGATTGTCCTCTGGCTGGCTGGCTGGGTGGGTGGATGCATACTTTTAGGGGCAATCGTTGAGTACGTGCTGCGGCGACAATAACAAGCGAACAAACGAAATAAGACCGAGCACTATTTCATTTTAGATTTTAATCAATTCCGTTTGATGTGACACGTTTGCGGGCCGAGCTTGATGTCCCCATGGAAGGATCTGCAACATATGCAGGCAATACGCGACACTTGCTGCCTAATGAAGGTACATTCAAAAGCATTGTGAATCCATTCATTACTTTGGTTATTGTCAATAATTTGCTTGTAATGAAATATTTCAAAAACCAATAAGACAGCGGGAATCGAAGAGCTTCCTCGGTTAAACAAATGTCACAATATAATCAAGCAATTACCCGCAGAATCATCCCCTCAACTTGGATTAGATCCCATAAGAAAGCCCATAAATAACATCTAAACAAGCCAATTGAGCAGAATCGACTCTTTTCCTCCAAAAGAGCCGCAATAAATTCCGGGCACACACCTGCAACTTCCTTGGGACAAAGGCAGCAATTATCGAAGCAGAAGACACAGGGTAGAAGTCCAATCCGAATGAAGCAACAAATCCAATAAACTTCACAATCGAACAGCACATAAATATTAAACGATGATTGAGCTGGAAACCCCACCGACCCAACCAGCCCCCACAAGCCGACCAGATAGAGTCGAAAAAGAGAAAAGCTTTGGCAAAAATTACAATTTATTGGACATTTCCGGGCAGTGACAAAAGTGGACAGTGCAAGATTTATGCCCTCAACGATTTGCTCGAACCGGAAATTTATTTGGGGGAGTGGCCGCAGTTAATACCTGATCACTTAAGGTTAAGTGGACACAAAATGCGGCAGCTTAAAGGCACTTTAAGGGCCCGAAAACCACTCCAGAGACCGAAGACAACTCGATTATTATGCAGGCACCTCAATTGCATTTTGCAGTTACTCAAATTTGCATATCATTCCACTCCGAAAACTAAACTAAAACTAAATAAATGCCAAAACAAACCGAAAACTTTCCCCCTGGCCAAGCCGGGCCGCATAGTTAACTTTATTATGAGAGGTTTTTGGTGGGAGGAGGCCTTCGGGATGGATATTACGTATCTGTGGCTCTCTCCTCGGCCATAGCTCAGAAAAAGTAAAGCGTTCTGATTCCGGATTCTATGCTGCCGACATGTGTCACTCTGCAGTCCAGCAGGCATAAAGATTTGCGGGCCTCCACCATCTCCAGGCCACCCGGTTTTCCCGGTTTCCAGTTCCATATTTTCCCTCTGTTTCGGGAGTGTGCGAAATTTGCATTTTCTAAAAACTCCATTGCGAGTGTGAGGTGTGGCCAAGGGCTAAAAGATGTACACAGAAAAAAATGCAAGGGATATTGGAATAAAAGTTCTCAGCTAAATTCAAATATTAAGCCTTGAACCACCCCAAATTGGGTATCAAAGTAACACCCAACTTCTTTTAAATTTAAAAACCAGTTTGAAGACCATTTTTTTCTCCGCCTGGAGGCCCAAAGCTTCGCCAGCTCAAAACTGCTGTCCTGGACAGTCCAGCAGAAAGTACCGAGTCCGGAGCCGGAGCCAAGCAGAGCCTTCCAGGATGGGCTCTGGTCTTCCATCATCGTCGCAGTCGCACTAATTCCTCAGCAGCAATTTATCAACAATAAACAGTTGCAGACATTTTGCTTAGTTTTTGCCAGAGTGTGTGAGTCTGCAAGGGTGTACGGATCAGTGTGTGTGTGACGTGTCCTGTCCCAAACAGGGATACATGAGAAAGTTTCTACTCTCGAGTGCTGCGGGCAGGCTTAAAGTGGCTCCTGATTTAAGGGCATAAGTCCCATTCAAGTCCAGATCCTTATTGAAATTCCTCAATTGATATCCGCGAACTTCTTTGTCGAGTACGTGTTTTGGCTAATTCCGCAAATTGGCAAAATAATTTGCACATTGTTCGAAGTCCTTGGCACACGTAAAATGGCAGTAATCCAATAAGTTCCCATTTTCGCGCTTGCATTTGCCATTTAATTCCATTTACGCCTCATTTGCTGCCTGCCTGTCAGAGTAGAGAAGCGTTTTTAATGTACTGAGAAAAACCAGGAGAATTCTTTCCATTTTCTTTCTTAAAAGAAAATCTAGTTCTGCAAAATGTATTCTTATTTTTTGAAGTGCAAATTCCGGGGCATGTTAATCGAACCTGCTTTTTTCGCCTCTCGATTGATTCGATTTGCCGGGCGGAAATGTGTCACAGGGTGGCAAAAATTTAAAGTGGGTGGAATGGCTAATGAAATTCCTAATCATTTCGTTAGCTTATGCTAATGAGCATGTGTTGTCCTCGGAGCCAGGTTTTCACTTCCAAAAACTTCCACTCACGATGACTGGCCGGCTTTTGAAAAATTTGAAAAGGCGCCAGCTTGACTTCGATTCGAAGGCTTCAAAGGAACACCTTGAGCCTGGCGCCACTGGATCGCTTTTAATAAACTTGTCGCACTGTTAACTTTATTAAGATTAATGAGCATGTGCACTGGATCACGCCGACGGGGGGCAGAGCGTTCTGGAGTTGTGGAGTCTGGACGGCAAACACCACAATAATAAAAGCACATTTCACTTGCTTTAATGACGTCATTACGTGGCATTTACGTGCACCACCAAGACCAACACCGACACCACCACCCACCATAAACCGCCCAGCATGTCTGGCTGCAGCAAAGTCAAGACGTTAATGTGTCCAATAATTTAATTTTAAGTACCTTGCAAAAAGAAATACAGCCACATTTTTACAGACAATTTCCTTTAATGGCCAGACAAACTGCAAGTCGGGTCGAACCTGCGGCAGGTTCTGTTTTCTTTGGGCTACTGCTGTCGATTTTGCTGTCGATGTAGAAGACCAGCGACCAACGGACAGCCGCCAACGCTCAAAGGACGAATAAGGAAGGACACCCTAGTCTGGAGCCCAGGGCGAAGGTAATTGCATGGAAAAAGTCAAAGTCAAAGTTGTACTGCTGCAGTTTCCAGGGTGTAATTGAAAATTTAATATTTATTTCGCAGTTAGTAAATCAAAGTTTCAACGCAGTGGATAACACAGCCATTACATATTCATCATACGCCCCGTGGACCGCGCTGGAAACTCATAAAAAAACCGGGGTCCAAAAGAGTCAAGCACATGTGGCGATAAATCAAGTCAACCTTTGCATGAGTTTCGCTTTCCATTCTCCCCAGAAAACAGCGGAGTCCCATGAGTCAGCGGAAAGTAATAAAGTTGAAGCGCAGATTCGTCCTTCGTCGAGGGGGTGGGCCAAATAGCAGGCCATTATCCTTCGATGTAACATGCTCATACATGGATTAGTGTTCAATAATGTAGCCAGGGGGCTATACAGATTTTGTTTTCACTTTTTCTTCCACATTTTTTTTAATAACCATTTGTTGCTGCAGAGGAGCTCCTCTGCTCAAACAGCCACCATATGCTCTATTTCAATCCTAGTTTCGAGGTGTAAACAAGCCGGCAAGGAGCAGCCGAGTGGCAAATAAATAAAAACCCTTGACTTTGGTCGAATAATTCACCGAGCATTTTAGCTGCAAAATCATAAATAACAACATGTAAATAGCTTTTATCTAACAGCTCTCGTCACAGCGGAAGCGGCCAAAAAAATGAAAAGGGAACCTCATCCAGAAGAGCTCGAAAAGTTGCACAAAAGCCAAAAAATGTTTGATGTTGGGTGAGGCAGGCGGGGCAGGAGGCATACAGCATATCCTGGGGGCAGAGTCCGACACTTCAACTTGCCACTGTTGCAGCTCGCATCAATTAAACCTAAATTGTTGCAGTTGTTAACACGCAACAAAATTGTCTGCTGCACTGCAGCTAAAAAACTCGGCAAAAAAAGATGAGGGCCAGTAACCAAAAAAGGAAAAGTGTCAACAAAAAAAAATCGAATCGAAACGTAGGATGTTCTGTAAAAGGATCAACCTATAAAGCACCCTAGAAATATTACTGGCAAAAATGTTGGACTCTAACCAACCTCTTCTTGCCAGATGAATAGGTTGAATTCCACTGCCTCTCCTTTGCAGAATACTGAAGTATTATTGGAGCTATTAGTATATACTATCTTTAAGTTAATTGAACAAATAATTATTTTAAATATACCTTGGACCCATCTAGATTCCAACTCCCCTCCAATTAACATCTCTGCAGGGTGTGCAATAAAAAGAACTCTGAAATTGGTAAAACGTCAAGTGTAAAATGGCATAGAACTGCATAAAGCCGCAGCTGGAAAAGCAGGGGCAGCTGGAAATGGGAAAGTCGGGGGCGGGGAGAACGGCCAAAAGGGAAATGGTTTGGGCCGAGTTCGAGGGTACTTCTGCCCCCTCGGTATTTTTTTTGCATCTCTCCGCAGGAGTGACCGAGTCCAGAGCAATTACGCCGCTTGAAATATTGACAATTACTTAAATTTATCTTTTCTAAGCGCGTTGAATGCACCTTTTGGCGTGGACGGGGCGAACGAGGGGCGGTTGCAACGTTTGTCAATCAAGCGGCAGACAGGAGGCTTCACGCGTGATATATTTGAAGTGGCCAAAACCCCATCACCCATCACCCATCCAGCTCTCGCCCAGCCCACCACCTGATGCACTCGACTGTGTAATTTTTGCATATTCCCAGCGCCAAAGCCCGTGGCACGGGGCATTCCACGCGGCTGCTCTCACCTGCGGATCGCCACGAATGAATGAGCGAGTGAATGGATGAATGAGTGGCCAAATGCTGGATGAGTGCACCGAAAGAAATGCATAGCATAAGTGAGTTTCTTGTTTAAAACCAAAAAAGATTAACTACAAATTTAATTAGAATTCTTTGCAGTGCATCTCAGTGGCTCTGGGAGTAAATGGTTGGGAGGCCAATGCATTGCGGTGGCAACGGCGTCTGTGAAATGGCCTGGAAATGATTTAATGCGGAAACTGCGGTCTTACCACAATTTAAAATTTATTCCCGCCCGCCAGGTGAGAGAACCGTAAACGGGAACCGAAAATCGCGTAAATCACGGATCCGGCAATCGCGACTATTTGAAGTTTGAAGTGCGTTATTCCTGGACATGGCAACTAATTAACTTTAAAGTTTGCTGCCGCTGAAATGTTTGCAGCTGACTATTTTTGGCGCTGGCTTTTTGTTGCATGTAATTAATCACTGTCTGCCCCGAGTGCAGCGTGCTAACAAATTAACACCAAAGGGGGAGGAAGGCGGTGCTGGGCGATGGGACAGCGGTGGTGCAACGGTTCAGTGGTGCAACAAAACACGGCAACATTGTATAGCCGGAGCGAGAAAGTCTAGACTTCAAAACTCATTTGGCCAGGAAACTGGCAAATTGCAAATGCAACTGCCCCTTGCCTTTTTTCGGCACTTTTTTTTCCGTTTTTTTCCTGGCACTTCGAAAATGCATTTTTCATTTCATTTTCATCCGAGCCGCGTGTGAGTTACAAAAAGTCATTTGCTCCGGGCCGGCATGGCCCGGCCAGCTCATTAGGAGCATCGCACTAAAACGGACCCGTTTTGACAGTCTATCCACCAAAGCATCCACCGAAATTCAATGAGAGCAGGGCAGGGCAGCCAGCCAAAAGATATAGTACATCTCCAAACCGTCTCAGCCCCGCCCAGCAGCTGCTGTTTATTTATTTTTGCCCAGAGTGTGGGGTATGCCACTTAAAATAGACGTCAGGTTGGCTTGCCACTGGAATAGAGCGGTGCAAACTGTGCCGGCCATTGTCCAGTTAAGGGTCAGGACACTCCACCTCAGTCCACCTTCCCCCTAATCCCAGGCCCATTCGCCACATCATCGTTTTCATTGTGTGGGCATTTTTATGAGCGTTTTCAATGCCTCAATGCGAAAAAAGCACAATAAAATCAATGAGGTGTGTCTGCGTCTGACTGCAGCACCTCAGCATCCTCGCATCCAAATCCAAATCCAAGTCCGTGTGTCCACAACCACATCCACATCCGCAGCATCCAGGGGCTGGGCAAACAATCGGGTATCTGATGGATACACAGACACAACAGCTAAACAATCAAGAGCAGGTTCAGAGCCAGGACCCGGACGGAGCCACCTACAGTGCAATCAACGACGGGGGCTGAGCCAGGACGAAGCCAGCCTCCTTCCCTGAGGAGGGCCCTCAATTGGGATACTCTTTATGGGGAATTTATATGGGCTTTAATGAAGGATATGTAGAAATATGAAAAGGCAGCATAATTGACCTACAAAAGTACTTAGTCCTTGCTTATATTCTGGGAAACCAATCCCATTATTCCCAATAGTTTCAAAAATATATAAATTACATTTTCAGGGTATTACCCAAGTCAGCCATTCCTCAGGACTCGCCTCAGTTGTTACCTATTCATAGGTTATTATTATTATCCTTGCACACTCAGGCACACTCACACACTCTCATACACTCTCACAGGACTAAGGTCTAAGCTTGCGTAACACGTTATCCTCCTGCCAGCTTTGTTGAGCACTTTGCGAGCCGAACAAAGAATGTGCTTTATTGGCACTTTTTGCACAATTGCCGTGCCGCCCCCTCTCCAGATTTTCACCCCTACCCCGCCATCTGTAAATGAGCGTGGAAAAAAGTGGAGGTAGCAAGGATATGGGACGCAGGATGTAGGGGAGCTGCTCGATTGGCCAACAAGGTAGCTGCAAGGAGTCCGCATCGTCATCGTCCTCGTCATCATCGTCTCCTTTGTTGGCAACAGCCGGTTTTGATGTGTGCCACGCCCCCGTGGGCCCCACTTTTCCACTTGGCCCACCTCTCAGATTTCCAGGGACAGGAGTCCTGGCGAAGGCGGAAGGAGCTGAGCAAAGGATAAACACATTCATGGTGTGCAATCGATTGGCATAATGCGAAGCATTTTATTAAGGTTATCAATCGGCTATGAATATAGGTATATGTCGAAGGATGTCGAGGTGTCTGTGTGGCGGTGAATGGTTGTATTTGTATTTGTGCGGCGCAAACACCGACAGGATCTGCGGTGGGGACGACAAAAGGACGACCTTATCGCAAGTGACGCATAAAACGTTCCACGTTCAGGCGCCATGAATTATCCGGAAATTATTAGAAAGCATTTAAGCGGAATTATTAATGAGCGAGAAGGATACGAAGAAGGATGTGACTTTGGCCTGTTTGAGGTACTATCATGTGCGTGACATCCTGGAAGGGAGGTGACTCAGGAGCTCTTGTCTCGGTTTCACCAAATTAAGCAAGACAATTTCCACAATTAAATTAAAGCGAATGAACGATGTGAAAAGCGTTTACTAACAAGGCTAATATCTGTTGGTAGTTTACAAAACCAAGCTTGAACAGAAATGGTGGGTATTTTAGGGTATTTGCAAGAGTATATAACTTAGGAAAAGGTACTTCAATAGATTATAATATTATTATAAATCATGAAACAAGTTAAAAGAAACTATCTCAAGATTCGAATGGGAAGAGTTTTCTAGACTTAATATTTCTTATAAAAAGATAATGAAGCAGTAGATGGGTAAATAGTTTTTTTTATGTTCCAGATAAAACTTGGAATATTATTTATATATAGTTTAATCAAAATTTAAGGAAACATCAGCTATTTAATAAACCATATTCTACCCTGTTTTACCTTTGAACTGGCCAAATCGAAAAACAAATTTCTGGCCAACACAATGAACATGGCCAGTCAGCCAATGGGGGCGTGGTAGGATTGAAGAGAGGCAGGGTGGTACGGGAGGTACGGGGCATGTGGCAGGGAAAAATACAATCAAATGCATTCGACTGGAAAAGCTGCTAGGAAAAATAAATACACATATGCGTGTGGATGTTTTGGCAGCACACAATTGGATTAAAATTTACACGCTCCGACCAGGCGCAATTATCCCACCAAATGTGGAGCCAGATGAAGGCCAAAACGGTGATGGGTGAAGGGTCAAGCAGGCAGTGGGTGGGTGGAGTTACTTTGCGTGACTGCATTAATGTGCTTAACAATAAAATGCAGCGCATTAATTGATAACGAAGAGCATTCGATGGCATTCGAATTGAATGCAATCGAGTACATGCCGGATTCAATCAATTAAAAATTCGTCCGCCGAGCAGTCCGGGTGGCCAACCTGAATTTGGTTAAGCATTTTGGCTAAGCAGCGGGGAAACGAGGACGGGGATAGAAATGAGGGATTCTCCTAGACCATTTCATGAGTTTCATAAATTGCAGTCAGCCAGCGACACTTTCCGCGAATTAAAAACACTTTTGCATATCATTTTGGACCGAAGCCAAATCGACGGCGATACGCAAAAAGCGGCCCAGAGAAATGCTCATTTAATTTGCCTTAATTTCGCTTTCGTTTTAGCCAAATGCACCAACGTCATTATCAATTCCTCATCCCTGGACCCTCCACCCTCCACCAACCAATCAAAACTCATTTCGCATTCGATCCATTAAATAGCCATAAAATCTCGTGGCTTACTCGAGCCTCTTACACGGGGTAAGCTCGTGTGGCAAGGCCAAAGGTTCCCGGTTGCAGGTTCCCGGCAAACAACAATTTATGAGATCCATAAACTGCTTTGTACAACATACATGCCCCAAGGTGAAATAAATTTATGCGGAGGCTGCGGCATAAACCACAATTTTTTCCGAAAGCCTGTTGCAAATTTTTGATTGGATTGTAAAACAGAGGAGCAGAGCTATCATTAGAAAAAGGTGCAATTTCCTGGGCCGGAGCTTATGCAGGGGGGATTATGATGAATTCAGGAAGCATCTGTTATTGGATTGTTAAAGGTGGAAGGTACTCTATGGGGAAGCTTGAAGGATCCATTTGGATGCAAGCATTTTATGAGGGTCCTGAAACCATTCCATCTTTTACCTCCTGTTATGATTTACTTTTATAAAAAAAAATATCTAAACGATTTATTTAACAAAATTCAAAGTAGCTTTTTTACTATTCATTCGATTTATATTTTGAAGCCCCGCTCAGCGCCCGAAAGTATGCAATGGAAACAGATTAAGGGAAACCGCGAAAACTGCTCCTACCACCACCACTTAGCGGTCGATTTTGGCCAATTGAAAAGTGGCCGAGACGGGGGAAATCGTCTAATAGACCACACTGCAAAAAGATAATAATAAATTATAATCAGGGCGACATAATGCGAACAAATCTAGCCACGAGCGAGAGTCGTAAAAAGTGCTTAAACCGATCGAATTGGCCTCCGATGGCGATTTGTGCCATCGCCTGGAATTTTATTTATTTGTTCGCATGCAAACAAATTGATTCGCCCGCCGAAACTAAATCAAAGCCCAGGCAAACATAAAAGTCCTGGGCTCCTTCCTTCCTCCCACAAGGACTTCAACTTGCTGCAAGCGATAAGTTGCAAAAAAAAAACGAAGCGACGGCGGAATAAAGAGTTTGTAAATCGTAAACAACAACAAACAGAGCAACCCTTTTGGTAATACCAGAGGGGGGTAAAAATTGCACGTAGTATTTCAGCATCAGGCGGCATCAGGAGAGCCAGCCAGGACCCGGGTACTGGGATCCGGCTTATCCGGGGCAATGAAAATTTATACAAATTCGAAAAAAGTGACAACATTTTGCTTTTATTGGCCATTAAAACGACTTAGCGACTTGGCGGACTTTCAGCGAAAGGCGAGAGGAGATCGCGTGTGATTTGTACCTTGTCCTTCTTTTTTTCCTCACTTTGCATATGTGAGTCCTGAGACGAAGGATATTGGGTGGGTGGATGGATGTGTGACCAGGAATAAGCACAGTTTACGACGCCAAGGAATTGGAGGAATGGCCTCTGGCAAATGGAAATCAAATGCCTCACATGTGGTTGCCTCCGATAACGTGATGGAATCAATTCTATAAAATATTTTGCATACAAAATTGTGGAAATTAAATGGAATTATGGCAGTAAATTGAAATGTAAAAAAGTATACAAATTTTTAAATCATTAAAGATGATATAATCATGTGGCGGGTTAAAGGAATCGAATTTATTTTATATGTAAAATGTTTTGTTAGACCCTGAGCTCCAGCTTAAATTTACAAAGGCCTTCAAAAACTACTAAATAAATAGTAGAAAAAAAGTTTTAACTTTAAATCCTCAGATTGTGTTAATTCCTTTCAAAGAGAGGAATACTACTTGATCCTTTTGGGTTTTTGTTTGGTTTAAAGACTTTCTGGATTTCCAGTCTTTAAAGCTGATTTTCTTCTACAAAAAAAAAATGTCCCTATGGTTTAAAATAATTGGGACAGCAATCTCCATCTGCTTGTTCGAAACAATTTCTCCCGGCACATTAAGCAATTTCCAGCGTTTAAGACAATGGAGCTGAAGGTGTTTTCCACTCGCTCCTGGATTTTCCAAGCCAGGCTAAGAACCAAATGAAGCAAGCTGCCTGTGCCGTGCGTTCGATGAAAATTGCTTATCGGCAGGAAAATGTTGCCGCAGCCGCCGAGAAAATTTATTGAGTGGAAAATGCTGCAGCCGTGGCAGGAAAAGTGAAAGCGAGCTGAGAATTTTTTGCTACTGCTTCTGCTTCTGCCACGGCGTCAAATCCATTAACCTGATATTTACTTTTCCACACGCACACACACACCCACACAGAGGGAAAGTGTTTTCCCCTAACGAGTCCCACGACTTGCCCCCGACCCCTTCCTTTTCCTCTAGGCCCATTTCCTGTTGTTGTTTTTCTGGCAGTGGCCTGGCCTGGCAGTGGGCGGAGTGGGCGAAACATGATATTTTTACGTTTAGTTTGCAAAATTGAATAACACGTAAATGTGTTTAGTGCCGGGCGGGGTGCGGGGGGTTCAGGGCACTAAATTAAGCCCACTCCCACGCACAGAGGTTGTACTGTAGTTGAGGTAAATTACTTACATAACATTAACACGAGGCCAGGAGGGCAGGCACAGTCCTGCAGGCCAGGAGCAGACCAGGAGCAGGACCTCAGGGAAAAGGAGCCTATGAAACGCAGCTGTTGAGGAACTTGCTCGTTTTTCCTGGTTTATTGCTTGAGTATATAGGCTTTCCTAGGATTTAATGCTTTAACCGATCCAAAGAAAACGTTTTGGACAGAAAGGCTACACAGCTGGCCTGCCATTTAAAGATATTTGGCTTTGGACACGATTGCTGTTAAATTTTAAAGGCATTATCATACTTTTCTTGGTGAATTTGAGTTCTCTAGTCTTTGAAACCCCCTTTAAGTAACCCCCTTTAAGCAGTACATTCCGCCACAAATCAAATTAGAAACCCGTTCCAATTTCTAAAAAAAAATTCAGGACAGCTAGCCAAAAAAAAGCGGGCAAAAAATTACCTTTGCCCGAAAATGTTACCCCTTTTTAAGTTTTTTTTCCCCCGTTTTGTTGGAGCGGGAAAAGCAATTAGACGCACTTTTTGATGGACACGCGTTCAATCATTTGGCCAGCTGTCAAGTCGATGGATGCAGCAACGTGTCGGGAATGGAAAGTGGAAAAAGGAGTAAAACTCATTACGAGACGCAACAAACGATGGGGCAAAGGTGCGCGAAATGTGGCGATTTTTCAGGCATTACCCAACAACGAAGAAATAAGCACATAAATTACCAAACAAAAAGTGTGTCTGGGGGATGATTCCGTTCGAGTTCCTTTTGAGGAGAAGTTTCGGGAGGAAGCACTTGTCCGTCGATAAGGGATGGCTAATTGTATCAAATGGCTCATCAATAGTTCAAAGGCTTCGGCCATTAACGGGAACGGCGGCAGCTGAGACAGGTCGAGTTGTACTTTTTATGGCCCTCGGCAAAGGGAAAAGTTTGGGTAACTCAAGTGTCTTCCGTTTGTCATAAAAAGTTCAGTCAGTTGTCTCCTGACAGCATATGAATCACAGCAATTGGCAGCGTTTTAATAGCGAAACTTTCGCCATCGATGTGGCGACAAATGAGGTCTCCTCCGACCAGACCAGACTTTGTCGTCCTCCCAATACAAACAAAAAACCTGTGGTTATTCCGGCGGCCGCCTGGCGACTAAAAGCCCGGAGGAAAATTTCGCCAACATCGTGCCAATCTGGCCAGAGAAAATAACAGAACACAGAGCAGAGAATGTTAGCCAGAAACAGAATTACCCCTTTACGATATTGGGCCAAAACAGAGACGTTTAGGCCTCAACTGAATCATCGAGCAATTATCAAAAGAGCTTCGCCAAACTACTCTTTTTCAAACAATATGTTCAACTATAATTTAGCTTCACTTTTTATAGAATACAATCCAAGAGTTATTGGCCCTAAATCATTTATTTATTTACGACCCGGCCCATTTAATGTTGTTAACCTTTGCCTTTGCCCGACTTCGGTTTACAAATAGATATTAGATATTAGATATTTATGCGGAGGAAGAAAACAACATTAACAACCATTCGGTAATTGTATGAATCATTTTCGCTCGGCGTAAACATTTTCCACACATTTATGAGGCGCAATGTGCAAAATATAATAATAATAATAATAGGTTTCGTTCGATATTAGCCAAAAATGATAAATAACCGCATAAATGGCCCCCATCCTGTTACCAACAAAAAAACGTATGAGCATACGTTCGGGCCAGGCCATTGTATTAATTTGTCATAAAATTATACAACCCGTACCCAGCCCCAAAGATGGCGGCTCATAAAAAATATTTTCGTCTTTTTGCGCAGCGCAAAAAATATATATAAAAATGTTATTCAATAATTTGCTCATGTCACTTTTCTAAAAAATAAAATTAAATTATTTTCCAAGTATTATTTATATATATGTGATTTATGTAATTTAAATTATTGATTAAGTTACGGTCATAAACAAGAAGTGTGGGTACCATTGCAGGTCAATGTGGGTTTCCATTTTTCGTATTATCGTAGATATTAAAAAAACCTGGAAGACCTAAGAAGGATTTCCGAATGGCAACAGTTTCTCATGAAATATACAGAAAGTTCGAGAAAAAATATCAATGGAAATTTGATGAAACTTGGCTTTAATCCCCGTTGACCTGCATCAATCGTTGTATCATTTTTTCGATATTCTATATCCACCTCTTAATCTTCCGGCTCTTAAAAGTTTAAAATTTTGACAAATGTCATTAAGAAGAAAACTTTTTTAGGATGGCTTAGCTAAAAGAAATCTTTCTTAACATTGGGTAAGATCTCGTTCTTCTCGTTCTTCCTAGAGTGGTATCTTTCCCAATTATACAATCTAAGAAAACTAAAATCTGACCTGGCTTTCGCACATTTTATGCAAAAGGTCAGTAAAATTATGGCATATTTTAATACTGATCGAAGGGGGAATTGTTGATGTGATTCGACTCGTAGATTCGAGTGTAAATTTGCCAAAATATTGGTTTAAAGAGTGTGAAGATCTTACAATTTAAAAATCTTAGAGTTCCAATTCGTAGTCGCCTCTGTTTCCCCGGATTTCTTCCTTAAAGTATATAAAAGTTTTTATTTTCGCACGAAGATTGCTTATTTAGCCCATTAGACTCACGCTTGATTTCTAAATTTGGAGGCAATCGGATGTTTCGAGGCTACAAAGTAGGGGCTAACCCATTTTCATTCCGAAATTTGTGTTCTCGGGTTGTCAGCAGCTAATTAAAAGCGAATTTCCAATGCATAACTTCCACGGCAGCGGATCTGCATGCAAAGTCATAAACCAGGGCTAATTTGGTTGCGGTTTGCCGACGTTTTTTTCCCATCGCCATCGCCATCGCCATTTCCATTTCCATTCCATCTTTTCATTTTTTATGGCCCACACACACAACAAAGTTGTCCTAAAAGGGGCGTGGCGGGGCCTGGTTGCATTAGAGATGCCAAATCGTAAAGTCAGATGACATTAATCCGCGCATAAAACTCCGCCAGCCCGAGATTCATTTGCCAACATTGTTGCGTCAAATTACCTTGATTCTGGCTCGTCCGCCTGTCAGGCCGCTTGTCAAATTAGGATCGGATGATTTGCCAGATATCAAATATTATTCAATTATTATGGCCAAGAGAAGAGAGCAAACAACAAAAAAAGAATGTGTATGCAAATAACTTTGCCATGACAAAACGCTCATGGGGGAGCAATTTGTTTTCGTAAAACACACCTATAGAACATCATGGAGCAGCCCCCATCCGCCGCGGCGGGTGTTCAAAAAATTCATGTTCAAAACGGAAAAAATAAAGTCGAGGGAAAGTAGTGGAAAAAAAAGGTATGCAATGGCAAACTCACTTGTTTATAACTCCAGCAGAGCAAATCTGACAACCCGCCAGGGGACGGGGACTCAAAACTGGGGACAGGGAGCTCTGAAATTGGCGCAGCAGCAGCGCAAATAAAGCAATTTGTATTCAAAATATGAAAGCGGAGGAAGCGACAAACTGACACTGACTTCAATGAGAAGCCACAACCCCGACTTTCCTCCCTTGGCAAATAATTTGTTCTTTAAGGAAGAGATTCCTGACGGCGACTGGCGCCAGTGCAAAAATTGCGTTTGATACGGATTGG
Organism: Drosophila merina; assembly: GCA_035047645.1. Taxonomy (NCBI): domain Eukaryota; kingdom Metazoa; phylum Arthropoda; class Insecta; order Diptera; family Drosophilidae; genus Drosophila; species Drosophila merina. Next base: position 28,128,392 of record JAWNPH010000002.1, read on the forward strand.
CGATTGAAGAAAGATGATGGGGTCACGAGGGGGAATGCCAAAAGCGCAGTGTTTTCTCAAAGATCACTGGAAAAATAGAATTGCTATTTTGATATTCTCTTTAAAATAAATTAATCTTTATAATAAAAATGTATTTGAGATCAATAGAAGCTGCTGCCTCAGAGAACCCCAAAAGTTGTTGACAACCATTCAAGCATTTTCAAACATTTCTCCCTTCCTCGAAAAGTGAGACCTGGGGGGTAAAATTAACATAATTAAGCCAGTTGGCTGTGCTTGTTTTTGTGGCTCATTAGCAGGCAAATTAACGCCGCCATTGTCGCCCGGAGTCGATGTCTTGTGCAGGTGCTGGAAAGTATGCTACAGTGTGGGTCATAAATTAGCGAGTGTCTCTGTTTCGGCGACAATCCTGGAAGAGAGTGCGTGTGTGGATGGGTGGGTGGGATTGTAATTACCGCACAATTTGCGGTGCATAATATATTTTGGTTGATTTGTGACTCAATTAGAGTCTATGGGCGAGGTACGTGGTGCAGTTCCACACCCTCCCCGGACAGGATTTCCCGCTGCTCGGTGGCTCTCAAGTGGCTTTGCTGGTCAGCCGGCATACAGGACACTGCATCCTGCACTTTGCCGACATGCGTGTGCTGGGCTAATTAAAGCGGTTAGCCCAAAATGCCACATAATGAGGCGCACAAGTGCTGCCAAACACCGTTGAACATTGCCAGTCATTTGTCAACAGTTGTGAACACAGACCTCCCCACCCATCTGTGTACTTTATCCCAAATGGGATCCTTTCATGTATGCCGGAGGCTGTTGAAAGCGTCTAATTTGCTGTGAAGTGGCCCGAAATACGGCCTTGCCGAGGTGGGTGTTGGCTTAAATGCAAAAACCCACTAAGATACGGAGTAGTTCTGAATGAGAAGTACTTACGCGAAATAAAACTCTACTTGTTTAATCAAAATGTAAAGCATTACTTGTTGTCTTATGTCTTATCCTTTTAATAGCCTCCTAATGTACCTTTATTGTTTGGCTTAACTTGATTGCTCCCCCTCTCCGACAGGAACTTTAAGCCAACTGACAAATGTGTCAAACGACATGTTCACATATGTTCCGCATCGATATTATCGACAGCAACAGCAGCTGCCGGTGGAGCTGCCAGGACGAAAAAAAATGAAGCCAAACTGAGGCAAACTTTGGCAAAACTTTGCCCATGGCTCCTGCAGCAGCAGCAACGTCACCTTTTCAATAAACTGGCCAGGACCTGGGCAAAAAAAAAACGGAGTAAAATAGCAGGCGAGGCATTAATCCCAAAACCGATGCAAGGATGCGCCGGCAGACAAAACGATTGGGCATTGGGCAACATCTGCCGACCTCGACCTTTCCTTTGTCCGGGGATGACGCCCCCAACTCGGGGAGTCCTGGAACTCCTGGCAAAAACAAAAGCTGCAAAATGCCAATGGTCAGCAGAAATGCGCATAACTTTGAAAAGTTCACATGCTGGGCAGACAGGCACAAGGACACACACCACCTTCTCTCCAGGATCATCTCCAGGCAGGGAAGTGGAAAAGGAGTAAGAGTTTTGTCCTCCTGGTCATAGATAAACTTCGGTGTGCCGTGCTAATGTTCGCACTTTTAGGGTCACCGAGGGACTTTTAGAACTTCAGTTACTCTTTTCGGAATCAAGATAAATGGATGTTTGAGGGTGTTTTAAATAGGTTTCATTTGTAATTTATAAATACGTTGAGGTTCTTGTATGAAACCAAAATATATATTTGAAATACAGAATTCTTTCAAGAGTATTAAGCTTCGTTACTCCTTGTGGCCTTATGAATCGCAGTTCAAATTGGAGTCAGGCCAGGGCCAGCTGCTTATCGCCCTGAAACCTCAAAAAGGGGGGAATATGGTTACGGAATTACCTGCTTACAACCATATTAAAAGCCAGACAAGCTCAGTGCTCAGTGCCACCCCCTACCAGACCCTTTCAATTTTCCCTATCTGGGAAAATGTTCTTGGCAAACTTTTTAATGTTGGCCACTAAAACGGCGCATTAAATTATTATCTGCGAGATTATGAAATTTTTAACAGCAGGTAATAATCGTAGAGAATTTGTTAAGCAGACACCACCAGGCAGCACATCCTGGCGGAAGGGAGTTCCAAGACGAGGCGGAGGACGAGCCAAATGAAAGACAAACATTTTCCTACCCCTCAAGACAAACTCGGATGCTTGGCTGGGCAACTTGAAACGGCATAAATGAAAACGGCGTCGAGGCTTAAATGTTGTAACCGTACCAATTCCCATTTCGACATTCCATTTCCACTCCTGGACTCCTGGGTAACTGAGGTAATTCAAAAGTTTCTGCCAAGGCGGCTTACATTAAGTGCCACTCCTCCTGCCAAAAGGAGCTGGGTGTTTGGGGATGGGTGGTATTCCTGGCATGGCAGTGACAGCGAGAAGTATTCACTCCAGAAGCCAGCAATTAACTTTCTGCGGTAATGGCGGAATGGGAGGGTATCACTGGGTGAGGAAAAAGGAACTGCAAGATACATTTGGCGACTCTTCCTTTGCGACAATTGGCAAATTGCTTTTGCCTACGTGTGCAGTCGTTTTTTAGCCTTTTTTTAGCCTTTTTTACCCTTCGGCCTTCAATTAGAGCATACACCTCCCTGACAGCAAAACCGCCTGACATTTCTTATCACGTGTCATGGGCAAGTCGAAGGGTAGAGCCTGAAACTATATTTAAAAGAGAGAACAGGTCCTTGCAATACCCTTTAGGGGGTAAGGTGTAGTCATAGGCTCCAAAAACCAAACACTTCTAAGTTCTTTTCAAATACCTTAGAATAGTTTGTCCCGAATCTGACCCATTTGATGTCCAAAACACCCAAAAATACTTCGTATTCTTTCGCTACAATAAAACGCTGACATGTTGCAGAGGCCACAGACGAGTTTGGACCGATACGAATGCGAGTCCGAGTAATTTGCACCGAACAGCATACAAAGGCCCCCAGTTGAAAGTGCCTGCCCCCAGAGGTCGCCCTGCCCCTTGTCCTTGCGAATACCGCAAATGAACGCTTGTCCTGCAGGGATATTGGAGGTTCTGGGTGTGCGTATGCAACATTGACATGAAGTTAATGGATGTTTTATGACCGACTAACTTCGCCAACGATAAATCGGTTTTCCATGAGCCAGTAAATTGCGATTTGATTGTTTCTGTTGGACATGCAAACAATTTTCCTTTCCCTCTAGCCGGCCACTCTCGCCGGCTAGAATTGTGAAAATGAATGTGAAAAGTGAGCGATTTTTGGGTTTTGATTAAAGGTTTTTCTCGGTAAAAGTCAGGCAAAGATCAATGGCCCGGACTCTCCTCCTCCCCTACATATCCCAGAAAAAAACGAAGGAAACAGAGCATGTATGAAATAAATCAAATTCGCAAATTTATGAAAATTTATGCAAGCAGTGCCTTTCGCTTCGCTTTCTGCTGTTTCGGCCAAGATTTGCATTGTCCGGCATTGGTCACCCCCAATAAACGGCCATCGGCCATCCTCCCCGAAGGTCCTTCCATGGTCCTCCCTCATTTTTTGCCCTGCTCACCTTTTGTTGTAATACACACATCAAGTGGCAGCCGAATTTATGCAACATTTGGCTTTTGTTATTTATTTTTTCCAGGGAAGCAAGGAATCAGGGGATGCTACCAAAGAAAAGAAATTCATGTGATAATGCTCGAATGAGAATTTGTTTTTATGCATATATTTTCAGAATTTTTTTTAGCCAGACTGTTGTCCTGCTGACAGTTTCTTTCATAGGTAAATTTTCCCTGTGATTTATGAGGCATCAACGAAATAAATAAAATATGCTGACAACTTTAAGAATATTTTATCGATTAGGTTGTCTCTTTAAAAGTATCCATTAAATTGTGGAAAGTGCAAGAAGCTAAAGCTAATTGTAAACCATTTTTCAATGGCTTGTCCTTCTCGAGTAATCGCCTTTTCAACATCAATTTATTTGCTATTAATCCTTCACCTCTTCAGCGTTGTCCCAAGTCCTTTTGGCCCTAAGTAGTCCCCAGTGCCTTGTTCTATTTGCTCTGTCCAGGCAATTAGGTGTTTGCCTTCGTCTTGCCTCGAACTGAGGTGAAATGAGCTCACGGCTATTGCTCGAATCGATTCGATTCGATCCAAGTTGAGTCCTTTATTTGATTCCTCCGAAAACACCCAGAAACGTGTTCTCCATGGTTAGTTGCCTGTTAGCCGGGCAGAATCGAACTGGGAAGGAGTTGGAGTAGAGATGGCCTGGGAAATCGACTTTGCTTTAATCCGGCTGCTTGTTTGACGAGCTCTTAACACTAATTGAAGACACAATCGGAGCACACTCCAAGACCCACTTCCTATCAGCCGGCAACTCTTTGTGTTTTTATCGTTCAGCAGCCAAAAATCTGCACAATTTCATCGACTTCAAAGGACTCGAATCAAAGGCGCGTGATTTATGCAGCATCGCAGAGAAAATGGCTAGAATTTAGTGCTTTGCGTGCTTTTTGAGAAATCAGTTCAATATGTGGAGAGAGTTTGATAAAAATGTTACAAGGATCATTAAGATTAAAGGGAATAGAGACGAAATATTTAAATCCTGGCATAAGTTTCTAAAATTTACCTTTGTCAGACTTCTTTAAAAGGTAAAAGTTCCCACTGGAAGAAGGAAAAACTTATGGGTCCTGGCAAATAAATTGCCTTGTGAACTTTATGAACTCACGCGGGATTAACTTGTACCTTTGATTGAATTTCTTTCACCGCCGCGACGGAGCAAAGTTTTCCGCAGAATAAAACCACCGCACGTCTCAATCCGATAAAAAGCATTTTCAAGTTGCCAGTTTTGTGCCGTCCAAGGAGGCGGCAGGACTCGCTGTCTGTGGAACAGCTGCCAGACACTGAGCCGGAGTCAAATCTCCAAGGAGCTGGCCAGGCCGAACTGAATCAAATAAAATGGAAAGGGACTACAAGGTGGAGCAGCTCCATCTCAATCTCGGCAACGGGAATTAGTCGTTTCCGTTCAAGTGGCCCCGGCTAACAATTCCAAAATTTATGCCACCCTGCTCCGAAAGAAGACTGAGCCTGATTCTTGATTGTGCAATTGGGATTGTGGAAGGAGTGCACTGTGAGAAAAGTATCTGTATCTTCCTTTATTTATTGAAAACTCCTTTTTTAACTGGAAAGTATTTCTCTCCCTGCACTTTCCACCTTAACTTGGACCAGTTTAAGTGGCTGCTGGGCCAACAATTGGCCGGGGACTTATTTCAATTAAGGCGCATTACGATCTGGGCTCTTTGGCTTTCGGGCTGAGCCACCAATTGGCTTTGAGGAGAGTGGCCGAGGGGAAAGTTTTTCTGCTCCTCTGGCCAGGAATTCCATTAAAAAGTTTACGTTTAGGTGAGTTTGGTTTTGCTGGGGAATATCAAATAGTTTCTACCATCGCGGCAAAAAGTAATTAAAATTCAAATAGCAGACAAACATTTACATTAGCGATTGTTGCTTCGGTTTTTAGACTAGAGAGAGATGCGGGAGGAAGGAAAAGGAGTCCAGGACATTTCTGGGGATGGCAAGGACATGGCTGTCTCGTTCCCTTTTGTTGATAGCTCTTTGTTTTGGCCTGGCGCCAGTCTGCGGAGTAAGGTAAAAATCGGTCGGCTGACTGAGTGTGTGGCTGAGTGGATGACTGATGGCTCTTGGCGGCTGCTGCCGACACACCCACCCAGAAAACCGCCAACTCACCCAACCACCCACTCACCCCACCACCCACATATGTGAAATTATTAATATTGTATTTAATATCTGAGCAGCAGCCATGAGTTTTGTTTCTGCTTGTGCCCTTTGTCTCCGAAGCCAAATGAAGAGCCTCGTCTACATCTGCTTTTGTATCTGTATCTTTGTATCCGTATCTTTGTGTGCCACCGCGTCGCTTGTGGGAGCATGTATCTGTGAGTGCGTGTGCTCAGGTTTTATGTCTACGTGGGCGCCCAGAAAGGAATCCACAAGGATTTCTCATACTCACTCATGTCGCGACTTTATTAAGTGAAAATCTTTAAACGAGACATGTTTAAGTCTTAATAAAAATTTAAACCCCTTTCTTGATCGTTTCTAAAAAACCCAATACTGTAGAGAAGTAACTCCGATTTGGAGCATTTAATTTCAGTGTCCATGTCCAGTCCTCAGTAAATCACTTTGAAACGGTGATCCCGCCCATACCCCCCATTCATTTTCATAACCCGTGGTCAGTTTCCGTATTTCATTTCGCGGAAATTCAATATCAAAGCACTGGGCATGGCCAACCGCCCACTAAGCCGGGCAAAGCAAAGTTCCACGAAACGAATGGCACCGCGTTCCCGGGACACAGCGTGCAGTGTCCTCATACCGAATTTGGTCCTGTTTCTGGCACATATCCCGTCCTTTGGTATCCGGCCACGTATACAGAGCACGCGCTGATAACGTAAAGTACGAGTAGAAGCGGACAGAAATGGATGGGTTCGGGACCAGGAGGAGGACCAAGGACCGGGACAACCGGGATGGGAACCCCAGGGCACAGCATGGACATAATTAATTTGAATCCTTTTTTTTCCCCTGCCACCCCCTCTTGCGGTTATGGCTGTGTGTCTCTGTTTTGCTTTGCATTTTTTCGCGCTACTTTTGCGTGCAACCAAAAATTAATCAAGTGCTAGTTACGCGAAGCGCGCAGTTTTTAATTAAAGCGAAGCTTCAAAGCGAACTTTTTCAGCCATCAGCCGCATTTCTATATATTTTTTACGGATCTCCAATCTCCGAGGAATACACCGCCGTGGCTTAAGCTTTAACTCGCCCGACACTTGCTGAGGTGTTCGCCAAACGCCGAAGGCGATCCACTGCAAAATCATAATACAAACCAATTTCATGCTGAATTAAACAGGAGTGGCGGGGAGGAGCGCTATGGTGGGGATTCTGGTAAACAATAGTTGAAGTATCCTGTCAACAGGATACGGCGGCCAGCAATTACAACAACACCAGCACGAACAACAGCGACAGCCACACAAAGGCAGCACGTGCATTTTGCGATTTTTAACAAGGGGAATGCCACACTCTTGGCCTTGGGCGGAATCAACAGCCACCACAATCAGTCTAATTTACAGGGTAGCAAAAGTACTTCAAGACTTCAAGAAAATAGTAATTACATGACATATACTTTCTACATAAGGACTACTCTGAAGGACCAACAATGGTTTCTCTTGAATTATCGAAAAACTATATATAAATATTATATTTTTTAAATTTGATTACATTTTCTAAGGTATTTCCTTGTTGAAACCACAATAACTTTAAAACACACTGCACCAGTTAAGAAAACTTTGAGGGGTCCTTGGATTATCACACGTAGTTGCCTCGGGATGAGTCCTGGTCCTGGTCCTGCTCCATCGCGTGATCCTGGATGAAATGCACCTCAGGCACACCTCGAGACGAGTCCTGGCCTTTTCGATCTGTCCAATTCCAACTGGAGACTGGAAACTGCAAACTGGGAACTGGAAATGGCCGGGACGACGTGTCCCGCATAATTTGCAGCAAAGTGCACAACAATGGCGGCGCCCTCTGTCGGTGGCTGTCAGAAGCACTGTGGGGCATTAGCATTACTTCGGGGATGGTAAAAAAATAGAGGGGGATGAGCTTTATATTCAGACGCGTGAAATATTAGAAATTAAAAAACACATGACAAGCTATGTTGGCACTTTGATTTGTCTGCCAGCCGCAGACAGTGGGTTCCAACCCCAACCCAGGCACTTTTAATAATCATTTCCTCGCCAGGAGGAGGACAAGTTCGCAGCACCCAGAGGTCCAGAGGTGGGTTAGGTTAGGTGGGAGGCAAATTATTACCCTGGGCGGGGTACCGTCTGCCGGCCAAGCCAATAAATTAGGAAACACCTGTTTTCGTTTTAGCCAAGGCAGTGCGGCGACAGTTGTCCTGGTGGCAAGGGTGGCATGGGTGGCAAGGGGCACGAATCGAAACTGTTTTCTGGCCGTAATGAAAATATTATTCCGGCTGCATAATTTGCGAGGCCCCCCAGAAACACGGCGGATACCCCTGGTTTTGGGGCTTGTATGTAATTTATGTTACTTTTTCTGTTGCTACTTGGCCGCATTTCGCGGTTTTTTATTGCTACGTGCGACGCTCGACAGAGACAGACAATCAGACTGGGGACATTAGTGGAAAAGAGAAGGTCACAGTGGGGTGAAAGAGATGGGGCAGACCACGCCATAATGTCGTCATGACAGACGCGGCCATAAAAGATAATTATGATTCCGGTAATAGGTTTTATTTTTCGCATGTACCTCTTTTGTTCACGAGCGCGACTCCCTTTCCCGAATGGCCAAAGCCATTGCCAAAAGCCTTTTCTGCCTCTGATGTTGTTGTTTTTGTCGTTGTAGTTGGTGGGGTGGTGGGTAGGTGGGGTGGCTGGCACAAAGGTCGACCTCGGTGCTGTGTCTACATTTACTTTTCGGGTGACCAACGTGGCATAGAAATTATGCGCATTATACGCGTCGCGCTTCAGCGCCTTGCTAAAAAATTATATCCGCGAAATTATGCGAGGCACGGTGGAAGATGCATAAGACTTGTGGGAGATAAACTAGGGGTAAGGGATAATTTTTATACCATTTTTTTTATATCCGTAAAGCTTAAAGATGTGTTTGCATCCATTTTTCAACTTAAATAAAAAAAAGAAAAACAAAATTTGAGAGCAATTTCAATTATTAATGATGTATTGTGTGTAGGAATCGGAAATCAATTTATTTTTATGTATTTTTTAGGCATACAGTTTTTAAAACTATACCTACGACTCCTCAAAATCTACTGAACCGAATGAGATTGTTCTATAGAAAACTCTTTAAAGATATAGCAGATATCGGGTAAGATTCTACTAGTTTTACATAAATAATTTTGAAAGGGTAAGAAGTTTTTAATCCCAATAACACATTCGAGAACTCAGTTATGGGACAGCTATAGGATATCCTCTAGGATCCTCTTTAATGTTTAATGTTTGGAATCGATGGATTTAGATTTAAAGCCTAGAAATAAACAGACAAACCAAGTGGTAAGGTTATATCGGCAATGGATGAGATGTCTCCTTCTATAACCTTTGCAGGGGAGGTTCTCGTCAGTTTTAAAAATCTAAGCATTGATTCTATTTAGGGGTTATATTTTAAAGGAAGTAAGCTCTATTTACCATTTGATGAATTACGAAAACGCCCCAGGATATCTGTTTAATACGTGTTACATTTTTAATTAGCCTCCCATCGTGGGGTGGGCTCTCGGATTGGTCGGGGGCAAGCGGAATCAGTGCCGTGTTTGCTTTTCTAATGAACTTGTCACGCTTATGAAGATTAATGCCACCTTGGCCTGATCCTAGTTGGCGGATTTGCAGTTTGAAGTTCGCAGCTTGCCAGCAGTTCCAATCAATCGCTCGGAGTTCCTAACAAAGAGTAATTGTCCCAACATGATAATTGCTTTAATGACGAATGCAAAACGAGGAGAGACTGTCTTCCGGGTTTGATTAATGTTCTAACCCGGCGCAATTGACCCAGTTTCAATTAGAGGCGGGAGTGACAGGTTTTCAGCCAGCTAGAGGGGGGTTCTAGCCAAACGCCAGGATATCTGGGAGTTCAAACAAGGAGCCAAACTGCGAAGGAAATGACAGTCCTGTTGATGTCTAATGGAAAACGTGTGCGGGCATAAAAATGGCCGCTAAGAAAATGCATAAAAATGTGTGAGCATGTGTGTGAGCAGAAGGACATGCAAGGACAAACGGAAGTCACACACGCTGGCACAAAGTAACTTTTCCCCGGCGAATGCCAAAGTCCATAAAATATTTTTACACACCCAGATCTGGAGATACTCGACGGGTTTCCTTTTGCCAACCGGAGCCACAGAAACGGGGTTGGGGCATACCTTCACGTAAGTGTAACGAAGGACTCTGGATCCTGGATTCAGGATGCTGGATCCTGGATCCTGGTCTGGGGAATATTGTTTACACAAGTCATAAGCATTTTTTAGCGAGCCATCGCCATCGCCTTGGACCTTCCAGGCGCTGTCTGTTTGCCTGTCTGTGTATAAAAGCTCCAACATTTGCATAAACCTTTGCCGAGAATCAGCTCCTCTGTTTGCCTAGCCCATTATGCTGCTGGATATGCCCCACTCCTTGGAAGAAACTTTTGACAACTGCAATAATCATAACTGCAACCGCTCGACATTGATTTCGTATTGGAGAAGATTGGAGATTGGCGGGCGGCGTCTTCGACCGATGGGCGCCATTAATGGAGCATTGTTTTGGAAGTCTCCCGGTCCCTTGGGAGCTCCTAATTCCAAAGCCGAGTGTTCGAGTTTCCGCTTCATTTGACCATAAAGCATTGAAAAACTTTACCAAAATCGAGTGGCGACCGTTGAAAGTTTTAACGTTTTCAGATTTTATGTCCGCCCTGGATTCAGTGGGTCACCAAATTGAAACTGATATGTTGGAGAAGGTGCCACCGATGGGGGTGCCTCACCCCCGCTAATGCATTAGCTTTTGTGTATTTAGGTATTCCGATTTCTAGCAGAGGGCTGATGCAGGGTATTTGAAGGTATGATGTGCAGGAGAGGATCTTAATAGAGAAAATTTCAAATTATAAGAAAGCCCCCCAAAGGCTTTACCTTTCATTATTAAATAAGGTTTTAATATACAATAAACACCTATTATTTTTTTCATAAAATTCAATTTCTTACAGGGAAACTCCAACTCCTTGACAGGACATCACCGTTCATGTCCTTAGAACAGACTGACTGAAGTAAATAGGTTTTGTGGTCCTGACATTTTAGGTTAAACGATATTTTGTACCGTGACATGTTTGCCCGTCGCTGTAGTCGCCGATTTTGATCCATTCTCCGATGATTGATGACACTTAATTGATGAACCTCCTCCTGGCTCCTGGCTGGGCTTGATTTCCTGACTTGGGGGGTGGAGTCTGAATGGGGGAACTCTCAGCGTCACAACACTGTTCTGCGGCTGGTAAATATTTGCTCATGTCTGGCTTTAAGTGGCCCGAAAGCAGCTTAAAGTCCCGTCCAGCTGTTGACAGTGAACCCGTAAAGCCAAAAGCTCCGGTCACGGATATGGATACGGACTCGGACTCGAACACGGACATAAACATGCATGCGGCCTGGGTGGTCCTTGGCTGGTGGACATTTTCCAGGTCACAGGTGCTTTTGTTGTCCGCATTAGATTTGCCTTCCACATTCCTAGTCCCCCTCGCCAGTCCTCCACAAAAAACGCCCACCCACTTTATGGGCCAGAAATCTCCGGGTCCGCTTGCATTTGGTCTTTTTGTTTGGCTGCTCTGTCCATTTGGCTGTAAAATTTATTTCATTTGTCCAGCAACCCGACCCCGCATAGTAGGCATGACGCTGACAGTTTTATGGCAGAGTTAAGCCGATATCACCGCCAGGACATATGACCGAACCGCCCCCAAGCATCCTCCCGACAAAGTGTAAAATTTAAAGCCGAGTCCTTTTTTGTCAATGCCGTACCTTGACCAAAGCAACAGCAACAGCAACAACAAGTGGGTTTCCATACAAAACGGTATTTAGGTTTTCCGCAAAAACCCTTTCAACGGGTTCAGTCATGGCCAAAGCAGATAGCCGGGCCAACAATCCAGCAGTGCGAGCATTAACCAATAATTATGTCCTGGTCGAGTGCCTCCGCCTGGATATACTCGATTTACACACTTATGGTACACTTTTCCTATATAAGAAGAGAATTAATTAAAAGCGATAAAAGGTAATCAATAGGGCTTTCCAATTTTGTTATTTTGAATTGTTTTCCAGGGAGCGATGATAGTTTATCTACTTTCGCACACTTTCAATTCTTTTCCGGTTATCTTTATATACTTTTATAACAATTTTGATACACCTTAACTTTATGGAAGTGACACACCTATGTTGTAGACGGACGGTGGTGCTTCGACGGTGCCAACAAATATTTTTTTATAATTGTGTATCCAAATAATATATAATTTTTGAATAAGAAAAAGATTAAAATTTATTCATTTTTCTTTTTAAATTATTGAACTATTGTAAGTAAATTAAATATTAAAAAAAAGTAATACTAGGTGACACGGTAACCGGGTACCAGGGGAAGAAACTCGTTTTATTTTTTCCGATTAAATACATAAACACTGTGGGAATAATTTGAGATATAAAAAACTGTACTGAAAGAAAATCGATCTAAAAATAAATCTAAAAACTATGGGTCTTCCGCCACATAAGGGTTAAAAATTGAAACCAGATCAGCAACCCACAATTCTTGCCAATGGTCAGTGATCTTGGCCAGCACGTCTCTTTGATGACGCAGCTTTTTGGCCAGCACGTACTTTTGGCACCTCTCCGGTCTCTGGTCTTGTTCCGGTGGTGCTGTTACCAGAATTAAACCGCGGCGTGCCGCTATCGATGCGCCGCTTATCAGTGGGTGAGAACGAAAGCCCCAGACTCGTAATCTCGACCACCCGGTTGGGACGGGTCGATGTTAACTTTTGCAGCTCGATTGGCAAGCGGCCCGGCAGTTGGCTCTGGCACGTAGACCCAACTGGAGCAAAACGGCCAAAAGTGACTTCCAATTGCGGTAACCGATGATGGCACCACCCAAGTGGCTGATTTCGCTGATGCTGCTCACCTGCCTGGTGGCTCACCACCAAGTGCAGGGGGCCGACGAGGAGAGCCACTGCACCTCCGTGGCGGGGATGGTGAAGTTGCTGGGACTGGAGGAGCAGCTGATCGAGAATCTAGCGGATTACGCCGACGAGCTGGAGAAAAAACTGGACACCGTGCGCAGGTGGGTTTTCAAAAACAACGACTACCAGAATCAACTTATATTTTTCGGCAACATAATCAAAGTCTACTTGGTTTTCAATCAGAGATTTAAAAGAAATTATTCAATTTGTCAACAAAAATTAATCACTAAAAAAGTCTATATAGAAAAACTAATCCGTTTGATAAAACCCATAAATAAAACAATACAAGATTATTTTGTTATCTTTATTGAGGTTCTTATGTTGACAAGCCATTAAAATGTTTGATTTAAATCAATTCTGCTTAGATTATAGTTTAAAATATCAAATATTTCAGGAGCATTGACAGCCTGCGATTGGAGAACCAAAAGGCCCTTAGGTCCACGGTGGACTATCTTTCGAACCCCTTGAACTCCTTTTCCCTGATCCGGCGTATGAACCGGGACTGGCTGATATGGCAACTTTACATGGAGGATCCTGTGGGAATGGCTCAGGCGGACAAGATTCAGAGCCTCCGAGCGGATATGCCCACAAGCACCGATGTCGAGGAGGCGGTTACCGCCTTGGAACGCATTCAGAACACATATGGCTTGAAGGCAGAAGACATCGCCAGGGGATTTCTGAATGGAAAGCAATACAAGTGAGTTCCCATATTATTTACCTTATTTATTTTTAATAAATCTTTTTTTAGTGTTAGCCTAACTGCCTTGGATTCATATGCCATGGGGCAGGTCCTCTTCGACCAGAATAATTTTCATGGGGCTTCCAGGTGGCTTTACCAAACCCTCACTTGGATGGACAATTTCAAACTGCCCGAGCCTTTTCTGCTTGGAAGGGACGAAGTACTGACATTTTACGCCGAATCTCTGCTCAAGCTTAGTAAGTCTAATAGTTCTCTTAACCTTAAAATCGATTCGGTTCTAAAAATATAAAACTCCGTAGACGAAAAGGCGGATGCTCTGAAAGTTGTCAACATTGCTCTGACTGATAAGCCGCACGATATTAAACTGTTGGTGAAAAAAATGGAAATAGAGACTCTGATAAGGACGGGAACCGGCAACCAGCAGCCCCGACCGCAGGTAGGTCTTTCCAGGAGATAAGGGCCCTAAAAAAACTCAGATAGGGTTCCGGAAAAAGAAATCAATAACAGTAATACTTTCATTGATAGAAAGTGCTTTCATAACCTTTGATTACCAGCTTGTATTAATTTAAATAATTTATTTAATTTTTTAGAACCCGCTCTCCAATCCGAACCGAAATCCAACTCTCACTGAAATGGGCTGCCGAGGAATGTTTCCAGCTTCCACAGATGCCAAGCTCCACTGTCGCTACAATAGCACTACGACTCCGTTTCTTACCCTGGCTCCTCTCAAAATGGAAGTGGTAGGCCTGGATCCCTACATGGTCCTCTACCACGATGTCCTTTCCGACGTGGAAATCAGCGAAATGCAAGAAATGGCCACTCCAGGCCTGAAAAGGGCCACCGTTTTCAAGGCGTCCGAGGGAAAAAATAATGTGGTGAAGACCAGGACCTCCAAGGTGGCTTGGTTCCCGGACTCCTACAGTAACTTGACCCTTCGATTAAATGCTCGCATACATGATATGACGGGATTCGATCTCCTCGGCTCCGAGATGCTGCAAATAATGAATTATGGCTTGGGAGGGCACTACGACAGGCACTACGACTTTTTCAATGTAACTGTAAGTATTTTTGTTATAATTTAAAATTTGAATAATATAATAATAATACTTATTTCTGCCCCAATAGCAAAATACAACTGCAATGACTGGGGATCGCATAGCCACGGTTCTTTTTTATGTGAGTATCAAAATTCTGAATTTATGGGGAGTTCTGAAATTTTCGGCAATCAAGAAAACTGAATATATTTTAAAGTTATTTTTTGAAGATAAAAATATAGAATTTTTAAATAGAGAAAATCAAAATGCTGGATAATGTCGGTCCTTTGAAAATGCCAAAACTTGGCCCTTTAATGGGGATCGCTAGTACCTAATGTATATCAAAATTCATAAAACTTCCTACGTCTTATATGTAATTAAAACTATTCAGGTAAAACCATTTATTTTAATATTCGTTTTAGATGACAGACGTTGAGCAGGGTGGGGCCACAGTTTTTCCCACCATTCGAAAGGCCGTTTCTCCTCAACGAGGATCGGCCATTATCTGGTACAACCTCAAGGACGATGGTCAACCCGATGAGCTGACCCTCCACGCCGCCTGTCCTGTCATCGTCGGCTCCAAGTGGGGTAAGAGTTCCAAGCAATATTTCATACTTGATTTTAATGTCTTGCACCTTTTAGTTTGCAACAAATGGATCCGGGAAAGAGCCCAGTTCCGCACTCGCCCCTGCTGTATAAAGCGAATATGATTCTCAAGCTTTCTAAAATTAGTCTAGTGATATTATACACCCACACTCAATAAAATCAATAAAAACTACCTCAAATCGAAATGAGTGTCAATTGAAGTCGCACGGCACTTGATAAGAGCAATCTGATACTGGCTTTTGGAACATTCCCAAGCAGTTTGGTCAGAAGCATCGTTCATCATACTCGACAGGTGGAAATACCTGCCATATCAACCCAACCACGAGAGGAATTCCCATCGACTGGTAAACTTTCTTTAATCTAGGGGAATGATTGTGTCAACTAAGTAAGTCTGGGAAATTCAGAGTACAAAATTTTACATTTAAAAGACTAGTTTGGAAAACAAACAAAAATATATATTTTCAATGAACCTTGTAGCTGTCTCGATATTCTTTGTACTTCTTGCGGCGGCAAATGGCTCTTCTGATAAGAAGGCATCGCTATCGGTGGCATCCATGGTGCCGTTGCTGGAAGTGGAAAGAAAGTTAATTGACAACCTTGAGGAATACACGATCGACCTTAAGCGAAAGCTTCAGATTCTTCAAAGGTACCACTATAGTTTTGATGGGTTCGTTGTTTCAATTATTTCCTCAGTGAAACAGCAGCTATGAGATCGGAAAACGACAGGGGACGGGCGGATCCTTTGGCCTACGTGTCGAATCCTTTGAACGGCTTCTCCCTTATCAGAAGACTGAACAAGGATTGGGTGATGTGGCGAAAGTATATGGAAAAGCCCGTGGGTGTGGCCCAACTGAGAAAACTAGACAGCTGGCTCAAGGAGTCGCCCACGGATGAGGATCTTTTTAGTGCCTGCGCGGGAATTACGCGAATAAGGGACTATTACGACCTGCAGTTGAGGGATATTATTAGGGGACACCTTTTGGGTAGAAAATACAAGTATGTCTTGGCCTGGTGGGAGAGTTCATCTTTTAGAAAACTGTTTTTCCACAGTGTTAGCTTGGGAGTGGCCGATTTGTATGCCATGGGCCAGCATCTCCACGAGAATTTTAAATTTTTTTCTGCAGTTGAAGTGCTACAGGAGTTGCTAGAGCGAATTCAGGAGGAACCCCTTCCCATGGGAACTCACCTGAATATCGAGGAGTTGGATGTTATTAGACTTCTGGCCAAGTCGCACACTCAAGCCAGTAAAATATATTAACTTTTGTTATCTAATACTTTATAATAATACCCTTCCCTTAGAGCAATACCCTGAAGCTCTGTCGCTGCTGGAAAAGGGCTTGAAACTCAGCAGTAACGACGCCGACCTTTTACGTGATCAGGAGAAAGTCCTTGCCCGTATGAAGAAAACGAACAAAACACTGGAAAAAAATAAAACAAACGCCAATCTACCATTTTGGAAGGATACTAAAGAGTCTTGCAAGGGAACTTTTAAACACCACAGTAATCGACTGAAATGTTTCTACAACTCCAGCACCACCCACTTTCTTCGGATAGCTCCCTTCAAGGTGGAGCAAATCGGACAGGATCCCTATGTCTTACTCTTTCACAATGTCCTTTCTCCACGGGAAACAGCAGAACTAATCAGATTGGCTAGTCGGAGCCTGAAACAAGCTGTTACCGTACCGAGATCGTCGTTCAAAAAATTGCCAAGGACGGCCAAAGCGCACTGGATAGACAAGGGATTCAGGGATCTGACCAAACGAATCTCCAGGCGTGTCCACGATATGAGTGGCTTGGAGCTGGCAGACGCAGAACTCTTTCAGGTATTGCCACTCAAGTTTAGTTTTTAAATAAAATTTTATTCCGAAAAATTGCAGATTATAAATTATGGCCTTGGTGGACACTACGCAAGGCATTACGATTTCTTTAACTCGTCAATGGCAGATTCTGAAAGCTTCCGTGCAGCAAGGAACAAACAGTTGTTAGGCGACCGAATAGCCACTATTTTATTTTATGTGAGTCTGGAAAATGATATCAGAAACGTATTTTATTGTATTTGAAACTCCAGCTTAGCGATGTGGAGCAAGGAGGTGCCACAGTCTTTCCAACAAGGGGGTACACCATCTTTCCCCGAGCTGGGACGGCAATCTTGTGGTACAATTTGCACACGGATGGAACCGTTGACCCTTCCACCACGCACGCAGCCTGCCCGGTCATAGTGGGCTCCAAATGGGGTGAGAATACAAGAACCTTCAAATCAAATCAGGTTTAAGCTAAATTTTTGGTGTTCCAGTGATGACCCAGTGGATACGCGAACGCCGTCAGATGTTCGTCAGACCCTGTCTGGAGTCCTCGTCCTCGTCGTCCTTAGACCCGACATAATCATAGACAAACAAATTTCCTGGCATAATCACTTTGCACTCTTGGCGTAAACCCGACCAGCTCAGCTTAAATGCCTTTTAAAATGCCAACACGGAAAAAATAAAGTGCTGAGTGGTTGCTGGTCCCTGCCCCAGAAGCAAGGTAAGCCCGAAGGACACCGCAGCCGCATTTTAGCATACTCCCAGCATCCTAGGACCCCTCGTGCTCCAAAACGCCGCTCTTCTGGTGGCGTCTAGTGTCTGACACCGCGTACGTGATGTGCAACTTAATGTTTCAATTAGAGGTGAAGTGACGCCTCAGCAGGGGCTATCGTTATCGCAGCTCTGCACTGTGAAAAACGTGTATTTCGAAGATAGTAATTCCATATTTTTTTTACATATAGTTTTCAGCTATCTAGTCGCTGACGACAGAAATATCTCTCAGTGTCACATCCTTTCTATGCCCAACATGGATACGAGTATCTCTATCAGTCTGTGCACTTATCTGCTTTTAAAAACTTTTAATAATGAACTCTCGTCCACCGCCGAACGACGTGTTTGGTGTCAGACCTATGGAGCCCCACCATCTGACTCGGCAATTTTGTTGACTTCCACCCGAACACACCTATTGTTTGAATAATTTTCATGTACTACACTCTATTCAAAAAAAGTTAAATTAATAGAGAGATATAGAGGAGGACTTTAAGGTCTTTAACTAAACTTGTTTGGAAACCCCAGGAGGCCCACCCCCACAACACCTTTTCGTAAAACGCACTGTCAATAAATAAAAAATATTGCCGACATATGTGAAATAGTCCTGTCCACTCGCCCAGTAAGATTTTCAAATATACTACTCGGGAAATAAATAAAAAAAAAAATAAGTAACCCTTGGAGCACTCCAAGGAGTTGTACCTAAAACGAATTTCGTTTTGATTGTGTGCACTTTATGGTGTGTCCCGGGAACATCCACCTTCCTGCCTGAGTCCTGAATCGCAGCCACCACAGAGAGATGATTACATATGCGCAGACCAATAATTTTGCCCAGAGACCTTAGACCGACCGTACTGGGAAAGAACATACAATCTAACAAGGTTAAGAAACGTTCCGAGGCCGAGACCGAGGCCGGGCATTGATTGTATGAATCTAGTAAAATGTTTTATATGCGCATCCAAGATGAATGGGTGGGTGGGTTGGTTGGTAGGCGGAAAAGGGTTGGCCGCCCACATTTTGTGGTCAATGAAGGAAATATGATTTGGATTTTGTTACTTTGATTACACACATTACATGCGAAAAATGAAAAAGTAGCCACAGAACCCAGACGACCGTCCCGGCACAACGTGTGTTAAATTTCAAGTTGCGGTCTGGCGTCGTAAAGCATTTGATGGCCCCAGTCCAGGTCCAGGTTCAGGAAATTGAGTTTTTTCGCCAGCTGTCCCACGACAAAAAATGAATAAAATGCGGGAAAAGAACCAAAAAGAAATGATTTCATGCCTCGGATTCAGTCAGGGTCAGCTTGGTTGAATCGATAAGTCCTACAATGTTTTCGGCTAATTTAAATTTAAATCTAAATATGCCAACGATCGGTCAATCAGTCGATGGGTCTGCCTTTCAACACCTTCGCCGGCAAGGTGAGCTTTCTATTTATACTTTTTATTCACACAAAACCAGAGAAATGCAGATCCATTCTGGTGATATTTTCACTGAAAATAAAATAATTTAAACGTACCAGTCCTAGTATTTTTCATGATTGGAATGCTGTCTTTATACTGATGATTATTACTTGATAAGAGATTATTTCCGTCAGCGAAAGATACATTAAAATATGCAGATATTATATCCTTTAATAGTCTTTGTTTTCAGTGCAGATCGATCACTAGATCGAAGGTGTTGACAGGTGCCAAGACAACGCATCGAGTGCAGTGCAGCGGCCATTGATCGATCTTTTGAAATGAATCCATTGCGAACTTTCGATTGGCATTCGGGCACCGGTGCCCGGTGCCCGGGCATAAATTGATTAAATGCCAGTGGACCGAGGGCGAGGAGATGAGATGCCTCACAATCAATTACGGCAGGACAAATTTGACATGGGGGAGTGATTGCATAATCTGGCCAGTTGCATGCAAATCGAAATCGACATGGGACAGCCAGTCAGTCAGACAGTCAGCCAGTCAGCCAGTCAGTGGAAATCAATGCCAAAGTTGATTTACGTGTGCGGACGCCAATTGTCCTCCGCTGGAGCGAAACAATCCCAATCATCTATGCACATTCCTGGCCATATCGGAATGATTTGAGCCCAGAATAGAGGGCCCGAGTCGAGATGCCATATACCAGATACCATTTACCAGATACCAGATACGAGCCAATGACAAATGCGGCTAAACGAATTATGTCTAATGGCATTTCAGGTTGAAATGCGATTAAAATGCAATTTGAAATGCAAAACATTTCCCTTGCTCCTTGGCCGAAAGGTGGAGTTGGAGGGAAAACGCTTGTTTCCAAACTCACTCCTCTTCCCCAGGCTGACTGGCTGACTGGCTGGCTGTCTGCCAGAAAGTTGTGTTTTGTTCTGTTGCGGCTTTTTCAGATGCACTTTTATACGTTTTTTGGTGCGGTCATGTCTGGGAAGAATCGTTCACTGGCACCTGGCTGACCATTAAGAGGCTGCGAAAGATTGACTTCAAATGTCTTAGAAAATCTTAAATCGCGCAGCCCAAAATTTATGCGGCCCCGTTGGACAATTAAAACTCCATTGGCAGTCGGACAATGAAGGCAAGTGAGCAAGAAGCCTCCTTTGGGTGCTCGTCTGGCTGAAGACTATTTTGTGTCTGCCAAGAAATTTCCCGCAGCAAGTCTGCCGTTTATTTTTCGGTCTGTGGTACCTTTTGTCACCTCAGTCTGCTGCGCCAAAAACTATGATACTATATACGAGTACTCGTAGTACTCCTTTCCCCATCTCCCATCCCCGACTACAACGAAGCATAATTTATGCGTTGGCATTGGCCGGAGTCTGGGAATCGGCAATGGGTTGGGAATGGGTTGGAGTTCAGAACTGCCGGTCTTCTGGCCGGGTTTCTGGTTGTTGGATGCAAACCTGGCCAGCGGACACATTGCTAGACAAGAGAACATGACAGCGGCTATGTCGTCTTCTTGGTTGTCGTCTGCTCCGGTTCTGCGGTGGAATTTCACGTGGAAAAGCCTGCTGCTGCTGGCAAACGTAAAAATTATTTTAATTAAAGCCCTGCCTGTAAAAGGGATTTCCCTTAAAAATAAAGTTGAAGATTGAATACCCTAAAAAACCATAATCATTATGAATCAACATCAACGTTCGGGATGGAATTTTAATGTTAAGATCCCATATATTTACAGTAAAAATTAATCATATGCTGAAATTCTTGTACGAGTATATCCTGAAATATTCCTTAAGATATGTAGCCGATTGACTATTTTAGTTGAAGTTAGTAGCTCAGTTTTTATCTATTTCTTACTTTAGTTTGTGAAACCTAATAAGGGATATATTCTTCCACCAATTTTTCAAGAAGCTAGCAAGCAACTGGTATCCAATGAGAGGAAATAAATATATATTTTTACGCTTTAAAATTCTGTAATACTTTAGAAAGAGTATCTAAAAAAAATAGAGAGTTGAGGATGCGGACAATGAACGAGGTGTAGCCACAAAAGATCCTAAAAAAAACAAGAAGGAGTGATCGGGCGAGGAGGTCCCTGCTCGATTTACGCTCTGCATTTGTCATGATCTGTTTGTTTTGATGTATGGCCACGTGATTAATTTAGCCAGATCGTGGCGTTTGTCGCAGTTCCGTGATTTATTTCGCTCGATTTGCACTTTGTTAGCGAGATTTTGCGGGAATATTTCACTGCAGAGTCTCTGCTCATTTTAAATTCATTTGCCGCCCAACTGCTGGGAGGTAACACGCTCCCCCACCTATCCGGGGAACATATTGATTACGCTTTTTATGGAGCCATCACCTGCCACTCCCTGGCAAGTAATTTGCATATCTATGGACTTCCCCGAAATAGGTAAACCGAGCAAAATCAAATCAATGGCAAACGCGCGCTCGGCAGCTGCGACACCTCACAAGTATCTTTGTATCCGTATCTACGTCTGCCTCAGTTACAGTATCTGTATCTGTATCTGTATCTGAGCCGTAACAGCTGCACACACCTACACACAATTTGATTTTATGTTTGCACACGCAGCAACAATTTCATTGTTTGCAAAATAATTGCAAACCTTCCCAGCAGATGTGCCCACAAATCCTCTGCCGATCCCCAACCCCAAAGCAAAGGTGGTGCCAAAAAAAAAATATAACCAAATGCGGGAAAAATAAAAGGGATGGCGGAAGGATGTTAGTGGGCGGGGGGAAAAAAAAGAAAAGCTTCAAACGGGCATTTTCACTGGCAAATTGCTGGCAAATGTATTCTCCCAAACAATTAGCACGGAAACAATGGATGAGCCAATATTTCGGTTTAGTTGATGGCCTCCAAAAATGGATTATTGGCCAGTGGGCATAAATTCAGCAGTTGATTCCATCTATCCACACAGTCCCTCCACTCCACTGGAGGAGCTGGCCAGCACTCGATGCCGCGGCTTTCACCAACCGGAAGTCCACTCCATTTAATGCACGAATTTCGCGCCATTCTCGCTGACCAACTTTGGCACTGAAATCCGTGGGTATTTCGGTCAATATCCAGCATTTCAAATATTGAAGAGAGAGTAGAATTGAGGAGTATATTTGAAAATCTGGAAACCTTGGATGTATTATTAGCAGAATATTAAAAATGTAAATATTCCAACGTTACTTAAAAAGTTTCATAAACTATATGATTAGTTCTTAAAAATCTATTTGAATTAAAGGAAAACTTTGTCTATTAATAACCTGAAAATGTATTAAGAAAGTATATTTTATAGTCGTCTAAAAACAATACCCTCCATGTACTTATTTGACAAAGCCACCGGAAAGGGGAGTGTCACAAAAAGGTACACCGCAAAATGATGAAAAAATTCTTAGCACTGGAAACGCTTCCGCCCATCGATGCTTCAAAACTAACAAAAACAGAAGTGGAACCCAAACTTGGGTCAACAATCGATAGAGCTGACGTGCCGCCCCAGTAACGATCGTAATCCCTATTTTATTGGCCATCTTCAGAGCCATCTTCAGAGCCACCTTAACAATTAAGCTTAATTTGAATAATCAAAAGCCAACAAACAAGAGGCAAACTCCAGTCGCGTGCAATAAAAACTTTTCCAGCCATCGAACCTGACAATAAATTCCAGGGACGAAACAAAAACAAGAGCAACTAATGAAAGAAAGTCCTGCGCCCACACCCCGGAGTTATGGAGTGGTTTGTAAGAAACTTAATTGAAATAATTTCGGCAGGCGTTCCCCAGAAATCAAAGCATCCTTGGCGGGCGGGTGTAGCCCAAAGTTTTACGACAAACTGAGCAATCAAAGGGAGTTGCCAAAGGGGTGAGCCGGATACGCGGGAGGTTTTTGTACATTTATGGCTTTGGTATCACCTTTAATATTCGATAAGCATCAATGAAGTGGAGGATTTGGGAAGCTTAACATATGTAAATTCATCCGTCCCTTTGGAGAGCATTTAAGGGCAAACTTTGGCAGACAGCTCCTCGGAGCCTTTGGCTATTTGTGTGCCAAACTTTGCCCGCTTTAAGGACCCCTCCCTCACATCCTTCTCAAATACAGGACCAAGACCCACCTTCACCTCGCGAAGGGAAGGCGTTGAAGCGCATCCTGTGAGCTAACGAAGTGCCTTAAGGTATCTTGTATCTTCTGCAACTTATTAGAATTCGTTGCAAGATTTCTAGTCACTCGCGGATATGTGGATTCTACATTTAAAGTTACTTTAAGTTACCTTCTTAAACTAATTAAAAGCCTCATTCTGAAGAGATATAAAATTCCACCCACATTTAGTCAGTCAAAAATAAGAAAAGCAGGAACAGGACTCACATGGCTTATTTAACTTAAACGTAACTCAAACAGGACTTTCACATTTACAAAGAGTCCTGCAGCTAAGGGAGGGCGGGGGTGGGGGATGAAAGGCCCTGCCGAAAAGTGTGTGGCAAAGTAAACGATTAAAATATGCACAACACGAGTAAACATATTTTCAAGAAGTAAATATCCTGGAGCAAAAACGGCAGCAAAGACGGCAGAAAACCGAGCTCAGGAGCGCATGAAATGTATTTAAAATATGCCAAGTGGCAGACAACCTCATTCCCCGCACCATCCTCTATTGCGCTCCTCAAGGACTCAGGACACGTAGCTGCGAAGCGACGACAGCGAAATTGGGAAGGAACTGGAGTCGGGCACTATATATATCCGAAGGAGAGGCAGGACGACGACGAGCAGGAAACTGCACGTGGGCACAAAAGGCGCAAGGTAAATAAATATTGTAGCACAAGAAGCCGGGGAAGGACTCTCCCATCCTCCCCTCTCCTCTGGCTTTCTAAGATACTTACAAGGATTAAAGAGTCACTCAAGTTAAATGCGTTGAAAATGAACCAAAAGAAGCGTAAAAATGTTGCGCACTCTGACGGAACTTGTTCAGCTCTAGATTTTTTTCCGGACTGGGGGAAGGTCCTGTAGGTGGGATGTTGTGCTCCAGATGCTCTGGTCCTTGGCGCCAACGTGCCTCCCTGCAACACTCCCCGATACTTGTGGCACTTTTAATTTTACTCACAGTTTATTCAATCTTCGTAGCTTGGATTTGGGCGAGGGCTTTCCTCCCAGCCACTTGCTCCGCATTTTCCGCTCCCGCTTCGTTTTCCAAGTGGCAGTTGTTGATTTAGCGGTGTTTAAATTGAGTCGTATTAGTTGGATTAAGCTGGAGAGCTGCTTGAGGTTTGGGTTTTGCCAAGTTAAAGCAAAGCAGCAGAGTTTCAGGAGTGCAGCAACCAGATAAAGAAATTACTTCAAATTTTGGGGAAATAAATGAGTTCCACCGCTTTTTGGATTGACAATCCTTGCTGGGGAATCAGGTTCAATCCGCTCTTCACAAGCCACAATTAATGGATTTTTATTGCCGTACATCATTCAAAAAATTTGTCAATAGAAGGCCCGACCGCAGCCCATTTAATATATATAAAGGGTACCCACCATCGGACCCACCTCCCGGGGGGATACTCCCTATAGGTATTTTATTATTTATCAGCCAGCCACGATCGAGGCCTGCCCGGTGGCTCCGCTGTTTTATATTATAAAGGCAATATTTCTGTGAGCGAAACAATAAAGTCGCGCTGTCATTGATTTATTTGTCTGCCTCCGCGTGGCAACAATAAACTGTGACTGTGCAACGCGAAATGCACTCGCACAATGGCCGCCACCTCAGCGGTGGCACGACTACCCAGGATGGGCCAGGATGGGTCCGGACAGGATGGGGTGCATCGGTGTTGAGCCTCAAACATAATTCATTTCCGCTCATTGTCAGCACCCGATTTTTTGCATTGCATTTAAAATAACCGAACACAGAAGCCATGCAACGCACGTCCAAAAGGATCTCAAGTGCAAAAATCCGCGCCGAAAACAAAGTAACCAAAATCGGTGGCAGGAGCTGGGGCCTTGCATCCAGGACAATGCAGGTAAATTGACTGTGGATTTCAGGCTTTGTCCCGGACAAGCCAAGCAAATTTTTACAATGTTAAAAAAAAACGGAACAATTCATTGAATTATTTGGTTTGTTATTGTTGGAAAAATCAAATATAATTCTGTATAAATTTGCCATAATAGAGAAAAAATTGTGGCAACTGTTTAAAACCTGATAAATTTCAATATACAGAAAAGTTAAGAGCAGCCAGGAAAGTTTGTTTAAATTTTCAGTCGCTTTCGGACCTAAGCTCCGTACCGGGGATGACATAATTAAATCCTTGCAGTAATTAAATTCCCCAAAAAATCATTCCTCCCTCCAGTTTGGGGCAAACAAAACCCTTCCAGAAACTACCTTAATTGCAGGCGATAAGCCGGAGACGGGGGCGCATACGTAATGCAAATTATTTTCAACATTTTCACATTTAATTGCAAAGCTGAGGATAGGATAGGACTACAAGGACATCGGGCCAGGAGTTGTGTGGAGAGGGGCGACCGACAAGTCGGCACATTCATTAAGCCGGTGGGCGGCAGAGGACGGGCGGACGGTCAAGTGTCCCATGTCCAGTGTCCTTTAGCCAGGACAGGGGATGGGCAGCTGGACAGCTGGACAGTGGAATGCGGCATCATCATATGTGGCGTGCCTGCTGGAAATTAAGTTTTCGCATTCGCATTTCCTACCTTTCTCGCCATATGGGACCCAGGACCCAGGACCTGCTCTATTTCCATTTCGGTTGTCCGACTTGAGTTGATAATCCAGCATAATGCGCTTTTATTTGGAATAATAATGTTGCTGTCGACATCGGTCCGGGCTCATTAAATGCCAGCGAGTCAACCCTGAACCCCGGAGAAGCCCGGGGAACAAAAAAAAACCCCGGATAAAAAACGAGCGGACTTCCCATAAAAGTTCCGAAAGTCCCAAAAAGGTTTGTCCACCGCAAAATTGCTGCACGAGGTGTCAAAGTTCATTCCGTGGCTGCGAATTAATTCCTATGCCATGTCCATATCCATGTCCATGTCCTTTTCCCTGTTTCCTTTTTTGATTGTTTAAATTTTCCAGCAAATTAAGTCGGACACGGAGGCTGGGTGGGTTGGGAAAATAAACCATATGCATAAAGTTTGATATTTCTCGGAGGTGTGAATCTTTGGAATTCCTTTCGCCTTTCGCCTTTCGGGGCCGAGATGACAAACGCAGTCGCATAAATTCCGGCGAACCTTGGTTAACCGAAGCCCACAATAAATCTCATGGAAAACGATTCCCAAAATTTTCCTCACACAGAGCACACTTTTGGCTTCTTAACTTTTCACTTGGCAAGCACAAAATTCTTGCGGCATTTGCTCAAAATAATTTATCATTTCCAGGGCCGAAAATTAATGGAAAACTGGGTGCCACTACCTTTTTGTGGTTTAAAGTTTTGCCAAACGGTTTTATAGTCGCTTAAAGTTGGCTTTTATATCGCTTCGTTTCTGTTTCTGCAATTTGTGGACATTTTCGGAATTCCGTTGGCGCCCTTTAACCCTCACCTGGGTGGTGGGGGTGGTGCCAAAGGGACTCGGGCCTGCTGGAATACCTCAACATTAAAATGCCATTAATGCATTTGCGTAATGCCCCTGCTATTTTCCCGGGGCACACCTCATTGAAAGCCCATTAAAGTGACTTATGGACCGATTCCTGTGTCCTGTGCTCCTTTTGCGAGTGCGAAATGTAAAAATTGCATTAAAAGCGAGTGTTGGAGTGGAGCTGGGGTGGCAGGTGGCTCCGGACGCCGGACTCCGGAGCTGCATTTGTCTTATCAGCTCCGGTTCGGGCCGCATTCCCTTATTCGCAGCCAACTGGCAAATGGCAATGGCAATGGCGATGGCCTGACCATAATGAGCGGCAATTACCGCATCGGCCGCAAATTTGCATTGGACACTGCACTGCGAAAAATGTTGCAATGCGTGGGCGGGGGTACGAGTACGCATTGTACGAGTAAACATTGTGCAATCTTTTATCAACAGCAATAATAACAGGCATTTCGAATGCAAATGGAAGTCCCAAGGCCGGAGCAGGAGAAAGTGGGGATCCCGGAAAATGGAAAGTGGTCCAGCAGGGGATTTTTTTCTGTAATTGCGCCTACTTGAGCGTAAAGTAAAAACGAAAATGAGGAAAGGTAGCAGGATGTTGATTCTCTCTATCAAAATTATAAATATTATTGAAATACTAAATTACTAAAACTTCTAGAAGGTTTATTTTAAAATGACAGAAAATACAAAGACTTATCCCTTCAAAACTTTACTCCAAAACATATTCTAATACGTTTATCACTTTCCTCAAAACTTAGCCACTCACCCTTTCAGACTTGTACGTCCTTTTCGGACACTTTCACTTTGTAGCCGGGTCCGAACAGGAAACGGAAACATCTGCCAGAGTCTACTTCCAGCCCCAGATCCCGGATCCAGATCACGGACCAGGCCCAGACCAACCCCCAAACCCAAAATAGTGCGGCACAAGTTTAGAGCTAAACAAACTCGTAAACTTCGAAACCGAAACTCAATTTTTCGCACAACAATGCGCTCATAATTACAACAGCCAGTCAGCCTTGAGGGGTTGGGGGTTAGGTTACAACGAAAAGATACAGATACAGATACAAGCAGCCTCAAATCAAATCAGAAACTTTAATTCTTGAGGACACGACGAGAACGGATCTGGACGGGTCAGGACGGGTCTCTTTCAGCTTCGAACCTCCACATCTCCTTCTAATACAGGGGCTCATTCAATCGTCAGTTCCAGCAATTACACGCATTTTGCGCAATTTAAACCAAATGCTAACGACAGCCAACAACCGACAAGCAACAAACGACAGGCGGGCGGGCGACTTGTGACAACCTTTGCTGCACCTTGGACACTAACTTTTTCGGGGGCTCAGGGCTCAGGGGTCGGAGGTCAGGCGGATAAGGTGGGGCAGCCGGGTGCTTGATGAACAACAAGTTGAAATGATTTGGTGGCTGTCTAAGATACAGTGGAGTTGCTTCTCTAAAAAATACACTTAAAGAGAATAGAGATCTAAAGATTTTCCAAAATAATTATCTACGGATATAGGAAATATATATTTAGAATACTTTTAATTTCGGAATAATTTTGGCCCTGAAACTGATTGTAATATCTGCATGGTTTCAAAAATTTTCTACTTTTTTAAAGCATAGTTTTGTTACGATCCTAATATATCGAGTACCGATACTCTCCTAGCACTACGAGGTATTAAAAGTAGCATACTGTAAATCAAAAAGTAACTCGCCTGCCATACGGATGTCATCCGTTGCAGATCGTTCGAGCGCAAAATTTAACAATGACACAAACGCACACAAAGTTTGCTGTGGGCGGATGGGAAGTGGGTGTGTGGGTGGTTGTGTGCCACATGCCTCGTCCTGCTACGTCCTGCCACCTACCCTTCCCGCCAAAGATAATACCTAACACACCTAAAAACCTACAGACAACGGCTTTGGATTCGGCTTTGGCTTTCGGCCTTTTGGCAGGACAATGTTTGCCATAGGGGCAGAGAGTCGCTCATGCAGAAGCTGTCATGTCCAGCACTCTGAGAGTCCTGCAGAGCCTGCAGATGGTCCTGGGGCTGGGGAAAGGGCTGTGTGCTATACGGCAACACTTAAAAGTCACACGGGCGTGGCAAGTTAAATGAAATGCACAATTGATGTGGCCATTGTGCGTCTCTGCTCGCATTGTGTAGGTGATGTGAGTGGTCCTTGTGCCGGTCCTGCAAGTGACAGGATGTGCGTGTAAGCCAGAACAGGGCCAGATGGGGCATACCTGCCTCTAAAGATATCCTGCTTCTTGGATTGACTTTCTTTGCTTTTGCAAATCAACACAAAAAACAGAACAAGCTTGGAATAAAAAACCAGAATCCACTCTGGCAACAGCTGCCAGTTTCTCTTAACCCTTGGCCGATGTCGCCAAGTGTCACCCCTGTTAAGGGGTTAAGGGAAAGGCAACGAGACAGCAACCAAAGTGTAAAAAATTTCAATCAATAACCGTAACGATAACATTGTCAGCAGGAATACCATTCCAGAATAGTTGATGGGAATACCTCGATCTTCCAATGCTCTTTTTTATAAAAAAATTCAAGGTAAAAGGTGAAAAGATGCATTTAAAGTTTGTTAGGAAAGTGTCATGGAATCTAACCTTTCAATTCCTTAAAAAATTTAAATTAATATCATAAAAAAAGGTCGAGTTCTTCCTATATTTTCCCTAACTTGCCTCAAATCCAAGCACATGCCACAAGTTCGTGCAACTCTTTTTTTGGCGTACATTTGCAATAAATTTTGCCGCCTGTTGACAAGCCGCAAAGTATGCTTTAAAATGGCTAAACCCGTGTCTCCTGGAGCCGAAGGATACGCGGAGTTCAAAGGCTGCTGCCTGGCAAACGCGATTTTTATCGCAATTCAATAGAGTTTCCGTTACATTACGCCGATGTCCTTTGTCTAGCGAAAGGAGCTGCGGAACTAACAGCGCCACATTTTGTATCCTTTGCGACGTGTCAACGTGTATTGCTTCCGTTTGGGTCCTGGTCCTGTTCCTGGTCCTCCTGCTCCTTCGAAAAAACCTATCCGTGTTATTGCTTTTGCTGTATTTTTGGGTGTGTGTGATTTTGGTGCACCTTGTGGCAACCGAAAACGTTATTGAAATTTTATGTTGTCTGCGACTTCTTTTCTCCGGTGGATTTACATTTTGTGAATCTTGATTTATGGCCCGGCGTGGGCTCCTTATTAAAGAGCTCTTCAAAGGATATGCCATGCGGCATAATTAGCCAGCCGCAAGGGGGTTCAGGAAGGGGTGGCCTGGCTAAACTTTTCCAGGACAAGCCAGGATTCTTTTATTTTTGTTTCAGCTTGCGGAAATTGAATTAACCTCCTCGGTTCCTCGGCTCCGCTGAGATGTCAATGCGGAAGTTCAGGATCTGGAAGGGGTGACGTTACCTTGAGGAGTGGCTCATTAGGATTCCGTTTCTGGCGGCGAAGTTGTCTTCGCTTGTTTACCTTGAAATTAAAAATGCAAAGATTCCTTTAAGGATATGGCCTTCGGCTGCTGTCGGCGACTTCTGCAGCGGGCCGGCTGAATTATTTATGGCGCTTTGCTGGGGACGGGAGCCGCAGTCGAACAGAAACAGATTACAAGATTAAATTATTGTAACAAGAGCATTACGCAACTACTTTGCATAATTTACCGCAAAAAAAGAAAGCGAAGGCAGCGAAGGGCGCAGAAATAAAAACATTCATCTTGGCCTAAGTCGGGACTTCTTGGCTCTGGTAAAATATGTATGAAATAGGTACGGATCCTTGGATCCTTGGTGCCCTTTCTTTCGTAGGTGTCGGTCGAGAGGCAGCAGGTCCCATGAGTCGTATTCGTAACTTGCAGTGTTTACAACAATTTGTCACTTTTACCCGAGACACTCAAGGAGTTGCAAAAAAATAGAGCCGGAGAAGGAAGAGTAGGAAAAATATATGAAGGTGGCCAGACTCCTTGGGAATGCCTAATTTGCATTTTAATTTAATTTTTTCCATACCGCGAAATGTCAACAGACAGTGCCGGCTCGACTTCAGACTCAACTCGAGTCTCGAGTCACTTGCAGACATTTGCCGACATCTACCCCCCGAAAAGGAGTTGTCCTTGCGACGTTCCTGTTCCTGTTTTTGTTTGTCTTTCGGTTTTTCTTGGCGCACTTTTAATTGAGCCCTGCATATGCATGAGCCTGTGGCAACTCAATTAAAGATCCTGCCAGTCCTTTGAACCTTGCTTTTTGCTCCTTGAACTCTTGCCTGAAAGTGAAAAAATCGATGCTTAACAGCGATTGATTTTAGGTCCATTTCCAGGAGACACAGAATCCTGCGTCTCTGCAAGCAATGTTGTAAATTCAACAGAAATTGTCGGGGGCAACCAATCGTGCAACCGTTATTACCTGTTGGCTCCCGTTTCCACTTCCCGTCTTGGCCACTTGGCGTTGGCTGTGTCCCTGCCACTGCGGTTGCATTCCACTTCCGTCTGCGTCACGGCTCATAATTCTTTAAATTTATGAAGTGTAACCGGAGCAGAGGTCCTGGGCTGGTCTGGTTTGGTTTTGGATTTAAGGGAAAAGAGTTACAAAGGATAAAGCGTTGAATGACCAAAGGTGGCAAGATACTTTGAGCTTTAAACAGAGTTTTTTAGATAACTTTTAAGCGTTTAAATCTGTATAAGAAGGTCTAGACTCAAGACTTATCCTTTCCTTCCTGGTGGCAACTTCCTGTTAGCCTCGTTTCCAGCCTTATCCTCTTCGGAATCTACTGTCACGTGACGACACTCACCTAATTTGAGAGCAGCTCTTAATCTACGCACAATGAGATAAATACCTTTTGTGGTGGCTGGCGGTTAACCGTAAAACCCCCAGGACTCTGGGTAATCCGTGGGCTGTTGCCGTTACCGAGGCACTTGGCACGCTCCCGAATTGCCACTTGAGGCAAATTGCTCCGGCGCCAAACTTTCGAGACTTTGGCACGAACAGCTCCACGTTTATTACCTGTCGTTCCCCGAAGGATGCTTATCTGAAGCTGTTAATGTATTAATTTGAATTCTTTATGAGCCAGCCAGGTCGCCCTGCCTGGATGGCTTGGCTGGCTTGCTGGATTCGATTCAAAATATGTTTGACATCGCAAATTTAGTGGAAAATTGCCGCATGTCGCTGTCCAAATACACACTAGTGTGCTCCTTGCTGGTGAAAATGCTACGTGACTCCATTGCAAATAAAAAGTCAACTAACAGGGCGACTCAAATAACAACAAACTGAAAGGGAAAAGGGCCCACGACAAATTGGCCAGCTTCGGGAACTGCAGGAACTCCAGGATCTCCAGGAACTTCAGGAACCCCGAAGGCAGACCGAAATTTAAAAAACAAATCACACCTACAAGCGCCCAAGACAAATTTCCAGACCTTCCGAATGCGACTTGCAACCCAGACGCAAGGAGACGGTGGAGGAATGGCGTCCTGCCGGTAATGGACTGAACTTTATTTGTGCTCCTGCCCGGTCCTTGTTTGCTGCTTCTGGGCTGCTCCTGCCACTGGACACGCTTGGCTGGCCGTACCTTTTGCGGCACGCTCCGGCGACGAGCGGCGCATTTGTCAGCCTCCCTCCGGATGTGGACACAAATACGAACTCGGACTGCCAAATGGTTGGGGACTGCATGTGGTCATCACTGCAAGAAAATATCGAAAGTTTTTTATAGAATTCCTTAAAGATTAAGCACCAATGACCTCTTTAAATGCTTTTTTCAAAACCACAACAATCCTTTTGGAAGGTGGAGAATTCCAACCCGATTA
This sequence comes from Drosophila merina, assembly GCA_035047645.1. NCBI lineage: Eukaryota > Metazoa > Arthropoda > Insecta > Diptera > Drosophilidae > Drosophila > Drosophila merina. Next base: position 28,160,821 of record JAWNPH010000002.1, read on the forward strand.
TGGGGAATAGCAATCCATGAAAACAAACTTACTTCTCCTGTCACACTCGGTTGGTTCAGTCCACATTCCTTTACATTCTATTCCATTCTATTACTTTACTCTACACTCGACATAAGTACAAAAAATTGTTGAAAATATTCACATCATCCCACATCCATAAAACACATCTAGTTTTTGATATTTGAAATTTCTACAATTAAATATGGACTACCTTATGCAAGTGGCCAAAGAGGCGAAGCAGCGCATCTACAAGAACGAGCTGGAGAAGGTTCCCGTGGGGGACTTCGAGTCAAGCTATACCCTGGATGGCCAGCCCATTTTGCCGCCACTGGTTCGAACTAATAATTTTTTTGTGGTAAGAAAACCTTACTTACAGGATATTGTTTTCCCTTTGCCTAGATGACTGATCAAAAGCGCATGGAGATGAGAATCCTGCGTCTGGAGGCCGCTGTGAAGGCCAACCTGAAGTCTAACCACAAGGTCGTGGCATTCGCTCTAGACGAGGAGGACAGTGATACTCCGCCGTCAAGTCCTAAGCTCACTATGGAGCACAAGTCCACGAACACCGAATCGGGTCCCCAGCCCCTGATCGTGCTGGGCCGCTTCCGTCAAAAGCTTACCCAGTCGGAGACCGTGATCTATGACCATACCAGGAACCTGGTCATCCAAATTGGCCCCCCGGAAAATATTCCGGTGCTGATGGTCTCGCAACTGGTCCTGGAGGATGTTCCTCGACTTCCCTCGCAAAGAGCGATCCTCAAGATAACACCTATTGTGATGGCCACTTTGAAGTCCAGCTGGGTGTCCCGCTTGGATCCCCCCAAGCCGGAAAAACCCACTCGCCCGGATGGGCTGGTTCCCAATGAGCCCGTGTTGCGACGCAGCAGCACTTGCATGGAATCGAGTGGAACCAAGTTGCACCACGATTTGTGGCGCCATAACCGCTTGGAGGTGAATGGCCGCCTGTTGGAATTGCTGAAGTCGCCAGTTAGGAGCTCAGACAACTCTGAACAGAATTCCAGAGCTTCGAAGGAGGAGTCCAAGGTCAGGCCTCGCAGCAAGATTCCCCTGATCCAAAGGAAGCCCAAGCAGGTTGAAACCCAACGCGCTTTTTCGCCGGGCCATGCGGCTTGCCACGAGCCCAGCGCCCCGCTGCCTGTCAAGTGCCAGAGTGCCGCCGAGAGGCGCCGGGAGTACGACCAGAAAGTGGCTCTAAAGAGGAACGACATGGCCAAGAAGCGCGAGGAGTCCATGGCCAAGCAGAAGCAGGTCCCCAAGCCGAACCTGCCGAAGAGCATCCGGACTCCGGTGTCCATCCACTGCCGCATGAACCTGGAGGAGGCAGAGATGCAGATGCAGAGGATCCGCTTCCAGAACCTGGTCGCCCGCCAGGCCCATGAGCAGCAACGCCTCCAGGCCCAGTTCGAAAAACAGCAGCAGCTGCTCATGGACAAGATGCTCGGGGACCTGAGCACCGTCACCAGCGAGGGCTCCACTACCGAAAACCCACCGGAGCTGGACCTGCCGCTCAGTAGCTGCAGCACCGCCCCCTCTGCCAGCAGCAGCAGCACCAACTGCCTCGGCATTTGCCCCCCATAATCCCCGCCTGGAAGTCTGTGCCAGGTACCTGGTGCCCCGTACCCCGTGACAGGTGCCTGGAGTGGGAGTGAAAGTGGGAGTGCTACCCACATAGTATAACATGTCAACGCGACAGCTCCATAAATTTTCGTTCATCCGGGAATGCACTGCTATAGAAAACAGAAAACAGACTGGGGATACACATTACTGGATACTGGATCTTCCAGCCAGAATTTTCAATTTTTACACTGGTTTCAATTTGAAATTGAAAATTCTTGGCTGGGGCACTTTTAAGTAAAATTATTATCAATTTTTTAAAAGCGTATTAAGGGGGCAGAAGTCCCATACGGTATTCGAGAAATTTGTACGTATTTCATGCGGACGATCGGGTTGTCCCCTGATAGATGTAATATTTTGATAATTAAAAGAAAAAAAAAATTTTAGCGAATTAGGTTCGATTGTTAACACGAAAAATGCAGTGTTTTATTTTTTTCTGTGAGTACTCTACTTTTAAGCATAATTCAGGGATCCGTCGGAAACCAAATATAGCGGGCATCGAGCGTCTCTAATTGCGCCCAACGTCTGCGGTCATGCCACACAAGTTGCCCCCACTAGGTGTCCCCGTTAGGTGCCCCCTCTATGTACCCCGGAGGAGGAGCCACCTGCCCGGGCGTCTCACACTGATGTCTCTATAAGCGTTTCGCAGCCTCGCCCCTGGGATCTACCCTGGCCATTCCATCGTACATCTCAATTTTTCTGCAAAATTCGCTTGGCCCGTTTCACTTGGCGCGCCCATAACTCGGCGTGTTATTAAGTGTAAAAATTAAAATTTCATAAATTGTTATGCTTTATTTAGAGTGCGCCGAGCGCAGAGAAGGGAGCAGCTACCTCCGGGTCCCCGGATCGCCGGATCTTTCCTGTTTTCTCGTACGCGATGGCGTTGCGATGCGTGTGGCTTCTGTGATTTGCGCACTTCGGAAGCTGACGATATTGAGACTTAAGTGGACATAATTAAAAGCACTTAAGAGTCGCCTCAGAGATCGCCCGAGATCTGGCATTGGATGCAAGCCAAATTGGCCAAGCAATTGGGAAAGTAGGGGAAAGATCACAGACGGTTCTTAGATTAGTGAGAAAACTATAGAGTTTACCTTTAAAATGTATGAGAATAATTCTGGGAACCTCAACTCACACCTCACATGTATCTCTTCCGCCAGGATAATGAGCTTTAATAATTATTTGAACATCCACTCACTTATCCTCTTGCTGAAATGAAGCTGGAAATAGTTTTCTAATCTCTTGTTTTTTCACTTGGCTAATCACACGAATCCCGAGGAGGAAAACTTCCACAAACTGACAAAAATGGTATGGAAATTATTTGGCGCTTTCGGTACGAGGGTTGGGGTTTATTAAATGAAGTGCACATGAAACGGGCATTCGGATTTCATGACTAGAATAAACATAATCAAAGTAATAACTCGAGCAGATTTCCCACCCTCCTGCCAGCCCATCTCCACCTCCTGGAAAACATGTGAAATTAATCTTGTTTATGTTGGAGGAAGAGGACGAGAGGCGGGAGCACTCCCGAGGAGTGCCAGAAAACCAAGAAAGTTTTCTCTCAAAGTTTTCGGTTGCCTTTTTGGGCAAGTTTTCCTCCTTCAAGACCCAGTAGGTGGGGCTTGAAAAGTTTCCAGTTTCGAGTGAAAATAAATAAAATCGAATGATTTCACTTTTGTTTCAGGCACGTAAATAGTTTCGCCTGCCACAGAAATAGCCATTCGAGTGCAAATTCGAAATTTAATTAAAATATTTCTGAGGCGTTTAAAAATGCTACCAAAGGAAACGCAATCCAGCATCAGGTTCGGTGTCCTTTAGGTGTGTCGGATGGAAGACAACCCTCTTTCGGCAATAATCTGCTTATTCGGCAACATGAGTGAAAAGTTCTGTCAACAAAATCGAAATCACGAATAATGTGTTTGCGTTTAAATTCGATTTTGATCCTATTTATCCAGCAAATTGCAGCAATTGAAAGGATTTGCCAAGGCTCCTTGCTGCTCCTTGGCGCTGCTTGTTTGATTTTCAAATTACCTTTCGATATTGAGTGGGTGACTGATGTGTGATGTCCTGGGATGTGGATGTGGTGCCAACATTTGTTAAAGCCAATCCAGGATCTAGGGCTTTAAGTTACACAAACCCACCCACACCCACACCCACTCCCAGACCCAGAGCGACTGGGATTTTTTCGGTCCCCTCGCAGGGATATTGAATTTCAATAGCTGCAGCTGCAGGAAATCACTTCCTGGCGACAAAGTAGACGAAATGCGAATGGAAATCAGCCAGGACGATGGCAAAGCACAAGGAAAAGGACAAGCGACTCAAAGAAATCCCCAAGTGCGGGTCAAAGAAAATAAAACTTTATGCAAATGCGCCACTTTGGCCGTAAAATGAAATAGTCCCCGGCCAAAATATACCTTGAAGCCTGATGAGCTGCCTGCCTGTCTCCTGGTCTAGCCAATTGTCCTGGCCGTGAATTGAAACAAAAGGGACTTGCCATTCGATTTTCTTCCCCTGATGTAGTTTGGGAACCCGAGCAGGTGACTTCAAGTTGGCAAAACTTTTGCATTTTACAATTTACCTACATTCGGCCATCGCCCCCCGGGGGAAACTTTCGTCCTGCGACAATAAAATGTCCAACTTGGTGCCGGAAGTTGTTACGGACACGTTGCCCGCCATTCGCCGTCTGTCGTCTGCCGTCTGCTGTCTGCCCTTTCCTGTCGGCTTTTTTGGCCACTCATTATAAATATTATTATTATAATTGCACGGTGGCCAAAAAGCGCCTCTTTCGACCGGAATCGGATGCTGTTATTAATTCACATGTCCGGTCAGTGCTACCCGGGCTTGATGTGGGCTATCACCATCAGGTATCAGCAACTTTATCCTGCTGCCTGGTGAATGGTGACTGGTGAATGGTGCCTGGTGCCTGGTGCACTTCTGCTTTCTTTTTCCGGAATCCTAATTAAATTTGCCACTTTATTTGCTCTCCTTTCGTCCGCTCCCCATTCCCAGAGCTCCTTCCCAGCGATGTCTTAATTGTGTTTGTGCTACTCTATTTCATCCACTCACCCGAACACACTCGCACAGTCGCAGGGAACTCATTTATGCCGCACAGCTTCCTGCGTCTTGGTCCTGCCACTGGAATCCTGCTCCTAGTCTGAGGTGGCTGTTTGCGCTAAAATAATTGAATTAATAATTGCTGCGTGTGGTTTTCATGCTTTTCCAGCTAAGACAACTAAGAATGCTTACCGTCGAGGAAGGAGGTATGGGATAAAGGATACTCTGTAGGTTGGTCGGTTCCTAGCAGTTTTCTTTTTAAAATGCAATTACTTTATATTTTTATGCTACAAAAACGTGTGTTTTATATACGAGAACTATTTGTTTTATTTAAAAAACCCATACACCCTAGAATCTTTTAAGTACTGGGTAGAGAAAAAAAGCAAGTCCTTAAGCCTGAGCTCAGCACCGAGCGGAGTCGTGTGCAAGTTTTATCTTGGCGCTGTCTTTGGCTGCCAGGCCCTGTCCCGACCCCTTCCAAAAAGTTACCCGGATGCCTTTACTTGCTCACTGATTTAATAAATTAACGTTAATTAGCTGTTGTGGTCGATGGCAGCGGAAGGAGCTGGGAACTGGGTTAGCTCAAAAGACAATAATGCCAAGGCCCCGGCAACTTTCGTCCTGGGCGTACGTGATTTCCGCGGCTGCTCCAAGATTTAGCCCGAAACCAAAGCCATAGCCTGGAACCCAGTTCGATATATGAGTTATGAGCTGTCATGCGGAGGTGGAGACGGAGGAGCGGGACGGTGGGCGTGGCATGACGGTGTGCTAAATCCAAACCAATAACTCATAAACTGTAAGGAGCCGAGTCTGTTTGTTTATGCCGTTTTAATTAGCCAAATGAGTGGCCAAAAATAAGCAATGGAATTAAATCCAAGAAAATCAACTTCCAGGAAGGCCGGTTTCAAAATGAATTCATTCAAACTTGGCCTGCCAGTATAAACTTATCCAAAAGAATCCAATTAAAGTCAAGACCAAGGCCGCAGGGCCTCTGGTCTCTGGTCAAATGCAATTGCCAAGGAAGTTGGCCGAAACTGAACAAAGTTGCTTGAGACATTCGCCTCGGGGGCCTCGAGGAGGACTCAAGGAACTGGCCAGCATTTAAATTGAAATTAACATCCTGTCGGCAGATCCTCACATACGGATGTAGACTCCGGCAAATGTGTGCTCATTATACCAGGCCGAGTCAAAGTCAAAGGCCAAAGGGAAGAAAGGACGAAAGGAAGCCAGCCGAAGAGGCAAAAAGAAAACTTGCCAACAAGTGCTGGCCAAAAGCAAAGGCTGCAAAGCAAAGGAAGCCAAAAGAAAAGTGTCAAGCAAACATCTGACTAAACAAACACTTGAAGTTCTTGAATTCTTACAATACTGACAGAAAAGCAGTCATCGAAATTATAGATTCGATATTTTATATTCTGCACATAGGATAATAATAGAAAATATTAAAATATACTTTTTTAAATCCTTACTTTCAAAGATACACTTTTTCTCCTCAGTGTTCTATTTCGTATACCCTTAGTACATGAAAAAAGCGACACACACTGGTGTAATTAAGAGGCCATTGTTATTTCGCTGACAAAAGTGAAAGATGCCTTGATGGATAACAGGTCCTGCTGTCTCCTGCCTTCGGATATCCTTCCGTCGCCTGTTGACACTTCAAAGTGCGAATGGGTGCTCTTTGATGTAATCAGCCGTCCCCACCGACTCGCATCCACCAAACTTGACACATTATTCCCAATCTTGCAATTATTCTTACCTCAGCCTTTGACGACAGCAATTAAAATTCCCACACACACTGCTAGGCAAGCTTTAAAGGACTAATTTCCAACACATGTGTGTGTTTGTGTCTGAGTGCTGATGTCTGCATAAATATTTAATGTGTTTGCCTTGTTAGTGGCTGGCTTTCGAGGGCGATATCACTTTATTCTGCGGAAGGATTAAATTAATGCCAAACGTGTGCGACCCCCTCCCCCGCCAGGATACCCGAAACACTAGCCGAATGTTGTTTTAGGCATTGCAAACACAAAACAGAGTGAGGGGGAGAGTGAGGGGGATTTGAGAGCTAGTGGCTGGCATTGGCAAACAGACAAGTGGAAACCGCTACTTACACTAGTTAGCTAATCAAATTAGTTTTATTAACACGTACGACAACAAGTGCGGGGCAAAACTAACACAGGAGCATGTGCCGGAGCTTTACGTGTTAATTGCATGTTAAACGGTTTAATCATTAAATCATGAGACTTTAATGCGTGAGATCGGAAAGTGTTGCCTACTTTTTGGGACTAAAGTCTTGACTTGGCTTTAAAGTCGCTGAGGGGTCCCCATTTTTTTGCCTTGACTTACTTCCCATAAATAGTTTTAAATCAACTATAACATCGATTCATATTCGTTATTCGTCATGAGGTGGCTTCATTTTTTTTCTAAACCTCCGTCTTAGTCAAACACATGGTACTTTCTATCGAAAAAAGTTAGCAGAGTTTTCCTTGAAAACATACTTTGGAACCGAATTTTAAGGATGAATCTATAGATTCTCGATTTCCTTAAGTTAAATTTAAAAAGTGTCATCTTTTTGGTCAAACTAAGAAAATATCCTCTAGAGAGGAGAACACAAACTCTAAATAAATCTCCGCATGTATGTCAATATGCTTTGAGAATTTCAATGGACTTCACTTTACGTCAAGAATATTGATATTCCTCTTTTCTGGTAAATCTGGTAAAAATTCCTTCCATTCTGACCCCCCTGGAGTGTGTCCTGCCCACAAATGTCCAGTTAATTAGCCGCGCTGACATCAGCAACCGAAACCCGAAGAACTCCAGCCAATGGACTTCTTCAATTACACCACTGACCACCATAATTAATGCTAATAAATAATAAATTTACATATAGAAACGTCCCCGCAAACATGTGAGTGGCAATCCGAGACATGCAGAGAAGTGAAAGTCCGAGGCGGCATACAAATCTCCGTAATTAAGGACCCCAGCCGGAGGACGGAGTGATGCCAGGACTGCGATAACACGCAAAAAGCGAAAGGAAAACGGAAGCGTTTAATTAACTTGTTTTGTTCCGTCTGGTCCTGGTCCGGCCCAAGCGGATTTGTTTATAATATCGTATGCGAAGCGTATCGGGCAATTAGTCTGACCAGAAAAATCGAAAGGAAATTGAAAGTGTGCGTATCATAAATTGCTGACCAACCACCAACCGACAAAATTGACCAGGATCCGATAAGGCCAGGCCGAATTGCATTAGCCAAGGACCAGGCCTTAGCCACAGAGAAAGTTTGGAGCTCAAGAAAACTTTGCACCACATTTCCAGATGCTGCAAAATGCAACAGAGTCGCAAGTCCGAGTCGGTGCGTGTCTTTTCGTCAACTATTTCGGGGCAGAAACTTTTTCAATTAGACATGCCATTGAAATCACTCAAAAAAGGGTTAAGATCGAGCAGCCGGACATTCAGGACATTAGTATTCATTATCCACTCCATTGAACTTGTAAATATTTCATTAATACCTGTTAAAGTTCAAAAATATGAGACATTAGTACATGGATGGCTCAACTATTTAAAGAGAATGCTTATAAAACCTGCCCTGTTGCCACATCCCAGTTGGCCAACTTTTAATTTGCTCACATTCTCATTTGCGAGAACAAAGTCACTTCAAAACAAAAGATGCCAATTTAATCTAGTCCCTGCTGGCCACATGGGACACTTGCTGGTAAAGCCACTGGACAGGACTGGCAGTCTGTGCACAGGAAATGACTTCAGTGCCGGACCCTGTGGGTCTGTGTGTAAGATGTTGGCGCCAGCAGGTAACTTCCGGCATAGTCAAATTGAAAATGGCCTCGACAGGCCACATTCCCCCCCAATGCGAATCCCCAACTGGCTCCCTTGGGGACCTGCCAGCTGCTCCACTTCGTTGTGGCCAGAGTGTAAAGTTGTCTGCACTCACAAAGTGTGACAAATTAAATTAAAGCCAAAAGTCCATTCCAGCTACTAGCCGTAATTGCTTAATGCCCTCTCCCAATTAAACTCCAGAAAGAGTTCGCTTCAGGAGGAGGAAAAAGTGAGTATGCGAGGTGGTTTAAGGGAAATCAGGAGAAACAGGACACGTGAGTCCGTGAACTGCGACCGGCACTTGACTTATGACATTAGAGCGCAGACACAAATCTTTATGAGTCGCGCACTGCTGCCAGGACATAAGTAAGAAAAACTACGGTTTCCACTTAGCTCGGCCCGAGACCAGGCGCACAAACACGCAGGATCCTGCGGCCAGGATACTCGCATGTTGCAAATGGCAGCTTCGAGTGGGCAGTGGAAAAAACTTTACACCAAAATAATATATACTGAAGACTTTTCGGATAGTTAGGAAGCAGTTTGGCTAACCCTTTTCCCTCAGTGTATTCTGAAGGAATGTCCAACAAGCAGACTGACGCATTGTTGTGGTCATAAGTCAGCGACTGGACAAAAAACCTGTGCACTCAGTTGAAAATCTTAAAGATAAATAAAGACCAAAGGACTTCACATGGGGGTATGGGTATGGGAGAAGCCGTGCCTGAACTTTGACCCCAAAAATGGCAACCGCAAAGGGAAGCAAACAAACCCATGACGAAGATAGAGAATCAGCGACAAGGTGATGAGCAGGACGGAAAGATTATGACGCCGCCGCCAACGTCCAGCGAAGCGCATCTGATGAAGTCCACTTAGAGGTGTCCCTGCTCCTTATTCCCTCCTGGTTCTCCCTCCTGGTTGTCTTCCCAACTACTTTTCTTCTGACCAATGGTCAGAAATGCTTGGCAACATTTGGCGATGACAGAGTGCAGGAAACCGGAGTGGTGGGAACAGACAAGAAGGATACCATAAGCAGGTCTTAAGACCAATAAAATACCTTATAAAATATTATAAAAAACTTAAAAGTACCAAGAACCTACATTTAATGTTGATAAGTAAGAAGAAAATATTTAACAACAAAGTATATATTTTTTTAATAACGAAATCCTTACAAACAGAATACTCCCCAAAGTACTCATTAACAAAAAAAAAATATCAAAAGCGTAGCATCTGTAAGCATGCAGGGATGGGAACGTGTGTTGGGCTACTTGGGGTCGTCTGGACAAACATTACCCATCGTCGGACACCACCGGACATGACCGAATGAAAATGTGTAAGGTTGCCCCTGGCGGCATCGCCGTCGTCGCCTTCGCCGCACAATTATTACTTCAACTTTTCATTTGGGTCTCTCCACTTTGCGGGTTTTACTTTTCTTTTTTTGCTCCCCGGAGTCTGGAGGTGCTGCAGGATAACTGAATGGTAGCAGGATACTCCTGGCGCTGGCTTGTAATTTCGCTTCCTGCGTCTCATTTTTCATATTTTAGCGCTTTGAGTGCCATTTGGCAACAGCAGCAGCAATGAGAATGGCAACGGCAATGGCAACGGCGACTGCCCAACAAGGTAAACAGACAATTTCTCAAGCGACTAATGCCCTGACTTATTGTCGGACTCAAGGGCTAGGCTTGGAATGAGTAAGTGTGGGACATGTTCTTGTGCCAGCAGACAAACCTCAGAGTGGCCTGTGGAGAGGGTTTCACATGTTAAAGATTCGAACCACCTCTGCATACAAGTAGGGTCAAATTTTAACAGAGGATATTACTTAAGAGTAACCAATTAAGTAATAAGTAAACTTACATGCAAGTTATCCTGCAAAAATACTTATAGGATTATACTATATAAGGTTAATTTTAAACATTTCCTTGCAGGAGTAAGAAGTTTTTTTTTTAAATTTTTTTCACGAAATATTTACTGTGAATAGTTCACTTCTAACTTCTGGAAAACTTAATCTAATGAAAAAATTATTTTAAACGATTATTTAACAGTATTAATATAACGAACTTACATTAGGAATACGGGGGATTCTATTCAGATTTAGAGGAGATGGTTTTGTACATAGGACTCATACAGGTCATAGCACGGCTTATCAGGTCTTGAGAGCGGTGCCATTTAAGTCTTCTTCTCAGTCTAGTTTTGGGATCTGCATTTTAATGAGCTGAGATGCTTAGTCGTCTTGCTGAGCTGTAGGGGACCTCCCTGGTATCTCGTGGTTCCTTTTGGCAACTTAAGAATACGCAATAAAAATTATTTTTAACATTTTTTACATCAAACTATACTTCTTTTAATTTTTAGATAACGAATTAAAAATATTTGTAATTCCAAAATGGTATTTTCTAAAAAATATAAAACACTACTTAAAAATAATTCCTTTTTTATGGGAAACAATAGAACTATATTTCAAGAATAGTAAACCAATTTAGAAAACAAAACTTTAAACTTAGAGTATTCCCCACACTGTTCAATTTAAATTATGTTGAAATCCAAGAACACGAACAGAAAAGTTTTCTGTAAAATCTTAAATTTCCAATTTTCTGCTGTGCGATCAACTGTTTGTAAATTTTCCTGTGTTTAATTTATGTTTTGTTTAAAATAGAGAAATAGAGAAAATACTGATACTAATTAGTTTTTGAATTCAAGTTATAAAACTTGTAGCGTTACATATCTTACCCTTTTTTACTAGCTTAGAAAATTCTTTAGTAGAAAAGAGCAAAAAATCTGGTTTACAACAATACATCAAAAATTTACAAAATCTTCATGATTGTGACAGGTTTTGACAATTCTTTTCGTATGAAACATATACTCTTTATTGAATTTTGAGCAATTTACAGTTCAAACATTCAAGAGAATAACTAGTTACAATTTAAATATGTAACATTATTAAATTATTTTAAATTCTACTCAAAGTCTCGACATATTGCTTAAAAAACGTAGATATATCTATTTCGAAGTCATGAGCTTGCTTGGCCACCAAAAACCATCCACAATTACCAATCTTGATCCCTATTCTGCAGCCCATTTATAGATTATCCATTGAGATATCTGTTTATGATGGTCGCTGCGACTTCAGATGCACAAAGAAAGAAAGAGTTCAATTGCTGTCGAACAGCGATTCGAGTTCAATGTCAAATAGCTGACCTTTCCCCAAAGGATAGAGGAGAGGGGATGGCGAAAAATGGCAAAATGGGCGGTAACAGATTGCGCATACGACCTGTTGAAACAGTGGAAAGTCGCAGTTGCAAAAAGCAAGGCTCAGAATTACGAGAAAAAACGCAGCATTATAAACAAAAACTGCCTACGAGGGAGGCGAAGTGAGAAGAGGCCATAAAGAGCCTAGGAAAAGTACTGAATTTATGTGTATAAGTAAGCCACGAAGGTCATATTAAATTGCCATAAAGAGCTATCGATTTTATCTGCAACAAAAGAGGCGAGGAAAATCGCTGCGCACAAGAAAATGCTCCAGCATCCTAACGAGGACACTGACACCGCCGACGAAAGTCGGAGGGAGCTGGCATAGGGAGGACGAGCGTAAAGAAGGACGAAAAAGAAATAAGAGAACAAAAGGGAAAAACACCCAGCGGGCAGTCGGAAAATCCATAAAGAGGCGCGTCTGTCGAGGGGCTAGGCAAAAGTTTTTCCACCACCCACTCGTTCCCACTCTTGGCTTGGATCCTAGTTCTTCCCCCTCCAGCTTCGCAGCCTCGCAGCCCCGCTTCCCCTGCAGTTCCAGCTAATTAGAAAAGTTTGCCCCGTTCCATTTTGGCCGAGAGCTGAACGCTCATAGGTGCGAGTAGCCGAGTCGCCATTTTTTAGCCCACGTGGCGTATGAGCGACGGAGATGGAGAGCGGCAGTGTCACACCTACCCACCTCTATCTCACGTAGCCAGGAGCTCGTCCATTGGCTGGCATAAATCACAGCTGCTCCCCCCAGCTGTTCCCGCTTTTCCAGCTTTTCCTGGCGAGCACCTAACGCACTCGGAGAGACACACCTTCCTGTCCTGGCGGCGAGCGGGGGTTGGGTCGGGTCGGTTGGGTTCGCTTTGGTTTGCTTTTGTTTGGTTTAGTTTGGCTTGGTTCGAGTCCCAGCGCACCTGCTCTCTCTTGGCCATCGCTCTCTCTCTAGCGCCCCATCGTGCTTTCTTGCTCCGGCTCCTTTGCGTTCTCATTTGTATTTACCTAAGACAGCAGGAGCAGCTAGCAGTAAAAAAAACGTAGAAGAAAAAACGAGTACCTAACGAGCAAAAGCTGCGCACCTAAATCTGCGCTACACAAAAACTCCAGACGAGATGAGAGCACCTCACCAGCTCGCACCCACACACGGACGGGCACTCACGCACACCAGCCAAGGCGGAGAAAGGTGAAAGCCGAGAGAGATGAGACGAGACGAGACGTTGACGAGGACACGATGCTGGGAAATGACGATGACGTTGACGGGAGGATGGGAAAGGTAATTGGGAGGTAGGATCCCTAGCGTAGAGGAGGGGGAGAAAGTAGGCAATTAGAAGAAAGTAGAATCTGGGCAAAAAATGGAAATTGAATCGATAAAATTGGCATTCAAGCCATTTGCAAGCAACCTTAAAAGCGTAATATAAGTTTTATGCAGCCATAAATCAAAATGTAGGACTTTCGCAAGGAAGCGAGATTTTTCGTTGCCGTCGGAAAAGCACACGACGAGCCCCACACACCCACACCCACACCCAACCCCTACACCCCCCTCGAAGGTGCTTGGCTTTGGTTGGCTGCCAACATTTTCGTGCTCACCTTAAAAAGCGTAGGTAGACCAACCCATACATGGCAGCAAGTGCAAGCGAGGCAGCAGGACAGGCAACAACCTGTCTCTGATTGTGTATGTGCTTCGGTGTGCGAAAGTATCTGTGAGAGCGAAGCCAACGAACGAAAAACGTACGACGAATGAGACGGTGAACTGTTACTTGCGGTTGAGGTTGCAGCTGGGAACGGTTTCGGTTGTAAAAGGGGGGCGCATAACGGTATGACGGTATGGGAGAGCAGGAGTTGGGGCACAGGTAAGAGAGAGATGTAGCAGCGCAGCTGGCACCTACGGCACAGCATGCCGCTCTCGTTGCGCCAACGGAAACGATGCCCCACCGACGACGATGGAAAACGAAGACGATGAGCCAACACCTAAAGCAGGTACACACACACACAGGGATATGTATATGTAAACGAAGGGGAGGGGGTGGCGCCACTGGGGGGATGGGGGCTCTGACGCAGGTAGATTGGTGGATGCGTAAGGTACATTATATATCTGAGGCTGACTTCAGGCACGTGTCTCTAAGGTATGAGCGTAGGACATGCGCAGTGCCAGACAGAGAGAGTGGGTGCCAAAATGCGAGCGAAAACTTTCACTGTTAGCTTAGCAGAGTGCCAATCTGTTAACTAACAGCAGGGGAAATGCGCGAGCTGCCGCTGTTAAGCCAAGATCGTGAGTGTAAAGTGGCCCAAAGAAATTCATAAATAATGTTAATTTATTTTACCCACTGCAGCTGTCTTCGCCGGCTCGAGTGCTGACAGTTTTGGCCAAGATATAACCATAAAATACAACCCACAAACACATGAATACGTACAGCCTGGCCCTTTGTGTGTGTGTGTGTGTGTGAGACATTGACCCACAAAGGAAATTAACATAATTGTTGATTCTTGCGTTTTATTGTCGAGTGCGTTCCAGCCTGACCCTTAAAAGAATCGATTTTGTGCAAAATATGTCACTCAAAAATTGAAGTTACAGCAAAAATATGTTAAAGAAATATTAAATTTATTCCATAAGTTTTTAGCTAAAATCTAATATAATATAAAATTACATAAAATTACGTATACGCCACGTTGCAAGCAAAACTTTCATCGCACTTTTCCCGCTTCTTATTTAAAGTTTTATCCAGAAAAAAGCGAGAAAGAAGGACGAAGGACTCCTCTTGTTGCTCTTTTGGCTGCTACAAATAACCGGCATCAACTTTAATCACCTGCTTAATTAAATCAGTTTCGCCCCACAGGCAGGTCGCCAGCTCAGCTCCTTTTTTCGTCCCATTGTTCTGTTGTCCTGTTCCTGGTCCTGGCTGCCTGCATAAATTATGTCCTGCATAATCACCTACAAGCGTTCATTTAAGCTCCTGGCGAGTGTCCTTTTCGACTTCGCCACTCCTTGTTTTTTTTTTACACTTTTTTCTGGTCGCTGATGCCCGATAAAGTTCTTAAATCATTTACGTTTTCCTTGGCTTTTCCTTTGTTTTTCTCCCAATGCGGTTTTCATTTGCTTAATGCTTTTGATGAGTTTTTATTTTATCGCAGGACTAGGATCAGGATTTATGTTTTTTAATTCCATTAAACAACTCTTTTTCAGCTTATTAATTGATATATCAATCTATGAAAAAAAGAAAGCAAACTACGAAATGCCTAATGATCTGTGAAAGGATAATAAGGCTTATATACCTATTATCAATGTCCTTGTTTACAAGTATTGATGTTTACTAATAAAAGACTAAAACAAACTCTTCCTTTTTGCTTCCTTTATCTTTTCCTTTATTCTTTATCTATTATTTCCCCATAAATTATTCCTCAATATTTGTTCAATTACGAGCAAAACTACAAAAGCAATTAGCAGAGACACGAGGTTAATTGGAAGACCCCCGAATTCCTCAACCCAATTTCCGAGTCCCTCCTCCGGCTAATGTAATGGACCGCAATTTACGTCAACTTAATACTCATTTCTGAGCAGGAGTTTTTCCAAGCCGCCAGGACATGTGTATGAGTCGATGTGTGGGAGTGGGTGGTCCAGTGTGGTTGATTTGCTGCTCCATTTCCCGCACCACTTGCCCACGCCTAGGTAAGATTTATGGGTGGAGTGGAGGGCGAAGCCAGAGCTTGACTCGAAGGACCTCAAGTGTGCAACGCAATTTGGTGAAAGTATCAAATTTCTACCGCAAAACACTTTCACTCCGGCTAAGAGTCTGGAGTCTGTATAGAGGTCCTTTTGATTTTTTCCCTGCTGGACGTAGAAAAGTAAACAGAAGGTTAATGGATTTGACACACGGTACCAAGGCGGCCAAGGCGGACAAGGCGGCCACGGCACTTGGGCGTGAAATGGATATGCTTTCAGGCTACGCACACATGAGAAGGGCAAAGGATTGGGAGGGATGGAAGGACATTGTTGTTTTTATATTTCTTACATTTCGGAAAAATCGTAGTACAAGATTTCTTTCTTTTTAGTTTTCTCATTATTTGTCTCAAGCTTCTTTCGAACAAGATTAAGAAAATACATTTTTAAATAGCAAAAAATAGTAATGGAAAAGTTGTTGAATCAAACACATGGCTCCTTAAGCCACTTTAATTTAGTGCCCCACTCTTTTTGAAATTCCCCCAACGATTCTTATTTCCCAGTCGTGTTTATTTAAACTTTCGCTGCACGTTCGTCCTGGCAGAAGCTGCAGGCTCAAAGTTCCAATCAGTCCGCTGTGTCCTGGCTGCTAGACCCGACTGCCGACTGGCGGGCTGACAATTGGCCAGGACTCACCCACTCTGCTTTTGGCACGTGCTCGCTGGGGGAGATCGCCAAATAAAAAAGAGGCGAAGAAAAGTGCAACTGTTTACGGGAAATTTTTGCGCAGTTTTTTCCGCCAATTTAACTTCACTTTCCCCTTCGGCTCTGAATCTGCCGAGACCATTGGACTCAATTCCGATGCTGCAGGATCAACAAACAAATGCAGCAGCAAATAAATCATGTGCGAAGGTGTCCTTAGCCACCGCAGGCAATCTGCGCCACTGACAGTTTTAATGCCGGGTGAGGTCCTGTTCGACCCCCGTCCCACTCCCAAGGATTCACACTTGTGGCATATGTGTGACGTTTCAATATCCTGTTGCGTGATTTTTATTTTCATATTTTTTATGGAGATTTCTCCCCGGTGCGTGTGTATATTTTTGCGGGGGTCGAAGGCCGAAAGTGAGGCTGCTACGTGGAAAGTCGCAAGTCACAAATCAAAATGCTCTCCATTGTTGGGCTTCGGTGTTTGGCTCCACTCGTCCTGTTTTTGTTTTCGCTTCGTTTAGGCCTTTGAGCTGTCTACTTAGGAAAGGGGACAGGGTTGGAGATAGGTTGGGGTTGGGGTTGGCGAAAATACACATATAGGAGTACGAGTACCAGGGGCTGGGGGTACGGAAGATAGAGAGTCACGCCGGCAGCCAATAAATCAAAATCTGTATTGCCGCCCATAACTTGATTTTTATACCGTTTTGGGTTAGTTGTTGATTTTGTGATTTATGTCACGGTGTTAAAGTTAACACAAGACTTACTAAAGGTTTGTTCTTTAAAAAACTTTAACGTATTTTAGGTAGATTTTGATACCTAAACCCGCCAAGCCTGACTCCACCTCCTCTACCTCTACCCGCTCCCAAATCTGTTTCCAAACCATTCCACTTTACAACCGAATTGTAATATCCATTTACTACAAGAGCTGGCAAAGTTTTCCAATACCATTTGCCATAATTCTGTTTTGCACATTGACACCTAACCGAAAGGCGTTCAATAAGAGCCAAAAGACAACACAGAAGCCGAGATGTGGGGGCGGGAGCGATGGACCCGAGGGTTGGCACTAAAAAATTCTGAAAGCACTCGAAATCTTGGACAACACTTTTTGGACTTGGACATGGACATGGACACTTAACTGACAATGTCTGACCTTTTCAGCAGCAGCAGCGACGGCGAAAAGTAAAAGCAAAATTTAAGCAAAAATCCTACAAAAGAAAAACAACATTTTTAATGTATGTACAGATTGGGGGGTCTGTCGGAGAAGGGGTCTGTCGGAGAAGGGGTCTGGGACTTGGGAAGCGCTTACGTGATGTTCAAGTTTTCTGTGAAGGTCGCAGGGAAGAGAAGGGGGAGTTGCATACGAGGGGGAAAGCCAGGAAAGCTGGAAAAACCGCTAGGGGAGTTGGATGAAGATGAAGACGGAGACGGCGCCTTTGTGTCACAAGTTGCCAACACATGCCCGAGGAATGGCCCCAAACTCAAACTTAAAACTGTCAAAAAGTTGCAGCATCTCCTTTCCAGGCGGAAGACTCTCTACCCCTCTCTTTCTTGGCTTCACTTCCCGTCTCTGTCGCTACGTGAGTCTGTCAACAGCTGCTCTTCGCAAGGCATGCCGCAGTTCAATATTGATTCAACTTTCTGGCCAACAACGCGGCGATTAAAAGCGCATTTAAGCCGGGGAAAGGACTCTAGGGGAGGTGCAACCTCAAGTTGCAGCAGAGCCACCTCGATATCATAGAAAAATACTCTCTATCCCTTGTCTAATCACCTCCACCTGCCCAGCCACCCATCCTGCCAAATGGCTCGAAGGACAAGCAAACAACAGCTGCCTACAAGTATGCAAAAATAAACTGCAGGACAAGGGCTACAGTAAGGCCTCACAAAAAAGCGATGCACATGCAACTTGAACAAAAGAGAGGTCCTGCAAGCAAGTTGCACTGTAAGCGTGGGGGTGCGGGTGTGTGTTCCGTCCGCCGGTTGTTGCGTGTTTACGCAACGTAACCAAAGTCAAAACCTCGATTAGGATTCAATCTGCCGCTGCGGGCTACACTGGCAACGTTGTTTGTCCTTGTTGTTGTGCCCCGGCATCCACTCCATCCAGGATCCCCGTATCTCCGCCACATATCCCTTTCCTCCCATCCTTCCTCCTTTGGTGGACTCCACGCAGGTCGGGCAACAAAGTCAAACCGATTAAAACACACGCACAGGGACCGAGACAGACAAGTCAATGTTCGGGTATTACCAACTCGACCTAAGCATACCCATTAAATGGACTTTCATAAGGACTCATGGTCAAGGATGGTACTAGAAGCATTCACGGAACAATCTCTCATACCAAATCCTTCCTAACCAACACCATCTCTGCCCAACATACCTTCGACCTTTGATAAATACGAAGTACAACAAGGACACAGACAGGACTGCAGCCTCATTGTCCGGCCGTGCCTTTGTGTCCACGTAGGTACGGCGTAGTCCACTCCGGAGCTCCGGAGCGGTATTCTTCAAGGGGCAATTAACTGTTAAGCTTCCAAACGGCGGCAACAAAAAAGTACAAAATCAGGCAAAAAAATAGTTGTCTCGCTTGAGGGTGGGGGATGGGGTGTGTGTGGGGCATGCATAGATTAGATTTCTGGCGGAACGAGCTTCCACCCAGCCCCCATCCCCCCTCTTCCTCACAATGCAGTGGCAAAATATTTGCAGCTGCTACAGCAGTGGGGACCGCACAGTGGCGGCCATAAAAGAGCCATTAACGCCAGGAGTTGGACCAGCTGCCTCCTCCTCCTGCTCTTGCAGGATAATTTAAAGCGTTTAAACTCTGGACGGGGAGTCCGCTTGAGTGGAAACTGTCAGCGGCATCAGCGCATCCAATTCCCAATTAGCCAAGGTGCAAGAAATCAAATTAAAAACCGCAGAGAACAAACCAAAGGAAGAGATTAATGGGTTGGGTGCCTGTGCTCTACCTTGGAGACTCTGTTTGGACTGGTCAAGGAAGAAATAAAAATCCGAGAGCGAACAAGAAACCAATTTAAGTGAAGGAAAAGCAAAAGGATCTGGCGTCAAGAAGCAAGGACAATACCACGCCCAGTCATCTTGTTTTTCTTGAGAAAATTAATTTCAGCAGTGTCCTTTGCAGCCGAAGAGCCTTGACATCTAGGACATTCCGAAGGTGCATCAATGAGTTAGCTTACAGAGGAAAAAAACTCCAAGCTCTCCGCCCCCACACCCATCAGGACTCCCAACCTCAACCCAGCAAATCCCAGAAACGGAAATCTCAATCTGCACTCCAGCAAATTGTTGTTTAAATAAAAATTTAAAGCAAATTGCTACGCGGAAGTAAATCGTTTTGTGGTAATGGTGGATAAAAAATGTAAGCCAAGGCATATCAAATTACGGCAGAGATGGGACCAGATGACAAAGTGCGTGGTTTGGCGAAGGAGCCGCAAACAGGACGAGGGGAGTGTAACAAGGTGTAGCCGCACAAAGTAAGTCAGCTCCTTGATAAGTGCCTGGCAAAGGTTGGGGGTGGATTCTCGACAGGATGCGGCTGACAGTTGGGCGCGTTTTGATGCGATGCTAAAAAATTGTTGCTAATTTTTTAACAGTCAACGGAGATGGGGTTCCGGAGATATCGCATTTCAGGGAAAGCGGGCCAGGGAGACCGCCGAGACGACATCGCCGAGTGCAAATGGTTGGCATTTTAATTTTATTAGAGAAAAGCAACAAGCAGAGCCAGGATAAAAGAAATCCCCTTAAAGAGATTGTTGCAAAGGATTATGGTATAAAGATCTATTCCAGAGATAAGCAGAGCAAAGAGTCCGCCAATTAGAAGCCTTTTAACATATAAATATTTTAGAATTCTCTTTAAAACTTGTGTGTCCTGATAGGAAGTACACCTTTTAACCGAAAAAAATGCTTCACTTGCTCGTTGCTCATTGTCTTTTAGCATTTCCCCAACCTATTTCCCAGTGCAATTTAAGCCACCGCAGAAAAATGCTGCCAACATATTTCCCGCCGACACACATGCAACCAGAGGGCGGTGGAAGTTCAGATACTGGGAAGCACTGCAAAGATACAGATACAAAAGAGACAAGGGCAGACGAACGACTTGAGGGATTTTGCTGAAATGACATTTGGCTCCGCATGTGACAGGCTGTGGATGAGGACGAATCCTGCCAGGACGGGGACGGGGACAAGGACAAGGGCGAGGACAACAGGCACAGCAGCAGCCTGGCGGTGGCATTGAAAAAAGCAATTTAAGTCAAGTGCAGAGCTGGAGCCAGGAGGTATCGAATCACTACCTAGACGCTAGTGATGGAGGTATCTCTGGTACATCAAGGTGAATATTCATGTCCTTGTAGGTACTAACCTAGCTTATAGCTTTCTGATTTTTTTTTTTATATATTTTTTAAGTTTAACCATTTAAGAATATCCCTAAAGGTAAATTTTTCGAAAACCTTTAACACTCTCCTCGAAAAAACAGAATTTCCCAATCTCTACCGGAAAATTTTGGTAAAATATTCTTTATAGACGCTGCTATGGTAGGAGCCACGATAATCTCAATATTTTCCTTTACTTATTGTGTGTAAATTGAGTTTCTAATAAAAAATTACTATAGTACCATATTTTGAACAACATTTAAAAAGGTACCTAAAACTCGTGCCTCTAAAAGTCTAGACCAGAAAACCCCCTGAAAATATTAAAAATATTAAACCCATTAAAGGTATCCATATTCCAAGGTACTTTAAAGTTAAAATATTTTCCAACCTTTTTCATTACCAGAACCTTACCTTGTACCTTTTTCAACCAAAGCAACCAAAAAAGTACCTAGCCCATCACTGTGAGTAAAGTCAGAAGGATAACTGCAACCTGGAGTACGCATGCCAATTGTAGCCACCATCCTGTCCCAGTCCATCACTCATCCGCAGGGTGTGTGCAAATTTTGATAAATTGCCGCCACTACCTTTGGCCAACAAACATTGCTTTTGCTGGCATTCGGAAAGGCGAGTGTGGGACGAACAGGATTAAATCCTGCATACATGTGTTGTCTGGCAGACGAAAGGACTCAATCCGGAAAGGTGAAATCAAGACAAATGCATCGTGCTCCTCGAGGAGAAAAGTGCAGGCCATCAATCTTAATTGGAAGTAAAGTCGAAAAAGTCAGTAAGGAAGGACATGGAGCTACGGAATTGGAAAACTTTTCCTAAGAGCGACAAACAAACAGGAAGGCGAACAAACAATAAATCTGGAAAATTATTAGCCGCGCCAATCGAAGTCGAAGTGCAAACTTGCAGACAAAATATTGCGGAAGTGGCGGAGTGGAGGGCCAGCCATGCGTGATAAATGGCCAAAAGGAGCCACTGGGAAGCCGAGAGGTGGAGCTCTGCGGCTAATTGAATTTAATTGCCCACTTAATGGTGCAATGAGCTGGAGCCAGATGCTGGAGAAGAAAGTGAATCGAAGTGCGATTTGGAGTTCAAGGTGAGGAAAATTCATTGAAGGGAAAGAACTTTTCAAAACAATCACAATCAATGAATAATTGTTACATAAATAGTAATTAGAAATGGTTTAAAAACATGTTAAAATTATTAAGGATCGGCTAAAGTTCCAGTCAAAAGCTCGTAGTGTGTCGAGAACAATAAACATCTAATCCAGTTCGTAAATCCAGCGAGTCATTACTACAAAATATAAAACATTTATTCTTGATATTTAATTAAAAAAAAAAGGCTTACCAATTTTATTTCTAGCAATCACTCGACACCCACCATGTAATGTATTAAATTCATAATCATGATTATCCCTATTGATATTCATCCAAAAAATGCCGATCCTTTTATTGAAAAGTTGAATTAATGAAAATACTTACAAAAAATAAAACTGTGCCAATTCGGTCGCCAAACCTAAAGCCTGTAGAAATCCCAGTGGGGCAAGTAGACTCCTCCAAGCCCATAATTTAGAAACTGCAGAAGATTAGGCCAGCTCTTCTTGAAGCCTGTCATATCGCTTATCCTTCGTTCGATATTTTCCGTGACAAAGCGATCGGTATCCTTAGCCTTTTTTGGAGGCAGCCAGGCTCCCTCCCCGGTTCGAATGGAATTCACGAGTTGAAGTTCAGTTTGCATTTGAAAAACTTTGGGCTTCTGCAAAAACGACCTGCTCCATGAACTTCTAGTCGATCTGCGTTACAGGATATTGAAGTCTATGCCTAGATGCAAGGACTCCATTTCCCTTGTGGCTTTGGGAGGATTTTGCCAAAAATGATGGGCAAGGTTATTACCAGTTTCTCCAAACATGGAAGAGTCCATTAAAATGTTACGACCGGGATTTACTTTACCTGGAAAGTATAAATTAATATATTTGTTAGTTAAAAATATTAAACTAAATTACCCACTATGAGAGATCTAGCTAGAAGCAGATTTATATCCTTTAGAGACACTTTCAAAATATCGTAATATCTACGTTGCTCCTTCTTAAAGATATCCTTTGCAGCCAAAAGCCATCGAGAGGCGAAATCGAAGTCACCCGACAATAAGAAGAATTTTATTCTATTATTATATTATTATTATATTTATAATAATAATATCTGAAGTTTTTTTTTAAAACCAAGTAAATTACCCTGCTTATTTCTAATTTATTTTATTTCTTGAAACTAGACTGTAAATTAGCAAACGAGAAACCTGAGTATCGGTTACGCCAAGGACTTTGTCATATTCCTTTGGATAATTTGCCAAAGACCATTTAGCCATTTGTAGCCACTCTGTGGCATTCTTCATTTGATTTTCCTTCAGATAAAACTTTCCTACAGAAAAATAATCCAGGGAGGACAATTGTCTACAATATAAAATTAAATTTAAGGATTGATTTTTAAAACTATCAAAATCAAACAAACCTATATTGGTATGATTCCAGTTTGCGATCCTTAAGTCTACGAAAAGATTCATTTAAGTCTCCTAGCTGCGGAAGATCCAAGCGCATTGTTTCGATGTTATGAATTACATCTGAAATAAATTTTTATTGGGTTCTCTTAAACATAGTTTAAATAGAGAACTCACCTTGCCCCACAGGCTTCTGAATATATTTTTCCAGATCTTCCCAATCCTCCACCATGTGGCGCATTAATGGATAACTGTGCAAAGGATTCGATAAATAATCCTCCTCCTGTCCTTTGGCTTTATTCAAAGGATCAATCCACTCCTTAGCCACTCTATAAAAAAGGAAAATAATTTGTTGTAATCACAAATAGAAGATAGTAACTTCTCATTTACCTTCGCAATACGTTAATTTTCAAAAGGAGCCTTTGTTCATATTCCTTCAAATGATCAAGAAGTTGATTATCCAGCTTGAGTATCGCTATCCTGTTTTCCAAGGAGTCGATATACTTTTTACATTGAACGTGTTTAACATGACAGGTAAAAAAACTGAACAAAAATATCGACTGCCACCGAAATGTAGTCATAATATATTGAAATACAAGACAACTGTGGTTTTTTCTATGAGGCTTAAAATTAATAATGAAATTAGTGTGGAGATGGCTTGTGACAAATGAATTCGATTGGACAGATTAGGTATAAGTATTATACTCTGGCAGTGAAGAAAACATTTTCCTATTTCAAAGTCATCTCTATTAAGAACAACTATATTACTTCCCTCGTTTTAAAAGAACAAACTCCAGGCAGTAATATTTTTACACTAATTTTAAAATTTGTTACGACCAAAAGATTTTGTTTTTCAATGCAGGCATATAAATTAAATAAATAAAATTAAATGAGGAGAGATCTGCTAAAGTTACGTTTGCGGGGAGGTTCGATGGCCGGAAATCGAAACATCTGATCCAATTCGTAAATCCAGCGAGTCATTACTAAAAAAAATCAAGAATTTAAAATACACATTTTAGCCGAATAACCGAATTCTTACCAATTTTGTTACCAGAAATCACTGGACAGCCGCCGTGCAAGCTTAGAGGTACGAAATCATACGAATTCGTTTCAATATTCATCCAGAAAAGTGCCGATCCCTTCTTGGGTGGAACTGCGATATTTAGATCTGGGAAGGCGGTAGCTCCCCCATGATCCACATTATTTAGCTGGGAAATAATTATAGAATTTAAAAAAAAACAATTATAACTTTTAAGATACTTACAAAAAATATAACTGTGGCAATGCGATCGCCAAACTGGGACAAATTTGTTACGTCATCAAAGTAGTCCCAATGGGCAATATATAGACCTCCAAAGCCGTACCTTAGGAACTGAAAATGATTCGGGAAACTCATTACCAATCCAGTTAGATCGCCGATTCTTTCCTCAATGGGATTTGTGATTTTTCGATCGGATTCTTGGCGCGGTAGCCACGTCCCCTCGGCGGTACGAAAAGGCTTTACCACTCCATCTGTTCCCTCATTGGCCACTTTAGTCCTTTGCATATGCAACCTGGTCATCCGTTCCAGTTGATCGATTTCGCGATCCCCCAATACATTGTGATAAATCACAAGATGCGGCTTCAAAGAGATTTCCTCCAGACGAAAGGGAGCCAGTTTCAAAAAAGGAGAAGTCCCCGTATGATAGCGACAGTGAAGCCTCGAAGGCTTGGCCAAAATCTCAGTTCTTCGGCTTGAGTTTTGGCAGAGCTTGTCGAAGTTCTCATTGTCCCATGCTCTCATTTCAAAAATTACACGAGGGGGATTTTTCCAGAAGTGATGGGCGAGTGTGTCGCCAAACTCTCCGAACATGGATTCATTCATCAACATATTCCGACCCACAACCACATCGCCTGCGAAGAATTCTCAGAATTCTTAGGATTCTATTTTGTACCTTGACTCACCCAAGGCAATATACGATCGAGCTTGCATCATGGACATATCCTTTTCCGTGACCCCGAATATCTCATAATATTTCCGAGGCTGGCTATGCCACAACTCCTTGGCGGTGTCCATCCAGTCATTAGCTAAATAATAATCGCCCGCCATAAATGAAAACTTTCCCAAGGCATAGCAATCAATGACACTCAAGTTACCCCTAGAAAAATATTTAAAAATAAATTCTAAATAATAATGAATGCACTCACTTGTATTTTACACCATCTATCCAACCTTGGGCCACTTTCCCAGAATCCTGCTGGTAGACGCGAACAATTCGATACATGCCCTGCAAGGCCTCGTCCAGGTCTCTTGTTAAGGGAAGGTCTCGACCCATATCCATTATTGCCTCTACTTCTTCTGTAAATTTAATACAAAAATTTAAGAAAAATACTAAATGTTTTTCAAAAACCTCACCATCACCCACAGGCTCTTTCATGAAGTCTTCAATTAGACCCCAATCCTCATGCATTTGTCGAATCAGTGAATAATTTTCTAAGGGATCTGATAAGAACTCCTGTTCATTATTTTTTGTCACGTCCAAAGGTTTTCGCATTTCTTCAGCCATTCTTAAACTCTCAATAAATTAAAACAATTCAAGATATAAATAAAATAAACCTACATTTTTAGAATACGAACTTTCTCGTAAAGCTTGTCCGAATAAGCATTCATTTCTTGAATGAGGTCCTTGTCCAACTCCATTAGCTTTAGCTTTTCCTCCGCCGAGGTAACATAGTTTTTCTCGTTTTCCTTAGCAAAAAAAACAATTGATGTCGATATTAGGCCAAAGAATAACCACAATTTAGTAGAATTAAACATAACTGCGAAGCAATCGGTTCTTTTTCTGATTTAAATCAGCGTTGAAAATGTTTCAAAGTTTCTCATTCGACTTGCTATAAGGTATTTAAAGTGAGAATAATTGATGGAAAAGTATCAAACATTTAACTTTTATTTAAAATTTTAAATCATTAATATAAAGATCTTTAAATGTTTATATAAACTATGTATTTTTGAAGTTTTTCTGATAACCCGTTCTAAGATGTAGCTGGACTAAATTTCAAAAGATTTTAATAAAACTCTAATTAATATTTAATCGTCTTTGAATAAATCTCGTCGGGTTCCTTGACGAAATGTCGGGCGGACAAACATTTGATCGTATTCCGGAATCCAGGCAGTCATGGCTGCATTGAAAATGGAAGTAAAATGCAATATTCCTCTAAACTGAGCCAGAAAAACTCACCCAGCTTGGTGCCATGGAAAAGAGGACAGGCCGCATGGAGGGTGCCTACATCAAAATCGTGGGTCTCTCCTCTCATATTATACCAAAACAAGACCTTTCCTTTTTCGGCTGGCACTTTGAGGCCTAGATTGGGAAAAATTGTAGCTCCGCCATAAGGGGCATCATTGAGCTATAAGATTTTTACAATTTATTAGTGGTAAAACAAAAAATTAATGATAAACTTACGTAAAATATAATGGTGGCAATGCGATCTCCGTCATATTTGACAAATGGTAGTGACATGTTGAAGTAGTCGTAATGCGAAGCATAATGAGCACCGAATTCGTATTTAAGAAGCTGAAAATATTGGAAGTCTCTGATAAGCAGTCCGGTAATATCCCTAACCTTTTGCCGAAGGCGTTTGAAAAGTGGTCCATTGGCAGGACCATTGATGTCTTCGTCAGGGTCCGGTAACCAAGCCCCCAAGGCCGTTCGAACACTTTCTGTCTTGGTGCTCCCTGAATGCTCCACCACCTTCGATGGTACCAATAAAGGTTCTCCCAATTCTAGGAGCTCGGCGATGTCCCCTTCCAATAATACATCGTGGTAGACAACAATGTATGGGTCAAGAGAAAGCTCCTCCATTTTAAAAGGTGCTATCTTCAGAAAAGGCGAAGTGGTGGAGTTGTATCGGCAGTGGAGTTTTCTGGGACGTGAGGAGTGAGAGGAACGACAGATGGCTTTATACTCATCCGACAAGGATGGCCCCGAAACTGTGGATACATGCGGATGAGTCGCATACAAATCTATCAACTCTGTTGCATTCGCGGCGAGATCGGGATGTTCTTTCAGAAGGGCAAGGGCATCATCCTTGTAACCCAATTCCACCACGGCTCGAGCCAGCAGCAATATCACCTCATTAAGGGTCAGACCAAGGACCTCGTGCACTTCCGCGTAATCCTCAACCATCCGATTTAAGGTGTTCCCTAGCCACTGAGCTGCCTCCTCGAATTTCCCCATCTTGAAGGTATATTTCGCAATGGCAAAGCAGTCCAACGCTGTCAGAGTGGAACTTGCAATAGAAACATTAGTCTCTTACTATGAACCTATCCTTTTTCTAACCTACTTGAACTGGAAGCCTTCTATTTGGCCATTAACCATCTCCTGTGGCGTGACTCCATAGGTCAGCGCAATGCGATAAATGGACAGGGTGGCCTCCACTGAGTCCGAGTGTCTGGGTAGTTCCGGAAGCTTTTTTTTGAGAAACTCTATTTGTTCTGGAAAACATATCCTTTAATATCATGTGGGTTTCATTGTATGGCTTACTTACCTTCACCTACTGGCTTTTTCATAAGATCCTCCAAATACCTCCAGTCCTGGTACATATGTCGAATCAGGGGAAAACTGTGCAAGGGATTCGAAAGATATTCCTCTTCAATGCCCTTCGCTGCCTTTAGAGGCTCTTGAATTTCTGTAACTATTCTGTTGAAAACAATAAGATCAACTTAAAACATGTTTTAAAGTAATATCATTGTCCACCTTTGTATATGTTGCGCCTTCTCTTCCAGTTTGTCAGCATAAACCATTAAATTGTAAATAAGCTCCTCGTCCAATTCCATTAGATGGTCCTTGGCAGCATCTGAGATGGGAAAAATCTTTCGATTTTGATTTGACTCTGCACTCAACAGAAATACCAATAGAATAGACACACTTCTAGGCAACAACATTTTGAAACTGATTTGCAAATTTTACAGGAGCTCTAATTTTAAGTTTCTCAAGGCGTGACAAGAAAATTGATTTTTAATGGGCTCTTCTAGAAAATATTAGCCAGTTTTTACTTTACCTTTGGGGACACAAGGCTTAACAGCTGAAATATTTTATCCTTTGAATATTTTAATTTTTACGATTTTACAATTACGTTAATCGAAAGATTGATGCTTTGAAATATTTAAACAAATTTATTGAAAGCTTATAGGAAGTTTTAATTTTCCTTCTATTATTGTAAAATTGTTAAAAGCTATATAAAAATGTATGAAATAAGTTCGAATAAAATTCAAACAATTAGCTCGGTAACTTGGAAAAATAGTCCTTTGAGCAATAAGGTTTCGAAAAACTTTTAGTCATCCTGGTACATGAACTTGATCACAACTAAAATAAAATAATTTAAATAGTTTTAACGTTTTTTCACCTTAAATCTTTTTGTATTACCAAGTCCCTGGCCAGCTATATTCGGGCAAATTGTGGTACTGAGTTCTTTCTCGTCAAAGGAGACCAAAACATTTCCCTTCTTGGGTTGCACAAACATATCGAACTCGTAGTCTGGAAGGATAAAAGCTCCACCCAAAGGAACATCTTTAAGCTAATATAAAAGGATCCTTGATTGTTACTCTTAAAATAATTTTTTGTTTCAAACTCACAAATATCATGGCAATGGCTTCGATATCAGTAAATCTTATGTCGGAAAACTGAGTGAAAATAATATAAATATTATTGAAAACTGTCATGGTTTCATGGTTTCGTTACCTGCCTATAGGCCCGAAAGACTCTAAAAACTTCGACTGGCTCCAGAGTGTCGTAAGCCACGATGTGGAAATGGCTCGAGTCCCGGTTATATCCTGTCATGTCCAGAACTCTTTCCCTGAGGCGCTTTGTCACCAAACTGTATCCATTTGAAACGGAGCAGACTGCAACGCCCTCGTGCAGCTGAAACAAAGCATTCGGAGGACATCGCGAATAAACATTTACCATATGCTCGATCTCCGATTCGTAGACACTTTGCGGATACATTATGGTATAGGGTTCATCGATGATCTCCTCGAGTCGCATTACAGCCAGTTTTAGGAAGGGACTAACCAAGCCGTTGTATTCGCAAACCAAGCGATTATTATTGGAAGATCTTAAGCCACGGCACATTTTCTGGACTTCGTTGGGGGAATCTACATCATCTAAAATGGGATCCAAGGGATCCCTTAAACTAAGCAGCTCCATTTCCCCAATTTCGTTCATGAGATGAACGTTGTGGGGATTCAATTTAGTCGCTTCCATGTAGGCTTGGTACTTCTCCACGCGATCTGACAGAAATTAATGGAATAAGATTTTTTCTTTAACTAATTTCGAAACGTACTAAGTTTGTTCAAGGCCCTGGCATAGTCGCGATACATTTTCCAGCGTGGTGCTCCTATTTGGCCATAGAGATCACTGTATTCCGATAGGGTAAAATTATTGGCGGCCACGCCTATCCACATGGCTGCCGCCTTGTAGTCCTGCTCCTTGTAGCGCTCCAACCCCAAATGGTAACAATCCAGAGGAGATAGGTGAATGGCACTGGATTAGGTGGTTTTTAAATATTAAATTCGTACACAGTGAGTTTTAAAATTCGCAAGAAAGGGTACCTATTCTCTTCGTCCTGGGCCACCAATTCAGCAGGCTCATAGTTGTAAAACTTGGACAAGATCCGGACATCCTCAGCCGCTCCTTGGACGTCCCATTCCTGGGGAAGTTTATCGAGGACACGCTCGATATTCGCCACTTTTTTCTCGCCTACTGCCTTTTCCATGTAAATCTGCCAAGAGATCCAATCCTGGTGCATATGGCGGATCAAGCGAAAGGAGTTTAGCGGATTGGCGAGGTACAACTCGGGATCCTCTTTGGCCTCCTCAATCTCTTCAAGGTATTCGTTTACGGAACTGTAAGGTAAAAGCATTTAACTAAATGATATTCGGGAACCACACAAGTTACCTGTTTATGAGGCTTATTTTTTCTTTCAATTCTTTGGCATAATCCTTTAGATTTCGGATGAGATACCGCTGCAAGTTGATCATGGTTTCTTCGCTAGTATCAATGCTGGATAGAACACACGGATATCCAAGGATACATAATAAACTCAAAAGTTTGAGGATCTTTGCCATAGCTAACGGGCTTCAGTTTGAACTGATGTTTGGAAAATCCAATACCCATATAAAAGTAGTTTAAAATATTCTTCGTTTAATATCTATAACTAATCTAATTACACAGAACAACTTTCATTTAGCCAAAAACAAATTTCAGACACAAAACGGAATTGAGCTTGAAGTCAGCAATTTGGCGCGTAAAATAGATTTTGAACTAGTTCATTGGTGCGTCTCTAAAGACCTTTAAAGAAAAAACGAAACTTTTATAAGCTTATCAAGAATATTACTGTGAAAAATTATATAAATAATACCGAGTCGTATTCTTTTATGTATATCATTTTATATTAATGTAATTTAAAAATTCAAATAGTCAAAAAAGCTCAAAAGAAACCCGAAAATGTTGCCAGATCTTTAGAATTTGGTCTATTGTGACCCAAGTGCTTTACTTGTGGTGCGGCCACTTTTCTCAACAGCTGATTCAACTTTGCAGCTTGCAGAAGCGAAAAAATAAAAGTTTATAATATATACAAAAATAGATAAATAAGTGCGGTCGCAGACATAAGAAGTGTCTAGTTAGAAAGTTGCAGTGTCGTGTTAACAAGAGTAATTACAAATTATTCATAGTTGGTAGCTCAGTGTGTGTGTGTGCTGATCTGTCTCTCTCTACCTCCCTATACGTTTCTCTGCCGGTCCTTCTGACGGAGAAAAAGGATATCACTTGAAAAACTGAATAAATTGTATTGTATTAAAGGAAGTTAACATCTGTGAAATCTACAACAAAAACTACAACATGCTGCTGCAGCGGAACAAGTAAAAAAAGCAGCTTTTACGGCTTTTTCCTCGTTATTTCTGTGTTTAATTTAATTAGTGTGTGTGCGTGTCTGTCGTCTGTCCTTTTCCATCATAATTTTCTAGATTTCCCCTCCTTTTCCTTTTTCTTTTCCTTTTTCCAATTGCTTTGTGTTTAATCAGTTGTCATATGTTTTCTATGTTTACTTTTCCAGTGCCCGCGAAGATTTTGAACAGGTTGGGAGATTAATCACAATTACATGTTGCCAACACCTATTGCTTTTGATTTTGTTTGTCTAACCAATAATTGTGGTATTGCGTGCTATCGTTAAGGCGGAAAGAAAAACACCTCAAACCCCCCTGGCTGGAATTTGTGTTTGCATTTATTTTTAGCCTCATTTTGCTGTTATTGTTGTATTTGTTTTTGTTCTCATTTCTTACTTCATCTCTTCGTTTCTTACTTTGTTTTGCTCTCGATTTTCTTGTGCAGTGCTGTGTCTCACCAATACCAACAGAAAGACTTTGTGTGTGTGATGTGCATTTTTTATTGTTTACCGTTGCACCTAATAAAAGCTTATGAAATTTTAATCAATTTTAATAAAATTGTATTGTAATTAATATATTTTAAACCAATTTAAAAGCTGTTGAAATTTTTGTACTCAAGCCCCCAAAACAGCTGATCAGGTCATTCCAATCCTTCGATCTGGCAACCCTTCCCATCCTCGCTTCTTGCTTTTTGATTTCGTTTTTTACGCTCCATTTTGCCTCCAGTCATTCGCTTTTATTTATCAAAAAAACAGGCAAACGGCCACTTTATTGATTTCGTGTTAATTGAAAGCGTTAATCAGTTAAGAAGCACCCCTTGGCCCAGGCGCCCGCTACTTGTCGCAGTTGTCGCTCTTATCAGCAGTTTTCGCGCGTGTTTTCCACTTTTCCACGACCCGTCGCGTGTGTGTGAGTGGCAGAGGGCCTCAGGTACATATTTATTAATACAGCTGATGAGCTTGCTGCAACTATATGGTCGTACGATAAGATAAAACGGGTCAGCAAATCCTTCTAATTACGGTTGAGTGATAGCTTCCATTCTCACTCACGTGTGTGGCGAGTGAAATTTGAGTGGGTTGCGACACTCCCTTTGCGGTTCTTCCTTTGATATGTTTGCTGTGGGTGTCTGCTAACTGTAAATAAGCGCACTTATCCCATGTCTCTCTCTGATATGAAGAGCTCACATGTCAACGGTCGCCAATTGAGCGCATCTGCTTGGCTTCGAGCCAAAATAAGAGCAATAAGACACCGCAAGTCACTCGAGGGTGACACTCAGGCGGCATACTTGTTGCCTCATAATTCCTCAATTACACTCAATCGGTTTCATATGAAAAATTTATTATTTATTATTGTAACTAATATTTTAGGAAAAACAAGCGAAAAGCGTAGAAAAGATTTGGATTAAAAATATCTATCAAGTTAAAGCATCACTCTAAGGGGGCATGTCTATCCATCGTCATGATCCTGATCCTACCTCCTGTCGGCATCAAAGCTGTTTGACTTTAATTTAAGGCTTCCCCGGGTCAGTTGGTTCAAGTCGATGATGGAAAGGTAAGGCTTTGGGGGAACATTCACGGCGGCTGGGACTTCAATGGTCACCGTGGCGGATTTCTTGCTCCTCGCAGCTCCCGGTCCTGCTCCTCCTTGATCGCTCCCTGCTTTTATGGCTCCCAAGGAAAATGGGGAATACTGATCATGTCCGGGGGTCAGAAAGGAACTGGCGGTGGCTGCTCTCCGGTAATTCCTGCAGCCACTGAAGCAGCTACTTCCGGGGGCAATGGGTCGCACCGGGGAGTATCCTCCCTCATCCGAGGATCCTCCGCCTCCGCCGGAATCGTAACATATGCTCAGATTCGTGTAGGCGATGGGGGCGTGGCATCGAGGCGTCTTCGGGCGAGGCTTCACCTCATAGCGCGTCTTCGAGCGGGAGCGCGAATGGTGGGCGTGCCGATTGCGGCCGCGCCTCTTGCCCCTCACCTCCGTGACAACCGGCATGGGAAGGATATTTATGAAGCGGTAGTACTGCAGTAGAGTCCTTGCGAGGTTCCGGCCAACCCGGTAGTCTGGAGAGGTAAAAAAATTATATAAAAAATTGTGCATCAAAAAAAAGGAAACTCACATCCATCCTCGTTGTAAAGGGCCACGGTTTTCCCGTCCTTGAGGTAGTGCCCCGCCATGGACACCTCCAGGGTGTAGGCATTCACGGTGTCACTAAGTCTCTCGCAGCAGAACCTCCTGGCACTGCCCGCCTTCCTTTCATCAGCATTAAACATGGTGTGATCCGCAACGTAATCCGGAGCATTGCTGGCAAACAAACGCGGAAAGACGAGATGCCTCTCGTATCTGTAGACATCCTCGTAGGTGTTTCCATAAACGAAACAGCCGTGCATGCTGCTATTGGCGTGCAAATCAATCACAAAATCAATCTGATACGTCTAGAAAATTAAGAGAAATATTTAAAGAAATCCCATTTTTAAAGGTCAAAGGTAACTCACGTCTGAGTTGTCCAGCTCCCTCAGCATTCCCTTCACGGCGTGCAGTTCCGGCTGCGTGAACTGCGATCCAATGTGCCAGTTCCGGTTCATGTCCTGGCCCATCAGGTTGCAGCGATTGTTGCCCAGGAAGACTCCATCCGGGTTGACCATCGGAACGATTTTGAAGACGAAATTGTCCCTTAATACCCCAGCAATGGGATGATTGCCGACGAGGAATTCGATGAGGCCCTGGCATACGTGGGAGGCAGGTGCTTCGCTGGAGTGGCTCCTGCAAAGGATAACAACCACGCGGATAAAGCTGCGATCTAAGCGGTTCGTGGAGCGTTGCTTCTGGGTGACATGGTCGATGGTCAGCAAGTCCACATTGCGGTTTTGCTAAAGGAAAAATAATTCTGATTATTAAGAAACAAAAAGGATAATTTCCAAGGACTAACCAAAGACTTTACAAGCACACAGCGCGTGAATCGCTTGTCCGATCCCTGCCTGGCATCGATTACGTTAAGGTAGGACTGCAACCGGGAGTAACTATAAGGCCAGGCCAGAGCGAACTGGTAGACATCCTCCTCCTTGTCGAAAATAAAGGCGAAGCTCAGGACGTAGTGTCCTTGATGCATGGCAGACCGATAAAAGAACACCTGACGCTTCGACAGGCGCTGCCACTTGGGTCTGCTGGAACTCTTAACCAAAGGCGTGAGTCCCGAGGCAAATAGGTTCCTGCTCTTGCTGATGTTGACTATGTTGAAGAGGACTCGCTGATCCTGCTTGACGTTGTCCACCGTAAAGTTGAACCAGAACCGGAAACGGGGATTGCAGGTGTCCGGCCTGAGGAAGAGATCGTACTCGAACTCCCCCACTAGCTCAGCTTTGCCCAGGTTTCCCGTCTCAAAGGCGGCATCAAAGCACAGGTGACCCCGTTTGGCCTTTCCACTCTGGCCCGGAGGACGGATTATCACGCGGGAGACATTTCCTAAACCGCCCTCGCCATCACTGTCCTCGCTGTCTGTAAAAAGAGAAAGAATTAGGTTTTAAATGAAATCAAGAAAAGGTTTTTTCAAGGTTTTTTTTTGATGGTAAAAGTCGCTTATCAAACGCGTATTCTTGACCTCGCCAATTGTTATCAATTTTCGAGTCTTTTTCTGGGAAGTTTTGTCACATTTTCAATACCATCTGAGCCCCGCTCATACATGCTCGTATGCTGGAGAGGATCGCAAGCTATTCCCAACATTTTCGAGATTGTCCGTCAGTGCGTCTTTCCTTGACAAAATTCCACTTTCTTCTAAGGCAGCCGGTTGGAGTGCTAACCCTAATCCGACCAGGTTCTGGCCCTCCTTTTGAGCTGTCATAACTTTCTTGGCCTGAGGTTAGGCGCCTCCTTCTAATCCCGCCCAGCTGGCTATCTTTAAACCCCGATCCCATGACTCCTCCTGCCACTCTGTGCCACACATATGCGTGCCGCAAGTTTCCATTGCCGTTGCACTCGCTTTTAGTTGCAGTCTTGGAACGTCAAATGTCTGAAAACTGAATAGTCGCCTCGCGGTTGCGTTGCCCCACAAGTCTAGGTTGAGAAGTTGGGAACCGGAGGTGAACGTCTCCAGGCTTGAAGGCTCTTGAAATAGCTTCATCACTCTTTCTAAGGATTCCATGGCTTTGATAAGGACTATGAGCTATAAACTAATATATTCTAATCTAATTTCCTGGAATTCCTTTCTATTATTTGCAATATTTTCACCCAAACGTATTAAAAGAGTTTCTATTCTAGACTTTATTCTAGATTTCACTCACCTGAGTCGCCCATTTTGCCGCTGACGTGTTGACTTCCTCAGCCCATAAACTTTGTCTTCGCTTTGAAGCTGCTAGCCTTCGTCCTGGGCCAGGATCGAAAATAGAAATTCAATTAGCTTTGGCCCGCGCTTGGGCTTTCACTTTTCTCGAGTGCCAGGAGTCGCGTGCAAGGCCTGAGGTGAGAGGCCGGAGATCTCTATCTGATGGCTGCTAATCCTGGGCAGCTCCCGGTCGCGGTCGCTCCTTGCCACTGCTTGCCGCTTCCTCCGCACCAAGAGACTGCTGCCTCGGAATGCCCCGAGAACCTTGATTCGCATGTTGGCACTTTGACGTTGCCACGCCACTCACGTGTGTCGCCTTTTGTTTGGTCGATAACTCGCAGTAGCTTCCGGCTGGAGGGTTCGCCTGTGGTTTTCTATTTCGCAGCCCAGTTTTGCCGCAGTCTCCAGAACTGGGCAACCGAACAACCGAGACGCGAAAGGCTAAAGGACTAATTGCGTTCACTGGGGCTAATCGATAAGGTCGTATAACACAGTAACGTGGGAGCCCTAACGACTGCGTGTGTGTTACTTTAACGGTTATGCGGCGAGTGAATGAACCCAGCAAAGCCCGACACCCCAACAGCTTAACCCTTAACCCAGTTCCCAGGACATAATGTCCAAACGGAGGTATTTTGTTGCAACTTTTGGCTTTGTTTCCGTTTTTGTTATCTTGTTTGTTTATAATATATAATCCTGCAATGAGAGCTTTTACAGTAACTGATGTTATCCTTACAGATTAGGCAGCGTGCGCCCACCGAAGCGTTGCAGGAGCGACATGGACAACACCTCCACCTCGGACATTGTGATCATCAATGGCAACTCCCATCCGGACCTTGCCAACATGGTGGCGGAGCGCATGGGCCTGAAGAACGGAGGCTGCTCCGTTTTCCACAAGTCCAACCGGGAAACCATTGTGGAAATCAGCGATTCTGTTAGAGGCAAGGACATTTACATCATCCAAACGGGTACCAAGTAAGTTATATAGAGTTTTCAGTGCTCAAGTCTTTTAATTGTTATAATTTATGTCCCCAGGGATGCCAACAACAACATCATGGAGCTACTCATCATGGCCTACGCCTGCAAAACTTCCTCGGCTCGTTCCATTGTGGGTGTGATTCCATACTTGCCATACTCCAAGCAATGCAAAATGCGCAAACGCGGCTGCATCGTCTCCAAGCTGCTGGCCAAAATGATGTGCACTTCGGGTCTAACCCACATCATCACAATGGATCTGCACCAGAAGGAGATCCAGGGCTTCTTCGACATACCCGTGGATAACCTAAGAGCGTCTCCCTTTTTGCTCCAATATATTCAAGAGAGCGTCAGTACCAACAAAAAATGTATATAGCAAAACGTATATTTTATTTATGATTCTTTGAATAGATTCCCGACTACCGCAACTCGGTGATTGTCGCCCGCAATCCGGGTGTGGCCAAAAAGGCCAACTCCTATGCCGAGCGACTGCGTCTAGGCTTGGCTGTGATTCATGGGGAACAAAAGGAGGCTGAAAGCGATGAGGTAGATGGTCGCTATTCTCCTCCACCGACCAGGTGAGTTGCAGTTCCTCAATCCCAAGAGCAGGCCTCGCTGATCCAGAAGTTAAAGTCCTTTAGTTGTGGGGATTCTGTTCGATTCCTTAGTTATGTTCTTTATAATTTGCTGTTAGCTTTCCTTGACTAGTTTCTACACTCGCAATGCTTTTCATTTATGACTGAAGCTGGTTGCACTTTAACCTTAGAACCCTTTTCGTTTTGTTAATTAAAAAGCACTTGCATTTGAGACATTAATCAATAACGCCATATTGGAAGATTTGACTTCCATTTTTCACCACATACCAATCGCAATGCCTTTCAACCAAATAAGTTCATGTCCCTGGCTTTTGTTTGTACTTCACAGCCAAGACAGGCACTTTCTGTGTAAATTCCTAACTATATTGGCTAGAAACTTGTTGGCTTCTTTTGAGTATTGAAGTTTATTGATTGTTTTGATTAAGTTTATGCTCTACTCGGGTCACAAAAAGCTCGACACTGGAATGTCCGACCAGAGTTGTTGTCCAAATTGAAAAAGATTTCTAGAAAAACAAATCGAAATTTCTCTTTATTTGTGTTATGCAGTGCGTATAGCAATTTATTAGGAAATTCAGTTGAAATGTGCTTACCAGCGACGCCTAGGTTCGTATTTTACCTATTATTTCATTTCAGTTTAAATTATGATTTTTAATCAAATGCCATTTGTACTTTTTCCAAACCCAAAACACCCATATCATTCACACCATCCCACTTGATCCACCCAAACCACCACCCACTTGATTCTTTTCTTTTTTGGTTTCGATTACGATCCAACGATCCACCTCGACAACACCGACACCGACACCGACAACACACAATGCACCACATTGCACCACTCGAAATCCTAAACCGCGTGATACTGACGCACACTAACCACTAGAAACTCTACTCCACAACACGCCCCATCCAGCAGCAACCGGACTCGCACCACTTCCGTTTCGGTGGGTGTGCCGGAGCACATCGTCAAGGTCAAGCCACCGCTGACCATTGTGGGAGACGTCTCTGGACGTATTGCCATCATGGTGGTAAGTACTCAAGTGGTTTTCATTTTTGGGAATTGCTAATTGATCTTGATTTATTTAAAAAGGACGATCTTATTGACGATGTTCAGGCCTTTGTGGCTGCCGCCGAAATGCTGAAGGATAACGGAGCCTGCAAGATCTATGTGCTGGCCACTCATGGTCTGCTTAGCTCAGATGCTCCGCGTCTACTGGATGAGTCGCCCATCGACGAGGTGAGTTCTCCATTAATCTTGGAAGCAACTGCGTTATTAATTCACTTAAAATCCTCTCAATAGATCGTTGTCACCAATACCATTCCACACGAGATCCAGAAGCTGCAGTGCCACAAAATCAAGACGATTGACATCTCCATACTGATTGCCGAGGCCATCCGTCGCATTCACAACAAGGAGTCCATGTCCTATCTCTTCCGCAACGTAACGCTGGAGGACTAAGCCGTCTGGTTATCCACTACTCACATGCACTCACAGTACCCCCACTCACAGACCCAGTCCCTAGCTTGAAGTCACAAATGAAGGAAAAGAAATAGAGTTTTATCCGGCTTGTTTGTGCCCGGTTTTGTTTGTTTTGTCGCTTTAGAAACCATTGGAGGTGCGCCCAGCGTGCGTTTGCTCAAATAAACGAATGATCCAACATTATTGTAGGATACTTTTAGGCCCTACATCATACTCCACACTAACCTACATGAGTAAAGATCTTGCTCGGATCGTTAGCCACTTTCTTTGTTAGTTTGTAAGTCAAAGATCGCTTCAATTTGTCAAAACAAAAACAAATCAAATAAATAAATACTGATTGTACTCTCGTCTGGAAAGCTGCGTGGATCGTAAAGGTGTCATTCGACAATTTATGATATCAGGATTTATGGCGGTTCTTGAATACTACGCCAAATGGCGTTCATAAATTCGCTTACTTTGCATTCTGCATTACTTGGTGGGCAAACAGAGTATTTGACAGATGTCTTGCTTCGTTCGTTCTTATTTGACAAATATTGTCGCGGAAACAAGTGCAGCTGCGATAAGATAAGAAATTCCAGCTCCTCGTAACGAATGAAAAGCGGGAGAACCCTGCTTAGGTAAGTATCTCATACATAAATCATGGTCCATTAATCAAGCATCAACTTCCAGACCTTGGCGACAGTAAATTTGCATTGCTAAATGCCGGCGTGATGAGTCAGGAATGCGGCTTGAAGATTGGATCATGACGAGATGGGATCATGGTTCGGGGAAGCTTATTAACCCAATATTTGGGCTGGCCCAATGGCGCATATTTGTGGGTCGCGTTGATAAACCTCTATCTGTTTGCTCACCCGAAATCCAAACAGAAATTCCTCTGTGACACTTGCTGCTTTATTATCGCCGCTTGGGCGGTAAATAAAAAACATTGTAAAACGGGCGAGAGGCTAATCCCAGAAATCTCGAGCACCTGCTGGATTTGAATTGAATGGCGGCGAGTGGCATAAAAAGCGCAAATTAGCAGCCCCACCAGAAACCTAATACCCACAGCCAGCCAGCCATTTGCATTCCCATACCCACAGCCATACAGCCAGTCACGTGAAGCTGGCGCATTGCGCATACGCCATGTTAGCCCGTTAGCCCTGCTGTGCCCTGGCTTGGTGTGGCGTGCATTGAACCGACTTCCGTCAGCGGGTTTGCTCGGCTTTTTTACAGCAGCCCCCCAGCTATTTACGGGCCATCACTTTTAATGGAGCCTGTCGGCTATTTTTTCGTGTTTTTGTGTTTTTTTATTTATCATTCCCATAGCATTGCAATTGAAACAACTATTGTGTTTTGATGGACGATAACTTTCCGACCCTTTGTTGTTTCCGCTTTTGTTTGATTTTTTTTTATCAAAGCGAAATTGATTTGTTAATTTGTTGATGTTGACGACCCATTAGCACGTCAATTTTGGCACTATAAATTAATTGGTCTCACAGCAGCGAATTAGCACCTCTTTTCCCCTAATTTTCTAAATTAATATATATCATAATCTGGATTTCTGGACTGTCTGGTGGATTCTAATGAGTTTCGCTTTGTTTTGTTTTCTGGCGGAACAAAATAACAAACTAGTCACACGACCTGGTCAGTATCCATTTCGAATAATCATTTTGTTTATTTTGAATATGCTTTACATTTCAATAAGCTGTGTCAGGGGTGGTCAAAGTTTAATTAAATATAATCATTTTAGAATGAAAACTAATAATTTAAATTACTTATTTTCCCTCCAGGTTTTTTAGTTTTATCTTTTCTGGCTTGAAGTATTTTTCCTTCTTAAGTAAATAAATCAAATTAGAAAAAAAAGACCTTGCTTGTAGTTTCGTAAACAATTTTTATCTTTCTGTAAAAGAGAACGCCATTATTTGAATATTTATTTAGATTCTAAGTAAATAGTCGCTTAAACATTGTGTCTTCCTTGATGAGTTATTTGATATCATCATGATTTTGAGTTCTCCTCCCTGGTGTATAAAAACCGACTGCCAGATGCTTGAGTTTCTTTTTTGTTTTCTTCTGGGTCGGTCATGTGACCAAATTAATTCAGTTTCGTTGCCATTTCTGCGGTTATTGCCGTGATAAAAAAGCAACTCACACTCCCACTTTTTCCTCATCTGACCAAATCGAAGCGGATCGAGTCACGTGAGGGAGAACCACTTTATAATCGAGGCGAACTCAAAATGTATGCCTCATTATGGGATTTTTTTTAACTTTTCCCCGGGGGGGATTCTTTCCGACGGAAAAAAACCCTTGATCTTTGGCTGCCATTGATCTTAAGCCATGACATGGATTACAATCCAGCTTCCTCGGCCCAGGCTGGCCTCTGACGAGCTTGTAAGCTCGTAAATTCAGGCCGGTCGCGGATTTGGATACCCGATCGGCGGGTTTTGAGTCACGTGAAGCCTTACTCCGAGCGGGTACTTTACACGCCCCAGTGCCGTCCGCTGCACTCGAGTGCTGCAAAGGGGGCGCAGGTGTCTCGGGGGGCGGGGCCAGGTCGGTTTGCGTAAGGTTCGGGATCTTATACAATTATCTGAATGCACAATTAACAGTTTTATTTGAGCGGCGATTGGCATTCATAGCAATTGTTTTTGAGCTTAACTTTATCATTGTTGATTTTTGTTTACAATTGCATGCAAAGATACATTGCTGCAGAGAAAAAAATTAGTAGAGAAATGCTTTAATTAAAATTATACTAAAGCTTTTGATATTTTATAATCCCTTTAATACCCTTACTAGTTATCTCTTTATTATTGTATACATTTATAAATATAAAATATTAGTGTTTTTAGTGTATAACCCCCGTTACTGTACGTGCTGCCAATATTTGATTATAAAAAGTAAGTATAAGCAGGGCATAAAAATGGACTACCCATTCCGGAATGGCATGTGACCATCAAGGAGAGATGGGCTTCGCCTTATCAGAGATCCGAGCACACCTTGAGATCTCTTTGGTCAGATAACTGCCGAAATCTGGCCAAGCTCAAGGGTTCCAAAATTCGCTAGTCTCACCTTAATGGCCTTAAGTAGGCCGCCCACGCGTGACAGAGATTTATGGGGTTTTAATGCCCAAGACTTCTTAGGCTCATCATGAGATCTTTTTTTATTTTCATTTTATTTGAAATTATAGAAGGGGAAACCAACTGCGGGGCAGGCAGCAGTAAACAGCTAACAATTAACAGCACGCCAGCAAAATTAAAAGCAAATTAAATTTTCTCAAAATTATAATTGACCCGCTCCGCCCGCTCCCGAGCTGACTATGTACATTTAATTGTTCTCTAATGTGCCTGCCCCCAAACTCCCCTCGGGGGTTTACGCTGCGTATGAGTAATGCAAATTGACCGAACAAGTGTTGCATACTCGGATAAGTATCCATTTCAGTGGCATAATCACCGCCCAATCACCTGGACAACTAAGTCAGCGACCTATAAATATTCATAACAAATGCCGCGAAAGTATCCCAGCAATGTCGGTTGGTCGGTGGGACGGTCGGAGATCAATAAATTGTACAACTGCGGTCACGACAATCTGTCTGGGTTTGGTGTCCATAAAATCTGGCAATAAAGGGAATCTCCTATTGTAAAAACATATAATTTTTGAGCCATAAAACCTTGTCCGGTAGCTTTTAATTTAAAATCCCTTAATATTTTCAATTAACTATGATTTATAAATTCTACAACGATTGTTAATCAAAGTATTGTGGCATTTGGTGATAATTTAACCTTAATTTATATTGGCTGTAATAAAATAAACGATTTATTTTAAACGTTCTAGCAGCCACTAAACCCAAATGTGACTTGGGAAAAGTCCTAAAAATACTAAATTAGAGTTAAGAACATCCGGTTAAAATGAAAATAAATAAAGACTGGGGATCTACCTTATAATAATTGCTAAAAAAAAAACTATTATTTTAACCGCTGTTGTGGTTTATATAATGGAAAGTATGTCGTGAAACCCCCAAGGAAGGAAGGGGAGCTTTCCCTGGGAAATACCACAGAGACCCAGAGAAGGGCAAGCAATCTTCGACCTCGAACTAGTCCCTGTAAAAGTTTTGTAAAAGTGTGATTTTCAATGGATCGTAGTTAGTAAACCATTCGATTTCGATTCTGCTCCAACGATCAGCCGGCTGGCGCGTGTTTCCCATTTGGGAAGAAGACTGGAAATGACTAGTTATATGATTAATGCCCTCCAGCAGCCTTTGGGCCCCATTTTCGGCAGGTTTGCCGAATGACCCAAAACAAACACGTCAGATGTCATGCACCTGAGTCGTGGTTTTCAGGAAAATCCCTAAAAAAAAGCCCCAACATGCGCAGCCAGTTTTGAATTCTGCAGAAAAGCTTCGTGATGCAAATGGGGAGGTCCAAACCAGAAGTGTTTCACGAAACAAACCAACCAGTCCAGTATCAATGCTCTGTTAAGGGGCTTCCACCAGAGGTTTAACAAAATTATACATTTAATTGCTGAATTATTTATGCGATCTTCGTTTGACAGACAGCAGACAGCTGACAGACCTGTTCAATGTGATGCCAAAATAGTTTCGCACTCGAAAGTACCGACGAATTCCGGTCTTAATCTTGGCCGTAGACTTGATTTATAGAGCTCACTCCTCAAACTGATTTATATGCACTCCGGTTCCACGGCTGATTGATTTCCCGTGTCGACAAGCCTTATACTAGTAGCAGGCGATTACCGGTAACGGAGTCGTAAAGATATAGAACATCTGGCAAAGGTTAGAAATATGGGACTTGGAAACTTTTGGAAATGTGCACTTATAGATGAGATTATCATAAATCAGTTTATTACTTTCCCAGTCATTACCGATACTGAAACATTGTCGTTTTCCTCAGCAAAAACATGAATAGCCATTGAAGTCAATTTCATTTCAATTGCTAAAAAGCCTGGGAAGACCTCAATCGATTACCGAGGAGCCCAGGGTGTGAAAATCTGATCGATCAGCAATTGTTTGCCATTTCAATGAATGCGGTTCTCATGTTCGGTGCCAGCACGTGCGGAAAAATCACAACAAAACTTGTTGATTTTCCAAAGCGAACAATTGATTTCAGTTTTAATTGCGATGGATAGTAGAATGTTGTATTTATTATTATTTTAAACTGTTACTGGAAATTATGTGCTAATAAAATGTAAAATTTGTAATAAATTTGTTA
This sequence comes from Drosophila merina, assembly GCA_035047645.1. Lineage (NCBI taxonomy): Eukaryota > Metazoa > Arthropoda > Insecta > Diptera > Drosophilidae > Drosophila > Drosophila merina. The sequence continues at coordinate 28,204,272 of JAWNPH010000002.1, forward strand.
TACATTATGTGACATTTATTCGAGCGAAGATATAATTTCAGTTTAACATTCTATTACACTCCAAGTCTATTTTTTACCACAAGCCTAATAAATCATTTAGATACTTATATAATTTTTCTTTTCTCATAAAGGTAATTAATAATATATGGCATACTTGGGGATGGGCTATGTTTTGGTTTCTCCAAAAGTGCTGGGCCTGTCCCATGTTCCTCCCACTCGACAAGTAACCGATGCGGCTGCGTCATTTCCATTTCTTTGGGTGGCTGCGATCTCCGATCCGCGATCCCCTGCAGCCGGTTTGGAGAGAATGGGAGAGCCAGACACCGTTTGCCTCGAGGGGATCGAGGCAGCTGATGAAAGCCGGCGGATAGTCTCGAACACGCTCGCGAATCGCGACCCACGACGATGCCTATTTATAATCGGTTCCCAGCAGGCGGCGGGTTGTTAGCTCTGCTCTTTCTGGGGCTTCAAATCATTCCCGCAGTGGATAGCCACGCGATCGGTTCGGTCTTTGTAAAGCAACGGTGTAAGATCGCGATTTCAGTGTCAAGTGAGAGTGCCATGAAGCCTTAGAGGCGTCCAGAAACAAAGATACGGAAGAAAGCTTAAAAAAAATCATAAAAAATAAAATAGTAAAAAATAGTTAAGAAAGATATCCAACAAAATGAATCCAAACAACGAAGGCGGTCACACAAACAACGGCTTCAATGGGGGCTCTGAAGTGTCCTTGGACATACCCACCAACACCCTGTACCACACATCCAGGGACTGCATCGTCCAGGAGGAGCAGAGCTCCCAGGAGAGCTGCCTGGAGTCCACCCAAAGCTGCTGCTCCAGTCTCTGGTCCAATATTTTCCGCAAGAAAACCCTGTACAAGCGATTCCCCATATTGGTGTGGCTGCCGCAGTACAAAAAGGACTACATTTTCGGAGACATAGTGGCGGGTATTTCGGTGGCCCTCACCGTGATTCCCCAGGCCCTGGCCTACGCAGGAATCGCGGGACTCGATCTGCAGTATGGCCTGTACGCCTGCTTCCTTGGCTGCTTCATATACATTTTCATCGGATCCAGCAAGGACGTGCCCATTGGACCCACAGCTATATCCGCTTTATTATCCTTTCAAATCGCCGGAGGAAGCTGGCAAATGGCCACGCTGCTCACATTCCTCACAGGACTTATAGAGATCCTGATGGGGGTATTCCGCCTGGGATTCCTCATCGATTTCGTCTCCGGTCCTGTGGGGGCAGGCTTCACCAGTGCCGTGTCCTTGATCATATTCAGTTCTCAGATGAAGGACTTCCTGGGGATCAAGACCAGTGGCAATACCTTCCTGCAGGTGTGGATCAGCATCGTGAATGACATCCAAAACATCAGCTGGCCGGACTTTATCCTGGGACTCATTTGCATTACCCTCCTGCTGAGCCTGCGGGCCTTGGCCAGTTTCAGTTTGGGGCCCAAGGAGGGCAAGTCCACATCCCAAAAAGTGTTTACTGGAATTTTCTGGACCATTGGAACCGCTCGAAACGCGCTCTTAGTTTGTGGAACCGCAGGACTCGGATACTGGTTGTCCGTGAGCGGAAAGGAGAATCTCGTGAAGACAGTGGGCTTCGTACCCAAGGGAATGCCTTCGTTCCAACCCCCACCCTTTAGCATTGATCCTGTTTATAACGAAACCACTGGAGAGATCCTGGAGGATGGCCAGAGCTTCTGGGACATGGTCAGCACCCTGGGATCCGGCTTGATAGTGGTTCCAATGATTGCCCTTTTGGAGACAATGGCTGTGGTTCAAGCTTTCGGTGAGTTTTGTTTTCTTTCTAACTAAAATTGAGTAAGTTTTAAAATATTTTTCTTAAATAATTTCGATTTAGTTAGCCAATACCTGCTAACTAAATTGTAGTATTTAAATTGAATTCCATTAAAATTGTAATAACGATGACAGCAGACACACATTTACATGATAATTAAAGTAATAATTTATATTTCAACCTGCTGTCATAAATTGTTACCTAAGTTATATCACGAATTGAAATGAATTCCATTTTTTATTTTTTCCCCCTCAGCTGACGGCAAACCCACGGATGCCACTCAGGAACTGATCGCCTCCGGAGTCTGCAACGTCGCCAACTCCTTTGTCCAGGGTCTGCGCAGCAACGGGGGCGTGGCCAGGGGCGCCATCCTCAATGCCAGTGGCGTCAGGACTCAGCTGTCCAATCTGTACACCAGTGTGATCGTCATCATTGCCCTGCTCTACCTCACCCCGTGCTTCTACTACATTCCCAAAGCGGCACTTGCCTCCATTATTATAGCAGCTGTGATCTTTATGATCCAGTATCGAGTGATCAAGCCCATGTGGCACAGCAAAAGTGAGTTTTATATCGAAAGATTTTATGAAAAAGATTTTAAAGGTTTTGTTTTCCAGAAACCGATCTCATTCCCGGATTGGGAGCCTTCTTCGCCTGCTTGGTTTTGCCTTTGCAATTGGGTATCCTGGTGGGAATTGGCATTAATGTGGTCTTCATCTTGTACCAGGCAGCCAGGCCCAAGTTGCGTATTGAAACTTTGGCGGTGAGTCATCTAAATTTATTTTTAATTATAATTACTAAAGAACCTGATCCTGATACACGGATCTGAAAGTGTGCTTGAGAAATATCCAGTTCTAAATGGGATACCTGAGATCTCTTAGGATCTCTCTGGAATTTTCCTTTTGTCCTAGCTGAAGTTTGATTTAAATTGATTAGGAAACCGAACTTATGGGGTTTTACTTTAATTGTTAACTACTACGTGACTTCCTGAATATAAACATATATTTATAATTGAAATTTTCAATACATTTTACAGACAACAAGTGGCCATAAGTACCTGATGCTCACGCCCGACCGATGCCTGATCTTCCCATCAATGGAGTTTGTGCGCAAGGTGATCAATAAACAAGGCGTGAAGTCCACCCTGCCCGTGGTCATCGACTGCACCCACATATATGGAGCTGACTTCACCGCCGCCAAGGTCATTTCCACGATGGTCATGGACTTTGAGCAGCGCCACCAGCCCTTGATCTTCTACAATCTGCAGCCGCGGGTGGCGCAGGTCTTCGAAGGACTCAACAAGGACCTGGTGGTGATATACGACATAACCACACTGCACGCCAAGCTGGCGGAGAAGTCGCCCATCTGAAGGAGGACCTCCAACGGGTTCTGTCCACGATCAACGCTTCAACCTCGACACACACGCTAGCCCAAGACTCGGTCCGAGTCTCTGTTAGCTTAGTCTCTGTTTTAGCCTTAGTTTAGTTAGTTTGCCAGCCGAGGCCAGCGACTAAATCGCAAGGCAAGGGCGATCGGCCCACGCACCCATCGCCTTAGTTGAAAGTACCGCTCCATGCTAGCTCATCTTAATTAGCATTTAAGTTGCGGTATCCGCGGATATCTGCACCTATTTATTCGGGCTCTGACGAAACTTTGTGAATTTCGCTGAGCGATCCACCTCAGAGTCGGAGTTTAGGTCTAAATCAGCTCCCACCCGCGGTGTGTCCGCCGTGCTTAGTATTATTACGTATGAATAGCGAACTAAAAGTATTAGCATAACTACTTAAATAAATCGTGTAAATATTTTAAGTGAAATGGCTGTGAACTTTTTATTGGTTGGGTCAATGAAAGGAAATTGCAAAAGATTTCAGAAGAAAGTTTATATTCTTTGGGTTTTAAAAGTTATTGTAGTTTATGGTGTTTTAGAATATACATATTTTCTTACTTTGGGAGTTCTTTTTGAAAAGTTTTTCTAGTTTTTTTAAAGAAAACTATATTTTTCTACTTTATTTTGTATCTTTTCATTCATACAAAATATTTTAAAGACTTTTTTGAGTTACAATTTGCACTAAATATGAAACTAAACAAAATCATATTTTCAAATCAACATAATGTTTTCACATTTAACCAAGGCCTAGAAATGTATCTTATTAATAGATTAATAGTTGTTATCCATTAATATTGTGAAAAATTAATCTTTAAACTTTAAAGATATACGAATATTTTCTCGAATGCTAAAAATATAAAAATATACCCTTAACCATTTCCAACACCTTTTTAACGTACAAAAGTTAGCCAGTACATGAACCTTAGTAGTTAACCAAGTTGGCAGTCCCTTCCATGCCAAAAATTCTCAGTGAGGCAAAACACTTTCAATCACTTGCCAAAAACTGATGTCTCATTCAAGAGCGCTCAGCAAGCCAGCCCGCGTCAGTTCGTTTTAAAAAGTCAACAAAATTATAACGATTCTGTTTCTTTTTGGAAAGTTTAGAGCAGACTTATTGAAGATAAAATTCAAATAAGCGCGGGGAAAGTTTGTGCGTTTTGGCTTTTCTTTGACAAATATCTAGAACTACTAGGATTTAGGAGATGGATGTCGATATGGGAGTATCTGGTAAAGATGGGAATGCACCAGGATTTCATTCGTATTTCACCCAAAAAATATCTGAGCTGCAGTTTATAGTTACAGAACGACAAAAGGACTTGCTCCGTTTGCAGGCCCAACGTAATGAACTCAATTCAAAGGGTAAGGTCTTCTCAAAACAATTATTATTTATTTATTATAATTAATAATTATATATTTAAATTATATTTTATTTAGTCCGCCTTTTAAGAGAGGAACTGCAGTTACTGCAAGAACAGGGCAGTTATATTGGCGAGGTGGTGAAACCCATGGACAAAAACAAGGTCCTGGTGAAGGTCCATCCTGAGGGAAAGTACGTGGTAGATGTGGACAAGTCCATCAATATCAAGGATGTGACGCCTAGTAGTCGAGTAGCTTTAAGAAACGAAAGCTATACCCTGCACAAGATCTTGCCCAACAAAGTGGATCCTTTGGTTTCGCTGATGTTGGTGGAAAAGGTTCCTGACTCCACCTACGAAATGGTCGGTGGCCTAGACAAGCAGATCCAGGAGATCAAGGAGGTCATTGAGCTGCCGGTCAAGCACCCAGAGCTTTTTGATGCCCTGGGCATAGCCCAGCCGAAAGGCGTACTCCTTTACGGGCCTCCTGGCACTGGGAAGACTCTCCTGGCGCGAGCCGTGGCCCATCATACAGAGTGTACTTTCATCCGGGTCTCTGGATCGGAGTTGGTGCAAAAATTCATTGGCGAGGGATCGCGAATGGTGCGAGAACTTTTTGTCATGGCCCGGGAACATGCTCCGTCCATCATTTTCATGGACGAAATCGACTCCATAGGCTCTTCCCGCTTGGAGACTGGAACTGGGGACTCGGAGGTCCAGCGTACCATGTTGGAGCTTCTCAACCAATTGGATGGCTTTGAGGCAACTAAAAACATAAAGGTGATCATGGCCACCAACAGGATCGATGTCCTGGATCAGGCGTTGCTGCGGCCTGGTCGCATCGATCGCAAGATTGAGTTTCCGCCGCCCAACGAGGAGGCCAGGTTGGACATCCTGAAGATACATTCCCGCAAGATGAACCTCACCAGAGGCATTAATCTGCGCAAGATCGCCGAGCTGATGCCGGGAGCTTCTGGGGCGGAAGTTAAAGGCGTCTGCACCGAAGCTGGGATGTATGCTTTGAGGGAGAGACGCGTCCATGTCACCCAGGAGGACTTTGAGATGGCCGTATCCAAGGTGATGATGAAGGACTCGGAGAAGAACATGTCCATGAAGAAGTTCTGGAAGTAGCTTAGACCACTTCTTTTGAAATATAAAAGTATTATAGTGAACAGTAGAATCCGCCAGTAAATTAAGTTTAATTAATTAATTAATTTTTTATTCCTTTTTAAAAAGCATCAAACATCACACTAGTTGCCTAAATTAAATTTATTCAAATCGCTGTAATACTAACTCCTAGCCAGGGAAAGGGTGCTGGCCATGCTGACACACTCGCTGGTTCCATTGCCAGACTCTGCCCGGTCCAACGAGTCCACGGACCTGTCCAGGTCGGAGTCACTTGACCTAAGCTCCTGGGTGAGGGCGTGGGTGTTGTAGCACAGGACCAGCTTCGTTTTCAGGCCCTCAAAGACGCTCGCAACACTGGGCTTCAGGTTAAAGAATATTATCTTCTGATGTCGACGCCGGAAGTCATCCACCAAGGAGGAGATCACCTTGGCTGCCGTGTAATCCGCGGCGTAGATGTAAGTACAGTCGATGACCACCGGAAGGGTGGACTTGCTGCCGGACTTGAGCACCATGTTCCGCACAAACTCCACGGATGGGAAGATCAGACAACGGTCGGGGGTGATCTTCACGAACCGGATGCCCTGTTGAGTCTCCAGCTGCTCCAGGGTGACCTTGGGCCGGGCGGCGTAGTACAGGATGAAGAGCAGATTGACTCCGATGGCCACCATGATGCCGATCTCTAGAGGCAGAACCAGGCAGGTGACAAAGGCCAGGATGCCGGGTACTAGATCGGAACCTGGAAGGATGTCCATACAGTTATAGGATATTGAGATGGATGTCTGAACTTACGTTTGCTGCGCCACATGGGTGTGACAACCTGGTACTGGACCTGGAAGATGACCGCCGAGATGATGATGGCCGCCAGAACTGCTTTGGGAATGAAAGCGAAGTAGTCGGTGAGGAAATTGAGGGCCAAAACCACAATTACACCGATGTACAGGTTGGACATGTTGGTGCGGCAACCACTGGCATTGTTCACAGCCGATCGGGCAAGGCCTCCGTTGCAGCGATATCCGGAGAAGAGGGAGGTGCCTATGTTGCCCACTCCGCAGGCGATCATCTCCTGGGTGATGTCGATTTGCTTGCCTTTGGCGAAGGCCTTGCACACGGACATGGTTTCCAGGAGAGCCATCAGGGGCACAATCACCAACCCGTAGCCCATGCTCTGGACCATTTCGAGGAAATTCTGTCCCGGAACCGGGGGAATGCCTGCCGTTTCGTTTCCGGGCTGGGCCGGGATGGAAAATGGAGGCAGCGAGAAGGACGGCATACCCTTGGGGATATCTCCAGTGAGTCGGAAAGGATTCGTTCCTTTTGAGTCCAGGTGCATGGCGATGAGAGTGAAAAGGATTACTACAGAGGCGTTTCTCGAGGTTGAGAGGAACTTGATCACGTGATTGAAGACTCGTTGGAAACTGCTTCTGCTAGCCTCGTCCTTGGGCCCAATTTTAAGTTTTCCAATACTCCGCATTGCTAAAAGGAGGAATACGCAGCCAAAGCCCAGGCATGTGTCTGCTACTCGCGCATGTTCAATGTCCTTGAACATGCTGATCCACGTGGCCAGAAAGGAGTCACCTTCGCTCTTCACACCCAGCATGGATCGCATTTGGGATGTGGACACAATCAGGGCGACAGCACTGGTAAAACCCGCACTCACCGGCCCGGAAACGAACTCCACCAGACATCCCAGCTTGAAGATGGCCATAAGGATCTCAATAATGCCGGTCAGGAAGGTCAGCAGCACAGATCTCTGCCAGGAGCCCTGGGCGAACTGGAAAGTCATCAAGGAGGCCACGGCGGTACTACCAATTGTGCTGTCCTTGCAGGTTCCCAAAAGGACATAAACGAAACAGCCCATGAAGGCTCCATACAGGCCGTACTAAAGGTTGACAAAAAAAATATTTACATAACTTTATAACCGCCTAACTAGTTATATAAACTAGATTAGGTAACAAAGTATATTGTAAAAGTACCCTACCTCTGGTGGCAAGCCGACTACGCCGGAGTAGGCCAGTCCCTGGGGAATGACGGTGAGTCCCACTGTGAATCCGGCTATGAGGTCGCCGATGCAGTCTTTGGTATTGTAGTGGGGCAGCCACGTAAGAAAGGGCAGATGCCGTTTGAGGGTCTTCATCCGGAAGATTTTTCGGGCATACTTGGCACAGCAGGAGGTGGCATCCTCCGCATCCTTGGAGGCCTCCAGCTGCTCGAGACTCTTACTCTTCGAAGTGCGATGATCAGTGATCAGAATGAAGTCCGTGGAGGAGCTATCGAACTGCGCCTCCAGGCTCTGACTCACCTCCGCCTGTTTGCGGAAGGTGACCTCGTTCTCCAACGTGGACATTCTGGTCAAGAACTGCGACGGAACTGATGGACTGGTGCGACGGGCAAGACACGCCCGAGAAACCTGATGCTCCAGGCGGCTGCGTCACGCGCTCTTATCTCCGGAGGCTGTTTGCCCAGATTCCGACGCGTGTCGTGTGTGTAAGCGGGATACAGGTTGTATGTTTCAGTTGTATCCACGGAGCTTCCATAAACCCACCAAACGCTACACTCGGGGTACTCTTGACAATGGACTAGACCCCTTTGTTTGCCTTGGAATTCTCGGCCTGCCAACTGGCACAAGTGTCCCCATTGATAATCGAAATTTTTCCATTAATCAAAGCGCCACGTATGGAGAATCGTCCATCAAGTGTGCTCTACCTATTCATCGGGTAAATATTTATATTCACAGTTATCCGGCGGTGATTAGAGCATCGGGTACTGGGCTCCCCATCTCGGGTAGTAATCGAAAGTGACTGGAGATGCGTCGCACTTGGCGCGAAGGAAATCTGAAGGGCGATGTATAGTCAGTTATCAAGAAACTGTTTTGATGCTACTGTATAATCCGATTTTATCTTTACAGTCGCTAGTTATTATAAAGTCTAAAGTCGGAGCGGAAGTCTTCTGAATAAGTCGAGATAACCTTCAACTTGTGCAATATATATTTCTATTTACAAACCAAACATTATCCAATCCAATCATTAATTTTTGGAATATAATTAAATAAAATTGTGGAAAACAAAAGGTATTTGTAAGTTTTCTAAAAAACATTTATCATAGAAATCTTAAAAAACTTGTATACAATTTGAAACCATTTCAATACCAAAAGTGGTTGTGAATTTCTTGCCACCAAACCCGACAAAGTAAACCTTCAAAATTTTAAGTTTCTAAATAACATTTATTTTATAGAAACCACACCTACTGCCTGATGTTTCTCTAAAACTTTAAAAAATAATCGCATTTATCCATGCATTGTCGATTTCTAAGCTTCAAACTAGGCATCCTTAAGTTTTGAAAATGTATCTTAAATAGTGGAGAATACTATTCATTTCAATCCCAAAAAAGCACTACAAATATCTTTGTATTTTTATAATTTTTTTTATTTAATTTTAAAGTTTTTACATGATTTTTAAAAATTGTATTTTAAAAGCATTGCATTATGTCATATAAGGTAAGATACATCATTACATTATACAATTGTTTGTTTCTCATTTGTTTTGTGTGTTTAACCATAAGTTAAATTTATGTTTAAGCATTTTCATAATTCAATAGCAGTAATTGTTTTAGAGACCATGGCTATATATGTATCATATATATATGTATGTATATATAAAGTGTATATAAGTATTATGTGTGTTTATGTGTATGTATCATGTATATGCATTTGGACATAAGCACAATTAAAACTAAAATTGTGAAACGTTACCCCATCTAGGGAATAAACAAGGGACCGAATCGAAAATCAATCGAAATCAATTAAAATTAAAACAAAAAAATATCATTAAAAAATGTGATTGGCGCAGAGGGCGTGTGTGTGTGAAGGCTACAGCGTAAATGTGAAGAATTGCTTAAGGAAAGAATTACTTTAAAAAGAATCAGCTACCAAATGGCAAGCAGTGTGTGATGGGGGCTTTCGGTGAAAATTCGCCTAACTCGTAACAAACAAATATGATTATGCTTATATGGTGAACCGAACACAAACTCGAACCGAATTTATCAATCTGAAGAACGCAACAAACACTGAACAGAACAATCAAACGATGCTTCGAGTGAGTATGAAAACACTGTGTTTCGTATTTTATAGACTCCAAGTCCAATCTCGGGTCCCGGTAGATCCCCCCGGTAGATCCTACTGCCAGACGCCAATGGTGTAGTTCCTGCTGAGATGTCCCATGCGACGCTGACGTCCAACTGGAAGATACACACGGAAACGGGATTAGTGACTTGCCCCAAATAATTCCACTTGCTGTCTGTTAGGGAGGCAACATCAAAACGGATGGCTCTACATTTTAGGGCAGCTATTCTTATAAAGTATCTTAATTCTTATTCTCCTCTGGCATGACGCACAGCACTGACAAAAGTGTCAACAGAAATACTGCCGTTGTTGGCCTAAGACTAACATACAGTCCATAAATATTTACCAGATTATTTAGACTATATTTTGGTAGCATCTCCGATTGAAGCGTCAAACTTGAGGCGTTTATTGGGCTGTCGGGGTCACTGAGGTGGCTTAGGTGCTAACTTATGATTTGTAACAGATTTGACAAAAATATCGCCTTTGGAATCTTCTTAGCTATCTTATGACTTAAAGATACAATTCTTAAATTATTTAAGATTGTGAAATTCTTATTGACTTAAAGTTCGATTCATTTATTTATCTAGATACTTTACGTACTTCATGTCACACATCATTCTTCGGTGTTAGTTCACATTTGGTTGGTAGATTGGTTTCGGGTTTTACAATAGGTCTTTCTATTAAGTTTTGTATTTTTTTTGTGGGGGAAACTGGACATAGATTGGTAGCTCTTGTAGCCGCTGTTGTTGTTCTGGTTCTTGTAGTTGCTGTTGGTGTGGTTTTTGGTGGTTTCTGGCTTGGTTTGCTCGTTAATTGGTAATCAAGAGTTGGTCAACACACATAGAAGATGGCTTTCTGCTTGGTTTTTGTTCTTGGGTAGCTGGTGGTGGTGGTGGTAGCTTATATTTCTTGTTGTTGTTGGTTGGTGGCTGCTATATAATTTTATATAATTTCTCGATTTTGTCTTTTTATTTACGCTGGTTGAGGCGTTTCACACGTACTGGAAACACAAACACAGAAGGATCGAGTGGGTGCGTGGGTGGGTTGGGAAGAGAAGAAACAAATAAATTTTCGGCATTAGTCAAGTGTGAAAAATAGAGAGAGGAATTCAACGATTTTAGTGTTTTTGGTTAGTTCAAAAGTCGATCAATCAATCAATTAAACATAGGTTCAGTCAAGGAGAAGATACAACATTCAAGGCATTCCCAAATTGGTTGGGTTTTATAAATGCGATAGTCTGCATCGTATCGCAAAGCTTTTCAGATTTTATTAATATGGTTAGGAGGCCTTTTTTTCAGCTACAGAATCAAACAACAAGAAGGGTATACAGAAGGGTACCAACTGTTCGTCTGCGCCGAATGCAGAGCTATATATTTTTTATATATCTGGATCGGGTAAAGTATTATTTTCTTTTTTTTAATTTATTTCGCATTCATGGCTCTGCTGTCGGTGGTGCTGCTGGTTTGTTTTTCTGCTGTTAGTTGTTGGCTCTTATTGAATCACAAAAGTGTCTTAAAACATTATTTTCTTGTTGTTGGGGATTATAGTTATACTTTGATTCGGATCTGGGGTAATCACTTAGATCATACATCGCAGTTTAATTCCTATACGAAGAGAACTTGATTAGGGCTTGATTGGCACATTTCAGAGGCTGTTAGGTGTGTGGCAAGTGTTTTGATTTGTTAAAACATTTATAAAAAAACATGCAAATGTCTTGAATGGGAAATGTGCAACACAAATAATGAATCATGCAAAAGATGGTTAAATCAAAGATTAAATTACAAAATGCAAGTGTAAATGACTGATCAGTAAAAAACAGAAAACAGAAAGGCAGGAATTAGCTTCGATTAACCGAAGTTCTAAGGAACTCTTGCAAAATATATGATTTTTTATATAAAATCTGATTTATAGATAATTTGCAAAGGCCTCTAAAAGATCCTGTTTTAGTTTACAGTCAATCATCTATTATAATATCGAGTTATGAGAACATTCAGCCAAAAGCAGTTTAAAGACTGTCTCTAATCGAAGCTGCACAGGCTAGTTTCAAGCTATATATATTTTTTATTTTTTATACATAGCAGAGTGCTGTTTTGGTTATTTTGCAAGTTGCATGTTGCAAGAACGTGATTAGCAGAAGAATTCGAAGAGTTTGGAGGAGAATCCATCCGTGTTCATAGATACCTGTGTCAAGCTTTAGAGAAAAGGATATACGTGTCGCCTAAACGTTTTCGTTCTGCTGGATTATACTCGTAAAACAGGCATTCTACTGCGCTTTATCGTTATATAATTTTAAATAATATATATAGTTTTGAAATTTCACTTCATTTCTTTGGTCTCAGTTTGGTTTGCTTAGTTAAGTCTCTCTAGAGTATGTAAGATATATATTATTTCCAAGCTCTTGGGCTGATTTATCTTTAGCTTAAACTTCTGCTCCTGCTCCTGCTTTATCCTTTTTTTCATTATACAAGTACAAGTATTATATTATACACGTTCTTTCTTTCGTTGTTATGTGTTTTTGTTTTTTATCTTCGGTTCTTGGGGTTTAGATTACAAAACGCTTTAAAAATGGTTTAGTTGCTTGCTTTCTGGTCTGCTTATTGAATTCTTGTTGACTTTCTATGCAGATTATTGAAAAATCTGAACTGCAGTCGCAACTCAAGATCTTTTCTTACTGTAAACGAGAAACAGAGAGGGGAAAAGACAAAGGATAATACAGATAGGAAGAACAAATACAAGGATATAGAGTATAATCGTGATCGAACTATAACTTTGACTTTTGACTTTTGACTGTCTCGAATAGTATCTGGTTTTGGAATCTGTTGGCTGATCTCTGTAGTCTCATATATCTTTTCGTGGGCTTTTCGTGTTGAGATAGAAAGATACAAAGATACAAAACAAAGAGTGCTGCGATGAGTGTGTCTATGGATGTGCGTGTGTGTGTGGTTGGTTAATAGCACGCATCGGATGTGAATGATATAGGATCCTGGTCACATTATTTACAAGGATCAATGCTCGGATGAGGCAAGCCACTGACAACGACATTTATGGATTAACTAAGAGTCTGTGTGCCGGAATCGGTTTGCGGTTTCTGCACAGCTAAAAATATTCACAAATATGCCATCTATATTTTTTCAATATTAAAAATGAAAGTGATGAAAGTTTTACAAAAATATAAGTGGCAACTTTGTTACTCTGCCGGGGCTTTCTCCCAGTGTAATCTTCGTTGGGGTATGTACAAATTCTTGGTCTGCAAGATCAATGGACTGCATTCAGAGTCCAGGGTGTTCGGTTTTGGTTTTGGTTTCGGTTTTCGGGCAACATCAACAACGACAACATCGAGATTACATAACCAATGAGACAAGGCGAAAAGGACAAGGCGAAGGTGGATCGAATGACTGTCTGTACATGGCTCGCATTTGTGGTTTGCTGTGGTTTCTGGTGGCTGGTGTGGCCGGTGTGGCTGGTGTGGCGGTGTTCTGTGGCTTTCGGTTTCAGCTCCGGTGGTGCGGCGACCCCTCACTCACGTGTGCGCTTGGTAGACACCGTCGTCGTCGTAATTCGGTGTCACGGAGCGACTGCCCGGCACCACCATGTTGTCGGGATCGAATTCCGGGTCGAAGGCGTCTCCGCCGCCGCGGATCACCATGTTATCCGGGTCCACCTCCACATCGTAATCGTCCGCCGGCGGTTGCGGCGAGGGCGACGGCGACGGGGTGGGCGTGGCCGATCGGTGGTAATTAACCAAATCGCGCTCAATCTCCATGTTCCCGGGCAGAATCAGCTTTGGCAGATTCGGCTTGAGTTTCTGAACACGGAAGACTGCGATCGATCGATTGTGGTTGTTGAGTTGCGTGTTTTGGGGTTCGAGTCGAGTTGAGTTGAGTTGCAATTTACAACAGACAAGTGGATAATTGGTTAATGTTTGCTATATCTTGACAGGTCACTATTACAGTCTATGGTAATTACAAGATACGGATAGAGAGACAGAGTCGAGGGTGGACGAGGGAATAATTACAAAGGCGGATCCCAGCTATCGAGATCCTCGCTCTACTCTAGGGGGAAACATTGAGTTAGCTTTGACTGGACATGGAAGAATGATATACGCACTCTTACTCTATATAATGGATGTAGAATTAACTATTATTTTGTCCCACCCTTCCACCCACTTAGACTATCTTAGGTGATCCCTGGACCAGGATGACAAACGACAGGTGAGAACGAACGATAACATGATAACGAGAACGAGAACGAAACGCAACGGAGGCGGATGAGACGATGTGAGAATGGAGAGCGATGTGGTTAAGACTAAACCAGAAACCAGAAATATCTGAATCTGGTTCTAGACCTGGATCTGGGTCTCGCACTGGCATAGAAACTGGCATGGAACTGGATAGATGATGGGCTGATGAAGGCCGAAAACAGTTTACCTGGTTACCACACATACAAAACAGGAGATAGATATGGTAATTATTTAGAGTAAAGTTTGAGAATAGTGGGTCGGGTCGAGGGGTAGACGCAACGGCAACAAGAACTTGGAGCTTGGTTACCAAACGGGCGCTCAGATCTTCTTCTCGGCTCCGGGTCCCGTGGCGGAGGATGCCTGGAGATTGCGCACGAGGCGCCCTGCCGGTGGCAAACCAAGAGATACAGTATCTGCCGGATCGGTGGAGGTGCGAGCCTTGATGAACTGCTCGAAGGCAGCCAGGCACTGCACCCGCGTGGGCGAAAGGTCCTTGGCTGCCTTGGACGCAGCATGATCGAGATGCGCATGGAAGCTGGGTGAAGATGGTGGCTGTGACGGTGACGGTGACGATGACGAGGCGGTGGCGATGGTGGCGGTGCTAGTGCCGCTGATGTTGAGGCTGAGGCTGGCTAACATACCTTGTTGCAATTCACCTAAACGCGCAAGTGAGGCAACTCGATCAATAAAATACCTAAAAGATACTCGGTCCTAGCAAGGGGAGAACGCGGTAACCAACGCTGAGCGGCTGCTGATCGGTGGGAGTGGAGGTCACAAGGGCAAACCCCCGGGGTCAACTTACTTCTGTCGATGTTGCGCTGCAGGTGAGCGGCCACTCGGTGACGGGCGTCGTTGAACTCCAGGTGCAAGCCGAGGCGCAGCAGCGACGAGTTCTTCTCCACCAGGTCGGTGATCTCCATCTCGATCTTGTTGCCCAGCACCGCAGATCGCTTTAATTTAAAATAAAAATCACTTAGTATCCTCTTAAGGCAAAGCCAACGCGTTGGCGTTGAATAAATAATCTGAATCTGAAGAGCCCTCTCACCTGATTGGAGGCCCTGAACTCCTCAATGGTTCGGCACTTGAGCAGGGCTTGCACCAGTCTGACGATCACGGGCGGACTGATGAAGTTGGTCTCGACGTTTAATACTCTCAGGGTTTTGCTCTTCTCGATGGCCTCCGCCAGCAGGAGGGCTGTCTTGTCGGTGAGGCCGACATTTGTCAGCGAGAGGACTTCCAGATGTTCGTTCTGAGGCAGTGCGTCAAACAGTTGCTCGAGCTTCTCGTCCGAGATGTTCTATCGATAAATTACACAAGTTAGTTGAGATTTTTTAATAGAAATAGTTAAAGAATCAAGAAACCTTAATGTTGTTCAAGTTGAGGTCAATCAGCTTGGAGTCATCGTCCTTGACCCGCTTGATAGACTCCTCGACGTCTGTGCTGTTGGGCGGATCCATGGGGAAGAGCTTCTGCTGGGTGGACTTGGTGATGCCGTCCCAGCCCATGCCCACCGGCTGGCCCTTGTTGAGCAGCGAGGCGTGGTACTGGTCCTGGTTCATCATCGAGTGGAAGCCCAGAATGGCAGCCAGATCGATGATCTCCTCCTGCGTGGCGTCGTTGAGGGCGTGCTCGTACTCATCGCCCAGATCGATGGCGATCTGTTCCTCGGCCTCGATCTCCCGGGCATCCCTTGGCGGAGGCACCCACTTCTTGCCACGCACCTTGCCCTGCACGAAGGGCTCGAACTCGGGCTCGTCGGGCGTTTCGATGGCCTGCTTGTTGATGTGCTCGATCAACTGCTTGCGGTTCAGCGGTCCGGTGGCATCCTTGGTGCACTCGTAGCTGCAGCGCTGATCCGGCGGCAGGAAGTTGTCCTAAAAAAAAGGATATTTGTTAGTTTTTCTTCAGTTTTGTTTAGGGAGAATGAATTCTTACATCAGGATCCACTTCTTTGGCCAATATGGTGATCTCCTCGGCCGAGAGCTGTGCCAGCAGGCTCTCCACATCCACATCATCGTACTCGCTCAGGTCCTTGCCATACAGCTTGGCGGGGGTGGTGAGCGTGGTTGTCTTTGTGGTGGCTGAAGTCTGCAAAATAAATAAGATTTTAAGTTAACTCAATTATGTTAAGATATAGATTAATTCTTAATAAAATTCTTAGGTTTCTCATTAAGTCTTTACAAGCTTTAATACAATTCTACAAGATAAAAATCTTGCATCATTTTGTGGCTTTTCAAGTGAAACTAGCATGCGATTTTCCGCTGAGATTGCAACTCAATCCCAGACCGATCTTCCCACGCTTTTGGCCTGCTTTTCCTTTCGGTCTAAGCCATTGTTTTCACTTTTTGCACTGTCTACCTTCTGGCTAAGAGCAGGAGTTCAGGGCACGAACCCGAAAGCTACTTAAAAACACTTTTCTTTCCGCACATTTTTCTGCTTGAGGCGGAGGCTCACAGGCGGCTGGGGGGCCCGGCGCTTCACCTTCGGCACCGGACGCAGCTTGATCTTCTGGAACTCGGCCACTGGGAGGGCGCTCTCCATGCTGGCTTCCGGATTTCACAGAAACGGATCGATATTTTCAATATGGAAAGGGGAAATATGGCAAATCCAATTATGATGCACAGCTCACAGCTCAACGCTTGCAGCGATTGTGGTTGCCACTTGGGACTGGGTCTGCGTTCCACCACCGACTGACTGGCAAGAGAGACCCACCGAAACCCCAGACCACCAGACCGTCTACCACCGAATTAAGGCAAGACAACCACATCGAAAGCAACAGCAACAGCAGCGAGAGTCGTGCAACATTTGCTTCGAGCCAGGCCAAAGACAAGCTGCAATCGCTCAGCCAGTCAGTCAGTCACTCAGTCAGTCAGTCATTCAGTCAGTTAGTTATTCAGTCAGCCAGGCGATTCGAGTAAAGTCACTGAGCCAGTTGGCCCGAAGAGTTGGCAATGTAAATTAGGGACACAGAAAGAAATATTCTGGTTAAAAAAAAAGACACAAAAGTTTAGGGAAGTTTAAGAAAATGTTAACCAAAGTATCTCCTTTTGCTACCTAGAAAAGTAGGAATTATTCATCTTTTTTAACCTTTTAAATCAAACCTTTTCTTTCCATGTCTAAACGGGGGAAAGACGCAACCATCTGTGGCATGACTCTCATCGGCTGTGTCTGCATTTTAACGATTTTGTAGTGGGAAATAGTTGTGCAACTTTTTCAGATCCAGATCTCGAATATAAATAAGTCAACAAATTGTGGCCCATAAACAAGCCGGGCGGAAGTCAACGAAAAGTCGCCACGAAAACGACATTAGACACAGAAAGCTGTCGCTAATTTGCATAAAGACTTGAAGACACTTGAAGAATTGTAACAGAAGAAGGGATTTCAAGGGGAAAATGAAAAATAAAATAAATTCTAGGTAAGCGTGACCGAAAGAAGAGCAAATCGAAAGACTGTGGAAAACTGGTTTCCCCCTGGAGGGACAATGGCTATAAAACCGGGGCTTAAACTCCTCCTTGGCCGAACGCTTACGTTAACGTTTACTTAGAGCTTTTAAGGGAAACCGGTTTCGGCCACAATAGGTACAGCTACCATTTACCATTTACCAGCAAACCACAAACAAGCTGGTACTAGCAAAGCAAAACAAACCCACAAATGGCCAACTTTGGCTGGGATGACGCTCCCAGATACCCGAACTCGTACTCGTACGTGTATCTGATAGATACAGCTAAATGCCAGCGACTGACCCACTTCTGGCCGAGCTCGAGTGCCAGCGATTATGTCAGCTCCTAATGCTTAAAATCAGCGATTCTTTTCAATTCGTTGCGGAGTCGATTGTTGACATTTCAATTGGGGACGAAGAACAAACACCCTCAAAGCCACTCAACTTCAATCGAATCGAGTCGGAGGAAGGCCTCTAGAGATGGAGATGGAGCGCGACTGTAAACTGTAAACTGTAGAATCATAAAAAGTAATTGCAAAAATAATTGAGTTCACGGCACTCCGGAGACACTCTGCAGACGAGGGCAAATAAATTCAAGCGAAAACAAGAAATTTTAGTAGCTCGGAGGAGTAGACAAAGTCGAAGTCTTGAACACACTTTAAGCGATCTTAAAAGTGGTCTGAATCGTCTATAGAAAACCCATTTAAAAGCCCATCAAACTTGCATCAAAGAGACCAGCTCTGGGAGCTCCCAATGCAAATCCAACGCGTAAACAAGACGCAAATGTATCTGTCGGATGCGAGTCGTCAACACGTTGAAAACTGTTAACTAGCGTGCATCTGTCAGATACTGAATCCCGAGCCAATTAGAAGTTGCGATGCGCATAAACTACGGCCCCGAACTACGCCGGATAAGCGGAGTAATGGAGTGGCAGGCTCATTAATTGCAACGGGCCTCGGAACGGTGCTTGGTGCTTCCAAATCCTAAATAAACCAAACCAGAAGCCGAACCAGAAGCTTCTCCGCCCACAGAGCTCGGTTTGCTGTCATTGGATTTTGATGCAATTACAAAGCAAGTACTTGTCAAGAGTTATGGTTGAGCTGAAAGGCCAGATTAAATGGGAAGCAGTTGCTTTGATTGCTCTGCCAAAGCTCTGAAGATTGCCTCTAGAATGGATTTCTTAAGCTTGGAATATTCATTCGACTTGTTTACGAAAGCGAATCAAAGTTATAACAATGAGAAGTGTAAGAGTTGTAGTTTTTAGTTTCTCAGGCAACTCAAAAGTCACTGACTGACGAAATGAATTATATTATAAAATAATCAGACAATACCTTATGGGAATCGTAAAAGAATATGAAGGTTTAGACTTCTAATTTAGAGCCAGCATGGGTTTAGAGTTACAAGAAGGGAGATCTTGTGCTGTAGTTTAAGGATTAAAATCAAGGAAACCAACAACACTTGATCCTTTCTTGTTATTTTGTTGGGTAGCTAAGAAAAGCAGAATTCTAAACCCATAAAACAGGTAAAATCTGGCTTAAGGAGAACCTAACCAACCAGCCCCTCCCACTGACCACACCATATGTGACCCACATAATGCAAAAACCCCGAACGGCGACTCGAAACATGTTTTTCGGTGATTTGCAGAAATGGTGCGTATTTTGTATCTGCCAGCGGACTGCCAGGGTGACGATGGCGATGGGCGGCGGTGGTCAAGGTGCTTAGGCGGTTTAATTAAGCGGCAAGCGGCACACGGCACATGGCAAGCGGCACAGAGTTTTCAGCAGCGACAGCGGTCACGTTTACGGCGAAAAATTTCACATTGCCCGCGGAGCGGAGCGGAAAAACTCTGGAAAATCAACAGAGGCAGCAAAAACACGCTCAAAGTGCATGAAAAAGTTGGCCGGACACGTCCCAAAAACAGGTAAGAGTGGTAAATGGGAAGCGCGGAATGGGAGGGAGATGGAACCTGGCTAATGACCAGCTCGGAAAATGTGGAAATGCGTCGGAAAAGGGAACCTGGGGGAAATTGCACTCTCGGTGGCAGGAAATTTCGAGCAAGAAATGTTAATTACAAACGCGAGTGGCAAGTCGCGAGTGGCAAGTCGCTTTTATGGCAACATTCAACAATTAGTCGCGTGGAAAACCAGAAATCAGAAACCGAAGGTGAAAAGATGCCTCCAATGAGGCAAGAGAAAATGTCTTTCTGCCACTTCTTCAGCTCTGTTTCCATTTCTTTTGGGAAATACTTTCCTCGTACGAGGATAGACTGTTCCTTTGATAGATTGTCGGTTTTGTAAGCCATAAAACATTATTTTCCTGCGGCAAGATGTTTTATTGCATTTATTCGCTCCCCAAAGTGGCTGCATAAATCCGAAATATCCAAGGATAAAAGGAGATGGAGGGAGTACTCCCTCCAGTGCCAGTGCCAGTCAATTGCATATTCAGTGAACACGAATATGCTTTTTATATGGCCATATTTTATGCAATTTTGCATGCCAGCAGCAGGCAGCTTGGGACACACGAGGAGGGTCCTTGGGTCGTGGCAGGTCGCCCTCTCTCTGGAAAGTTGAGACCGCAGTTGGTCAGTACGAAAGGGAATCCGGCTCTGGTTCTAAGCTGGTTCTGCCTCCAGTCAGGCGATTCAACTGCTGAAAACTGAGACGTCGATAGTTCCGTCTCAATGCACTCGCATTTAAAACAAGTGGCTTTGGACGAGTAGGGGGCTTTGGACTGGAAGATACTCTGTAAGTCACTCTGAGTTCCTCTTAGTTTTAGGAGATGCAAAAGTGAATGAGTTCGAACTTCCTTCGATGCTTTAAAAGGATCAGTTTATCCATAATTGAGTGAGAAATCGAGTTCTATATTGATACAAGTAAGGAAAACGTTTAGTAGAATCGATTTATTCGATATTTTGGATAAAAAAGATGCAAAATCGGTAGGGCAATATTCGTATTAAATCTAAGTCTTTTCCTTATAAACCACCCAATCCAAAACCCTTTCTAACACCCATAGAACCCTTTTTATTTCCCTCAATTACACAGTATGCTTGGAAACCAAATCACTGCCGCATGGCTGGAAGTTGCAAGTTGCAAGCAGAAATCTCGGATATCAAAGGAGGAGCAGGGGTATCTCTGACAGTTGGCATGGCCATGGAAGAAAAGCTCGTTGCATGCAACTTTCCCGATCTAAATTGAATCCCCACATAATGCACAGATGTCGCTAAAGCGAGGCAGCAGCAGCAGCAGTCGAGGGGCAAAAGTGAAATTCGAGGCAGCAGACGCATTTAGACAAAATGAGAAACGTGCGTCGCATTCTCAGATGGGAGACGGGAGACTCAAGACTGGAGTCCCAATCATCAATAAGATGCCCAAATAAGCCAGCCAGTCAGTAGAATCATAATAAATTATGGTGCCTCCGTTTCCCCACCCACTCGAGAGGACAGAAATTTATGTAGTTAACATTTGACTTTGAATTTTAAAAGTGACTGCTGCTCTGGGTCACGTTTTCGCAAATGTTTTCTGCCCAGGAATGTGGCTAACAATGGTTAACAAAGGGCGGGGTTGTTGGCTGTTTTGTTTTTCCAGGGGGTGTGGCTTTGCGGATGACAAACTGTCAACCAGTGAAAGTTGGCTCCCAGACACAAATTTTGATGTAAATTAATTAAAAATTCATGTAAATTTTCCCTTGAAAGGGGTCTTTGACTCCGCCTGGGAGTCGGTCCATAATTACCATTTGTTTACTTAATCCCAGGGAATAGTTTAAACAATCAGTTGCAAGTGCAGCAGCGGGTTGAACGAACTTTTCAAAACACCGAGAAACAGAAACGAGAATAAATTTGAATCTGACAGAAAGCAGTGCTGGAAAAGGCAGATATTTAGTAGCTTTAGTGTTTTTTTTGACAGCTGCCAAAAGGTTTTCCTAAAAAAGGAACGTCTCGTGGCTTAGTATCCGGGGAAACTTCAATCTACAACCAACCAACAAAACGAATACGAATACGAAAACGACAACGAACTGACTGGCTAGAAACAAGAAACTAGCGAAAATTCAAAGTAGACGATGTCCGGAATGATGGCCAAAGCCGTGAACGTCCACTCGACCAACGTGACCTCCGACAATCCGTCGCGCCACGAGATGCTGTCGTGGGTCAACAAGAGCCTGCAGGCGCAGTTCACCAAGATCGAGGAGCTCTGCACCGGAGCGGCCTACTGCCAGTTCATGGACATGATGTTCCCCAACTCGGTGCCGCTGAAGCGTATCAAGTTCTGCACCAACACCGAGTACGACCACTTGCAGAACTTCAAGCTCTTGCAGATCGGCTTCAAGAAAGTCTCCGTGGACAAGGTCATCCCCATAGACAAGCTGGTCAAGGGACGCTTCCAGGACAACTTTGAGTTCCTGCAGTGGTTCCGCAAGTTCGTCGATGCCAACTACGACGGCCGTGCTTACGATGCCCTCGGCGCTCGGAACGGGGTCATTATGGCCTACGGGGCGAGCTTCATGGGCGCCAAGAACCGGATCCTGTCCCCCGGTTCCACATCCCCCAATCGCGCTCCCAAGCGCCCCAGGGAGGAGGACATGGACCAGGAGAACTTGATGCCAGAGTCGCTGAAAGCCGGCGAGAAGTCGCACCCGGAGATCGAGCAGGAGTTTGCGGAACTCAGCCTTGTCTGGAAGGCTCTCGAGAAGGACCGCGACTTTTATTTCTCAAAGCTACGCGACATCGAGATCTTGTGCCAGGAAACCTGCACCCATCTCAGCGCCAAGTCACTTTCGGAGAAGATTCTCACCATCGTAGCCGCCACCGAGGAGGCCAAGGATACCGATTGCAGCGACCCAACCAGCAGCGATCCAGCTTTCTAGTGGGTGGTACTCGTACTACCTCCAAGTCAGTAACGAAGAGATGCAATCTGTTTCCTTATGTAAGCCACGAAATTCCCACGCATGATGAACCCAAAAAAAGACTCCCCAACCCCAACCGTAACCGTAACCCGAAACTCGAACCATTCATGAATCATTCATAAGCAGAGCCGTGATTATAAATCAGCAATTCAAACGTGTCCAAAACGGGGTTTTATTTATTTTTGTAGTTTTTCATGCGAATAAAAAACTATTATAACGATTGCGTTTCTTTCTTTCAATGGCTTTTGTAGAATTCAATCTGGAATTCTTTACCAAAACTCACCTGCAAAGAACAAATGCATTAAGTGAAAGGGAGAAACTTTACAGAAAGGGCTCTGCCCGATTTATGATAAAAAACAGCTGAAAACTTTCCCAGAGGAGAGCCAAACAATGCAGGACACAATGTGGCAAGAGGCAAGCAGCAAGAGGCAGGTAATTACATGAAACGCCATGCCAGGCCGACAAAATTATGTGAAAGATTAAATTTGTAAGATAAATTGGAGTGGAGAGTCGAGTCACTTTCCAGGGAATCATAACCACCGTCTACCCTCCCGTTGGGGCAGATTTTGATGGGAGATAAAAATATGGCTACTGGGTACATAAAAAAACATAAAAAACCTTTAAAAAAAAAGAAACTGTTGCGGTAATAAATGAAAATTATGCAAAGTTTGAGCCGAATGATGAAGTAATGCCCAGCCAAGCCAGAAACGGTTAACGGAGCGTGTTATAAGGCCGGAGACATCGACTACCATGTCCCCACCAACCTGCCACCAACCTTGCCACCCCCCACCCGATGAGTAAGTGGAAATTTATGAAAATCCTCAACGCCGGAGTAATAAATGTGGGACGGTGCCACAGAACTCTCTCGAAAGCCATCTCAGAAAAAAAACCCGCAACATCACAGCTTGTGTTAACAACGAAAATCTGACAGTACTTTTTAAAAAGGCTTTAATCGTGTCACGGATAATACAAACTTGGCCGTAATGCTCTCCCAAAAACAGGTAACAGTTAAGAAGCGAACGAGGCGCTAATTGAAGAGACTCGATTTGTTTACCAACAAAAAAAACTGTTTTGAATCTATATCTCGTGTGTCATCTTCCGCTTTTCTATTTATGGAAATTTTAGTAAGTTTCTTTGTGGAAATCTCTTTGTTGGCTAACTCTTTGTTGCCAATCTATTTGTTGCCAATCTCTTTGTTGCAACATAAATTATACTCGATACTCGATTGATATTGGAATCGAAATACAATAAAAAAGCGCAATCAATAAATAGATAAAATAAGTAAACAAAGTGGGAGTTTATCAAAGGTTTTATTATTTATTCAGCCCAGTGATAAGACTTGTTTCCGAGTAATGATAAAAATATGAGTCCCCAAACAAAGTATTACCCCTTTACATTCCTGAAACGCACTGTACTTAGCCACTTGCGGATGTTTAATCTTTTTTTGTCGTTTTTTCGCTTTGCGGTCTCTGATGGTTTTGTCTTTCGTCAATTTTCATGTGTTTGGCGTCAATTAAATGACGGAAATGAGCAATTTTATGTTGGCCGACATCGCTTTTTTTGCTTTCTGGTTTGTTTTTATTCTGTGCCCCTATTCCGGGGCTGGGAAAAAGCTTTTCATGTCTGCTTTGATGGTCGTCCATCGGTCCATCGGTCCAAAGGCGATTAATTACTCAGCTCAGCGATGTTAAATGCGCTTTTGACGCCCCCGCGGCATTTCTTCCGGTTAACTAAAGAGTGGCCCTAAAACAAAGGGGGTGGTAACGAGGGTATTGGTGGGTTTAATTGAGGCAAATGAGAACGGGGATTATCCTTAGGTTTAGGATTAGGTGAATGCAAAAAAGCTAAAAGCTAATTAAAATAATCGCAAAATTCATAAGCGGAAAGCCGAAGATTGCCTCTAGAATTTTTTAGATTGTTTTAAGAATAAAACACCTTTAAATTTAATAGAATATGGATTTTTAATCAGAAATCAAGGCAAATCCTAGTTAGATCCATGGTATTTTTTGGTTTTTTTTATTGATTTCAGAATTTATATAGGATGTTTTAATAAAATAACTATTTTTTATACGAAATTTATACGAAATTTCAATAGAAAACTGGTTTAGAAATCTCAAAAAATGTATCGCTAATTAATAAGCGGATCAAAGATTGATTCTGAATCAAAAAGATTGTGTTTTTAGTAGAAAACAGACTTGGAAATAGGAACCAAGGAAGATTTTAGTTAGATTTATGGAATTTTTATTGAAGTTCTTTAAGGTTTTTCAATAAAATAACTATTTATTCTACGAAATTTCAATAGAAAACTGGTTCAGAAACCTTTTAAAAAGGTTTCCTTACAGACTTTATAGAAGTTCTTTAGAATATTTTAATAAAAAAAAATTCCTACGAAATTTGAATAAAAACATGATTTAGAAACCTCAAAAACTGTTAAAAAAAAGTTCC
Source organism: Drosophila merina (assembly GCA_035047645.1). Taxonomy (NCBI): domain Eukaryota; kingdom Metazoa; phylum Arthropoda; class Insecta; order Diptera; family Drosophilidae; genus Drosophila; species Drosophila merina. Next base: position 28,229,084 of record JAWNPH010000002.1, read on the forward strand.
CTTACATACTTCTCTGTACTTCATTCTCAAGGGAAGTCCCTGGTATCTGTGAGAACGTCATTTTAGGCTCAAAAATAGTAACTTAGGAAATAAGATACAAAGATAAGGTCGCGCAACATAACGGTAAATGGTTGCTAATACCAAACAGCTGTTTTGGGCGAGATAAGGAAACCCACACCCGGAGACATTATGTAAAAATGCAAAATATGCTAAAATTAAGCCACAAAACAAGAGAAACGAAAGCGGAGTCCGATGATATAATAAAGGCTATTAAATTAATGGAAATTAATGGTGACAGAGTCCAAGGGGAAATCAATAATTAACGGTAAGGTGAGACGGGATGGAACTTACACAAAAAAATATCAAAAATATTCGATGACGAACCGGCTGAGTGGAAGAGAGAGGGAGAGTACCGCAAAAGAGCGCAAACTCCAGAACTCAAATTGAGAGACAAACAAACCTGACGTAATCGGAGCCAAATCGAGGGGGTGGGAGATAGCGAGAGGCGAAGCAAACAATTTAAACATTTAATGAAATGAAATCATTCAAGGAGAACCGCCTAAGCATCAATGAAAAAAAAACCGAAAAAAACTCGAGCAGCATCACTAACCTCCATAGTTGTTGCTTTGTGTATTTGATTCGCCGTTAGGTTCGCCCTTTTGTGTTTGTTGTTATTCACTTTTTTTGCTTTTTGACACGCACAAGAATTTTGTTGTATTTTTTTCTTTTGTTTTCTTCACTTTAACCAACTTCTATTGTTTTTTGGGCGTGACACTCGATAAATCGGAGATTTTCACCCTTTCTCTGACAGAACCACGCCTAAAGATTCGCGGTTTTAGTCTCGCGGCAGCGTAATTCGTTAATAGTTGCTAGTTAAATGCGAGTGACGGCAAAAGATTGAAAAAAGTAGTGGCAAAGCAGAGGTTGAGATACTTGTTTGGTGGTTTAGATAGTTTAGTGTAACCAGATTTGAGCCTTTTGGTATTTTATATTTTTGGCCACACTAGCTTCTCTCTTTTTCTCTCTCAATTGCGAAACGGGTAAACAAAATAACTCGAGCCGAGCTCAAGCTGGAAATGTGAAACAACAAGCTATCGGGTGGTTAGAAACACTCAAATGGGGTGGGATCGATCTTAAATAGTAAGAAGAACATATAAATAATACCTTTATTATATTAAAATTTATTAATAAAAGTTATTTTATAAATAATGCTCACAATGATAATAAAGAGAGTATTGCGCTCTCCCTTTAATCTGTCTTGGTATTTATTAGCACCTTTTCAATTGAGTGGTTTTCATTTTTGTTTTGAGTGCTTTGCACGATCTGGAGTTCACAGTTTGAGACTCACTAGGCGGCATAGTTGGACAGCCACTGGAAATTCAAAAATGCTTTTCCTGCCAAACTCAATTAATGGAAATTAAAAACATAAATTTCGGTTACTTTTGCCGCACATCGTTAACTCAATCTCATTTGAACGGAAAAATGACAAATTTTCCATACGGGTAATTTTTATGGCCATCACATAAAGGGAATATTGTCCAAGATGCAGGCCATAAATCAGGCGGCAGGCGGCAGGACCCAGGAATCCAGATGAGGCCATTTCCCGCTTTGCATATCGTTTTCATTTCATTTTATCAACTTTTCTTGTGTAATTTTTGAGCGAATTGCGTGAAATTAATTAGGGTGTTGGGTGGTAGGGTGGGGAATAAAAGAGCGAGGGAAAAACTTGCGCGGCATTTCCATAAACAAGGATAACAGGAGACATTGCATACTTTGATACAGTGAGAGAAAAGGCATTATTTTGGGACTAAAGTGTATTCCTGAATATTATATTCGAATGTTTGCATTAAAAGTCTTGTTTAATTATTCAATAAAATTGTAAAACCCCTTTTTTCAGTGTCCTGGAGGTCAGGGGGCGTGGTTGAAAGGGCAAACGTGATGCGCAGACAAATAGAAGACGTCATAAAAATGCCATTGTACATAAGTAGTTGAGTTTTCTGTCTTTTTTTTGGCTTTTGTTGGCGTTGTGACAGGCGGTTTCTGCTTTTGTAGTAATTTTTGCTCCTGCTGACGCTTTTGTTGTTGTTATCCTTGCTCCGTTATTGCTGTTGTTGTAATTTTTGTTGCCGGCAAATCGACAAAAGGCACGCAAAGGAGGCAGAAACTCATTTCACTTGTGTCGAAAAGATAAATGCGAAGCGCTTAAAAAAGCAATTACCGCATAAATTGCGCTACAACGCGGTGTGGTACCACCCCGCCCACTCTACTTTCCGCCCACTCTTTTGGTACTCTCCCCCCAACCCCCCTTGTGTTTGCCGTGCACAGGATGCGGCGCATAAAACTTGCTACAAAAGACAGTCCTTCCTTCGCGGCTTTCTCGCAAAACAAATGTTGCCAACACGCGAAAACATGCAAAATGCATTGATGGAGCATTGAGGGGGGCTGTGGCAGGTGGGGGAGGGAGTCCGGCTTAATTGAAAAATCAATAGTGGGCCTCCCTCCCACCACCCACTCGCCCACTAAACTCGCGTAAATCAAGTTAAAAATCGCAGCAATCAAAGCACCTGAAGCGCAATAAAAACTCATTAAAACGAGCCCCTCCAAATAGGAAACAGGTGAAGAGGAATGCACTAAGAGAAATAACTACTTAAAAGTAAAAATAGATATTGAAATATAAGTAAAGGTAAAAAAGTGACTAAAAGGATAACAGAATAAAGTCATTAGATTGTAGGATACCCCTCCTATTATTACCCTTTAAATATAATTTATTTTTTCTCCCTGCTGGATCCTGTGACGATTGGGGGCCAGGTGCGTTGTCCGGAGACTCCGGCGGAGGCCTTACTCCAAAATTGGATTTGAACAAATTACAACACATCGATTTCTCATTAGGGTCGGAGGGAAAAGGAAATCAATGGGTGATGCTGTTGCTGTCCTGTCCTGGATTCCAGCATCCTGGAGCAGATCCTGCGACATTTGATGGCGACAGAAATCACTTAAAGGGAAAATTTAATTGACTCGACTGCGGAAGTCAGCTGCCAATTTGTTGGCCATGCCAGTGGCACAGGAAATTTCGTCGACTTCCTGATTTAAATAATAACAAACTGTGCCGATGTCTGTACGCTGTAGGCCTTGCCTCTTGCCACACCACCCCATCCCACCCACTCTTCCACCCCGTCGGCCGCTTCCTGCAAGTCTAAAGTCTTGCTTGTCACGCCAACTGACGGCCTGAGTGCCTAACCCCCACAGCATCCTTCGAGGGGGGGTTTCTGGCCTACAGAAACATGATTGGCGTCATCAGCGATGGATCCTGCCGAGGGGCGGCGATACAAAGGGGCCGCCAACGTCGATTTTGGTCAGCGTTTGCCTGCCGGCTTAGTTCAGTGTCAATATTTGTGCGCCTCCTGTGTCCTGGGCGGTGTTTTGTGGCAGGCGCTAGGGGCGTGGCACTACAGGGCATGGCAAATTAAAATGTTTGCCTTATGATGCGGCTGAAAATATAAACATGACAGGGCGGAAGGAGGCGTAAACAAGAAAAATGGGATATATTTTGGAAATGGAAGAGTGGGTTTGGGGGGGTTGTCAAAATTGGGGTAGTCCTGCGACAAGTAATTCGATGAAGGATTCAGGATTCACACTAGAATCAGGAATAAAGGATATCTAATAACTTTCAAGTTTGACTGAAAACTCCCTTCAAAGTCCTTGCAACACGATCAGAATTTAATAAAATTTTTTGATGCCAGATTTTTGATTGCAGGCCGCAAGGATTGACAGGATATGCAGCACTCTGGTGTAGCGTCCATCCATCCACTTGTTTCTGCCTGTTGACTGAGAACTCTTTGCATTTGTTGAACAACAATTTCCGGCACGAAAGGAACGCAGCGAATGCCGAGAATGCCGAGGCAGCGAATCGCCAAACGAAACGAGGCTCAACTGGTGAGATTCGCCCGATTCAGGACGAAGGACGAGCCACGAACACGGGATGGCCTGCTGCTATAAGAAGCGGCAACCAAAGCCAAATAGTCGGAGTCGCGTTAGCAACGTCAAACCGAACACATCGCGGCATTTGAAGCCAACGAAAAACAAGCCGAGTATTACGCATACGCCGCGTTGTGCCGTCGCTAAAAGAAAAACAACATCGAAGTGAAGCTGTCAAAAAACAAGCTTCGAAGCTAAAGCCGAAAAAAATAATACCTATATAAGGAAAAGGAAAAAAGAGTTTACCGCCTCGGCTCGTTAGCGGAAAATTTTGGTGCCTTTTGGCCAGTTTACGAGCGGCTCAGCATAAATTGGTAACGTGTATCTCCGTATTCCTCAGTTTTTTTTTTGGGAAAAGGACTCTGGGAGCGGGTCATGAGCTGGTCGAATGGCTCATAAAAGTGCGTGTGAGCTGAGTATTTGTCCATGAATGGAATCTCCAGCCGGGAACTCATGAATGAAGCTGACAAACTGACGAAGGCCAACTCCTGGCCAAAGTGATTTATGCCGCGAGTTTGTTTGGCATTGTTGCTTTAATTATATGACTTCGAGGGTTCAAGGATTCGAGGGTTTGAGGGTCCAGGTTTTTGGGGTCCGAAACTTGACGCTTTGATGTGTCGGATGATTATGGAAGCCAGGCACGCAGAAATGCAAATGGAAGCCCGCAGAAAATTGGACATGTGTGTATGGAAGTATAATAGCGGGGATCCAGAGGCCCAACACCGCAGGACATTTAACACTTCATTGACTTTTGTGGCCTCTTTGCTTGGTAGTCTCGCTGACTCCCTGACTCCTGACTCCCTGACTCCTGACTGTCAACATTCCAGTGAAAGTTTCATTTGCATTTCGTGTGCCCCGCCAGTGAAAATTAATGGCCGCAATGCTTTGGCAAGTTTTCCTTTAGGCCATGTCCTCCCTCCCTGTGTCACGTTAACTTGCCAATTTGTTTAGCTTCGAACTCTTTAATAAGTTTGCCAGGCAGGCGCCGCAAACTTTGCCAGCAGCACATTCCTGCCCCGACTCCTTTGACAGCCTTTGACCCTTTTTTCACACACACACACGAGAACACACACATCCGTGGGTACTTATATAAAGAAGGATATAGCCAGGATATGCCCACGTGTGTGGCCAAGAGCGCGTAAGTGTGGGTGGTGGGCTGTGGGTGTTGCCATGGCCATGTCTGATCCTGGGCTTTGACGTCTAATTTATGGAGCCCTCTTAAATCCGAAGGAGGCGCCCGGTTCCGCTTCAAGCAACAGGCTGCGATTCCTCCCCGGTGACTCATTTATTAGAGGGTATCACGTAGTCGTTGCTTTTTATTACATCCCTCTTTTATGTAATTTCCTAATATTATTGTTGTTTCTTCGGCCAGCCTTCGACCAGGAGTGAAAAGTTTCCAGTGATTCGAAATTAAAGGTCTAACTTGTTGATGGGAGATTTTCGGAGCTCACAAGGATCCGGATTTCCTTGGACCGTAAATCCGATTTGAACCTTAATGCTGTTTCAAAATTATGTTTTTGAATGCCGGAATTTCTTTATGTGCCATCATAGTTCAGTGGCAGGCCAGAAATAAACTGCCTGGGGAAAAGCAAATCCCAGTTGAACTTGGTCTGGCCATTTGCTACCAACTCCTCCTGCCCGCTGCCTGCTGCCTGCTGCCTCGCGGTAATTCCTTTTTTTGTTGGCCTTAAGTTGGTAAGGAGGCGGTGGCAAAGGGGGCGGGGTCGCTGCGTCACATTCCTCGGCTTGTTAGATTTGTTGCCCCCGAAACTTTTTTAATGAGTTTCATAATCTTTGATGCGCTTCGCTTTGTTTCAAGTCTCTGCCCCTGCCTCCCTTTTACGGCCTAATGATGTGCGAGCCGTGGAATGTGGCAAGCGGCCTTTGAAAATTGTTTTTCTTCATGGGGAGGACCTAGGACCTACGACCTAGGACCGAGGAGTCGAGGACTAAAACTTGTTCAGCGAGTGCTGGGGCCGCGATAAGCGTTTAATTGAAAGAGACCCCAGGAGGGAGGCGAGAAGGACCCTTCATAAAGGATTCGTGGCTGATGTCCGATTCAGGTCGTTGGATGCCTGATGATTGCAGCTGGCAGTTGGCAGATGCATTTTTTTAGGTAACCTCTGACCTGTAAGGGGAGTCCACACTCTTTGAACTTTTCAGCCTGGTCAGCACTGAACGAAATGGATTTCCGGAAATTATTGGAATCCCATAAAGGAATTATTCAAAGTCCTGCTGACGCATCATAAAATTGTTTATGGAAATTTCTACAATTTATTTTCTTATTCAAAGATTTCTTTTTTAGAATTTAATTTGTATTTTTTCATCTTGGTTTCCATTTCCATTTAATTTAAATTGTTTCCCCACTAATTGAGAACGTTTCGAGTGGAACAAAGTGGAAGTCTGCGACTGCAGGAGGGGTAGGCGTCTAGGACGGGGGGCGAGGCAGTTCGCGGGGCATGTGGCACGTCAAAAAGGGTCAGGTCGAGTGGCGTGCATTCGGTGCACATGTTGCTCATGTGGAAACTGCCTGCCACGACCCCTTCCCTGGACTCGTCCACACTCTTTTAAATCTCGGAATCTAATTCCCTTTGTGGTTGTTCAGTTCTTGTTCAGTTCTTGTTCGGTTTAAATTTCATTTGTTTAATTTCCTTTCACCGCGCACACGAGACTCGCACACGAGGAGCTGCATCCTTTCGGGATGCTTTCTTCTTGGCCAACATATTGGGCAACATGCAGAGCAAATATGCAACAATGGGGCGCCGCAGGAGGGCCAGGAAGAATGGCGCAAGGAACAGGGTAAAGAACATCAACAGCATCTGGCAACATGAAATGCAATTGTGCAACTCTTCTTCCAACATGTCTCTGTAAGGGAGGGGGAGCGTTTTTTGAATGGGCCTCCGGAATCCTTGGCCGACGTGGCGTATGCGTAATTTGTGTTCTCCTCCTTGTGTTGAGAAAAAGTCGCGGGTGGCGGGAAAAGTGTGAGGCGAGTGCTTTCCGTATTCCCCGGAGGCATCTGGCATCTGGGAGGAAAAAAATAAGAGTTTTTTCCCTCACATGCTGGGTGGGAGACAGGCAGCCAGGACTCATCCTTCGTCGCTGGCCACACATAATCCTTTGGACCACGCTTCCTACTTATCTCTTGCTGTTCCTGCTTCTGTTTCAGCTTTTATTTTTCACGTTTTTCCTGTTTATAACCTTGTTGCCATAAATCTGATAAATCGCTGCCGTAAATACTCTGCATTAAATGTGTATTTCCTTCATATTTGAGGATTAAAGACTTGTGCTTCTTATTTGCTATGGTTCTGGTTAGTAATTAGCACAAGCATTAATTAATTCGTTTTTTGGACTTGAAGCTTTTGAATAGATATATGTTTTTATATTTAAAATATCCTGCAGGATATCAGTTGCTCTACTTTTCCGTGCGTGTTCCAAGGATATGAATAATCTTCGCGTTATTTCCATCTGCTTTCCATTCATTGCCTTTCTTTTTCCATTGCAGCTGGTCTCCATCTCTCCATTACTCCGCCTTCTCCACTTTCACGGCCGTAATGAGGCAATGAGACGACGGGTAGCCGGAACAGCATCCGTACCGGAGCCATGACATCTGGAGTTCGCCGGAGTCTGGTGGTGTGGCCTATGGCCGCGTGAACAGGATAGCTGCGACCCACGATGCTGCGCGATATCTTTCTGTATTTGGTTCTAATCGTTTTATTTTGCTTCATTTTCATGGCGCAGTTAATCGTCAACGTTTACGCGTTCCAGCGCCAGCCGTCGCCCCACAAACCGGAGCGCAATGAAATTATATTTGTCTAGATTCTAGACAGCGCGACTTGAACCACTGAACCACTGAGCCACTAGGCCACTCGACAAAAAAAATAGCACCAGTTGAACCACCCACACCTGAGGGCCTCCAGGGCAAAACCCAAGAGGAATAAAAGAATCAAAACAGGGGAAGGGACAGAGAAAAAAGGATCTCAAAAGACTAGTTTTATTTCAATATAAATTAGGATATTTATAATATTTCATTCTTTATATTGGAATACAACTAGGCTTGCCTTGTCGTGGGTATTTCTGTCATGCCTGACACTTAAGCAGCTTCTTAAAAACTTTCCTTGAGTACTAAAAAGTTTTTCTCACGGTGTGGGAAAATGGAGTGGCAACAAAAGCGACACTGGCTAGAAGTCAGACCACGGCGGTTTCTATTTAATAAGAAAGGGAACTCAACCGGGTTCGGCTCACGGTTGAGCGAGAAAAGTGGGAAAAAGTGTGGCGGGCATGGCGGAGAAAGCAAGAGAAAGCGGGAGAAGGCAGGAGAGGAGATCTAAAGAGGGGGGATCACCGCAGGAGGAGGAAGATATACCCTCGAAGAACTGTTAAACTAGGTTGCTCGCTAATTAGTAACGGTAGTCTTGGGAGTGCACAATACACACCACACACCACTGAACACACACAAATACACAGACACAGACTCTCGCACACACACAGAGATCCGCACAAAAGAAAGTTTTCCAAAAGGGGTGGGGGAGAAAGTCGAACCACTGAAAAATCCGCGACAGCCGACAGCCGGAGCCAAAGAATCGAGGAAAGGCGGTCCGGAAAATGGTTGAATTAATTTTATCATAATTTCAGGAATTTCGGTTCAGTCCGGGCATCCTTGTTTTCCTTTCATTATGATGTTTTTTTATTAACTTTTTTAACAGCATAAAAAAAAGAAAATCACTTAAATATCTCATATAATCGATGCTGAAAGGATTTTAAAGTTTTCGTTGCCTACTTTTTGGGGCAACTTCAAATCTGGTTTATGATTCGCTTGAAATGGAAACCAATTTCTGTTATTTATTTATTGATAAAACCTAAATGATTTATTATTTGCAGCCTGTGGCATCAGTTCTGTTTTATTTCCAAACATGCCACAAACAGTTGACAAGTGTTGGGCAAAAATTATCCATTAATTCATTTTATTTGAAAGAGTTTAGCCGAAGGACCCCCCGAAAGGTCCTGCCCGAAGGCACAAATTTTTGTCTTAAATTTAAGCCTCGCCCCGAAAACAATTGCCACGTGCTCAGTGGGCGTGGCAGATTGCCTAGCTGTGGTCGTTGGATTGGGGACACTTTATTTTTCTATTGATTTCTAGCCGCACTCGAGGCCGCTCTTTTTAAGTCCTTCCAGCTTTTCAGGCTTTTTGTTCAGGCTCGCAGGATTTCTCTGGCTCTCAGGATTTTTTGCGCACTCTTCTGTTTCATATTTTCGGTTGTTTTTCTTTCTGGCGCGCCGCAGCCTTTTATTGTTTTCTTTTAAGCCAGAACTGCTGTTGCTTCAACACTCGAGCTCTTGAGGGGCATACACACACTTGACCCCGTTCGGCCCCGAGCATTGAAACTTTACAATGGTCCCTGAAAAAGAGTGGGGTCTGAAAAAAGGGGGCGGGTTGCAGCATTTAACTCTGGCCAGGGCGGGGCAGGGCGGTTAAACTTGATTGCTGTCAGTGTGTCCAAATGGAAATTAAAGTTTCATCAAACGCTCAAAGCACTAAGCACTATGCACTAAGCGGATGTGGGCCAAGTTTGCGGAAGACTTTTCAGGGGGGGCTCTCGCTCTCGCTTTCCTTTAATTTTAAATTTTAAATTTCAATTCAAAGCTAAACTTTAAAACTGGAAAACTTTAAAGTGCAGGAAAAACACACACAAACTACACTATCACACCCATATCGAAGAAAATCAAAATGTATTAATCGAAAAAATTAAAACGTTTTACATTTAAACCGAAATCTATTATAGAGGAACATTTTACGAGTACGGTTATATACTCGGCTATACATGCTTAGATATATTATATATTATATTATATATTATATACATTCGAACAATAATAGTTTTAGTTATCGATCGATAAGTGCTAAGCAGTCCCCAAAATAATTACCGAATCCTAAATTGTATCGAAACTTGTAGCTAGATCTGAACAATGCAATCGAAATAAATCGAAATCGAATCGAAATTGAAATCGAAATAAATTGAATAAATCGAATAAATGTTCTTTGGATAAAAGGAGAGAACCGAAAGTGTTTCATTTGTGGGGGATTTCTGTTTGAAATATTTAATAAAGCTGTTTAATGCCTGCCCACAGCGGATCTTGGACTTCCTCCAACGACTGGTGACTGCACTGGCTTTCGGCATTCATAATTGGGGTTAACCCGCACTCGGACCCGCCCCAAAGCCCCCAATTGAGTGACCAGTCCATTAACGTTCCCATTTCCCATTTTCGTCCGGATGCCCCTCGAGGAAGTGTTAAATGCCCGTCGACCATCGTTCCATCGGTCAGCATCGTTCGTTCGTTGGGCAATTGGCATGAGAAGAAATGAATACATTATTTCAGCCATTTAGCAAAAAAGGAGATGGGCGTGGAAGCAGGAGGCTGAAGAAGGGGGCGGGGCAACAGCTTGTCATGTCACTAAGTCCTCGGACAAAACTTTTGGCTCTTGGCCAGAATGCAAAGAGAAAAGCTACCGGGCAGGCATTTCAACCGCACTCGTTCCTACTCCTCTGCCTTATGTGCAACAAGCTTGCTGCATCTCCCCCCTCCCCCCGCTTAGTTGCAATCTTCTCTACTTGCTTCTGGGGTTTGTTTTTATTGCATGCCAAGATGTCTGAGCTTTCAAAAGACCAGCGGACATGACGAGTAACAAAAACAAAAAGTGCTGCAAGAGGGTGCTGTGGCAGGCTGGGATGCCTCACAAAATGGACTTTTGTTATTGTTATTGCCGCTGTCTCGCTGGTCTCGTTGCCCGAATTTTATTGCATTACAATGAACTGCGCCTTGACCAAATTTGGTCAACAAATGAAACGAAATAAATGCGAAATTGGAGGGAAAAATGCAGGAAAAAGAATTCTTTATATCAATAAAATACACTGGAAATTATAGGGGATACTAAAACCTCTACTTTCCTCGTACCTTTTGGTTAATATTATTTATTTGTGGCTTAGTGCTCTGTAAAAAAGAAATTTTTATATTTAATTTAAAATTTTTGGCAATTTTTTCTCAACGTGAAAGACAAGCTGGGAGGAAATGGTTTGGACATGCCGAGCTTCCTCCCATTGGAAATCGCTTAAGGAGGCCGCCAGTCAATTTTTCACTTGGCATTGGCCGACAGCTGTCGAAGGTTGGAAAGCACTCTCGGGAGTGTATCGAAAACGACCGAAAACAGCTCATAGTATTTATTTGATATTTATTTAATATTTATTTCGTGTCATTTGCCTGCCCGCTTTGATCTGCGCGGCGACAAGTTCTTTGCCAAAGTCAAGTCAGCTGAGCAGCTGGAGGGTGGACCAGAGGGAGAAACGAGTCCTTGTTCCGAGCAATTGACAAACGAAAATCAAAACTAATTAGACGCAAATTAATGAGCCATGCCACAACAGCATCAGCGGGAAAATCATCAGTCGCAGCGAAAAGAAAAACAAATGTGATGAAAATGCGATGTGAAAATGTGAGAAGCTGACAAACAATTTGGCAGAGGGGACAGCTATGAGGGGGAGGGTGGAGAGTGGAGAGCAGGGGCTTCCCCCTGGGTCCCACCTCCCTGTTTCCATGACCTTTGGGGGGAACAAAAAAATGTGTGGCCTATAAAAAACGCAGCAAACAGAAGAGAATCTCGCTTATATATCCCTTAAATTGTTAAAAACAAAAACAAGAAAGAGACAGATTTCTCCAGAGAGAGATGGCCAAAACACCCACACACTCTTACACACATCTAGTGGAAACACACACTTCCATCGCGATCCGAATGGACCACACGGCGTATGCGCAATTCGCTTTGGCTGCCTGCCAACGCTCTATACTTGGAGATCAACGGAAAAAGTTGCTGATTTTTTGCCAGAAATTATTTATAACCGCTTGTTCATGCCACACACATACCGACTGACCAGCTATATGCAAAAGTATCTGTGTGTTATTTTCGACCAGCTCGCTCTTAGCTGATTCTCAGCTGCGTTAACTTGGCCAGCACAGCGGTACAGAGGCACAAAATATGTATAACTCAATCCGAAAATATTAATTGCAATCGTTTTGTAAAACATATGAAGTTGGTAAATGAAATAAAATTCAATTGAAAACAGAACTTACTCAGTAATGGGAAAACTTGGTCAAAAACAACATTTTATGGCTTACCTGAAACGAGAAAAAAAGTAATAAAAATAAGTATATTTTTAGTATAGAAAAAGCCATAACAAATAAATAATTTATAATTATTATTATCATTAATTTTAAGAGAATATTGAGTCAGAAAAATCCTCCCCTGATATATGAATATTATTTATTCCTTTATGAAGGTAAATAAAAATGTATATTCAACGACCTTTCAAACTGCGCCTTTTCTTACTTTCTGTTTATTTAAAAAGAAAAATCTTAAAAGCAAACAGCAGGAATGACAAACAATAATAAATTTCTGTATTTTGTAAATTCCCAAAAGTCAGATATATCTTCTATATAACAAAGAAAAACGTATTTCAAAGCACTTCACATGCAAATCTATAAAATTGTGGCTGGCTTCTGGAACGTTTTATTATCTAATTTTTTTCGCCCATTGAAAACACCCTCTAACAAAAGGCCAAACCGGCTCAAAGTCAATTAGCCTCTTGACTGAACCCTAATGATCCCTGCCCCAGCTCCTTAGCTCCTTTGTCCCGGTCCTAGCCAAGTTAATTGCGCAAAATGAGTGAAAAGCAGCTGCCGCCAAGCGCCATGCCACGAGCCATGAGCCATGAGCCACTTGAGGAACATATAATTTATTTTATTACAGACTCGTATATAAACATTTATATATTAGAGATTTCTGGGACTCTTATCGAGTACAAAACCAAATATGACTCCATAAGGAATCAGTATCAAAAAAAACACAAAGATATCCTTAATTTATTTTACGGCTGACATTTCAATAAAAATTCATTCGATGCTGTTTCATTTAGTTAATTTTATTTCTCTGTAAAAGTCCCCGCCTCACATGGAAAACAATCGTAAAATGCTTAATTAATGCTCACCTACATGTGAGTCGGCGGAGGGGGGAGGGGGGAAAGGTGAAAAGTGGGGCAGTCCTGGCGCAGGACTCCTTTATCCCAGCCAGGGAGCCGCATCACTTTTAATTAAAAGATAAAAATTCCCTGTCCAACAGTTTACGAGGTGAGTGGATGGAGTCCGGGGGCTGGGCTGGAGTCTGGGTGTTGGGGGCGGGTAATGTCCTTTGGAGGTGACGCGTCAAAACGCATAAAACGAAGAACAAGAAACTGTTAAAGAAATTAACGCACCCAGCAGAGACACGACTGGAAATTCAAGCCAAAGTGGCAAACCGAGCCGCAGGAAGGACACCCCCGAGGGCGGCCGGGATGGGGAAAATCGGAAAACAGATGGAAAACTGCTAGAGGAAAAACAAGTCAGAGTGGCAAGTGGCAAGTGTGGGAAATGTGAACTTAAAACGCCCTGTTAAATGAATTAAAACTTAATTTGATCAAAAATGTAAGGAATTATCAAATTAAAAAGCGGAAGGATAACAATTCCAGACCATAAAGAAGCCTTTAAGGATGGTTTTGGAATACAACTAGCTTTAAGGAATTTAATTTAAATAAATTGGAGATTAAGAGTAATTCCTGATTCCATTACACTTTCGCATAAATCAAAAATTCCCCGACAAAAAATGGCATCCTTTGAAGGCTTCCTTTGGCAAATATTGGTAACAGCTTCCTGTTTATACCGGAGCTCCTTCAGCTGGCAGAAACTTCTCCCATGATTTCCTATTTACTGCATTTTTGTAATGGCTTAAACCCCGGAATCGATCGGCGGACTGCATTGACTGCTCCACTGCCATTTCTCTGATAAACTTTCGGAGCAGTTAAGGGAAGTCCTAGGAAGTCCTACGAAGAAAGTACGGAGAAAGGTGAAAGGGAAAAGCAGGAAAAAAAAGGAAAGGAGGTGAGCGACAGAGCGTAATGTTTTCATGAGTGTGTGGGTGGGTGTGAGCCTTGATTGCTGCTGCCGCCTGCCATGGAAACCTGCGGATAAAAAGTCAACTATTCCGGTTCTATATATGCTCAAATAGAGCCCGGCTCCCTGACAGGGGGAGTCCCTGCCAGCTGGAGTCAGTCGGAGAATGTTATTTTTTCCTTTCATCCTTTTTCATCACAGCCCTGCCCTGCCTTTCCTTTTCCGCCACCCACTTCCCTATTTTTTCTGATTTGAGAAAGGCAGTGCCAAAACGCCGTTGGGCACAAGGACGATGGGCGTTGGGCGAAGGGCGTTGGGCGTGTTGCAAAAAATAACAACAAAACAAGTTAACCTGGCAAACAATCGAAGGTGAGAGTGGGTGAGGGGTGGACCCACCCTAACACCCACACATGGCTGAGTGTTGGTACATTAAGCGAAATGAAATCCTGTTAAGCGAAACAATGAAGCTATTAAAAAAAATATGTAAGCTCTACCTCCGCCATTTTCTACCCCAAACACACGCAGGACACCCATCCTTAACACCCACCCTGATTCTACTTTCTGTGGAATTTCTTCCCGGAATGGTAAACCTCATAATATCGTTTAATAAATACTTTACAGCTTGATTGATTGCACCTTCAACGTTTTGAGTTCCTGAAGCGACTCAGGAAGGTGAGCCAGGATCTTCCACGTTTTAAGTAGCTCCTGAAGAAAGTACACAGGAAATAATTATTATCTACTTTGTCTCCCGAGAAATACCTTTTTATTTCTTATAATTGTGAATAGAAAACTTTCTCTTCCAAGGATCTTAGATATTTTCTTGTTATGTAACTTCTCCCGGGTCCTGCGTAATTTATGCGTCCAGACTTTGGCCTGCTCCTGGGACAAGCAACCGAGACCCCCCAGATAGGGTCCCATGTGGCTGACTACAATCAAAGTGGCAATTGTGGGCTGGCCATTGGATGCTCCACCCCCGAAGATTATCCCGAGTCCTTTCTCCCAGCTCCGCCTCTGAAACCCAGCGACCTGGAAATGCTCTCCCTCCTGTGGGAACCCTTTTCGGTGGTCGGTCGAGCAGCTCCTTCCCAGAACTCCCTCCTGGCTGGCCAAAGTATGTGCATACATTAGTTTAGACCTGAGCGAGTGAGTTCCCTGCCTCCGATGGTGATTAATGTGTCTCGGTTTTTGTTTATTTCAAGAGGTTTGGCCAAGCGCAAGACCGTCACTAAATGTTTCAGTTAATTAGCCATCGATGAATGAACTAAAAGGATACTGAATGGTATCCTGAATGAAATGAAAAAGTTTTCGTTAATTAAAAAAATTGAATTAACATGAAATTTATATTTATGAAGCTTTATGTAAATATTTCCCCATTCTGTATTATTTGCTGACATTTCATGCTGCCTTTTCTGATACTCGTATGTTTATTTTAAATAAATGTTTTGCGAAATGACACTTTTCATTAAAAGTGGTTCATGGATATTTTTCTACATCATTTGGTTGCATTTTTTCGCAATAAAAGTGTTTTTTAAAACCCTTTCCATCTGAGGTTTGAGGTTAATAAACGATTTTTCTACAAAAATTCGGAGGAGAACTGTCGCTCTCGGAAAAACGTCAGAGATGAGTGGAACTTTCAATCCGTCGGGCATTTGTCAGTTTGACAGCTGCCCCGCCCCCGCCCCTTTGACGAGATTCTTCACCCACCTTGGTGGAGCGGGTTTTGCGCCACTGCGACGTTTTCTTGGTCGTCGTGGTCGTGGTGGTGGTCTCCTCCTCCTCCTCCTCTATGACGTCAGTGTCCTTGGCAGAGTCTGCCATGATGTGTGTTTCCGTGTGTGTGTAGGAGTGTGTGTCCTGGCTCGTGAGTGTGTGGATGAGTGCGGTAATCCTTTCTAGCCCCGAATTCTTTGCATAAACGATGCTTTCTTCTTTCACAAATATTTTCTTATAATTTTTTTTCGCTTTACTTGTTTGAGTGATTCACGAACATATTTTTGAGATTTGCACTCTCTCGCTCATTTTCACTGGAAACACATTACGGGAATATGAATACGAATACGAATACGAATACGAATGCGATTATGAATATGAATATTTGAATAAAATAAAATTTATTATTTATTTATTGTATTTCGGGCGCTGATTTGTTATTCTTTCACGGCTTCTTTATGGCTGCAGCTGCCTCGGAAAGTGAAATTCTTGGCCATAATTAATTAAACCCGTTCCAACCAACCAACCAACAACAACAACAACATTGGCTATAAAACCAAAAACAACAATTTCGAGTGCAAATTTGTGCGCCAAAGTTGGTCGGCAATTAAATTCTGTAATTATTTGTAAATAAACGGCAATGGAGGCAGATTTATGAACTTATAAATCCCCAGAGAGGGGGCTCGAGGGGTCCAGGGGTTTATCCATAAATTAAATTCGAATTTGACATTCATGAATTATGGAAAAGCCATTTCCCCGGCATCGTCAATTAAAATCCTTTTTTCTTGGAACAAAATTCGCGGTCCAAAGGCGTTCAAGTAAGCAATTTACTTTCTTAATTTCTAAATCGAAAATAAACTTTTTCAAAAACCTAAAATATCCATTAAAAGTAATGAGGGGGTAAGGCAATTATTAAGTAGAAAATAACTAAAATCAGAGGAAACTATTTAAGACCATTTCTATAACAAAATTTGTATTTCCAATGGAAGTAGTTCTTATTGCAATTTTCTTTTTGATTTTGTGGGGAAAATTCTACTTTTTAAAGATAAAAAAATAGATTTAGGGTAAAAAAACTTTAAACTGGAGAAAAAAAGGTTCTTAAAGGTAAAAAAAAAATAGATTTGAGAATAAAAAACTTTAAACTAGAGAAAGAGGTTTTTAAATGTAAAAACATTGATTGAGGGTAAAAAAATTTCAACTAAAGACAAAAGGATTTCGTTTTTGTGCTGTTTTTGTGCGTATTAATAGCGATAATGTAAGCCTTTAATATATATTTAATAATATATATTTTAATATATAATTTCAGCATCGGAAAGAAATTTTTAAAAACCTGAAATATTCATTAAAAGGAATGAGGGGATAAGGAAATTCTATTTAATAACTAAAATCTAGAAAAACTTTTTAAGACTTTTTATTTCCATTATAATGTTTAAATTTCTTGCTAAAAAAATTGTATTGATTTTGTGGAAAAAATGCTCTTTCCTAAAGATAAAAAAAATAAATCGAGAGTAAAAATCGTTAAACTGCCCAAAAAAAAGATTCCTATTTCTGTATTAAATATGTTTGAAAATTGCCCGGGCCTTGTTTATTTGCGGGTTTTATATATTTTTTGTGTCTTTTGCAAGTGTTTTGTTGTTTTGTTGGATTTGTTGGATTTGGATCGTTTGATTTGTGTGCAGCAGGATTTGAATTCGTGTCAGTTTTTGTGGCAAAAGTGTTTTATATTCGAATTTGAAATGCAATTTAATGCACTTTTATGGACAGGCAGCATGAATGCCGCCGAGAATCATTTGTTTGTTATTGTATCACTGTTCTTGTTGTTGTTTTGCTTGTTGTTGTTGTTGTTGTAGGTTGGGGGTGTGTGTTGAATTATTATTTGTTTGATTTGGGTTGCATGTTTCTGTGGCGTGTAGCACTTTTTTCGTAGTCTTTTGTTTTTGTTTTTATGGATGTTGTTTTCAGTGTGGTGTGCCTGTTTTTGTTTCGGCTTCGATTTGCATTGATAGCGCGTGGGTTGCCGGGGTTTTCGGGGTTTTTCGGGGGTTTTCGGTGTACTCCGGTGTTTGCTTTTCATCGGATATTATGGCTGGATTATTGGCTGGATCTGATCGCATGCAAATTTTAAGTGGAACAACATTGGTCGGGCACTGTTTTCAGCCTCAGCCTCAGCCACAGACGCGCCTCGAACGAACTGAGTTAGCCCGAATTTCTTTTGGCCGCCGCGAGTCGAAATAAGTGGCTAATGCGAGTGAGTGGCACTCGCGAGGGGTGGTGAGATGTGGCAGTCAGAGAGGGTGCTAATAGAGCGGCGCACACAATCAACACTTAATGTGGCAGCGGTCCGGGGCGGGGAGCTGAAGAATTCCGCGATTCGCTCATCATCTTCAAAATGAACAACCTCTCTTTATGTGTCTTGTGTCTTGCCATTTTTTCCTTAACTTTTTATCATATTTTTTATATTCCACTTCGTTTGCCTTTTGGCTTGCCCCTCCCTAGTACCACAGTATGAGGTGTCAACAGTACGTATGCGTAATATGGCAGTTTGTATTCAGCTTTTCGCCCTCAGACACAGTTTCTTTCTCTTTTTTTTCTGCTGCTCTTCGCGAACTTGCCACAGCAGGTGAACGCGGTTCGCTGGCGGAGGAATGCGCCTCTGTCAGGCGAAAACACGAAAAACAAATTACGAGTCGGTTGAGGAAAACACACAAAACGCCAAAGAATATATTCGCACTCGAAAATGTGATTTTCTGAATCCAATTTTTGGATTGAAATTGAAAAATTGGCTGCCTCGATCTCTGTGTGGATGCGACTGCCTTTGGTGGCCAACTGATTGGAGATCGAATCATACTGCCCCATCGGGGCAGTCTTCTGGTTCTTTGTCGGCCTTTGTCCGGGCAGCTCACCTTTTGTTTTGATATCTAGACTCGGCGGGTGTTAATCACTCCCGATCGGCCTTGTCGCGTGCTTATTGCGTTTTATTTTTAGAGGAATCGGTTCCTCTTCTATGTCCATCAATTGTGGACAAACTGCGTTGTTCTAGAGAGGACAAGGAAGCACCCAAAAGATATAGCGCTTGCCAAATCTCGGCTAATGAGTTGTTTGCTTTTAATTACCAAAGAATTTCATCCAATTTAAAATGCATTGATTTCCTTTTCGGGTTCTCGGATAAGCACAAAAAGGATGCGATTAAAGCGGCGAGAGCTTTCATCCCGAAAACCCAGCTGTCCTTTTAACCGTGTAATTAATTGTTTCGGCTTTTTTGGGATTTTTTTTGCTCCAGCCAGGGAGGTCGAAAACTTTTTCTTTCTTTGGGCAACAAAAGTTGCCTCCCCCCTTCTCGGGACGACTGTTTCTCCAGCTGGGGCATATAAATAAACAACAACAAACGATTTGTAGGCGCAACGCCTGCTAAAAATAACGCTTTCGGATATTTCCACCCAAAAAAGCAAGAAAATAAAATATTATTTATAGCCCAAGGCGGCAATATGTGTGTCCGTTTATACACACACCAGCGAGTGTGTGTGTGAAATAGTGAATCAATATGCAGTGGAATGATTTTTGAATTTCCAATTCGTGGCTGGATTTGCAGCATGTTGATGTAAAAATCACAGATGCAAAACGCAACAGGGAAAAATAGGGGGAAATTCGGAATACAGAGCAGGGAAGAAAAATCGTGCGGTAAAAATCATGCTAGATGAATGGGGAATATCGGAAACGGAAAACTGCTGAAAGCAACGGTAGTCTGGCATTTTCCTCTGTTCCCCCGCCATGTTTACAAACAAAGGGTGCGAAATAAATCAGGGCGAAAGCAGGGAGTGACAGCGATTAAAGGGCTTTAACCTCTGCGAGGCGAACAATTCAATTGCAAGTTGCAAGCGCAGTTTGAGAGCCATTGCCGAGGTGAGTCAAGGTGAGTTTCCATTTTCTTGGCTGTACGCCGCCCACACCTCACAGCCTCATGTCAGAAATGATCATTGACATTGTCGCGCTGAAGGTGTTCCACTCACACTTAGATAACACCCATTTGATTATTCAGGTGTGTGGAGAGAAAATCTCACTCCGCTCTCTTCGAACTGCGATAATTAGCTCTTTGGCACGCACACACCTGCTGCTCCTCGCAAAAATAATACAAGAAGAAGAAGGAGAAGAGGTGAGCAAACTGTTGCTTCTTCTTTTTTTTGGTAGCCTTTTATTTGGCCATTGGAGTGTTTGGGTGTATGGGTGAGTGTTTGGTGGTGTCCATCTCTTTCACACTCCCACCTGATTTTAGCAGTGTGACCGCGTTGCTTTCAAGGTAAATCATTTTCATTTTCAACGCCAAGAAGGTGAGGTGGGTTCAAAGGCACTTTCGAAAATAAAATGGAAAATATTTTATTTCAGGCTCAATTTAATTGTAAGTATTTTGCACTTAAAGTGTTTTCTCTGAGGCGTACATAAGCTTAAGCTGTAACTCGTATTAAATAGTTGGCCATCCTTAAATACGAATAACGGTTTTGGCAAAGGAATTCCTCGCGGCCCCGCGCTCCCCTCTTCTTAGCCGCTGCGGTAAAGGAATGTTTGGCGCGCCTGACCATGTGCCTGTCTACGCCCCATAAATATTATTTAATTTTATATATGTTTCTTTCCAAGCCATTAGAATTATGTAGGTTATAATTTAAATAATCAAACAAAACGACCAGATGGGAGGGAGAAAGGACGGGAGAGAGGACGCGAAAGAGAGACCAGGCGAAACATCAAATGGAATTTCACCTCGTCTGGGGTCGCCCATCCAAAAAATAATACAAAAAACCGCGACTAGATATACTTTCTAGCTAGAAGAATCACGAGCGGAGGAATATTTATAGATTTTGTTATTGTCAAAGTGTGCTGATGGGTCTCGAAAATGACAAGGAGGTGGAGGAGGACACCTGGGTGGAGGGGGTGACCAAACACAACAAGTTCAGGGATTATGGGCTTGGGCTAACAGAAGCCTCTCCATGAATCAATTTTAAATGATTCAGAAATATAAATTAGAAAAGGAATTTGTTTCAGATTCGGTTCCGATTATTTCTCTATTTCATGAATTTATATCTCACAAGAAAATACCAGATATTATAGTACTATTTTGGTATTATTATTGTATTATAAATGGGAAAAGGAATTTGTTTCGGATTCCGTTAATTCTTCTGACAAGAAAATACCAAATTTTGAAGTACTATTTTAGTATTCTGTTTCGTCATCCTTAAACATGTTTAGTATTAAAAATTTCCCTTTTTTTGGAAAATACTTAACTTTTTAGAACTATTTTCGTTTTCTTTTTTTCCCCATCCTTAAATATTTTGTAGTATTAAAAATTTCCCTTTGTTTGGAAAATATATATCCCAAA
Source organism: Drosophila merina (assembly GCA_035047645.1). Taxonomy (NCBI): domain Eukaryota; kingdom Metazoa; phylum Arthropoda; class Insecta; order Diptera; family Drosophilidae; genus Drosophila; species Drosophila merina. The sequence continues at coordinate 28,250,106 of JAWNPH010000002.1, forward strand.
AAAATATCTATCTGCTAACAATCAGCGATGGATTCCATTAGGAACGCGCCCATAAAACGATCATCAAACGATGACAGCCATAAAAGCGAGACAGAAATAAAGATAAAGACGGCATCAGGGGGACTCGGAATCAGTTTTGATATTCAATTTGCATTTAACGAGCTGTTCGAGTGGCAGTTGGAGTCTGCAGTGGATGCTTCTGCATGTTGGATTCGTGTAAATTAATAATTTTCCCAGTTTTTTGGGGTCCCGGCTAATGGCCAGTTGATTTATGGCCATCGGAGTCGGATCCAGTGGCACGTGACATTTTTATGGATGTTTATTCCCTGGTTATATGCATTTCTGATTGCGGCTAATCGAGCCAAGCCCGAGTGTCGCACATCAATCATACGCCCTGTTCGCCCTGTTCGCCCTGTTCGACATTCTCGATATTAAGTATACGCCGTGTGGCATGGAGTGGTGTGTCGGATTTGGTTCCCAGAATAGCTGGGCCGCCGGGCTGGTGTTTGGCAATCAAACTGCAGTTGTTCGCGTGTCGAGTTGCTTAAATGTCGTCGCCCACTTCCGGGATCAGTCGCTGCCCCTCCCTCGCTGCCCTCGTGTGGCAACTAATTAGGAAAGCACATGTGGCGATCTGCTTCTCTGGGACTTGCAGTTGCTGGCGCATTTCAATTTTATTTCATTTCATTGATTTTTGTGTGCCACGAAATCATTTGGTTGCAAAACCCTCATCCTCATCCTCATCCCCGGCAACGGGAACGGGAACAGCGAGTCACATTTTTGTGAATGCATTGCCAGCAGCGGGCAAGGAAAATCGTTTTAGTGAAAATAAATTGAAAATCTTTGGAACATATTCCGAATGTTGTGATAGATTGCGAGCATTTCATCTGTCATGTGTGGGTGTTTGTTTGCTTTGTTCGCTTTGTTGCCTTGTTGCCTGTTGCTGTTGCCTGTCGCCGTTTCCTACCATTTCTATGCATATCGGCAGCATTCGCTGACTTGGCATTGTTTGCATTACTGCAAGTCAAAAGACAGAGAGGGGGAGGAGGAGAGGATTCTTTAAAGGATTCCCTTCAAACGGAAACGCTGCCATATTGGATTTAAATTTTCGTTGCATACTTTCAGGATTAACGTTATCAAAAAGCGGAAATCGGCGGTGGACAAAAGTGTTAACAAATTATTTAAACGGAAACGGAGCACAAAAAAATAATTGATCCACTATTTAATTAAACCACTGCGGCCCCTTAACTGTAAATGTAATTAAAGCTCATTAAAAATCAAATGCCAGAATCGGAAAAAAGGTTATTGTTAAAACTGGTAATTAATAAAATGACATTTGAATTTAAAGTGGATTAACATATTACGAAAATTAAGCCATTTAATATGATAAAATGGCAATAAATAAAGGTTGGAAATGCATTTTAAATTTGTTGGATAGCATCCTTGATCCTGACTTTGCCCTTGGGTAGCTATTCCTTATTATTTCCATACCCCATTCGGTGTCCTTTCGCTCTCTTCCTCCCCACAACACATTTTGATTGATTATGCGAACGTTGCAAGCTGAACAAGACAATAGGGAAATGGCGCTGGGAAATGATTTTTCGAAATGTTGAAATCAACCGGAGGGGACCAGAGAATCGGAAAACATATTCATGACAGCTGCAGCTGTAGCTGCGGATGCGGATGCGGATTGTGGGTGGTTGGGGGTCTGCAGTGGGCGGTAGCGAATAGCATTCTATTGTGCGAGAATCCCCCGCCAAAACGAGAATGGCCACGGGAAATGGGCCACGGGTTGACCGCAGACGCATTTAATCAATCTAATGCATTCGCTCCTCAAACCAAACGAGACAACTCATCAAATTAGCACCTCAAATCGTTTCAATCGTTAATGGGGAGCAAACTAATTAAATAAAAACCAATCCAAAGGTGAAAAAGGGAAGTTTAACAGTAAAAAAGAAGGGAAATTTTCAGGGAGATTCTAGAAAAGTGCAGAGTAGGAAATAAATATTTGCCATCCTGTTTCATCAGCAAAATTGAAGGACAAAGAAATCCAAGAGAGAGAAAATTCTATAAAATATATTCATGGTAAATAAAGTTTATTTAATAAATATAAAAATGAAATCAATTTCCTTAATACATTTTAAGCTGCCAATTTGTTGCTTCCCTTCGAGTAACTATTTAATATCGAATATTTTTTTATAGGAAATCTTCGAGCTCCTTAAGCGATACGCTGTAAAGGAGACCGCAAACTGCTTAGCAAAATTGCTAATAAACCAGCACAAAGCACAAATAATAAGATGGCGGTGAGATGGCAAAGGGCGGACCGAGGAAAAACAACAAAGGCAACGGTAAAGGCTGAAAGCTGAAGGCAGAAGGCAGATAAAAAAGTGTGTCGATAGCAGCTCAACGTACAAGCAATAAACGGAGGGGGGAGGCGGTGGAACTCCGTGGGAAATGCAGGAAAAGCGAAAGAGGGGCCCCCCAAAGAAAAAGAGATTAAGCGAGAGAGAGGCGGCAGTCAACGTTTATTTTTAAACATATTGAAAAGGCAAGAAGAAACGGTTAAGTTAAGGCATCGGCCGGGGCAAGCGCAGCGAATGAAAACAATTTTATTAAGTGAAAAATACGAAGGAAAATAACCCGCAGCCAAAATAAACAGACCAAAGCCAAGGCAGGCCGAAAAGGAAGAAAAAGAAAAAAAACCGAAGCGAAGCGCAAGAAAAAAGCCAACTCAAGTCCTTGGCAGTGGCGAAAATTCTTGCCCCAAACTCAACGGGTTGGCCCCCGGGGGCGGAGACCGGGACGAGTGCCGGCGCGAACGGGGTCAGGCCGAGGGAAATCGTAGGATATCTGATTGAAAGATGCGTTGAAGCGTCGTTGTCGATGTCGGCTCACCTTGAACCATAGCAGGAATAACAACACAGAAGCACTCTCAAAACCATGAGCCCCACACCAACGGCAGAGTAGCAATTTCACTGAGAAAAATGTGTGTAAAATAATTTAAAATTGTATTTAAAATAGGTTCCCAAAATATAATTATGCCTAAATTGCAAGTCAGTTATAGCAAAAATAACATATTTCTAAAGGAAAAACTTAAAATATCACAGTAACAGGTACTTTTCTCAAAAAATCCCTGTTCTTCCCTTAAAAGTGTTACCAAAAAGAAGAAAAGAACTAAGCTTGGAATAGGCTTCACAGTCTCATCTGGGCACATTAATATTGTAGCAGTAAAATTTTAAACTGGAATGACTGGAATGGATCACGGAGCTATGAGGAACCATTTGTTTCAATAAATTTCCTTAAAAAAACGATATTTTTGGGAATATTTAATTAGTAATTTTTGAATAAAATGTCAGAAGAATCTGAAGCATACTTAGAATATTAGAACATAAGCTAACATTTTCTTCCAGTGTTGATCAGACACAATTAAGTGCAAAGAAAACGGAAGCAGACGACAAAATTTTACGAGGCAAGCAATCGAGTGGGTGGACTGGGCGCAGGGGCTGCCGCAGGTGCAGCGGCAGGGGCAGGTAGCAGCAGGTGACAAAAGCAGCGACGACGCCGACGAAGCTGGCGACTTCTTTACATAAAAGATTGACAAGTGATTTTCACACCTAAGTGGCAAGCGCAGGAAACACACAAAAACAAACAAAAGCAACAACAAGGTGAAGGAAAAGTTTTGAGAGTTTCTTCGGGGTTTCCCCCCGTTCGTTCCTTCCTGCTCTTGGGATATTTTTTGGAAAATTTGTTTTGGGGGGGAAATTGTTTGGGGCATTGTTCGTGTGGCTTAGTTAGCTAAGTCGATAGATTTTCTCACCCTTGGGCAGTTTTAATTTGTTCGGTGGTGGTGGCAAGGATGGTGGCAGGACAGAAAGGACTCTGACCATTGGAAATGTTGCAGAATTTGATCGAGTGATTGAGTGGGAAAATGTAGGGCTTGATGGGTAAAAGTTTGAGAATTTATTTGATTAATTTTAGTTCCTAAACCGAAATGTGGTGGGAATGATTGAAGGGAAAGCCTTTTAAATATAATCTAGGATATTAGGACTAAAAGGGGATATAATTTAGACAACAAGGTAAGCAGGTGTTGACTCTGGCAGGGAAATTATTCAATAAACTCAATAAATTCTTAAAATAACAAAGGATTCAGTTGAGGAGAGATTAAAATTGCAATTAATCGGTTGTTAAACCCAAACAAAGGTATTTGATTAGGTAATTTTATTATTTCTATAGTTTATCGTTAATTGATTTATATTTATCCAAGAAAACCTTCAATTTAACAAATCGTTGAACTATTTCAGGATCTCTAATTGTTTTTCTATTCGACAAACTAAAAACATTTCAATACAAGTTTGTCCTAGAGATTTATGGGGCAACCGTTCGGAATCCGGAACCGACCCTGTGACCCCCCGGGTGGGCGGGCGACAGACTTACCGCAGCGTCCGTGATGGCCATGGTGACTGTTTGGCTTCCTGGTGGTTTGTCGGGGAGCAACCGGAGCAGGGGGAGTGGGTCTAATCCGCTTTTGCCAAAATCGAAATTAACTTGAATGGGGCAATCTTTCTATTGCGCAGAATTTCAATTCAGATTTTTTAGTTTTCGTTTCAATGGTAGCAATACCCGACAATATATATATATATATATCGGTTTATATATACTTTTTCGGATTACACCGACACACGCACTGAGTCCAAACTGGACACACAGATGGACGGACACATCAATATGGGAGATCGCACGTCACAAAATACGCAGGAAACCGAGGGGCGATCCAAAACTAATCTATTTATTTAGCTGACTGGACTCTGGCCATTTCATCTCAGTCCAGCTGGTGCTATAAATCAATAGTTTCGGTTCGATTGGTTCGATTTGCGATTGACTTGTCGGTCAGAGCGCGCTGCTTGGTTTCTGGGTTTCGCGATGCAACTGAATTCGAATCGAAAAATGCATCGAAATGCAATCAAAGTGCCAAAGTTCTATATATATATATCTGGGAAGGTGTTGGGTTAACTTTCGATTTCTTTCGTTGTTGACAAATTCCCGGCATTCCCTCGAAATATATTCTTTGCAAACTTTTTCGAATTCCTTGCCAGCTAGAATGGCCACCATTGTCATGGTCAACAGATAGAATTTAGGGATATGCTTAAAATTTTTATATATTTTTAATTTTGGAGAGCCTGCTATTGCTTTTTGTCAACTAAATACTTTAACTAAAGTTTGAATAGCGCAAATAATTATGATTCTCGTGAAGAAAATTAGTTTGCAATTAGATTAATGAAAAATAATCGCAATTTGCTGAATTGTTTAAGAGCTGTGAGGGGAAAATGCAGAATTTTAAAGGAAATAACCAGATTTTCTGCAATTGCAATTGGAATTATTAAAACAAAGTCAATTGGGAGCATGGCCGAATGTCAATTTTCGGTTTGGGGAATTATGAACCGGATTATGGCGATGCTTGTTGGGGTTTTTGATCATCATCCAAATGGAAATACAACTTTTTGGGGATTATTTATTTTCAATAGAGCACAGCACAGCCAGGGATAGATTGGAAATAGAAGCCACAGAAGATGATGGCTCTGTGTAAACATGCAAATGTCAGTTTGCAGAGAATTATGTTTGAATTGGGTTACGCAAATGTTTAAGTAGCTCTTCTCTGTTTGGGCAGCTGAATTAATTTGCAAATTACATTCGGGCCAAGACACAATCACAATATTGATGTGTTAATTGAAAGGAAATGCTAATAGCTGGAGGTGGCTATTTAATCAGCCTAATAACTAGGCAGGCTCTCACTCTCTTTAGGTCTCCAATTCCCAGCTAATTGTTGAGGTAACCAGAGCTGGAAGTCCTTGTAAAGTGCTTAAAAGCGGATCAAAATCTGAAACTAAATTCCTCATTGAATTGCCAAGAGATAGGAGCATTGTTGGCCTTTTCTTGGCCCGGTTCCTGGCCCGGTGGACGCTGAAAACTACGCAAAACATTTTGTAAATTGAATTTTTGCGGGGCTCCTCGAATGTAATTGAAATAAATTTTCAATAGAATATCCGCCCCGAGTGGCGGAAGCTTATGGCAGGCAATGAAATTATTTGTTTGTTATTCTGGCTGAGATGTAACGCTCTGGCAATCCAGCCAAAGGATGGACCAGGTCGTTGGCGGGGCCAAGACGAGTTTGGGAAATGGGCGAGTTTCCGTTGTGGCAGGTCAAAGTGTTCGAAGGATTCTGATTTGGATTTCGAATTGGATTTAGAGATTTGATCTGGATAAATAAATAAAGCAAAGTGTTTGAAAATTACATGAAATATGTGCCAGTCATAGAGCGGATGGCGGAGGGACAGCAAATCGCTCAGCGGAATAAATGGCACGTTCATCATACGCCCCGTGTGCCGACGAGCACACAATTTGGCAGCTTTATTTATATACCACCCGCTCGGTCCCAGTACATACGATTCTGTACATACTCATTTGTATATTCGCCTTATGTTGCTGTTGCCGCCTCGGTATCCATTCTAGCGTATGTTTTCACGCAAAACGTTTGCTTTTCAATTATATAAACATATTTTCGATTGTATTCAGTCAACGGATGAGGGCGAGACAGCACCCAGTCTGTGGGGTGGTGGGTGGGGCCGTGTGTGTGCATTAAAATTATAAATTGTTTGAACAGCCAAAGGCACAAATAAATAAAACACAGAGCCATGAACGCAAAACGCGAGCGAAATGAAAGCGAAGCGCATAAATAACTGACCAAATGTACTCGAAATTTGGAATGAATTGGGGGCGTATTTGGGCCTGGTGGGTGGTTGATAGTGGGTGGGTGGTTGGTGGGGTGGCGTCTCCTTGGGAGCTGCAACAAGTGAATGGAAGCTAAGCGAGCATCAAAGGCCAAGAAACGCCTGACATTGAAATGTCTTGTTGTGTCACAAAACTTTCCCAAAGTCCATTCAAAACACTTGAAATAATATTTGTCTTATAAATAATATTATATTTCATTGTTATAGTCTGTTTTTTTCAGTGTAAAACCAACACATTTGCAGTGAAATGTTTCAATGGCCGCCTGTGAAATATTTGTTTGGACTTCAGCAGGCGCCGTCGCTGGCAGTTGTCAATGAGTGGCAGCGAAGGGCAAAGGGCAACCAGAGGGTGTCACATAGAAGGGTGTGGTGTTGCAAGGGGAAAGCGATTAGCGCTGCGGCTAGCCACATTTTGCGGAATGCGCTGGCTCGAAATTGAAAACAAATTAATATATCGAAGCAAACACAATAAAATCATCGCAAATTGCTGTGGCCCGCAATACCGATTCGTGGTCTGTCTAATCGCCTGGAAAGCGCCTCCCAATAGTTTGCCCTTATCGCCCTCGCATCCGCATCCGCATCCGCTACTAAGTCCCAGTCCCAGCAGAGCTGAGCTGGTCCCTCATGGATTTTCAATTAATCTCGGTTCAATATTATGATGTCTAATCAACAGAATCCTGCCCAGGATGGCATGACAATGGATGGCTTGTCCTGCTTGTGCGCCGCAGGAAATTCCATTATCCTTATATGTGTCCAATATTCTGTGCCGCTGCTCCTGCTACTGCCCGTGGTTGTGGTGGTGGTGTGGCTTGGTTATGTGGGTTTACGGCTTGTTGCACAAATTAGCATGCCCCATTTGAGCAGGACTTATAGCTGGCCAAACGTGGTCGCAAATACCATCCACCGTTGCAAGAAATCAGATTGATTTTGATCAAATATAGAATTAAATACGCCAGAAAAGCCTTAAATCAACTGTGAAATTTATGACAGTTTTCCGGGAATTTAACGAGGAGGAGGCAGGGGTAGAGCCCGGTCAGATCTGTGACTTTATTTAACTAATTTTGCATTTTCAATTTGAATTCGACTTCGGTCACGTAGCCTTGCGGCTGGAACTTTGACCTGTTAAGCGCATAAAAATGACAAAAAGGCTACGTGACTCATTAGCCGAGTTTTATCCTGGCAAGGAAAGGCCGGCAGGGGCAAGTGAAAGTGAGAGTGAAAGTGAGACTGAGGGTGAGCAGTTCAGTTTAGCAGTTCAACCGTTCAACAAAGCAGGAGTTCAGCAGTTCAGGAGTTCAGGACTGGAGTTGGGAAACGGACCCCGACATGAGGAAAGCAATTAGATCCGTAAGCTCGCTCCAGGCGGGGCACACATGCATTCAACAAACTCACATACAGGACATGCACTGAACAAATATATTCTTTTTTTAGTATAGAATATGGGTATTAGTGAATTATCCTTTACAAAAAAATTTAGAGAAAAATAACAGAAAAACAACAGAAAACCAACAGTGCGTATGAGCGATATTTGTAGTTCAAAGCTTAGTTTCCGTTTAAAAAAATATAATGGAAACATGGAACATAATTTTCTATGAATTTAATTTAATATTTCAGTTGATTTCAACTTCTATCCTTTTTCTAGCAAAAAAAAATAGAAGATTGTCCTTTAAAAACATATAAAAGAAAAAAGAAATTAAACCAACAGTGCGTATGAGCGATATTTTTATTTCATAGTTTATGGTTTTCTTTTAAAAAAAAGTAAAGGAATCATGGAACATATTTTTTATGAATTTAATTTAATATTTCAGTTGAATCTAACTTCTATCCTTTTCTGGTAAAAAACCCAGTAGATTATCCTTTAAAAAACATATGAAGGAAAAACTTAAACCAACAGTGCGTATGTGCGATGTGTATTTCAAAGCATAGTTTCCGTTTTAATGAATATAATGGAAACATAAAAAATATAGTTTAATAATTCAGTTGAACTAATTTCTATTTCTTTTTAAGATAACAAGTAGATTATCCTTTGAAAAAAGTAAAAAGAAATTAAACCAACAGTGCGTATGAGCGATATTTGTCTTTCATAGTTCATAGTTTTCGTTAAAAAAAACATAAATTAACCAAGAATAATATTCTTCTTTGCTACAAAATTAACCTTTTATTTATATTAATTGTGTTGAATTTTAATAATATAATTTAATATAAAATTGAACTTAAATCCAACCCCTAACCGACTATTTAAGTTAAAGAAAATGGATTTATTTCGTGCTACCCAAATCATTTAATCATTTTATTTTTGCTCTGTGCTAGGGATTCGATGTCCTTATCCCGTATCCTTAAACACAGGACACCCAGCCTACGCGGCTCATGCGTTTTCATTTGAATTTCGGGACGATAAAAAACGAGAAAAGGCCGAGTCGACCCCAAAAAAAGCAAATTGCAATGCAAATTTAATTTGGCTGCCATAAAACTCGATGAAAGAAATGCGTGGCAATGTGGGCGGAAGAGGGGCATAGAACGGGGCGTGGTCGGGGGCCCAGACGGTCGTAAAACAGCAGCAGAGAAATCGAAGATTTTCGGGAGGTTCCGTGGGGTGGCAACGGGTAGGGTAGAGGGGATGTGCATGCGTGGATGCCGCGCCAAGCCGGAAATGCAATTTGTAATTTTGTGCAACGATTTGTGGCAATTAATTGCTGCACCACCAGTACAGCCACTTGCCACTGGCCGCTGGCCACCCCCGATCTATAAAGAGCGCCAGACCGCAAGACACGGAAACCTCAATATTTATTTTTTTTTTTTTGCTATTTTTTACAATGGCGTTGCCTGCTTCGAACATTTTTTATTTTTGTTATTCTTTTACAGTTGCGTTTTCCTTGGTAGTTTGACTTTTATATGTTTTTTGTCGGCTGTCGTCTTTATTTTGTTTATTTGCCTTCGGCTGGCTGTGTGTTCGTTTTTTAGCGATTGTTTTTGTTGCATTTGTTAACGGCACAGAATTTATTGCATTTAATTTTTTTGCAATTTCTTGGCTGTCAAATAATCCGCGGATCCGATTTTCTTGGCATCATTCGCACGGCATCGCATCGAGTATTTAAGCGATTTCAGCTTAGCGATATTTAATTTTCTGTTTTTTATTCGGAATCGTCTTTCTTTTGTGATAATTTGCGCCGAAATCAAACAGCTGCAAAATTTTTTGTTTTTTTTTTCGCAAACGCTTTCTAATATTTTTTATTTCTGCGGCAACGTCGCCTGCTGAAAGTGTGGCCGGACCAGATCGACATATACGTATAACGGTATATATGTCCGCCGCAGTGTACGAGTATGTGTGATGTATAATGTAGGGGGAAGATTTATAATATTCGTGGGACCGTATAAACAATTTGTTAAGACGCACATAGATAAATGGCATTTGGTATAAATAATATAGCCAGAGTTCGCCATGTTTTGGCCAATTTCACAAGCCAAGAAACCAAGAGATCAGTGCATGAGAAGATCCCTTCAAGAAAGCAACAAAACGATGATTTATGGTGTTTCATAAGAGAGGCGTTTCAAGGGTGGCGAATTTTTCATAGAATTTCTATAATTGGCATATATATTCGTATTCCGTTTTTCAATGATAAGCTAATTCTATAGTTTGTTTCTTATGAAACACTAAAAAAAAAGAAACATTTTGCGAAATGTTATGCGAAATATCCAACATAATTTGGGTAAACAAATGATATTAATGGATGGATTCCCACTTAACATTCCTGTTTGTTGAAAAACAAAGTAGTTTTCCTAAAAGTATTGGATATTAAAAAATAGTTTCCACTCACCTCGGTAATTTTCATTGTACGCTTGACCGTTTTGCGGGTGACTTCGGTGGTCTCCTCCACCACATCGCCATCCTCGTCAATGGTCTCGGTGACCATCTTTTCGGTCTCCCCGGGTATTACTTCCTCGGTCTGCTCGGTTACCACACTGCTCTTGCTCTCGGCATCCGGCTGGGGTTCGGTTTTGGTCTCCTCCTCGGCGGAGCCACCAAAAACATCCTCAATGTCCGACATAGTTACTGATTTGAGGACTTCTTCCTGAAGGATTCACTTGAGATTTAAGCTGATTTCTCTTTAAAAGGGTTTCTGTGTTCACTTTCACTTGGTCCGTTCCACTTGATCCACTGATCACTGATCACAAAAACAACAACACATAACACGCAGAAATGCTCGGTTTCTTTTCTTCAATTTTTTTTTTCAATTTCTAGCTAGCTTGTTGCCTGAAAAAATAAACGACCAGAGCCAGAAAAATGAATTTTCTTGTATATTCCGTTGGGCAGCTCTTGGCAGCCACCGAATATTATATAAACAAGTGGTATATCGCGGCACGATCACTGCTTGATAATGATTTTTATTCCGATGGCTATCGCTATCAGGATCTGGTAGAGTTTGCGATCCTCTCGGCTAGTGCTTCGTTTTCAAACTGTGAGTGCGATATGTCGATCTGCGGCGAGGAAAGGCGCGTCAACAACGGTGAATGAATGAATGAATAACGGGACTACTGTGTGGAACAACGGAAGAAAGCGAACGGAATAACGGAACAATGGGGACAACGGAACAAGAGAAAGTCGCGTGAAGCGAAACAAATTGAAATGGCATTTAAAATGGCATCACTTCAGGATGTTTCGCAAACAAATCCGGAATAATTACGGAATAACGGAACGCACGAGGAACGAGGCGAATTACACGATCACGGGTCTTCTTCTGCTTCTGCTTCTGTTTTAGATTCTGCTTCTAATTCCGCTGCCTCTGCTCCTAGTGCTGCTTCTAGTTAGAAGAATATTCTGTCTGCTGCCGGAACCGCCGGAGAGTAGACAGAGATGGCCTGTATGTCCGGGCAGGGTGTGGGAAAAGGGGCCCCCATCTACATAGCCATTGGTGGGAGCGTGATGGATACACCCGACAATGTCTTCCATTCTCCACACTCTCTCCAAGAGAGAAATTGGGGGTATCTCTCTACTCACTCTCTCTCATTGCTGACGTTTTCTTACAGTGAAAAAAATTATTTTTAGTAAAATAAAATATAGTCCCATTTAGATCTTAAATACTTGGTTTTGTTTTAACTAATTTCTTTTGGTGTATTTGAAAATTTTAATCTCTGCATTTCAAAACTTTTCCTTGTTTTTTTCTTTATTTTCAGTTCAATTTGCCTCTAATTCTATTTTTTTTTGTTGGATTTTTTCTTTGAGCAAATGTGAATATGAATGCGAATGAGTTTGCTCGCTAATTGTCCGCCTTTTGCAATTTCTCCGTCCGGCCAAGCGATTGCAATTAGTACGCCAGCCCGACGTCTGCGGCACGTCAAATTTGAAACTCGTTTCCGAACTCCCTCGCCACTTGCCTATTGCAACTTGCCACTCGACTCGACTCCCATGTGTTCCCATGTGCGTGGAGCTATTTTTGGTGATATCCCGAAAACAATGGCCACAAAAACACAAAAATGGGAACCAAGAGAAAGAAGTTGGCTTAAAATAGCTTAAAGACTGGGGGATATCCAAGCATAGCTCAGATAATAAATTGCTTTTCGTTTATTTTATATTTTCTTTTTTTTTTGTATTCTAAATCTAATAAATCTAACAAAGGAAACCCTGTTGTTGGCCATATTAAGTATACGACTCGTGGTACCATTTCAACTGTGATTATTTCGGTTCTAAGCAATATTAAGTATACGACTAGTTGTACCATTCCAACTGTGATTTACTTGATTTTAAGAACTTTTTGGATTAAAATCTGAGTTAGTTCCTAGCATTATAGTTCTCCGATATACCCCATTATATCCTGGTACCCTGCGAAAGCAACCCATTCTGAATCAGTCAGAAAATACATATTGGCTGGCCATTTGGCCGGTCGGCATTTGGCGTAGTCTTTTCAGTTTTCATTCTTTTTTTTTTGAACAAAAAGTTGTTGGCTTCTTTTTTCGCTTTGCCGGCAGATTCGATAGATGAGCAGAGGCAGAGGCAGTGCATCGGATCCATGGGATTCGCCGGCAATCAGAGTACAGGGTGCCTTGCGGCCCTGACAGGGGCATCTGTCAGGGAGATGGCTCTCGAGTGGTTTCACCTTCTGCCTTCCATCTAGTCTGATTCTGTGCTTATTCCGATTTAGATTTGGATTTTGATTAGCGAATGATGGCGTTGGGGGCTTTCGTTTTGACAGCAATGTGCGGACTTCCTGTATCGCATCTGTATCGCGGCTGCAAGATATATGAAAGACAAGTGTTTCGAACGTCCCGTCGTACTGTACTGTGTGCTGTGTAAACAAAGCGCCAAGCACACGCAAGACAAAATATTCTAAAATTAATTTTCGAAAATGTCTTTTCAGCTCGGCAGGCGCAGCGACATGAAGCGGGACAAACGCCGTATATAGATTCATCCAATGATCCAATGGCTGTGTCTCTGATGAGCAAATGCAATTAGGGGAAAGGCCGAGGGCGGGCAGGCAGGGAGCTCTGGGTAATGAATAGAGCCACGAAATGGAGCAAGTACTTCTTTCATTCTCCCTCAGACCAGTTTGCATGTGGAAAACCACACTGATGACAGACAAGCCACAGCTCTGAAAGTCACAGGATAACACGAGCTAGGACCCCTCATACTTTTTCTAAAAAAAATAGCAAAGACAAGACATAATTCCCGATAATTAAGATCCATCTTTGCATTAATTCGAGTCTGATTTTGTAGGTCATGGCATGGTTGGAAAACATTACCATTTTTGTGTCCAATCCCGAGTGCTATATTTCTGACGCCATCTGTGCCTGAACGCACATGAATTTCTCAGGACAGCTGGTCGTGATCCTTTTGGCGTCGAGAAATCAGCGTTCAAATATGATTAATAAGTAATTTCTTTGTCAACAAGCGACTCGGATGGCCCGGGATGACGCTGACGACAGCGATAACGAATACCGTACAGCATATAATATTGTATATAACGAATAACGAGAACGTCGAAAGGGAACGACGCCATGGAAATCTTTAATAAAATACATGTATAAATAAATTATAGGGGGAACCAAGAGCCAAGAGCCAAGAGCCAAGGAAAAACAAAGTGGGGAGAGATGAACTGCGCCGAATGGATGTGAACGGGTAATAAAACAAAGCGGCGACAGTGGAGATACAACAACGTGGCTGAAAGGATCTGAGGGGGAGGACGCTGGCAGGACGCTGGCTTATGTGCAGGCGGAGCGTGACCGCACTTCCTTTTTGCCGGGGACTCTTGCACCCACACACGGTCCTCCGGCTCCGACTCCTTGGCCTTGCTCCCTCAGCAGCTCCCTGTTTATCCCTGTTTCACAGTTGTAAATTGCACAAAGTAAATGAAGTACTTTTTATTATAAGCCAACAAGCCAAAGTTGCCTATTCAATGCACAAAGAGAAAATTCTAGGGTCCTTCGAATGACAGTATGGGGTTTCCATAGGGGTAGGGGTTTCAACGTAAGGCTTAAACCTTCTGGATTCGACCTTCTGTTTAATGTATTCTGAATTCCTTGTTTATTTGTTATTAAGTTTCTTTCTTAACAGCTTTGATCAGAAAACAATGAACTTGTTTTCCGTGTACCCCTCCCAGCTCACCCACCCATTCGAGACTTTTCTTTGAATGCTCCGTCGTTTGCCAAGTGTCGTTGACTCTCACTGACCTAGAGGGAATATAAAACCAGGGGACACCAGGGGCCTGGTCGGGAGCTGGGAGCTGGGAGCCGGGGAAAACGCATGCCAAGATTCATGTGTAGAACACAAAGATAATTCTCGGAAATGAAGAAAAGTTTCGTTTCTGGCCCGGTTTTCCCCGGCATGCAAAGCGGAAGGCCCGAAAACGATTTCTGTCAACTTCTGGAGAATTTCCATTGCCAGCCGTCCATTAATTGAGCTGTCGGTGGTTGGTTGGCTGGGAGGATGCCTAAAAGATGGAACATCTACTGGCAATCGACCATTGAAAAGTTCAGATTCTCACTCAACTTGTTTGACTTGCGATTTTCCGTTCAACTCAAGCGAAATGCAGTTAGCAGCAGCAGCAGGAAAATGAAGAAAAGCCAAACACTCGCAAACACACCCGACACACAGATGGGTGGAAATGCAATTCTGGGGAAACTAAAACGGAAACTGCTAACACCAGGGATTTGCCATGGCACTCTCTTGGCTGGAACTCGAGAGGAACCAATGGAATGTCTCTAATCTGGGACTGAGAATGAGTGCTGGTATGAATAAATCTGCACTGGCCAAGAATCTGGGATCGGCATTGTTTACCCTGCACCCGCAGAATCCCGGAATGGGCATATTTCTAGCAATTCTTCGGCCCCTGCCAATGTTTGCCCTCGGAAGCATGCTGCGGAAAATGTACGTTTATCAGAATTCAAGTGGGTCCCAGCTCTTGCCACAGATTTACACCAAGAGAAAAAGGATATAGGTTGTGTTAAGAAAACTAAGAATCTCGGCGAAGTATGTGTTGTTTTTTTTTATTATCGTCGAGTTATTTTTAAGAAAATAAATCTAATTTATATATTTTTAATTTAACAATTTTCTTAAGCCTTTCTCTGGCTTAAATGGATGGATGGCAAACTGCAATTGGTCTGGCTATCACGAGCTGCAGGCTTCAAGTTAAAAGAATGGGTTTCCACTGGGATTGTCTCCAAGTCTTCTGTTAGCTCTCGCCCACGTCCACGCCCACTACCACACCAACGCTAACGCCCACGCCCACGCACTCGCACTCGCATTTGTATCTGTATCTGAGTCCGCACCAGTAGTTGTATCTGTATCTGCAGCTTCGCTGCGGGCTGTGGCCAGTAAGCAGGCGAAGCAGAAATGGAAATAAATAGTTGCTTTGCTCTTTTGTCTAATTAAAACGTTTCATTTCGTTCCAGCTCCATTTGTTGACGTCACACGCACAGTGCACGTGTGTGTGATTTTTTACCCTTTAAAAGTTTTCCTTAGGGGGTATTTTTTTCACTAAACAAAAGGTGACTATTGCAGGAAAAGGAATTAATAAAAATTAGAGGGGTGTTTGGCATAAAAAACTTCTAAATCCCTACCGATCAGTATCTTAAATAATCATTTTCAGTAGATATGTTTATATTTCTAAGACAAGTTTTGTTTCAATTCGTATTTTTAGATCAACTTTAATGAGAAATTTCAATAAAACTATTTATAAAATAAATTACAGGATATGTTCGTTCGATCAATCCGATTTCCTTCGTCGGAATTCCTTGTTTTTTCCTCCTTCCCTTTGTGTGCGTGACAGACAAACGCACGGGCGCACTTTTCCAACTTTTCCCCGTGCCTCCGCCCCCTGGAAAATTCCCCATCGTTAGTTGGTCAAACGGTTTCGTCTTCATTTGGTTTTTGGTTCTGTTTTTCCTGGCCAGACATACATATGCTGGCTGGGTCCTGCGTTGCCATTAAGATGATTTATGAACGGAAATCATTTTTCGACCAGTGCGGCTTTTCAGAGTCCTCTCTCCTGTACTGGAGGATGGTCGGCATCCATTTTGAAAGCCCACTTCGCCCCAAAAGTATGCAACAGTTTTCAATTTCGTTTCCGTTTCCTGCAAACTTTGCCTTTACACTCGGCTGGTTCCTTTAATTTGAAAACCAATGCTTCTCTGTTTCAGTTCGTTTCGATTTGACTTCATTTTCGGGCGGGCAAAGTTTCCGAGAGCAGCTGGCCGCAGATTGATGAGTTTTCCGTTTTTCGGGTGGAGAATTAATTTCCCTTTAACGAATTTCGCCAACTTTGATAGCATCAAGAAAGATGGACTAATTCGGTTGGCATTGGGAGCAACAGGTGGTAGATGGAAGCTACGTTTATGGCTAAAAACATTTTTATGGCTTAAAGCTTAAATGACAGACAAAAAGCTAAGAAGCTTTCAGGCATATTAGCCAAAATTGCTCGGACAACAACCAAGACTATTTTTTTCAAAACCTTAATCGTTGTTCCTTAAAACAGAATAATTAATAATTTTAAATGAATAAAAATATTAGTTACGTAAATTCAAAACCTATTAAAATTTGTACTTTATTTTCTTACCTATTTTAGCACACCTTAAAATACTTTGAAGCCCTTCTAAGCTTGTATTATTCCATTAGTATTTTATTGTATTGACCTAAATAAGGTTTTGTTTGACATCTTTTGTAACGGAATAGTGTATTATCATACACAATTGAATTTTTCCATGAATAAACATATTTGTTTGTTGGTTTTTTTGGGCAAATTGTAGGGAATTCCAAAACCAAACCACTTTATCTGACTCATTCCATCTAAAGAAGGTAAAACCCCTGATGGGTTTTTTTTATGCAACAGAAGAACAATTCAAATGAAGAAAAGTTTAAAAATCCCCGCTTTCTCTGAACTTGAAAGCTTTTTTTGTGTATTCTGTGATTTATTCTGTATTTTGTGCCCATTTTGGAGTGGGAACTTTCAAAATGGCCCGCGCGGGAAATTCAAAATATTCAAAATAATCTTTTTGGTAAACTATTAGTCTTGAATATTCTTTCAACAAGATGGAGGAAAAGTATATCTGAAAGTTAGACCTAGAAAATGTTTTCATTGGTTTTATTTATTTTAATTGTATTATAAATTTATTTTTATAACCAATTTAATTTTGTAACTAACACATTTTGAGGGGAATTTTCAGAGTACCATCGGACGGAACTTTAGAGCCAGAAGACAAGGAATGGTGTGGTGAACAAGTTTCATCCCAAATCGCAACAACAATCTCACCATAACCAGAAAGTGGTTGAAAATCCTCTCTCTGCTTCAAACTTGTTGCGGGCACCCAGTGAACGGGATGGAATATCGTACCTCTCTTTCTGGCCCAAGCACACCATGGGAGGCGCTATGCAACGTGTTGCAAACTACGCAGTATGTCAAAACGAAACGGCTTATCAGTTGTCCCTTTCTGGCCCATGTACACCATATGAGACAGAAATATAGGATCTCTCGTTCCTTTACATGAGCCTCTCCCTCGAGCCTCTCTTCCAACATGCTGCACAGTAAAGCAACATGTTTTTCGATTCGGGCAGGGAAATTCGGTATTCGGTAGGGAAATGGGCAGCGCGCGAAATTCCAAATTTTAAAATTGATTCTGATTTCAAAGCGCAACCACGTATCTTGCAGATTCGTATCGTATCGGTCAGATACTTTGTCTCAGTCCCTGCGTGTGTGTGAGTGCTAGGGTGTATATAGACGCGACGGCAGCAACATCGTGAGCACGGCTTGACTCAAAAGTATATATATATCTTAACTTTGGAAAACCCGAGAGAAAATCTGAGAGTGTTCTAGAGCAAGCTAGGCTTAAACTGAGAGATACAAAACAAACCAAAAGTATCTGTGTCGAAGTGCGGCTTCAATCAGAGAGCCAAAAGCACAGAAAAACAACAAACAAGTGAAAGTGTGAGACTTGAAACCAAAAACCAAAACAAAACCAGATCTTTCAGCTGATTAGTCAGCGATTTCGTTTGTGCATTTGTGATTAACTTATTTTTAGCTGCTAATTGTTGTAGGTCGAAGGTCATGCGATCCCCTTCCAAGGCCTTGATTTAGATTCAGCTTGGATTACGTTTTAATTGATAAATTATTACTTTTCAATGAAATCTGAAAAAGCATAAATAAAAAAAACTTTTAAAAACATTCTGTATTTCTGATTTGTTTTCTATCCCTATAATAATCTTTATTTGTGTTATTTTGATATAGAAAAAAAATATATATTATCTCCCGATCGATCCCATCAAACCAAAAAAATTGACGCAATGAGCGCCGTGGATGCCATCATCAATTATAAACGTAATCCCAACGAGGACTTTTACGGGCTGCTCCATTGCGATGAGAACTCATCGGTAAGTAACTTTCCCACTCAATTTCACTTAACTTTTCCGCGAAGTCCTTCTTGAACTCCCACTAACCCAGTCCTGCCAAGGTTATTAAGCCTAAGACTCATTATTAACTTTTCTCCGAATTTAATTGGGTCATAATGGGATTTTGGCTTCTAATATGGGGTTTTGGAATGGGAAGAGTTCTGAGTTTGTGGTGCCCCAAAAATTATTAATTTTGTGAAATAAATTGCAACATTTTGATCAACTTTTAAGGGTATATAATGGGTATTATGTTAACCTTCGTGTGATTTTATGATACCAAATATATGTATTCTATGTGAGCTTTTTAGCACTGAAAAAAAAAGATACTGAAAAACTAGATAAAACCCTGCCTATAATCGATTCCTTTGAAGTTGATTACCAACCTGTTTCTTTCTCTTCCAAATTTTGTATTACCATTTCTGTAATCTATCAAAATTTCCTCCTTTTCCCTCAGTGTATCTTCTAAGCGAGATGCTTGCTTTGAGAATTAGTTTCAATTACCCAAACAGCCATCCGTAGATTGGCAGAATTGGCGTTGATCCGCTGCATCTGGCTCTGGCCTGCAATGAGAACTGCGAGCGATGACAACAATCTTTGCCAGCTTTTCGATTACCCGAGACCGAGTCCCAAGTCCAACTGGCGTTGAGCCTCCTCCTAAGCCACACATTTATTGGGAATTCCATATATTAACACTTTGGGATTGGCAGCCAATCTTGGCAGCTTAATGGCATTTACCCATCCGCGTTGCTTGACTCCAATTCCCGAGTTGTCAGTCACTTTTTCGGCTCGGTTGCTTCTCTGCCAGGTGGGTGGAAATGTGGAAATCTTTCTGTAATCAAATTTATTGGCCCGGAAAATGTACGCACAAATTTTGCTAAAGCTTTTTTTCATAGATTGCAGCGCGCTGAGTGGGGAACCTATTGAATTATGCAGGAGCTCCAGGCGGAAGGACCCAGGCAAATCCTGGAAATCGATTCTGTTTCGATGTGTAAACAAAATCAAATATTGGCTAGAAAATCAAAGGGAATCGGTAATCCGGGGGACGGCTAAGAATTATGGCCTGGCCTCTGGCACGTATCTTGGCTTCTGACCCGCCTCGGCTTGTTTGCATCACGTCGTCGCCATCCAAACTATCTCCACTGCCGACAATTATCTCGACTAGGAATCCCAACAGCCTCTGGAGCATGGCATTCCTTTCTCATGCAGATTAGCTGGCAATTGTTCTTGCAATCCCGATTTGCATACGAAAGCCAGGCAGTCCAATCTAAGGACAAGCTTCCAATGTTTTTGGAGCTAATTTTGTTGGAGATCTCTAACCGATTTAATTGGGTGCAATCTGTTGGGTGAATTAATCAAGTGGAAACAGAAATTGGTTTGGCTGACGATGTGACTGGAGTGCAAAAATTTATTGGCCTCGGCATCGGCATCGGTTCTCCTTAATTGGGGCCATTCTGCTGCGCAATGCCAGTGGGTGTGATGAATATTGATAATTGGAGGGGAAAGCTCTCTGCCGGAGGCGCAAACAGGAGCCACTCGGATGCAGACTCCATTGGCCTAATTATAGAAATCCGTGCTTGTTTACGTTTTTCAGGTTCCTCATTAGCCGCGGCTGCTTTGAGCCCCGGACATCCTGGCGTATGAGTAATATTAATTGCGTTGAAATTAATTATACGCACTGTTGCAGCGCGGCTGACACCGCACTTGAGGTACGTGCCACGCGAGCTGCTCAAAGCGATGCATGCAATTAATGTTGGAATAGAATGCGAGTGTCCACAGGCAAATACCATCAATTCCCAGGACACTATGGGGGTTTTTTTCAAAACAACACACAGCAAAAGTTTTCTCATCAAACCACAAACTTCGTTAGAAATATTCGCATATTTTGATAGGAAAAAAACAAATTTCATCGCAGTGCAGGCTGACCTAAATATGTTTGCTCTCTGGCAGATGCTTTTTGACGTTTCCCTGTTAGGGACGAACAATAGACTTGAAAACGAATCAAATAAAAGGGAACCCATGCTGGGTCTCCCTCTTCCCATCTGGCTTTTTCTGGCGAGTCCTTTGGTCCTTTGTGAATCGCCCGATGGTGCGCGAAAAGCCATTTCCATTTACAAGACAATAAACAGGCGACAGCATCAGTACAGTCATCGTCGTCCGTGGAGGAGTCGGATCGCGGTTGATGGCTGTCAACTTGTTGCTTTTGGCCAAAAGGCACTTGGGCTTAATTAATTTCAATTGTTTGGCAAGTGTCAAGCCTCTCGTCAGAGTCAAGGACGAGTGAATTAATTTGGCAACAGTATTTGAAGCCCTAAAAGTTTTCATCCTTTCGCCCCGCTGTAGTTTTTCTTTCCCCGCAAGTGCGACAGCTTTTCTATTACTTTAAGTGGTTCTCAACTGAACACGAACACGCTTTTCCCTCAGCCAAGTTTTAATGTTTCTTTCTGTTATTTTTGGGCTC
Organism: Drosophila merina; assembly: GCA_035047645.1. NCBI lineage: Eukaryota > Metazoa > Arthropoda > Insecta > Diptera > Drosophilidae > Drosophila > Drosophila merina. The sequence continues at coordinate 28,271,221 of JAWNPH010000002.1, forward strand.
CTGGGTTGGGGGCTGGGATGGCGGTTTCACCTTTTTTTTGATGTCTCAATCTTGCGGGGAATTCGTGTGCAGCTGACAGGTTGCGGTCTCCCCGGAGTCGCTCTCCTCCGGTTACGCTGAAATCTGCATGCCACAAGAGGCTTTACAAGTACATATATATCTCGGTTTGTTTATTCTGCCATTAGGTAATATGTTTACCCGGATGGGCATTTTAAAAATGTATGCCAGCAAATGCCCAACGAATTGAAGGAAAAAAGAGAATTCATCATCGCTTTTCACTTAATTTGCTCAACTAATTGGTTCGAATCCCCCGTTTTTTTTTTACAGCCCGAGCAGATCCAGGCCGAGTACAAGGTCCTGGCCCTCCAGTACCATCCGGACAAGAACAGCGGCGACAAGGAGGCGGAGGCCAAGTTCCAGCAGCTAAAGGTAAGTAATGCGAAGCTCGAAAAAGATCCGGAGGGACGCCACCATGAAATAACGAAGAGGCAAGCGTTTCAGTATTTTACATTTTACATATTTAATGAAGTTTCTCGAGATGGAAGAAAGGAGCAGGAGTAGGGACAAGGACTCGAGAGCAGGGTGGCTTGTAAATTTGACAGCCTTTGGGGCAATATGTTTGAGAGGAAAGTTGGCGGAGCGAGCTTAAAATTAAAAGATGTTTAAACGTGATACTTATATAGCTTAAGGTGGATCCTGTTTAAGGACATCGACATTTTCGGCTGCCACAGGCAGGATATTGCTTTGAAATACGAAACCCTCATATGCATATTTAATTCTTATTTATTGTATTTATTTTATTTTCTTTGGGGGAGTGAGGGATTTGCGCCGCAGGACTTTATGTAAGAGGCCTTCCCAGTTGGCAGGAACTTAACGACTTTAAGGAGCTGCAAAAACTATTCCTTCTTGGTTGAAAACTTTTCGTTTCCTATCTCGATGATTCGCCAAGTCAGCAAGGACTCGCAATTAGCTGGGAGTCCGCTCAACCGAACTCGTTCATTCAGATTCGTGTCAGTCAGTTGGGGAAAGTTTTAAGCTGCATTAAACAATGGCCATCCTTTGCTCTCCTTGCCCCTGCCACACATGTACTTGAAGCACTCACACACCCGCACTTAACCCACTTACACCCACACACACACTCAAAAACACACACGCACCCTGGCCTCAAATTGAATTTTGCGAGCGACAAAAGAAAAACAAGCCAGCAACGCAACGATGAGATAAAACAAATTACTCATATGGTACATAATGTACATATATATATATATATATTATATATATATTTTGAAAACGCTTATTGATTTTCGTGTTAAAGTATCATCGGAAGGATGGGAAAAGGCGTGGCAGGACCTGGCAATTCATTAAAGTGTGGCTAAAATAAAAATTGTTGCCGGAGGGATGTCAAAGGACCATGTTGTTTGGTTGAGGAAAAGGTTTTGGGACTAAAATTGAATGAAAAGTTTGTAAATAATGCTTATAGATGGTTTAACTTTTGGAAAGTTGCAAAAGTTTCATTTTTACCTTAATAGAGTAATAAATATTGTAGTTTCCTTACCCAGACCCAGGTTGGCATTAATTAAATTTTTTGCAAATAAAAAGAAAACCTTTCCAGCTTTCCGGGAAACTCAAACAACAGGTGTTTATGTTATTCCTGGAAAATTCTGAAAGGGTTAACAATCAATTTGGTTCATTGAAACTCCCTCGTGCTGGGTTTTATGGTAAATATATTTTTCTCCACATATTTGAGACCTTAAAGACTGTAAAATAATAAACATCGAAAACCGAAATCGAAGAGAGGCAAGCGAATATGCATGAGTGTCCTTTACACGGGAGCCAGGACCCTCCGAGTCGTAATCATACTTATGGTTCTCCGAAAACCCTGGCCAGGGCGGAGTCCGGCGGAGGCGGAGAAGGAGGAGCTGCCGTACAATTTACGGCTCGTAAAATTGCACGTGCATGTGTGTTCCGGACTCGTAAATATGTCGGAATAAGCTGGGACCGAGTCCTGCCGCTCGTACTCGGATGGTACCTTTATGGGCGGCCATAAAACAAAACCGGAGTGAGCCCGTGAAGCGTTTAAAATGAAATGTCGAGATTTTGCAAAGGCCACGCAAAGCTGGAAGTTCCTAGAGAAATTCCGAAGCGTCCGCTTCCCTCCGTGGAATATGCAAATGAGACGGTTCCTGCCATCGGAGACTCCATCATGGGCATTCAGCTAACAACTTACAACCCAATTTGCAGTTGTCAAGTGGCCCAAAACAACTCCCCCGGGCCGTTAGGGGTATCCACATAATGGCGAAAGGATAAACAAGCCAACAAGGATAAGGGACTGCGACTTGATTCTCGTCAGGTGCAGATGAATCGCTTCCGAATTGATAATTGCCATTCAGCAGGAGGGTGGTATTATTTCCAGAAAGCAACCAATGATTTTCTTAATTGAACAGAAACAGGACTGCAGGGGATGCCAGAACCGGGATGGCATCAGACAGTTTCCCCAATTCGTCAGTCCGTCACTCTGGCAGTCAGGCGGCCGTGTTCGCTGACCCACATAATCAGTGGCTAGTGAAATAATTGATTATCATGTAAACAGGGCCCGAAAAGCGGCCGGAACAATAAAACAGCGCTCCTCTGATGAATCTCAGGGCGTCAATGGTGCCTATTTGTGAGCCAGTGGGTGTCTGTCTCACCATGTGTCTGTACACAGGGAGAAATAGTATTAATTAATACCATTAATAATTAACTTTTCCTAAACTACGTTTATGCGAGGAGTATTTCATGGACGCACTTGGGAACTCTGTGCCAATTCGTGAGGATTCTCTCAATCCATTCTCGCCTACCTTTCAGAGCAACAATCGCACTTTTCTTCTTTCTTGGATTTATCCCACAGCTCCGGTACGATAAACGGCAGCGCCCCTAGGTTGGTTGGACGGAAGGTGACCTATATTTTGAAGATTTCGTGAAATAAAAAGTAACTACTTTGATCAAGCATGTAATCCTTCCCTTAAAAGAAGTTAATTAAATCCAAAGGATAAACATAGTAAACGACAAAGTACGTTGCTAAAAGTTCCCTTCACCTTATTTATGGTTCCTTTATTGTCTTTTTAATTATCTTTTAATAGCATTTCCGATATTTTTTTAAGTGTTTTGACTGTGTTGAATGGCAAACAAGCGTGGTGGTGTCTGTGTTGGGTCTGGTCGTAAAAGTAGGCAAGATATCTCGTATATCAAGCCCCAGCCGAAGCTATCAAAATCACTTGAGCGTGCAAATATGTGAGAGGTCCTCGGCAGATGAGTGTGTGGGTGTCCCTCCCTTGGCATCCTTCGAAGGGATGCCAATAAGTATGCTATAGTGCCGTGGTGGGGCATATGGAATTGATTAACATGGAGGCTAAATCAAGGCAGAAACGAAGAAAAAAACTATGGGCTCTGCTCAAACCTGGGCAGCTGTTGATTTTGCACTTGAGCAAATCCCAGTCCTGACTTATGTAAAAGGGGTTCAGGGAAAGGATGCTCTCCGGGTATCTGTGTTCAGTTTCGAGAAAACCAGATTAAAGACTCGCATAGAATCGGGTGAAACCTGGCCAGGAATTCAAAGGAATTTCCTATGCAAAGCTTGTGTTTGCAAAACAAATCGAATTCATTTCCATACATTTAATTGCAAGTTTGCCAAAGTGATTTGCTTTAATTAAATAGAATTGCAAACATTGAATGTGTGATTAGTTTTGGCCAGTTTCAAAGTGAGTTCCATTGTCAAGAAACTAGAAATATTTTCCTTTTGTCTCAAATCACAAATATTTGAAAACAAAAACCAATTATTTCAGGAGGCCATAAGAAGCTTAAGAAGCTCATATAGAACTAGGTTTACATTTGATTGAGTGCTGCTCCGAGGAAACTTAATAAAGTGAAAAATTCGCAGAAATTCAGGGGATTATTTATGTTTGTCTACCGTCCCATAACATTCCCGAATATTTCTTTTCAGGAGGCCAAGGAGACTCTGTGCGACCCCGAGAAGAGGGCCATCTATGACAAATGGCGCAACAGTGGCATCTCGATGAGCTACAAACAGTGGCTGGGCATGAAGGAGCATGTCGGTCAGGTGAGAAGATACACGATTGCCGAGAAAGTGGATAAAGAGGTATGCGAATGGGCCAGGATATCAGCGAACCAGAGAAGTAGTCGCCCCGTCTCCTTCACTCACTGTCTAGCCCTCTCTCACTCACACTTTTGTCTATTGTCCGGCACAAAGGACTTTCAATTTTTTCCGTTTTATTATCGTCCTGTCAACACGGCCCAAGCACTTGGCCTTATTGCGGTTTAGTTTTTTGTTGTCTTCTGGTTTGTTTACCTTATTTTTTGTTTGGCGCCCAAAAGCTAATGAAATTTGTAAGCCAAGCCACGTCGGAGTTCATTTTTGTTGTATCGCAATTAACGTGATTATTCATTCACTTCGGGAGGCCCAAGGGGTGGCCCGAAACCTTGCTCCTCCTCCAAGGACTCCAAGGACTCTATGCTAATTTCCGCTTCTCGGCCAAGCGGAAATTGTCGCCCATCCATCAGCGGTCGACATTGTCCTGTTGTCCGTCGGTCTTCCTAGCCGGATTATGACCGCCAAAATCCACATTTGCATTTCCAATTAAAGACTGTGGCACCTTAGGTGAAAATTAATACCCAAATTTTTTAAATTATAATTTATTTATGAGGGTCTGGAGAGACTTTTTGAATTGTTTATAATTTTGAATCCTTAAAACGTTCTTTTTTCTGTACAACAAAGTAGATTGTAATATTTTCTTATTTTTTCCAAGTTAGTTTTGGAAAACCTCAATAAGTTTTCGTACATCCCTTCCCTGTGTACCAGTAGCTTGCATAGACTTGCTCCTATTTCTCTGTATCCTTCTGCATTTAAAATGTATATAAGCCCGCTCCTGAGCGCCCGAAAAACTCCACCGAATGTTAACCTCTCTTGAATGTGCCTCTTCATCCAACTCTTTGTGTGTCGGTGTGTTGCATGTGCCCCGGGAGGGAGGTTAATGCGGCTGCAACTGCCGCAACCGCCTTACCCTCCTCCACAACCACGGAATTCAATCTAATTAAAACCCATTATTGCTCTCTCGCAACCTGTCCGTTCCGCCCAATCAAAGTCCATGCACTGGGTGACCCCCAAGACCAAGGATCGCATGCTGCCGGAGACCGGCGGAGCCGCAGGACCCGGATCCGGATCCGGCTCTGGCTCCGGGGCTGGATGCAGCAGCGGCGGCCTGACCGCAGCCTCGCCCAATCCCGCCCACCGGCGGGCCTCGGAGGGCGGGGCCGCCCTCTACTACGGCAGTCGAAAGGCGGAGTGGGGCACCGAGAACACCGACGTGGCCAACAAGTTCCGCAACTACGAGATCTAAGGATGTGGTGCGGCTCGGATGGACAGGAGGAGTTTCAATTGAAGGCAAGACAGAAACCCAAAGCATGCTTCAAGTCAACTTTAAACTAAATAAAGGAATGCGAATTGGTTAGAAATCAGAGAATACCCATAAGTTATGCAATTATATCAAAATATTCAGACGGGAAACCCACTTATTATCGATGTGAACTTAAGCGTTGCAAATACAGAGCACATATGTATACTCTTATATAATTGTTAATAGGTGTACAAAAAAATAAGTATGTACTAAAAATGTACTAAAAAATGGTAATTAATTAACGTATATTTATGAGAAAGAAACTGTAATTTCAATAAACTCCCCCCAAGAATAAAAATGAAAGGCGGAGCGGCAAGAATTTTAAGTTGAATAATATTAGTGAAATTTTAACGCAATTATTAAATATATACTATATATAGATGGAATATACAGACTATATATTTATGTAATCAGTGTATTTGTATATCGATGTTTCAATGTACCATGAATGTACCCCCAAGACAATCCCTTGGCAGGTGCTCCTATCCGAGCTCCTTGGACAAAAACTAAGCTAAAACTAAAACTCGAACAGAGTCGAAACTAAAACTAGTTAAAACTAGCAATCACCCACCACAAACTATGAAAGCGTTATCCAAGCGAACCAAACAAACAAATACTCGTATTACTTGATGAAAAGCGAATTTAATCCTTTTGCATAGTCAAAAAAAAACACTCCACACTCGGTGTCCTTTTTAACTGAACTATTTTATCGACCTGACAAGAAAATCATTTTCGCAAAAAATCACAAAAAAATTAACAAAATATCAAAGAAAAAATCAAACAAAAAAAAAAGAATAAAAGTTTATATAAATGTTTTAATGGATAGAGTGGTGAACTTTTCAACTTATACAGATAGCAGTTACAGAGAATTACTAACGTCATTATTAATGTACTTTTGAGCGAAAATAATTACTAAATGTTGTGTCTGGATTTAATGCATTACATATACATATTATACATATGAATCCTTGATTTAAGACATACTATTATATATTGAATTTATTCAAATACACACATATTGCGGATAGAGAGAAGACCGGACCCAGATCAGATCCAATCAGGTCGCATCGGGTCGCATTAGATCGAAGAGAAGACCAGTAGGAACAGCTGCAAGCCAAAGGCCTGACCCCCAAGCCCCCCGACCTTCTAGAAGGGCAAGGCGCGGCGGGGGGTAACAGCTACTAGCAAGTACTAGCAAGTATGCAATTAATTAGTATTGGTTCTAACTTAGCTGGCGAACTTAAGCAGCGAGCGAACAGATCCGAAATAAAGCAACTTTTTTGAAAGGGGTTCCCCGTCTCGGTGGAGCCTCAGGTATACAATTTTGTGTAGTTATTGGGGAGGGTTTTTATTCTTTATGGGTAAGTATTTTGGCTTTCTTAATCCTAGTTAAAGACTAAATTTAGGCTATGACGCTAGACTAGAAGCCTGCTGGGCATTCAATTGTTTCTCAAGCTCCTTAAGCTGAGCCAAGGTGGCCAAGGAATCGTCCCACAATGCGCAGGGTCTGCGGTCGGATTGGATAAACTCTCGGATCCAGCGGTTTTGAACTATCAAATAAAAGAGTTTAGATTAGAAAATATTTAATTCTTGAATTAAGAATCAACCTACCCCACTTTGAGCCCGAGATTATGGGACAGGCTCCATGTTGGGTACGAGGATCGCCCACTCCTGAGGCATGCAGGTTGTGCCAAAAAGCGGCTTTAAATATATAAGAAAGCTTTAAAAATATACGGGTTATTATATTTTGGAAAAGGTACCTGCATATTTTTTGGGTTTTAAATGAACTCGCAGGTGAGGGAAAGCCGTGCCACCTCCTTGAGCCACATCGGAGAGCTGTGAATGAAATATATTATTCCTTCTATTGCTTTCTCAGAACTGTCTCCAAACTTACATAGAACAAGACTGTTGCGATTCGATTACCCATTTCCGGGCTGGAGACCAGACCAGCATCAAACTATTAAATATTCTTATTAGAAATTTGAAAGTCAAAGGAGGGATAATGAAACATACAGATGGTTGGTAGAACCAGTCCATGTGCTGGCCGTAGTGTCCTCCGATTCCGTAGTTTGCAAACTGGTGGTCCTCCGAATATTCCATATTAAGGTTGCTCATGTCCGCCACTCTCCGGTCAATGGTGGCCAGGACCTTGTCCTCCTTGACGGAAATAAATGTAAACTGGCTGGTGCGGACTTTGGACACGATGGACTCGTTTGTCCCTGTAACTGTGGCTCTTTTAAGTTTGTTTGTGATCAGTTTCCGGATGACGTCGATCTCGCTCTGGTAGATCACATCGTGGTAGAGCACCAGCAGGGGATCGTGGCTCAGTTCCTCCGCCTTGAGGGGAGCTATCCAGAGGAAGGGATGGGTTTCGGACATGTAGCCGCAGCGGAGGTCTCTCTCCTCCCGGGGAGTGGGAGTCCAGTGACCACTGCAGGTCAGCATGAAACCCTCGAACTCCGAAACGGTGTCCCCGTCTTTAGGTATGGGCTGGAAATGGCTGATTTATAATTTCCTCTAATTAATAATGTAGTCGCTTACTGGATGTTCTGTTATAGCTTTTGTCTCTTTTAGAGACACCTCTTCCGAGTGGGCTTCCAGGAAACTCTCGTAGTCTCTGGCGTGCTCTTCACTGGCTGGCTGAATCTTCAGAAGCTCTTGATATGTTTCGTTTAAGCCCCGATAGTCGCCCAGATCCGCCTTGGCCTTTACTAGAAGAGCTAGTATTTGGGGCTTTAGTTCCTCCGATTGTTTTCCGCTGGTTAGCCGATGAAGAGCCTCCAATGACCAGGAGTGGGACAGGCGAGGATGCTGATCCCTCAAGGCCAGTCGAGCAATATCCACACAGTGTTCCGCGTCCAGTTGGGTGCTAGGAATAGATTTTAGCGGGAAACCTGAGGTAGGTAACGTCTTCTTACCCGTAATCCACGCCATCCAGAATTCCCCTGGCTATGTCTTTGGCCTCCAGTCTGTAGATGGTCTGCAGCCGGAGTATCCCGTCAATGGCACCTTCTACTTCGCTCTTTTTCGGCATCGCATCCCGTCCCCTTAGTTTCTGCAGGCGGGCCAGGGGCTCTGGAAATGTTTTGAAATTTTTAATGGTTCTGCCCCTTTGATTGGCCAGTTAACCCACTCTTGCCCGAGGGCGTCTCCATGAGGTTCTCCACCCGTTGCCAGTCCACGGTGAGGCGCTTGTTGAGCAAATATTTATTTACCGGACTGTCAAAATAAGCTGTGCCTCGCTCCCGGGCCTCTTCCCTCTCGGCCTCGAACTCCCGCAGCCTCCTTTGGAATTCAGATTCGATTAGTCCTGCTCGATTTGACGAGTGTCCTTTCCTTACGCTTTCAGAAAATCCAATTTTCCTTGGCTATCCTCGAGGAATCTCTGCATGTGTCCCAGCATTCGCTGTTCGTAGCCAAAAACCCTGGTCATCTCGTGCACGGAGGAGAAGAACTCCCGCCCAGAAGCCGGCGAAATTATGTAATTTATGAGCAGCCATATTAGCGATAGTTCCGGGAAGATCATTTTGAACGAGACCTGCTCCGGGGAGAGCTCCGATTCCGACTAAGTTCGCCATTTGACCCGGCCTGACACCGGCCAAGAACAGTCCCAAGAAACCAGTTGGTACACGCTCCAAAAAAAGACCCTCGAGTTCATTGAGCCGGCAACTGGTTTTTACATGGGTAAAAAATAATATGGAAATGGTTTATCGAATATGACTTAATACGAGAGATGTCTTTTATTAAACGCTAAGAGTTTTATCAAAAAGAACATGTTCTCTTTTCATCTTTCATGTTTTCTTTCCATAGAAAGTATTAGAAATGAATCTCACCTTGAACTTCCACTCAATATTCTCCTTTAGTAATATATGTTATAGTTTTTTTTCCTTCCAACGAACAAATTAAAATGTGGAATAACTTGATTAGCTTTGAGCAGTCCCTGTGGCCTGTAGAATTTTATAACTTCAATGGAGGTAGCATGCCGCAGACCCACAAGCTACCCTTGGAGCTTACGCCCCCAGGACCCTTCGGTACCAGGCACAACACATCCTCCATAACCACAGGATCATCTGTCGTGGGACTTCGTTACGAAAACGGCGTTGTAATGGCGGCAGACACCTTGGTGTCCTACGGATCCCTGGCCCGCTTTCAGAACATGGATCGCATATTCAAGCTCAACGACAGAATAATTTTGGGAGGCAGTGGCGACTTTGCCGACATTCAGTCCATCAAGCGCAGCATCGATCAGAAGATGATCGAGGACCAGTGCTACGAGGACAGCATCGAAATGAAGCCCAAGTCCTTGGCTCATTGGATGACCAGGGTGCTCTACAGCCGACGAACCCGAATGCAACCCTTGCTGATAGACGTGGCGGTGGGCGGAGTGGACTTGGAGGGAAAGCCATACCTGGCCAATGTCGATCTGCGGGGTCGGGCCTTCGAGGACTTTGTGGTGACCACCGGATTCGCCCGGCACCTGGCACTTCCGCTTATAAGGGATGCCAAGCCGAAGGACAGAGATTTCACGGCTCTGGAGGCTTTCGAAATGATACGGAAGTCCATGGAGATCTTGTACTACCGCGATTCTCGCAATATTTCCCAGTACACGGTGGGCATATGCAGTGACAAAAAGTGCGGCGTCGAAGGTCCCTACCAAGTCGACGAGAACTGGAAATATGCTTCCATCATAAAAGGATATTAAAAACTGATGAATGTAAATCTTTACTTGTTCTGTTTAAAGTATGAAAATTAAATAAAATGTTTCAGTTTGAGTTCAAAGGTATAAATATTTTAGTCAAGCTCTGAAATGGAACTAATTGTGGAATCAATTTTTGTAACTCACTTCTCTTCCTTAAGTGTACTTTTATTTCGGAAGTAGACAGCATAAAATGCAAATCTATATCTTCTTAATTTTTGAACTCTTTCCTACCTTTGTTTTCGGTCAAGTTCTCGAGGATATAAGGGAACCGAGATATGCCAGATCGGTGGTTAAAATGGACGAACTACTTTTATTGAATAACTATCTGGTCACCAGCTTGAACAATTTTGTCATGGATCTTAACTACAAGGCTGCCATCATTAAATGGTGAGTTGGGTTTTTGTTCTAAAGCCGAGCTGATTTTCCTAAAAGCCTTATGGTAAAGGGGTGTCCACCGATTGAACATTGCCAATGAGGAACTCAAGCGATTAGAAGGTAAAAATAGGTGGAATCCTTACACCACCTTCTCACTTATCCGGCACATGCAGGCGGATTGGTTGATGTGGCTTGACTTTATGTTGGAACCTGTGTGGAAGGGTAAGCTTAAATGGAAACCTTAATTCCCAACTTCCGAGACTCTTGACTCAACAGTACAATTGGCCTACATTGAATCTTTGAAACCACAAATGCCCGAGATAAGGGATCTCGCGGATGCCACTGATGGAATGGCGAAAATGCAAAGAGTGTACTCGATGTCTGCTGGTGACATGGCCCAGGGTATACTAGATGGTGTCCAATACAAGTAGGTTATCCTTCTATTAGTTAAAGTTGGAAATATTTATTAGGAAACCAATATTTTCAGTTCCTCTTTGACAGCTAGAGACTGCATGTCCTTGGCCCAATATTGTTTAAGTTTGAATAAATGGCCGATGGCTGAGGAATGGATCCTGGCTGGACTGAAGTCTTTTAAAAGGAACAACCTACAGCCAGAGTTACAAAGCCTAAGAGGACCTGGGGAAGGAGATTTGTTTAAAATGTTGGCAAATGTTAGGGCTAAACAAAGTGAGTTACGAAACTTTGCATCAGAAAATTATAAATATCCTTTATTCCATAACTTAGACAATTACGAAGGAGCCATGAATGCCTACAAATTTGCACACAAATGGTCTCCTTACGATGCAAAACTTTATCGGGATCATGAGGATTTTCAGAGCAAAAATATGACTCTTTTGGGACTTGATCCAGATGTTGAAGAATACGATTTCAAGTTTCAAGACGAAATGGTGCCGCTTTGCTGTAGTGGGAAATGCCAAAAACTTAAAAAACTGCGGAATCTTTATTGTTTCTTTGACACCAGAACCTCCCCTTCCCTGATCCTGGCTCCAGTTAAAAAGGAGGTTCTCTCATTAGATCCCTACATCGCACTTTTCCACGATGTTGTCTCGCAAAAGGAGCAAACAATTCTGCGGTCTGTGAGCAAAGAACATCTGTGGGCTTCCGCCACGACCGGGAGTCGAGATGATTCCGTAGAAGTAGCCCAACACCGAACCTCCAAATCAGTTTGGTTTGGTGGGGATTACAATAATGTGACAAAAAGATTGAGTTCTTTTCTGGAGCAAGCCACTGGCCTGGACTTGAATCGATCGGAGTTGTTTCAGATCATCAACTACGGACTAGGAGGTCGTTTCGAGAGTCACGTAGATTATTTGCTCACTGATGAGGTAGGTTTTTATTTTTATAAAAATTACTCTAACTTACTTACTCGCTTAATCTATTAAATCCAAATTCAGACACGTTTTAATGGAACTTATGATCGTATGTCCACAACTCTTTTTTATGTAGGTTTTTTAATAGTTTTATTTAATCAAATTTCTTGACTAAGTATTTTTCAAGTTAAGTGATGTAGCCCAAGGCGGTGCCACCCATTTCCTAAAACTAAACCTCACCGTTTTTCCCCAAGCCGGATCAGCTTTGTTTTGGAATAATCTAAAAAATAATGGTAACGAAGACGGGCGAACCCTGCATATCGGCTGTCCAGTCCTGGTAGGTTCAAAATGGGGTAAGCACTTCCAAATACAAATTCCAATAAGGATTACAGCCTTAAAATGTCCTTTAGTCATGAGCAAGTGGATTTACGACGAAGGACAAGAACTCCGGAAACCCTGCCTTCCAACTAGAAAAGTGCTTCATGCTTTAAATAATCAAAAAGGTTGACGAATTAAATAAAACACAGCTTTAGAAATTAAGAAACCTATTTAGTCTTTAAAGTGTGTTCAAAATATGAAAAAGTTCTTTTTGTTAATATTTATAATAAATTATTTCGTGCTCTCGAATGCGGAGCTCAATAAAAGGAATGAATTAAAACCGCTTTTGGATCTGCAGCAAAAACTGGTGCAGAATCTGGAAAAATTTATAGAAAAACTAACATCGAAAGTTGAAACAATTAACGAGTGAGTGGAGATTAGTTGACGAGTCCTTTGATAGCCACACTAATCCTTTTAAGAGGTCTACGTGATTACGCAAAATTCCACGTTGTCGCGGAAAACGAGGAAATTCTTTTTGCATCGAGTGCTGTGAGCAGTTTTTCCCTGATTCGCCATATGCAGTCGGACTGGGCTCATTGGCAGCTTTACCTTCAGGAGGAATCGGGAAAAGGTAGGATTAATTTTGATTTATTTACTCTATTTAACCATTTCGAGCTGGCAGATGAACTGGAGTTTCTGAGAAATAACAAGCCACAGCTGCCCTCTAGAAGCGAGCTAAGTTCTGCCTCGCAGGAAGTCTTGAAATTAATGGACTTGACCAATTTTGTTAATCAAAGCATCTCCTTGTCACCAAGAGATTGCTTTCACCTGGCAAATCATGAGATTAATTTAAACAATTATCCGAAAGCTAAGAAATTACTAAGACTGACAATTTCCTCAATAGATAATCCAAAATTCAAGGATCTCACATCGACGCCCTTGGGATTAAATTCTGCGGAAGTTTATTTGAAACTTGTGTATATTCTTTTGAAGCAAAGTAAGTAGAGGGGCTATTTTTTGTTAGAAATGTTTATCATTTTTTAATTTCAGAAAAAAATCACGAGGCCTTTGAAGTATCCGAGGATGCCTTGAAAAGGCAGCCCAATAATGCAAGATTGTTAAAGGTACAGGAACATATAAGTAATCAACTTTTGTTCGACTCCAAGTATTTTAAGAACTGAGCTAAGAATTGTTCAAAGCAAATAAAAAACTTAATATCCAGAACTAAATGGCAAATTAATAAAATTAATATAATAAATAAATAATGACATGGTTTCAAAAGTGCTATTATTCCGTTTAGTTTAAACTCAACTTGTAAAGAATGAAGTTTATAGGATTACTTTTTCTATTACCTTTTTATAAATACCTCATTGCTGAAGATCATAACTTGACTGTGGATCGACGTTATTCTCGGGGTGTGGTTAACATGGATGAGCTCCTGAAACTGGAGGAGGAACTGTCATCGAATTTGGAGCGATATGCGGAGTCTCTCATGCAGAAAGCCAATGCGGTTAAATGGTGAGTTTCAAGGACTGACCTGTCTTAATCTCATCTCCCTGTAAGCCCTAAAGGGGTGTTCAACTGATGGTCCAAAGACACTATGAGGAAAACAAGAACTTTTGGGACTTCTTGAGAACCTACTCCTTCATACGCCACATGCAGGCGGACTGGTTGATGTGGCAACTATATATGGAAGAGCCAGTGGGTCTGGGTTGGTAGCTTCGATAACTTCTTCCACTTCCAAAGCCTAAAGATTAATTTTTTAGAATTTTTGACCAAAATGCAGTCACTAAAACCTTCTCTGCCCCAGAGCTGGGATATTAAAGATGCTTCCGAAGGGATGAGAAGAATGAAAGGTGTCTACAAGTTGTCTGCATTTGATATATCGGAGGGTCTTCTAGATGGTGTCAAGTACAAGTAAGTGTATAAATATTTAAGGAATCGAATTAAGGTTATTAATAAACTAGTTTAGCTCTACTTTTTCCTATCTGGATTGTTTTGCCATGACCCGACATCTTATGAACCAATCTCGATGGCTTAAGGCTAAAGAATGGACTGAAGCTGGATTAAAACGCTTTGAAACAACCGAAAAGCCTTCAGAGATAGAACTCCTCAGCGGCTTAAAAGCAGAAAAACTTTACAAGGCTTTGGCATTCTTGCTGATCCAACAAAGTGAGTAAACTCAATCGAATTTCTGTGTTCTTATATAAATCGATTAAATTTAGATGAAACGCAACTCGCTTTGAAGGCTTACGGGGATGCCCTCAAGCACTCTCCCCATAATATAAAAATTTTCAAAAAATATCAAAAACTGGAAAATCAGTTACTTGGCAACCCAGAAACTAACATTCAAAATAATAGTTCTAATTTGGAGGACCAAGGTGAGGAAGACAGCTTGCCGGGATGTTGTAATGGTCGCTGTGAGGTTGCCAAAAATCTGAGTCTCTTTTGTCTCTATAATACCAAGACCTCCCCTTTTCTAATACTGGCTCCCATCAAAATGGAGCTGCTTTCCAAAAGTCCTTATATTGTAATTTTCCACGATGTCATCTACCCGAATGAAATCACAAGAATTCGAAGAGCGGGCAAGAACTTTTTAACAGCTTCGACCACACTTCATTATGAGTCTGGTGCCTACAATGTGGACTCGCATCGCACTTCGAAGTCCGTGTGGGTTCCCTCGAATAGCAATGACCTGACCCGAAGGATCACTAGGTTGGTAGGAGATGCCTCGGGCCTGGAGATGAGCACCTCGGAGATGTTCCAGCTTATCAACTATGGACTGGGAGGACTATTTGAAGCCCACATGGACCCGGTTTTGTCGGACTCAGTAGGTTTTGATTTTTGGAAAAATGGAAATAACTTAAGTTTCCTCTTTTAGCAACGATTCAATGGATCCGACGACCGTTTTGCCACCACTATATTTTGGGTATTATCGATACTATTTTAATATTTTCCTATTGATTTAATATTTATTCCCCTCCAGCTGAGTGATGTTGAACAAGGCGGCGCCACATTTTTCACAAAACTAAACCTCACCGTTTATCCTCAATCTGGTTCGGCCTTGTTTTGGTATAATTTGGACAATTGGGGAAATGAGGATAAGAGGACAGAGCATGTAGGATGTCCTGTCATTGCAGGATCAAAGTGGAGTGAGTTTTAAGTGAAAGTTATTCTTCTGAAATTCGATTTATTTAATATTTTCAGTCATGACCAAATGGGTGACTGACGTAGGACAGGAGTTTCGAAAACCTTGTTTTAAGTCTCGAGTTTTTCCATTACCTTTTTTAAATTAACGCAAGAATTATTAACATCCTATTAATTAATTAGACTAAGAACTATCTTTTTTTTCAAAAAAAAAAATATTATATAAATATTATAAATATTATACCTTTTATTTATTCTTAGATCTGGGCCTTTTAAAAACCTGACCATGATCGTTGATCCACTTTGTCATTACTGCAAAGAAAAAGGAATATTACCTTCTTTTATTACAAAAACTTGTCTTAAACATACTCCATTTGGAACCAACTATCACAGGACAACTAGTGTGTTCTGTCATATTGTCAGGATCTCCTTTGTTATCCAGATTATACCAAAAAATAGCAGATCCTGCTTTTGGGAACACAGTGAGGTTTAATTTTCTAAACCAAATGGCACCACCTTGGGAAACTTCACTTAACTAAATAGGAATACAAAAAATTGAATTATAAAATTGGAAATATTTTAAAAAGAAAAACTCACGTAAAATATGGCTGTGGCAATACGATCATTTATGCTATGATTGCGTTTCTGAAAAATTAATCTGCTTTAAGATATTTCGGAATTTAGACAAAAGTATTTCCTACATTATGGGTATAATCAAAATGGATGTCCAGTGAACTACCAATTCCATAATTGATGAGCTGAAAAGGCTCAGAGTCTGAGGCATTCAAGCCGCTTACATCCTCCAGAAACTTAGTCGCCCTATTGGTGACTTTTCTGTAGAATGGGAGGGATTGGGAGGAGGCCTGATAGGATCTGGAAGAGTTTGCAGAACCTTCGTCTCTGGATATGGGACTCTTTAAAAATGTGATATCATCAACAGAGAGAACTTCGTGATATAGTAGAATCAAGGGTTGATGGTTAAGGACTTCTGTCTTTACAGGAGCCAGCAAAAGAAAGGGAGCCGTCTTTCTTAGAAAATAATAGCAATGGAGATTTCTGTTCAATCTGGGAAGACATCCATTTTTGCAACACCAATATTGGTTCCAGGTAATATTTGGTTTTGGCCTTTCCGGTGGAGCAAAAAGCATTTGGGTACTCAAATTTTCACGAACCCTCAGTAAATGGGCATTACGGGGCTGGACTTTTAGACCATCTTCGATGATTTCCAAAGATTTTGACCAATTTCCTAGCAAATAATTCAAATTAATCAATAAATTACAGTGAAGAGTTCAAACCACCTACCATATTTGATATAAACCTCTGATAAGGTTAAGTATATCTCTGCTAAATCTATTTTGGGTATCGGGTAATACGGATCTATGTAGTTGGAGTTACTTAGAAGGGATATTGTAACCTCTAACCATTTGACCGCCATGGCATAGTCCTTGACTCCTGTAGCATAATTACCCAATTGTAGGGTGTCTCGTGGGTTTAAGGACGAGCTTTAATAGTTAATATTTAAATATTTCCAATAAAAAATTTAAATTTTAAGAACCTACTTATACTGCACGGCTTCCAGCAATCCTTTGGCTACATCGCTGGGATTCAAGTCATACGTTGTTATAATATTTGTCAAGCCTTTTGAGGCATCCATTAGACCCTCTTCAGTTGGAAGAAGCTCCATATTCTCCTTTAAAAGTAAAAGTTCCTCTAAAACTCCAAATTATTCTTTAATTAAATAAGGGTATTTAAGATATAATGGTAACCTTTTCCGGGTTCCTCTTCTAAGAAAAGTTGCCAATTTGTCCAATCCGATTGCATATGTCTTATCAAGGAGAAACTACCAACAGCACCGCCCACCGTCCTTAAAAGATTCGATTCCCATTGAAGAGTTTTCCGTTCCATGTCGTTTATGGCTCTTGGAAACTATATATTTTGTAAATGTCTTAGAAGAACAAAATCTTACTCACTTTCTAATTATACGTTGTTTGGTTTCATAGGCCTTTATCAGGTTCTCTAAATTTTCACAGAGACTAAAGTTTATTTCAAAAAGCTTTTTCATTTTATATATGGACACAGCAGGTCTTTCATTTTCCTTAGATTCTATACTGCCCCCATCGGAGGAGCGAAAATATAAAATAATATTTAAAACTAAAAACAGTAAAGCCCTTTTCATAGCTCACAAATCAACTGGTTAATAGTGGCAGTTAAAAAATGTCAAAATGATTGTTATATTTTATTAACTGAAACCGACCTATTTAGACACACTTGTTTAATTGTTACTTTGGTTTATGAAAACAGTTTCCGCATGAAGCTTTTCCACTTGACTTTGATTGAGAGCTCCAAGTACTTTGAAAAGATATTGTTCCTGAGGACCAAGTTGTTGGAGTCTCGAGAGGCTCAAGATTAGCCACTTTCCCGCCCGCTCGTATATCTTTTTTTCATGGGCGAACTTTCCTATTTCGAGAGAGTCCAGCAGATTAACCTGAGGCCACATAAGGGATACGTGTTCTAGGCCGAAGAGGTCTTCTTCCAGGGCCTGTTTCATATCCAGCACAGTCTGCCAATTCATAAACCAAGTCAACCAGTTCTGGAGGACTTCCTTGCTTGGAATCTGCGGTAGAAGTCTATTGATTTGATCAATGTATTCTACGGAAAAAATTTATAAGCACAAATGTTTTGACCCAAAAACCACAGACCTTTTCCCGGTGGCTCCTTCATCAATTGAAGCCAAACTGGCCAGTTGAAGTGTAGGTGGTGTATCGTGGAGTAGGCGTGAATCGGATTGGAAAAATACTCCTCTGGGTCAGAGCCCAAGCTACTCAGTTTGCTTCGTCTTCCAGCAATGTACCTAAAGTTAACAGAAAGGTTTTAATTTGAGGCTCTTAAATATTTTTTAATAGTTAACTGGTCTATGAGACTGATTTTCTTTTTTAAAACTCCGGTGTAGTCCCTCAAATTGTTCATGATTTTTGCATCCAGATCTATGTAGTCATCCATAACAGTTGGGTAGATACATTCAGGGAATGTAAAAGCCACTAAAAATATAAAGATCTTTAAACAAAACCACATTTCTGTATGAAATATAAACTTTAAATGAAAAGCAACCAGCGTGACAAATAATATTTAGTTCTTTAATAAGCTAATTAAATATAATTAAACGGTCAAGAAACTCAGACTTCCTTCAAGCAGGGCTGTCTGAACATTTGGGAGGCATGGTTGATCCACTTGGTCATCACTGTGGCACAAAAGTTTATAAATTTTACTTTAAATGAAGAATAGATATTTAAAATATAGAATCTTACCCCATCTAGAGCCAAAGATACTGGGACAAGCCGTATGGAGTGATTTTTTATTACCATTTCCTCTGTTATCCAAATTGTACCACATCAGGGCGGATCCTTTCTTGGGGAAAACCGATATGTTCAGGAGTGGAAACGCCGTGGCTCCACCCTGAGCCACATCACTTAACTAATGCATAATTTTTGGTAGATTATATAAATTTTATAAATTATAATTATCCTTTAATCGTTACTCACGTAAAACAGAACTGTGGCTATGCGCTCCGATTGCTGAAAATAAATTACATTTTTCCAAGATACCAAGGCTGGAACTAAAATACCTACAGTTTCATTTAGGAAATCCACATGAGTTCCATAGAATCCTCCGACTCCGTAGTTAATGACTTGGTAATACTCTGAATTAAATAAGTCAAAGTCTGTCATGTCCTCCGTCAGTTGGTCAATTTTTTTCAACACTTCCAGATCCGGATGCATCCAGGACGCTTTGGAGGTTCGGTATCGATCCTCGATCCCACGTTCGGTATTTGGAATATAGGTGGTTGCTCTTATCAGATTCTTTTGCGCCTCCATCTTTAGGAGAAGAATGTTCCTTTCGGAAATCACATCGTGGTAGAACACCACGTAAGGATCCAGGGACAGGACCTCCAACTTCAGTGGTGCCAGAAATAGGAAGTGTGAAATGTTTCTTTTGTAAAAGCAATGTAGGTTGCTTTTTGGTCGGTTTTCTGTCACACAAAGTTCCATATTCGAGTATATCCTATTCACATCTGGTATTGTTTCTTTATCTAAGCTAGTAGATTCAGGTTTAAGGGTCTTATGGTTCTCCGATTCTTGTTCCCCTAAACGAAAATTTAAATTTAATCAAAAACTGTACTGAATTAAAAATAAGATTACCCAAGCGACGGAAAACCCTTCCGTATAGTTCATATATCATGGTTAAGGTTAATCCAAACTCTATGTATAAATCTCGATTAGCAATGTCTTTCAAGTAGAAATCCAAAGTAGCGTCCAGCCATTCCTTGGCATCTGACAATTCGTTTGATCTCTCTAAAAAGATGCCCATGGTAAAGCACTCGAAGGCATTGAGTGAGGAACTGAATAAAATTTTTAAAAATGTGTTTTTATAATATTGAAAATCTCTAACTTGTGGTCAACTCCTTGAAGAATTCCTCTTGCCATGTCAGAGCTTTTCATTGAGTAAACTCTTTGCATAAAATGCAGTCCCGTAGTCGTCTCTACAATGTCCTTCGCCGTTGGCAACCTTGCTTTGTGATCGTTGATGTCCTTGATATGTTCTATGACACTTTAAGTTTTTATATTAAATTCATATTAAATTAGGTCTTACCATTCCAAGATTCATTGTCAAGATACGTCACTAACCGGGGGTAATCGGAATGCAAACGGCGAATGATCGGAAAGGAAAGGTCTTCGAAATCAAACGGAAGTATATTATTATTTAAGGAACTATTGGTTTTCTCCATTAACTTCATATAACTTTAAATCAAAGAGACATAAGCTTTAGGTTATAAACAAAATTAAGACTTACCTTTCTATTGTTTTAACTTTGTAGTGCAGTTCATCCCTAAACCTTTCCAAGGCACGGAGTAAGTACTCCTCCAGGGGAATAAGTTTTTTAAGATCGTAAATAGACATGGCATAGTTTTCATCTGTTGTATTTGAAGAGCCAGGTTTTATAAGAAAAATTAACAAACAAACAAGCGAAAATAATTTATCTGTCTTTGACATTATGGGAAATTGCACTGAAACTATTCGTTGAAGTCTGAAAATTTTAAAGGGACTTTAATGGGTTTTGGAATGGTTGAAATCCATTTTCCAAGCTTTAAAAATTTAATTTAAGAGTTTATAAAGAAATTGATGAGTATTTTTTGTTAAATATTATATATTAGAAGCCCATGTTTGTTTTCAAATGAGTCTTCTCAACTCCAAAGCAAACAACTCGTGTCAACTGATTCGTGAGACAATAAGCGTGTATTTCTCGTTTTTTGAAACCACCTACTTTTTACGCTAGAAGTTTCCAAAAAAAAAAAAAAATTCCAACTGAATAAATGTTGACTTAGCTGCACTCCCTGTCTCCCTTTCCGACTGTCAGGCTGGAGTCTTGACTCCTCAGATCCGATTCCCAGGTTAGTAACTTTCCAAACTCCGAGCAGTCATTATGTCCCGAAAGTGTTCCATTTTGTTACTTTTCCAAATAACTTTCTACTTTGCCTCAGTGAGAGGGGATTACTATTCGGCTACAAGCGAACTGGAGCGACTTCTCGATGTGGAGGCCTTCATTGTGGAAAAGTTCGAGGAATACCTGGAAAGAGCGCAGCAAGAACAGGACAACATTAAAAGGTTGAATAAAGTTTATAATCTTCTAGGACAAACCAGCTAACCTCCTATATCTATAAAGATTTCTAGATCAAGTGGAGGAGCTTCAAGCTGATCGCGACAGTCTGGAGGAGTATTTTGGAAATCCCCTCAATGCTTTTACCACACTTCGGCGTCTCGTTTACGACTGGAAGTTTAATGTTTTCGAGCCCATTTTTAATACCACAAACTTTGAGGAGTACAAGACCACTTTAAGCGAGGGTCTGAAAGAGGTTCACTTCAAGGGACCCACCGGCGAGGACCTGAAGGGAGCCACCAGGGGCTTACTCCGCCTGCAAGATATATACCAGTTGCCGACTTCCCAGCTGGCGGATGGGATTCTCTATGGAGAAAAGAATAAGTTGAATATATCCCTAACTGCCAGCGACTGTCTGGAGTTGGGAAGCAATCTGTGCGGAATGCAGGAGTATTCCTATGGCTCTGAATGGCTTTTGGAGGCCAGAAAGAGAATCAATGAGGACTCTTTGGGAGTCATTTCAGAAAATGTGACGGACGTGGAGATTTTGGAACACCTAGTACCCGCCTTCTATCATTTGGGAAACCTCAAGCTGGCCAACAAATTGAACAATGAGATACTGGAGAAGGACTCCGACCACGAAGAGGCTCTGAGAAACAAAATTGTTTATGAATCGCTTTTGGCCAAAGAGCGGAATCATAGGCCCAGAAAGCCAGTGACCGTGCCCAAGCCAAATGAAAAGGTACTACTATTCAGGAATACCTTTTCAAAATTTATAAAATAATCATTTTCCCTCCAGGAATCCAAGGAGAGCTACCAACTTTACAAAAAAGTCTGTGGAGGAGAACTCCGGCAATCTCCTCGGGAGAAGCGGAAGCTCAGATGCCATTTTAGCCACCGGGATGTGGCCTTCTACCGCCTGGCCCCCTTCAAAGTAGAGCAACTCAGCCTGGACCCCTTTGTGGCCTACATCCATGAAGCCATAAATCCGAGTGAAATGGAGCAGATCATCGAGAAGGGCATGGGCAGCATGGAGCGCTCCAGAGTTGGACAATCCCAAAATGCCACAACCTCTGAGATCCGCACAAGTGCCAACACCTGGCTCTGGTACAACGAAAATCCTTGGCTCTCGAAAATTAAACAGCGCCTGGAGGACATCACAGGACTCAGCACGGAAAGTGCAGAGCCCCTGCAGTTAGTCAACTATGGAATCGGAGGGCAATATGAGCCACACTTTGATTTTGTGGAAGTGAGTTTATGATTCATTTTTTCGAGCTAATTAGTTAAAGAGGATTTTTGTTTTAGGAACCGCAGAAAGTCTTTGGCTGGAAAGGAAACCGCATGATGACTGCACTTTTTTATGTAAGTTTAATCAGCTTTTGTAGAGGAAATGTTGCGTATTTTGTTTATTTTCCAGATTAATGATGTGGCTTTGGGCGGAGCTACTGCCTTTCCGTTCCTCCGCCTGGCAGTCCCTCCTGTCAAAGGTAGCCTCTTGGTTTGGTACAACCTGCACCGCTCTTTGCACAGGGATTTTCGAACCAAACATGCAGGATGCCCCGTTCTCAAAGGATCCAAGTGGAGTAAGCTAAACACGATTTACAAATCCTGCATATTTATTTACTTAAATAATTTCAGTTTGCAATGAGTGGTTCCACGAAGGCACTCAGGTGTTTAAACGACCCTGCGGACTCATCAGCGATGAAGGAAAATTTCTGCATTTAGAACATAAATAATAGATGATAAAGAACATTTTATCAATCAGAGACCGTAAATAGTGATTATATTTTAGTTGATATTTGTAAAGGAAAAAATCAATTGCTTCGAAATACAAATTTAATGTCATATTACACAATTTTTGCCGCTCTTTCCATTTGTACAAAGATTTTTTAGTGTCGGATTTTCGCTATATGCTTCGCGGATAATAATAATTTTTTAGAGCAAGAAAAATTCAAATTATATATTATATTTTTCTTGCTCAAGAATAAAATGGTATATTTATGAAAGGAATGTCTAAGATACAAACTAAAACTATCACGATTACTCTTCCGCACATTTTAGAAAAAGGTTAAAAAATCGATTCTCCAAATGTGTTTCAAAGACCACTTAAGAACTTACAAATGACCAATTCAGCTCTTGATCAGATTCAGTTTTAATTTATATATTATGATATATTTGTTATCATTACTTCATGATTTTGAAATAAAATCTTATAATAATTACGGTCCTTGTTTCGTTTATTTAAAATACAATTATTGTTTGATATCAATATATTTATAAAGCCTTGTGAATAATAAACAAACTCTCCAGAACTATTAACACTTCTAAACTACCATGAATATTAGATAACTTAAAAACTTAAAAAAAAAAACTTGATAAACCACTTTCTGGACAAAAAACCAACATCTAGTCGCCGGCTTTAAGATTCTTGGCCTCAGTTTAAAATAATCATTCAAGCGGCTCGGTCGCAGGTTCTTGGCTCAAATAAAATATTTAATTTAAAAAAAACAGAATTTCTAGTCATTGACCCGAGAGCCGAAGAGAAATACAGAAAATCGCAGAAAAAATCATTTGCTAATTATGCAAATCTCGGTTGGCTTTTTGTGCCTCTTTCAGCTTGGGCTGATGGCATCCACGGCTTATGGAGGTTCTCTTAGAGACGAAGAGCAATTGGAGGCTCTTTTGGAGACGGAAACCCAGCTTATTGATGAGTTGAGAGACTATATTGAGAGACTTGAACTTCAACTGGAGGAGATTCGAAGGGAAACGGCGGCCATTGAGGAGATTCACCGCCAGGTTGACTCCGATGGCGTGGAGGAGTACATGGGCAATCCTTTGAATGTCCTAACTATCCTAAAACGATTCGAAAGTGTGTGGCCCCGACTAGAGCAAATGGCCAATGCCACAGATCAACTTGGCGTGGGCGAGGGTTCCACCCAAAAAGACCTGACCCTTCCCACGGAGGAGGAGTATGAGGAGTCCCTGAACCACCTCCTGCATCTCCAGTCAGTCTACGACTTAAAGCCCAGCAGTCTCTCCCTGGGCCTGGTCAATGGCATCAAGATGGGGTAAGAAGACAACCGAATAGGGAAAAAGGAGCCAGAAAAGCAATCAAAAATTGTTTGCATACTTTCAGCTCGGCAATGTCCTGGGGCGACTGCCTGGAAGTGGCTCGCAAGTCAGAGTCCTCGGTGGCCAGATTTTGGCTGGAAACCGCCATGAACAAGCTGCCAGCTGCCTCTGAAAACTCCACGGAGTACACCAAGGAACGGGAAAAGGGACGAGTCCAAATTCTGGAGGAGCAACTCAACATGGAATACAGAGCAGGTTGCTACACCGCTGGGTCGAATGCAATTTTTCAGCCTTTCTGAAATGTTATTTTTTGTTTTGCCATTTAAGGTGAACTGGTCCGGGCTCTGACGGCTGCCGAGGAGCTGCTGCTTCTGTTTCCGACGAACCAAAGCGTTCTCAAAGCCAAAGCCAAGATTGAGAAGCGTCTGGCCAAGAAAGATTTGCCTCCGGGTAGGGCACAAAAGTCAAAGACAAAGGCACAAGTAAGTGAAGGATAAACTTTCAGGTTAAGTCTGCTATTTAAAAGGAACATTTGCAAAGGCAACGCTCTTCTGGAACATGAAAGGAAAAGTTTGCAATCATTTCCAGCAGTCTTACCATTTTTTTCTGCACAATAAATAATCATAAAAAATGCACTAATTTATTTCCCTAGAAACCAAAGTCTGTCGAACAGTTGATCATCGAGGAACTCTGCCGCGGTACAGCTCAAGCACCCACAACAGGAAGTCGCTTTAGTGAGTGTCATTTGGAAGGAGGAACGCCATGGAGCCTCCTCCAACCCACAAGATTAGAGCCCCTCAGCTCCGACCCTTATGTGGTGTTGTACCACGACGTAATGACCCTCAAGCAAACCGATCAACTTCTGGAGCTTGCGGATGAGCAGGAGGACCAGCAGGGTAGACCTGACTACCAGCCACTGACGTTTTCCAGGCTGGCGCATAAGAAGCTGAGAGGCATTCGCCATCAACTTGACAACGAAACGGGCGCACAGGAGCCGGCGTGGGAGGCACGTCGTCATGGCCACGAACACATCACCACCCGGCTGGAGGATAATCCAGGACATGTGGCACGTGGCATGCTCGCAGTACGTGGTTTCCCGCACTTGTTCCCCAATTAATTGACTAATGTGTCGCTAATTAATTTTCGGCTCATCCCGGGCGTTTCAGCTTCAGGAATCCGGAATGGGAGGAGCCCTGGTCTTCCCCCAACTGGAGCTCGGCGTGAATGTCCCACGTGGCTCGGTTCTCTACTGGCGTACCCGCACCTCCGGCGGATCCCCAGGCGGACTGGAGTGGGACTACCGCAGCCAGCACGCTGTCTGCCCGGTGCTCCTCGGTGTTCAAGTTTGTAAGTAACTGGCCGGAAAGTGCGTGACGGGATTTTATTTTAGGCCCAGTGGCACTATTTTCATCTCCTTACTTTGTTTATCGACTAAAGATACTCTGTATTGAAAGAATATTTTCAAAAATTTAAGGTTTTAAAAGGGAAAAAGGTGTCGGAAAAAGGTCCTTCACTCCACCTTTTTCCTACGTTTATTATTGGAATATTTAATAGTTTTTCCATTATCCTGTCAATCCAGGGTATCTTAAAGTCGACTCCCCGCCGTTGTCCCATTTAATTTTCATCTGTATTCATCTCAATTGCAAATGCAGCTGCGTGGGCAGGACTCAGTTGACTCTGGCGGGGATGTTGATGCGAAAGGATACCCCGAGAGGACCTTTTCCGATGCGTGTTACATATGCATTAATTGGCTGCGGGAAGCGGAATAAAGTTGGCCTTGGCATTTGATTAAAAATCAGCCTTTTATTGCGTTATTGGCCATGGGAGTGGCCGGCGGAGTGATGTGATGTGAATGGGTTGGGCAAACAAAAGCGAAATGGGAGGCTTTCGACTTGAATGAGATCCATAATTGTGAGCCATATGCGGCTTTTCTGTGATTGTGTTTTTGGTGTTTTTGGTAGTTTTGTTGTTAAGAGGAAACAGGTGGAACAGCCGGGCTCTTTGGCGGCTCTTGGCCATAAAACAAGTGTTGACCGCCTCTGAAGGCGATAAATCAGCGATCCGAACCTGCGTATCAAAACAACATGAAATATGGCAGACTCCGGCGGTTGGCTCATTAACAAATCATTGCTCCAAATTGGCAGCCCGGCGGTATAGAATAAATAATGCCCAGCCGGGGGTCCATAAACCACAACATGGAATTGTCGCACCGGTCCGATGTGAAATGTTAATTGGCCATAAAGATTCGTCCGATTTTCCAACACTGCTGCTGAACGCTCGATATCGGCAAAAAAAAGTCTTATAGTGCAGTTCTAAATATCAAAGAGCTAACGACCAATTAGCCCGTATTAATATGCCGGGGCGACTCGAGTTCGGTTCTAGACCAAAAACAATAGCCGCGAATCCGAATCTGAGCCGCGAATCCGAATCGAATTCAGAATTCGAAACGAGCTCGTTGGCCCGATAAGCATCAGTAAATCAGCCCAAAACAAGCCATAAAACACGCTCGATATTCTCGAACTTCTCCTCGGCCTTTGGGTTCTCGGAACATGCACAGAACTGGCTAATAAAACAGTTTTCTTCAAATCATAGACGGCGGGCCGCAACTAGTTTGCGAAATTAATTCTCGCTCCGGGACGCCTCAGAAACGCGATCTGTCCCAAATCTATCCGATCAGTTCGCCACGAGACGCGAACGACGTCGGATTAAGATTAAGAGCAAATATCTTTAGATTTTGATCGAATTTGATAAAGGACAATTTTGATAGAGGGACTACTACAGATAGAGAATGCGTTTTCTTCTACTGCTGGGACTTGTGTCCTTTTCGGGTCACAGCTCCCTGGCCTCGGATTATTTTTCATCCATCACCGGAATGGAGGAACTTTTGAAAACAGAGGAACACCTCATGCTGCAACTGAGGTCTAAGGTTAATGGAATAAAAACCTCTTTGCAACTATTAGAAGGGTAAGTAAAAATAAGAATAAAATGTGAGAATAATAGAAAACGAGCCCAATCTAAAGGATATCCTTTTGACATCATCTTAAAGTTGCAGTTTCATATAAAGTAGCTTATGTGGAAACCGATTAGAAAAATATCCTGAGAGCTAGAATAAATTTTGAGGAATATTTTGGATAAATTTCCATAGCCAAGAATTTTTACAAAATATAATTAGTGCAAAGTTGTGAAGTTTTGATTAAAAACAAAAGGTTTCATTACAGAAAACTTTGTCAAGGATAAGGATATTTTGTATGAGAGTTTAATCAAAATAAAATCAAATACAAAAGCCTATGAAATGAAACATACTCGCACTCTTAGCCAAAGTTCGTATTCAAATGAAAAGTCGTTAATTTAATTACAAGCCATTGTTGTTAGCAAATCTATTAAAGTTTTATGCCCCTTTCGGGAACTAGTTTATAAAGTTTACACCCAAGACACCCAAGACACGAGGGTGCCAGACAAAATGTCGACTTCTGAGGTGTCAAAAAAGTCTGATTTTATCGGAGTGACACTTCCTGAAGAGGAAAGACTTCCAAAAATTACCCAAAGATAGTCACCAAGTATTGGCAGAAAAAACAAAAAAAGTATTGATATAAAAATGGTTATCATGCTACGTGACGTGCTCGTGGCATTTCGCTTTCGTTTTATTCCATTTCGCCTGCTTGTTTCTTTTGTTTCTTATCGGAGCGATCATAAAAACTATTATGAATATAGAATCACACATAAATTAGAATTAATTAAGTCGGAATACGGGTATGCGCATGCAAAGTCACCTCCTATGACGACACGAGTCATAAATCGGTTAAACTGGTAGGCAACTACCTCTAATCCGAAACTGGTTTCCGATTTTTCAGAGAATTGTCCTCCATCGAGCAGGAGCATCTGCTGGCTTCCAAGGACACGGAGAACTACCTGACCAATCCGGTGAATGTCTATCGGCTGATAAAGCGCCTCAACACGGACTGGTCCTTGATGGAAGGACGTCTTCAGCAGATCTCCGAGGACATGAGTAAGTTGCGACATCTTTCAAAAGGACGTTAGGAATTGTATTTGTGTTGTCCTTCCAGCCTTCAATGCTACCGGTGGCTATGGCCTGAGCTTCCCCAGCCAAGAGGACGTGGAAGGAGCTGCCCTGGCTCTGGTTCGCCTGCAGAGCACCTACAAGCTGGATGTGGCCCAGGTAGCCGCAGGGATCCTGAATGGCGTCAAATACGGGTGAGATGATGAGGGCGAATAAGCAATAACCAGCCAGGCTTAAAATACACCGATTTATTCCAGCTAATCCCAGCCCCAAACCTTTCTATTTCCAAATCCTCCCCAGAACGTCTCAATGCTCTGGAAATAGTTTACATTTCCTCAAACACGAACCCCCATCCTGATTATAGAAACAGAAAATTATATTTTATGCATTCATAAAGCTTCCGATACCTGTTATTTAAGAAATCAGATTTAGAGCACCCACATGTTTATGCATTGAATTAATATTTATCCATAAACCGTGAAGCTATACATGTTTTGTTATTTTAAAGTTTTGTTATTAATAGAAATTCAAATAAGCCCGACTTCTGCCTTCAAAGTTAGGGTATCGTTCTGTCGATTTTTGTGTAAATAAGCATTTTAGTTCTTATTTTTAGCTCGGACATGAGTTGGCAGGATTGCTTCGAGCTCGGTCAACAACTCTTTGAAATGGAGGACTACAACAACACCAAGGTATGGCTCAGGGAGTCAATGGAGCGTTTGCGACGTCACAGCAGCCCCGCCCACTCGCCGCCCACCAGCGGTCCCGACTACGACACCCTCAACAAAATGGAAACGGTGGCCAAGGGTTTGTTCCAACTGGGTGAGCATTGAATGGTGGCTCGGCTCTGGGGACTCTGTTTCATTCGGATTCGATTCTATTTTTTAGGCGACTTCGACACGGCCTACGAGCTCAGCCAGCGAGTCCTGCAATTCGATCCGAAACGCATCCGGAATTGGCACTTGGGCGACAAGGGCGTGGCACTTCCGGAGGAGTCCGACGACCCATTATTGCCCAAACATTCCGATTCATATAGTGTGAGTTGAAAATGCGTTCGGTTTTTATTTACTTTCCATTTTAATTTATTGGAATGAAAACTTTAAAAGCGATGTAGGGATTTTTAAAGATAAAGTTGATGAATGCCAACGGGTCGTATGAGAACTTTAAAACCCTACAGAGGTATATTGAGGTGTTTACTAAAACATGTCCTCCCTTTAATAACATAAAATTAAGCTAGTCAAAGTCTATCAGACTTGTAACCTACTCAGACCCTACCAAAGGACTTTCTTGACCAACTAATTTTTCAATACTTTATCTACTAATTTATTTGAAAATATACAACTAGAACACATGAAGGAATAATACTCTTAATTCTATGGTATCTGAAAATGAATTAAAACTAATTTTGTTGTATAACTCCCACAGTTAACCCATGAATTCGCTCACTACGAGAAGGTGTGTCGTGGTGAGGTGAATCCTTCGCCGAGCCAGCAGCGGAATTTGAAGTGCCGCCTCAGCCGAGGACATCATCCCTTTCGCCTGCTGGCACCCCTGAAGCTGGAGGAACACAACCTGGACCCCTACGTGGTCACCTACCACGACATGCTCAGCCCAAAGAAGATCAGAGACCTCCGTGAAATGGCCGTGCCCAGAATGAGAAGGTCCACCGTGAATCCCCTGCCCGGGGGACAAAATAAAAAATCCGCCTTCCGGGTGAGCAAGAACGCCTGGTTGGCCTACGAAGCGCATCCCACTATGGAGGGAATGCTCCGGGATATCCGCGAGGCCACCGGACTGGACACCACCTACTGCGAGCAGCTCCAGGTGGCCAATTACGGAGTAGGCGGGCACTATGAGCCGCACTGGGACTTTTTCCGGGACCCCAATCATTATCCTGCGGAGGAGGGAAATCGCATCGCTACTGCAATTTTCTACGTGAGTTTTCTTGTGGATTTTTTTAATAGCTTTAAAACTTTACCTTGCAACTTCTGCCTCAATTAGCTTTCGGACGTGGAGCAGGGAGGCGCCACAGCATTTCCCTTCCTCAATTTCGCCGTCAAGCCCCAGCTGGGAAATGTGCTCTTTTGGTACAACCTGCACAGGTCCTTGGACATGGATTACCGAACGAAGCATGCCGGATGCCCTGTTCTAAAGGGCAGTAAGTGGAGTAAGTATATAGTCCTGCGAGGATGACTGTTGATTCAGGATTCGGCATAGGAAATTTGTGATAACTGGAACTATTCTTGTCGTGCTGCAGATTTTTTTTTCATTATAATTGGCATTTAAAAATTTGTTTTAACAATTGAAAGGATTTAAAAGTTCAACGAATACAATCTGTTCTTGGCAGGGCCGGATAACAGTTTTTAAAGGTATTGAAAATTAAAAGAAACATCGATGACTTATTTTTTTAGACCAGAATACATGTATCTCGGCCTAGAGCCTCCGCATTGTTAGTCCGGTCCTGTGCCTTGCATTCAACGAGTTTCAACTTTTCCAAGAGACACTTGATGCACGAATTTAATATTTTATTTTATAATCAAGTTGGCTTTTGAAATAAAATATTTTCCGTGGTACCAGGCTGCAAAAGAATTCAAGCTTTATTTATTCAACCTCTTAAATGAAAAAACACAATGACCCACTTAACAAAAAACCCACAAACATTAATTTACTTAATTTGCGAATTAGCAAAAAATTCACAGCAATTGTTTCAGACAAAGCACCCACCAATCTGTTTAATGTTAAACCACTTTTGGAGACTCCAATTGAGTCGTCAAGTCGCATCCACCTGCTCTATAGCTCACCTTTAATTTATTTAACAATTTTGACCTGATCTTTGCAGTTGGCAACGTTTGGATCCACGACATGACGCAGACCTTTGCCCGGCCCTGCGACGTTTTCCGGGATCACGAGGTTTCCTTGGAGTACGAGATAATAAAATAAAATAAAGATTGTGATATTTCCTAATTGCTTTCTATGGTTTTTGTAGCTGGTTTTTAGTGGGTTAAAAGTGTTTTGAGTGATTTCAAGATCTCACTCAAAACAATAAGAGCGAGTTGGCCCAAAGCTGAGCCAAAAAACCGACAACAAAAAGCCAGTCTCCTATTCATTTTGCCGGCTTCATTTGCATAAACAAGTTCACGGGCAAAGTTTTGTGGGTGATTTGAATATTCGAGCTTGTGAAGTGACAACGGCTGGTGGCAGTACCATAAAGTGAAAGTAATTAGCGGGGAAAATTCCAGGCACATAATTAAAAGTCGAATATGAAACAACTAGCGGAAATGTTATGATTCCTGGAATAATTGCCAAAACTTCTGTTTTATGTTAATACAGCAACCTTTCTGATAATTTCTGAGCTTTCCAGTTCATTGACCCCCACTCCCATTGTTAAGTACTCATTACGAGGCAGCTATTCATGCAGAAATAAGACCCTTAGGCCAGTTCTTTGACCACAGATTCCACGCCGTCCGATTCGAGTACTGGAACTGCTCGATCACCTCCCGCGGTACGCCTCGAGCTTTTATTTGTTGGATTTTTTTTTGTTTCAGAAGATCGCACCGAGATCGTCGCTTTTGCCGTCGACTCAAAATCAGTTTCTAACGAGCCACCGCTGGAACAGCAAGCCAAGTTGCTAGCCGCGATCTGAAAGCCGGTAACGTTTTCGGTTTAACAAAGAGATATGTGCGGTGCGATTGGTGTCCTTTTTTTAGTGCTACACTTGGTGTCCTGCCATGGAGAGTTCTTCAGCTCCACCTCGGGCCTGGAAAAGTTATTCAAAACGGAGATAGTGCTCCTAGACGAGTTGCAAAATTATGTAAATGAAATAAATCAACATGCCTTGGCGCTGCAAAGGTGGGTTTTCCTTTTAAACGATTAGAAGAAAGTTGAATCGAATAAAATGTTATATTAAAAAATATTTTTAAGCATTTTTTACATCATTACTATTTAAAAGCCTGGACTAAAATGAAAGTGGTTAACTGGTTTTTAGTCGAGCCCGCTAATCCAGGCTGGTTTTGGCTTAAAGCATAGGCCTACGGCTATCATTTGCTTTAATTAAATGCAAATTAGATTCTTATTCCTCACACAAAACTATCGGAATTCCAAGAACCAATTAATTGTCAAGCCGTGTATATACACAAAGTGATTCGAAAACAATTGACAGATGTCAGAACCATCCGAATATGAATTTTTCATTTCATATGAAAGACTGAACACTGAACACCCACGGCCTTAAAAATGGCAACTAATTGGCACTGCGGGTGGGCGGATGATTTTCCTCTCTAGTTCTTTGAAAATAATTGAAATCGTGTGGGATAGAGGTGACATGGCCATATTAAACTCCAGATAACTTCTGTTTTATTGCAGTTTAGTGGATTCAGATTTTTGATAACCCCATCCAACCGGTTGCACCGAAAAGAGAATGGCAAGCGGACTTTATGGGCCTTTCAGTGCCCAGCGATTTGTCGATTCCCTAACCGATGCTATTTGTTTAGATGCGGTGCTTTTTAGTTTATGGACTGCTAATTTCTCCTATTCCTTGGTTGATTTATTTGCGCCGGTTATTATACTAATTAATGGCTCATATAAAGCACAAATCGCTGGGCAGATGTCGCTAACATTTGGCGGCATTTAGAGAAGACATTCATTTGCATATCTCCGGCAATCGATTGCTACCAGCCCGGGATCTGGGTATCTGAAGTCGGATCTTAGAATCAATTGCTTAAAGTTTATTTTCTTGTTCAGCCATAAGTGTCATCGACTTGGCAAATTTAGAATACTAAAATATGGTGCACTCATCGCCTCGCAGCTTTTTAATATATTTCGAGGTATCTCGGGGTTCAACGCGCATTTGTATAAATATTTTGTTTATCAGTCGCAATTGGTAAACCGGATTCTATCGGGTCCCCAGAACCGTTAGAATAATGTAAAGTATATAATTTATACCCAAATGATTCAATTATTAAATATATTATATAACCCAGAACAGGTCCACTACCACCTCTTAACCGTGTAATTGGTCGCTGTCCGTGGTGTTTTCTATCAAAATTAAGCAGATTTATTGGCTAACACATCCGACACTTAATCAACGCAACAATACTAATTTAGACAAAGGAGTCGATCCGAAATTAGTTGAGTGTTGTTCCAGATTTAGATTATGGTTAGACTACCATCTTAATGACTTCGAAATTAGCCTCACTGCAGGAGACAGGCGTGAAAATAAATGCGTTAATTATACAAAACAGGTAACCCCTGATAGCCCTGGATACCTGTATTTATGTTTTGTTTTTTCTACAATCCATTTTTTTGTACCACAATTTTGAGAAATTGTTTCAGTCGGGTGTCAAGCACTGAGAAAAATTAATTTTGATTATAGGTATATTAAGAGAATTAGATACCCTATTTCGCAAATAAGTCTTAGTGGTTAGTCGGAGTTAGAAATTCAAACCCCATTCCATAAATATGGTAACTTTGGAGGTATATCTAATTAGTAATTTCATTAAAATATATTTTTAAAGTCGAGATATTTGAAAGTTGATCCCGATATCTCGATATCCCGATCACAGTCTTCTATTTCTACAGTCTATTATTCTATTTAGTTCAATCAAAAGTTCAGTGACAAGAAAACATTTATTAATAGATGCTATTTCGGCAAAAATTATATATTTTTTTTATTATTATTATCTTCATTTCCACATCATAAGAAACTTGAAAAGAATAAATTAATGCCGGGAATATCAGCAAACTTTTTTAACCAATTTTTGTTTATGGATAAATCGAACCGCAGATAAACAATCGTTTGATAAGTTACTATATCATCAGGACTATTGTCTTTCTTAAAGAAGACTCTAATTGAACAACCAACCATATTATTTTTCTGTAAAAAAAAGCATACAAATTAGTATATTTTTACCCTGAAAACTTCGTACACCCCCTTTAGTTTATAATCTGGTTTCTACCTCTTTTTTATTAATTTGAATACAATTTTGTTAATTTGTCTACACCTCCTCTTTTAATTACGCCATTAATTCAAAGTTAATTCAAATCATAATCATATACACTTTCATTTGAACAGTGTATAAACGTTTTCTGTTGTAGTTTGTCTAAACTAACCAACTTAATTAATGCAAATACCTTGAGCTATGTGGCTCTACCCAGAGTTATGAGTCTGATTAATGGGATCTTTGGGTCTTCTCCATTATTTTCCACAGCGAAATTGATGCAATTCGAGTGGAGCACCTGAGTGCCTACGAAAACGTTGATGACTACCTCAATAATCCGGTGAACGCCTTCCGGCTAATAAAGCGATTGCACAGTGACTGGGAGACTTTCGAGGGCAGCGTTTCCGGAGACACAAGTCGAGAAAGTAAGTCTCTTGCACAAGTTAAAATAAAATATGAAAACTAAAATTTGAATATTAATTTAACAGACTACTTAGAACACATGGTGGGGCACAAGGCGAACCTGAGCTTCCCCTCACAGGACGATTTTGTGGGTTCGGCAATCGCCTTGACCAGGTTGCAGCAGACTTACCAACTGGATGTGGCCGAGCTGGCCAGTGGTATCCTAAATGGCGTTAAATATGGGTGAGTTCCCAGTTCACAAATTTTCACTTTGGCTCAAATGTGATTTATTGATGTACAAAAAGCGACAAAACATGCAACAAATTGCTGAAATGTTTTCTGGTTTGTGGTTGTACAAATGTTGTGGCTAATATGATGACATAACTTTTTCACACAAGCCATTATAAATTTTAAACAATAAAACAATTGGGTTTATGTTTCGGTTTTTCTCTTCCTTCTAAAAGTGTATCGTTGCGAGAAAAAATGTTGTGAAAAAATAAACTTTTTAGATGGAAAGAGAAGCTTTGAAAGCGGAAACTTGATAAGCTTAAATGATAAAAACTTGCCCTTCGTTTTAGCACTGCCATGTCCTGGCAGGACTGTTTTGTTCTCGGACAGCACCTGTATGCCCTGAGGGACTACAACCACACGGTTCCCTGGCTGCAGCAATCGATGCAGTTGCTCGGAGAACAGAGCTACGGCCAGGAGTCGGCATCCCTGGACTTTATGGAGGCCGTGGTGGACTACCACCGGGAAATGGGGGCCCATGAGACGGCCCTTGGACTGGTGAACCACGTTCTGTCGATTGAACCAGAGGAGAGAATTCACCTCCTGGAAACCCGCCAACAACTGGAGGAACTAATCACCGACGGGGACAAGAACGGCTTGCTCCACCTGACGGCACGACGACCTGGGGATTACCATGCTTCCCGGGAGTTCAATATGTACGAGCAGGTGTGCCGGGGGCAGTTGGGTCCCTCTCCTTCCAAGCAGCGAAGGCTAAGATGTCGCCTCCGGAAGAGTCACCTGGGCTATGCCCCCTTCAAGCTGGAGGAACTCAGCCTGGAGCCTCTGGTGTTCCAAGTCCACCAAGTGGTTAGCCCCAGAACAGCGGAGTTTATTCAAAAAATGGCCAGACCCAAAATCAAAAGGTCTACGGTCTACGCGATTGGAGGAGGAGCCGACCACCAGGCCGCTGCCTTCCGCACTAGCCAGGGGGCATCCTTTAGTTATTCCAAAAACGCTGCCACCAAAATTCTCAGCCGCCATGTTGGGGACTTGTCCAGCCTGGATATGAACTACGCCGAGGATCTGCAGGTGGCCAATTATGGAATTGGTGGGCATTACGAGCCGCACTGGGACAGCTTCCCCCAGAACCACGTGTACGATGAGGGGGACTCGAAAGGAAACCGCATAGCCACGGGAATATATTATGTGGGTGTAATCAGCGATTGATTGTGATTTATTTCGAATTCATTTTATTATTTCTTCCAGCTGTCGGATGTGGAGGCAGGAGGTGGTACGGCTTTCCCATTTTTGCCCTTGTTGGTGACTCCTGAAAAAGGAAGCCTGCTTTTCTGGTTCAATCTCCACCCTTCTGGAGATATGGATTATCGCACTAAGCATGCGGCATGTCCCGTGCTACAAGGAAGCAAGTGGAGTGAGTAATCCCTAAGAT
Source organism: Drosophila merina (assembly GCA_035047645.1). Taxonomy (NCBI): domain Eukaryota; kingdom Metazoa; phylum Arthropoda; class Insecta; order Diptera; family Drosophilidae; genus Drosophila; species Drosophila merina. The sequence continues at coordinate 28,307,296 of JAWNPH010000002.1, forward strand.
CTCTATTACATATTAAATAATAATAATAATAATATCCCCCATTGCAGTTGCAAATGTTTGGATACGAGAACGGAATCAGGATTATGTAAGGCCCTGCGATCTTCAAAGAAACCACGAAATCTCACTTCCTTTCAGGGACTTTGATTAAGGTCCTCAACAAAACTGCTACTTAAAACTAAGACTTAATTTATTAAAATTTAAAGCAAAGCTTAATCACGATAGGCCAGGGACTTGTGGCTGTCTGAGGTGAGATGACAGGGTCGCCGGAAGGTTTGAAAGCCCGAGTGCAACCAGATGTTACCAACTGTGAAATATTGTTAAGAAAAATACGTAAAACCGAATAAAATACTTCAAAGAACTTACTCTTTTTGGAGCCCACTATGACAGGACATCCGGCGTGCCAAGTCCTAGCGTCTGCGTCCAGGGAGTAGTGAAGGTTATGCCACATGACCATTGATCCCCTGACGGGAGGCAGAAAGACATTCAGGCTGGGAAAGACTGTATAACCGCCTTGTTCAACATTGGAGAGCTACAAAAAATACTTGGATATAGCTCTGAAATTATTTAATAATAAACTCACATAAAACATGCTGGTGGAAATGCGATCCCCTTCGAAATCTTCAGGCAAATCATGTTCAAAATAGTCCGGATGTGGCTCGTACTGGCCACCAACTCCATAATTGGCGACCTGCATCTGTTCAGCCCCTCGACTAGTTAGTCCGGAAATGTACTCGTTTATCCTGCTCACGTATTTCATAATTGGGGTCGAATAGTTCAGCCAGGTTTGCTGGCTAACTCGTATATCCTTGACAGTCCTGCCCTCCCCATTATCGCCGGCTACCCCCGATCGAATCCTTTCCTGTTTGTCGGACTCCTTGAAGATGGAAGAAATCTGTTGGGGGCTTAGAACCCCATGGTACACGTTGATGTCTGGATCCTGGTGAACTTGCTCCACTTTCAAAGGGGCTAGAGTGAAAACTGGATGTCGTTTTCCATCCAAATAGCATTTCAACGAGGTGTCGTTTGTCTCTGGCAATCGGTTTCCCTGACAAAGTCTTGAATAATTCGAAAACCAAGCAAAATCATATTCTGCTGGAATATCCTTGGGTTTTGTACTTTCAATATATTTGAGAGTTTGTTGAGAGGCATTAACATGACCCGACTCAAGTAGCTTCTTAGCTTCTTTGGAGTCACCCAACTCCATTTTAGCCAAGGACAAGTACTCCATAATATCAGAAATATACAGGTCTGCGAGCTTCTCCTCACCAAGAGTTTCCTCAATAAGGACCAAGGCTTCCTCAAGCCACTCTTCGGATCGTAAGTAATCTCCAATATCAAAAAGCTGCACTCCGATTTCATAGCAATCACTCCAATCCAACTGGGTTTTATAAAGAAAACCATTTATAACTCCATCCGCGAGGTCGAAGGCGGTGAGATTGTAGACTTTCTGGAGTCTAGCCAGTCCTTTAACAGCTCCTTGAAGCTCCGAGCTATTGGGATAGCCCATGTTTTGGCTCAATTCGTTCACGGATTGTTGAAATCCTGAAGGGAAAATCAGATTTGGAGTTATCTATTGTTAAGGGGGATACTTTTTGAAGAGTCGTAAAGAGTTCGCGACCAACCTTCTCTGGGTTTGTTGGCAACCACAGGACCCAGGATAAGCGCATCCCAATCGTAAACCAAACGCTTCAGAAACCTGAAACTGTGTAGAGGATGTCCCAGATAGTCATCCAAGTTAACTAAGGACCAGGCCCGTTTGTGTTCCTCTTTGATTTGTTTTACAAACCTACCTCGTACAAGAAAAATTGCTTGATTGGATTTTGATTGATATTTGAAATCTATTACTGGCCGTAAGTATCCAATTGCTCCTGCTGGGCCTCCAGATACTGTCGAGTAGCAGCTATGAGGTCTTGCTCCACCCCACTCAGGTCCTGCATACTGTCCACTGAGGAATAAAACTCTCCTTTCGCACTTTCACTGTAAAGCAGATGCAGGAGCAGCCCACAAGCCAAGCACCAAGCAAAATGCAACATTCTGTTCAACTGACTGACGAATTTAGCCCCAGGGCGAGCCTATCATCCCACTTGAGTGCGAATTAAGCCCAGAGAGCTCAGACTGTCACGTAGGCATACAGAAAGGTGTGCAAACAAGGCAGCTACAAATGCAAGTGCTTCAAGGTAAATAACCAGTTTGAACTCGTCTTTTTTAGCAACCCCGCAATTAAGAGACATTTATTTAAATTAAATGAGTTTAAGGAAAACGTTTAGGCTAGAAATGTGATTTACATCTATGACTGCTTTGGAGTTACTTTGAGTTTCTGTAGCCTGCAGATTTGTGGCTATCGGAAGTGAGATGGCAAGGACGACGGAATTCCTGGAGGCCCGAATGCATCCAAATGTTTCCAACTGTGAAAGTAGGGATTTTTGAGATTCCTGGATTTATAGAAAATATACATTTGCTGGAAACTTACTTCGCTTTGAACCCACCAAGACCGGACAGCCTGCGTGTTGGGTTCGAGCATCCACATCCAGAGAACGATGCAAATTGTGCCACATGACCATGGCTCCCTTGATTGGAGGCAGGAATAAATTCAGTTTGGTGAAGGCTGTGTAGCCGCCTTGGTCCACATCCGAAAGCTGAAATTAAACAATCTAATTACATATAATTCGATTAATAAAACCTTAATCAAACTTACGTAAAACATGCTGGTGGAGATGCGATCGCCCTGATACGCCGTTGGCAGATTGAATTCAAAGTAATCCGAATGCGGCTCATACTGACCTCCAACGCCATAATTAGCCACTTGCATGAACTCCGCTCCGGCCATATCGAAGCCGGAAACAAACTGGATAATCCTGCCAATCGACTTCATGATTGGAGTTGTATAATTCAGCCACGTTTGCTGACTGACCCGGAGATCTGCCACTGTGCCCTTTCCCCCATTACCGGCCACGGCGGAGCGAAACATCACCAGCTTGTCAGCCTCCTCGAAAACGGAGTCAATCTGCTGGTCGGTCAGCATTCCGTGGTAGACATAGATGTCCGGATCCAAGTGCACTGGCTCCACTCGCAGGGGTGCCAGTATGAAATAGGGGTTTATCTTGCCATCCAAATAGCAGCTCAGAGGCTTTCCCTCTTCTGGTAATCGCTTGCCCTGACATAATCTCGTATAATTGGCAAACCACGAGGGATTATTCTCCTCGGGAGCCTTCCCTGGTTTCCGGGCGTCGATATACTTTCGAGTTAGGTGAGAAGGATTCGAGGGTTCCAATTCAAGAATTTGATTTAGAAGACGTTCCGATCGATGGGGATTCCCCAGTTCAAAGTTGGCAAGTGCTGCGTACTCCTTAATGTCGGATAGGTAGAATCTTTCGTCCTCTTCCTCGCCAGGATTTGCTCGAAGAACGACAAAAGCCACTTGAAGCCACTCCAAGGACCGCTGGTACTCCCCAAGATCAAAGAGATTCACTCCGATTTCGTAGCATTCCCGCCAGTTGAGTTCCGAATCATGTAGTATTCCATTAATAAGTCCATCGGCGACATCTGAGGTGGTCAGATTGTAGACCTTTTGGAGCCTGGCAATGCCTTTCACTGCCCCCTGGACTTCCGAAGGATCCGGATACCCCAGTTCTTTGACGAAATGATCCATTAACTCCCGAAGTTCTAAGCAAAAAGAATTTAAGAAAACTATAACAAAATCTATTCATTTCAACCAACCTTCTCTGGGTGCGTTTGACATTATGGGATCAAACACGAGTTCATCCCAATCCTGGACCAATCTTTTGATCAAACGGAAAGCATGCAGAGGATGACCCAAGTACTCGTTTAAATCGGTTTGTGCCACAACCCAATCATGTTCATCTTTGATTTGATCCAGAAATCTGTTAGAATACAATTTCATTTCTTTGGAACCTAACTATGACTGTGTATTTAAACTCACTTTCTGTAAAAATCCAACTGCTCTTGCTGTGCCTTCAGATACGAACGCGTGGCATTTAGGATCTCCGCCTCCAGCTGGCCCAGATCTTGCATAGTGTCCGCCGAGGAATAAAACTCCCCCTGGACTCCACTGAAAATTGAGAGCAGAAAAACTCCAAAAACGAACCTCCAATTTAAATGTGACATTATGGGAAGACCGACGGCTGAATACTGAGCCACCTTCCGCACTTGGCTAGTGAGGTTTGGGCCAGAAAGAAAAAGTGTGCTCCATTTGAAAACTGTCACGTATCCAGAAAAAACGCTGTGCAAACAAAGATGCCAACTACAGGCAGAGCCACAGAGCCCCAGCCACAGATACTGGTACAGATACAGATACACAAACAAAGATACAGATACTTTTGCCTTTCAACTACCAACCCGATTGTTCTTTTTAGACTCTTAGCGTTTATTGAACAAAATGCATTATGTATTGACAGATGGACATTTTCAACATAAATCGAAGAAAGTCAGATAACACCACAAAGTGGTATTAAATGTATTTTTATTTCCTGGCGGATGGTTTGCTAAAAAGGTTTTATTGCAGCTAAGGATATATCTTTGAACTTATGAATCATGTACCTTCTTGATCAAAATCTGTCTGCTCCTGAATAAACTAGATTCTCAGGTCAGTGCATCGAGAAGATAAATTCATATTGCTTCTGATGATAACCTTCGATTCCTTTAGACCTTTCAAAAGATACAATCTTATGTACAATCCATTTTCGTTTCAAACTTCGATAAATCGAGTCAGATTTTAGTTTGCCAGAATTAAAAATTGGCAATGATACTTCTCTAGGAACTTCTTGTCATCCTTTTTTAACTGCATTGCATAATTTAAAAAAACAGTAACAAAACTATTATTATTTATGCTACTAAAACGTATTCTTTATTGAAAAAACCCATTCACAAATATAGGAATGCTTAGTAAGAAATTCCGGTGTTGTCGCGGATCCAGTCCAAGTAGCCAGTGACACGGCTGAAGACAGCGGGGTGTCCGGCCATGCAGCCGGCTCCGGAGCCGAAGGAGGTGACGCCCACAAGACGGTTACCGTCGTGTGTGACCAGGGGGCCGCCGGAGTCGCCTCCGCAGGTGGACTTGCCGCCGGAGGTGTTGATGCAGATCATGTTGTCGTGGAGAGACCAGGTGCGGCTGCACTCGTCCTGGGAGATGATCTGGACGTCAACGCTCTGGAGCCAGTCGGGCAGGGGGCTGCCGTCGTAGGTGCCGCCCCATCCGGAGGCCACAGCCCAGGAGCCGGCGTAGCTGTTGTAGCGGTCGTTGAAGCTGGGCAGCTCAACCTTGTTGACCAAATGCCAGAAATCGACATGAGGAGTGCGGATCAGGGAGATGTCGTTGTGGAGGTTGCCGCTGTTGTAGTGGTGGTGCTGGACGATGTCGCCACTGCCAACCCAGTGGGTGTACTGGGGCTGGTTGCGGATGCTGGCGCCGTAGTTGATGGTCACACCGTTGGCGTTGTTGGTGCAGTGGGCAGCGGTCAGGACCCAGTTGTTGCCGATGATCGAGCCTCCGCACCACCAGCCTCCTCCGTTGCCGCTGAAGCTCAGGCCGACGATGTAGGGTACCTTGCCCTCGTATGCGGGGTAGCCGTTGGTGATGCGACCCTGGATGTCCTTAATGGGCACCGGGGTCAGCTTTTCCTCGGTGGAAGGGGAAGCGGGGGCGGGCAGAGCCGAAGCTGCTACCACGGCCAAGGCCAGGAATACAAACAGTTTCATCTTGATTGAGTCTTCAATTGACTTGGTTTTTCCAACTCGCCCGGCCCTTTTATACCAAAACTTTAAACCCTTATCAGGCCTAAAATGAAGCGATAATCTTGAATGTAAAATCGGCTGATTGTAAAAATTTTTGCCAACTTTTGTCCATGACAAAGATAGCCGATTGATAAGGCGGCCTGAATTATGGCCAGTACTTATTTTTAGATGATAGTCTCTTTTTTAAAAATGGTAAAGAAATAGAAAGGGCAATAAACATAAACTTTTAGTACTCTTAGTCATATTTAGTTATTCTAAATATGAAAAAATATACGATCTTCACATTTCCTAAAATTAAAATGTAAAAAGTAACGTTTCTGAGATGGAATTCGAGAATAAGTTGGAACAAGCCAATTACTATAACTTCAATACTAATAGCATATTCGCTTCTCACGAATTTTCCAAAAATTTTTCAAAATATCTAAAAAACAAGTGCATTTACTGCCTAATTGAAAATCTAGCTATGACCCATTTTTTGAGGTATTCGGTTTTGAAAGCAGATGTTTATTATAAAATATAGGTATATAAGTATAATAATATTCGCAGAGGCATAAATAGTCCCTATCCAGCCCTACGAAGTGCAAAGACTGACCATATTCAAAATTCGTAGCAAAAAGTTAGAAAGGACATGAAGAAAATCGGCCACAAAAGGTGCTCATCCTTTTATCCTAAGCTCGATCAGAAACTTTCCTAAATAAACTAGATTCTCACGCTAGTGCATCAAGCAAATAAATTGGCTCAGACCTTCTCATGTGGATTTCTACCTACTTAGCTGGGAGAAGCCAACGCGTCCTTTTTAAAGATGTACACTCTCGCCTTGCTAAAGCTTTCCTTAGAAAGATCCCAGGTTAACGCTCTTGGTGTCCTATTAGACTTTAAACTTAAATTTTCCGACTACGTTTCTACGATGGTTAATAAAGCCAAGGGTATGCTTGGCTGCAGTAAAAGATGGTCTAAGGAAATCAATGACCCTTATATAACTAAAAGCTTATACGTATCTTTAGTACGTCCAATATTGGAGTTCAGGTCATGCGTCTTCGGCCCTCAGTATGGGGTTCATCAAGATCCCATTGAATCCGTTCAAAAGATCTTCTTGATGTTTGCTATTAGGGGACTTAACTTGGATACAAATCTTTACCTCTCTTCTTATTTCAACAGATTCCTAATTAATTTATAATCCCTAAAGATGCTGGGTGTCGTTCTCCTAAATAATCTTATTAATGGTAATGTAGACAGCCAGTATCTACTAACACGACTAACATTTAACAGATTTTAGTTTGCCAGAAATAAAAACTGGGAATGATACTTCTCTAAGAACTTCTTGTCTTCCTTTTTTAATTGCATTGCATAATTTAAAGACACAGCAATAAAACAAGATGGGTCCAAGAACACTGGCTTGAGGTACTCCTGCTCTTATAGGCGGCGTGCTGCATCTCACTTGGAATTCTTTTTCCTCTGTGTACGACTTGAGGAAGGCGAAGTGGGAACTTGGAAGGTGGGATTTAATTTTGAAAAGGAGTCCAGGGTGCCAGACTCCTGTTTGACATCCAGCATAACGGCGCAGCAGTACTTCTTCTTTTCGAAGGCCTCAAGTATGCTCTCAACAAACCGGTGGCATTGCTCAGGTGTTCCATGGAAGCGTCTGAAGCCGAACTGTTGATCAGGGATCAGTCCGGCCTCGTCCAGTACTGACAGTACTCTACGCAAAAATACTCTTTCAAGATTAGGAGCAACATTTTCAGTGATGTTGCATCGATACGGTCAGGACCCGGTGACTTGTCATTTTTTACGGAGGCGATCTCCTGCGCAATCTCCTCTGGTTCGACGGGCTGTATTGGCGGGCCAGGAGCACTTGGGCTGTCTATGAACCTTATGGTTGCAGCTCTCTCTTCGCCAGTGCATCTGTCGAACGGTGAGAATGCACTATGTAGATGATCAGCAAAGGCTTCTGCTCTTTCGACCTCAGTCCGACACCAGGAACCGTCCACTTTTCGCACGGGTGATATCTTCTTCGCAGGTCTTTTTATGTGCCTCGTGACATTCCACAGATTGTGTTGCGGATCTCCAGGTTCCAGCTCCATAATGAATCTATGAAACGAGTCCTGCCGTAGGATGGATAGCTTGTCCTTCAAATCCTTGGTGGCACGATTAAGTGCTGTCTTGTCCCTGGGGTTGCGCGAGGAAAACCAGACTCTTCTGAGGCGCCTTTTTTCGGCCACGAGGGCCGCGATTTCAGGAGATCACAAGTGCACGTCTCTTTCAGGTGTTCTCAGGGTAGTCGAAGGAGGTGGATTCGCAAACTCAGCAGCATTGTGCATCTATTTGGTTAGTTTTTCTATGGCCGCATCTATGTTGCTTGGTGTGGAAAGAGGGGGATCTGGGTACAGGGAGGAAAGCATCCAGAACGTAAACAATGCTCAGCATGAGCCTTTTAGGGTTTTGTGTTCTGACTACAACGACCTACAAGCGATATTCTTTTACTTCACTCTGCACTTCCATTTCTATCAAATCCTCAATTCTCACCTAACTTTCAGAGCAACAAACGCACTCCACTTCTTCCTCGTAATCTTTTCTATACTTTATTCTCTTGGATCTATACCCGCGATCCGAGCCGTACGATTAACAGCAGTGTCCTTCGGTCGGTTAGGCGGGAGGTGGGCTGTACGTTACGCAGTGGGAGCCGCGCGAAAAAAAATAGGAAATGTAATAATAATAGGAAATGTAATAGGATGTAAAACCTTTGTCCTTTAGACCTTTATCAAAAGATAGAGCCGCTGTGTATAATCCATAATCGAAAAATCGAGACAGATTTTAGTTTGCCAGAAGTAAAAACTGGGAATGATACTTCTCTAAGGGGAAATTATGCGATGCAATTAAAAAAGGATGAAAAGTACTTACTTTTTTAGATATTGGAGACATTATTTTTATTCATATATAAAATAACTTAATATGACTAAGTGTTCTAATAGTTTATGTTTATTGCCATTGGTATTTCTCTACCATTTTTAAAAACGAGACTATCATCTAAAAATAAGTACTGGCCATAATTCAGGCCGCCTTATCAATCGGCTATCTTTGTCATGGACAAAAGTTGGCAAAAATTTTTACAATCAGCCGATTTTACATTCAAGATTATCGCTTCATTTTAGGCCTGATAAGGGTTTAAAGTTTTGGTATAAAAGGGCCGGGCGAGTTGGAAAAACCAAGTCAATTGAAGACTCAATCAAGATGAAACTGTTTGTATTCCTGGCCTTGGCCGTGGTAGCAGCTTCGGCTCTGCCCGCCCCCGCTTCCCCTTCCACCGAGGAAAAGCTGACCCCGGTGCCCATTAAGGACATCCAGGGTCGCATCACCAACGGCTACCCCGCATACGAGGGCAAGGTACCCTACATCGTCGGCCTGAGCTTCAGCGGCAACGGAGGAGGCTGGTGGTGCGGAGGCTCGATCATCGGCAACAACTGGGTCCTGACCGCTGCCCACTGCACCAACAACGCCAACGGTGTGACCATCAACTACGGCGCCAGCATCCGCAACCAGCCCCAGTACACCCACTGGGTTGGCAGTGGCGACATCGTCCAGCACCACCACTACAACAGCGGCAACCTCCACAACGACATCTCCCTGATCCGCACTCCTCATGTCGATTTCTGGCATTTGGTCAACAAGGTTGAGCTGCCCAGCTTCAACGACCGCTACAACAGCTACGCCGGCTCCTGGGCTGTGGCCTCCGGATGGGGCGGCACCTACGACGGCAGCCCCCTGCCCGACTGGCTCCAGAGCGTTGACGTCCAGATCATCTCCCAGGACGAGTGCAGCCGCACCTGGTCTCTCCACGACAACATGATCTGCATCAACACCTCCGGCGGCAAGTCCACCTGCGGAGGCGACTCCGGCGGCCCCCTGGTCACACACGACGGTAACCGTCTTGTGGGCGTCACCTCTTTCGGCTCCGGAGCCGGCTGCATGGCCGGACACCCCGCTGTCTTCAGCCGTGTCACTGGCTACTTGGACTGGATCCGCGACAACACCGGAATTTCTTACTAAGCATTTTTACTTTTCCCATATTTTTGAATGGGTTTTTTTAATAAAGAATATATTTTAGTTGCATAAATAATAATATTTTTGTTGCTGTGTCTTTAAATTATGCAAGGCAATTAAAAAAGGATGACAAGTAAAAACTTGTAAAAGGAAGCTTATTGTAAAAGATATACATACATATGTACAATATTATTCGCGGGGACATAAAAAGTTCCAATTCGATCGTTATACCAGCCCTAGGAAGTGCAAAGACTGCCATATTCATAATTCTTAGCAAAAATATAGCATGGACATGCAGGAAATCGGCTTGAAAAGTTCTCATCCCTGTATCAAAAGCAAATTTAGGGGGTTTTCAAAAAGATATGAGCACGGCCCTTATGCTTCATGGGATTCTGCAAAAATTGTGGCGAACGGCCCATAAACAAGCAAATTTTAAGATTACATAAAATACTTTTGTTATTTTCTTATATATGGGTGTATATTGTTAAGAAATTAATTTTATTGATCATTGTAATTAATATTCACAATTCAATGGGATAACTTACAAAATATTGGTACATTTTCAGAAATTAGGTATGTCACGACAAGAAAATCAATTTTGGAATTTAAAAAAAGGACACTCTTCTAAATATTGCATGTTAAATGTCCTACTTCTGCACATTTTTAAATAAAATTGTTTGGGATATTATTTATACGTAATAAAAAAAATTGGACTGAAGTTTGGAGCTGAAGTTTATATAATTTTGTGATTGAATGTCGGGTTCTATTGGTTAGAGATATATCATATTAACAGTATATATCGGATGGCAGATGGCAGCCCATTTTTAGAACTTTATAATCAGACCAGTCCAATACAGAGTCCTAAGCTTCAAACCTAAAAAATATTAAAGTTGTGGAATTTCCGATCGTTTAATTATATCTCATCTTTTTATTATATACGTCCGATCCATATTCCTAGATGTGATCAGATCCTCAAAAAAAAAATATTAAACTAAAATTTCAACTTTCTATTTGCATAAACATGGAAGTTATTGCTTTTACTATCATGCAGTTATTCAATCAGACGGAGATGCTTATTTCGTCGCAGAAGATGATCCTGATCAAGAATAAATATGTATTTAATAGGGTCCTAGGGTTTGAAAGGGAGGACATCTTTTTCACTGCGTTCCACAATTGTGACCATTATAATTATAATACCCTCTGCAATGGTTCTTCTTTCAAACTTTTCGGCTCCGATCAACTAAACTAAAGGACTATGTTCTAAGTATAGGTCCTTCATAATTTTGGACTGTGTTGGTAATACATTTGCTACTATTTTTAAAACATGTTTGTTTAAGAGTACAAAAAGTGATATATCACTTGGCCAAGATAGGGAAATAAGTTTTATTATATAGTATATTTTATTAGTATATATTGCGTTTTGCTTAGAATGATAGAGCTTTTTTAATATTCCCTGTCCCTTCCTTGGTCAGAGCCATATTTTTGTCCGCTTTATCAATCGGCTAAACATGTCATCGCGAAAATATTTACAATCAGCCGATTTTACATTCAAGAATATCGCTTCTTGGTCGACCTGATAAGAGCTGAAACTTTGGTATAAAAAGGGACCGACGCTTTGGAAAACCCAATTCAGTTGTAAGACTCAATCGAGATGAAACTGTTCGTATTCCTGGCCTTGGCCGTGGTTGCAGCTTCGGCTGTGCCCGCCCCCGCTTCTCCTTCCACCGAGGGAAAGCTCACCCCGGTGACCCTTAAGGACATCCAGGGTCGCATCACCAACGGCTACCCCGCCTACGAGGGCAAGGTGCCCTACATCGTCGGCCTGACCTTCAGCGGAAACGGCAACTGGTGGTGCGGAGGCTCGATCATCGGCAACACCTGGGTTCTAACTGCTGCTCACTGCACCAACAGCGCCAACGGTGTGACCATCAACTACGGCGCCACCGTCCGCAACCAGCCCCAGTACACCCACTGGGTTGGCAGTGGCGACATCATCCAGCACCACCACTACAACAGCGGCAACCTCCACAACGACATCTCCCTGATCCGCACTCCTCATGTCGACTTCTGGCATTTGGTCAACAAGGTGGAGCTGCCCAGCTTCAACGACCGCTACAACGGCTACGCCGGCTCCTGGGCTGTGGCTTCCGGATGGGGCGGCACCTACGACGGCAGCCCTCTGCCCGACTGGCTCCAAGCCGTTGACGTCCAGATCATCTCCCAGGACGAGTGCAGCCGCTCTTGGTCTCTCCACGACAACATGATCTGCATCAACACCTCCGGCGGCAAGTCCATCTGCCAAGGCGACTCCGGTGGCCCTCTGGTCACACACGACGGCAACCGCCTCGTGGGCGTCAGCTCCTTCGTCTCTGGAGCCGGCTGCATGGCCGGACACCCCGCTGTCTTCACCCGTGTCACTGGCTACCTGGACTGGATCCGCGACAACACCGGAATTTCCTACTAAGATTTTTTTTGTCCCTATTTTTATGGGATTTTTTTTAAATAAAGAATATTTTTCAATAGCATAAAATATCTGTGTTCTGGTAACTAACAAATGGGTATAATGAATTGAAATTTTTGAAGTTTTTTATCAAAATATTTCTTATTTCTTTATATTCTCATTTTTTAAATTGACTTTTGAATTCCATTTAATATACGAATTTTTGTTATATTTTTAATGATTTTAAACAAAGGTATGCCTTTTGTTAGCCAATAGGTGGAACAACCAAATTTTTGTGGTGCAAAATCATTTTTAAATCAGATTAAATTATTCTACTATCATTTAAATTAGAAGAATGAATGAATCTAAAATAATCACCCAAAAATTCACTCCAAATACAAATATTTTGTTCAATCCATCCGAATACTTTATCTTAAGAATGTACTAAGAGGTATAATTTAATTACTTTAATAAATAGAATACTTATCAATGCATGGCAAATAGAGAAGTGTCATGACCATAAAAATTCAAGAAATAATAATGGGTATCTTATCAAATAAGGTCGTAATCAAATACCGAATAATTTATATATTCAACATATCTTACAAGTGGAGCCATAAATCTAAGACAATCTCTTAAGATAAGCAGTAAATCAGAGTTCAAAGTATAGTAAAGATTGTGGTTCTAATTCATTGATAGTCTTTTCATTCATTAGATTCTTGGAAAGTTCTGTACTTGAGGTACGCCTTATCATTTTCATATTTTGTCTGAGTAAGGACCATAAATTTTAATAAATAATGTTTTACACAATTTATGGAAAGGTGTGCAAACCAAATTCTGATTTACACTCCATGTGTCACTTTATAAAATCATCTACCAAATGCATGTTTTCCCGTAAAATGTGTTCCCGTTCCCGCCAAATGCAATATTGTTGCCGTTTTTCGCCAGGACCTTCCGCCCACCCACTTCCAACCAAATCGAATTTCCCGCAGGCGCCACAAAGTAAGCAACCCGATGCGGCAGATGCAACGCTGAACAGTAAGCCGATTTGTATCCACTCACCCATGCAAACACACAGATACTCACCCACACAGTGGCACTGCTGTACATCCCAGTATCGGTTGACGGCGATGCAGCTGGAGCTTCTCTTACCGCACTTGATGGATGATGGATGAGCCCTCCGGCTGATGAATTGCCACCCACTAATCGAACCTCGCAGCCGGATCAGTGGTTGTCTCTTTGATTTCAAAATATCAATAATCCTGTACAGGTCTTTAAAATAGTTAAATAATTTTAAGTTTTTTAAAATAAACCAAAACTCTGCTTTAGTTGAGTTTCTCGACTATTTGATACCCGGTACTCTTCTTTGAAAAAAAATGGATTTCTTGAGACTACCAACCTCTAGAAATGTATTCGCAATAACCGGGTAAAAAATATAAAATAACAATGTAAAGTCCCATATTGTGCTTTCAATTTCAAATTTATTTCAATTCATTTTTTTCTACTATTTAAACTAAGAAAATATACAAAAGTAGATAGTTCTCGTAAGAGTCTAAGTTACAACTAAGTAGAACAAGTAAGTAGAAAAGTAGAGTCGCGGCCGCCTCCAGGCTGGATGCTGTATTTACAATAGGAATTCGATGGCGATGGCCAGGCGATGGATGAGATTCCGCAGGATACGCAGGATTCGTTGCAATTCACTAACTAGACTCTGGATTAGATGGCAAAGTCGCCGTGATCCTCCTCCATGGAGCAGGGCCTGCGGAACTCCTGACCCCGTTCGTGGATCCACTTGTTTGACACTGATGGAAAATGGAAAACAATTAAAAATGTTAACAGTTCAGTTTTAAAATTGTTTTCGTGCAGGACGTACCCCATTTAGTGCCCGTCAGGACGGGACAGGCAGCATGACGAGTCCTCATATCGCCCTCACCATCCCGATGGAGGTTCATCCAGAAGGCCGCCGTGCCCTTCTTGGGGAATAGGGCGGTGTGCAGGGAAGTAAAGACGGTGGCACCTCCCTGTTCCACGTCACTCATCTGAAAAGATGACAAAAAAATAAGCGGGATGGTGAGAAAATCATAAAATATGTATAAAATGCTCTACTCAGTCTTAAGCTCTTGCTTAGTCTTATTTAAAATTTCATTTTAATGGTCATACTTTAATGGTCACATTTCGAAAATGTGAGACACAAACATCATATTCCTGTTTATTCCATCACAAAAATTCAAGGATTTTAAAGCTCTATTTGAACAAATGCATCAAAAGAGCAAAAAAATGTTTATTCAGATGCTGGTATCTGAGCATGTTTTTTCCGCTTTTATGCTTTTCCTTTGAAATTGCTTTTAAATTCGTTCAATTCAATGGATAAGCATGTGTTTTTAAAAAAGTTGGAGATGAGGTAGAGACCTCTTTAAATATTCGCAGAGTTTAGAAATTACGAAGAGTTTTAATTAAACTTACATAGAACAAAACCGTGGCAATGCGGTTTCCGAGATTCAAACCCTCGAAGGCGCGTTTCTCCTCTTTCTAAAAAGGATTAATGGAAAACAAATATATTAAGCAAAATAAATATATTTTATTATTAATACATACCCTGGCAAAATCAAAGTGAGGTTCGTAATGACCACCGATTCCATAGTTGACCACCTGGAGCTCCTCGGCGGAGCGCATGTCCAGGCCCGTCATATCTGCCGTACGCTGCACAACCGTTCCAATCACATGGTCCTCCTCTGTTTTCAACCAAGCGGACTTGCTAATCCGGTAGTTGGCCGTCTCCAGGGCGCCCGTTACGGAGTTTTGTACGGTTGCCCGCCGGAACCGAGGACGTGCCATCCGTTTAATCAATTCAATTTCGCTGTCGTACATGGCATCGTGATAGATCACAATGTACGGCTCCTGGTGGGCTTCCTCCAGCTTCAGGGGGCCCAGGCGCAGGAAGGGTATATTGTTGGTTACATAACGACATCGTAGAGGTCTCAGGTCCGTCGGCGAGGGTTTCAGCTCGCCTCGGCATAGCATTTCGTAGGCCTTCCGCTCCGTCATATCGTAAACACTTGGATCACTCTTGGCCACGGGCTGGAAACGGATTTCTAGCTGTGAGAAAGCTTACCTTAATTTTTTGGGCCATATATCTTACCAAGTCGGACTTTGGCATCTCGTCACTGCCGTCGTCTCCCTTCATTTTTTTCAGTTGCAGCTGGTTGGCTATTTCCTTCTCGTAGAACCGCTTGTTGCCATTAGCCCTCTCGTGCTGTGGCAATAATTGAAGCAATTCGTTGGTCATGGTCAATGCCACCTCAATGTTACCTACGAAGGTGCGGTTAAGTAACAGATTAAACTATTGAACTTTTTTATTTATTATTATTGTATTATATATTCTTAAAAGCGTTGAAATCTCCTTGTCGATTACAAATAAAACTTTTAAAGTTCACTTCTTTAAGCAAGTTATGCTCTAAATTCAACAACTTATTTTATGATGAAAACATTCCAAGCCCGTCGAGATCCTTGAATCATTTTTAATACGTTTTAATACATGAATTTCATGAAAGACATGCAAACGTAAAAGGCGACTCCTCTCATTATTTATATTTAATATACATAAATATAGTTATTTAATATAAGTTTATAAAATTGGCTTTTGCTGAACATCCAGCCTCTTTCTATCCATAACGACAGACAATATTGTTGATTACATGTTTGATGTTTTCATTAGCTTTTCTAATTTATATTTTGAATAGTTAAATTTTAAATTACCTGTCTTTTATATTCACTTTCTAAAACTGTTTCCTCTTAATCTACCGTCACTAGTTTTCAATAACATTTATTCTCCCTTCTAAAATAAATCAATATTTTATAATAAATCAGGCTGTCGAAGCAAATCGTGAAAGCGCAAAAAAACTATAAAAAGGTGTGTTTTTTTTTGGAAATACTTAAAAATGGCATAATATAATTGCAATATTATTCAAAAAAATTAATTTTTTTTTGTTAAGGTTAGACAGACGGGCGATGGAGGCGGGGACCTCAAATTCGCGGGGCCACTCTTGATTCCTGACTAATCCGTCACTGTGTAGCTGTTAACGTTACAATACAAAGACCATAAAAACCCTTCTAAAAAGAGTTAAAAAACAGCTTTGGAATTTCGGAATTTAAAGCACTCAAAGCAATTAATATTAAATGTATTACGCCCTTAAAAAACTTAAATCCCTCATAGAATATTAATTTTTTATACACAATGAATTGCTCTTCGAAACCATAAACTGCCAAGTTACTTAGTAAGGGTCAAATTTTGTGAATAAATAATAAGCATATAAGGAAAATACGTTTTAAGAGTCACTTAAGCCCAGTCGCACAATTAATTCCTCAGGATCAGAAGAGGGAGGCTTGAAGTTTTGATACGAAATTAAAGTGCCAGCCCCAGAAGTATGCCACAGTTTCTTGCCTTTCGTGGTGGATTCGCAACTTTGAAAGTTGGCCGGCACTGACCTCGAACTTCTTCTTTGCGAGAGCCATCAAGTCGATGGGATTGTTGCCAAACTTGGCAAGTTGTGCAGTTATTTATTCATTTGCGTCCAGAAATTTATTCCTGGCCACCCACTAACAAGTTTGCCTCGGTCGGGACTCCCCGATATAGCTTTAACCTCCACCACGACCTTAACTTTTGAGACCCTGTCACCGACAGGATTTTAAATTTGCATCTCCCGACACATGTGTACCACCCAGGAAAAGGAAAGGCGGAACATGCAGGACGAAGGATGGTTGTCGGGTGACAGAAAGCCTGTCACTTGCCTCGAGGGCGGACCCATTTGTGTTGTTTTGTGTGTCGTTTCTCAACACAATATGGTGGCACTTATGCACCGCCCCCGGCACGCCCATAAATCCACACTCTCCAGCTAAAGTGGGCGGTGGCTTTTCGGAGGACACCCACTAAAGATACAGATACGTGTGCTTGCCAACTCTTTGATGAGGAGATAAGGATGGTCTACGGGCGTAATAAGACGTTAATAAACCACACGGGTCCTGGGCCAGGAACGTGCCGGGACTAGAGTCCGCTCTGCCGCTCTGCCCTCTACGTGATTGCTCCTGGCCACTGCGGCAACATTGTCGCACTGGCTGCAGATGGCCAACACTTTTTCGCACTTAATGGCAGGCTCTCAGGGCAGGTGGCTACCCGGGTGCCCAGCTACCTGGCCAAGGCAGGTGGCAGTACGTGGCAGGACGGGGGATGGTTCTAAAATAGAAAGTGGCTGGGGACAGAGTGCAATTTCCTGCAACCAAATGGACCCTGAAAGTGCCATGCAAACGAGCAAGGACAGCTGGGAGGACGAGCCCCAAGCACACTCTAAGAATTTAATTACTCGAATTTAAGTAACAGGTTAAGTTTTAGGGGAATTTCTTTACGAACTAATTAAAGATGGAAATCGCTTGGAAGGTTTCACTACCGCATATAAATTTTCATGGAAACTCTTTTTAAAATTTAATAGAAGCAAAGGTTATCTTCCTTGGTAACTTTCTATAAATTCTTTAGAGGCAACCTTTTATATAAAAACAATTATTTTTAATCCATTTTTTAACACATTTCAGACACATTTTTTCCAAGTGATGTTAAGCACTTTGGTCAGAAGTAACCCCGAATATTGGTCACTTACCCTCCTTGTAGGTGGAGAACGCCAGGTACTCAAGGATATCGGCTTTGGTGAAGCTCTTGGTTTGGTTCGAGGGCTCCTCGAGCATCCGGGCCATCGCCTCGTTCATCCAGAGGACGGTGTGGTGGTAGTCGTGGTTCACATAGGATTGCCTGCCCAGCTCGAAACAATCGTCCGAGGACATCTCCGTGCTGGAAGGCAATAAAGTAAGTGGAAATCCCTGGGATTCTGGGACTTTCCCCACTCACCTGTACTGGATGCCATTGAGCCTGCCGCGGGCCACACTCGAGGTGTCCAGTTGGTAAGTGTCCTGAAGGCGGAGCAAGGCCACTGCCGCTCCATTCAGGTCCTCGTCGGAGGGGAACTTCAGGATGTTCCGATACTGGGTGATGTTCTGCACGAACTCGGTGCCCACGTCGTACTCCATGAGGTTCTCCACCTGGCGCCAGTCGGTGGTGAGTCGTTTGGTCAGCAAGTAGGCATTGATGGGATTGGAGACGTAGGCGGTGATGTCGCTGGAGGCGTCGGCATGTTCCCTTTGGTAGTCGTCCATTTTGCTGGAAAGGCAAAAAAAGGAGCCAAGTTACCAGACAGGTCACTAAGTGCTTTTCGCTTTTTGATTTCGCGAAAGCAAATTACATTTGAGCTGATGGGAAAATAGTCGAAGTTTAAACTTTTTCACCAAGAAATTAAAGTCCTGATAAAGTCTTGATGGTGGTATTTCAATATCCATCAATAAGTAAGAAGTTGAAGTAACTTAATAAGGGAGGATAATATTTTATAAACTCTCTGTCAAAGGTTTCTGAAGGAAGGCTATTAGTAACCCTAAGAAAATTTTCCCTGGTTTTTGAAAGGAAATACGTTTATTGGTCTTCCAAATATTTATTGTTAACTCTCTTAAACTAATACATTTAATAATTTAATAATGAATAACCGTTTAAGCATACAATTAAATATTATAGTCTAAGTACAACCCACTCGTTATTTACAGTCGTTTAGGGGATGATGAACTTCCTCTTTTGAAAAGTCGAATACTTCTTTTTGGTCTTTTAGCCGTTCGGTGTGCCAAGTTTTTGTGTTGCTGATGGATCTGGTGTACAACTAATTTAATGCTAAGCTAATTTTTGGGTGGATTTAAACAACATTGACGCGGTTATCCGGGGGAGGGCGGTTGCACCAGAGACTTCCAAGCACGCCCAAGCCAATGAACAAAATGGTGAAAGTTGAGAGTCCCAGGATGACTCCGGAGGTTATGTCGTGGATGGGCAGGCCTGGGAAGGGATCCCAAACCAGGATCACCAGCAGGCCGCAGCACTTGAAGAGGCAGAACACAGTGACCAGGATATAGCCAGAGATGTAGCTCCTGTTGGGCAACCATTCGCAGTGTCGGGATCTGAACCCCAGGAATCCTAGGCCTACGGCGCAAAAGGAGGAGGCCAGGCTGAATTGCAGAAAAAAGGACTTGCCAAACTGTTGGGAAACAAATTAGTTTAAAACAAAATAACGTTAATAAATAGATAAATATTAACTTACATGGGCAATCATGTAGATGGCCAAGCCAGCATTCATGGTGCTGCCCAGAACCATCATCAGGGAAACCACAGCCAAGGTTATCGTGGCGTTGGCTAACTTCTGAGGATAGGAGTTGTTGTTCTGGGGCTTTCCCTGGATGCTACTCATGTCCTGCTCCCGTTCCTGCTGCTCCTGAACCCTGGGACTTATGACGGCCATGGAGCGATCTGCTAACTGCAACGGAGCCGGCTTCACCGTCTCGTAATGGAGCCTTTGGGGCGAGAGTCTGTTGGGCCTAAGTGGCAGGGTGGGTGGCCCCGATCCCAGCTGGCTGAGCACCTGCTGGCTCTGGTAGATCTGCAGTCTACGCTCCAGCTGCAGCTGCTCCAGGTGAGCGGCGTTCCGGGGCGTCGAATGGGCCAGCCTAGGAGGAGGTTGCATCTTTCTGGGCGTGACCAGAAGTTCGTGCAATGCTCTGGTGGCCGCTGCCACATTTCTCTGCTGCGGCGTGGAGGTCCTGGCTGCAAACTGCTGGGATATCTCCGTGGTGCTGAGGCAAGTCTCCTGCTGCTCGTCCTGGTCCTGCTCCGGCAAGTCATCATCGTCCGTTTCCGTTGGTATCATCGCGTACCGGTGGGCTCGTCCGTTGTGCATTTGGATGATCTCCTGGTTCTCGTCCACCAGCTCCTCGTCTTCGGCAGTGGGCACCATCTGGTACCTCTGGTTGCTATTCTTGTCTACGATCAGGAATGTCTTGCTGCCGAAGTCGCTGCTAAAAGCGTGCTTGATGGATTGGTTGTGGGTCTGCGAGGTGTTGTTGTTCCGGGTAGGGGGTTTCGGGGGCAGATTCATCATGGGCGGCAGGCTGGCGAACTGGGTCTCCTGGTGGGGCTCCTCGTGGAAGGAGTGCGGCTCCTCGTCCTCGTGAACGCCGTACCGGGAGCCACAGCGATCCAGGTTGTCCTGCGATCTGGCCAGTCTCTGAGCCGCCTGGCCGGGAACGATGGCGTATCTCCCGGCTCTGCTGGTGTTGAGCTCCTCCAAGGGAACCAGGGCATATCGGCCACTGGAGGATTGCTGCTGGCTGGTCTGCTGCGGCTGCTGGGGTTTAATCTGTTGTTGCTGCTGATGGTGATGGTGCTGCTGCTGCTGGTACTGCTTCCGAGTCACCGATCGCGTGGACATGCTACGTTGCATTTGGGGCTTCCTGGTCGGAGTGGCGTGTGCCGATCGCGGCGGAGCTGCTCCGAAATTCATTTGCAAGCTCCTGTTGTAGATGGACTCCACACAGGCGGACTTGTTACTCGAAACAGGATAAAACTCACTGTTTTGGCAAAAGGCCGGATTGGTATAGTTGTGCTGCGACATGATCGCACTGTACCGGGTTCTGTCTTTGGATTCGAGGGTAAGTTTTCACTTCCAAGCACTTTTCACTCTCAAGATCGATCCGCTCGGTTCGGTAACTGCGACTCAACTGAACTGACGGTTCGTTCCAGGCCGCAGCTCCTCAACTTCCAGACTTCCTCCACTTCCTGCGCCGGCGCGCAGTCGAGTGGATCGTGCCCCGCCCCGGTCCTCCCCGGTCCGCCCTCTCCTCATCTCCCTCATCCCTCTGGTACATAAGACACCCGTAGAAGGTAGACCGAACCGCACAATGCCCCGGCTCTGTGTTTGGCGCGTTCCATTAAGCCAGAAACATCTGCTCCTGCCCAGAAACCGAACGAGAGAAACGAGGGTTGAAAACCCAATTCCGAAGACCATGACAGAAAATAAGCAGGAGCAGCCGGCCTTCATTCGGCTCGGTTTATCAGCGTTTTTAATTCTTATTTACCAACTCATAACTATGGTACAGAGCGCTCCCTCCTGGCTTTTAAATGCTATTTGGATACCCCTTGTTTAGGGATAAGTTTAAGGGTATTTCGGTTGAAACATTAACATGCATTTCAAGTTTTTATTTTAAAAGCCATCATCGTCAAACTTCTGAATTATAAATTTTAATTCAAATTAATATTTAATATGCGCATATTTATGTTACCAAAATGTCATCTAAAAACTAGATTGGTCAAATATTCTCATTAATTCAAACTAAACACTCTGACTATTATATTTATGAAAGTGGAAACGTGTTAAAAATGTGTCACTTCAATGAAAGCACTAGCTATAAATATAGATCTAGTTTAGTTACTATTCTATCATAATAATATTCCTATGTCCTAGGGTATTCTAAGGTCGATCACAGTCTCGACTTTGGCTAGAATGTTTATTCAAACGAAAACCTTCCCCAAAAGGCAACCCCTCCCCTGCATTTTTGGTGCCTCAAACGGCCGTTACATTTCGCTACCTCAGGAGAATATTCCAAAAACTTGTCCTGCTATTTCGATCGTGTTTTTCATTTTAATTTTCCGCCATCGAACGCATATATGCAGATTGACGCATCGCATCCTTTTTGTCCAGAGTCCCGAGGCCGAAGTCGGGAGTCCGGCCACATTGGAAGCGCCAGTGGGCCTTTGAGCCATGTCGTGTGCGCCTTTTGGCCGGACAGGAGGCCGCAAAACCAAATCAGTTTGCGAAGCCAACTGTCAAGCGGATTAGCCAGAAATTGCAGCCACTGGCAGCTGGCCAGTTGGAAAATTGAGCGGCATTAAAAACTAAAACTCGCAACTCAAGCAGACGGCACGCGACACAAGCAGATGACTAGAAACTGCATCCAGAAGATACTTAGAGAGAGAGACAGGGAGAATGAGAATGAGATACAGATATACGGCAGGGCAATGACAGCTCACAAGGATAACGCTGGCAGACAGGAGACCGAAACTGAGAGGACGAGGCAGCAGGCTCACAGCTGTCAGCTGTTTGTGAGGATCCTGTCTCGTCCTTTGTTGTGACAAAGCCAGGGGACAGCAACAGGAACTCGGATACATATACAGACACAGATAGAGATAGAGATACAAACAAGGTTTGAGATACAAATGTGGTAGATACAAATACAGGAACTACCGCAGTGCTGCCACATAGATCCTGAGTGCGCTTGGCATTCTGGTATTATTTGATTAGGGGAGTTGCCTCACCACATCCTGCACCTCTCCACGCTCCCTATCAGCTCCCCCATTTCCGCCGTCGGTTGTACATAAGCGAAAGATATGTATCTTGCAGATACAGATGCATATGTAACTAGGTGCCACATACTGGTATTGTACAATGTACCAGTGTATGGTACATGCAACAGCTGCCCCTCGCACGTGGCAAAAGTAATTACCTCACAGCCAGGCAGCTACCTGAACGTCTTTTGTATTAACAAAGCTAGATCTTGGAATTTGCACAAGAATAGCTTTTCCTTCTTGCCGCATATAGGATTTCCAGTGCCTCATTAACTAACATAAATTATCAAGTAATTATGCATGCTTTAATGTATTAAATTACAATATCTAGAGGTTGGTGCTTTTACATTTTACGCTTTAAAATTTAAGTTTAAAAGCGAAAGGTCAAACTCATTGACGATAATTAAAATGGAAAGGCCTGGTTTCGTGGCATATTGGTAAATAATCCAATTAGATTTTGACTGCGTTAATATACTTATTTGGAAATAAACTTTAACGTCGTAAACACGTTATTAAATGCAATTATGAAATGGTTTAAATATACAAAAAAATAAACTTAAAAGGTACTCACTTTTTGAGAAAGTTCAGCTTGTTCTCCTGCTCTCGAATATAACCCTCCAGGTTGGTTATCAGCACGGATTCAGTCTCTAGGAGTTCCTCCATCTCCGCCAGGGCGGTATACACCTCTGCGCCCACAGGCACGCCCACTGCAAGGACCAGAAGGACGAGCAGGCCCATCAATCGCCAGCCCGCTGCCATTTTAAAGCCTGTCGAAGAAAAACAAATAGAATACCGGGTGAGCCATTTTCCGATAGCCTCCAATTTGTAACGAAAATATGTATGCAGAGTCCGCTGGTGGGGTTCAGGGAAAGGGTCCAGGGCCATCGAGTTTGTCCTTAAATCTCCGGCCATGTGGAAAGGAAAACCCAGAGGAGAAGGAGCTCTAAGCTCACTGAACCCGAAATCGACTTTCATATTGATTTATATCACA
Source organism: Drosophila merina (assembly GCA_035047645.1). Lineage (NCBI taxonomy): Eukaryota > Metazoa > Arthropoda > Insecta > Diptera > Drosophilidae > Drosophila > Drosophila merina. The sequence goes on from JAWNPH010000002.1 coordinate 28,330,771, forward strand.
TCCCGACCTAGCCACGAAGCATCAAAACAAAATATTGTTTTTCGAAAACCAGCTGTTGCTTGAATTCGGGCACTTGGCCATTTGTTTTAATGAGCGTTTTTTAATTTGACCCGCCAGCCAGTGGATTGTTTTATGGCGGTTGCTTTACTGCGTTCCCAACACGCTGACGACAAAAAAAAACTGGTCCCAAATATATGGGAATTTAAATGCATTCTGTGGCAGTCCTCCTCCCAGAGAGATGCTCTGAAAAGGCATAGTTTCCTTTATTTTGAAAGAGCAAAAGTAGAACAAGAATATTAAACTTCAAAGATACAAATGGTAATTGAATACGTAAGAGTATATATTTATTGATTTGAATATTTTTTATTCGCCAGGCTAACTGCTTTGTAGCATCCTCGGGTTTCGGATGAAGTATCTACCTCGTTATTGACCCATGTTTATTTTGGGCGAAGGTACCTCAATCACTCTCTCACCTGACAGGAAACGAGTTTGTTTCCAGTTCCGTTTTTGAGGCGGGGACTCATAGACAGCGGCTTAGTTAACGTGCCAATAAATTTTAATTGATATTAATTAGCTGCGCGCTGTTAATTCGCATCTTTAAGATAAATGCAGCCGACGATGTTTTGCGGCGCCGAATTTGCATATTGAAGTGCGTCGTGGGTGGCTGTGAAAGGATCCGCAGACCGCAGGGATTATGGGAGTTTGGCAGGCATCCCGAGTTGAAGGGCATTGAATAATTAATCAGCTCTAATTAATTTTCCAGAGTCAAGCGAGACTGGCACTGAGACGGTAATTGCTCACATTAATCAGCGACTCGTTGAGGAGATGAGATCTGATATTAATATGCGGCAACGGCAATTTTGGCCAACAGTCACATCACTTTTGGCCAGAATTATGGATGCTCTTAGCTTATGTCAGCTAACATGTGTTAAGCGGACTTGGCTGTCAGCAAATATTAAATAATCCCGCCCAGTTTAATGGCCCAACCGGTTGATGCCCCCCTTCCTGTCTATCTATCTATTTTAATTTCCATTTCTAGTTGGAGCCTCGGTTACTCTGATCAGAACGAGGGCAACTTTGTGCTCGGACAGCCATTAAATTTAACGATTCGGACTCCGACGTTTAACTTTCCAGTTTTTATGTATTCTTTTCGGACTATTCGAGTCTTGTTTTAGATGTAGATAGAATATTTCTGACTAATTTGGCCCTGCATCTCTTGTAGAACGATTAATTGGGGTTCAAAGAACTCCGTTAGATATGCAAATGTATCTCACAGATACGCGCCGCTGCAGCAGCGAACCAAACAGAACACTTCATTGTGAGTGATGACCAAACCTTTAACGGTGCTTTCGGAGCTCATCCCTCTCATCATTACACAATCAAACTTATTGAAATGCAAATATTATTTCATCCAGATGAATGGGACAGATTCCGGCGTTCCTCCTGCATTCCGTGACCACTGGAAGCCGAGTTCAGCGAACTCTCTGGGGCTCATAAAGTGTGGGCCAAATACTTTTGTTTTAATTTGCGAGAACTTCAGTGCAACATACGGAATGAGTTGCACAGTTGGACCCGAAGAATTTAAAGCAGCTGGAGGAAGCTGCCACCCATTGGCGAATTGCTAAAATAAGGTGTGTTTTATGGCGCTGTGTGGGGCTATTAAAAGCATGTGTAGGTATGCAAATAAAAATGTTTATTTTTACAGAGATATAAAAAATATATAGTTAAGTGTGACTTATTAAGATATTGCAATAGCTGCAGGTGGAAACTTGGAAGTAATGATGTTTTGTGCAGTAGGAATCATCAACAATTTAAAGTCTAACGAAGAAAAATCTTATATTTTAACGATAACTTTTAATGTCATCTCCAAACACCTAAAAACTCAAGTAAAGCCATCAAAATAATCTCAACTAAAACTGTCAGTTTATTTGCTTTCATTTAAATTTAAATTTATCCCCTCTTATTAAGATATGCTGTTTAATGAACGAGATTAGATACAATTTAATTCAATAAATCCGAAATTTTACGAGTTCCTCCCAAACTGGTGTAGTTAGCACAGTACCCCTGTTGTCGAGTCGAATATAATAAAAATATAATAAAATAAAACTACCTACAGGTATATTTGGGTGACTTTTAATGCAGAAGCACCTGCCAAGTTGTCTGGACTCACAATGCCACTCGACACTGGATTACTCACTTTTCTGGTCGATCAAATTGATGGCCCCCATAAAGTCGAAATGTCGTTTTTGTCAGTGAGGGGAATACACAAGATACTCGAGAATATATGCAAAATTATCAATATTTGAAACACAAAGAGTGTGCCACCACAACACAAAATATTTTAGGTGGTTTGGGAGAAATGTCAGAAAGCTTTAATTACCATAGACAAGGGAGTTGTCGAATGCGGTCGGATTGTCAGAACAAAGCTGGAATTGGATTTTCTGTTTAATAATTGGCAGTAAATTACAAACGGCAGCCAGGTGGAAAAGAGCTGCAAGTTGATATGGTTACGGAAATTAAGGCATAACCGGGATAAATTCGATTTTAGGCATTTAATATGCATCAAGGTTGGCCAAATATGATTCCGTGTAATGGTATTATTTAGCAAGGATTTTGCACTGGCTGCTGGCTGCTATTTGTACATTTTCCGTGATACAACATAGTTTTCACAATTTTCCGCCTCTTCTCCACTTCTGGTTAGTTAGGCAAACTAATCTCCCAATCAATTTCCATTCACGCCTCATCATTCTTCACCAGCCCGCTTTTTGCAGGTGGATGTTGTGGTGCTGTAATGAAATGGACTTTCATCATCGTCGGATTGCAGATGCCACTCCCCTGTCCCGACTCGTCCATATTGTCGATGCAACAAAAATCCCAATAGACAGACGCAACCGGAGAGCCAGTGAAAAGGTGGCTCAGCAATTTTTGGCTTGCGTGCTGCACTTTTTCGTATTCTTTGCAATTTATGCAACCCGGCAACAAATTTCGAATGCGGCCAGTGGAGGCTTCTGCCGCCAACCGCCACCCGACTCCCTTTTCTGGCTCGACTGCACTTCTCCAAAGACGAGTAGGAGAAATGAAAATTAATTTTCTGCTGGCTTTTGTTCAGCTATTTTTGTTATCTTGCACTCGCCTGCAATTAAGTTATGAAATACTGATTTTTTTTTCCGACAAAACGCTGACTAAGCACACTCGCGACCCACTGACTTACAGAACGTTCAATGGCTGGCTGGTTTGCTGACAGCAGGCTCGGATCGAGATACTTTTGTGTGGGGCGACAACGACATCTAACACATACAGCTTGCCACCTATCTGGCCAGTCAGCACTATTTCCCACCTGCGGGAGCATCCATTGTCCTTGCGGTCACAGTGAAAAATAATGAACTGGAGTGACCTACTTTTCGATTTCAAATTAAAGTTAATTTTATTTGTCTTTTACCCACAATATAGCAAACCGCTTAACCACTTCGATAAAACCGAATTGGATGTTTATTTTTGTAAACAAAACGAGGTGAATTTTCCACTGTAGCACCTGAACCCACGATAAAACCTCGCCCTTTGTTAGCTACATTTTTCCCACACTCCCGCCGCCACATCCTTCCTGCTGATCTGCGACACTCCTCCACAGATGAAACTGTCAACAACTGCCACAAATTCTATAAATGCAACGGCACAATTTGAGTCGACACGACATCATTATTCAGAAGCAAACGTTGGGAGACAGCCACCCACTCCCACTACCTGCCCACACCTTTCGAAGGTGTTTTGTGTGAAATATTCAGAGCTTTGGCAAGGCCGATTGGCAGGTTCCTGGCCGGCTATCTGTCTCGCTCCGTTGTGGCCCCCAACAAATGCCGTCCATCAATTTTATGACCGGCCAAGGGGTCGCGGAAGCTGCTGAAGCGACTCCGAGTCCGTTGAAGATGGACAGGGCCACGACTATAACTCATCCACCAGTAGCCGCCACCACCGACATTTATGAGCCACCAAAAAACTGTGAATTCGCAGCCAATTTGGAACTAAGCTCGGAGACACTGGAAAAAAATGTATGTGTTAACCTTAAAGGTGTTAGAACTGTTTGGGTGACAAATAAGTCTTCTGAAAACTGCATAAATTTAAGTTTGTTTAAGTTGTTTGCGATTCAATGAAGAAATCAACTTTAAAGCAAGTTTCTGGCTTAGATGCAGAATAGTTAAGCTTTTAATTAATAAACCGCATTAAAGTCTTAATAAGGTTTCGTATTTAAATCAGTTTTAAATTTAAATTGAACACTAAGTAGTCTTAAATGACTTAACAAAAGAGTTGGAAATTTAGAATGACTTTGTTAACCAGTTTCTCGGAATTAATTTTTGCAATTTTGGGTGGAGCAGCTGTCCCATTGAAAGGCATTTGAAAAAACTTCTTTTTTTCTGGCAGTGCCGCAATCCAACTTTTTAGTTTTTCCACTGTTTGCTCTTTGTGGTATGGCCTTTTGGTGCTGGTGGAAACTGTGGTCCTCGACCACGATGTCTCTTTGGGCCAGTGTCTGTTAATGTGGCACGAAGTCGCCAAACTGCTCCCAGCGAAGTCTGCCAGCTGCTAAATGTCAGACCCCTGATCCCCGCCAGCTGACCTTCTGCACACCAGGAAAAAATCTTCTTTATTCTCCGAGTTTGCTGTTTATTGTGACATTTGCCAATTCGGAATTCGACATGGGTAAGGCTTCCTCTGCGGTCCAAGACGGTCCCTCCCCCTGACTGGATCCTCCTCGTTGCCATTAAATATGGCCAATTTGCGTGGCTATAGACGGCGATCGAATGCATAATTAAAATCGCATCGATTCGATGGCACTTTTGTCGAATTCTGCTTTGGCACTGTAATTTGATTCCGACTTTTTCTCTAATTCACTGACTTAATGGGCCTCGTTAGACGCGCCTCGTCCATAACCACTTTACTTCATCATCTCCATTCGCTTTAAAGTCATCTTCATCTTCAGACGAGGAAACTTTGCTCTAACCCCCGAGTTGGGGTCTCTCCACTTTGGCAAGGAAAATAAATCCTGAGTGGGAAAATCATGGTCTAGTTTGTGCAAATTATGTAAACAATTTGGTTAAGTGTAATTGAGTTGGCCCGGCCCGGCCCGGAGCCACATGTTGCAGCTCTTCTCGGAGACCGACCCTGGGGTAATGCGATTTCCAGACTACTGGCAGAAGTTCTACGACATCAACATCGACATCGAAGCAAAAAGTTTTCAATTCCATAAGCGTTAATTTGATTGCCCGAAGTTTTGCTTGAGGGCACAAGTTCAACCCTTGGGCCAGGGCACACAAAAAAATGGGTGATAAAACATATTTAATTCTTAAATTTCAAACCAAATTAAACGACGATTTTGGGAATAGTTTTTCTATTAAAAGCATTACTAATCGATAGCTTCTATTCCTTTGGGGATCATTCCCACTAAATATTTCTCTCTCTGCTTGAAAAATTGTCATCGCATAAAAGTTTCAGGGGATTCAGCAACACCAACAGAAAGGAAGGAAGGACTAGGAATAATTCATGTGCACCCAGCCAGTTTTCTAATTAGCAATGAATGACAAATGTTCGCAGATCGCCCCCAACCAGTTCCAGCCCCCGTTTGGCCCCCTTTCCAAACACCACCCCCTGTCAATGCCAGACAGATGAAGTCACGGAGCGTGTGCACACATAAATTTTACAATTCACCTTGAAAATGTAAGCATAAACGGCGTCCCAAATGGAAATCGCAATCCAAACCGGTTGAAGGCAACATCGAAGCATCATAAAAAGGCGAGAGATGAGCTCCGGGAAGAAAGGTTGACAAGGGGAGGCTGTGGCGGAGGGAGGCCATTAGCCAGACTAGGAAGTGGCCAACTGTCCTCACTTTCATTGCATTCGACACACGACTGGGGAGCGACTTTCGTTTTCAAATCCATCTCTATTAGCAGGCGGCCACCTTGCCAACCGGTTGGCTGCCTCTGCCGGTCTAATTAGCAAACAAATATTGGCCAAATGCCGGACTGATCGAATCGTTCAGATATTCCCGAAAACCTAAAAACTGAAAAAGTCGAAAGGGGAACGAACCGAACCAGAGGGTGGCTAAATTATAAATTTCATAAATTAACGCCAGCTAAATCGTAAGTTAATTGAAGCTATTGAAGCCGCTCGCCGATTGTTGTTCTTATCTTTTTATTGGCATTCAAGCATTAATCATCTAAAAAGACTCTAATTGGAGAAATGGGTTTAATTAACTACGCAATTAATTAGGTTTAAAAAAGCGAAATATCTAATTGGATTCTGAAAGGTGTGTGTTTGGGATAGAATGGGAATTTTGTTCTGGTTTTAGAGAATGATTTTTAAAAGTCACACAAACTTTTAATAAAATTTACTTAAATACATACAATAAAGTGTTACAAAAAGTCTTAAATATATTTGAAATTTTATCATAGAGAAGGGATATTTTTAAACTTCAAGATATGTTAAATCCAACAACCGTTTTAGGTTGTGTTTTAGAACGGTTCGTGACTTGGCTAGAAAAAGGAAATTTGTGTCCTAGATTAATTGACCCTTTCTGGTTAATAATTCACCACAGGATCTACCAAGTCCTTAACAAATTAAAAATTTATTCAACTTAAAGGAAAATCGAACAATACTTGTTTTTATACTAAAACTGCAATCGAAATAAATAATAAGAATTTAAGAAAAAACATCCTTTTTCCCAATAGTTGGCAACACTCTAAGGACTACTAGTTCCTGAACCACTTCCAGTACTGGTTCCCTTTTAGGGGATGAAATCGATTTGAAACGCATTCCAGAAAACAGGAGCACAACAGAGAGCGAAAAGATGAAGACGATGAAACGCAACCAAAACAAATGCCGACAATTGACTACGTGACTGCGGCAGCTTCCTCCTAACTGCCCCCAAATCCCGATCCCGATGCCCCCCATTATATAAACACACCCAGACTGATGTGGAAAAGATGTGTGCTCGTCTAGTGGCATAGAAATGTTTTCTGGGTCCAGATATTTAGAGGCTTATCGCGAGGCAGTCGTGCAGGAAAAAGCATCTGTATGGAAATAGGAAGGAGACCGGGGAAAGGGGCCAGCCCAGCGGTCAATTGAAAAGCTGACCATGTGGTGACAACAAGTGCATACACAGACGAACTCGCACACAGACAGGCTCTCCGGATTGAATGGAAACAAAATCACATTCCGTCGCCGAGAATTTCTCTCTAATCAAAATCGAATATTCAATTTAGTTGCCCCACATTTCGAGATTTGAGTCAGAAACCAAAGACCCCAGTGGTTTATTTCAGTGTTATCAGTGCAAGACGGAAGCTGAGAAACACGTCAGTTTTATGTTTCGTTTCTTCTAGAAAAAAGTATCCCACGGATGCCTCTACTTACCCTGTGAACTTGTTGCTGGAGGATGACAAAATATCGAGTCCAATCACCTGAGACGTTCTTTGTTTACAGGCTCTCAAAGTAGGGGACGGATAACCACACACCCCGATTGCATTGCACGCCCGCACTGCGTATCTCACAGATACATTCGCACTCTTAGTCTAGTCTAGGAACAAAATGAATCAAAACTGCACTTGACGGCACCCACAATTCGCGTGTCTTTGGGATATTTTCGTTCGGTCCTGGTTCTGGTTTCTCTTTCCTTCCAGTTCCTTGATTTTCTTTAGAAATTCGTTTTGGTTTTGAGTTTTTTGGGACCTGAAACCCCAATACTGCGTCCGCGCGTTGAGCGAAATCGAATGGAACTGATGTTGTTGCCGCCTCAACCGCTCGTAGATAAAGATACATTTTCAAGCACCACAGCGAGAGAGTATCTGAGAGTATTGAGTATCTTTTCTGGTTTTTGTTTTGGATTGCGTTTCTTGGAGCGGGAGGTTCAAAGATACAAGAGAACGGAGAAGACACATTCCACACGGGCGTGTGGATCGTATTTGAACAGCTGTTTTGCGAGTGTACTAAAAACTATGGCGGGTAATTTGAATTAGGTCTAAAAATATGAGTAAGTTTCTAAATAAACCAATTGGATTGCTATAATATTTAATTTAATATCAGACACCTCCCATTCTCATCAAACAAACAATGTAATTATTTTTAACAAAATTTGGCATCTGTTTTATTGGCGATTAGCAAAAATAAAGCTTTTCCTCTGTCACTTACAAATGGTAAATAAATACATGGAATCAGTGTTGGGTTTTCGTTTTGATGAGCCAAACAATTTCTGGCCAGTAATATTTTAAAAGGACTCGCTAAAACTCCCTACTAGGGATGTCCGAATCTACACCTAATCCTCCTTGACGGTAAATGACTGCGACAGACCCTCGTAGGGATACTTTCCGCCCAGGATATACTTGTATTCTCCCGAATGCCGGATGCGGTACTCTCCAGGAAGCGTTTGCGGGGTAATGTCCCAGTAGACCTCCAGTTCACTGAATCCCAGGATGGTGTTGGTGCGATGCCAGACCATTCTGAAAGTATAATTCAAATTAGTATCCAGGTTACAAAAAGGGAGCTCCAAGATCCCAAGTACCTGGTCTCCCAGCTGGCATCCGTGTAGGCAACCTTCCAGCGATCCTCGTTGATTTTTCGCTCCACGGTGAAGTAGGTTTTCTCTGTAAAGAGGTTGTTGCGGGGATTTCCAGATATGTAAGTGACCAGCACGGTTTCATTGATGCCGTACTCCTTGTTGGGCTGCGTCTTCACATAACCAAAGTCCGTGTTAATGGGGTGTCCGTCGAACAGGACTCCGGTGTTCAGGGACAACATCACGTCGTTCATGTACGGCGGACTTGGACCCGGTTCCACGGTCTCATTCTTCATCATCGCCTTGGTCAATCGCTCAAACACATCCATGTAGATGGAGTGGGTGTGGGGTCCAAAGATCGTGGATGCGGCCTCGTAGCGCTGGGCCTGGTACTCCTCCGGGGTGACGGTGTAGCTGGTGTAGATGTTCGTCAATCCGGCGATGATCACCTCGGGCTCAATGCCTGATATCGCTTCCGCAGAAGCCCGAATTTGATTCCTGAGACGCCTTCCAGCCATGGTGGTAAATTCGCAGGGAACTGCCGCAATGATGACGTCTCCAATTTTCAGCAACTGGTCGGAAACAATTTTTGGCTGCCATTCATAGGGGAATGTGGCCTGTAAAAAAAATAAACATTAAAATAAAATCACAAAAATGTTAACTCGGAAACCTTGTCGAATTATTTTATTATGGGTCAAAGTTTTTAGGTGATTAACTAATGTCTGGCCATTATATATTTTAATAAAACTAAACCATGTATAAATGTTTACTTAAAAACTTACCCTGCCAGTGGCCAAGAGGATCGGCTTCGGCTCGTGGCACTTGATGTCCTCCTGGGTGGGGGTGGCTATAAAGTCCCTCACAAAGTTCCACATGGCGTTGTCCGTGGTAGTGCCCTGTTCGAAACTAAAGGCTCCAGGACCATCGGTGGTACCTGCAGCGAAACTGTAACCCATAGCAGGCTGACATCCCCGGATTTTGTCGATCTTTCGGCTCAAAGGATTGTAGGTGCTGCCATTATAGTTGGGCATGTCCACGAACTGATGGATAAAGCGAATATCGCCAGTGACTTCGCGAGCCTTGATCTCCGTCTCCTGGCTATTATCGGCCAGTAGGCGCAGGGCAGCATCGGATAGCCTCTGACCCAGGATCTGAGTGCTCTCGTACATGTCCTTGCCAGGACCCGAGGCAAAACAGTCGCCTTCGCCGGAAGGACAACGGGAAGTGAGCAGATCACACTGGTTGCCAGAAATCGAACACTTGGGACCCATTATATTAGGTGAGACATCTCCGAGATTGGAGGAGCAGAAGGCGCCCACGAACTTGCCCTTGCCGGGCATCTTGTTGGGATTGTATTCCTTTTCGAGGAGGAGGGCGGCGTAACCCACATTGTCGCTGGTCACCAGCTTGTTGGTGTTGTTCATCGAGGTGGCATGCACGGCGTACCAGTTGAAAGCCCCCAACAGGTTGTTTTCCATGTCCACGAACTTCAACTGGGTCAGGGTCTTGTCCGTATCGTGCTCGTACTGAGCCCGCTCCTCGGCGGGATTCCTCAGGTAGGAGGTGGGTGAGCGGTTGATGTTCACATTCAGGACAGTGGTTTTGGAAAGGAAAATCTTGCCAGCGACCAGGTTATCAGTCGCTCTCTTGATGCACTACATTGGGAATAGTTTAGAAAGTGTTTTAACTTAAAGATCCCGAAAATGAAAACATCATCAACTTACCAAGTACAAGCCCTGGGCCATTGCCTCGAAGGTTTGGGGCACGAAGCCCAGAATGGAGATATCGTAGAGCAAGTGCATCAGGAATCCGCCGGGAGCCCCGTGGGTGTGGGTGCCACTCAAGGCCACATTGTCGATGGTATAGATTTGGCCATAACGTGCCTGGAGACGCTTCACCACCTCCCTCTTCAAGGCAAAGCCCATCATGCCAGCGTCGGCACTCACGAAGGCTACCCGGTTGCCGTTCTCGTCCTCCACCACAAAGGCACGGGCGAAGACCCGGGTGTGGATGCCACGACCGACTTGCTTGATGTTGGCATACCCCATCTGTTTTTGGAGAGTTTTTTTTAGTAAAATCTTGCCAAAGGGATCTTAGAAGATCAGCAACTCACAAAATTAATTTCCACCGAAGGTCCTGTGATGTCCGCTCGGCCGACACCCACTCTGTAGGATGCAGAGGCCAAGCCGCAGATTGAACTCAGGGCTAACAAGGCCAAGAAGGCAATCTTGCTAAAAGCCATCTTTGGGTTTAACTATAAACTTTGATCTACAAGAAAAATATAACATTTTAATTAATTTTTAGTCTATCCAATGATCTTAAAAATTCGGTGAATGTTCACCCAACTAGAAACATTTTCTAGATTAATAGATATTATTATTTTTAACATTCTACTACCAATTAAACAGTCATTATCTCTGACATAAATTTTTAACAATTAACAATAATTAAGTAAGCTGTTTTATCTGCGATTATTATTTCAACAAGATTTATAAAAATATTTTTAGCAACAACACTAAACCATTGAATAAATTAAAACGGAAACTGTTTAACATATTTTGGCAATTTTTCTCACGTTTATTAGAGCGTTAAAATGTTTAATGAATTGTTTGTTATTGAATAATTAAATGTAGATTCATTTGGCAAATGAATCTTTTATATACAAAGCATACCCCAACAACGTTCTGAACAATGGCAGCGAATATGTGCAATCTTTTCATTTATTCAGAGTCGCAGAAATCGCAAACCCTCGATCGCATTGGGCAATCGAAGCGTAGATTGCAAATATCTGACGAAAGCAATCGCTTCGAAATGACAACTGGACAGCTGGACAGCTGGATCCACTTGGCCATCATCTATTAAGTCGCTACTGCGGACAAATGCAAATTCCCCCCTCGCTCTGCCGGTTGGCAATCGCCGGAATGGGATCAAGACTGGGTGGGGTGTCTGGGTTTGACCTCCAGCAGACTTATTGACAACGAGCCAGCAACAATAACAAGCTGACCAACAATAACAATAATAATATTAACAATAATAATAATAACAATAATGTCAAAAGCAAACAGCCGACCGCTGCCGGGGATCTCTTATCAGTCGAGTCTGCCTACGCAACCGGTTTTTATCACTTGCGAAACCCAAAGCGGCTTCTTCAGTGGCTTAAAAGACCACCACACAGTAACGGTCACAAAAATAATATTTATTTAAATACAAATACAAAACACATATAAAAACTAAATAATTCAAGTGGTTATTTCGCCTGATTCGACGAAAAAGTGAAGTCAGAGACTTGTTTTTTTCTTTAAATGTGTTTTTATTTTGTTACACATTTTTTTAATCTTGAATAATATTAATTCTTGTTTTCTCTTTATGGGTTTTTCAAGAATCCCCAAAAATGGTTTCCCGCGGTGATCAAAATATTGCCGTATCACAAAATCATCAAAAATAACCAATTTGACTTATTTAATTGATTCTTTTTGGTTTTTGTGAGAAAAACTTTGTCTTAAATTTAAAAGAAAGCTTCCACTAGGTATCAAAATATTCTATTAGGTGAGACTAATTTTTAAAAAATTGTGATTAAGTATCTTTTGAAGACGTTGTTTAGAAGAAAATGTATTAAAATACGCCAGTCTTTTTTTGTTACTTCGAAATATTCCTCTAAACTTTATAAAAATATATTTCTTTACAATTAACGATTCACAATTAAGAAAACTAAAAAAAGTGCTAAATGTCATGACTATTTATAAATCCCTTAAAAAGTGGCAGAACATTTAATTATTCCCTCCACAAAGTAGCCTTATAGAGATTACTGAATCTATAAAAGCCACCTCCATTGTATCGCTAAAAAGGTAAAACCACTGGGGTTTTCCGTCCACCCCCATCAACTCCACCACACCCCTTTTGGCAACCCATTTCCATTGTCTTGTCTTGGGAAGAAGCGATGAATCGGCTCCTTCTTTGTATGCAGACTGAAGCCTCGCCTAGAACTCTCTGGTTTCACTAGAAAAGGCGTTAAATAGGAAATCGAGTGGGTGAGTGCCGTGCATGTAAAGCAGTTTTTTATCCCCCCGACCGACCGTACACTTTGCATAATTTACACACAACAGCGGGGCTGACATTGAAAACGAAATTAAATAAATATGCTCGCATCGGGCATCGGACATCGGACAAGTGGTACAAAACCAAAAAAAAAAGCAATAACTTTTATACGGCCAAGCCATCAGCTGCAGGGCCATCGCGAAAGATACAGATACAGAGATACAAATTGCTGGGCAAACACGTATATTTTGTGCGGATTTCGATGCGGGATTTCAGATTTCGAATTTCAGATACTTTTGCAATCGCCCAGAGGCTCGAAAATGTAACACACACTTACACGCTGCGGGGGGCTGAGATACTGGAAAAGTATCTCTTGGATACAGGCCGCCAAACGCTGATCGCCGGACAACGCGCCGCGCCAATTGAGCAAATTACAGAAGATTTCGGTTGATGAGCCTTTTATACACTTCGCACTTAATGCGGTCCACTCAGAGGTACTATATTTGTAGGTATCTCTTCGTTGAGGTCACTTGCACTGATTCGGGGATGCTTGGACTTGTTTTTGAGGGTTATGCAATGGGGAAACTCCTTGCTAAGGACAACTTGTTCACTTGCCACTTCATCTGTTTCAGGCCGAACTCCAAGCTGCTCTGAGTTGCGGCTTAAACCTGGAGTGGCGTTTAATTAGAGTGAGTGGGTTTATCACACGCCAAATTATAGTTAATTCGAAGTAATTAACCGCCTGGCAATGGGCTGCATTTGCAGTTGCGATTCGGGGCTTGTCGATGCCGAAAACTGATTTCAAAACATGCTGGGCACTACGTTTTTTTTTCGAACGTTTTTTGTATTTATTTATTTATCTTTCCACGAACGCGACACTGTCTGCCCCCGCCCCGACAAAACGACAAAACACAAATAAAACCATTCAAAACGAAACTATCTCAACCGAGCCCAAAACCGAGATCCGTGGGATTGTCGCCCAAGCTGGCACTCGACTGAAAACTGATCGAGCTGGAAACCAAACTCAATCCGAGCTCAGTCGCCTCTCTTTTATCGCGTTTATTTTTGTTCGCTTTTCGGCGTTTACATCTGTGAATGGATTTTTGTTTTTTTGGTTTTTGGTTTTGCTTTTTTTTTGGGTAGTTGCGGGCGAACGTGCAATCAATCAGTCAGTTGGTCACTCTCTCAAGCGGTCAATCATAGTTTGTCAATCTTTGGACTATTTTCGCTTTAAGACATTAAATTTATGCAAAAAAATGTACCGTGTTTTGCAAGTTTTACGATGTTTTTGAGTTCGAAAAATGTAAACTTGCATGATTGACAAAAAACGTGTTTTTGAGAAACGTAAAAATACATTTAAGAAACCCTACATATTGGTAATAGATACTTTTGTGATCCCCTAGATTCCTAATCCAGGGGAAACTCCCTGGAACTTCCAAACTTTTGCCACTTCAATGCAATACAGATAACTATCTAATTTTGTCAACTCCTTGAGCTCTTAACTCTATCCAATATTGCCACCTGCACTGTACGAGTATATAGGTTTTGCCCGATCTGCATGCCTTAAATAATCCCGCGATAACTTATCATATCGCTTCGTTAGTTTCCGCAGATCAGCATTAGATAGGGCCACTTAGTGCTAATACCCTTTGGTAAACAAGCGTGCACTTTGACCCCCGCAAACAACAGATATTCGCACTTTCAGATCGCTTATATTTAAACAGCTAATTGGCTGGTATTTGACTTACCCAGAGAAATAGATGCCCGGCTGGCCACGAGGAGACGCGATGGGTTCCTTTTGGTTCCACGCGCTACTACTGAATGAATGCCCCGAAGATTTCCAAAATCGATCCAGCTAAGGGGTCTTTCAATAGCCACTACCATAATAACCAACTATCGCAGTATTCTGAAGTGTATTACCAAGATTAGCCATGTTTTATTTGCCGCGATACGGATTAGGTTACGTGATAGGAGGAAATATAGCTTAGGCTTTCACAAATTTAAATTTGCAACGCACTATTAAAAGGCTTTTATTTTATTGTTTGGTTTTACTCAAGTCTAATTAAAGGTTATAGTAGCCTAAAAGGATTTGTATCTTAAATCTCTTCTATAAATATTCAATGTTTTTTTGTCAATCTAATGGCTTCTACGAGTATTTTATTCAAGGCCAGAATCAGTAAAACCTGGAAATAATACCTGAAATAAAAAAATATTAAATGCATTGTTTTTTTTACACATTTACTAGATAAAATACAATCAAAATCAACAGATCAAAACCTGAAATCGGTTCAGAAAATGGTTTTGATTTAAACGATATTTAATTATTTTTATTTACATCTTTATCTGCTATTATTATAATAATGTTTCCCTAAAGAGAAAGGCCAAATATATACTAGGTCAGGAAAATGTTTAATTTCTAATCATTTAACAAACCATTTTTAAGTATTCTTAACTTTAAAAAATGCATATTTTGTAAATAAATGTTTATGAAGAAAAAATACTTTTTGGATTAAAGAAAAACACATACATCAGCGACTTAAAATATTTATTTACACACATCCTTTCACATAGTATTCCTTCGCTTTTTATGTCAATCAACAAAAAATTTAAATTTACCGCCTAACCTTAGAGATCACACAATTTATAGCGGTGGACTTCCTGCGATAGCTGCTAATGCTCACAGCTGATCCGATTTTCGATTGTTGTTGTGTTGTTTTCCAGAGGACGCCACCTGCGTAATTATGAGTAATAATTCTTCTGGCCAGAACCTTGCAAAATAGCGATTCTCGCAACTGACAACCCATGCAAAACCTTTGGAGCAGACAATAAGCCCAGACAGACCTACAAAACGGCGCGGCGGCGGACGCAGAGGCGGATTTCCAGGGACAGAGCAGAAGATACGGAGCAACTGAAATCATGTCAAAGTCGGTAAACAACATGAGCATGGGCGTCGTGGAGCCGCAGGAGAGGCTGAAGCACCTGTCGCACTGCGGAGCCCTAATCGAGGTGGACAAGAATATGCCAGTGACGCGGTGAGTCCTTCGATTTTGTGGGCGACCTTGCGGCCAAGGATTTTCTCATGCTCGTACCCTTTTCGAATGTCCTTGCAGCTACTACCGCTCGGGCACTGAGATGCTGCGCATGGCGAACGTCTACCTGCGGGAGGGCAACCATGAGAACGCCTTTATCCTCTACCTCCGCTACATGACACTCTTCCTCGAGAAGATTCGCCAACATCCAGACTATGCCTCGGTCAAGTCTGAGGTGCGGGACATCAACAAAAAGATCAAGGAGGAGATTATGCCCACGACGGAGAAGCTGCGCACCAAGCTGCAGGCCCACTACCAACGGGAATACGAGCAATTCCTGGCCAGCAAGGAAGCGGAACGCGTGCGGGAACTGGAGCGCGAGCGGGAACGGGAGCGACAACGACAAAGAGAGCAGGCTGGTGCCAGCAATGTACCTTCGCTGATTCCAGCCAACCTCCATGTGCTCATCGACGAAGGCAACCAGCCCTCAGCCCCGGATCTGGATCTGCTTGACCAGGTGGTCTATCCCAACGACTTCCCAACAGGCGCCAATCGTAGCTTGCCGGGCTCGGGTTCTGGTCTCCTATTACCAGCTGCCAGCGAAGCAACCGTCGCCGATAAAACAGCCAAGTATGTTTTCGAATGGGCACAGCTCAAAGTATTCTTTCGTCTTGTCATTTGATGAGGCGAGACGACGGGGCCATTTGAAACCGCAAGGTTTTTGTTTGGAATTTTCACAACAAACATAAGCTTTTTTAGCGATTGGGTTTATTTTACGACCGATCGTTTTAATGACAGTCATAAAGTGTTTCGATTTTGATTAGGCTTGATAAGGGAATGATACTTTCCTTAAACAGATAGATTCGTTCACCATTAAACTATGTTTTCCCCAATGACTAATTTGGGTTTGTCCTGACGTTGAAGTATTCGCTATGCAATATTTTATTTTAAACATGCCGTAGGAAACTTTTCAATCTTTCTAATACTTCAAAACACATAAAACACAGTTGTATGTACAAACCCAATTTTTTTTTTGTAGCTCCAAGCCTAGCTTCGATCGCAATCAGAAGCCGGCTTACAACCGCACGGATTCCCTGCTGGCGGGCTCGCTGCGCCTCGTCCATGTGCCCGGGGATACGATGGATGTGTTCCTGCAGCTGGCGCACGCCAACACCTCGAAGAACATCGAGACGTGCGGCGTTCTGGCGGGTCATCTGTCCCAGAACCAGCTGTACATCACGCACATTATCATCCCGCAGCAGCAGGGCACACCGGACAGCTGCAACACGATGCACGAAGAGCAGATCTTTGATGTGCAGGACCAGATGCAGCTAATAACGCTGGGATGGATACATGTTAGTACTCTTTGATTGACAAATAAGAGATCATACCTTAAAAGAATTCCATTTACAGACGCATCCCACCCAGACTGCGTTCCTGTCCTCCGTTGACTTGCACACGCACTGTTCCTACCAGATGATGATGCCCGAGGCTTTGGCCATTGTTTGTGCCCCCAAGTACAGCACGTGAGTCATCCATAAATGCAATAAATACTGAAGATTATATTTATATATCGTTTTGTTTCTAGTACTGGGTTCTTTATACTCACGCCGCATTACGGCCTGGATTTCATTGCACAGTGCCGGCAGTCTGGCTTTCATCCGCATCCGAATGACCCGCCACTCTTCATGGAGGCCCAGCACATTCGGATGGACGTCCAGGCCAAGATAAAGGTTATTGATCTGCGCAGCTAGTCGCAAAAACCGGATCCAGCAAACGCTCCAGTTTTAGGTGTCAAACAGTGATTAACCATGGAAATTACAGAGATATACAAAGATAGAAAAAAGTACATATTTTCGGCATACAGAGATAGAAATGTATTTTTGCAAGCAGTTGATCCTCACACGGATCGTCTCACACATCACTTTTCAGCACTCGGCGGCATTTGTTGTTATTTATTATTGCGTTTCGGGTCTTTCCGTTCGTTGCATTCTTTCACTTAAGAACCTAATGTGATTTTCAATTGTGGCTTATCGTTGCTTTGGTTAATATCTTTATACATACATTTAATACTTTAGAAACATACACTCAACAAAAACATGCACGCCAAAAAAAACACATGCACTTGCCCATCCTGCTTACAGAGAGAAAACTATTCAAGATTCTCGAAAGGGAAGCGAATCCTTCTAAAGCTTACTACTTGGAATAACCTGTTGTTTAAAAGTCGAATCATCATAAAATGCTATTATTGAACTGTGCAAGCTTACCTACTAAACTGAATAAATATTTACGATTAATTTTGTTCTTTTATTAAATGGAATTATTTCTGATAATGTTGGATCAGATCATATTTGCGCACATCCTTCGAATTTTTGCGATTGATATTTCGAAAATAAGTTTTTCCTAGGATATTCAAAGAATTATTACAGTCGAATCCCGAAAGGAGGCAATGGAAATTTATTTTAATTCCAGAATGGACCAAAATGTCGGATTTATTTGCGATGCAATAGGGCAAGAACTACAGCGTTTCGACTATATGATAATAGGAAATAAACACACAAAACGTTTTAGGGATTCTTTCTTAAAAAAGAAAAATAATTAAGGTTCTTCATTCTAAATTTGGAACATTTTTTAGCTCGTAAAGCTTTTTCATTTGCATTTAACATATGGTATAGTAATGGTAATGGCATGGTAAATTCTACCATTTATTTTTTTCCTTTTTACTTTAGTAAACAAAAAATAAATTGAAGATGTTTAGCTTAAAAACTTTCTTAGGTGTGAAATAAAAATAAAATTATTCTTTTCATTTGATCTTTTGGAAGTTATTTCTTAAAAAATAAATACCGTTAAAATGTATAGTTTTTTCGATAACTACTTTTCAAGTTATTTGCTTAATAATAAACAGACTTTTGTAATGCTAAATGTGGATATATTTCGAAATATAATTGAAATAAGTTATACAAAATTTTTGCCTTTAAACCGTTTTTGGGCATAAAAATTTACCTTCAATTCATCCCTGGTGCGCCGAAATCTTTACCAGAATACCCACTTAACATTTTCCCTATCACCGTTTCTGTTAAACAAAAAATACTCTCAGGTTGCAAAGTGAAGGACGGAATATCGGAGTTCCCCTTCTGGCTCATGTACAACAAGGAGCTGTATGCAACGTGTTGCAAAGTGCGCAATATGACTGGAACGGGAAGGAAATATCGGATCTCTCCCTTCGGAAAATCCGGGACCACGCGGGAAATTCAAAATTTTAAAATATGTTTTGAGAGAGGGAAATATAAACGTGAATGGAATCATCATTCTATGCCAGAAAAATTTTAAATGATTTTAATTTAATTTATGTTTGAATTATTAAATAAACTAAGTATTAGTATTAAATTTTGTTGCTAATTTTCCACATTATCGTTCCAATAATGACAATCCGTAGAAGGAATTTAAGTCCTACAACTAAATCGACATCACGAATATCAAGTATACGCCACGTAAGAGAGCCTGCGCGGAGCACAACATAGCCCAGGCTTACATTTTGCAACCCCCAACATTTCTGTTAACCCTTGTTATTGCCACAATGTAGCATTTACTTGTTTTCCTGTTCTCGACCGACTCCCAGTGCGACCCTCCAGCTGCGTTGCATTCTGCACTGGGTGCATATTTTGAACGGGATCCTGATAGCTACTTAAAATCAAATTAAAAATCACTAGCCACGTAACTTGATTGGACTTTTGGATAAAGGAAATATTGTGCGTAAAAATCAATAAAAAAAATCGAAAAAAAACTGCCCGTCGAAAATCACCCCCTGGTCTCCCCGTTGAGTCCTTGCTGAACTTGAAAATTCGAGGAGGGAAAAAAGTGCAATTCTAGCGCCAAAAGTCAGCGCCTGCCCGCCCACCACCACCACAACAAAACACACCGCCCACCCGGGGAGCCGCTGATAATGTCAATGCACATCCCGTATCCGGTTAATTGGATACCCGCTCTGCCCATCGCCCGATGTCAAGAAGTAAGTGCACTTTGTGAGGCTTAGCCATTGTACATACCACCACCGCCTCCGTTCCGAACCACCCTTCTGCATCAAGTGGGCGCCAGTTTACGCTTTAATTATCTCTGCGCCACCCCCGTCCCGGGTGGCAACCACCTGACCCTGCGTGGTGCCCGCTCTGTGTTCAAAGCGGGAGCTTAGGTGCTTGGATCTAAAAATAAGTGCGGCAAGAAAAGCTCGGAGAGGCTAACAAATAAATATAATCAAGCAGAAATAGTTTGTGGTGAATAATTAAATACCCTTACCGAATCAGGTTTAACCTTTTCTTTAAATTTAAATTAAAAACATATAATTATTAATAGTGGATATGTTTAAATAGTTTCGAAGATGTTTAATAGAATTAACCCCGCCACAATCTAAAGTGCCCCCCGCAATTCCAACATTAAATCAGACCGACTTGAGACGCAAGAGCAATTACCTTCACCGACAGGAAAATGTTTTTCTTTGAACAAACAAGATTAACCACTTGAATAGGACTTAAGGCAGTAAGATGGGAAAATCTTTGAAAAGGCTAAAGCCTCATAATGAAGGACTCTTACACAAAATGAACACGAACGCGATAGACTGATATAAATTGATAAAAGCAGGAACTGCTTCCGGCAGCCACCATCTATCATTCCACTAAAAAGTCGTGTTGTGAAACGACAGGGCGGAAATGAAGGTTACTGGGTTTCGTTTATGTTCGTGACTGCTGCTTTGGAAGAGGACACCCACACTCCTGGGAGGGGCGGACAGAGCTCAGCTGACATTTGGCCAACCTTCATGACAAACGCTGTCGGTTCGTGCAGACATTGCTCATGATTGGTGCCCGTAATTGTTCATTTTATTAAACAAACTTCCACCCACCCCGATTCGGTCGCTAATTTGAAGGATGAGGCGACCTTGTTAAAATTCCTCATAGCAGGGCGGCTCGAAATACGACTATAATATAATAAGTACACAACGCCTGGCTATTTTTATTCTTCGCCAAAGCATGCTTCATTCACGTGCTCTCCGCAGCTGGGCAACGATGCGTATACGCAACGTTTCTCGGGTTTTCTCCTCCCGATATACGAGTATTCATTATCTTTTATTGTTTTGCGCCCTTCTCTTGATTCTGGCATTATTCTCGAGCACGTGTTTACACTGTAAACAGAGAAGCAAGCGGCTGTGAATGAATGCCACTGCATTTCATAAATTTTCAGCGTAGAAAAAGCGCCAACCACTTGGCACGCACGAAGACAGTGACCTTGCCGGCCATGAATTTGCATTTACAGATGAATGCAGAAAAGTGGCATCAATTAGAATATAATCTAAATTACTAAACTAAACGTTTCTTAAACTATTTCATCATTCGTTCAGTTCTCTAAAGAAAGTCTATTTCTAAACATACAATAAACAGATCCAATAATTGCCCCACATGTGTCTGTTGTCTAGTCGCACCTTGAGACTGAAATCGCACTGCAATTACTTCCGTGAACACATTGCATTTTGGATCACACTGGCATTCTATTATCAAATTTACTTAGGGAGGCTTAGAGAATGGGAGTGACTGTTCCCGCGACATCACACCACCTTGATAAGACACCTCTTGGAGTGTTGTTTTTTCCACTTTTCGCGGTTTGTTATTGTTAATTGTGCAGTGACAGTGGCAGTGGCAGTGCCAACAAAACGAACACGCCCCGGGCACAAAACAATAACTAATTTGTGAATCAAGTTTATTAGGAATCCGAAATGCAATCGCCAGTGGCTACCCTCCTCTCAATCACTTTCTCTCTAGCTCTGCCGCAGAGACCCCACTCTGTGGGTGTTTTTCGCTCAATTACTGAAAGCAGGAAAAGCTCTGTGCCAACGCTCGGACGGGAATCCCAGTCAGAATGGAAAAGCAGCGCGCCGTCAGCGGATGACAGCCCGAAAAATCGCGAACCGCGCGCGGATCCCAGCAGAGGAAAATTTAATTCGAACTTGACGCTAATTATATCCGGATTCGGACCTGTATATGTTTCATTTCAAACGAATTATATTATATTCAAAGAAATTATAATATTCTTAAACGTTTTGAGTGTTTATCAGAAGGTTAAATCAGTGATATCTAACGTTTAAAAAACGGTTTGTTCAGGAGAAACGGGTTTATCTCCAGATAGCGCCAAAGGTTCTAAAGTTCGCGGCCACAAAACGAATCTAACCGATTGTGTTCATTCAAATTAGTGGATAAAATGTACAACCAAGAAGAGGTAACGTCATCGGGGAAGCTAATTAAGTCCTTCACTGATAGCTGACCGATTGAGGAAGTGCCTTGGCTAATTAATAGCAATAAAGCCCCGCATCCAGATGCGATAGAGAACATTACGAAATAGTCGAAAGATAAATATTTAATATCTCTGAAAGCTCTCGGAAAACAATTATATAAAAAAATAAAACGGTTTCATTCCATAAGCAAGCAACAAAAGCTTTCCGAGCATCGTCCAGTGATTCAGTAATGACAAAACGGAACGGAATCACCTTCAATCCGACGGATTGGTGGCTTCTCACGACTTTGGAAAAGTCAACGCTATCTCAAGCCTCCGAGTTTCTCTATTTCTCAGATTCTCAGTTGCAGTCTACGATCTTTCCAGTCGCCAGTCGACAGTCGCCAGTCGCATATATATGTTTATTCTCTCAATTTCGGATTTTGATTCTATTTCTCTCAAGTTCAGCTGACGTCGTCAATTAGCCAGCTGACTGCGGTCCCATGGGCCATGGCTCACCCTGCGTATACGTAATCTGCCAGCCCTGCAGCTGTGGCTAATTCCCAGCACACGTGCTGTCTCTTTCTGTATATTACCTTCTGTCTCTCTCGTCATATCACTCTCAACGGTAAAATGTATCCAGTAAACAGTTTATTTATCCAGTCACAGTTTATTTTATTATAAATTAGTTTTATGGAATCTCTGCTGCTTTCAGTCTTCACTTCTTTATGACTTCAGGGTGCCAGTTGGAGTTGGAAAATTAACCCGAAACCGCTCCCGAAACGTCAACCACAGCGATAATGAACAGCTGGTTTGACCTTGCCTGAAATTGCAAACAAAACAAAACTTTTGCCGCTCGCGCAACAAATTTCCATAGTTCCAACACAGGGAGAAATTAAAAATAATTGATAATTACTTAATAAGAGTTGTTAGAATTAAAAAAAATGATTTTTTAAGCATCAAAAGTAGAGAGAAACTGTCAAGTTTGACACCTGAAATGTATATCCCTAATTAAAATATAACAAACCAGAAACCCCAATCATTTATTACCTCATTTTCAATATTTCTCTATATTTAAACAATCTTCTGTTGATTAGACTTTCACATGAAATAAATCTGATATTTGCACTGTACTCAGTAATTCAGATACGAATACAAAGACCGAGCTACAGCGACAAGCACGTGCCACTCGCTGCAGGCGGAAGGCAGGACAACCGGGGGAACTGCCACCTGTCTCTGCGACCTTTGACTGGAGCAAGGCAGGGCCGGCGACCATGGCCAAGAAGACCTCATTATGCAAATGCAACAAAGCAAAAGTCAACTGGAAAAGAGGGGAAAGCGAAAGCGAACCAAACATAAACACAAAGACAGAAAAACCGAGCAAACAAGCAAACAAGTTGCTGTCACACGGGTCGTATGTGTAATATTTTCATTTCGAACAAAAAGAGAGTTAAAGAAGAAAGCAAGGAACGAAATTGTTTCTAGGGTGCATGAATATGTAATTCAGTCCTTTTGGGGGTTTCAAGTTCACATGGCACTGACAACAAATTGAATGGTGGAACTTCCTCTATACGAGCTTGTTCGGATTAGTTTTCATGCTCACTGAATCCATCAATTTCGACTTGAACTCAACTTCAAGTTAGGAACTACGGAGTCGGTTTACTCTCTGGGGGTAACAAAAGTTATTTGAACATGAATATGAGGATTAAATTAAACAGCATTCCATTTGTATCCACTTGAGACCCTTCAATTCAACTCCAATTAATTTGCATATAAAGTTGCTTTCATACCGCGTAATGCACGCGTTTTAATTAGTAGAAAGTGGAATCAAATGAAAGGCAAAATCAGATCCACGTTGCAGCTTCAACATAAATTATATATATTCATGAAGCGAAAAATTCAATTTTTGTATTTTCGTCGCTTCCCATGAATTCTTGATGGAATCGCAAATTGTGCAGAAAACGAATTCGTTTATTACCTCTGCCAATCGATTGCCAAACGTCGAAGCTACAGATTGATGGATACGGAAAATAGTCAATCCTGCAAGGAAAAAATATGAAATAAGTCGATTTATAAAAGCAATTTGGCTTATATTATATATTGTAGTAGGGATTGCTCTATAAATTGATGGAACTCAAGAATCTTTAATATGAAACCTTGAGTAGAGTATTCATTCAATATAAAAAATATATACATTTTCTCTCTACCATTTCCTTGTTTTCCAGAATTTTAGAAAAATAGTCAATCCTGCAAAGAAAATATATGAAATAAGTCGATTTAAAAAAGCAATTTGGCTTACATATATAGCGAGGATTGGTCTTTAAATTAATGGAACTCAAGTATCTTTAATATTAAATTTAAACCTTTTTTAATCAATATAGAAAATGTATAAATTTTCGCTCTACCATTCCATAGTTTTCCTGAATTTCTGTAGAGCAGGGGACATAATTATATTTCGAATATCCCGGGGTTGGAGACTCCAAATTGTTTTCGCGTTTCGCTGCCATCATAATGAAATCTGTTTTTGTTTTTCACAATTTACTGGCAAAAATAATCAACATCATGTGTGTATTTATAAGGCACCCCCAGCCACCCAAAGGCTGAAGAGTGGTCCGGGGATGTTACAATTTCGATGCAAGCTAATCGCATTACGTCAATGAAAAAACAATTGATAAACGAAAACAACAGAGTCGATTGTTGTCACCGAAGTTGAACTTGTTGACCTTTTAAAGATTCTACGTAAACTGGCGGGTGTAATTGTTATTTGATACCCTTTTGGAGTACCTGAGATGCATCGAACTCACCTACTTGGCAGAATGCAGTTCTCAAGATTGCAACTTTGTGGTTTGTTGATGTCAATCTTATCTTTTAGAATGTGTCATTACACGTAAGACCTCTAAGGGATTTTCTAAATATTATACACTAATATTGCAATGGAAAATTTATAAAAGTATGCAATATACAAAATATACAAAATATACAGGCTTCTTTTTTGAGCTTTTATAGATAATAGAAATCAAAGTCTTTAAAAATATAAACATTTATTAAGGAATATAAATAGTTTAGTTAAATGGTAATAAAATATACAATATAAAGAAATAAACAGGCTTCCTTTTTGAGATTTTATAGGAAAAAGTCTTTTAAACGACCAAAGTGTTTTAAAATATATAAAAATTTATTGAGGAATATAAATAGTTTACTTAAATTGTAATAAAATATATATTATAGCATATAGAAATACATAGGCCTCTTTTTTGAGCTTTTTTAGAAAATAGCAAAGAAAATTATTTTGAAAATATGAATATTTATTAAGGAATATAAATAGTTTATTTAAATAGTAATAAAATTTACAATATAAACAAATATACAGGCTGGATTTTTGGACTTTTATAGAAAATAGTCTTTTAAACGACCAAAGTAATTTAATAAATATGAAAATTTATTGAGGGATATAAATATTTTCGTTAAATAGCATTGATTAAGAATTTTTATTTGTTATTTGGTTGGAATAAATAATTCAAATAAAATATTATTTAATGGATTCATTCGACATTTGAAGAGAATCTAATTATTAAAAAAAGAATATTCTAAATATTAAATTAGAGCTTTAGTTTACAAAATAAACAATCGGTAATTAAAAAACTATTTAAGAAAAATAAAAAATATTGTAGAATTATAGCTGCTTTTATATTTATGACCGCATCTGTTTTGCGAGTATTGCGAGTCGAGAGAACCTCCCAAGTTTGAATGCCACTAAAAGAGAGCTATCTCTCAAATGGCAGAGGCAGAGGCAGAGGCAGAGGCGGTGGTGGTTCTGGTTCTCCACCAGCTCCACTGGGCATCAGAAGCGTTGAGAGGTGGGAGCGATTCGGTTAGGCGTTTGCGTGGATTAGATCGCTGTTTTGCATTGATGAGCTAAATTAGAAGACCCATCGGCTTGCGGAAACAACATTGAAATAGTAGAAAGTGCAGGAAGACAGTGCAGGAATGCCTCTAAGCAATTCAATTAATGTAAGTCCCAGCCCCGCCAGTTCTGAGCGGCTGACACGTGTTGATTTCGCCAGCGAGAGTCGCAAGAAAGGGAGCTGTAAATGTTTTTGCTTGTTTTTTTTTTCCAACTCGAACTCACGTTCTCTTTTTCTATTCTTTTTTCCGTAGACTCAGACGCTTCTGAAGCGCGCCAGTACGGATAAGCTGCGAGAGGTGTTCCAGAAGTACGCCTCCATCCAAAAGAATGGCGAGCAGTTTATGACCAGCGAGGATTTCGTGCGCAAGTTCCTGGGACTCTTCTCGGAATCTGCATTTAATGACGTAAGTACAGAGCCCGTTAATGCAACCGGGTCATTGCAAGGTTACCCAACATAGTCTGGCCGATAAGGGGAGTCTCTTATCACTAGATAACTGCCACCCACCAACTATACCACTCCGACTGAGACATAAGTCCCAGCCTAAAATAAAAGGGAAATAGTCATCCGCGACTGACCTTGACCCACCCGCAGACTCGTTTGGGAATCACTTGACTGCCTCGTGTCTGGGGTGCCAACGTCACAGATTCTAAATTTAATCGGTCCCCTTATCAGCTTTTATGGTCTGAGAACCACATAGAAAACCTGAACCTGATCGGTAGGTCGATCGGTTGGCTAGGTGTAGGTGCCCCAAAATCAACACTGATTGAATCAGGTGCCGAAGTCTGTGGGGGCAGTTTCTTTTATTGGCCTTTGTTTATCTCATCAATTAAATAGCGACTACCGGTCTAATGTCCAATAAACGCTGATTAACCTTTCACTGGCATAAATATTATTTATAAGTAATTAATCATCATTAAAAACTAGCCAGAAATGTGACAACACCCTTTGACCCTTTGCTTTTTCCATCAATATTTGACAACGAAACATTTATGCTTTCCAATCTCCTCTCAAACTTGTCATACTTTTTGTTTTCTGGACAGGAATCGGTGCGCCTGCTGGCTGGCATTGCGGACACGAGCAAGGATGGCCTCATCTCGTTCTCGGAGTTCCAGGCCTTCGAGGGTCTCCTGTGCACCCCCGATGCCCTTTACAGGACCGCCTTCCAGCTGTTTGACCGTCAGGGAAACGGCACCGTCTCCTATTGTAAGTTATTCAAAGATATATCTTTTTGGAATCTAATAAAACTATATCCTTCACAGCTGACTTTGCTGATGTCGTACAAAAAACCGAACTGCACTCAAAGATACCTTTTAGCTTAGATGGTCCTTTTATCAAGCGTTACTTCGGTGATGTAAGTAAACAAAAATATTAAAAACTAAAAGCAATATCTCATAGAAAATGATATCTTTGATTTGTAGAAGAAACAACGCCTTATCAACTATGCTGAGTTCACGCAGCTGCTGCACGACTTCCACGAGGAACATGCCATGGAGGCTTTCCGCAGCAGGGATCCAGCTGGCACTGGATTCATCTCCCCCTTGGACTTCCAGGACATAATCGTTAAGGTCAAGCGGCATTTACTGACGCCCAACGTCAAGGACAACCTTGTATCGGTATTTATTTATCCTTAATTGTTGCTCTCCGCAAATTAATTTGATAATCTTGTTAAAGGTAACTGAGGGTCACAAAGTGAGCTTCCCGTATTTCATGGCATTTACCTCGCTGCTGAACAACATGGAGCTGGTCAAGCAGATTTACCTGCAAGCCACTCAAGGAAGTCGCATCGACATGGTCACCAAGGATCAAATCCTGCAGGCCGCCCAGCCTCTGAGCCAGATTACTCCCCTGGAGGTGGACATCCTGTTCCATTTGGCCGGAGCTGTTCACCAGGCGGGGTAAGTTCTTCTCCAAAGACTTCCTGGGGTTTTGGGGTGTTGCCAACTTTTTAGAATTAGAATATTGTTTTTTTGCCAAATATCCTTAAATATCTTCTTTTTTTTTATATTTGTTTAATATTATAAATTAACGGATCATGACACCAATAACTAGATTTTAGATATACTATTTTGGTTTTAAAAAAAAATCTGTTTTCTTTCCCTAAAAATAACCTAAAGAAATATAGTTTTCACCAGCTTTTAAATATTTTCTTGACAACTGTTAACTGCAATTAAATATAATTAATTACATTTTAACGGGGGAAGTAAAATAACTTAAACACTAAAAAATTACAGTCTTAAACCAAGTTAATAACCAAGTTGGCAACACTTTAGAGGTCCGTCTGTGAAGCCAAAAGTGTCCGTTTAGAGTGCATGAGTGTCCTAGAACTGGATTAGTCCTTGGGGTTAGCCCACTTGAGTGTTGATCGTGTTTTCTCTAACTGTTCATTGTCATTGTATCTTTTCTCTCCGTGTTTCTCCTTTTCTCTCCGCTGCACTCGCAATTCTCACATTCTCACATATCTCCCCACTGCCAGCTGGTGGAAGCGCCGGAGAAAGATAACTCCAAGTAGGCAAGTGACGTCCTCCTTTCCCAGCCTGAGTTTTGCATTTTTAATTGTTTTATGGTTTCAAGCCCCAAACGAACCCCACCCGACCTTAACCCAGTTGGTGAATCTTAGTTACCCTTCTAAAAAAAAAACTATTTTAATCGGATTTATAAACTAATTTTGATTTCTTGATGGACTCCACAGCCGCATCGACTACAGCGACCTGAACAGCATTGCTCCGGAGCACTACACGAAGCATATCACACACCGCCTCACCGAGATTAAGGCGGTGGAGAGTCCTGCCGATCGATCTGCCTTTATTCAGGTGCTGGAGAGCTCCTATCGCTTCACCCTGGGATCCTTTGCCGGCGGTTAGTAATTAATTTTGAATTGGTTTTTCTTGATAAAAACTTATTACTCTTTTATTCATCCTTAGCTGTCGGTGCCACGGTGGTGTATCCTATTGATCTGGTCAAAACCCGTATGCAGAACCAGCGAGCGGGCTCCTATATTGGAGAAGTGGCCTACAGAAACTCATGGGATTGTTTCAAAAAGGTGGGGATTGAGGATAAGAATCATCACTATTTTGTGACTTGCAAAAAATAAGACAGAAATTCTCATAAATTCTAAGATAGTTAGCTATAATCTTATCATCTTTATATTTTATTTCTTAACTTTTAATTTAAATAGGTATTTTTGGAAAGAAATTATTATGTTTGTAAAGACAGTTATTAGCTTATCAGTTTAAACTTTGTTATGCAATTCTATTAGGTATTAGGTATTATGAATTCCAATTCTTATCAATTACTTTTCTTATCATTTCTGATTAAATAATAATTGTTTCCTCCATCTCCTATCTCTAGGTAATCCGTCATGAGGGTTTCATGGGTCTGTACAGAGGCTTGCTGCCCCAGCTGATGGGCGTGGCACCGGAAAAGGCCATCAAACTGACGGTCAACGATTTGGTGAGAGACAAACTGACCGACAAGAAGGGCAACATTCCCACATGGGCGGAGGTGCTGGCCGGCGGCTGTGCAGGAGCCTCCCAGGTGGTGTTCACCAATCCCCTGGAGATCGTGAAGATTCGCCTGCAGGTGGCTGGCGAGATTGCCTCTGGATCGAAGATCCGCGCCTGGTCGGTGGTGCGGGAACTGGGCCTGTTCGGCCTCTACAAGGGAGCCAGAGCCTGCCTGCTGCGTGATGTACCGTTCTCGGCCATCTACTTCCCGACCTACGCCCACACCAAGGCCTTGATGGCCGACAAGGATGGATACAATCACCCGCTGACCCTGCTGGCCGCCGGTGCCATTGCCGGTGTTCCGGCCGCCTCGCTCGTCACACCCGCAGACGTCATCAAGACCCGCCTCCAAGTGGTGGCCCGTACTGGCCAAACGACGTACACGGGAGTGTGGGATGCCACCAAGAAGATTATGGCTGAGGAGGGTCCGCGCGCCTTCTGGAAGGGCACAGCAGGTAAGTTGGGGTTTCCATAGCAATCCATTCAAAGTTTAATGCATTTTATACCGTTTTTCAGCCCGTGTCTTCCGCTCATCGCCACAGTTTGGTGTGACTCTGGTGACCTACGAGCTGCTCCAGCGACTCTTCTACGTGGACTTCGGCGGCAGCCAGCCCAAGGGCTCGGAGGCTCTCAAGATCACCACGCCGCTGGAGACGGCGGCGGAGAAGGTCAGCACCGAGAAGTTGGACCACATCGGCGGCTACAGGGCGGCGGTTCCTCTACTGGCCGGCGTCGAGTCCAAGTTCGGTCTCTACCTGCCGCGCTTCGGGCGAGGGGTAGCTGCTGCCACGCCCCCAACAGCTACGGGGTCCTGATTGTACTGGCGCCACCGCCTGCCCACCACCACATAGTCGGAAGTGGGTGCAAGGTGGTTGATTGGCGGGATTGGGGCCGCGCGAAAAGATAAGATATATTTTTTGCTAGGACGCGTTTACACAAATACACAGAAGCACTGAGGATATTTCTAGCGAGGATCAGGGACGAAAGGCGAACTAATGTATCTGAAAATCAACCGGAAACCGGCTCTGAGCAACTGTTTTTACCACACACTAACAAAACCAAATCCAAAACCAACTGAAAACGAAAATATAGAAACGATTTTACGTAAGGCAGTTGATAGAAATCTATTTAGGCAAGTGTAGAACTGTTTTTGTAAACTTTGTTAACTAGTTTAAAGTCTAGAGCAACAACCAATCACTGAACGTCAACTTTTGCACTCAATGGAACTATCAAGCGTAATATTTTAATCTTAGTGCGAATTTGTTCAAAACAATTATCAAGCAAAGGAAATGCAATGAATGACCTCTTAGCTAATAAAGAATAAACAAATATAAACTAATGTTTGAAACAAATTTGATGTTTAAATTGGCTTCGAAAATGATGTTACTTGTTTGTACTAGTTTGACTTTCAAACTCATTCAGTTCCCTTTACCTACCCCCATTCAAATGGACCCACTGTTGTCAGTCTCCGCCTCCACGAAAGCTAGTTGCCAATTCAATCGAGCTATTAATGCGTGGCCAAGTGCCACTAACATGATCGAAACGCATCTGATTAGAATGGTAGCATTTGCAAATCGATGTTGACAAGTTAATTCGAGGCCCAGCCCAGTTGGTTTTCTAGGTTGTCCCTTGTCAGACTCGTTTTCGAAGTCAACAACTGCGTGGAACGCCTCCTGATCGGAAGGTGGCCGGTGACCACCGACCATGACTTGGCCATGGCCAAGGCGAACCGTTAGAGATTGAATAGATCTCAGAGGGGCTCTACATCTGACCTAATGACCGGGTGCAATGGACGAGATCGCTTTCCAATCGGTGGCCCAAGAAATGCCATATAAAGTCAACCAATGTTTGGGCTTGTGATGCAGTTTCGATTCGGAATTCGAAGAGTGAACAATGCGTGTGCAGTCGGGTTTTGTGTTATTCCTCATGGGAGGCTTTCTCCTGATCGATCGTTTCGCTTCTGGAGAGGATCGGAAAAACTCCAGCTGGATATCCCAACTGGCAAGGTTACGCAGCGACCTGCAAGACTGCTATCGCTCCGAAGTTACTCGCAGTCTGTGGTGGTGCTTCCGTTCGAGGAGTATTAGGATGTTTGAGGGCCTGATCTCATCTCCTGTGATTCCCCTGTACGATGGAGTACTTCTGGTATCTGCTCCGAACTCCACATTGAATTCCTCAGGTTCAGACGATGAGAGAAAGGATCTCAAGCACCTAACCTGGTTTGATCATTTGGCTGGAAGTCTGGCCAAGGGCCTAACCACTCACACCTTGCAAGTGAATTTGGGAAAACTCACGGAAAGATACTTGAGTAGTGGTTAGTTTCTGAAAAACTAAATTATTTTTGTAATAACTTGACGTGTTTTGTTAATAGAGAGTTCATCCACGGATCCCATTGGAAGTGCCCGACTCAGGCGACATCGCTACAACATGATAATCACCATGATGTTTGGAGTCACGGCCTTGGGAGCCATTTTGGTGCCCATGGGTTTCCAGATGCTGTCCATTGTGAGCGGCAAAGCCTTACTTTTGGCCAAGATGGCATTACTTTTAGCCTCCATAAATGGATTGAAGAGGGTTAGCTCCGAATGTGTTTAATTTTATAATTTCTGTCTTAATTTTTCATATTCTTCTTAAGGTGGCCAACAGTGGACTACATTACGGCCTGTACCATGTGCCCGGAGAGCACCTGGGGGGATACTACGACAGAGGAGATGTAAATCACCCAAGGAATGTACCCATTCCCGTGGCAGTTGCTCCTTCTTTGGAAATGGGATTGAAATAGAGTCTTAAATCTTAAAAAATGAGTTGAAAATTTAAAATTCTCAGAATTTTTAGCAAAGTAATTAAATTTATATGCTAATATTTTCATCTGCAGGCGCATTTCTAGATTCAAGATGGTAATGAGATTTTCCTTATTAAATCAAGTTTTGTATAAAATGGTACAAAAAGATAATTGAAACTTCTTATTAGGTTTGAAAATTACTTACAAATTTAAAAAAAAATGAATCCTTTGGCAACTATTTGTAAGAAAAACGTAGCTATAATGATTTATACGAACCATAAATTATGAAATATTCACTAGGTTTTGTTAAAATGTTTAATTAAATAAAAATGTAAAAAACCTCCGCCGCATTTCAATTTAAAAAAAGCTTTTACCCAAGCTTTCTAGCCGCCTTAATGTGGGCAATGCCCCTGTGAAACTCACCTCAAAAGCTATTTGTGGTGAGTTACTGAAAAAGCGGCTTCGATTTCAAAAAAGGAAATTAAAAATAAAAATTAACTAAAAGAAAAACAGGAAAATAAACAGTTAAATGTATAACCAATACAAAAATATGTAAAACAAAGTTTTGAGAAGGTAACATACAAAACATCCATACGGTAAGGACTTTGAAACCCATCAGGACGGTGACAGGCAAGGGAACAACTACATAAAGGACGACTCACTGGGTGGCTATAAAAGGAAATGCGCCGCTGATAAGGACCAACACTCGGTCGTCGTGCGGCAGCGTTGACGCATCGTCCTCCTTCGTCCTGCAACGGTTTCTTGGCTCCTTTGTTCTTGGCCCCAAAAACGGTTTCTCAGGCACTATTCGAACCCGCATCAAGTATACGCAGTGTGGGCCGTGAGTATCGCGTGCCTCCGTCGCTAATTCCACGCTCTAATGAAGTTATTGGGTGCGTGATTCCTGCGCTAATCTCTGGTCAGGCCAAGGATCAAAAGGACGCGCCCCGGCGGCCCGAAGGCTAATTGAAAACTCTCATCAAAATCAACCGACCAGCATCCTCCAAGAAACTCGACTCCTTTGGTTTCGAAAATCAAAACTCGCAATGAAGTTGGTCGTTTACCTCTACCTATCCATGATTGTGCTGGGCGTTCAGGTGAGTGTCGGGTTGAGAAATTGTTAGCCGAACAGAACTGTAATTCGATCAACAAGTTACACCAACTTTTTGTTTCCATGTTCTCCTAATGACTTGATCTAATTTGTTCCGGCCGAGATTTTTGGCCTGATTGATTGATTCCCGCTGTCGGGGTTATTGCCGAACTTTTGCCAGGCCTTAGCCCTGAAACGTGTCGACTTATGTTAGAACAGATTACCTTCATTAGGCCGGGTAATAGATTTATGAAAGTCCAAACGGGTCAGCGGCAGCAGACCAAAGGTCCGTCGTGCCCAAATACATATTTAATTCCATTTGGTCCCAATCGTGCAAAACTTTCCCATGACACTGCCATGTGGCTGCAGCTAAAACAGAAATAGAACGCGTGACGACAAATCAGCTAATTATGATTGAAGCTCTCCCAGGATAGATAAGATATAGAGGCCCAAAAATAGCCAATCGAATCCATCATCACCCCCAAAAAGCAAGGGAGTAAATGTTAAGGGTTATTTTCCATCTTCATTTCTTCCTTTTTTTCAATTTCAAAAAGATTTTTAATCAATTGATTGATTTTGAAGTAATTTTATTTTCCTTTAAAAACAATTTCATTCCGGTATTAAGTTGTTTCTTACTTATAAGTATCTATAAATTTGACAATCTATTTGTCATTTTGACTTACTTCCTAGGATAGAACGTAGATGGAAATATTTGTTGCAAGTCTTTTATCCTTGAAACCTGCCATCCATCAAATGGAGAACCCTATGATCTGTTTGCTTAATAGCAACATTGTGGGAAAGTCGGAAAGTCAGAGCACAGCCAGGAATCCACTTCAATGGCCAAGGATAAATGTAAATTTTGCACCTGCCATTGAGCCGCAACCTGCGGCTGGTATGCGGCGGAAAAACCAACATGTGGCAGGCGGGGAAAACGTGAATGGAAAACCCGACACCTCATAGGTAGGTGTTGAGGTGTTGAGGTGTTTCCGGACATTGGCAATTGCATTTAAGCTGCAACTCTGCCAACAGCACTCATTCTTTGTGTGGTCACTCACTCAGGCATGGATGAGATTTAGCTTCCTACGACCTTACGGCCACACATTCCGGACTCACATCCTTCTCGATTGCCATCGAGTCCTGCACTTGATGTGCGCTTAATGTTGACACGGACGCTTTGGCACTTTACAGCCATTTAAGCCAGGACATGACAGCCACACCCCTGTTGTCCCATATCCGTATCGTAGGGGTAGAAATCCCTTTCCACAAGTTTCGTTTTTCACTCTGGTACCATGTGGAAACGACAACAATTACACCGTGAATGTCATCGGTGGCGATGGAGGGAAATGGAGTTGTAGAACAGAGAACAGAAATGATAAGCTCCGACCTGAGAGTAGTCCTTTAATTGCTGAAACCTCAAATGGGGATAACACTTTAGGTTTGCTTCTAATTATCATAATTGTGTTTGATAAATATGCAATTTCCACACAAAGGGAGATCCAAACAAAGGGAGATCCAAACCAACTAAATTATTTATTCCATTTACTTTTCGTTCAATTTCCTTGCCAATATCCGAAAGCTGAAAATTCAACTTGAACCTCATCAAAGAAAATATGTAAACTACGAATATTAAAAATATTTTCCTGGCACAATTAAAGTTGCAAAACCTGCTCAGCTTATCTTAATGGTTTATGCAACGAGTGGCGGCATCATCCAGAATCGTTTAACTAAATGGAGTAGCATATAACCAAAATGTGCTCCCTTGATTTCCATAAATTGCCCTCGTCATGTAACAGCAGCCGCGCTAAAATTTATGCCGTGTATTGAATTTGCTTCCGACAGAACCCGTGCATAAATCTGCAATGCAATGGGTTTAATAAAAAATTTCATAGGAGATAGAAATTGCTAAGGGGAGGAGGAGAGAAACTGCCAAGCTTTTCGGGAAAAAACTAATTTCCGTATTGAAATTACACATTTTTCTATGGACTCCTTTTTTGCAGCAGATACTATTCAGTAGGTTTTGTATGAATGAATCGAAACCGAAAAGGTCCTGAAATAATGCACGGAAATTACTTGGGCAGGCTTTAAAAATAAGCTGACATCTTCGGCTAAATTGCATTTTACAGTTCATTTGCGGTTGCGCGAAATTAATTAAATGATTAAAGCCAATATCAACACCCCCTCGGACTCGTTCGACTGTGCGTATGCGTAATCGAATTCATTTGCGGCTTTGTCCTCTTAATCCTCGGGTTTCACTTGACAAGTATGAGCTCTGACAATCGCCGGGCTTAACGCTTAATCGGGGAGTTTGGCGAGTGGCTGACACAAATAAAACGATTTCTGTTTATTTCGAATTGTGGTGGTAATTCTCCAGGGACTCCTCATAAGTCCTTCCGTTCTCCACTCATTTAACTTCATTCTTACTTGAGAAAGATTCCTTTAGCATCCGGCATTATGCGCATATTTGAGTCGTCATCACTCAGTTAGACTGCTTAGAATCCTTTCAGGACGATTCCTTCAGTGAAATTGATGACGGCCAAGAAGGCGTCTTAATATTTGATGGTCCATGGCAGCCTGTTGCTCTCCGCTGGACTCCAGCAAGTGCATCACTTATTCATGGCCGGGACGTCCTGCCATTTCGCGCTTCCCATAAATCCGTCCCCTTTGAAGCTGCCTCATGACTTAGTCATGCTGCCACCAAAATATCCATTTCCCCTTCGAAAC
The DNA here is from genome assembly GCA_035047645.1 of Drosophila merina. NCBI lineage: Eukaryota > Metazoa > Arthropoda > Insecta > Diptera > Drosophilidae > Drosophila > Drosophila merina. Next base: position 28,366,633 of record JAWNPH010000002.1, read on the forward strand.
CGGTGGCGTGGGCCACGGATTACCACCGTGACGCCGAAAGTCAATATTTACCTGACCCCCGTAAGGATGCCAATCTTGCCAGGTGCTTCCTGTCGTTTACCCGCTTAGGTGTCCTCCTTTCCTGGCATGCCAGCCAACTTTTAATGAAGTCACAAATATTTTGGGTCTTTTAATTCCCGGCACTGGCATGTGCAGACCTGATTCGCATATCCTTGGCTAATTAGCGGATTCCAGAGTGACAGGAACAAAGGATGCCGTCGCCTGCGACGACCTTGCGGGTTTATCCCACTCATCTTCACATTGTAAAGTGTTGGAATTGATTTACTCTCGGAAAAAGAGGCTCATTAATCAATTCAGGAAACTTGAGAAGTAGGGAATTTTCCTTATAAATAAACATTTTAAAATAGAACAATCCAAGGACTCAAGTAATGGAATCTGAGTTAATTAATTTAATTTGTTAAAATATTTCCCATAAGCGTTGGAGTATTTTGGAATCAATTACATGAAAGCTTAATAAAAACTTAAGCTTTAACTTTAAGGGTTTGTGTAATTTCTTTCAAATACAGAATTTAGTTCCCATATTTCATAACCAAAGTACTTCAAATGGCTTCGAAAATGCATCAATGCAGGTCAGGGAAACCGAAAGGTAAATTTGAGGCTTCTCGGCTGAATTTCTATAGAAATTTTCTATTCTTGATTTGCTTTTTACTGATTTTTATTTTCGCCCACTCGGTTCCACCTTCTTTTCAAATGTCCCGGATCGCCGTGGCAACTTTTGGATAGCAATTCGTCCCAAGTCCAAACCCGCGATGGGACCTTTGATGGAGCAGATGGCGCATCCTGCGAATCGTTTTAGTTTGACAAAGGCGTCCAGCCTGGAAGCTACTCCACCGAACCCCAAATATGGCATTGTGATTATGCAAATGAGGCTGCGTCAAGTGTGCTCAAAGGGATCATGTTTATTATTTATTTACTGCCTGTTGACAGCCTATCCAGACTCGCTTCAATCTTGATTTTCATTCGATTCGAAAAGATTTGTGACGCAAACGAGGCAGACTCTATCTGGGCCCTACTCCCGCCATCTTTTTAAGGCTTAAAGCTGCTCTGGCTGTGGCCTAAACCGCCACTAATTGACAGTTTCATAACGCTCTGACGAGTCGTTAAAGCCAAAACTCGAGTGTTGCGCAAACAAATGTCCCAGAGCCGAATAACGAAAGCCAAACTTTTTTGTCCCTAACTCAATTATTCGCGCCCGCGGCCGCGTCCGCGGCTCACAACGCGTCACCATTTATCAACTTCGCCCCGGGGGTTGGGCTTTTCAATTAACAAGAAAATCAGAAAAAAGTTACCTCTAATCAATCATAAAGGAGCCAGAAATCAGGCCAAGGGCTGCCCTCTTTTATTCCTCTTTTTTTTCTCCATAATTTTCAAAAGTTTTTAACTTGGCCAGCGATTTGTCATGCTTAAAATTCACCCTCCATTGAGCACGTTCGAGGCGTCATCTGCTGTATTCTTGTTTATTGGAGAATCGTGTGTGGTAGTTTAATTAAAACCGGCTATTGTCCTTTAGCCCAGCTGACCCGTAATCCTCCTAGCTCCCGGCACCCGGCTCCCGGCGCCTTGCCCAAATCCTCTGCAGTTGCATTGCGGCAAGCCTTAAGTGCCGCATTAGATGCCCCCCATTGGTTCCTTTTCTTTGGCAACAACTACAGAAGTCGGCGGGCATTAGTCGCGGATATCCCGCTGATCTCCTGGCCAGGACATGCCGCCTTGCTTACCCCACCTTTTGACTCTAGTGTCTGTCCTTTGTGCTTGCTGAATGGAAACCGGGGGTCTTGGGGCGACTGCTCCTGATCTGACTGCCACATTCAGTTGCAGTTGCTTGGCAAACTCTCTTACAAGAGGGAGTAGCGCGAAAATGTGGCACAATACTTTATACAACTTCTACAAAGCTTATATAAATATTTTTATGAAACTAGAGAGATATTGTGCACTTTTTCAGGGGACTACTCTTGTGACAAACTCTTTTCTTCCAATCATATAAAATAATTTAAAAACAATTTGGTAAAAGATTTTTGTCTGAAAATAAGAAGGCAAATGAAATTGTTAAATGGTTCTAAGATTCACTCACTTTTTGCTCAAATCAGTGTCAAAATGGCATGGCAACATAATATAGTGTCCTTAAATATTTCGGGAATTTAATTTAAATACTCTGCAGCTTTTTCCCTAACCAACTTTCGTTTCAGGCCTGGCCCAGTGTAAAGCGGTCGTTCGAGCTATTCCCCGGCGGCCCGGCAGTGCCTCACAATGTGCACACGGTCTCAGGTAAGTTCGCAGGAGTCCCGAGTCACGACACGCTTACTTGCAGTTTTGAGGGAAAGTTTTTGAGTCAAGCGCCTCCGGCGGAGAAAGGCGGTGAAAGTGACGCGAAAGGGGGTGTCAAGGGGAGGATGCACTTTGGCGGTTGCGACAAGTTTAAAGCGCTTTCTAAACCTTGTTTACTTGTCTCTCAAATTGATTCTTGCATAAGATGTGAGCACTTCTTGTTATCCATCATCCAACCCCCAGGTTGTATGCGCAATTTATAGAGCCAGGCAACACTCGAATTTATTGCCCATTAAAATTCAAAACAAAGTGCACTTCACTCTAGCCCCCTGCCCCGAGAGCTCTCCCGGAAAGGTGACCCGAACTGGCCAAATGGAAATGAAACATTACAGGTCTGTGGTCACTCAATGGCCATGGAGGAGGACTTCTGTGATTCCAATGAATGTAAACTTAATAAATTTCATGGCTAGCTGGGAACTCGTTCAAAACTTCAATTGAGTTAATCCCTCACCGACTTTTCCACTCATTTCCCACTGCCCCCGGGGAGGGACATCGTCAAAGCAACCGCATATCAGTTTGGGAAAATGGAAAAGTTGCATCTGCCCTCGTCCGTCGTCCTTCGTCCTCAGGTGAAACATCAACAAATCTGTGGCTATGCCGATTTGTAATTGCTTTTATTTATAGCCAGGACAACGGGCTAGGTTGGGGCTTTTGGGGCAGTGTGGTTCAATGACGTCACTTCCAGGAATAGAAACTTTGCAGAAGCACAGAATATTTCGAGGCAAATTGGAAGTAACTCTAATCCCTGATACAAACAAAACTAAGTTTCCCAGGAATGGCAGTTGCAGATAATTTATTCATTGGATCAAGGTGGGCTTTAAACCGAGTGCCAGATATTTGTTATTTCAATTTCTTGAAACCCCAAAGTCATAAGAAGTCATCAGAATTTGCATTATGGTTTACAAATCAATATTAATTATCAATTTATGTGTCAGTCGCAATAAATACTTGAAGGCAATTAGCGAGTGCCATAAACAAATAGGCGCCAAGTGCCAGGAGTGGGTCCCCAACTCCAACTCCTTCCAGGACCCGCACAGTCCCTGGCGAGGGATTCACGTCCAGGACAAAAACCCACACGAGTGCCCTCCGAGTATGTGACATGCATGACAAGAGAAGGACAAAAAGTAACTCAAATAGTAGTTTAATTGTTTTTCGGCCAGAGCCGAGGGGAGCCAAGAGCTCGTAAAAAAGGAGCCAACACATGAGTGGGAGCCTGGCTAATAATGCTGGCCATAAATCAGCCAACGATGGCCGGCATTAAGTGGATGCGCATGATAAATTAATTGTTGCCCAGGAGCAAGTTTAGGGACAATCAAAGGGGATTTGGCTTATCCCTGCCCCCTGCCCAGACTCCTGTCTGGCCAGCCAAGACAAATTGGTTTCGGATTCGGTATGGGACATCTAGTCGCTTTAGGGGATCTAGTGCACTTGCCATACAAGGATAACATACTCGTTTTCTCTTAGTGTAATGCCATTAAGTGCCCCCTCCAAACCCCAAACCCTTCTTCCAGATTGCATGCACGTGGCCTCCGAGGCAGGTGACTACATCTTCAAGAAGCTCCATCCCATGAACCCGGCGCTTAATCGGGAGGCTGCTCTCTTGGAATTGGAGGCAGCAGCTGTACTCGCAGGAGCTGGAACAGGAGCAGTACCTGGAATTGCCGAAGCTGGGGCATCTGTGCCGGAGGACCAACCCGAAGTCTGTGGGCTGTACGTGATTGGGGAGCCCGACACCATTGTGGAGATTACAATGAAACAATATGATGCCAATTGCGACACAGGAGCCCTAATGGCGGTAATCGCTCCCAGGGAAGCTAATGTACAATCTACTATATCGGGTCTATCCATTTCAGTTTGTGGATGGCTGGGAGCTGAATGGCGAGTTCTTTCCGGGCATAAAGGATCATCACCGACCACTGGAGGAGCGTGTTTACGAGTTCTGCAATAACTACAGACAATGGTTTGGTTTAGTTTACTTTCCTTATGAGTTTCGGGGTAACTCTTTTCGAATATTTCAGGCCCCGTGTTAGCAACAAAAAGTTCTTCCGCTCAAGCCAAAATGCCGCCTTGTTGCAGTATAGAATTCCGGTTCGCGGGTCGTTTGTGGCCAATATACGATTCCACAAAATAACACAGCGTAAGTAGAAGTCCATAAATCCAAGGTAAGAGTCACCTCAAGATAGGCAGGAATGGTTCATAAATCATGAAGAGTACTTCAAAGTATGAGGCTAGACACTCAGTTTTCAGGTGGCACTTGCGAGATTGGAAATAACTTAAAAAGTGAATCCGGTTTCAACACTAACATCTAACTCTCCTTCGGCAGCCTGCAATGTTTTGGTTCACGACACCGCCGCCGTTTACAAGATGACTAACTTTGGCCAGGCCCGGAACTGTACCATCTCGGCGCTTTTCCCTGCTGTCGTCTCCTTGGCCAACTTGCGAATTGGTGGAAAGAGTGTGCGGGCCCAGCAGAAGGTCAACTACGATGTGGGTATATCTCAACATTGTAAGTCTAAGCTCATAATCCCTGTTAATCCCCTTCTAGTGCCAAATGCCCAGTGACCGCCTGGAGATCGGAGGATCCGCTGGACTGGACTCGATGGCCATGGAGATGGCCAGTTCCGTTTGCGGAGCCTCCAGTGAGCCGGGACCCGAGCAGGCCATCTTCTGTGGGGTCAGCACTGTGCGGCTGGTCTCCTCCGGCCGTTTCCAGAACCAGGCAGCCCTTGTCCTGCGGAAGGCCGAGGACCAGGACCTGGACATAGCCACGCTCATCTGCGCGCTCTAAGCGGCCAGCAGAAAAAAGTATCGCTATCCACATCCAAATCCAAATCCAAGTGTGTATATGTTTGTAAAAAAATCCAGGAAACAGGAACAGCGGACAGGGGAAGAACACGCCCGGACTCCCAAGTAGTGCTTAAACTTAACTCTTAACTTAATCCAACCAATTCGCAAAGTATTCTCTACCGGAGAGGCACCTAAGTAATATATATATATTCTATATATATATATCTGTATATGTATATCGAACATTCTGAGTGTTGACTACAAGAATCGTGTGTGTTTATTTTTTGTCTTTATCTCCGGGTTGGTTTATGGCCCGATCGGCTTGCGATTATCTCGGCTATAAATGGGTCTGGGTGGCCAGATAAGTCTTATCCAAGGACTCTGGATGCAGTCAGCAGAGCCACGAGGGAAGCCCAGCCGAGGGTCTGCAAGGCAGAGGCACCTCCTCCATTGTCATTGTCATCCGTGCCAGGTTCCTCGTTAGCCAGCTAAAAAGCAAAACAATTTTAAAGGTAAGATTGTGGAAGGGTGTTGGCCAAATACTCACGCTCTCCTCCAGCTTGGCCTGCAGTTCCTTGCAACGAGTCCGTTCCCGGTAGTTGGTGGTGGCTATCCTGCAGATGGTCTGGCTCAGGCAGGAATCGTCGCATCCCTGGCTCAGCTTGGGGTCCGATTGGGTGAACTTTATGCGCCAGAATTTGCGCAGCAGGTCGGGCTTCTCGGCCATGTCATCGAGGAGGCGGTCGATGCCGGCGGGACTCGTGTCCTCCGTGAACTCCTTGGTGAACTCGTACTCGAGGCCCCAACTGGGCTGCGTGTCCGGGGATAGATTGGCGGCTGTGAGGTTTACAGTGTAGGTCTGGTGCTCCACCACCTGCTTGGTCTCCTTATTCAGTTCGTAGAGCCGGTAGTTGGGGTTCTTGTTCGAATAGGGCGTGAGACTGCCTCCATTCCAGTTCACGACTGTGGCGTATCCCTCATCGGAGTAGTGGAGATTCATCTCGTCCTTGTGGGTGTGGCCACTGAAGGCACCGGTGATTCTGTCCCAGTACCGGGTCAGAACCCGATTGTACTCCGTGGACCAGCCGCTCCAGCAGTCGCCGTCTCCAGATGGGATGTGCGAAAGGACATGCACCGTCTCTCCGGCAGTCTCAGCGGCCTGAAGCGTGTCGTGGAACCACTGCAGCTGCTCCTGGATGAGGGTGGCGTTGTAGTAGAGCCACCAGTTGTACAAGTAGCAGTCCATGCTGTTGAGAGCCACTACCCGGTGGCCTGGACTGGGGGAAGCCGTGTAGTAGCCACCTCGCTTCACGGTGACCTCCGCCTCAGCGGGCAGCCACTTCTTCCAGAGGTTCCACACATGCTCGTAAAGCCAGTCCACCTTCAAGTTCTCTGGGATGTCGTCGTTGCCGAAACTATTAAAAATTATTGAATTAATTGGGTGAGCTTGTTGATTATAATCGGCAACCAATCCCCACCAATTTCTCTTTGCCGACTAACTAGAGTTTGATGGATATTAGCAATTGAAGCACTAAATATTTACTATTGAAAGCCATTAAAAGTTTTATTGACTTGCTGTGGGGTAGTCGATGTGGGAAAAGTCACCCATAAACATAATCTTTATCGTAAAATACAGAAGTTAACAAGCCATATACGATATTTTTGCCTAATTCATTGTGGAAAATAGTGCTGGCCTCGGTTGTATATTCTAATTAGTGCAGTTTGATCATAAAGTACTCTTTTTGGGGAAAAAACCGCATTATCGAAATACGTGTTATAACCAGGTAAGACCATAATATATATCCGGTAATGCAACTCAGGGAAATAATAATTTTATGGAATCTTTCAATAAAATATTGCTTTGCCGGTTTCGACATTTGGTGGCAAAACTGTTTAAGAATATTGAGAAGGAATTTATTTAACCATTAAACGGATGTGTCTGGAGACTTGTTTCTATTTTTTCTAAAATTATTTCTATTCTGTGTAGATGAATGCGCAATATGTTCAGTATGATCGATCTCCGTAAGGGCTCATTCGAAATATTATTCAATTATTACATAATTGGAAGAAAATGGTAATGCTTTTACACACTTTAAATGTGTTAAAAAGGGGTTTTTGAAATTTTCACATCTGTTTAAATATTAAAAGCATCTCTTCTGAATAATATACAAATATGTATTAAATTGTCATAAAAATGTTAGGACGTGTTAGTATTAAAGTTAGGTTTTTGTTTGACCGTATCCTTAAAGGGTTCAACGTTAATTCTCTTCAGACAATCAACTGGAAATTACCCAAAAAAATTACTACTTTTTGCCACCAAATTGTCCTACTTTTGGAACAATTCCTGCTTGACCTTTCACCAAATGGGTCATCAACTCAATCATATGAAATGTGTCAAAAATTACAGGGTACTCACACATTAGCCGGGTGGGGTTCGTGGTTCCCCAGGCAAGGATAGATGGGCGTGTCCGGGAAGTACTCTGCCAGTAAGTCGTCAATCTCCGAGAGCATGTCCAAGTTCCCCTGCTTGGTGGTGGACCAAACATTGTGGGGCGGGACGTCGCCGGTGTGGTAGATCCATTCGACCTTGTGGTTTTCCTTGATGTGCTCGAAGGCGCTGACGATGAGCGGCTTGGGGGCATCGCAGGCGCGGTAGTCGCCCCAGGGGCCAGCTGCCGACGAAGAATCCACTCCAGCAGCCAAGGCATCCCGACAGCACATGGGCTCGTCACAGTCGGCATTGCTGCCCACAAGGTACTCAGGGTCGTAGTGGATATCCGTGAGGTGGAGGATCAAAATGTCGTCCGGACTGCGGGCGGGCAGCTTCGAATTGGACTCCGTGGGCTGGGCCCCGTCGATGGTAAGAGTGAGATTGTACTCGTCCTGCTTCACCTGGCAGATGGAAATGGGCAGCATGGAGCAGAAGCTCTGCGACTCGGCGGCCGTCTCATTGAAAATGAAGTCAAAAACAGGCCAGTTGAGATCAAACAGTCCGGAGCAGACACCACCGGTGGTGATCCCAAAGTATTCGCAAAATCCAACTGTCAGTCGCTTGGCATCCGACTCCCTTTCCGGCCCACTCAGCTCTCCTTCCGTGAAGGTTCGGACGAGGACATTCACAGTGGATCTGCACAAAGTGCACACAAAGTACTGGTCGGTGGAGCTCAGATCCGCCAAGGACTCCGTGAAAATGTCCTTCTTGCTGTGACTTCCCCGAAGATCGTGTCCCAATTCCTTTAGTCTCGGCGATTCAACTCCGGTGCGGTGGTATTTCAGGTATTCGCGGCTTATCTCCTCCGCCATGCTGGCTGAAAAAAAAGGAAAAGCACGGACGTCAGCTCTCGAGGTTGTCAATCAAAAAAGAATTATCTCTGGACGAGCCCAAACATTTTTGGACTACGATTAAAGCCATGGAGTGCTTCGGAGAAAGACCCGAAATCGGACTCAAACCCACCTGAAAGAGCCGCGGCATACCGCTCCTCCTTGGTGAGATCGTCGGAAACATTGGGCAGGCTGAAGGCCCCGCTGCCAACGATTAGGAGGGCGGTTCCCAGTAGAGCTGTACTCCAGATCAACTTCATCGCGAGACTGTGTCCAAAAGTGATAACAGGCCCCTACTTATAGGCTACATGGCCTTTAGAAGTGCTATCAGCCTATTGGCAGCAGCTAATCTAAAGCAGAGATATAGCCAGAAATATAATGTAATCGGTCAACAGGAACTACCAATTTCAGGTGCCAGCTAATCATCATTTAATTAGAATATACAATCTGATAATTAGATAAATGGACAAATTGTGTGACATTTTAGCTCGAAATTTTGCAATCTTTATCGTGAATTTTTTCATGCAACAAAATAAAAAGGGAATTGTAACCAAGTTTGGATATGCTTTTATTGATGTCTTAAAGTGTAGAACATTTTTTGGTGCACTCCCGTTCCTTTAGCAGTTACGTAAAATAAAAAGAAATTAAAAATACAATATTTGTCAAAGTTAATAAAATAGATTTAGCTGGGAAGTGTATAGGAAAATTCTTGTTTGTATCGTGAAAAATTTAATATACTTTATCATCATTACCAATAAAATATCCTCCCACTGGACTACTACCCTAACCATTTATAGATTATTCTGGGAATAGTCTGAATCAGTTTTTGGATTACGATTGCCAATCCATCATAAATCTTACCAAAAGTATTTCGTTGATACTCGTTGGCCAATTGCACGTGCTTTGGTACTACCAACAAGTACAAAATAATCACCAACAGTGACGGCCATGGCCATAAACTAACAAATTGGCAGCCGACTACTTATTTGATGGCCAACAAAACCCCCAATTGGCTAATTAGTACTAATCACCGATAAAGAGAACACACTAAAACAAAGTACTCCTTGAAAGAATAAAAACAAAACTAGATTATATTTGATAGGGATAAGCGCATACTTTTATTGAAAATTATTTACGATGCGACTTTTTCTACAAAAAATATTGTCGTGTCAATGACTATATATTAATATGTATGGGTTTCACAATTATATCATCAATAACTATTCTGGGAATATTTATATTAAGAAAATAAGAAGGACTTGATGTATGTTTTCGAATGGACTGCGTAAATTTCTGAAACCTCTTCTCTTTCCACTGGACATTTATCAGAATTCTTTCCAAAGTCTGCTTAAAGTTGTCTTCCAAGCCTCTAAAGGACTCTTTAGATCTTTTGACCAATTCTTCGAACTCCTGAAGGTCTGTGCTATCGAAAAGCTGTGTGGAAAACGGCACCAACAAGTTCCCAAAGTTCCTTGTCAAAGGATAATAGCTGAAAGAGATTTGTTGGATTTCTTGCTGACAAAAGGACTTGGAATAAAGATGATTAATGACTTACAACTTGTAGATAGTGTCAATGTTGTCCATTAAATATTTCTTTGCCAGAGGAAAGCCCACTTTTTCAGCCGCCACAGCTTGAAAGGTCAAGGACGAGTCCTGCTTTCGAATGACTTCCTTGGGATCGAAAATGAGCTCCAAGTATCGCTGAATAGTTTCGTTATCTCGGGAACAAGCCAAGGCATTGAGAAAGGATCTCCTTTCTCCAGCCACATTCGAATTTTCGTATCTCGTCCAAAGGAACTCCCAATCCTCGTTGGTTCCATTTTTGATGGCCGCGCAGAGTACAATCTCACGTAGATTTATTGGAATGGGGTTGCTTTCGTCAGGATTTTCCTCTGATTTCCATTTGCGGAAGTTGGCCTTGGCTTTGGGGACACAGTCCGAAACTTCGTATTGACAAGCCCAATTAATAATCAATAATTTCAAAAGGACTTGATCCTGCCTAACTGTGGAACTAAAGTTGCCGTCAATACCCTTAAAATGTTTGTAAATCGGGGCGATTAGCTTTCTTAGAAATCGCTGTAAGTAAAGAATGCTTTAGAATGATTTTTGGTTTTAAAATAGTTATTTGAAATCTACCGTGAAAGAATCAAAGCTTGAAGTTTGTCGAACAATACCACCCAAGAGCTTGAGATTCTTGAGAGCCGTGGACCACGGCAGGTACTCCCTTTCCTTTTCCAAATAATTAATCAGTTGCAAGGCCAGATTATAGTCCTGTTCTCCTGTTCTGGCAAAGTGCATTATATCCTCAATCAACTGAGCCCTATTTATTGGGTGTATTGTTGTGAAATTTTTCGATGTCAAGGTCTTGATGAGCAGCTTCCAGTTCTGGACGTCGTAGTTGATCTTGCAAAGGCTAGAAAACTTATTGTTGAAAATCACCCACTCGTTCGGTTTTGGCATGTCTTGGATTGTTGTAGCTTCGCTTTTTCCGTCCTTGTTACATTCCATCCAGGCCTTGGGTTTTAAGTCATCGAAGTTCTTCTCAGATTGGGTCGTGTAGCTCAGAGGCACCCACCAGCATCCATCCCGCTGAGAGGACGACACATTGGAGTTGAGAAGGTACCGCCCCTGGATCAGATTCGCGGTTCCTTTCGAGTAGTCTCGGGTTACGTTGATAACGGGATAGCTAAAAATAATATATAATATTATGGAATATTATATCCATAACAAATACTCACCCCGTTTGGAGAGTCCACGAGTCCATTATGGTTTTAATATCATAATTTAAAGGCAAGGAACCAAACTGATGAGCAGCTTTGGACAGGGATTCCCACAGATTGTCCTGTTCGGCATTCTTGTAGGCGTACAGTTCCAGGTAGGACTTCAGGCCAGAGTGGAAGGACTCTTCGCCCATGAACAAGTGCATCATGCGGATTACAGACGCTCCCTTCTTGTAGGAAATTGTATCAAAGCTTGCCATAACATCCGAAACCGATTCAATGGGTCGCGAGATGGGGTGACTACTTTCCAGAGCATCCAGACGAGAGGTGGTCAGGAGGTCGTGGACGAATTCTCTGTCCATGGTCTGCCACTCCGGGTGTACGTTATCAACCCCCAGCTTGGACGCATAGGTGGCGAATCCTTCGTTAAGCCATAGATCCGTCCACCACTTCATGGTCACCAGATTGCCGAACCACTGGTGGGCCAGCTCGTGGGAAACTATATTCGCGAGGCTCTCCTTCGCATCCAGGGAAGTGTGGGTTTCGGAGTATAGCAGTGCCGTTTCCCTGTAGGTGACAAGACCCCAGTTCTCCATGGCGTTCGCGGAGAAGTCCGGTAAGGCAATCTGGTCTATCTTGGGTAGGGGATACTTGAGGCCGAAGAAATCTTCAAAGTATCTCAAAACTTTGGGTCCGAACTCTGCCGCAAAGTCGCATTGGTCTATGGCACTGGACCTGGCCCAGGTGCGGAAAAGAGTTCCATTTGGCAGGGTAGATGGCTTGTGAGTGAAATCATTGACTGAATAGGCCACTAGGTAGGTGGGCATTGCTACAGACTCTGCAAATTCGCTCCACTTATAATCTGTAAGCGTAACACTAATGCGAAACGGAAAATAATTATTTGATTGATATTATATTTTAAAAAACTCACTCAAACACCGACGATTTTAGAGGCATATTACTTAGAGCATTGTACTTCTTGTGATGCCCCAAGGTTATCTTGAAATTCGATTTAAGATCTGGTTCGTCGAAACAGGGAAAAGCCAAACGCGCGGAAGCAGGTTCAAATTTTGTAACTGCTAGCCACCTGAAGAGGGATACATTTTTGAAACTTATAAGTAAAAATCTTAAAGTTAATTAACAAATACAAACCTTGTCTCATTAGTCGCAGAGTCCTTATAGGAGCTCCGGTAGTACCCATTCAGCTTCCTGTTCAATTCAGCCCCGAAGGACAAACTCAGTTCGTAAACTTTATCAGGCAATAATTCCTTGCAGAGATTAAGGATGTAATAGTCGTGCTTTTCATTCTCAGAAGTGGAGGTTATGCAGATATCCTTTTCTGTATCACCGATTTCCGTAAGCGTGGTCTGGGACTCATCGATTGTGAGGTCCTTTGCGTGAAGAGTTATATTCTTGGTTTCTTCCAGGACGTTCAAAGAAATCTTGACAATGCCCGAGAATCGGAGATTTTCTGGGTCTTCAAGTCGAGTCAGAATGCGCAGATCATAGCTCTGTGGGCGCAGGGCCGTCGGCAACCGATAATAATCATACTCGGACGTATTTGTATTGGCTTTAGCCAAGTCCAATCCAATGACCACCGTGATTATTAGGAACCACTCCATTCCCTAGTCTCTGAATAACTGGAGAGATCCCTGGTTTTTTGCATGTCGGAAAAGATTTAATTCGATTTCCATGGAAAATAAGTTGCGGTAAGCATAGATTAACTTTTATACCCGGTGCTCGTTGAGCTCAAGGGTATATTGAAATTGTTTATTGTATGTAACAAGGAAGGACTAGAGAAATCGTGTGATATAAATGCATATTAAGTTTCTATGAAAATCGCCCTCAGAAATTACATTTTTCTTCACCATTTTTAGGTATGATGGCAAACAAATCGATACATTTTTTGTTTTTCCGCACAAGAAATTCCTTTCCAGATCATGGTTATTCAATAAGTTATTCAACAAAATGCTTTCTTCATACCAATATAATCTTTATTGAAAAAAGGGCCAGGGAGTGGAAGAGAGGAGTACTGGTATCAAATATCAAATAGTCAAGAAACTCTACTATAGCTGCCCCTCCCTGCTTCATTCTCAGTTTTATGTGTAATTCGCCAAAAATCGGGAGAATTCTGGATATTTTTGTTCCATCCATTGGACATTGTTGAGAATACTCTCCAAGGTCTGATCTATGGTCTGTTCCAAGCCTTTGAGAAACTCGCCCGGTTTCTGAACAAACTCCTTGAACTCATTGTACTCCCTGCGCTCCGTTATGACCGAAAAAGCCTTTACATAAGGACGCATGGCCAGAGAGGAGGAAGAATAGCTGGAAAGTATTGGAACGCTAAGCTAAGACACTAAGCTTTGGAAAGTTAATAACTTACAACTTGTAAATACGCTCTACGTTGTCCATGAAGTACTTCTTGGCAAGGGAGAATCCCAATTTTCCAGCAGCCACTGCTGTGAAACTGTGGTCCGAGTCATGCTTTCGGATAACCTCGGTTGGATCGAAAGCAAGCTCCAAATATCGCTTTAATATCTGCTCGTCCAGAGAACAAGCCAATGCTGTTCTAATTATTTCCATTTCGCCAGCCACATTTGATTTTTGGTACCTCGTCCAGAGGAAGTCCCAATCCTCTTTGGTTCCATTTCTGATGGCCGCACAATATACACTCACCCGAAGATTTAGTGGGATGGGATTGGTTTCGTCCGGATGAGTCTCCGATTTCCATTTGCTAAAATAGACCAATGACTTGGAAACACAGTCCGAAACGTCGTATTGGCAAGCCCAAAGTATAATGGTTGTTGTAAGAAGGACTCTATCCTGATCCTGTAAGAACTTAGAGGCGTCGTCGATGCCGCCCAGGTGCTGGTAAATCGGAGTGACTAGATTCCTTACCAGGTGCTAAAAAATAAAGGATACTTTAGAACTTCGATCACCCAGGGATACCCGGAACGATACCTTAAAGGAGTCGATGCTCGGAGTGTGCCGCAGAATGACATTCAAGAGCTTTAGATTGGAAAGAGCCGCTTTCCAAGGTAAAAACTCCTTTTCCCGTTTCAGATATGAAATCAGTTCCAAGGCCGTTTCGTAGCTTTGAGACCCACTGCTGGCCAGGAAGAAGATGTCATCAACCAGCTGCGCCCTATTTATGACGTGAATGCTCTCAAAGTCCCCTTGGGTTAAGGTTTTGATCAGCAACTTCCAGTTCTGGACATCGTAGTTGACCTTCATGAGGGTGGCCATTTGGGTGTTGAATATCACCCACTGGTCTGGGCGGGGCATGTTGTAAATAGTTTTGGGAAGGCTTTCACCGCTGCTTTTGCACTCCATCCAAGCCTTTGCCGCCGTACTCTTGAAGTCCTTTTTATCCTGGGAGGTGTAGCTCAAGGGCACCCACCAGCACCTTTTTCGCTGGGCAGGGGATACTTTTAGGTTAAAAAAAAACCTCTCCTGGGTAAGTTTAGCATTCTTCGCTTGGTAGTTTCGAGTTATAGTGATTACAGGATAACTGAAATGGTAGGTTTCTCTTTCAGACTTTTCAGGTTCCAAAAGAAAGGCTTACCCCGTTTGGAGAGTCCACGTGTCCATTATTGTCTTTATGTCATAGTGTTTGGGCAAGGAGCCAAAATGGTGAGCAGCTTTGGACAGGGATTCCCACAGATTGTCCTGTTCTGCGTTTTTATAGGCATATATCTGAAGGTATTGCCTCACACCATCACGGAAGGCCCTTTCGCCCAGAAACAAATGGATCATGCGAAGCACCGCGCCTCCTTTCATGTAGGAAATTGTATCGAAGCTTTCCGTGATATCCGAAACCGATTGGATAGGTCGCGAGATGGGATGGCTGCTCTCCAGGGCATCCAGGAGAAAGGTTTGCAGTAAATCAGATACCGACTCCCTGTCCATGGATTTCCAGTCAGGATGGATTTTGGCAACGCCCAACTTTGACACATAGGTGGCAAATCCTTCGTTGAGCCACAGGTCCGTCCACCACTTCATCGTCACCAGGTTGCCGAACCATTGGTGAGCCAGCTCATGGGAAACTGTGTTGGCCACGTACTGTAGGGCTGCCAGGGGTGTGTGGTTCTTGGAGTAGAGAAGTGCCTTTTCCCTGTAGGTGACCAGACCCCAGTTCTCCATGGCACCCGCTGCGAAATCGGGGATGGCTATCTGATCTATCTTGGGGAGCGGGAACTTGATTCCGAAAAACTCCTCGTAATACTGCAAGACTTTGGATCCAATCTCTGCCGCGTAGTCGCTCTGGTCCATGGCGTCCGATCTGGACCAGGTTCGCAAAAGAGTTCCTTTTGGTAGCGTAATTGATTTGTGGGTGAAATCATTCACCGAGTAGGCTACGAGATATGTGGACATGGGAACGGACTCCTGGAACTCAGTCCAGATAAAATCTTTAAGGGATTCGCTTTAAAAGGAAATATCAGTGGAATAACTTCATATATTAATGCTACTTACTGTGGTTTGGTTTCCTCTACTGGCATATTACTCAATCCTGTGTATTTTTTATGATATCCCAGAGTGATTACAAAAGTTGATTTTAACTCGGGTTCGTCAAAGCAGGGAAAAGCCTGTCGAGCGTATTCTGGTTCGAATTGTGTTACCGAAAGCCATCTTAAAAATAATTATGAGTATATATCCTTTTTATTGAGTAGGAATCCTTCACCTTGTTGAATCAGTCGCTGGATCCTTGTAGGAGCTTCGGTAGTACCCCTCCAGTTGCCTGTTTAACTCGGCTGAAAAGGACAGGCTAAGCTCGTACACGTGGCCAGGAATCAGTTCCTGGCAGGTATTGAGGATATAGTAGTCGTGATTTGGATTCACCGCAGTGGAGGATATGCAGTTATCCTGTTTTATGCTCCCGACTTGCTTGAGAGTAGTCTGGGACTCGTCTATATTAAGATTCTTGGAGTGGAGCGTTATATTCCTTGTATGTCTTACAGCATCTATAATTATTTTAACGGATCCCGAGAAATTAAGTTCTTCGGGATTTTCCAAATGGGTCAAAATTTTCAGGTGGTATTTTTGGGGCCTTAAGGCCGTCGGTAAACGGTAGAAGTCATAGGTGGCTATGGATTCGGTGGAAACTAAATCAAATCCAAACGCCACCGCAAACAGTATCAACCACTCCATAGTCCAGTTGGGTTCCGATTGAGGCTCACATTTTGTTTTAAAAAAAGCAAAGCAATTTAATTAATAAACTAAAAAATATTATTAGTTGCGGGTTTTCGTATCGAATTTAAATTATGCATGAAGAAAAGATATATCTGTTACTCAATCACCATTCTTCGTAAAATAAAATAAAAGAAATATTCTCTTTAAATGTCCTTGTAATACTTAGGTATTAATATTTTATTAAAAGAAATTGTAAATGATTTTTTTGTTCATTTGCGGGATACTGTGAAAAAGATTCAGAGAACCAATTTAATAGATCGGGCAAACTGGTCATAGTTTCGTTCCTTCCATTGAACATTTGTGAGCATTATTTCCAGGGTCTGCTGGATGGTTTGGTTGATACCGGTGAGGGACTGTCGGGAGTGGCTTATGAAGTCCTTGAACTCCTCGAGGTCCTTGCGGTTGATAACTTGTTCGGAGAGCGGCTGCAAAAGACGACCAATGGACTTGACCAGGGGATGGTAGCTGTAAAGGAAATAAATTGATAAATAAAGCTTCCAAGGCTTCCTTTCGGAACTTACAATTTATGGATGCGATCCAAGTTCTCAATGAAATACTTCTTGGCCAGAAGGAAACCCACGTCGCTGGAGGCCACAGCCTGGAAGCCCAGAGTCGAATCCTGCTTCCGGATTACTCCCTTCGGATCGAAGCTGAGCTCCAAGTAGCGCTGCAGAAGCCACACCTCCCGTGTGCAGCCCAAGGAACTCAGGATCGTCCTCTTCTCAGAGGCTACGTTCGACGTTTGGTACCTGGTCCACAGGAACTCCCAATCTTCGTCACTTCCATGTCGGACTGTAGTACAGTAGACCGTCCTGCGTATATTTGTTGGGATCGGGTTTGCCTCATCGGGGTTCGGACTCGACTTCCAGCTGTTGAAGTAGGCCAGGGCCTTGGGAATACAGTCCAAAACGTCGTACTGGCAAGCCCAATTGGCCACCATGGTCTTCAAAAGGACCTGGTCCTGCTGTTCGATTGAGCTGAAGGTATCGTTAATGCCGTCCAGGTGCTCAAAGATGGGCGTGATCAACTTGTTCATGTAGCTCTAAAGGGATACAAAAGTTAAGTAAGCTTCAGAGAAAGGATTCAATAATCCTACCTTGAACAAATCAAAGTGTGGTGTCTGTCGAACTATGCGACCCACAAGCTTCAAATTGTCAAAAGCCGTCTTCCAAGGAAGAAACTCGCGTTCACGCCGCAAATATCCGATCAGACTCAGGGCCACCTCGTAGTCCTGGCTTCCTGTCCAGGCGAAGTACAGAATGTCATCAACCAACTGAGCTCGGTTCAGAACGTGAATTCGTTCGAAATCTCCCTTCGTGAGTTCCTCGATCAGGAGTCGCCAGTTCTGAGCATCGTAGTTGACTTTGTAGAGCGTGGATAGTTGGAGATTGAAGATCACCCACTTGTCTGCACCGGGAAGATCCTCGATCGTTTTGGAAAGGCTTTCCCCGTTCTTGCTGCACTCCATCCAAGCCTTGGGCAACGTGTTATTGAAGTCCTCCTCCTCCTGGGTAGTGTAGCTTAGTGGCAGCCACCAGCATCCTGTACGCTGTTCATGTGGAATCTCCCTGTTCAAAAGGAAGCGCTCCTGGCTGATTTTGGCCACTTTCCCAGATTCATCTCGGGTTACATTTATGACTGGGTACCTAAAATACATTTTTTTAAATGACTCTCCCTTTCAAATATTTTGAATTCGTTAAAAACTTACCCGGTTTGCAAGGTCCAAGAGTCCATAATTGTTTTTACATCGTAATTTTCGGGCAAAGCTCCATTTTTGTGAGCCGCCTCAGTCAGGGACTCCCACAGATTGTCCTGTTCCGCATTCTTGTAGGCGAATGTCTGAAGATAGGACTTAACACCGGATCGGAAGGACTCTTCGCCGAGGAACAAGTACATCATTCTCAAAACCGACGATCCCTTTTCGTATGAGATTTCGTCAAAGCTTTCGGATATTTCGAAAACCCTCTGGATGGGCCTGGAGATGGGATGACTACTCTCCAAGGCGTCCCGGTGGAAAGTGGTCAGCAGGTCGTTCAAGGACTCCCTCTCCTTGGCCCGCCACTCCGGGTGAATATGCTCCACACCCAGGTTGGCCACATAGGTAGCAAAGCCTTCGTTGAGCCACAGATCTGTCCACCACTTCATGGTCACCAGATTGCCGAACCACTGGTGAGCCAGCTCGTGGGCGATCACGTTAGCCAGCTGCTGTTGGTCCGCCAGCGAGGAGTGTCCTGCGGAGTAGAGAAGCGTGGACTCCCTGTACGTCACTAGTCCCCAGTTCTCCATGGCCCCTGCCCCGAAGTCGGGCACTGCCACTTGATCCACCTTGGGCAATGGGAACTTGATGCCGAAGAACTCTTCGTAATACTGCAGGACTTTGGGTCCGAATCCAGCCGCGAAGTCGCACTGGTCGATGGCGTTTGGCCTGGCCCAGGTGCGGAAGAGCACTCCGTTGGGCAGAGTTGAGGGCTTGTGGGAGAAATCGTTGACGGAGTAGGCCACTAGGTAGGTGGACATGGGCACGGACTCTTCAAATTCAGTCCAAACATAATCAGGAAGAGATTCACTGAAACGAAATTGTTATCAACTTGATGGGGATATCGTTCTTGAAACTCACTGCGGCTTGGTCTCCTTCACAGGCATATTGCTAAGACCCGTAAACTTTTTGTGGAATCCCAAAGTTATGACAAAAGGTGCCTTGAACCCAGGCTCATCGAAACAGGGGAAAGCCAAGCGTGCGGAGGCTGGTTCGAATTGAGTAATGGAAATCCATCTATAATGAAGGAATGTCAAATATCGAATTGAAATCAAAGAATGCACTCTCCCACCTTGTTTCATTTGTTGCTGGTTCATTGTAGGAACTGCGATAGTAGCCCTCCAACTGCTTATTTAACTCCGCCTTGAAGGACAATGTAAGCTCATAGATTTTACCAGCCTCAAGTTCCTGGCAAACATTCAATATATAGTAGTCGTGGTCCGAGTTATTTTCGGTCGAGGTTATGCAATTATCCTTCTTCTCCCCGTTGATCTGAGAAAGTGTGGTTTTCGTATCATCAATCGCCAAGTTTTTGGAATGAAGAGTTATGTTCTTTGTGTTTTCCAGAGCCTCGACTTCAATTCTTGCAATTCCAGAAAATTTCAAGTCCTCTGGATCCTCCAAGTGTGTGAGGATTTGCAAGTTATACTTCTTGGGTTTCAGGGCCGTTGGCAACCGATAATAGTCGTAGGTGGAATTGGCCAGGACTAAGTCCAATCCCAGCGCCACCACGAAAAACAAACTCCAATTCATAGCCAACTCTATAAAAGGTAAAAAACAGAAATTAATTAAGGCATAACGAACATAATCAAATCGGAATTAGTTTCAGTAGTTACCTCTTTTTGGATTTTAATATTTATTTAGGCCACGATGGGAAGAGAGGAAAAGGTAATCGTACAGAAAAGAAAACAAGTTTTTAATATAAATTAATATAAATGCGAGTGGGGTCAGTGAACCCAGATAATTAACATATAAGTATGAAAAATGATTGAAACTAGTCTTATACAATAAAAGTGAAATAGAAATCAATGAATTCATTCTTAAATTATAGATGGTTGTGTAAATAGAAAACAATTTGCAACTTTTTTCTTATCAAGCTCGGAACTCATCTGATCTCTTGAACTCTAAAATTCCCAGAAACTTTTTTTATTTTGTCTAATAATTAAATATCTTGGCATTCTATGGCATTTTTAATATTCATAAATATTAGTTGATAATTCCAGACAGAGGCAAGAACGGAGGTGATAAACAACTCAACTGAGACTCCCCAAAATACTGCATTTAGTTTTTGCTAAAAAAAACTTGTTTTAACGTACTTGTACTTGTATCACTTTTTATGTTCTTTTTTTTTAGCTAAGCTTGAATTTGGAACGTGCTTTGTGTTTTAACGTTTGTGGTTTTATTAGATGTTATTATAGGTGTTACCACTCACTTTTTTGTATCTCCACTGAAAAACCAGCCAACCGAACCCGCCAGAGAACGACGATCGAATGCCGCAAGATCGACGATCCCTCCGGCTTTAAATGAATTCGAGATTCGAAAAGAGAAATTGGAAGAGAGACTAACTAACAAGATTTAAATGTTAAGACTGAATAGTCGGAGAGTGTCTTTATCAATTCCCTCAAAACAGGTTACACGCTCAGCTGTTGAAGATTAAACAAACGCGGCTCACCCGGCGTATACGCAATGTCTTAGATATTCCCCGTAACCGGAAAGAGAAATGATCAATTTTTATTACTCCGAATCATTAACCTTAAAAACAATCTGTGTTTGAATAATACTATGGATTTAAATAGTTTATTTGGGTATTTTAAACATTCATAATATTCCTGCTGAAATCAAGAGATTCAAATCTTAAATGAGCTGATGAGAGTTTCGAGAGGATTAATCTAGAGGAGCTGCTGGATGGAGCGGGACATCTGGTGGTAGTTTCGCTCCTTCCACTGCACATTGGTGAGCATTATTTCCAGGGTCTGCTGGATGGCCTGTTCCAAGCCCTTGAGCGACTGCCGCGAATTGTTGACAAAGTCCCGGAACTCATTGAACTCGCTCTGGGTGATGACCTGCTCCGAGAGGGGTGACAAAAGCCGTGACATGTCCTTGGTGAGGGGATGGTAGCTGAAAAATAAAGAAATAGATAAATAATCTTTTACTGTATAATCAGTTAAATATTTTATACTCACAACTTGTAAATAAAGTCCACGTTGTCCATGAAATATTTCTTGGCCAGCAAGAAGCCCACCTCGTTGAAGGCCACAGCCTGGAATGCCCACATCGAGTCCTGCTTGCGAATGGCCTCCTTGGGGTCGAAGGTCAGCTCCAAGTAACGCTGCAGCAGCCAAACCTCACGAGAGCATCCCAGAGCAGTCAAGATGGTCCGCTTTTCGGCAGCCACATTCGATTTCTTGTAACGCGTCCACAGGAACTCCCAGTCGGCGTCGTTTCCATGTTTAATCGAAGTACAGTAGACGGTGCTGCGGACATTAATGGGCACAGGATTCCTCTCGTCGGGATTGGGCTCTGCCCGCCAGTTGCGATAGTAGGTCAATGCCTGGGGCACACAATCAGACACCTGGTACTGGCAGGCCCAGTTGACCACCATGGTCTTGAGAAGGACCTGGTCCTGCTGCTGAATCGAGGCAAAAGTGTCGTTGATTCCATTGAGGTGCTCGTAGATGGGACTGATCAGTTTCTTCATGTAGCGCTGAGGAGAGTTAATATTTTCGAAAGATTAGTTTCGTGAAATATATAAAAAAACAAAAATAATTGTGGATCCTCAGACTTACGACAAAAAACAACTATTCGTTGTGCACCCAAGGGTTGTGTTTTAAGTGGATGGAGTTAAGTGAGCAATTTTGAAAGTTTTGTTTCGAAATACAAATGAGAATTGGGTTACGCTGGGCAGCAGATGGGAATTCCTTTAGCGAAAAATATTCGCTTTTATGACCTACCTTGAAGAACTCAAAGTCGGGGGTTTGACGGACAATGCGACCAACTCGTTTCAGGTTCTCGAAAGCCGACTTCCAGGGCAGATACTCCCGCTCCCTCTGCAAATACTCAATCAGTCGCATGGCGATCTCATAGTCCTGTTCTCCGGTCCAGGCCAGGTAGAGGGCATCATCGATCAGCTGGGCACGATTGATCACATGGATCCGCTCGAAGTCTCCGTTGGTCAGGGTCTCGATCAGAAGCTTCCAGTTCTGGGAATCGTAGTTGACTTTGTAGAGCGTGGACAGCTGCGTGTTGAAGATCACCCACTGGTCTGAACCGGGCAGGTCCTGGATGGTTTTGGGCAGGCTCTCGCCGTTCTTGCCGCACTCCATCCAGGCCTTGGGCGTGGTGTTGTTGAAGTCCTGCTCCCCCTGGGTGGTATAGCTAAGGGGAACCCACCAGCATCCTCCGCGATGAGCTCGAGTGATTTGGGTATTTAGAAGATAGCGTTCTTGGCTTAGTTTGGCTGTCTTTGCTCCGTAGTCCCTGGTTACATTGATCACAGGGTAGCTGCAAATAAATCACAAATGATTAAAGTATTCAAAATATTATTTATCATTAAATATTTACCCCGTTTGCAGTGTCCAGGAGTCCATTATGCTCTTAATGTCATAGCTCTTGGGCAGAGCGCGGTATTTGTGAGCAGCCTGCGTGAGGGACTCCCAGAGATTGTCCTGCTCGGCATTCTTGTAGGAGTACATCTGCAAGTAGGACTGCAGGCCCGACCGGAAGGACTCCTCGCCCAGGAACATGTGCATCATGCGCAGCACTGTGGAGCCCTTTTGGTAAGAGATCTGATCGAAGCTCTCGGAGATCTCCGAAACCATTTGGATGGGCCTGGAGATCGGGTGGCTGCTCTCCAGAGCATCTCTGCGGAAAATGGTCAAAAGATTCGAGAGGGACTCCTGCTGCATGGATCGCCATTCCGGGTTGATGTTCTCCACGCCCAGGCTGGCCACATACGTGGCAAAGCCCTCGTTGAGCCACAGATCGGTCCACCACTTCATGGTCACCAGATTGCCGAACCACTGGTGGGCCAGCTCGTGAGCCACCACACTGGCCACCCGTTGCTTGTCCGCCAGCGAGGAGTGGGCCGCCGAGTAGAGGAGTGCTATCTCCCGGTAGGTCACCAGGCCCCAGTTCTCCATGGCACCGGCACTAAAGTCGGGCACGGCAATCTGATCGATCTTCGGGAGCGGGAATTTGATTCCGAATAGTTCCTCGTAGTATTGGAGCACTTTCGGTCCGAACTCCGCAGCGTAGTCGCACTGGTCGATGGCATTGGGGCGGGCCCAGGTGCGGAACAGGGCACTGTTTGGCAGAGTCGAGGGCTTGTGAGAGAAATCGTTGACGGAATAGGCCACCAAGTAGGTGGACATGGGCACAGACTCCTGGAACTCGCACCAAATGTAGTTGGCAAGCGTTTCACTGAAAGGTTCGAATTTTAATTAATGGTTTCTTTTAATTTTAAAAATAGTTTTTACTGTGGTTTGATTTCCTTTACTGGCATGTTGCTGAGTCCAGTGTACTTTTTGTGATAACCGAGAGTGACAATGAAAGGGGCCTTGAAATCCGGCTCATCGAAGCAGGGGAAAGCCAAGCGAGCCGAAGCTGGCTCGAACTGGGTAACAGAGATCCATCTTGGGTAAAATCGAGAAGATTAGGATGTCGCTGATTGAAGGAATGATTACCCACCTGGTGACATTGGCCACTGGATCCTTATAGGAGCTGCGATAGTATCCCTCCAGCTGCCTGTTTAAGTCGGCGGCGAAAGGCAAAGTCAGCTCGTAGACATTCCCAGCCACCAACTCCTGGCAGGTCTTGAGGATATAGAAGTCGTGGGAGGGATTCACGGCCGTGGAGGACACGCAGTTGTCCTTCTTCTGGCCACCAACCTGCCGGAGAGTGATCTGAGACTCATCAATGGTCAGATTCTTCGAGTGCAGCGTTATATTGTTCGTGTTCTCCAGAGCTTCGATGATGATTTTCACGGTCCCCGCGAACTTGAGGTCCTGGGGATTCTCCAGATTGGTCAGGATACGCAAGTGGTACTTCTGGGGCCGGAGGGCCGTGGGTAGGCGGTAGTAGCTGTAGCTGGAGTCGACGGTGGCGGTGGCCGTGGCCAAAACCAATCCGAGCGCCACCACAAACAAGAGAAACCACTTCATGCCCGGTTCTGTTGATGAGGGAGGGAGGCGGCACTGGTTTAATTCGATGTTAAAACGAAGCGAATCGCAGCAATTAACTAAATCACTTTGGCTATTAAACAGTAGACATTGACTAACGAAACAAACAAACAAACAGCACAGTATGTCCCAGTTTCATTTTTTTGGCGCTGCTACAAAACTAGGCGGGAACTTTTAGCTTAGAGCTTGCACCTTTCCAGAGGATATTTTTTAAAAAAACCTCCTCTAAAATTTAGAACTTTCAAGTATATTATAACTTAATAAAAAACAGAAACAGATTGTTTCAATGACAATATTTTTTCGTTTATCATAAATCATAAATATTAAATAAAATCAACTATTTATCTGACAACTCTAACAGGTGGACTTGCCTGCTTATGGTCAATAATTAGTTTAAAATATGAGCCGCCAAATTCAATTAATTTTTTGAGGAGTATTTACTGCATTAATCAAACCACAATTTTTACGGCTCGCAGAGTTTTTGCTGATTTATTTTAAATTAATGCAAATTGTTTTATTTATTATGTTTTGCGCTGCAATTGTTTATTTTTGCTCATTATGCCACGCACGTATTAAGGTCTGGGCCAATGAAACCCGATTGAAACTCTCCTCACAAACCGCATTATGTGCCATCTACTTGAGAATACCCTTCACTGGGAATACGGAGATTGGAGTCTTTATAAAAAAATATATATACTTCATAAAATATTCCAATTGTTTTCTAGTTGTGTTTAATTAAATAATATCATTAGTTTAGAAACTAAGAACTAAGAACTAGGAACTAGGCTGGCTATAAGCCAAATGATTTTATTAAGATTTTCCTATTTAAAATACTTTTTATAACTCCAAGTTATGACTCAAAATATCTACATCATAATGCCTTTCCTTAGACTAGCTCCTAGAACAAGAATCCCCACCCAGGCTCTCCCCGGGAAGAAGACTGGATAAACCAGATTACAAGATTGTAGATTCTTTTCTTTTTTCCCTGAGAGTTTCTTTCTTTTTTTAATTATGCAAAGTTTCCAGTTCTTTGAGCGAGGGTGTGGGCATTGAACTTGAATATTTTAATATTTATTAAGTATTCCGATTGGGATTAATAAATATGAAAATAAGTCAAAATGAAATTAAGGAAATGCGAGCAAATCCGTAAAATAAAAAGGTCAATCGTTCCATTAACTCTGTTTTTGTTTCAATTAAAAGTTCAACACGTATAAAGGTTAATCGTTAAGGTAGCATTGTTTACTTTGTTCCTTAAGTTTTATATTTTTAAAGTAAAAGTGAAACACGTGATTGCCTGACATTGACTTGCCAATTGAACTCATCCAAGTTAACTAAACTCGTATATAATATAGTCGTGCTAATTGATTTGCACGCCTATCGCTTTTCAGATTGTTTTTCTAATATTACTGGGCGTTGTTCTTCGATTTGCAAAAAAACACTCCCGGGGGAGAACCTTTAATTATGTAAAGGAAACAAAAGGTTTTCTTCTAACTTCTAAAGAGAGCTTAAAAACTAACACACTTTGTTTAACCAATTCGGTGGCTTGTGGTTTCAGGTTACTTGTTTTTCGCTTGTCTTAACCGCTTTCAAGCCGCACTTTAAGGTGCTTGACACACAAAAATTCTCAGAAAAGAAAAAACCAACCGCTTGGAGCACTCAACAGAATCAGAAACAGGAAGCCAGAGGACGAGTACGAGGACCGAGTGCGACCTGCTCGACGGTCGTCGCGAATCTAAAGTATCTGCTTCTGAGCGCGGCGCTTTTATCGCACACCCAGACCCGGCCTGGCTGGGCTATTACACCGCCGACTAGCCGACTAGCTTGGAGCATTGAAACCTCGACGTCGGCGCAGAGAACCTTTATCATAGAGGAGCATGTAGATATGTTTGTCTGTGGGTACTCGTGTGTGCCACACAGCAGCACACCAGTACGGCAGCACAGCGGGTGCCTGCAATGAAATAATGGCAGGGCTTACCCGGCGTATGCGCAATTTTGAATCACACTCCCCACCCACTCCCCCCGACACACACTGAGAGACAGAAAAGATGTCACTACGTGTTTTTGACCTTAATTGCGATGATTAACCCATTTCTTTTTATTTGGTATGCCAGCAGCACTCTGGCCACTCGACCCTAGAGGTTACCAGCCCCTTTCCGCGTTCGAGCCTCTGCCCCACCCTCTGCCCATCTAGGTCCCTTCTAGGTAACCCCCCATGGCGGAAGCTCCCCAGATAAGAGGACACTGGGACTCGTGAAGTGGCAAAAACAAACCAAAACAAGCCGAGTGTAGACAGACCCAGCATGGCGGCTGACAAAAGGGTTGCATGACACTTGGAGGGGGGTAGTCGGGGGGCTAACTTGGCACGGAACTCTCGTAAACCGTAAATATATTCGTGGCAAGAGCCCGCCTTTGGCTAATTGCCACAAACCGCGCCGTGTCTCTTATCTCGGAATTAATGCTGTGATAGTTTTTTTTTTTTTTTTGGTTACTTAAAGGGAGAGAAAGCTTGGTGGGCGTGGATGGAATTGAATATGAGAAATAAATAATTAATCTTCTTAGGCTTACCTGGTGGAGCCCCCAAAAAAAAGGAGTATTAAATAGGCGCAGCTTTGAATTATGTATTTTGATTGAGGGGGAGGTGTTGTGTTGTGGATTTTAATGAATATTTTAAAGCTAATAAGTTACAGTCGTATAAACAATGTACTTCGTGTCTATATATCGAATGTAAACAAAATTGCCTGGGGAGTTTCTAATATTCCATTCATGGACTACTAAGTGTTAATTTTGAACATTTTCCTAGAAAAATCATGTCGGTGCTGGGTTTCAGTTTTTGGAATCTACGATACACCTATCAATTCTCATTTAAGTCTCTTAATTTTTATATAACTTTTAAACATTATTAGTCTCTTATCAAAAATACAAAAATTTGTTAATTGAAACATTGCATAAAAATAAAAAAAAATTATAAAAATATTAATACTCCTTGAAGACTCGAACCTATGATGTTTAACCTGGCTGGTTTATAGGGCGGCATCTCTACCGGTTGCGCCATGGCAAGGCAGTCCACCCGGTCAACTTGTACCAAACATGTTTCATCGATGACACTGTCACTTTTATACTCACCAGCACGCCCTCTGTTGTTCACGTTTAAGTACTTTGTAACAGTTCATCCCTTCTGTTATACACTCAGTCACAGTGGAGTATAAAAATACAACAGTCGCGTCCCTTGAAAAACAGAACTAATTACCCCAAAAATGTTATTTTAAATAACATTAAACTTTGGATAAAAGAATGGATTATATATATATGATGTACCAAACAATTAAGAGAACTCTCCCCATTTCCGATGAAAATTTTAGAAGGAAATAATTCCCAATTTCTTTCCAAAAACTCCCTTCATTGCGTCAAAAGATAAAAAATGCAATCAATTTCAGTTCTGGTTTAGTCGTGTATTAAGAATATAAAAATTTGATGGTCTTTGTTCGATAATATTGCCTTTTTTGATGCAAAAATAAGCTTTGCTTAATAATAATCATTACATAGTAAAAATAATCAATTTGTGGTATGCGTTTGCGGTTTGCAATTGTTTTTTTTTGGGGATTCTTCGATTACGGATTACATAAAAGTAAACAAATAATAAGCGTAAATTGTACCTAGCAGAAGTTTTTAACTTTCAACTCTTAAACATTAGTTTCTTAAAAATAAATATGGATGTCTTGATGAACGTGTTTTTGTATGATTGTTTTTTTTTGTGTTTTTTTTAGCCATTTTGTGGGTTCTGCTTATCATCTAATCAATGATTAAGGGGTCGGGATTTGTGTTTTTTTCATACATGTCAGGATCGGCCTCTTAAATTTTAATGATAGTTCTTCTCATAGTTTTTTTAGATTATAATGCACATTTTTTGTCGTTTGCTTGATGGTTACTTTAAAATTTGAACTAAAGTGCTAAATAAAATTGAACTAAAGCCAAATCCATAATAAAAAACAATAATAACTAACTAGAAAGTTGATTCGAAATGAAGTTGTGTGTGAGGAGGAGGATGAGTGTGTGGTTCGGGTGTTGTGTCTTCGAGAGAAACTTAGGCTACGGATTAACAAATGAAAATCAACAAAAGTCAAAAGTCAACTTAAAATGTCAGAAATAAATACCCCTAAACGTCTATATATACAATACGATAATACGTTAATGCGATAACACCCAAGATAACGACAGATTTTACAGCATCAAGCGCGATCGGGACTTCTTGAGGCGACCTGTGGCACCGCCGAGGCCGTCGCCGTTCCAGGACTTGGACTTAGCGCGGAAATGGCGGTAGGCCTCGTTGTAGGCGGGGTCGAGCATGGTGCGGTAGGCGTGCGGCTCGCAGTGCTCCACGTGCGTCTCGAAGAACTCCTTGTAGCCGTTGTGCAGCAGATAGATCTCCGGATAGTGGAGAGCCGGATAGGCGTTGGTGTTGCGCTCGCGGTCGAGGTTGCGCAGGAAGCGGGACATCTTGGGCCCCCGCTCCGAGGAGAACTCGCAGTGAAAGATGATGATGTTGCGCTTCGGTCCCGACTCGGCGTTCTGCTGCTGCTGCAGCTCAGTCTGTTGGGCGGTGAGGAACTCCTCGAGGATCTGCTCGGTGGTGTACAGATTCTTGGCTCCCTCGATGTGGCCGCCCTCGAACTCGTAGGGGTAGCGGCAGTCGATGATGCGGTAGCTGGACACCTGGTCCTCGAACTCGCCGCGTATCAGGCGCGCCACCGTCTCGCTGGAGATGCTCTTCAGGTCCCGATGACGGCCGTCCATCAAAGGCAGGGCGTAGGTCTTGCTGAAGTCGCCGATCAGCTCCGGCTCGTTGCGGTTCTCGGAGCGGGCCAGGGCGGACATGATCTCGGCATCGTTCAGGGACATGCACTTTCTCAGCGGCGGGGGATTGCTGCTGGTGGGGGCAGGCGCGGTAACTTGAGTGGGGGCGGGGCAGTTCTCCTTCTCGGTGGTGCAGCGGTGGCGCTTGGTCTGGATGGGCGAGCAGCTGGTGGATGCTGGCGGTTCCGGGCGCTTGAAGCAGTCCCGGGCAGTCTCTGGTGTCTTTGGTTGCTGGTGTAGGTTAAGGTGATGATGGGCGGGGGGTGTGTTGCTCTCGGTCATGCTGAGGCAGCGGCGCACCGAAGGACGACGCATGGCCAGGCCCGGGGACTTGGCGGCGGGCTGCTCCTTGATCTGGCCGCTGATCAGCGAGTTGAGGCCGCTGGGGAAGCCGAGGGCAGTTTGTTGCGGCTGCGACTCCATCTCGAACAGCTCCATGTACTCGTCGTCCATGGAGGACTCCATGGAGCAGGTGGAGGACAGGCTGTTGAAGATGCGGAAGCTGCGGGCGGGGGTGGCATTGGCGCTGCTGGCCTCGGCCACCGTCGGGAGGACCTTCTGCTGGCGGACAATCTGGAAGCGCTGGGGCGATCCCTCGGGCGAGAGTAGTCCCATCAGTTCCGGACTGGCGGAGCGCTGCTGGTCCTGGGCGACGACATCGTCGTCGTAGAAGGAGAGCTCCTCCTGGTCCATGGCCATCAGCTCCAGGGAGCGACGGGACCGGCACGAGGATCCTTTGTTTTTGTTGCTATTGCTGCAAGGAGAGCGAAGAGAGAGCGAGGATTAGTAAGTGGTTCAGAGGAAGGAGCCGGGAGAGAATGCGGTCATTAAACCCAAGGCTAAAAATACAGGCGTCGGCGGTGGTGGTGGCGGTGTTGCAAGACCCGCCAGGGGTTGTTGTTAAAACAAACTCGAGGTTAGAAATTTGTCGATCGGGAGGGGAGCCCTACGTCTGCTTCTTCGGGCTATCCCCTTGGATTTGCGGTACCCAGAACGGAATTGGAATCGGAATTGGCATTCCCTTTTGCGTTGCATCTGCACTTTTCGACTTTTGGGTCACGCGAGCACAAAGAACCGCAAAGAACACGGAAAAAAACGGAAGAAACGTACAAAAAGCAGAAAAAACGTACAAAAAACTGGCGATTTTTTGTGCCTTTTTGGAGCCGGAGCCGGTTTAATGAATGAAAAGCAAGATCGTTCGGCAGAAGCAGCAGCAACAACAACAGCTGAGCGCCAAAAAAAACGACAAAAAACGACGAAAAACGTGACGTGAGGAGCTTGCATAAAAAACTCTTACTTTTGTTCAAATTTTTGTTCTTGAACTTGCACTTTTTTCGTGTTTTTTTTTCGTTTTTTGTTTCTTTAATTTAATCCCGTTTAACTGGTATTCCTTTGGAAAATGTTTAATCCTTGGTGGGTTTTTTTGGTGGCGATAATTACCTGATATTGCATTCCATGTTGCAGTTGTTTTCTTCGGCAATCGATTCCCACAGCATTTTGTTGGCTTTTATTGAGTTTTGTTTAAAAATATGATGATATTGATTGAATTTGTAGATGATGGTTTCTTTTTGGCCAAGAAGAATTGCTAAAACACAATCTTCTTTGTCACTTTGCACTGATTTGTTTACTGTTAGTTAAGCATTGTCCGTTTGAGCATTGTTTTTCGTGTCGCGAGTTGCAGTGTTGCAGTTGCACTTTTCCGGATTTTGACGGTTCAATTTAGTTGATCATTGTGTGTTCCGAGTTTCGAACAGTGAGCAGTGAGCAGCAAGCAGCAAGTGCTGGTTTTTGAGCTGTACGCTGATGAAGAGACCGTTTTCGAATGACTACATTTTCCGAATGCGCCTGCTTTTATAGCCGGCTGTGCAGCGGAGGGTTGTTCTCTCCCTCTGCTCTGTATTCGATCGGGTGGGAAAGGGACGGCGCATGCCATATGCTCCGATCGGGAGAGAAAACAGAGAGAGCTCGCACTCACAGCTGATGGAGAGAGCCTCAGCCGGTTTACCTTTGATTACCTCCTGAGGAGGACAAGGAGCGCAGGCCCTTGCAGGAGGAAACGAAAGGGCAGTAGCACAAAGAGGAAAATGGAAAAATCAGGATAATAAGGAATCTGTGCAGTTGGAGACCACTGCAACAGGTAGCCCTAGTATATATTTACTTTCCCCTACATTTCCCCTACTGCAGCAGCTCAGGCTAAGATCTGAGAACCACTCGGTCATCCCATCCGCACACAAGAACCCAAGAAAGCGCCAATTTGGGGTTTGGAGCTCTGATTTTGGCGCGCGAGCTTTTATACCCTGACGCGAAGCTCCCTGCGACACGAGCTCCCCCGAAGTGGGGCCGACTGGAGCCGAGGCCGGGAACACATGTGATTTACGCTGCACCACAATAGTGGAGCGACAGAGACGGGGCTACGCCGGCAAAGAATCGCGCATATCTTTAAGCAGAATTTCAAGGCGGCATCGATTGTGTCGTTTGCAGGTAATAATGTGAGATCTACGCATTCCTGGAGCCCCTCTTCAACGTCGCCCAGCCCCACCCCCCAGGTGACCCCCCGCGACTCCTGCCAGAATCGCATCAGCAGGTAGTGGCAGTCATATGATCGCCGCACCAGCGGAGTGGGGCGCGAGCGGCGAGGCGTGGCTCCTTTGTGTTTTGCAGACGTAGACGCCAATGTCGTTAAATGAGCAAAGCTTCCAGCTCCAGATAAACTGACAGTGGAAGCTGCCTAACCATAACGGTAAACGGAAACGAACTTTTAGGGTCATAGTAAGGGAGTTTTTTGTATCGAAATCGATTCTATGATCTAATTATTGATTATTTAGAACTTCCAAACTATCGATTCCATATAGCAGAGCTTCACTGCCTCCTTGTTTTGTGCGGAATCGCGGCAAAGTTAAAGCAAAAATCGAGTTACATATGCGCAGAGGCCCTGCGGGAGTCATTTCAGTGGATCGGAGGGGTCAGCATCGAGGGGCCTGGACACCCATGGGCTGCACGTTGTTGTAAGATCGCCTGTGAGATGCTGCAGAGCTTCGTTCGCCAATATCACTCACATTATACCCAAAAACCATAGCAAAGTAAATGATTTTTTCGGTTCCGCCCGCCGAAACAACCAAATGAGCTACGGTTTCATTCCGCTGAATTCCTTTGAGCTTTTGTTGTTGCTGCAGGAAGAGCCGAGGATCATCTTTATGGAAAACAAGCAAGCAACAAACAGGGCATCGAAAACCAAACAAAAAAGGACTCAGAAATCATAAAGTGGTTTTGAACAAGTTAAAAAAGCGCATAGGGGAAAAAGGGAAAAAAAGCGGAGAGGAAAAAGCTTAAACCCCAACTCATTCATAGCCAGCATCTGGTTATAGAGAACAGTGGGCCACATATCGAGGTTCTTGGATGGCCTCGGCCCACTGTCGCTCGCTATAAATGAGATGTCACAATCTGTTAATGCAACGCGTTTTAAATTTCAGCTATGCAGCGGCTGTAATCATAGCTTTGGAATTGTTTTCGGAACCCACAGTGCTGGCAGTAATCGCAACCTCGAGAAGATCGGGAACCAGAAAAGGGCAGAAACGGCGAAATCAAAAACTTATGCAAAAAACCCACACAGCCAAGCGAGCAAATTTGATTGCGGGCTGAGAACGAGAATAGGCTGAGAGAAAGAAATTGCAGCAACAATGTGAATGGCTATCGGGTAGGCGGGGAGGCGGGGAGGGGCTCAAAAAATATATACGAGTATATTAAAAAAAAACAACACACAGGACCAACAAAAACCGAAGAGCTAAATTGTAAATCGAAATTCCAAGAAGTGAGCTTTGAACATTGCTTTTTTGCAGTCCCTCGCCTCTGAGCCTGCGAGCTTGTGAGGTTCCTTGGGTTTAAGCCCACGAAGTGTGCGAAAAAGAACGTTTGAGATACATTTGCGCGCGCGCGCGCATTTCGCGAATCACGTCGGAAGGGTTTAAGGGGTGGTGGGGTGGTTCTGGGTTGAAGACTGGGCGGTCCTCATGCCATGGTGTTGGTGTATGTTCTTTTTGTTGGGCAGACAAGGCGATGCAATTAGAAGGGGGTTCAAGGAGGGGCCAAGAAATATATCCTAGTTGCCTTGCCATATTCCAGCTCCCCAACCAGCTCTCCTTTGCCTTCCTCCAACCTCACAAAACACATAACAAATCTCAGGGGCAAGGGCAATGGGTAGGGGAAGTATCCTAGTACATAAGGTGGGAAGAGCAGCGCAAGGATACTGATTAGAACAAATACCCATCGAAACCAGGACGAAGGAAGAAACATAAAAAAAAAACAGTTAGACAAGGATAGCGGTTCAGTCAGCTCAGTCAGCTGATCAAGAGGACCGGAGACCGAAGGATATAGGCAGCAAGGAGAAGGAATTAGTCCTGCTGTGTGCTCGTGCTCGTGTGTGTGAGAGAAGAAGGATCCGTGGAGGGGGAAGGCAGAGCAAGGAGCAGGAGCAGGAGCAACGTGCGCGCGCAAATTCCTTAACACGAGCTGAGGCAAAAGGATGGAGGGTCGGCAGGAGGCAGGAGGCATGGCTCTGAGATTTCTTGCACTCTGGCGGAGAAGGTCGCGCCGGCGAGAAGGACGAAGAGTCGAAGTGCAGCGGCGCTGGCGAAGAAGTAGGTGAAGACGGAATAGCCGTGGGTTTTTTGCGCCAAAACCTTGCTGGTTGATGTGTGAGTGCAGGACTCGTTTGAGAGAAAAAGGAGCAAGCGGTATTGGTTCAATATGTATTCTGTTTATCTTTCGCTTCCACGTCTTCCTTCCATGTGATTTTGTTGTCTTTTTGCCCTTGCCGTAGCCGTTGCCGTTGCCTTTGGCCACCGCCGCACATACTCGTATTTTGTTGTTATATTTTTTTAGTCACATCGCCTTGTTCTGTTCTTTTTTCCTTGTCTACAAACTGATTGTGAGAAATATCTTCAAGATACATTTCGTTACTTGACTTTCGGCTGCGTGTCGTCCCCGGCCGCGTCCCCATCCCTTGGACTGCCCAACTCTTCGTCTTTTCTCATTTTTTATTCCGCTTTTATGGTCTTGCTCCACTAATTGATTCTCTGCATAAATTTTATTTAAAGCTTTAATAAATGTCAAAATAAGCAATTCATTTCGATGTTAGAGAACGCACACCCATATACTATACACCCATATAGCTGCCATATATTGTCCGTAAGCCCATTGTCCGGGGAATGAAGCTCTCTCCGGGACAATCAATTGCCGGGTTCAGAGTTTAAATGTGAAAGAAAGCTGGCAAGAGGAAATCAATTGTCCATTAATGCTGAATGGCATGAGATCTTCATGGGTGGGTGTTGTGTCACCACGCGATTCCCCGAAAGGAAGTCACCTTAATGAACGAGAATCGTAATGATATCGTATGGAATATGGATGTGGCACTGATTTGGCGGCTTAAGCTTTACAATTGAGCTCTAACCGGAAATTGCTGAGCTTCTCGCTGGAATCTCCTACACCTGAGTATGTCTTGGGAGGGGACTGCCTCAAATGGTAGCTCCCCAACCCGATAAGCCCAGTTCAAGCTCCTCTGGGATCCCCCAGTCTCGGCTGTTCTGCAGTTGTTTGCTTGTTATTTTGTTTGTTTGTTTGTTGGCAGAGCTCTATGCCAATGTTTTTTTATAGCATTGTTGAATGATATGGAAATACTGGTCTGCTGGTCGTATCTGCACTATACTCGTACTCGTACTCGTACAGCAGCCTCAGGAAGTACTAATCAACGTAACTCTCTGTTCCCTCTCCACAACGGCCTCTTCCAACGGCTCGGCAGTACAACGAAAGTTATTATTGTATCGCAGTTGAAACATCTGGGGGTGGAGTATTCCATATGTAGATCAACATTCTCGAACATATTCGTTCTAATAGGCGAACAATGTTCTTGACATGCTTAAATATTATGGAATGCCCTTAGAAAGGGGGTATTCGAAGTTTGTTTAAGTTTAAAACATATTTTTTATGATTTTTATATAGAACTTAAAAGGGTAGCTAATAGGTATTTTTTTGTAAATTAAAGATTGTTATTTAAATATCATTTAAAACTCATTTGCTAGAGTATCTCAAGCTTTGCTTTCTAGGGTGCCTGCCTCCTGCCATGTTTATTAATATATTTTTATGAGTTGTGCGCATTTCAATTCGATTTTGATATGCTTGTCGCTCATATCGGGGTTTCCAGGCCAGTTCAGGGTGATGCGAGAACCTAGATTAGATTGGGACTGGTATGGCTGGAGGGATCATCATCATCTGCCTGCCACATTGCAGCCAGGCAAAAAAAAAAGGAATCGATGAGACTCTATCAAAGAGCACACGCTGAGGGCCACTTGAGTTTCCCAGGCTAACTCCAAAGTGATCTGTTTTGGATTTTTCAATTTTCCCAGGACACCCCCTCCCGATCTGCCATAGTCAGGCCACTGCAATGTATTGGCCAACACAATTAGTTTGTGTTTTACTGGCAATTTTCTCTATAATTTGAATAGTAGCAGCGTCCAGTCCATTGTCCTTGTCAAGTGGTTGGCCATTTATTCGGGACATTTGCTCTCCTTGTGCTCGGCACATTGCCATTTCTTTCAAATTTCGATTCTGCTGCTGCTGCAGGTTTCTTTGGTCTGTTTTGTTTTCGCCAAAAAGTAATTTGGGTCACAATATGTGCAACAACAAAACTAAAACAAGTGTTGCACACAATGAAACAGTTTTGATCTCTAACCGTCCGTCTGTCAGTCCGGTTGTCAGTCCGTCGGACAGTGCAAAAATATTGTTGTTCTTGTCACATGCAATCGGAGCGATTTGGTTCCCACACAGCAGGCAGTTGGGATCTCTCATCCTACTCTTTTCGGTTTTTTACGAGCCTTGGATGACTTCTCAAGTGGCTCGACTTTTGGCGCGCAAATCCTGGCCTGTGTGTCCCAGATATACGGGTTCTTAAAATAGCATCCACACTAACCTTGTCCCTAAAACTCGAGATAAGAGTTTCTTATAAATTATTTTGGCCTTCAAAGGGGCCTCGTCAAAAACAATAAAGACGAGCACTATGCTGGATTTGTAAATTAATTTATATTCTATCTGGAGAGTCAATAAAAGAATTACCTATCCCCTTAAACCAACATCAATTTCTTGACTTTGCAATCCCGAAACAACAGATACAACAGATCCCTTGGCCGTGATCTATTGCTCACCCCTTTCAGCGATGGTCAATATTTTATTTGTATATTAATATCAGCCACGCGACTGGCCCACGAACTGACCAGTGGTCAGTCGAGCTAATTTCCCAAAGAAAGTGGCCGCCCCATGCCAATTTATAGATAGCCTTGGGAAATGTCGGAAATTAATCAAGAAAGCGGCGAGGGGCAACCCTTTGTCGATGGCGAATCCTTTCGGCCCGCTCCCTCCACGGAGGCACAGCATGTAATTAATTGATTAACGTGCTTAGGGATAGCATTCCTTGGGATTGATGGGATCGGTTCGGATCTTATCGCGTTACAAACTGGAAAGCGGCAGAGCAATCATCACATTCGGCCCAACCCTTTCCTATCCTTTTCAATGGCAATTTGTTTTTGCCTGACCAGATCTGGGACAATGAATACGGGATGAGATCACGAGGGAGGGCGGAAGAAGGACCAGAAACTGGGCATCTCTGGATCCCAATCTAGTGCTGATTTTTATCTCGCCTAATGCGCAGTTTTTGTGGTTCTCGGAACGGCTCGGACTCTTGACAAATTCCCCATGACACGGGGGTAGGGCCAAGCGAAATCAGTCAAAAAATCATCTTAAAATCATCGTGGTCCAGTAATTTTTCAATGTCTCTACGAATTACACAGCACATTAGATGGCATCGATGTGCTCGAGGTTGTTGCATAATCAGCCCAAACGGTTTTCCCGCGGCAGCTGCACCCATTTCGCAGCGTTTCTCAGACAGGATAGTAGCGGTCCTGGGATCGGGCTGGCTCGTTCACCTTGGAAGGGGCAAGAAATCCGAAAACCCAAAAAGCAAAAGCAAGTCCCAGCAGCAGGACAGCCAATTGCATTGTTTTACTAACAACATCAAAGTTATGACAAGATTTTGTCTATCATGTGCCCCGTTAGGAGGGTTAGGAGGGATGCCAGGAATCGACGGACTGTCTGCCCTCCTGTCTTCTATTCCTCATGACTGACAGGACCTTTCCTTACCTCACCTCACCTTAACTCACCCCACCTCACAGCACCGAGATGCATTACGATTC
Organism: Drosophila merina; assembly: GCA_035047645.1. Lineage (NCBI taxonomy): Eukaryota > Metazoa > Arthropoda > Insecta > Diptera > Drosophilidae > Drosophila > Drosophila merina. Next base: position 28,403,837 of record JAWNPH010000002.1, read on the forward strand.
GAATTTCAAATTTAATCGTATATACAAATTTTATTTATGTGACATGGGTGCATTTTTCCCCGCAACCGTGGGATGCGAGTGGGAAAACTTGAAGATCCCGATCCTCCCGAAGACATCGGCAAATGGTCCATGTCAATTTGCAATTGCCTCATGTCCTGATGCAGTATCTTGGGGTGGGGGTTCACCGAGGGGGTTGCTCGAGAAAGTTGATCTTCTGGGAAGGTATCGGGATCAATAGGGATCCTCCTGGAGTTTGGTCTGGTTTCCCTAACACTGATGGGAAAAGTGTCTGCGATGGGTGAAGACAACATTTAAGAGGCTTAAATACTCGTATATTAAAATTTTAAATAGTAATAAGTATTCCAAGGATAAATAAGGTAAAGGTGAATTAGAATAATATAGATCTCCTATCTGTATAATTTTCAACTGAAAACCTATACCATAATTTAAAGATTTCGAAATAATGAAGAAAAATTAAGTGATTAAACCTTTGGTTTTGGAAAAAAGATTATCTCTTTATCATCCAAAATTTCAAGGCGTTACAAGTGCAATCACATGCTCATCTCATGGATTGTTGAACTGCAATCTTTCGCCAGAAGATCGGTAATTGCACTCATTCAGCTCTTTGTGGTCTGGACAAAGGGCACATGACGCTTATGAATTCTCCGACAAGTACTCCATCGATCCATCAACCGATCCTAACCATCTTCGCCATATGTGTGCAATAATAATCTGCAAAACAGAGTTTCGGGAGATCGTCATGTCATTTTCCTTTTTCCTCCATGGATGCCTGTCAGCGCCTGCCGTTTGGCACACAAATGAAGTCATTGTCGGCAGTTGTCATTGCAGCCCCGCCCATTGGCCGCCTCCGCCCACCGCCCACGCAGTATCTGAAAATTTCGAAATTCGAAAAAATTTTAAAAATAATTCCCAAATTATGGTTAAAAATGATTATGGCGGCAAAACAATCCGAACTGCCACTGGGAGCGGGACAAAGGCTTCCCTTTTGTTTTCCGATCCTGGCCCTCTCACACTCTGCCCTGCTGAAAGGAGTGTCCGCCGATCCAGCCCATAATTAACTATTCAAACAATAGGCAACACACAAAGGATCAGCAATCAAACACATATACACTCGCTCGGAACTTGGTATTTTGAGTCACGTTTGCTGACACAAATCCTTCTTAGGAAAGGCAATATTTCCTAGTCATTGCCGATGATCAACATCAAACATCATCATCATCAGCGGGAGTACTGGAAGAAACAACAACCTGAGCAATCTCAGCCACCTGAAGATGGAAGCAGTGATGCCGCAATCTGCGGCCAAAAGGTTTTGAGAAACCCTTTTTTTGAAATATATATCTTGAAAAATTTTATACTTAATATTATTTAATGAGTGGGAAGCGGGGTATCTTGATCTACTTATCTAAAATCTATTTTTAAAGCCATTTTGAGAGCCTGTTTATTAATTATTAAAATGTATCTCTTTAAGACCATTAGTTTCTATTTCAAGTAACAGTTATTAGCCTTTAATCTATCTAAAAGTGTTCAAAGTATTTTACAAAATATTTCACTACACAAAACCTCACTGAAGTTAAATATTGCTTTAATTTTGTACTAAAACACCTATAAAAATCCTCAAAATTATTTAAATTTTTTACTGAAATACCTTTAAAAATCCTCATAGTTAGCCTTAAAACCGCTGCAGTGCCAACACAGCATGGGAAACCTTATTGACAGCCAAATGCCAAGACCCTGCATACCGAAAAAGATTGCGCAGATTTCAAAAATGTTAGAAACGAGGCAACATGGGTACGTGAGTTTGTCTACCTATTGTTCGGAGTCCCGGGGCTGCAACCTGTTCCCTGCACTCGGCCGGTTCGGGCCAAGGTGTTCCCGTCCTCCCGCGATCACACCTATGGGTAAGGCATCTCCGGGCCTTAATACCCCGTTCCCCGATCCCAGCCACCAGCGTGTGTGTGTCGCTTGCCAAGCATCAGCCCATTCCCAGTCCCAGTCCCATTCCCATATAGCCTTGACAGCCCTGGCTCATAATTCACTCACTGCAGGTTTGGATTTCTACAAAAATAACTTCGTTTGCATGGCGTGTCTGTGCCTCTGACTGCGTCTTGCCTTTGGCATGTCTTTGGGGGTCTGATATGGAAACAAGAAATATAAAACACATCTTCATATGTATCTATAATTTGCACACATTCATAAGTCATTATGCGAATAGTTCTCGGCTGCCGAGTGAGTTCTTTGGATATCAAAAGTGAAAACGGATATCAGAAGAATTCTTTTGCGTCACAAAAAATAAGAAACAAGATCGGTAATTGATAACAAAATCTTACTTAAGGGAGTACTCTATACTTTTCAAAGTTACATAAAAATGGATAAATAATTAATAATAAATTTATTAAAATTAATAATAAAATTGAGAGAAAAATCAACTTATGGGATAATCATTAGGTGAACTTTTTTGAAGTATTTCAGATAAATCGGTTCAAAAGAAATTGAGAATCGTGTCTACTGTTTTGGAAAATAGTGTTTCGAGGAAACCTCTTTTAAAGTTTTGTATTTCTTAGGAAAAAAGCTTTAATTTTAAAAATTTACTTAATTTCTTTCTTTTTTCCAGACCCCCTTAAAATCGTTTTTTCCCTTTGGTTCCGGAAATATTTGTAAAATATTCTAATGTTTTTCTAATTACGATCCATATCGGAAGTATTTCCATTTAAATAGGTAATTTGCCAAATCTCACCTCACGCCCACTAAAATATTGAACAGCAAAACCGAAAACCGTGATCAGCATTTTCGGGGAATCCTTTCTATTTGGCACGTGTGCCGGATACAGTTTTCATTGGGAATGGCCATGGAATATCCTAGGCGCGTTCTACGTTCTGCGTTCTATTTTCAATAAATGTATATTTATATTTGGCCCGCATGAAATGTATTTATTCTTGACAAAATTGTTAATATGCAGCCCTTTGTGTGCCAGGATGGAAAGGATGTGCGTTTGTATTTGCATTAAAAGTGGCATTGTTAGAGGGCCCCGGCATCAGGATATCAAATACAAAATGTGTAGAGGGTGTGTATGCGCCAGCAGATCCTTTTGTCAGTCCTGGAAATGCGCGAAAGTGTGGCGCAGGCGCAGCAGGAGCATGAGCAAGAGCAAGAGCAAGGATCAGGATCTAGCGCACGTGCGTTTGTTAGTCCTGCGCGAAATGGGAAGCGTTCACCCCCGGGCTGGAAAAATGAAAACAAGTGAATGCCATTTCCGCATAGATCGAGTCGCTTAATTGATCCTGTATGGCGGTGGTGGTAATTTTATTGCTCCTGCTGGTAGTGCTGGTGGTGGTGGTGATGGTGTAGATGGTGGTGGCGTCGTTATCCTGGTACAGTGCGCAAAACCAGCGCCAGGATAATGCGCGTGTGAATCCAACGGCTGAGAGTGCGCCGGCTGAGAGGGTGGCATCGCTGGTGAAAGGACTCTCCCAATCACTGAAACAAAACTTTGCAAGCCTCAAATCAAATATATATTGTTACTTTACAAACAATCTATGCTTTATTACATCCTTTTTAAAAACTGTATTGTCCTGGAATATCCCTCCTCTGCTGCATTGCCAACTGAAAACTTCCACATGATTTTCCAACGATTTTCGGTACAGTGGACTAGGCGTGGTGTCGGTGGTGGTGGTGGTGGTGCTAGGGCTGCTTTTGGGGTGGTTGCCAACCCCCAGGATATGGCACGTTCCCGTTGTAAAAGTTGTAAACAGGCAGGTGCTGGCTCATGCTGGCGGCGGTTGATGATAGTCTGGCTCTGATTTCGAGCAACGACGAGTCCTGTTGGTGATGCTGCTCCTACGGGCGGCAGCTGCACTCGACGAGTCGACGAGTCCTTGGCAAGTCAACGACCGTGAGCAGCTTAATCAGTGCGGCGATTACATGGGTGACATAAATCAGGGCGGTGCAGGAGCAGCTGCAAAAGCTCTATTGCTGCCCCTGCCCCCCGTCTAAACAAACTCGAGCTCGCAGCTGGGTACAGTCCTCCAGTTCGGGGTCCTTAATATTCGATCATAATACGGCAGGACAATAGTCAAATTTGTGCAATAGAACGGCAAGCGACTGACCACAGAAGGAGAGCATATTGTCCGGCACACCGGGCCGTCGTCTGTCGAAATCGGCACGAGACAAGGAAGCAGACTCCCCTCCTCCTGCTCCTCCACCTTTACCGTCACTTCTTCCTGCAAATCATATAAATTACTGGCAGGACATTAGCTGCGCACAACGGTAATCATTGCGCAATGTCACCAAGATGCAACGAGCGGCTGCGTGCAAAAATCTCTGAGGCAGAAACGGAATCAAGAAATCAACAATGCATCGCACAATGGCCGGCCAAGGAAAATCAGTGCAACACCGGGCTCCTGGCGCACATCTTGCAGTCCCCTCACAATAGGGTCCAATGTTTATGCCATTATTCTTCCGGCACACATCGGCTATTGTCCTGCCAGAGCTGCGATTCTGCTGCCGGGCAGCTTCCCTCTTCCGTCTCCAAAATGCAATCATTGTAATCGATTTTGCACAATTTCCAATGCTCGAGACAGTCTTAAAGATGCCTTAAGGGTGGTTAGTGATGCACTGGAAGAAATAGGGGATCGAAAATATGATTAAATAAATGTTATCCTTTGAAAAAAAATGAAAATTATAGAAATTTCTAAGAAGATACTAGAAACCTTGACATTATTTCTTAAATAAACTTAAAATTTTAAGAATTTAATAAATAAAAATTAATTAATGTAACAAGAAAGTATGAGAACAAAAGCTTATGAAAATCTTCCATCTTCCTAGTAATTTTAATAAAAATTTGATCATTATTTCAGTTAAAAAATAATCCTTTTCGAGCAGTGTAACTGGTTTCGTTGCCAGGACGAAGCTAGACGCCGCCACCTGGAGGACTCTGCGTTTCATCCCCCTAACTACAGCTGATCGTAGCTCGTGCCAAAGTGCGCGGGGTTTTCGTCTTGAAGGAGGCAAAACTGTAACACAGCCAAGACCAAGACCGTGAGCCAAGACGAGCCAAGCGAAGCGAGCAAATGCAGCGAATAATGAGGTCCTGGCAGCCGGCTTTGCCGCTCCTTCGGCGCTTCGCTCCCTCGTCCTTAAACTCACCCTCTCCGCCCTAGGAGATCCCACTCCTTCGCGTCAGAGTCAGCTTGACACCTTCAATTTGTGTGTTTTCCTTGGCGCAAGCCAAGAACCTTTCCTTACCAAACATCTGTCCCATATTTTGTGCGGTTTTAATGTGCAGACTGATACACTAATGTTTTCTAGGAGCGCCCTGAAGTCCTTGGTGTCCTTATCGCCGTGCGACAAATTCGGTAAGTGATCCACGGCTAAAAGGGGTCTCCAAGGGGTCTCCCCAAATCGATTCGATCATCCCCCCAAAAGGGCAAATGCCTTAATGGCTTACCAATTGAGAATTGTTGGCTAATGAATTCGATGGGGAGCTATCAGGGGTTGGGGCTGCGCCAATTGAATCGAACTCCTGTTTACCATAATTGAGCTTAATTTGGAATTATTGACCTGCTCCACCAAGCCGATCCATTTTCATAAACAGTTAATGGACACAAGGTGAAAATAATCTTCTACTTGCAGCTTGCAATTCGATTTTCCGTTAAAGGTTAAGGTAGAAGTTATCATAAAGAACTTGGACTTAAAAAGTGAGGATAATAAAACCCAAATAAATACGCCTTTTTCAGAGCTTAACTATTATCTGATACCCAATCGTTATCTTTTTGAAAAGCAATATTTTTGTATACTTTTTCTTTATGAAACCCGAAAACTAATTCCCAAGTACCTCGAACAACCTAATACGTTATTCTTCCCCTAAACCCCACAATCACCAGAATACATTGAGGAATGTTGCTTTATGAGTTATTTTTTATGCGATCCCCTTTTGCTTATACGACAATCTATATATAGTCCCGAATAGTTTGTCTAATTCCCAATTGCTTATCACATGTGATGGATTTCTGGGAAGTTTGTGTCTGTTTTTTATGCCTTCACCATACCATAGATACCATAGATAGGACGGTGTCTGTGGCACGCTCTAAGGAAGTTCAACGAACTGTTTGCTTTGCGATGTCCCTAACCTAAGACAGTAGCAAGATAAGTGCCCCACATATGCGCCACTCGGAATAATTTCCTTTCATTTCCACCACGAATTTCCACACTCCCCTTGGAACGGAACTGCTGCATTTTCAGCAGCGTTTTAATTACATTTGGGGTCATTGTCACGCTGGCGTTTCATTTATTTATGTGGCAGAGCAACTGTCTGCTTGCCCCTGATGTTTTCAGCTATAAGATATTATTGGAACTTCACCCCAAAACCTACTCTGAGTTTAGAACCCCCATAAATGCATATTCTTCATGGGTGCCTCGAAGGAAACCCTCAACAAAGATTAAGAACTTTGTTGAATACTTTGACTATTCTTTTTTTTTATAATGAAGAACTTTTTTTGTCTCAGAAAATACCAAGAGAAATCCCTATCTGTCTGGCTCTAAACTCAGAGTCTTCTTCAGTAAACCTCATCAATATCCTTAAGATTTCTTAAAAGTCTTGTGGCGACCCTAATCGATCGATCGGGTGGTGGTGCTTTGACTGCCGGTTGCCGGAACTGGTGGTGCTTTCCAGCCAAGTAGTACGAGTTCGAGTTGAATTCGAGGATCAAGTTGAACCCTCCGCCCTGCCTTCGAGCAGCTGCGCCTGGTGGCTCAGACTTTGGAGAGTTTTCCCTGAGACTTCTTGGGTTTTGTGGCCCCTTGCCACGATTCATTAAATTTTTGCTTCATTTCAAATGCGATTGCATGCCTCCGTCCGTGTGTGCGGCTCTGCCTGTGCCGGTGTGAGTGTGTCCTTGTGCAAGGAGCAGGATTACCGATGGGCGATCGAGGTGGCATATGCGTTTTCTTGGCGCGAGCTATGTGGCAAATGCACACGCAAGGAGGCAAGCAGGAGCAGCCGAGCGAAGCCGGGAAGCCAGGAAGCAAAGGAGCAAATAAGGAAGGAAGCAGGATAACAGGGAGGCACACTCAGAAACATTATGGCTCTAAGACTCTTAATATCATGGGAGTTCTAATAAAAATTAAATACAATATAATAAAAAAAGGGAAAGGAATTTGGAAAATTTTGATACAATTTTTTTGATGGTTCCTTCTTTCCCGGAAATTAGAAAGGGGTTTTAATGCGACATTTTCTTCTTTTGGTGACAAATTTGCTTTGCATTTGTACCTCTAGAAAAATAAACTAGTTAGTTGTCTCACAATATACATATTATTTCTTTTAGTGTATGAAAAAACTAAGAACTGCCAGGAGGCACAAAAATTAGGGAGAAGGAGAAATGGCATAATGAAAACTTTGCCCATGGGGTGACGGCATTGCGACGGGCTTCTCCTGTTCCTTTTCCTCCAGGAGCAGGAGCAGGACCTGAAGGTCCTCAACGGTGGTGCTTTTTTTTTGGTGTAGAAATGCGCGCAAAATGCAAAAATCTCAGCCATAAAGGCAGCACAAAAAAAACAACAAAAAACAATCAAAAAGTGCAAGGAATTCCTGTGTGTGAAAATATATGCAAAAATAATGCGCTTGATATAAACAGAAGAAAACACACACACCAAGACTAAGACCAAGAAGGACGAAGGACTTCAAATAAGTAAAACATTTCCCTCGCAAAAGAGGGGGCAATTGCTCGAGGTCCTTGGCACTGCAGCTGCTGATGTGGCAAGGATATTGCTGCTGTGCGCCTGCAAAATGGGAAGAAAAATGAAAATGATGAAGCTGCAACAATGCTAGATGCCGGCTGGCTGTCACTTTGATAATCTAGAGGCCGTTGTCCCGTGCCAAGACATTCGCTCCCTTCCTCGCTCTCCTCCAACTGGGTTGACTTTCCTTTTGGAGATTTATTTGCCAGCAGGCTGCGCCAGCCGCAGGATCGCTGGCGGGGCGTTTGTGGATATATTGTGACGTGTCACGCCCAGGGAGTTTGATTCAGACACCATCAATAGGAGCTAATTATTTTGGCATTGTTCCAACAGGGGGTTCTCCATCCTTCGGTTCTTCCGAATTCCGTTTTCCGTTTTCCGTTTTTGGCAAGATGTCTTGGGGTTTCCTTTTGGGAAATGCTCCTCCTGCCCCCTAGCGCGAGATCCTAATTAAGAGAAAGTGTCAAGTCAGTTGAAAAATTGGCATCCAGCTTCATTAGCAGGTTCTTAGACTCTTTTCAGCTGGCACTCACCTCTATTGGTTAAAGAAAGCCCACCCGCCAGCCTCTTAACACCTGAAGTGCAACAAAGACCAGGCTCATTTGACTAATCAAAGTTCGGAGAAAACTGAAAGGAAAACCTCTTCCTTCCCCAGGACTATGCAAATCCTGGAGATGTGTGTAAAACTTCAAACCAATTAACTTGCTACCCGAAAAGAAAGCAACTTAAAACGCCTTGCGGCCAAATCCCCATGAGGTTTGAATTTGAATGAGAAAGGATCCCCCGGGGGGAGTTTGGGAAATCCTTCGGAAGCTGGCACACGCGCTTTTCAGCGCCAACGAAACGGAAAATTCGGAGCTGGAAAAGCTGGTGGAAAATGCAAATGCAAATGGGCTTGGCCCATAGGCTCATTAGGGTTTATTGATCTCCGGCAGGAGGCAATCAAACTCGAATTTTGCAACATTAACATGACAAAGGCACTGGGATGTGCATTCGAGCGTCTCTAACCGATCGATTGATCGTCCTCGACTGCATTGATCCTTGTAGAAGTCCTCGGGAGTTCGCCAAAATCCGCAGCCAGCTGAAAATTCGCAAAAATCGCAGCGCGCGCGCTTAAAAAATGCAATTAAAATCCTTTACGGTCTGTCTGGTTTCCTTTTTTCCCGTTTTTTGTTGAGCCCGTCTGCCCCTTCCCAGAGAAATTTGTAGCAAGCGTCTTTGGTTTTCGGTCTCCGGCATATCCTTGCACGAAAATCGAATCGAAGTGAAGTCCCTGCCACAGGCAACCCTTCCTGGTTTCTTACCCTTTTCCTTTGTCTGCGATCCTCGAGGAACTCCGGGGAGTGGCAAGGTGAGGCAAGGTAGTCGGTTCGGGACCGGCAAGGTGAGGTGAGGCGCGGCTAGGTGGGGCAGGATCGGTGAGGTAGGGTAGGGTTTCCTCCTCCTGCCGATGCAATGTGTCATGGGGTTTTGTTTGTGTTTTTTTCGCAATTGATTTGCGGAGAAAGCATCGATTGTAGGGCAATTGTGCAAAAATTGGAAAAAGTCACAGGAGACATCCGACTTGGAAAATGTCAAAAGGGGTGGGCCAGGGGCTGAGCTCATAGGAACACGTGATAAATCAGGTCTTAAGATCCATATGTACTCTTTTGTTGCAACCTACAAGTAATCGAGTTGCCTCTTGGGGAGCTCTTCCAGTATTTATCACAAATATAATTTTCAGCTGTTCTGAAAACCCCCATGATCCGAGTATGATTTATTTCGTAAAAAGAGTCTAGTTGAATGACAGTGATCCCCATAATGGGCCAATAGAAGGCTCAACTGGCTGAGGTAGCTAACCCCCCATATTATAATCATATTTGAACTAATAATCATGTAGTTCCAAGGAATGTCACAATGGAGTTGTCTATCCATGGAGTAGTCACCCACCAAAAATGTGGCCTACTTTTACATCAAACCACTTTCCCATCGCGTTCCTTGAAATCCCACGACAAACCCAAGGAAAGTGAAATTGTAACAACCCTCTGCCTTGGATTCGACACCCCGGGATGGATCAAAGCTGCACAGCTGCTATTTATTTAATTACCAAATATTTATTGAACATACATTACGGTTAATATCGTGCTGCTAGGGAAACCGGGAAAGGGATCGCGATTTGGGTGCGTCACGAATTTTTGCAATTTGCCAGGACTCCTTCCAGACTCCTTTCGGGTCCCAGCCCTTGCCCAAGATTAGGTAAAAGTCTCAAGGTCTCAAGGGTGGCAATTTGCAACCATCGATCGGAACCATCGATCGGAAATCAAACCGATCCCTGCACCCTTCAAGGATTCAAAGATTTCAATATGCATTGCCAGGGGATTTTCTAGATTTTTTACTCTCATTCTCATTCTTTTGCAAATAATTTATTGCGTTTCTTGAAATTGGCAATTTTGCAATTTGAATTTTGGGCGTTTGGCAGGGGTTTGATCTGGGATTGCCTACAAAAGGATAATTAGAAATTCCGATCTCAGATCCTGCCAGATGTCCCACTTTCTTGCAACGCAATAAGCCTTAATTAATATTTATTGCCAGAAAAAAAATGCCGAAAAACTGTATTAAATTGAGTGTCATAAGCTCTTTCAGCCTCTGGCTTTCTATTTACATTTATTACAGAAAAAAGTTCCCAAAAAAACCTTTTATTTGTGTTTTTTTCTCACATTTTTTTTCCATTAAAAACTTCTTGCGCCCGAACACGCTTCCTCCTGCCAAATAAAGCATTTTGTTAAGCTAATTTTTATCCCATTTCCAACAAAACATTTTTCCCATTTACGAAATGCTTTTTTGCTGTCTTTTTTCTATTCAAGACCCTACCCCTTGTCATGTAAAGAAAGCATCACCCCAGGCCCTGCCATTGATATGTCTTGGAAAAAATGCAATGAAAAAACAGTCAAAAATTATGTTATAAATTACTGGGAAAAAGGGTAAATTCATGTTGAAAATTTCAAGTGTTTTGTAATAAGGCGCAGTACTTTCGCCCATCCCAGAATCATAAAAAACTGCCTCAACCCTAGGATATTTTTAAGAAAAAAAAAAGAACTACAAAAGGTGTTTGGAAAAAGGATGAGGTAGAAAGTTTGCCTGATTATTCGTTGATACCCTAACAGAGGGCATACTTCTATTTAAAGGAAGTAAATGGAAACTAATGGAATATATTGAAATTACAAAAGTATTAGGCTTTCATTGGTTTCAAAAAATCTTTTTCTAACATAGGGAGTTAAGTTTCAATACCATTTAAGTATTTAAAAATCATTGAAAAACGCTATGAATTCCATTTTTAAAACCCTCAAAGAGTATTGAAACTTCTGTGTACTTTTCGTTATAGGTTTCAACATTTTCGATGTTTTAGAAAGCAAAACTCTGACTGAAACGATACCCCATAGCCGAGAACCGAGAACTGAGAACCGAGAAACCTGAAAGTACAAACCCAAAGCCAAGACGACTACAAATTGCCGTTACCCGCGAATGCAGCCAAGCAAAAGGCTGCAATCCTTAAGGAAAACATTGAAAAAGCTAAGACGAGTGGCTCAAAGGACGGAACCAGTAACCTTGCGCCAGTCACTCACCCAGGCCACCCCTTGCCGGCTCGCACTCGGAGGTAAAAAAAAACTAGAAAAAAACTGAATGTGTATAAAGAAATCCTCACCCTACTGGATGTGCCAGAAATCGCATTGGTGCTCACCCAGTCCTGCACTGAGTAGCTCTAAGTAAACCCAAAGATTTCACACGCCACGCCGTCAAAGGCGTCAGGCTCATGTTTTTTTTTTTTTTTTTAATTTTTTTTGTCCTCCACGAGATGGTTTTCTGGGAGGGTCTGGCGGCGGGATGCTGGCAAATGCATTTTTTACTTGACGCCTCGGCACAAAGCTGCTGCATAATCACCGAACAAGGAACCAGCAGCCCGGAGACCTTTATCAGGCGTTGGGAGTGCGAAAAATCGGGAGTCTCATCTCGGGAAAATCTCATTTGAATATTTCCTTGAAGGAAATCGGAAAATGGGAAATGTCTTCTGTGGCGGCACAAATTAATGAATATTTCCGAATACTTTATGGGCCGTAGTTAAGTGATGGGCCGAATGCATTACTAATTCAGTGATCATTTGCATTCGATAAGGGGGAAAACGAGTTTCAGATACAGATACATTCCCAGCCAAGAGGTAGAGCTAGGCTCCTGGATCCTCTCTTTGCGTTTCCTGCGATGCTCCCGATCTGAGTGGAGCCACCTGTGCTCTGGAGCTACTTAAAACGCAATTAAAACCATGTGACTGCTCAGGGAATCCTGGGAAATTCTGATAGGATTCAGATACAGATGGGACAATGGTTTTGTTGATTAATCGTCGGAAGCGCCTGTCGCTATATTACGTGCCGTCTAACCCATTTGCGGCAGCTCGTAAATAATCAATACGAGTTGGGGGCAAAAGTAGGACAGGGGCCCGGCCCAGATCCACTTCCAAACCCAAGCTCGACAATCTCGAGAGTCTCGCATCCAGCTATCGGATTTCTCAAGTGTTGGTTTCTTAAACAAAAGTTTGCCTTGGCTGCCCCCAAAAAACCAACCAACGATCGATGGCACTGAGAAGGATTAAGAGTTCCTTTAAGGGGAGTTCTTATATCAGAATATAATTTGTCTCCCACCTTAGAGAACTAATCTATTGGAGATTGCAGTAAAGTAAATGTTCTGGAACTTGAACCCATTTTGATTACATATTTCTCCCAGTGCAGGGGTAAACTTAGAGCACTTGTGTTTCTTAGGGGTTTTCAATTTTTTTTTTTCGATTTCTATAAATTTCTATTGTATGCGGGGGTTTGCTCTTCTGTGGCCTCATTTTGTATCGGGATCTGAATGTTTTCTTTCGGGCTAGGCGTTATTAATTGAAATTTATGCTGGAACATTTTTAATAGATTTCTCCGTATTTAAATTTGCTTCGTTCGCCCAATGATTTGTGTAATTGGGAAATGGGGAACGATTAAGATCTCCTTCGAGTGGGCTGATTGTGAGATCATCAATGGTGTATGTAGCTCCGCTAATTGATCCGTTGTAGCTGGGTTCCTTGTGGTGCTTTCTCCGGCTAATTGAGACATGGAAAAGACCATAAAGACCATAAAAGTTCTGTCCCGATCTGGGAAAGAACTGGGGGTAGTCCACTCATTCGTTCTCCGAAATTGACTTGTAACCGACAGTTTTTAATTCTAGCTTTCTTTTGTGGAAATTTGTGTACCAAAAGTGTTTTCCATTATGTTGCTGTTTGCCTTTGTCTGGGAAAACAGAAAGGAGTGAAATCACAATGGTAGCATCCCGCCTCTGGCACCAACAGACAGCTTTATGTGGCATTTCATCTCAAAAATCACAAAAAAAGGGCAAAAAGCTGTAACGACCTTTGTGATCCGCGCCGTTTAAGGTCTGTCATGGGCCATCTGCAAAGGCGAGTGTAATTCCCATAAAGCAGCTTAAGACACTTTCCATTCTATTTCCATTTTTTCGCTTTTCCGGCCCTAAAAAACGGGCACTTAAAATTAAGCATAACATTTTCCACTCTGTTTGACGCGCCAGCCGCAAGGATCAGCGAATGGGATGCTGTCGCGGAAGGGATGCCTCCTAGATCCTCGTAATTTACATGAACTGCTGGCCCCTTTTTCCATGCAAACAACCCAAAAAAAACTGGACCAGGCTCTATCCCAAACTCAAACAGAAAGTTGTTACATTTGATGGCCCCGAGGTCGCGGAAAAGGATGAACGGGGTGGAAAAGCTGCGATGGGAAAGTGCGCGGAACAGCATCCCGCGCGAGGATCTTTAAGGATCTTCGAGGGATCTGAGTGTCCGCCAGATGAGGTCACGGATGCGGCTAATGACCGTGCCCGAGGAAAGCAATGCCCAGTTGCACAATTAGCCAGACAATGCCTTCAAATGGGCCCTTGGAGGAAAATTTGCATTCGAAATCAGCTCAGCGTTTTTTTATAGTTTTTATTTGGGATTGTTGTCCCCGCTTGTGGACACTTTCTTTGGACATTTTTATTTTCTTTTGTGATTTACTTGGTCATTGGTCGCGGGACTGAAGGGTAGCGGAGGATTATCCGGTACATCCAGGGGTACATCCAGTTTTTGGATGCTGCGTCATCGTTTAGCGGCTCGGCTTGACCTATTTTGCCAACTCGGCGAAAGGGGCCATAAATGTCAGTGACATCTTTAAAGTTTCATAATTTATGAAAAGCCTCTCTGCCGGCCGAATGTATTTCGGAGTCGGTCGTTGACTGTTGCAATTGAAGAGAAATTAGTTTGATTTCCATTTCAAGTTTCTGGAGTGGTTTTCGAGCACGCGCCAAGCCCGGAAGTGGCTCACTTACCCCACCTTTCCACCATCTCATGGCACCTTCTATGCTCCATTTGAGGTATCTAAATTTAGTCCTGATCTTGAAAACAGTCTTGGTTTTTGTTTAGGGGGGCGTGCATCGTAATTTTGAGCCGCCTGTCAGCGTGCCGGGAAATTGGGGCGATCCTGCTGCATTATGCCCATCAACAGTCTCTTACTCCGCGATACCAGGGAGGGTCTCGAGGGGAGATATCTCCAATTGAATGACAGCTGCACAGATCGCCTTCTGGGTCTTGTAATTTTGCGGCTTGACTTTGTTAAATTTAATTTACCCGAGATCGAGATCGACATCCAGATCGAGAACCAGATCGAGATGCGTGCGGCATTTGGTGCCCCATTTGGGCTACCGTTAGCTCGGCCTCCCCAACCACCCCATTATGGGTGGAAACCAGAAAAACCATCCAGAAAACAGAAAGTATATCCTTTTAGTCGCATTTTAAACTCAATTAGCACTCATTAGTAAATAACTGGCGGCACAAAGTGCTGGAATCATTCACAAAACGTTTGCACAGAGAGAAAGTTTTGATTGTCTTCGAGAATAAAAGATATTATTTAAAGAATATATATTTAAAATATTATTCTTATGAATTAACTTTGTTGGTTATTTAAGTAGAGTGTGTTTTAAGAAAAATAGAATGCAGAACATGTACATTTATTTGAGGATACCGATCTTCTAAATGATTCCCGAAGCGTCCTAAAAACACAGGAGCTTTGTGGCGATCGATGGTTTTCATTACCCAAAACTAAGGACTTCGTGGGTATCTTTTAAAGGATTCATTACTACAAGTATGAAAAAAGAAATCGTTAGAAATGGTTGCAAAAAAGGTGATAAAAATATGGTTCCAAAAACGAATTCCTTAGGAACCTGGGCTGCGCTATTTCCGAGAAGGAAAACGTTCTTAAAGTTTCAAAAGTGAGGTAGGAGGTTCTTATATCTCAGAAATTAGATATCGGATTGGGTTCCAACTTTCAAAGGATATTCCTAAAAGGTTAAATATTCCGAAAATTAATGTATTTTTCTCAGTGCCATCCAGGATTATTGCCTCGCAGCCTAACACGCAACTCCTCGTACCCGAACGGTTGCCTCCTCAGAAGCCGCCTCTCCTCAGAAGTCCTCCAAGCTAAACGGAAACGAACATTGACAACGACAATTGCTTGTTATTTGCAAAGCGAATTCCACCGCTTCATCAAGTTCGAAGGGAAGTCACTGTATGGAGTGCAGATGGTAGGACTCCCAGAGGCGGAGGAGGGGCACCGAGGACCCGGTCACACAGTTGGGCCCTTCATCTTCCTCAGCCGGTGCCGGGGCGTAATTATAATTATGAGATGGGATGGGTTGGCTTTTGGGTCGGGTCTGGTCTGGTCTGGCCTGGTCTGGAGATCGGAGTGGAGAGCCGAAGAAAGCGCCTGGGGCGGAGAGGAGCAGAGCACATGGTGGGGCAGCATCATTACCGCCAGTCGAGAACCGACTTGAGCTCATCATTGGCATGATTATCGGACGGAGAACGACATCATCAACAGCCGCGCGAATTGGTGCGAGACGCACTTTGACTTGGACAGCAAAAAGCTCTTTATACTCTGTCAGAAAATGAAGTTTTAGTCGAATTTAAATAGTATTTAGTATATTTTTTAAATTATAAACAAATTATGTTTTGACATTTAAGAAAACTACAAGTGAAAATGATAAAATATTTTATCAAAAATAAAAATCACTCGACTTGACAAGTCAAAACATGGTACGTACTCCACTCTTCCAAGGGCAGGGAAGGAAAACATAGTGCGTGGCATGTTGTGAGACTTTGCAACACGCTCTGGTGTCCCCCCAGCATCCTCGTTACTTGTCCCCATGGCGGGTCCGGCGAGAATCCCCCGAGGAGACTCTGTTCTTTGTTGTTCTTGATTTTTTGCCTTTGTTTGTAATGCAATTTTCAAAGCGCGAGAATTACAGCGAAGCAAAACAATGAAAATAATCTGCAATGAATGCTGGAGTCGCAGATGGGGTTTCATATAAAGATACTGAAAGAAACTTAAAAGAGTTTAAAATATATGGAGGGATACTTTTCCTGCTCCTTTTCGAAGCTAGTTGAATATTTTTCCGGGTGCACGGCTTAAGTTTTCGTTTTGTTTGTCTTTGCAATGAGTCTCTGTGGTTGCGGTTGGAGCCCGAGGCCCAGGAATCGGGCAACCTACAGCCTGGGGAGCAGGTCTGAGTCTGAGTCCGAGTCGATATATGTAAGTGTGTGGGACTGGACTGGCCTGGCCTGGACTGGACTTCAATTTCAATTTAAATGAAAACAAACTGTAGTCACTTTGTATTTATGTATTTTGTCGTTCATTCAGCTTGTTTGCATCTTTAATGCTTCGTGACTTTCGAGTGTACTTAACGACACAGATGGATGGACTCTCCATGGTACATGGTAGATGGTAGATGGTGGATGGCCGGATAGTACATGGAACGTGTGCGATGCAGTTCCAGATCCAAAGTGCACTTACAATTGCATTGCGAAAAAGGAGATGTGAGATCTTAGCCTCGGATCTTGCGAGAGAGAATCTTGGCCTTTGATCTCAACGGAAAGTGTTAATTGGTTTATTATGAAAGCTGTTAACATGATATTCTTTAAAGTAATTTATTCTTCCTAATTGCTAGTTTCCTATTTTAGAAAGGGACAGGCAAGAGTACTCTTACTCTTGGACTTGATAAGAACCCATTTTCTGCCATATCAGAAAATATGACCCATGCCATACTGCCCCTGTTGTTGTATTATTTTCCCTGATTCCTGTTTATTTTCTCTCCAAGCAAAGCATATTTGTTGATATGGTGGTCTAGAACAGTTTCCCGTTATTTCAAATGACTAACACCCGACTTATCTGAAACGCATTCCATTTGGCCACCCAAGCATCCCGAGTTCGCTCGCCGCAAACTTCACGCCTTACGAAAATAAACAGAAACATGAATGAAACTAAAACTTGAACCTCGACTCGGAGTCGGAGTCGGACTCGGAGGAGGAGTGCGATGATTGTGGGAAAGGCAGAATCCATGGCTGCTGAGGATGAGGATGACGGGGCACCGAGGACCGACCGGAGTCGAAGGGCCTCGACTAGCGCCTAGGCCAAGTGTGAACAGCATTTGACGCATTTTGCACGCCTTCTTCCAGTTAAAACAATTGTTTGTTTCCACATTTTCTGCGAATGCTTGCCTGGCCCGGAATTCTTACCCCAAGCAGCGACAGCATCCTCAGTACTCGAATCTCGGATCTCGCGAACCACAGACACCAGAATCCCAAAGAATCCCAACAGAATCCCCCAGAAACCAGCTGACAAACGGAAATGCTGAGCGCCGTCTGTCATATGTGGGTTTTTGTATGCGCCAAAGTTATTTTGAATATGCAAAAAATTATGAAAAAACATTGATAAAAAATAAAGGAAAAAACGCTACAAGGGGAGCAGCGTATAAAGCGAGGGAAACTGAAGTTTAGGAATGAGATTGCTCCATTATGGAACTTGAACTGCAGAAAAACTACACCCTTTCTTAAAATTCTCGGTTAAAATATAACAAAATGCCTAAGAAAATTATTAATCCATCTATTTATTTTCGCGAATTGTCAATAAATTATTCATTTATTATGTTTTTATCAATGTATCTTATCATTGTATCTTTTTAACTGTTTTTGTGTATCTTTTAGTAGTTTTTTCTATTTATATCTATATATTCTATGTATGTAGGATTGTTTCTGATCAAGAAAGAGTATCTCAAGTTTCGCTACTATCCAGTATTGATTTTGAAACATTTTTTTGCATAACCCTCACGTTATATATTTGCTCTCGTCGCTGCCTGTTACTTTGTTGTAGAACATTCACAATCCAGAGGCTGGCGACGTGGAGAGGGATCCAGATACTCCGAAAGACACTGGGACGGACTCGCCAGACGGTCCAAGGGCTCAACAAAGCCAACAAGTCGATGAGGAGATGGAGATGGAGATGGGTCGGAGATGGAGATGGGATGGCGGGTCTCGTATGGAGACATGCATATTTGAAGATCATAAAACGGGCAGGAGGGAGAAGGCTTCGCAGGCGAGTGTGAAATTGTCAAGTTGTTTAAAGTTTACGCAGAGTATTAAATATTTGCGAATCGGCGTTTATAGATCTTGGCTGATCTGGTCTTGGGTCTCGTTTTGTGGGTCCATTTTTTGCTCTCCATGTTTCGTCTAATTTTTACTGAAGCAAAGTTTTTAAGCCCAAAAAAAAGGGAGGAGGCGGCTTCAATTTGCGTGGGAATATTCTAAACGTTCGTTTTGGGGTTTCTTTTTATATTTATTTGGTTTTATTGTCTTTGGCCTCCAGATATCGAGGGGCATGATAATGATGATGTTTATTTGTGTTGACAACAATGTTTGGCGCGCAGCTGTGGGGCAGCTCGAGTGTGGATGCTGTTCCTCCTTGGAGCTGCTCTCCCGCGTTTTATTTTTTGACCGTTAAAAAATAGAAGCTCTAGGGTGGGTCTACTACTAACTATCTATCTTTAAAACCACTCTAATAAATGTCAGTAGATTGCAGATTTATTGTTCTTTTATAGACAAAAAAGAGGACTGTAGAAGGCTATCATCTTTAGTGCCCTTTCAAGTCCACTCTAATAAACCTTTGGGGCAGATTCTGTATCTACAACATCCTAGGCCTCTTTAAATAAATTTCCTCTGCTGATGCTGGGGTCTTAGATAACCGGGAGTGGGGGAGTTCGGAGAACAGAGGCTGGCTTTAATATCGCTCCAGCATTTCTGTGGGGGCTGCTGCTGAACGAACACCAACACGCCCAGCTCCAATGTAAACACACAGATACAAACACACACAGACACAGTTGCGTATTGGGACAAAGTGCAGTACAAAATAAACTGGCATGGGCTGCATTAACTAAATGCATTGACCTTTCGGCTCCAGCCTCAGTTCTACTCCGAGGACTGGGCCTCTCGGCTCGCTTGGTGGCAGAAATACGAGTTTTCCGTGTATCTATCCCCATGGATGTAAGAACCTAACTGCACGACTTGGAATTGGGATTGTATCTGTATATATATGCTGTGTATCTGTATCTATATCCCCCTATCCGGGCACTAGTGTGTGGGGAGTTGTTCTTGAACTTGTCCTGCATCTTTTCTATGTATCGCCCTGGCTTGCATTTTCTTCGGGTTGGCTTCAGATGGCCGTGGGGGCATTTGATTTGCTCTTTTCTTATTTTTAGATGATCCCCAGGAAAATGTTGAACTTGGGGGAGCCTTTAGTTGGAGGCGTTGGCCAAGATGTAATTGCTTCAAATTGATGTTCTCTAAGTTGGCGTCATCTGGAATTATATCTGAAACCATGGACTTATTTCGGTGAGTAATCCAAAAAGAAATCATTCATATTTTGCCTCACTCCCCGCCTGAGCCCTGTCCATTATACGATCGGAAGTAAAGTGGCATGCCTGGCGAATATTAAACACAAATGCGTAAAAAATCACCCAGACGTTCCGATAATATTCCCACGGGACCCATGGACATGGCATAAAGGCGAAAACAAAACCGTAAAGGAACATAAAACACATTATCCCGGCGATCCAAGGCGAAGAAACAGCCGTCCTATTTGTCCGAATCCCGATCCCGAAATAATCGCGAATGTGCGCTAAAACCCAAACTCAAACCTCACTTGATAACAATGTGAAGCAGGCGTATCTTAATATTTTCTAATCGCTTAATTTGTTTGCTTTTCGCAGGATATCCAGACAGGTATAGACACAAATGTCCGGTGGCAGGACCACCCGATCACCTCGACCGACCACCGCCAGTCAACCACTAATTGAAGGGCAATCTCTTTATTGGCCGATGAATCACAATCACAGGAAGCAAGTGCACAAAGCGGAAATCTCTCTATTGAAGGATCTATTTTACTTTTTTGCACACACAATGGGTGAGGATATACGGATGCCGAAAATGGCAAATGAATAGCAAACGATCCGAAAAGGACCTGATGACGTACAAGGTCCTAATCTCTCTGCCAGATAGAAGATATCCAGGTTTCAGGTTCAACATTGTTGCCAATTTTCCTCGGGGCTGACCGCAAATAATCGGACAGGAAGCTGCAAAACCCCTCGGAGAATAGACCTCGTGTGTGTGTGGGCTTTAATGTTGGACAATTTCATTAGCAAGTGTCTGCAGGACATGCTGTATATGGCATGCAGGACATGCATACGCATACTCCAAGGGGTATCCTCTTTTTGGCGGTATCTCAGTGCGTGCCCCAAAAGTTTAAGTGGCTTTTAATGCCTCTATCTTGGCGCCCAATTAATTTTGTCCAATAAAACGAAAATTATATGCAAACGCCAATACAGTGAAGCCCGAGACCCAAAAGTATCTGTGTGCGAGCACGAAGCACGAAGGGCGTTCAAAGCGTGGCGTGGAAAGAAAAAGATTTGCAGAAATTTTGGCGCCAAAATGCAAGTTGATAAACCAGTTGCGTTGCATACTCGCACATACTTGCCTCAAATCTTTTTGCGCCTTTTTTTCCAACGTCCAACGTCTGCACGTTCCAACAAAAGGCGAATCTGTGTGAGTGAGTCGCTTATCGGCGGCGCTCCTCATTGAGGCAGTCAGTGCGGTCTACATTTATAGCGAGCTTTCGCACACCCAGCCACTGGCACACACACTGGCGCACACCCAGCCTCAGATACTTTTGCGTTTGGATTGCAAAAGTTAGGGGTAAGCCCGCCTGAAGCCTCAATACCCTTTCTATTAGCCTCGCGGTGAACCCAAGTGACCTTTTCCGGTTTAAGCTTTGAGTCGAACGGAAAGAACTAGAAAATGGAAATGCAAATACTGATATTTAAGATTTAATTAATTCATTCTTTGGCATCCTTAGGCATCAAATTAAATTAACAAAATTATACCCCCAAGTCTGTTTCAGTTAATGATCTTATTTCACAAACAGGATATGGATATCCCACCTAAAATCAAGAACTGTGAGATTAATCTAACAAACTAAGATAATTGATAGTCTTGGGAGTGCATCAGACCCGACAAGGGTTTGGAGTACGGGGTGCCCAGCCCATAAAAGGGATCCCACCAGAATCAGAATCAGAGTCAGAATCAGACGGCGAAGGCGACGCATAATTTGTAATAAACCTCCAGGACTAATGTGTCTTTCTACCTCCGCCACGGAGGGCAGGGCCTCCCCCTGGAGCCTGGACCCTGGAAGAGCGAAAACAAGAGAGTCATAAAAATCAACTGGCAAGAATGAACGAAAAATTTGAGCCTTTAAAGTTTAAACTTTTCACTTAATGAATCTAAGCGGAGTGAGCCGCAGCGGCATGGAGTTGGACGTGGACGTGGACGTGGACGTGATCGTCGCCGTCATCATCCTCTCGCAGGTAGTAAGGTTGTGCAACATTTTTTCCCAGGAACTTTTGCCGGTGCTTGAGCTTGGGATTGGGCCTCGCTATGGGCTCCTTATTGAAGCATATCGAGAACTGGTGCCACAGCATTCCATGGGACATCCACCGAAAGCCAACCGAACTGCCAAACAGCCACAAAAACTACCAAAATGCATGCCGGCAAACACCGCGGAGGTATCAAAGACCTAAACAGCCACGGCCATTGATCAATGCTATTTGTTGTTGCACTGTCTGGTCTGGTTGGTTAGAACTGCAAGCTTACCTGACCAAACCATTTAGCGTGCCAGACACATTTTCGGCGAAATGTTTTAAACAGCCGAACATCGGAAAGTGCAGGGCCAAGGATCGCCACGGATTGCCGATCCAAGGCACGGAACGAAGCGGATTGGATTGAATCGATTCGAATCCGGACATGTGAAAGTAAATAAGTCATATAGGGGGAGTATATCTATTGGATATCTAGAAACTATAGATTATTAATTACACAGAAAGTATCTATAACAATGTTTTGGGTAAAAAATATCTATCAGATAACATATATTGTATTTTATCTCAAATGCTTTAACAATATTGAAGATAATTAGGCATACGTTACGCATTTGAAATGCCTTAAAAATACCCAACTAATTAAGTTGAAAGAATTTTTAGGAGGTATGCTTTATTCGAATTACAAAATACCAATCATATTTATATCTTTTTTTAGGCCGGTCGGCTTTTTCGATACCAAGGAGAGACCGAAGAATTCTCGCTTTGGCGAAACCCTGCGTGATTAGAGAACCAAATTGTGCATTTCGCCGAGATTTTGTTGGCCCTGGCTGGTTCTTGGGGATCGCGGCCTGGTATTGGGTTATCGGCTGGAGGAGTGCGAGTCTCCTCGAATTGGTCTCCTCGTTTCACCCACAATCGCGACATCTTTCTCGTTTATTGAAAGCAGCAAGAAGTACATGTCTGTTATCGCTGTTTGCCAAGATCGTTATGTGTGGTTCTCCCCCATCTCTCCGGGATCGTGTGTATACGTGTGTTTGTATTCCAAGCGATTGGGTTTGCCTTAATGGTGTATGGTATGGAGTTTGTTTTGTGAAAGACCGCCAAAGTGCAGGCCATAGTCGCTTTTGTGGTGTGTGACGCAATTTTGGCGCGAAAAGTTGGCGTCTCTTGTTTTGGGGGTCAATTGATTCCAAAAACGAGATCCCACATTGATTCAAGAATAATCAGAAGAGGAGCAACCACTGAACGAGAAATTCCCATAGCTCTGGCTTTTCCGTTTTCCTGTTTTCACTTTCGCCGGAAGGAAATCGCCGCTGCCTTCCTTCCGGCAAAAGCAAACTTTTGGCGAACTTCTGGCTATCGGAAATCCATCCTTGAACCCAAGTCCTAAGCAAATAGACAACGACACCACAGACCTGACCACATCCTGGGACTCGAATGAGAACGGAGATCTGGCGAAGCCGTTAAGCAAAGTTCGATTGACCGCAAAAACCCCAGAGGAAGGGCAGGAGTAGAACCAAAGTGACATTTGGTTGTAATCCAATACGCTTTGAGAGGCTGCGAATGGTTTTTGGTCAGGTCTTGTCTTACATAATCGGGGCATGCATGTCGGTTCAAGTTGCTTGCGGATGAGCAGGTTCTTAAGGCAGGTTCCAGGAGCAACAGGAATAGGTGGGCGGGTCAAGGGCCGGCTAGATGCGAAGTTCGTATTTGCCTTTGAAGTGTTTGCTTTAGCGGGAAACCCTCGACTTTCCGTGGGTGTGGCACCTGTGACTAACTGTTCTTGCGCAATCCTGGATTTTCCTGGAATCGAACCGCAAATAGTCCTTCCACTTTTCGGACCTCCGGTGACAGTTAAATGGCCTGTCAAGGAGATAGTGCAGATGACATACGACACTGGGTCGAGCGGGGAAAGTGATCCCGGTTTAAGGATGCGCCTATCGGAAAGGACAAATCTAAGCACTGCACTTGAATCCGTTCGGACACTTGAGGCGAACAATTTTCTCATGATTGCCAATGCGTTGGGTCAATTAATGGACCGAGAGATAGGACTCCGCAAAAGGATCCTCCCGCTCGCTGGTCGATGGACAAACAGCAGTATCCTGTTGTGCACTTCGCTTAGTCGTTGACACTCCAAATAAAGTGCAACAACGGCAAAAAGATACTTTTTTTACGGCTAGTTAGAGATATCCCTTGTAGGACAGACAGTTTGACATTTTTGTGTTCCTGTCGCCGCCGTCCTGTGGTGTTCCGTTGTCCTGTTAAGCAAACAAGTGAACCTCAAAGAGTGTTTGTCTGCGACTTGGCCAGGAGTTGGGCAGGATCTTAAGACGTGGACGTGGGGACACATCAGCTGAGCCGTGAGGTGCTGGGAAAATTTTTCCTCAATCAGCTGTTGGTTCGGAACATAAAAATTGTTGTTGGCGACTCCGTTATGGGAAAATTATCCTTGTAGGGGATCGGTTTTGGGTTTTTGATTTTGGGTCTTTGGTTTTTAGGATCTCTCGACTCGAACGACTTGTCCTGAAGTGTAGCTAAACCTGTTTGACTTTTGTTGTTACCACTGGCTTTGGTTTTTTAGCTGTGTGTGCTGAGCTGAGCCTCTAACTTGTTGCTGCTTTGGCCGGAGTAGGTGTGTTGGTGTGCCATTGTCCTGGTTTTCTGACCCAACAAAGGCTCAGCAAATCATCAAGTGCTGCTGGCTGAACAAGGACGACGATGATGATGATGATGGGAATCGAAGTCGGATTGCAGCATCATTTTTCCAGCTGCACGAGCGTGGCGAGTGGGCGAAAAAATCAGGGATCAGGGCTCTAGGATGTGGGATCTGGGACCTGGGGTCTCTGGAATCGTACCTGCCGTGTGCTGATCTCACGCTCGCCAAACAATGCCAATGCCAAGTCAATGACAAAGTACTGGGCTGGTCAGGAGGAGACAGGTTACTGGCTGCTATCCTGGATACCCTGGATTTCCCATCACAAATAGACCCTAATAACGCTGTTTTCATGGCCATTGTCTCTCCCCTCGAGGTGTTACAATTGCAGAATTATTGCCCTGGGAAACGGCTCCACCTCCGATTCGTAGGACCACCGAGCGGATTCGGGATCATTTGGGTCCTGGTTGTAAACTCACTCCTTGAATCATTAAATCTTGACAGTTTTGGTAATGACAAAGTTGTTTTTTTTTTAACTCTATGAATAAAGAGAAGTCTGAGATAGGATTGTGGGGATTCGAATTAGGAATTAGGCATCCCCAACATTTAGGAGCTCTTAAAAGAATTTTAATGTTGATTAAAAGCTCCCTAAGAGGTCCTATTTTAGCTTTTTGTACCCGTTCCCCTTCTATTATGTGGCTCCGTGGCTAATAAGGTATTCTAAGTTAGTTAAGAAACCTAAGTTTTGGGGTCAATAAACCTATAAATAACTCATAATAATAACTCGAATAATAACTCTTTGAGGCATTAACTCCCCAGATAGTTTCTCGATCTTTCCTCGATTTCACTTTTCTCTTTTCGCATTGAGCCAAAGTGCATAGGAAAAAAATGAAATTTGTCCGTTACAAAATCTGAGGCACAACGTCTGAGGAGCCGAGTGAGAGTGTTTGTGAGTGTGTGTTTATGTTTGATAAAATGCGATATGGGCACATTCCCTTCTGGCCGCCGACACTCCCCTCAGCCTTGCCGGGTTTGAGATTGAGCCTCCCTGCGAGAATGCGAGAAGCGAGAAAACCGGGAGAACGTGACGCGACTCTCGGAGCTCAACATTGAGCCCTCCCTGCATGTGTTTGTGCCCCCCGTCACCGCCAGCCAGACCAGGCGGAGAATCCGAATGAGAATGAGGCTCAGCCAACATAAACGGGAATAACGTATTTTTGCTGTCGGTGTGTGGCGGCAAACACACACACTAGCACTAAAATATATGCAGGGAGGCAGAGAAGGAGAGATAGAAAACAAGAGATCCCCTCCCCACAATAGCCCCCACATAAATACAGAGAGACAAACTAGGAATGATAGTTAAGGAAACCCCAATTACCATTCAAGTTGAATTCCTTAAAAGGATTTATAACACAAACGACTTTTAAGAGTTTCTATAAATATGAGACTTACTATTTATAGATTATTTCTCTCAGTGCACTTCTACATAGAGTGTCAACTTTTCAGAACCGATGTCAAGGCAATAAAAACCGTATAATTGAAAACCAGACAGCAAAGGGAATAGAAAGATAGATCGCGGGGCGAGTGCCACAGGGGGTGGGGCACACTCTGTTTTGGGCACTAATAGTGCCCCAAAATATCTGAAAGATTAGATGCCCGGGCAGCCGAGAAAGGGGTTCAGGCTTCAGGCTTCAAGATCTTGGGCTCCATTTTGGTTTTTTGGGGGGCCCGAACGACGACACTTATGATTAATGTTCTGGCAAAATTGAAAATATATTTTTAACCCCACATGAGCAGCAGCGGCGACGAGATCGGAGCGGAAATGGAGGAAGTCTTGGTATGGTTTATGTTCTGCCAAAAAGTGCTGGGGTGGATTGGTTAAACGACTGCTTGGGGGGGACTAGACGGGGCGGTGGTAATGGAAAGGGTACGATCTTGGATTTGGAGTTTGCTCAACATACGGGACAGATCACCAGACCCGAGATTAGTCGAGGGGAGTGTAACGCTCGCTTCGTGCCATTCGCATAAAGAGGAAGTTGGCGTTATTGTAGATGAAATTCTCGGAAAGAGGCAATTGTTGTGGGGGAGGTGGATCAACTCCACCTCCTCTATCAATAGAGATGGGATGAGGCTCCCCTCGAAAGGCTTTAGGGACAAATTTTACCCAAAAACCAAAAACGACACGAAGCCAACCTTTTTCTTAACGGATTTTGAAGCCAAATCCCGGATTGTTCATAATTTCCTAAATTTGCCCTTAAAAGTATGCAACACTTTTTTTAATAAGCGAAAAACAAACCAAATCAGAATGCTTCTGATAATTAATTTTGAATTAATTAAAATCTAACTGTAATCGTATCCAGGTACTGCAGAATCGTACCCTAAGGCAGATAACCAACAGTCCGTGGTATGTAAGGAATTCTACTTTACACCGAGACCTCAATCTGCATACTGTGGAGGAGCAGATCAATAGGCACACCAGCAGGTACAGAGACAGACTCACCACCCATCGCAGCGAACTAGCCAGAAATTTACTTCCCGCCAGGCCGCTTAGAAGGCTAAAAAGACAAGGCTTCGTGAAGACGCTTCCACCTCCACGAACATAAATCCCCGTTTCACCCTCCATTATCATAAATCCCCGTGCTAAGCGCACGGCGATGGGCTTATTAAAATAACTTTTTAATTGTATTGTTAAGGTGCAAAATTGTAGCACGGATTCATTACTTAAATAATAATAAACAAAAAAAAAAAAATTTATTTTATTGTTTTTTTATAGAATATAGAATTCCTTGAGTAGTCAACAATAAGTAAAAATCATGACTCAATAAAAAATAAACCCAAAAATATAATTGCATTTCAATCACCTCCTCAGAAGTTCATTAAAAATGCATGAGCAATTATCACTTCCACGAATCATTTCATGGCATTCGCATTTCGGGCTGGCCCATAAATCTCTTCGAATCGAATCGAGATCAATGCACGTGCGAATACAAAATACAGAATGTATAAAATTGCTTAGAAATACGAGAGCAAATTGCGTAGTCAGGAAAGTGGACAACAAGATAAATGACCTGACCTGGTCCCACCCCATAAACGATGCTGTCACTGGGACGATGATGTTTTCCCAAAGCCGGCCAAAGAAATAATAATAATAAAATAGACAGAAAACTGCAACAGAACAGACAGATAGAAAGAAAAAGTATTGTAAAAGTAAACACGCCAGGATATCAAGTGTACAGGGCCCGGGATCGGCTGGGACTGGGATCGTAGTGAAGAGCATGAGTTATGTTCGTTCTGCAGAGATCTCCAGTTTCTCCTCATCTTTGGGTTTCTGCACTTGCAACTGTAGTCGAAATTGCAGGCATTGTGCCTGTGCCAGACACCAGGCAGATACACCAAGAAATCGGACAAGTCCGATCCGAAAGAGAGTATCGTGGGAATGGGCATTGTGACAAAAACAAAAAACAAGTAGGAACACGGACGGCATTGTCTGCGGGCCTCAAGTGTCGCCATTCGTTCCTTCGTGTTGTCTTAGACAAATGTGTCTTCCCATTGCTTTCCCACTGGCCACAAAGAAAGTGTAGTACGCGTTTACCATGCGACCCGGTTCCAGGAGACCTTCAAGTGGTCAGCGCTGGGAAAGACAATCAGAGACAGTCTAATTTGGTGCGCGGGCCACTTGAGCCTAGGGAGGAATAAAAGAAATGGCTGGGCGTGCAACTGTCTCTGTCCCTGGACTAGGACCTGGCAACGAAGGAGTCCTATCCAGAGGGCAGATGCATTTGGCGGGCGTGGGAGTCAATTTTGGTCAGGACCAACGTGGAAAGATGTCGCAATCGGAGAACATTCTCACGACCTGTGCTGGTGTCACATTGGGTTCTTATTGACTTCAAGACAATAATTGTGGAACAAATATTTCATAATTATAAACTTTAAACCCTTTACAAGTGTTACAAATTAGATTCGATTAGCGTAAATTATATTTTTCACTTACATAATCAATATTGGAACTTTATCCTATATATTTCAGGCAAAGGTATATATAAACCACTTAGTCTTTTCAAGAATTCGGCAACATGCGGTATACACTAGCTCTTTTGGCGGTTTTTGGCATTGCTATGGAGCTGATGGACTTCATAGCTCAGGAACCTGAAAGATAGAAAAATAATGCAAGAATTTAAGAAAAAATAAATAAAAAAATCTAATCTCCGTGCACATGTTACTTTGTAATTGTAAATCACTTTGCACTCTGAACCTGTTGGTCGGTCAGGAGGAATTAAGTATTATTTATGACGCTCTAGCGACACTTTATGGCCATTAACGTGGACTCTTCCGGTCGGCGGTCAAGTTCAGCAACATCGCAGGGGAAAAAGGTCACCAGACATCGTAAATCAATGAAATCCCAATCAAATAACTGCGATATAAACCCAAAACAAAGGTTCAAAATCCAGCGAGAGATATGGAGATTGCATGAATGAAATGCGTGTGGAAAGGAGGAATTCCGATTCCGATTCCGACTTGATATGGCAACTGGGATATGTGCAACAATGTTGCTAAGTCTTGGCAAACAGTTGAAAGTTTGTTGCTCCGCTATTTGTTCAGAGATAAATCCCGGGTCCTTCGATAAGCGTGGCATGGAGGAGCCCGCGGCTCTCGGGGTCGATAGGGCATCTTGGCGATAAACTCGGAGTATCAACTCGGAGGCAGCCACAGAATCTACAAAATTGGGAAAAAGTGCGCGTTTCCTTTCTTTCTTTATTTTTGTGGGCTCTCGATAAAACCCTGTACTAACTGGCAGTAAGGTTTGTTTGATAAGCAAATACCAGATACGGAGATACGGAGGTACTGCCCAGATGCAGATACGGATACATTTGGCCGAAAGATACGAGACAGAAGTGTGCAAACATATTTGAACTTGGTTAAAAGCGCGTAAAAAGTCGATAAATGTCACTTATCTGTTTGTTTCTTGTCAATAAACAATCTGAGTTTAGGGCAGTGTGGGCGGAAGAAAGGGGCGGGCTAACGGAGGGAGATTCTATAAGATTCTGCGGGCAAGGAGAATGATGAATGAATATTCTCGAAATTTATTTAAAATTTTTAACTTAAGTTCCGAAGAGAAAAGAAAAAATAATAAGCGCCAGCTGCACTTGAGTGACGTCAGCAAGCAAACGCCCCCTCTAGAAGCCCCCTCCGGGGTTACCCGCATACCCGGCGCTGATAAACTGAAATTTTATGAATGAAAGAAACTGATTTTTGATTGCCTTATAACCGGCGTGGCGTTATTCGCGGCTTCTTATCAATGAAAGAGCGCCAAGCGAATGTTGCTCTTGCAATCTGACGGATTCGGATTCGGGCAATTCTTTTGAAGACTGTAGACTGAGGACTGAGGACTGACCTTGAGTCGTGCCTGCCAGAAGATACAGAAATATACAAACTAAGAAGAAACAGAAGAAATATGCACATGTGATACAAATAACACACACATGCCCCGCGAGTGTATCTGAAAAATCATATTTTATCTTACCACGGAAATGACTGCGACGTGCTCAATGTGGCATTGTGCTCCTCCGGTTTCCCCCTGGGCTATAGTCAACCGATCCGCTACAATTTCAGTCAGCAATATACTCGAACCAAGCAAATATGAATGTGCTTATATTTGTGCATATTTTATATTATTTTATTTGGTTTTGGTTTTCTGCTTCATTCAATATTTACCCAGTCTGGCGCGTGCTTCGGATGGGGAATGAAGGGCCGAATGATGGGCCTAGAGAACCATTACTTTAATTAATCGAGCCATTGAATACCCTATTATCTGGCCTAGGTTGAAAATAAAGCCATGCTTAAATGTTTCAAAAACCAATATAATAAAACGAGTTCAAGGTCCTCAGGAAACAATAATGTGGAAGTTTAAGGTATCCATGAAAATCGGTTTAATTTGTTTCATTTATGCAACTAATTTTTCAATATATTCTATATATAAAGCCAACTTTCCTGGGGCTTTCATAAATCAAAACAAAATGAAGTGGATGATACTGGTCTGTGCCGTTCTGGCTGTTTTGCATACCCCAAAAGTGGGTAAAAGATGATCAATTCTTAGTTCTTTTCCCACAAATGTAAAGGAATCTAAAGTCTTAATAAATCATTGTTAATCTAATTTCTGGTCTGACTATTTCTTTATAAATAGTACTTTTTCAAGGATTAAATCTTAAGTAAGTATTAAATAATCACCATGAAATGGACAATTCTGGTGTTGCTATTAGCCATTGCTGCACCCATCGGACTCTCCTTAAATGTGCGATCAAAACAATGATTTATATTCCAAATTCAATAAACACACATATATCTCACTTAGCCAACTAATTAGTTTTTTACTGAAAATAGGTAATCCATTAAAGCAGTTTTTCGCAGGATAAAGTATCAATTCTCCTTGAGAGTTCTTTGATACTCAGATACTCATAAACTTTCAAACTAAACAGTTTCCAGCTTAAATTTTGAGCACAATAAACTGGCTGATTCTAGTGTTTGTCGTTATATAAACATATTTTCATTTACATTTAAAATATTAGAATACATTTTCCTTTCGAAAAATGATAAACTAATAGATCGTTTTCCTCAAATGTAAAGGAAATAAAAGTCTTATTAAGTACCACAAATGTTGGTCTGATTTCTGAGGATCAACCTTTATATTATTATATATATATTATGATTATATATTATTAAAAACCACTAAGTAGAAAGAGAAATTTCTGAATAATTACCGTAAAATAAAAATTCAAAGCTTAAAAAAATGTAATTTAATAAGCTCCGCTCATAAGAAAAATGTATTACTATGAATAACTATTAAATCTTATTTAAAGACTAACTATTCACTATGAAGTGGACAATTCTGGTGTTTCTGGTTGCCATTTTTGCACCCATCGGACTCCCCTCAAATATTCGATTAAAGAAATGATTCCAAATCAATAAATGATCCCAAATTGAATATAAATTTTTGTTTAAAAAATAAAAAATTGTTTTACACCTAAAGTCTTATAATCTTTTAAGGCAGTTTCTTGCAGGATGAAATATCATTGCTCCTTGCACATTCTTTGCATTTTCAAGGGGATCCTTTTAATTCTAATAAAACGTAAAAACGTAAACGTCAAAAAATTAATTAATTTTTTAATTTAATGATTCTTTTAAACCATTTCCAGCCTAAACATTCGCTGACAAATTCCAGAAAAACTAAATATTTGGGCAAAGGGGAAATGGAATAAAGGGGAAATGGCATAAAACCTTACTTACTTAGCGTAATAATTATGAATAAATTTGTCAATCTTATTTTAATTAAAGAAACTAGTTTCTTGCTATAAAAACGTATTATTTTCCAGGATAATCTCTATTAATCACAATAAAGTGGACGAGGAATGGCAGTTCCACCACCCCGTATATAGTACGATCGTGAATATTAAAAAAAGTAAAAAAATCATCCATTAATACTACACGGAAGTCGAACTATTATTCCAAAACTAATTGCATTTTCCAACAAATCGGTTTCCATATAAAACCCAATTTCGTAGACTTTTCAGTTAAAATGAAACCAGTGCTTCTTGTATTTACAATTCTCAGCTTGGCTGTGGAATTTCCACCGGGACTGATGCCATTTTTGCCCTATTTGCCGCCAGGAAAATAGTGTTTCAAATTTACAAAAATAAACAAAAAAATAAAAAATAAATAAAAAGAAAAATGAAAACATTTAAGAGTGGAGTTCTCAAGCATTCTCTTCAATGAAGTTTAAAGCTCTGAGCGGCTTTTTATCTATTACTTTGAATAACACAGCTGTATTTGGCATTTCATGAAGGTGATATGATAACATTAAGGTGCTTGGAACATATTCCTGGAAATTACCGAATGAATCCATAAATAGTCCAAGGCGGCAGGCTCAGCCACATTCCAGGGATTGTCGGGTTTTATCGTTGTCGGGCGATCTCTCAATGGGATTTCCTGACCACTCCCTGTCCATTGACCAGAATCATTTATTGAATGGTAGTTTCTCTATCTGTGTCATATTCCAGGAACGCATTTAGGTGACACAGTGAGAGTCCCAGCCCGAGTCGCGGCCTCTTCAAAAACCGATCGAGTTGTAGAGACTCCCGCCTGGCTTTCAAGCCCTCAAGACACTCGCTTCTCAAGGGTTTTTATTATTTTACCATTCAAAGTGACAAAGGATGAGCGGTCGGGTTCGGTTGGATACGAAACCCAGAAATTATGCCGGACAAAAGTGTTAGAATTGCGTAGAGAAATTGTTTGGAAAATATGAATTACAAGCCTCTCGGAGCGGGACCAAAACTCCCCGAAGAGTTACCTGCCGCGCCCTGCACGGCTTTCCTTTATTATGTAAGGCATTGTAACAGGTTTCTCAAGGGCCTCTTCAGGTGCTACATATTTTTTGTTCAAATTCCAGTTCAATATTTTTTAAGTTCCTGCCATAAAAAATTATCGTTCTGGTTCGTGCGATCCTTGAAAGACATCCTTAAGGTGTTAAACAAACAGCAGCCCGATATGAAGCTGTGCAAAAATCTGCCCAGCACGGCAAAAATCAAATCATTTTTGTTACATGAATGGCTTCCAAGGGGGCTTGAGTGAAAGAATCCTTTACGGAAGGTGACTTCTGTTAAATTTGAGAGGCTACTTCAAAGTACTCCTTGAAGGTATTTTGCGGTTTCCTTAAGGTTTGTCCTGGAATTCTTCAGCACTCTTTTCTTGCTTTAAAAGGGTACTTTTAATTTTTCTATTGATCTTTAGTATTATCCTTAAGAATATTATCCTTGACCTTAAGAAATCCACGTAGATATATAATTTATTTATCCTTGAGAAATGTTATTGAAACTTAACTCCAAAATTTCAAAACCTTCAAAGCCAAAAAAACCTAACTCTCCCATAAATCTCTGTCAATATTTTTTACCTTTTGACCTAAAGAGGAACCCATTTTTTTACAATTAGTAAATTTATATGTTTCTTATCAAAAGTCCTACATATTTTTTACCTTTTAAAGGACACGTTTTCAATGTCCTCTTAATTGTAACAAAATCTACGCCCATTCAATGGCGTTAAACAAAAGCCATTTAAAAACCCATTTCATACAATTAATAACAATAAAATTACACTAAAATTGCAACAACACCACACACCCCCAACAAGGCGCAGGACAAAGGACACAGCAGCAGCAACAAAGGCCATTGTCACAGGATCACATCCACTTGCCACAGAGGCCGCTATTCAAAATATCCCGTAACTCTGTTCGCTTCATTCAGGACTTTGCTCTATATCTATATAGTCGCCCATATGACAAAGGGGCGTGGCAAATGCACTCGACTCCTAGCCGAATGCGGAATGCCAGGATAACATTGCACGTGCGTGAGGACAACAATTGTCCGGCGACCTGCAATTGTGTCATGTCCTGATCTCCTGTTTGTCCCTCCGCTGCAATTGCACTGTCCACATACTAGCACATCCTTGTACGGTTTTCCATTTAAAGTCAGCGATGTGAAAATGTCTCAAGACGTGATTTTTATGTAGTTTTTTCCTCATTCTACAACCTCTTTGTGAAGTTTTTGTTTGGCCAGTTCTTTAGATGCTGAATGGATAGATGGATGGATGGATGGGAGTTAATTTTTAAGGACACGTACATGTCGGGAAAATGCCGCCAAAATGGGTTAGAGTGATTTTTCTTGCCAAGCTTTGCCGGCTCAGCTGCGGTCGACTGCCCTTTTTTGTGTTGTCTTCGGTGTTTCGAACATTAAACTAATTTATCACCAATATATGGTATGCCAGGATCCTGGGCGCAGGCAAGGACACCCCTTCGGTGGGAATCGCACACAGGCGCTGTGTGTTGGGCTTTTGTGTCTACTTACCATAATGAAAACATTTTCAAATATTTTATGCAAAGTTGTTGCTGCAAGGCAGTCCTTGACATGACCTTTGCTGAACCTCAAATGCCGCGTCTCCCGTCGCGTTCGATGTCTTGTCCTGAATGGGAATTGCAGTTGCTAGGTTGCTAGGTTGCTAGGTTGCCAGGATATCCCATCCCTTACCGGTTGGTAATTTGCAATCTGAACTAGTTTTCGGGATGGCTCTGTCATTATGTAGATTTTCAAGACTCCGATCGCAAGTTCGCCCCATAAAAAAAATGTTTCTAAACCGGGAAAGGAATACTTAGTGGAATGTTGTTGCTGTTAGTTGAGGTGATACTTTGGGCCTGTATTTTCCTCGGGGGTCATCTAGCCTGGGATTTGTTCTCACAGGAAATGTGCTAGAAGGCCGAAAATCCATAAACCTTGAAAGCACAAAGAACCAGAGCCAGAGCCAGAACCAGATAACGATCCAAATTGTATCCACCGGATAATGGAAAAGGTAACAACAAAGCCGCAATTTAATTTGGCTTGTGAAAATCGAGGCCGATCCATTTGCAGGACCATAACTCCTCCTCCGCATCCTTTTCCCCGCTTGGTCGCACTGACTGACTGACTGACTGTTCGGGTTTGACTGCCTAAGCCGCAGGTACAAAATGATTAACCTCCGAGCTGTTTCCACTGCAATTAGCCCGCCCGTCTGGAGATCCCAATAAAAGCCAAATTGAATCGGGAATCTGGATTCAGGAACTAGTGCAGCGAGAGGAGGTCCTTGGACCTGTAAGGATGCCCAGAATTGCGCCGTCACAGGTTCACAATCTAAGGGGGGAAAACCAAGGGTCTAACGTCTCTGGCAAAACCATTTTTTAACATCAAACGAATAAAGGTCATACACACACTGGTACGAGTATTTACTTTGGAAAAAGGAGCTCGTGATTTGTTGCAAGATTTCTCTGTAAATGGCATAAAAAACCGCTCAAGCAGCCAGGCGACAAGCCGTGGGATCGTGGGATCTGCGGCTCTCCTTCTGAATGTGGATTCTCGATGTTGTTAATATTGTTAATGGCACCCGACCTGTTCACAATGTTGGACAATTAACACAACAACAGCACGACCGTTGGACCGTTGGAGGCACATCCTTGGGAATGCCGGGACCAAATAGAGGTTAAATAAAAAACGATATCAAGGCCCACAATTTCTTTTTACTGCATTCTGTGTTCTTATGAATTGTTCATATTTTTTGGACCATTCAAGAAAGGCAGTGCCGCCATCGGCTGATTCAGGGTTTTAATTTTGTTGACAGGTTGGTGGAATCGAAGTGGAATTCGTGGTATTAGTAGTTTAATTTAAGGCAACTTTTTCCGGGAATCTAGGAAACTCCTTTCCTTTTTGATTAAACTGAAGGGATAACCGGGTTATGTAAGGAAAGTGGTCCAAAAATTGAATGGAAACATAGAACAATAAGTTAAAATTTGTGGCATATTGAAAAGTTTTTATTAAAGACTGAAAAATATACAATTTGTCAAGAAACAGTTTGCTCACTGAAAATAAATTGTATTTTCTGCCTTTCAATGCAAGAGTAAAGCCTTTTATTTAACCTGATGGATTTTGTTTTATTTATACCAATTGTTAATATGATTTTCATCAATTTATTAGAAAATATTAGTAAAACTCTAAACAATTAACGAGAAAAACAACTGAATCAATGTTTTCATACTTTTGACACTCTCAAGAAGTTCTTTGCACTTTAGCTGTCTTAGAGTTAAATTTTATAACAAATGGTAATACTAAACAAATTATTCTAATATGTTGTATTAATAAAATATTGGAGGCGTTTTATTATTGAACCGAAAGGTAGGTCATATTGAACCAATAGGTAGGTCATATTCTGGTAGAATCTTTTGCCACTCTTCTAGTATCTGTTAATCGACAGAGGAAGAGAAATTGCCTTTTCTGATAAACTAAAAAAAATGGTTTTTTATTGCACTTTTACCCAGAACCTTCGCCATATCCTTGGGGATTTCCCTAATTTTCTGCTCAAACCTTCTCCCAATAAATTGCCATTTGTGAGCTCCAAAGCCTGGGAAAATCTTCTCGTTTTGCACAAGGAAATGATTTGCCAAATTTGAGCACAAATATTTTCGTTGGAAATTTAATAAATATTTGATAAAACCATGAAATAAATTTTGGAAACTCCCGTCAAGGTCTCCAAGGAGTATGTGCAGCAATGAATGAATGTTTTCAGTAACGGCTGGTAATCCGATTCACAAAACTGTTGCTACCAATTCGTGGCCAAATGAAAAGGACGAAACGGTGACACGGCGACACGGCCCAAAGCAAAAACTCAGCTGGAATGCGTTGGCAAGTTGAATGTCGCCTCGGGTGACAAATTGCAAGGCTTGTTGCACAGGTTGCATTGCGTCCGGAAAAGGACTTGCCTTCAATGACGCGGCAGGTTCCGTCGAAAAAATAAAGTAAAAATGTGCCATTTCGCACCTTCATAAAAACGTGTCTCAAATGGGTTTGGCCAGGGTTTGGGTTTCCAAACCATCAATGACTGCGGCGACCTTCGGGCTTGGTTGCATAACGTTTTGACTGCTGGGCGGAAAGTGGCACATGGGTTCTAATGTGCGATTTGCATTTGCAAGTGTCGTGCGAAAGGGTCAAGGATAAACAGGATGCGGTACGATGCTGTTTACCCAACGCGATTTGGCGCGCAAAATAGAAGGCATATCCTGGCTACAATTTCACAGATTTCAGACTTTAACAGCCTTCTTCCTGCCCGGGTCCATGTCACGTGTGTGTCTGTGTGCAGTTGCCACCCAAGTTACTCGTAAGCCGTTAACAAGTGGACTTGTTCTTAATAGACTTGTTGGCAAGGCCGCAGGACTGGCCTCCTTCTCACGCCTCGGGTGCATCCGGGATCCGGGATACATTCGATTTCCAGCTAAAAATGCGGCAATCTCTTTTTTGATATTTTCATTCATGCAACTCCTGGCCCCGCAACCCGCAACTCGCCATTCACCATTCATTCACCTACAAAACGCGCAAACAATAAGGACACAACTAGCAAATCTCTACAAGCACTTCAGGAACAATGAGGAGCTGCGGCCCAAGCAAATTTCTGTACGAGGACATCCAGCGTTCTCACGTTTATTTCATACTCATTCTTTCATTTATTTTGGCAGTTTTTTCGGCTCTTTTTTAATGTTGGCTTAAACCTCAAGTGACCGAGGGTTTGATGATGAGCTCACAGGGAATTTGCAAGGCGAGCTACAAGAAGAAAGCGGATACTCAGCCACTCACTCGTGGGTTCTCGCATCCTCATCATCCGCCGATCATCCCGGATATAGTTCGATATTTTTTGCGAGTTGGCCGCTTCTTTTATAACGCAATTTCCATGGAATTCCTGCTCAACACATAATCAGGAGATAATGCTGTTGATTATCTCAGGAATTTCTATTCAGCGTTGGCGCAGGGTCCTTAGAGTCCTTCCGCCTCGTATTTCTGGCCTCGCTGTGTGCGGCCTGCCAAAAAGTGAGAATTTATGAGGTTTTCCAACGGTGGAGGATGAGGAGGAGGAGGATGTTCTCTGGAAAGTAGAAAGTGAAAAGTGAGTGGGGCTATGCGGTAACTGTGGGAATTTCCCATCAGTTTTCGTCCTGACTTTAGCGTTTCCAGGGAATCCCTGCCATTAACGGAGATGTTGTCGCATGTCCCTCCCGTTGTTTGGACAAAACACAATTTAATTTGATTACAAATCAGAGGCAACAGACTGACAGACAGACTGACATTTGCATTTTGAGAAGATCTCCGGCTTCCCAGCAACCCCCAAGAAAAAACCCGCATCCGTAATGGTCAGTTGGAAATGCAACCGAAAGGCCGCCAAAAGATAAGCACGTTTCAGCATTCGAATCTGTGTCATTGTCGCCTGATGAAGATGAATGATGTAATAATTCCGTCATAAAAATTACGCACACTCAGCGTGTTCGTATCTGCAGGGTGGATTTACGAAATGTAGCTTTAGCTTCGGACCGGACCAAATCAAAGCTAAGAACGGGAACGGGTAATGGTAATGGGAATCCTCCTGGGCCAGCTGCCAGCTCAACAAGTTTCCAAGTTGTAGTCGCAGTCGCAGTCGCCCTGCATGCTGTGTGTATATCCATTTTCATTTAGAACTGGTTTACACTCCGCCTAACCCCATCATATCCATTTACATTTATCGCATTTTCCCCGGCTAGGAGATCCTAGGCTGCAGCTTTCCAAAAAATGAAAAACCTTCAGAGAGAGAAAATCCATTAGCATGCTCGGTCGGGCAAAGCCATCGTAAGCCTTACCTTAGCCTTAAAAAAGTACTCAAAACCCACTGTTTGCCTTGACCCTGCCTCCGCACACTCACACACTAGAAATGTATCTCATAGATACAAGTCGTGAATCCTTTTTTTGTTGCCCCCTGGTTTGGATACTTGTTTTATGTCTTCGTTTCCACAGCTTGTTGCCCTTGGCTCACCTTTTGGTTTCGTTTTCCACAATCCAACAACTCTGTTTTCGATCTTCCAGACGTGGGCCAATGTTCGATGGATTTTGTTTTGATTTCGCTGTCCGTTTCCCCATCTCCATATCCATCGCTATACCCATCCCCAATCCTATACCCACGTCCATGTCCATTCCCTTTTCCAATTCCTCTTTCTCGCTTGTAAAGTCCAAGTGTCGAATTGTAAAGATCACTCACCTCTGGTGGATCGCCTAGGCGTAGGCCTTACCTACATACATAAATGGATATGGATATGTGCATATGTAAGGTATCCCATAGATACATAAACATTTACATTGCCCCACCTTCCCGATCGTGGCTTCAGTTCACTGAAAGAAAATTTGGTTTGAACTGGGAGATTCACTCTCTTGTTCAATCCCAGCCCCTTTAATATGCCAGGCTTGTCGCCAAGCTCCCTCTGTAATCTCAACCCATGCCAAGACCCACTATTTAGTATACATCCCAGTATCCCGGTCGTAGCTCGCTTTTCTGGTCTATGGCTGCACGCTTATTTGTTTGCTTGTGGGCTCCAAACTGGTACTTGCATCCGTTCCCCCATCCGTTCACGGGTACAGTCTTCCCACAGTCCTCCTGGCTTGGCGTTTTTCCTGATTTTTCTCCAAAGGGCGCCCGTCCACGTCCACGTCCAACAGGTTTGTCTAGTACGAGTACGAGTCCGAGTCCGAGTCCGAGTACGTGCACCGCAGCTTGCCGCCTTTTTATGCTTCTGTTTGGGTTCTTAGAATGTTGTTGTTTTCCTTTCGTCTTCATCTGAACGCCGATCGAGCCCCCTTTGGGCTCGGATCTGGCTAGAAGTCAAGTTTATTTACCCCAGCACAGCCCTGTTTGAGGCGACTTTCGATTCTGTGGAATAAAACCCACCGGCAGATCATTTTTGTAAGCCGATTTGCTCCAAAGACGGAAGGAAGTCGCCCGGGTGATGATGCGTGGAAAATATTAAACAGTGGAAATGGATCGGAAGAGGGAAACGACCTTCCTCAATACGGAAAATCATGAATTTTAATGTGCCATAGACGGGAAAATTCATTAAAGGGCTAAAAGCCATTAAAGAGTTTTGGTATTATTAGCTATTGATTCGGTTTCTGATTATCATATAGGAAATTTTGGAGATAGAATTTCATCATTGCATGAAATAGAAAATAAACGAAAGAACTCTAAATAAAATATTATATTTTTTATCTTTTCTCTATTTTCTATCTTAAAGACCTTTCTAAAAAGAGCAACTCAAGTTTCCCGCCCACACAGTCGATGCCAAATTGAGATGTGCATTTTATGGCTAATTGATTTTAATCTGGACTGCCTCCTTGGTGGTCAAAAATCAGCACACAAATCCCTATATATATTACACGAAACGTAGAGTCCGAAAGGACAACGAAGATATATCCTGATAAGCGGAGACATTTTGCGCATCATCGTCTCAATTATGAGGAGGAGGAGGAGCAGGTCTCGAGGAGATCTCCTTCCTGGAGCAAATAATTATTGCAAACGCAGATTAGTCGCAGATGAATGGTTGCCCGTTATCAATGGCACCCACAGTGAGGCCCAGATATAGGGTCCAGCCAGCCACATACTCGTATATCAGAGGTCTCTCATCTGTACCGACAATGATTGAAATGCTTGAATGAACCGGACTGTCAACAAAGAGAAAAAAAGGATTCCATTTGGTTTTATTTATTTTCTTTGCCAGTCAGCTGAGGTCCACTTGAGGTCCTGGCGAACCCAAGATAATATCTAATATCCTTCTACTCTCTCCTGGTTGCATTTATTTTTTCTACTTTTCTGAATTTTGTTATCTGGGCTACAGCGAAGACAATGACTCTTTTTGGCGCTCTTTTTTTCGAAAACGAAGAAAATTTTACTATGAAAGGATTTTTGTGAAAAAGGATTTGGCAACAGTGCTGTTCTTTTTTCATCGGCCGCAGGACCAAAGCCAATAATTCTAAGCGCTGTGTGTGCATTTCGTAGTCGGTTGTCGGTATCTTCCAGCTCACATCGTGAGTTAGGCCGGCTTAGGAATTCCATTTTTCCATTTCCAGAATTTGCATATGCCGGAGCTACACCCACGGAGGGAGATCGGGGTATATTCATTAAGGAAAGCCAAACAAAACCAAACAAAACCTCGGCCAAGTTAGTTATTCTACGGGGTTCCTTAGAGCCCGGTGCTTGCCAGTAATATTTTCAAGTTAAAACAGGCTTATCCCGAAACAAAGTCCGCATCCTGAAGTCCTGCCGACCTGTTTCTATTGTAAATTGATTAACTATCCATAAAGCAACTTGTAGATGTTCAGTTACAGTTTCTACGAGATCCTTTGCCTATCCAAAAAAGAGGTCCTGCAACCCGAAACCCACTCCCGGTGACCACACATGTGAGGACCAATATTCCAATGTCCATTCAGTTGGAAACGCAAATGTGCGAAACACCTTTGTTTCCATATGAGATGATCTCGTTTTTGTTGTGCAAAATGCAAAATGCGAGCTGGCATCTGCCAACTAGTTTCCAGTTTCCGAAACCTCTATTCAGATCCATAGATATTCAAATCGCATTGATCCCGGGCCATTGGGCAATCTGTCGTCAAACAGTTGCCGCCCTAAGTCCTCGTGCTCATCCCCGGACAGGTTCAGCTCATATGCAAATTACGGCCAAATTGTTCAACTTCCTGGAAGTTGATCCACTGATCCAGATACAGATCTCCATATGTAATTGTTTGGGTTTTGTTTTTTGAATTTTTGCACAAGTGCTCGCTCTATTCCACCGGAAGTTTTTATGATTTTTTTCCGAGAACTTTCAACTCGGCTTCTGAGTTGCATAATGTTTTATGTTTTTTTCTTTAAGAAGCAAAGATTTTATTGTTTCAAAGGACCTAAGTTCGTACTGGGGTCTGGGGCAAAGGCATAATAGTTTTTCACACTCGGCCGCTAAAATTCAAAGGTCGCTGAAGGCATTTTGACTCGAATGTAAATTACTTTGATTGTTCAAACAGAGTGTTAAGAGTGTTAGGAACAGGGAATTACCATTGTCCTGGAGTTCTTTTTAAAAGAATTTCAATGTTTTTGATACATTTCTGCAATCTTATGTATAATCAGGATGTCTTATAAGTTTGGCTTATATTTTCTATATGGTTTTAGACAATATACTATCGGCTTTTTTGAAGACTAACCGCAAAGTAAACTTCAAAGATCGAACCGAAAATAGCAGAATACTTGCCAGGATTCTCTGCAATTTTGCAACCTCATTGGGGCATGCTAATTGCCTTTGGCCAGAGTCTCAAAGAAATGAGTTGTAAATGAGCAAAAAGGAGGTTTTCGCAAACAAATCCTTCACAGATATAATGTCTTTGAAGATCATTAATTAACCAGGAGCCAGGAACCAATAGATGGGACATGAAACGCACCGACTCCAATGATAATATCATCAAAAGGACCTTCGATCCATAGCGGTAACCAATCGATTATATATTCATATGGATTATACGTACTTTTAGATGAAAATCAAACACTAAGCACACGCCCACCCGCCTACAACCACAACTAACAAGCCGTGAAATTATATTTATTCTTCAGGTACGAGTATATGGATCTAATGGGCGATGGATGAATAAATCGCCAGGTTATGAAAAGGTCATTAAGAGCGGGCAATCAGGGAGCCAAGAAAGGATACTCTGATGGAGTTGGTTGAATGACCCCAGAGATGATCGTGGGAATCCGGCGGAGTAACCCTTCGAGGTTGGACGTAAAAAATTAGATGATTGCGTTTTAGTGTGTCATTAAAATCGGACTATTTGTAGGCGATCTCTGAAGTGTTCCAAGTATCCAACGAATCCATCCCGTCCTAGCTCAGCAGTTTTTCCGTTAAAGAATCAAAACATATAATTTTCCCCCTCCCTGAGAAGGAGTACATAGAAGAAAATCCAATACATAGAGTCAGGTATACCTGGCCGGGAACAATAGAACCTGTTTGTCGGAGGGGAAAAGTCCAACTGGAATCCTCTCCTGCCTCGCCTGCAAACCTGCTGAGATTTCCTGCTGCAAGGAAATGGAAAAACAAACCCAAACCCCGGTCCAGAAGGATGGCAAAAAGGGAAAATGATAAATGCCAAGCAAACAGGTTGAGGTTGAGGACAGGTAGCGGGCGGGGTAGCCCTTTGCAGGGGCGTTGAAAAAGGGGTGGAGGAGGGGCTCTAGCTGGCAGTAGCCCGAAGGTTCCTACTGCCTCTGAAGCGCGGCCTGCACGTGGATGCCCAGGACTCACAATGACGAAGCCCTTTTCATCTACTAGCGACCTGCGAGCTGCGCACTTCCAAACGTCAAAGATCCAATAACAAGTTTTGTATTCAAACATCTTGGGGGGAACCAAGAAAAGGAGTTGGGTAAAACGAGTTGAGGGTCTGGTCTTGTGGTTTTTATGGGGTTTGGCTTTTTCACAGATTACCAAATTATTTTCCATTCTTCTCCATGCTGCGCAGGCGTTCCAATGTAAATGACCAAACAAAGGAGCTCGGGGGAATGTGTGATTTGGAGCCTTGGGCTTGGGAAAATATTGGAAAATCAGGAGATCTCAGTTGGGACCCCGAATCACACTCATAAACAATACAGTTGGGCTGTAAATGGTAGACAGAAAATAATGGGTTTCATAGTTCTAAAGGGAATTTTATTCTTGAATATTTAAAATTCCCTTTATATAAACATGTTAACTCATTGGAAATAATATTTTCAGACCGATTTCTGACCGTTGGACAGACATAAACAAGACAATTCAGTTGACCCGAAATGTGGGTTTTGTTTTTATTTCAGAGACACGCCAAGACATGAAAGTCTCAAACACATGTGGACAAAATGTTGCAGGACAACGGCGGCATAAACAAAAACCCGATCGCTGGGATTTAGGACTCAATAAATTGCCGCTGATCCTGTCGAGTCGCGACTTCTGACCCAAACTCGAAGACGATTCACTGGACACTGCTAATGAGCAGTCAGCCAGGGAGTCAGAGGTTACTTGAGATTTTATCAAAACAAAAAAAAAAACACAGACTCGAGAGTCTGGCAGAATAACGGTAGCAGCGATCGGCTTTCATTAGATCCTTTTTGGGGCTGCCGCCCCGATTTGTTTACGGCTATACGTGTTTATTAGGGGAACCCGAAAATAATGTAGGAGGGAATTACGAGCGGGTCGTGAAACTCGATGCTCCAGCGCGGGATCCTTGAAGTGGTCAACCTCTGGAAAGAATCCGACCATATGTCGTCGTCGTCGTCCTTGTCGCCGGTTGCCGTTGATATATGCATGTTTTCATCCTTCTCCTCGAGTCTTGGGTATCCTCTTGGCTGTGGCTGTGGTGTTGATTGAGCAATTTGTGAGCCAGAATACATTTTTGTGTGCACCGATTTGGAAGCTGTCAGCGTGGTTGCTCCAATTTCATGGCCGATTGGACCAAGTGCATTCTAATTAATGATCGAAGTGGATTCTGCTTAAAACCTATCAAGCCATGAAATTTGAGGACATCTGGCGTCTGCTTAATTAAGGATCAAGGTTATATTTTGAGATGAGACCTTTTCGATGAAAGGATTAAGTGTTAAGTCAGTTAACTGTTAAACAGCCTGGAATTTGGATCCCATCTTTAAAAAATTCCCAGAATCGTAGAATTTTTAACCATAAACATTATCCAATATCGGGACTCCAAGGGCCACCCAAAAATTGGCAGAAAATCTTGAAAAGATCATTAGTTGGAATAAGATCGTAAAAAGTCGTGACACGCGAAAATAAAGCAAGTGCCGCCCCCTCAAGATCCTTGGACAGCCATGAAATTGCAACACAGAAGGCAGATAGTGGTCGGTGCCATTAGCCGATCCTGATACGAATCGCTGCTCAGATGGATGGACCTCCCGGGAAATCAAAATGTTCAATTGCACACAATTGCGGGTGGAGTGGCGTGCAAAAGACAAAGGACGAACGAGAGGATGACCGATGCAACAAATTTATAAGGACACAAACAGTGACCGCCGACAGTCGGTGTCTTAGAATCAAAGTCACTGCGTCATCGGCGACCTCAGCGACCTCAGCAACCTCAGCAACCAAAATATATCATAA
Organism: Drosophila merina; assembly: GCA_035047645.1. NCBI lineage: Eukaryota > Metazoa > Arthropoda > Insecta > Diptera > Drosophilidae > Drosophila > Drosophila merina. The sequence goes on from JAWNPH010000002.1 coordinate 28,448,572, forward strand.
ATGCACACAGGTTCCAAGACCAAGTCTTTTATTCTCTGAGGTTTGCCGCCTTTTATGCGTTTTGGTTCTTTTTATTCTTTGGGGACGTGTTGGTGGTCGAGGATGGGATGGGTTCCTGGAAGCCAGCAAATACAAAACGAGTGAGCAAAAATATTATGAGAAATAACATGAGGAGTAATTAAATAAATGCTTGCCGGAGTCACTACTTGTCTAATATTTATTTATTTTCTTGATGCGATTGTTTGCCAGGGTGGCTGTTGTTTGGTTTTCAAGGCTCCGAGGCAGGGCTCCGAGTCTGGGAAGGATCTCCGGAACGATGTGGTGCGAAGGAGTTGGGAAGCCGATTATGATTTCCCACCACACAAGTCGAGGTCAGTCGCGATTTATGGAGGATTTCGTCGCAGGACTTTGACTAACGTGTCAAATTGCCAGCAGGACTCTCTCTCGACCCGGATTCCGGGACAATTTCGCACGGTCGGAAGGGCAATACCTGGCTGCGCCTAGCCCACGCAGAGCCATCCAGGCGGGGTATCCTGGCCAGGATCGGGATCTAAAGTCGCTCCAGACACTCGGCTCATTAAGCGTTTTCCAGGCTGGCGCCTATCCCGTGGTGTCCTCTCAGTTTGGTGGCTTTGCAATTAACTGCATTGTTTTTGGCCAGGACGCACGCGCAAGGAGTCCTGTCCTTTCCGATCTCTGCTGTGACACTCGCTGCGTTTTTCACATTTTTCACTCCTTTGGAGCGAGAATCTAATCGCGTTTTTCTCTGCTTTTCCGATTTTCTGACTTTTCTCCACCCGCTGCTTAATTGCCAGGCAGGTCGCAGGACATTCGATCGCCAACCTCCAACATATGGCCAATATTTCTGCCAATCGACTAACTGCCAGACTACGCCCCACTCTTAGTTGGCCAAAACATGTGCTGGACAAAGTGCTCCTGTGGAAACGCCCCGCTCCATAAATATTTTATTGATTTGGAAAACCTTTACGAGAAAAACTGCCAACTTGAAAATCTAAGACACATTTCTACCTGCCAAAGGACCAAAGACCGATACGATCCTGTGCACTTGAACTAATTGACAATTGAAAGGTGAGAGATTGCAGTTAGCTGATAGGACCAACGGACTTTGGCTGCTCTTTTGTGTCCTGGATTTATTGCATTTGTATGGGAGGGAGGTTGCCTTTGTTTTCCGCAAAGGTTTCCCACTGATCGCACCAAAACAAAGTGCCAGTTTCAGGCTCTGACATGGACTATTAATTTGATTTTTATGTGCACTTGCTGCTCGGCCCACGATGCCGTTTTATGGCAGTTTAATATTTTTGCGCCTCGTCTTTGTTCCCCAAGAAGCCGCACAGGGACCTCCAGGAGCCTCAACTATATATACTCCTTAAAGGAAATATTGGCCTCTCCGAGGCGACCTACTTATATGTTGGTGTAACTCGATCGCTTTTTGGCAACTCTTGTTGTGTTGCATGAGTTGCAGGCAAGTTGCTACGTGCCTCCAACACTGGAAGCCCTTCAAGTGCCCATTGATGTGAGCTTCCTGCTGCTCTCCTGGCTACTGAAAGGATAAAATGCGTTTTTAATGTGGGAATATTGTGGCAAACACGTAATTATGGTTATCTTGGAGCTGTGCCCGAAATGTATCGAGTTCAACCCGGTTCCTGGGATCCACGATCAGAAAATGTCAAAACCATTTGGGAAACCATGGCTATGCTCTTGAAGTCCCGAGTTCATTAACACTATCTGGGTAATAGGGAATAAAATAATCGATAAACGAGCATTAAGAGTAACAAATGCACTGAGAGTCTGTGACATTCAGGCAGAGTTCTAAACAAAAGGCATCACAGGATCATTAATTTTGTTTCTGTTAATGGATTTTGCCATATTCTTTCAGGATTCGACGATTTTGTATTTGTTCAAGATGGTTTTAAGAGTTTATTTAATTTATTTATGGTGTAATTTCTGCCAATGAACATCCCATTTTAAAGCAGAATATTTTTATAATTTTCAGATCGATTCTTTATCAAATTTTTTAAAAAATCTTGAGCAAAAAGTTTCGATTGATTTGTTCACTAATTCTCCTCTTTAACACTCCTTAAACCCAAAACGGAGACTTGATAGATATTAAAAATATTTTTAAATAAATTCAAATTCAAAAACCACTTGTAACCTGCAACCAACATCTGTTGTCCAGAAAATAGATTATTACCAACCCAAGCTCACCCATTTGGAGGGAAACTTTTTGACTTCCCACCGTGCTGGTTCCACTTGAAGCGGTTGCCATATGGCAGCGCCTGCTTTAGGTCCTGCCACCCATGTCCTGGCCTGTTTCGAAAATTAATAATTGCGAATTTTAGCGCTAAGTGAAACCAAAAGTACAGAGTTCGCCTCTTGAAAAGTCACACATGGGCGGCATACATTTTTGGGCGGCAAACCAGGAGTTAGTTGGCCAGTTTTATGGGTGAGTTGCCAGATCACAAGGGGAGGCGCAGCATGAAGTTCAAAGGACAAAGAAAACAGACAGCCAGGATACGAATTTGTTATTTCACCCACCCATGTGTGGGCCAGATGAGGCAGAGTCGAGAATATCCTTGCGTGCGTGACCGTTACTAACAGGACCGATGACTCAGTGCTATATCGAAATGCATGGCCAGGATATGGCTAGGATAAGGGCGCGGGCGTTGAGGCGCGCGTCAGTTGGTCTGCAAGTCCTAACCCTTAAATGCAGCCGGCAAACGCAGGACTCAAACCTCAAGTCCCAAAACTCCCTCGCTTTCCAAACCACCCTGTTCTAGTTTAAAAACGCTGCCCAAAACTGCACTTAAAACAGCGGCTGACTCGCCCACATTGCCCAACGGCCGTTGTCCTAGAAATATTCTCGTTTTAATTGTTATGCTGATGTTGGCACGAGCCACGATCCCGGCGGCATATGTCCTGGCAACAACACAAACGATAACAACAACATTAGCGGTCGTATTCGTGTCTAGTGTCATTGACTGGAGCTGCTGTTTTTATTTTGTTTTTGGCGCTCAATTCCCGATGCAGGAAAACTCGCTGTCCTCGGGGGTTGTCGCTCAGGAAAACTGTTAGTTCTTATGGCTCCGTCACCGTCACCGCCGACACCACCACCGCCAACGGAACCACCAACAACTGCACCACCGATCCCCGATCACCGATCACCGGAGCGCAACCAAATTATGCTCAAGTTGCTGCAGCGCTTGGCTGACTTCTGTCTTTCGGCCCGGCCTTTGGCGCTGCCTTCAACTTCGACTTCTACTTCTACTTTTGCCTTTTTCTGACTTCCACTGACTGCCTCGACCTTTTGGGCCACATTTGGAGTGGAGTGGGAATAGGAATGGGCTGGGAGCACGCGCTTCTACGTACATCCACATCCACATCCACATCCACATCCATTTCCTCAACTTCCTTGCGAGCACCCAAATTGTAATGAGTTGGCCATGTCAGGTGCTTGAATGCTGCACTGAAGGAAAATAATAAAAGGACTCTATTTTTGTCTATAATAAAAAGTATAAATGTTTGGGATTTATAGAAAATTCTTCTTGTTCTTGTATTTCTTTTATTTCTTACAAAGCTTATTCATTTTACAATATTTTGTTTTTAGATTCTAATTAATATCACCCGATTTCCGCAAATAAATCTGATGTCGAATTGTTGTAAAATATATATTCCACCATTTAGTTACATTTTATAATTAAAACTATAACTACTATATCCTTAAACTAATAAAACAATTCTATCGATGTAACTAGTTTCCTAAATAAGTAATGTTTCTTTCGTTGTTAATTTGGAATCAACATATTTTTAACGATAGTTTACTTTTTTTTACAAATATTTAAAGGTAATTAATATGATGAGAAATTATATTTCAATGAAGCTAATTTAGTTATTTCTAGAATTTTCGTTCACTGCATTTTGGTAATGACCCCGACCGCGAGTGCGACCCCAACCCTCTCAATGGGCCAGGAATTTTCTTATTTTCTCGCTCTCCCTCGCACTCTCTCTGTATTTCTTAGACTCTGCTGCCTTCCCTTTCTTCCGCGTAATTACAGAGGCCAAGCTGAAGTTTTTCCTTATAGCCAGCCCAGGCCAGGGCAGGTCAAAGAGCCACTGCGACATCCACTGCGAAGCGGTGCTCATTAGACCAAAGCGTTTTCGGGCCCAGTTTGGAGAGGGTGCTAGACATCTGTAGCGATAGCGATAGCGTAGCACGAGCTATGTCCTTATGTTTAGCGCATTTCGTTGTAATAATTTGAAATTTTGATCAGGTGTTTCTTTTTATTTTTATGCATTCTGGCTTTCTTCCACCAAAACGGGCAAGGAGGGCTCAAAGGGGAACCTCTGGAGGCAGGAGCGTTGCGAGTCGTCGGACCGTGCAACGCAACTGCAAGTGCCTTTCTTGGCTCAAAATGCTCAAAGTCGGAAGAAGGTAAAAAGCGCGCAATTTCGGTTCATTTTCTGACCTGGGCTATTTACCATTTGAACCGTATCGTGGGGGGACTTAGCCCAGCTCATAATACCGAAAGTCTGATTTCGCAAAACGGTGCAGGTGTTGCGGAAATGCAGTTTATTTTTGAGTTCTACAAAATCATGTACTCGTAGCCTGATATTTTGAGATTTCTTGTTTCTTCAAGACAATGCCCACACAACACCCATTTCTCGAGCTCAATCTTCGTCGCCCACTGGATCTCTGGGCACTCCTAGCTCTCCCTGGCAACACGCCAACCCGATCCTCCTGCGTCGGCTCCATCCTCTGAACTTATTGAGCAATTTTTGGGCGGCAGTCTCTGCGTAAATATATTGTTTCCGAGGGGAGTCTGGCAGAGGCAGACGATGAGTGCAGTGCGAGTACTAATGAGTGCCAGATCAAAGTCAATTCCGGGGCCCACGTAAAGTCACGCAATATTGTGTGGAGGCAGGATGCCAGGATTGGCTCGGATTGGGGAGCGTCACTTTGGAATCCAAGGCAAATTGTTTGCAACTTGCCCTAACCGAGGAGGTGATGGAATTTACAGAACGCCCTGCCAATTGTCAAGTTGAAATCAGTTCCAAATACTTTAATTTCATTAAATCGCGGGGTTCTTAAGTATTTCTAAAAACATGTTCAATTTATTGTAAAATTGTGTAAGGAAATCTATTAAAGTGTATTTTTGAAAACGACTCTTAGCCTGTCTGCCATCTTAATTTGTTCTTGCAATTGTCCCAAGTTCTCTGGATGTTCTGCAAAAAGGCCACCAAAGCGTGCAGGGCACGTACCTACGAAATTATGATCACGCCAGATTGAGTTCTGGCTGAATGGATTTCTGAATTTCGGGGAGTGCTGTCGAAAATTGCCGAAAAATGAGCCAAAAAATCGTGCACATGCAAATCGAAGCTCAACCGCAGCCGAGGGCAGGACGAGGAGCTGCGGTCAAGGAGCTGAGAGAGATTGAAACTGATCCGCTTAACAATATAGTGCAAACAGGACGGGGAAGTGCATCAAAAGCAAACCCGTGGGACAATAGCCACTGGTCAGTGAATGGCAGGGGGGAAAAGGTTAAGCGACCCAGTTCGGTAAAACAAACATCTTCAAGACAGGACAATAGACCTACTACGGGTTCTGGCTTTTCTAATGCAATTAAAATTTCCAACTTTTTTGTGTCGTAAGTCAAATGCGGATCGAAGCGTAACCCGTTGGTCAAGCCAAGTGTTTGCTTAGTTGCGGTCAGTTGCGTTTGCTCAAAGGATCAGCGGATATTGTGTAACCGATCCGATCCTGGCCCACCGAGGGGTCAGCAAATCGCGTTAGGCCATCAAAATGTTGAAATTAAGCGTTAAATGGAAAAACAAAAGCTTAATCTCAAGAACAAGGCAATGAAAAGACAAACTAAGCGGCGCACAAAGGAAATATAATTACATAAAGCCCCAGGCATCGGGGTCACTCATGCATTTGCGAGGCCGGCGATCGCGGCAGTTGTTGCAGGCAGGGGTTGCAATGGGTTCGAGATGGGTGGGTCTCCCGAAAGTCTCGAATAAGTCTTGGCCGGGGTGGACACTTGAACCCGTTGTCCGGCCAACGGCGCATTTTTGAAACGGCAAACGGCAACGGCAACCGGTTTCCGGTCACCGCCTCGGCAACTTTTCAAACTGCGGTTATTTGCAGAGTTTTGACGCTGGCCGCGTAATGAAGATAAACGATTTACAATCAAATTTTATTGTCTTTACACCGCCAGATTGCGTTGCCCAAGTTCCGCGCTCAAGGAGCTGGTCAAGGATATTAATGATTGGCTGACCACCACCAAGGACGAGGGTTCTTGGCTCCTGCGGGACCCTAAAAACAATGCATTCCAAATGGTGTCTAAGGCGCAAAATCCTGTTTAGATTCTGCAACCAGCATGTTGTCTGAATTATTTGAAACATCTTAACGGTCAAGGATACAATTCTCCGGCTTTTTGATTTTGATTCGTCAAGGTTCCGCAGTTTTGCAACTATACTATACATTTTTTTGTTAAATTGGTTTCAAACAGATTTTCGGATTTTATTATCATCTTAAATAATTGGCGGCGCATTCAAATAGTTATTGTGTTTGATTTTGGAATTTGGACAAAGTATCTAACCAATCAAGTAAATACGTTTGAATGTATCTACATCCTGATTTTCGTCCCTGATCATCCTGATTTTCCGATTTCACAATGAGGACATAGTGTTTAACATCACCCACTCAGTAAATACGTAAAAAATGTGTAATACCTCTTTTCAAAGGATCTAAAATTTTTATCTACGTAAAGGTTCTTGAAAAAATATGCCGCAGGGCTGTGTAAAGTAAAAACTGCGTCCATGTAAAGTTAAGCCTTAAAGCTACGTCGAAAAAAGTCTAGTGTAATTTTACATGTGCATGTATTATGTAAAGATACTTGCATATCGTTAATCCATATCGAAGGCAGATTAAAGGCGATATAAGTATGTCCTGCTCATTTGACTGTTTCTGCGCGATATAGTCTTAATTTTAAAACTAACGACTCCAAGTTTTGCACACCCCTAATAAAACTGTTTTAGCAGATAGATCCTTTTTTTCAAAGCCTCTTTTAGAAGGGTCTAGTTAATTTCATAAGGATCGGATAACTATATCCTAAGCCTGCCTTATAACTGAGCAATCGGCAATACCTCAGCTTTCGTGTTTTTGGGATTAGAAATTTTGGTATTCTCTAAAAGACATTGTATAAGGGACTGGTCTGTTATTGGCCGATATTAATAGTCGAATTAATGTTTCTTCTTAAATATAATGTGTCCAATATAAAATGGCCGTGATCTTCCCACCATTTCACCCGGCACATATTACTAATTATTATTGTATCAGAATCGAGTAATGTAAAAGAAATGAATTGACTTCGAAAATAAAAAAAAACATTAGATGCGTATTTTTAAATTCGAATTTCTAAGGTTTTTTTGTCTCAGAAAAAAGTTCAAACAATAATCTGTATATTAATAATAATATCATAATAATTATTGAAATGGTCAGGATTTGCTTAGGTTATGTGCTTGAGCATGTCGAAAAAAATGGTTTAATAATAAGATATAAGATCGTAAAGACGCATCCTTTGTTTTAAATAGCATGACAACCCCTTGCTAAATTCTTCTACATCTTTACAAACGTAAATGGTTTAAAAAAATTACTAACCATAAAAAATATTTAATTTAATATCAATAAAAATATATTCGTTTAAAAATGCGAAACATAAATAAAGCATAAAAAATAGTTTAGATATTCCCAAAAATATAAAATATATATTCATATTTTCATATTCATTAAAATTTCGATGAGCGAATTATTGAAATGTGTTGAAGTGCGAAGGAATATCTAAATTTTCCCTAATGATGGGTTTTCAAACACACAATTTTATCTTATTATTTATTTAAACGACTTTGTTATGTAGAATTCCGACTTTTGAATATGTAATATATTATTATTAAATAATCAACATTTATTAATTGATTTTAATAAATCATTGAAATGCGAAGAGTTTAAATTAATAAACAAGTGAGAAAAGTTATCTTCGGCTTGCCGAAGATGGTATACCCTTGAAAACAAAAAAGTTTTCCATACAAAGACTTGTTTTCATATCGGACGTTTTTATGGCAGCTATATGATATAGTGGTCCGATCCGACCGATTCTTAAACTTGATCTGCGTGCAACAAAAATAATGATCTGGTAAAAATTTCAAAACGCTAGCTTTAAAACTACTGTCTATTTTTTGCATAGAAACAGACGGACAGACAGACGGACATGGCTATATCGACTCGGCTGTTGATGCTGATCAAGAATATATATACTTTGTGGGGTCGGAGATGCTTCCTTTAATGCGTTACACATTTCTGGACAAAATTACAATACCCTTTTTCAAGGGTATAAAAATGATGCGTGAAGCATATAATAGAACATAAATTCCTGAATAGTTTCATAAATCAATGTTGTGTCTGTCATAGTTTGAATCGTTGAAGATATTTCGAATCCTTAATTTTTATTGATAAAACGTATTGAATTAATTTTGTTATAAACATTTTTTTAATGGATTTTATTTGTGCGATGCGTCTGTATACAAAGACAGCTTTAAGGATTTATCAAACATATAAAAGTCATATTTTTTTAAGTAGAAGGGATGTGGAAGGACTCTAACTCATCCCCTTTATGCTTCAATGACAGGAGATCTATAAGACGATTATCTCTGTGTAAAATCAATAAAAGCAATATCAGAATCAAATAAATCGAAAACCAAAGCCATCGAACAGGTCTTTATGGGCATTCAAAAACCAATTTGTTTTTATGAATTTTTATCTGCAGCTCGAAATCTTTATGATGAAATCGAGCTTGCAATACTCGGCAATTAATTCCAGGACTCTCGTGCCCAGGGGCAGTTTGTAAGGCGATTGGATCGCATAATGCCATCCTTAATTGCAGGGGACTTGCCGAAATTGCGGATAATGAAGAGTAGACCTCCTCGCGCATTCATTTTTGCAACCCTCGGGGACAACCCCAAGTTGATGCTGATTTTGATTTGGGGATGATGGGGTAGCCGTCCTGGAATAATATTACATATGGCGTGCTGTTTTGCTTACGCATCGATTGGCATCTAACTTCAATCAGGAGCCCCCAGCTTGGGGAAATCCCGGGAGTGTCCCATGCTGACCCATGCCAAAAAATGTTTTTAACTAATTCTGCTCACTCGGAAACCCGGAGCACTTAAAAGCCCTAACCCCGTGAAGTGTCTGGCTTGGAGTCGGAGTCTTGTCTGCCCAAAGGGTTCCCGGAAAGTTGCTGCCTTTGACAAACGAAAACATTTTTATTAAAATTATAATGCTTACTCAGAGCTCACAGCTGAGCAACGGGTGGCTTTGTGGTTTTATTTTTTCCGGGTGCAAGGCAACCCTCGAGGCCTTTGTCTATCCTTAAATTATGGGGATTCCCCTGCATCCCTGCATCTAGCCATCCCACATTTATATTAATATGCAGCGGCGCAGTCTAGCCGCAAAATTTTAATCCTTTTAAGTGAGACCGGAAATGGGGCCAGACTTTTTGGCGAATCGTTTAATCTTTTTATTGAATTGCCCTCCGATTTTGGCAATCGAAGGGTTATCTGGGAGTCAATTTCACATCTGCTTGGCGGACATAAATCTAATTTTCAATGGCCCGAATGTGCCTCCCACGAGTCCACCCGTCTTTGCGTATGCAAATCGTCATTGGTTTACTGTTGTCATAACAATTCCATTAACAAGGCCTGCTCGTCTGGTTTGGCATATTTATGAGCTTAGGAAATTGAATTGAATTATTTAGAGCGACAAAAAAGGAGGCCCTTAACTCACATGACGATTCTATCAGCATCACAGCATCAATGAAATGGATTGGCAAGAGTTTCCTTCCATGGCCTGCCTATTCTTGGCTCGCAAATTGTTGTTAAATGTATTTTATTTGGCCGACCGGCAGGGCAGATCAACCAATCAGCTAAATAATGGAAATATTTTTGGGGAAATACCCCAAAACCGCACAAATGCAGTGTTGTGTCTGGTCGGGTCGACGCCACACGCACCATCGAGCATAATAAATCCGATTGGTATCTCCTCCAGTCCTCTAGCTCTGGGTGGTTGACGTTTAAATTAACACCGCATCGCCTGGTGTGGAGTTGATTGAAGTCTAAACGGCATTCGGTGGTTGAACGTTGTCCTGTTGAGTCTTTAGTCCGCAGTCCTTAGTCCTTACTGCTGACAAATAAATAAATCCACACAGTTTTGGTTTTGACATTTAGTTTTATTTTTCGCTGTAAATTTTCATCGATACAAATGAAAATGGAAACTTGAGTATAACTATCGTACTATTCAATTTCGTTTAAATTACATAATATTAAACTATATGTTTGCCATTAATTTTCTCTCTGCTTTAGTTTCATCTTTGTTTGCTTTTTCTTACTTGTTTCCCTCATTTGTCTAGTTGGTGTTCGTTTTTAGTTATCTTTACAGAACTGAATAGGATTCAAATTCAGGAGAAAGCCTTTGGACTAAAGGATGAAAATCTAGTTTCGGGACAGATTGCGGGTGGGAGGACAAGAAAGGGGAGCGGGGAAAGAGGAGAACGGAGCTCGAACACAACAAAAATGCAATGATAATACAGCAAAGTACATACGTATAAAGTTGACTAAACCGATCCACGTAAACTAGTAATTTAAATTAAAGACTGCATTAGAAGCTGGATTTCCGGAGCCAGCCAACCACTATACGATTCGGTGTGTGTAGATGTGTGTTTATTTTTTTATGTGTGTGTGGCGCTGAGTGTGTGTTTGTGAGTGGGATGATGGGTGCTGCCGTGCCAAAGATGTAGCCTATTTAAAATACATGTTTCTTGACTTGATGTTGGTCAGTAGTCGCTGCTGGCATTATGGAATTGGATAAAGTGTTTTAAAGTTTTGAATATGATTTCTTCAGATCTAAGGGTGCCCGCTTTAGTCCTTGCGAACAGGACGCTTGCGTGATTTTGTGGTAGGTTCCTAAAAAAGAGAAATGTTCATTTTTGAAAAGGAAATAATCGAAAGCTTAGTATTATATTTCAAAACCCACCTCAGTCTGTGCAGGCTCTTCGGGAGTTTCCTCCGGCTTGGTCTCCTCGTTATCATCTAAATCAGACTTTTTGTTCTTGGGACTAGCGGACAGTGGCGTGCCCTCCTTGCTTGAATCCCCAGCAGCCAGCTCGCCCGACAGATCGCTATCCTCCTCCTCGGCCTCTGGCTCGGGTTCATCATCCGGTTGGGGTTCATCGGATTTCTTGCCCTTGGCGGCAGCGCGCTTAGCAGCCGCATCCTGAATGCCAAACAAAGTATTAGATACATCAGAAGAACCAAAACCTTCGTGAATTCTATGCAGAAGCAACTTTACCTGACTCTTAGCTTTACCAAATCTACAGTAGATGCCGATGACCAACAAGGCCACAACGGCCACCAGGCCGATGCCCCAGACCGAGGGATAAGCCTTGGCTAGCTCGACTAACTTATTCACGACTGATTCCTACGAAATGAAAAAGCCAAATAATAATAGCAATAGCGATTACGGGTGCAAGTGCAGAGGCAAATATGATAGTGTTCATGAGGGGTGTCTTCTCAAAGTAATTATCAAAGTTTAGCAGCGAAAGATAAGGCACTGGGGCCAACCTCTTTGGCGCGACGGTACAGATAGAAGACATAGCAACTGGCCGGAATGAGCAGGTACAAGAAGTACAGGGCCCACCATCCGGGCTTGTAGTTCATGCGGCGCATCAGGCGATGCCAGAACGTTTTCTTCAGATCGAATAATTGAATAGATTTTCCATTAAGTGTCTCTGGGTATTTATGGGAAGGGAAACTGGAAAAGGTTAGTCTCTAACTTACCGATTCGCGGTCAATGTAGCGACGCTTGATATCAAAGCTGTTGGCGGCAAATTCACGGGCCACATCCACGTCGTCCGTAATAATAAGATTGTCAAAGAGAATATCACTGGACATGGACCACAGTTCAAGGCCCACAGCGCTCTGTAGGTCAACAAAGAAAAGAAAACTCATTAAAATCTCAAGGATATAGAAGGGTATGGGAAAACCTTACAATAGGTGTCATTTGGAATGGTTTTAGATCCTCAAAGAAGTCCGGGTTAGCAATTTTTCGGGGTGCCCACTTGCCCTGATAGTTGGGGTTCTCGATCATGGCTGCACGCCACTTGCCCTTGTAATTGGGATTGGGAATCAGGGGAGCCTTCCACTTGCCGCACCCAGCTGCCTTTTCACAGATCGGATTGTCCACCAGCGGAGCCTCCCACTCGCCATCGATTTCGGCATCCCAGTCGTCGGGCTTGCTGGCCGTTGGGTCAAAGATCATTTCAGGCTCACTCTCTAGCCAGCCATCGGGCATCACAGCACTAGCATCGGGCAGTTGTGGGGGAGCATCCTCATCCCAGTCGTCGGGCTTCTGAGCAGCCGGGTCGGGGATCTTCTCGCGCTCATCCCATGATTCTGGCTTGTGGTCATTGGGGTCATCGATCTCAGCCGGAGGATTAACTGCTGGCTTGAAGTCGGTCAGCAGTGAGCCTTCGTTGATGATTTTGTGGTCCACACGGATCTCAAAGCTGTTATCGGGGCGCACAACCAATTGGTAGAGATGAGGCAGCTTGTCCTTGAAGGGTTCCTCTAAACGGTTCCTAAAAAGGGAATCACCGAAAGGGTGTTAGTCATCGGGAGATTATCTCTTCAAAGAATATGGCACGACTTCTGAATAAAGTCCATTAAGAGTCAGAGATTAGAGTCCATTAAGGCTTGCAAGAAGTAGCATTTGATTGCTAAATCAATCCACGTCACGAGTCGAAAGTGTAACTGATAAATTTCATGAACCACAACACGATTCATAGGATTAGCGTTGATAATTCACTTCTCCATGAGAAAGTGAATTATTTTGGCGCACAAACTTACTTCGGCTTGTTGCAGTGCTTCTCGGTGATGGTGCCATTAATTGGATTGACATGCCGGAATATAAAGTGCATTTTCACATCGTTCCCGCACTTGTCCGGTCCGAACATGATGGTGTAGGGTGTTTTGTCATTGAACTACAAATAAACGAAAATTCGGGGGTGGTTTACGGTTTACGATTTATGGTTTGGCCAGCTGCTTTTTTTTTTTGTTTTTGGGGGGCCATTGCCACCCGCACTTACGGCTGTGAGTTCTTCCGTCTCCTTGCCAGCGGACAGAAGCTTCAGATACGAGCCGCCGCACTCCTGACCCTCCTGCGAAACGAAATGGAGAAGAGACAGTAAAGGAAGTGGGTCAGTAAGCGGGTATTAATTGGATTTGCTAGGCGGCTGATGCAATCCGCGTATTTCAGTGGGTGATGGGTCGGGATAGTACCTGCAACGTGACCTCGTACTGCACCACCAGCGGCTTGTCTTGCTTGAAATCGAATGGCTGGCGCAAACGCGACGAGATGGCCGCATGCTTGGCCTTTGACTTGAGTACCAGACCCAGGTCGTTGGCCCAGACGATGCGCTGCGGCGACTCCCAGTTCCAAATGCCATCGTACTTGGATATCTCCTCGGCAATGTCGTCCTTCTTGGCCTGCGACTGCACCCAGTTCTTCCTTGAGGTCTCAACATCATCAAAGTGGTCAGCAAAATGGAACTTCTTCCGGTCAATCACTGGACTCTCGTAGGCCAAGTTCTCTTCAGCGTTGGCTACAGTCTCCTCCTGAAAGATATGTTCAAAGTTTACACGTTAGATAAGGTGCCACAAAATCAGAGACACGCGGTATTTAGTAACTAAATGGGTTTGAAAGACAGCTACAGGTGGGGGTAAATATTTATACAGATTTCAAAGTAATTCACTTTATTTTTTACATAGTTTTTTAAAACTTAAAATACTCTTATTCAGTAACAACCTTAAACTATGAGCTTTTATCATGATTTATGATCATTCCATTTTTGTAGGTCTAGTGGCGGGGGCACTATTTTTATGACCCCCACTGTGTGTAAACACTTTTCTCGGATTTATCAGTGGAAACTCACACACTCGAGCATGCTAATTGTGGGTCATAAAAATCAAAACGCCGGCCGCACCACCTGCTTCTACCCCCAGCTACCTCCTCGTGGCTGACACCCCCCTTACCACATGCTCTTCTAGTAGCTTCTGCCACTGACGTGTACTTTTTTTTCTTCTCCACTTTTATCGCAACTCACCGGCACATCTTCCACATAGCCGTCCTCGAAATCGTCGGACTCCGGCGCTGCATCGGCAGCATTGGCCCCGGGGGCGGTATTCAGCAGCAAACAGGAGGCCACTAGCAACGCCAGCGCTGCGCCCTGGCCCATTTTCCACGGCATTTTTCCCGTTCCTGTGTTTTCCTCGTTTTCAGCTGCGGGTTTTCCGGCGATGGGAAAATCAAGAATCAAGCGAGCAGCGAAAAACGCGTTGCGCTGCTTTACACCAGTTGCCTCGTTCTGCGGGCGCTTTAACAAAGAGATTCCAGATCTAGCACGACGAACTATTTGTAATTGCTCTAAATTAAATTAAACAATTTCTGCTTTTTCTCGCTGGGCCTGCTCAGTGTTGACAAAAGTGGGAGGGTTAGGGTTGTGACTGCCCACAAATATATCGATATTTATATCGTCATATGGTTTGGCCTATCGAAAATACTGTCGTACAAGCTTTGGTATTGTGCGAGTGAGAGGCAGTTAAGGAGTCTCATATTTACCTCCCGCTTTATGCAACATGTTGCGAATTAGGCATATGGTCAAGAACAAGAGGTGCGTTATTATTACCACTGTTGCATCATATTGCACAATAGGTAAATGTTGCGTTGCAACAAAATGCTACGTTGCTATTTTCTTTGGTATTATTTAACGGTTTTTTTTGGTTAGGTAACACTAGTATTGTCATCCTCTGCCTCTTTCTTTCTCTTTCGTACCATTATCCTGTGATCTTGAAGGATATTTTTAGACTCAACCATGATTTCGTGGCCTAAATCAATGTAAAAAATGGATTCGAATGCCAAGTTCCATTCATTTTGGAGTAAGCTCTTTACAACTTTAAAGGAAGTGCATTGTCCAAGAAACATAAATATTGTTTTTCTTGGGAAGAACAAGGGATTATTTAAAAGGAAAATCAAATATATTTTATATTTACACCAACCTATTTTAAATATAAATTATTTAAGCTGATTATTATGTGTTTTTTATGGGAACAAAGACATTCCTTTATTTTTGCAAAGGATCCTTGTTAGAACAGAAAATTGAACAAACGCTTTAATCTTCGAATGTTTAGATTAAGAGAACCGTTTTAGATAGCAAAGTAGATTGAATGTCCTTGATCAGAAGGTTTTTCTACCTTCCTACCTTATAACTAATACTCCCGTAATATATTTTTATATTGAAATATGGTCCTTCATTTGTAAGCCATGTATCTGATTCGAAAACAACAGACACCAGAAACTGGCACATTGGCAATTATTTTAAAAGCTCGTCGGTGGCTCAATTAATTCTCCACCACTGCAATTGCTGAGTCCCCCAATAAACTTGATGGTTCGCAAAAGTTTTTAACCCAAACACCCCACTCCCGCTGCCGATGCCGCTGCCGTTGCCGTGAAAAAATAAAGTGGCATGCATTTGAGCATAAAATTATAATAAAAATGCCCGGCTTATTGGGAGAGTTTGTTTGTGTTTGTGTGGCAGGGCTGATCGAAGAGGTTGGGGCGTGGGATCTGCCTCGGCCCACATCCTTTAACTGTGGAAACTTATGTATCTGTGGCACGCGCATCTCTTGTTCTTTTACTTCTATCGCTGCCACTGACAGTTTTTCTGTTTTTTTGTTTTTGTTATCGCAACAACAATTGTTTGAAACTGCATACAAAAAGCTTTCTGTTTAATGGAATATTTAACACAATTTAAAAACTTTTTTTTTCTAAAGACAAACAAAGACTCACAAGCACACACGCCGGTGGGTGGCTGGCTGGTGGGCTAGGGGTGGTGTAAAAAGAGGGGCCACGGGGATGGGTTGGGAACTTTTGCTGGAGCTTCTGGGCTGAAGAAACTAAAATTACACACTCAAGCACACTTCTTTTTTTTATGGAAATTGTGTAATGACAGTTAATGAGGGTACTACATAAACAGAAACAAGCGCACTTTTAAAGATGCATATCCTTGAATGAAAGGATCTTACCACGCTCCCTGCACCTGTGCATAATCAGCCAGTGTTGTCAAGTGTTTTATTAACAACGAGGCCAACTTACCAACACTTGAGCTGGATCCTTCACAATGGAACTAGTTCTAGTAATGTCTTCCTTTGGGAAACTAGAATCCTCAGGTTTAAAATTAAATCAGATGATTTAATATTTGATATCAATTGTTGTGTGTAAAAAACAAACACCATTGTATTTTCAACTCATGGAGTCTAAGGAGATAAAATTTAATAGAAATTACCATAGCGAAGCTGAATCTCTGCTAATAAGCACTTAGTCTTAGACCAAGTTTTCAACTCCTGGCTAATTTATAATAGCGTTTACTTAGTACATGAATATACGAAAGTTGCGCTGAAATTGGGAGCGAGTGAAGCAGCCACTTCCCATTGTGCTCCTCTTTTGGAACAGCAGCTCTTGTCTACACGAATTACTCAAAAAACATACTTAACACACTCACCGTCTGAGCGAGGGCATTAATGGAGGGGGTGGAAAGGCGAGTAGTGAGTAGCGGGCGTGGCAAGGATCTGCGAGTACTGTACATCAATGTTGATGGCATACCAGAAAAGTTTTGTTCTAAGCTTTTGGACAGCACCGGCAGAATCTCAAACATTTTCACCTGCAAGCGAATAGCGGAAGAGAGGTGTTTTCTGTATTGCAGGAGGCGGCAGGAGGAGGCAGAAGGACGCCGGAGGACGCTGGGAGGCGGTGTGTCCATGTGTGAGAAAGTATCAAAACATATATAGGAAGCGCCGCTACAAGCGCACGAGTTCAACTTAGTGTGTACTTAACTTCCGTTACATGGCCACCACTACACCTACAACCGAACTCACACTCTTAACACACATCCTTTCACACGCATGGACAGCGGCACACATAAACAGATGCACTGAAAATAAATGTGGGTGACGAATATTAAATGGGGTGACTAATAGAAGATAAAATGGAATTTCGGGAAGTCCTTTGAAAGAAATGCATGATTTGCCAATGAGGTATATTTTTTATAGCATACTTATTGGGGCGCTTTTTAAAATTAAAATCCATTGCAAAGCATGCAACATTTTATACAATTTGCAACCTAAAACTTCATTTTATATACAATATATTTTGTAATTAATATAGGCAACCTGTTTTTGCCGTGTGGGTGTTTGTTTGTTTATGCCAAAAGTGTTGTAAAGTGCGGCGCTTTGTCGGCAGGAAACGCTGAAAATTTATTACCGGACAATTTTGCCGAGGGGCATAAAAAAGAGAGCCCACCGAAAAGGGAAGGGGCAATGGCCGCCGCGGGGGAGGAAATGGCTCCACATACACAGGTGCGCTTTCACACATGCATATGCATAGTTTGCTGGCCGTAAGTGTATGCAAACATGCCTAAAAAAATCTGGTACATTCCACGGGGGCGACGGACGAGGCTGGGGGCGGGAAAATGTGTAAGCAGGCGGGCCATTTTCCATTAAAAATTCAAAATGCCCGACGCCCAGCCTGCCATTAACACCCAGCCATGGAGGCTATCTGTGTGTGTGTGTGTGTGTTTTTGAGGGGGTGGCAAGTTCTTCAGAGGCTTTCCTTTACCTTCCATTGCTTTGCTTTCAACACCTGGTTTTCTCACCTCTTGGCCGGTGGGTCGCTGTGTTCTCTATGCCTGTGTGTGCTGAGGAATTTGCAGTGCCGCTGAAACTGAATTGATTTGTTATTCATGTTTCCTGACTTATGGCCAACACTTTTGGCTTTCCACCTACCATTCAATTGACGTGGCCAATGGCGCCGACTTTTAGCCCCGGGCTGGAAATAGTGAAAATTTAATTCAGCCAGGAACGGACTATAAATAGTTGTGTTTGAACTTGGGAATAATTTTTGTGGAAAAAGGCACTTCTTAGATCTTTATTACTTCTTACATTCTCAATGAACTTTCAAAATTGTGTCATCTATAACTTTATTTTTCATTTAAGGGTCAACCGGCCCTGTACTTTTTTAATGGATCTGCGTGGGTGGCACTCGAGTCTCTGGCTTGGCTTTTATATTTATTAAATTGCCGCAAGGGGGACATTTAGTGCATGTTTAAAAATCGAAATAAAAAGAAAACGCAAGCAACAACTCGGTGGTATTTTCAAAAACAAAAAATACTGCACACTCTAACTAAAGAATAAAATATGAATATATCTATTTAATTCTCATAAAATTCGATATTATAATTTAAGTAAGCCAGGAAAAAGTTTGATTTATGTTGATAAAGTTTTTTGCCAAAAATCCCAAACGAATTTTAATTGAAAAGGGTATTTGGTTTCATAATTTTAATGCGAACGAGGGTTCTTGGAATGAATTAACATTTCATACTTTTCATACTTTTTCTACGTTTTATTAAATTTAAGTGAAAAACATTTTGATGGGGCAGTGGCATGAGATGCACGTAATAACAAAACTGAATAATTGCAATTAATAAATGGTTCTTCAATTAGGCAAAACATTCAGGGATGGACTCGTTTTGTGGAGAGGTCAGCTAATTCTAAATTCATTTGGATCTAATTCAGAATTTAGGCCATTAAGTACCATTCACGGGCATTTGGAGATTGAACCCCTTGGCCTTATCGCATTAAAGAGTCATTTTTTGGGTCAAACTTCTTCCGACCAACTAATTTGCAAGGCGGCTGTCTACCTTTGCTTTTCATTTCCATTTTTCTGCTTGACAATTCTTTTTGAGTTGGGACCTCGGCCTCGGAATCCCTAAATTTTAATCACCTCAGTTGACAAGTCGAGACAAATAAAAGCGGTTCGCGTCACTCTTTGGTAAGCAATTCGGGCGTAAAACCAGACCAACAGACCACCAGAGCTCCGGGCCAGGGGCCAAGACTCCTGTTTTCTTTGGAACGGTGTACGGTGCAAAATAATAAATCAGGGCATAGGCGAAAATATTTAAATTTAAATGTTCGGGGGCCGAATGTAAACAGGAGCAGGACTCTTAGCCTGGCGGAGTAGTCACTTTCATTATTGGAAATATAAATCACTTTCGTTGTTGGCCTATACCCTTTGGGTAATGGGTGGCTGGTTTCCAGGAGTCGGTGGATGAGTCGGTGGTCGTTTGTTGTTTGTTCCTCTTCTGGTCTTTTTTCTTCCTGCTTCTCCTGCTTGTTTTCCTTCTGCGGTGAGAGGTCTGCACGATAAAAACAAACAAATTCATAGCTAATAAAATTGCTAATAAATAAACGAGAATGGCGTAAGCGCAAAAAAGGGACACACGAAGCGAAAACAAAGCCGCCGCAAACAAAATACACCAACAAAGAGTATGAAAAAATCATCAACACACACACACACACCCACCCACACACTTACCTGGAAAGGATGGGTGAAAAAAAAAACTAAAAATAATATAAGGCTCCAACCTGGTGGCCGCATTGACCAACAGCCAGCGGCCATTTTTGGTGGGTGGGTGGCTTGGGTTGGCTTGGGTTGGCTTGGGAGGCCAAACAGGTTAGCAGACATTGCATTAAATAGGTAATGGGGTGGCGGAATGAGGGGTGGAGTCCTTGGATTCGCGTGCGGCCTTGCCAAAAATTGCTGCACATTAAAAAATATATAAATATCTGCGATATAATCCTAAGTTCTTTACTTTAGTAAGCTAAGCCATTGACTGGTTACCTTCTATCTTCCTGAAACTTTTATAAATTCAAAATCTTGAAATCGAATTCAACTAATTATTTAATTTATATTTTTTATTTTCTGTGTAGTAATTTCGGTTTCACCTTTTTATGTTTTTATTTTTACTTTACCCCGTTTTGTTGCCACCCTTTTGTTGCTGTTGTTATTTGTGGCGCTGGTTTTTGAAAATTTATTACCAGAAACCGCACATGCTTTTTTAACTTTTCCTCACAGCGGCGGCGGTTACCATAGTTGCCTCCCTCGCATTTTTTTGGCTGGATATTTTTAATCAAAAGAATGTTTGGCCACACAAATCCAATTACATCCTGATAATAAATGCTTAGCCAATGGCCACATTTCTTCTTATGCAAATCAGCCAACTTTATTAGCCCTTTATGCTGTTTTGCCCGCTTGATGGTTATTATTTATTTTTCCTCTCATTTTTTTTGTAATCGACCGCAGGTGGCGAAGTATAAAAAGTGTCCAGGCTGCAAAAGTGAGCGTGAAAGGCAGATCAGGATATCAGGACATCAGGACATCAGGGAACGAGGGTCGGGTCATCATTCCCTGTCTCAGCCCATAAATCTTTTTGGGATAAAAATCCGCTGAGGGCAGCGAAAGTTGCTGGCCACTTTGTGACCCACTTACAGTCCGGTTCTGACTCCCCCAGAAAGTGTCCTTCTGTCTGTGTGTCTGACTGGATGGCTGGCTGGCTGGCTGCGTCATAGAGGTCATAATTCTTGTGCAATTTTAGCTCGCTTTGCTTTTGTCCCGGTTTAATGATAGACAGGAAGCCTTAGCGCTTGTCTCCTAACAATTTGCATTTTTATGGAATTGAGACATTTGACGAGCTCGGAAGATGCCGTAGATTGGATATGAGCCAGGAATTAATGTGCAGCATAAAGATGGCCCCGCCCAGATTGAAGATGAAGCTTTGAGGACAATTTGGGGACAAGTGGGGCCTCCCTTGTTTTAAGCTTAAATACGACCCTGGCGGGCTGTAAATAAGAAGGGAAAGTCCCAAGCTTTAATGCGAAATTAATAAACCAAAATCAGCTGCTAAGCAATAAACTAAACTAACAGAGCCGGCTTTGCCCTAACCCGAACCCGAAGGCGACCTAAATAAACACACATACACCCACACTAGCTTACAGCCAAGGTCATGCTTAGGCGCGCAAATAACCCCAAAGGGGCGGGGCACTGGGTGGGTGTCGAAAAAAACCGCAGGAGTAGAACGGCAAACGAAATGTGAAGGAGCCGACAAAACAAACCAAAGACAAAACAAAACACAGAGTCAAAGGAATACGCCAAGCAAATAATCCTTTAGCTTAAAAAAACCAAGGAGACAGGATTTGGCAAAAATATGTTTGAATTTCGGGCTTTGAGACTATAAGGTGGTGCTTTGCTCAAGACTATCGATTTATAAAGGACTATTACATTGTGTTTTTTATTAATTCCTGGTAGTACTTTATTATTCAAAAATAATGATGTACCCGAAAAATTAAAAAAATATAAATGTAAATGTGTTAGAAGTGCTTGTGAGAATTATTTCCCTTTTCTATTTTTGAATATAAAAAAATATTGTAAACCTTTTTTTCGATGTTCGCAAACAAAGAGAATTCGACTGACAAGAAAAGCCAGGACCTCGCAAAAGGGTGAGCCTGGGAAATCCGAGAGGTGAGGAAAAAAGGCATAGCTGCCGTCTCTATTTTGTTTGCCTTTGTTATGTCAGCCTCCCCCCAGTATTTATTTCGTTTACTTTTTTTTTTTTTTGGCCCCTCTATCTATCTTTATACATTTTTTTCTCTGGTTAAAAACGCACCAAAACGACAAAATAAAAAAACAAAAAAACAAACGGGCCAAAAGGAAAATTCTACACAGCCGCATTATCCTTTGCTTATCGCGATGCTCCCGCGACCCTGACGGGGGGCTGTGATGAACGAGGGGGCGTGGCCGCATCAGCCTTCCTGGCGTCGTCGGCGCTTTGAACTGTGTCTTTTGATTTCGATTTGGAGTCTGATTCTTGGCCAGATTCTCGTTCATCCTCTCCAAACAGGCTGTACATATTTTTGGCATTAATTTGCCTAAGTGTTGTCCTGTCGTCCTTGTTCGGCGCGTTAAGATTTCTGCTGACGATAAGCGAGCTAATTTTGTGTAATGAAATAAATTAAAAGTCCGTAATAAACACAAACTGTCGGCAATGACGGCAGCAACAATCAGCAAAGTCATAGCAAATGAAGCGTATGGAAAAGGGAGATGGGTAGGGGCCAGGACCAAGGACTCTCTACTGGCCAGGCAAATTGGCTTGTTAATGAATCATTACGTATACGTCACGTTGTGCATGACAAATGGCTGTGGGTGGCGCAATCGTTGATAGAGAAAAATAGGATGAAGGGAAATGACTTGCGAAAAGGGTTTCCCATTCGTAAATAATGTATGTTTTTTCTGTGAGTCAAGGTGCGTCAAAGGACCCCGAAAATCAGATGCATCCTAGTAATTTTTCTCCTCTACAGTCTAGGCCGATTAAGGGCAGGCATCCATCCAGTTACTGGACTAAAGATTCAAACTTGAAAGATTCCAAGAGTTGGGAATCAGAAAATCAGCTTAAAGACTCGAGAGGAGCAAGAATGAAGTGGATAATTCGGAAGCCCCTCATCCGGCAGCCAAGATAAACACAAACTATTTTGCAGCCTTTAGCTCCGAATCGCCCGTCTCTTTCGCCACCCCACTTTACGTCTCTCTCTTTTTTTACACATATGCATGAGCGCCTTTGTGCACACAATTTGTTCAAATTGGGATCGGCCTTGTCGAATGTTTGGCCAGCGAAAAGAAATGGCCGCCATCTGCATTTCCGCCTAAACTCGCATTCGAGGACTCCCTCGTCCTCCCGGGCATTCCCACTTCGTGCCACATACGTGCTCGTATGCTAATTCAAAGCCAAACTATAAATTGCGAGCCGGCCGCATATTAAAACGTTTAATTCAATATGGAAGGCGCTCCTCTATTCAAACTTTGGCCATCGCTCGTCCGCATCTCCGGCCGTCCGTCCATCTATTTGCCCTTTGGTTTATCCGTCTGTGTTTGTTTAGGCAAAAGCTTAGTCAGGGACACATGTGTTTAACCATGGCTACAGTCTCACAGGAAAGTTATCTAACACTGAAATTATTCGAACATTTATCCTTAACTGGGAATATGTACATAACTAGAAACTAGTCATGGGCTTAGCAACTGATATTATTGCCTTCTAAATTAACCAAAAATATATTTAAGAATTAGGTGGGATTAAATGAGGAAAATGTCTGTAAAATTTCGTATTTAATATACTTCTAAAAAATATCCCCTAAAATATTAATGGTGGTTCAAACTGGATAGTATCTTTTTAAAAGATAAAATAGATGAAGGTAGTCCTTTTTAGTCCTTGAATGTAAATTAACAAAGATAGAGGTAATGGTTGCCATATAAGGCGTTCCCTTCACCGCAAACGGAGTTTATCTAGAACTTGAATTATTCTCACAAAAATTTATAGAAAATATTGATTTTAACAAGTATTTAAGAATAAGAATGGTTATTTATTTTTGAGGGACTGTAAACTTTTAGCCATCACTGTCAGCGGCAGCCCTGCCCTGTGCTCAAGTGGCATCCACTTGTCTTCGCCCTTGGGCTGTGCCGGCATCTGCCAACTTGCCGCCGCCCTCGTCCGCTTATAATCTCATCTGCGACACTCGTTGAACTTGTCGCCATTTAGTTAAATCAACAAAAATAATTTTGTCCAAAAGACACTCTGCCCCGCCGTGCCTCCTGCTCCGAAAACTATCTGCCACACATAGAGAAGGCTCACGTATTCCAGCCCGGACGGAAGTCGGAAGTGGGGTATATCTTGTCCCTCGCTCCTGCCACATTAACGTGACTTTTGCAGCGCCCAGTTTTATCAGCATAATTTAGTTTGGGCCAACAGACAACCAAGGACCAAGGACTAAGGACTACTGGACTTTGGAACCGTTCAGCTGCGGCCTGCGGTTCACTGCATTAGTTAGAGCGCCCTTTGTGCTAACTTATACGGTTTGGAGGTTGAGAATATGTATTACACAAGGCTCACAAAATCGGCTTTAATTAAGCCACTGCTACGGCTGTGCCTACCATTCCGACACATGAAATATTAAAGCCTTGCACGATACGCTCGAAAAAATCATAACAAATTTCTGAACATGCACAATTCTGTGATTGAGTTCCGTTGGCTGGGAAAAAGGCGACTTCGTTTACCACCCGTTGAGAGTCGATTATGCACAGAAAAAATTTCACAATATATCATGATTACATATCACGGATTACAAATTCTCATTTTCTTAATTAATTTATGAAAAATCAGAGCAAGAATTATACTATAGTTAGGCGACTATGTGATTCCCGGTACTCATCGTGTCCTTTCCAGACCTTTTTGAAAGTGTATTGTTGGTTGTTACCAATGAGTTCTAATTCTTACAGTTCTTAAGATCCACCCGAGACAGTCGGACGAATATAAGAAGGATCTACAGGAGGACAGATGGATGGACAGGCGACATTACTAGATCAATGCACCTCAGATGCTGATGAATACTCTATGGGGTCCGAAACGCTTCCGTCTTTCTCTTCACATAAATCTACGAATAATCTACGAGTACCGGGTGTAAATATTCAAGTATATAAATTGTATTTATTTAATTTTATTTTATTTTGTTTCTGTGGTTTGGCCTTAACAGCCATCATCGTTGTGTAACTTTGTATTTTTAAAGTAGTTACTCCTGCACCTGGTGCTGGGGCTAAAAGAGCTCCTGGAAAACCCAGTCCCTAAGTGCAGTTTGGTAGCAGAAGAAATTCTGCTAAATATGCCAAGTTGCGAACTCAATTGGTGGCCTCTTAAAACCAAAGTGGAGTCGCAAAAGTTGGTTAATAAAATCAGAGAAGAGTGTTAATAGGCTGCCCTGTGAAAGGCAAAAGGCTCGAGGCAAACGCAGTGACACAGCCAAGATGAGATGGAAATGATTTCAATGATTACGGCCTTTCTTGGCGCAGCAATTAGGTTGTGGCAGGCAAGTCCTTGGCACTCATCGAAGTCCAAGTCCTGGCGATGCACTTGGCAGTGCTGACCTCATAACAGGCTCAATCTTGCTCCGTGCTTATTAAACGTTTGTCCTGCGGCCAAATGGCTGGTTGTGCCTCCGCGTTTGCCGCACCTCTCGGGGCTTTCATTCATTTTTCCCGCAACATGTTGGCCGGATGCTAAAGCCAAAACTGTTGCGGATCGGCTTTCGCGTAATTAAAAATTGCGGCTACCGTTAGCCAGCCGACCGTGCAACTGCCACGGCCCCACTCTTTAGGGCTTTCCCGCAGGAAGAGCGGGACGAGGCCGTGTGCTCCTGTGGATCCTTTCTGCTGACGCTGCCCTTAAATGCGCTTTTTAGTTTAGACCAATGTAAGAGGTTTTAGCTTGCAGCGGGCTGAATAATTTGCTTGCGCACAGCAAACTAAAAAAAAATAAGAATAAAAAGAATATTTCAAATTAATTAACGCTAATGAAAATGTTTAAGACTTGAAAGTTGCAGGCAGTCGTGTGAATGGGAAAGAGGGGAATCGTGGAGTAGGAGGTCCTGATGGCCAACGGGCAAGGACTGCAACTAACTTGGCTTGTTTGTTTGCGCATCAGACAACCCGGCAGAGTCCGTAACCGAGCCAAGTTTTCTCTTTGGATTCTGTTTATTAACCGAAAAAAACTTGGGAGGAATATTACTAAAAAATGAATAATAAAGTCAATTGATGAATTTTGATAAAAAGTGCAATTATATATTTAAATTATTGTTGAACAATCTCACAAAATCCCCAGAAAAACTTGATTTTTTTCTCTGCATTAATTTCCCATTGAAAAACCGATAGTTGCGGTTTGCAAACGCAAATAAAACTTGAACTTATTTTTCCACAACTGTTGCACAATCGAACAAAGCAATTTTAATAAATTTTATGGCACATTTGTTCGCATGGCACCTGGGACGACCCTCCTGCTCGCCGAATTATTTGTCGAGCACATTCCAGGTTGCAGTTTCTTTTATTAGAAAATACTATAATAATTCCAGGAAAAGTCTGGTTCGCATTGTTGTGCAAACTGCGAATAACAAAAGAAGCTTTCCGTGAAACTTTCAGGTTTTATGAAGAGGAAAACTGAAGAAAACTGAGAGTTTTAAAGGCGGACGGTGCACAAGGGCTATAAAAACAATAATTGGAATATATAAATATTTTATAAATGCATCTTTGGCCTATCAGAGTTGAGGAATTGAGTTGACTTGGCCAGAAATGAATACCAGAAAGTCTGTTTGGCTTTCAGGAGATTAACAACGATTGGCCAACGGAAAAGACTTAAACAAACAGTTTCGATTTTTCTTAAATCATAAAATTCTTGTGAATCTTATAACAAAAAATTCAAGCAAGTTTCCATAAATGAACATTCGAAAGAAGATTATATGAATTTTTGAATTGCTTAAAGTTATTGAATTCCTCTTGGGAAAGCTTTTATTTTTTAATTACAGAAAGTGAAATAAATACTCTCGGGCAGTAGAAATATTCCCAAAAAGTTTTATAAGTAAAGAGCTCACATGTCCACTTAAATTGCACTCTTAAAGTCCCAGGACTTGGGCAAAGCGTTTCTGAAGGCTCATATATCAAACTTTGAGGATATATATGACGCTTAGCAGGCATCAAAAGGCACACCCACCCAGTGTTTCGGGCCAAGAAACAGGACGTAAAGTGCGTGTTTGTTTTGCTGGCCGGTTGCCGGTTGCAGTTGGCTTTCTAACATCTAGGAAAGCAGCTGCTGGTCCTTGTTTTTCGGCTGATGCTTGTGGGGGTGACAGTTAAAGTGGCAACCAAATAAAAGCCAGGAATTTCATGCCACACCTCCAGGCAGTCCCGTCTCTTTTTGGTTAAACAATGCGCTTTTCCGGGGCTAATGGGCTTGTCACCGTCAGCCAGCTGTTGCGCATTTTAGCCAAAAACAAAATGCATACAGCCCCGCCGCCGGCATCATAATCAAGTAAATGTTGCTGCTGCACCTGTCCTGTGTCCTGGAAATATCGCGCATACGCCGCGTAGTACCGCCCGCACAAAATATGAGGGAACGGCGATTAGGCTTTATTTCTTGCTGGCTCGCTGCTGGTCGTTCGGTTGATTTAGTGCCTCCGCTTAGGATTCTCGACAATTGCGAGCAACGCAACCGCTGACACTTAACTGTGAAAAATTGTGAATTATTATGGCAGCGTCGCTTCAGCCTTCAGCCGCCCCCTTCCTGATCCCCAATCCCCAATCCGTAGGCAGGCGCCAGGATATTCTCGGGGATTGCCGTTGCCTGTTTATGGCTGCGATTTGTTACGCACAATGGTGCGTGTTGGCCACAAACGTTTCGTCAGCTACGAAAAAAATCAGCAACCACAGGCCAGGCAATCAAAAGTAGGTTGCAGAGTTTAATACCCTAAGTCAGCCATAAGATTTATGCGATGATAATAAAGTGTTGAGCATTTAATTGTGGTTTTATTAAATACTTTTTCAAAGGACAAATAAAAATTAATGTTATTGGAAAAATGAAGATTATATAAATATCAAAGAAATGGCTCGCCTTAAAGGGAGCTGTCTTTTAACGAAGGTTTTTATTTTCAAGGCTAATTTTTAAGTAAAGGGCTATAAGGCAGACTTTTGAACTTGAAGTGGAAACTGCTTAACCTTCTAAAAGAGCAGAGTGCTAAATGTAATGAGAGGAAACGGGTGCCGGGTGCACCCTTCGCTGACTGTTAAAAGGCTACTGGCTGGTCCGGGGCGGACCAGGACGAAAGGCCAGCAGGCAGCTCAGGTAAACAAATAATTCAAAGTCATTTGTGCCATGACTTGGCCCCGGTTGCCAGCTGCTCCACGCGGTGGCGCTTCAGCTCCTTGGAGGTCCTGCGGGGCGCTGGCCAAGTGTGAAAAAAGTGTCAACGCTTTTTGCCCCGCCGGGTGATTATGACACTAAAGAGGGGTCGACTCTGATCTGTTGGATGGGAAAAGCTGAAAGCAAAGTATTTTGACTGTTTTGCAGCTCGGTTTCAGCTTGTTTTTTGCTTCTATTTTTGTGCTGGAGCTGGAGCTGGTGTTTGTATTCGCTTGTGGTTGTGCTGGAAGATAAACGGATTTGCTGGGATTCCTTGGAGTGGCAGGACATTGCTGTTGATTGGAGCAGCTTAGCAGAGAGTTATCTATCAATGTTTACAACGTATAGATTTTAATAAATATTATCCACATCTCATTTGACCACGCACTTAAATCTTAAATCTTAAAAAAGGATTGGTGCTTCCCTTTAAGAGAACGACCTCGTTGCACTCGCAACCTCATTGGCACCGTTTTAGACATAAACAGTGTTTACCCTAAAAATGGTTCAAGCCACCGTCTTGTGTTAGCTTCCTTTATGCCTTCGGTTTTCGTTTCGCCTCGTCTTAGGTCCTTTTTTCGTTTTCTAGGCGCCTCCGCATGGTGTTGGCTTGGGCAAACAAAAAATCTCATTAATCCATTAAGTATACGCCAAGAAAAAGTTCAAAGCGTCTGCTCACACTAACACATATACATTCTTGGGGCAGCAAGGACACTTCCTACGGTAGGAAACCCACCGTGTGTATTATAGTAATGCGGATGCGGATGGGTGTGTGTGTGTGGGTGGGTGGGTGTAAGTTTGTTCTCTGCTTGCCGACACTGTAAAGAAAGCCTTTTGGGAGCACTAATGAGTTTGACATTGTTTCCTCCTAACAAGCAGCAAAGTTGGCACAAACGGAAAGCTGAGGAGGGGGCGGCAGGACATAGGACGCGACGGGACGGGACAGGACGAGAAGGGATGCCGGCTAAAATCAGTTGAAGCCGAATGCATAGCCAGACATTTTACCTTGGAATCTTTTTGGCATTTCTATTACGAGTTCCCAGCCAGAGACTCCGCCCGGCAGAAGGGCGGAAGGGCGAGAAGCCCTTAAATGAATTTCATTCCATTTCGCACATCCACAGCAACTACTTAGTATTTTTTCACTAATTAAAACCGTGTTGATAGCAGTTTTCAATTTGGCTTCCGGCTAAGGCCGAGCTGAAGATAAAGCTTAAAGGCCATTGGTTCGTACGTTCTAGGGAACCAATTCCGGGGTCCTTTAGGTCTCACATACTTACTTTTTTCCCGATTTTGCGGCATGAGTAATGTCTCCCTTTTGACTCATTTGGTTACACACACTCGCTCACGGCAGAGCGACTCATGCATGCATAAATATCCTGGATGGAAACTACGCTTGTCTGGGTCTGGGCTTCTCCTTTCCGGATTCTGAGACTCCGCATCCGTACCCACCTCTACGCCTCCGTCTCCGTCAGTTTTGTGCGCATATTTTGGCTCTGCCGGCGTCGATTGTAAATTACGCCCTAATGCGCCCATTTGTATGCTGCAAAAATTGCCGCTTATTGAATATTTAGCGAGCAGTTCAAGCAAACATATACCTGACACAAACTTCCCGACTTCCAGCTCCTAATGAACTCATTTGGGACCATGAATGCCTGCTTTAGACTGCAAAAATCGTATATAAAGCGAAACGAAACTTTTCGCATTTTAAATAATTAAACAACAAAAGCCATCGGGGTTGACACGCCCCCCGCAGCTCTGGCTTTATCCGCTATACATATCCTTTGGCGGTCTTGTGTTTGGCCCGATTGCGTATCACATTCGGTTGTACGGTTGCCAGGCCAATGAAGAGTGACTGACTGACTGACTGACTGACAGGCGAAATGAGCTGGGATTAAGGATCCGATAAGCGCTAAACAAGCAAACGAAACTGGAATTGGGCCTGGGCCAGGGTCCTGGGCGCTGAGACAGCTGTAATTACACTTTGGTTAGTTTTCTTTGTAAGGCTTGTAAAATTACAGATAAAAATACTCATAATACGCAAAATAAAACCTTCCCGTTTTCCCCTCCCATCTATTATTTAATTAATCCATTATAATAATAATAATTATAATTGTCCAACTATCGAATCACCATTCATATTCAAAGACCATGAACTTTATTGGTTTTGAGCTCGTTCCCAAGAATTTGGATTGAATAAAGTTACCCCTACCGCTGCTTGTGGCCTGGACATAATTAGAATGAAACTTTGCCGATACGCTCTTTCTTTCAGTTTCGCCATTGTGTCTTTTCAGGGAAATGTCATTTAAAAATATCTTTCATTTGGCTTTGTACGCCCCCGCATACCACCCGGCCAGGACATCTATACACCCACGTCCACAGACTGAGCCCGGCTGGCAATCGATACTTCATTAAGATATCGTGCTCTGGTGCCTAGACGCCTTCCGTTTACGTTTTCCTGATTACTTTGCATAGTTCTTCCTTTCGCCTTCTGCTTTGACTTTTCGACTTATCTGCTCGCCAGGACTCTCAACTTTTGGGCTTCTTTGTCTTTTAGCCAGTCAGCCATCCAACCATCCAGCCATCCAACCATCCAACCAACCAGCAAATAAATCGCAAAATCGTATTAGAGGCCTGAAAATTATTTGCCACCGGATGTATGGCCCAACTGGCTGCCAGCCTATCGTCGGAAGTCACTAACAACGTTCCGCCGTAAACTGTACGCCGTATGCCGAAGATCTTGGGTCCCTGTCCCCGGTTCCAGTGCCAGTTCCAGCTCGAGATCCCGGGCAAGGGTCGAGGCCTGCGTTTATCACATGAACCCAATCAAATTAGCGCACATCGAGTGCAAATGGCCAGAGATAGGACCGACTGGTACCAGGCAGTCTGCTGGATATTCAGATTAGTGGATAGACAAGGAAATTAGACAAAAAATACACTAATTTAGTTGTAGGCCAATTTATAGAGGAAGGTTATTTAGAGGCAATAGAGGGTTAGACTTACTGCTTTCTTTGAAATTTTGAATAAGGTTTTGCTTGAAATATGAAATTTCTTGAGAAGTAAAATTGTATTTCCTTGACGATTATAAGTTAATAATATTAAGCCTTCATAGGTATAAAAAGAGAACATTGATCAGAAAGAACAAAATTCTACCAAAAATAACCACTCGGATGTCGAAAGTGAGTCAATAGGACCCGTTTTTATGCTAACAATTTTCATACATTCTCGTTTAATTTAATTGGAATATTTATTGTTTTTTATTTAAGGCCCTTAAAGAAAAATAGGGGTTACCGGATTCACTAATACATTTTTTTCAAAACCGTTTATAAAACATTTCAATGGGTCCTGCTTTTAATATGAATGACAAAATATCACGCATTCCTAAACATACTTCTACTAATGTCACGGGTCAAAAAACTCTGTCAATTTCGACAACATGTGTTTCCGAATTGTATATGGTATTTCTGAATCGCCAATAAACTCCTTAACTAGAATTCTAGCTAATAGCTTTCAAAAAACATCTAAAATGACAGCCCTGCTCCTTTCAAGATTGCATTAATATCATTGATTGGTTTTCGTACATTTTCTGGTTAATATTCCAGTTGCATTTCGGCTAAGTGGCCCCGGCCAGCTCATTTAGCAAGTTTGTTGAGGGAACATCTTCTGGGGAGGCCCTCGTGGGGCTCGCAAGATGGAGATATCTTCTCGGCGATTCTCCTGCTGTTTTTGAGTTGATTCGCCCGCTCCCCTGCTGCCAGGATGCGGCCAGCCCAATGAACTTCGACACCGCTGGGGGGTCCTGGGAACTGTCTCACTTTGTTGCCAGTTCTACTCCACTTGCTCCTGGTCCTGCTCCTGGTCCTGCTCCGGCTGGCTGTGATGTCAGGACTTTTGTTGTGTGCTGTCAACGGGACTGTGCAAGAAACTTTGCTCAGTTGCAGTTGCAGTGGCACTCGCACTGGCTGCTGTTGCAGTTGCATGACAGCTCGACAGAAAATATGAGCCGGCAAAGGGCTTTGGGACCGGGATGTTGCACCACTCTGCTGCATCCACATCCACATCCACTCCGCTTCTCGCTGTCACATTGTTGTCATGTGGCTGCTGTCATGTAAGATTGCTGGCCAGGCTTCCAGGCTGGCATGCTGGCATGCTCCGGCATGCTGGCAGCCTTCGTTTAATCAACATTACTTGTGCTTAAATCAATTAAAAACTAATTACGTTGCATGCCCTGTTGAGCGCAACTTTGTGGCTTTCACAAGTGCGCCACGAGAGAAATATTTGAGTCCTTCTCCCGGCCGGAGGAACAATTCTTTGAGTCTGGGCCCCCAAAAGGCGTTAATAGAATTTCCCCTTGCCATTCGCCATTTGCCATTTGCCATTTGCCGTTTGCCGTTTGGCATTTGGTATTCCGCACCTGCCCAAAAGCCGGTTAAATCCAAAAAAAAACCCAGTGCATCCAACTGTCAGGGCTTTTGCTGCTTTGCAGCTTTGAGTTGGCGGGGAATCCCCGGGGTTGCTGCTGCGGAGTGCAAAAATTAGAGAACAAAGGTGTGCAGGATCTCGGTGCGTATCCTGGGGTTTATGAGTGCGAAATTCCAGTTGCCACAAAATGCATACATAAATATTTTCGCCAAAGACTACTAATTACAAATACTCGGTTGGAAACTTTCGCTTAAGACCTTTGAATATTTTCGTGAAAACGAACTAGAAATCTCGGAGCTGCATTTGTGAATTTCAAATGAAATATCAGGTTTTCTGCCACGCCCCCAAAACATAATTACAGCCCTTTGATAGTCGTTCCCCTATTTCAACACAGAATCTATCTAGGCTTCGGCTAATCACAAGCTGCCAGCTGAGTAGCTCATAAATATGCATTTACACTTTTGTCCCGGGGACTTGACATATTAATTTTTAATATGCCTGTACTGTGTTCCTCCTCGGGAACCAGGCAGTGGCAAGTGGACAAAGAGCGCCGGCTAATTAGCCAGTTCGCTCAATGGCCAATTGCCACGCAAAACCAGCCAAGGGTAGCGACAGGCGACAACTACAACGACAAGGGCCCATGGACTCCAGGACTACGGACTAAACACGGCGTTTAAAGCCAAAAAATAAACAACAATTTAGTGCAGATTAGCGCCGAACACACACACCTCCTGGAGGGAGGAGGACGATGTCTGGAGGACGATGGGTGGCTGGGCTCTGGAAGGCTTTCTGGGATGGGACACCTTTTGTTTATATTGTTGTACGTGTGCCGGCGTGGGGCCTTTGTTTCAACGCTGCCCAGTTCAGCTGAAAACAGAAATGAGCAGGTGGGTGGGCGGATGGGATTGGGGATGGGGGTTGGACTGAGCAGCAACTGACATTAGGCTCGAGTATGAATTGAGCTCAGGCTGCTTACATGCATTGACTGGGACGAAGTTTACACAGAAAAATATTGATGTTATCTACACGAAATTTAAAAAACAATAAAGGGTAGTTGATAGATTAAACATACTTGAAAATTGTATTTAAAAGTGAAAATTGTAAAGGTAATTTTCAATGAATGTATTTATTTTTTATATGAAATTTTTCCGAATACTTACCTATTAATTATGAATACATTTATGCGAATACGATTTCATGTTATGAACAAAAAGTGTCTGCATAACCAATATTTCATGAAATCTTTTGCGGATTTGAAATATTATAAAAAAAATGGAAGTTAAATGGTAAACTAAGTAAAAACCGACAAAAAAATAGATACCAAAACAAAAAGAGCTTTATGGACAAATAAACAACTGAAGTTGGTTTATATTCTTTTTTACTTGCAATACTTAATAATAGTGATGGGACATCGACATCGGAAACATCGAAACATCGATGTTTTTCTTTCGAGGTCGATGTTTTACATTATCGATGTTTTTGTTTCGATGTCCCATCACCACTCAATAGTATGGTCAGATACAAGAAGAAATAAATTTTTTGTGATATGCCTGACTCTATCAATCTAGATTATAGAATAAAAAACTGAAGTATTTCTTCCAAAAAAATAAAAAAAAAAACAAATGATTCTTTGAACCCATCTCAGCGAGCGACTACCGTAAAGAGAAGGTTGTATCTAAGTTTTTCCAAACATTGAGTATTATTTCTCGCAGTGCCTAACCAAAGCCAAAAGGCATGGCCGGTAAAGGGGGAGACCTGCCTTTAGTTTGGCTAATTGCTTGAAGAGCACACAACAATGGCAAATGGCGATGGCGATGGCGATGACGATGGCGATGGCGATGGCAAACTTCCGTTTCCGCTCTCGCTGTTGTGCAGCTGCGTTAAGCTGGCAAACTAATTAGATTCGTGCGCCTCATTGGGCCACTTTTGATTTGTACAACGCCCCTCTCGTAGCAGTCCTGCTCGGAGCTGAGACTGAAAACTTTCTCCTGCCCGATTTATCTGAGCAGATGTCTCCGCGGCTGAGAAAAAGGGCTGCATATTTGGTTCAAGTTCGTCCTGTGTCCTGTGTCCGGGCTGGGGGACCGGGCTGATTTTTCATCAAAATGAAAATGCACAAGAAAACTGCGCCAAAACAACAAATAAAAGCAAATGCGACATGTGGCTGGCATGAAAATAAGAAGCGCAAAAACCTCAAAAGAAACTTGCAGCCAAAGCCGCAAAAACAAAAACTTTTGCCACTCGAAAGGAAAAAAAACTGAAAAAAACTATGAGAAACAAAGCTGAAAAAATTATGCGAAATTTAATTTGACTTTTGTTGTGTTTTTGCATCGGTTGCCGCTCTTGTTGCTGGCAGCCACTTTTGCGCTTTCAATTTTCGTTAGCTGCCAGCTGGCAGAGGCAGCTTCCCATCGTTTCGACCAAAAACTCGTAATTTCCCAGCTTGGCTTGTACAATATTATTTAGTCCTGCAGTCCTGCAGCATGTGAGTAAAAATATGATTATCTTATGCAGGACCTGCTCTGCAGTGGGGGATTTAAAAAGCCAAAGTGCAATGCCAAATCGATGTTTCCAAATACGGATTTGTCAAGCCATATTGTGATTTTTCTCACATTTTAATATTTTCTTTTCCAATAGTTTAAACCTTTAGAGTCTTGAATGTTAGCTGGCACTCTTGTTGTGTTGTGTTGCAAGTGCATGGAAAGTGGTTTTGTATGTTCCGGGTAAATGGGAAGTGCTTTCGCCACATTTGGTTACACTCTCGAGTGATTGTCGGCGAAAAGTTGTTGAATTTAGCTTTGATTTATACTGACAATTGCATTGCCAATAAATGTCTCCTCCGCCAAGGGCTTCCCGGGCCGTTTAGCTAAATATTTTTAGGAAAAAGGTAGCAACCGCTCCAGGTTTAGATCCGGCTTCAGCTTTCTTTGGCAATCTGTTGGGGTCAATTAATAATTTATGAGGAATGAGAACGGCGGAAGGAGAAAGTAGAAAGGAGAAAGCAGTGTGGTAGCGGAGTCCATGCAATATGCATAATGTGTGCCCTTTGATTTTCTGCTTTGGCATGCACATTTATTTATATTT
Organism: Drosophila merina; assembly: GCA_035047645.1. Lineage (NCBI taxonomy): Eukaryota > Metazoa > Arthropoda > Insecta > Diptera > Drosophilidae > Drosophila > Drosophila merina. The sequence continues at coordinate 28,483,854 of JAWNPH010000002.1, forward strand.
CATTTTGGCGCTGCTGTCCCTTTCGGTTTTCTTTTGCTGTTTAGCATTTCCTATTTATGTCGAGGACCTGGCTAAGCATTTGCAATAGAAAGGACTGCCCGGGGTCGGTGGTTGAAATATCCCGGCTCCGAAGGGGTGGTTCCCTGTATTATGTATGTGGCTGCTCCGAGATATTTTGTTTTTGTTTTTGCGGCCAGAAACGGTGCGAGTAAAAACTAAAAACAAGCAGCGTCAGCATCAACGTTTTATATTAAAAACAACAACCGCAACGGCAGTCCAGGCAGCCCCGGCATCCGAGGCAGGACCTCATCGGTGGCAAGCCAACAAAAACCATGTGGAAAGATGTGGAAGATAGAAAAAAAAAAGCAAAATAAAGAAAAAATAAAGTATTTACACTCGCTTTTAGTGGACCAGTCGCCCCTTCACCCTTTACTTTCTGTGATGCCCCCATATGGGGCATGTTTTCTAATTTTTGTGTACGCCACTTTCAGTTGCATGTTGTTGCATTTTATTTTATGTCGCACTCGTACGCTTTTGACTTTTAAACTCCCCTGTTTAAGTGTATTTAACATTTTCCTCTAATGATACTCTTAGCCAAGTAGCATTCGTTTGCACGCTGTGTCTCTCTGTCTGCATGTCCTTCTGTCGTCCTGTCCGCCCGTCCCCCCGTCTGCCCGTCTATCCTTGTCCTTATAAGCTTCTCTGCTCTGTTGGTAAGTGGTAAAGCTTCCAGTTAGCTGCGGTTGGCAGTTGTCAAAGTGACCTCAAAGAACAGAGAAAGATGGAATCACATGTGAGCTCATCTGTAAGTGTGTCGCTGTTGCCCGGTCTCTTTCCTACTCCCAACTCCCCGTCTCTTTCTCATTCTCTTACTCTTTCTGCATTTGTGTGCTAAAGAGCTTTGCTTGTTTTGAGCCTGCATATGTGCATGGACACCACCCCCACCCAGACCCACTCAGAGTCACAGGTGCACCCCACCTGGCTCGGCTAATGCATTGCTTTCCTCCGTTTATTCATCCTCTTTAATGAGGCCTGCCCTCAAGGCCAGCTTGTGTTTGGCGTTTAGGACAATGCGCTTTTCATTCCAAGTCTCGCCTGGTGCTTACTTTTTATTATTTGGCAAAGGACAAATGTAATAACATTTTGATAAAGTACGGCAAAGGGATAAGCCTTGACTAGATCTTTGATAAACTGATACTAATTCCAAGGTTTATCTACATTTAGGAAGTTAAGTTTTGGGATAGGAAGAGAGTACTCCGGTGTATTTGTCGTTTGTAGGGATAGCAACCTGTCTTCAGAGCATCAAAGTGTGCCTGGCGGCATTCGCCAAAATCGAGAAATCACAAATGGAAATGTCGCCAATTGCAAGCGACGTTGTTGCATGGCAACAGTAACAGGGAATCGCGAAACGACACCGAGGACAGGTGATACCTGAATGGGTGGTGGGATTGGGAGGAGGGACGAGGGAGAGGTGTGTCCTGGTCCTGGTGGGAGGATGGCCGAAAAGGAGGTTCTAAAGGGACGGACTCGCGTTGAGGAAGAACGCACTTGCAGCATCTCGACAACGACAACGGCAACGGCAACGACAACAGCAACTCATTTGATTTACTTTTCATTTCCGGCTGCCTTGCAACAACACCTCAGCACCGATACAAAGCACATGTGGCACACACACACCAACACTATTACACTCATTCACTCACATTCGTGATGTCCTCGAAGCCGAGCGTTATGCAATTATAACTTTTGTCATTAGCAACTTAAAATGCAAATTGCTGCAATGAAGCGTCGTCAACGTTGTCGTTCTCGTTGACTTTTTCGGCACTTTCTCTGTAGCCGGTAGTCTGTACTTTATTCCCAACCGATTCAGGTTGGTCTCCACAGATCCTGGTTGAGGATGCACTAAGAAAAATAGATACTACAGATGTGAGTATTAATTAGTTAATAAAAAGAAGAGAATTTATGAAATTCTTCCTTTTTTGGATACTATTTTTGCTTAAACTTATTTGAGATAAAACAAAAGATATAAAGATTATTTCGTCCTGTGCCTTTAGCTGGCGGGGGTGGCAGTTTCCGTTATTTAAAGTGTTATGACTTAAGTTGCTGTCGTTGGCTTTTAAACGTTATCTAAGTAGCAACGGAACCCCATATCGGCCATATGGCATGGTGGTATGGTGATGGTGACATGACGTCCAAAAGTCAACTGCCGTTTTACATACTGGGAGTTCCTTTTTGGCTCGAAGGAAGGCACTTCAAGGAGGGCAAGGGGCACGAGTCCCCCAATTAGCTCTCCGCGTCGCCAGTTAATTTGTAGGAGTTGTGCACGCTTTTTGTGCAACTGCCATAAAGCTTCCATTCCAGACTTTTGGTTTTTGCCGCAGCTCAGTTTTTCGGCGCTGCGATGGCAACACATACCTGAAACATTGTTGCATCTGGCAAAAAGGTGGGGAGGGAAAAACTCTGCTACAAGTTCAACAAGAAGTAACCATAAAAGTGCGGAGTGCACCTTTGCCAAGGGTTGAGTGAGAATCGAGACCGCCCACCTCCACCCACAGATACTGGCAATGTCACGTCAAAGAAATTAAACAGAAACTGCGGGGACTTCTTCTGGCAATGCTTCAGCAAAGCAGTTAACCCATTAGGAAGTGTCCCGCAACAGAGTTTATAAATAATTTGGCGTGTGGGCAATAAAAACGTGGCCAGAAGGGGCCCGGGAAATGTTTTACGAGGCATTTAAATGCCGCAAATTGGGCCGCAGTTGTTTTCCGATAGTTCATAATTGACTGGCAATCCCTCATGTCCCGGTCCCGGCCGAGCAGCACCCATCATTCCTCACAGACCATTGACAGCTCAATCGTCCTTCTTTTCACATCCATCCGCAGTCGTTCAGCTCATTCAGCTCATTGAGTTCATCATTTCATTCCTTTCCCGAATCGGAGCCCATTGTGTGGATGGCGGGGATGGCATTCCTTTGGCCAATGCCACTTTTCGGGGGATCAGAGGGCAACTAGTGTCGATTGCTGTTGTTGAGTTGATTAAATTGGTGTTAAAAAGTTTAAGTGCCTGTTGGTACAATGTAGGACACTAAAATTTCATAGCCTACTTTGCCTCATCCCACTCAGAGCTTGTTGTTTTTTGCTCTCCTTCCTTTGGCCATAAAAGCACGCCGCTAACACCAACGTGTGTAGTTCAAGTGCGCACTTTTGGCCCATTTTCAGGGGGTTCCTCCACTATTCCACGGCAAGTCCCCTTCTGCCATTTTCCACCTCTCCACCATCTGCGCCATCAGCGGCCATTGAGTTAACGGTTAACGTCTAACGGTTGTAAGCTCACGGATATCCTCAATCGTCAGGCTCCCTTGAACTCCCAAGGATAATTTACACTGAAGAACAAAAGTCAAGTAGTTGTGGGAGTCTGGAAGCATTTACAGGATTTCAGTTACTTTGAAGGGAAAATGAAACAAGAGAATCATTTCTAGTTATATATTTTGAAAAAAAGAAACCTGCAGCAGAGTGTTCTTCAAAGCTCACTGCGGATATTCGCTTGCGACACGTGTCTGGGCTGTCTAATTGGCAAAACGAATGAATCTATTTGGCAAGAGTGAGTTTCGCAGCTGACCACTGCAGCTCCGCCCCAGACTCCAGGACTCCAGACCCCCAGACCCCTCGCAACCCCTGACCACTGTACTTTTCATGGATTTCCGGATCTCCCCAGTCGAGCATTTTCAATTAGAGGGCGAGCGCGCTTTCGATTTGCGTATTATTTATGGCGTCCGCAAATCGTGCACATTATTCATAAGCCCTGGGAGTGTGGGCCCGGCTTAATGGGCAGTCCCGGTCCAAAAACTGGGGAAGTCGGTCCATGGGGTGGCTGTTGAGCTGCATAGTTACCCTTCATTGTCGAGGGCTGAATAATCTTCAAGTGCAGGAGTTGTTTGCTTTATTCTTGCTTTTGTTACTGGAACACAGGAAAAAATATCAATATTTTAATAGATGAGATACATTTTATTTTTATTTCTATTAAGGGAATTATATAACTTATCTACCCATTTGAATGTTTTAAGATTTAGTGATAGGATCTCCTTCTTTTTCCAGTGCACATTCACTTGGCTTGGTGCTACATTAGTTGAACGAACCTTCACCCTTGGAGACCGGATTGCATTCAAATTAAGCGACTTTAATCTGACGCGAGCCCTCCATGCGGTCGAATGCAACTCACCTGCATTCCCGTCCAGGTGCGCGTCTATCTCCGCCGCAGACTTACGGCCAGACGGGGGCATGATATGCGGAGTTGCATCTACATGCCAGCCGGTGGCACTCATCCTCGTATGCGGCATTAGGGATGTGCGTGAGTTCCCAATTTGGGTGTTGCACGGAATTCAATCAGCAGTCGGAAGCCATAAGTTAGCAGCTTTCGTTTTAGATTTCGGGGTTTTAAAAGGTAACTTTTCGGTAGAATTTAAGAGTAGAGTTTGGAGTAACCTTTCCCTGGTTTTGTGGCTCAAATTCAAATTCAAATTTCTTAAAATTCCACCTCTAACTGTCCAACCAACAGGTTGACAGGGGCTGGTTAGTAAACTGCTTCTTGGTCCTGTCATTGGAGGACCTGCCCTTGTAGACCATTCAAGCACTTAAGGCGACCGCATAGCCAAACCAAATGTCAGCACACAAATCGTCCCAAGTCGTCGGGGATTCAGCAGGACAGCAGGTAGCCCAAGACCGAAGGATATGCTAATGACAGGGTCTCACATTTTTGCCAGAAACAGACAGCTTCCACGAGGGCGAAAAGGTACTGGGCGAACTTCCAAGTTCCCAAACATTAATTATGTTTTGGAAAATTAAGCTCATTATGGAAACTTCACATTTGATGTATGAGGGAATTCCCTGGCGGCATCCTGTTCCGATTTCCAATTATTCCGCCCAGTAGCAGCTCGGCGATTGCGCAGGAAGGACCTCCGCGCTCTTAAATGTTATCCTGCTGTTACTTAACAGGAATTTGCGACCCACACCCCCAAGGATACGTTCCTTTGCCGGCTCGTTCCTCTGGGCTAAGTAAGTAGTGCACTAGGTAATGGTTCGCATGCCAAGTTCGCATTTTGGTCGAAGATAAAATATGTGTTTCTCACGGCGCCTGAAAGGCCTTTGCCGCCACCCAGCCACCCAGCCACCCAACCACCTACTAGGCAGTTTTTTGGTGGCGGTACGATTGCGTGTCCTTTCGCAATTTAACGGGTTTGGGGTCCTCGAGATATGCCCAAGTACATACGTATATAAGCGGTGCCCAGCACTTGATAAAACCTGTTGAAAAGAGGGGTCGTTGATTTATTGACTTGGTCTGGGGACTTTCGACAATATTTTAATTAAAACTCTTTTTCCACTCGTACTCCTACTCGTCGGGGCCTGAAGTTTGGTGCCGAGATTGCACCGAGCTTCATGTTTTTCCTTTGCACTTTCTGATTTTATCATTACTTTATTTTTTAGTATTTGTTGGACTCCCTCCTCGGCCAGAGTCCCTCAAGTAATTTTTGGCAAAAGATGAAGCATATCGGCAGAAAGATGCAGACACCTAATAAAACTTTTGCGACAAGAGCGGGCTTCGAGTGTAACGAAAACAAAAACAATAATTTTCGAGTTTTCCAACCAGCTAAAGAAGCCGAAGAGGGTGCTGAACCTGAACTGGACGTTCCCGAGAGTCCTTTGGCTTGTCCTGCCCTCTTGCCTCGTGTCGCCTGTCGCAAGGATTTCGGTCTGTCAGTGGGACATTTGCAGTTTTCTATTTGCCATCTTGGTTATTGTTGTTGGTGGAAAACTATTTGCCATCTCGACAATTTCCCGCACGTGCAAAGCATCGCAAAACGAAGTTTTTCGATTGCTGCAACAGAAAGTGGGTGGATTTTTTTGGATGCTGGCTGCTGGATGCTGGATGGTTTAAGGGTGCTGTGTGGCAGGTACAATATTTCAATAAAATATATTTGCGTTAAGAGGGAAAACTTTCAATAATTTCATATTTTTCCAGCCATTGAATGAAAATTGCCTGCCTTTTGTGGCTGCCTATTGATGTTGCATTTCCTATTTCGGTTCGTACGTTTTTTTTGCCTGAATCGGTAATTAATATCAATTAGATATGGCGCCGCTATCCTCGCCTAATTGTGGATAATATATAACTTTCGCCGCTCCTCCTGGCCACAACTACTTCTCGTGCTTTGCGTAATAATTTATGCCAAAAGCGTAATTAAATTAATTAGGATTAACTTTGGCTGTGCACGCATTAAACTAGCTTTGATTAGCTTATGTTTCTGCATACATTTGACAACTTAGACATGCAGATACAAATGTATCTGCGGCGAAAATGTGTGTCCTTGTATCTTGTATCTGTGTCTGCATCTGTATCTGTGTCGGTGTCTCTGTGTCTGTGTGTGTTTGGGGCACGAATGTCGCACGCTGTTTAATCTGAATGTTGGCTTTGGGTCGCTTCGGTAATCATAAAGATGGAATAAGCGATGAGCTGTCTGCATGTGCCAATTTGGTTTAGTTATGCTCACGCATTGTTGTTGCCGAGTCCTGTTATTGTCCTTGTTGTCCTTGCCCCCATCAATACTGTTGTGACTCGTACGTGGCCAAGTCTTAAAGTGCGTCTCTCAGCTTTCATTTTCTGAATCTAATTTGCTTAAAGCTTCTGGGCTTTATTTCCTTTGAGATTTTTCATTAAAATCCTGATATTGACTTCTGAAACAGCAAAATCAAATTATGAAGCAATCAATGTTAATTTTTATTGACTTTGTGGCATATAAAGGATTCCTTGTCGCTAACGAATGTAATTACTATTTAAGTTTGATTTTCCATTAAATCCTGTTAGTAACATCTCTAAATACAAACCGCACATAGATTTCTTTGTCTGGCAGTTGGTCAGCTAGTCAGCTGGTCAGCTGGTCAGCTGGCCAGTCGGTTCTGGCCTGGTCTCTTCTAATTTATGTCACGAATAAATGTGTCGCAAATCATTACGTGGGGAATTTTTCTATTTTTTTGATCCCGGCTCTGTGCTTTCTGTTGTTTCGCCATGTGATTGTTGGAGTGTCAGGGCGCTTTATTTAATGGCTTGGAAATGGAAAAAATAAACAATAAACAAACAAACTCGCACACAGTTGGGAATGGGAAGGGGCACGGGAGTGGCTGCGATGACGAGGCATTAGGAGTCGGAGGACATCAGACGAACGAGCCACCTAAATATAGACACAAATCACAAAAACTCGGCAGGCAAAAAGGACCAAAAACAAAAGCAAAACAGGTCCTGCCACTGCTGCTGCTCCTACTCCTGCTCCTGCTGTTGTTGTCTTTTGGCGGTGGCAGAGAATGAGCACATTAAATCAAAAGTGGTGCATAAAGCAGAAACAGGATCGGAGGTCAGCGGGTTGGGTGGAGTTTACATGGAGCAAAGAGCATCGAGTTGAAAACACAAGGATTAAAGCCGGCAAAGGACGACGAAAACGAGGCAAACGTTTAACGCCTGCAGGATATTTATGATCATGAATTTTCTTATTGTGCTCCTAGCTGCTGCTATCATAGCACTGCAGAAAAAAAAGCTTAAAAGCTGGAATCTTATACAGACTGGGGACTTGGGCTGGGTCCTGTTTCATTTAATGTGGCAAATCTTATTGAGGGGGTTTCGATTCGATTACGATTTTTTCCCAGTGCACTTCTGCTGGCCTTGTCCCTGTCTTGTGTTTCGTCCCTCCCCTGCGGCCACACAACTCTAAACGATTTATTAAAATGTGCAGCAGAAGGAGCAGCCGCCGATGGAAAGGACATGCGGCGAGCGGACAGCTGAACGCTGAGCGCTGAAGGAGCTCCGTCTGCCCGACCGAGTAGCCTCGACCTCCTTCGGCGCTATATTTGTATTTGAGGTCGAGTTTGTCTGCATCGATGGAACGCCGCGCCCACCAATCGACAGAAATGAGTTATAAAACTTCAATAATCTGAACGAAATATTTATTCATGTTTGGCACGCAGACGACGCAGGATGGGCGTGGAGCGTGGAGCGCGGTGCTTGAAGCTTGAAGCCAGAATCTTGGTATGGTCTTGTGGTATGCAGAAGTGTGGCAATGGGATCTGGGGAGGCACCAGGGGAGCCTTGGAGCCTTGGAGCGGCCATTACTTTATTTACATCATATCCTGCAGGATGTGCTTGGCACACCGTGCACACGACTGTGTGGCGCACTTACAGCGAATCAATAACAAAATAAATCGTTTTACAACCGCAGGACATTGTATTGTGTTACACAAAAGATTGCCAACGCCGTGCCACCCAAAGGATTCGATGGATTCAATGGATGACTGGGTGGCTGGTGGCTCGTTGTTTGGGTACCCGCCGTGTTCCAGCTGCAAGGAGGAAGAAAGGAAACAAGGACTCCTGGCACGGCCAATGAAAGCGAAAGAACGATTCGCCTCGAATCGAATCGAAACGGAGCGAAACGAAACGAATAGGTGCAGAGAGAAAAAATGAGCATAGTTTGTGGTGAAAGCAATTAAAATAATGCACTATTTGTAACAAAGAAAATAACCGATAACCTGATAAAAACTTAACCCCTAAGACTGCAACTTTCTGCAAAGGCAAATAAATTCAGATCCAAGAAACATTGACAGGTTTCTCTTCCCTGTACATGTTGAGCAACAACAGAAAACAATACCCAAGCACTTGACAGAGAAAACAAGCAATGAAGGATATTATAGTAAAAGTATTTATACAACGAAAGGGACAAAGCACCGCAGAGCTCAGGACACCGAGCTGTGAGCCAGGTGGTAGATGCAGGGTAGATGCACTACGACGATAAAGTGAAAGGAAGTAGAAAGTATAAATCGTTGCAATCAATTTTCGCTATGTGCTAGGAATTGATAAACTGCTCCGGCTGCAGCCTCTGGGATATCCTGAGCTGAAAGTGGGGTTGTCCTGTCAGTTGCCAGGCTCTATTTGGGTTACCTACATACTGCTGGAAAGTGAGAACTTATGGGTCACCCAGGATGGTGCGTTTGTTTTGCTCCTGTTTTGCAAGCTACCTCCAGTCGGAGTTCTGGTTCTGATGAAATCCTCCCATGCTGGTACAACATAAAGGCCCTTTACCGCAATTCATTAATTAAAATTTTTGCTTCAAACAAAATTAGTATTTATTTCAATTTCATTTAAATCAGGTATTCAACGATTGCAGTTTTTTTGGGGAAAGCATTTGAAGCAGAGTTAGTATTCATCAAACGTTTTAATATTTATTGGGAATAGAAGAGATACAGATATGTAGAATATTTAATTAAATATCTGTACTTGTGCTATCCCAATTAAATATTCAAGAGTCGAGTTTAAAGTCTGCCTTATAATCGAATCCTATCGTAATACCAAATTCAAAATCAATAATTTTCGGTAAATAGTCTTGATTTCTCAAGGAGATAGTATAGGGATATTCTTCCTAAATAATTCGACACAGACGCGGATATTCGCAGACGACACATGACAGCGGCACATTACGTATCCGCCGCGTTGTACGCAGAATGAAAGATACATTTATGTACAATATTTGCGGCAGAAGCTACTACGGCGGTAGTAGCAACAGCATGGCGAGAGCCGGCGAAATAAATATTTTATAATTTAATCAACATAAAAGCAACAAAGCCAGGCCAAAAAGGGCGCGGCCCAAGAAGACAATAAAAACCGGGACAAAAAATACTACATACGTCGCGGAATAATGCTTAATGATAAGCGGAATGCGACGCGGGAACTGGATCTACCATATGTATAGATTGAGAGGAGAGGCTGGCTTGAAATACTGGCGGCAATAGGCCAAGATGTTTATCACACGAGTGAGACAATAAAAACGGAGACAGACGTCAGTACCGCTCCCATTTCCCGGCCATTTCCCCCAGCCTCTGGCCGCGTTTTGCAGCCATCGCTTCCCAGTTCCCAGCTCCCAGCTCCCAGCTCCCAGCTCCCAGGCGGGAGGTCGTCGACTGGCGCTGACAAATGGACAATGTCTGACAGACGACAGGCCCGTGAGCGTTTCGAGTTGGACAAGTTTATATTTGCATTTATTTCTATTAGGCGCACGTTTGTCAAAAGCTGTTTACGAGACTCCCTCCTTAAAGAAGAACTCGAAAGAAAAGATGAAATCTTACGACGTCTATGGGTGGGTCTGTGAGGACTTTAAGTTCCTGCACCGTTTCAGTTCGATTGGTAAAGATTCCGGTCGTTGTTGTTGTTTGAGACAAACGGACTCATCAAAGTAATAAAATATTTATTTGGTATTGTTGTGCACTTTTATTTGACATCATAAACAAAACCCACAGAAGTGTAAACACAGCTCCGCAAACGTGTTGCCGACTTTCGGGCCCTGTTGTTGTGGCTGCCGTTGTCTTCCTGTGGAACTCCTGTGTGACTCCTGGGCCTGTGACTCCTGTTGTTGACTTATTTAAGACATAAAGTGCTCACGCACACACACGTCCTCGTCCTCGTCCTCGTGGGGGTGGGCGTTCCTAAATTTAACGCCTTTTGTGGAGAAGCTCAGCAAAAATACGAAAAAAATAAGAGGTGGAAAACAAAACCAAACCAAACTGGGAACCAAGTCAAAAACGCATAAATTGTTGCCCCACCAACTGCTGTAAATGGTTCTTGACATTGCTCTAACTTGGCCGGAATGCTTTCCGCCTCTTGTTTGTTGTGTTTTGGGCCTTTGGTTTGCTTTTTGTTTGCGTTTCGGTTGGAAATCTATTGACCTCGTGGGCTGGATCAGACAGCTATCAGTGGTTTTTTCTAGGAAATTTAAATTTAAATTTCGCAATTCCTTCTAATTCCATTTGGGGCCTAAGCGGATTTGGTTCGCTCTATTTGTGGCTGATGTTTTGGGTATTAAAAGTATGTTCAAGGTCTATGTGAATTCCGGTTTTGTGATAGTTTTTTGATTAATAAAATATCCTTATAATGAAGAGAAATAGTTTCATTTTTTGCGTTCAATCAGGACATGCTAATCTGGGGCATAGCGGATGCCGTTTAGACCACAATTTGTTGCTTAGTTATGTATTCGCAAAGGCCGCCATATGCGCCTGTCCTTCTGTCCCAATCCCCTCCCCCGGCTTTTTGTTCCGCCGCTAAGCTCCATATGCTCGGTATCCTTCGAAGTGAGGGGAGGCTCTAGACGCAGTTTTTGTTTACGCTGCTCCTGCTGGTGTGGCACCACCACCTTGCTCCTGGCTGCTCCCAGGATCTTGGGAGCTATGCTCTCTGGCAAGCTGCTGATTCCGCTGCCGGGCGATTCTGCTTACGTGCCACGCATATAAATTATTGTATCTCGGGCGTATTAAAAATGTACGAGTGCTCATCTTGTTATCCTGTTGTGTAAGCGGATTATGTCAGGCATAAATGTCATGCGTTGAGGCGGCCCCCTCGTCCTTCGTCCTTGGTGCATTTACCTCGTGGCTGCTCGTTTTTTTCAGCTCAGTCCCTTTTGTTTTCCATTTGGTTACTTGCGTGGGGGCTTTCTTTTTTTTTTTTGCTTCACCATCCCATTGCCATTTTGATCCGCCGATTTGTTTAACAGTGTTGTCCTGCCATTTCGCATTACTTCGCCCCCTTCGAGCACTATTTGCCCGAATTTGGAATTCGCTTTTATTGAAATTTAAAACCGCCACCAATCGACACACGATGGCCAATAACTTGCGCTTAAAAACCGTAAGCCGTTCATTTTGGCAGCGGTTGAGCCGGCCATTTGCCAGTTTCCAGCTTCCAGCTTCGAGTTTCGGCAATTTCGGTCAATAAACCGGGTGTGCGCCGAGTGTGCAAAAAAGCATATGCAAATATTACCGCTTTTCGCATGCATGTGGGCTGCCGTTTGCACTAGCTCAATTTTTATTGTCCGCCCAGAAAGTGCAAACGTGTTCCGCTCTGGCTTATCGCGGCCATTTCCAGTCCAAAAACAAAAGAAAAACAAGGAAACCCGAAGGCCCTAATGAGAACGCTGAGCGAATTAAATTTCACAGGTGTATAAAGTGTTTGGGTGGAGTTTCAACCCACACTCTCTGTTTACATTTCATTTGCATGACAATAATTATTCGCATCTTGATTGGATTACCTGATCGGCTGAGTCGTGGCTAAAAGTTAATGCTTGGCAAAGCGGAAGGTAGCAAGCAATTCCATAATTACCAGGTCTCGGAAAAAGGACGCCAAGTGAACCGAAAATATGCCAATAATGAGCCAGAAATCACATCACGCCCTCGAGAAGTCGGTATTGATTTGATAGAAAAGGAAATAATTAACAGAGAACCAAGTCAACTTTCATTTATGAAACATATGCAAATAAATATGTATAAATTATAAATAATTTATCAATAAATTAATTGAATTTATATATTTTAATAAATCCATTATGAAATTTTGTATTTTTATTCCCATTTTTAGTCAAATCCCTTTGTGAGATTCTTTCTTCCAAACAAATGCTGCTGTGATTCAGTATTTCTTATCAAGAGAAAAATACGCTTTAACGAGAGGAGCAGGGAGGTCCTTAGGGTCGGCTCGGCAATGCGCCATAACATAAAGTCCTTACACCCACACCAACACACACACACTCAGCAAAAGCACTTACACAGACTCAAGTCCGGGACTCACAGACAGGGGCATGTTTTGCGGTTGTTGTTTTGGGTGTTTTTGAAGCGCCTTTGAGATTGGCGCTATCGTCACCCCTCACACACACTCAAAAGGACACATACTGTTGCAAGGACACACAGACAGACTCACAAATTATTTGCAGCTTATCAGCGCGTTGGCCGTTGTCCATTTTTATGGGCATTTGTTTTTGTTTTCGTTTGTTTTAGTTACTAAATGTGGCAGGAGGCTGGGGCAGGAGGATGACGCGTATGGCAGATGGACCACAAAATGCTCACCCACAGAAAGCCAAAAAAAAAGGAAGCCAAAAAGACAGAGCGTATACAGTGAGATGAAAAAGGACCCATCCACTTATCGCTTTTAGTTGAACAACGCAAGGACATCACTTGAAAATTGCCTAAGTAGTTTTCTCTTCTCAGTTTTAGCCTTGTTTTGCTTTGTTTTATATTGTTTCCTTTATACTGTTGGCCATTTGCTGTTGGTGACCTCTCTGGCCTCCACTCAGTCCCAGTCATTGGCAACTCGACTGAAAACATTCCGACAGGCTACCAAATTGATTGTTCCGTACATGTCTCGTGCAAACTTTGGCCACAGAAAACTATCAGCAGTTAACCGCAAAAATGTTTACCCCGAAATGCTCAAATGTCATATGTAGATTGATAAACCCCAAATGCCAATAAAGTTGGAGACTTATCTGGGAAGAGATGGATACCTCCATTCCATTTAAGCAAGCGTCGGGGGTAAATTATTTAACTAAATACGATCGAGATCTGGACATGAAGTTCTTGTTTATTAAATGCGCTTGCCTTTTGCCATTTATTTAAGCGTCCAAGAGACTGCTTTTGGCTTCTTTTGCGGTTTGTTGGGGTATTGGTTGATTGAATCCAAAGACAATTTGGGGTCAGGAGTCAATGATGATGACCCTCAATAAATCGCTCGCTGATTGCCGTCCTTGTGTGTCCTTTCTTCTTTACTCCTTAGCACCGAACCCAGAGTCTCGAGTCTGCAGTCCCGATTCCCTGGGCCATGAATCGTTATTAAGTGCCACCGCAGGCCTGGGCGATTGCGGAAGCACTCCCTGGCAATTAATTGGCAGGACGAGCAGGACAGCTCGATCGCACCAAAAGTCCAACGGTGCGTATGCGCGATGGCAGCGAAGCAAACGGATTTGGGGAGCCATGGAGCGGGTGAATTAATTAAATGCATTGAGTATGAATGCAAATGCAATAGCATCTCATTATGCGGCACTTTAAGTTCTTAACTTTTTAATAATCTCAGCGAATATGTAATCTGCTTAATGTTGTCACGGCCCAGCGCGAAATAAAATGGAATACAATGGGAAAACAAAACAAAAAAAACCAAAAGAAAAAAGTGGCTGGCAAATAAGTTAAAAAGCATTTAATGCAGCGCAAGCATTAAAAATAAATAAAAAATATGAAAATCCTTACGCAGCTGTCGCAGGATGGCGATGGCGGCATCGGTGGGCTGCTGGGTAGCCAGGACAGCAGGCATTCATAAATTATTTGTATTTAAATGAGGCTGCCACTAGGCTGTGGGTTTGTCAACGCTCCTGTCCGCAGCGCTGTCTGCGGCGGCTTTAATTAAATTAAATACAATAAAATACTCGCAAAGGCAAAGCTGCAGCGGCCCGAAGACTATTCCCGTAACTATCGCCGCCGATTGTGAGCCATTTGTGAGCCATTTGCAAGCTTTTTAACTGCCACAACGTGAGGGAAGGCCGCACCCAGCGATTACTCCAGTTGCAAACAGCTCTGCTGCCTTTTTGATAAGTAGCTGGCTGAGTTTTGATTTTTCATTTACATATGTTAATTAGCTTGAGGAGAACAACAGGAGAACACCAAGAAGGCGTGTTGGCCAGGCAACTGCGCTGCGCCGAGATTCAAAGATATGGAAGTGGCTTACGAACATTATATTAATTAAGTGCAGATCACATTCTAAGGTAAACACTCTCGAAATATGGGAAAAGTAGGCAAAGGGGTGGGAAAAGGGTCGCTGCTCCAGCCCCTGCCCCATGCAGTCCTTGTGGCTGCTACCAGATAACGAAGGATGCGGTCGGGCTGAGGAGGCTGAGGAGGTGGTGGATTTGCGGCTTGTCAAGGATTCCTGGCGGTTGTGTCGCGTTATTTTTGTTGGGACTGTTTACCCAAAGCAAAGCCTAATTACATTTGCGCATCTTGACGGAGCTAATTTACAATTTTTATTGGATAATGGAAAGTGTGTATCCCATTACGGCGAGGATAATGTGATATCTGGAAGCTCGCAATTCGTAAAAAACAACTTGTCAATCTCACTCAGTTTTTTGTTACAAACTCCCCTTTAAAATGCTTTTTGGCTTTTATGAATATTTAAATAATTGTATTATGACCCGAACTTTTTCACTAAAAAAACGAATTGTTGCTCAACGCCTTCGAAGAAAACGAAATCAAAATGATCTGAAATTCTAGAATCAATATAAAAGTGCTGAGAGCTAAAAGATTATTCAAAGTCGAGTATTTTTAGTGTCTTTGGTTGGTGGAAAAGTTTTCAGCCAGCAAACACAAACAATTGACAAAGTTTCATGGCTCAAGTGGTAAATAATACAATAAATAACTTTCCCAAATGAATTAGATGTGGCAGAGAAAGAAAGCCAGCTGGAAAATTGTGGCTGGGATTTGGTACGTGCCCAGGAGAAAGTCCGCCTAGGAACTTCATAAATTTCTTATTTTGCTTTAAAGAGCGACAGCTTAGGCAAGGGGCAGCTTCCTCGACATTTTCCCGAAATTCATTGACCGCAAAATGATTTTATAGCCATCCTGGCATCATGGCATCGTTTCGAAACAAAAACTTCAAAGGGGCTAGTATAGTACATCGGCGGAGGCCATAAATTCCACACATCCAGGTAAGATTCAACTGCAATGTTGATTTGTGGTAAAGGCAATTAAATTCTGCATTCGGAGCTAAAGCATCCTAAAGCATCCTGTTTTCGGAAACCAATTGTTGGTTCAAAGTTTTTGTTACCATGATCCTGTGATCACAGAAAGAAATGTTTTCTTTTCTTGGGCAAATGCAAACTTTTGTCGAAACCAGAACTAGAAAATTGTTTACTCATCTGACTGGCGAAAGTTTGGCCAACAAATCTGGACAGTTGAGCCAGTTTGACAATCAAATTCTAGGCAAAACAAATTTTGCAAGGTGCAGTCTCTGCCTGTCTCCCCTGCCAACTATTTATTTGTGTGTTTATTTCTTCTGCAGAGCAAATTACGGGCACAAAAAGAGCAACTTCTGCCATGTTTCCATTCAGGCTGTTATTACATATTTGCATTTGCCAGTTCCGGCACGGGACGGGACGGCAAATTGCAAATTAAATGTGAAACAAATTGAATTCGGAATACTCGTATGTTTACGCAACACAAAATGAAGCTCACTTACTCGGAGCGTCCCCCGCAGGGACGATGAAGATCTTTTGTGGGATATCGTTTAAAAATGCATCTGAAGGAAGCCCGAAGATGCAATTTGCTTTATTAATAACTTTCCCTTCTAGACGAAAACCAGAAGTCAAATTCTATCTCCCACTTACCAGCCTCGACAGCCTCGGCTTAATTAATATTTGTTCTACTCTGGTAATTTAGGTTAGAGCCCTGTGGCCTTTATCCTGCCTCCATATGAATTTGTAGTAATTCATTTAAATTCAAGAAGGACTTACAAACGTGTGTGCAAGTGCAGTAACAAATATGGCAAAAAATAAATATATTTTGAGAGTTGCCTCCAGGAGGAAAAAAAGCGAAACCCTTTCAGCGCCCAAGCTTGGGGCTATAAATAAGAACAACAATACGACATTTTCAAGGACATTTTCCTTGTCCAGCTGGCCACTGGCTGGAATTTGGTTTGTTTTCTCTTTTTTGGCTCCTTGTTGTTTCGTTTGGGTTACGAAAATTTATACGACTTGCTAAAATTGCACATAAATTAAATTTATGTTTTATGAGCGTTGTCCTTGCCGCTGTCTTGTTCTGCCTGGTTGTGTTTTGTTTTGGTTAAGTTTCCTTTTTTTCTTTGGTATTTTTCTTGCGAGGCTGTTTCCTTTTTTAGACTAGGCCTCGTCCGGGATCTAAGTTTGCTTCACGTGCCGGAAAATCGCATTTATTTAATACGCCCAGTAAATTTTCAGCACTTGGAACTAAATAGACGCACATTTTCCCCCTCTTGGCGGTGTCCTTCTGCCTGTCTGTCCGAGTCCGAGTCGGAGTCCCAGTCAGAGTCCCTACATGACATTAATAATTCACTTTGCGCAGTCAATTTGGCCAAATCGCTTCGGCTATTCGGCTATTCGACGGACCAGCCTAGACTTTCCTTTTTAACGTATTCTGCGCCGTGTCGGTTGATGTTCATTATTTTTAAACGTCGCTGACAGTTGTAAATCTGTCAGGCTTATTAACCGTTAAATGTCACTTAACTGTCATTCGTCGGCCATAACAATACGACAATGGCCGCTGGCCAAGTAAATAAAGTCGACCAGAAACCAGAAAAAATATGTGCATAATTCTGCACCAAAAATTATACATAAACTGCGTGGTGGCTGGGAGGTGTGGAAAACGCTGGAGGCATTAAGTAATGAACGGAATCCTCCCCCCACAGACTCGTAATTATTTTTCGCGTCTTTATTACATTTAAATGCCAATTTATTGCCTTCGATTAAATTATGCCCTCAGCTCCGCCTGCAGACGAAGGTCGTGGGCGTTATGAGAATGATTTATGCAGGGCTTCTCCGGATCCTGTGGTCCTGCGAGCCCATATAGGGACATTTATGAGCTTAATAACGGATGTGGCCTTAGGAGCTGGAATTGAAATCGGAGCTCTTAATAAATACAAACCAATCGAACAAAACCTAAAAGGTTCATTGCATTTTAACCTTTCAGAGCTGTTTGTTACATTTTTGGACTGGGATTGTTGAACTGAAAGTCGGACAAAACCACATATCGGCAGGGTTTCAACAAGTCCGAAACGAAGCCGAAACAGAGGAGAAATACGTTTTAATAAATCTGGCAGCACTTTAATAATTTCCGTTTATCTCTTGTAGTTGCATTGCAACGGCTGTGGCACAATGCCTGCGTCTCAGCTTGTTGTTTTTATGGCCTGCCCTTCCGCTTTTCCGCCTTTCCCAGCAGAGCAGCTTCAGCTTGGCTTTTATAAATCGCTTGACACAGCAGCAACAAGCAGCAAGCAGCAAGCAGCAGGCAGCAACAATAACGACAGCATCGGCCAGGATCGGCCAAAGTACAAAACTAAACAATGCAGCCAGAGTCCTGAGAAGCAGGCTACTTTGTAGCCATGACTATGGTAAAATGAGAGTGAAAAAACTTTTGAGAGGAGGCGAGCAGGCGCTGCATATATATCCTGGAATATGAAACATGGCAATAAATATTGTGCAGGCATTAAACGTTTGCCTTATTCCACTTGCAACGGACAGACGGCCCGAGACGAGGGCCAAGAAACATTGAACTGCTGGTATCTGTATCTGTATCTATGAGAGTGTCGGAGCGAGTAAAGTTTTAAGGCAGAAGCAGGAGCAGAACCAGAAGCAGAAGCAGATTTTACTTCGTAAAGCATTTCCACACCATTAAATTGACAATGCAATAAAATAGCCCTTGGCCAGCTGCTCGCCAGTTGAGTGAAGTGCGTTGCATACTTTCAGGGCTTTCAGCCAAGGACATTAATAACACAAACAAACATTCATCTAAAGTGGGATGGTGGGTGGTAGTGGGTGGAGGGAGCAGAGATCCTGCAACCACAGAACTTTACACGCCAAATTAAGTAAACTAAATGGTTACAAATAGCTGGCCACGCCTCACTTTCCAACGCCAGCCGACCCCTTTGAAGTTTCTGGCAAGCAGAGAAAGAAATTCAAAAGTTTATATATTTATTTGATAGATTCAGATGAACTTTAACCCCTTTTAGTTAGTTAGTTTTTTTTCTCTGTGCATTATCAATGCTGATAATTTGTATGCAAACCCAAAGCAGTATTTCAAAAAGTCGACTGCCAACTCATTGCCAGATATCTCTTAATTCTTAAGTGAAGCAGAGCAATGAAGTTGCCCCAAGTCGCAGGGGCAGACAGCCTGCTTAAATATTTCAGTACACGAAACAAGCAAATCGTTTAGAGCGCTCGACTTCCGTTTGCTGAAAGGCAACGGAAGCGCTGCCTGCTGCCTCCCCCACACATGCGAGTCCGCTTAGATAGCAACTGCAATCACGGCTTACGTTTGTGGGTGGATGGGTGGTTGGGTGGTTGGGTTGGCCTTCACATAATCGCAGCTCACTGCCCATTGAGGCACTTGCAATATGTCAGAGCGAACGACGACTGGCTGGCCAAGATACGAACTGAAATGCAGCACTTTCATGGGCCTTGGCAGAGGCAGCGGCCATCGACCATCGACCATCGACCATCGCCCATCGACCATTGACCATCGACCGACCATCCGATGGCCAACACTTTGGACGCCTTTTGTCGGCCAGGCCGACAGACGGACAGACCGACAGAGCCACAAAAAACAGAAACAACGTCCAGTACAAAAGGAGCCGGCAAGATGAAGCCAAGCAACTTTACATGCAGGTCGGTCCGGCACAAGAGGTGTTGAAAGCAATTGGCGTTACAAAAATGTATGCAATCTGCCTCATTCTCTGGCTAGCCAGCTGGACACTGAGGAAAAAAAAGGTGACTTATTAATCACACAAAGGTACTGGGGGGAATACTTCTATTTCAAAACCTATTTTTAATCAAGAGGAGGAAGCTTCTCCTGGCAGAACTTCTCAGCCTCTGCAAAAAGATGTTAAATAAGAATATTAGTTATCTCTGATTATTTTTCAAAATCTATTTGATTCCCCAGACTCTGACTTCAATCTTTTGCAAAGAGTCCAACTTCTCTCAATCAATTTATAAATTCAGCAATAAGACACACTTTTTTCCACTGCACTCACATGCAGAAAGCATAAACGCACCGAGGCGTTGACAGCTACGAGTCCTGGGGTCTCTAGTCCCAGAGGCTAGAAGTCCTGGGCTAGAAGGAGCCTCTGGAGACGGGCGAGGTGATGGCAGGAAGGGCAGACCAAACGTGCCTGAAAATGTTCAAATTTTGTAGCTTGCAAAGCGTGAAAAGATAGTTTGCCATCAGCTCTAAAGACCGCTCTTTGGCCTTAACAGGAGGCAAGGACGTCTTCAAGCCAATACCCTCTACCCTATGCTCGTGGGCGTGGCTGGGTAACGCGAAAAAAGGTAATTTCTCTTTGAAGAACCCGACGGAGGGAATTGCTAGAGGCCTGCTGGAAGGGCGCACTGTGTATAATGATTTTCCATATACAATTTGTGTGGGTTGGAGTCGGGATCGGGGTCGGAGTCGGGGTGGCGTTCTCCGATATGCAAAATAGTACACCATAAAAGTCAGCCGCCTCCCAGAGGTGTTAATTTGAAGGGAAAGCCCGGCAGGATGTTGCGAGGTTAGGACTTGCCTGGTTGACACTTCCTTGGGCTGTGTGTGGAAAAATGTTTGGACTCTCGACGAGTGCAACTCGAAGCGAGCGAAAGGGCAAAGCACCGAGGGGGCTTATGCTGATATGGCAACCATTTTTCGGCTGCTTGTTAGTGGCCGAAAAACATTTCCCGGGATTATTAAGGCCAGCCTGATTGGACACAGAGGGATGATTGCGTCTGAAGATGGATTCGGAAGGCTGAGACAGGACAGGATTGATTATTTCTTAGGGCCATTTAAAGAGCGGATTCGTATCCATCATCTGGGCCATAACGGAAATTGTTCCCCAAACAGCGTTTGCCTCCAAAAAGTTAACTATTCGCCATAATCGAAATGGCGGCGAAACATATTTTTCCTCCAGCCTCCGGGAGCATGCCCTCAGGTATCGTTGTCAAAAATAACAACATCAACTCAACTAACTGCCAAAAAGGCAGAAAAAATTATGAAATAAGCGGAGGACGGGGTGGGTGGCCCTCGGAGTAAATTACAAATTAAATCATAAAACGGAAGTGACAGCGAGCACAGGGCAGAGCAGAGCACAGATTTGGATTTATTACGTGACCAGAAACATTAAACGCCTTGCCATTAACACACGCGCTCTGGCCCAGGAGCAAGGACCTAGGACATGGCATGTCTCTGTATCTGCAGCCTGTATCCTGATCTGTTTCTGTATCTGAATCTGGTTTGTTTTTCGCTTGGCGGCCATGCAAGCGAGCTTTGATTTTGGTAATTTAGTAAGCCTTGTTAATGGCCCGGCCAGAGTGTAAAACATATTTCGGGCAACTGCATTATTATTGGCTGGAATGATTCGGCTAATGAATTATGCAATTGACCAAACACTTTCGGCAGTCAGTGTCGGTTGAATGTCGGTTGCCAGTGACAACGAGCGGCGGGGCCGGGCAGAGCCAATTATTTCGGACTTCTTTATCGGTGTCCTGGCATCCTGGCGCTCATTATTCACTTTATGCATCAGTTAATTCCGACCGTGTCCGTCTCTCTGTGATTTGTCAAGCACAAAAGAGTATTGGCCAAAGGTATAAAGTAATTTCCATTTAATTGACATAATTGCGCACACTTCACATATTTAATCAATTGTCAAAGCAACACGCACACGCACACTACTTAAGTGACAAACGGCTCACACACACACTAGCACACTCTCACCCACACGAAGGACAATTGTCTGTTGCTCACTTTGCCGTTAAGCTGACAATGACAGCAATGGCAATTTTATTGGCAGGCTCTGGCTAAATGGCCACTGGCATAGATAAATATTTGTTGGCTTGCCAAAGCGCGTTCCACACCCACACCCACAAACACACACATACACCCACCTACACACGCAAACCAAACACACACACACACTCATACGTGCTGAGCCAGAGCTTTCACTCAAATGTCACTTATCGCCTCACCGACACCACACAGACACACGTCCACTCGAACTCCAACATCTGTTTACCATATCTGCCAATATGTGTGCCAGGCTGCACTGAAAGAAAAAATACACATCCTTATAAGCGTAAAATTGTGGAAGGATATAAAATGGTTCAAGCATTTTAGATTAAAACTAAAAAGAGGTCCCTTATCCTCTATAGTTCAGCAAACAAAAAAAAACATTGCATTTTTACTAAAATATTTAGAGTAAAAATCTGATATTTCAAATCGCTTTTATTCCGAGGGTAGCTTAAATAATCTCCTACTATTTTTTGAGTTTAAAGCTTAATAAGATATTTTTATTTATTAAACTATCTGTTGATTCTATATCATAATATTTAAATGTGAAATAATAATAAACTAGCTTGAGCTTTTCACCTTTTGAACGTTTCAGATTTGAGATCCTGGAAGGCAAACTATCCTTCGGAAGATATGCGAAAATAGACATGTTTATCCCCACAATTTTCAGTGTCTTTAACCAAACTCGTTAGTTTGCTGCTTAAAGCCCTAAGATCCATATATGAGACCCACAAGACTAGCCGGATCTGGTGACTGTTCAAATATATTTAATGAGTGCTCCCGATGAGGCAGCTTGATATGATTTTATGTTTGTCCGAAGAAAATTCGCTGTTAATTACCAAACATACATACCAACTCCATATGTGGAGAAGGAAAATGTAAATATCTTCAGGATAGTTCAGCAACATCCCCGAAACCCCGACATAGCCCGACATAAATGGCCAGAAGGCAGCGGAACAGCAGCTTGTAATAATTATGCATCAGAGTTCATTATTGCAACGAGTGCGGCCACAAAAAGGCGATGCGGCAATTTAAGACTCAATCAGTGGCAGCCACAACAAAGGCATGCGAGGTGGCCCACAAGGCGCAGGAAAATCACTTTAATTACAATTAATTAATGGCTTTTTAAATGCAGCCAATGCACCGTAAGTCGTTGCAATTTACGAGAAGTTGGCTTAATGAGAGGCGGCTTGAAAGGTGGCCCAAAATATCCCGACTCGGGAGTCTTCCCGCCCTGTCACTGCCACTGCCACTTGGCATATATGCAAAAACTTTGCCCGAAAGTGTCCGGAGCAGAAGGACTAGAAGGAGCAGAAGGGCCTGCGAATCGACCCTTTTGAGGAGCCGGGTCCGAAACTAACCGAAAACTAAATTTCAAGGCTCATTGCGTGCACATAATGTGGCCAATGTGGGCGAGGCCGAGGCATCCCCCTTGAAGGAGATCCCGGAAAAAGCCGTGATGTGATGTGCAGTGAACCTCACTAATGGTGCGGTCAAACCCACACACACTCTCATCCGAACTCATTGCCAAAAGTTTGACTTTGTTTGGACGGACGTCTGATGTTCCTTCTCACAGGATCCGTAAGATGGGAGGAGTCGGAGTAGATGGAAATTTACATATGAAATACAAAAACGTTAATGATGCGTAAAATGATTCTGTTAGCTTGTAAAACCTCCCAGCCTCTGGCTCCTGCGACCAGCCATCATCAGAGAAGTCGAGCCATAAATGAATGAAAAGTCAAATTCTCTGCCCCAGACATCTGGTGCGTGTAAGTCACTTGTTAACCTGTTGATAAATTTATGGCCATGTCCCATGTCGTTGAGGGAGTTTCACACGCCTTTGATTATCGATTGGCAGAGCTCTAAGCCATCCAAAAAAAACAAAACCAAACACCAGTTCTGGGGAATATTAAAAACAAGCGCAAATCACATGCAAAATTATGAAAAACGAGCTTCAGACAAGAGCTCCCAGAGGCGTTGGCCCGACAGGTAGAATGCGAACGAGTCTGGAGGGAGGCATAAATCATTCAAATGTGAAAATCAGTTAAAGCATAATGCGGCCATAAGGAACTCTGGCTGTCTGTCTGTCTGTCTCTTGGTTCGGAGAAAAACAATCAAACGAAAGCGTGCTGCCATTTCAAAAGGAGATTTGTTTGCCCAAAGTTTGCAATAATAACACTGGAAATTTGCAGAAGCCATGACAAAGTTTAATTGCCGCCTATTGATTATAATTCCGGGTAATGTAAACATAAAACTTGCTTTAACTTGTCTGCCTTAACCGGGATTTAATGCATTTACTCCGGTGTCCGGTCCGGTGTTTATGGGCATAGTTGATTTGTCTATTTAGTGGCCACTCAGCATCCTGCTGCTAAGCTACGTGAATAATTAAAGCGAAAGTTACAACTTTTGACAACAGATCTACTGACTAATTAAAGCCAACGTCGGATTTATGTGTCAAGCGTTTGTCAAGCCAGCCAGCCAGCTTCACTGTCACGGCTGGCAGCCAAAAAGTTGGCTGTAACTTTTCCCATCCCAATCCTTCCATCCTTCCATGCTTCCATGCCGCACACGCTACTGAAATGCAGCTGTGCGATTAAATTAATAACTGCAAAGGATTAAAAAACTAACAGCCATGGCAAGGACATGGCGCCAAGCCAGCTGCTCCTCCCCGGCTGCAAAAAAATGAGTAACTTTCACTGCAGCTAAGCCGGGGCAGGCTGACTTGCCCCAAGTTGGGGCAGGCCAGGGTGCTCCCCAAGCTCTCATTTGCATAATATTTACTTACGAGCCGCCTCGAAGCGCCGCTCCTCCGTTCCACCGCCAAGCAGCAGCTTGAAGAAAAATAATTTGCTAAATTATGTCTTAAATAGTTAACAAAGTTTGCGCGAAAAAGTGCGGACCACCTCCTCCTTCTTGGCCAAAAAATGGGGTAAACATAAGGAGTGCGATGACCCTGTTAGCGAGAGTTATTTACAACAATTCAAATCAGGTAAGAAACAAGCTTAGCAGTTTGACTAAACTCTTTAAATTCTCATCTGCTCCGCAGGACACGCCACTTCGCAGGAGATCCTTTCGCCAATGCAAACGACGTGACAAACTCTTGGCCCTTCGATGGCCGAAAACTTAAACTAATTCGCTTTAAGCGTTAAGAGATTCATCTGCAGTCGGTTATCTTCACATGACGCCGAAAAACCTTTCCACGGATCGACCCTCCAATCGTAAATTTCGCCCCCGAAACTTTCCATTAAGAAGCTCAAAAACAGATACGCAAAGTTCGGAGTGGTCGTCGCGGGGGCGCGACATTGGCCGTGCAACAAATCACGGCCCAAACTCAAGGCCCGAATCCCAGAACCGGGACCAGGCCCATGCCACAGACCAGGCCCAGCCGTCCAACCGACCGGGCATAATGGGAATCCCGTCGTTGGGCCCCCAACCTGCTGGTCAGGAGGCGGAAAAGGAGGGAGTCCGGAAAATGAAAGAAGCAAAAATAGACGTTGCAGGAAGTGCACGCAGTCTGTTAGTCGGGAAACGAATATCATAATTTACTTTGTCACCCGCTGCGAATTAGCGTGCCAGCCATGTGTGTGTGTGTTAGTCCGACTCTCCTAGTGTGTGTGTGACTGGCCACGCCCACTGCCACTGAGTGGGCAAAAGGCAGACGATAGGCGGCAGTCGGCAGGCGGACTCAGCGTGGCGCTTAAAAAGCCGGAACATTTTAAACAAAAGCCAAGCTGAAGGCTCTCGAACTCCAACTCTCGAAAACTTTCGGGAAAACCACTTAAAAATTTTGTGTGCTCTGACTTTAACATACGATAAAGCGTCCAAAGGAGATTGAGGGCATGCAGCCAATTGGGAATGGGGCACGGTGGGTGTTGGGTGGTGATGGGGGGCTTGGAAGACAAGCAGCCATTTTGGCAGCTCCAGCCAGACAAATAAGCCACATTGCAGGCTCAGATTGCAGTCGCTGAACGGGAAGGTCTCTTAGCTGTGCACTGGAAAAAATAATTAATCAGCTCAAACAAGTCTATTTCATTAATAAAAATAAAATACAAAAAAAGGTACAAATATTGGTGATTCAAGCCATACGATAAACAACAGCGCCCCTGTGCTCGGTTATCTAAACAGGAAAATTTAAAGAATTTATAGAAAAATGTTATGGTGTTACGTTAATTATTAAAATAGCTATTGAATAATCTATTAATATTAAAGGATAAAAATAATAAAACTGCTTTTAAGACACCTTTTTAAGGTCTCGGTGTATTTTTGGCCACAATGCAAATTAATAAAAAAGCATTTGAGGCTGAACATTTTTACCAGCTTGGCTAATAAATAACGCGACGGCGACAGCTTCATTTGTTTAAGTGCCTGACGGAGTGGAACCAAACAAAAAAAACCAATTTTTTTTGAAAAGACGAAAGTAACGAAAGTGGAGAGAGCGTCAGACAGTGTTTTAATCGCTCTATCAGGCCAGACTCATGCATATTCATGTAGGCGGTTAAAAATTTACCTCCGACTAACCATATCTCAGTTTTCGGGCCACAAAAGCGAACAAATGGTGGGGGTCATAATTAATGGCAACACTTCGTTCAGGATTCAAGGTCCGAGAGAAATTGCTTTGGCATTAGCAGCCAAGAAATTATCCTTATCGAATCGGACTAGCGCACTAATGCGAATAAAGCATCCAATACTTTTTATGATGTTAGCTTTCAATATGATTACGATACAACTTCACACACACACAGGACATGCCATTTGCAAAGTCATCACGTATACGCCACCGCTTACAGCGCCGAAGGATACAGGATACAGGATGAGATGAGTTCCGTAAAGCCGAGGGCTTTGTTCATCCAGAACTCACATGCATTTGATTTCATTCTTATTTTTCCATGAGGCCATTATTTCCGTTGTTATTTGCCATTATGACAATTCAGTTAGTCAAATTCCGTTACAGGCTTAAAACTAATTTGAGATTAAGTTGCGAGATTCGGGCCCGGCAAGTCAGCCATTGGGGATTGCCGTCTGCGGAAATTCTGCAAGCATTTTTGTGCATCAGGGAGCCCGGACCGAAAAGACGCAAGGACGAAAAGAAGAAGGAAGTCGAAGCCCGAACGGAAAGCGAAAATGTAATAAGTGATTTACATGACTCGGAGGAATTCCACCGCAAGGCACATGGAATCGAGAAATGCTCGTCTAGAGTCGACGGCAGAACGGGGCCAGAAATCGATACTTCATTAAGATACCAGCCACAGAGCCAAAGTCTGATTCTGATTCTCGTTCCGATTCTGATTCTGATTCTGGTTCAGTCGAAGTTGAAGTCGAAGCCAGAGTCTCAGGCAACAATCGCAATCTGCCCCACCTTCGACCCGGTGTCAGGAATGGAGGCCTAACGACCACGCATCGTTGGCTTCCCCAGCTCCACGGCCTATCTAAATGGTTAGATGACTGATATGGGAGACGGAATCATGCCATTTCACCAACTCCCAGTTCCCAGCTCCCATTCTCAGTTCTGGGTTGCCATAGAATCCAATGGTTATGGCCGAGGTGCATTAAAGCCAGGTCGTAGTTGGGTATTTTCGTAGAATTTTATTGACCTTCGATGTTTCAGCCGCGACAAAAGTGACAATCCCAATGACAGGTTCCTAGAAATTGAATTCCTAAATCATATTGCTTTTCAACTAAAATTACAAGATTCCATTAAGCATACTGTTGGTATTAAACCATTATTATTTCGCACATTTACATATTGGAAACATTTATAATCAGCTTTTTCTTTCGAGTGCATTTGCATAGATGTGTGCAGGCTTTCGGTGCTAGATGTAATAATTCACACAGGACCTAGGACACAGGACACCGGACGCAGGACGCAGGACGATATCGGGGAATTATCTAACTAAATTTTTCATGCGCAAATTTCGACCGCGTATCAAATGGTTGTCGGACAAATTGAAAATTTGTGGCCCTTTTTAATACTGTTGTCATATATTATGAAAATATTGTGCCACTGCCTGCCTACTGCCTACTGGTGGGAGACTAAATTAGAATGTTAATGGGCGGTGACCTTAGAAGCGCCACCCGGGATGGCGCCAAACCAAATGCATAGTACATAGTATATGTATGTATAATTTTAATTATTTAAGCTGGCGACAAAATGACAACAATGGAGTGTCGGGAGACCAACAAATAATTGCAGCGGAAATTGAAATTATGTTTTGCTTGGTCTAATTTTCATTTGATCCTGGTCGGAGTGTGGGCTGGTATTTTAATTTGCGCTCGGCTTGTTGCAAATTAAATGTGGCACTCTGCATGGAAGCACAGAATGGGCGAATGAGCGAATGTGTCTCAATGGGTTAAAGCCGATTAGGCGAGTCTCTACTGAATGGCATCCGAAAGCCCCTAGCTTGAGCTCGAGATGTGCTGTGGAATATTCATCGGACTTGAGTTAATGGTTTCGCAGTAAACTGTAAACTGTTTACACAATTTGTATTTTGTGAGCTTAGGTAACTAAAATTGTATAAATATTTTAAACATAAGCTCAGTTGGAGGACTTACTTGGCTCATAATGGACAGTCGATTGTTTGTTTTCGCTTTTGTGTTGGTCCCTTGCACTTGGCATAGACGGGGGCTTGTCCTGCGATGCTCTTCCAAGGAAATCGGATCGCTTTGTCCGAGCTGTGAGGGAACATGCGCAGAGGATAAGAGCCTTGACTGCTCTAGGACCTGCATTCCCGGTTGCATATGCGACTCCGAATGGATTCGAAAGGATGGAGATTGTGTCAAGATGGAAGAATGTCAGAATCGCGAAACCTTCAAAACACAAATCCAACAGGTCACCAACTTCTCATTAAGCTTAAACTTAATTACACAGTTCCCCCAACTGAGTAAAATCAAATTTCACAACTCCCGCAGCGTTAATTGAAGATTCCTCAATAGGAAAAAATGGGGAAAAATAGAAAGGGGGAAATGCAAACTCGTTAACCCATTAAACCCGCGCAGGACTCGGGTTTGATCCCTTTTTTTGGTTCGTGGAAGTGGTAGGGGAGTGCGTGAGGCACAACCAGCGAAAAGCTATTAAGACATAAAACATTTCCAACACCTTCTTGGAACGCCTCTGAAAAGGGAAGGGGTCCTGGAGCTGGTCCTGGTTCTGGAGAGTCGGGGTGGGGCAGACAACTCACACGGAAAAGAATGAAGCCGTTCGGGCCGGGGAATGGGGAATGGGAAGTGGCAGCGGAATGAAATGTTTCTAATTCAACGAAACGCATTTCAACGTAATGAAAATGGAGAAAAGAAACGACGGGCGTTGCGACAGACAGCCACGCCCCCCGCCTGCCGTTGACATTTTTTTTGTTGACTGACAAGTCAGTTGGGCGGAAGTGGGGTGGGGCGGGCAGTAAGGCAGTAAAGGGAGTTTCGGGTCGAAGACGAGGACGAAGGACATGCGTTTGCTGGGCGTGTAGTTTCCGTCATTGCCCTGCTCGCAACACTTTCCGCTTTTATTTTATAATATGAACAATTTCCTTGGCTGCCGATTCATTCCATTTCTTCGTTTCATTCAGTTCCGTTCGCTTTCCTTTCGAATCGCTGCCACTTTCATGAAAAATGCACTTCAAAACTTTTCAATTTGCGAAAAGGAGCGTCTCGGATTCATCGCCCGCCTTTCCTGTTGTTGTTCTTCTCTGGCTCTTGTCGCTAATGACAATACACTTGTGTTCCCGCTCCCTCACCCACCCAGCGCCACCAGGACCTCCACTCCCCGAGTCCTGTCTGTATCCCTGTGTGTGTGTGCGCGCATTTACGCTTCTTACTTATTTGATTTACGTTTCATTTCCGGCAGCCATATGCTGCCTCGCATACGAATTCAGCCAAGGAGGCAGCGGCGGCGTTTAGCTGCACTTCTGCACTGCGAGAAAAGTTTGTATTCAAAATCTAGCCAGCCAAAAAGAGTCCCTTGAAAAGGAGTAGTTCCAGCACTTGGCCTGTTTTCTAATGACTTTGAGGGTACAGAAACCCTCTATTTTCTTCTCAGTGTATATCTAGAGCGTTGTAGTGCCATTTGAGTGTGTTTTGGAAGGCGACACATACTAAAAGCCCGCACCCTCTATCCCTGCGATCCCTCCGCTCCCGCAGGTGCATATACACACGTTATGCAATTATAACTTTTGTCGTTAGCAACTTTAAGCAACTTTAAACGTAAATTGCCGCCGTGAAGTAGCTTTTGGCGCACGCTCTCCAGCCCAGACTGGCACACCACTCCCACACACCCACCCACACACACTGGCACATTCAAACGGTATAGTTTGTTGTCGGCTTTAGCGCAAAGTGTGTGAAAGGTGTTTTATTGAATTAAGTGGGTTTAACGGGATTTCTATAATGCCACCGACAGTCGGGAGTCGGGAGTTGGGAGTTGGGAGTCGACAGTCGAGAGTCCTGCATATGTATTTATTGTAACTACAGTTGCTAGTTTTTTTCAGAGGAGTTTGCCACCACGGAAACTGTGGCACTTTCGGTTAAACTTTCCCTACATAATGCATATTTTATTTAATTTTTTCAAGAGTTAGCAAACCAAAAAATTTGCAAATGATGACGGAAAAGGGTCTGCTGTAAGGAAAGTTGTAAATTGTTTGGCAACAGTCAAGTGGCAGGAAATTATTATGCAAATTAAGCTCCGTCTTTCGCCACCAAAGACAGGATGCATTTGTTGCAAGCATGTACGCGACTCCGAATTAGACTTCAAATAATCAGAAATACCTCTGTCCTGATCGCAGTTACACTTCCGACCATAAACGCGTTGCCATTCCACTTAATAATAAAGGCAGGGGCTTTCCATTTTTTCCCATTAGGACTGCTTGCCCCATGCTTGTGTGAATCCGAGCGTGTTGCATGCAAATCTCATTTCCACTCAAAAGCCTGCACCACTGCAGTTATTTCTCATGTTTTCTCGGCTTTGCCGCACTTTGATTGCTTTCACCTTTCTGGCCAGGACATGCAAGGTCCGATGCTCGCATTAGGGCCAGTTACATTCGTATGTCGTGTCACAATTTTGTATTTAGTTGGGGCTCCAGTTTCTAGTTTCCGTTCTTTTTTGAATATCTTTTAAATATTAATAAGCCATTTAACTGCCACAACACGTTGATGCATGGGGCTCAATTAGGCTGCAAATAGCTCCAAATTGTTTGCTTAATAAACGTCATTCATCAAATCGACACGTACTTTTTCCGAAGGGTTCGACAGCGGACCAACACGCAAGGTTCGTGTCGATTTACCCTGAAAAATTACCTCGAAAGGACGAAAGTCCCCCCCAAATGCAGGTCAAGAGGGACAGTGTCAGAAGAGTTTTTTCTTTAAAGCAATTTAATTATTTCCAATCATGATCGTGCATCAAAGGCAAGCTAATTTGCCACATGCGGCGGATCACTCCACATTTCCATTCAATATACTTATACGTACTTGAATATAAAAATGTTCATTGTTTGCAGTGGCACTTAGCGACGCAATTGACGTCGGGTCTTCAGGCCGGAGTTCGGAATCCGGACGGGGTCGGGGCACTCCGGACGGGGTAAAAAACAATATAAATATTAATGCTATTTACTTAACAATTCAATTCGGCCGAGAGGGTTCCGGGTGGTCCGGGAGGGTTCGGCTGGGTTCGGGGCACACTTGCCAGCTTCACACGCCGCGGCAACGGGGTGTTGCATATTAATCACCCAGACACTGGCCGAGGTAGCAATGCCTTATACTATATGAGCTGCTATATATTCACAAGATTCAGGCACTGAGAAAAATATCTAGTTAGTCTGACCTTATCCATAGGTAAATGAAGAGAAAACTGAAAGCAAAAGCGAACCTCTTTTTATTAGTTTCAAGTGGCAGGTTTAACTTTTCATTTAAATGTCTTTTTTATTCGAGTATAGTTTTCCATAAAAGAGTGCATGAACTGTACGCTTAATATTTCTCTGTGTAGCTACGCAGTAAAAAGTGCGTTTTGTCAGCCGACCTGGCCGGGTAGCCCGGAGTGCAGCTCTTTGGGCGGCCCGGCCCGGCCCAGCTGCGAGGGGTTGCACTCGTTTTAGGTTGTAAGCCGATGGAAATACTTTAATCCACTTCACAGTGACACTGAAATTAAAACACACGAGCAGACGCTTACACACAAACTCACACACTTACCGATAACGTGGCAGGGATGCGGGGCATAAACAACCCCGAAATTGTGACATAAACGAGGAGCAATCGCGGATGGCACAGGACGCACAGGACGGGACGGGACCAATTCAAATTGGCTGCTATCGCAATTATTCATACGGCGGCGACATTCATAAAATGTCGCGCAAGTCCTGCCCGACAATGCGGCTTACAGTTACCGTTAAGCCACACACACACACACACAGAGACATACATCCATAGAGAGAGTCCTGCTGTGGAGTTCCCTGGACTGACGTCACTTTGACAGTTGAAACACAAATGCAATTATCACTTTATTTTAAACGATTTATGTGCAACACGGCGGCGGGAGCAGTAGCAGTGAGGGAAACAGGACATATACACAGGACGCAGGACATGTAGACATGACAACGACGACAGCGCCAAACGGAAGCGGAAATGGCAACAAGCGCAGCCACCAAACGAACGCCCGATGTCCGCCGTCTGGGGAATGTGGTCAGCAAAGGTGTGCCGCGCATTTCAGTGATAAAAGGATACTCCTGCCTGGAAAGGACCTCCTGCCAGAACACTAGGGTTTTGTCCAATTTTTTTATCCGCGGTTTCTCACTTCAACGGAATTTTGAATTAACTATGACACGACCAATAAATTAATAAACGCATTAAATAAATGAGAATGTTTTCCATTCTTTTCGCAGCCAAACAAAATGAAATCAACAATAATTTTCCTTCAACGTTATTAAAATAATATTTAAAAGGGCATATTGTAATGACTAGGATTGGAAATAAATAATAAAGCCCAGATTATTTATCATATATTATTGCTTAAAAATATATATTGTATAATTTAATTCCTATCTGCAAGTGTAGACTAAAGCTGACATGATGGATATTTCTATTTACGAGTACAATAATATTTAAAATAAGTAAGTAGATTGCATTTGGTCGGTGAAAGTTTTAAATTATTTTTCAAAATAAAATTCAATAGCGATTACGGGTTGACTAAGATTGAACCCTAATTATGTGAAATGCAAACCTTTTTTATTTATTTTAAAATGAAAGTTTTTTGTTGGGAATCCGACAGCTTTTCAAGTATATACTTTACCTTCAGTCCACTTCAAAATGCTTTCCATTAACGAAAAACTACCGGACAGATCTATTTTTTGATTCGTGCCTCCGTGGCAGGGGCCGTCCCTTGTGGTTTTGGTTGCCAACGGACCGACGGACCGAGGATAATTTAGAACACTCATGTCCTGGCTGACAGGCTTAAATTAGTCCTGGCTCTCGGCATGGTCACTTTGATTCGTGCTTATCAATTTTGTATTAGATCTCCTGTCTAATGTTCCCTTATGCAATTGCAGCAGATTTCCATGAATGGCTTCAGTTTCCTTTATTTTTTTTTGTATTTTTTGCGCCGCTGACTTATTGAAATTGACAGAAGGTTAATGGCGTTGAATGACGCTGAAATTGAGGCAGCAGCACTGGCAATTTAACACCCCGCTGGGCAGCGCATAAGGGGCAGGACCAGGGGCCGGAGCAGGGGCGGGGAAAAGGACCTCACCACATGACAGCGATTCGAAACAGCCGCTTAGAGCTCTGATATGGAGAGCGAACGGGAGATTTGCGATAAAAAATGATTGCACATGCGAGCGTTTTGGCTCGAAATTGCAGCATTTGCGGCATGGAAAATATATTTCGCAGAAGAGGCCAGAAGGACTCAACAAATTCGTAACAAAAACCGATCAGGGGGGAATGGAGGGGTGAGTTTAGCGAGACAATCAGGCACCCTATGCCCCGGATTTGCACTTGCCGCTCGGGCTTTGGCGGGTTATCAGTGGTCCGGGCCATAAATCACTGTCAAGTGTCATTCGCCCTCGAAGCTCGAGTAGTATCCTTTATCCTGCCACTGAGGCAAACTTTTCCCCACACACACACACCACATAGATTTTCAATGAGTGAGATATAGAGACGAGTATCAACTTACTGAGAAACATGTGCCGGGGGCAAAAAGGTGCAACGCCGGAAGCTGCAGCAGCCACTCCAACGCGACCCAGGACACGGAAAATGGAAGTTACAAAAAAATCAAAATCGAAAAAAGTTACTAATTAAAGTTGGTGTTTGCCCGGGGAGGGTGAGTGGGTTGAGGGAGGGGGCCCATGAACTTCGGCCCCACAAACACACAGAACTTCTGCGCGCTGGCGAAAGTGTTATCCCCCAATGTCATCTGCGATTGTTCCGTAATAGACCCATCAATGCACTGAAAAATATATATTCTTGCTTTATTTTTAGATGCTTGATAATAAATACTGCTTATAAGTTTATTCAAAAACTGTATGCAAGAATCCTTAATCTAACTTTCCTTAACTTTCTCTCTCTGTGCATTTATTTCCCCTTTTTTTGGCAGACGCAGCTTGCATTCGTCATGCATTGGTTAACATTTCGTTGCGCTGTCATTTGGCCAAAAACCGCATTGACTGAGTGTGACTCTTCCTCCCCTCTCATCCTCCCCTTGCAGGATCCCCTCCGCAGCCATGGCTAATTTCCTCTATTGTTCATAATTTTTATTGCGCTTGTTGCGAATTAGTCTCGGTTTCGCCCAATGCCCGACTCCCTTA
The DNA here is from genome assembly GCA_035047645.1 of Drosophila merina. NCBI lineage: Eukaryota > Metazoa > Arthropoda > Insecta > Diptera > Drosophilidae > Drosophila > Drosophila merina. The sequence goes on from JAWNPH010000002.1 coordinate 28,518,013, forward strand.
TCACTGTTGCAGTTTTTTTGCAATTTAAAATTTGTTATAAATCGTGGCTGGTTTCGTTTAGGGGTGGCTCCTGCCATGTGCCATGTGGCTTCTGGCTTCTGGCGTCTGCCTTCTTGGCCTTCTTCTCATTTCGCAGAGGCGTTGACAACGGCGGAAACATGAAGAGCCTGCGATTAACAGGACTGCGAACACGATTGCAGCACCGACTTCCTGGGGTGGGTTTCTGCTCTGTTTTCGTAATGCGGTTGCGGCAGGATGCGCCCTAGTGCTCTTGTTGCTGCTGTTGCTGTTGCCGGTGGATGTAAACACATTCGGCATGCCGGCTGGGCTGTCCTGCAGCTCATTGCTATTAAATTGACGACGATTGACTGCCTCGAGGGGGCGTGGCCATCGCTTAGAGGCAGGTGCATGGCCCACGACGATAATTGCGGAAGTTTCGTCCTGATCTTATGCCGGGAAGGACAACAAATTATTGGGTTCGATGTGCGAGGATGTGACATTGGTCAGAGGTCTACTAAGGACCAAAGGAATTTTAATTAAATATATTGGAGGTTGTAAATATTACATTTATGGTTAAAATATATTTATAAAAATATACGAAAAGGATCATTTATTTTAGAATTTGTTTGATGCTTGAACAAAATTTCATATACGTACCTGAAAATTGTGTACAGGATAATGTTACCATATAAAAACATACCTGTAAGCCTTAATTTTGAAAATAAAAAAAAATGTCATAAATTCAAAAATGTAAAAAAAATACAATTGTCGATCTTCTTGTAAAGTTATAAAAATTACCTTAAGAATTAATTAAATAATTTTTGTACCTAATTTCTATTAACTCCAAAATAAGAATAAAAACCAAAATGTTAAGCTTTGGCTTTACATTAAGGCCTTTAAATACATTACAGAATACAATAAATTACTCCTTCTGTTAACGAAATAACTTCTGCGTACATAACATTTTTCGAAAGTGAGGACCGTTAGCATTTAAGTAAATCAACACACAGAATTCAAAGTCTAAACAGTAACAAACAATAACATTATGTAAAGACTTAAGCAGCCTTTTAAATTTTCTAAAAGGATATCGAATTCCGAACTTCTCTGTTGACAGACCCGAATGTTAATGTAAAAGTGATTTCGAATCCTTACAAATGTTATGTTAACGGAGCTCAAAGTCCCGAAAAACCTTCCCCATTCGTGTCCTGGTTCCTTAACAGTTCTGTTCACACAACAGATTGTTCAAATGTTCTTCCAAATTTTTAGCCCGACTGTTATCCTGGAAATAATTTCGAATGCGATTCCCCTGCTGTAAAATATTATGTTATGATGGCTCAGGAAACACTTTTAACATTTAACATTTACTGCCGTTAACATAAGGGAAAAGGACCCTTTACAGTTCTGTAACTAAGTACGAAAATCTATTCGAAATTTGTTCTGTAGTCGAATAACAGTGTTCATAAATCATAATGTATTTTGTTTCTGTTAAAATTAACATAAATCTTTAACAGTTAAAATAGAAGAAGCTAACAGTTCTTTATTTTAAGATTTAACAGATGTAAAAGGACTTATTCCCTGGACCTGTAGCTTTTCCGGAAAAGGACCTCTAACAGTTCTGAAAACAACACAGGACTCTTGAAAATTTAGCGGAGGAGAAACAACATTGTCTGCGAACAAAGAGCTGTATTGTGTTTCTGTGAACATCAATTGGTCCTTTTACATTCCAGTCAAATTTCGGGACTCCGTTTAAGGATTTATCAGTGGCACTCATAATGTTATTTTTTTTGCATGAATGGAATTGTTTCTTCCATTTCACAATTTTGAGGGAATTAAAATCCTTAATGGATTTAAAGAATAATGATAAAGCAGCTAAAATATTGCCCAACTCTTATTGTCTTCAATAAAATTAAAGAAGTTATGTTTATATTTTATATTTTAAATGATTTATAAAAAATTAATTATTAATTATTTTTTAGGAGAACAATGGGAATTTTCAATCTTTACTTGATTTATTTAATATTGGTTATTTATTTTACGCATTTGAAAAATTTGATAAGAATCTTATCTCATATTTGACTTCAGTTTGCTATCAAGTCAGGACTCGAGGCTTGCCCAAGCTCTTGGTATCCTTCCTGGCTGAGGGCGAGTTCCGTTTGTTTCACCTGCTGCTGGCGCGACTTGAGCAGGTCGCGGTGGCCAAAGAGCGCTTCTCTTATCAGTGATAAGAAGAAGCCAGCGGATTCGGAGTCTGTGTGGTGGGTTTCGGAGTTGAAAGTGGAACAGCCGGAGCGCACAGGCACTCTCTTAGAGAGTCCTGCGGGCCGCTCTCCGTCTCGGCAGGACGAAGCCGAGCCGTCCACCCGCGCACTAAACTAGGCAACAGAATTCAGAGCTACGAAGCGCCGAGTCTTCGGGAAACAGCTCTGTGTGGTGGAAACTCGCTTGCAGCCCGACAGCGAGCCACGAACCACTCACTGGCAAAAGCATCGGTGGTGCACGTTGGTGGTGATGGTGGTGGTGCGGCTTTTGGCTGGGAATTTATTTGCGCAAAAACGAGCGCCTCAGTTTCGTGTTTGTTGTGCGCTCGTAAGGATGTGTCCGCTGGCGCTGCAGGACTTCGTGCGTTCGCGTCGCGTGTGTGCGCGCCTATTATCCTCATCGCTCTGAGGGCCACAGTGCCCGACCAGTGATCCAAGCCAGGCCAATAAATCGGGCTAATGTCTCGAGTGTATAATGCCACAGAATTCCGATTACCGCCAGAAATTCAATCCAAATAAATATTAATTATGAGAAAATATGAAAGTCAGTCAGTGAGTTCGGTGTTAAGTTTTTATTTGTGTTCGAGTGCGTGGAAAGTCCTGAGATCCAGTATCCAGCCTCCACGATCGTCGGGAATAACCTGTAACTGACAGAGAGGCTTGGCCCATCAAACAAAACAAACCCCACATAAAAGGGCAGAGAGAAACCCTAGCAAAAGGTGGTTATCCCCAGCAATCCTCCAGTTGTTTTTTGTTCCTTTTACTGACCCACAATCATAAATCATCTGAATGCCACATTAAGCAAACGGCTTGCCAGCTCCGAGTCTGAGTCTGAATCTGAATCTGAATCCGAATTTGAATCTGAATTTACATTTTCTGGCTTAAAATCAAATTCGTATTCCCACTCTAAACGCTTAATAATCGAGAGGAGGAGCTGCGACATAAAAATTCCAGAGTCGTAGCTGCACCGAAGCATATTTTGCATTTTGGGCTCAACTTTCCCAGCCGCTTGAGTTGACCCACTTTGTGGAGCGTTTTCCTTTTCAATTTGTGTCCGAAAGTGACTGCCTTGGCCAAGTCAGGCGACTTGGCCAAGACATTTTGGCCAACTTATCCCTCGGCCATCTCAGTTAATTAGTTTAATTAGCGAGTGTCGGGGCGGTTGGTTTGCCGGTTTGTCGGTTTTGGTATCCAGAAATTGGTTTGCCATTTGCCGCGAACCGAGTCCCTTCTAGGAAAGTTTTATTTTAAACTGCTGACCCAGGACTCGGTCATGCCCGGCCGCTAATAGCCGACATTATTGTTAAGCGGGGCAGTCGGAGATTTCGGGGATAAAATATATATAACAAAGGGCAACCCGATCGACTGCATGTGCCATTGAACAAACACTAAGTCCGCAGCGAACCCTTTTTTGCGCCATTTTTCTTAATTTCTCCCCGACTCTCCCCGGTGTCCGCCATTTGTTGGGGCAATAAAAGCCAGCCAGCGACTTGAGACATTTCGTCGGCTATTTCGGCAATTCCTGACAAACAACCAAAATATATATACTCGGTTAGTCGTATATAGAAACGTACAGAAAGGGGTGAAAAAAACTAAAATAAATTTATTTGCTTTGCCACTAAATTTGCGCTGATTTTCGGTTGATGCCATTATTGCCTTTACTCGACTTTTCTCTACGATGGCATTATGCTTGCCCCACTCAAAAATGTTTGTCAACAAAAGCAGCGAAGCGGAAAAATGGTCATCGGACCCAAGGAAAGTGTTCGAGGGCCAGTGTGTGTGATTTTCAGTGAGTGTTCGTGTGCTTAACCTCTGAAAGGATATTCGGGCTGAATGCGGAGTGGAGTGGAGTGGCACACGTTCAACTATTTGGAAATTTGCAGCACGTGCCCAAATTGCAAACATCAGCAAATAATAAAATAAATTCCGTGTAAGCGCAGAGCCTGCAACTGAATCTAAACAAACCAAATTAGTCCAGTGTCCAGTGTCCAGTGTCCTGTGTTCTGTGTCCTTTGCCATTTGCCATTTTGTGTTTGTTTTATCCGTTTTTTTGGCTGCCACATGCTACTTACAAAATGATTAGCGTGTGTGCGGTTGGCATACCATAAATCTGACTGCGAACTGTGTAATAATTTCATTGTTGCAGCTGCAATTTCAATTGCCATTTCGCTTTCATGGCAGCCAGTATTGTTGCAGTTGCAGTTTCAGTTGCACTTGCAACAAAGCCAACTGTTGTTGCTGTCATTGTCGCTGCAAAGGCAAGTGGGTGGCAAGTGGTGGGTGGCTGCTGTGGCTGCGGGCTGGCTTTTTCGCCTCTTTGTTGCTTTCTGGTTTCTACCAGAAAGCAGCAGCACTTGAACCACACACAGCGAGACTGCAGTTGCACTTAAGCTGTTGCAGCGAGCTGTTATTCTGGTGTTTGTTATTTTGTTATTTTGCAACACCCCCACCCTTTGTGCCCCGTCTGGCATTATAATCTGCTATATAGTTGCCAGCAAGTGGAGACAGCAAGACAAATATAGAGACACAAACCCTTGCAATATTGCACTCACTTGACACGTGTTTTCTTCAGAGTCTGGCTTCCCCAGTGTCTCTGGCTGAGTGGCTGAATATTTAAAATCCTGATACTTACGATTTTGGGAGGACATTTCAACACCTCTGGACCCGGCTAATTAACCAAGTTTCATTGGACGACTGCATTTAGTTTCCCATTTAGTTGACTGCATTTCTTTCATGTCAAAGCATTTAATTATATTCCTACATTTTAACTTTGTCCTGTCGGACTTTGCCCGATTTATTTATGCATTTACCTTTCGAGTTGCCAAGGGAGGAAGCTGCTGTCATGCTGCTGGTTCGTTGTCTTAATTCATTTTTTATTTCAACGTAAATAAGCTGTAAATTACAACTTCTGTTGCTTTTCCCGTTGCCATCGTCCTTTGCATATTTTGTATGATTCTACACCGGCAATTCCCGGGCAGCTTGTTTTCCTGCCTCATGGCTCATGCCTCATGCCTCATGCCTCATGGCAAATGCAGTGCCATATTTTTTCACTCTCCGCAGCCTCGCGCTATTCCTGCCACACGGAGAAAAAACTAACAAATGGAGCTTTGGCACACTTTGTTTTCTGTGTGAAAGAAGGAAAGGAGAGTCCTTCGGCTTGGCTTGTTTATCACGAAGGAATGTATCTAATTAAATGCAGTGTCTTCTCTAATTGAAAGCTGAATTGGAAACCATATTTTTCCGCTGTGTTGCAAAGTCACATCTCCCTAAGCTTCAGCTGCTTGTTGCCTTCTGCTTTTTGCTACTACGAGTATTTAATTTAAAGTTTGCCCCAAAAGGGAGCGACTCCGCGACGAGGAGCAGGTCCAGAGTGGTGGTGGGAGTATTGTCATAACTGCAAATCGGCTACTGACATCTAGCTACTTAACGCCGTTTGCTGCTTTCTATTTTGTGTTCGCTCTTTTATTTTCCCAGCACCCCTTTTCCGGGCCCAGGCCCGGACCGGAGCACTGGGGCATGAAAGCGGCTCGGAACTGTCTGAAAACAGAGCTGGACAGGGCTAATGGCCACTGGGCACTGGGCAGTGGCCAGGATCGCGTTCGGGTTCGGAATTATGTGGAAAATTGAGAAAATGTTGCTCTGCAACTGCAACTACTAGTTACTACTCGTACAAGGGCTGTCCGGCCGGGAACTTTAATTGCCGGAGGCACGTTGCGCCATTCGGTGCAATCCGCAACTGGTCATTACGGGATGGAGATTCGAGTGGGCGGGGACTGACTTGTTGAGTGACGGCTCAGACTCAGACTGGGTGACTGACGAACTGCCACCGGAGATGAGAGTGCTTCTTGGGGGCAATTGTCGTTAAGGTGCTTAGGGAAAGGCGTTGGGTATTTGAGGTCGTTTGGTGGCTATTAATGGGCTTCTTACACCGCCCCATGTCTTCGTTTCAATTGGAGTGCTTCTGGGAATTATTCAAGCCACCTTTGGCTTGGATTGGATCTAATAATGGTGATTAAGGAAGGAACAACACCTTTCATTTGTGGTGAAGCCACATTTCTACCATTTATTAATAGAAAACAAAACTATTAATAAAACATAGATGATTGACAGTCACTGATGGGTAGTCCTTTAAGGATAATCTGGACAGTACAGTTGTGAAAATGTACTTATACTTGTGAAGGGAAAATATTTATTTGTAAATGTAAATGTATATTTAATGCCTCCATTATTTTTTCCTCTGGCAACTTTTACCTTGTGTTAACGTGATTTTCTGGCCACTACCAAAAACCAAACAACAACAGCTATGCCCTCGTGAAAAACTTAATGCCACAAACTCACTTTTTGTGCAGTTAACACGGAAATACACAGAATCAAGCACCCATGCAAATATTCGCGAATGTGGTATCAGTGGAAAAGTCAACGTGTTTTTGTCCTTCTGCCATCCTGCCATCCTGCCAACCGAGGGAGTGTAATATTGAAAATAACTTCAATTAACACCACAGGCAGATGCAATATTTTCCCGAATTCCTTTCGGGCACTGCCTTTTTTATTGCATTAAAATTGATTACGAAAATTGTATCAAAAATGAATTAATATCGAAAAACCCTCCTGCGAGACCTGGATGTCTCGTGCAGTTGTTCCCATTAAGAGATTAAAAACTCCTAGTTCGGTGGCAAAAAACCAAAAAAAAACAGAAAATATTAAAATGAGGATGGATGTTGAAACTTAATTTGAATCCCTAACTTTGCCCCAGGGCAGAGGCGATTTACCGTCTCCACATTCCTTGGTTTTTGTTGCAACTTTCCAGTGGAATCTGAAAATTTGAACTTTAAATTTTTGCGTCAACACGTGGGCCAAGGGGGCCTGGAAGGGGCATGGAATGTGCAGAGGGTGGCGCCGTTGGGGGGTTAACAAAAAATAAACTTTCAGCCTGCAGCAAACACATTAAAACAAAGTTTTTAAAAGCAACCACAACATTTACGTCATGTGCAATGTGCGGCGGGTTCCGTTGTTGTCAGTCCTTTAGTTGTTTTTGTTTTTGTTGGTGTTGTTGGTGTTGCATGTGCTGCTGCCAAAGTTGAAGCCACCTTCACAGAGAAAAACTCACATACTACCAGCATACAGCTGAGGTCGAACTAATAGTACTGAGATTAGGAGCTAAACGACTCTGGAAAATGTTTAAAGTTGTTTCTCCAAATTATTCTTTGTATCTCACTCGGGGTTCTCTTCATGAGGTTTAAGGATTAAGGCATTTTTTGGAAATATAGAGTGCCCTAGTATTTTGAACCCTTCTGTACCGCAGAGGGAGTTGCAACTTCAAGGCGGTCGCTCGTAGTTTTTATAGTCAAAAGCCAAGTTGTTTGGCAACAGCGGTGGCGGCAAGAACAACCAGCAATCGCCATTTGCTGCCACATGTTGTAACTGTTGCCGCATTAAATGTGCAACCCGCCTCCGGCTCTCCGGCGCTGTGGCGCTCTGGCGCATTTCACTTTTACTATAAACCCCGCTTTTATGCTACCACCTCTGGCCCTACCCTGCATCCTTTTGGCCACATTAGTTGACTGCACACCACCAGCAGAGATTTCACTCCATTTTATGCTGTCAGACTTCCGAGTGCGCCGCTGTTCGGGGCTCTCAGTTGCTGTAAAAATGCCAAATTCATTTTCAGCATATAAACTTTCACACACGCCCCCTCGCACACCCCGTGGCACACCCTGGCACAGTTTATGCCTCCCCGCTGGTCGGGACTGACATCTTTAGTTAATTTTGCAGCCGCAGGACCTAAAACGAAAGGGATAGTGCCCCGGAATTTTAGGGCTCAGTAAAAAATATCACTTCCACAAAATGAGAAACAGAACAAACGAATTTAATGGAAATACAAAGCTCAGTTTGAAATTTAAACAAAATCTGGCCCTACGTTTGGATTTCAAGAGTTTTTTAATCAAAATGGGTCCGATTTTAACCTGTTCAAAATTATGTAGTTTTGGTACTTTTCAGGCTTAAATAGGATTCACCCATTTTAACATAAAATCCTTTTACTTTCACTTAAATTCAATTCCAGAATATTATATATTATTTAAAAATTTCTTCTTTCCTATTTTCAGGTCGTTCAAAATGATCACCTAAATCTAGAATCTGTGCATACAAAAAACAAAGCAACAAAAATTAAATACTTTACAAAGCCCAACAAATATTTCAAGTTAAAACTCAAAAATTGAAGCAAAGTTTGATTGGCTCTGGAAATAAACACAAAAAAATAAATGTAAATTGATTTCAAAAAGCCCAAAGGCATCAGAGTAAAAGCCGATATCCAACAAAATCGTAACGCAAACCACCGCAAAAATTGCTTTAGATTACAAAACAAACAAAAAAGAAACTCCAACCAAAAACCAAAAACCAAATCGAAAAATCCAAAAATCGCATCAACAAAATGACGCTTCGCATATCGGTGGAATATAAAAATCATCAAGGGCTCATCACTTCTAGCTTTGTGCTGCTCCTGACTTTGGCCACCTTGCCAGCTTCCCGGGCCGGACGCATCTTCGGTAAGTCCACGGAAACATCTGAAAATATTCAACCCGAAGGATCTCACACCCCGAAATCAAAATTCTTGTTTGTGGTGCTAATTAACGCGGGCAGTTTGTAGCTAATGGAATTTTTAATGCCACGAAGACGCAGTCTGTAAGCTCGGTATAGCCCACCCTTGCCTTGGTCCTTTCTTGGGCCAGAACTTGTATTGGTTTCGGGTCAACGCAGCTCATTGACACAGGAAGTTGGGTGTATGTGGGAGCTCAGGCTCTTTTCGTATTTCGTATTTCGTATTAATTATAATTACAGAAGGTCGCCTTTTTATGCCAGTCGACGTCGTTTACATTAATGAGGGACGTCAATGTCAAAAATAAACAAAAGCTTCCAGCACCACCATCGCCATGTCCTCGTGCCCCATGCCACATGCTACATGCTACACACACCACATACTCGTATATTTGGATTGAAAATGCCAAAGCACAGGTTTCGGTGGGCATGTTTTTGTTTTCTTTTTCGTTTCGGCATTGTTGTCTTTTGCTTGGGTGTACATTTTTATCGAGTGTACGTTCTGTTTGCGTTTGTTTGTGATATAATGAAAATAATTACATTTCTTGTACGTGGCTTGTAATGCCGCACAGGACAGGAAAAGTGGCCAGATTTTGGGAATCAGAGTTGGGACTGGGAAACACAAATTCGTAACTAATTAACCGACAAATAAATAAGTAAACATGGCAACAGTTTTGTACATATGACAATAATTTACATTTAATTATGGCAGGATAACTAGTTTCATTTAAGGGCAAACTGGCTGTCATAACTACCAGAAAGGGTTGAAAAACCATTCCAGCACACACTCAACATCCACTCGAGTCTCTAATTGCAGGCAGGCAGGTTTGTCCCTCCGACTTTCTGTCTGTCCGTCTGTCCCTTCAGAGCCATTAGATTCGGTCACAGAACAGCTCCAATAATAGCAACTGTTGGGTAGGCAGGGCAGGCAGTGGCAGTAGCAGTGGCAGCGAACAGGACACAGTTCGGTGAAAAAGCAAAACTTTTGTTGACACACATTTTTTCACGTCCCCAAAAAGTGTGCTACGAAAATTTGAAAGCAAATGAGCGCAGTTCGCTCGTCATCAAGAGTTGCAATAAAAATGGTTTCAAAAAATGTGCATCTCCATAAAAAAGCCAACAGCAGAGATGCTACGTTTTTATGGTTTGAACGAGAAAAGGATTACCAGGCTGTGATTAATTGCTTCAAAATATTACCTTTTCTTATTAAATTGGGTCTTAAAAGCACAGGTTTAGTTATGGCTTGGAGAATTTTAAGAGTTTTGATAAATAAAATGGAAAATAAAATTGGGAACCTTTTTCAACGTTTGGTTAATAAACAAGAAACTAAAAATCGGTATCCTTAAATCCAAAATTTTGGCATCACTGTCCGCGTTGCAAATGTAAACTTTAGCGATAACAGATGAGTGTGTTCGCATTGGCATTAGGAGGCAGTTGGGGCGCTGCTTTTTGTCAGGCATTTTAATGCCTGCCTTCAGCCGCAGCCGCAACAGCAGGGCAATAAAACTGCATGCCGCACCCCGACACGGCACACACAGCACCAACACAGGGACGCAGATACGCACACAGTCGCACAGTCATACATATATAGATATACACGACCATGAAAGCGAAAAGTTTACGCGCTTGTTTGCTATAATTTCGATTGTTTTCACTGCAACAGCAACACAGCAGCAACACGGCAGCAACAGCAACAGCAGCAGCAGCAGCAACAGCAACAATGGGTTCTGCTGCCATGACCACGCCCACTCACCCATACAGAATCCAATGGCTTTCATTTCCCAGGACAGTTGTGCGCCATTCTGCAGCAATTTTCGTTTTATTGATGTGAGTTCCATTCACCATTGCAGCGAAGTTTGATGTTGCTGTTGCTGGTGTTGCTGCTGCTGCTGCTGCTGCTGCTGCTGTTGTTGCAACGACAACACGAAAACAAAAACAAGAACAACAAATAAGCTGCATAAGTAGCACACACTTTTACTTTACTTTTGTTTGCGTTATGTACTTCGGTTAAGTGCGAAAAATTTATGAAAAACTTTTGAAAATGTTCTCGCAATTAAAGTTCCAGCGACAGAAACAAAGAGCTTCGAACAAAACTGAGTGTACTTGGTCTACTTTCTACCATCGCTTCTACCATCTAACGCTTGCCACAGCTCGGGCTTAAGTGGGCGTATAACTGCAGCTAGTGGCAGCTAATTGCTGGCATAAATGATGCCACCCAGATTGTTTTTTGAGCAGACCGAACCCAGACAATAGAGCCAGAATCCTGATGTTTGTTATCTCTGCACGGCGAAGAAATATCCAACACTCTGTTTAAGGGTTGGGGGAGTACAATTTTAGGGGATTATTAGTGGAAAGCCCGAAACTTTTGGGATATTGAAAAAAAACACTCATTAAAAAGTAGTTTTTACTCCAATCTTTTAGACCCTTGTGAAGCTGCAAACCCTCAACTACAATCCCCTCCAATGGATTTGAAAAACATGCATTTAGTATGCCATTTCAGGCCCTAGATCCACTACGGGATCCACCCAAAATCCGAATTCCTAAAAACTCTTGCCTCCTAAAACACACCCAATTTTCATATAAAAATGGAGAGACAATACCAAAAATATTGGTCTAAAACTGACAGTATTTTTTTAAAAAGAAATCTTTAAATTTCTCATTCGTTGAAGATAATTTGAAAGTTTCATCTTTGCTTGAACATGTTTTAAATGATAAGTAGCATAAGTAGCATGAAACATACAGAATAGATAAAATTTTAAATTTAGAATGGAAATAAACCTAAAGCAACTTTAAAGTGTAAATATATCTTCAATGGCTCAAAAGTCCACAGAACTTAAAATTACCTTCCATAGCACCCGAATGACCCAAAACAGCCATAAAACTTAATTAAATTTGATTGAAAATATGAAAACGATGTTTCCGGTTTGCCCCATCTAGACAATTTTCTTTATAACGCTAAATTATTTATTTTTATGAATTTATTATATCGTCGCTAGGATGCAGAGAAGTCTAATAAACCTAAACAGAAACTATGAATATAAAATAAGAGGTTTACTTCTACTGAACATACACGGTTCAAAATAATTCATGGCCAGCTTCCCCCGCCTATTGAAACCCAATAGTCTTGGATACTTTGATAACTACCCATAATAATATTCACCATATAAACAATCCCCTTGCTTTTGTTGAAAGTGAAAGAAAGTGAAAGCTCTCCCCATGTCAGTACAACATAAACTTAATGGTTAACCAATAAAAACAATGGTAATAGAAACCCCCATGAATAAGTCAGCAACTCATCCGGCATCTCGAGAACATAAGAATAAGTTGAATCGGCAATTTTTGCCATCAAGACTTATTTATTGAGCCCGATACTGAGCCACGTGTGCTCCTTCGGTTTCCCCAGTTACCTGTGTTTCTGTCCCCCCAGGGACCGTAGACATTGTCTTATTTGGGCCATTTAGAAATAGTCAAGCATTAAGAGGGAATCGGTGAATGGAATGTTTGAATGGCGGCCTTCTTTGTCTGCGGCTATTAGCCGGGCCGGAGTGTCCTTCGGCTCCGCCTCCTTCGACTTCTTTTCACACATCTGCAATTACGGCCGCCACCGTCACCGTCACCAGGACACTTGCCAAAGTGTATTGGAAGGCATTGGCTGGCTCACGTCGCAAATCGTTTCGCTTTTGTTTTTAAATTATTCATGTTATGGCCAAGAGCAAAGAGCGATTTAGAGGTCCCCCGATTCGAGGCACGCACTTTATATTCGGCTCATTACAACAATGCCGAGGAATTGTCGCCAGAGCCAGGACCAAGACCAGGGTAGGGAAAGAATGCTCAGATTTTATTTAGTGTAGGCGACGTCCTTGGCTGGTATCCTGTCTGGAGTAATTTCTTTATTAGATTCATTCAGGCCCTCGAGGAAATTTTGCACTTGCCTGGGGTCTGGGGTCTGGGGCTTAAGGCTGAGGCAAAAGTCAAGAAGGGAGAGCTCCAGAAGCTAAAAACAATTTTCTAAATTAGTTTTTGCTTTTTCCTCTCGCTGCTCAGAGCGAGAAAAAGTAGCTCGATAATATGGAAGGAAATTGTTTAAGAATTACACTGAATGCCTGGGGATAGAGAGTTAGTATATCCTTTAACGGATGTTAAACCAAACTCGAATAAAGCGCTTAAACTTCAGTTCCGTTTTTGCTGCAAATTTATTTTCGCACATAAATCAACAAGCCCACCGCCCAGCCATTGCCTTCCATCGGCTATAAAATATTCAATAAAAAGTGAGGTAAAAATGCGCTGCTATTGGGTGTATTTTCGGGCCAGCCGGCCGGCTTTATGACAACAAATTTTAATCATTATAAAATATACAGAAGCATGAAAATTCTCTCTTGACCAAAAAACACGTCCAATCAAAAAATATCATCGAATTTTTGACCACCTTCCATTATGCAATTCAAATAGCTCTGTTTTCGCTCTTGCATAATAATTCATACACATTTTAATCAGCGTGTAATTAAGTTCGACGGATTTCTATCGGATTGAAAGTTTATTTCGATGGCAGGTCTCGGGCAAGTGAGTTTTTACTCTCAAGCTTACTTTCAGTGGAATTTTAGTTTGCACATCACAAGCAAACACAAATGGCAAATCCATTCGCATTGACAAACTAAAAGGGCAAACAAGAACTGCTTTGACATTTGTTTGGTTTGCCTTGGCAACCCACACGAGTACATGGTAAATAGTGCGGGATATTTGACTTTTCAACGAACGAAAAAAACTGGAAACTGAAAACTGAAAGCCCAAAATAGAAAATAGTTGCCCCATCGGGCTAGTCGAAAATCAGGATTTTTCATAATTTATGCGGACAGCATAGACAGGACACCCCGAAAACATAATAGAATGCGGAGGACTCGGTCCGGTCCTCGTGCAACGCCGCTTTGTTTGGTTCTTGTCTGGCTATTGGCATTTTCAATTAAGGGAGAAATGTCAGCGCAAGTTTGGGCCCACGGCGGAAAAATAATGGTCGAGTCTGCAACGGCAGGCCGATGCCGATGCCGATAGAAAACGACACATGCATACCAATTATGTTGGGTCAGAGGTCCTGCTTGGCAAATAAAATTTGATTATTCGCCACGAATCATTGCAGGGGAAATATTGTAAAGGAAGCCCAATCAACCGATCACCAATATTACGTATACGCCGAGCTGCCCAGTTTTCTCGTTGATTCGATTTCGTCATTTAATAAAGCCACGGCTGGACAAGCAGCTAGGCTGGGAGATTCAATTAAAAATCAAAACGCCAAAGTCAGAAAATTCACCAAAATATGCATAGTGTATGTATGAATGATTTTTGTAGAACAAAAAAAAAAAAGAATATAAAACATTCTACAAAATATTCAGAATGCGATAAATATTGGCAAATAATAATGCTGTAAAAACCATCAAATACTTTTCCAGCAATGCAGAAATGGAAAATCTTCTGGCAATCCTGGCAAAAAATATATAAAATGCAGCTATCCTTTATATTTGTTTTGTTTTTGTTTATTGTATTGCGCTGGCAGAAATTGCAAATAAAATTTTACGCTTTTTACACAAAATTTCTACCACGCTGGCTCCTCTAGTCGATGCTGCTGCTGCTGCTCGAGTTGCCTTTATTTTAGTTTCTGTTCTCGGCAGTGTCGTCGTCATCGTCGTCCTCGTGGCTTGCTTTGCATATCGAAATAATTTAGTTACAAGTTTAATTAAATTTTAGCAACAGTGGCCAAACACAATGTTTTCCTATTTTCCTGGCGAGCTGGGCGAAAGTGTCGGGATATTGTTTTATCGGCAGCTCCAAAAACAAAAATTCAAGTAATCACATCATGCATATTAAATATAAACAATTTAAACGGACCAAGTCCTCCGAAATAGAGTTTCCATTCAAATCGGAAATTACATTTTCATTACAATTATCTGGGGCAAACCGGAAGGTTAGCCTTAAAATGCCTTAAAATACACAATTAATCCATATCCATTGGGAAAAAACGCAAAATTTATGCAGGCTGAAAAGTCTAAATGCGAAATGCTGTAAAAAAAAAGAGTTTTCAGGACATTTTCCGCCCGAGAAAGCAAATATAATTCACTCGATGTGGGTCATTAGGCAGTTTAATTGTATTTGTATTTAATGTTTATTTAGGCAACATTTCCAAACGAACTGCGTCAAGTTAAATAAACAATAATAATTGATTAGACAATCAAAATTGCATCTGCAAATATTGGTTATTCGAAATGCAGTAGCCAGGGAGACAGACAATGGCTTCGCTCTGGTCTTCCAATGCGAAGAGAAATTATTTTTCCACAAAATTGTATTTAAGGTGTGGCTTTTCATAAAGGAGAAAGCAAAAACTAGCAAGAGTCCTGGGCTCCTTTGTTATTCCTTGTGCCATCATGCGCCCATTATAATCCCAGCTAAGCTGCAGCGATTATTGTCTAAAAAATTCATGTATTTCATTATTAGCCTGTGTGCCGGCGGCTCAGAATTTCCGGCCATCTCGTCCGCCCCACCTGAGGCTGTTCATTTGCTGTCATAATTTAATTTTTGCCACCAGTCGCCCAGCCTCACACCGGCTGGTATCCTGTGCCAGCACATCCTGTTCTCGGTTCTCGGTTCTCTGTTCTCTGTTTTCTGCTTTCTGTGTTGGGGGCCTCGTCCTTTCACTTTGGCTTCGGCTCTGGCTTTGGGTCCCGTGTAGCATTGTCTGCAGAAAGTCAACATAATCCACAGAGTCCCCGGCTACGAAAATCCCAATGTGGTAGCCGCTGTGGCTCATTAATCCATGCAGGCGAATGGCGGCCCTCCGCCACATGGCTTGTTTTGGTTTTGGTTTCGGTTCGCAACTACTAAAAGGCACTGAAAAAAACTGATTACAAGAAGTAAGTCAGGATTTTATTTCAAGCGTTCGGTTGTAGCTTCGTTTTTGTATTTATTATTTCATATTTTTTCCTTGTAAAAAGTGTATTTTTCTTAGTGGAGTTCGCTTGGCCCATAAATCAGTGGCCGGCGGGCAGTTCATCATCATCATCATTATCGCGGTCTCTCCGCCAAATGAGCTCTTCCCCATCTGGACTCCAAAATTAGTTGCGTTCCGCGCATGAATGTCACCATTTCTGTCGCTCAATTTGCTACACAAATTATAAACACCGAATGGAAATTGTAATAAAAAATGTGGCAGTAGCACGTATACGGCTATACGGCCAAGGGGAGTCCTGCGTCCTGTTTGACTGACTGAATGCCTCAAGGCTGCAGGATATAGCCCAAAAAAAAGGGTGGGCGGTGGCGGCAAACTTAAACTTTGCTGAAATTGAAATGCCTCTGGCTTATTTAAGCATTTATTTCGGCGACTGACGACGAGGCGGAAAGTCAATAATGAATAATCCGCCCTCGAGCAGCCGCAGCGGCTTTAAGGAGACAGCGGCTAACTGTAATAAAATTCGCATAAAAATCATCTCGTCACAGCTTGGCAGCAAAAAAAACTGTTGACCAACTTCAGGACAATGGTTGCGAAGGGACTTGAACAGAGAAAAAATAAGAATTTTTATATAAATTCTTGTAGGCTCTGGGAACACAGAGAAAGGGAGAGTAGGTGGTGGAACCCTAAAGGTCCTATGTTGGTAAGATATTATTTTGTTCCAGTATCGAATGGTAGCCACTGTACTTGGCCGACTTCGGTGTGGCCCAGTGCCATTGCAGTTGCTTGGCAAGTGGCCCGAAGTTGGTTTTTGCAGACGGCCAAGTTGGCTTGGCCAAGAGCCGTTCGTGATGTCGCGCCTATCACAACCAATTTACTAACGAAGCAGATAAATCCAATTTCTGGCCAACAGCAGCTTAGATGGCTAGCTGCAACAATAACAACAAAAACAACTAAAACAACAACAAGAGCATCGCTTAAAGGGGGCCGGGAAATAAAAAGAAAAATAAATAAGAGCACTTGGTTGACGGGGACAATTTCCGGTTCCGGTTGACCGGCGCCTCGAAATGACATCGCGGGGGCGTTGTTTATTAAGCTTAGTTTATTAAGCTTATCAGCAAGTTTATTAGGCTCTTAAAGCGTTTAGCACTATTTTCCTGATTTTCAGGGAGAACTCAGCATTGTCGGTTGTCGATGTCTTTGATGTCTTTGTGTGGCGAACGGAACTTTGAGCGGACTTTAAATTAATTAAATGAATTAATTACAAAAGACCGGGGGAGCGCGTCAAAGGAAGCACTCAGCCAGATTGGAATGCGGTTGCTCGGATGGGTTTGTGCTCGACTTGAGAAACACCTTTGACGGCACCCGGAAGTGTACAAGTTGAAACCAACAAAGGAAACTTGCATTTTTTCATCAGGCCAAGCCGCAGGGGGCCTCCATGAGAAGGATTGCAGGGATTCTTCCCTGTGTTCTATTTGCACTTCATTGCAGAGAATTTTAATCAATTGCAGCCAGGCAGCAGAGCTATTGAGATTACGAAGACAATACCCCGACTCCTAGTCCATATCTAAAGAAGACATTTTAATTTCTGTTCCGGTCATTCATTATTATTTGCCTGGCTCTGGGACTCTAAGTGAGTTATTATGCGAGTTGGAAAACAATTTGATTCTAAGTAAAAAGCGAGCTCCTTAAAAGGGAAAACAACACATGGCCTGGACATGGCACATTTATTTTTGGGCCGAGGAGGGAAAGTTTTAAATTAAATTTCCGACTATGCGTGCGAAGGGCGAGCAAACAGAGAAGGATGCACCAGCTGCAGTCTGACCCAAATACCAGGCCAAGTTTCCTTTTAGTCCTTTTTTCTTTTAAGCCGCACACTTGATAGATAGATACAGGGATACACGGAGAAAATAAATCACGGATCGTATTTTTGCAACAATCTTAAACTCGGTCATGAGAATTAAATTTCAATGGCACACTTTTTGAATCCTTGCCAAGTGAATGCTTTTTGCTGTCGGCGGAATCCACATCCACATCGACATCGGCATCGAAATCGAAATCGCCTCTCGGCAATGACTTTCATCATAATACAATTTTTATAATTTAATCAAGCTGAGAGCCGGGAGATGGAAGCTGTGACTGCGATGTGCAAATAAAAATAAGTGCGACAATAAAACAAAAGCCAAACAGAAGCGTTGCCGTGAGTGGAGATTAACAATGGAGGCGTCGCCGCTTTTACGACCGGCGAGGATTCGGATTCGGATGCGGATGCGGATGTGAAAGCCGTGGCACGCATTTGTCATACACTTTTCGGGCAATAAAGGATCCGGTGAAGGGTTCCCCGGGGCCCACACCCCTCACTCTTGACACTCAGTTGTCGCAGCTTTTACGGCTGCATCCCGTCAAAAGTATCTCGGCCAAGAGTTCTGGCCAAGTTTTAAAGCGCTCTTTGGAGCCTTGCTCATAAATCTATTAATTTTCATTACGCAATCAGCAGACTCGTGTCAAAGGTCAGGGTACGAATGTGTCTGCTAATTACACAGCAGCCCCCTATAGACACGCACGATCAATCAAATTTCCCGGGGAATATAACTAGGCCATGACATCGAAAGGCTATAAACGGGCGAGAGTCAGGGGGCCTGTGAATATTTTGATTAATTGCCCATGGACATGTACGAATTTATCATATAAATATTAAAGCAGACCTGACGCTGTTCCAGGACCTGCTAGGACACAAAAACCAATTCGACAGCAGACAGTCGACAAGCTTAAATCCCTCTTAATACATTCTATACATCGGTGCAGGCTTGTATCAAACATTTGATACCCATGAATATTTTAAGAGCATTTCCAAAATTGCTAACAAAACAATACAGAGCAGAGCTCTACGGGATGGCAGTGGAGCGGAAATAAATGCAATATATTTGAATAAACAGGCTTACACATACTTAAACAAATGCACAATGTGAGTGCGTGGGTGGATGGGTTTTCAGGACTCAGGCCATGTCAACCACTTGTTAGTCGCAGGATGAGCAGGATGTTGTTGTTCTGGTAACAATTTATATCCGATTTTAATATTGAATTTCGTCCAAGTCAAAGCCAAATGAACTTTGTTGTTTTGTTGTTTCGTTGTTGAAAGCTGCTGCTGCTGGAGAGTTGCTGCAAAAGGGATTTCGTTTTTGGTTAGTGCGTTGTCCTGGCTGCCAGAGCCGGGATTATCTGTCCGGGATGGTCGGGAAATCGCAATCGGATATGATTTATAAAACATTCATTCACATTCCCGACAATGGCCTAACAAGCTCAATCATTGTGCCTATTTGCCTTCGATACGAGTATATCTAAATCGGGCCGATAATGTTCGCTTGGGACACCAGCCACCATCCAACAGCCAACAGCCAGTCGCGTTGCCAACGAAATTTGACTAATTAAAGCCACATATGAATGGGCGGGCTGGTGTGCCTTTCAAAGGAGCAACTTGCTCACGTAATTGCCGGCGAAATCTAATCAGACTTTCTGATGTCTGATTCTGATGTTGTTGCCATTAGGAGGGTCGTGCCTCCCGAGTTCCTGAGTTCCCGGGAAACCTTCACATGTTGCGGCCCACGCACAAATGGAAATGCATAAATCACATTGCTAGAGCTCGGTAACCAAGTAGAGATAAACGCGTATTATTATGCCGTCAGATTCGAGGCGTTTTCTGGGGTTGGGGCTTGAGCAGGAATGTGGGAAAAAGATATCCTTACCCGCTGATTCATGCTTCTTATCAGCCATCAATCAATTGGCAGGCCAAGGATATTGTGCCGTTAATAATAGTCCCAGGTCCTGGCCGGGATATCAGGCCGAGTTCTTAAGCAGTTCGTGCCTCGAAGAATTCCCTGTTGAAAACTTTCGAAACAATTTATCGAGCGGAACGCAAACACACAAATAAGTCACACATTTTGGAGTAAGGTGGGTCGATAAAAATACCCTTTATACCTGTTTAAAAGACAATCCTCTCGAATGCTGGTATGTTTTATAAAAAAATTTGTTTGTATTTTAATATTTTCTAATTTCCATCAGCAGGCATAACACTTTTAGAGGCCCACCCTAATCCCATCAGATGCAAATTGATGTCGACAGGCAGCCCAAAAGGCGTTCTGTTGGCACAACTGGAAAACTTTTCCCGGGCACCCGAATGCCCGACTGCCTGAATGCCCGAATGCCGAGTGCAGTGCTCAGATTGCCGGGGAAAACACCAGCCGGAAGGGGCCAACCTCACAGACAGGCACAGACCGAGTATTGTCCTCGTGGCCAGGCCACTTGGCGCATTCCAGACAAGTGAAAACTTGATAAACTGGGTCAACCGACTCGGTTCTCCTGGCCCAGTGGAGGGGTACTTGCTGGTGGGGAGCGGTGTGGCTTCCCCCAATCTGTGCCCCACTGCTTATGCATGAAAATCAATCTAAATGCAGGCCACAAAGCTGTGCCAGCTTGGTTTCCAATTAATGCATTAAGAGGAGCTCACCCCCTCATCGAATCTTCCCGAAACTTGACTCCGAAATAGTCAGCCAATAACCTGGCCACAAGCTGTTGGAGGCTGCGATTTAGTCCTTTCGAATGTCATCTAAATTATCTCCTCTCTGCATTTCTGAATTTTATTTTAAGACTGGAAGGCAAAGTATTTTTAGCTTCGTTTCCTGAGTTAAGGCGGAGCATTATGGTGTCTTAAATCAGGAATATATACCTCCCAGACCCAGTATGCAGGTAGAAATATAATACAATTTGCACACTGACCGCAATACACTGGATCGGCTCGATTCTGATTCCTGGGTGGGTGGTTTTCTGGAAATGACAGTCAAAGGCAAGGCAGCTGGTGGCCCGCAGTATACGTTGACCGCATGATTTGTATCACAAATGGGCCACAAATGGCCACAATATACACTCTAAACAAGGCACACTAACAAGAACCCACATGGTCGCACAAGGACACAAACAAATAGGGGAAACTCATGGAGCTCATGGAGCGGCCAGTGCAAACATTTATTGCTAATTGCCGAAAGGACATTTGCATAAACTTAACAAAACCCAAAGTTTTCCAAGCAGGCAAACAAACAAACGACAACTTGACCGCACAAGCGTCTCGGATGTGGGCGTGGCACGTGCAATTTGCCAGCCAATTGAGGGAACCACCACCCACCACCCATCACCCACCACCCACTGCCATAAGTAAGATTCAATTTTCTGTTCGGACATTTTGTGTCAGGTCCCTCAATTACCAGTTTATAAATGATTTCCCCCATCAGCCCATCACCCATCTACCTCGTTTAAACGTTTTTAAACGTTTTAAAACGTTTTCCACTCACGTCGATCATCTCTGGCCAGAACAGTTTCGGCCATCAAATAAATGTTAGAGAATTCAATTGAATGCGAAGCATTTCGCAGCCGAATTTTTCAAATTGGAAGCAGCTCAGCTCGGCGGGGTAATTATGGGCGAGTGCAGTGGCACTTGTGCATTTTATTGGCTTTAATTGGCTTCGGAGCACGCGGCGTATGAGTAATGGCAGTTTAGACACCAAGTGCGTCCTCGGACTATTTGGTTATGCAACGGGTGCTTGGCCTATTTAGGGGGGTGACAAATACCCCTGCACCTCTCCTTGAAGCGAGAGCAACCATCCTAGCCTATCGTCCGTTTGTCCTTTTATCGCACACGCACATAAATTGACCAAATTAATGCGAAAACTGAACACGCGTCGGTTTTGGAATGGATTGGCGAGGGTGGTGTGGCAAGGCATGTGTTTTAATGAAGTGCTCGCCTCGACACAGGCCTTTTATTCCGGCTTTCCTTTGACTTTGACTTTCGCCTAACGATGACATCAACCGGAGGCCTTCGTCCTGACAAAAGATTTGCCTAAGTGCCCTTATCAAAGTGACAACAGGCGCAGCATTTCTTCGTTTCTTTTGTTGCGGACTGGAATGGTGATGGACAGGACATGGGGGTTGCCTAAAAAATGTTCCACCAATGCATTGGTAAAGCTTTCAGAGGAGGAAGCAGCACCCACAATAATTATAAAACCAGTTTATTCTGCAATAGGTCAACCGAAGAGCGGAAAACCAAAACTATTAGCATAAAAACCAAGACAGGATCGGGACCAGGACTAGGACTTTTAGACTTTTAGACTTTCAGACAGTCGCTGGAGGAAACGACGCTATATAGCAATAATGTCTGTGGCACTCGCAGTCGGTCTGTCTGTCTGTCTGTCTGCCTGCCTTCTGCTCCACATAAAGCACAGGAAATTGTATTTTTATAGCTGCCCGCAGAAATGGGAGCGAGCTGGTAAGGAAAGGGAAATGAAAATCTGTTTATGAAGTCATTGTGCCGCCATTGGCACTATCAAAACCAGGGACTCGCAGTGCTGCTGCTGCTTCTGCTGCAATTGCAACCGGAGGATTCCGGGCCTGTTTTTCGCCGAGCGGCATCTGGGGATTTGGATTTTCTTGCACGGCTTTGCCGCCTTTGCCGCCTTCTCTCCGCTGGCCTTGCCGCACCTCGCAGCAGTGTTTGCCATTTAAATGGAAAATTTCGAGTGGCATTTGCAAACAAAACGTGGCCGAAACTCGGCAAAAAGTGGGTGAAAATAAGCCACGACGGGGAAACTCTCAAACTGTCTGCCAGCAGAGCCCGAAAATTACAACGGGGGTCGCGGGAATCGCAGGGTCTCTGCAATTTTTGCAATTACAAGCCAGCAATTTTCATTGTTATGACCGTAATGAAAATGGCTGCAACCATTTTTGGCTTAGCCTGGGCATTTTATATTAATTAATATTAAACACAAGCCGCGGCCAGCGAGGCCGAGGCCGAGAGGACCAAGAATGAAATTTGCATTTTGACGCTGCAATTTGATTGATGAAAAATGTAATTAGTTGCATGACACAGTGTGGGCGGGTGTGGAGCGAAAGCAAACGCATAATTGCGAAAATTCTACCCACAGCTCTTAGCTTTTCCCTCCTTGTTCGGGAGCCAAAAAAATGAACTACAAGTCCGCCAGCTGGCTGAGTGAAATGTCAGCATTTGTCTTGGCCAGAAGTTGTCGCATTTCGTTAGCCCAAAAGGAACGAAACTTTCAAAGCACTGACCGCAGCCAACTTGGCAACTCCAGACTCCAGTCTCCAGACTCCGCACTCTGGCCACTTGAAATATTTTATATTGACACTGAGTCGGGCGGGGCAGCCAACTAAAAAGCGAGGCAAATAAAGCTCCAGCTGTTCTGCGGTCATTTCATTATCGAGTTGAGTTCCCAGCTTGCAACTCAACGAAATGCAACAAAATTGCCACAAAAAACAGTGCCCTTTCGCGCCACTCGGCTTTGTTCCGTTTAAATGCTGTTTCCAGCGAACTAAAGCTTTTGTTTGCTTCAATATCGTTCTTCATTTTCCCTGACAGCCAGCAATGGAGTATATATTAGGAGGGAAATACATTTTAGGGGTATTCTGGTCTAGTGGCATTAATTTTAGTGCTTTTTTAAAGGCAATGCTTGAACATTAATGTTTCTGTTTGAAATTCATATTCATGTGGAGGCACTTCACCCTTTTAAGCACCCAGGAAACAGAATTATTAATGTAAAATTTCGCGTTGCGGTTTTTGTACATCCTATGTACATCTTTGATCTTGAAGACATATTCCTAAATGGGTTTAGCTGAACCTATTGCCATGAAAACTCAACTAATGATGAATTCTCCATAAATAGATGCGATATTATGTCAAAGTCCTGGGGGAAAGTCAGCCTGCCTCGCGGTTCTCCCTCCTAAAGTAGAAATAGAAATCAAGGCAAACTTTTTCACATTTCTCCGCGCTTTGTTTTTTACTGACATTATTTTGGGTTGGTTTACTTTTTCCAGCTTTCAGCATTTCATTTTGATAAATTGCAACCGCCCCCAACGGGTCCAAACGCCAGCCCATTAGGCCAACCAGTGCTCGTCCTGACCCAAATTATTTTGGTTCGAACCAGTTCGGTCAATGCAATTTAATTACTGTTTATGCATAATGATCGTTAGTTTTGCCTAATTAAGCACCACTCGCCTGGCAATGATAACAATTTCCAAACTATTTTCACCAGACGCTGCCGCTGCCGCTCCCGATGTCGATGTCGATGCCCTGACAGTTGTCGGGGCAACACCTCAAATTGAAATGGATTGGAATTGCATTGGGTGTACAATAAATTATGCAAATCAAGCAATTACCTGGCTGGCTTCGTGCCTTTTTTTCCCAACCCGTTTCCAACTACCAGCCCACCCACCCATCATCAGTCGAACCTTGTCACCTGTCAGCTCGGACCCGATCAGATGCCGAGGCAGTGCAAAAACATTTACCAATTTACATAAAATTTGTATGCTCATTTGGCAAATTCACAAATTAATTGCCGTCCGCCCGCTGCACATTCCACATTACGCATACGACGCGTGGTCCGGCCCTAAACTTTCCACTGCCTAATGAGGCATTGACCAGCCCGACCGCATATGGCGATGGTTATTGAGAGTTATAGAGCCGTGCGACGCAATCGGAGGCCGACTTTGTGTGCTGCCACTCGAGCATTAAATTCAGATCCAATCGCCTGGCATGGGGAGGTTATTATTGGATATGGTGGATGGTCAATCTAAATGGCATTAAACAAAAATAGATCAATTTTAATCCCTTCAGGAACATCTAGATGAATAATATTTACCATAACTACTAGTTACTAGTCATTTAATTCAACAACTGCTACGAACTTAATCCGGGGCTTAGGTCTACCTTAAATGTAAAGTAAGTGCTACCAATTAATTGGAGCAGCTCCAGCAGTGATTTTAATCCGGCTGTCACCTGGTGGGCTGGTGGGCGGCACCTCGTCGTTTCCTTCGTGGCGGTGGAGCACCGCCTTGAAATGTAATTTCCTGAATTGCAGTTTTGAATACACAATTCGCCTCATTCGCCATCAAGGAGGGTCCTCCACGGCTCGGCAGCTGACGACGTGCTTATTGGAGTGACTGTGACTACACAAGGACCTCCACCCGTTCCCCTCCGAAAAAACCTCACACGCATTGAATATAGAAATGGCGCAGGACAGGCGAAGGCAGGGAAGGAGCTGGAGGACATTGAATGCTTGAGTGGACAGGTAATGGAAGCTGTCAGAAACTGCGACATCACCGCTGTCAGTGGCTGGTTTGGCTCCAGTTTTATATTATAATTTCTCGTTTTTTTCTGCTCATCTGATGTTCTCGGGCAAACAAAAAACGGAAAGGAAAATATTAAATGCGTGAAAGAAAAGAAAAGAAAAGACGAAATTTATTTGCCCAGCCGTATGCAAATTTATTCACTTGGACGCAAATAATACAATTTCAATGGCATTAATGAAAACAATTTTCATAAATGAATGAAACCAACAAAAAACCAGAGAAACGCCAGAGACGTTCAACGTTCAACGTTCAACGAGCCGCATTAAATTCTGCTGCATGCGAAAGTAGCTTAATGCTTAAAAGGCACTTCTTTTGATAATTTTATTATAATTTTTATTGTCTTCAAGTTTCCATTTGTTCGATGCACAGAAAGAAATGATTTCGATCGAAATACCCAAAAATACCCAAAAGGGGGGTTCCTCCCACTTTGAGTACCTGTTTTATTTCAGTTTTAAAAAACCTCTCTAAATGATGGAATCGCATTTATTCTCGCTGTATTTCAACTTCTCAGGTGGGTGTGGTTTTGACCAAAAGTTGAACAAATTTTTCAGGATTCGATGCGGCAACAGCGGCGGCGGCAAACTTTGCAGACGAATATTGAACGCGAAGAGGAGCGCTCGACCGGATTAGAAGTGGGCGGGAAGTGCAGCAGCTCATTGGGGCGTTTCGGGTCGTTTATGGGCGCTTTGCCGTAATTTCTATTATTTTCCATGGGCCGGCTCTGGGCGCACTCAAAAAGCAAACAATTAAATGTCCAGACTGCGCCCGTGGGCATGCTGTGAACAGAACAAATTGAGGTCAGGCCAGAACGGGTGAAACCCAGTTGGCAGAAGGCTGCCACAGCAAAGAGGAAAACCCAAACAACAGTTAAAAGAAAATTGGCTGCCGTTGCCGTTGCTGTTGCTGCTACAAGCAACCACAAAATGAAGTCGACTGGGAGAGCTGGGAAGCTGGGAAACTCAAGGCTGAGCAAAATGAGAAGCTGGAAGCGGAAAACTGGGACCTGGCCATGGCCACACGCCAAACACTTGTATTTTTGGGGTCATAAAAGCCAGAGAAAATGGTGCTAATTAACCCTAAAAGAAAGCTTTCCCCACGCGGCCCTATGTATCCGTATCCGTATCCGAGTCCGTGTCTCTCCTCTCCAGTGTGAGTGCATTTAAAATTATTTTGCACATTATTGCCGCTCATTGTTTTTATAACCCAATTATTACACAACAAACTGTTTGGCTGCTTAGAGGCCTCCGTGGCCTGAGAGTGCCACTTGCGGGCTATGCAAAAATAGCTTTTATTATTGGGCTGGTGCCGTCAAGTGGCCATAACACGCATACGACACGTTGCCACCCCATGCCAGGTGCCAGGAGAGCCCAAATATGAGTAATTAGCCGTAAAAATACAAACAATATAATATTTAGAATGTGATTACAGGTTGCTATCGTTATGATAGCCCTGCTACACAATGAATCTCAAACAATTTACCAACTAACAACTAACAACTTTTAATGTGTGTTGGCAGCAACAAAATGGAAGCCCACCCCCTAAAAAAAACAATCCCTCCCAGGTGGGGGTGCGGGTGCGTGCATGCAAAACACCAAAACACCAAAAAGCAAACGAAATTCCGTTACGGAAAAACAGAGAAAAGAAACCGTACACCCGAGCCAAATACCTAAACAAACAGCACGTGGGTCCCAGGATAACCCGGATTGTTTCTCCCAAAGAAAACAGGACCAGGAACTCCCTGGGTCTTTAATACATTTTTTGTGATAGTTCTCTAGTATACGGCTCGGAACGAATATAACGAATAAAAGTGCTTGTGCCGGGAATTACTATCAAAAAGGCATTAAGCAGCCATATGGGGCAACGATAAATGCGAGGCAACTAAATTTAAATTTAAGCGGTTGCCAGGCAGCGCCAACGAAACAGAGGGACTGCACTTAAAAAAAAAACAGAAAGTACATTTCAGAAATTAAATTCTACTCAGAATAATCCATAAAATACGTGATGGAAAACCAAGACTCCAGCTTAAAAGGGTAGCAAGTTCTGTTCGGTATAAGATGCTTTAAGCTTTGTTTTAGTGCATCCTAGATAGGCAGGACACACGTGTGTACCCATAGAGGATGTGCGTGTCTGACTGGCTGCCTGCCACCTCGCTTCCACTTCCTAATGCCGCAAAGTCATTTGGTGGCTTATGTTGCGCCTCTCCAACCGACAGCCAACCGACAAACAAACAGCGCTGAGTTAAGGTGAAAAATATGCAAAAGGCGAAACAGCCCCGAAAACATCGAAAACGAAATCCCTCGGAATCGAAAAGAAAAAAAAAACGAGGCACCACATGCACGCACAAACAACTTGGCGCTGATCATTTATAATGCGTTTGGGCCCGGGACACCACGGCGTATGGGTAACATGCTTTTCCACTAGTACATATTTTCCGTTGCCGTTGCCGATGGTAATGGTTTTGGTGTTGCCATTGGTGTTGTTGCCGTTGTCGTTGTCGTTGTCACTCCGGTGCGTGCGTTGTTGCCATTAGCCGGGCTTCGTTTAACGCCTGGCCAGGTGGTCCCGAGTCCTCCCAGAAGGCGATAGCGCAATGCTCTTGATTCCCAGAATCGCTCAAAGAGTCTCGTCTGCAATAAGTCCTTCCATGCACAAGAGACCCTAAACTAAATCTATTTTTTAAAGAAAACAAGATTCTTTAGAAACAATCTCGTTAAAATCTACTCGCAAACTCTTGAAAAAATAGATACTTTTCTTAATAAGCCCAAGAAAGCGTATTTTATTTTCGCCTTCTCGGCTCACACCGTCTTTGACTTTCTCCTGCTGAAGGACCCATAAATAGACTCCTTCACCGTTTCTTCACCGCTTTCCTCGTCACTGGTCCGACGCTTCGAGACGATGATAAATTAATTGGTTTTTTATTTATGACGCCACGCCGTTGAGAGGCACTGCCCCAGTCTCTCCATCCTGCCCCAGTCTTGGCTTCTGCGTTTTTTGGCAAATTGTCATTCCCCAGTGTCTGGCCGGGATGTGTGAAAGGCATTTTTGTGCCCTGGCCCTCGTTCATCGCCTGCTAATTGATTTACGCCCAGACGCTGGCTGTCATCGATTGATTGGGAGCAATAAACTGCTGACCTGGTCCAGTGGCCTGTGCTCAGGGCCGAGTTCTGAGTTCAGAGTTCAGAGTTAAAGCAGCTGCCACTGACAATTTATTAGCGAGTGTAATGAGGAGAGTTTATTAGCCGGTCGGCTCGTGTTTACTTCTAATTGAAATTTACATGCACTCCGGACACTGGAGCATTTCCTGCCGACCACTCCCCAGTCGACTGTTTGGCAAGGTAAACAATTGTCATCATTAAAACAACGACAAGGATGCACAGATGGTCGGAGAGGTCGCCTGCCGTTCATGTGCATCTGCAGGACAATAAATAAAGACAATTTGCAGCTGCAATTATTATGAGAACCGATAAGCCAGCTAAGCAGTTCAACATGTGCTTAATGGGGTTCCCCATAAACAAGCAACCTGCCACTGCGGGTGGCAAAAGCAATCTGGGTCAGAATGCATCCGGAAATGTTGAACAGTTTCTACAAGACATAGCATGCTCTTTAAAGAGGTATGCAGTCAGTTACCTGACTCTTAAGTGGCAGAACTCGCTGTATCTTACTTGAATCCCTTTGAAAAATTATTCTCTGGGCAAAGGATTACGGAGTAAGCTGTCGCCATTGACAGTTCACTCGATTCAGAGCAGCAAACGGGCCGCTTTCAGCTTCAAAGTGCTCCGAATTAGTCGGCACTTGCACAATTATTTAAGACCTGTCCGGTAGAAATGTTAAGTGCTCTGTGGTCCGAAGTCCGAAAAGGAGAAGTTTCAACACCAGTATTGCCAGTTCCGCCCGTATTGCAGACGATTTCGTCATTGGCCCGAAAACTTGTGGCCTTTGCCTGTGGCCTGGCAATTTCGAAAACCAATTTGGTCAAATCCAGGCGAATGCCTTTTGAAAAGGAGCTGGCACTTCGATCAGCATATGAGGATATTCAGTGTCATTAGTCGTCCGGCTTAGTTGCTCACAAAAATTAGACTAATGAAAACAAATGGACATCTAGATTAATCCAATACTATCTGTCGCCTTATTTATAGAATGGCGAGGAGGAAATAGAACAGCCCGAAAAAAGTACAACCCAACGAAAAAGAAACAGTCATTGTGACCCACTTGTGGGGATTTTTGTTCCAAGGCAAACCACTTCATTAGCCTGCCACAAAAAGTGCACATCACGGTGGGGCTGGAGAGCCAAAGCGAAATCAATACGAAAGTGGTGTCATTAGTGGGGCGATTCATTTTTTTATTCTTCCCCAGCACGCGAGCTCGTCCCTCGCCTTAAATGATAAACTGCCAGCAGTTTTCAGCACTCTGCCAGCTCTGCCAGCTAAGCTTATAAACAAATAATCATGGCGCATTTTAATGAGCAAACCAGGCGCTTAATAGTTAATGTTTTAAGGAAGAGCAGGCGGATGGCGGGTGGCGCGATGTTGCTGCTGATGTCACCTCATCCTTCTTACAGCTGCCACAGCACGCACAGGCAAACAAGCCCCGGATGAGTGGCAGACAAGAGCAATTTGCATCTGAAGGCATTTAAGTTTTGCATGCTCTGTAATTAAAATAATAAACACGCGCAAAGTGCATTAGGCATTAGAAAATTTAGCCGAGGGCTTAAGACCCCATGGGCGGGTTAGGCCACGCCTCCAGCGCGCAATCAAATGAGTCAGCAGCGCCCATAACAAAAACCAAACGACAACGACAACAGCAACGACTTTGACTGGCGGCTGAAAAGCAACACAGCTAGACAACGGCACACGGTGCGTATACGCAACGTTCCAACTTTGTTTGTTTTCTGCTAAAACTACGGAGCTCCGTTTATTTGCGTGGCAAGCTCGTGCTATTTGTGTTGGTTGTTTCACTTAGAGCGCGCTCCCAACCTGGCCTCAGGTGTGCCATCATTCCAGGACAATGGGTCAATGGGTGGACCGAGGAGGGAGCTGTGAGGAGGAACTGCAGTGGTCCATTGTGGTGGCATGCCCCATACACTTGACCCGTAAAAACGGTTACAATGGCAGCTGCACGGTAAAAAAAAAAACACTTTAAGGATTTCGCTTGAATTTTATTCATTAAATCCAACACGATGTCGAGATTGTGCTTAAGGGAAGGTCTGTTGTTTTGAGAATCCAATAAATAAATATGGGGAACCGAGTCCTGTTTTGATAGCAAGGCCTGCATTCCTCTCCGTGTTCAATGGAAACCAGGTCACAATCAGGAAATTCCAAAGAAACGATGCTTGAGGTGTTGCTTTTCCTAGCCTTTGAAGATTGTTTGTTTTAATTTGCCACAAATTTCAATTCGAGCAAGTGCACCAGGAGTTGTCCCTCCTGCCTCATCCCCTTTGGCATTTACCCTTCCCTCATTGCAACATTTAAATGTTTCCAAGTACTTAGCAAAAATGCTGCTGCCAGGTCAAAAATCCAAAAAAATAGAAATAAAAGCCCGAGGGCAACACAATGAGACACTTTTGCATTTCCGTCACTGCCACACAAACACACACTCGAAGCAATGCTTCTGCTAAACACTGTGGCGCAACAAAATATAAAAATTACAACAAGTGCAGCTTGCTGGAGGTGAGGGCGTGGCAGGGGTTGACTGAGTGGTTGGCCGCCCGCCTGCCTTACATCTGTAGCCGTCAACTGTGTCAGCTATGGGTGATGTTGCAGCTGCAGACGCTGATGGTGCAGCTACTGTTGCTGCCGCTGCTGCTGCTGCTGCTGCAGTGTCGAGTGCTGAGTGCGTCTGTCGACGCTCGAGTGCAACAAACAGAACGCAACAGCAGTTGCCACATTCCGTTGCAGGGAGAGGGTGTATGGGTGGTGCACTTGAGAGGCACTGTGTCAGTAAACAACTGACCCACTTTGTGATGAACAGGCCGCACCACCACCACCAGCTGCAGCTGCAGCAGAAACTACACCAGCAACACACTCTATTTATCATATTGCACGCTGCGTGGCATCCACAAAGCGTAGCATAGAGAGTGGGGAAAAATCTGCGATAGTAGACTGAGATGCTAACTTGGATGTTTTTCAAGTCAACCAAGAGGCTTGTTTAGGAAAAATTATATATTTTCGAGACAAAGTTTTAGAGCAACCAAGCAACATTATAGCTTAACTGTAGAGCCATTACTTTGGCTATTTGTTTTGGCAACAACCGGACACACTTTTAACAAAGAGAACCTGGCAATGGGTAGATGAATAAAATATGCGGCATTTAAATAGCGCAAAAATATCTATGAAAATATTTTCGTTGGCCAGACAACTCGTTCCCTGGCGTTCCGCCCGCCTGGGCTAGCATTGTTTTCCTTCCTTCGTGGCAAAATAAATACGTTTTCCATTATTTTCACTTTTCACTCTCTGCTGGTTGCTGCCTGGTTGCTGGTTGTTTGTTGCCTCATTCTGTTGCCTGTGTAGGTTGTAGGGAAATTTTTGAATTTTCGCATTTGGCGGCTGAAGCGCGGATCCTGGGATCCTGAAAATGTTCCTTTTGGCATTCTGGCATTTTGGCAATTTGTCAGTGCTAATTTCACGTTGATTATCTTACACGCTACCCCGCCCACAAATAAATACATATATTCTCCACGTTATGTAATCATGACGCTCCACTGTTGTCTTGGGCCCTGCTCTGCTTTGGCAAGCATTTTTCCGCTGACAATTAAACGAAAGTAAGATAAATTGTCGCATTTGTTTACAGTTCAACTTGTCGTTTGTGTTTAATTTAAGCCAAATTGCCTGGGTGTGTGCGTGTGGGGTGGGGCTGCTCGGCAGGACTCCGGGGCCAATCGACAGGATGTTCCAAGGCCAGTTAGCCGCTTTAATTTATTAGACAAGCTGGGTTAGCTTGCCGCAAGTATTTCGGCGAAGATAAATCCCCCGGAGTCGTGTAATTTGTTGTTCAGTGGGCGTGGCACTTGCTGAGCTAGCTTCCAGTCCCCAACTTTTGTTCTACGAAGGCGTATAGTTTCTGGTTTTAAGAGACTCGAAAAAACATCTCAAATTAGATTAATGAAAAGAGACCTCCCTTTGAAGTCCTCTCTGGTTAACCCGCATGGCTCGAATGCAAATACAAGTGCATGCGGGCGCCCCATTACCATCAACTTTAAGGTCCTTCACACACACACACACACACAGCAGCAGCGCGGAAATATTGTTAATGTCCTGCGGCAGGAACAGCAACACTCGGTCGCCCAGCTCGGTGTTTTCCAAGGAAGCTCTCGAAGCGAGGAAAGCGAGGAAAGCGTGCAAAGCCAGCGGGCCAAACTCTTTAATGACGACCGGAGTTAAGTAATTTTCCTTGTATTTTCCGGCAGAGGCCGCACGCCGCACGCCAGTGCCGCTGGCTTAATGCGCTTGTACCTTGTACCTGTCGCAGCTGCAGCCCGCACTTTGTTCCAGCTGTTGCTCCTCCAGCTCCAGCTCCTGATCCGCCTGCCAATGGCCGCTGGTGTCATTTGACTCGCAATTACCAAGCCACCCAGCCTGCCATCCAACCCACTTTAACGCTCGTTCCAGCCACTCGAAGGACGACCTCGAAGTGGCCCACTCCCACTCCCAAAGCCCCTTCTTCGTTTTCTACTTGAGCACAATGTAAATTTGATTATCGCTCGGGCAAATATTTGTCAGCCACTCTCTGGGTGGTGGCTAGTGGGTGGGGTTTTTTTTAAGTGGAAGGGGTGTCCTTTCCTGGCCTGGAGGAGGCGGCTCTTTGAATTGGCTGCCAGCTTTGTCACTGACATATTTATCTAGACGTTTGCCGTTGACATTTTTGTTCCCTGCCACTGGAGCTGATTCCTTTCATCTACACTGAGGGAAAGTGTTTGCTTAATTGTTGAATAATTGTTGGCTGTTTAATAAATAAAAATGTATCAAGGTGATTGTTACAAACTAATATTATTATGACTTATTGAAGATGAAAAGTAAACCGATTATATATTAAGAAAAGTCAATATCCTCTGTATCCCCTGTGTATAAGCTCGACTTTTGTTTAGCCCGTCATGATTAATTAAAACTTTCCTTCTATTTGGTATTGTGTTTGCAGTTGTTGTCCTCTTCCCTTGTTGTTGTGTTGTCCTGGTGTTGTCCTGGCGGTCGTCCAGTGTGAACATGTTTCTTTTTTACCACGCAGCTTTTCAACAAATTACACCAGGGCCTCTCATTTTGTTGGCCTTTATTTTGTGGATGGGTTGTGCGGGATCCGGATCCGGAGCAGGGCAGAAAAGTGGGCGGGGCTATCGTATCGTATCCTATCCTATGGATTTCACTGGCAGCCCCGGAGGGTCTGGGGGCGTGACACCGAAACTTGCGGGCAACGGATTTGGACTCATTAGGCTCGTTCGCAGCCGATGTCGCCGCTGGTGTGAAAATTGCGCAAATATGTATAGAAAAGCGGCAATGTGTGTGTGAGGGGGTGGCCAGTTGGCGGGGCGGGTGTCTATGTGTAAACACAGGACTTAATGAGAAAAGAACTTACTCTGCTGTTTGAGTTGGTTCCTGTCCTGCCACAGTCGCAGTCCCCTTGTCCTGGCGCGTTTTGTTTTCGGTGATGTCGGCGGGCTTTATTTGGTTTGCACAGCTCAGGTGTTGGTGTAAACGTAAAAGGACATGCAATATTATTCCTTTTCGATTTTTCTCCCTGCCATATGCCGCTTCTCCCTCCAAATTAAATACCACGAGATAATGTAATAGATAAAGCGTTTTGTTTAAACTCATCCAGGATGGAAATCATTTCCATTGCTTTGCAAAAAATGGCTTAGACCATTAACCATAAAACACAAAACGATTTCAATTAATTTCCATGAATCATGGATGCTATTATTCCCTCCAGATAAGCTAGTTTATTGACAAACTAGAAACCAAATCATTTACGGCTTATGGTGAAAAATCAAACACATAGAATTCAATTAATTATTCATAATATTTTTTAAGGATGTTTAATAATGCCGCATAGGTCACAATCAGCAGAAGCAACAACATTGCTAATTACTTTCTCATTATGCAAGCTATTTAGCTTTAATTACACTAAGCTCCCAGCAACGCGACAAGGACGACACACACACACTGG
This sequence comes from Drosophila merina, assembly GCA_035047645.1. Lineage (NCBI taxonomy): Eukaryota > Metazoa > Arthropoda > Insecta > Diptera > Drosophilidae > Drosophila > Drosophila merina. The sequence continues at coordinate 28,552,138 of JAWNPH010000002.1, forward strand.
GGTGGCAAGGATATGGACCCCGACAAGGACACGTGAAGAGAACCCTCAAAGCGCTTCTAAACTAGCAAAAAAGCGCTCTAATTCGCTGGCAAAAGTGGCAACAGCATTTCAGCATTTCGTCCTTTCACTTTTCACCTGGCTCGGTTTACGGCTCTGTTGGTCCTTTTGGCGCTGCCTCCTGGCATTTCCAATTTACAGCGCAAAATGTGCAGAATTTTCCATTTGAATTTTTCGGCTTTGGCTTTGGGCCGGAGGGAAATGCTCTTTTGCGGCAATTTGCCGCTTTTGCCGGGTTTGCCGGTTTTGCAGCCAAAATTATGCAGCCATAATGAGGCAGCCAGTGTATTCTTTACGATCAATTTTCAGGCTTTCAATCCGGTTTCAGTTCGCCGGGGCCCGGTTAATTATATCAATTTAACAAAGAGCACTGGCGATGAGATTTTCCATACGCACCTGCCAGCGGCGAGTTCTTTGAGAAAAAGTGCACTTGAAAAAAATCGAGGTATCAAAAATAATCACAATTAGCTTTGAGTCAACTTTGTTATTACTACCCGGCTTAATTTCTTAATCGGGTTTAAATATAAAAAATTTACTAACCAACTCCTCCCTTTTTCTGGTTAGTGCATGTGTGGGTTTATTTGCATTTTAATATGGCTCGTATTTTATGGGGCTTTAAAATTGTTGTAGGTATTTATAATATATTTTCCTTTTAAGCCGCATTTGTGTAATGAAACGGAAGGGATTACCGCTGGCCGCCGACTGTCGGTTTGCCTCCACCCACCACCCACCCACCAGCTAACCTTCAACTTTACGCCCACAAGCCTACATGCCAGCCATCAGGCATCCATCCACCCGGATACAACCAGCCTCCTTAACCCGCTCTCATCCACATCCACATCCACTTTTAGTCTGAAGTTTAACGAAATTGAAACACATTTGCCTGACAGTTGCCATCAGCTTGGCTTCAATTTGATGTCAGCATTATTGACTGATCCCTGTGGGCGCAGGGCTCCTGTCTGGATCGCATATACATATGTTTACCCAAGGCTGAAGCACTTCAAGTTGCCTAGTTAAAGTTAAGTGTTCCGGGCGGGGTGTGGCAGTGGTGGCAGCGATGGCAGTGCGCCCGCCTCAATCATATTTCATATTCGCCACTTGTCAGCTTTTATCTCGTTTTCGTCATCCCAAGAAGTGCCCATCTTTTTGCCAGTTCCCGGCTGGGTGCCCCAACCCTCATACCCCCAGACGCTTGTCATAATTTCATTATTTGCTGCGTTCAGGCATAAAAAAGGGATATTGTCTGCCTGTCTGCGTCTGCGTCCTTCCACAAATGTATGGGTGGGTTGTCATGAGCACGACGCTCGCATGTCCTTCCCATCGATGTCTGCACACGCATTTATTCTTCTTGTCCTTCTGTGGCAGTCGGCGGCCATCGCAGGCTGACAGAAAGTATCTATACAAACAGTAGAGGATGGATACGCAGAATTCAGATACAGATACTCACTTACGCACTTGTACAAAATTGAAAAAAGCATGGGAGGTGGTTTTTAAACAACAAATGTTGGTTGTTTGTAAGCTTGGAAGCACTGTTAAAATATTAACAATATTTAACATTTAAATTTGTAATTCAAAAATTGTCTTTTCGAGTGCACATTCCACCCAGTTGACGGGCTGTCATCCTGGCCAGCGGCCACGTGCCTCGAGTTATGTGGCTGTCCAGGGGGTCGAGGCAAGTATCCACAGCCCGACCGAAACTTCGGTTTTAATTGGATAATTACTCATCCAATCCGGCCTGAAATTGATGCACCACTCGGAATAGAGGGTTGCGGATACAGGAGGAAGGCGAATCCTTATTCAATGCTCCCTTTGAACTTTCAACTCAAGTGGCTGCTGCATCTAAACCGTTTTCTGCGATTTCCCCCTCGATCCGCTGGCAAAATTGCATCCAAATGGTTTCCAAATAGATGCACTCCAAAGTGTGCGCCATAAAAGGTTGCAACTTGTTGGTGGCACGCACCCAAAGACCCAAAGTCCATTCACAACGTATCTGAATGGGGCGGAGACACGCAGCTGGGGGAACCCCAGACGACACCCGGAATTCGTTCGAATTGAAAGCCAAATGCGGCAAAAGTTGTTGCCGATAGGGTTAACTGGCGACTGACTGCCAAATGGCACTTCCATTGACAATGTCTGAGTTGCACATTAAATGCTCTCCGCTCGATGTTGCCGCATGCAAATGATCCTTCAATAGTTTCCAGGCAACAATACAGCAAATATTATACGGACTGTATACGGATGGGTTGTCCAACTCTTGCCTCCTGCAGCTCCGAGAGTGTTCTTTTGCCAACAATTGACATGACAACGGGTCAGATGAGCTCACAAGATCCCAGAACAAACAATCAGACGGGGCTAAGTGCTGTAATATTTGTAAAGCTGTCGAGTGGCACTGAAAATAAATTTCAAAATTAAACTAAAAATAATTAAAAACTTGTTTTAATTTGAATAATTTTGTAGTTACTTCGCTGCGCCTTCTGTGATACATTTTTTATACGCCATTTAATCAGAAGTTATGTTCGAGTGCATTTCAGTGTAAAAGTGTTTCAGTCAAAACTCCAAGCACTGAAGCATAAATTCAATATTTTCATCTTTTATGCGCTCTGTCGGGTTTTCCGCTCCGATTTCAAAAGCAAAGGATCTTTCGCCATGACAGCCAGGCCAGCCCGCCTGCCTGTCTGCCAGTCTGTGAAGTAAAGTCCAAGTCAACTGAACTGTCTGCCCTCCCTTGATTAGAATCAACATAAATAAAATTAATTGTTGCCGGGTGAGTTGTCCGGGGGTTGCATTCAATTTGATTATTAGCCCAATCCCGAAGCCAGGGGGTGGTCCTTTCCTGGTCTGACTACTTATTTCGATTTTGTCGCTGGCTAATTTTCCTGCGGTCTGGCGACCAATCCCTTGGGCACCCATTTGAATGGCACAAAATAATTATAATTTTTTTACAGCGCCCGTCTGTCTGTCCGACTGTCTGACTGTCTGACTCCCTGAATGTCGCGTTGCTTTGCCGCTTAATTGCCAATGTCTACTGGCCGTTGCGATTCCAGAAAGTCGTCAAAAACGGCGCTATCCCCCCTCGTAAATTGTGCACAATTGTTTCCCGAACTCGGGGCCATTGCATCAGGAAATTAAACTGCGATTCGTCCTCTGCATCTGGCTGCCAGGACTCATCTGTATGCGACTGGGCCAGAATGCAAAAATCCCATAGCACTGAAGAAAATTCAAACCAAAGAGATGTTTTTCAACAAAAGAAACTCATCGAGTTACTCACAAATCACATCAAAATCTGAAAGAAATTATGCAAAAATTGCTGCTCCCGAGCAATGAATCGATAAGTTATAATTAATCCAATGATCGTTTCGTAATCCTTTACGGGTAGCCATAGTTTAATCGAACAAAAGCTCCATTGATTTCCAAATAATCACCCTTGCCCAGTGTCCTAAAATCGGAAAAAGCCAAAAACCGAGCCCCGAAAACCCAAAAACCATTTACTCGATGGAGGACACTTGAAATGCAGTCGTTGTGGCAACCAGTTGAGTTGCAACTGGCAATCCCACTGCCATTGCCACTGCCACTGCACCAGGACCATCCATGGCTAATGGGTGGGTTTTTGGCATTGGTGGAGCGGCTGTTGTCATTGCTGGGTTTTCAGCATGATTTCTCAATTGCCGGCAAAGTCAGAGTCCGAACGAAAAATCGAAATCCCCATTTTAGCCTGGGAGCTCGAGAGCCTGGGAGCCTGGGAGCCTGGCAGCCTGAGAGGAGTTCAAGTTGTATCCGAGATGGAGTTGGAGATGGAATTGAAGTGGATGTCATGCCCGATGCTTATTACCAACACTTGGACGCTTTGGCAATTTATGCAGTGCAATGTGGTGCATCTGCAGCTGCCAAAGCTGCTTACGTTAAATCCTTGGCCAACTGCCCACAGGGCAATCGATTTGTTGTTTCTATAATTTTAATTGAAGCCCCGAACAAGAGTCCGGCCTTCTCGTAATTGCAATGCATTTTTGGCAATTTCCAAAACAAATATTGCTCGAAAGGATCGTAAGGTAAGCTGCTTCTGTTGCTGCTTCTGATGCTGCTGCTGCTGCTATGGCATGCATGAATCTAGGAGTGGCCCACCTGGGACGAGGTGACCGACTGGGAGCTGCATCGACCAAATAGTTTGGTGCATAAAATTGCTTTCAACACTGCCACTGACATTAGGGGAGGGGAACTCTGAGAGTGGGCAGGAACTACTCCGTAAACATGTTATGTAATTAAAATGCCTTGCAGATATTTTGCCCAAACATTTTGCGGCTGCTTTTCGCTTTTGTGTGCCAAAAAATGCTCCTTTCCAAATAACTTGAGCTCCTCTTTTATCCTCCATGAGGATCCAAGCGGCTCCTCCTCATGTTGCCTCAACTTTCTCAATGGAATGCCCCAAATTCTGGCAAGCTTTCACCATTTTTCCGTCGGATTACTTGATTTTCTCCTTTTTGGTAGCCTCTTAGGGCACACCCCTTGTGTACTGCAGAGAGAGAAAACACTTGTTTGTTTACCTCGTAATAACCTTAACCCTATTTATTTTTTTCACAGACGTCACGAATCTGGAGTACGTGAAGGTGAATGCTGAGGCAGGCAAGAACGTGACCATTCCGTGCCCGGGCGTCAATGAGCACTCCTTGGTGGACACCCTGGTGTGGAAGACAGCATCGACGACCATAGCTCAGTTTGCCAATCGGATACCCCTGCTCCACAGTCCAAGGGTGAGTCAAGAAACCAATTCATTATCAATAATTTTAAATCATTTTGTTCCGTGCAATTCTCACTCAAAAATTGCACCCTCGCGTCATATTAGAATTCATTTCAACACTTATAGCTGCTCCCTTTGGAGGGGCCAGCCAAGGGCCCGTCGTGATATATTTGGCCCATTCTCCGCGCAAAAACGAAGCTGTTAAAATAATTGATAGCCAGTTGCCGGGCGGCTGTTTGAACTTTGCCCTCTGCCGCCGACAACGGCGATGACTAAAAGAAAGTGCAGCGAAAGCCCCGACAACTAAGTGGCCATCAGTGCCGGAGGGGGCAGCAGGATGTTGGGTGCAGCAGGATGTAGGGTGCAGAGTGCAGCCGGCACGGCTAATATATTTTAAATGTTTGATAGTTGCACTAAAACAAAAGCGACACGGCGCAAAAAAATGTTCAAGTGGCTGCCAGATGGCAGAGGATGACGGCGGAAGTTGGTGGGGACCAAACCAGGCCAGAAGTGATTGCAGTGGCCTTAAACGCACTCTGGGGGCCATTGAGGCGGCGGAACAGAATGATGAAGTTGCCCTTCGTTGGGAACAAGATGATTGAGAATCCTGAGAACTTTTCACTGACAAGAAAATCGGGGATCTTTAAAGTTCAAAAGGTTTCTGATCGGATTAAATCAGAAAATTTCTTTAATAAACCAATTTTTAAAATCGAAGGATATCCCTTTTAGACTAAGAGATAATATTTTTAATAATTTTGTTAAAATTAATTTCCTGCAGTGTTGCTAGACTATCCAGCTAGACCAGCCAGCTATGTGTTAAATGGCAGGCTGGGACACTTGAGCTGCAGCCAAAGTTGGTCCCAATCCCGATCCGACTTCGCAGCCACGTCGGTTCGCATTTCTTGGCCCGGAGAAGTTGCCTCCAAGTGCGGCGGCAGCTTCTTTGGCCCGGCTATTATGTGTATTAAAAGTTTTTCACCTTGGCACAGTAGCTGCTTCATTTTATTACATCTGACACATGACCCCCACACATCCCACATTCCCCCACTCGAAGCCAAAGACCAGTCCAGGCCAGACCAGAACCCTGTTGAGCTATTAACTTTTGTTTTATGACCGAGGCCAGAAATGATTCATGTTTGCACAATCCAAGCAGACTAAGGAGATCCACTTGCCCCAAGGACTTGGAGGGATTTGCTTCTGCAAGTTTTTCTGCTGGTTCGCTCTTTGTTTTCCCCCAAATATTCTCCCCTTTTATCCTGGCTGTGTTCTCGGTCTGCTGCACAAGGCATTCGGTGATGTAAGGAGCCAAAACGGCAATGAATGTAATTAGAGTTTACTAGAACATAGAATTGCAAATTAAAAATTCCACATGCGAGCTGGCTCCAAAATATTTTCGGGGCAATGTCTAATAATGCCTGTCGACCAATATATTGGGCAGAATGCAATCGGCTGGCAGAATCTAGAGAACCGAAGGATGCCTTTATTGAAACTTATAATTTGAGGGCATGCATGCAGTAAAATAGGATACAAAAGTAAATAACAGGGTCAGGCATGGGAGGATAACCCAGATACTCTGGCTGAGGATAGATTGACTGCTATGTGGATGAAATAATGTAATTTTCCCATTCGAAACAAACATAAATTCTCTCGCAAGATACACTATACGAGATGCACAGGTTCCCGGCAATCTGTGATGAAAATCCTGGCCCACAACAGCGACAACACACTAGGCAAGGTGCATAAATTTGTGTATGCCCCAGACTTGTTTTCAGTTTCGAGTAATATCAAATTTTCTGCAAATCAGGACATAAAAACAAGCAACATATCTCAGATAAATTTACTGGCATTTAGTCAACAGAACGTGCGGAGAAAGATAGTTTAATTATGAGAAAGAGAAGTGAATTTGTTGCAAAAATAAATTTGCCTCAGCAACTGGACAAAGTTTTAGGCCGAGGTCGATGACAGGCTTGGGGAGGAGCCCAGGCTCTCCTATACGGATTCTTTCCATTCAAAAGTTTGTCATGGCCAAAGTGGAAACTCGTGTTGCTATTATCTGGCTGCGGAGCACTTCGATTTTTTGGATCATGAGGCAAAAGTTCTAATTAACTTCCTTAATTCCATTTTAGATCCAACTTTTATCGGACAACTTTGGACTGCAGTTCTCGCCCTCCTTGGCCAGCGATACGGCGGAGTATATTTGTCTGGTCAACGATCGCCACATACCAGAGGCCATTGTCGACTTGCTAGTTCAAGGTTGGTATTAAATCTAATTGTTTTTATTTTTTGCTTTCCCTTTGAACCTCTCACATCATCATTCATTATTTTTTCTGTTGGCTTTCCTTAAGATTTCATCTCGTAATATGTCTCCCTTAACTGATGCCTCGCTTTTTATTTCCTTTCGATTTCTCACTCGTCCTCGTGTTCGTCCTCGCCTTGACATGATTTCCATTTGCATTTCCCTGATAGCTAGCAGTCCTTTCATCCTTCCTCTTTTTTCTCTTCCCCCAGATGTGCCCGATCCGCCGGAGCGACCATTGTTGATAAGTTTCACATCACGCTCAGTGAACTTATCCTGGGCGCATTCGCAGCATCCGCGGAATGCGCCCGTCACGCATTTTATTATTGAAACGCGGTAAGTGTTGCCATGACGGGAATTTTGGGAAGGGCGGTGGGTGGGTAAGACCGTTTGATCACCATTCCACGGTTACCTTGGTTATGGTAATAAAAAAAAAAACAATATAATTTTATTTAATATAGAATATCATATTCTGGCATTAAAAAAGTATTAAATACATCGTATATGCTAAACCTTTTATGAATTTTTCAAGACATGATCAGAATTAGATCCGTTTCTGCGGCTCTCGAATTTATGAAATAATGTTAGCCAAGACGTCAACCATATAAAGTATATTTTTAGTCAGGTCACACTATTGTTGGTAGAAAACAAACATGAAGAACTTACCTAATATTTTATCTCACAATTGCCAAGAATTGGTCACGTATTCGACTATCTTAAAATTTATCTTCCTATCCGCATTAATTTTATCTAAATTGTGCTTTTTACCTTTAATTTATTAATTGATTACTTTTAACGCATCAAGGTGTGACCTAATTTTTAAAAAATAGTGGCAACGCTTAACCATACCAAATACTGACACTGATCTCATAGTCGAATTTCGTGGGCAAGGGAATTCATGAAATGCCCTTCGCATAAAGATTTTTTAATTAAAATTATATTAACCAAACAAGATTCCCCATAAAAAGTTTTTAAAATATAAAATATGGTAACAAAAAAGTTTAGCTGGAAACCAGCTAGTTGGTCAGAATTCCAGAATGTTTAAAGCTGATGAAGTCCCAATGGATGGGTGGGTCGGTGTGGGTGGCGGGTGGCGGGTGGCTGGGGCTTCTGGATATAATGGTGGTGGGGATCGGTGAAGGGCGCTTAAGAGCTGTCTGTGGCGATGATGGACGCACGGGCCATGATTGACACATGCAAAGGAGCTTTGCCAATGCATGCAACCGACCCCATTGCGCTAATGAATTAGCGCCTCAGAACACACACACACACGTGGCACATCCTCCTAATTATGCCGCCCATCCAGCATCTGGGCCGGCCCACTCATCCTAGGTAAAGCCACACAGCTTTACTCACATTTATCATTTCCTGAAATTAAATTAAGCTGCAAAATCAATATAAAATGTATTACCTTAGTAGCGCAAGTCAATAAAAAAGCACCCGAGGAGGCTGGAACGCGCTCCATGGAAGTAAAAATTACTGTTAAATCTGAGGCTGCGTGTCCTGGCCCAGGAGTCCGGTGGTCGTTTAATTAATATGTAAAAGGATGACGGCGAATGCATGACTACGGGGGATATGCACTTCACTTGCGCTCCATTTAAATAGAAAAGAAAACACAGGCGGGGGGTATGAAGCCATCTGGGCTCCAGTGTGTGGCCTGCTGGGTGGGTGTGGGACTGGGACTCCGGGTTAAGTCAAGCTCACACACACCGCCATATAGGGGCGGCTATTTTCCGAATAACTTGAACTCAATGCGGGGAATGAAATAAAAAAGCGAACGCACTACAAAGGCCAAGCGAAAATGTGGAAAAAATACCAAAAAGCGAAACTTTTTCAATAAATTTCCATCAACTGCAGCGGCAGCATCAGCATCAGAGCTGCCGTTCCGTGTGGGAGGTTGGAGGCGGTAGCTGCGTGGGGCAACCAGGGAGTCTGTGGGCGTGTCCTCGACAAGACACTGGGTCCACGGCACAATCGATGACAGCCAACTGGAAAGCAGAGCCTGCGGTGCATTTATGCAAAATAAGAAATAACTGCACCCATGCAAACACTGAAGGAAATGTGAACACGCGCCGTCGCCTGCCAAGTGTGCATACACTGGGAGAAATAATCGAGTTTCTGGATGGAAACTATTGGAACTAAAGTTTCGATTCAATTGGTGACTCCTGCATAGGGTATGAGTGCCTTTTTTGAGGATTCCGAGTGGACATATTTTATTCCAATTCTTAATAAGACTGGTTTGGATGTGATATTTCATGTAGATACCTTCCCTACAAAAAAAAAATGTTGTTATAAGCTTTCGAAATACTTTATCTCCCAGTGCAGTGAACAGCTTATACGCTGTGTAGCATACTTTTTTGGGCAACGCGTACATGAAATGAAGCTGCCCCATCTCCAGCTCCATCTCGATCTCCGCATCCTGTGTCGTGGGACTGCAGACTCTATTTTATGCAAATTCCCACGGAGGAGGGAAGGGTCGAGTTCTTGATGCTGTCCCAGTGCCACCCTACCCTCTCCCTGCTCCAGCAGAAGCAACGCCTCTTATTTACATTTACGCTTGATTCGGTTTATTTGCGCATATGCAGGGGGTGGGCTGCTGGGTGGTAGGTGGTATGTGGGAGGTGGATCAATATGCACATGGGGCTCCCATCGAAATTGAAAGACGTCAAAGATGATGAGGACGATGGCAATGGCGACATGCTTACGCTGGATTTGGGCTCTGGCTCCCTGGCAATTGAAATGGGTTGAGTTGCCCGGCCAAGCGTTAAGTCTATCCATAAATTGCTGCCCCTCAACTGTTGCACACAGATGGCCTGCAGGCGCAGGCACGGGCACAGGGACAGAGGCAGGGCAGGCAGGATAATGTCATCAGTTCGAGGATAACCATGAATATCTGTGTCTGTGTGCATATCGATGTTTTGTATTTCGAATATTCCACTGGCATAACTTTCGGTCAACCGAAAACTGGGGCAAACTTTGTGGCTTGCCACTCCACAACTGACATGTTTATCAACTGCTATGAATGCCGCATTTCGATTTCAATCCTGCTGATGAAGTGCAACCAAAGTAAATGGTTGCACCATAAAAATCCAGCCTGACATTAAATACTGTCCGCTGATTATTCGAATATGCATATCCGTCTATTGAAATAATTTACTCGACTGCATTTTTTGGCCCTATTTTTTTATTGATCGAATCGAATTAATTAATTCTAGGGCTTGTGAAAATGTTTTTATTCCATTTAAGTTTCTGTTTACTTTGCAAATTTATTGTTTTTTTTACTATTGTTTAAATTCCATAATTAACTTTCGAATGTTAATAAAAAGTACTTTAGAGATGACTCAAAAGTCACATGAAGTGGGTTTATTATTACAAACCGAATAAATATTTTACAGCGTTGATGTTCCTTGAAATTCATGTCCTATCTGCCCGACTGCTATTTGTCCATTATCCTTAAGGAGAAGGGCCACAAGTAAATTTTCTTGTTTCAACAACTCGTGTGTGAACTTTGGCCCATGGCCCTAGGCCCTTGCCCGGATAGATGCGATATCCTGGCAAGGCAAACAAGAGCGAATACTCAGATGCATAAATAACTCGTATTCATTTATTTAATATGGAAAAAAGCAGGCAAGCAAACAGTTTTAAAGCTGCTTACCAAGGGGAAAAACAACGCCGGCCATAACTACAAAACCAACATGCAAAAAGCATCCAATACACGTCCGTGGAAAGGCCGCAAATTTATTTGCCATTGTGGTTACTTTGCCCGTGCCGACCCAGAATCTCTACCCCAGCGCGTTTTTGTGTGTTATTTTTTTAATTCCTGGGACTGGGACTGGGACTGGGATCGGGGACCAGTACGTTTTTCATATGTTTTTCATACATTCTGGCGATGCATGATGGGCGGGCGTTTGCCGCCATGCTTCATAAAGTCGCCAAACAATTTTTTCACTCGCTGGTCCTGCATATTGCACACACTTTGAATGCAGCGTCGGGTCCTGGTTCCCAAATCCCCGATCCGCGTATATACCATGGTACATGCAGATATTCACTAAATGCCCATTGCCAAGGCAAACAGATGGGCTCCACTCGGCACGGAAGCTGCTCGCTCGCATTTATTAATTTTAATCATTTTTTTGACACAATTTCCGTCCTTTTTTTTTTGGAGAGAGGTAGGGAGGTACTTCCATTTATTGGTTGTCGCCATTCATAAAATGCTCAACATTTTTCATCGGCTCGTATTTAAGCAATTTTTAATCACACCATAAAAGCTTCATGAGGGGTCAGTAGTCCGGCACTCATCGCCGTTTCCACTCGAATCAGTAATCCCCATTACAGTCAAACTTTAGAGACGGGACGAGAGTCCACCGCAAAATTTATGCCGCCCTGAAAGGGAATTGTGCCAAAAAATATGCTAAAATTATGTGAGTTTAAACCAAAATTTACTACACTTTGAAATGTGCCATGAAAAATGTTCATTGTGCGAGCGGCTGCTAGTAATTTATATGCAGAGCAACAACAACAATATCGGCAGGATTCAAAAAATATTCCTTTTTTTTTCCTCTCCTGCCTGTAGGTGGGTGTGGGTGGGTGTAGGTTGTTCGGTGTGTGTGTGTCAGAAAGGCGCATAAATATTTTAGTGCCTATGCGCGGCACACATTTCATTCCCGGATCCCCAAAAGAACCGCCTCACCCACAAGTGTCATGCAAATCCGCATCCGTTTTATATAAATTTTCATAATGCATTTTATGCCCATGGTTTATGTATATTGGGGACTCCCCGGCCTCCGCTCCTCCGGCAGATTGCAGCCGTAAAATATAGATATCTGGACCCATACAGATATACATGCAATATTATATTCCCCCATTGAACTGGTAATTGCAATATAAATGCACAATAATGAAATGATTCGCTTATATAATTCGGTCGAATCAAACTGTTTTGTTTGGCCGCGTCTCGTTGACTCGATTAATTGAATCAATGAATTTTCCAGGCGAGTGAGTCATCATTATACACTTAAAAATAATGGCGAAATATAAAGATTTTATGGCTATATGGGGAATGATATATGATAATATTTATTTTAAGAGGGGGCGTAATATTTACGATAATACATGATATTAGTATACGATATGATTTTGTGAAAGTTTTCACATTAATTTATTTGAGATTCAGGAAATCTTCTACTAAAAAGTATAAAATTAGCTTAAAATCCAATAAAACTTAACATTAAATCTTTCTCCAAGTACACCAAAATAAATGATTGATTTTCGCTTTGCAGAGAGGGCGAGGACGGGATTTGGGAGCAGCTGGCCCGGATTTACACCAAGACGAATGCCACATCATATCAGGTGACCGGACTGACGCCCTTCACCGTGTACAGCTTTCGCCTCCTGGCGGTCAACAAGCTGGGAATCAGTCCCCCGTCCAAGGAGTCCTACTACATTGTCACCCTGCGAGAGGGTGAGTTCTTTTCCCACAAAACACAAAACACTTTATTATAGGCAGGCTCATAAACTATTCGCACAACATACGCATTACGTTTATACGTTTATATATTTTATATAGAGGATGTAGTATGGAACGAGGCTGCGCGACACATGACATAACAGTTTTTACAATCGCATTAAATTTTCATTTCAATTCCAACGACTTGGCCCGACTTTTAAGTGCCGTCAATGAAAAGTTGTCACTCCGAAGCCGGGAAGCTTCCCCGGCTCCATTCCGCAACTGCCAGCAATTACGGCCTCATAAAGCCGGAGTCTCCTCACGTTGTATACGTTTAATTATTTTTCCGCTGACGGTAGGCCATGCTAGGCCGGGTGTGTCGTCATTTTATGAGGCTCACCTGCGTGGGAGCCTCACCTGGATGGGAGGCTCCTTCTGCATCCGACTTCCCTTCCTGACAATGACATTAAATTTGTCCACCAGCAGCTTGAAAGGAGCTACAACTGCGGTCAAATGTGTGGGTGCACCTTCTACGAAAAGCTTTTAAATCAATTAATAAAATGCTACTAAATAAGGTTTATTATTTTTCAAAAAGGTTGTTATTTCCATTTTTTTAACGCAATTGTTAACGACTTTGAAGTGAACTCTGTACTTTCTCCGACAAAGGCGAGGAAAGTTTCCACTTAAAAAGTTTAAGTTGCTTGTAATTTAGTCCTTTGTCCTTTGTCCTGCCGAATGCACTAATTTGCCTTCGAAACCTTAACGGCTTGTGTCCTTTGGCTGACATTCCACCTGCTGCTATTTCTGTTTCTGTTTCAGTTTCGGTTCCTGCTGCTGTCCTGGCTGCTGCCACAGACAATGATTAATCGTATGGCCGCGCGTGTCTCACATATGTATATCCCATATCCCATATCCATATCCATCCGACCTACATACTATAAATGGACTCCGAAAAGTCACAAACTTTCCATAGGCTTTAAGAGCGCGAGACGCATTAATCAAAGCGAAAGTAGCAGCAGCAGCAGCAGCAGCGACAAGCTATTAGCAACACATTTGTCTTGCGGACATTGAAAATGACTTTGCCACCAGGCGTTTTCGGTTTTGTGCGGCGTGAAATTCCATTTATGTTGCCGCACGCACAATGGAATGCGACTAGCGCCTTGCGACCTGCGACCTCCGACCTGCGACCTGCGACCCGTAGCTGCAACACATGCGGTTACAAATTAGTCAATAGTGTGTGTCCTTCGCTACTGAGCTCATTAAGGTCCTTTTGGTCCTCACCACCACCAGAGCGAGGCTCACCAGGAGGGAGCCACGTATGTACCTACATTTAATGCGGTCGCCGTCCAAGTTGCCAATTTGTATAAATTAGGCCTTCGGAATGCATAAATTAACCAAATGACAAAACCAACAAGCCGTATTGCTCTCGAATCTAGGCAGCGGAAAAGCGGCAACTTTTCAATTTGCTAAACAAACTTTTGTTCGCAGCATCAATGTCAAGCCGAACGACACAAAATATCTTTTAATTTATTTATAAATTCATTAAAGTATGCGAGGCATTTGCGCCCTCCTCCGGATTGTTGGCAAAATGCCAGATCATCCTCTGGCAGGCTTACCTGCTACACCTGGACATCATTCGGCTTGTACCTCAAATCTAGAACTTCTCCAAAAGCAAGACGCTGTCCTGGTTTCTTCCAGTGCACCTGAGCAACACACGCATCATTTAACTTGCGAGTAATGCTCGCAGACATGGCCAGAAATGGGGAGGAAATAGGCAAGGCAGGAAGTCCAATCCTCCAGCCGAGCTAAGCCCAGTTGGTATCCAAAAAGCGGCCGTGGCACTTGCAACTTATGTTGCGTGACAGTGACAACTTGACAATGCCACAGACAACGTTCCGCTTTACATGACAGGTCAGAGTTTTTCGAGGCAGAGGACTGGGGACGTACAAAACTTTTGCGCGGCGTTTTTAATTTCGAATTTTTGAGTTCCGAGTTGCGAGTTGCGAGAGGAACTTTTACCCAACCACCCTGTCAAAGTTTTCGGGGCCTAACCCAATCTCACTCATTCATTCCGACTTAATCTCTTGCAGCTCCCACGGGCAAGCCCATACCCACCACGGCCCACAACACGTCCTCCACCTCGGTGTACATCTCCTGGAAGCCCCCGCCTCCGGACACGATTCTGGGCGAGTTCCTGGGCTATCGAATCACATATCGACCGCGCGATCGGGACCCCAATGACACCAAGGAAATCTACATTCGGGATAACACAGTGGAGGTAAGTTTTAGTGTTTAAAAATATCTAAAGTATTCTTGGTCGAATTTAGTCATACAGGCCAACGATAATTGAATTTCATGATTTCTGACACTTGCCACTATTGGAAACGCAATACCTAGGCCGAAGTGCAGTAGAAAAAATGGTGGAACTGTTCCAATATTTTAGCATATTTTGTATCATATTGCATGTTTTTTAAAAAAAGGCTTTTGTTCTTAGCAACTTTACATTTTGTAGAAATTCCAATGATAGTTGTCAGTGCAGCCATGGAGGGCCGCATTTCATGTCCTGCCCTGCAGCGTCATTCAATTTCGCATTGGTTTTCGGTTCGTGTCTGTCGGCCCTGCCACGTGCATATCATTTTCTGTGCCACAGAAACGGGATGGCGGGTTTTCGCCATCGATTTTCGGGCTTTAAGTTTGTCTAGAAATGTTTTTCGGCTTGTCATTCCCCGGCTTAAAGTCACATCAGCGGCGTATTAAAAAGTAATTTACACCTGGCCGAAAGTAAAACATTTCCCATGCACCCACAGCCGCACAGCCACTCGGATACAACCCCGCCCAGGACCGACACGGGGTTACAAGTGGTTTTCGGTGGGCTCCTGTCAAGGTGCTACCTGGGGGCATTCACCATATCTCGTTTGAGGGCCCCAATATCGCTCGCAATTTGTTAACGATTAGTTCTCAGCTGGGGCCAGTTTGCCAGCTTGCCAGTTTTGTCTAGGCCGACACAGGGGGCTTGGAGTTTGGTGGCTGAGCACGCAAGTTGGCTAATAAAATAATGGGAGTGAAGGGCGGGAAACTCAGGGCGGTGCCCGAACAAATAACTTGGGAATACATTTCAACAACACGAGATGTTTTCAGTGTGAGAAATCGAACGCTTTACCTTTCATTAGTTAGACATTAGCTAAGTATTCGAAGGCCTTTCAGCTTAACCCACTTTTGGACACCATTTCGGACGGGCCTGGGCAAAACACTACGGAAATCACTATGAATCCTTCTACCTTCTTAAATTCTTGCATCGGTTTACGAATTCATTGAGGTACAACCTATAAAAACAACAATAATCCCTGCCAGTTTTGGTAAACAAATGTTTTTGTTTATTGTTTTATTTTCACCTTTATTTGAAAAGGGTCCTAAAATTGTATCCGCTTTTGAAGCTTTTAGAAGCTGAACTCTTTATGAGTTGGCGCTGTTTTGGAGGTATTATTTTATAGATACGTTTCTGTGAAATATGTGACCAGTGTTCCTTCACACAATTTCAAATTGAACGTTTTACTTCTTTTCTAAGTAAGGTTTTCATGATAACCACACAACGAGAAAAGGCACAAGGACACACTTTCACACATGGGGTCTAGTCAGACCCAGATGTCCAACCAAAGGTGTGACTTTTTTCGTCCTGTTTAAAGGCCTATGTTCCTTAAATTAATCCAGAATTGAGTTTAAGAAATCTGTTCGAATAAAGCTCTGGAAATGGAAGAGTAAACGTCGTTGGCTGTATTAGAAGTACGTTAGTTTCATTTCGAAAATCAACAAGGTCTGACCAGTCTCTAGAACAGGTCTGGAGTCCAACGGATTGCTTTAAGTTTCTAAATATTAAATACTAATATTTCAAGATCCCCTATCCTCAATTAAATTCCAAATTAAACACACTCTCAATATTCTGGAGAATTTTTCACGATCGAGCTTAGTTAGCCTTCAGCTAGGAGCCAAACCACCAGCCATTCCCCGGAGCCGTTTAAGCCAAATTCGAAAGCCGAGCAGAGGGAATGCATTTCCCAATTTTTGGCAGGATGCATTTGCAATCGGAGCGGGTGGCTTAAAATATGCAAAAATTATTAGCGATAATGCTCACGTACGACACTCGTCGCGACGCAGTGGCCAAAAAAAATGGAAGCGGGCGGACGAGGGGGAGGACGCTTGATTGCCACAAGCGTGGCACGCTTTTGTGCTCGAGTGCATATTTTGTCCTTATCTCGACGAGGCCCCCCAGCCACTATCTGTCTCCCTCTTTGCGCCTGTCTCCCTCCCGCCAGCCCGGGGCAGGACTCGCCTCTATTTTTCTCTCTTTTGCATGTCGCTGGCATGTTGAAATATTATCCTTGCAGGCAGAAACGTGCGACTTTAGTTATACCTATTTTTTTATGGAAATCTTTGCACTTGAAAAGAAAGTCTTTGCTTGAAAAACCAACATCTTGGGATAAGAAATTGATTGATATATTAAAGTCCTTGGAAGAGTTTTTATTTTAATCTGAAGAAAATATAAAAAAAATAACTCAAAAATAACAATAGATTTTTTCCAAGTGCTTGTGAGTTTTTGTGCTCAAGTCATTTGGTGGAGTCCATGACATGGCTTTCTGTTATTCCCATATCGCAGCATCAGCGCTCGGCAGCCTGCGGCTTGTGCCGACCTGCCACGCCCTCTTTGCGCCCTCGCATGTTGGCCAGCCAGGATTCGCATTGAGCTGTCACGTGTGAGAGGTTGGAGGGGCAGAGCTGGCTGTAGAGTTTTCCAACATCGCTCGCAGGGCTAAATTTGCCAATTTTCTAATTAAAATTTCTGCGCCGTAAAGCATCAATTTCGTAACTTTCACGCAGATAAAAGCCGGAAAGTCGAGTCACACTATACCTCAAAGGACTTTTAGCCAAGCGGGAGTTCTTGCAGAAAAAGGGGAAAAAACTGTACGACACTGATATTGTTGAAAGGAGCACAGGAGCACGGGAGAGAAAAAAAAACTAAAATCCATGGAACTAAACATAAAATGGAAGGTTCACAGGACTCTGCTTTTTCGCAGACATTTGGATTTGTTTGACAGATGAAATTTGCATCCGTTTGTATGGCCATTCTGGTGTCCCTTCTGTTGGTATGTTGAGCCATCAAGGACATCAACGTGTCGGCACTAATTAACGCAGAACGCAGAACAGAGAGAAATTTAGATGCTTATCTCACAGCTTCCCACTTCGCACCGAAGTTATGCAATATGGATGGAAGTTGGCAACTTTATCAATTACATTATATCAATTATGTGGCCCTGCCCTTGGGCAGTTCCTCCAGCTCCGGCTCCAACTTTCACGCTGTCCATGAAAGTAAAAGCAGCTGTAAATTTTCGGCCTCACTTACTGGCACTGGCGACTAAATAAAATGGAATTATACGTCCCCATAAGCGTCCCTCATATAAAGCAACTAAACCCAGCGAATGGGGCTTTTATACGCAGATTTACAGTAGCGGTTGCAAAAATAGTTCCTGTTTTTGGGTCACTAAAATGTTTATGGGCAGGGTAGAGGCAACATTAAAACAGCTCTTTTATTATTTATGATTTCTACTTAATTTTGATGCCTGAATCTTATTATTTTGAACTCATCTGTACAGAGGAAGAAGGATATCTCGCTTGTGATGGTAGTTGGCGCCGTCTGAAAAGCCGTCTGAAAAGCAGCCACTTAAGCTCTGGCATGGCAGTCAATCTGCTGCTTAGAAGAGCCTGGAATTCGCATAGAAACCCGCCCGAAACCCGTTGGTTTTGCGGCCTAACCGCAGACACACATACACATACACAACAGCTGCAAATACAGATCCTGGAGCGTCCTAATGTATGCTACATAATTTTGCCTGACCGTTGAGCGTGTGTGTGTGCTGTGTGTGGGAGAAAACCACTCTAAGTCTGCGGCTTGTTTTATGGTTTGGCACTGCTTTTGACCTTTGGTTAAACTTTAATCAGCCGCACTCTGCTCGCGAAATTCACGGACAAAGCCAAAGCCAGAGCCCAAGCGGAGCAGACACGCTTATGGCAAATCCAGGACCTGCCTTTGCATGTGCGAGTGTGTGAGTGTGTGAGTGTGTGGCGCGGCAATTAAGGCAAGGACTGCTGCTCGTTGCCCAAGCAACTCAATTTCCTTTCCACCGACATCGCAGCACTGCAAATCAATTTTAAGTGCTGCAATTTTCATATTTGCCAACGGCAACGCACAAAAGTATGGAACGCGCAATTTCCGCTCCAAGCATGCACAATGGGCGTCCAAGGGGCGTGGCAGGAGGCAGGCAGTAGGAGGCAGTGTATGGTGGGGCAGCTGCAGCAGAGAACCACTTGCTGCAAGTGCTCCACTTTATTTTGTTATGCGCCTTTAACGGCCAACAAATGAAAAGTCTTTGCTGTGCACGGCAACAAGGATTCCATGGTTTTTGGTTAATAGCGGAAAGTTATACTACTACTACCCGTTTCTCTTTGTGTACATTTTGATTTTCTACATATAAAAGCAGCAATTTAAGTAATTCTTTCAAATTTCCGTCTTGATTGCAGAGCCATGAGATACAGAATCTGCAGACCTACACCCAGTACAAGGTGACCGTGCAGGTGTTCAACCCCGAGGGACTGGGACCGGAGACAACCATCCTGGTGATGACCGACGAAGGAGGTGAGTGTCCATGATGCCGATGAATATGCAGAATTCCATACACATTCTCACATTATCAATGATGCATGCCACATGGTGCATCGTGCATCGTGCATCGCTGAGAGCGTAGAAATCCGATTGGCATCCGAAGGATGGCCACAAGTCAATAAGTTGCTCGACCGACTATTTTTCACATATCTGGGAACCGCAAAATTCCAAATATTACGGCTTATTGACATGCCAGACAAGTGACCAGCCAGTCAGCTGAAACTCAGATACCAACTGAAACTTATACATCCTTTTTGTAGCTCTACTACTGGCATTGTACTCTATATTGTTGAAATCCAATTGAAGATGCAGATCCTGGGCAGCGTCAGAAACAAATTTCGCCTTTGTGTGCAGTTTTAGTTTTTGCTTCATTCAGCTTCCTTCAGCTTCCTTTCGCTTCCTTTGGCTTCCTTCAAATTTTCATGTGGATGTGAAGGCAGAGAAAAGCAACTTTGAGATTCGCTCAACCACAAAATGCCTCGACCATGCAATGAAGCAAACAAATAAAAGTTTAACTCCAACCAGAGGCTAGGGAAAATATGTTGCAATTTTTCATATTTTTCACCCCTTCCTAGCCATCCCTAAAATCCTTGCTATCCAGCTGCCTGGCTTCCGCAAAACATCCCAGCAGCTGGGTATCCGCTGCGGAGCGCAGCATTCGGTGGGCGAACTGTATCAAAATGTAAGGATACTCTCACAAACAAATACAAAATACGAAATACAAAATACAAAATAAATATTGCTTACTTAAACTTTTGCCATATGCTGCTCAGTCAGCAACAAAAATTGGCCAGGCATGTCCTTTCTATTTCGGTCATTTCATGCCCGTTGCAGGTCCTTTGTGTCCGGGTATATTGTTATTTTATTGTAAAAGGAGTCGGATGGAAATAATGTGTAATACACAGAGAATATATAATTATTACATTTTGAAAGGTTATCTCATATCCTGAAAAATTATTATACATAACGAATGTCCTTCGATATCTGACACTCGTAGTCCGATTAGCGGGTATCCAGGCGTCGCTATGGACTTCGATAACAGCTCCTTTATCCTTTTCGGCTTTGTTACGGCTAGTCCTTCCAATTCCTTCGATTCCTGTGCCGGCACGTGGATTTCCGCTGGCTCCGTTTCACTTGATAAGACCAGACGCCGCACCAGCCGCCGCCGCCACTGTTTGCGGAAGTGTTGATGCCAAAGACGCCGGCCGTCTGACTTTTGGGAACGTAAATTATAAGCAGTTGGTCATAAATAAATCGGAGGAATAAAAAACTTCGCCACCGTGTGCGAATCCGCCGCCATGGAAAGGATAGCAGGATAGCAGGATGGCGGGATTTAATTTCCTGCAGTCAGCGCAAATCTGTTTGCATAAGCGCGCCGAGATGTCTTCTCGAATGCGCTCCAAGTTTCTTAAGCGCTCTAAGACCCCGAAACTCCTTTGAAAGTTGCCAAAGCTTAGCGGCATAATTAGCATAAAATTCTGCGGAAAATCCTTTGCCAGTTTGCCAGCTGGAGGTTGAGTTTGAGTTTGCCGGAAACCAAATAAAATCAGATTCGATAAAAACGAAAATATGATGACGGTCCCGTATGGATTTGTATCTCGTATTATATTTTTTTTATGATTTGCTGCCCCCTGGGGTGTGGGTAAGCTGCTTTCAAAAGGAGAGCTATGGCGAGGAAATATAACTCTGGATTTTTGCGACAGCTGGCATAACTCTGTAATTTCCGAATTTTCCAAGTTCCACCTACCTTTTCCATTCATGTTTAGATGTTTGGATGTTTGGATGCTTGGATGCTTGGGATGTGCCAAGGCAACCTGGCAGGTGCAGACGGGCGAAGCCTTCTGAGGATTTTCGCCGGCTTAGGCAGCAACTTTAACCAAGGCCAAGACTCATCTGCTCGGCTCTGCCTAATAGAATTTGTCCAATGTGTGGGCGAGGGTGTGGGTCTGAGTGTGGCCGTGGGCGTGGCTGATGCGCGTGGCAGTTGATTAATTACCCTCAAATATTCGCCGCAAAGCCGCCGTCAATATTTTGGCAAAAGCGGAAGTTTCGGACCGAAAAATAAATTAATATAAATATTTAATTACCAAAAAAATATGAAAAATTATATTTATAAATTTTTTGTGGACTAAAAATTACTTTAAACTTGTAGAAGTAACAATAAGAAACTCAATACCTGTGTCTCCAGGTTTCACTTCATTTTCTTGTGTGTAGAAAGAATTTAATTTTCAAGTCGAGTTCCCAAAACCCGTGGAAGCTCGTCCTGTGGCGAACTGTTGCCTGCAATGCGACCACATGCGGTGAAAATTATGAAGCCATGCAGCAGAGCTTAGCAGCAGCGGGTCAGAAGGAATCCTAGCGGAGGGCAACGAGGGCGGAGGACAAACGGATAATGTCCTCGGATGGCGGATGGAACTCGACTCAAGTTCAGGGCGATTGCAAAACAATTCTAGGGCTTCACGAGCTTTGCTCTTCGACTTGAGCCGCTCGACAGGCCGTCTTTGATTAGATATTTTCCACTTTCTTTCCGTTTGTCTGCCTTTGTTATTGCGTTTTAACTTTTGACATTGGCACGGGCTTACCACGGCACGGTCCTTCCCCACTCCTCCAAATAGTCCTGTTTTCCCTGCTAGCCGGCACGCACTAGGGTTTCTGGGGGCTTGTGGCCAAGTTGATATTTCCTTTTGTTGCTCTCTGGCTTTTTTTTCAGACTTTGTATCAGCAGTGCAGACAGCTCAAGAGGCGTTTTCGGCCCGGCCCCGAACACTTGTCGCTTGACAGACAGCAAGACAGTCCAGGACAATGGTAATGGCTTTGTGCCCTCTTCCTTGATAACTTCGTTTCCTTTCCATTCCTTTAGTCCGTTTCGTTTTCATTTTGTTTGTATTTTTGTGTTCATGGCCAACACTCGATACTCTTTTCTGGCCTTGTCGGACAACTTTTGACGTGGACGCGTCTTGTTACCTCGAGCCCTGCTTCTCCGGAGATGGCCTTTGCACCTTGCACCGTCTCGAAAGAGGTTAGCCGGTTCAAATCAGATGAAGTGAACTCACAAGTGGCAGACGGTAACTGGAACCGATGTCCTGCCAGGCTGCAATATAATTTGTCTGAGGCCCGAGGGCATCTGCCGGCTGCTCTTTAAATTCAAATTTATAAAGCCAACAAGCAGCAGCTCCTGGAATGGCTTTGAGCCATTTCTCTCTGACGGCCAAAATGCAAAATCAAGGCAACCAAAATAAGCGCTCCATTAGGCACGCTTGTTAAGCTTTTGCCACTTGAAGAAAATATTACTTTTTTAATAAAAATAAAAATACTTAGAATGATGCATTTTCGAGAGTATTTTTCTGAGCTCAAAGCTCAGTGCTTGAAAATCAAATTTAAACAAGAATATACTTTTTCCATCAGTGTACATCCATCTGGTATATCTTTGGCCTTCAGCAATTTATCACCAGTCGTTAGTCAACGCCCCGAAATGGGCGTGGCAACAGGGTTTCCACTGCAACTTGTGCATCCAAGGAAATTAATAGACTCACGCACAGATCTAGTATACCTGGGAAAAAATAGAGCAGCATTGCTTTTGAGGAAATGTTGCCACTCATTCTGAGTGGAAACTAAGGTAAATGGAAAAATTGAAAATGGAAAATCCATTTGCCCGGCACGGCACGGCACGCGGACTGTCAAAAGCTTGTGGTAGTCTAACCAGGATTCAGGATCCAGCATCCAGGATCCACCGGCGACTAAGTTTGCACTGCGCCCTTAGTTTTCGACTGCAAAATTAATTACCTTTGGCTACTTTCAACTAGCTGCGGTTCGGGTGCATCGGTGGCTCCACCCACTTGCCACCTCCCACGGAAAACAGAAAATAGAAAATGGAAAACCACCTAGAAAAGATGGTTCAGTGCATCCGTTGACTGCTTTTAAAGCGCCAGCCGCAACGAATGGAAAAAATTACTGAGAGATAGCGGAGTAGCGGAGAGCCCGAAACTCTGGGCACAAGTTTCCTTCGCAGAGAACTGCGGGCGGCTGTGGCGGAAGTGACAAGCTGCAACGGGGCGGGGTGGGGGGTAATGCAACTGCAACAAAAACAGCATCAGCGACAACAACTAGAGTAGATAAACCACCAGAGAGGGAGCTCTCCACGGCCATAATGAATATGTAATACACTTTTTGATTAAGACACAATTAAGAGAGAGATTTTTCAGAAGAAGGATTAGAAAAATATTAAGTAGCTAATAATTATTTAGAGTCTAGAAAGGGGAATTATTTAGCCATTAAATTGGAGTTCACTTACAGTGGATGTCCTTTTTGGGAAAGGGTAGCAAGATGCCCGAAGCAAGAGGCGTTAAGACAGCACCAACCCCGACCAGACTCCAAGGACGAAAGACCTGCAGCGGATAAGGTACAACGTGAAAAGTATGTTTTAATAAAAGCGGAAATGAAGCAGCGTTACCGTTATTTCCTGTTTGCGCGCAGTTTTGTTTGCGGCAGCGGGAAGGACCCGTAAGGACGAGGAGGCGGAGAAGCCAGCTGCATTCTCATTCCCGGGAAACCTGCAAACCAAAAATGATAAACCGCAAACCACTTAAAAAAGTTCCAAGCAACGCAGGCAGCAAAAACTTTTTCCTAAATAGACGAAATTAATGAGCAGCATCGCAAGGAAGAGGCAAGGAAGAAAGTCCTGGCCGGCGGGTCAGATCCGATTCCCAGTCGCAGGATAAGTTGCGAGAACCAGTAACGAGCCAGCTGGCTCACCAAAATGAACATTCGAAAACTTAAGTATTCATTGAAGAAATTAAATTCAAATCGGAGAGTAGATCGATGGGAAGCATCGGCAAGTTTCAAATGGATTTCGTCCTTGCCACATTTGCAATTACTTTATGACCGAAATGTGGGTCCTGAATCTCTTATGGGAGATTGGTTTCCATCTTGAAATTCCCTTCTACCTTTGTGTTTTCCTTATCTGGTGCTCCACATCTTCTTTTCCCAATAATATCCTTGCATATATCCTTGCGTTGGCTCGCCTTCATGTGGGCGAATTTCCCTTTCGGATTTCAGAAAATCAGGCTAATAAAACATTTGCAAGCAATCAGAAAGTTTCAGCGCCCTGCGATGGTTGTCATTGCATGTTCCTCGTTCCTCGTACCTCGTTTCTGGCCTGTGGCAGGAGGCGCCCCGCAATGCAAAAGGACTCGTCCTTCCATTCGCCGACTTTCGAGGCACTCGAAGCCAGACAAGTCGCCTGCCAAAATGAAAACGAAATGAAATGTTCGGAAAGTTGTTGAAAATCGTATTCGCCGTTGACAAATAATTTCATATCATGTCTGCGCTTTTCTTTTTATTCTTTCACTTTTTGGCAACGAGTTGCCCCTTCTGCGCCACATTTGATTTCCTTCCTTTGGATTCGACTTTGTCTGGGGGATCAATTTCATTTGATTTTGTTCGCCTTTTGTGGGACATGAGACTATGTGCGAGTCTATTAAAAGGACCCCATGCAGTCTCTCATCTAGTTGGAAAAAACATGCAAAGAAAAATCGGTGTTCCTTCGAGCCCAAGGATATTAATAGAGAGCTTGTTTTCTGTGTAGTTTTTGGGAGTACTTTGTATTAGATTGGATGGGTGTCTCTAGTAAATAATAAAATCACAATCTTTTCTCCCAGTGCCATCACCTGTCGCCGCTTTCCTTTTACAAACATTCATCCCATAGAAGTTTTTGACAAATTCCCTGCTCTCGTTCAATCACTTTGGCCCGAGGCGGATTTTAAAGTCTTTAACTTTCTTTTGACTTTTTGTATTTTGATCCGATGGAGGAGAACAATCTTTTTTCCTCTTGGCCTTTTTTTGAGTATTCCGGAGTCCCGGTCTGGAGTCCATAGTCAAAAGGATTGCAATAACAACAAGAGCAAACAGGCAGCCGGCAATCTTTTTGATGGCACCTCCTGGCCGCCTCTGTGTGGGTGAGTATCTGTGTCTGTGCGGCAGCACTCAGGCGTGCGTGTCTGTCACCGTTCATACATGTATGTGTAGGTGGGTGGGTGGATGGGTGGCTTGGCTTGGTGCCTTTTGGCCTGGAGACTTTTGCCGCTTTTGGCTTCGGCAAAAGTGCAGAAAATTTGTGCAAGTTACGTGCTTGATTACATTTTTCCAAACTTTTTTCCTTCCTTCCATTTCGGCCAGTGACGGGTGTTCGATAAGGTTAAGGTTCGCATAGTTTGGCTATCACATGAGCTGTTCTTCCCACTCTCCATCCACCCACGGACTATCCATTTTCTCAGGCCATTCGATGGCATATCGATTAATGTATAATAGACCCGACACCTGAGCATCGCACCTGGGCTCTCGCACAAAAAGCTTTTAACAAATTGCGGTCGTGTATAATCGGCTTAAATTAGACAAATCTAAGCAATTAAGTGCCAGTCTCAAATCCCCAAAACAAAACCCAATCGAATGGGCAACAACGTAATCAACCTGGGGCCCAGATTGCAGAGATCGGATTACAGGACATTTTCAAATTTCCCGAACAAACTAACGAAGGTGAGCCTGTAAAGTTTTTAAAGGACTCGGCCTAATTGGGGAACTTCATATGATTAACTGACTTGGCTGCAACTTCGATTGGTTAATCGAGACAGGGGCTGGGGAACCACATGGCGTATGATGGATTTCGGACAAGCAACTTGTCTCTGTGCGGGATTGCGGCCACAGGACTCACAGACTCACAGACTCACAACATGTTGCAGTCCTGACTCCGACTCCGGCTGCTTCTGTTCACTCTGTAAAATTAGTTTCGCACTTTGTACATTGTCAGTGGCATTCTTTACATTTCTTGTTTGGCCTCAGCTCGGGCTCCGTGTCCTTTGCTCCGTTTAGATCCGTTCCCAACTTTCGGCAGCTCTAACTCAGTTATCCTGCCCAGCTGGCTGTGGCTGTGTCCATGTGTGTCAGTCTTCGGTCTATCCGTATCCGTAAACGTAAACGTATCTGCATCTGTATCCGTGTATCCGTCTCTGGTTGAGGATTTGAGGGGGTGTGTCCACTCCACTTCAGGCTGTCATGTTGCACATCCTCTCAGTTTCATCTGGCACTGGGGAAAACAAATGCCCTTCACTGGCAAATAGTCTCTAAAAGAAAAACCCATATTTGCTTGAAATTAATACAACTAAAAGCTGTCTTGTTTATCCTTAAAAGGATTCCTATATTTACAAATGTGGAAACCTACATAAACTACATTTTTCAAGCTTTTTTTGTTTGTAATTTCCTTAAAAATATATGACATTTTTTCCAGTACTTTCTGTATTAGTTTTCCGCAGCGACTTTCACGTGGTTAGTTTTCCGCCACAGACAAAACTGAGCCCTTTTAGCGCCAAATGGGCTGTGTTTTCCCCTCCTCCTGGCCAGAGTCCACCCCCTACTTAGGCCTTCGTAAATCAGCTCTGGCCAAAGCTATGAAATTTATTTAAATGCCCAAAAGCTCGTAATAAAAGAGACGTATGTAGATTTATGCAGCCATATTCCATATGCCAAGTGCCTAGAAGCTGAGACCAAGAAGGCGAAACATTTTGGGCCGAGTCGGGGTCGGGCCTAAGCCCATGTGTGTCTGGCACTGATTGCCACAGACTCCCTGAAACACTCCCAAAAACACACTCCCACACAGCACTATGCATTTTCATTTGCAGTTGCAGGCCCACTCCCCACGCACTTAGCCAAATTGCACTCGGCCCGGTTTTTGGCCCGGCTTGGTAAATGTCTTCGCGCAGTCGCCGTTTTGCCGTTTTGCTGCTTTGCCATCGCAAAAGCGTTAAAACCGCATTTGCAAACTAACACCAGTCCTGCCACATATTTGCCTTGAAATCCCTGCCACTTTCTCCTTGCCACCCAGGCAGTTTCCCAGTCAGCTTCCCAGGCAGTTGGGCTGCTCCAGCTTTTTGTGCGTTTTTAAAATGTAAATCCTGGAAATTTTATGCACATTGTGCAAAAGGACCAGGATCCTCCCTACCCCACACAGCCCCTGCTGTATTTGTTCTCTCTGTCTGGCTGGCTTATATAAAATTTTGTAAAATTGCATTTACACCACAAACACATTTGCATTTGAAATGCGTCCTGACTGCCGGCTGGTTGTTTTTGTTTCTGCTGTTTTTGGTGTTTTTGGTGTTGCTGCTGGTATTACAACTACAAGAGACCCGGTTGCATGCCCCGCCAGCGGACAGCGGAAATGTCCAACCCACCCAGGCTACAGTGGTTTGAAAATAAGTCTTACTTCAGAATAGGAACTCTAACAAAGTATTTTGATATAAAATTTGTTTACCAAAAACCCCTCTTTTTTGGACCACTGCAAACATCCTTTTGAAATCCTTTTCCAGCATTCAGAAATCCCCGTCTATACTCTCCATATTCCACTGTCCATCTGCTTGAGTCAGTAGCTTCTTGCATTGGTCTAGTCTGGTTGCATTTTGTTGCAAATGCCTTGTAGCCTGGAAATCCTGTTTGGCAATATCCTCGGCACCCAACATGTCAAGTTCCGCATCTGCTGGCGGCAGCACATGGCCAACACTTTTCGCCCTCTCCTAGACCTGGTCCAGCTTTATATTTCTTACCAAGAAAAGCCAACCCAGTCGAGTTAAAGTCAAAGCGGCATTAATTGAATCAGAACGTTCGTTTGTGGCAAAATTATATTCCAGCTTTTGATGTAGCCAAAGCCAAAGACGGAAATCCTTTGACACTTTCAAAAGACAGGAGGGGCGTGGAAATGCGAAAATGTGGGGGCTTAGCAACCAAGAATAGTGATTACAGCTTAGGACGCAATTTAATTATAAATAGCGCCAATTAATCAGGGCTTTGTGCCTGCAGTAAGCCGGCACAATGACAACCTGAAACGTCCAGGAATCCCGGCCATTGTCTTCACCTATTTCCCGCCATCGCTCTGTTGGCCGGGCAGTTATCCTGATTTGCAGCCATTGTAAGATCCCGTCCTGGCCACGCCCAGCGTTTTGCATAACTTGGTCCGAGTTGGTGTCTCCCCCTTCTGGGTTTCGCGTTAATTTTATTCCAGCATTTATGGTGAACGATTCCTTTGCCAAGCTACTTATAGGGCGGATTACCGGACACTCTAACACAATCCTTTTGAGCAAACACCAAGTGACCTTCGCACATATTTCAAATTCGAAATTGTGACAGGAGGTTGATGGCTTCAACCGCCAATATACACGGAAGCGTATTTATTTGGGTTTTTGTTTCGCTTCTCGGGTCGGGTTGCCCATGCGGTTCCACCGACGTCGCGTAAAACGTATAAATTTTATTCAATTTCTGTCATTTCACAAAATGTATAAACACATCACGGTGTCGGGCCTGCCACCATCCATGGCATGCCCCCGAATCCCGAACCGCGAACCGCACCTGAGCCGAACATCGAACCCAAAAACCAAACCAAGGACCAGAGCCAACCAAAACCAAACCAAACCAAACCAGAACAGAACAGGCCTCCCTGCCTGCATTGTACATTTGTGGTTCTGCGGGATTTTTGGGGACTCATCCACAGGTGGCGCGAAAAGTACAGCAGCACCTGCTACCCGATTCTGTATCGTAATAAATATTTATTTTCTTGTTAAAAATAGCAATTAATTCGAACAGCAAGACAACCATTTAATTGTACTTTTTGGTGGAAAGAAAGAAACTTTACTGCCAAGTAATAATATTTTGAGAGCAACTGTACCTACACATCGCTTAACCTGAGCGTTACGTATACGCCGCGTGTGCCGCATGACCAAAAAGCACGCGCCCCAAATATTATTTTCAGTTTTCTGCCACATGCCCCGCCGCCACATGCCCACTCGAGCAACGGAAAAGTATTTTGCGCTTAAAGAAGCGCCCGGAAACGGCAGCGGATGTGGCCCGAGGAATGCAAATAAAGCAAAATATGTATGGATGGTTGGATGGAAAAAAAGCTGGCTGGGAATAAGAAAAAACTCAAGGAGGAGCAGGAGCAGGTCTTGAGCTGGGCACAAAGAAAGCATAAGATGCTGGGATGTCGAAGCCACAGAAGACCCCGGCAGGGAGGGGTTAAAGCGACCTCCTCGCCAGGAAGCCGGGCTAAGTAAATTTTCAAAACATTTTGCTCGTCGTTGCGCTTTTGTCGCATTAGCGTACGTGATAACGTCGTGGAACAACGGTCCCAACAATAGCGGAATAAAAAACAACAAGCTTAGCTAACCCATATGTATGCTAAGATCCTGAAGCCATCCGCCCACTCACAACCCATCCTGAAGACATGGAAAAAAATACTATTGCCCCGAGACTACAGTCTCCACATAGAGTCAAGGAATATATATTCCTAATTTAAAAAGAAAAGAATCTGCGAAAAGATACTCTTTAAAAAGTAAACCTCTTTCTTCATGGAACAGTAAAGCATATTTTTTCTAGTATCCTTCAAGATCCTGAAGACAACCGCCCACTCACAGCCCAAGACTAAAGTCTCCAAAAAGAGCCAAGAAATAAACTAAATTGCCTTCGAAAGATATTATAAATAGTAAATATTCTTCTTACTGGAAAAGTAAAGTATATTTTTTCGAGTATCCTATTTTTTTGCATCTCGTCCTTGTTTTGCAAAATCCTCACTATTTTCCCCACCACCTTGCCTGTGCGTATTGAATTTATTTTTGTTGATGCCGAGAAACGCCTGCAAGACTATAAGAAACACAGATATTATCGACACAAACATAAACTTTGGAAGCAAAGTTTTAAACTTGGGGCAAAATATATTTTCAATTGCTTGAAGTAAGCTGAAATGCAGCAGAAATTTCACTGAAATTTCCCCATAATTGATGGCTTTGGTTAAGCTGAAAACCCATCGATGCCCCACTTTGAGCCACTTGACTGAAGCATTAGAAGAAAGTTTCCAACTTGGGGAATACATATTCGTACACATAGTGTATGTAGAGGGAGTCCGGAGTCCTGAGTAGATGCATCGAGGTCTGCTTTGGTAGAATTCCAACGCTCCGCCACAAATCAATGTAAATGGCATGCATACATTACTCATACGCAGTGTAGGATTCTCCGGCGACGACGAAGGATTCGAAAACTTGCAGCTAATGATGCTTCAATTGCTGCTTCTTATGAGTTGCAAAACGTTGAATGAATGAGCGCCATTGCATTGAATGGGGCACGAGAGTGTGGACGGGTGGGGTGGGGTAGCTCCAGAGATCCCTGGATCCCGAGGCCCTCGAGTGCAGGCGCTGGAGGCAACGCCATGATGAGGACAACAAGCGCCGCACCAAAAACGTTGCTGATAATGATGCATGCGGCAAATCAATTTTGTTGTATTATGCCGAAAGTGTGCTTCACACTCTGCAGCGCAGTGGGTGGGCGTTGGAGGTCGGAAAATCGGGAGGAAAATCGGGAGTGGGTGGCAACATTAGCCCCGAAGTCCCACCCAGACGCTCAGCTTTTATGTTGTGCCCTTTGCTCGCTGAATGATTTTTAGCTATTTTTTTTTTCGTTTGTGTTTGTTTGGTTTCTGGGTGCAATTTTTCGCCGCTATTTTTTGCTGGTTTGCTTTTTATGTGTCACGCCCCCGCTGCAATGCCATTTTCGTGTCGTAATACTTAGGGGGCATGTGGCATGCTTCGCCGTTCGGGTTTTCGGTTTTTCGGTTTTTAAGTGAAGTCCTTGCCAAGGAGCTGCTCTATTGGATGTGTAACAAATGTTGCACTTTCTTGTTTGACTTTTGCTCCGGTTTTTGCGAAACCAAAGAACTACTTCCGTTGATTTAAAATAGGAATAACTCTCTGCCAATTAAGAACTATTTTAATTCCATTTTAAAATCCAGCATTCGAATCAAATGACTGAATTAAAAGCCATACAAACAATGCAGACGCATGGTAAATAAGTTATTACTCACAAATTTCACAATGCAAATATTTTTGTTTGCTTCAAGTTTAAAAAAAATCATAAAAAAATGCAAATATAGACACGACAAAGGATCAAACAAATTGATTAACCTTTGCATTCCGGCAGACAAAATCTGAAACAAGATGAAATATTAAATTCTGGTTTCCAATAGATTGTTAGAAATGAAAATTGAATTGATGTCGTTTGGCTCGAAAGTTTCATGACCCTTAAAGGACTTTTTTAGCGATAACCAAAGCGAAAGAGACAGAAATTGTGATAAAAAACAACTCAGGCTCCTCGTGCCTTTTCTTTCTTCATTTTTTAGACGTGGACATTGCCAAACTGTTACAACATTTTCATTTTAATCTTATTAAAATGCTACACGCCGCATCCCTCTCTCTATCTGAGCACAATTTGGTATTGAAATAAGTTTTTAAATTAATTTTTTGTTGCCTAAAGTTGGCCAAACTGAGCTGAATCAGACTCTGCCCTCGGTCGCTTCTTTTTCTTCATTTTTGAATGGAGCGAGCCAGGGTAGGGCTCGGAAAAGAAATGGGCGTGTGAATGGACCAATTGTGTTCCATATTGATTGAATCCACGGGACAACGTCGCTGGGAGGCCGGTCTCTCTCGGTCGGTGTATAAACAGCAATTGTTAGCTATTTGTTGCTGCAAAATTGAAAAACTTTTCCTCCGCCTGGCCTGCCTCTGATTGACACAAATTTTCTCAGCACGACCAGCACACCAGCAGCCAAAAAATGTAATGCAATTAAAATATAATTGTTGCCTGGCAGGATTTAAAAACCAACTTTTGTAAAATCGATTTTTTTTGCAGAATTTTGTATGTTTCTTGTAGATGACTGTGTTTGGTACGCATGATTTCTTTGATCGACATAAATAGAAAGATCGAGGCAGTTTTCTGCTTAATTTTCGTAACTCCATTATGTCCATTTTATAAAAAAAATCATGAAAATCCCAACTACGCTCATTTTTGGCGATTTCCGTAGCATTTTAAAATTCAAATTTGAAAATTTGGCACGGATAGCGCTCCATCTATGTGTGAAGTGGAATGCATGGTGGCGCCATCTGTGAGCACGATGGATAATTAAACCGAATGGATTGAATCCTAAGAGTCCTATTTATCTATTTATTTAATTATTTATTGGAAAATAACCTGCTAATTCTACCAATTCAGTAATAAAGAAGGGATTCAATCATTGTGGAGGAGGTAATAATTTTCACATAGGATACGATGCATCGTGTTCAGCCTTATAAGATCTTCGAATGGGTTGCAGAGATCGAAAGGACCTACTTCAGACATTTTTACCTGTCATTAAGCTTCAGTTCTGATATTTTTTTATACAAATTTTTAAATACAAAAATATTTATAGAAAAGCTTCTTGATTCTTGTCCTCTTTAAACACAGAAATACCCCGAAAATTGCAACCCAGGTTGGGTATCCTTTTTTATCCTCCATTTCCACACCCCCATGATGTCTGCATGAATTTCGTGTGCATTTCATTTACCACATTGTTGAAACGCTTTTAACTGCGAAGTTGCAACACCGGCAACACCGGGGAAGGTGCAACCAACTTTTCGCCCTTTTGGCG
This sequence comes from Drosophila merina, assembly GCA_035047645.1. Classification (NCBI taxonomy): domain Eukaryota; kingdom Metazoa; phylum Arthropoda; class Insecta; order Diptera; family Drosophilidae; genus Drosophila; species Drosophila merina. Next base: position 28,584,867 of record JAWNPH010000002.1, read on the forward strand.
CACTAGCGCATAAATCACATAAACAACAGTCTCTGATTTTTCGCATATGATATTGTGATTTCCGTTGGCAAAGCAAAGAAGTAGATGGATAACCCTGCAGAGCATTTCGGGTAAAATAAATAAAACTAAAAATGCGGCAAACAAATGCGATTAATGGAGATACAAAGCCAACCGAACCGAAGCAATAAAAATCAGAATACAATGAGACGGACGACAGCTGAGTTATTACGCTGCCTTTCTGGCCATGATTTGTTATGATTCCTCCTGACCGGTTTGATGGCAACTCCCTGGCAACAAAGAATTGCATTTTATGCTCCCATTAAAGGATGTTTCAGCCATCCTTCCGCATCCTTGTTTTACGCGCTTGCCAAAAGTCGGAGGGCGGGCTTCTCCCCTGAATGCACTTTGATTTTACTTTTGATAAAGTTGCGAGGAAAAAATAATTTAGAACCCTCGACATGTCAGCAGCCCCCCTACAAGTTAGTTTCGTGTAATCCGGTAGCTCATTGCTATACCTCTCTGGCCATTTGCCATTTTTATTTCACTTTTTCCACACTTTTTCCTCCGCCCAACAAGCTACATTTTTCAATTTACTTGGCGACACACTCACTCCTCCCAGATCTAGACCCAAATACGGAAAAAATAAGACAGAAACAGGACCCAGACCCCAGGCAGGCGGCAAAACTTCTGAGCTCACTTCGACGTAAATTTACACATTTTTCTGCCACATTAAGCGGCCCAAGCCCGAGCCGGGCTGGCTCGACTCGAATTTGGTTGAGTTGGGTCGTGTTTCGGGCCGGGAATTCCCCAAAGTGCAATAAACATGCGCTCTACAGTCGCACACATTCGTGTATGGTTACTTTCCTTTTGGCCCACTTTCGGAAAGACACTCTCGAATGTGCAAATTCAAACAGTGTCAGTGTTTTCAAGGCTCTGGAGAGTGCTTACAAAAAATATATAGATTTATTGGTCGATGCCTATTGAGTTTTTAAATTTTCAACTCGCAGAATGCCAAAGAAACTATTTTCTGGCAAATTTATTTCGAAAAGGACAACAGTTGCCAATGGGGCTTGCCAATATCTGTTATCTGAAACTTTTCTATCGAGCCCTTTAAGAGAAACGTCCCAGTCCCAGTCCCAGTCGACGGGCGAAAGTTTTCCATTTATCCTCCGTCCTAGTCCAAGTTTATAAATATATAAGTATTGCCTTGGTCTTGTTAAACACTCGACGGTTAAGGAGTGCACAAATATTTATTGTGTCATTGATTTTGCCGCTAAGCCGTCGACGGGCTTCTTTCGGGTCGGGTCCCTGGACTTTCCATTTCCTCGTCCTCGTCCTTATTTATCCAGAGCACTAGGCAGCTGTGTAGTGGAAAGTGGCGGGACAAATATTAAATATCGCCAGGACAGAGGATGGGAAACTCGAACCGAGAAGGACTTGCCAGCTGATTGGATGTGAAATTACATTACATTTTACACAAGGACATTAAAGTGGCGACAAAACGACAAAATACACCAGATAATTGGGCCAAGATTGGTTGGCTTAAACACAAATCATAAAAATAAAACCACATCTTGGGTATGGGTTAGGGGAGTCCAATATTGGATTTATTAAAAACGTAAAAAACTAATTAAAATAAATAGCAGACTTGATTAAGTTACACTTTTTACAATCGCATTTAAAGCGAACTAATTTATTTGATTTAATTTTATTGGAATTGGAATACAAAATACCAACACTCTTAGCTCGTTAATTAATTAAAATTTTCACTCTCCTCTCCACTTGCAGGTAAGTCGATGCGTGATGCAATTTATGCCCGGGTATGTCAATATATCAGCCAATAATTTGCGTATGACTTGTCAGTGGTTTAATTAAAATGAACTGCTCCATAAAGAGCTCGATTCGCAGGTGCACCGACAAACAGGTGCAGGCGGACTGGCGGGAATCAATTGGAGAACCGGACAGGACAGCCAATGGCGTGTAAATAAAACTAATCCCGAGTTGAGCGACCGCATAAATCAGCCGCAGATCGAAAGGGACAGGGACTCTGTCTGCTGTCTGCTGTCTGCTGTCCCCTGTCCGGTGTCCTGCGTCCTTCCTGCCAGCCAGCTGATCCAGTCAGGCAAATGTAATTATAAATCATCGGCTGCTCAGCCACACACTCACTCGTATATGCAATATAAAAAGTAGCTGCAGGCCTAATTGGTTCGCCATGAGTGAGAATACACAATATGCATCAATAATTCATAAAATTAAATAGCTTCCTTGGTTGCTGGGGTGGTGGGTCGAGCTGGGAATGGCCTCTTGATAGAGTCGACTGCTCTGACAGGTTCATATCACGTCACTCATACGCCCCGTGTCCTCTGCACCTGTCACATAAAAACCAGACGCCTGGTGTGTTTATTTAGACTCACACTCACACGGCAGTCGAATGAGATGACAACTTCATAATAATAAATTAAAATATTAGCGCTTAATTAAAATTATCAATTCACTCAGACCACGCGTCCTATTTGTCAGAAGGGTGAAGGCCTCATCGGCCATAAATCCCCAACCCTAAGCCCGTTCGCGACAGGTCCTGTGGCAGCGTTCGGCTTAAAAATAATAAATATTTTTCAACTAAATCCATATTTATTTAATGGCATTCGGGGGCCCAAACAATACAATTAATTAAGTGCGGAGCTTTATTGTTTATTTAACGAGTCAGCTTCCCGGCTAGCCCCGAGGCTTTGTCTCATGTGGGATTTTTGAATAATGACAGCAGGTTTTTGGCCATGACAAAATGTTTGAAACAATGCAAATTGTTGGCTGTGGCAGGACCCGATTAAAAATGAAAGTAAAGTGTGTCGGCAAGGGTTTTTGGGTTTAAATGAAAGCGCAAATAAATCAATCAGTACTAGAACACTTTTAAATCAAATTTAATCTTTGTTTAAGAACTCTCTGTCCTGGGTAGTTTCTAGCAACGAAAGGACTCCCTGGACAGTTGCCAGCTCATTTTTCACCTTAGTTAACTTACTGCGAACAGGATTCGATTGCAGTGCTCCTGACATATCCGTACGTGAATATAAATCAATCAAGCTCCTTTCAATTGGGTTCAGTTTTGCGGACCATCGTACCAGGACTCCGAAGGACTAATCACACACTCCGTCCGGGTGGGGTGTCGTTGTAATGAGTGCCAAGGATCGATTTCCGTTTGCAATAACTCAACTTCAAAACACGAGATTCAATCTATTCCGAATGTACCATAGGAATCCCACCCACGTACAAGGTGCAAGGACTTCCAAAGTTATACCTGTACAAGTGTTTACAGTTATTAATCTGATTATATTTAACGTGCAGAAGGAGTTATCTCTGGATGCTGGAAGGATGTCCTCCCTGTTCCTCTGCACTTGATCCTCGTCTGACTGACTGGCGCACATTTCACTCGAAACTTTTCAAGTGCCCATATAAGTAATGACATATCAGTCTGACGACGACGTCGACTCTTCTGCCATGTGGGAGGTGGTCCTGGGTCCTGGGTTGAAGGTTGACTTCCCGGAGAACCCAGCTTCTTGTCAGTCGTTTTGCCAATTGACAGCATGACAAGTGAGCAGCATGAGAATTCGTACAACTCGTACATTCGGAAATATGTAAAGTAAAAACAACGAGAGCCAAAAAATGTTTGCTATAAAAAGTTTTCAGCTGCGACAACTTTTGCTTAACTTTTGCCAGCAAAATGTGCAACTCTCGGTCTGCCCTCACATACAATATATTCCAATATATATCCTATATATAAATGTATATATCTATGTACACAGTTCTGTCTGTGGATAAAATTTGTGCTTTGTTTTATAGGTTTTGTAAATGGGTCGCAGGATGGGGATGCGTGTCCTGCTCAATCTTGTTGGCAAGATTTAATTAATCAATTATAAAGATAAAGTTTTTGCCCAGCTGGTAGCATTGACAGTTGAAAAAAGGAAACCGGAAACCACAGACAAATCCAAATGTCACACAACTCTTTAACTTTCAACTCAAATTTTCAACTAAAAAGGGCAGACACTATTATTTTGTGGCATGAATACCCGAACGAATCTGGGGCGTGGCATTCTGCAAATTGGTGCATTTTGAAACGAACCGTGTGAAAAGTAATAAATATACGAGTGACAGCTTTTTTAGGGGACACTTCGAATACACTTGGGCGGCATAAGTCCAAATTAGAGACTTTACTCAGCAATATCAATTAATGGACACAGCCTTTAAGTGACTCGGATTCGGGCTGGGAAAACCTTTTAGCTCCAATCTCAATCTCAGCGAAATCCCCTTGACAATTAATTGAAAAATGGCAGTCGACCGAAAGTGCTTGTTGAAAAGCCACAAAACTATTGAGAACTCATCCCCGTCAGCTCAGCTCAGCCATTGTGGCGTGTATTGCATAAAATATGCCAATGTTCTCTCTCGGCCATCCTGGGGATTCGGGGAACGACAACGCATTCATCACCATTTGCTTAAAGTGACGAGTCAACACCCGCACCAACACCCGAAATCCATCCGGTAGCTGGGAGTCGGGACACCGGGGTGAGCATTTTTTAACACTCATACGCCCCTTTGGCCAGGCCAGAGCTTCGTTCCATTCTATATTTTGTCATATTCCCTGTTGCAGCTGGCAGTGCATTGTTGTTGTCTTTTAAGGTTCATCAAAGCTTCAACATTGTTTGGTCACAGTTGTTGGCCAACATCTCATCCCATTTCCCAGCCCCAGAGCCGGAGCCAGTGCCGGAGCCGGAGCCGTTCTCGTTCGTCATACTTCCGTAGCTGTCTTGTGAAATTTTTCCTGTGGGAGTTAAAATATGCACAAGCTGATTCCCTTTGCCAGTTTCCCCTACATATTCCTCACATTCCCCTAGTCAGTGTCGTGGCCTGACTTTTTCGCTTTACCCCGAGAAGTTACCAACCACTCGAAAAAAGTTTCCAAAAAATCAGCTATTTGGGAAGTCCTAAATAAATTTGTCCACTTTTATGCAACCTCAACAATCAGGCATATATTCAAGGTATGCAATGAAAAGGAAACCACTAGCTTTAAAGGCTTTATTTGGCTTATTTGGATTTATTTAAATAATCATTTTATACAACTTTCTGTAAGTGTAGTTGGCCTGGCAGTTCTCTGTGCAACCGAGTAGTTCTGCTCCAGTGCATGTGCAACTTGTCTGTTGTTTATGACGCCCCTCTGCTGCCACGCCCCTGCCCTCTGACACCCACCATACCCCCCCTCGTGTCAGACAGTATGCGTGTGTCATCATCATCATCAACATCATCATACGTCTCGGTTTCGTCCTGAAATCGCAGGCATATCATCTACACACAGAAACAACAAATGCGACCGGGCTTAAGCGAAAGGAAGGAGAAAATGCATAGAAAGAGACAGAGAGAATAAAGGACATAAAGGATATATACAGGATATATACAGATATTTTGCAGGTGCATCAAACAGAAACCACTTCGCCAGAGGCAGAGCCACCTCTCCGGTTCTCTGGTAGCAGATTTCGAGCTTAACCTTTTATTTTCACCTTTTACCCGACTCTTTTAAAGTTCTTTTATCTTTTTATGTGTTATGGTTTCTCAATTGCCGTAAAACTTGTTCATAACTGCTTAACATCTTAACAAGATTCTCCCATAAAGTTTCCCTCGTCGTCCGTGGTCGCTATTTTGTCATAAAAACTACAACTTTAATAAGACATTTTTTTACTTTAGGAGAAAATAGAGGAAAATTCTTTATCCTTCAGATCGCAGGCCAGAAATCTAGAAAAATAAAACCTTTAATTAAATTTTCGTATATCCTTAAATACATTCCCTGCATTTATCTTGATGTGCTCGTTTCCTGATTCTTTTCAAACCAAAAGGAGCAGCAAATATTTTCCAATAAAACTGCATTTTTCTTTGGAATTTATAAAAGTTGCAGTGAATGCTGAAAGGAGGGGAGTTGCAACTTGCAAAGACTGTTTACTGTGAGTAATGGCCCAGACAAATGGCAACCAGCTCGGCAGAGTCCTTCTGAGCAATCCTCTCAATCTTCCCAGCCAGGACGTTGCTATGCAGATCATTGCAGCGACAGAAATATTATTATGCCAGCATTATGTTCACAATGTTGTCTGCCATTTAGTCAGCACCAACAACAATGGCAACTACTCTCGGCACTTTCTGCAACTCGCCACTTGCAACAGAATGGGGCAGGAGCGTGTCATGTGGGGACTGCCTGCCTGACAGACAGTTCCCCATAATGGAAATCATAAATTCCACAGCCTGGTCCTCCGGTCCTTGGGCCGCCTGCAATTGATATGTCTAAGGACCTGAGTTGATCAAATGACAGCCTCAAAGAAAACATCAAACAGGTGGCGAGAAAGCCACAGATTCGGTTGCCATTGCATGTTTGAACAAATTATCGGTTTGAGGCAAGTTTATCCTTTTTTGGAAATAGAAAAAAAGCTGACATGCAGTTCTTTCTAAAAACTTTAATCAAGTTTTTCTCAAATAGGTTTTCCATTCGAATTTTAAGCATATCTCAATATATTTTTATTGTAATTCAAAAATACATTTAATAGTAAAAAAGTCTGTATGCAGTTTTCATTCAACACGCAATAGATGATGAAAGGAGAACCCTCCCTCGAAAAACAAGGCAATCAATGATACTGTTAGAAAAAGGATATTTTTTACTCCATAATCCGTGAGATCCAGAGAAACGAAAGACCCTTGGCTGAAAATATGAAAGCCACTGTAAATCATTAAAAATTACCCGAAAAAAGCAGTGAAATGCAATATTTTTCACTTATTTCGACAGCAGCCAGCGGATAATTTCCGCAGCTTTGTAACGACAGAGACCAGACCCGACCCGGACAGGAACAACATCAGCAAATTGCGATGCGATGCGATGAGTGTGTGAGCATGAAATTAAATTCCGTGCAAACAACAATAACCCTTTGAGGCAGCTAGAAAGCAGGCAGGAGTTCGAGCATCAGTGGCAGCATCATCATCATCATCCTCGGCGTCATCATCATTATTGCCACAGCAGCAATAACAGTAGAATTTTCTGACACAAGGGGGTCTGGGGGTCTGTGAAAAAGAGCCGCTGGCCAAAAGGTACTGCAACCAAATAAATTGAATCGAATTTAATGTCAAAAGTGCAGCATATAATTGGCTTAATTCTACGGGTGGCAGCCACGCCACGTCGCACTCAATAGTCCCCGTATAAACTACAAATGTGGTACACTAAAACAACTACACTGATAAAAATCGTTATCAGTTTCACCACAAAAATTAAGGTTTTCCCTGTTGTAGAATTATTAGAATTAGAATCTTTTTGCTTCTCGAAATAGGAATGTATTTAAGAATGTCCTCTGAAAATACAAGCCAAATAGGACTCATATTTCTAGAGATATATCGTTTTTCTTAGTCCTTTTTTGCTCAAGAAAGTTCAACCGATTAACCTCAAATTTGTACATAAGTATCATATATAGATAGATAGAAAGATAGATAGATAGATAGATAGATAGGTAGATAGATAGATAGATTGATAGATAACATAGATATTATAGATATTATAGATATTATAGATATTATAGATATTATAGATATTATAGATATTATAGATATTATAGATATTATAGATATTATAGATATTATAGATATTATAGATATTATAGATATTATAGATATTATAGATATTATAGATATTATAGATATTATAGATATTATAGATATTATAGATATTATAGATATTATAGATATTATAGATATTATAGATATTATAGATATTATAGATATTATAGATATTATAGATATTATAGATATTATAGATACATATATAGATACATATATAGATACAGATAGATACAGATATAGATAGAGATAGATATTGCCCAGGTAGTGGTCGAAGCAATTTGGTTTTGGAAAATTATTTCACACTTCTTTTTAACAATTTATGGGAAATTTGAAAATGAAATATTTCCAAATTGATGTTATTTGGTCAAAAATCAAAATACTTATAATTCCTTAGTTTCGGGAATATTCAGGCAATAGTTCCATTAAATGAATCTCACAAATGCTGTATATCCTTGCAGAGGGTATTATAATTTTGGTCCCAGATGTCAAACGCAGTAAAGATGGCATCTCCGACTCCATTTTCCTGTTTTTTAATAATTATAACCGCAAAATGTTCCAATTTTCACCACATTTAAGCTCCAAGATTGATGTGGATATCTTTCCGATTTTCTTTCACGATTGACACACAATTTTCTATCTATTTGGATAACGAATAAATTTAATCAATAGATAAAAATGTTTATTCAAAAACTACATTAATGAGCCTTGGTACTGCTCTTAACCCCTAAGTCCCCTTAAATTATAGCACACTCTCGTTTTAGTTAGTTTGGATATAGTTTTGGTAATATAGTTAAGGATAATGGGCGATAATTTCTTCAAGTGCATCCTCACGGCATGCACCCACACACTCCCACCCACATACAGGCTCCTGACCACCTCCTTTGCGGAGTGGAGCGGCTCCCTCTTTTGCAGTTATTGCCTTTGTGCGTTTGGCGTTAAAAGCGCAAAATTCAATTTCGTTTTATTGTTCGTTAGTTAAAGAAAGGCGGGGGGGAGGGGCAGACGACACACGGACGCAAAAAGACGAGCAGAGTGGTGGGCGTGGTAATTGCATTTCGCCCACCTGTACCTGTGGCTTGGAGTCCTTTCGGCCCCGTCACTGCAACATCTGGGGGTTCCCCCCACCCTGGTGGTTTGTGCAAAATGTTCATTTCACGGGCCGCCCACAAAGATGGTGATCCCGCCCCCGGCTGCGTACAAACAAATCATAAAACAATAATTAACCCGGGCTCTGGGCCTGGACCGGGGCCCGGTGGAGAGCAAAACCACTTTGATTTCCGTTGGAAGCAGCAGGCCAAATGCCAACTGTCAAAGCGGCAGTTTGGCCATCGATTCGAAGTCATGACCCGACTTGAGCCACTCTCGTCTCCGAGTCCCAAGCAATTGCAACATAATTGACCCACTTAGCCCGGGGCACACGGCCCGGCTTTGTGGTTATGTGAGACCATCATGACTGGAGATGTGACATCTTACCTCCTGAATTGACCGCCCACATGCAATGGAAGTTATGGTTGCCTGGCCATGGCTTGCTTTTGGGCAATTCTCGATTTGAGATTAATAACCACTGGCAGTATCCTGTTTGGTCTTCGAATCAGTGTTAACAGAAGTCTGGCAATCGAGTCAGGTAGCAGTTTGATATCTAAATGGTAGACTGGAATCAGGAAACTCTAAATAACTCCCCAATAGTATGGCTCTATCTGGGTTCAATGGGGTTTCATTGAAGGATAATATTTGTATCTCTTCTACGGCTTCAGCCTCTCCATATCCAGGATGCGGGGGAATCTCTTATTCATATGCTGCCGCACACCTTTATCATGGAGCGCCTGGCACATAAATTTTCCAGCGTTTTTGTCACAATTTCTTATCTCGTAAGCATAAAATTAACAACCAGGCGAAATGGCGACAAAATCAACGTAAGACGGACCTCCCCGTGAGTGGGAGGACTTGACAGAGAGTCAAGGATGAGGTGGAGCTCCTTGCTGTTTTTGGTACTGAGCGTTATTTAAAATCGACGCCTGCGGCGCGGCTATAAAAATTTGTGCGCGATAAAACGGAATTATGAACATGAAGAAGACGAAGGCTCGGAATAAGGACAACAAGGACAATCGGACGGGACCTGGACGGGTGCGAGGGAGCGACACGTGTTCTTATTAATTTTAATGCATATTAAAAATCACATCCCCCAGGACATACTTCAAAATAAGAGCCTGCAGGATCCTGTATCAATGAAGGCTAACCAAGTATATGTTTTCGGAGAGACCCGACTTATGTTTATTAGATTTGGAAAGGCTCAGCCTGAGCTAAGCCTGATGGTCTGCGGTTTTCTCGTACGGCCAACATTTTGTTTCGCTCCTAAAATATCTTAATAGAAAACAGATAACTCATAAAATATTTACCAACTGGCTAAAACTCCCAGCCAGCCAGACAGACACAATAGGGCTTAAATCAGTCGGTGGAAGGAAGTGAAAATGCCGAAGGCACAGGCCTGCTCCTGTGGAATCGACCGAGTTTCTGCCACAGTTGTGGTTATGATTTTTACAACCGCAGTATTATGCTCTTACCTCTGAAAGGATCTCTTGGCAGGACACTGTCAGAAATGTTTTTAAGAAATACCAAGCCAAAAAAAATACCTGTTTCCTTATGAAACTTCTTTGAAATACTTCTTCTCTGTATTTTTTAAAAATATCTACTAGTCGGGAATACTTTTTAAAAAATAATAAATTATACGTCCTTGTTCTCACTGCTGCTCGCACTTTACAAATAAATAATGCACAGAAGTTGTTCATTTAACTTTGCTTGTTTGTTTCATTTCATTTGGTCTGCTGGCTTCGTTGTCTTGTTCTGGTCGGGATTTGGATTTGGCCTGCCATGTGCCTCGAATAAATCCTGCGGCGCGGTTGTGGCGCAAAAACGAAGAAGAACGGAAAAAGTTAAGAAAACTCATTCACATAATTTTCCAGTTTATTGTAAGCTGCTGCTGCTTCTGCCACAAGACGGGGCATGAAATACTCGTACACACACCTGGCGAACAGAGTGTGGCATAAACCGGCTCTAATTACCAGGACCCGAAAGCGGCAAAGAGAAAAGCGGCGCGGAAAAAAAAACCATAAAATATAAATAAAAATCATTCATTTTGTGCACGTTGCTTGCCCGGGGTTAGGTCCTATTCCTGTCGCTCCCAAGGCTTCCTAAGGCTTCCGGCGGTCCTAAGACTCCTTCAGAGCGTTAAATTTTTATAGCCTACACTTGGGCGCCCGACCAAGTTACTGCCACTTAATGAATTAACATTATTTTGATGGGTTTTATGCTTTTTTCATACTTTAGCAGCCCGAACTCCATGATCTCACCGCAGCAGCTGCGGTCGGTCCTGCCACTGGCTATTGGTCATGTCAGGCAACACCTCGCCGGGGTTTTTAACTTTTTAATAAGCCACAAATAATAAGAGTGGCAGAAAGAAAAAGTATTATACTCGAACACGGGCGTAAGCATAATTCAAATCATTTCATTAACATTTTCGGGCCCACATCCCCTTTTTATATATTTTGTTATCCTGCGGCAAGGGAAATTGCTTTTTAAGTACTTAACTTCAATGCAAGCTGGAAAACTTTTGATTCTGCAGCATTAACACTGAGAAAACCGAATTAATTTTAGAGAATCTTCTTAACCAGATCGTGTTTCGACTTGCCCAGGCCACTCCGTTTTTCTCGCAGTGGAAAAATCCCTAAAAAATGAAGTTCTGGCACCAAAGTGAAAGTTTTTATTAAATGCATAAAATGAGTCAGAGTCCTGGACTGCCGACTGCCGACTGCCGAAGGCTATATGCCACATCCTTTTATATGTACATTGTGCGATACTCGTGGGTGTGGGCGGGTGCGTTTAGGGCCATAAATCTAAGTGCTTTCACGCCTCTGGGACGACTTGGAAACGCCTACTTTTGTGGCTGATGTAACTGCCAGTTACTAAAGCTCCTACGTGTGGGTGGTGGGTGGTGTGTGGCAGGATGTGTGCCAGTGTGTTGGTTACCCGCTGCTGTTATAATGAGTTTTCAAGTGGTTCCCTGCATAGGCAGGTAATTTCATTCTAATGCCTAATGATGTATCTTCCGTGGGAGGGAACCTGCATAATGAAAGGGGAAGGGACTTCCATTGATGCCTAACATGGTTGTTGGATTTTCTTTCTGTGTAACGCATATTTGATTTACAGCACCGTCCCCATTTAGATTAGAACTAATCAGAGCTACCTTCAGTAGAATATTACAAACTAATTACTGCAGATAAACGCAATCTAGGTTATTAGTTTTATAGATAATGGAAAATCCAAATACCCGCTATCAGCAGCAGACACTGATAAGCATTCAATTTAATAATATCAGCTATGGCAAGGATATCGAGCGGTTGAAAGTGCAGTTTAAATTTGGCGCCAATTTTGTAGAAATTCCCGTAAAATAAAAAATTTCCTCACTCGCTAAACTCTAAAGTTGAGCGAGTCTTCAACACCCTCTCTCTCTTGCTGGCTCTCCCAAAGAGCGAGTATCTGCCGCTTTGGAGGGCGAATTTATACAAAAGCAAGCGGCACGCCGCCTTTAATTCCGCCGCGGCGAATTCATCTGACAGAGTGCTTCGCCTCTCTGTCTCTTTCTCTGTCATCTTCATCAGTCGCCGTCGTAGTCTCGTCGCTGTGGTTTTTATTCTGATTGTGGCCATGCAAAAAAGGCAAATATCCAACGAAAATTAAATAAAACCCTCAATGAAACCGACTAAAACCTGAACAAAGTGCTGACAAGAACATAGCTAGCCAGTGCTGGCCGGAAAAGTGTGAAAATCAGGAAGAAAAGTGACTGTGAAAAAACGGATGGGACAATCTTGCGCAGCAGCCGCCTTTTTTCCAACCCGTATAGAATCAGATACTTTTGTATCTTTCTTTATTTCGCTGACTTATCCGTGTGTGTGTCTGCTAGATGGATGGGTGAAAAATGAAAAACGAAAAAACGAAAAAAAAGACAAACAATAAAGACCATCATTTGTGTCACACATATTGAATCTAATAACTGGAGAATCTGCTCAGAATATAAGCTGAGAATCTGCTTTAAGAAAAGAATCTTGGACTGCTGGTCGCTTCTTCGTCTTATTCGCGTTTTTTTGTTGTTTTCCTCTTTGTTTTGTTGTTGTTGTTGTTGTTGTTGCTATTCGCATTTTGTGTACCTTTCAAGAAATCAATAAAACAAAAAAAAGAACTCGCAACTCGCAAGCAGCCCAAAGGCCAGGCTCAAAACGAGTCTCACTCACTCTCTGGTATTGGCTCTCTTCTGGGAGAGCGTGGTTCTCGCCGAGGCTCTTGTTTGTTGACATTTTACCGCTTTGTCTGCGGCGAATGAAGCGCGGCTGGAAAACCATTTACAAGCCAAATTATGTCAATAATTTAGCATATTGAGCCTCACCGGATGGGGGGCCCGCGAACAGCCAACAGCGAACAGCGAAAAAATTCATAAAATATAACAAAGAATATGTATAGTAACCCCTCGGCACTATTTCAGAAAAAAAATATATATAAATGAACTGCGCAATTCGCTGACAGTTAAGTGACACAATTCCGGCTCAGCTTTTGGGGCTGGGTCGCATTTTCTGCAGCGAATTTGGATCTCCCTCCAGCCCGTAGCTGTAGCACGTGCACTGCGACTCCCGGATCCGGCTCTATTGATTTTTCGCACATCCCACGGACTCCATTCCCGTTTCCCAGCTCCTGGTTCTTCCTGCTTCTGGCTGCCTCTTGGTGCATGCGCATTTTCGTTGCGAAGGTTTTCCTACGATTTCGCAATCCTGGTGCACTGACCTTAGTCCATGACAGTCAATATTTTGGAAGACACTTGGAAAAAACCCTTGTTCTGTTGCGAAAGATACAATAATTCCCTTCCTTCCGTATCTTTGAAGTGCAGATCTCCCACTTGACTTTTTCTCAGCTGCTTCTCGCTCCCTTGAATGCCGCTTCTAAGTACACATTTGTTTGGCTCACAAATTAACGCCATTTGGAGTGCTGGCTGTTGGATAAACAAGCAAGTGATTTTATTTCATGGAGCTCACAATGTGGGCCATTCATAAGAGCCGATTGGGGGCTCCGCTAGATAAACAATCTGCAGGTAGCCCGGTGAGACCCGGCAGGTTAGACCAAACAGAAATAGATACTCCTCCCTCTAGTAAGGGGGATGTGGGTTATCAGGGAATCTCACGCTCATTATGGAGCATTTGGGAGGAGTCGGGCAGTCCAGAGTTTGTTTGGATTGGAGGTAGTGAGTTTGTAGCACGCGAGTGCTTCCAGGAAAATGCATCTAACCACCTGGGGGTTGGGTGGGGAGTCGCTCCAAATCCGAGGGCTAATAATAGTCTAGAGTTGAGCAAGTTGATTTCAATTTTAACGATTATTTTTATTACTTGTAATTTATAGGTGCTCAAACCCCTTTGTTTCCATTGAATACAAAGTAGATTTCCAATCCCTTCTCGTTTTACGACGAAAAGTATAACAATAAGCCTCTTCCAACCCACTTCCACTCTCCGGGAAAGCAGCTTATGTTCAGGTGAATGCCAAAGCCCTTCCTAGCCATCTATATCCGCTGCCAATTGAGACCTCATCCCACGCACTTCTTCCGGTTACCTTGGAAATGCTCTTCTACCTCCTCCCCGAAAAACATTTCACTTTTTAAGAAAATGTGTGTATTTTACGGATTGTCCATTATTTGTATATCTCTGGCAGCGCCCCATGACGTCATGTGTCTGAGTGGCAGACACTACCCAAGAAGACGTCCCACTGGCTTCGGCCTGCAGTTGTCAGGCAATTTGCTTTCCGCCAATTGATTTCTGTCCCCTGTCTAGGGCCAGCTCTTTCTATATATTTTTAGTGATTTTCAATTATCCGCCTGGTGTTGTCATAGGCAGGGGGCGGGTCATCGCATGCTAATCAGAGCTGTCCACTTGGAAGTCTCTGACCCGCTTACCGTTATTAAGTACTTACCAGCCACAAATGGCCGACAATTGTCGCTTGATTGGCCAATTTCCATGACCGGGATCAGCGGCTACGCGACTTGGTCACCGTCTGCTTTCCGTTTCCTCCTGCCCACTTGCCACAGACTTTGACTTCGACCCGTTTAACCATTTCATTTTATGGTTTCACCCCTTCCCTTCCCCTTGAACGGATTCAATAATCTTTTGTGTTTCTATTTTTATGAAACCAACCTTCGTACTTGCGGTTATCCAACACCAGTCTGTGCTACACACAAAGACTTTCAGATCTCTTTTATTAAAAAATATAAATCGTTTTAATATTGCAAGACAATAAAAAATACTGAAAGCTACAAAAAGAATACCAAAAAACAAGAGAGAGAGTATTTCCTTAAAATAACTTTCCATTTCTCCCTGTGTATCACCAAATACTACAGCTCTGAGCTGGCTCTTTGGCTTACTTTTTGCATGCGGCAACTTGATGAGCTGCTAATTAGCCACAGAGTCGGCAGAGGCGCCAACTGCAGCAGCGACAGCGACTGTGGTTGCGGTTAGCTGGCCAAACACGAGCAACATCACGTTACTATAGCTGGCTCGAAGACCCGATGGATATGGCGTGCGGAGGCTAATTCTGAATGAATCAGCACGAGCTCCCTGTAATTTGCACTTTGTCCATTACAGTGCCTCCGCCCCGCTCGTTTCCGTCCCGGGTCTGGCACGTTTTTTTCCACAGTGCATCACAATTGCCTGAGGGGGAGGGGGCACAAAGGGAGCAATAAAGAATAAAGAGAAACGGAAAAGTGCTGGAATTTCGCATTTTTCCGGTGTCGTCAAGAAAACGACAGTCGCCGTCGTCTAATTGATGTGCTTATGGATTTAGATCGATTAGTCTGTTTTTTTCTAAAAAAAATTACTCCTTAAGATTAGTAGCTATAGACTTTCAATTCCACTCTTTGGACAGTCACTTCCTTGAAAAAGTTTCTGCGTAGGGCATTCAGCGATCGCCCTGGCCTAATCTCTAAGCCAAATCGTTACTGAAAGTTTAACTGCACTTTTGCATTAGTATTTTAGATTAGTAGCTATTATTATAGCTACTCATTTCCCTTAAATTAAAAAGATTTAAAATGAACCCAAGTCTTTACTTGGCAGACATAATAAATCTTCGATTTTCTTAAATAATAAATCTTCGATTTTCTTAAATAATAAATCTTCGATTTCCTCCGTAGAGCATTCAGTGATCGCTCTGGCCTAATCTCGACGCCCAATCATTAATTTTGTCGATTTTTTGCGGCCTCCTCCCCGAGCTTTGCCCATCCCTAGCCCCTCCAGCCACAGTCTTGGCCCGCAGATGGTGCACACATGTCGTCGGAAAGTCGTTTGTGGCATTGCCAATTTGTTGGCAAACTCTTCACATCACATACTGATATGTATAGAAATATCCATATATATATATATAGGGTACGAGTATATAGAGATATTTATTTATATATGCAGGGGGGCAGGAAGGGAGGCGTCTCGTAAGTGTGAGCACACTTATGGCCGAGAGTGTATTTTTAATGCGGCTGCATCTTCGCCGGCGGATGAACCCCGATGAACTCAAGGGATTCATCAGGGCGCAGGAGAGTGCGAAGAAGACGCGATAAACAAAAGCGGCAAAGAACAGAGAAAACACAAAGTGTGAGCAATAGCGAAACAATGGCCGAGGAGGAGTATCGAAAAAATGCAATAAATTATCATAAATAAAAGTAAAACAAGAGAGCTCGTGCTTGATGGGGTTCAGGCTCGAGTTCAGATTGTTTTCTTTTCTGTTCTGGGCTGTGACCCGCTTTGAAAAATGTGTTACACAACAACAGCAATTTGTAACAACACGGACTGGATGCAAAAAATAATAAAACTAAAAAAAATACTGAGTGAATCATCGGAGATAAAACAAGCCTTTGTTTAGTTTCTGTTTTTTTCCCCAACCCATCATTTTATTGTGTGTTTTTAGTGCCAA
Organism: Drosophila merina; assembly: GCA_035047645.1. Taxonomy (NCBI): domain Eukaryota; kingdom Metazoa; phylum Arthropoda; class Insecta; order Diptera; family Drosophilidae; genus Drosophila; species Drosophila merina. Next base: position 28,601,484 of record JAWNPH010000002.1, read on the forward strand.
AATGGAAATTATTTAAGTCGATTCAATTAAGAACTAGCCACAACCTCATAAAAACCTAAAAAAAGCACAAACTAATACGAAATAAACGCACAAAATGTTGTAAACAAAGAAAAAATACCAGAACTTCATTGAGTCCTGCTAAAAAGTGGGACCAAAGCGCACAAAAAAAGGTGAACAAAAAATATAAATACGAAACGCACAAATCGAGTGAAATCCACGTGGGAAAAGCCAGATTGCCAGAAGTTCAAGAAACCGCCATGACACGCCCCCAGCACGCCCTACTGCGAGCCTTTCTCCATTTGCTGCTCTTTGCCAGCATTTCGGAGCACTGCGCCACCGCCCTGCCCACCACATCCGCGCCCTCGCCCTTCACGGCACCCTCATCCACCACCCACCCGGCGGCAGGCAGCGCCACCTCTTCCGACCGCAGTCTGGCCGATCTAGTCAATGCCGACGCCGAGGCCGAGACCACCGGCTCCGGCTGGGGAACCCTCGAGACTGATTCTAACATGGGCACCGCCCTGCCCGAAAGCTCCACCGCCCGGAAAACCACCCAAAAGTCTGAGGAGCAGCCGCCAAGGAGCACTTCGGCCACCTCGATCGAACAGCAGGATCAGCCCCCAGATGTGCCGGCCACCACCCTGGCATTTGTCAACGCAGTTCCGGTTCCGGTGGCTGGGGAAATGGGTAACGGAAATGGAGTGGGCAGTGGCAGTGGCATGGGCTTTAACGATGCCACGCCTCCTTATGCGGCTGTCGATGAAAATTACGGTAAATAGATATATATTTAAGATATTTAATTTTATTCTTTGATTAGAAAAATGGGGAGTTAGCAAAATAAAGGAAAGCTAACCCTATATCCTCGCAGATAAATGACGGTTTTTGCGTAAAAATAAACCATTTAATAAAATCTTTTCAATGGAAAATTTTTTAAAAATATATATAGATATAATTTTATAATAATAATAATATGTATAATAGAAAGATCCGTGAAGAAGGAGTTAATCGCTTCTAAAATTAGTATTGAAAAAGTCTGAAGCTTCTACTGCCAAAACACGAGGATTGAAGCATTTTCGATTTTTCAATTATAAAGCAATAATTCTATAAAAATTTCTACCATATAAGGGGAAGTTCCTCATAAGAGTCTCTCAGAATTTCAAGTTTATGGTATAGCTTTAAACCGAGAGATTTGTTTGCTTTTAGTAACTCCAGAGGAAATATTTATCGAGAAAACAAAACGTAAGAGATGATCACGTTTTTAATTATATTATATTTATATTTAGCAGGATTGTGGGACACATATTTGTATATTTTTACACTTTATTCTCTCGGATCTATCCCCGCTATTCACGATAACGTACGATAAACGGCAGCGCCTCTAGGTCGCTTGGGCGCGAGGTGACGTTATGTAGCGAAAGCCGCGAGAAAAACAAATATTTTATAACAATTTGGCATCAAAATCTCCATTTCAGTAACAACTGATATGCGATACTTTCGCGGAAATGCGATGATGTTTCCTTCACTAGGTTACACACTATTAAACAAAAAGATAGAACCCTCTGCCAGAGTATAGAAAGTAGTTTGAATCGTTAATATAATCGTATAATCCCAATCGTATCTATTATTAGACACCAAAATACGATCTTTATACATAATAAATGTTCCAAAAGCAACAATAACCCTCTGGAAGATAAAAATACGTTGGGAATGCATAAATTAGGAGGCTAAAATGTGGACTTAGGCCTCAGGCCCGGCCGGGCCGAAAAGAAAAACAAAAGTTCAATAAGCTTTCGACAAGAATTGGCAATTATATAGTTGCTCAACTAGGTTCACTGACACTTTATTGACCCCCCGACCCCAACCCCTAACACCCGTGACCCCTGACACCCGACCCGACCCGTGATGGCCTACGGCGAAAGGAGGAAGAACTTGTAGTTGCCCGGTTATTATCTGCCGGAGGGATACAACAATAAAACACACAGATAAATCCAACACAAGGAAGCCGAGCAAAAAAACAAGGACTACACCAATTGCTTGCATACTTCAAGGCAATTAAGAGAGTTTTCATTTCCGGTTTGGCACGCAGGGGGCGGGGCAGACGTCAACAACTGCCTGCCTTCGTGTAATATGGCAAAATTCTCACGCAAAACTTCTGGCTATAGCTTTGGCTTCGACTTTGGCCAAATGAATTATTTAACATTGTTTTTGGCCAAGCCAGTTGCTAGTTTTGGATTTTTGTGGGCTCGTGAAATATGCCGGGGCATTGACAAGGAGACGTCTGTCTGTCTGCCTGCCCGTTAAAAGTTGGCCGGCGGGTGCCAAGGAGCGGGTCGGGTCTCCGATATGGCCCTAACCCCATTATTGGCACTACAGGACACGCGATGCGCCCAGGACACAAAACAATTAACAACTTAACTTTTATGGCCCACAATTATTTGGTATTTTATTGTTAAGCTGCAGCCAACTATTTTTATGGGCAGGTCGTTAAATTAGAGTCGCTGTTGAAAGCTTCATGGTCTTAAATAGGTCTTAAGGAACTTTGGCTTAGAGGGATTTTGTTGCCAGATTTTTTTCCAACCACTTGCGTGTTTTTAAGCCAAACGGAGACTGACACTTGGCAAATTGCATGGCCATGTCCTGGTGCTCAGGCTTGAGGTGATTTGCTGGCCACACGCAAAACTAGTATTAGGTTGCATTTCGGGGCAGGTGCCACGGCCACGCCCTCCCGACTCGTAATTAGGACAAGGGAGTGCTGCAACTGGTACAAGGTTACTCGCTAATATTAAGTACAAACTATAAATCATAGTCTGGAGTTTGTAAACTAGTTTTTCAGCATTTCTATATTTATATTTTGAATTTCTGCTTTCCAGCAATTAGCCTGACAGGTCAAATAGATCATTTCAGAGGGGGCTTCTCCGCTCTGAAATTAAATAAAATATTCAACAAATTGCCGGACAACGTCGCCACTTGAATGCTCCGCTGACTGCCCGTAATTACTATTTCAGTCAAACGAATTCATTTATTTTTTCGCAGAAAATTCCCCGGCTCTCAGATGCTATTTTGTATATATTATAAACGATATTTGTGCAAATGATAAACGAGAGATGCGACTGGCGACTCGCGGAAAACTTTTAACAGAAAGAAACTTTTCTATGAAATAAACAAAAACTTGAATTGAACTTTTGTCCTCGGAAATTAACAAACCAATCAATTGATACTAAATTTGAAGAGAATGCTTTTCCAGTAACTTCCAGTAACAGCTTTTGTAAACTCATCTTTGAGCGAAACACTTTAATTAATAAACCTGCTGATTCAACTTTTTCACAAATCATTTTTTGGTCGGACCGCCCTCCTGCGGTATTTCCACCGAGTCATTAGTTTAATTAATTGTTTGGGCCAACTTTTGTGCAGCCAAGTGCCACGAGCAGGCTCACACTGTTACTTTCCTGGGTGTTGAGTTAATTTTTTGTAAATTCATTTCCAAGACGCAGCTGAAAGCTGTCACGAATTCGGAGCAACACTTTCGCCAAGGCCCGCGATGAAAAGTGCAGCTCATCAGGAAGCGATGGCTTCACGTGGAGAGAAGTACCTCCTCCTGAGCTCTTGAACTCTGAAGTGGATGGAGGCAATCTGCCCCTCGCAGAGGCTTTATGACAAACAACACTTGGCAAACAACTTTGACAGCCGAAAACTGCCGCACATTCACAGAAATTAATGGTGAATCGCAGAACGAATGAATGGGTTTGAAATGCAGATGACATCATGGTATGATGATATATAATACATTACCTTGGATTTTACAAATATGCAAATGCCAACCAAAGATAAGATAAGCCCTTCTCCGGGCAATACTATTTTAAGGTTAAAGTTTCTCTTTAAAACTCTGCTTGACCAACACCACAAGCTAAATATTCCACTCACAGCTTCAACTTAAAACTTAAAACTGACCACGATCTTCGGCTATAGCCGCCCTCAAAGACCGAAAGAGCAAAGACCAAAAGTCGGACATGTCGCAGGCGCAGAGAAGTTTCTAATACAAATTGGCACAAGTTTAGAGCTTGTCAACGGCAAACAAGCTCCAACTTTGCTGTGTACTCTCGTATTTTGACAAATGATTTGCCTCTTTGCGGCCCAAAACCCAACCGACATAAACAAAAAATCCAAAAATAAAACACTTGCCGAAAAATAACTACGAGAAAGCGAGGAGGAAAACTTTGATTTTGAACTTTATCCACTGAAAAGTTTCCCTCCATCGACCAGCGACCACCGACCCAGAGAAGGATATTTCACAGGACACTGAGTTATGAACATGACTTGTCAAAAAATACATTAAAAGTGCAAAGTAGTGGAGCAGTCGGCACTCACCAGTCAGCTGGAGGAGGATGAAAACAATCATTTAGTAGCCAACAAATTTAGCCAAACTAAAAAGCATAAATCATTGAACTTTTACAGCTCTGGTGCTGCGATTATTCTGGTATTCTGGTGCGTTGAAAAACATCCATCAATCATTTAGCTGGCTTTGCTGCTGTCTTGATTTTAATTTGCAACAAGGCCCACACACACTACAGAGTTCTGAGTCCTTGGTCCTGGGACACACACATCCAGCAGAAAGGCGTGGTGCGTGCTCAAGGCGTGCTTTTTCTTCAAGTTCTCAAAATTGATAAGCCAGCTGACTAGACTCCCTAAGCACTTGTCTTCCAGCCACGTTGATTCATTCTGAGTTGCGCTTTTCACAACCTGTCACTGGGGTTTCCCTCACCAAAAACGCAGGGTATTCCGATATCCTTGCATTGTTTCCCTGCTGATTTATCAAGGGGTCGGAAATACTCTTTAAAACTTTAAAGTGAGGCCTGACAAACATGTTACCAAAACATGGTTAGACCCTCTTCCAGAGCATGAAAACGTTTTGATAGATAGCCTCCGTCACAACAGCAAAAAATTCCCGTCAAAAAAAAAACAAAATCAGAATCAAGAAAACAGATAAGCCCTTTTTGCTGGAAACATCCTCCTCGGCTTTTTATCGCCCAACCACGTGCCAACCCGCATTTAGACACGCCTCTTTCCCAGCTGTGGGGTGGAAGGGACGGGTTTTTTGGGGGGCAGATAGAAAAATGTTGCCTCGGCGACAACTTCCGCCTAACTGCACTTCAACATGTCAATTTTTCTTGTGTGCCGCCGCCTAGATGGATGGATGGATACAAAATACCAACCCTCGGCCAAAACGCCTACGAAAAATGCCATTCACAGATCAGCTTGCATGAGTGTGCGATGGAATTTTTGCCCATTTCTTCCTTTATTTTTTTTTTTTCTGCACTCCAAGTCACTTGTCATGGACGCCTTTTGTCTGCCCGTAACCCCATCCAACGAAAAAACCCTGATGTGCTGGTGTGAGCGACGCTTTAAATCATAAACACCTTGTTAGTGCAACAACTCGACACTTTGAACGTGACATTGATGCCTTGTTTTGTGCCGGTGCCCGAGCCTGAGTCCGTGCCCCAGCCCTTGCCCCAACCCGAACCCCAAACCCAAAACAGTTTCCGTGTCTCAAGCATCGAAAAACAAGCGAACTCCGGCCGGATGGTTGCCTTTTTGGATGTGGATGTGGGCCCGGGGTGATGGTGCTTCCATGTGCAACTTCCTGCCGATAACCTTTGCCACACACCACATGCCACAAAGGGCCGTCGGTGCGGCGTTGTTGGCCTTATCGTTCCGCTCCTGGCCATGAGCCATAAACCAGGCAAGTGCAGTAATCACTCCTTAGACATCAGCAGTCTGGCCCAGACACTGGTCCTTAATTAGCTAGAAGTTTTCCAAAGCTTAAAGTAATAGAAATTAGAATTAAAATAGGCTTTGGACGATAAATTTATAAACTATTATTGACGTATTACTCGACTTATTCAAGACACCCGTCCAACAAACTCACATTTAAAGAAATCACATGTCGTATACGTAATATTCGTAATGGGACAGATATTCCCTCAATTTAAACCCTCTTACCTCTTTCTAACCCTCCTGGAGGGACTTACCAGCTTTGACCCGAAATGGACACATGTCAAAGGCTCTGAAACATTGCAAATTAGTGAACATTTGTGAGCCGTATAAAAATCCAATCCAACTGACAAGCCGAGTGGCAAAGGCACTTTGAAATAGATCGTTCGCTTTTGTTGTTTGTCTATTTTTGAGGATGGGCGTGTGTTTGTGCCACAATGTGGCACAAGTCCATTTGAAGTGTGTGTCAGTGGTATTCCTAAGCTTTGTTTGTGCATTTGACACGGCTTTGTAGGCGAACAGAGCCCGAGGCAGATTCCAAAACTAACATCTACCATTACCGAAATTACAACAGTTTAATCAAAATGTTTCTATTCCATTGGTTTAAGTTTAAGCATGTTTTGATTGGATTTGAAGACGAAGGATACAAGTTTAATTATTGTAATATTATTTTAAAGAGAGTTTCTTACTTTAAATAAATATTTTCGTGAGTTTTTATGTATTTTTAAAGCCTCATCCTTCACTTTTAAAGCCTCATTCATGTCTGCCTGCCGTCAAAGTTCATAAAGGTTCGCACACACACTGCCACACTCCTACATATGTGTATTCAAAATGGCCGACGCGTTACTTCCGCTAAGTGCTACAGCCGCGGCGGAGCCTTTTGGTCCATTCAGTGTTTGCTCTTGGCCATCAAAGGTTTGGGGGACAAAACTTTTTAGCTTTATTTTTCGCAGCTTGTTGCTGCTGTTTTTTTTCTCCCCCTGTTTTTTTTGGGCTTTATTTCGCATAATTTTTGTGCCTTTGTGGAGGAAGGAGTCTTTGACGCCTTTTCAAAGCCAGTCACCTGGGTGTGCGAAAATGTGTGTGTTTGTGTTTTTCCTCTAATTGTTTGTTTGTTTTCTTCCCTCCCAGCCCGCCTGAAAGTCCTGGAAGAACATGCTCATTCTTTCTTCTGTATTTTGTGTTCGCCACGCCCGCCGCCCTTTGTTTAGTTTTTACGTCTGGCCAAATCCGTAAAGCAGCTCGAGGAGCTCGTAAAGTTAAGCAACAACAATAAAGCACCAAGAGCAACAACTAAATAAGGCATATGGCCAACAATAAGACCGAGTCCTGGCGCCCCCTCTCCTCTAACTTGTTTTTATTTCTTCATGTTCAGGCTTAGTTTTTTTTCGTGACTCTTCAAGCTGTTTGTTGTTATTTTTTTCGAGGCTCAGACAACTTAATGCTATTTGCCATACTCCCCGGCACACACTGAAATCAGGAGAGGAAAAAAATGAATGAAAAAATAACACCTTGAGCACACGCCACCCCCTCAAGTGTCCTTTTTTTTGTCGGGAGCTTGGAGTTTTTAACAACTTAAGCACGTCGTGTGTATTGGTTTTTCCACTCCTTTCTCCTGATTTTTCTCAGCTCGTGGTAGTCCTAGTTATTTTCTTTTTCACTTCCTGTCTTTGGCCTTTGTGAAAATAATCACGCGCGCTTTGAGCCAGCTCTCTCGACGGGTTTCCTTTGCTTTTCACACTTGGTTACTTCCGCTGCTCCTTGCCGCCTGCCTGCCTGAGCAAATAGTGGGAAAACGCATCCTTTGTTTTCTTTTAATTTGCCCAGACTTGTCAAATGTTGAGACATCTTTCCATCTATTCCTTGAGATTTTAAGGGGGAAGGGGCTAGGACATGGAACTTATTAAGCCATGGTTCCTCTATTGTAACGCCTTGTTTAATTGGTATTTTCTGGCCATACTTTCAATGCAATATTTATGCCAAACAAAGCGCTTCGGAAGCACTTAGTGTCCTGGAACATACCCACGTGTCCACCTGCTGAGGTGAGTGTCGAGCCGACATCTGCGAGTGGCAAACCTATTAACTTTTCTGTCCCTACCGCCACTGAAAGGACATTTATCGGTGGCACCAGTGCGCGGGTGTGTGTCCGTGTGTGTGTGGAGCACTTTGTTGCTTAATTGATTTTAATACAACTACCCCCGCCACTCCTCGGAGTCGAAGTCCGCTTTCATAGTTCGAGTTCGAGTCTATAAATTGGCTTTTTCCTTTCCCTTTTCCAGATGCAGCAGCTGCCTGTCCCTGCTCCTGTCCCTGCTCCTGTGCCTGTCCCTGTCCATTTCCCATTTCCATTTCCGTTTGCAATTGCAAAGAGCACAGGCCAAGGATGAAGCAGAAGAAGTATTTGAAGTAGGACTCGAAGAGGGAAGAGAGCGATGGCAGAAGAAAGTGGCAGGAGCAATGGCAAAGAAAGTAGAAATGCCATTTATTGAATTGTATAAATTTCTATACATTGACAGCGACTGTTTATTTTGCCCAGCCAACTGCTTAAGTGTGTGTGTGTGTGTGTGGGGAGAAAGTTTTTTCTTTCTCCAATACACAGAGAGAAACTTATGTTGAAGTTTGAGTTTCAAATATAACCTTTGTGAACTTGGAGGATTGATCAATTTCGTTTTTTTTAATTCTTAAATGTTTTCCAAACTCTCTTTTAATCCCCTAAATTTCGCCAAGTGTATTTGTATAGAAATGGGGGGAATGTGTGAGTGTTTTGTTAAGCTTTATCGCATTTGCATGGCAAAAGTCTCGAACAGAGTAGGGTCAAGTGCCCGTTCCCGCCCTCGGGTCACTCATTTGTTCTTTTGATTGCAGAACGTTTTTGCCCGTTGCCCGTTGCCCGGGCTTTTGTTGTATTAGTAAAATAAATTACCATTTAGTGCTTTTTGCCACTTGCACACACACAACACACCCGTACGTATAGAGAAAAGGAGCAAAGGAGCAACCCCTTTGGCTGTCACACATGGCCGAGTGTTGTCCTTTGGCTTGCAAATGAAATTATTGCCAGGGCTTTTGCATCCGCCGGTTTGCCGGATTATAACCCACCATCTGTACATCTACAGACAAGGATGTGGGTGGGTGGTTGGGCTGCTCCAGTGGCAAGTGCAGGCCATAATAAATTGCTAGCAATCGCATTTCCGTTTCTTTATGCGCTTCGATTACGTTGCGCTTTACTTGCGCCAATTCTTTTCTTCTTCCACAGGCGCCCTCCTTCTGGTAATTGAATATATAATTTTTTGTTCCCTCCCACACATGCACACAGCCAGCCAGGACATGTGTGTGTATGTATGTCCTGGCTGCCATTTGAATATAAATTGTTTTATCTTCTACTGCAAAATATTCATTTCAATTTATTTTACTTTCTTTCATTCGTTGCGATTGCTTTGCCTTCATCTGCCCCACCCACCAGCTTCCTGTTCATCTTACTGTCTTATTTTTGTTTTTACTTTTTTCCTCTTATTTAATAAATTATTTATGCATTGTCATTTCGGCGTCATCCGGCTTTCAATTTTCTATGTGCACACGCCGCTAAGTATGCAAACATTTCTTACTCACAAATTCCTCATTACTTTCCCAGAGGGTTGGGTCTAGTCGAAAATTTTAACATAACCCAGATGTGTCGGTTTTGAGAAACTCACAAAAAAGGGTACATTAATATTTCTAATTGAAGAATTCTATTAAATCTCTAACGAATATGAATGGGTATTCATATATTCGAAACCTTTAAATAAATAAAACTCATCTGCTGTTGTTTGACTAACTTTGCGGTTCTAATCCGAAATGAAACATGGCCTAAGAGCAAGTGCAAATTGAACTTTTGACTTTTTTGTACTTATCCCCGACTTTTGTTTGATTTTCCTTCCAGTGCCAAGCAAGCCCCAGAACCTCACCATCCTGGATGTCTCGGCGAACAGCATCACGATGTCCTGGCATCCGCCGAAAAACCAGAACGGAGCCATTGCCGGTTACCATGTATTCCACATTCACGACAATCAGACTGGAGTGGAGATTGTGAAGAATTCTCGGAACTCAGTGGAGACACTCATTCATTTCGAGTTGCAGAATCTGCGTAAGTTTAATGTTCTTTTAAAGCCTGATTCTTTAACAGCTATAGGAAAGTTTTTCAAAGAAACACATAAAATTCAGAAATCTTTATTCAAATCGATATTAAGGTCCATATAATTTATTCTTTGAAGATTATTTCATGCAAATGTTGACCGTGACTGCGCCCTAAATGGTCCATCCGCTTAGTCCATTTTTGGGCAACGCTTTCCTACATTTCGTCCTGTATCTCACGAATAAATGCTTCAATGTTGTCCTCCAATGCGTCATTTAAAGCGGGCAGTGTTGCCAAAACGATAATAGCTAAAATCCCCCTTTTTATAACTTTAGTCAAAAATTGGTAACTTGAGGAGTTCCTTTTATAATTCAAACACCATTTATTTTAATTAATATAGTCCCTGCTTAGTGCCTTAGTACCTCCTGTAAAACTAAGCATCAAAGGACGTTTGACTGTTTGTTTTAACCTGGCTGATTGGCCCTCGTCAACTTCAACTTCAAACTGTCGGAAATTGAACGCCCACGGCCTATGGGAGTCCCTCTTTGCCAACATCCTGAAACCCCATCCAGGATGTTCATTGGAAAACCCTTGAACCTGCCGCCAGGAGCTATTATTACCTCTAATTAAAGCTCTAGTCAAATTGTTTGCCAGTTGCTTTGTAATTAAATAGTTTCAAGTGCTCGCTGCCACTCGCGCGCCACTCGCTTGCCACTTTTTGTTTGTTAACAACTTTTGACGCTTATAATTGTACACCCAAACCCAGTCCACCCGCTACGCCCACCTCTGCTTGTTTTCCTGATTAAGGCGTTCTTGGTTTTTAGACCCGAAAAGCTCGAAAGGCATCCGCGAGATACGGCCCAGGATGCTGGATAAAATTTTGCATTAGATGGCACTTTGGGGCCCGAGAGCTATGCAATTAACTTGCAACAAAGTTATGCGCCGCATTCCACATGCACCCACATTGTTTAATTTAATTACACGACTCGGATGAGTCTTATACCTGCATCTGCATCTGTCGGTTGTTTTTTTTTGTACGAAAATTCCAAAGGAGCAAAGTCTGCGGCATGCAGGATTTTACTCAGCCGCCGCCGCCACGGCCGCCATAGCCGCCATGGCAACGTTTAATTAATTTCAACTTTAATTTAAGTAGATGACAGCAGGTCTCCTTGTTAATTAAATCCCATTTAAACTGACAGCTCCGCTTGAGATAATTTGTTTTCTTTTCGCATTGCATATTGCATGAAAAATCAATTCATTGTTTTTGTGGCCGCTGTCGCTTGAGTTTCCGTTGAGTAAAATTTAATTATAAAGCCGAATAAATGCCGTCGTCTTGTTATCTGCGTCCTGGATTCTGGCTCCTGTCACCTGCGGTGACACAGCTCATAATGAACACCAAGAGCCCGGCCAGCTTCCAATTTCGAAGAGTAAAAGCCTGGAGCAGGTGTCCTCTTAACCATTTTGAATGCAGCTGACATTCCCTGAAAGTATTTACGACCAATAAGACTCCCAACTGTAGCATCAAATTAAAGGCATACTCAAAATACTCCGCAACGAATTTAATCGCTTTTAATCGATAAAAACAATTTTTTTTTTTCGATAAACAGGTCCCTACACCGACTACCGTGTCATTGTGAAGGCCTTTACCACCAAGAACGAGGGCGAACCCTCCGACCAGGTCGTCCAGAGGACCGATGTGGGCGGACCCAGTGCTCCTGCGATTGTGAATCTCACCTGTCACTCCCAGGAATCGATTACCATCCGCTGGCGACGACCCTATGAATTCTACAACACAATCGACTTTTATATAATCAAAACTCGATTGGCAGGACAGGATACGCATCGTGACATAAGGATTAATGCCTCGGCCAAGGAACTGGAAACAGCTGTAAGTTAAACATTAATCATAGGACATTTTATTAAGTTGTAAAAACATCAATGTGGCAAAGATAGTATCGATATGTCTAAATGCTACGATGCATCGATATTTATATGGCAATATCCATGTTTTACTTTATATCATACCTAGGGCTACACTTAAATGTAAGAAAATGTAATTTTAAGTTTATTTAAACCCAGGCTAACCATTGTCCAAGCCACATATCGTTCTTCTTTTTATTTACCGTAATAATGAGTAATTTTATTAAAATTTTAAAAGTTAAAAAGCTTCATGGAGGCTTTATGCCATTTTACAAAAATCTTTCTATGTTATTATCGATGTATCGGTGTTTTTAAACATCGAAGCTAAAAACATCGGTTTTACAAAAATCTTTCGATCTTTTTATCGATGTATCAATGATTTTGAACATCGAAGCTAAAAACATCGGCGTTCTCAATATATCGATGTTTTTGCAGCTTTTTGCATTCAGGATGAAAGTTTATGACTTGAAACCAAATCATAAAGAGAGAATGTAAAGGCATCCGGACTGATGGAGTCCCCTTGGAGTAGGAACGGCCATATTTCATGCGCAGGTTGCGAGACAGGCGTTGTTAGCAACCGTTTTATGGCCCTACCAAGTTGGCAACATTGTTGTCCGTTTTGTGATATGTCAATCGTGTCGGCTTATCGCAGCCATTTTGGCCCGGCCCACAAAATAAAAGAGCGGAAAAATTCCATGATAAACTGCCTAATACAATAGATACACATGTGGGGCGAAAAATAGAGAGCGGAAAAATAAAATTCCGGCAGTAATAATTGCATTTTTATGCAACAAACGGCATACAGAAAACTGCGAACCCAACTGCGACCCTAACTGTAAATATTTTTTAAAAATATTCTATGGCGAAAAAATCCACACACGTGTAGAGGTTTTTGGGAGGTTTGGCAAGGGCCAGAAGTACTGCATACTTTTCCGCTGAATCGCAACCACACAGGAACATGGAACATGGACAAAAAGGCCACCCACACCCTCATGGATACGGCTTACCCACCTCTAGCCACCTGCAAAAATAAATTAAATTTATGTTGTTTTCCTGTCCGCCTTTGTGCCGCGTCTTCCCCTTTTATTTAACGCCAGAAATGGGCGAAAAAAATGCGAAAGTAAATAAATAAAAATAAAAGTTTGTCATGGGGAATGTGGCGAGGCAAACAAATTTCCCAACAATAAAATGTTATCATACACAGAGCTGACTTTTTCCATATCTCTGAAACTGCAAGTTGGTTCTTGTTTTTGGCCCTACCACTCTGCCAACTATCTATCCTTTTTTTCTCTGGTTACTCTGTCGCCTTCGACAGTGGGCGGTGGCGGTGGCGGCCTTGTTTGCTTTTATTTTGGCCAGTTGGAAATATTTTTGTAATTGAAATATTTTGTAGCGGCAAACAACAAGGTGTTTGTTGAACAACTAAACAGGAATGGCAACCATTTTGAAATCCTTTTTCCATTGTCAGTCTACACGTATGAGTATTTCTATTTATTTAGCGCTAAGAGAAGAGATTCTTCCAAGTTTATGATTTAAAATCTATATTGTAATCCTTTATCCCTTTAAAATAAAGAATATCAAATTACTTGTCATTCTTAAACTAATTTTTGGCACATTTCCTCTTTCCTTTTAGATGATTCTGCAAAATCTTACCACCAACTCCTACTACGAGGTCAAAGTGGCAGCGGCAACATTCAGTGTCATAAATCCAAAGAAGATTGTGTTGGGAAAATTTTCGGAGTCAAGGATTGTAAGTAGCGCATAAAGATATCACACATATGAGAGTAGGAATAGGAGCAACCCACACCTGCCACATGGCGGAAGAAAGTTGGCATTTTGTTTTGAAACGGGTAACGGGCCAAATGCAACGCGGGCGTGGCATGCCATAAAGTTGGCAACCTCGGCGTTGTCAGTTTCCATATCAGATTACATGTCCAAAAAGGAAGCCGGCTGCAGGAAAGTTATTTAGTTGGAAAAATGCTATCCTCTCCTGGCATGTCCCGGCCAAGTATCTTTACTTTTTTATGTCCTTTATGTCCTTACCTTTGCTAGCCATGCATTATTGAACCGCCGTGCCCCGGGGCGTATGCGTAATGAGAGGCTTATGCGCGTTTAACGGGCTTAACAACAATGGTTACGCCCACTCATTGTGCCCAGCCGCGTTCGTTTATTGACATTTAAGGTCCTCCTCGACTCCTCAACTCCTTCTACTTGTCATAACAACATCCTTAATGACATTTCACACACACACCCACACACCCGTACGAAGCGGCCACAAAGTTTGTTGCATGCATAAAATATAATCCAAAGTTGTGGCAAAAATATAGCAATTTAGTTGACCTCAACTTAGGGGCAGGCAACAAAAAAGGAGCGCAGGAATAAGAGGAATAGCGAACCGCAGCGACACGCCCTCATAAGTATGCAGCAATATTTTTTGTGACTCTTGTTTTTCCCCCGCCTGCCGCGTCTCCCCCTACCCAAAAACCTCATTCATAATTCATTGCTTTTGTTGCTATTATTGTTGTTGTGGTTCTGGACTGCCTGAATTTCAAGTGGCCTGCACCTTTTGGCCGCATTTACATGGCCCGCTACCACTTTCCGCTCGGCGCACACCACGTCCCGGGCGCCGCAAATGGCGCTCATTTAAATCCTTTCCCCGATGTTCTTTATTTTTTGGAGTGCCTGGCGCTGGCGCTGGCAAACGGAAATAAAAAAGCAAATACGCCAAAACCGAGTACGCCAAAAACAAACAAAGGGAAGCAAAAATCAACAAAAACAAAGCTCGAATATAATGATAACAGGAGTGCACATATTTGTAGGGAAAACAATTCGCAAGATAGAAACGTTTACACACAAAATACTAAAATCTTTAAAGCTAAATCTAGAATTTGAAACACTTCTCTCTTCTACAGATTCAACTGCAACCGAATTGCGAGAAGCTGCAACCTCTGCTGCGCCAATCCCACAACGACTACAACCTGGCCGTCTTGGTGGGCATCATCTTCAGCTGCTTTGGCATCATTCTGATCATCATGGCCTTCTTCCTGTGGAGGTAAGTGGCGCTCCATGCCCCAATCCGACCGAAAATAGATCTATAGTGGGGAACAAGTGTAGGAAGCAGCTGCTCCGCCTCACATCGGCTACATCGGCGCGTGCAGATCCATAAATAAGAGGCGGGAAAGTGTTGTCAAAGTGTTGAGTGCAAAGCGATGTCCTCCCACTCCCTTTGGGTTGGATTCAAAAATAGCCCCTCGACGACAAATCAAGTCGAGTCGCAGCAGCAGCTATAGGAATCTCTATTTTTAAACAGTTGAGTTACAGAATGTCATTCTAGAAAAATGCAGAGAAAGGGTGCCGGGAAACCAGAAACACATTTTTTTGTATCCATTAAAAGTGATAAAGTAGACGATTCCTCCGTGGAGCGTTAATAACATCATTAGAACAAATACTTATCCAATTAGTCGAGCTCATTCCAGGATATTAATTACCATACACATCAAGGGAGAAAAAAACGTAATGATAAACAGAAAAAGCGGAAGAAAAATAATTAATCCTTTCGCAGTGTCCACTCTTGCCAATCCATAATTATATAAATATCCTTTCTCTCTCTCCTGAAATAAAAGCCAGCAGATACCGCAACTCAAAACTCAAAAGTGGAGGTTGAGTTACTTCATATTCGAGGAAAATGTTAATTAAAATTCAAATCGCAAAAAAACAAGAGTCCGAAGCCAAACACAAAGACAAGCAAAACAATTTTAAGTTACTTAAAATCTTTATTAAATGTAAAAGTGGTTAACCCATTGCCCAGACCCGTTCCCGGTTCCTGGTTCCTGGTCCTGGTTGCCTTAGGCCACGCCCACCCAGATCCAACCCTTTCACAGACCGCCCCCCTCCTTTAGTCACACAAAATTTGAGACGACAAAATGTGTAAGGAAAATGAAAAGCGTTTTTACCCAACTTCAATGGAAAGAATTTTTGCATATTTTCTGTCGAAGCGATTTTTTATGCTGCCGCGAATATGCCAAATGAAAGTTACCCACCCACCCACACCCACACAATTTACCCCTTCTCGAGTTCCCTAACAAATTAATGCCATTTTATTTATTTTTTACAAATACCCTCGGAGCAAAGCAGCGACCATAACAGCGTGAGAAACGGAACCGCGATGTTGGGATGGGTTGGGGGGATCCCATCCCCATCCCATTTTTCAAGTTACCCAAGTTTTAGAGCGGAAAAAATTATATTTTATTAAGCAAACAAAGGCGAATTTCTACAATTTCCTTTTCAATGCAAACAAATAAAAAGTGAAGAGCCAGAGTGCCAGCGTGCCAGAGTGCCCAGAGTGCGATGGGGAAACCAGAACAAAAGTCAGGAAAAAAGAGCTGGAGAAAAAAACTGGAAAGAAAATAAGAAAAAGGGTTCGCGGGTTTTATTTGAGGACGAGAAAAAATCTTGCAGAACTCAATCCGCGGCTCTTGGCTCGAAATCATTTACATTTACATTTACAGTGCACTAATCAACGTTTAGTGGCAGCCACTAGAGGCCTGAATGGGGCAGAATGTGGCAATGGTGGAACCACCGGGGTGTAGAAATTATTTCAATAACTACTGCTGCGGCCTGGGGCGGGGTTTACTAAGTCCTAGCCACACACTAGAAAATTTTAGCCAAGTAGAAATACTTTAGGAATTTCTTGTGGCAACATTTTTTCTTTGGCCCAAACGCTAAGTAGTATCTTTTCGAGCTGTTTGAGAGCTTAACAAATTTCTGGACTGCACTTCCAAGAGGTCCTTGTTCTTAAGCAAGATATTCAAGGTAGAGTATTTAATCTACATTGTATGGCCTGTGTCCTCCGTCCAATATTCCACTCGAATTCCGACTCAAAAATAACAAAAAGCAAAGAAAAGTTTTCCCCTTTTTTCCGGCCAGTGTGTGCCTACATGCTCGCATATGTATATGTTTTTATATCTGATGCAGTGTGGGAACATTGTTTTTGTGTCGACGGCTTTATTTGCCAGCCAGTGTGGCGATGTGCCTGGTTTTTCCTACAGAACTTTTCCCTATGTCAAAAATAGAATAGCAGACTCTGACAAGAAATTGTTTTCGGGCAACGTATTGGTAACTTTTGCCAAAAGTTCAATTTCATGACAGCCCTGGAAGGGTGGGTGGTATGGCATTTCCCAACTTTTCCCCCCTTTGCACTGACTTTATCAACTGAAACAAATACCGATGGAGCAAGAAGTCCAACCTTATCGGCTTTCCAGGGCGGAGTTGCAACTTTTGTTGCGGAAGTTGTTTGCCGCAATGAAACGATTAACAAATATCGGTTCGTTATATCGTTTATAGCAACACGTATTCCTCAATGTGTTCCTTAATTGATTAATTGATGGGCCATCCGGGTAGATACAATGGAGTACAAACTAAACTTAATTAAGAGGGAAAATGCATTAAACCTGCAAGTAATTTATGTGCCATCGAGAAGGTTAACTTAAAGTCACTTTCAGATAAAAATGACAGTAGGGATTATACAGTATTTAAAGGTTATTTCGTACAGTAGTTATTACTAAAGTGTACTACAATATACTTGAGGAAAAATGCAATTAACACATTTTCTGGATGGTTTATAGTTTTTACAACTAAACTAAAGAAAAGTATTTAGCGCGGACATCATATTTTTTATTACATTCTTGTCTGTGTTGTTTTTAGAAAACTTTATACCAGTAATAAAATTTTAAAATATATTTTAGAAAAAACAGAGTAATTAAAAAGAATTCTGAGGAATTTTTAGTTAGAATGGTATAAAAAAATTCTAAATTTATCATATGGGTCACACTTATCGCATACTTACTGTATTTTTTTGCAAATGCTTTTTTTTTACCTGAAGGCTGTTATCAAACAGCTGATGCAGAGCTTTAAGCTTTCGCTGGGCCAAAGATCAGGCAGCTGGCAGAAAGCTGTCACCGATCGCGTTGTTCGTATTACGGTGTTCGAGCGTCAAGTCGTCTGAAGTTCGCGATTTCTCGTGGTTTCTTACATTTCCGCGACTCTCCCAATAAAAAACTATCAACAAAACTTGCCCCAGAATAATAATCTTTAGGGTCTTCGATAACGACAACAGATACTATCTATTTTACGGGCTTTGTTATTGTTTTTCGTTGTTTTTTATGGTTTAAAAGTGTTTTTTAACGTCACAGCAACAGCCACAGGCAAAGGCACAGCCTCTTTGGGAAAAGTGTGTATTTGTGTGTGGTTTTGCAATTGCGTACTATAATAATTTTGCAAGTGCTCGGGCGACAGCATTGCACTGCCAATATGACGTAATTTTTGCAAATATGTAAGGCCCGACAACAACAACAACGAAAACGAAAAAAAAAGCGGAAAATAAACACGGACATGCAATTCTAGAGAAGCAACACATTATGTCAGGTGGCAGGGAAAAGCGCTGCAGCAGCCCCATGCTGCCAGCAGCAACAACAAAGGCAACGCCAACAGCAACATCTGCAACAACGACAGCAACACCAAGGTTGTTGCGCCGCAAATCGCAACAACGTGGAAATTGGTTTACGTAAGTTTCGGGCTGCACCCTCCGGGCACTCCCGGCTGTCCGGGCAGTCCGGGAAAATGATCACCAAGTGGGTCGTTTAGCGCAATTCTCACGTGTTTGCCAAATATGTATTAATTATTAAAGCCCTAATAACCAATGTCTGGCCAACGAGAAATGTGTAAATCGAAGCGGAAGTTGACAAATAAATAGAAATAAAATAAACACATTTTTTGGTGCGCAATAGAGGAGCCAGAAAACAACTGTCGCTGGTAAACAACAACAGTATTCGGATCGAGAAAACATATGTAAATATATGTACATAAAAGCAAGCAAGGAATTTATTATTTATTATTTTCCCTCCCTCCCCGGATTTTGCCCTATTTATTTATTTGTATTTTTTTTTCGACTAAAAAAACGACAAAAATCAACAAAGGCGGCACATTGATAAGAAATATTGAAACAATTATCGAAAGTTTTGTTTATGTTCGAAAAGTTGGTAGAGTAAACAAGGTATCTTTGTATAATTCTGGGAAATTCGTGGCAACGACAGATCGGAATCAGAGCTATAATGCGTGGGGCAGACATTGAGAAATAAATCATTTTTTATCCACTGGGAAGGGAAGGTATCTCTGATATCTTAAAGGAACCCCAAAGAATCCGCTGTTCTAAGTTTTTTCTATTAAATAATTGTAGTACAAGGATAGTACTCCAGGCTTTGCAGGAACAGGAACTTCATAAGTTTCCACGAAACTTTCCAACTTCCAGAAAGCATTCTTCCTCGGTTGTAGGAGTGCAGTTGTGCGAAAGTTTTGTGCTCCTTGTAATCGCTTAAGCCAATTACAAAACTTAACCTCAATTTGTACATAGACAGGACACGGGAGGACCTGCATTGGAAAAGCAATATTGCCATTGTCGTCGCTCATTTAGAAGAGCTTAGAGCGAAATATTTGCAAGGACTTCAACCTGGCATCGGGATTGGATCGGTGACCCAGTGCCTCCTCCTTGACGAAATTATTTCCTCATGCCTGGCTGCTTTTGAATTTCATTAGTCCTGGCCAGCTCCTTTCCCGTCTCTTTTCGCTACTTATTTATGCATTTTGATTTTGTTAAGAGCTTGAACTGGGCAGGAGCCAGTGGCCACACCCACCTGACACCTTTGACCAGACTGATTGCAGCTGTTCCATAATTTCCACAACTTTGCAAAGAAAATTGTTTTTTCTCTCTCTAGAATAGAAAAAAAATGTAGATTTCTTTGAAAGTAGCTTGGCATTTGTGACGGAATCATAAAAGGATCAGGGAGTAAATTTGTGGCTGGTCAGTGCGATTTCTGCTCCAGTTATTGCCACACCTAACAGGATGACAGGATTAATTTCGAGTAGAGAAGATACCTTCCACTTTTGAAACAACAAATTTAGGTCAACGAGCAGTCTATTGACAGTCTTTGACATTTTTAATACAGAAACTGCATCCTTTTGACAATATTAATTAACACTGAGGTATTCTTTCTCTCCTTTCAGCAGAAAGTGCTTCCATGCCGCCTACTACTATCTGGATGACCCGCCACATCATCCGAATGCCCCGCAAGTGGACTGGGAAGTGCCTGTCAAGATTGGGGATGAGATCCGGGCTGCGGTTCCCGTCAACGAGTTCGCCAAGCACGTGGCCTCCCTGCACGCCGATGGGGACATCGGATTCAGCCGGGAGTACGAAGCGATCCAGAATGAATGCATCACCGATGACCTGCCCTGCGAGCACTCCCAGCACCCGGAGAACAAACGCAAAAACCGATATCTCAACATCACAGCCTGTAAGATCTACAAAATTTATAATCCAATAGAAAAAAAAACTATAATTTTCGTTTTCTCCACCACAGACGATCACAGCCGCGTTCACTTGCATCCCACGCCGGGCCAGAAGAAGAACCTGGACTACATCAACGCCAACTTCATCGACGGTTACCAGAAAGGACACGCCTTCATTGGCACCCAAGGTCCCCTGCCCGACACCTTTGACTGCTTTTGGCGCATGATTTGGGAGCAGAGAGTGGCCATTATCGTGATGATCACGAATCTCGTAGAGCGAGGACGCCGCAAATGCGACATGTACTGGCCCAAAGACGGAGTCGAGACCTACGGAGTGATCCAAGTGAAGCTGATCGAGGAGGAGGTCATGTCCACCTACACTGTCCGAACTCTACAGATTAAGCATTTGAAGGTTGGTTTACTTTTTCCTAAACTTTCTATGATTTTCTTTAATTTATATATTTTCCAACCAACTAACAGCTGAAGAAAAAGAAGCAGTGCAATACCGAGAAACTTGTCTACCAATATCACTACACCAACTGGCCGGATCATGGAACCCCGGATCATCCCCTGCCCGTATTAAACTTCGTCAAAAAATCCTCCGCCGCCAATCCCGCCGAGGCCGGACCCATAGTTGTGCACTGCAGGTGCTTATTCTGTCTCCTTTATAAAAGCAAACCAATTTTTAACCCTTTTTTTATCAATTATAGCGCTGGCGTTGGTCGCACTGGCACCTACATTGTTCTGGACGCAATGCTCAAGCAAATCCAACAGAAGAATATTGTGAACGTTTTCGGTTTCCTCCGCCACATTCGGGCCCAAAGGAACTTCCTGGTCCAGACCGAAGAGCAGTACATCTTCCTGCACGATGCCTTGGTAGAGGCCATTGCTTCCGGCGAGACAAACCTGATGGCTGAGCAGGTGGAAGAGCTGAAGAACTGCACGCCCTACTTGGAACAGCAGTACAAGAACATCATCCAGTTCCAGCCAAAGGACATACACATTGCCTCGGCCATGAAGCAAGTCAACTCGATCAAGAACCGCGGTGCCATCTTCCCCATAGAAGGCAGTCGAGTGCACTTGACTCCCAAGCCCGGTGAGGATGGCAGCGATTATATCAACGCCTCCTGGTTGCACGGCTTCAGGAGGTTGAGGGACTTCATTGTGACCCAACACCCCATGACGCACACAATTAAAGACTTTTGGCAAATGGTCTGGGACCACAATGCACAGACCATCGTGCTATTATCCTCTCTGGATGATATCGTGAGTAGTGCTAGGTTATTCTACATTTTTTAAGATATTAATTACTCCGATTTTCCTTCAGAACTTTGCCCAGTTTTGGCCGGATGAGGCTACGCCCATCGAGAGTGATCATTATCGCGTCAAATATCTCAACAAGACGAACAAAAGCGACTATGTGAGCCGCGACTTTGTCATCCAGTCGATACAGGACGACTACGAGTTGACGGTCAAAATGCTTCACTGTCCCAGCTGGCCGGAAATGTCCAATCCGAACAGCATCTATGATTTCATTGTGGATGTGCACGAGCGCTGCAATGATTATCGCAACGGACCAATTGTCATTGTTGATAGGTATAGATTAATTCAGAAGCAAATTGGATTTAAGTATCTAAACTTTTTGTTTATCCTTTAGATACGGTGGCGCCCAGGCCTGCACTTTCTGTGCGATCTCATCGCTGGCCATCGAAATGGAGTACTGCAGCACGGCCAATGTGTACCAGTACGCCAAGCTGTATCATAACAAGCGACCTGGGGTTTGGACCTCCAGCGAAGACATCCGTGTCATCTACAATATACTTTCATTTTTGCCTGGCAATTTGAACCTGCTGAAGCGCACGGCGCTTCGGACTGAATTCGAGGATGTGACAACGGCCACGCCGGATCTCTATAGCAAAATATGCAGCAATGGTAATGTTCCTCAGCATATCATACTCCTCCAGCAGCAACAACATCAACAACAACAGCAGCAGCAGCAGCAGTTGCAATTGCAGTTGCAGCTGCAGCAGCAACAACAACAGACAACACCTCCTTCTCGTAGCATAAGTGAACTCAATGAGACAGTCAGCCCACCTACAAACGATACTAATTCAAGCCTATTGCCCATTCTATCATTGTTACCGCCCACAGTTGTTCCACTATCCAATTCATCCACACCACCACCATCACCACCATCCCCACAAACCATCCAATTGCTATCGCCATCCGACCTGTCTATGTCTACCTCCCCAGTCACGACATCAACAGCCATAGCAGCCACGGCTACAGGCGCCACGACCGCCAGTGCAACACCAACGACACCAACAAATATCACAACACTACAACCATCACTTCAACTCGCTTCCCCGAACAGTTTAACCCATACTAATGCCAATTTCCATACTGTTACTAATCCTGCTGCTGAACTGATGGAACTCAACTATGAACAACAACAACAACAAATGCTGGCTTTGATTCAACAACAAACGCAACTTCAACAACAATACAACACGCATCATCACAACGTTGGTGAAATGATGGACAACACCGGTTGTGGCAATCACAACTCGCTGCCGGAAATGACCGCAACAACCATGCCGGACATTGCAACAACACCTTCACCAACAACAACACCAACACCAACGATTAATAACAACAATAACAACACGATTAATAATGCAATCACAAATGCAGCAGCGACAGATGCTCAAAACTTAGATATTGTAGGCTAAACTAAAGATAAATTTACAGAGGGAAATTAAATCATTTTATAAATGTTTAATATAAATATTTAAATTTAAATTTAAACTATACAATTACGTATACATAGCGATGTATTTATTAAAGTTTAAGTCGTTTAAGTGAGAACAAAGCGTTTAGCGCATTGTCCATAAATTATTCATACGTAACGTAAGCTCCTCTTTGACTTTAATTTATTATTCTCAATTGTTTTAATGAAAGCACTAAATTATTTTCTCTACCTAACTTTATGTTTTATATTTTTTGGCATAAATTAGTCACACTTAGTCACAAAAATACAAACACTATACAACCAGTTGGACAAAAAGAAAGATCAAAATCCAAAAGCGAAAACGTAGCAAAATGCACAAATCGAACGAGTAGAACTAAACAAACATTTTTCTAATCATTTATACTTACTGATCGGTTAAGAAATATTCGTTAATGCAGGTAAATGCTGCACACACTTGTGCCATGATTTTCTAAGCTCCGATAAGCTCCTATTAAAGTAATACTTCTTAGTTGAATTACCGCGTTAACCACGTTGATTGATCACCTATTGCATTTCGAATTGATTCAGTGTCCGTCCTAGTATCTGTTATCGAACAATTTTGTTTTTCTTTCTCACGTTTTTGTCCTCATGTAAATTTGTTCCAGTTAGTAGACTCACATACGATTAATCCTAGGAGATCCTAGCTTGAAGCTTATTGCAAAATAGTGGGCAACGATTATTGGCAGATATATTCAGAGTTACTCAGAGCACTTTTAAACACGGAGCACTACATCACTACCCATCACCCACGCATCACTGTAAATCCCCAAAGTAAATTAATAATCACGCAGTTCCAGCACCAAGCACCACAGCATCCCAATATAAATATAAAAATGTAAATAAAAACTTAGGCAAGACATAGCCCTGGAAGAAAATCAACTACGTTTAAGACAACTTAAGATAAATTTATTGTAAAAAATGAATGGCAGCGATAACTAATTGTAAAACTAAAAATAAAAACAGAGTATTATTAAAATATATAATTCATGTGAAGCAGTGAGAAACAAATGCAACAAAAAAAAATAAGAAAATCCAAATGAAAATATTGTTTTTTTTTTCCTCTCGATGCACAGGGCGTTCCCCCGAACACAACAGCCTCATATTATTCTGTACAGTCCTTAAGATAAGCCTCGGATGTGGATATATTTATTAAATTAAAGTTGGCACTCAATGTCAAAGGATGTGTCCGCTACAGTTAATCGAACAATGCAAATTTGAAGGCAAGAAAGTAGTAAATATTTTTACATTTTATATGTAATCATGAAGGGAAAGTAAACAAAGAAAAAAAATATGAAAACATAAACAAACATGTTTTAAAGACTGGTTTTTTGTACACTTTAACTTGAATAAGCATGTATACTGATTATGTAAATGAACAAATGTCAAAGGTTCTTCAGTTTCCTTTTAGAGTTATTCCGATTCAACCCAATCAAACGTAGTTAGACTACTCGATACTCGATATAGCGAAGGGTTCCATCATGGTGGCAATCCGGATCTTATCAAGCGAAAGCGAAAGTATTTCCAATCCAATCATTTGCCAGCTGATAGCAATTAAGCGGCGCCCCATATTAACCAACTAATGACCAATTTTTGTGAGATTCTGTTTCTTAGGCACTAGTCCGACTTAGGTTAAGACAACTTATACGCTAGAAGGCTTGTAAATTCTCATACTGACAACGGCAAAGGTAACAAATGCTTCATCTGTAATATATAAAAAGAATCATGATTTCGATTTCGATTTCGAGAAATCGCAAACGCATTTTAAACTGTTAAAAAAACATAAAAAGTAGTATGTACGATGGAACTATAGGTGGTTATTTCAATAAGTGCATGTTTATGTATGTGGCATATGTACATAATGTTGTATGTGGGTGATGTACGAGTATGTGCATCACAGCCAAAGCTGCAGCAAAAGCTTAATCAACAGAATATAAAGAAGGTACTTCAAGTAATCAGTGTTCTACAGAAATTGCCCCTAAATTAAAATACTGCACACACTTTCGAGCAAATGGAAACCTTTCCAAGACTAAACTACCTTCACACATTAACTAAAGAAAGCAAAAAACGATACAAATCCACAAGAAGATTATCTAATTGACGGTGTTATGCAATTTATAAATGTGATGAATGTCAAAGTTAAGCGTAAACAATTTAAACAAACAGAAATTTAAAACTAAACAAGAGCAACCAGAAAAATTAAGTAAAGAATCGTAAAGAAGAGCTGAATGTAGCAAGAACTTAAGTAAGCATGCCCACGATTTTAGAGCTAAGCATATAGAAGATGATAAATACCCCCAAAGACAGACCATAGATTTTAATAAAGAACTAAGAATTTCCGAAGAGATTTGGTAATTCCGCAGCTTGTAGAGGGATCTCGAATCCGAATTGCAAAGTGCAAATTGGGTATTGTCTCGCGATAAACAAAATTAACGATATATATATATATTAAAATATATATATATAAATTCATGTATGTATATGTACACCTAAGCTACTCGTAAGCCAATGAAAAGTTGAAATGGATGCAAAAGGAAATTATGAAACTAAAGATTAATTTTACAGCAAAAATTGAAAATTGAAAGCGTCAAAATAAAGAACATCAAATTGCAGATCGATCTGTTAACCTAGCCTGGCGATTGTGTCTCCACAGCAAACTCAACATTCATAACTCCAAACTGGCTTTTGGGCAGGACATTGGGGGTCCATGTTATCAGCAATCCATTTCCGGTTTGCTGCTTGGGGGCATCTTCGAATATGATCCTCGCCATGTAAAGCTTAAGCCTGGGGTACATGTGTCTTTTTCTGGACTGGCCAGGTGCGGGAGCCACTGTGGCCGGACGTACATAGGTCACGAAATGTCCGTCTTTATGTCGTTCAAAGGCTCGGTCCAATTGGATTTTAATCTGCAAAATTATCAGGATTATCAATGTTATCAATTTGATGGTTAAAATTTTACATTTGATGTAGTTAAGATTCGCTTCACTGTGTAGGAGGTTGTAAAGTGCCAAACATACTTGGTGAGCCCTTTATATTTGCCGGATTCTATCACCATAATTTTGTCCAAAGGACGCCGCTTAATTCCCGCACTAAAGGTCTTGCAGAAGTGCGAGAAGATTTCCTTCAAGTTTATGAAATATAGTTTAAAATTATTAAATAATCTCCGCTTTTTTCAAAATTACTCACTTTGTGAACATGAAAGTTGTGTTCAACGATTCGTCTAGAAAGGCCTCCCAGCGGCACTATCGCCGGAACCAGACTTTCGTTTACCAACTCGATAACATGTTCCAGCCATGCCGAGTAGGACAACGACGGTTGAACCGAAGCATCCAAACAAAATGTCTCCATTACAGACCTGGATTTGGCAGTTGCATTGCAATTGTTGACAATCAAGTCCCTTTTCGCTGGCAACGAAGGCTGCTTTCTGGACTTGACTTCTTCCACGATTTCTGAAACCTTCACCGGCGTCTTCTTGACCACTGATATGGTGGCCAATTCAATGGGTAGTTGATCGGAGACCACAGCGGGTGAGGACTCCGAAATAATGGACGGTGCTGCTAGAATATTATAGGGCTCGCTGATCAGGGGAAGCTGGATTTCCTCGCTGGACAAATCGATTTGGTCCGTAGGTTGAAACTGATCCATCAGTTCTATGTTGCAGTCGGTCAGCTCTATTGGCTCGGCATAAACGTTGCAATTGGAAAGGAGCTGCGAATCGTTGGCATAATGGACGAGGGCATTGCTGGCAGTGGAGGTGGTGTGGTTGGAAGAGGCCGCTTGCATATTGTCCAGATTCAAGACTCCATCGGAGAGATCCGGTATTGTCAGCTATAAGAATAAGGTTGTTATATTTTCTTAAACGAAGAGCAACTTTAATCTCACATCCAGATGATCTCCAAATACAAGTATGTCCACCTGCGGATCAAAGTCATCGACCAGGTTTAGCCGCAGATCGTGAGGCGCATCTTCTCCCAGCGGAGTCTCCAACTGCATCGGCATCCAAAAGGACTGCAGTGCGTTGGTGAAGTTGGCATAGACGCGTTTGCCCTGAGGGGAGCTGAGTATGCCAGCCAAAACGAGCAGCAGGTGGTCGCAGATCTCGTCCTGCATCACCAACGAATTGTCCGGTTCCACGATGATCTTTAGCTTCCTGCAAGCGCAAGCATAGGATCCTTTGCCACTGGCCTGGGCAGTGACATGCAGCCGACCGGCTGTGAAGGATTCAGAGCGCTCGCACTTTACGGCGAAAGTTGTGGCATTCAGCCGCTGAATGGCCGGGATGCGATCCTGCTCCTCGGATAGCTTGTACATCTGCCAGAGCTGCTTCTTTTGCTCCTGGCCAATGTTCAGGTTCCACAGCACCTCGCGCGTCACCTTGTAGACCTGAGCCTTCGGGAGTTCCTCGCCCAAATCCCGGCAAGACTTGACATGCACACAATCCCTCGGCGAAACTACGGCGGACTGCTTGCAGTCTTCGGCATGGCAGACTCCCTTGCTGGACACCACAGCAGCGTTAAGCTGCAGGGAGAGGGTTATGTCCTCTATGACCACAAAGTTGCGCGGCTGCTGCTCCTTTTCGTGCGACCTCAAGGAGTAAACAGTGGTTCCTGGTTGCAGGGAAGCCAGCTGCACTGCGTCCAAAACATTCTTGTGCTGGGGGCATTCGGTGTTGCCGCATCGATTTCCAGCTCGGTTCCCATTTAGAGTGCCACAGTGGATGCACTTGCGCACCCCTCGCATCGTCGTTATCCTTTTATTTTCGCTTTTAAAATTGGCATGCAATATTTCGCGGAAGATTTTGGCGGCAGGTGATTGTTTACCTTTTGAAGGGGTTGCAAGAAAGACTAAAACAGTGTTGAACAATGCATCTAATTTTGATTCTACCGCCACCTATTGGGAATTTTATAAACATTTAAAAATCAATTTAGGAAGTATTTATTAGGTTATTAGAGTTCCCTTTGCGTAGCTTTTAAATGTGTGACTTCTAACATTCCCTTGGTTTTAGATTTAAACTTTAAATTTCAATAAAAGTTAGTTTATAGTGTTAGATAAGGTTTTTATTCTTTGTTGGTTCTTGAACAGGCTAAAATGATTATTGGGACAAAAGTTACCATCTCTAAATAAGCGATAGTTTTACAAGCTCAATATAACAGCTGATTTCTTGCAGAAATTGTTATTTTCCAAACTTTTAACCAAAGTTGACTTAACCGGAATAATGAGCCACCCCGTGGAGTCTCAGAAGCGACCACGAAAGTATCCTTTCGAGAAAATGCGAATTTCGGACCACTCAATTCTGGACACCATTGAAGGTCGGCATAGTTGCCGCCTCTGCAGCCGATCGCGAAAGTTTTTCTGCTACAATTGCCACATTCCGGTGGGCGACTTGGAGCAGCTGCTGCCCCGTCTTCAACTGCCCCTCCAAGTGGACATAATCAAGCACAAGAAGGAGATCGATGGAAAGAGTACGGCCGTACATGCGGCGGTCTTGGCGCCGGAACACGTGCGAATACACACATTCCCGGACATACCAGACTACAGGCAGGAGCCGGGCGTGGTACTGATCTTTCCCAGCGCCAAAGCCCTGACAGTGCCGCAGCTTTTCGAGAGGAATGTTCAACTGCAAATTGGCGACAACTACGGGCTGCCTCATGGCCATCACATGGGAACTTTGCTGAGGAGAAGAATGGACGAGGTGGAAGTGGAGCTACCAGACCAGCACCAAGAAGCCGCGGCAAAGCGCTCCTGGAACCTAGACAATCTGCCCATCCGTCGCGCCGTTTTCATTGACAGCACCTGGAACCAAAGCAGAGGAATCTATGCAGACGAAAGGATTCGGGGTTTGCGAACAGTGGTGCTTCAGAATCGACTATCCCAGTTCTGGCGACACCAGCGCGGGAGTCCTCGCTGGTACTTGGCCACCATAGAAGCCATTCACCAGTTTCTGCTCGAAGTACACGTCAATGCTTGGGGCTTAAACTCCTGCTACCGTGGTTTGGATAATTTGGAAATCACCGAGGGCTTCCATCAACTAGCTGCTCCCTTGAAGATCGAAGCTGCGGAGGGGGACAAGGATCTGGTATCCAGAACGTCACCCTACAACGGGCAGTACGACAATCTCCTGTTCTTCTTTGCCAACATGTACGATCTCATCCACAAATATTACGATCACAACGATTTAATATCCTACAGACGTCCCATTTAGTTATATTTATGTAGTTTTATATTTAAACGGAGAGAAATACACGTTGGCTAAGTCTACTTCTTTTTCTTCTTTCCTTCGTCGCCGGACTCGGAGCTAGAGGACTTGGCGTCCGTGTCGATGGCTTTCTGCCACTTTAGAGGATTCCGACGGTACAGAGGCCAGGGTGGAATGGTAATCTGGAAAAGGTTAATAGTTTATACGAGGTCACAGGGAGAGGAGACCAAACACTCACCAGGGCTGAGAGCACGAATCCCGCCCCCAGAATGTAAACGGTCTGCGAGAATTGCTGGACAAAGAAGCCGTAAATCAAGCCGACTATTCCAAACAGTGTAATGATAAGCCGGGACCAGCGCTCAGCCTTTCCTTGGCCCGCAAAGTCCTGCAAAAGGGATTCAATTATGAGAGCCCGGATATATTGCC
Source organism: Drosophila merina (assembly GCA_035047645.1). Classification (NCBI taxonomy): domain Eukaryota; kingdom Metazoa; phylum Arthropoda; class Insecta; order Diptera; family Drosophilidae; genus Drosophila; species Drosophila merina. The sequence goes on from JAWNPH010000002.1 coordinate 28,631,034, forward strand.
TTTGCACTTACCATATGCGTTTGTACGTCCAGCATTTTGTGTGAGATTTCCGTTAAATTTTATTTTCACGTAAACAATCTGGAAGCGGCACGTCAGCATATAAATAGTGTGGCTGCCTCTGATTTTTCTAAAACGGAGAACTATCAATGAACTGCTTTTATATATTGAACTGCTTATATTTACATTTTACATTGTAAAATATTCACAAATCTAAAATATGTAAAATTTGAAGACAAAAAATTAGAATTTAAATAAATTAACAGCCTTCGCCTCCACAAGGGAGGCTCTTGGAGTCAACACTTCTGAGCTAAAATAGCTCCAAATAGCTCCATAATAAAGCTAATAAAAACTCTCCACATGTGGTACAAAAAGTAGGTTTTTTATTTTAAATAAAACTTTCGTTGTTCATACATTTATTTGTACAATGTGTTGTGATGGCGGTTCCAACCGTGGACGTTTTCGATATGTTTTACTAATAAATAGTGAAGCTCTGTATAACTACGATTAAAAATATAAGGCGAATGTGCGTGGGAATGTGTCAGGTGTGTTTTGTTAACCTATTCAAATATGTTGTTGGCAAGGATTCGTCAATGATCCTTAAACCCTAGCAGCTTTTGTGCGGCGCAGATGCACAACGTTGATCACGCAAATAACCAACCAGGCAAAGAGAGCGGTCCAGGCGAAAACCATGGTAAAATATAGACATATGGCGGTATTAATGCGGCCATAACGTCGTCGTTCGTAGGAGATGCTCTCCACCAAGTAGTCCATGAAATCGAAAACGGCAGCACACGAAAGGCGAGCCTTGATCACCGGCACGATGTTGCCCACGCCCTGAATTTCCTTCAGGAGCGACTCCCTGTACTGTTTGCAGGTCACCTCGAATCCATCGGTGAAAATGGCAGAGTAGATGAGCTGATAGATGGCCATAATAACGGAAATCACGGTAGCAGGGAGCCCTGTAAGTACAAAATATTTATTAATGCAAAAAAATAAAACGTTTTTTATTGAAAATACTTACAATAGTAAGGGGAGAGACCATCGGGAGTTAGTTCGGACTCGGTTGTAACCACAATCATGTCACCAGAGCTGTAAGATATTAAAAATTGTGTTAAATATAAATACTTTTTATCATAAAATGGAACTAAAATGACGCAAAATTTTCATTTTTTTCTTCTTTTAAAAAAACATATTTCAATTTGTGGCTGCGTTAGTCATCCCCAGAACTTTCTTTATTAGCATAAGGCCTAATTAAAGACCCCAACTTTGAGGAGCTCGCCAGTCTAGCCGATTAACCCACTTGACCCCCGACACGTCCGTGAGGGAAATTAGATTTCAGTGGACCACTTACCGTTGTCGGATGGTGGCTGTGCCAGCCTTGGGCTTGCCCCGCCCGATGCACATCCGATATCCATGATAGATGCCCAGCACCACGGCGAAGAGCAGGGGCAGCAGGAGTCCGTAGGTGGCAAAGTAGCAGTAGGCGATGCTGCCGCCCTCGAAGCTGTTGAAGGTGCTCTTGCTGTGGAGCACGCAGCCGCAGTTGGTGTCCGGGCAGGCGTTGAGGACGTAGCGCCAGTGGGTCCAGGCCACCGCCGAGGTGATGCAGCAGATCAAGGAAGACACGATCGCCAGCGGGTAGAGAAAGGACAAGGCTCGCTCCGCTGAATAAGACATCTTTAATGTGTGGGCTTCGGGCTCGGAATGATGGTTCGCTGTGGGTGGGATGGCAACCGGGTTAGATCTAATTAATTGGATAATTTTCGAGCACTCTAATTCCATCTAATTGTAAATGCGCCTAATTTGCCTACAACAATTGCTTAAGTTGTTGTTTTGTTTGCTTTTAAGATCAAGATGATCAAGATATGTATCTAGAAAACAGATGGAGGGAGTTTCTGAGATCTCATCTCTGAGATGTTCTTGAATTCTGGATAATTAGGTTTTGTAAAAACCAATTTTGAAGAAATAACGTCGGAATTAATTTAAAAATATTCATGTCTAGATATTTAAAATTTCTGAACATTTTCAATACACAAAAAGGACCTTTAAGGACCCTCAAATAACTGATATTTTTAAATAAAAATGTTTTCTTTTTTTTTAATAATATCCAATAAGATGGATACCCCTAATGGCTTAAATCTCCAGGTCTGGACTCTTCTTCTTGTTCTGGCTCTTTGGGCGTCTCTCTCCCAACAAAAACACACGCACACATTCAACAAAACTGGTTGCAACCTGCAACGAGCACTGTACCAACTATAAACAAACTTTTTGTTGCTGGATTTCAAGCACCTTAACTTTTTTGACCAATTATTAAATATTCTCTAAAACGGATATATCACATTTCTCACAGGATTCACGTAAAAACAGAAACGCAAACAAACTCTGGCTAAGATTCAACGCTGACACATTCCGCCGTCCACACAAGCGCACAGGCACACCTACGTTTATCTATATCGCCGGAATATATGGCATATTGGGTTTTGATCAGAACGGCTGGAGTTGCCACGCTTTCTGTTAGTTTGAAAAGAAGTTCGCTGCCAGATTAGCCATTTAGTGGCTGGATCTAGCAACTTTTTTAAAAATTATAACTTGTTTTTGTAAACTTAATGAGCCACAATTATGGCATATGAAATATTTTCTGGAATTACAAAACCTTAACTTTTTATAATCCTATTTCATTTTTCTTTTTAATGGACAAATTATAAGTCGATTGTATTAACAATCATTATACGCTTAATCAGTTGCTATTTTGCTGTGTTTTCAACGAGCTTGCCTTCACAAAATGTATAAACAGATAAAAAATATTATTTATTAGAGGTTCTTGCAGGATGACGAATTCAAGGATTTCATACGGAGGGATTTAAAACAAAATAAAACATACATTATACATGTTTATTTGTGCAAAACAACAATTCTTATTGCTTATTTATTAGAAATTGTATTAATTATTGCACCGTTTTTCAAAATCTAGAAATTTTTGTTTAAAAAAAATCTGGCATCACTAGTTAGGAGCGTAGCCATATTTGTTTAAATATAACCGCCATTATTTGATCTTAGATTCGTCAGGCAGTTAAAGCTATTGTGCCTACCATCAAAATATAGCTCTGTTTATATGTCTGTTTATATTTTTAAGAAATATTTTAGTTAAAATATTTAGTATCAAATTTACAAAGTCTGCAGGGAACATACATTTTTTGGGGAGTTTCTTTACAAATGCTTAGCTTGGGATTCTTTTTGAATGATGTTTTCCAAGTTTAATCATTTAACTTTTACTGAAAATACATTTTCCCATTAATATTTATTAACAGTAAATTGATGATTGTACTATATACCCTTATATTTTATAATTTATATAATTTTGTCGAAATTTTCGTATTTTGTTCATCTAAAACTGCACTGTCATTATTCGCCCTTTTTCTGAAAGTCTTCAGAGAGAAGATATACTAGCCATATCTGCCGACTGCGCCAAATGACGCCTGCACTCGCTATATAGAGATCACCCTGATCACCTCTGTGCCCCGGTAATGCCTCCATCCGATCCATCCGACCAACTAGACGAGCGGATTTTGGCATAAACCATTTTCCGCGGACGCCTGAGTTTTCTCAGTTGCCAGAGATTTGTGGAGCTGTCAAGTACGCGGAACCAAAACCCGGTAAATAGCGTTAAAATTGACCAATATCCGAAGGATTAGTGCAACCCATTTGCCAGTAATTTGCCATCGAATAAGTGAAAGCTAAATTTCAATTTGCCAAGAATTCCCGCCCCCTCAAAACATTGTTGTGCGAAAGTTACGAAATTGCATTTTTCGGTGATTGTCGTCGAGTGGTGGTGCAGCCTCCCAAAATTTACGCCCAGAGCCAGGCGGATTGGCTATAAATAACCCGGGCAAAGGGTGAAACAAATTTTGATGTGTACTCGCAAATCAAAAGATCACAGAAAAAAATTCAAAAGCAAAAATAAACAAAAATTCTGCACAATTTACCTCTGCCACTCTGTGTGCAGTGCGCCATAAAATAGCTATTTTAATTAACTGACTGCAGATCGCAAATCGAGGCAAGGCAACAAGTAATTAATTAATGGCTTTTGTTCTCGTGTTCATTTATTTGTAGAGTGTCTGAAAAGAATCAATTAATAACATGGGTAATTATGTGTTAAGTGTCGCTTTAACCTCATTTAGATTTAGAATTTATTTGAATGATGAAAACGGTTTAAATATTTAGCATATTAGTTTAGTTTTAGTTTAGCGAGATAGTATTGTATAGATGCTTGAAGTCGGAGTGGAACTTATTACTGGAACTTGAAAATATTTTAAAATATATACTGACAAGTAATGTCATTAACTTAAAAGTAATAAATCATGCTCTGACTGATTGGGAAAGCCACTTAGTAATTGCCTATTTTATGAATGAATGCCTGCCAAAAATATATATTTTAGGCGCCTTGGTAGAACCAATAGAATCCCGGACCCGGATCCAAAAATACACAAACATTTACACCAGTACAGTGTGTACAGACAGTTCCCGGCTGATCCCATCATCCACAAGTTAGCCAAGTTCCCATTACCACAATGGATAATTGGAATGTTTTGGCAGCCCAGACATCCTCGCAAGCCATTGGACGCGACGATCCAGGTGCGGCGGGAAAGGCGCGACTGGTGAGTATATAGAATATACAATATATATAAATATTTGTAAACAAAACAAAACACTGGCACTCGACACGGATCGCCCATGTACACACAATATATAAAATTTGGCAAACAAACAACGTGCGTCTTATATACTTTTGTGGTCACTGAGAAAAAGAATTTTATATTTTAAAACTTGAATAATAAATTTTTAAGAAAATACTATTAAAAATATATTAAATATTTATATTACAAGAAATATTACTCATACGACGCGTATAACAAACTGAACCTCTTTTGTACGCCATTTTTTTTTATAAGTGGAAAAGCCCGCGAAAATATTTTTACATAGCCAGGTGGGTGGATGGGTGGATGGAAGGACTAGGAGATTTCTTGAGTGGTGCGTGTCCACCAAACAGCTGATGAATCCGCGCCAGATCTGCCACTGCTCTCAGACTCATTCTGATCATTACTAGCCCTCGTCTATAAATAGGCACCTGGTTCTCTTGAGTCGATTGCCTGGCGGGTCTTTTGGAGATTCCGATGTCGATGCTGATGAGATTCCTCGACTCGCAGTAGCGCGAAAGTAGCTCAGTCCGACGGATATTCCTCTGGCAGACCCGACCACGCGTGGTATTCCTCTGTTTATATCTATATTTTATATAAGCAAGTGCTTATCCACTCTATATACGCACGAATCGGTCAAGAAATGGATATTTCCACGGATATTTGGGGTCAACTGGCCGTTGAAGCCTCCCAGGTCTACCTCTCCGATGGCACAGTTCGCAGTCCCTTTGCGGATACGGTACGGATAGTTGTAAAAAATGGACTTTACAATTACTTTCTCTCTGTACCAGAAATATATGGCTGGGAGAGAAACATTTTAAGTGTTTTTGAGTGTTTTTTATACACAGAAAATAATTAGTCAAAAATTTGGATAGTTGAGCTCTCTTTGTCCCAAAAAACGTAAAAGTTATCCTAAAATATCTAGATAATGACTTCAACTTGAAGGTTTTACTGAATAAAGTATTTAATAGCAAAATGTTCAGAATCCTATTATTTTAAAAGAAAAGAATGAATAATCTTCAAAAAGGCCATAAAGAAAAAAACATATCCAATTCAAATGTTCAGTATAGTTTATTAAACACCTAGATATATATATTTTTTGTGGTGTAATTAAAATAATTTCGGTTCCCAGACCATCGAGAAGCTGCCCGACAAGGTGCTGCTGCACATCTTCTCGTATCTGTCGCATCGCGAGATCTGCCGCCTGGCCCGGATTTGTCGCCGATGGCGACAGATTGCCTACGACACGCGCCTCTGGAAGAATGTGTCCCTGCGGCCGGAGGTGTCTGGACTGCATGTGGGTTCCTTGGAGATGCTGCTCCAGCTGATATCCGTTAGGTTCGGACCCACCCTGCGGTACATTGAACTTCCCATTGAACTGATTACACACACGGTGCTTCATGAACTGTCCGCCAAGTGTCCCAATCTTACCCACATGCTGCTGGACTTCTCCACAGGTAGGTTTCTTAAATTCTAAAAAACTCATATAATCATCATTGGTATCTTTCAGCTATGCAGCTGCACGATTTCAGCGAAATGCAGGCGTTTCCAACCAAACTCCGGTACATGTGCATCTGCCTCTCGGAGGTGATCTTCATGGAGGGCTTCATGCGCAAGATATACAACTTTATCAATGGTCTGGAGGTGCTCCACCTGATCGGCACCTACGAAAAGTGCGAGGAGGAAGAGGAGGAGATCTACGAGGTTATCAACGTCCACAAACTCAAATCCGCCACCCCCAATCTCCGCGTGATTAATCTTTACGGGATCAATTTCATCGATGACTCGCATATTGACGCCTTCAGCTCCAACTGCATTCAGCTGGAGTGCTTGGCTGTTAACTTTTGTAACAAGGTGACCGGATCCACCTTGAAGACTCTTATCCAGAGGTCCAAGCGGCTCACTTGCTTGCTGATGAACGGCACCAGTCTGAAGTCGGAGTTCGTGATGCAGGCCGAGTGGGACAAGTGTGCTTTGCAGGAGCTCGACATCACGGCCACGGACTTGTCCACGGAGTGTTTGGTGGACATGCTGACCCGTATACCCACTTTGAAGTTCCTATCCGCCGGACAGATCAACGGTTTCAACGACAGTGTACTGAAGCAATGGTTGGAGTCGGGAAATACTCGGTGAGTTTGTTATATTTTTCGTAATAACAATCTTAATACACGGTTTCGTGCTAGACCCCTCATCTCCCTGGACCTGGACTCCTCGGATAACATCACGGATGAGGGTCTTCTTAAGTTCCTACAACGTCAGGGCCACCAATTGAGCGCCTGCTGCCTCTCCGGCATGCCTCACATCACGGACCAACTTTGGATGAGCATTTTGCCGCTTCTCGGAAACTGCAAGTAAGGATCTTAAGTAACAAGTAGTGGAAAATTTCTTTAATATCCTAATCGATGTATACTACCAGGATCATTGTAATGGGCACTGCGGAGAAACTGGGTGTGAACATCCATGTGGATCAGTTGATGGACACCATTGCCTCCAATTGTGGCAATTTGGAGCGCCTGGAATTGCGCTGGGACCCGGACAACCTCCGCTTTTCTGACAAAAGCCAGAAAGCCATCGATATTCTACGAGTAAAGTGTCTCAAGCTGCGCTGCATGGTTCTCAGGTGAGTTCAAGCTTTTAACATCAATCCAATCTATCTTCTAATCTAATTAAACATTTTGCTTACCAGCGATGGTCGCTATTATGAGACGGTTAAAGCCAACTTCGAGCGTGCTGATCGAATCACTGTGGTCCGCACCACCACGTGCTGCCGGGTCTCACCTTACCACTTGCTCCGCAACTACAATGATTTGATTTTCAACTAAACTGGATATTCAAAAATTACATGCAGTGCGTTTCATATTAAAATCATATTCAAAATTTGGATTATACAATTAGTAATTCTTTGTCAAATTTTCAGATATATAAAACTATACAGAAATTCGCAAATGAAACGCACTGCTTGTAAAGTTAATATTCTTGTTAACCCCTCCACAAAAATCTAGTCAATTTTCTGTGTGTTTTAGCTTACTTTAGACTGATTTTTGTTGTTTTCTGTATTTTCCGCTTCTTTCGTTTAATTACATTAAATCTAAATAAACGTACATAGGTAATTAAAATAAAAACAAAACAAGGATTTGCTTATTCAAGTTATTTTTACATTACAAAATTATACAACGTAAGTTCCTTTTTTTATCAGTTGATTTCGAGTTTTTTTTTTTAAGTTTTTGTTTTCGTTTTTAACTAGTTTTACTTGGTAACTTGATTAAATCATTTTCAGACTTCACCACATACATTTTTTTGTTTTGTTTTAAATCTGCTGATGGTATTTTTACACTGTTTCATCCGCTGGAAACTTAGGGCTAAACTTTTTTGTGTCTGTTGCAACATTTTTGGATCAACTTTTTACCATAAACTTAACGTACATAGAAGTCTGGTTGAATTATGCTTATGCTTTCATTATGGTTCAGCGAGCTTTTATATGCATGGTATATAATTTAAATAAGCATGGCTGCATGTTTTTTTTCTACATTTATATACGAAGATGTCAGTGCCAATGAGGATCGAAGGTGTGCGCGGGTCTGGGTGTCTGTGTGATAGGATCAGATGGATCTCCAAAGAAATAGATAAACCCTTGTTGCTAAAAAGAATCGCATTTTTTACATAAGTACACTAACACACAGAACATTTCCAAGCGATAAGATATAGGAGGATAAAGAAGGTACGCGGGTACGCGAAGTGCCTCTTCCAGCTGCTCACTGCTGGTCCTGCGACATCCGGAACATGTGCGTCGTGTTGCTGGCTGCTGCCGTTGCCACCGCTGCCGCCGAAGTAGCCGTCGGTGGCGGTGGCTGGGCGGATGCCGTGATAAAGCTGGCATTGCTGCTGCTGGCACTGAGATTGCCGCTTACTCCAGCCTGCGCCGTTTCCACCACACTGGCAGCTGGTGCCTCGGCTCCGACTGCCACTGAAGCATTCGAGGTGTTGGCCGTTTCCGGCGCTTCTCCCATTGTCCGCTCAGGCGACCGACGTGGCGCTCCGGCATTATTTTCATCCTATGGTTAGAAACTTTAAATCTTACGCTCAAAGGGTACAAGCTTACACTTACGTCTCTGGGATAAATACGCAGGGGCTGCTCAGCTTGAGCCGCAGCAGGTGCTTCCGCCTCGGGCGTACTCTCATCCGCTTTGTCCGTGTACATCATGATCTCGTGGCAGAGAGGACACCGGTCCTGGACATACAGCCATTTGCGCAGGCAAACGCCATGGAAGAAGTGTCGACATCTCGTAATCTTGGCAGAGTACATTTCCTGCAAAATCAACGAAATCATAGAAAAAACCTATTTAAGGGAGGCAAGCCTGGTATCTACCTGATAGCAAATGGCGCAGACATCATCGAAAGCCTGCAGTTGGGCTGGAGTTGCTTCGGGCAGGGCCGAGATCTTGTGCACCGCCGAGCGCCGCTTCATGAAGACCGACCAACCTGCTCTGGCCTCGCACCATATGTTAAAGTAGGCATGAATGCACATCATGATCGCTCTGATGGCGCCGCCTGTAGCATTTTGGGCTATCAAGTTATAGTTATCGATACACAAAATCAACCAAATAAAAATATTACATGCACACTGAACATAAAAGCTGGACACGTACATAATGGACTCTCCGGATCGGATGAACAAGTGCCAATGAGATTTGATTTGCGTCAATGTGACAATGGATTCGGTTGCTCATGTGTTAATGTAACTGGACGAGGACGCTTCTGCACTTACCCGACTCGAAGACGAGTATCCAGGCTCCATTGATGAACAGTAAGATGCCGAAGCAGAACTCCACCGAGTTGCCAAAAGCACGCACATAGTAAAGGTAATCGTCCAGCTTCTCCCAGAAGAACTGGCGACGAGCATCCAGCAGGAAAAGCGTGTACGTGGCCAGGGAAACGAGCACCTAAAAAAATATTAAGCTTTAATAGCTAAAAAAAGCTAATAATTCAAATGAGGCCTTACCTTTACGATGACTTCAACGGAGAAAGCGGTAACCGCCAGCAGCCAAGTGGAGATGGATCGCTGCGTCCATAGGTAGTAAAGCAGGGAAACGGGCATCACCACCAGAAAGGCGCACACAGACAGCGCTCGAACGTGTCGCTTCCGCGAGGGATTTCGAGCCGCACTCAAAGACATCAGGATAGGTGACACGATGTTGTGCAGGAAGTGCAGAAGGGCAGTCATCAGCAAGCACAGATTTCGACAGAGGCGCACGAAGCGCTTGTCCGGGGAGAGCGAGGTTAGTCCTGTTTGCAAGGCCAGGATGTAGAAGAGCACAGCAGACACGGTACCCAGCGATTTTTCCTCGCCGGTGTCGTAGGTGAGCAGATACCATTGAAAGCCCCGTCCTATATAGTGGCATATCATCGAGATGACACCTGTCATTCCCAGCACGGCGGTCAGGGTTTCGCAGCCATCGACTAGAAGCTTCTCAGTGGCTGCCATGAAATCCAAGGGTTGATCGGTTTCCGCGGTGGCCAGATTATAGCCGCCTTGTAGTATTCTGTAAGAATTAATAGTTTAAAATCCCTTCATTAGCTCGAAGAACTAAAAACCCACCTGATTGTCCAGAATACCCTTAGAACATTGGGCACATTCAAGCGCTGCCATTCGTTCTCGATGAGAGCGGAGAGGCCAAAGTTGGACACAAAGTTCATCGCATACTGGTAGCCATTGTAGACGGTGCGACTGGCCTCCATGGCGCTGTGCATCAGGGTGATCTTGGTTAGAATAATGGGCGTAAAGCCGGCCACCACCGGCAGGTGTTGGATTATTTTCGGCGGCAGCGGCAGCATGGCCACCATAATGGGACTAGCAAAGATAATGGGCATGGACTTCTGGAGCAGGTCGAACCTGGGACCCAGGTGGATGTAGGCGAACAGCATACCCATGAACCACTGGGCCATTAGATGCGGCGCCAGCGACATGACCACCCCGCCGGAATCCAAGAGTCGCGTCGTATTCAGCGACATGAGATCTTCCAGAATGCAGGGACTCTTCTCCATCAGGGCCAGAGCACTGACATTCGACCAGTAGGACAGAAAGGTCAGCCCCAGCGAGGTGAGGAACATGTATACCATCACCAGGTGACGGGTCCACAGCAAGAAGATGCAAGCCGCGGACAGGAAACCTGCAAAAGCATTTGTTTGAAATTTGTGAGTCAACTACGTGTTTTTTTTTAAAAAGGGGTTCAAAGTCTGGGCGATAAGCGACCATTGGATTTGGATTGTTTCGTCAGCGTTTGGTTGGAATGAACTTAATGGTCTGTTTTTTTGTTTTAATTTATGCCTTTGCGATGACAGAATCGAAGCAAAATAATGTCATTTGGCAAATAATTAATAAAAATGTGATTTATATTATATTGTCTGAAAGCAAATCACGACTGTTTTAGATAAAAAAAACATGTTTTCTTGCTATTCTTATAATTAATAGAGATTTTGGCTTAATTAGGGGTTTAAAAATACGATTTATTCTAATGTATTAAATTTTAAGCTAAATTATATTCAAAATTAAGGTTCTACACTGCTTAAACTTAAATTTAAAAACAAGTGTATATTATCTATTTTCCATATCTTTTCTTAATAGTTTCTAGAACTTAATCTTAGATTTCTATAAAAAACTCTTCATAAATTGGGTTTCAATCGTGATTTGCGAAAAGCAGGCGTTATCTGTGAAAAGCAGGAAAACAAATTTATCTGCTGAGTTGCAATAATAATGTCCACGTCAGGGATAGGGAAGTGCTATATTTGCTGTAGGTCAGGTCACCAATAAAGTCACAAATCTGATTACTTCTATTCCTCGCCAAGGAGCAGTGACCCGCAGAGGTGACCTTTTGTGAACTCACCAAACAGGCAGATGACGAACTTAACCGTTGTGATGCTGAGCATGTCGGAGAGCGTCTCGTCGTGTGCCAGCTCATCCATCAGGGAGTTGAATCCTGAGCTGAGCATGCCGTGGGACTGCGCCGATCTGGAGGCATTCTCGATGGACTGCTCGAGAGCGGCTTGTGCCACACTCGCACCCGCAGCCGCAGCAGATGTGGCCTGGTCCGCGCCGTCGCCCAGGCCGAAGAAGGCCTTGACTGTGGCGAAGGCGTCTTGGCTGGCGGAGGATTCCGTTGGCAGGGAGTCGGACGAGGAGGTGGCACTGTCAGATGGAATGGACTTGTCCGGATACAGACGCGTGGGCAGGCCCATGCCGATCTTGAGGATCTCGTCGATGACCATCACCGGTGGCACGCGCATCATTACGTCCACCAGTCCGAGCACTTTCGTCCGCATGGACATGACTATTTGGCTATGGCTTCTAAGGCTCCTCCGCCTCCTCCTGCACCTGTTTCTGCACCTGCTCCTCTCCTATTTTCTGATATTTTCTGCAATTTTCTGCAAATCCAAATCCAATCTTTTGCTGATTCCGCGTGACTCGGCACTATTCCACACTCGGTCTCAATTCCAATCGCCTTTCAATATCTGGCTGCACACATTTGGAGCGTTTGTTTGCGCTGCTGTTGAGTTTTGTGGCCTTCGTCTTGGATTTTTCGATTTCGCAAAAAAGAATCACACACACACACCGTGAGAGTCAGTGAGAGCGCAGGTGTGTGAGTGCTTTTGCGAGTGTTAGTGTGGATGAAAATATGAAATTATAAGGTAAAGGTAGAGGTAAAAGGCAGGCTGGCCAGGTGGTATTGTTTTTCGCTATCTTTTCGTCTCGCTCGTGTTTCAAATTCGTTGGGTTAGCGATCGCTCGATTCGTAGCCAGACTTTTCCTTCGATTTTGCCCGAACTTTACACTTTTCACAATTTTGTTTTTCTCCTCTACTTCTCCTCCTCCTTCTTCGCGTGCAGTGTTGCACAATACGTTTAGCTAGCTAGAGATGACACTTGTTTTTTGGCGGCTGAGCAACTGCTTAGCCGTAGACGCGCGATGGGCGGGAAATTCAAACTTAACCGGTTGCCGGTAACCGGTGAAACAATTTTGGCGGGGGAGAAATAAACGTACGCTCTTTGGATGGTACAGCGCTGTGGGGACGTGTCGGGCAGAAGTACTGGAAATTTAAATAAAAAAGGGCTTTAAATTTACTTTCTGAAAGATCGGGCGAGACCTGCTGACGAATGACGGACATAAGAAAGATTTCATTTCGAAAAATATGAAATTTTAAAATAGCATTTAATGTCTTAAATTGACAAGGAATCAAGTTTAGCTTAGAACTCAAAACCCACTTCCGGTACTCGTATTGTACTCGTATAAAATGTCCACGGTCTAAAGTTCTGACAAAGGTTCCCCGCATAAATATTTCCTGCATTCTTTCGAATGTGCCCAATTCCAATCCGTATCCGCAGAGCCCAAGTCATTTATTTACGTGCATTTCCTCAATTGCTCGGCCATTAACTCTTGCCATTTTGAACCTTAATTGTTGTTGTTGTTAGTTGCTTGTGCCACATGGCCCCCGGACAGAGCCCGCCACCCCTTCAGCCACTAGTTTCTTATGCAAATGCACAAATTGAGGCAACAGCAATGCAGTCCGCTCCGTTTTGGTCTCGTAATTATGCGCAATTGTTTAGCGTTTAGCTCGGAAAGTTCAACTAACATAATTGATTTTTCATGCCGCGACACAAGAATTTTAAAGAAACTGCCCGGGTCATTACAAACAACCATTTGCGGGTAGGGAAAGCATGTTTGTGGTTTTTGTTCTGAATTTGAAGAAACGGGGATTTACCATAAGTATAATGTTTTCCCTTTTCTTTGGTATAATTTTTAAATATGTAATATAACTTTCTTGGTAACTAACTTGGAGATTCTTTAATGATTTAGTCCTTATTCCTAGTCCTGGCTAATTTGCATAGTTTTTAGCAGTTTTTGGGCCAACGAATCGTGTTGCATACTTGAGGGGGCAGCAAATTGCACAAATTACGCCGAACTGAGATTGTTTTTTGTCGATTTTAGTGGAAACTTGCTAACAGTTTACACACCCAAAGACAAGCAGAGGAGACCAAATATGGGCCTCATATATTTAATGTAATCAGTGTAATTGTCATTGCCTCGGAGACCGGAGACCGGGGACCAGGACCTCGATATGGAAGCTGCTCCCGAACCGATCTGATTGGATCCTCTCTCTTTGCGGGTCTCACGCATGGCAATTGTATAATTTATCGCTCCAGTTCTAATCGGCAGCTGTCAGCCGGACAGCTGACCAGGCTCGGAATCGGAATCGGACTTGGACTTGGAGACGGAGACTGCGACGGAGACGGAGAAGGCTGCTTGCCGATCTCGGGGGAACGATTTAATTCGCTGGCCATATAAGTCGGAAATTTGTACGTTGATTAACGCGCCAATCGTTTTACACAACAACGTACAAAGTGTCGATGGTCTCGATGTCGTTCAGGCTCCATGTCCCCCCAACTGGCTCCATTTCCTCCTCTGGCTGCTGTGGCTTCGATCGCAGTTTCATTTTCCCCCATTTATGTGTGATTTCATTACACTTGAAGGTGCACAGGGAAAAATGTTTCATCTATGGAGTGTCTTAAAAAATAAAACAATAAAATTCAGAAGCCATATCACCTAAATATTAGCGAAATATTATCTTAGATTTGCTTGAAAAGTTGTTTGGAAAATGAACTGTTTTTCTTTTTGTGCATCCAGGAGCAGGACCTATATGCGATCATGTGAACCAGTGCAATGCGTTCCCAGCATGATTACCACTTTCAGATAGCCGGTGGATAGGAATAGGCAGTTAGGCAGTTGGGCAGCTAGGCAGCTGGAAACCTGCTGGGACGCCAAATGAATTAGCTGCCGTTAACGCTGCCAATGGGGCTGTAAGTGAGGCTCTCTAGAGGTCTGACTTTCGACCAATAAATACCTTTTGGACTAATCTAATTAAATAAATTTATTATAATTGAAACTTTAAATGCTTACTACTTTTGAAAACTTTTTTATGCTTTCAAATTGGAGATCGTTTTAAGCCGTAATGTTGGTTTAAGTATTCAAACTATCCACAAAATTTATTTTACACTTGAGGAAATCCGTTATTAAGGAGTTTTTATTAAAAGTAAATATATATTAAATATTATGGACATTAAAACTGCTTTAAGGCTCTGGCAATAAATATTGACTTTAGTTTACAATTATACAATTAAATAATAATAATTATGCACATAAACTTTTAATAAAAATAATAATAAGGAGGCTTTTTGTATTAGCTCAAATAGTTTCCTCATTTAATGGGTTTCGTGGGGGAAAATAGGCAGTTTCAGTACAAAAATATTTAATTTAGTTCATGAATTAAATAAAATATTAAAAAAATTGTTGAAAAAACTTTTTAAAACTTCCGTGAGAGGATGGCTTCGTATTGATGGCTTCCAGTAGGATCGTTAAAGCTAAAAAAGATGTGTGTTAAGTTGTAAGAGAAAACTTTTAAAAATGGGAATATTGTTTTTTTTTTAGGTTTAACAGAAATAAATTGGTTGGAAATTAATGGGGTCTTTATAGTATTAGTTGTAATCGAAGAAAAATTTCTACGTTTAAATTGTAGTAAATTTTATTACGAGGACTTGTGTAAAATCCGATTAAGATCGAATAAGTGACAGGAAATTGACAGCCGTTTTTGAAAACGTTAAAAGGCGGGGGATTCACATATTTATTTTGATATAATTTATTTACTATTTATGTAACCTCTTGAATACATTTACATTCTTCAATATTATCATTTATTTTATTATCCCAAAAAAGGATTTCAAAAACATTTCGCTTAGTTCCGTATCATCTTTAATCCCATTGCCATTCCGTTTTGTGTTTGATTTAATTGGATGTCTTCAAAATGTGGAGTTTGTCATAATTGCCTCACTGCGGAGCTGTCTCGTATGTTATATTGAAATGGTTTGGACCAGGTCGAGAGGCTGGCCCCTGAAACGACGGCCCAATTATCTTTTGCATTCGGCGAATAATTAGGAGCTTGATTGACATGCGGGATAAGGAGACATACACTTGGAATGCCATAGCAAATTATCGAACGGCTACTGTGCTGGGCCTGATCCACAAAAATCAAAGGTCGTAACGACAGCCTGGCGAGGCTAAGGATCGGGATTCGATGGGGCAAGGGTATGGCGATGGGGATGGGGATGGGGCCGAGTTTGAGGACGACAACGACGCCTTCCATTTATTGGCTGCTGCTGTTGCTGCGCCTTTGTCTGCACATAGAGTGGTAATCTGATGCGGGGCAAGATACGGAGGTCTCTCCAAAACAATGACCAGACCGCGATCCGATCCGGGATGGAAACCCGTTTGTGGCAACGCAGCAATTACAATATGTTTAACTACGTCAGCGCCTTATCTGCAGCTCCAAGGACCTGCACTGAGAGAAGTGTAACATTGATGTGAAAAGGAAGAGTAAATGTATTGGCTGTCAAGGATTCCTATTTTCCTCCAGTGTAAGCTCGGACATTTTGGGAGTCATTCCCTTGGCCCGCCAGAACTTCCCCCGGACCATGTCAGCGATTAATCCAGCCGACTGGCTGCTGCCCCATCAAGCCGCTTGTTAGGCTTGGACTCGGATTGGGATTGGGATTGGACTGAGGATGAGGATCGAATCGGATGGGATCGCATTCGAACGGAGTCGAACGGAGCCGCCTCATCATCGATTGTGTTATCGATGGCGTTGCCGGCCTCAGCCTCTGTTTTGGGACTCGACCTGGCCCGGAATCTCATTTGCGATTAAGTTCTTATGGCCACTGTGCACATTTCGTGGAAAGTTGGCCAGCAGATCTTTATTGTTCGATTGGTTTATTTATAATAATTAGGTGCGCTGTCCCAGCGACTTTGTTTCGCCAGCACGAAGTGCTCCTCCTTTGTGTTTTATTTTTTCTCTTCTCTTATTTTGTGTTGTTGTTTTTAGTTTACCTTATCGACCGTGGCTGGCCCATAAATTCTTTAAGCTCGCACCTTTTTATTGTGCGCACTCACACACACCGCCACCGCCTGGTGGATTCTGGCCCGGCTTTTGCAGATTGCAATCGCAGGCTGCGCATGCGCGAGGACCACAGAAAAACACAGAGGAGAACCAGCTACGGAACCTGCACCACCGGTAGCACCGCCACCGATACCGCCGGGTGGAGCGCGTTCCTTTGGTAAATTGCTCACATTAGCAGGTTGTACGACTTATTAAGTAAGCACAATTTGCGTGGTCGCCGCCCAAAAAAAACCAGAAAAATAAAGGAGAAAAAAAGGCAGAAGCGAGTGAATAAAACAAGGATGGGATCCAGAAATAATGGGCAGCCGTTAAAGGTGGCGACCAGGAGCCGCCTAGCCCGACAAGTGATTGTTTTATAATTGCAATCGCAATTGCAGTTCGATCCGCTAAATTGGCCCCGAGGCGGATTCACTGCTGTTGTGGGCTGGTCGGCGAAATTGGCAATCCATTTGAATGAATAATTGCTCAATTATAGCCACACCACACCGCCGAAGTGGCTAACGAGTCACACTTGCTGGGCGGAAAATTGTTTTGGAAATTTGTCTGACTGCAGTCAGCATGGGTGCGAGTAAAACTTAATTGGAGCAGGCTGGAACCGATCTGGCGGTTTTATTCTCCATCGAGTAAGTAAACAAAGTGATCTTGTTACCTGAGTTCAGGGAATTTGTAAATTCAGTGGCTTTTTGGGGTATAATTTTAATCAAATACCAAATGTTTTCCTTTACAAGTCTCTTAATTAAATGAATTTAGTTTTTGCAGCTCTAACAAAAGGCTAATCTCGTGGCTGTTAAACGGAAGATTGCCGCATATTTGAATCACATTTTCAGGCATTCAAGCCCCTGAAGAAACAGACCCAGTCCCAATTGAATACGAAATATTTTCGGATCGGGCGATTTAAGCACTCAGATTAGCCAAAGTCAGAAAAGCGCGACAAAAATGGCGCTAAGCCCGTGGAGAGACAATAAGAGACAGGAGATACTACTGGGTACTGGGTACTGGGTACGGTAGCTGGATGGCATTAGGGTGAAATCGAGAAATGAAACTGGACCAGTTTGAGCGGAAGCAGCCTATGGCCTGTGATGAGGATGGAGCTCTGGACCTGGACCTGGATCTTGGATCTTCGCTGGGACGGCAACCGCTGTCTGCGGGCACGTAAGAAATTTCATACTAATTGGCATAAATACCAAGTGTTGGGGAGAGAGACGTTGCTCGCTTTGGCCCGACGACACTGACAGACTGACGAACTGACAAACTGACGGACTGACATTGAGCCGCAGCACAAAAAATGAATACAGTCCGACATTTATAGATCGAACTTTTAGGCTTTATTAAATATAAAATAAAAATACTGTATGTAAAAATACTAAAATATTTTAAAAATTCAGAATTAAATAAAGAAAAGTGGTATATTGGTAGCGATGACCTTTTTAAATAGTGTGAAAGTTTCGGTGGTAAATTTATAATACATTTTATTTAGTAAGAATAATAAGGATTAACGATAGCCGCTGTTTTGAATAATTAATACTAATTTACATAATCAACTTTGAATTTGAATTATTTGACATATTTGACATGTTTGGTGTTGAGTAGCGTTAATTATAATTTTCCCTCATTTCCATTAACTAACAATGACCTAACCCTTTCCACTGATTATTATCAACAAGATAAGGAATAAATTGATACAAAATAGAGCATATAGCATAATATTTTTTCCATAATTTGGTTAACATAAGGAAATTGATATGTATATTGCATTGTAATACAAAATACAATGTTCTATTATATCAATGCTTCACTGTACATAAAAACCAATAGCTAAAGGAAAACGCTTGTCGATGAGATCTTCACCTTGGCAATCATTAATCGTCTGCCAGCGACATAATATCGATGATGGAGCTGTGGAGCTCCTGCAGTGGGTCTCTCCTCTCTAAGCCAGTTTTTGTTTTTATTTTCATTTGGTTTGCTTTTATTTTACTCTGTATTTCCTTCGTTTGCTCCGCTAGTTGGCCGCGTGCAATGCTGGAATGCTCATCGAACCAATTGAAATTGCTGTGACAACAATAAAAATTCAAGTTTGGGCCTCTTTTTGCCGATGTTGCTGCCGTCCCTCTCTGGTCGATGTTGATGTTGCCATTGCCGTTGTTGTCAGTCTGGTTGACTGACTGACAATTAGACGTTGCTAAAATGTTGACTGATCAAGCGATTTGTAGCTGTAAATTCATCTCTATTTCGCTTTGCAGCGAGAGTTCATGTCTGCCTTTGCTGTTTTAGCTGCTTGGGAATGTTGCTGCTGGTTTTTTGTCTTTTCTCCTTCCCCCTCCCAACTACTCAGCCTCCCAGCCACCCAGCTTCCCTTTCCCCCATCATCCGCCTCCTTTACTCTTTTTTATTGCCTTTGTCTGTTGTCCTGGTCTGGCGGCTACTTGTCGCTGTTAAAATCCAATTAATCGAACAATTTACTTTGGTGCGTTTAGCGATGGTGTTGCTATTGCCCGGCTATCTGGGAATGAATGGTGTTGATTTC
The DNA here is from genome assembly GCA_035047645.1 of Drosophila merina. Lineage (NCBI taxonomy): Eukaryota > Metazoa > Arthropoda > Insecta > Diptera > Drosophilidae > Drosophila > Drosophila merina. The sequence continues at coordinate 28,650,251 of JAWNPH010000002.1, forward strand.
TTGAATTCGCAATTGATAGCCGCTGTTTTGAATAATTGATAGTAATTTACATAATTTCCATATTCAAATTTGAATTTGAATTATTTGACATGTTTGGTGTTGAGAAGCGTTAATTATAATTTTCCCCCATATCCGTTAACCAGCACTGACTTAACCCTTTCCCTTGATTATTTCGCTAACGATCTATAAGTGATGAGACATAAATTACGAACCGCCAGAAACATGACAGGCCAACAAAATGTGGACTCTGCCTTTCGGCTGGCAAAACAAATGGGCGGCCACCCTTTTGGCTGGCAACCGAGCATGATTAGTGTCAATTTTTGTCACTTTAATAGCCTCGTTTATGCGCCTGAAACTCCCGGCCTAAAGACGTTCGTTGCGGCTCGTTCGGCTGCATTAAAAAAGGAAGTGTGCCCTATAAAATAGGCCAAAAAAGGCCGCCCCAATGCAGCGCGACGTTTTCATTAATAGACGCTCGAATATCAAAGTGAAAAACTTCAGAGTCATGCCGCGGAGTCGGCGACGGTGGCGGCGGCGGCTGCGGCTGCCTCGCCATTCGCCCGCCCCATTAAACCACAAAATTTATTGCGCCAACTAAAACGAAATCTCAGCATCTGACATCCGAAACGGTGGCAGAGAAATGGAGTTGGAGTTCGGGTCGCAAGATCTGCGATCCTCCATCCAAGGACTCTGCCATCCAAGGGGGAACAGCTTAATTCAAGTGTTGTCACTTTGTCGTGTTCCATAAATGCTGAAAACGCTGCTCATTAATTTTCAAGTGTAACTTTTATTAGGTATTTAAATGCGTGCGAGCATCAGGCCAGCGGCAACATGCCGCATCCCATAAATTCGACGGCCGAGTACATCTTTTTATGCCACTTCACATATAGAGCACATATACATACCTCGAAGCAGCATGGGTGTATGGTATGGATATCCACTATCCAGCATCCAGCCACATGTTGCAGCCACCCCAGCCAGCGTGTCGCACATACTTGAGATTGCATTAGTCGGTTTCGCACCACTCCCCTCCACTCGGGGAAGATTTCAAATAGGGGAACCACACCAGGGGGAGCGAAGAGTGATCAATGCCACCTCATCTGCCCGTTCACAACCCATTGCATTAATAATCCATAACGCCCAGATCATAGAACTAGAGATGGTATCGTGAGTTTTGGTTGCATTTTGAGTATTAAATGCAATAGATTAAAATATTTAAAGCTCTGTTGTGATATATTAGTTTTAAAAAATTTGGTCACACTTTTTTATGGTTAAATTGAAACATGGGACTTTTTACATTAATTAACATTAATATTAACATTATTTTAGTTTATTTGATTATTTTATTTTAGTTTATTTGATTATTTTATTTTAGTTCCACCAAATTTACAAGTAAAAACCAAGCTCCTCTCTAGTTGCCACCCACGGAAAAGGCATCCAAACTATCCGAGCTAATGTCGATAAATCAAGAGTGGCAGCTAGCATATAGGAGACACCTCCACTTCAAAACAGATCCCGATCCCGTACCGGACCCACTCCAGAGATCCAGCAAGCCAGAACTCCGGGTGAAATATCGTCGCTGCTAATGCTGTTAATGAAACAACGTAATTATGTATTAGGAGGGGACATTTAGAGCACCCTACTTAGGGAAACTCCGGTCGCGAAGCACATTAATTATCCGCCGGAGAGTGGAAAAGTGAAAGTACCGGGGGTGGGGTGGAAAAAAAGCAAACAAACCCAAGACAAAGATAAATACAAATGTTTTGGTGGTAAGTGATGTGCATGTGACATTATGTACTAAAAGGATTTTGTGTGTTTTACATATTAACCGCATATACCACAATCAAAGGTGCCGCCATTTCAGGGTAGAGGGAGTAAAAAATTGTATTGTATAAAAAATGGATCTGTATTGTATTTATTGAATCATTAGCCAATTAAGCGAAACAGTTAGCTGAAAACAGCTGGCAATTGCCACGCCCCCGAAATGAGGGAGAGGCGTTATGCTCGAACTCATCTGAACTCGACCGAGCAGGCGACGAGTGGAGCATTTCTGTCACGGCCCCCGCGGCGTTTGTCACTCGCTTAGATAACATTGTCATTAATCGTTCGCAATTAATTATCGGCTCTGGCCGGGGCTTTATTTTAAAGTAGTTATTATTATAACGAACTGTCAACACCTACTTATACAAGACCAACAAGTGATGCCAGTGAGGGGATACTCCACCTTCGTTTCTCTCTGTCTCTGTGTCTGGCGGTTAGTGATGTCTTTTTGGCTGTATCTTTAAAGTATTTTTTAATTTAAATTAATAACTAAGAAAAATAAAAATATACATAGGAAAAGTTTTGATTGAGTTTTATTAAACTTTTATAAATATTGGTACTTAAGAATATTTTTTTAAATTTCCATATAGAACTATCTTAAAGATATGTAATCCCAAGGTTCGTTATACGGCAGCGCCCCTTGGTCAGTTGTTTGGTATGTAGGATAGAGTCAAGCAGTTTTTATGGTATTTTTTTTTAAATCCTTAACCCTAGTACATCTCTGTAAGATACAGTAGCGGAGAAGGGTTTCCATGCGAACCATTTTTATCCTATCTGATAGAACAAAAGATATTCTTCGAAAAACAATACTCCAAACTTCCTTTTAGGGCTTTTTTCATTAAAAACTATACTAAAATAAAAATTATCCAAAATGTAACATATCATTTTTTGATGGGATATCTTTGAATCCTTAACTAAAGTATACTAACTATATATAGTATATACTGTTACTGCCAACACTGATTCCCCTCTCCCATTTGGGTGGTCGGTGGATTTGACTGACGGTGGCCCGCCTCGAAGAGTCCGAAAACCCGTTTGTCCCGCTCCCCGGTCCCCTGACCAGGCATGTGTAAATGTATGTTAATTTGCCGATCGTTAAATACGAAAATTTGTTGATTTTATTGTCAGTTGGTTTTTGGCTTTTGTCTTTTGCATCTTTAATTGGTTAACCATATGGTTTCGATCTGATTTGTTAACGTTAACGTTAACCTGTAACTCTGCTCTTACTTCTTGTGTGGGGTTGTTAAATTAGCGTTTTATCAGGCGGACATTAAGGCTTAATTGCTTGGTCGGGAGGTTTTACATTTCCTCTTATCGATCTTTATATATAACATTATTTTGAGATATTTTCTAGGGGGTTATGTTTCCCAACATTGTTGCAAGAAAGTAGCAGCTTGGTGTCGCTGCCGCGACTCCCCCGCCTCAGGAAACCGAAACATTGGCACAATTGGAATTTAATGGAGTCAATTTGGAGTTTGGTGATGCATAAACTGGCCAAGAGCCGCGCTGGATGCTGCTCCTGTTGCTCCTTTTGGCCGCCTGCTAACAATGCAGATCAAGAGATGAGCGCGTCCATTTCGGTCTGCGGATTGTTTGCGGCCATTGTTTCATTTGGCATGTTGCGGAGTTTTAGGAGTTCACTAAAAAGACAAATGTGGTGTGCGGATGCGGATGCGGGGGCCGCCAGCGGAAACTTTCGGCTTGGCCAAGTCAGCGAGCCACCAGCTAGCCAGTCAGCGCGTGTTAGTTCCACTCGTTAAGGATTTACGAGCAATTTTTATCACTTTGAGGATCGCTGACAAATCCGGCAACAACAACAGCAGCGGCAGCAGCAGCAGCAGCAGTATCTTTCCACAATGCACTGCAATGCAACATGCGCATAATAATGGCAACTTGTCCACCACACACTCGGATATATACAAATATATACTGGGGTATTGGTCCATCCTACGTTCCTGCTGGAGGACAGGAAGCTCGCCTGTCTCATCGTTGTCGCTGATGTGGCCAAAAGTGGCCAATAAAACCCAAGCGACGATGTCACCAACTGCAACTGCAACAGCAGCAGCAACTGCAACATCAGAAAGCAGAAGCTGCGGCAACGATGACGACGAATTATAGCAAAGTAATCGCAGTGGACCAAAGCCATTGTCCGTTTTTCCAATATACTCTAAGTGAGAATAATTAAAATTTAACATAAAGTTTGTGACATACTAAAAGAAAAATAAAAACCATTAAATTATAATTTTTATTGTTAATTTAAGTAAACTTCTTAAATAGTATTTTATTCAAAAAGGGTATTTAAAGCAGAGTCTTGGCGATTTTGATTCCCCTACTTATTTATTTCACATCCTTTCCTTTTTTTTTACCTTTTGACCACTATTTCTTTGGCCAATATTGTTGGCGGCTTTTGGCGTTGATTTCCCTTCCAATTTATGTGACATATTGATTTTAAATTGATGATAGTCTATTTTGCGTTGGCCAGCCATCGGATGAGCGAACAAAACCGAACGAAACCAATTTATTTTAGCCATTTTAAATTGGCATTTTTGCTGTGCGTCGCAATGCATTGGCGGTTGTTGCGGTCGGTCACAAACTGGGCCTATATGACTTCATCAGCCCATTGTCGAGGCAGACGAGCTGGCTGGCTGGCTGGCTGGGAATCGAATCCGAATCCGAATCCGAATGCGAATGCCAATGCGGACGCGAATTCGATTCCTCTATCCCATTCATAGGTGCACATTTAAATGCAAATTTAATTCAATTAATGATGCATCAAATGCAGTCAATGCCTAATTGCCATGCGATGATCGTCGTCAATGGCTGTTCCCTGTCTACCATATACCATCTACCTTCTACTGTCTCCTTTTTTTGTTGTTTTTTTGCCAACTGTTTTTCTATTGATCATCCTGAAGGATTCGCAGGCAGCAGAAGTTGCAGCAACAGCAGAAGCAGCTGTTGCAGCTTGACAATATTGATGATTTAGTAGTTGGTGCCGTTTTGTTGTCGTGTCTGTAGCACCATAGGCGTAATTAGACAAGCATTGTGCAAAAGCGTTAATTAAAAACCGCAAAAAGACACAACAGCCACAGTGGCAGTTGCCATTTTTCCACCGACTATTGACTGCCAGCTGCGTCAGCGCCATGACTCCACAAGGACACTCGGAAATATAAGTTTTCTTTGCATTTTAAAAGTATTTCATTTGAGTGTTTTGAGGAGGAGGTTCTCAAAGTTCTATTACTATATTTTTAACTAACAGCATTAGTTTGATTCTTCAACAAGTATTCTATACTCTATTTTCTTCAAGTGCACTAGCTCTGTGTGTGCCTTCGTAATGAGCCCAAGCATAGATTGCGTAAGCTCTCCGCGGATGCATCTGCTCCATGTCCACATTTCCCAGTCCCCAGGTTCCCAATCCCCAATCCCCAGGCTCCTAGTCCCCAGCCCCCATTAAATATCCACCAGCAGCAGGGGTTGGCGCTGCTGCAATCTGCTAATAATTTCCTTTTAAATGATCTCGCTTCGATGCTGCATGAATGGAGGCTTCATGCGTATTTATGAGCCCAACGATTCCCATTCCAATTCTGATTCCTGCCCCTGTCCGCCCAGTGTTTAGTGCCCAAGTTTTTGGATTGATTTTGACGCCAAACCATGGTGTTAAAGAACGGATCACAGATTTTTTAAAAGGTTTTTGAAATACATTGAGTATTGAGTTTTTTTTATTGCCAATTAACATCCAATTCCCAAGGAATCCCTTAAAAACATGGGTACCACTCGCATCAGATCTAGAAATGGCGTACTTTACACAATTATTAGTTATATTGTCCTTCAAAATGTATTGAATAATAATAGAAAAGTTGTAGATTCATTTTTTGGCAATGTTTTTGAGTACCTTAAAAAAAATGATGTATACGTGTAATGCTTCTTATATAATGTATAAACCTTACACAATTTATCCTTGATTTTAAAGCGGGATTCCCTAACAAACTTTTAGTTCCATTCTCTATTAAACTGAACTTAAATTTAATAATTTTACATATTTTGTATATTTTCAAGACAAATTTTGTATTTTCTGGTGAATTATTGAGGACCAGCCTTATATGATTTAAAGTCTATATCTTTCTTCGATTAGCCATAATTTAAAACCTTTGAAATGGCTTTGACAAAAAATCAATCTTGCCGTGTCAAAGCTATCAAACTATCCTCAATATTAGTTTTCACATACAAATTTCATAATTTAAAGAGTAAGTTTTTCCTGACAATTTTAGAAACTCGAAAACACCAAGAACATTTTTCTTTTTGATAGAATCATGGCATTCCTTAAGAAGTCCAAGGATGTCACCAAGCTACTTCTCTCCCGTGGCCCCGTGATCCAGTCCCAGTGGTTTCGGGAGCAGAGAACACTGCCAGTCTATGACTTCAAGTGCCCCTTCCCACCCAAATGGGGCTACTCGGCCTTTGGACGAGATCAGAAAACCTGGGCCGAGTGGACTGTGGCCCGCCTGGACGATTTATTGAACTGGGGCCGCAAGGGTTCCATCTGGCCCATGACCTTTGGTCTGGCCTGCTGTGCTGTGGAAATGATGCACATCGCCGCTCCGAGATACGACATGGATCGCTTTGGTGTGGTCTTCCGGGCCTCTCCTCGTCAGGCGGATTGCATGATTGTGGCCGGAACTTTGACCAATAAAATGGCCCCGGCAATGAGGAAAATCTACGACCAGATGCCGGAGCCCAGGTGGGTCATCTCGATGGGAAGCTGTGCCAATGGAGGCGGTTACTACCACTACTCGTACTCTGTGGTGCGAGGCTGTGATCGGATTGTCCCGGTGGATATATACGTTCCGGGCTGTCCACCCACCGCCGAGGCTCTCATGTACGGAATATTGCAGCTGCAGAAGAAAATTAAGCGAATGCGAACACTCCAGATGTGGTACAGAAAATAAATTATTCTACCAGCTTCCGATAAAGAATTGAAATAAATATAAAAGGTCGCGTCGACGTTCTGCAACTTTTCATAAGTAGTTTTCGCTTGATCCCACAGGTCCATATCCTGATTGGCTCACCTGCTAATCCCAAACAAAGTCAGAGTTAAGCGCATCAGTTCCAGGATATGCAGGAAACCCTTTCTTTTGGCCAAAAAGTCGCTTAGTCAGCGAAGGGCTCGTGCTCAGCTGCACTTGAGGATCGGGATCAGGTTGGAGATCGGTTTCAGTTGCAAGTACATGATCCTCAGAGTCCTCAGATGGGAGTCCTTCAGACAATGGCCGGAGACAATAAACACTTCTGGCGACACTCAAGTGTCGATGAAATATGAAGGGTTCTTGAAAAATATGAAAGGATTTCGTTGTTTGTCGGGGGACAAAGGCCGAAAATCCTTTTTGCGAATCTGCCGACACGGAGCACTTGAACTTGATGGGAACATCATTAAATCCTCGCTCTCTCACTATTTTCGAGTGCGGCGAGTGCATTAAATTGCAGGACAACGGGCGCATTAGTGTAATCCTTGTGCGACACACCCACAAAAGTGGAAAATCTGGAAAACAAATCGGTGAATGGACAGGCTCTGGGCGAGGCATGAATGAAGGACCTCATTCATCGAACACCGAGCCGCCGAGCCGGGACCTGCCCGGCACTTGATGCCCGAAATGAAAGCGAACAAAGGCGCAGCATGATCCTCGGGATCATGGGAATCCGAATCCACACAATTCCGTGACTTGGACAATTCCGGCGAATAAGAAAGGCTGGGGAAAAATTAACTTGTCTCAATCGCACAGCAATAAAAATTAATAACAAAGCCACTGGCAGGCAGCATGTTCGACTCCATTGTGGAGGCATTAAATAAATTTAACAGCTCAATGACTTGTCGAAAGGTGGAGAGTCGAGAGTCGGGAGTCCGGGGAATCGATGCAGTGAGCCGGTGCAGTGATGCGTGCGAGTCCAGGCAACCATATCTTAATTAGCAGACCCCGGCCTACATTAACCTTAATTTTTGCTCTTTTTTATTTTTCCCAATTTCTGGTTAATTGCGGCGCCGAGGCGCCAACCAAAAAGCTTCCAGGTTGCAGATTCATTCGAGTGTCCAGCGGCGCATGCTCAGGAATTGCAGTTGAGTGAAATTTTGTAGTTCATAAGGATGAGGATGAGGACTGGCGACCACCAGAGTGGGTCCTACCTGCAGATTTTCACCTTCAGCCAGACGACTGCATTCAGCGACTGTGACCCCCTTTCTTGTAAAGGTTTGAGTAGGTTTGGGTCTGGGTTCGGGCAATGTTCCACGGGTCATAAATTACGTCAGACAATTTCTGAAATGCCCAACGAATTGTGTGTTTAACACCTAATCGCCCGTAATGCGCTCCGGCCGATTGTGAGGTCCTCCAAAAACCGACTCGCCACAAAAAAATGGGTCCAACAATAAAAATCGAATAGCAGCCAGAATAGTCCAGTGTCTATGCAGCTTCAGTCATTCATTGATTCATTCAGACACTCATTCAAGCATTCATTCATGGCCTCATAATGAAATTGTTGGATGTCTGCTCGCTCTCGATTTTTTGGCATTGTGCTCGGGCTAAAGATTTATGTTCATGAATGTAAATGCCTTTTTCAAATCTTTTTTATTGGCATTATGGGGAATTGATTTGTTGCCTCGTTGGGCTCTTTCAGAAAATTATTATCACACTTTTCGGGCATCCAGGCGATCTGATCTGCTTTCTTCTGGGGAGAATTATTAAGCTGATTTTAATTGCGTTCCTCCTTTGATCGGGTATCGTAAATCTAATTTAGTGTTCTCCAACACAAAATCTATGAAATACAAAACAAAATTTAGATGTTTTCTAATTATGCAACGAACGATCTCTTCTGAGTGGTGCTTGGTGCTCTGCGAGTCGATCGGATGTTTTTTGTGTCTTGTTTCGATCGGATTTGATTGAAATTTATCGCCAATGCATTGACTCGCTCTGCTTTCCTACGATCTCTGATCCGTAATCTTCTCTAGGGCGTTGTCTCTTTTGGGTCTCGAACTGTTTACATAAATACTCGTATCTTGGCCCTGACTCAGCTCTGACCGCCAATTTTGGTCTGGACTCTACCATAGAGTCTGGTAACGATCAACTTGTTGAGATCTGATCTATTCTCCCAGAGATCGTTTGTTAAATAAAAGTGAAAATTGGTTATTTGTTGCACTCGGTGTTTGTCGGTGTTGCCAGCGATTAGCATCTTGATTTATATTATGAGTTTAGTTTACATAAGATCGGCGATTTAGATGCCAGCTCAAAACTTTTCCCTTCAAAGTGATCAGGTTCAATGTCACAAATCAATAACAAAACATTAATTTATTTATTTAAAAAGAGACCCAAAAATTTCATTACTAATTTAGGTACAAGATATTTTATTAACGAGTCCCAAGGCGAATTACGAGAATAAATTAGCTTTTGGTTAGTCTGCATTTGGCCACTTCCGTAATGATCCTCCTGGCCATGGCCATGGCCATGGCCAACACTGTGTTGGCCGAAATTAGTCGCCAAGCTGCCAAAACGTTTAGTACGCTGCTCTCACCCGAGGATCTCTACCCGCAAATTGTCCATTTGTCATGCAGACAATAACGTTGACATACATTCGGCGAGGTCCTTTGTTTTTGTAAGTCCTCCTTTTCGTGGGGGAACCCAAACCCAAACCCGAACTCGGTGCCTGCTGCCGGGTTGCGCAATAAAACAAGAGTCGCCAAGGAATTGAGGAGGAGAATCCATCATTAATAAGCCCTAAAGTGGCTGCCCTGGCCCGATGGCCGCTCCAGGCGGGCAATAAAAACAATGGCCAAAATGGGCAATAAGCGGCCAACGCAACATGTGCACTTGTTGCTCTTCTTGTTGCGTGTGATGCACTGAGAAAAATACTCATCAGGTAATTAATAAATTTATTCTAGCTGGTTTAGGAGTAGGTTGAGTATTTTGAAGCATTTTGGGTTTATTAAATAATAAATTGTTTGAATTGTAGATAAATTTTCCAGATGTAGTTCAGTTACTGTTGCAGCTTGCAACCAAGTTGGCAGAAAAAAAGCTTCAACAGGAGCCCCGAAGGAGGAAAAAAAAGAAGCAAACCGCTTTAGGCCATTTAAGGCAACGCAATTAATTATTTTTTAACTGTTTTGTCATTTCGGAATGCAACCAGCAGCCATCGTTGGCCATCGATTGGTCCTCCGATCTGCCTTTTGGCTTTTTGCCTTTTAGCCTTCCTGCTGCGGCTAAAAGGACTTTGACATGGCCGCTGTAAGGCAGCAGCTTTCGCTTGTTTGATCGCTTGATCGGTTGATCGATTGATTGCCGTCTGTGGCAGCAACCTGCAACGTGCAACGTGCAACCTGCACAAGCAAAAAAACAAACAATCTTTGCGCCGAGATTGTAAAGCGCGTCTGTAACAAGCCGTTGCGTTAATTTGACGCTGCCACTGCCACTGCCGATTGGCCACCGAAATGCCATGCCAGATGTCTGAAGACGGAGAAATAGAAAGTTTTATTTTCTTCATTTGTCGCGGAGAAACATGGCTAAGCACACACGGGCTGGGCCTAAAAAATATGCAAAATGTTAAAAATATATAACAAATTAAACAACCAGTTGTCAGGGGCCCATGGCTGGGCAATAAAAACAATAAAAATTCATAAATACTTCAGGCAACCTCGAACAAGTTGTTGGCCGTCTGGTCGGGCTTATTTGCTTTGTCTGTTTTGATTATAAAAAGCATTCAGCTTTAATTTGTCAATTTCTTAATTGGCGTTTCGTACGTTCCACATTGCCAGCCATTCAGCCAGCCATCTCTTTCTGGCTGCCCCAGACTTGTGCGATCGCTGATTTCGATTTTCTGTCGCCTTTTTTTTTAGTCTTCAGATACACGTACTCACAGATACTCAGATACACACGCGCTCCCAAATACACAGATACAATTATGTATCTGCAAGAGCCGCGGTGCTGCGGTGCTGCTCACTGATAGAAGAATTTTAACAAGCTTCGGTGTTTTGGAATTTCGTACGTGAAGAATCCAAAAATGTTTTACGCAATTAAAGAATCTGATAAAATGTCTACAAGCGACGATCCCCAGCCCCTCCTCAAGATGCTAAGATGGACAAAAAACGCTGAGGTATAACCTCCTCCCTGTCTCCCATCCCGATGATTTGGCCAACTTTCAGCCCATATCGATCACTTGTCCGTCGGTAAATATGACAAATTTCGAGGAACCACCATCGCATCGGCGTATAAAAAAAGGTCCGAGAGAAAATCAGAAGCGAATGCACATCAATATCGACTGCGGGATCCGAGATCCGAGATCGCGTATCTGTATCTCCCAGACAGTGCCAGTGTTTTGTTGTGGCACAAACCAATTAAGCCGAGATTAATTGGCCATGTCAAGTGGCGTAATCGAGCGCGAACACAGGTTTGACATTTCATAATTATTTCAACTGCCTTCAAACTGACTTTGAGTCTACCAATCCGTTGTCCCGTCGTTCATGATCGATCAATCTGTATCTGTATCTGGCTCGTACTCTAGATGTATCTGTATCTGCATCTATAGTTGTGCCTGTAGCTGTGCCTCATGATAGATACATACCTTTAGGAATGTTTTGTATAATTGTGTGTTTTGATATGTTGATTTCATGCGATAACCGCATGTGGCCATTTGGGATTATTAATATTTTTGGGTAATTATGTTGTCAGGTTGGTTAATAGAATTTTTGATTGGGACCGAAGATGGTCATGAGATTATCTGGCTCTTAGTTTAACAACATATTTGAATAAATATAGAATTAAGAGATTTTCTGACAATCCCCTTAACAAAAAACTGTATCTCAATCCAAAGGGGTTTGCAGATTAGAATTTGTGCATTTGAACCTGTTGATCTCTGCCCAACTTCAATGATCGAAGCTTTCCATCTTTGTCTCTATTTTTGAGACTTATCCTCTAAGTGATCAGTTCCCTTCGAATCTAAGCCAGCAAGGACTGACTCTGCCATCGGATCGATACTGAACCACTTTGTTACCGAGAGTTCAACTTTCTCCGGGCCGGTGGCACTCCGCACCCAGTTTTATCACCTATCACCCATCACCCATCGCTCATCGGATCCACACCCACTCCGACACAGACCGCTTTTCCAGCTCCCTCCTGCTCATTTTGCAGCTAATTTGACAACAATTTACTGTAATCACAATCGATTCGTGTTTGCCAATTTTTTAATTGTTTTCAATCCTCTTTTCTCCGGCCAACCAAAGGCCCCGAAGCCAGCTCCCGTCCTCACCAGACACACGATCGAGTAATTTACGATGGCCTCATGGTGATTGGGTTCGCCTTTGGAGCGCATCGAGCTCTTGGAGCAGTTGGAGCGCATGACACCCAAACCCAAGGAAAGCCCTAAATCGGGCTGGAACTCATACTAAGAGCCAAAGCAAACAAACGAACTCCATTAGCAGATCTTTACGGGGCCTGTCTGTGGTTAGTTCGTGCGAACTTCTAGGAATTATGTTGTTCCAATTAAAATAAAAATTAAAATAAAAGAAGACAAAACAAAAGGCAGCCAGCCCACGGTCGACACTTGGGCCTCCTGTCCTTCCTGTCGTTGTATCGATTTGTGAAATGGTCGTCGATGAGTTGACTTTGGTTTGGGCACTGAAAGAAAATTTGGTAAATTATTATTTAATTGTATCTTAGAAATTAAATTCAGGAGGTAAAATAGTACCTGGTAGTGTAGTGTTGTTGTGTTGTGCCGTTTTAGTTATAGTCTTTTTGTGTAACCGGGATTCAAACCCAGACCGGGCGGCACGGCTCATACTTTTAACAACCGAGTAGGTTCCACTTCCCCACTCGGCTACCGTCCGGCTTATAGGTAAATATTAAAGGTATTTCCATAAAAGCTGAGTTTTTTTTAATTTAACAAAATAATTTTGAGAAGTTACCATAAAGTCTTCTATTAAATTTTTAATTTAAAATTGGCTACTGTTTGTCAATTTGCCTGTTTTTAGTTTAGTTGCTGAATATTTCCAAAAGAAGCCAATAAATTGCCCTTATAATTAATCCAATTAGTTATTAAAATATAAGCTAAAGAAATATTCGTTTTCCTTTTCTTTATGTTGACAAATAACCAAAATTAGCACCTTATGTTTTTTTTTTAGTTTGTTTAATTTTAATTAGTTATCTTCTTTGGAAAAAAGGGTGACATCTTTGGTTTTCAAAAATTAAGCAAAAATGTTTAACATCTGAAGAATTCAACTGTTTTGGTTAGGGTATTTCTAATTGCGTTTATAAGAAATTAAAAATATAAGTAGTAGAAGAAATAAATAGGAATCCCCAGATGATGTGCCAGATATCCGTTAATCTTGCAAACTCCACAAACTTTTCTCGCTCTGCATTTGGAGAGGTGAGGAGGAAAAAGGTGTACTGGCGCTGGCTGATTTCCATTTAACCTGCTGCACCAGAGACACAAGGACTGGAGGACCGAGGACGGCGGACGGCGGACGGAGAAATGCTCGAAATGGGGACTTGAGTGCAGCTGCACCTCGTGGATGCGGCTTGATTTCTTCGCGCACGATACGAATCGTGGTTGCCTTAAAACGACTTTAATATGTAAATTCGATTTCGGAAGCCAAAGTAATTAATACTAGAATGCAGCAGCGGCAGCAACAGGCACAGCAACAGGAAAACTGAATTTAAAATTAATCCAAACAAACGGATAAGAGGCCAAGATCCAACCGAAAGGCAGCAGAAATGTTAATTTGCGTTTCGTCTGCGTTTCTCGGCTGTCTGAGGTCTCAGGAAGCTAAATTCTTACGATCCGAGGTGAGAATATTTCTCAGCATTGCGTCGATTATGCCGGAAATTTATGGCCTAACCGAGGGATATCTTCTGGCCCTTTTTGGGGTCGGGGGTCGGGGGTCGGGCGTCGGGGTGGACGGTCCATTCAAATAAAAATTATGCTTGACATATTGGTATAAGTTTTGTTTTTAATTATGAATGGCATTCAAGCAAGTCGGAGTCTATCGTGTGGCCCCCCACACTGGATCTCTGGATCTCTAGGGTTCTATGGGCCTGCTGTGAAATCAGAGCTCGTCTTGGGCTCCACAGTCACATTTTGAGATAAAGATAAAGATCTTCCTTTGGAGACACACTCACAGAGATACCCATACGAATAATGAAACTCATTGATGTAGGTAAATTATCGCTCTGTTCTTAACGTCGTGTTTTCGTGTTTTTTAATTGGACTTTGGGAATTTAGTGAAAAATGCTAATTAGTTAAAGGGTTTCTTCGGCTCTTTCGGCTCTCGACCGTTTCTCGTTCGCCTCGTTTGGGATTGCATTTCATTGATAATATTGAAAGCTGAACGAGCGGATTCCCTGAGATTTACGTTGATGCCTCCGACTCTATTGACTCCCTAGCCCCATCGTAGGCCATCGTAGCCCGTCGTATCCCAGGTTGTGGCTCCCCTCTATCTATCTATAAAATTAGATTAGCAGTTAATTGGTTAATGTGCAGCCAGCAACGTTTGTTAATTGATTCTTGGAAAACTCAACGAGGAAAACGAGAGGGTTAACCAACAAAAAAAAAATCTGGTTTTAATTAACTGCTATTTAGGTGGTTGGTGGGGCTGGGCTAGTGGTGCTACCGACTCTCGCATGTTGCATGTTTTCCCCGATTCGGTGGCATAAAATTATCGTCTTGCTTTTTTTTTGTGATTTTGATATACGAGTACTCGGATTGTTAATCATTCTCCGATACCCAAAAAATATTTTATTTTGATCGCTTCGCATATGCCCGGTAGCCGGTAGCAAGATTTTTTTGTTTTCGTTTTTTTTCTGGTCTCTGTCGAGCTTTTGCTTCCCGAGAATTTTTGGTTTTTTGAGTTTTTGTCTCACTAATTGGTTTTATGGGTTCGCCTTTGAGTTTGTCACTCTTGGCTGGTCATTTGTCGTTCCGTATCTTTTTGTAGATGGCCTGCCAAACATTTTTTTGTTTATCTATTAAAATAGTTTATAAATTTATGCGAGTCTTGGCATTGTTCGATTCCGATTTCGATTTCGATTTCCATTCGACTCTGCATTTGTTATCTACGAAATATTTTGATCTTCCTGATAAGCTCGAGCGGGCTCGTAAAACGTTTTGTTCGTACAATGGATATTATTTTCCAAGAGCCATGCCAATTGGGTCAATCCCCACACACACACGTCGATAAATTCTCTAACAAAATGCCATTGCCACTTGGCCAGATGCAACGGCAACAACAAAACCCACTTGCCACGTTCAACACAGTGCATAATCAACATATGGGCGGCTGTTCGAGATCCGAACATGTTGTAGGTTGTCTTGTCGTTGCCTTGTAACTCGATAGTTTTGTAGTTTTGTGGTAGCGCACTCATAAATTTGGCCCCGGCGTCGCGCACCTCTCGGTCGCATCTCAGGTGTTAAGCGGGCTCCAAAAATACCCTACTTTTGCAGTGGGGGATATTATTTTTCAAGGGCATCGTGGATGCACTACATCCATATTTTTAAATATCATTTTATATCATATAGCTTAACATTTTAATTGCAATTTAAATACATTTATGTAAGCTGTTTCTTCTAAGGAGTTTATAATATATCCATAATAATGATATAGCGCTCAATTTCTCCATATAAGGGGAAAACATGATTTTTGTTGTAGATTAGATAATTAAGGTTTTAATCAAGGTTGCGTAAAAATTTCCTCATCTCATTTTTTTTTATTTATTTATTTAACATATTAAAATTGGTATTTATTACTAAAGTTGACCTAGAATACACAGGCGCTGGAAGGTAAGGTCCTTCGGCTCCATCCCATATTTAATACAGAGAGAGTGATATCCAAAAGCTGATTTCGTTTACAAGAGTCACTTATGTATGTACTATATATCTCAGTAGTACTAAAAATAAAAGATAATTTCTTATTCGTAAAGAGAAAGATAATTAATTTGGTGACATTATTTAAGAATAGTAACGTTGTTTTAAAGTATATTAGTTTCAAGTTGCAAGTACGAAACATTATGTTCTAAATCAATTAAATGAAAATTAGGAACAATAACGACTCAATTTATGTTATTGTATAGAAGTATAAATTTAATATCGAATTGGCAATGGAACTACGTAAATATTACAGATCTAATTCCTATTTTTTTTTAAATGCTTATAATGCTTATATCTATAAGTGTCATTTTACGATTTAACTTTTTAAAGAAACTTTTTAACTAATTCTTCGATTTATATTTTAGATCATCAATAGTATCACCTTTTACATAATTTTTTGATACCACAAATCTCCTTTAAAGTGGAAAAAGGGTATCACCTATTCGCCTCAAAGGCCTTGCCAGTATCCCATCTTTTTTTCTACATTTTTTTCTTTATTTATAACTATTAGCCTCAAAGTTAAAAAGTCGATTTTGGCTTTTACAGTTTTGCTGCTCACTTGCCGCACTCCGTCCCCTTACCGCTTACCGCACCGATTTGTGTTGTTATTTTATTAGGTTTTTTTCCGACTGTTCGCTGTTTCTAGTTATTTATTGCACGAAAGTCATTCCTTTTAATAGTCATGCAAATTAATTTTTGCTCATTTGTACAACAATAAAAATGTTAACTAATTAATTTTGATTGAAATTTGCATGCAAAATGCGAAAATCAATTTGCACGCGTCGCTTTGTATTGTTTTTTCTCTCGAAAGATTGCCGAGCTTCGATAAGTGGCTGGAATTTCGTTTTCGGTTTTACACACAAATTCAAAATTTCAAATCCAATAATAATAAATATACTTTTGTGAGTATAGAGTATAGATATATGTAGACAAAGTCAGGGCGACACGCCATTGGGCAACTAGTTCAGTTTTTGGAAAGCGAAAGTCCGCGATGGGTTGGGGTTGATAGTCCGCAGTCTGGGGGGAGGATTTCGAAATATCCCGAATCTCTTTGTCTGGGTCTTAGAACAAAGACATCGAATACCCAATTAGCAGAGGAATAATAAGCGTTTCGGCAAAACGGAAGTTATGTTAATTAATTTCGACTATAAAATCCGCACTCCACCAAGTTCGAGGCGACAAACGATAGCGATCTGGCAAGGAAGCCAGAGACAAAACCAAATGGAAACGGAATAATGGAATTCCGAATATTAACGATAGAGCCTGCCGAGGAGTCACTCTGCCCCAAAAGTATCTTGTATCTCAGCACCGTCTGTCTCTTCTGCCTCCTTTTCTGACTCTGCCCAATTATAAGCTAAAGACATTGAAATTCGCTTTATCGCGAAATTCGTTTGACCGAGAGCGAGGAAGCCGCTGCCAAAAGGGATATATACTCGCAGATATATATACATATATCTCAAATTAGCAAACATTTTATATCTGTCAGCTACTGTTCTCCCTAATTAATAACAAGATGCCTTTTTAATTCCATTTCGTGCGTTTTGCGCGCCGTTGCTCGTTTTAATTGCCCTCGACATTGCCTCAAGGAACTACTGCGGATGTGTGGTGATGTGGATATGTGGATCTCTGGATCGGAATCGGATCTTGGTTTGGGCAGCTACCAAAGAGGGTGACTGGAAGGAGCCTTCAGAACCAGAACTGAAAACCAGAAGCTCTGGAGGAACCGTCCTGAACGGACCGCGGATGGACGGATGGATGGGGAGGCGCCTTCGTGTTATGATGCACTTAATCGCCGCTGCTTGTAATTATAGCTAATTTTTTCCATTTATCTATAAAGAGCTGATTCTATGAAATTATTATTATTAATTTATGGTCTGCAGCGGCAGGGGATTTTTCATATTAATGTTGCAGTGTAAACAAATTATGGCGTCGCTTGAGTGCAGTAACTCGTTGGAAGCGGTTGAAAGGAAGTTAAGAGCTTTAAGTGGCCAACTATTTTATAACTCCTTGGGTCAATTACCACTTTTTTATGGCTTGCGAATCTGTTGTTAAAAAGTAATAAAAGTAAAAGAGAGTACTGGGGTAATGGAATAGTTTTATTATAGAAAGTGAAACCTCTAAATAAAATCTTTAGCTTTTTGGCACCTCCCAAAAAAAGAAACACTTTGACAAACAAAAAAACACTGTTGCTACTAACTTGCAACATGCCACAAGTCACCCAAAGATAAACACTCCAATTGTATGACACTAAAGTGACGCAAATGATATCCCAAGATCGTGGTGCGAACAAATCTAAGAGCCGTCGGCCAAGCCTCTGCAGTAACTTGGCCAACTGAACGGGCAACTCGTCGTGGAAAACCCATTCGCAACATACTGACCATAAATCCAGCCGGTCCAGACATTTTAGCCAACATTTGGCGGCCAACAAGCGCCATACACTGGCCAACTTTACGGCCGCTCCAGGCTGTCCAGCCCGTTCAGCCCGTCCAGGTCGAGTGAGTTGAGTTTCCCCCCAAAAAGGGGAAAAACCAGTTTCTGGCCAACAAGTCGGCTAACAACGGAAACCCGTTTCGATCGCAATGGTTACCGCCTACCCAGATAGCCAAGTGGGAGGAGCTTTCTTCGCGCCCAAAAAGCCCCAGTCCCAAGATGGTGACTGGCCAGAAAAATGGTGGCCAACGCTAAATAGCGATCGAATTTATGGAATTATTTCATTGTTCTAGGAATTTGAATGTCGGGAACGGCAAAATGGGGGAAAATGGCCACAATGGCTGCAGATTTTGATAAACGATCTGAAGGCTGAAAGCGAATCGCGAAAAGGGAAGTGGTCTGCATATTTATTGGATGATTCAAACAATCGAGGAGTTCGTGGAAGCAGCAGCCAAGGATCCTCGAGCAGCGAGGGAGCCAGAAGGCGTGGCAGTTGGCCAGTTTCCAACGGAGTTGGCCCAGAGTTGATGGCTTCATTATGCAGTTGGCAGTTGGCAGTTGCCCCTTGGCAGTTGGCGTTTTTTCGTACAAATTGGCTGTGCAAAATGCTGATTTAATATTTTTGCCAATTAAGTTTTGATAGTCGAATGGGGTAGTGGCGGAAAAGGGGAAAAAGGCTGCCATAATTGGTTTGGCAGCATAAAAATCACATGAATTTTTCGCCAGTTGCATACATTTCCGCTCCATGGCAATTAAATGGCCACATGGACACCGAGTGTGTATCCTTCAGATACTCGGAAATATGTGAGTATGTGCGAGCACCTGGTCCAAGCCAGAGATCATCAGCAAGTGCAAGTAAATTGACTGCCGTTTCTCTGCATCTTGCTCTGGGTCTGGCTCTTGCTCTGGCTCTGCTTGTCCACGTCTTGTCATTAAATGCTTGAACAAAATTATCTTGTTAAAATTACAAATAACACGAACATGAAGTAATAAAAACGTACGGAATGAATAATGTGCGCCACGTTAAATCGCTGCTGACTGACTGGGACGATCCTCATCCGAAACTGAGTTGGTAAACCAGTCTTGCCATCTCCACATCCTCGCAGCCTCACATCTCTGACTTCGACTTCGACGTCGACTTCTTCTGGCATCCTTCATCCATCAGAGGACGTTGTTAGCCTGGCTTGTTTGCCGCACTCTTGCCAGCATTCTTATAACTTCATTTTATGTGTCGATTTTTAGTGCTCGCTGCGCGGTTGCAGTTTCGTGAACTTTCCAAGTTAATTGGTTAGCGATTTGAGAGCGCTTGTAACGACTGTAAAAAAGACGTTGATGTTTTCCTCATTCGCCATGAGAACTGCCAGTGAGTGAGTGCCTCAGATTGGCCAAATAGTTGAAGATCCACGGACTGCTATAGTGGATCACATGATGCTTTCCATAAGGAATTTTTCAACAATTTACAAAACTACTACCGAAGAATGTCTGAAACATCTATCTGATTTTTTTAACCAAAATGAAAGAATTGTTTAACAACAATCTATTCTTAATATTAAATAAATCTATTAAAATCTAAAATCTTACATTTTTATAAATTCTAATGCCACCATTTAGATTTTTGTTTAGTTTAAACATTAATATAACTTAAAAAAAAAAAGTTATCCATCAACCTTTAATCCTTTTTTAAGCTTCCAGTTAAAAACATCGATAACTATTAGAAAAGCGATAATAAAAAGCGAATCCGTGAGAAAATTTGCCATTGGAGTTTAGAAGAGATTCTAAAAGGTGGCAAGTTGGGAGTTGCAGGTAAATAAAATTTTATATAGATACAGTGATAGAAAAAATAGTAGAAACCAATTTCAAACCTGCACCTTAAAAAACATTTTTTATCATTTAGTGCATTTTGTATCGGAGAAAACCGATAAGTTATCGTCTTCTGCTATCAGTGCTTGTTTTTAACATTTAAAGGAATGAGCCCATTTCTATTATATTTTCCATCACTGTATAGAAAGTTCCTTGCAATTTGCCATGTCACACTCCCCGAAACGGTACAGCCTCAAACTCTCACCTTTCCCCTGGTATTTAAGTATTATCTCCATGTCGGGGATAATGCTTAAAGTTCCGTTACAGATTTTATGCTCTTCACGTAGCGCACATCGTCGTGACCGCCGCGTGCGGAGCCCGAAAAGCCAGCCATCTTATCCAAACCAATTCCATAACATTTCATACCATCTCCAGGTATTAGCCCAGGTACTATGCCCTTCTTTCACTTTTGTCTCGACTCGACTCGCCTCGGCTTGGCCAGCTTAGGGACTGGCTGGCTTTTAGTGCATAGTTAAAACTGCTTTATGTCTTAATTAAAGTTTATAGCGCGTTTTGCCCAAGGCGTCAAAAGAGAGTCAATGCGCATTGGCCAACAACAGCCGAAGCGGCCCGTTGGGCTGCTGCTGGCCAAGACCCATCGACAAGCGGGCCCAAATGAGTTTTTTCTTTTGGGCCCTCTCTACTCACTGAGAAAAATTAACACAAAAGCATCTTAGTTTCAATTAAACTAACATGCTAACTTTTAGTTAGAATATCCTTTTTTTGGCAAGTGCCTTCCGAAGCCCGCGAGCACCCTGGCATGTGTAAGTGTTGGGCATGTACAAATCGCTTGATTGGCTTGCACTTAATTGCCAATGGCTTGCAACTCCCACTTCAGTTTGGCTTTCGGATCAGCCATGCTGCCTTTTTTTGTTGCCTTTCTGGCTTTGGTTGGATTTTTTAGTGCCCGGCGAGGTCGTGTCTGCGGCTGCTGCAGCTCCTGCTAATAGGCAATTAAGCTTCAAGTGCTACCTGCCATTTTGTTGCTGTGGCAAAAGTGTTTTTGTTCCGCAGCCATGGCTAACAAAGCCTGGCTAATGCCTGTCTCTAAAATAAAAGGGTTAAAGTTCAATGTAAGTCATTAGCAAGAGGAATATTTGACACGATTCCATCAACATATATTTTTGAATCAATACTAGTATGACTTAAGTAGAGATTATTCCAATTTTTGGAATAAAAAACTATAAAAGGAATTAAATATTGTTATCAAGATATTCCTGTAGACATAATAGACCTGGACATGGATATAATTACAATTCAAAATCAAGATTAAAATAAAAATACTAATAAAAAAACGATTTTGCAATACGATTAAGCTTAATATATCGATAACAGCTTTAAGGCGATGGTATCGAGTGAAGCAAAATGGTCTTCATGAGATTATTCAATGAGATTATTTTCAATGAGATTATTTTGATAGCTTTTTGGCGATAAAAAAATACTATCAACTTTGTTGTATAGTATTTTTTGATAAAGAATCCTGGTTATGGTTAATCACATAGAAAAAACATGTCGGACTTCCTCTGGAATCTAGACCAATTGTCATATTGAGGAACTCAATAACCGTGTAATTATTTTATGCCATTTGTCATTTACGATCCTAAATACTCGGCCATCTCCCCAACGGACTCCCCTTTCCACCACCACTGTGACGTAATTAAGCGAACTTCCGCTGGAGATCGCTTTTGTCGCCGCTTCCGAGGCAGCTTTCTTCATATTTTGAATGCCTGGCCACTCCGTAATTGCGTATACGCCGCCTGCAACGGTCGTTGGGCAAAACGTCTTAATTAACTCGTCCCCGCCCAGCTTTCCCTCGGACATGCGCTCGCCGGGTCTGTCTCCTGGTTTTTATAGCGCCTCTCGGTGCAATTATTATGATTACTTATTATTGCTGCCTTTCATTTTATTCCGTTTCGTTTCGGTTTGTTTGCGGCTTCGTTTTATTTTAGTAATTCCTTTTGTTTTTTTTTTTGAGAGAGTCAGAGAGCAGGCAATTTAATGGCCGCGCAACCAATTGCAAATATTTTCCAAATTGCATTTCATAATTTCAGAGTTTTTTCGTTAGCGGCCAGCCAAGTTATTTTCCAGTCAACTTGACTTCATCTCAAAGGCCAGCCGATGGTTTAGTTTATTGTCACAAATTAAGAGGATAAGTGACCGTGGAAAGGTGTGGGGGAGTGGGGGCTTTGGGGCGGGTAACTCCTTTTGATGCAGCAGCAAATTGGCAGCTTGGAGTTGCAATGCCGCCAGCACTCTGTGGTTGCATTTTGGCCTGTTATTTTGGCCAATAAAATTACAAGATCGCATTAAAGTTATCCCTAAAAGCATATAATCTTTTCGGCCGCAAGTGCCGCTTACTGGTTGTTCAATTTTATGAAGCTATACACTTGAAAGTAAGTCTACACTTCTTTGTGAGCCAAAAAAGTCAAGTATTTTAGAAAACTTCAACGGGATACGGGCATACTTCCGTTTTTGGATTGAAAATTGCTGGCGAAAAAACAATTCCATCAATATGCAAAAATTTTCAATTAAAATTGGCCAGCCAAATGGCAGTTTCAACACAAAGGACCCAAAGATAACTTCGCCATATGTACAATAAGGATAACAACAACAAGAAGCACGGAAAAAGGACGAAGGATCTGGAGGAGGAGGGCCGGAGGCTGGAACAGAAGAAGAACGAACGCACAGCAATCGACGGCAATTTATGTGCAGTCAGCGCCATTTTCACTTCATTGTATCGCGACCAACGGCAGACAGCAAAAAATTAATAAAAAGCCAAGTAAAAAATGGAGCAACAATAAAACCGAAATGGCATCACACACACAAACACAAACAGTAACAAATAAAAAACAGAAAGCTGCAAAAAATCATCATGAAGAAGGTGTAAGGCATTGTGAGCGTCAACAGCAACAACAACTGACAGGAAATTAGTTTCCATTTTTTGATGAATGCTTCGACAGGATTGCTCTGCCGATGCTGATGGCCTTTTTTTCCACCACCACCATCCTCTTTTTACCACTCCTGCTGGCGGGCTTTTTCCTGGACTGAATTGAACTGAACCGAACCGAGCCAGGATCGTCAGCAAAAGCATAAATTGCCAGCAAACAAAACGTGACAACCGCTAGCCACGCTTCACTCTGACAACAACAGCGCAAAAAACAGTAAAAAACATCAAATAAAAAACATAAAAAATGATATGTATGAAGGCAATGCTGCAACTTCCTTTGCCACATTCATTCAACAATAAAATATTAACAGCAGCTTCGTAAAATAACAGTCGATTGTGGTTTATTTTAACTTTTGGAACCATGGATACCTTCTATATTATATTAAAGAATATATTTAATATTTATTATAAAAAACAATCATATACACATTATTTTAATATTTTCTAGAAAATATATTATTAATTGTAATTGTATTAATGTAACTAGCTTTGAAGTTTAAACGAAGTAACTAAACACTAAAGTGAAACTAATTTAGTTTAGTTTGATATTTCTTTGGGAAATTATAAAATTTATTTTATATCGACAAAAGGGACGAAATTTTATTTTATAATTCAAATTTTTGGAGTGAAAAGTAGATAAAGGAAGGAAAAGTAATCAGAAAGAACCCTTGTCAGGATTCAATAGAAAATAATTTAAAATAAGATAGTTAATATTCTTTAAAAGATTTTTCTTTAATCGTCAAAATAAAATACTTAAAATTAAAATAACAATAATATAAATTATCTACTTCAAAGCAAAACTAAAGAGTTATTTTTAAGGAAAAGCCATTATGTATAGAAAACCCAATTTATTGTAAGAAATATATTTATTTTTATATTAATCTCTTTAGAAAACAATAATTCATTGAAAAATTCCAGGGTGACTGCAGCCTTCAGAGAGAGTCCCTGTTCAGGGACATCCAGGGACTGCCGCAATCATGAACATCAATTGGCAGCTTCGTAAACAACATTCATAATACAAATGGAATATAAAATATATACTCATATATTTATAATCTCTATAGAAATCAAGTTATAGTCTTATAGTTTCCTGGAAGTGTTGCCGAAGCTTTCAGAAACACATAAAGCTTCACAGCTTGTCATTTTATATTCGAGCATCGGGCAGCGGGCATCGGGCATCATGGGGCATACAAGTTGCAACATGTGTGGACGAAAAAAAAAAACAAATTAACAAATTAAAGAAGCGGGTGTCATAAAATCATGGACCCACTCCATTAAATTACTCGAATTTCGTGTCACAAAGCATTGATTTATTTCCTGGCCTGGCCGAGGCATGGCCAAGGCATTTAAAATGCGCTTTTGATTTACAAATAACAAATAAATGTTATGATGAGTGGGATCTTTGGAATGCCGCCGGCAGTGGCAGATGGGAAATCGGGGGAGAAACTCCCTAACCGACTGGCTGGATGGCTGGCTGGGCTTGGGTCTTGGTCACGCTCGTAAAATGCCAACTAACCGTCGAGAGCCACCAAATACTCGCATCTCGAATGCTGATTAAAACATCTCCCTGGCATGGAGATACCCACTTAATAGCCCATTAAGACGTTTGCCAGCTGTAAATTTTGGGATGTCTGTATATGTTTGGGGTCTGGGTCTGGGCTCTGGGCTTTGCCTAGCGGGCGGCATTAACATCTAGCGAGAAACAATAAATCCTTATTAAATGCCCAGCGAGCCGGACCAAACTATTAACTGATTTTCTTTTGAATATTTGGCTCGGAGTCTATAAATCACTTTAACAGCCGCACACCATCTCAAAGGGCAACTCTTCCTCGGATTTGTGACATTTTAATTACTGCTTAAAATTTTTGATTTACTGTCGATTATGATCTAACACAATTCATGTTTACGACAGCCTGGAAATGTATTCAAAGGGTTCTTACTGGGTGCGAGAGGTAACACAATGGAAAGAAGGTTTAGGGCTTATTGGTTTCTAGTTTTATATAATGGAAAAATGATCTCAAATCTATTCTAATTAAGAATTTATCAAAGACACCATCTAATTGTATCTGTAACAAGTCCATTGATTAATTAATTGTAAACTAAGTCATGATCGGTCGTCGTGAGAGTCATTCGACTTAAAATGATTTCTTTTAATGAAGTTGAAAGTCTTGTTGAATTTATTAGGCTAATTCCAATCCGTTAGTGATTGATTTGTTAAACCCGCTAACCAACGTGCTACCAAGAGTGTTCTAAAGCTCTACCTTGTTTAATCAGAATGCAACAAATTCATTTGTTAATTATGTTGCCGTAGCAATAATTATGCCACGATCAGTAACACGATCAAAGGTTAAGCTCTGGCCTGTTGGCCATGTTAGTTGGAATCACTAAATACCTGGCTGCCAGGACAGGACAGGACAGGACCGACGATAGCCTGTAAGACTGATCGTGAAAATCAAAACAACATAATCATAAAATGCGCACTCTAAACGTGGCGTTCCTCTTGTCCTCGTAGTTGCTGTTCCCGATCACTGGTCTCTGCGTTCAAATGGCACTTGGCCCAAAGCGTTGACTCTGGCAGCAGATAAGATCTCTGGTAACAGCAAAGAGTAGTACCAGTACGAGTCGCTGACTAGTTGGCGAGCTTCCTAGCTTCCTAACTCCCTTGCTTCTTGGGTGCACTTTTATTATCTCCAGGATCGCTCCATGGGCATGCAAATTTCCGATGGTAGCCCAGGATTCGGCTTTGCGGCTCTTGGCCAGGTCCCAAGCCAACGCATGCCGTAAATCACCACTTTGGCTACAGCAACAAGAGCTGCAACAAATTTACAACAACTATGCCGTGCCGCAGTTGCACGATCAAAAAGTAAATAGTAGGATAGGCAAAAAAAAAAAAAACGGCAACGGAAGAGCGGCAACAAAAATTGATCCTAGCCCAGAGTCATGAATCAGTTTTTCATAGAGTTCGCCTTTTGTTTGCCGACCAGGCGATAACTTCATTTTCTGGCTTAATATGCTTGTCGAGGGCCAAGTTAGCAGTTGTAGTTGGCAAAAGCGTGAACTCTCCAACACCTCGAGCATTCCCTGTTGACACAAAACCCAGAGGCTTTCCCTCCTTTCCACCAAGACTCCCAGACCCGAGGTCTATGATAATAATTTTACCAACAGCCCGCTGCTGCTTTTTTTGCTCCTACTGCTGCTGCTGCTATTGCTACTGCTATTTTTGCTGTCGATTAAGCGGCGCGACAATTTTCCATAGTTTGCAGATCTTCGCTTACACTGAGCGGAAAGTGTAGGTCTCTCAAAAGAAACATTAGAAGTGATCAGGCAGGACTTTTGGAGCAGTTTATGTGGCTCGGATTTCAAGACTCCCGGACAATAGTATGGCCTCCAGGCTCTGTCTCTCTTGTGCTACGTTTAGTTTAATTCAGTCTACATCTGCTACCTGGACATGTCCTGCACTTCATGCTGAATAAATGTGGGTCTAATAGGAGATCCTTGCTAGCAATCATTTTTAAAAATTTAATGGAATTTAGTTTGTGATTTGTCGATTTGTCATAGAATGTGGTTCAGGTTTACGAAATAGTTTTCTGATAGATTTTCCTCATAATTTTTAAACATGTATAGACACAAGGAGTTTGGCATCTTAAATTTTAATATATTATAATATTAAATTATTTATATATTATTAAATTAATAAATCATATTTTTTAGAAAACAAGGCTCAAGGAACTGTAGTTTTTAATCCCAAAATAATCATAAAGTAAAACTCTATATTATACAATGAGATTATCGATGTTTAGTTTTACATTTATTAAATAAAAATCATAATATTTATCTCCATTTCCTTACCTACTTTCTTCCCTGAAGGCTTTAACCAAATTATACTTATTTAAGACTTTGGAAAAGCCATAAATTTTTTTATAGTGCCGCTTATATACTGCCTGCCTGCCTGCCACCACCCACTCGAGTCGCGTTTGGGTGCTGAGTGTTTTACAGCCGCTGGCACTTGCCTCCTTTTGGGCCCAAAAGGGGCACGGCCCCGTTTTCCAGCTCCCCCAGCCCGCTGCCCCCGTCCCCAGCACTTTCGGCCCGGAGTCGTGAGCTGGCGGCACGATTTTCCATAGCACATGCTGCGTTCTGGTCGCGGAACGTGGCCGCTGGCTGTTGGCTTGTTGGCTTGTTGTCTTTGTTAGTGGTAGCAGTTAGTTGACTGCACTTACCACTAAGTTAAGATGTTTTTGTCTCCGCAGTCTGTCTCGGCGAGGTGTATGCGCAATTATCGTGGACAGGCCCAGCGATCCAGCGATCCAGGGACCAAGCCATCCAGGCAGCGAGGCATCGAGGGTTCCAAAGATCCAGCAGCCATAGCGACTCCATAGCGAATGGAGGCTGGAATGCCGCTGCTTAGTTTTTCTTTTTATTGATTTATGATTTGTTTAACACAAAGGCGCATTACAATGGCCGGTGTTGGGGGCTCGGGAGGGGGCTTTTACGAAGAATTTCCTGACTGGACTGACTGGACTGGCTGGACTGACTGGGCTCATAAGCCTTTTGGCCATGCAATGCATTTAAAATTGTCTTTACCAAATTTGATGGCAGCCTTAAACTTCATGCCACATTTGGCCGTTGGCTAGCATAGCCTGCCACAGGCTGCTGCAGGCTGCAACAATAGTTGCAATCACGGACCCGGTCCTGGCACTTTCAACACTCATAAACCAGGCTTAACTTAACATGAATGCAGCTCGGGTATCAAAATATTTTATATGCACTCCCTCCCCGCCCCTCTCCTTTCCGCTATTGTATTACCAAAAGGGATTTGGCCGAAAGAGTCAAGAATATTTTGTTGCATTTAGCATTTTGCGTGGCTGCCTGCGCATTTTGATTGGCCGGGTTGCCCGGGTTGCCGGGTTGGCCTGGGAGGATATGGAAATTCGGGCAATTTATTTAGTAGACCTGCAAAAATTAGACAACTGAATTAATTTCGAAGACGACAAAAAGCTTGAAATATTGTAAGCCAGAGATTAGAGTCTGGGGATCGCGGATCGCGGAGGGTTCGTTAGCCAAGGCGGGCTGACCCTGACGAATTCTATTCAAATACGAGTACACCTTCGACATTAGCTATGCCCCAAAAATGCTGGAAACGCTTCTAATGCCGGATCATTAAGCCTGTCAATTTCCCACTTCAGAGTGCGCTCCTGAAGAAGTTCTATTGACTTAAGCCCCTGCATTGCCCCAGACCGTATCCCCCAGGAGTGGAAAATGGAACCGAAAAAGTGCCAACTAAGCATGAGTTGTGATAAGTCAAATTGTAAACAAATCAACGGTCTGCCTCCAAACTGTGGTGGCTCCAAACTGTCTGGCATATTAGCCATATAGCTCGTAGCTGAAAGGGCCGGGCCGATGACTTGGCCCAGACGAGATGTCTGCCGGGGCGCGGACTGCATTGTTGATTGATTTATTGAAGATCTGATCGCGGGCTGGAAATTGTAATGATGAAAAATTAATTCTCGTCAATGGGGAGAGGATAACCCATCAACTGACTTCTCATGATACTCGCTTTCAATGCTTCAATGGGGCTTTAAAGAAAAGTGCCCGATCAAAGATCGTTAACAATTATTTATTGCTTTGCCGGGGAAATGCCTAATACTTTTTCCTTTTTTATTTTTGGATTCACTTGACCAGGTTCTGATCGCACTTTCTTCGTTCGGGCTCAATCATCGCTTATTGAATTGAAACCCATTCGACTCGATGGGAAAGCAAAGAAGTCGGCTTTGACAATTGCCGCCCCCAAGAGCGTTCATAATTTCCAAACTGATTAGGCATTCATACCAGCAATGATTAATAACAATTGCGGCCAAACATTGTTAACCTCAGGTTAATTTACGCTTTAATCAATTGGGTTCATTTACACCAGTCCGGGACGGGTCCGAGTCCCAGTCCCAGTCGCAGGTCTCGGCCTGGTCAATTTCGTGAGACCAGGCAGAGCCCCCGGGCTGCCCCACCGATCGATGGATCGTCTTGGAACTCTTTCCGAGTCAAAACACTTGAGATAATTGCAAATTGAATTATTGCTGAAAAAATATATTGAAAATTACTATATTTTGTGCTACACACATTCAAATTGATGACTTGATTGATCGTCCTGCCTCGATGTCTTGATTAAAGGAGCGCCGCCTTTTGGCCCATGCTGAGCTTCCAGCTCCCCGTCTCTTTCATACCTCATCTACCCATCTCTCTCTTCCTCGATCGAGAAGCGGCGCTCATCTGAAATTAAGTTAAACAAATTTTATAACACCTTTGCTCCGGCACACTCGCCACTTACTTGGCCGCTCGATTGGAATGCAATCAGTTGTGATTTTTTCTCTCGCCTCTCCCGAACAAATGATGATGATGCTCCGCGTGTCCTCGAGGAGGAGGATCAGGTGCAACCGCCCCACCGGTCGGGGGGAGGTGGCACATATCTCGTAGATTACTCGCGTACTTAACCTCACTCACTTATAACAATAAACTAAATTGCAGTTGCCCGGCTGGGACGAGCGTCCGATCGGAAACAAAGTATGTGGTGTATCTTGTAGTTACATCTGTGTAGTTGTTAACGTTGCATCTGCCCACCTCCTCCCCCAGTCTGCTCTCCTGCGTTGGAACAATGAGCACTGTGATTAAGTTGAACGATCGTCTGAAAGATCACAAAACATAGCACCGATCGCCTCGATCATGGGGCGGCAAAGTGACCAACTTAAAAGGAGGCGGGGTGGGTATGAAAAGTTTTCACATTAAATCTACGCTTCTCTCATCATAAAGTTTAATAATGGAAAATTTAAATAAATCAAAGAAACTAAGATATATGTTTAGTCTAAGAATGATTGAAAACTGTTAGGTATAAATTCTTTATATTTCAAATAACGTAAATTTCTTGCTAAAAAATAAATCATTCCAATTTAAAGCGATGGAAAATATTAAATTCCAACCATTTCTACAAAGAGTTTTAATGTCACATGGATGTAAGTTTATCATATATTTAAAAAATATAAACATTAAGGATTCAATCAGGAAGGCATTCGCTATACAAGGCAATGTAAACGCAGTATCTGTTTCGAGTTTAAATTTTATAAAGGAAAACTGTTATCCTTTTCTGGCAAAAATCGCATTATGTTTAAAAAATGTATTAATTTATAAAAATTATGTATTAAAATTAAGTGGGCAAAGAAAAGTATGATAGAAATATCATTTTAGCAACTTTATTAACCACCCTCGCTGACATCTTGCACGTCCCCCTATAATGATCGGCAATTTCAAAAACACCTCAACCAATCAAAGGGGCAAAGGGGGGTGCAAATCGGGCGCAGAGGCGTCGACACCCCCGCTGATCGGCGATCGGTGATCGGTGATCATCGATCGGTGATGGGTGATCCGCTCCAGTGAGCCGCGGCTGCCCAGTAGGATATTTATCGTGAATTGAGTAGTTAAATTACTCAATTTTGGAGCCGTGTACTGAGGAGAGGAGGAGGCCCGGCCCGAGGTGTGCGCCCAGTTAGTTATCAGCTCGGCGATGGTACAAATCGTGGGGCCAGACAGGCCAAATGAACCAATCAATAACATTAG
This sequence comes from Drosophila merina, assembly GCA_035047645.1. NCBI lineage: Eukaryota > Metazoa > Arthropoda > Insecta > Diptera > Drosophilidae > Drosophila > Drosophila merina. The sequence continues at coordinate 28,680,801 of JAWNPH010000002.1, forward strand.
GTAACCAATAAAAGAGGTTACTGAAAAATACTCCATATTGTTGGCCAATGAAGCCAGCACTTCCTCCCCCCTTTTGGCCACGATCTAGGAGGTATCTATGGAAATGCAGTTGGCCATCACACAATATCTTTCTAAACCACGTTGGGAAGGAGGGATGAGGGAGTGGCCGCCTGACAGAGAACCAGGTCGGCTGCACTTTAATTAAAAGACGATAAATTTGCCAATCTCAATGCCCAGGAACTGGCCTTGTTCGAACTCCAACGAGAAATCGCTCCCGACAGCCCGTCAGGGGGCAGTGGGGCGAGGCAAGCTGGAACGGAGTGATATTTATTTATTGTTTGTACCCAAAGTGGCAACACAAAAGCCAAGGTGTTAATTTGTTGTTGGCCCAGCCAGACCAGGAACTGCACTCCAAGAAATTCTTATCCTTTTGAAATAATAAACAGAAAAATTGGATTATAATTTCTGTTTCTAAAGCTTCTTTTTAAATTTTACTCTGTTTACATCATGGGTTATTTTTCTAATAATTATTATGGTATATAATTTTTAGTCGTGTCCTATTTTCTGAAACTGTGCTGCCTGCCACAAATCGGAGCAGGAGCTCCCATTCATGCCTTCTTGGGCCGCGCATTTTGGCCTTTTCATTGACGCTAACGAACATTTTTGTCCGATTTAATCCCATTTCATGGTGATCCTGCACAATTGCCGGCCGAGTTTGCGCCTCGTCTTGCAAATGGGCCAAAAGGCTGGCCCCAAAACACTCGCCCAGAGGCCGGACTCCCGGCAAGGGCAATTTATTTGGCGCGCATGCAGACGACGACAACAAATTCGAGAGCCAAATGATGCCAAGCTGGTTTTTGGTGGAGTCCAAGCTCGGAATCGGTTTCAGTTTCGTGGGCTCCCAGTTTAGGTTGACGTGATTTATTGGCCCACTGCCACTACCTGAGGGCGTTTTGTCGCAAATTAGTTGCATTCGGCTTCTGTTAATTTAGCAACTGCTAGAGTGCCTCAAATGCAACGCAAATTGCGATAATTTATCGAAGGTTGCCGCGTTGCAAAGTTAAACAGAAATTACGGCCTTTTGACAGCCCACCTCCTGCATCCTTCAATGCAACAAAAAAGACTTTCAAAAAAAAGAACAGAAAACCGGACCTGCTGCCCAACAAATCAGCGCCTCAAATTGCACAATTTATGCGTTTTAACCTCGTCCAGCCGCAGGGGCCACCTTCAGTTTAATATTTTATTAATTTGACATATCAACTCGATTGTGGCTAATTGCGTTAAACGAGTATCCGCCGCTCACCTTGAAGGTGTGCCGGTGTGCCGTTGTGTGGCACGAGTTTGAGCTAATTTTGAGTTGAATTGGAGGAAATTTGTATGCCAGTACGCTTTAAAATAAAATAATTATGTGTGTTGAAGGACGATTGGTCACAGAAGGGCTTAACTCAAGGTTTCGATGGTTTTTAGGTTAGTTTTTCAAAACTTTGTGCCTACTAGAGGTGGAAACGTCAAAGCTGGCCGGAAACTATCGACGCTTTTTGCATGCATCTATGATTCATCGATTTTTTTCAAATAATCGAAACTACCTACTCGTATAAAAATAATATAAATTGGTTTGAGAGTTCCTGTATATTTTACACAAACCTCAAAGGGTTATTTTTATCAAACTTATTTGCTGGATGCGCTTGGATGGCCCATTAATCACCATCCCTCGATGCGGTTACCCACTTCCCAGGGGATAGCTGACTTCACCCATTGTTGGCCATTTATCTCCGGCCTGTTTGCGTTTTACTTTTAATTTCGAAAATTGTACATCTATTAGCAGGCCATTACGGATGGCGGGTCGAGTGTGTTGCAGCACATGTCAGTCTGCCGGGCTACTGAGATATCGGGACATCAGCCAATGTCAGTCAGGCACTGTGCCGTGTGACTCTCGACCGTCGCCATTGTTTTCCCTCCCATTTATACTGTATATTGAGAGTATATGTACAACATACAGTCCCCGAAGCATCCTTTCTTATAACCATTCCACCATCCATTCAGATGTTTGCTCAGGCCGCCATCCTCTTGTGTCTTAATTATGTCAGCAGGCAATCGTGTGTTAATAATCGTATATTTATAATCGTATTAGCTGATGTCGGTGGCTGCAAAGACGATATAACAAAAAGAGAAACTCCAAAGAATGAGCCAGAGACAGGCCAAATTTGTTCAATGGGTCTGAAGTAATGAAAACTGTGCCATAATTTTTTATGCCATTCATTGGCACTTTGAAACCAATTCATAGAGAGACATCGATTCAATCGCTTCACTCGTTAACGTGTTCCCAAAATGCGAGGTTGACAATTGATTCTTCTTGGGCCATAATACAAATTTTTAATGGTTACTGGAAAAGGATCAAATGGAAATTTATGAGGCAGATGCAGCCACTGGAGGTGGATTCGATTCTTTGAAAATATCGATTCAATTAGCTCTACCGATTGAGCGATAAAAAGTATCGATTGTAAAAACTATTTCAAAAATTTGTATATTCAATCTCTATGTTTAGTTATAAAATTATTCAAAATATGCTATAATTTAAGTTTGTTTTAAGTTTTTAATTTATTAAACAACTAGATCTAGATCTAGAGTAAATCATTTTTATAAGATTAAAAGCCACAGAAAATATTTAAAAAATTATAATCACTTGGTTCTTGAATTGTTTTTCCAAAGAGTGACATCTGATCGCTTTCGGTAGGATCCACTTGAAGGATCTCCTGCCGAGAGCATAAATCACAACAAAACCAATGGGTTTCCTCTTCAAAAACCAAAAACAAGGCGTTTAAATCCAGGAAAACATTTGACACCAAAAAAAGGAGATAATCCAGTAACGGTATGATAGCTTTCATGTGTTATATCCCGGCATATCCCTTTTGTCATTCGATGCCAACTGTTTGTTCAATCATATTTACTAGAAACTGCTCCTGCTCCACGCTTTCAGGATCATTAAGTTCCATTTAATAAACTGCAATTTATTTTTTGTAGAGTCCTTCTTCTAATTATCCTTGAATGGCATGGGGTAGGGTGGCTGTTTGGCTGTCTCTATGTGAAAGTGAAATCACGCGCTAACAATTGAAAGGATTCATTAATAAACTGTTTAATAGCATATCCATATCTCGAGTAGCTGCAGCCGCCGTATGTCCTTTTTGTCCAGGTCCTTGTTAACCCTCAACCGATCCCCTAAAACGCTGCGATGCGCGGCGTAAAATGTTTTACGCTTCGTTGCATTGAAATTCATTTGAAAACGATTTTTCTTTCAGGCCACTTACACAAAGCACAACACAACAAACACAACACACACTCACTGGGATTCAGAGTGAAGTGAAGTTAATTTATTAGATATTTTGTTCACATTAAATGGCAGAAGGACATCATCATCATCGGAGACGGAGTCGGAGTCGGAGACGGGGTCGGAGTCGGGGAATCGGAGTCTATTAAATTCGTGTTCTGCCCTTTTGTCTGACTCGAGTGCTCGAGTCCTTGTGTCATCTGCTGGGGTTGTTATTTGTTTGTCTGCTGTCTCTTTGGGTGACTCCGACTCGGAATCAGGATCAGGATCGCCGCAGGATCAAACAGAAGGCACACTGAAAGAAAAGTTATGTGGTGCTAGAAAAAAGTTGTAAAAATATGTTAAAAATAAACTATTTATAGTTACTATAGTAGCCGAGATCTCCTTCTTATATAAATTCTTCCTTACCTGTTTAAGTTATTTGTTATACATCAAAAATATCTTACTGTAGGATCCCTACTTTTTTTCTCAGTGCAGATTTAGATAGATCACTGCGGCTGCCGCTTTTTACCACTGCCATGCCATCTTTGTCGCATTTAATTTTTCGTTAATTGTGAAAATATTTATACTCATTTGTGCATTTTGCACCTTTTGCGTCCTCGCGGTCCCTTCGTCCTTGCCGAAATCCTCCCCTATGCCGGGGCTAATTTAACACTCGGGGGTAGGTCGGAGGACCCGGGGCCAGGCCGGACTTGATTGCCCAAAACAATTCCTACATAAAAGTCATTAGGGGTTAACTAAAGTGGCGATGAATTTACGAAAATTTCAACTTGATTTATAATGGAGTTCTCGGTTGGGTTTGCCGGCTATTTTCCCGTAATGAATTCCATTTAAATTAACATTGAAATTTATTTGTGTACTTGAACTGAGGGCAAGTAGCCAGCTTGACTTGCCATCTTTTGGCCACTTCCCGTCTCATCTGTCGCATCTTGAAGATTGTCTAGTGGAGATAAACCGGAATGCTGGTCGTGTTTCTGAAATGAGTTGGAATTATGGTGAATTAATGCATTTTCCATAGAACAATTGAAATTTTGAGTCAATTAACTTTGGCATTATATGCGTGGGAAATCAATGGAAAGGATAAGATCTAGGATAAAGTTTAGTTTACTGTTTATTAGATTTTTCGCACTAGTAATGTAGGATAAATCTATTTTAAATAATTAACCATTCGAAAATAAAGTATTTATTAAGATCCAAGGAAGTTTTTTTTTTTAATTTAGTGATTTTTGGAATTTCGGAACAAGTGATGCGTCTTTATAATCGTTCTCTAAGTTCTCAAACTTGTATCCTATCTTGATGATAAAATAATTCTGTCTCTACAAAAAACTGCTTTAAAATAGTACTTTTTTTAAATAATTTACATAGTTTTTTTAGGATTCACTTCGGATTAACTCATAAGCTCATTAGGAAATACCTTTTATCCGTACTATTGTATCACTTATGATATTAATCACAGTAAGACACCAAATTTTTGGACTGTTGTCAAGTAAAAAATGGGTTTCCCCGTTTTGTGTTTTATTTTTATATACATATTTTTTATTTTATGTAATTATTGAAATAAGATGTAATATTCCTATATTAAAAATGTTATCATAGCATTGAAACGTTTATGGCAAAATACAAAATATTGTATTAAAAACATTAAGTATTATTATAAGATAAAAATTAAAAAGTTTATAAGATTTGGATCCTAATTGGATTCTAAAACGCTGATTTTTTTTATTGCTGCTTAATTATTTGGGGTTATTGGGGAATAATACTTTTGGGGAATACTACAAGAGTGTTCCTGGTACTGGCAGCAGCCACAGAAGCTGCCGCTGACACGCCCGACATGCGATGATTTATTGACGTGGTCAAAACATGTGTTGGAAGTGACAGCTACTTGCGGCATCTGTAACGCCGCCGGCGCTGACGCCTCCGATTCCCCATTTCCCGGACTATATCCCATTAGGTTCCGCTATCCTGACTCAAAAAAAAAAAGAAGAAACAGAAGAAACGCCGCGTGTGTTCGCTGCATTTTCACGGGAATTGTGTTGTTGCGGTTGCGCCCAACTTGTCTGCCACTAACGATCCTTGGCGCGGCAATCAGTCTGATCTGAAGCGAACCGAATATATATTTATACATCCCGGCCGACTCACTTGCCTCTCGAATTTCCGTCCTGGTGTGGGAATTTCCGCGGCTCAGTTTCAGGTCCTGTCGCAGCCAGGATCATCGATCCTCATCAGTGGCTCTATAATTATCAATTATATTCAAACAATTAATAAACATTTGTAAAAATTAACAATTTGATGTGCTCTTCTATCAACCGGAAGCAGCTGCAAAAGTATCATTTGATAAAATTTGATAAATTTTTAAACATTAATCGAAGAAGTTGGCGAATTTCAACATATTTTGTAGAATATTTATCAAGTTCGAGTAGGCAAACATTTTCGAAACATGTTGGGTTTTGTTCCCATGTGGCTTCCCATTTCCGAGTGAGATTTTAATCGCTGGCCGTCAGGATGCCCGCTGGGCCTGGACTTCCATACCGCTCCGCTCGGCGATCCGCTCGGCACGCACAGTTAGCTGCGAACAATGGCGAATGCGAATTTGAATCCCAAACTATGGCCATGTCAGGCGGCCATATTGCGTTGAAAGGATAACAATAATAATACCCTCAATCGGAGCTACCCGCCTGACTGGATGTTAATAATGTCATTTTGGCAATTGACCGGCATGAATGTGCCCAGTCCCCGGGTCCCCCTCATGGCGCAGGACCTCCGAATCTCTGCAACTCCCTTTCGAGGCGAGACAATCGCCGCCATTAATGCAATTGCCGAAATGTCATTTGCATGCCGGACCTTCCCAGCCATTTAACTGCCAACTCACTAAACAATAACAATAAATTTGATGAAAATTGTATAGACATTTCATGGCTTGTGTGTCAGTAGTTTGATTAAATGGCTTCCATGTATTAAGAGGGCCTTGATGGGTCATAGTTGATTAAAAATCGGGTTTTAGAATCAGGGGTAGGAGAGGGACAGTTTGGAGATAGTTTGTGTTAAAAAGGGTCCTCGAAAGGGTCCTAGACCTAATTGGAAGGCAAACCCTTTGGTCATTAGACACCATTACAATCCCTGCCGTTGGCGTGAAGAATATGAGCGATATTAATGAGCCGTGCCCTGGCAGGAGTACTCCCCCTAGAGAAAGTATCTCCCCTGCATCCTTTGACTGTAAGGGGATCCTCAAAGAAAGCGACCGTGGCGGAATGTGCGACAAGTGTCCACCTCCGGCGCCAGTTATGGTTGCGCGGTTTCTGAGCACGCTTCGCGGAGAAAGCCGTCTGAGTGGCTCAATATTTACCACTCGAGAACCTTTCTCTAATCGGGCTAACTACCGTTTAATGTTTGGCCAAAGCCGGGGCCACGCCTGTCTTCGAACCAACATCTGCGTCCTCGGGAGCCTCATCCATGTCTCATATTTTCCAATGCATGAGTAATTTTTGTTCGTATTCAATAATTACATTGGCGTTCTGAACTTGGCGCCATAACTCAACAAATTAGACAGGCAATTTCAATTTGGGCGACCAGGAGTAGGAACCCAAGCCGAGCCTCGACGAATCGGAATAAAATCGAAAGTTATCAGCGCTAATTGTCAGAGCCGCTCCATAAATCTTGGCGGGCTTGAGCCTCGAGTCTGGATTCCGTGTGGGGTGACGGCTCTCCGGGTCTTCATCCAGGGGTTATCTCCCCTAACCGCCGCTCAATAATTACACGTCTTTTGTGCGAGTGAATCGAGTGGCGGCGATAAGAGTTTTGGGGCTACTCGAGCGTTATGCCTTCCGATTAGAAGGCCCTCGGAGTGGGGCAGGGCTCTCCAGTACTCTCGGTACTTCCCGATAACACTCGCATGGCTGTCAGCGATGTTATCCTTTTTATGCCCAATTACAAGCGCTATGTTTTAATTTGGTCCGATAGCGGAGTCCCGGGGGTCTAATGGAGGAGACTGTTGATAATTTTCATAGCTTATTGAATTAGTCGATTACCGAGCCCCTCGGGTTTATTGAACTTCAAACCAAACTCAAAACTATTCTTTACAAATATGCTTTGATAAGCCGTGGACACATTTATGTTTTCTTATGAACTCAGTTTTCTGAGATTCTTCGCTTTTCTACGCTAGATCAGAGGAAACTATTTAAGGCAATAAAATTTTATTATTTCAATTATTAATTCTTATAATTCCAATAAAATGATTCGGCTTGAAAATATTTGTTATAAATCGTTATTGAAAAAATTTACAATTCATATTTAAAATGATATGAATCTGACACTAATTGTTAAAATTCAAAGAATTTATGATTCTTTTGAATTTAAGCGTAATTTTTTATTTTAATTTACTAAATTTATTTTAAATGAATTTACAATTAACATTTTATTTTCAATTCTATAATTTTTTTATTCGATTAGAGATAATTTAGAGCTCCATCGAAAATAAAAGGTTTGCTTACCACAAATATCAAATAACTACCGTAGATTGTTCCCAAAATGCTTTATCTTAGTGATAACCTATACCTAAACCGTAAGATATAGTAAGAAATCCAGGAATCCAATATTTGTTTCCGTTTGTGATTCGCAAATTAAAAAAAAATATGATAAGGCAAAAAGTCTTAGAAACCGCCTGAATAGGTTGATTCTTTATTACAAAAATCCCTTGCTCCCAGAAGAGTATTATTCAAAATATTACCTTTCAAACTACAATGATTATTTGCCTGAGATTTTTAAACTCCCTAAAATTAAAACTAATTAAGGAAAAGGTGAAAATAGTTTCAAACCAAGTTTCTAAGATACCCAATTAATATAAACTTTCTGTGAGATATGTTTTGAAGTATATATGAGATTTCCTGCTTAGGTTTTGGACTGGGCTTGGTCCCTGGCTATTGATCTGCAATTGGCTCCGAAGACAATGCTGGCTCATTGTATCCGCTGCACCTTTTGGCCGCGGGTCGTCGTTGCCGCAAAAATCTGCTGCAACTTGAACGGCCAAGAAGCGGCGAGGCATTGTCTGGCATCTCGGCCCTGTCTCTCGGCCATTGTTTCTATCAGTGGCGGGTATTGTTGGCCGTTGCGAAACACAAAACAAAAACGTAACAGAAGAAAGACAAAATTTTACACCTCTTTTGTGAGTTGGCCGTGTTTCGATTGTATTTTAAATAGGTTCAAGTGAAGCGGATCTAATTGCCAGAGTGCCAAGTGTGTGTTTGGCCTCAACGCCTCCCGGGTCTTTGGATATTTTGGATTTGTTAGCCTGTTCCGGGAAATCAAAAGGTGCTGGACTCCTCCTGCTGGATCCTGCTGTTCGTTGATATATGAAGCGTGTCAACTGCATCTTTAGTGGTTTTTAATTTGAAAATTGTTTTGGTCACTCCCCCTAAATCGCACAACTGCCACATTGCGAGGGGCGTTTTAGCGTTTGTCCAACAACTGGCGGTGCCTTTGGCCCGCAACAATATTACAAAATTCGGGAGAGTCTTGGACCCATTGTTGGCACTCTTCTGAAAATCCCTTTAAACGGGCCAGGAGCCAGGACAGTCATGCAACCCGCATACTCGCATGTATAAAGTCCTTGCCAACAATCTGCAATTAAAGCATATGTTCGAAAGATCTCGGCGAATCGTCTCATTATGGAGATGTTTATCGGGCATTTGTTTATCTGTTTTCAGTTTTTCAGTCGCTTTTCGATTGCTGCCTGGAAATGTGAAAATCCCCTCCAGCACTCGAGTCGCGCATTTTGTGCGGGAGGTTTTCTGCACCCTCATTATTTTTGGCTTTATGACGAGTTGTTCGAGCCAATTATGTTGGGATTTTCGATTCGTACAATATATTTGGGTATCTGGGCATCTGGCCGTGTCATTAATTGATTTGCGACAGGAGTATAAAAACAGGAATTCATCGCCATAATTGGCAAACAACGACAAAGTTGTCAGCTGTCCTGCAATCTGCATATGAAATCCAACTTTCGGCCCAGTCATGTCCAGCTGTTGGATGGAGTGTGTGTGGTCAGCTCACGTGTCAAATGTCTTGGAGGAGTGGGTACAAAAAATGAGGAAGAAATGCCCAAAAATGATTTAATAATGAACTCGTCGAGGACAATGCGACTGGGAACAGCATCGGATCAACCATGAAGTGCGATTCCCTCTAAGCGCTGCTCCCTTGACATCCAATCTCTGCTGACAGGCCAATTGTTTGATTGTTTCGTTTTGCCAGAAATTCTGTGAAAAGGCAAACAATCCAATAGATACTCCGATACCCGAGTATCCGATGGGTATGCAAAAGATACTCGTACACAGGCACACACTTGAGCTCTGGATGGGTGTCAGAAGCAAAAAGGCAGCAGCTATGGCCTACAAGGGGATTAGCCGGATTCGGGCCATTGTTTGCTGGGAGATCAGCCAATTTGAAAGTCAAAGTGCAAACGGCATTATGCGCTTATGGGCCATACCAGTTGAACTTCTTGATTGATCCGCTCAAACGTCCTTTTCCAAACAGCTGCCAGAGTCCTCGTCAACCTGCCAATTGTCCTGAACTGGGAGCAGTGTAATTAAAAGATACTTTTTCGGCCTAATTCTATTCTTGGTGAAAGCCAAAGCAAATCGGATTTGCGAGTGGTTCTAATCGTAAATGAATTACACTTTGCAGGTTTCCATTTTTTGTTTTTGATGAGTATTTGGGGAACCTTTTTGGTAACTCACGTGGGAAGGGTTGTTTATTTCATTTCAAGGACTCCAGGAACTGCCACCATCTGACTCGAGGTTTATTAATTAGCAAGCCATAAAGCCAAAGCCAAGTAGCCCACAAATTTCAATCAGCCAAGGGCTGGCCCGAAGGATCCCGATCCCGATGGTGGGGGTTAATTTTAACCTTAACCCAAGTGTCGACATTGTTGTCTCTTCCAGCGCCCCGGCTATTGCTATTGATACACTAAATTTCCGAAGAAATCTTAGAGATGCGTGGCGGTTGATAAGCGAGTTGCAGCAGCAGCGGTAGCGGCAGCATTTGGTGGCAGATGCAACTGCGCTTTATTGTGTTTCGGGTCTGGGCTTGGGTCTATGGGCCGATGGGCCTATGGCCTAGGATTTCTCCACACCATCGTCGTGTTCATTAGCCGCCATAATTTATATGAGCCAACATATTTATTGAATGTTTTGGCAGTCGTTTTAACGGCTAGCTCGAGACCCGAGGCTTGTGTCCAACCCAGTACAGCTGCCAGCTAGTTGGTGTCATAAAGTTGCATTCAGAAAAACTTTGAAAACATTTGTAACATTTAAAGGAAAACCAAGTCAATATTTAAAGAATATGCAGACTTGAGTTCTGTAAGAGATAAACTCTTCCTGATTTATTGAAACCTATTTTTTCTCAGTGCTTTTAGCGAGTGCCATAAAGTTGGGACACTCAGCTCACATTCCAGACAGTTGCCACGAGGTCTAGTCTTGGTTTCTGCCACCGGGGTGTGGTGCCCAACCGTCTGTGAGTTTTTCGAGATTTCGGTTTTGGGCTAAGCTCTCAGCATGCAATTATTTTTTCGTAGGTGCGAGTGTGAAAATAATAAACCTGCCAATAGTGTGCAGAAAGTGTCCTGCGGTTCCTGGGCACCGCCGCCTGGGCCACCTTTATTCCGTTCAAGTGCGCACTTGAGAACCGGGCTATCCAGCTGTCCTGGGTCCTGGGCATGGGTGGGAATAGGTGGGCGGAGACGGCCTCCTTTCTACCTGCCACCAGCACTCGAGACGCTGTGGGTGAGATCGGCCACTGAGCTGATGCAAAAGTGATGGATGAGGCGAGACGCAGGACTCAAGTGCTTGTGGTATGTCCTTTTGTTTGAGTTAACATTATTCTTTACTTTAAATACCAATTAATAACTGCAGCTGAAGCTGGAAACTGGAAACTGAGATCTGGAAACTGGAACACACAAGTGGACTGAGCTAAGTTAAGTGCAAATATCGTTCGATCAGAGGGTTCCTTTTGGTTAATACACTTGAAGAATTAATGGGGAAAAAAGAGGAATGAAGGGGATCCTAAGATTGTGGAGGAAAATTGTTAGAAAATTTGATAAAAGAGTAATGTTGAGTGATCATTTTTGGAGCTGTATCTTTTCTACTTTCACCTCCAGTAGATTATTTTCAAATGTGTAATTCCCTCTCTTTTATCTTCGTTCTGGCGTGAATGCGTCATAATCTTGCCACTTGAAAATGATCGCAAATATTTGCAGAGCAGCCGCTGACGGCGACGACGGATACGAAACAACAACTTGAAACAATTAATGTGGCATTTGTGTTACGCGGCATGACTTTCGGCTTCTGCGCTCAGATCCGCACCTTCGCAAACAAATGCTAATGGGTATGACAAGTCGACCGCCGCCACCGCCACTGCCACCATCGCCATCGGCACTTACTCAATTACTTTGCCAAACATGACCAAGACGGCGAACTGGGCTCTCAGCATCCCAACATCCCAACATCCCAGCATTCGGAATATTTATGATTTGTTTGCTCATCGGCTGGGACGTTCCAACTACCAGGCGTCAATATTTGCCACGCAAATAGAGAAAGACCTGACCACGGTGAGAGGTCCGGCATTGTCAGGTGTCCCCTGACGGTCGGCACTTTACAAAATACTGGACATCCACACACGGCCCCCTTCTTTAGTTTCGGAAGCCACTGTCCGGGTACTGGCAGTGGCAGTGGCAACATCTATTATGACTTCAAAGCGGCAACGCGCGCCAATTGTTGTGGCAGATTTTCTATAAACTTTGACTCACATTTGCCAATTAACTGCGACACTTTGAGTGTGCGCAGCTACTGGGCTCTATAAATAAGTCCAATCTACAGAAAGGGGCATAAAAACCATTCGATTTTTGGGGAATTGCTACACTTTTAAATACACTATGTTGGAGGAGTTCAAAATAGAAACAATAAGGTTGATAGAATGGGGGTTTTAAGAACCGCTTTCAAAATAATCCCTAACAATTCCTTGAAATATAATTGAAGAATTGTTTTATCAATTCCCTAAACCCTTCATTTAAAAAAGAGTATCAAGAAAAGGGGCCGCGCGGGCATTCAAATCGCATCAATGGATCCTCGAACGAGGAGAACAATCGCCTTGGTCAGCCTTAACTTTGAGTTCGGCTTAGAGTCCGGCAACAGAAACGGCCTCAGTTGGCCCGGCTTACAAATGGCAAAGGAACGCTGGCGGCTGTGTGCGATGTCAATTAGCAGCTACGGAATGACACTTTATGTGCGTCGCGCGAGAAGCCTCAGATTCGGGCAGAGTCGCAGCTTCCAGGCAGGCCGGCCGAGTCCTTGTGCAAAGTGCAATCAGTGCAAAGCAGAAAGCCAGCGAAAACCAGCGACCATGAACGGCCAACGCAGTTGACAAACAAATGTGCCGGACCAAGGAGCCAGAGATCTAAGGCAAACAAACAATTGATATGGCCCAGACGGGGCTATGAGACTGCCAGTTGGTAGAAGCACAACGAGAAAAACCTAATAAGAAATTAATAAAAAATTATTAGATACCCGGTACTTGCTCCTCTTTCAGAAACTTGAATTCTTCCTTGAATAGTTATAATTTTCTTACTCTAATTAAATTATAAACCCCGTTTTTCTCAGTATAAGCTTTACTTCTAGAAAAGAGTAGAACAGTAGGAGCGTTTGTCCAACTCAAGTTTGGAAGCTTCTGAAGGCGAGCACTGGGACGCTGGGATGCTGATACTTGGCTCGTATCGCCGCAAAGTGACTTGTAAACATTTTAGCAACTTTTCAACTTCAACTTCAACTTCAGCTTCAACTTCAATCTGAAGCCGGGCCTAATGAACTGCACTGTCCATTCGGCGGGACATGGGATCGTGTGATTGCCAGTGCAGTTTGCAATCGCGTCTGCAAATTGACAAGATAAATACATTTAGCTAATTTGATTTTAGCTGCCCGAGTTTCGCCAGTTTTGGTTTTCCCTTAAAGGAAGCTGAAAATTTGTAAGCATAAAGCGCAATTAAGTTGTAATTAAGCAGCACAAAGACCAGCTCGCCGACAGCAGTGCCATTTATGGAGCTCTGTAGCGCTGGAGCACTGTCAGCGTCCTCCCACACGAAAAACAATCAAAATTCATTAGCCAAGCGACGACAAATAAAGCCAAGGGCTCGGGCTCGGGCTCAGACCCAGGGTGACTTTTGCACATATAATGTAAATATTTAACCAGGACTGCGGGGGAGGATGGAATACGGATTGGGGCTATGGGTTGGAGGCTGGGATGCTGGGATGGTGGCACATAAAAGGCGACAGAACCGCACATCCTGCGCCAGGAAGCTGCCGGCTGAAATTACAAAAGTCAACCCCCAAATTGCAGAAGGCCATAAAAACGCTTGAAAAGCGTATGGCACCCACCCAACCTGTCCTCTCCTCCTCCTACAGACACATCCTTGGCATGCTGGAGGCCAAACCGAAACCGAATCCCAGGCCCGAAGGCTTTTGAAAAATTGCAAATTGAATTAAGCCAAAGTTAAATGGCTAAATGACTCGAGCCAAGTATCCTTCCAGCCATCTTCCTTCCAACCAGCAGCCACCAGCTCAGTGGGTTTTCGAGAGTGGGAGTGGCTTGGGTGGCTTGTGGGCTGTGCAGGCTGCGGAGGCTGCGGTTTGGCGTATGATAGTAGCTAATATGCTGCAAAGGATAAGGCATGCCCCAAAAAACAGGCTACCATGGGCAACCCTAAAACTAACAAAAATATATATTCAAGTCTTTAAGAGTATATTTGATAAGAATATTCAAGATCTTAAGAAAATATGGTTAAAGGGATTAACTCAGTAATCTCTCTTAACCTTTTATTTGGCATGGACTCCGATTTTAATTATTTCTCTATAAGTTTTAATGATTAAAAAAATAGAATATATATGGGTTAAGATAATAAATTACTGATTGTGATTTAAGTGATTAGTGATTTCTTTATTTTTATTTCTTCTGCAAAACTGCGAAAGAACTTGTATACAAAATTCCCAAAAACTTGGAGGGACAACTAATCTCTTGGAAAAACAAAAATTATGTAGAATACGAAAATGATTCTTAAAGATCTCAAAAAAACATTAAACAATTTTCAAGTAAACATTCAAAAACATTTGAAAAATCATGCTTCGTTGCAGATTTTCATCATGGAAGGTTAAGAAATAATATTTTTTATAAGAACTAGGATGTTTTTTAGAGGAACAGTTCTCATAATTCCAAAATTAATACTTATCCTTAAGTAAGATCAATTAATTTTGAATTTTATGAAAATGATTAAAATTTATCCCATATCCTTTCAAAAAAACCAAATAATCTTTGCTCTTCCACTGTTCCTGAGAAGGAAAAGCAGCAACCCGAAACGGAGAATCCAACGCACCAACTTGCGTCGCTTCCTGGCAAGGCAAGCCGAGTCCTGCGCCTGGGCCTGGCCCGGTCGGTGTTGGAGTGTTAGTGTTAGTGTTATTTACCAGGCTAAATTATTAAACGATTGTTAAACGAGCGGATAAAGGATGAGCGTGAATGATGATGATGATGCTGCTACCCGGGGAGGAAAAGGAAAAAAGCGCAGAGGGAGAGGGAGTCCTGACAAGAGGGTGTAAAGTCCTGGGACCGGGACAAAACCCTTGGATGGATAGGATGGGATGGTATGGGGATGGGAGGCTGCTGCCTTGTTAGCTTGCCAGCTGAAGGGGAAATTTGATATTAGGTAAATTTATTTGATTTACATTTTTATGGGGCAACCGCTTGGCTTACGGGGTGGGTGAGTAATTCCAAGTCGGGTGGAATTTTCCCTGTTGTTTGCCAACGTCGTCGTCCTCGTTGTCGTTGTCGTCCTCCTGCGCTTATCTCTCTTAATGCCGGCAATGAAGATAAGAACTTGTCTGGGGTAGAATACGGAATAATGCAACGAACACCTAATAGAATAAATACAAAATGAATTAATAAAAATGGTTTGCTGGTTGGACAGGACAAAAAATAAGAGAGTTTTTGACGAGCTAATAGGGTACATATTAGAAAAATTATAAGAGATACACAAGACAGACACGATGTATTTAAAAACTATTGATCCATGATGTACATGTACACCCATCACTAACCATCACTTTTTGAGGATCCCATTTTTCTCGCTGTAAAAAATGAATCACGGAGGGGAAACTGCTGTCAATCAACCACCCAGCGACTCAATCCACCCACCCGGGCAATCAGTGCCAAATCAGAACTTTATTTATTTGCTTGTTGTTTGCCAAACATTTACGCCATCAGCAAAACGACACCCGAGAGCTCGTTAAATGCTCAGCCATGCGGATGTAATTCAATAAACGAGCGTTTCGCCATCATCAACACCCCACCGTTTAGCAAAGTGTGTGTGTGCCACTGCCAGTGTTAGTATGTGTGTGTATCTGTGTGAGGCAGCCGCAATTGCCACAACAGCCGCTGTGACTAAATGACTGACTGACAACCGCATTGTGTGCCACTGTGCGAGTGTGTGTGAGTGTGCGAGGGGGATGGTTTATTTACTCGCCAAACAACCCCTCGAAGAGGAAAGCATCCCCAACCACCGCGCAGCCCCCTCTCTTGCGCTCTGCCAACCGCCATCTCTTTTCATCCTGCATCCTGCGAGCCCTGGCTCAATAACGTTTATTGAGTCGAATTTCGCACCAGCCTCGCCTCGTCCTTCGTCCTTCCGAACATTTCTGAACTGTCAACATGTCAACTGTTGGTTGGGAAGGCTGCTTTCGGGATGTTCTACCCACCCTGGGTGGGTGGAATCTCTTTTTCGGCCTGTTTAAACGATTTAACGCATCGCAAGGATAATGAAATTTTGATTATGCGCCGCTTGGTTGGTTTCCCCGCCCGGGACTGGTTGCCGGGTCTCGACCAAATTAGCTTCGTTTAAACGAACCCCTTGGAAAGTGGAAGATGATGGGGTTTAAGTTCAAGGAACGGCTAATTATTTTTAGAGGTTAGGTTTTTTTAGGGTTATGTCAGAGCCCCCTTAACTATCAGTATTTCTAAAAAAAAAAACAAGTTTTCATTGCCATAAACGATTATCTGAATTAATAATTACCAGCTCTCGGATACAAACAATTATGCAATTCAATTCTGAATTAATTGCACAATAAAACACCAAATTCTCGTTTAATTGCTGGAAAAACACGAACCGAGAGCAAAAGCCCACATAAATAGGCAACACCCACGCTCTCCCAGCCACTCAGCCCCTTCTCCGTCTGGCCTACAGTTTTTTAAGTTAATAAAATCAAACACGAATCGGTCGGCGGGAAATATAAATACGAAAAATTATGAGAAACTATCAAAACATTTACATACGGACTGTGGAGTCTGGAATAGGAATGAAAAACCGCTGACTCTTTTCGATCGACCGAGGCAGCGTTGGCTGTTGAGCTTCTTTCAAGCCAAGTATTAAGCTCCTAAAGATTATTTCTATTTATTTAGGGCTACTCCTATTTGGCATAAATAAGCTCTGGTTATCAGTAGGGAAATATATAAATACATGATATATTTTAGGTCCATAGTGTTTAATGATCGTAACCGACATATGTATGTATATAATATTATTTACAACAGCTTTTACTATTATTTCAAAATTTTATGAAAAAAATGGTTGAAATTGAATAGAATTGGTGTTTTAATCCCCTATAATTGTTATTTGACAAAATAAATGTTGTTTTTAGGAACAATTCACTTTCATGTAGATACGATCATTTGTAATACACAATATTTACTGCATAGACATGAAAATATTGCATAAATTAATACTAAACCATTTTTTTTCGTATTTGACTCAGAATATAAATTTTCAAGTGCAAAATTGATACGAAAATATTGCACAATTTAATAATAAAGCATTGCCTCTTGTATTTAAGTCAAAAAACACATTTCCAAGTGAAAAAAGTTCACAAACAAATCATCATTTTGAATAAAAACCATCTTTTAGCCATTCTAAATTTTCCATTTGGCTTTTTTAGCAACGCATCTTGGCAGCACTGCACGCAGCCAAATCGGCGGCCATTTATCAATTGGCCAAGTTGGCCGAAGCGTGGACTTGGTGTTGGTGTTGGCCGTTGGTTGTTGTTGCTTTTGTTATTGGCCGACTTGCTGCTGCTTTGGCGGTTTCGTTTCATCTCTGGCCCGTTGGCAAGACGGGGGGAGTGCCTCGCTTATGATGTTTATTGAAAAATTAATTTGCGCCTCGTTTTTGTATTTCTTATTTCTTATTTCGGATCTCATTTGCGTATTTCAAAGCGCAATGAATAATGATGCTGGTTAAGTAGAGGAAAAAAGAAACACTCGACGCGCTTGGCCCGAGAAATTAATATTTGTAATTGGCTATAATTGTTTATGCCAACGGCCGAAAACTTTAGAAAATGAGTCGAAGACAATGATATTAATGAGCAGTGGCCCGCCGAGCAGGCATCGCACTTTGTGGCCATTTCGAAATGTTTAATTGAAAAGAAAGCGACTCTGGGAATGGGAACCGGGGTAATGTTTTAATCAGTGGAATTGAGATGTAAGCTGGAAGGGAGATCCATGGATCAAGTGTTAATTGAAAGGCTGGGAAATGTGTGAAGATTATAATTGGGATTACTGTCGGCTTCTAATTGGTTAAAATTGAAAAAATACCAAAAATCAATCAATATGAATTTCTTTGTAAAGCTAAGAGTTAGTAAGTGTTGGAAAATGATAAAAAAGAAACTTGGTATTTTAGACTAATTAAGACAACCTAAAATTTATTCGTCAACGGTTCTAATTGAGCTCTTTATTCGACTCCCAATTACCATTAAAATCCCTTTACCGGCTTTTCGTCCTGGCAAGGCTCCACCACCACCACAATCCTTCTTCCACAACTCCCTTTCCACCCCTTTCGGCGTCCTTTCGGAGTCCTTTCGAGCAGCGGAAAACAAAAGCAGCGCCAAACAATGGCTGGCAAAAGTTTTCAAGCCAACAATTTCACATAATAATCCTTAAAATGAGTTTAATTTGTAGAGTAAAATTATAAGAGCGGGATGCAAAGCGGAAGAGAGTGAGAGAGAAGGATAGGGAGGAGGGGGTCCTTTTATTTTATGTTATTTATTCACAAACCCCATTATAAAGTTTCATTTTTGAGCATTGAGAAGGAGAGGGAAGGAGCAGGGGGTAGCAAAATTCCATATAATCCTGAATCCAGAATTTTTCTTATTTTATGTATCTACGTGTGTGTGATTGATTTGCCTGGGTCCAGGGATGCTCGATTTATGTTCCTCGATACGATTTTTATGGCTTATCTTTGAGGTGCGCACCGAAGGACACATAAAAGAGCAAAGACGAAGGACCTGAAGACCTGAAGGGAGGCAAAAAAACATAATTTCCTGACCGAGATTGCAGCTTTGCGATAATACCCCCAGCCCACCGCCGCCGTCTCTTTAACGTTTGACGATGCTTTGGCCCTGATAATGATGGGCTTATTATTTATTATATTGTTATTTTCGGTAAGGACATTTAGTAGCCGATTGCTCATACGCCATGGAGTACCAATTAAATGTTGCTCCCCCGCCCCTCGCAGAGCGATGGAAACCAAAATCACAGACTTTTCGACGGCCATCCCGCCAATAATGTCAGTCAAATGAAGTCATGAAAAACAGAAACAAAACAAGCAATGATGAAAATCAAGCAAAAGCAGAGAAAACCAGGGAAAAGCGAGAAAAAACTAAGTGGAAATGGACAAGCGATTGCCGCCGCTGGTTGTTATAAAATGCTAATACGCGCAGCAGCTCCTAGACCGAAAAAACCAAAAAAACAACGCTGTGGCGGTGGAAATGTGGAAAAACGCTGGGAAGATTGAATTATTCAATTATTATTGGCCACGCCCAACTCACCACTCGATATTGAGTGATATACCCGTCTCAGTCGGCGAACTCACCACACTGGAAGCGAGCGAGCGAGAAAAGAAGGCGGCGCAATACGAAGCGTGGAGAAATACACGCACACTTGGCCATCGACAAAAAGAAACGGAACAGTTAGGCCAATAAAAATGGTGTCGCTGCTTATGGTGGGGCAGTGAGCTAGAGCAGCAGCCGGTTTCCGAAACCACCACCGTGTGTCGCTGTGTTGGTGTGTATCTGTGAGGAGCGGCAGCAGCAACAGAAACAGCACCAGCACCGGTCGAGGCACCACCAGCAGCAGTAGAGCCAGTTCATTCGCAGAACAGACGTGATCTCAAGAGGACGTGTATCTCTTAGTGCGCTTTTCTTGTCTCATTTCTTAATCGCCGCGAGTATCTGTGTGTCGGGGATTGCGAGTGCGCGCGTGTATCTGTGTGTGTGCCCAGCGCGTGTGATGAACGAGCGCATTAATTAAAAGATAATCAAAACAAATTAACAGCACACACTTGTCCAAATGAAACAATAACTGTTACACTAAAAATACCACAAGCAGACAGCGAAACAAGCAAACGAAAGGCTTTATGTTAAAGCTCTCGAGCAAGCCGACCCCAGCGAGCATGACAGTGACCGGTCTGCGCCAGACGATGACCAGCCCCACGGTGCCGCCGACTAGCAACACACCCGCGGGCAACATTTCCAGCAGCAGCATCGCCAGCATCACCAGCATCTCCAGCATCAACAGCATCTCCAGCAGCAACGCCAGCACGGGCACGGGCAGCACCACCGGCATGGGCAGCCTGAGTCCCAGCCACCCGGCTGGACTGCATCCTCTCACCAGTCCCACCTCGCCGTCGGCCTTGTTGCTGGCCCACCAGCAGCACCTCCTGGCCCAGGCCCAGCAGCAACACCAGCAGCAGCAGCAGCAACAGCAGCAACACCAACAGCAGCAACAGCACCAGCAGGCAGCCCTCCAGATGGCCGCCGCAGCAGCTCATCCGCCGGCCCATCACCTGCACAAGACCACCTCCCGACTGAGCAACTTTAGCGTAGCCTCGCTCCTGGCGGACACGAGACCCAGGACGCCGCCCAGTCAGACGGCGGGCGATGGACCCACGAACCTCTCCAGCTCCGCGGCCACATCTCCCGTTTCCCAGGCCAGCAGCACGCCCCCGCCGTCTGCCAGTGCCGCAGCCTTCCATCCCGCCGCCGTGGCCCACCATGCCCACTTCCTGCAGGCCGCTCATGCAGCGGCGGCGGCCCATGCCCAGCACCAGGCCATGGCCGCCCAGCTGCGACATCAGCAACAGCAACAACAGCAGCAGCAGCAGGCCGATGCCAGAGCCAACTCCCCGCCCGCCTCCACCAGTTCCACGCCCAGCTCCACACCTGTGGGTTTGTCCGGAGCGGGATCCGGAGCCGGAGTCAGTGCCACGCCCGCCAAGAACGAACGCCACTCTCCGCTGGGCAGCCACACCGACTCCGAGCTGGAGTACGACGAGGAGCTGATGCAGGACCACGAGCACGACCCCGACCACGACGAGGAGGAGGACTCCATTGTGGATATCGAGGACATGAATGCCGACGACTCGCCGCGCTCCACACCCGATGGCTTGGATGGCAGTGGCGGTGGCAAGTCCCTGGAGTCGCCTCATGGCGTTGGAAACCCGCCGGGCGCGCACATGCCTTCGACGATACTTTCGCCGGCGGCTCTGGCCTCCGGACATGTTCCCATCCGCCCGACTCCGTTCAGCGCCCTGGCGGCCGCCGCCGTGGCCTGGACGGGAATGGGGGCGGGAGTGCCCTGGCCTGGAGCCCGGCAAATGCCGCCCTTTGGGCCGCCGGGTCTGTTTCCGGGACAAGGATTTGGCGGAGGAGGTAAGTGTCGCTAAATGTTAAGTTTGTTTAAGGTTTTTGTTAGCTTTTTATGGCCATTGTTGGGAGGAAATGATAAAACTTATCAGGGACAAGTGCTTAAGCGGCTAAAAAGGATAACAAGGCAGGAGCAGAAAAGGCAGGAAAATATAAAACGGAATTTAATAATAATAATCCGCTGAAAATTTAAGATTTCATTGAAATTAAGTAGCCTAGGAGACTCGTGTACTGCTCTGAGGGGCAAAATTCGCATTTGCCAGAACAGAGATATTTAAAAACGATTTATTTAATGGAGGCATGCCCCTGCCACCCTCCCCACTCCCCGTTCCCAGCCATGTTTCCCTGTTGTGGCAACTTTATCTACACCATTTTGTGTCGCATTTTAATTCAATTAACTGCTGCCCCTCGCCTTAATTGGCATCGATGGACCGTAGTCCGCCTCCCAGAGAACTGCGGGTGCTCCATCATGGCCACCTCATCATCATCATCGTCATCGTCATCGGAATGATCGTGACTGCAGGCCGTAGTCAAAGTGCGTGGCAATTATTATTGCGGGGCCTTAAATAAAACAATGAAAAGTGCCTGATTGCTGGGCCCATTATTTGATTTGATGATGATGATGATGGCAGCGTCGTGTCGCGTCGCGTCGCATCGCGTCGGTTTTGATTTGCCTCAATTGGCTCTGTCTGATTATTCATTGCATTGGGTTTGTGTCTGTTTTTTCGGTGTTTTCCGGTCTAACAGCACAGCCAGCCCCCCATGCTTGCTGGAAATGAAAATCTAATAATAAACGCATAAAAAGCCGACTGTCTAACTGACTGACCAGACTAATTGAAGCGAGTCTGCCAGTCGGCGGGTTAACTAGCCGATCTCTATCTGCATGCACAGTTCACACTTTGCCTGCATTTCCTGGACTCTCCCAGGCCCAGGCCCCAAAACCCACTCACAAAAAGTGCCAGCTGGGGAAAACACCCGCTTAAGTCACACTTTGATGCCGGACTGACATGTGAACTTGGGTCGACCGCGGCGGACTTTGCATTTCCGCAACACTCCCGACTCCCCAGTCAGTGCAAAAAGTTTGGCAAAAAAGTGTAAATTTGCTTTTTATAAGCAGCCATTCCGCAAACAATTGTTCTTGCTTTGGTTTTTGCGGCCTGCGGCTTGAATGTTTCACTTTTTGCAACAAGACATTGCAACATTGTTTTATAAAGCTGTCGGTTTGGTCGGTTTGGTAAACAAAAAGTGCCCTGAAAGGGCGTCGTCTTTCGGGTATTTTGCGGGCTTTCAAGTTTTTGGGAAATAAAATTGGAAATAAATCAATCTCGAAGTAGAGCAACATTTCTAATGGCCCTCTTGAGCTATATCTTTTGTTCCGATGAGATGAATAAACTATTCCAAACATTTGTCGCTTATTTTGTCATTTGGCTGTCAACTGCTGCATTTCTTTCTCGAATATATAAAATATTCCCTGACAACTTCATTTCGTTTCGTTTCATCGTTTGGCAGCTGTTTCTGGATCAGGTTCGGGGTTCGGCTTGAGGTGCAGGTTCCTGTTCTCCTGCCTGCAGCGTGTCTCATTAGCGCAGCAGGTTGCTGTCTTTTGTGAAGCGATCAAGGGATCTCCCCCTCCAGGTTTCCTCTGACCTGGGCCGCTGCTATCTCTTGCGGCATTATGTCAAGTGTTAGGTACTTAGTGCCTCACGGCCTTAGTAGCTCCAGATAGAGGTTGTATCTCTTGGTTGGTAGCGCCGCTACCGTTTGTCGGCTCCTTTCGATTCCGTTTTCATGGCCTATTAAAGTAAACTACCTCCGATTAGGCTTGGGAACACACACACGCTCCGGCTGGTGTGTGGGCCTTGTGGGGTTCTTGGCATTACTGGCCATTTGATTAACATTTCGTGTTGCAAAATAGGAATTCCCTTTTGTGCCTTCATAATTTAACTAATTGCAAGCGCAGCCAAGTCACGTACACCCCACTCCCCAACCGCCACGCATTGCAGCTGCAATTCTTGGCAGCCATTATAGAAATTAATTTTCAAGCTGAACAAACGAGCAACAACTTGGGAGTCATTGCATAAATACATAGAAGCAAACAGCACTCGTACACTCACGTCAAATACCGAATACCGAACGTACCGAATGGCAAGTACCAATGGGAGAGCGAGACGGAGCGTTAACTTGGCTAAAACGGTGGGTGTGGCATGTCAGCTACGCCCACCCCAAACACGCAACAGCCCGGCAGCAATTTAAACGTTGACAGACGGCTGCTGGACAAAAACAAAAACAAACAAAAAAAAGGAGTAGAAGAGTAGTCCAGAGGAGTGGCTAAGAGGGGGGATTTGCATGCGTTTTAACACCATTTGCAGGGCTCCATCTCCATCTCCGTCTCCGTCTCCAAACCGGTGAGGCAAAAGCCAAAATAATATTTGCATTCTGCACGCCATCTAACGTGCAAAGTCTGTACTAAATACACACATGCAACGCATCGGAGGAGGGGCCCCGAAATCCAGCCCAGGAGTGGGGCGCGTGTGGCGGCGCAGACATTTTGATGTATGTTTTGGTAAATAAAATTTATTTGCATTAAATTACGAAGCCAGACAAAGGTGATGGCATGGCTTTGAAGGTGCCTTGTGCCCTGGTAGGGGGTGCAACCACATGGAGTGTGGTGTGTAGCCATGAGGTTGAGAAATACTCGTACACACGTTTAGACAACGGCAAGCATTTGCTAAATATTTGTAGACAATTGGTAGTTCAACTAATTTGAACTGTTGCTGCTGCTCCATACTACAGATGTTGCTTCGGATGGCGATGTTGCTGCTGCTGCTGTTGGTGTTGCTGCTACAGCTGAGTAATTAAATAGCATTTGGAAGTTGTCATAAGCTGGGGCCCAGCCCACGGGCTATCTGGAAACGCTTATCTTGCCCAGAGGCAGCGAACTTCATTGCAAAACAGTTCCAATCGACGACAAAGTTGGCACGCAATGTGACAAGATTTGCGCGAGTGTTGCAAGTGTTGCAAGTGGGCAGTGCCAGTACATGGAGAAAAACAGTTGGCGATTTCTATTTCATAGTTAGAATCAAGACATCGTAACTCTTCGCAGTGCAAACCCAAGCAACAGGTTATCAACACGCACTTGATTAATTAATTGACTCGTTTAACCGGTGTTAGGGGCAGGTCCTGCGATAGCAAGGACCCAATCATTCATTTAGCTCTCCAACTCCCATTTTGGAGCTAATTAAAATCCCTCATTATGAAATCGGCTCGCGCAGGACAGGCATTTAGCAAAGGCCCCAGAGCTGGTGCCGTTTTGACCGTAAGCGTGTAATTGCATTAGCCATCCAGTTGCAGATCCATTTGGTGTTGCTTTTCCTCCGACCATGTTGCTCAACAACGATTTTCACTGCAAAAACTCCGCGCTGGCTGGTGCTGCCTGGTGCTATGCGAAAACGCTTTAATGAAGAATTAATTGCCAGCAATTTGCACCGCAAATCAATCGAACGCTGTCACCGCCGGCTATATACAGCCATACTGCCACCCTATGGGGAGGCGATTGGCTCTGTCTTCGGATATTTGGTATTGCCATTGCTCCAAACGATACGCGTAAATTTCACAATTGCTTGTTTCTTGTCTCATTTGATGTTGCTTTTTTTGTGCTGGTCTCCTCTACAATACACCGGAGAACTCAAATTAATTGAAAATCCATTACAAACATAGGCTAAATGTCACAATTGGCGTTTGTGGCATGTATTTGCTCTGCTCTGGCAATGGCGACGTATTGCCCCAGCAGCAACATTGCGGCAGCAACAACAATGCCTATAAAAGAGCAAAAAGGCGAAAACAAGTCTCGCACTCTGGTTGCAACGTGCGTCTCTATCGCTCCTACTACACAGCAAAAAAAAGTCGTGACTCTTGCCTCCTTAATTTGGAATTAATTTAAAAAGAATAGTGATTTTTAAGATCGATTTTTCCCTCACTGTATCTTGCTGCAGGTTTTGTAACCAAGAAAAGGCATTCCGTGTTCAGTGGGCGGGGCGGCCAAGAGGCGGGGCGGGTATCCAGCCTGCAATGGAAACCCCATTCCAGCAATTTAGCGACAAATGAGCAATTAATTTTGAAATAAATGCAAACGGCATAAGGCAAGGAAACCGATTCGACCACGAATGGCATATAAATATGGAAACCAGCGGACAATATAAATATTGTTGTAAAGAAACAACAGAAATTGAAAATGAAAATCGTTAAATCGTAAAACCAAAAACCTGTGACAAAGGCGAAAAGAGGCTGTTAAAGTTTGGCCGCCTCGTTTATATGCTAATTTGGCAACTAATTTATGGCCAATACAACAAGAGCGACAACAAAATACCAAACAAGACAGCCAACACAGCAAACAAAACAAACTCAATACAGAATGCCCTAAAGAGCCCTGAAGAGCAGGGAAAATGATGGGAAATAACAAAATATGTTTATATTTATAGAGTCAAAAATTTCTGAATATCTCCACTGCTGCTGGACCTCATCTGAGGCTCATCTTCATTATAAACCCAGAGTATATCTGGTGGCTTTATCGGGAGTGTTCACATTTCGTTTCACCTTGTTAGGGGCCAGGCGGAATGCTTTTACGACCTGCAGGCTGCAGCACAGATCCCAAACTGAATCAGTGGCAGGGGCAGGGGCACGGTCAGAGGCAGCCACACAAATAAGTGAAATTATATGCATATCAACCGATAAGTCCGAGGCATTAACATAACTCTGACATGTCACACTAATTACTTAATGATCCGGTTGCCCGGCCAAGTCCTCCCATGGCTCATGAGCCGGACTTGATTATTAGTTTTGAATCCGTCGCAAGTTGGGTTTTTATGGTCTTGTGGGGCAGTCGGGGACATTTATTGGTTTATCGGAAACATAACGTGCCACAAAATGTGTGTGAACACATCGAGGTTTTAGGAAACAGCAAATTACAGCGATCAGTTCTTCATTTGTGGGATAATACACTGGAGACTCCAAGGGCCTGTTATTGTTGTTTTACGCTTCGTTTCCCATATGCAAGGCATAAAAAGCAATTACAAAAGCATCTTGCAACTTGCAACGTTTGTCACTCAGCAATTTCAATTTGTGCAATTTTGCGTAAAATTAAAGCGTTGCATATCATTTGCATTTGTCTTTATTTTGATTCTGCCCTGCCTTGACACTCGGTTTGCCTCACAACCAAATGCCCAATAAATTACGCGTGCCTCTGCCTGCTGGATTCGGGATTGGATCCTGGGAGCTGGGAGCTGGGAGAAGATCTGACCCGGACTGACTGCATCTTTAAAATGCCATTTGCATCTTTGTGGTTTTGGCGCAGCCCCGATGGCAAGCTCATTACTTTCATTAACAACACTCCAGGCGAATGCCAAGCGGCATGCAACTTGCAACCAACAGCGGCAGCTGCTACCACCGCCAGCCCCCTCTTCCTGGGATTTGTAGTCTTTATAAGGCCTGCACGTTTCTTTCTGCTTGGTTTCTTTTATTTTTTGTGCCTGTGCGCCTTTGTTTGCCAAAACAAAATGCCCAAATTAAAATTGTTTTGCCGAGAGGAGAGAATCGAACTGAGATACTGCTGGGGAGTGTGGAGTGGAAAGGGGGAGTGGATCCACTCGGGGAATGCATTTCCCGTCGCTGCCACAACTGCAACTGCGGCTGCAACTGCGGCTGCGGCTGCGACTGCTGCTTTGTCTGACAAATAGTTTAGACAGCAAATTTATTGGCCACTTAAAGGAGTAATTACCGTATATTGTTGCCGCTGCCTCTGTCGCTTTTAGCCAATTGACAAGGCCAAGGACAGGCGGAGCTGACAGGCCATTTCATTCAGCATTCGCGGGCTCCTACAGTGAAGACTAACTAGCATAAGAGATTAAAAGGATCTGATGACCTTACTAATCAACACCTTTTTTCTTGTTTCTCCTTTTAGATGCCAACGAGCCTCCAAGGATCAAGTGCAACTTAAGGAAGCACAAGCCGAACCGGAAGCCACGCACTCCCTTCACCACCCAGCAGCTGCTCTCGCTGGAGAAGAAGTTCCGGGAGAAGCAGTACCTGAGCATTGCGGAGCGGGCCGAGTTCTCCTCCTCCCTCCGGCTGACGGAGACGCAGGTGAAGATCTGGTTCCAGAACCGGCGGGCCAAGGCCAAGCGGCTGCAGGAGGCGGAAATCGAAAAGATCAAAATGGCGGCCCTGGGTCGAGGAGCGCCTGGCGCCCAGTGGGCCATGGCGGGCTACTTCCACCCCAGCCTGATGCATTTGGGATAAGTGGCGGCCCAGTTGGTGTGCGAGCACGATCACCGCCCGGGTCTCGGTCGCCATCAACGCCCCAGAGCCATCCATAGTCCTGGCCACAATCCTGGTAACCAAAAAGCCGTCGCTGCCGCGGAAACCCCCAAAATTTTGCTGTGATGTTAGCGCATTTTATGTTACGATACCTTCAAATGTTGTTTCAAATGCACCCTGTACATAGGTTAAGCGAGGAAAGAATCACAATACCCACTAACCAACCAATCGAACTTTGTATATATCGAAAAAAAAGAAAGCAA
Organism: Drosophila merina; assembly: GCA_035047645.1. Lineage (NCBI taxonomy): Eukaryota > Metazoa > Arthropoda > Insecta > Diptera > Drosophilidae > Drosophila > Drosophila merina. The sequence continues at coordinate 28,708,481 of JAWNPH010000002.1, forward strand.
GCCGAGAAATGTTTCCTAATTGTACATAAAGTCTAGCATGTAAACACAATCAATTACAAGTTTCGTTTCATTTTACATTTTCGGTTTGTCGAGCAAGAAATACAATTAATTTATTTCACAAACTCAAGTCAATAAGCGTTAAATCAAGATAAACTTAATTGATATTTGATTGTATTGTAATTTGCATTGTACGAGTAAGTCAGTCTAGCTAATGGATCGATCCTGTATTTAAAAAATACTTATAAGCATCTAAACTAATCTAATCTAAAGCTACAACTATGCCGTTAAAATTACATTATTATAATACCGCAGACCTATAAACATAGTTCATACATCCATAATATACTACGATACCATATAGCGTTAATCCTCTGTAGTTGTTTAATCTTAAATCATGAAAAAATAACAAGAAACTATCATTTAAAAGAGAGCAAATGAAGAATCATACAAAATCATTGAAAAAAATATATAATTATACAAAAATTTAATAGAATCGTGTGTTGTTTTTTTGCCGTTTATCGTACGGCTAGGATCGCGGGGATAGATCCGAGAGAATAAGGTATAGAAATGGTTTAGAAGAAATATAATGTAATTTGTATGGAAAAGTCGTAAATTTTGATTCGATTTTTAAAGGAAAAAGTAAGTATGAGCGATAAGATTTCCGATTTCTGATTTCAGATTAAACTTTGATCGTTGAACAAAACTGAATAGCTTTTTTCCTAGAAAACATGAATGTTATTAAATATATATTGCTGATTCCTGCGATTTGATGCTTAATGCAACAAAGTATTAAAATATATGATTATGATTAGTAAGTATGGAATGTTTTTTTTCTACTTAGCGGTTGCATAAGATCGAATGGATCTGATGTAATACTCATATTGAAATCGCAAACCCCTGACGAACCAGGAATGGTGAGTGTTGGGGAAGGCACCTGCCACGACGAATTGATAAACTCTAACTTAAATAGGAAATCGTTAGGAAAAATTAGTATGTTACAAAACCCCCTCCTGGGTTATATCATTCCATATTGGCGTGAAATTGGAGTACAAAACTGGCACAATCGGGTACAATTGTATAATAGCCGCGGAATTTCCCAACTTTTTTATTAGAAATTTGTTAAATTCCGTTGAAATCGTGTAGCTGGAAGGGGAAGAGCATCCGACTTCGAGTAGAGGCTGTCGGAGGCGTCGCAACACTCTTATCAAGTGGCAATTAATATTTAATTAATCAGGCAAGCGGTTGCCGAGGAGAAGAGCCCCGAGCCCCGACCCAGGCCCATATGGCGTATACGCAATGCAACTCATTTACTCAACCGCCAAGTGGCAAAACACTGAGGTTAGACGCTCCGCGGAGCAATCAACGAATTAAGATTACAATTGAGTGATTATCAAATTGTTTGCATTATAATTTTTATTCCAGCGCGATTTGTCGAGTGTCAGGCGGGGTTCAATAACGAATATGTTTTGTTTTTTTATTCTTTATTCGTTGTTGACAGTTGGTCGAGCGTCAATAATACCAATAGTACTTGTAGCACGATTTGTTGTTTTTTTCCAGCCTGGCTCGCTCTGACGCTTATCGCATTGAATTAAAACCCAATTAATTTAATTACAAATGGAAATAACACGCCGTCAGCGTCGCTGTCTGCGTCGTCGTTGGCAGCATAACCACAGTAGCGACAGCCACGGCGAGCAACACGTCAAATAATTTAGCTTTTTGATTTATTTTCGAATTCCGAATCGAAAAGCCATTTCGAATAGGTGTGGGGCTGTGGGTATTGGTGCGTGTGTGCCGAATAAATAAATTAAAATGTTATTTGCCAGCTTATTGCTGATAAGAGAGGAAAAAATTCCGCAAACTAGCTCCGTGCAAATATTTGTGAAACAAACTTTTTAGTTTTCTAGGGCTTTGGACTTTCCGTTCAGCGATGTTTGTCAATAAAACCGAAACATAATGGATATTCTAGGGTATCTAATTGTCGTTACTCCCCTTGACCTTAGCATTTCGTACAATTTGAATATAATTTGTTAACAATTAAAATGCAATCGTGTGATATTTTATTGGGTAGCAATAAAATAATTAATTTAATTATGCATTTATTATTCATCAAATATTGATAAATGCGTTCGCCAATAAAGGCGGAGAACTCTCCGCGGCAGCCGTGCGCTTTTTATCGCGAATGTCAAATCGATTGTCGCCGCAATTAATTACGCGAATATAATTACAATGCCTGCCTACACTGACGCCAATGGGGACGGTGACGCCCAAGCCCAGAGCAGAGATCCAGGAATGGGATTCCGGGGAGCGGGCCAGTCCCTCGTCTGTTTATTAATTAGGCCCGGCTACGCCTTCAGGTAGCCGCAGGTGGCGCTGGCATGCAAAACGCACCGCGCCGGAAAGTGCAATGCGTTAATCAAAACGTAATCAAATCATTTGGCAAGCAGAAACTGAAACAGGGCCTGAAAAGAGACACAACTGTAACTGAATCGAGCACTGAAAGAAAAATAAATTAACAGCAATAAAAAATTACTAAAAGAAGTTGTTTCTGTTTTCTTTCATTAATAAAAATACCACAAAAAAGACCACATAGGTGGTATGTTGGGTATTATTCTGATACGTTTTTACAGTGTATGGCCATATCAGGAAAATGAGCTCCATCGGCAGCACAATCAGAGCCTGGTCACATTGGTAGCCTGCTGCGATTTTGGCCGAGTCCGGCAATTAAGCTTTATATCGGGCCTAATGGACCGAGCGCCGCCTGCGCTGATTGCGGGCATTTGTTTGGCGACTTCGTCTCTCTTTCCTTTATTTTCTCTGCCGCTGCCCGGTGCCCGGCACGGTGTCCAATCAGACGTATATATTCGGTATGGAGTATATGTATCCGGGGACCCCGCGGTGCCCCAACCCCTGACCATGCCCCGCCCCCGCTGGAATCACAGCTTGATATTAACGCCCAACTGTGAGGCGGCGCATTTACAATGATAATATTTGTGTTCAAAGTTATCAATGAGCCAGCCGCCAACCACCAGCGGGCCAAGAAGGAAAGACGTCTCGAACTGAGACAGAGCAGTTATGATCCGATTACAACTTGATTTCGGTTGTTCTCCGTTAATTGATTAACTGCAGACGGGAATCGAGAAAACATTTCAAGAACACAGATAAGAAACAATTAGTTCTCGATGTTTTCAAAATTACAACATTATTAAGTTTGATCTTGTTTAACACACTGATGTTTGGTTTACATTCATAAATCGATTTTTGTCATAGGAAAACCTCAAAAGCAAAACTTCATTCATGGATTTTTCACTCTCAAGCAAAGCATAACATTTTTTAATTAACGCCCACACACAGAAGCACATGCAAATGAGCTCATTATGAGCTGATTATGGAAGATATACTGGATACTGGATAGTGGATAGACGTACTCCCCCATCTCCTCAACAGATTGTAGTTTTTCCAGACCAACACCAACGACTTCATCAACCGACAGCCGGCAGCCCAGCAAGTTCAACAAACGAAGATTGTCCGGAGTCGGAATCGGATTCGGATTCGGGGAGATAACTAAACGGATTCACAGAAGATTCATTCATAAAGTCTAGCGAATTGGAAATCCGTTTGCCTAACCCGATTTCGGACCGCAAATAAACTTGGCCAGATCGTCTATAGGGGCTATATGTCGTAAAGACTCCTCCAGCGAAGTTGGCCAGACGGCATGGCGATCCGATGGATTCCCTTTAATGGGAATGGAAAGCACTCACAATTACCACGAATAAATTGAGGTAATTAGGTAATAAAAATAATGTTTTCACCTCGTTATACGAGGCAGCCGCAAAAACAGCAGCTGCTCTCCATCATTCCCAGAATTGTGGCAACCACCTGACTCGGAGGAAATAAACTGCAAGTGCTCCCGTCCTCGCTCCATATGGAGCAGATACGAGGCCAAATACGATTATTCAAATGATAGGAAAATCAACAAAGATCTCTGGGAAAATAAAATTAGGGGAATACTTTGTTTTTAATTTAAGGGGTATGCTAGTCTAGACTTTAAATATTAATGTTTTTATTGTCATATTTTCTTTTAAATTCGAGGAATACATTAAATATTAAAAATAAAGTTACAAAATCTAAAAAGCTAGGAGCTTAAAAAGTAGAGGCTTTTTAAAAGAAATTGTCTGGATATCGAAAAGAATATATTTTTAATCTGGATAATATTGCTATCATTGAAACTATGAATAAACTGAATTAAAAACGGTCATAACATTAAATATTGATTGAAATCTATTATTAACCACTTCTGTTTATCTTAAAAATAGATAGGATTAAAATATTGTGATAATCGTTGTTCCGACTTTAAAGCCATCTTTAAGAATATTTTCCAAAATTTAAATTAAATCGAAATCACAAATAATTATCCATTTCGAAGAAGATAGTTTCGATAAAATCGATTTTTGAGTTTCGCCATCGGTCTACCCAGTATCTTCTATATCTATGGTATATATTCTTTGACTTTGTTAGATATTCTATTCTGAATAGTAGAAATACGATTTTGTTTTCTAAGCCCCATTGAATATGAAACAAGTTTTTCCACGACTGTTTCCTAAAAAAATTTGTAATAAAAATATTAATAAGACATTTTATTCTGACTGTTGATTTTTGTTTCGACTTTCTTGTATTTTTTCAGCTCTATTATATTTTCACTATATTTTTGAATATTAACAATCTCCCCATAAAAACGACCCCTCAATCCAAAACTTTTTGAAAACAATTCAAATTTCACTTAACGAACAGTTTTTCTCTCGCCGCAATTTATGCAAATGATTCATTTTCCGCGGAATTCCCTGGCCGTCAATTAAATTGGTTGGCTGGGCTCTCGGTAAGGTTTTACTTTGTCAGCAGGTCGGACTGTACCGAAAACCATTTAACAACAATTTACTTTTCACTTAAGCCAAAACGCACCTTTGGGGGTTTTGGGTCAGGTGAGTTAGTTACATTTTCGTGGCTTTTACGACCCTGGCTAAGCACTCTTAATTGGTAATTACAATTTGAGTTTCGTTATGACCGAATAATGGAAAATTTCAGTAATAACTTTCATGGCTCTGGCTCTGGTAGAGGCGGGTGGAAAGATCGGCGATCGTGGATAGTGGATAGTGGTTGATCCGGCTCTCACACTTTCCGGTATTAATTTTTTGGTTAACTGCATACATTCCGGGAATTGACTTGTAGAATGCAATTAAACAAAATAGCGTGAGATACGCGACCGATAAAACGAAGGCAGGAGCACCAGGAGCCAGAACATTGTCGTGTCTGAAACAGAAACAGAAACTGAAACCTAATTTCCAAGTTTAGAATTCTACGAAAACGCTCCAAGACCACTCCAAGACCACTCCAAGACCACTCCAAGGCACTCCAAGGCGCTCCAAGGCTCCCATTCGCTGCCGAAGAGGAGTTTACGTTTTTGAATACTCAATTAAATTTTTGTGTTGCTGCTGTTGCTGTTGCATTCAATGTTGTTGCTGCTGCAGTTTCGCACTATTTTCAATTGAATTAAATGCAATGCTGGTTTTTTGCATTTTCATGCGAACAATTTCAAGGAATCGCGCATATCAAGCGCGTCGTCGTCGTCGTCGTTGCCGTTGTCGGAGCGTCGGCACGCTCCGTTTGGGCGCACAATTAATTTGCGCCCCAAAAACCGAACGCACGTACAAGTATCTGTATCTGGGAGATACATTAGCGAAAGTGTAGGTCGTCGCTAGGAGCTACAATTTAATTTCAAATGCCCTAACCCACGAGGGGTGGCAGAGGTTATTGAAAACGTGGGCATTTATTATATTTTTGTTGTTTCTTAATTAATAAAAACGCCTACTTTTTGGAGGAAATAGAATACCTTGGGCGCGATAGAAAATATGTTAAATAGTGTATTGAAATATTCTCCTTGGTGCTAACAACTTGGCATTGCTGTGGCTTTTAATTCATGCGCCCGGATCGTGTGCGACGGAGAGGCCGAGAAAATGCAAAATTTGTCTGAAGATTTTAATCGTCGGCATGCGCGCCCAAAACGGCCCCAAAACTGTCGGCCAGCCAGCCAGCTCAGCAAACCCCATCCGAGATCCGTGCCAGGGTGCCAGGCTGCCAGGCTGTTCCCAATGATTTGAGCCGGGAAAAAAAATGTTTCCTAGGCTGTTGGATCTGGCTGTGGAATGGAAATAGTCATGGGGCAAGAGAGAGCGAGGGAGAGGCAGATGGACAGTTTGCTCTAGAAAGGCGGCAATGGGGGCGGGGCAGAGCCAGGGCCGAGTCCAAGCCAAAGCCACAAAGGTATATACTACATTCTGGTCCACATCCACATCCACTGCCACTGCCACATCCAGTGCCACATCCAAAATTAAAGCCAGAGCATGTAATGTTTGTTCGTTTCTCTTGTGGCATGGTTGTTGTTGCTCGGGATGTTGTTTTTGTTGCTGTTGTTGTTGTTATTATTGTTGTAGTTGTAGCTACAAGACAATTTACTTTTGTGCGAAATTAAGTGGCATCTGCAGCATGGCATTCCACTTGACTCCACCAGCAGAAGTGCACTGGAAAAATAGGAATTCCTAAAAAAATTTTAACATTTATAAAATTAACATTTATTAAAATAATTTATTTCTCATCAAAGTTAATTTTTACTACTAAATATTTCTCTATTTTTATAGAATCCCCTTTCCACTTTCCCTTTCTTGAAGTGCCATCCAGTCCCGCTCACATCCCGAAGATACAACCTCCGATCCCTGCATCCCCCGACATTTGCATCTGTGGCAGCATCTTGTGTCGCCCCCTCTCTTTTCCCACCCACTTCCTCCTGCTGTCCGTCTCCTTCTCGGTGCACTTTAGGATTACCCGCTCTTGTGGGCAATAACTAATTACATTCGCAATTATTTCATGTTTTGGCCAATTTAGTGGGACAAATTTATCTGCGCGGTGTCATCTACTTAGAATTGATGGCTCGCCATATGAAGCTGTTTGCTCCTGTCTTCCCAGGCATTGTTGCTATTACTGGATGCGAGTGGTCCTAGTGCTGGTGGTGTTGCCATTAGCTGCCCGAGGGGCCACTGAATGACGTTGATTGTTGTGTGTGGCAAATAGGAAAATGCAACCCACTGTCCGCTCCACTGCTGCTCTCCTCAAATGCCAAATGCCAAATGCAATTATTAAGCAAATTAGCAAACATTTAGATATTCCAGCCCGATAGCCCCACACAACGAGGGGCGCCATTGATGGGCTTCATTTCTCATTCATCAATGCGAGCCAGGAGCCAGGGGCGCCCCGAGAAGGGGGTCTTGGGTGGAGAATCGGAATAGTAATGCCAGTTGCTGCCACTGTTCAGTTGATTAAGTTTGATTGCTTCCGGGAGATATCAAGTTATTTTATAACAGCTGAACCCTAAGATTTTCGATATAATATAAAGGGATATCTTGCAGCAGGTATAATAATAATATTTGGGGAGGATTATCAGGATGTTTTCATCATTGAATCCCTTTTAACAGAACCGATATTTGAGGTTAGGTCTCAAAACTTTAATACTGGTAGAGTTTTCCAAAATACAAAGATAACATATATGGTTTTTAAATTCTATTTCTCATAGTTTTTGAGTGTCGAAAATCATGCCATAAATTTAAAATATATAAATCTTTAGACTTGGTATTAAAAGACACCCAATCAAATTTACCGAAAGCCTTATACATATGTATATAGCTGAAAATGAGAATTATTTTTAAGCAAGAAATAAAACAATAAAAACTTAATCATCCTTTCGGAATTCATAAAGATTCATTTTTATTTAATGAATGAAAAAAAATTAAACTTCTGCTTCTTTTCGATAACCGATTTATTATCGATAAAAAAATCGTTGCATTGAAAATCGCTTTTTTCGAAACTCTTTCAAGATTACCTGAATTTTACTATATTATATTCTATATATTTCAATATTATTTTATAGGAATTCAATTGCGAATGAAAATCCTCTGAATATTTTTTTGAATGTCTCTTCTTTTTATTTGAAAAGGGAAAATGATGATTCCTTTTTATACAATATTTCCTTTTTATATTTCATACTGTTTTTGTTTTTGTCTGGTGGAGAGCTACATTTATTGCTTTACACTTCCAATTATAACTCAGAAATCCGTGAGACAATAAAATTCACAAGCACAGAGATTTATACCCACTCACACACTCAACCAAACACACACATACATATACTCTCACCCACCAGGGCAAACAATTCACCTTAATTCAAGTAGAAACGATTTAACTCCCACGACTGCACTGCCATTATGTTGTTGTTTTTATTTTATATGAACTTAATTTTGCTCAACTCAACCACACATGCACAATATTTTACACCCACCCACAAACACACACACACGTACACACTCATGCTTAACCCTTTGCTGAAAAAGTAACGGTAAACGCAACCATTTATTACATTTTCGCCAGCGAGTGGGGAGAGAGAGAGAGAGAGAGAAAGGAGCACGAGAGGATGGAGGCAGTGTGCGAGCGAGAAGGGTCAGCTGGCCAAAAGGATATGACGTTTTGCTTTCCTCTCGGCAAGTGAGTGGAAATTTGTTTCATTATAATTATTTTCCACAATTGGACATATTAGTATGGTTGCGTCGGCAGATGCAGCGGCAGCGGCAGAGCAGCAACAGCGCAGGCAGAGACTGCGGCAGAGACATCGCCGCCATTTTTGCAATTTTCCCGTGCAAATAAACGCAGCCAAGTGTAAGAAGTTGTTGGGCGACAAAACAGGACACAGTAGAGGGCATGCCATCTCACTCTGGCCGGGGCTTTCCATCTCTCTCCCTTTTCAACCGTTTCGTCCTGCGCATTCTCAACACGGCTGCCAAGTCCGTGGTGAGTTTCCATCCCCACCAAACTCTGGGGGTAGTTTTTTATCGATTTTAGCCCATGTACTGTTACCCCAACTTTCCATTTAGTATATAGCGTAGTATCTCAGGGCATCTCTTTCGCTCGCCAACACTCGTACGTGCCGGGAATGACAAAACATAAAGTTATAATAATTTTTCTTTCCGCTTAATTGTGTTCGGGTTCAGCAGATGGAGCAGCAGGGCAGACGAGGGAGGAGACCGTCAGACAGATAGTCCTGGGAAGGACATTTTGACTGCTATTGCCCTCCTGGGCGCTCAACCTGTCTCGCTCCTTCCCGCTGCTGCCGGCTCTCTCTAGCAGCCACAAAATGACCTGCCGTTGGCACTTTTAATTTGATGCTTTTATGTATTGGGCACAAAAGGAGACCTCGATGGGACCCCGCTTCCCAGCTTCTTTATATAGAAATATATAAATATATATACAGCTATATATCGGATATGGACAGATAGCTGCGCTGCGAGGGGGGGTGGGCTAGAGTGTCAGTGGGTGGGTTGGAAAAGCTCCTCCATGTGCGTGCGGACGAGAGGAGGCGAACGGAGGAAATACAGCAATTAGAGCCATATTAACCGTAATTAAATTTAATTGTTTAATTAAGCGCGAAAAGTGAGGAAGACATTTTGTGATATTCCTGAATGAGTGAAAGCGGGATAGAGCCACTTATTATATACCATATAATATATATATCTGTGTAGTTGGTGTGGGTCCAGTCTCCTTTGGGAGAGCTGTGGGTGGTTTTAGGTGGCTCTCGGGCCTGGACCCTGTGCGTGTGCTCGGGATTGCGTGTTTCGGCTTCTGATTACATTGTTGCCACTGGCACTCCGCTGCTCTGTCCAAGTCCGGGTGTTGCTGTAACAAATAGCCATGTGATTTGATGCGACGGCTCTGATAGTCAGCCAATTAAGCATTCAAACGTAAATTTTTGCACAGTTTGCATTAATTGGTCGCTTTGAAGGGGTTTTCGGGGAAACCATCGAGTGGAGTCAGATCGAGGGAGTCGGTTTTTGGCTTAGATTTGAATCAAAGGGACTTGGATAATAAGGTTATTGAAACCCCTTCAAGTAATTGATTTCCAACTTAAAGGGTTAAAAAGTCATTAAATAAGATACTTTTAAATGGATCATATTTTCTCATCTATTTTACTTAGTTACCCTGAAGATAAATGACAACAACAAGGACCCTCAGGAGGTTCCAGTGCATCTGCCCTCTGCCTAATGAACATATCTCGCAGATCCGATCTCGATTCCGACTAAAGAGGGCACCCACATCTATTAATTTAGAGATATTCAAAAAAGTATGTAAAGAGAACATCATTCATTCCGTGGAGGCTAGATTAAGTTGCAATAATGTCGTGGAAAATTAGCATCAATCAAATGCAGGTGCAGACGGCCAACACAAAAATTGAGCAAACCTCGAATCCAAATCGGATTTCAAATCCGAATCCAAAGCCAAATCTCTGTGACAGCCAACAGATGTCAAGTGGCCCGCATTTATAAATACTGAGAGTGATGTGGGGGAAGGGGATTGTACCATGGTTGGTCACAAATGTCAACCGCAATGCTGACATCTTAATAATGATGAATTAATGGGCAAACAAGCCACATGACAATGGCAACTGCACAAGCGTTTAATAATCTTTCTATTAGTGGGATGAAAATTCCGTTTGTCGTTTTCCATTTTCCATTAACCGATTGGTCGGGAGTTGTGGGAAAACGATATCCCAAGAATCCACTCGTATTTGGGCATTGATTGAGAGCAGTGGCATCAATTACCATGGCCTGGCCAAAGACTGGAGTCGGAGTCGGAGTCTCGGAGTCGGGTCCTCGGAGCTGCCAACAAATTCCGAAATATCACTTAATTTTTCACATGTTACTGCCGGCCTACGGTTGCTGGGCCAAAAATAAGAAAAGATAAAGAGAATTGCAATGGCAGAGCGAAAAGCAAACGACATTCCATGGCTGCATAAATCATCCATCCTCCATCCACCATCCAGCATCCAGCATCCAAAGTGAGCATGTCAAAGGTGCAGCAAGGATTTGAATGCGCCTCAGGGAGAGAGGAAAATATGAAGCCATTGTTGGTGCCGCATTTCCATATAAAATCCAAGCCAATAGAGCGACAAAGATATAGACAGGGCAAGGGTCCCAGGGACGGGGATGTTGTTTTTGGCTTTTCGATTTTCGATTTTGGCCGGGTTTATTATGCATGCGGTTAATGTAGTCATCGCTGTGTTGCCTCCTGACTGGCTGACTGGCTGACTGGCTGACTGGACATATGCAAAAAAGCCGAGCCAAGCAAATAAGAAACCCATCAGAATTTCTCACTCCGGCCAGGCGCTACGACAAATAAATATTTTAACTCACAATAACAAAAGGCACGACAGTGGACAGGGAAGGGAAATGGGTTTTGGGTATGGATCGGGATTGGGGCAACCTTTGGGGCATAAAATGGGAGGAGGAACCGGGAGAGCACTGGACCAAAGGCAGCGAGGTGTGCCAAAGAAATAATCGATACACTGACAGAGCATAACCAGAATAAAATATGACTCCTTCCTTCTATAAAAACAATGACTACCCCGTTTAAGTTCAATACAAATTTAATACAGTTTTTAATCAAGTTTCATATCCACCCTCGCTGCTTGCTCATAGAAAACAAAGATGTTCATCTTTTCAGTGTAATACCCCTGTTGCAGGGCAAAAGCCACCAAATCTCGCCATCATTTGTTTAAATATGCGCCTGCAACAATCCAACAGCAACAGCTACAGCTACAGCCTCGGTGAACGACAACAACATTCGAAGTTGCACGTTTAACAATTCAATTTATTTGCAACATCAAAATTTAACGAACATGAAATTGCGAGAATTTTAAGATTTTCAGCAGAAACAAACGAGCGACACGATCCTTCGGCCTCTCGAATGTCTCAGTTCGGTTCACTTCGCTTCAGCCTGGCTTGGATGTGGCTTAAACTATGGCTTGGCCAATACCCACCCCCTCTGGCTGGGGGTCTTAGCCCCCTTTTGAGCCACTGGTTGCTGTGTGTTTGCTCTGGGTTTTGTTTGTCGCGCGCTTTTGTTCTTTTGTGTCTTTGTCGTGGGGTTTGCTTAGCTGGTTTCCAGCCGCCGCCTCGCCTCTCAGACCCACTCGGATCCACATATCCACATATCCACATAGCCGCGGGCACAGCGCAGTCTGCGGGTGCAAAGAGTCAACAATTTAGCATTCAAAGAAATATTTTAAATTAAAATTTCTGAAATTTTCGTCAATAAGCGACCGGAAAACAATGCAAGCCAGGCTCTGGCCGCTGCCCGCTGCCCGAACAAAATACAAAAAATACAATATATAAAACGATAACCAGCCCAGCCAGACCATGAATACGAGGATATGGCCAAGTCCAGGGCTCATTTGGCTTTTTAAATGCTGGCACATAAATATTTCTTGTCTGTGATTTATAGGTCTCGAGGATCGGGATGATCCACATGAAATCGGTTTAAAGGAAATCAAGTAACAACCAAGACTTTTAAAGACAATATTTTTGATTAATTGGAAAGGTATTAAGGGGGATACCTTGTAAAACATATAAAATAGTAGTAAATAAATAAATAAATACCCATAACCCTCCTGAAAGGATAATGGATTTTTATCCCACGCTCGACTTTATTGGATTTTCCATAATAACTAACGCCTTGCGGGCATTTATATTTATTGGACTTGCTCCTTTTTTTTGCTTTGGAGATGACAGGCTCGTCACAGAGCATCAGATTCAATATTTACCTTTCTCATCATGAGCAGAGATTGTGTCCCGATTCTCTGTTTTTTGTGAGACCCTTCTCGTTTCTATTTTGTTTGGCTAATAGGCTAATCACGCATCGGGCAACAAACAGAGGGCAGGAGTCGCAGGACTCTATGGCAAGGATCAACCCCTAAGTGAGGCTGATGCGAAAGTCAACAATCCTAAGCCGCTTAGCGCTTGTTCCATTGTCAGGGAGCAGGCGCAGGACTCTCAGCACTCACAGGACTCGGGATTACAGTAACTTTTTCGTAATTGCTTGTAGCTGACATCGCATTGTTGTTGCCACTGGCCATTCCTTACCGGCACGCGGCCAAAATAAATTAACAAAACTCGTGAGAGTGCTGGAAACTTGCCTGGTCTTAGATTGCTGGTAGAAGCTGCCAGCAAGTTTGGGTATCCCGTGTCCGTTTCTCTGCCATGCGATTCTCCGTTCAAATTGCATATTTGATTTGCCTGAAAATTGTCAACGCATCGATTTGCATATTTGCATGTTGTCGCGAATGTTGTCCTGTCTCTTCAGGCTCGTACCTTCTCGTTGTCAATACGCTGTCGATGCTGCAAATGCACAGCAAAATATACCTTTCAATTTTTTACACATTTTTATTTATAGGAATATATAACATCCAAACTATCACTGAAAATTAGCACTTAACGGATCCGTTCTTCAACAAACCCTCTAATAGATTCTAGAGTTTCTCAAAAAAAAACGTTTCGTCTTTGGAGCACAATTTAAAAATGTATTGTTCGTATATTTTAATAAAAATAGAGACCAATTAATTTTCTACTATTTTAATATTTATTTATTCAATAGTTTCCTATATTAACAAAGACCATGTGTAATTTATTTTTGACACTTTGAATGAAATGCCAAATCTTGGCTAGAAATAACCATTTGCCTGAGGTCCTTTGGGTTTTCAGAGCTTTACAACATGAAAATGTAAATTAAGAAATCAAGCTTGGCATAAAAAAAAATGTTAAAAAATTTTGTTTAATTATTTCTCAGGTTTCTGAATAATGTGTAAAGGATTTCCCCAAGTGCATGGATGTTTTCTGTTCTCAACGCAACGCGTTCGTCTCCTTTCGGCTTGCAAATTGAAATGTCAAGCCTTCTGCTTGATCGCTTTATGACAAGCAGCCAGGCTGGATGGTTGGATGGTTGGATGGCTGGATAGGTGGATGGATAGTGACTGATATATCTGCATAAGAGTCTTGTTGTCGTTGTCAACGCATCGTGCACTAAATTAACATTTTTTTCCAGGCGCTTGTCAGCCAATCTTATTCCAAATGCAAATCTCCAAGTGGAGAACCTGTTGGCAGTTCACAGGATATATCCACGCACCCGAATATCTTGCCGTTTTATGGCATCGCATTATTCGCGGCAGCAGCAGTAGCAGCAGCGGCCAGGACATAGTTTGAGCCGTGGCATAAAGCCTGATCCTTTTTCATTGCCACGCCATCATTTACATAGGAAAATCTTGACGTACTTTTTATGATTCACCCGCACATGCTCGTAGACATAAATTTCAAGTGCCGGGGCACAGCATGAAAAATGGCAAATTAATGTAAATCGCAGTGGCAATACAAAACTTGGAGGCAGGGGCTCAGCTTACAGGGGGGTTTGTCAAACATACAATGAAGAATATATGGAACAGACTTGAAAATTAACAAGTAAATTGACAAAATTCCTCCTTCAAAAGCTGTGATAATTATTCTAAGAGTATCCCCGTTTTCCTTCCTCCACTGGCCATGGGGAGAGTCTGCCATTTTATGATCTCCCCGACAAAATTGACACTTGAAATGTGTGAAAACGCCTACATAACATCCACAGCCACATTCCCATCCACATCCCCACCCAAACCCACATCCAACCCAACATCATCCTCCTCTGTAGTAGTCGAGGGTGAAAAGCCTCTGGCATGGGGCTTGTATGTTTGCATTGAGCTTTCAATATGTTTCGAACACTTTTGCAATAATGTTGTCGCCATAGCCTGGAAAGCGATAAACAAGCCAACAGCCCAACAAAAACAAAAAGGACCACCCAAGGACCCAGCCACAAGACACCAGGCAGAAACTTTGTCCTTATACGTGCAGCGTTTTGTTGCTCGAATTGCGGTCGTTGTGGTTGAGTTTCCCCCATTTGCCCCATTTCCCCCCAGGCTGTGCTTACTGATATGTTATGTAAACGGAAAATGACAAACGAATTAGTTATTGACAACAACAGGAAACAAAAAGTTTTGCTTGCGTTGTGCGAAATTTCCGTTTACTATTGCAGAAAACATCGAGCGGGCAAAGTGAATATCGAATTTTGATATTGAGGTTGTCCGCAGAAAGTTTTCACCGGAGGCATCGGGCTTTGCTAATGAGATCGGATGGGGGTGCTTCTATATAATGTATATATTCTCGTTTTTGACACTTTTGTGAGTGAAATAGCAAATTGCATAACATGAGGGAGATGTCTAAGGACTCATTTATTAACTGAGATTTTCCTCTAAAATCAATGCTTGGAAAACTTTATTAAGCATTTATCAAACCTCAATGTTTCTTTTATTTTTTGAACCCTTTTATTTACCTATTTAGCAGTGCATTGATAAACTGAAAAGCCTTCGCAGTTTTGTAGAACCAGGCTCACACTTTTCCTGCTAAATACACGCCCAGAAAAGCGGCCTCACACCCCATTCGGAATCAGAGACGTAGTCACGTGTCAGCAGTCAGTCAAGGTCCGGTAAAATCGGGAAAAGACTAATATACTCGAAGAGACCAAAGCCTCCGATCATTCATCAAGCTGAATGTCAATGGGACACGTTTTTTCACGTGCCTTTTGACAAAGGACACGACAAGGCGTTTCTTCCTATCAGAGTCGAAATCGAAATCAAAATCAAAATCAAAGTCGAAGTCAGCAAAAAATTAAGCCTCTTAATGCCGGGTTGCTAGTAAAGCAACCAAAGACCTTTAATTGTATTAAAACGCATTTGACATTTATTGTGAGAAGCGAAAATATTGTGCTAGCTGTTTGCCAATCGAATGATTGATGGTGATTGACGCGGTTGGGGAATAAGATGTTGCGTATTCGCACCGTTGGTTCATAAATCAGTGGAAGTGGTTGAGAGAAAGAATTTAAGGAAAATAGTTACTGCTTTATTTTTTATTTATTTGACTTTCTTTGGAATTAATCTCCATTTTGAATAACTTCCACCATTGATTGAACCAAATCCTCCATTTATTTGATGGATATTTTTCCGTGCATAAACACAGACACTCAAGGGGCGATAGACAAGCCCAGAGACTAAAGGAAACCGCCAACTAATCCGCAGGAAGCGACATCAGGAGACATCAAAGCAGGCTGACAGAACCCGCATCTTGTTTCCCGGCCAACGCCTAATTAAATATTGACAAGACAATTTGAGTTAAGCGATTTGTGAGCAGCTGTGAGCAGCGAAAGGCAACGCCCAGATACTACCCATCTACTGATTTCAAAGGACGCGCCCCGCGCCGTGGAGGTCCTTTGCTCCCATCCGGCGGCAATGATTTGGCCATTTGCCCCGAAAGCAAACAAAGCTGCGATTGGTTTGCTGATTGGATTTGATTTCATTTTAATCGATTTGCATTCCATTTAACGTTGTTGGCTGTTGTTGCTGCCAAACGACATTTTGATGGAAAAGGAAGCTTTTCACATGCAAATTTTACAGGCGAACAAACATCACGTATCCATTTCATTTTATCCAGAGGAGCCGGAGCCGGAGGAGATGGAGTATTTGATTGTCGTGAAATTTTTATACATCAGCATTACTATTTTGCATTTGATTCGCACGTTTTTTTCCTGCTTCCCGGATAGCATTTCAGTTTGATTTGATAAATTTTTATGCTGATTGAAAAACGTTGGCCAAATGTGTCCCCAGGCAACGGTAGCCGACTTTGAATCGATTTAAATAGCGCCGAAAGGCCATGGTCATTATTATTTTCCAAGGTGGCCCATTACACGCATCCGTGCAGTTAATAATGTGAGCCTGGGAATGCCTGGGACACACTCCAATCGAATCGAATCCAAGCCAATCCAATCCCAATCCGATCTGATCTGATCTGATCCGATTCGATCCCCAGCCAGCCACATCGATGGCTAACAATCTTGGCCTGATGAATGCATTCTGTGCATGCTGCCATCAAATTGGCATCCCAGCTCCCATCTCCCAGTTCCCACCTCCAACCACCCCTTTTTGTGGCGTCCCACAAATTGCCATGCGCCTCGCCTGATGTCTTTATAACGAAATCGGTAAGAGAAAGAGAGGGGTAGAGAGTGGGCGAAAGAGAGGCAGCTAAGCCATGTTGGCTAACTGGCTGCTCCCCGGGTCCTGCTTTTTTTCGGCCTCACCATATACAGCTCGCTCAATTCGATTACGTTTTCGTTAAATGTAAAATTTATACGCCCCACGTCAATTGTGACAGTTCACTCACTCACGGACATCACCACTGATGCCTGGTAGTTGGGGAAGCGAGTTGGCCACGGAGCCGAAGCGATTCATTGAATGGCCAAAAACAGGCCATGGAAACTGGCCAACCAAATGGCCAATATATGGCACATACAGTGGTCGCTGTAATGGGGAATATATAATATCGATTTGGTTGAAAATCAAGTATCGGTTTTTTTGGGTTTCCCTGATTAAACGCCAAGAGACGGAACTTTAATTCGTAGAAAACAAATGTCCCTTCCCTGCCAGTACTTACTGTAATCAGGTATTTGACTTGTTACCATGGCATTCATTCAGGCAGAACTTCACTGGTCCCTAGTCCCTGGTCTAGGCCCTCATCGGTACTCCTTTGTGTCCAATTTCGCATGCGAGAGGAAATTGAATTGAAATGCACAATTTTTATGCACAAAAAAGGAGCTCGTTATGTGCGTTGTGGCGTTCAGGCGGTCTGGCAGGCGCCGTCCTCAAACCGAAGGCTTCAAAAGTCAATTGCAGAAATTAGCGTTCTACGTGAAGGACCCCTTTCGATAAGCAACAAAACAAGAACGATCAAACGAGCTCGAGCTAAGCTGTAAAATATCAAATTACACTTCCGCCGGAAACAGCGTCGACGCCTGGGAAGCGACATCGCCGTCACTGTCGTCCTGCGGCACTTTTATTTTGTTATCGGACATCCTAGCCATCCTAGGATTCGATTTCTGTAAAATTTTTTAACCATCCCAAGCCACCACCCACCGTGCCCTGTGGTTTTCGCCTCTAATCCGCCTCTGACAGCAGCCGGAGCTCAAACATGTGATAAGCCCGTGATGCATTGTCCAAGGACCAACCACTAAATGACTATAAAGTAGCAACTTCCGCTACTGTTGCGCAAAATCATTCAATTTCCGTTTGGCCACACGACCCATGAATATCCTTACGGGCCACCATTTCTTTTTTTTCGGGGGGACATTAACAGTGGCAGCCACAAGAATAGGATACAGATTTATATTTATACTGGTTTAAGATATCTAAATGTATGTTTTTTTTTACATCGATTTATTTTGAACTTTTCTGATTAGAAGTCAAATCTGATAATTACGAAATTTATAATTCACAATAAAATATAAAACCAAGAAAACAATAGAAAGCTTTATTTGAAAAACTCATTGATTTGATTTTACAATAAATTATTTTAAAATTTTAAATCTTGGCTTGTATGTCTTAAAAATTATAAAATAAGAATCTAAAAATATTATTATATTTAAATTAACACACAAAAAAAATTGAAATTGAACTCAAGATATAAATCTCACACAATTCAAAAAATATCGATTTCAATATCGATATCTTTCGATCGCCGTGTGTCCCTAAAAAATCTTCCATTTTGCATCCATCTTAGCAACATTTTAATTTTTAACTTCAACTTTCGATTTAGAAATAGTAAAAAATTAAAAAAAAAGGCAGCGTCACCATTTCATGCAAAACATAATCCATAAAATTTACACTTTTTGGTCAATTCATAAACTAATTTATAAAATACCCATCGCATAAACGTAGTTAACCTTTTCTTTATTACATTTTGGTTATACTTTTATGAAATGTGGAAATATGTACCACATAAAATCATTAACCTTTACCTATTAATATGAACCAAACTGTTTTTGACACATGTGATGCTGTGCGCATCATAATCGAGGGTGTGATTTGTCCTTTTTCTGCGTTTGTCGCTTGCCTTTTCTGGCGCATTCCCAGCTTTGAAACATTACCGCAATTTTGTTGACTTTTGCAGGACCAAAACCCGAAAGGCAACAAATAAAACATCACCCTCCCCCACTTGGTGAGTACAACCCTCGTCTCCTCTCGGTGGCTGCGAAAAATTTGAATAATTTTTATTACGTGGCGCGTTATGAATTTTTGATGAGCCCCTTGCAGCAAAATGCTGTAACTGTTTGTTGTTGTTTCTCTTCTCTTTTCTGGCAGAGGGCGTGTGGCCAGTTATCCTTCACTAAGCCAAGTGACAGTGCCACAATTTATTAGATTCTCAGCCTCATTGTGGGACGTCGGACGTCTGCGTTGCTCCTCCACCTCCTCGGGTTACATTTTTTCTCACTTTTATTCCATATCATCAGAGTCTGCGCTGCAAGTTTCCGGTGCTACATGGCTACGTGGGCACGGAGGGAAAGGACACCGGACTCATGACTAGGGGAGGAGGAAAAGGGCCAAAGGAGCCTTCGACCAGGGTGAAGCTGGGCGTGCTGTGTAATAAAAGCAAATAAAATATTCTTTAATATGCGACACTCGCCGCAGTCTGCTCCCTGTCATCCTGTTTTGCCTCCGTGTGTTCTGGGCGTTTGCGAAATTTGCATATATATTGCTTGACAAGCATTAATATATGTAATCCCATAATTTTTTAATTAAATCAAATTGTTTCACTCTCGTTTAAGGCTCGTGGGATAGTGGCTGCAATATACTTGGTGTCATCTGACGGGGAACTGATTTTCTTGCCTCTAAAATATTGAAAATGCAATTTTTAAGGCAATAACTTTAACTTTATTTTAAGTTAAAGTATTTCTTTATAATCTGAACCGATCTGGAATATGTCAAAAGTCCTACCAACACGTCCAGTCGTTTATCTCACATCAATCATAATCACAAAGTCAGAAACTAAACTAAACAGAAATAATTCCAACTATTCCATAATGTCCCAATGTAACCATTTCGGTGGCCACCCCCTCATCTTACTGGTCTTCCGCATTTCGAAACGATTAAGTGATTTCGTGCCCAGTGCATGATAATTGAATTAATATGCGTCGACAGCCAGCAGAACGGCGGAGTAAATCCGAGAGGAGGATGTGGTGGCCACCACCAGAAAAGACGCTCCAGGCGGGGGTGGTTTCTGGGTTCCCGGGATTTCGCCCGGAGGCTCGTTAAGCGGGCAAATTACAAGAGAATCTGAGGAAGCTCTTAGTGGTAGTGTTGCCCGTTTTGAGGTTTCTTTTCTGGCTATTTTTCTGAAAACCTTAGTATCGTAATATAAAATGTTGGATTTTACTTAATTTTCTCTTAAAAAGAGTAATAAAAATATAATTTTTTAATATATTGCAATAATTTCTGGAAATATATATTTTCCAGGTATTTTCGAAACTGTTTCTGTAATGATATATGTATCTTAGCTTTAAGAAAGGAATCCGGAACACTTTTGTACCAAGTGGTTTAATAGTGATATATTTTTTAATAAAATATATTAATATTTAATAATAATAATAATGATACCTAATATTAAAACAAAAGCTTAAATACTTAAATAGAAATTTTAACAAAAATATTACAAGATGGTTCTGAGAAAGTTTAACTCTTAAAACCAAATCTTGTCCAAATTGTTCGTTTTCAAAATTAAAGTACATCTTTAAAAAAAGGTTTCTATGCTTCGAGATTCTAAATGTTGTGTATTTTTAGTGTAAAAAATTATTCTATATTTAATTATTTAAAAATATGAATAATATTTTGTCTCCTGTTGGCATCACTGATTCTGTAACCCCATGTCGGGTTAAATACTCCCGTTATCAAAATAACATATATCATAGAGCAATGCCCGGCGAAGGGTGGAACGAATGGGATAAACAGCGAACTGCTGCCCCTTTTTGGCTACGGGTGGTTAACACTCCCCTCGTAAGGGGTGTAAATCAAATCAATTTCAAAGCAAACATATTCTCAATGCCATAATTGGAAAAGTCGGGGATTAAGCGATAAAGTTGTATTCTGAAATGGATGAGAGCAATGAGGAAGGGAAATGGGGGAAAATTTGGCTGATGGGGTGGGGGTGGGGAGGAACTTTCATCTTTAGTGTTTAACCCTTGAATTCCATTATAAGAGACTGAGCCTCACCTGAACACTCAGTCGAGAGTTAAACAATTTGTCAGCCGAATCCGCCGGCAAGGGGCAATAGGGCCTTGGTTAAACAAGTGCTGGCCACTTAGCGTTTCATTACCAAACGCTGCCGCTGGACAAACAAATTAAACCATTTCGTTTCGTTATTTTTTCGGGTTTCGGGCCACAGAAGCCGCTTCCGAAGTGCCTTTTGTTTTGAACGGACGGCGGCGGTGCGATCAAAAAACTAAAACCAGGAGACGATTATTTGACAAACCGATCGGGCTAAGTGCGAGATGGCAGCTTTGAACTCCGAGTGGGCTGCCTAATTTATAAAATAAATCATATGTGAATTAGCGGTCAACGGTGGGTCTCCTCCAGCTCCGAAAACTCGTTTGCTTTCAACGCCGATTTCCTTTTGATTAATTTATTTGCCCAACTTCGCTCCATTGCGATTGCGGGCCCATTATGGTCGCTTTTGTTGTTCTTGGTAAATTGGTAAACGATTTTCACACCTCCCCAACGGGTTTTCCAGCATTTGGCTAGTTGATTAGTGGATTGCCTTTTTGAAGAAGCCGCCAATATGTGTGTCTTCCTCCTCTTTAGGCCACTTGTTGTCTAATTGCCAAAGCCACCCGCAATAGCACGTCTATATTGGAACGAAGGTGCTGATGAAGAGGATGTACTGCAGGAAAAAATTACAAACTTTTAATTTATCTCTCACCTTGGAGGAACCTACCACCCCATCACCTTCAGAAAGTACTTCCACTCTTTCAAACCCTATTTTCTCTGAGTGCACTGATCATGCCGCGTTCTCCTTCGCTGTGGCATTGGCCAATATGTGGCACTTGGAGGAACCTACCACCCCATCACCTACAGAAAGTACTTCCTCTCTTTTAAAGACATTTTCTCTCAGTGCATTGATGGTGCCGCGTTCTCCTTCTCTGTGGCATTGGCCAATATGTGGCACTAGGTGAAATCATTGGCATCGTCCGGCGAAAGGAAAGTTTCTCTTCGCGCCTTAATGTTAATTTCGGGCCGCCTTTGATGCCGATCGACGACGATCGCCAGCCAGCCTGGGGTTTCTTCGCCGATTTCGGTTTTTATTATGATTTTGTTATGATCATGATTAGGAATCTAATGATTTGTTGTCGTACAGTTTTCAGCCTCAGCAACGACAGCCGAACAAAAAGGCCCAATCCGCGCTCCGATAATGATCTGGCGCAATAAAATTGAAATGCGTCTGTTAATCGCTCCGAGATACATAATAATTTTGTGCTCCAAGCTGAATACAGCAACAACAAAAGATACATAAAAGCTCCACAATGGCAACACGATAACAAAGTTCTGTCAACTGGCCGCCGCATATCGATCACTTTTGATTTTCAGCGGGGAATCGGACGGAATACGCAAAAATCACAGCGGCAGATCGAACAGAAAATAGTTTTTTCACATCGAATAGTAAATGCTCTGGAAAGCAAAATCTTAAAATCTGAAAACATTAAATAAAAGCTCAGAGCAATTCAAAAACATTTATCGTTATCGTTAAAAATAGTTAATCGCTTACCGTTATCGAAAACGGATTTTAGTTCAAAATAAAATCAAGCAAAGCAGAAATCTAGAAATAATTTCTCGCAATTACTGACGTAATTCGTAATTACAAAATTTAACACTATAATTTAGAAAAATAAAACACCTAGCAATTAGTTGATTAATTACGAGTAGCTTGTACTATCGATTCGCTGATTATGGCCACGTGTTTTCCGAGCTCTATATAAATATTATTAGCGAGATAAGGCGGCATGGCAAGTGCAATGTCCCCGCCAGATTGTAGGGCATTCGACGTAATAAATCTCAGACTTTTTCGGCCGGGGCTCTGGGACAGCCGAAATTCAAATGGCCAGAGCCAGAGCCAGAGCCCTGAAACCATTGTTTGGCCAAAAGGGCCGCCGCGACCGACGACAAATTTTGGATGCCAGCGGCGGGACTTTGCCTGCGATGGCGATGGCTCCTGATAAAAATCGGCGGGCGCAAGCTGCGATCCGATCTCATCCGATCAAAAGGCAATATTTATGGCATGGCCCGAGGGCAGCGACAAGCCAGAAAAATGTCAAGAGCGCGTCTGCTTAGCTGGAAATTAGAGCAATTAGCTCTGACCAGCGGCTGCTTAATAAAAAAACAAAGTAACCAATAAATGCCCAAGGAAATAAACAGTCGAATAAGATGAACAAAAAGCAGCTAATCAATTGGAATTGGAATAGGTTCTGGGGAGTAATGGATGACCTTTTTTCGAGTCTCCCGAGTGGCTACTGTGGGTGTGCCAGTCTCGAGAGCCGGCTTGTAAACAGTTCCATTATCAGATGATTATGTAATTTATAGAGTTCCTGGCTACCTGTACCGATACACCGGTACCTGTACCGATCTCAAATGGCCGATAGTGCCACATAAATAAGTGTGTGTCTGGCATAAATGTCAAAGGGCATTTAATGAAGTTATTAAACGCTGCCCGTGGTTCTAGGGGCTACCGTTTCTCCCTAACAACGGAGGAGGGGCGGGGCCGACTGGCTTCAGTGTCCATTTAGCGATCATAATCTCCGGATTGGCTCTCGACATTCTGGCCAAGAGCCGATCTTGCCGATCTCGCCGAGCCCCGGCGTTTTTGCTGCTTTGCATTGCGGGCCAAAACTGGTTGGGCAATAAAACGCTTGCTATAACGAGCAACAAAATTTGTAACGATTCAATTTAAGGTTGCATACAACATGAGCCGTACGCCGTCGGCAAAAGATGAAATAGTCGGAATAGGCCAGAGGTATCCTAGTCCCCCCTGCATTTTCCACCCACCGATCGCCCCCTTTTCGAGCATTTTGGAGCCGATTTGTGTGTTTGTGTTTTTGGCGCATGTTGAAGACCGCGACTCCGGTCGGCGGTTCAATTCAATAAAATTTATGAAGACGACTGGCAATTGTAGTTCCAGCAACGTCGGTAAACCTACACTGAGCGAAAAAACATCGCCTCAGAAATGCCTTAAACAAACTTGAAAAATCATAAAATACAATTCTAGTTTTGCACAATTGTGTGTTTTGGTCAAAACTTTTATAAAATGATTATTAATTGTGCAATTTCTTGCTGTGTCTCTTTGGAGTTCGACGATCCTTTGACGCCTACTTGGCCATTTGCTGCAAATTCCATTACAACTCAATTGCGGCAGGAAAACTCAAACTCAAACGCAAACGCAATTGTCAATTGATTTTCCAGCCAATATTTCACAATTAATTAAGCGCAAAATTTTGGGTCGCTGACAAAGGCTTCGTGTCGGCACTCTTTAAAAGGCAACTCTTGTGTTTTAGGCCGGGACAAGATACGGATTGATTTCCGTGTACCTGGACACACTCGCAGGTTGCTTGATTGTTGGTTTTTCGGGTGTGGCAAGGTCAAAGGATGTCCAGCCAACCATTGATGGATGCTGCGATATGGTCAGGAATCTCTGGAAAACTGTGGGAAAACTGGAGAAACCACTGTGGGACTGTCGTTAAATGCTGACATAAAAGAAATTAGCCAGATAGTTTCGGTTTTGACATTGATATGATTTCAAATTTTCGGGTGGTCCGATTTCTATTTTAATGAAATCCTCATAATTTTCTTTAATCTTCAATTGCAATTCAGGCTCAATCTGAATAGGCTTTTATTTTTAACTTGTATACCCACTAGTGGTTTCTGTAGGGAAAGGAGTAGTAGTAGTAGTTGTAGTAGTAGTAGTTGTTGTAGTAGTAGTAGTAGTTGAATCTTCTGGTAAAGGAGCTCCCTTAAGACAGCCGTTCAACGCCTCATAGGTCCTGGAAGAGTCCTCAATGTAGTTCCGTTCAGCCAAGTTCACGCAGGAATTCTTCTGGGTCTGCAGGGTCGTTAAACTAATCTGTACGAAAGAAGCCACCTCGGTAGCATTGGCAGATACTTGGAACAGAATTTTTGATTGCTCAGCGCCCTAAACAGAAATTGAGGAAACATAAATGCCATCACAAAGCCTAAACAAACATTCAGTCTCACTTACCACTCTGGCGTAGCACCTAAAGGCCAGTTCGAGGTCCACAATGGAAGTACATTCAAAAAAGCTCTGGCAGCCCTTGTCCCCATCGGTCTGGATTTGGTACAAAGTGGAGTTCCATGCCTCAGTTACCTCGGTACTGGAGCTGTTGAAGACCAACTGGCAATAATCATAGTCCACTTCGTACCGGAACGCGTATTGGTTAAGGATGGGGGTGTAGTAGTTGAAACAGGACGTCGATGCGCCAGGATCGAGAGCAGCCAGGACTTCCGTTTGCGTGTGCAGACTTTCGAGCTTCTTGTTGATTGGCAGTTTCAACTTGGAGACCTTCAGTTTGGGGGCTATGCCCAGGCCAGTGACCAGGCCAAGGGCAAGGATTCCAACGAACAGTGATGATCTGGAGAACATTGTCAAGCTGTAAGACCTTACAACTGGATGAATTGGGTGTACTGATCAGCTCTTATATATCCAAACTCGGTTCTAGTTTATCTTCTCTAATTGTTTCTTGTTCGGAGGAAATGTAATTTCAAATTGCTTTGTACTTTTCGATTATGTCTTCTTAATTTCTTTCATTAACTTGTCTCAATTTCGATCATTTCTCCCTAAAATCACCTGCTTCCCTTTTAGATAAATAATTTGAGAGGAAATTTACAAGCAACATAATTGATAAATCCAATAATAACTAAAGACGATTTTCTCTTAACAAGGGGCTACACATCCGTTGAACTTCTTATCAATCCTCCAAATATTCGTGTAATTAAAAAGATAAAAAATGCCAAAAGTACAAACTGCACTGGGCTTACGTATAAATAGGGGGAGAGTGATCCATTGCCCTCCAGAACTCCGGAAAAGATGTTTCGAAAACAATCCCTGATCTTGGCAACCTGCCTCTTCTTGGGCGCCGCCCTGGCACTCAAAATCCACGTCCCGATCAGACCCAACGCCCACATCCAAGAGCTGCAGGCGGAGAACAGGGAGCTGGCAGCCACCCACGCAGTCACCTCCAGGAGCTGTTTCGACCTCTACTCACCCAAACTGAACGCCGTTCTAGAGAAGTACCAGATGGATTTCGACGTGTGCACCTCTAACTTTACCAACGCCAAGGCAGGTATTGATAGCAAGTACGCGGGAGACCACACGGCAATCCTGAATCAGGCCATCAATTCCTGCAATCCCTGTTGCCAGGTTTGGACCAATACGCAACCATCTCTTGAGAATCTGCTCGTTCGCCTTGACTGTGCCATTACACTTTCCGCCCAGAACTCAAAGATCTTCTATGGTATTTCGGCAAACGCCACCGAGATTGCAACCGAATTGGAGGAAGCATACCTAACCATTAAGACTCAAAAAGATCTCTGCTTGAATAATGCGGAGTTCGACTACGTGACGGATACCGCATCAACCTACGAGGAGTTGAACGCCTGTCTCAAGGGAGACCTCCCCATAGTAGAACTTACTACAACTACCTGCCAGGATACAACTTTGGAACCGACTACAGACAGTGATTTTACTACTGGAAAAAGTACAGATTAGTAAAGAGAGAGGATCCACTCTTAATTAAATAAAAAAAAACAGGCCTTCTACTTTAGGCTTTTAATTGGAACATTTGACAATATATAATTTTCAATCAAAACAGCACTTTTTATAAACAAGTCCGAGGTTAATGGCAATCTCTTTCTATTCCAAATATGTGTAAATGGTAACGGTCAGTAAAGTGTGGTAAATGGTAATAAAATTTCCAAAATGAGTATTTGTAATTCAGTTGATAGACAAATATTATATTCGGACTACCCTGTACAATTCAATATCAAAATATATACTTCAGTAGAGGGAGGTGCTGGCAGGGAATTCCCAATTGGGGTCTTCTAGGCAACTGTTGAGGTCCTCCAGGCACTGGCCATGGTTGACCTTGTAGGTGCGTTGGGCTAGGACTTGGCAGTTTAGCAGAGTGACCGCAAGAGCATTGATCTTTTCGAGCAGTTCCTTGTTTAGATCCTCCGCATTGTCACCAATATCGTTAATGGCCTTGATCTCACTGGGACACTAAGAAAAGAAAATAAAATATTAAAGAGACTGTTTGTATGAAATCTTTCATATATCCACCGTCTTGGTCAGGCAATCGAAGGAATCAGCGTTCGAAGACTTGCTGTCACAGGCAATCAAGGCACTGCAGGATCCTCGGAGCGCGTCGAAGAGCGAGCTGCGGGAGAGGGAGTAGGTGCCATCGACACCAGCAAGGGCCTTGTCGTAATCATCGCTGCAAGCTTTGACGTCGTCGTCGTATGTGTTGGCATGGACCTTCAGTTCCGGAACGTAGTAGTCGACGCAACCCAAGTTAAAGGTTTGGGCGTCCCGGAAAGCGGGGGAGTTCAGCAGGATGTCCGCCAAAGTGGTCTCCTCCGAAACGCGGAAAGCGGGTGGAGCCACTGCTCCGAGGACGGTGCCTACGGCCAGGAAAAGTGTCAATGCCTTGAACCACATTATCAAATATTTTTTATTTTTTAGTTTCACGTCTTCCCAATCTTGTCTAGAGTGCGTTTGAGCATGATTCCGATTTGGCTTTTATACTCCCCACCCCACTCGAAAACAGATTTGCAAAATTTACGATCAGATAATTATCAGGTGTACTTTTCGCTATTATCAGGACGACCGTTTATAAGGGGCGTCATGATATCAAAGACAGTTCTATAATTCTCGGAATTTCATTTCGCTGCCATTCATAAGTTTACCATAAATATACTTTGAATATAAAGGTCAATGGGATGAAAATTCAATATGACTCTTTCTTAGAAAAAAGTTTTCTCTTATGAAATCTACAGCTAAGATTAAAATAATTTATATAAAATATTATCTTAATTTCTTTATAAAATGTCTATAAAAACAAAACCTTTATACATTTTTTTATCGATAAGCAATCACGGAAATTAGACTTCAATAATTATAAGATACTGATTAAGTTGTGTTTTATGGCTTTAAACATTGAATACAGGGGATTTCAAAGCCACCGTAATTTATTGGTGCGCTAAAAATAATTTTCTTTCTTGGTTTTAACTGATATATGATATAAGGGTTCAACAAACGTTGATCAATTTAATCAGAAATTCCTAAGTTATTCTGTGAATCATTATCTTTGTTTTAATTCTAATTGGAGAACAACTTTTGCAATTTCTTGTCCAATTTTCCAAAGGTTTCCCTTCAAAAGTTTTTGAATATATGGGAGAATCAATATGGCAGAAAAATTTAAAAATTAATGCTTTTCGGCCAAGATAGGAAGAACAGGAAAAAAATTTCTGTGTAAGACAAAGATCTTGGCCCCTTTTAATTTATAATTTAAATTAGGAAATATGGCGTAAATGGCGCGTCAAATGTTTAGGAGTGTGTCCAGGCGGCAAAAAATACCAGGAATATCGTATTTTGGGAAATTTTTATGGCGCCCCCACTCGGCTTAAATAATAACCAAAAAAGTACTAGGAAACAATATAACAAACTTTCCACCAAACATCTTATTTACCATGTGGTAGAATTGTATTTCAACAAAAAAAGTCCTCAGAGTGCTGTTTCAAGAATCTTGGAAAGTACATTTTATATTTAACTTTGATTTTTTCAATAATTATTGAATATTTCGCAACCTGAAACGACTGTTCTTGTCAGAACATACATTCCCCACAAAAACCGTTTTTGCAATATTACCGGTTCGTATTACCATCCATCTCGCGAACAACGAGCAAATTAGTGTGACCTATGCAATCAGTGTGGCCCAACTCGATTTATGACAAAATCACTCCTGTTTTGAGCCGCCGCGACGCGAAATGTGCAACAACAAGTTTAACAGAAAATAAAAAAATACCATTAAAACGACCAAGTTAAAAAATATACAATATTCATAAAGCGCTCCATTTATTCGATTAGCAGGCTGAAATTAAAGCAAAAAAATCAAAATCAAAAGAGCCATTGTTTTTCACCGGAAAGTGTGTGGAATACGAGCTACGTACGCGCATATTTAGATAGCAGAGCGGCGAGACGTGCTGAGTGAGTGAGTGTGCGTCACTTTGTTAATCAAAATATTAGGAAAAGTTGAATTTTGGGCTCGTGAGTGCAGCGAGCGATCGTCAAACATCGCCAATTGTTGTGCATTTTGTTCGGTAATCGAAGCGGGGCTGATCGGTGATGTCCACAGCGCCGAATAAAGTGATTTTTCGTTTTTAAAATTTTACCTACTTGAACCAACACGCACACTTGCATAGACACTCTTGGACACACACACGCGGCGGCCGAGCAGCAGAGAAGTGAGAAGAAGAAGACAAAGCAGAGGGAAAGGCGCAGCGCGGAGACCATCGACCATCAAGTTAAAAAATTTGCGAGGTGAAAATAACGAGAGCGAAGGTTTCCCACCGAACCGCCGAAACGGCAAACCGCCAGCCCGCCAACAAAGTTCATAAATCGACGTCCCCGTGCGTGTGTTTTCATTAACAATTTTTGGGGGCCATGCCTCCTTTGCACCCCCCGCTGAAAATTGCGCGATTTTAATGGAAAAAAAGAAAAGAAAAATCTTTGCTGGATGCTGCCGCGCGCCGAAAATGCGTCGGTTTTCCTTTTTCTCATTTTCTCTGTTTTCCTTCTTTTCTCTATTTCGCTTTTGAGCGCTCCGCTAGCGTGGGCAGCGTCGACTAACGGTTCCGCACGCCCACAACGAGTCGCGTGTGGGCGTGCCATCTGAAGTCCTGCTAAATTTAGCAACTGATACGGAAGGACGAAGGCGCGCACGTCCTTGATAAATCGATGTGCAAAAGGGAAATCGAAAGGAAACAAAACGGAAGCTCGAGAACAAAAAGAATCGGAAGAAAAGTGTGGTGTGGGTGGGGGGGCCAGGCAGAGTCCTTGCAAACGGAAGCCTTGAATCAGCAGCTGATAAGCTTTAGTTTTTTTTTCACCGGTTTTGAAGTCAAAATAATCTCGAAATTTGCAAACTATAACTTTGTATCTTTAACAAGGCATTACGAACAATCTATGGTTCGGTTCGGGTTTCGATTAGATCAATGTATCGTATAACTGTCGTAGGAACGATCGCTGGGAATAAGAGCTCTTATTTATTGTCGCAGATAAGTTGAAAATATTCGCAAAAGAAACTACATTTTCTAAAAAGAAATAATAAAGCCTTGTCAAAGGAAAAGATTCAAAAGCCTACAACCCGCTAAAGCACTTCCTTTTATTGGTAATTTCATAATTGTTTGAAAAGTGAATGATTCATCGCATTGTTTGTGGTTTACAAAAGAAAAATATTTAACTCCGGCAAGCCTTAGAGACCCATCCTTCCCAGCCATTCCTTAGTCCAGAATTTTCATGTTTTTTTGTTTTCTCGCCCGTCTACAGGACAGGAGCAAAGCGAACAAATTCCACCCGCCCGGCACACAGCACAGCATGTTCATTGGACATGGGCGGATTCCTGGATAAGCCGAACACCGCCAAGCACAATGACCAGGGCGAGGGGAACAAGCTGCTCTTCGGAGTCAGCTCCATGCAGGGCTGGCGCTGTGAGATGGAGGACGCCTACTACGCCCGAGCGGGTCTGGGCAATGCCCTGCAGGACTGGAGCTTCTTTGCCGTCTTTGACGGGCATGCCGGGTGCAAGGTGTCCGAGCACTGTGCGAAACACCTGCTGGAGAGCATTGTCAGCACCGACGAGTTCATTGGCGGCGACCACGTGAAGGGCATACGAACGGGATTCCTTCGCATCGATGAGGTGATGCGGGAGCTGCCGGAGTTCACCATGGAGGAGGAGAAGTGCGGCGGCACCACCGCCGTGTGCGCTTTCGTCAGCTCCACGCAGGTGTACATCGCCAATTGTGGCGACTCGCGGGCAGTGCTGTGCCGCCAGGGAGTGCCGGTGTTCGCCACGCAGGATCATAAGCCCATCCTGCCGGAGGAGAAGGAGCGCATCCACAATGCGGGGGGCAGCGTCATGATTAAGCGAGTCAACGGAACACTGGCGGTTTCGCGGGCTCTCGGCGACTACGACTTCAAGAACGTCAAGGAGAAGGGACAGTGCGAGCAGCTGGTCTCGCCCGAGCCGGAGATCTTCTGTCAGAGCCGACAGGACAGCGATGAGTTTCTGGTGCTTGCCTGCGACGGGATTTGGGACGTGATGACCAACGAGGACGTGTGCAGCTTCATTCACTCACGAATGCGGGTGACTAGCGACCTGGTCAGCATCGCCAACCAGGTGGTGGACACGTGCCTTCACAAGGTAATTGCTTGGATTACAAATCGTCGGCAATATTTGACCATCTTTCCGATTACAGGGCAGTCGGGATAACATGAGCATCATCATCATCGCCTTCCCAGGAGCTCCAAAGCCCACCGAAGAGGCGATAGCGGCTGAGCACAGGCTGGAGAAACAAATCGAGAAGATCACAAGAGGTTGTCTTAGTCGTCTACTCTGTTTATAACTAATCGTAAACTGTTGATCCCTGGCATAGTGGTCTCCGTCTCCGTATCCGTATCCGTGTCTTTATCAAACCGAAATACGTAAACTTTGTACCTTGAACGCGAACAAATTTTGAGCGTGCGGGCCATCGCCTTACCGCCTCGCGAGTGTTCCTCTAGAGTTGTAGTATATTTAGCGCCCCTTTGCCCATAACTCATAACTCGATTCCAAAAGCATAGTTCCTTCCAAAAGTAGTTTCAAATCAAATCCTAACCATTGCCATTTCGCCAAGAATGCCAAGAATGAAGCCTGCACCCACCCACAGTCCCCTGAACAGTAGAAGCTCTCTCGGAACCATAAATGAAGAGACTAAGATTCGGAAATGTGTTCCCTACAAGCGATCAAATTGTGTTCATTAGATTATCAATTATCATTGTAATGGCAATTTTAAAATGTAGATCATTTCGAAGGCCCTTTGGCAAGTGTTCGACCAAGGAAGCTTTTACTGTCGATATGTAAATGTGGGTGTGCGTGGGTGTACTACCAATATCCTATCATTAATGCATTGCAAATAACTGTATAGCGTGTTAGTTTGTCATATCTGTTGGCTGTGCGTGTGGCTGACCAGAATGCCTGTTGTGCGAGCGAGTGTGCGAGTGTTGTGCGTGAGTTATAGTATTATTTATAAATGCCTGTGTGTAATACAGCCACTGCCAAAAGCCAAAAGCGTTCCATGTATGCGAAATCCAGCCCATTTAGATTTAGTACATATACACTACCTAACTACCTAAATATTAACAATTATCGGTGAGCCTGCCCGGGCCAAGTAGTCATCCAGTTTGTATATATACTTGTACGTCTATGTATACCGATATACCGATTTGATAGGAGCCGCCTCGATGCAAATCAATCAAAGAAATTGCAATATTAACGTAAGCAGGTATTAACACTTGAAACAACACTTGGAATTGATGTAACTAGTAGGCTAATAGCAAATAAATATGTATTCTCTAGGGAGAAGATAACTTCCGAGAAGGTTCATCGTAGATAGACTAAAAATGAGCAAGAACAACCAAAGAAACTATATATTTTACCTAAAAGCAACCGCTCAAAACAGGAGTGTCATTCGATATCGCAAAGTATTACCTGGACTATGTATATAAAGCAATAAGCAATTCATATCTCCATTTGGGGAATATCTCTGAGATACTAACGACTTCAGTATTCGAAACACCAAAGTGAATTTCGGCCAACGTCCGGGCCGACCTTCTTGATATATAGAGACAAATACTTTAACTCGATTGCGTATAATGTATGAGTAATGAGTAATGAGTAGCGACTTAGTGAATAATAGCAACTAGAGCATGCCATGCCCCACCAATGGTTACAGTAGCTATGAAAATTACCAAATTACCAAACCTAGATCTAAGCCATTAACCAAAGAAGACAAATACTCGAATGTCCAGACAACTTACTTAGCCTAGAAATAGATAGTCTAGCCAAGGGTTTTGAATGTTATGTATACGTAGGCTAAATGAAACCAAATTGTAAACCTTATGCTCACCAACTGTTGTGCTTGTTTATATACTGAAGAGGCAAACGTTTACCTTATCCATACCGATTGATCACATTCGCACAACCGATCTGAACGGCACCCGAATCTGAATCTGCCCCTGAAATGTTTGTATCCATATTCTCAGTGATCAATTTGTGAATTATTCGAGCCAAGTGTAAAGAAGCCAGTGTCAAACACCACGTCATAGCATAGCATAGTGATTAATGAATAACCACAGATGCAACCCGATATTCCTTTGCTAAAAATTCAAAAATATATCTTAAACGAACGATTTAAAAACCGAAGCCAACGTGTTTGTCTGCTAATCTATTGGATTCAGTTTTCAATTCTCATTAAATTATTCATTTTTCCCCAACCCCACAAAATGCAAACTTTTAATTTATTTAACTCGAAACACAAGTTGTGACAGAGAGCATTTATTTTCGTTTCATTTCGTTAATTTAATCAATTTTATGATTTTTCCCCAAGTTCCCAAGAACTGCCAGCAAGTTCCATCCAGCAACTAATGCCTAACAATTATTTCAAGTAATTTGTCAAAAGGATTCTAAGAAATTTTAGCCATTCGCTGTCGTTGTTAAATGGTTGTTGTTGTTCGCGCATCGTACTGCAAATCCCAATTTCAAATACCCTATTGCCAAACTAAAGGGCGAATAAGCCAAATGGGCCAAATGTGTCAATGTCAATGCAAGAACAAGAAACAGATACAGAAACAGAAAGCTATACAAATTTAAGATGAGTGAGCATAAGGTACGTCTATAGATTAGTACTTTTGTAAATTTCGAAAGCAACTTTGTCATTTTGTTATCGTTTATCTTATCGATTGATTGGTTTGATTTTGTTTTGCGTACCACAAGCCCCGCCCGCTAATAAGTTATCTGTGTACAACATTTTATGATAATATCCACCAATCCGACAGATTATAGAAATCGCATGCCCAGTACCCAGTACCCCCCAGTCAGCTACAAAAACCAAACCATTAATTGATTTAATTGATTCCCCAAAAAAAATCACTTCAAGTATTCTTGCAAATCTATAAAAGATAAACTAAATCGATACTCATGCTTAGGAAGCTTATTTTTTGTATCAATCGTTTGATTTTTGTTTCATTTATAGGTTGTACAGGTCGACAGAAAATCTATATATTTTGACTACTTATTGAAGGCACTTAAAAAATGTTTAAATTATGTATTTACCACACATTTACCACATCATTTTTTTTATCGACCTGTAAAACATTTTTTTTAAAACATTAATGTTCAAAAATAATACGCTTGCAATGGTCACTCAATTTTAGTTAATACTTTATAATAACCAGAGTTCTCATATATATATTGAATTTGCTTTGAAGTAGCTTAAATATGTAATTCCATTTGTATTCCTTTATGTAAATAAATATTTATTTATAAAGTCTCTTAGGCTAAAATTATGTTCTAAGCTTTGCTAAATATTCTTAACCAAAGTTCTGTTCTCTCTAATATTGTTGCAGATGAAATAGAGTCTAGCAAGGTTACCGACTACGTGGATCTGCTGAAGTGTCTACAAACTAGGGACGACATCGAAGGTCTTCCACCCGGCGGCGGTTTGCAGTCCAAGTGAGTCGATTTCGATCATGGCCCAAAATAGCGGATGGCGTTTACTAATCAGTGACATTTCGGTTTACCTTTCGCTTTCAGATATCACGTTATCGAGCGCACATTCAAGCAAGAGTTTCCGGATCGACCATGTGAAGTACGAAATCTGTTTTATAATCTATAATCTCGAATCTCGAATCGCTGCGCTTCTTGCCACTGCTAACACACACTCGCCTCTCTTTATCGCTTGCATAGCACCGTTTTGATCATTATAGCCTTTGAAATTGCCTTATTTATTAGAATTTATCAGTACATACTCGTACAAGAGGATTGGGTGGTGACTGATAATACATTTCTTTCGATTTCCCATTCGATCGTCACATCAGATCACAATCATTAACCACTGTTATCGTGCCATGTTGAGTTTTTGGGACTCAGTTTTTGGGGGTCCCTCGGACTCCTCCCAACCCAACCCAACCCGTGACTCGTAACATTTAATCATCGTTACTTATTCTCTTTCTTTTATTTCTAGCTGTATGCATATGATGATATATGAATTTTGTAATGCTAATTGTTCATTTTTAAACCACCAACAAACCACCAACAACAACCAATCAACCAAGAGAACAAAGATAACTCAAACACACCCCTAAGCTTCGCATACTTCGAATGTAAGGCGAAACCCCATTTTGTTGCTTGTCTCGTCTATCTCGTCCATCGTTTCCCTGCATCTTGCTTCGCTTTGTTTCCTATTTTTGATTTAAGATTCGACAGAACTTAACTGCATGTCTGATCCTGCATGATCCATATCCTTCCACCCACTTCACGTAAGCCTGCATCCTCTGCTGCGTCTGGTAGTGTCCTAATGTTTCGGCCCCAACATTGTTAATAATCTTGATGTTTGTTATTCTTCCAGAGTCCAACGCATTAGGTTGCAGTCAGAACACTAAATTCAAAACCAGTTAAAAAATGCCGCAAGACGGACAGAAACCACAGAGCCACACAACTTGAACGAAGCAAACATATAAAGAAACAAACAAACAAACAAAACTCACACCAAACAGTTTTCTACTTTGATAAACACAAAAGAAAAGAACCTACTAATAATGATAATAATAAGCATTACGATACATTTATAGTTTATACGAAGCCAGTCCTAAAACACAACAAACGAACAGCCAACACACACCACACACCATACACACCAAACACACACAAGTCTAAGATATAGAAGAGATCTAGAACAGAGCGTACCTAAGCAGACCTCAGAGAACCGAAATGGGATTCAAACAGCGGATGGCTAAAAGCCAAAGCCAGCCGGCAGCACACCAGATATACCACAACATCAGATTTGATACGAAATCTGGACAGATCGACTCTGAAGGACCTTGTCTATCCATGTGAATGTTAACCCTCTGTGTGCCCTATCGTTCCGTCACACCTCATCAATCAGTAATCATCAGTCCAAACTTCAGATTAACTTCCAGAAACGTTGGGAAGAAAGAAAACAAATAGCATTGAGGAAGCAAAGTGCGGGCATTTGGAACCCCGCCAACATTTTTGTTTATCAGAATTTTTTATTATTTCAAAACTATGTATTAACTATTGATTCCGAAACGAAGCGGACTTTTGTAAGTTGTAAAATGTTTGTTACCGAAAACACTTTTGTTCACATTTTGTATATGTATATGAGAAAAATGTATCGCCAGCCTGAAAGCGAAACTTAATAATGTAAAGTAAACAAAAAAGTAAAAAAAAGTGAAAAAATCGCAGAAAAGAAAGGAAAAAAACCAAACTAGCAAACAAAACCTGTAACTATCTATGTATGGAAACGCGAAAAGTAATACCTAAAATCTAAAGTAAGCAAAACAAAAAAAGCAAACCCACAATAATGTCCGATCTTAAAGAAAGAAAGAAACTAAAAACTATTAATTTATAAGAAGCAAGTTGATGATGAAAATCTTAAGAGAGAAAAGCAAAATTACGCTCGAGTTTGTAGTAAATGTTGATAAAAAAAAAAAAAACAAAACCCAAGCTTTCACTCAATCTTTGTCAAACAGGCCAACTAATCCTCGTTCAGCTGAACTGTGTACCAGTCATATCACCTCCAGAACCGGCAGGTGTTGTCCTTGGAGGCGGTAAGGATTGCATCGCCAGAATAGCTATAGGCGCAACTGAAGACTTCGCCTTCGTGCCCGGAGAGTACTTGGGAGCACATTCCCGAATCCGTGAGCCACAGACGAGCCGTGTTATCCGCCGAGGCTGTGAGCAACATGCAACCACTGGGACTGAAGCACAGCTTGGACACCTCGTCCGTGTGTCCAGCCATCAGCGAGAGCATTTCCAGCTGCTCTGAGGATCCCTCTAGCTTCCACACCCTCGCCGTGCAGTCGCTGCTGCAGGTGGCCAGAAGTCTTCCGGCGGCATCAAAGCTGATGTCCAGCACTTCGTCGCTGTGCTTGGCAGCCAAATGAAGTTCGCGATCCAGTTTTCTGGTGTCCCAAATACGGGCCGTGTGATCCAGGGATCCGGTGGCTATCAGAGATCCACTGAAGTTCCAAATGCAGTTTGATAGCTCGGCGCTGTGACCTCGTAGCTGATGACAGAGGCTACAAAAATGGATTTTTTTCAGGAATATTCCTTTCCGATGTTAAGGCTGAACCCACCTTTTGCTCCTCACATCCCAAATAGCTGCCGTATGATCAAACGATCCTGTCAAGAGCAATTGCCCGTCGCGATTATATCTGGCCGCGATTACTTCGGCTCCATGATGGGTCAGTTGGTGGAGCTCATGGGCCGTTTCCACGTCGTAGATCCGGGCAGTGCCGTCCATGGAAGCCGTGGCAATGGTGCCGCCATGCAGAGGATGAAACTCGGCGGCCACCAGTTCGGCGGTGTGACCGTAAAAAGTGCATTGGCATTGCCCACTGCCAGTGGACCAAACCTTGGCAGTGCCATCAAAGGATCCAGTCACTATTTTGTCACTGAAATGGATAAAGGGATTGGAATATTCACAATAGAAACTGGGAAGGTCTTGAACTAATAAGATGGAAAATATATCACTCATACGCAGTGTTGGCCAAACATTTAGACATTCTTTTGATTCGATTTCTTGCTAATAACTTACCAGTTAGGATGGTTAAAGTCTACTGAGAATACCACGTTGTCATGCCCAGCAAGGATGTGCTCAACCTCGGCGGTTTGGGTGTTGATCACGTGGCAGGTGCGATCATAGCTTCCGGTGATGCATCGATCCCCGCTTCGATCGAAGCACACATTGGTCAAGGGCAGGATGTGGGAAGTGTGGCACTTGTGCAGATAGAATTTCTTTTTGACTGGCTCGCGAAGTTTCCTTTGCAGCTTCTCCAAGGCCTGCTTCAAGGCACTGAACGTGTTCTGGGAATTGCTGACACTTCCGCTAAAAGGACGAGTTACCAAGGACTTCTCCGCCGTTGGAGATTTTAAATCCTCCTCCTTAGCCTCGGCTAGAGTTTGCATTAGAATCCTGTCAGCCAGAGGCTCAATTTCTGTTCTAAAGAAGGGTTTTAACTTTAAAGTTTAATCAAATGAATCTATAGTTGTGATCCACTTACTTTGTATCCAGGTCAAGTAAATCAAAATGACGCAGACGCTCGCTGCCAGACAGAGTTCTGTAATTTACTGCCAGACCTAGGATAACCCAAGGACAATTAATGTTTAATAAACACTCGGTTATTAGAAACCTTTCCCACCTGGCGGATAGTAGCGCAGGAATATTTTGTTGGCACTCATTCTGTGGTTGTTGTGACTCTGACGACCCAGGAATTCCTTCACAGGACATTACGCTGTTTGCCAGTTGGTTGACCTGCTTTTGTTGATTCAACGGGCGCTGCCATGCCAAAAAGTAGTTTGATCGATTCGCCTTGGGCTCCTTGTGATAGGTCTATGTCGAGGTCTAGACCAGCAGGATGAGCAGTTCAAGGATATAGGGTAATATGTCCTTAATGTGTGCAGGAATTTGTTATTAGTTGTTGGTGTTGGTTTGAATTGGTTTGCATTTGAATCAAAACGTATTTATACAGCTATCTCTTTCTCGGTGAGCTTTTTCCACAACCAAGCTTTTGCTAGCCAAGATTTTTTCCAACTGCTTTGTAAGCTTGTAGAATTTGTTGAATTTTACCATTTGTATAAATAATAGATATTAATATTATTTCTACATAGATAACGGATAAACTTCAATGATTAATATAAAAATTTAATTCTTAAAAACTTGGCACATAATACTTATGGCTTTATAACACGACTCTTAAATACAGATTTATATTTATTGAATCGAACTGTCAATGCAAATTTGAATAATCAGAACCATATATCCTGATCTTAGCGAAAGGTGATTGGAATATAACTCCCCCAAAATAACAGTTAACCATGAAGGGGAATCAACAATCATTTCATCTAAAACTAAAACTTTCCTTACTTCCTTTCGAGTGTTTTTTATTAGAAGAACATTTATGTTATGTTGAAAGATTTTTAAGGATTTACATATCCTTAAAATATCCCTAAGATATCTCTTAAAAATATGACTCTGAACTAACTAAAGTAGTATTCTTAATAGGAAAAATATTAAATTAAAGATATGGTAATCATATCTTTTTTGTAATTTTAGAATCCTACAGGAGTTGTTGACGGGGGGGATTGGCGTATCCTAGGATGGGACCTAAATTGCTGAAGGATGAGGTACTTTGGAGGTACCTTGGATTGAGAGTCCGGGGGAAGAAAAAAGTTGTATATGCCGGACGTCTAGACGATCATTGTTGCATGAGTTGCTTTTTGTTGGGTCTATGTATTAGGCATTGGTTAGGATAATTTATTTGAATAAAAACAAGCAGTTTTATTTATCAAGAACTGAGCTTGATAATTAACATCCAGTTTATGTTGATTGCACATTATGAGCTCACTTATCACAATATACAATATAATTTAGTTTATTATATAAAGTCGTTATAGTTTATTTAATTGAAAACACCATCTCCCAGGAATCTAGTAGCCAGTGTCCTTGGAACCATGTTTGAAGTGTTGTTTTAGTTATCTAGAATTTTTAATTAACTCGAATAAGAATCATATAATAAAATCCACTCTAGGGTACTTTTCAATATTCCAAAGTTCAAAATAATTAGCCTATGGACTAGTGCTCCTGTAACCCTTGACCTACGATTGTCCTTTGGGAAACCCCATTTGGCATTTGACAGGCACCGTAGCCGGCTACCTAAATGGTCTTTGGCCATTAAACCTAATTAGCTTGTTTAAGATGGGGCAGGAGACCCGGAGACCCGTAGACCCTAGAGGCCAATTGGCTGCCGACACCTGGAAGCATTTTTAGCAGATTTAACATATGTCCCACATAGACAGACACGCACATCCTCTGCCACCTCTCGCCTGGGCAATTAGATTGTCGCACCTGACTCCTTGGCCTCGTTGGCCTCGTTTCGGCATTTTCACTAATTTAATTTGTTCAGTAATCGGTGCGACGGGTTGGGAAAGGAAGGCGAACGGAATTGTCGGGCGGCTAAAGGAAGACATTCCTGGGAGCCCAAGAAACCAGCCCAATCGCCTGGGGTTCTCCCCAAAAAAGGACAGTGAAGCGGGGAAACACACCGTCTGACCAGGGCCAATAATGATAAGTAATGATTAGATATTATCGCACCCAGTTCTGGTGCACAGCAGCAGCAGAGCTGACAGCGACAGCCGAGCGATGAACAAAAGCGGGAATTAAGTGGGGCTGCGGCGAAGGAGGTGCCTTGCGTGGGTTTTTGGGAGCACAGAGAAAAATACTAAATCAATAGAGAATTTATCTGAATGGCTCTGAGTGTCTGAAACCAGGATGCTTGGACTCTGTTCGCTGAAACAATCTTGTTTCCCCTTGTTTGTCCTGTGTATGGGGGAAACATGTGGTGGGAAACTAAGATAAGATGGCCAGTCCGTGTCCTTGTCAATAATAAAACATTTCAGTGAATGCTCATTGAATGGCGAGCATCGAAGAAAACAGAGCGGCGATAGAAAGCTGGAAATGGAGACGGGACATCGACTCATTTCAAGTGGCCAGGAAGCACCTGGGAGGTCCTTTTGACACTCATCCTGCCTGTCAGATTTTCATTGGGGTCCTGAACAAAAGCAACAGCTGTCCTGCCATTTCAGAAGGTACCATTTCATCTCTTCATTTGTACGCTCCATGTAATTGGGGCAGCAGCAGGAGCAGTGGCAGGAGCAGCAACAGCGGCAGCAGGAAGCTTTAAGGAAATCAGAGACGAATAAATACAAGTACGAATGGAAATAAAATCAATTTAAAATCCCATAAAACGCTCTCATAAACAAAGCGAAAGCGAAACAAAGCGGCCAAATGCGCCACAGTCGGGGGCAGGCGAAGAGTATCTGCCGGATTTGAATTTATGCTCAATAAATTTTTGTTGATTTCCGCCAGGCGGATGTGTGGTATGCCTGGTGGGTGCGGGTGTGAGTGTGGATGAGCCATGAAAATGCGGCGTTGCATAAATTATAGACACACATATCCCGTCCCAACTCAAAAGCGCAAGACAAGCTCTACCTTTCACCAAAAACGTTGGGGCTGAAGATTATTATTGCCATTCCCGGATTTTATGTGTGTTTCCTTCGACAACTGAGAGTTGGGTTCCACTCGTTACCCATTTGGGGCAAATTATGCTTAAATGGCATAAACTTGGCCCGACGACCGCAGTTTCTAAGCCGATACCCCAGGTTTTTCAATGGGATTGGATCCTGGAATGGGAATGGGAATGGGGAAGGATGAGCCGCAGAAAGAACTCGACATTGAGCGATATATAAACAGATTTTCGGTTTGTGTTTGACTAAGCGACATAAAATTCGATTTTTGTTTTGCTTTCCGCATGTCCTGCCCGCGGTTGTTTGTCAACTTGTTGTTTCATTTTTTTCTTTCTTTGTTTTGTATACGTGTGTGTCCGTTTTTCAGCTAAAAGGAGTCGTTAGTGGCTCTCTAATTGGAGAGGGACAGGCTGGCTGAACATCAAACGGTTGGTAATCAAATTGCCGGACCGTGAGGCACTAAAAACATTTTCACAGATTTCGGCCCAGGCCCATGGGCGGTTTTTGGTGTCCAAATGGGCTGTGACTCCAATTCAGTGAGTGTCTCTATGTGTATAGAGTTTGAAGTATATTCGTATTTGTTTACTAAGCACTATCATTTTAATGCCTCTGTTTGAATAAATAGGTCATTCCTATCGGTTTCTACTACAAACTGAACTATTTCAATGTGACTTTAAGACTTTAAGAAAGAACTCAAAGGAGATAACAACTGAGTTGCATTAAAATTTAACTTTGGCCAGGAGTTTTTACAAAGATAATCACCAAAGATCTGTGGGACCTTGACATCCGGAATATTCCTTGTAAGAAACTATCTTAAAGCACAACTAGCCTAAGGAGCGCAACTTCCTTTAATTGTATTTCGAAAGGAACCACTCGATAAGGTTTTTAAATCCTTCAACGGGTAACCCCTTAAAAGTAATAAAATATCTAAAACTCATATCAAACTTTAAAAGCATAAACAAGGTTCAACCTGGGCTCAAGGAAGTCTCCAGAATTTATGACGTATTCTGCGGTCCAACCTTTGAAAAGTTTATGACTTTGATAAAT
This sequence comes from Drosophila merina, assembly GCA_035047645.1. Taxonomy (NCBI): domain Eukaryota; kingdom Metazoa; phylum Arthropoda; class Insecta; order Diptera; family Drosophilidae; genus Drosophila; species Drosophila merina. The sequence goes on from JAWNPH010000002.1 coordinate 28,750,775, forward strand.
TAAATAGAGCTTGGCATTAAAATAAACACCACACAAGGAGTTTGTTTAGCCATCCCCAAAGAATGAATATATCAAAATCCGAGTAGGCCAGGCAAGGACCTGCTAAGCTTTATGGTTCCCCGTGTGCCAGCCGGAAACCCTAAACCGTTTATGCCCAATTGAAATGCAGACGCATCGAAATGTTGTTGAATTTAATAATAGCCCTCCTCGCTTCCCCCGAGGCTCCTACATTGTTTTGAAGTTTTATTGTGGGCTTTATTAAATGGTAGGCAGAAGTTTAGCAGACAGTTTGTGCGGTTTAGTGGCCGCATCAAGTATACGCACCATAAATCAGGGTCAGGACCGGCAGAAGCTCCAGCTGAAGCTTCCGGTCTTAACGCCGACCCAATGACGTATTAAAGGCATTAAACTCGCTCTTAAATCGCCAGCATGGCCGTTCGTCATAACGGTAAGTGGTGCTTAAAATGAATTATGCATTGCCGGTGCTTGATATAATATATATCGGAAGATATATACTTGTACAGACCCGTATATACGACCCGTACGGTGGACGCCAGTCCACGTGTGTGTTTTGAAAGGTCGCCGAGATTTCCGGCCACTAAATGCTCCCGAGTCCGGAGTCCGGATCCGACTGGTCAGGAGCGGCCCCAAGATGAATGGCATGTTAATTTGTGCGCATTATATTGCCCATTTATCTGCACTGATTTTTGTTGGCCTTTCGCAATCGGCTTGTTCGGTGGCCTATCGATTGCTCGCTCTTGACAATGAATGACAAAGAATGCCAATTAATTATGTAAATTTCGAGACGTCCAATAAGTCCTGCCTTGTGCTCGGGGCATTCAACAAGTACTGTACTGTGTCAAGCGCAGAGCCAATAGCCAATAATTTCTGAGAACTACCCCTTCCTGTGCTGTTTTTATTTGCCACTTATTGTCTTTTCATTTTCAGGGAACTGGAATTACCTACTTTATACCATGGTAACGAATTGAGTTGCATTATCATCAAAGGACAGAATCGATTTTCAACACATTCAACACCATGTGGCCCGTAGGTAAGCTTTGGGTTTGCTCTGGCAAACTTTTAATTATACGTTTGTTTAGCCATCGAGTATTATGTATTCAAATGTTATCGTTGTAAATTATGAAATGGAATCCATTAATGCCGCTGGATGTGTGTAGTTGGCGGTGAACACCGCACGCACCCACCCACACCCACACACCCAGACGACGCCATGCAAAATTCATTTGCCCCAAAAAGTATGCTATGGGAAATGCGCGTAAAATTTATGCAAACTAGCGGCGTTGGCCGAAATGGCAATGGTTCCTGACGGTTTTGTTGTTGTTTCTCTCGTCAGTTGACTGGCTGAATGCAGCAATTCCAGTGTGCTGGGATTCAATGTTGGCAAATGACTTTTGATGCTTCTTGTATAAGTCGTTTAGACTCGCACAGAGAGCGTTTGCCATGCGTTTTCCTCCACAACACTCGCATTCGTATTCAGCTTGAACTTCCAAATGATTCCATGAATCGTTATGTAAAAGCTTTGAATAAAATTATATATTATTTATATTATTTAAAAAAAAAAGAAAATCTTTTAAGCTCACACAAAATCCTTGAAAATATTTTAGTGTCCTCTACTAGTAGGGAATTTTATAATTCCCCAAGAACTACTCCTCTCCCTGGCTAATATGATTGTGTGCATGAAATGGCATAAATTATAGAGCCATTACAATACACAATATACAAGCAATGCTGCTGCAATAATTTATGCGGCTAAAACACTCAAGCAAATGAAGCTCTGCCAGCCCTGAAAGTGCAGGCTCGTTCGGGCACAAATATGAATTTAATTAACATTAATTGGCAACATATTTTCACTTTGCACCTGCGCCAGCACCAACGAAAGTGAAACATAACCGAAAGGAAATGGCCAAGTTAATTGCATATTGCGTATACGCCACGGTGCCGCCGCAAGGGCCACGAGTGGCAAATGCCAAACGTTTTGCTTATTCCTGCTTGGCTTGCCTGCTGTTTGGCATGAGTTTTATTTAGTTTTGTTTATTTTTTCTTCGAGTTGCTGCTGTTTTTGTTCGTTTTAGCCATACTCGTGCTTATGGCCGAAAGTTTTCTGGTTTGGTCAGGAAAGTTCGCCCATTGCCGTGCCATATTGGGATTTCTGTGATTCTGCAGGGCTGCGAATCCGATGAAATCTGTTCGACCGCAATGACCACAACTTTCGCCAGCAATCTCGATCTGATGTGACTTTCCCTAGAACCATCTCTAAGCTGCAATGCAGTGCAACTCAATCAAAATTTATTACACATACGCGTCGTTCCACAAAAGCCAAGTCAGAGAAGCCATCCATAGTTGGAGCCAGAGTTCTGGACGAGCTGTTGTTCATTTTCAATTCGTTTAATGGGTCACTTGGGCGTGCGGGCCAAAACTTTTCATGAGCTGGCAAACAAGCCATAAAAGTAAATAGCCAGCAATGTGAACCTGGTCAAGCACGAAGAGAAAATCCTGGGACAGGGTCGCGTCCCTTAATTAGCCAGCGATGATTAATTATTAAGGCTGGAAAGTTATTAATTGATATTTGGAAAGAGTTTGTTAGATAAACCTCAGCTTTAGCTAAGTACTCGTATATTCTGTTTAACCTTTTCTTTGTTTTCGGTGTAGCTTATTGGGGGGTCCTCGGCTTCTGTGTTGGTTCTTTGGTAACCACAAAAGCGCACGCAACCGCACACCTGCAACATTTGTATGCGGCTTGCAGAGCAACCACGCCCCTGTTTTCTGGTGGAATCAGCGCCCATAATAGCGGGCCACCTTACGTATAATCGCGGGAAATTTAGACATTGTTGGCATTCGTGCAAAATGATATTTGAGAAAGATAATCGCCCTATTCCAATGATACGGCACACTCTCACCCCAGCCACCCACAGCCCGAAGATTGGCAAGGATACGGGGCCCTTGGGCGGATAAGTCATTCAACTGCTCGTTCCTCGGGCCCAAAGTTCCTCTCACGTCGCCTATTAAGCTCACTTTCAAGTCAGCCTTTGGCGTTTGTAAAATAAGCTCTGCTGCGAATATCCTTGGGTGTGCGAGTGCTTCTGAATGTCCTTTTCCCAGAGTGGGCCTGTGTGTGGGTGAAAGTATATTTGCTTAGTACCCATAGGTTCATATTCTGTGGCACTTGCAACACCTTGCCACGCGAAGTCAACCTAGCCTCAAGACATCCAGTTCGTTCACCCAGCCTTGGTTGAATTCCAGATTCCTTATCCATTTACTTTTAAAGTAATCTTAAATGGGATGAAGAGGCCATCTCAGGCAATAAGCCATTCAAAAAAGTTAACATAAATCTTAATCGGCTATTAATTCAACCCACTTGATTTTCTTCCCACACAAAATCCAATCATATCGGCACTGCGATTTGTCTTCTGTTTTTCTTTTTATTTAACGCTTATAAATGCTTTTCATTTGCGCTGCAATTTAGATTGAATCGCTCTTAGCGGAAACACATCGCCCCCCTACGTCAGAAAAATATAAATTTCCGCCAATGTTTCAGTACAACTTTCTACCTCGCTTCTACCTCATTTCAATCGGTTTTCAGATTACGCGAAAGCCTCCAGGGTGCGAAAAGTGTTCTCCGCGAATGGCAGGTATGTTTTCCAGGGGGATTACAGGATTATCGATGGTGGTACTAAAAAGGTGTTGCTCCTTCGACAGGGTATTGAAGTCGTCTGCTTGTTTAATTTGGAATTTCCTTTCCTTTTTATATGTTTCTTTACAATTTATTGCGTATCATCAAATAGGAGGAGGCGGGGAATTGGCTGACGGCCACCTGGCGACGCCACCACGAAACTCCTTCCTGTTGGCACGTTAATTGAAATTCGTGGATCCCAGGTGGGGCATATTCATCCATCGACACGGCGTACAGGGAGCCTTGAACAGGAACTTCAATTTATGCGAACATGGAAAGAAACTATTGGTTAGCTTATCTTAATGGCCCGAAGAATGATTAAAGAATATAAAACTAATACGGATTTGTGTGAGAATGTTGCTTTCATTTTGATTATTAATTGTCAGCATTTTGAAATTCCTTACAAATATAATTCTCCATGTAGAATATGCTATTATTCTGCGTAAAGTGCAGAGCTTTATTTTCACAGTGCCTGAATCCTACGTGCCCCATTTATGTGCATGTCCTGCCTGTTGGGGCATTGCTGGTTGCACGTTGCATGTTGCCTGTTGCGGCGGCACCCGTCGCCTGTTGCCTCTTGCCTGTTGCCCATTTGAGCTGGCTCATCCTTCGGCAGCGTTGCAACGTGTTGAATTACATAATTTAAAGTTTCTTCTGCAGCTGCATAATCCAGGCAGCTGAAGCTCCTGGTCGTGCCACAAGTGTCGCACACATGGCGCCTGGACGCGGCGCTTTTATTAGATCCGTGGACCCGGGGTCAGAGAAAGTTTTTCCAACACGGAACTTTCCTCGGGTACTGCCTGGCCAAAGTCAAAGTTGAAAATTAAATTCCTTGGGTAAACACACACGTCCTTGCCCACGTCCTGCGGCAGGTCCTAACCCTTGCATCGATAAATCCCTATCTCGGCCCGGGAATCGGGTCGTATACGTAATATGCAAATGTAATCAGTGCCCACATTTTATGTTTCTTCGCCGATAAGCGATTCCCTGCATGCGTTCGAGCTCCACGAGTGCGAGCTCCTGTTTTATGTCCACATGCATTTGTTTATGCGTGTTTTATGTTCGAGCGCAACGTTGTGTTCAAGGATAGCCCCGTTTTGGCAGAAGGACGATGACCAGCAGTCCTGAATTTGAGGGTTTCGGCTGCGTGCTTGCGGCTCACCTTTGCTTTAAAAGTTTTCAGCACTTTATTTATAGAAATCGATTAAACCATACTATATACTCGACGAGATTTAGGTTTTATCTTGTTTGTCTTTTATTCAGTATGGAAAATTGTTTTTCCGCTTCTGACAGGCACATGGCACACATCCTGCTCCTGCAGGCGGAAATTTTAGCGCCTGTTCCAAATGAAAAACATTCGCATATGTCTGGCCCTTGTGTGCCAGGACAGCAGCAGGACGAAAGTGCCCCTGCACAGGGGCCTGTCCTCCCCAGTTAGCCATTTGTCCCCAAGCACGAGGGGCATTGTTGCTGTTTCCCATTCCGTTTGAATTCGGTTTGTTTCTATTTTGGACCCGCGGCTGTCAATTTTAATCAATTCAAAACGAACCAGAACCCGCACTGACACTGCGAAATCTTTTGTTTTTCAACAAATGTGCAGCTGTCCCGCTGCTGTGTTTACCTTTAACCTTTAACTTGACACCGATTTTATAACTTTAGTTGGTAAATTTAAAACCTTTATTCCCAATTCCCAAACATCTAATCGAATGGTCCCTGCAAAGTTTCGCCAATTTGCACCTTTTGTTTGGGTTTCGTCTTGATGGAAAAACTTTGCGCCCTCACGGTATGCCCTCGTCCTGGAATGTAAAAAATGGGGAAAAAATGCCATAGGTGTGTGCATTTGTCGCCTTTTCAGTAATTGAATGCTTGGATTTAATTGGAACTGCACGCCCTGTTGGTTTCACACACAAACTGAATGCATACACATTATTGAGAGGACGCCGAGTTGATTCGAGTTGAGCCGCGCTCAGGTACTCGACACCTACCACTATACCACCAGTCAGGACACAGGTGCACTGGGAGAAATACATTCTACTGACTAGAGACTTTAAATCGTATTTTATTTGATGGCCTATAAAACCATAAACCAATGCATGTTTAGCTTGTACCTTGGTATCTCAAGAAATCGCAAGGGATCGCAAATTGCTTTCACTGCAAACTCGCCCAAACTCTTGGCCCTTGGGCCATCGAATGCCGTGCAAACCGAACGTTGACTTATTCATATTGTGATGACTTGGCGAAACTTTTTTTGGCAGCTTACAATTTTGCAAATACGAGTAAAATATAAATGGAAAACTGGAGAGCACTGCTCCGAAGGTGGAATAAAGAGACGTCTGCTCCACGCCCTAATTGCCATGGCAGCTCGTTAGCTTCAAAGAGCCCGCGGCGGATGAGGCTAATGGCAGGGCTAATACTAATTCCAATACCAATACCACCGCCCCAGCTAATGCCATTGGCCGCAGGCGAGAGTCTACTGGCCACTCGACCCACCTGAAACTGGCCCACCCGGCAGGGCCAGGTAAACAACACGAAACACGAAACACGAAAAAATATTAAATGAACCGCAAAATTGTGCAGCTGGCCGAGCTGAAAAAAAAATAGAAAATGGAGAATAGGAGCAGAGAAAACACAACATGATAGTAGAAAAAACGCTTGTCTGTGGGTGAAGGGCCCACTGGAAGGCTAAATATAAATTGGCATACTTGCATCCATTGACTCGTCCTTGGTCGGCCGGAGACGGTCAGGATCATCGCACGCACCTAACACATTCATACTTTTTAGAAGCCTAGAATAGCTTTTCCCTTCGGAGCCAGGCAGACCTCTCTCAATTGCCAGTCCCCTCGATTTCTTTTTAGTGGTTCACGAAGCGCGTCCAGCCGCAATGTTATGGTCTTTGTCTGTCCTATCCACTCCTCCAGGACCCCGGACCTAGGACGCCGAACCGTTTGCTTAGCAGCGGATGGAAATGAAGGAGCGTTGCCTACTTAAGGGCTAACCAATTGCCGGGCATAAATTGACAGGCGAACAGAGAAGTCGTAGAAAAAATGAAAGGAAAATTGTCAACGAGATGCAGACTGGGGAATGTCCTTACAAAGAGAGAGCCTGGGGCCATGGGATGTTTGTTCAAAGCATTACCCAAGTCGACGAAGTGCAATTCACAATATTTCTATGCAATGCTACAAATTGAAAAAAGCACAATTCTAAAATAGTTTGCTTTTTCACAGTTTTTGTGGACAATTTCCTCTTAAGCAACTGGCAGCATCATGGCAATCAGAAGCTCCCAGGCAGCCAATCCCCCAACCCACCGACCAACCCACCCACCCAATCATCGGTCGCCTCTCCCCAATCGACGCAATTTGTATTATGCGCCTCAGCGCCTTTGCACTTAATGCCTTATTTGTATTTAATCGCGGCTTCCGTTTCAGTGGGATTCCATTCGCTGCCACCACCCACACTCTTTCCCCTCCGGCTGCTCCATTCGCAATTTTATTCAATGGGAGTTTGAGCACCAAACTTACAGATACAGATAGACGCAAAATGACACAATTTGCTGCTTTTTCGCCCGGCTCTTAGCCATTTTGCCATCCCAATTACTCTGTCGATGGCTGGGCTTGACATTCGTCAGCTTGTTTCGCTTTTGGTAAGATTTCGAGGCAGTATTTCGGCCATGTTTGATTGGCCATTGAAGGCGGCAGCCCTTTGACCAGTTTCCAAACTAAAGTACTAGAGGTACTTTTCTTTTTAAAGACGTAAGTTGGGTAGTTTCTACGTAGTTAGTTTCTGTAGTCCTGAAAAGCATTAAGTGTTCCGCGAAGGTCGCTTCAAAAATTTGACTAAATATATCTTCTAAAAAATATTTGAATCTTGAAAAATCAAATTAAATTTTTAAAATGTTGAAAAGAATAAGAGTTTCTTTCTAGACTAGTATACCCCTTTAAATAGATTTTTTAAACTCAGCAATAAGTAAGAGTTTTTTAAATGAAGTAAAAAGTAGGGAAATGAAATGAGGAAAACTGGTCCTTATTCTGGTCTTAAATTAATCGCAGTGGGTCTTCAAGACAAATAAACATTTTGATGGCCTAAAAGGTAATGGCAATTATTATGTGCGATAATGCCCGGATGACGCGGCGAATTTGGTAAAGTTTTTTGTGAGGGCCCGGAAGAGGCCCATTTGTTGGGCCAGTTTAAAGTTTTCGCATTAGTCGTATGACATTTACGTTTGCCGTGCCTCATGGCACGGACATTAAGGCGGCCAAAGGACACAAAGGAGACGCAAGGCAAACAGGCAGACAGGCATACCGCCTTGCGGTATGCAATAAAAAGCAAATGTAACGCAAAATGTTATTACGCATACGCCATGTGTGCGGCCGTGTCGCCGTCGTAGTGCCTTGTTTGTCTTTAAAGGTTTGTCGTCCGCGTTTTACCGAGTGTTCCACCAACCACCCACTTAGAATTTTTTCTGCCCCCATTTTCCCAGCTCCTGCATGTCTGTCTGTGGCTTTGAGGTCGAGCAAAGAGCTCCGGCTCGTCCTGCCCTGAGCTTTTAAAATGCCATTGTTTGCAGCTGCGTTTGGCTCGACCCGGGCTCGCTTCAGGCGTTTCACTTTAAGACCTGATTTCTTCTTTTTATTTTTCTGCAGCTAGAATCAATCTGGTTTCTGGAATTAAATCTGGCATTAAATAAAGTCATGTTAGATGATGTTAATCCTAAACAAAATAGGATTACTATATTGACTCGAATCCATCATTCAATATTAATATTCCTGCTCGGAACAGTTCTGTCAATGTTCTGTCAATTTCTCCCTGTGCATCTTCATTAGGCTTTTCTAATTTATGTCGCTCAGAGTCAATTTTCCATTTGGGCCTTTTTATTAGTTGGCCGCATTTATCCGCAGTGGGCGTGGCATTTAACCAATCTGTCGACATATGTTACTGCGTCCTTGATTGATGCGCTCCCGATGAGGCGGATGTGGTTGGGATTTCAATAAAGTTTTATTCGGTCGAACACAGGCGCATTTCGAGGACCCAAGGAAGGGGCCAGGACTGCCCGGTTGCCCGTCCGGCGGCTGAGAAAAACTTTTGAAACAATAAATCACCAATGAGTGCGACGACAACGAAACGTATCCCTCTGTCTGCTGAACCTGAACTTCTGTCCTTAAAGGCAAAAAAAAAGAAACCAGAAAGGCAGGAGGAAAATATGTATAGACTTGACTGCGCAGACAAACAGCAGGATACCCTTGGGCTTTGAAGGTTTCATGCTTTTGTGAAACATTTGGGTTGGCGTCCTTGAGCAATGATGGATTAGGTTTGTCATCACTTTTGTTCTTATAAAAGCTTTAATATTTGCGTCTCTTATGGTGATTGTGAGCATATATCGTGTGGTGTTCTTGGTTTCCGTAAATGCAGCCGTCGATCACTCCTGGACCTGTTCTAATTCCTCAGTCTCAGTTACTTTCCCTCACAACTAGTCTCAAATACTATATCCTCTTCCCTCCGTCACAGGGTAGAGTACAAATACGATAATAAAATGCTGTTTTCCTAAAGGGCATTTCATATTTTGCCTTATTGGATTTTGCCTATTTTCGCCACCATGTGAGAAGACATTTCGGATTTTCTAGCAGCTTATTGCCGCTAAGGGGGAAGCTGGTTGTGGGTGGCACTGGCTGGGTGTGGATCCTGAATTGAGACACTCAAACATACTGTTCACACACTCGCACACACACTTGGAATTAACACCATAAATTTTGTAGCCTAAACTATGCCTGGCACGCTGTCTTTACTTCCCTTGACTTTGGGGCAGAAAGAAAGTGGCAGGGAGAGTGGTATGTGGAAATGGGGCGACCAAGTTGTTTTTTGCTTCTGTTTCTGTCGCTTCGGGTATGGCTGCCCCTTCCAGCCGTTGTCTTGGCTTGTTTGCTCTTCCCCATTGTTGTCTTTTTCTGGCCAAAAGAGGGAGGCCGGGTGGTTGGGCGCCCGGGTGGCCGGGTGGCCGAGTAAAAGTGTTTCGGTTTTTGGAGCAGTTGAAAGTGGTTTCGGTTTCTCGACCGCATTTATAGAGCAAAGTTGCACCCGCAGCAGATTTCAACTTTTTATCTGCGTCTGACAATGATGCTTAGACTGAGACTGAGACTGAGCCTGCGACTGAAGCTGAGGCCGAGGTTGGCTCTGGAGCGACTTTAGTTACTCTGTTGAAGCCACAGACATTTTAGCCAAGTGGCTTAGTTGTTTGAGGCCGACACTGAGCTGCTTTTAATTTATATGACCAAAAAGGTTGACACGCAAACAACAACATAGAACCGAGCAAACTAAAGACAGACAAGTGGGAAGGCAACGTTCTGCAGGAGAAACTCCTTTCTATGAGCCAGCCATGAGAAGAGCCATAAATTTTCGTACTTAATCAGCGGGTGGCGGCTCCTGATGTGGATGCCGCCTTCGAGTTCGAGTTCAAGTGGCTGGTGGCTGGTGGCGTATACGTAATATGGACAATGGGGCGTATGAACATAATTTTTTGCGCTTATGGCTAAGAGATTTAGCCTGGACCCAAAAGGTAATCATGAGATACCTTTGCGTTTGGGATGGGAATCCAATAAAAGCACACAGACAGAAACAAAGTTGCCATTGAATCACTTAATTTTTAAAAAATTTGTCTGTTTGCTTAATGTCGCTTTGTTCGATGCATAATTTTGTCATGACAAAAGCGATGAGGATTCCTCCCACAAGGGCTCATCCGAAGGACAATTAAATGCCAGAGCTCTCTGGAATGATGCAAACTAATTTCAATGTCTCCCAAAGAAGGGACAATAGGGCGTTATCCATATTGCTCCCGACCCATAACAATGCCCTGCACGCATATAATTTTTCATTGAGCTGATGCGGATATAATCCTGCCCTGGAAGGGAACAGAAAAAAAACAAGGAAACACAGAAGCTCCAAACACAATGGCCTTTGGAATCCCCTTAGCCAGCAGCATCCGCTGGATGATGGGTGCGCGTCTTTGGAAGAGCATTGTCAGCCCCCCATTAAGGCTGATTATACGCTAATGTCGGAGCACCCTTTCGACTCGGACAGTAGTCGGCGGAGAAGCTGGAGCTGCCACTGCAACCACAATGCAATTTAGCTGCTTTAAGTGGAAAAAGTGGAAAAAGTTGGCAATTTGCATTCACTGGGGCAGGTGGCACTGCGGCTGTGCGTCTTCATCCCCTGGGATAATTATAATGCCATTAGCATGTTTAGTCCACAATCAGATTTAGCTGAGTTCTGCTCGCCCTCTGGAGTCCGCTTAAATTGGCTGCGGTCGCGGTAATCCTGTCGAGCTTTTCCCCCACTCCTCCACTCCTCCACTCTACCATCAAACCCATCTCCTCCTCCTGTTTTTCATGCAAATTCTGATAGAAAGTTAAATGTTTATTTACGCAGCCAAGTGGCTGGGCGTGGCACTGGCCACCCCGAACTATTTTGTCGCATTTTGCATATTACAAATAGCCAAAGGACACCACCAGTTATCCTCGCTTAGCCCCCTTTCGGGGAAAGCAATTTCAACTTTCTATTCGAGGATATTCGCTTTTTTCCGGGCTTTATCCCCACATGAATTCCTAAAGCGGATTTCATTACTGAAAAGATGAGAGGACCTCCCTGTCCGTGGTGTTCTAATTTAAGCGAAAGCCATCTGAAAAATATGTGCCATTGTAGGAGTTCAAAGAAACTGAAATAAGCTTAAAACTGTATAAACAAATGACTCATTTGTTAAGGGTTTTGTGTGTTTAATTTACATAAATAATATAGTAGTCTTTTGCTATAAAAATGACTCTTGATTCAAAAGGAGGTTCAAATCTTTATGTTTATTGAAATTTTTTATTCGTAGACTCGGAAGAGATTTTCCTCAATTTAACATTTCCTTAAGTTGCTCTGGGATTGTTGATTTAGGTGATTCTAGTTCGCCGGAAACTGTGCAGGAATCTAGTTTGCCAAGACAATTCCTCACTTCAGCTGCTTCCATTTGCCTTTCCATTTAATTTGGCTTGCACTTCGGAGCCAAGTGCAGTGGCTCTGGCCTGAGTCATGCGGCATTTTTTGTCGCTCTTCCTTTCGCTTTGGGCCTTCCAGCACGCGCCAGGGCGTTTCCTTTTGGCCATTTCGCCTCTTGGCAGTGCCACCAATCGTTGAATACCTTCTAAGGAGCGTGACCTTTGTCTGAACTTCAAGGACTCCTATTTATTGGAGCTGGAGCCAAGAATAAACGTTGGCAGACAGGAAGTAAATGGCGGAGCGGGTTGGGAGCGACAACTTATTTTTGTTGGCCAACGCATTGGAGTCTTCCGCTCGATTTGCACTCCAAGTTGGTCGTTGCCAAAAACCCAACCTGCTAAACTTTCAATCGAATCGATTCGACCACCTTCCTTCCTGCCCTAACGCATCAGTAAACGCGCTGCACAAAAATAACCGCCAACAAACTTGCTGGTGAACTTCGCTGGCAGGTGGTCCCTTTCCCCGGTTCTCGTTTAAAATTAGCAGGCGACAAACTGTTGATTCTGCCAGGGAATATAGCTTTGTATACTATATCGGTCGAGACCCTACCATCCGGTTTGCCACCTAACCAGCCAGGGCCTAACCAGCTCCCGGGCCATGGACTCACTCAACTTTACGCTAATGTCACATGCTTTGATTACTGTGCCGTGAAATTTTATTGATTGGCCCGATGAAAACCGGTCTTGAAGTCTTGAATCGACAAACTCATCCAATCCACCTCCACACATCCAGAGCACCTGGCCAAAGGATCAGATTGAGTGCACTTGCCGAGTCTGATGCGACTTTGAAAGCGCAGTTGCTAAGAGGGACTCTGAAAGCAAATTTTATTTTCATTTGAGAGCCATGTCAGAGCTGGAAATCCCTAATTGAAAATATAGATACCATCTATTTTTAAATAAAGACCTATATAGCTCTCAATCAATATTTGTATATTTTTAGCTCTAAATAATTCCTTAACTTGCCTAAAAACTGTGCCTATTATTTCTTTTCAGAGTTTGGATCTATTAATTGGTAAAACCATGGAAGGAAAAGAATTAAATGTTTTCTTAAAATTTTAAACATTTTATTATCACACTGTTTGGTGTCACAATCGATGGGATATAGTTTATATGCCTCGTCGCCTCTTATTTTCCGTAAGTCCAAGCGTTCAATTTCACTTACGATGTCCTTCACACCGAGTGCATACACATACAAATATACGAGTCCTGTGGAAAAAATAGAGCTTACTAGAGTGTCTTTAAATAATTATTAACTAAATAAAAATATTGAATACCACATTATTTTGATAAAGATTTCCTCTTTTAAATTTTTGTAATATATATTAAATAATATTTAATAAAATGCTAGTATTTGTAAAACAACTGTGTTTTGTGTATGTTTGTGTGGTCTTGATATTTGCGCCAGAGAAGCATATTAACCGTGGCTGGCCGTCCGTGCCAGTCCGTCCTGCCCGTCCTTGCTGGCCATGAGTTGTATGTTGTGTATGCTCAAGCCTGGGAGGTCCTGGATATCCTGGGGTAGGGAAGTGTCCTGTATGGGAGGTAGTTTTATCTACAGTCCCGCTGACAGCTGGATATTTGGCTCTGCCTCCGTCCCTACCCTCCACTGATTGCTTACAATGTCCTCGAGTTCATCAACCACCTCAACCACCCCAGCCCAGCCCATCGTCCTCATTTCTGTTTTTTACAAATAAATGCGAAAATCCCTGTTGGAGCGAGCGTTGTCGTCGGCGCATCGTCATCGCTGCTAAAATTGAATTGGAATTGCTTCAGCTTCAATGGCAGGCAAACGACAGGCAATCTGTTGAGTCTTCTCTGATTGAATGAGGAGCACGGGAGCAAGGTCGTCAAAGGAGGAGGAGTCTGGAGGAGGCTGGGCTGGGAGTCGAAGGAAAGCGTAACGAATGCGCGTAATGCGCTTGGATGGATGAATCCCGAATCCCGGCCCACTCACTGAATGCGAGTGCGATTTAATGGTAATATGTTGTGCGACAAGCTCCATCGTCATTATCTGTCATTTTCGTTAAATTGACGCAGACTTTTGATCCGTGAAAAATCTTTGAAAACAACGAGCTTGTGAAAATAAGAGTCCAAAGCAATAATATTTATTAATTTGTAAACAAAATTGAAAATATTGACATTATCAATTAGCTAAGAGGAGTTGAAAAAAGAAAAACATCTTTATTGGTTGCTGAAATGTCAAATAAATAAATAAATTATTAAAAATATAATATCTTATTCTCTTCATTTAATTTTTTATTATTCTTAATAACTAATACTTAACATTTATTAATTGTCTTATATTTATACATTTATAAAGTCATTCTCCATTAGCCAAAGTTCACTGTACTTCCATTAGCATTGGCTTTTTGAAACGATAAACCTAACAAATATAACACAAAATCGATGCGGCAAAAAACGGTAATAATTAGTGCAATTACGATAAAAAGGCTGCAAACATTTTGGCCGTGTCGATAAGCAGTTGCCAAATAAAGGCAAGAAATTAGATAGGGAAAACATATGTATGAAGACGGGGGTATGCGGCGAGGGAGGTGCTATAAACTTGTTTAAGAAATGAGAGAAATTTGCAAAAATTCAAACTGGGCGTGAGTGGGCGAATCAAATTTGTAAACAAAATAAAACAAAGATGAAGGGGAATGGATAATTGACCGCTCTCTGTTTAAAATTGTGGTCAAGGCCCTCGGCTAAAGGCGTTTATCAACACAGATTTTGCTGATGGAGAGAAATGGGCCTTAAGTAGGGTAGTCAAGTGCCTAAAGGCTTGTGTTATATTTTTAACTTAGTTAAATTTTATTATAAAACTATTCAACAATTTTTAATGTAAGTAGCAGTTTTATGCGTTGAAATTTATGTAATCTTCCCAATTTAAAGTAAATTATATATTAAGCTTTCAGTTCTTTTACCCTCCAACCATTCTCAACTCTGACAGCCCTGCCACTCTCTTGCGCCGCCGCTCTTGCTCTCACGCAATCACACGTCACAGCTGTGCCACCAACAACAACCGCCTTCGTCACCAGATGTGTTCTTGCTGTTGTTGCTGGTTGCAGTTTATTTGGGTTGCAAAACAAAAAGAAACCAAAGAAACTGTGTGAAAACATTCCGCGACAACGCAACAATTTGCAGCCAAGCAGCACGTGTGCCACTGTGCCAAAATTAGCAACGGGACCAGAGCGGGAGGAACACTTTTCTGCGAGTGACGCGCTTGACATTGAACAACATTCGCGCGGGTCTCAGTGAAATAAGCAAAAATAAAACGAGGAAGCACCAATAAAACCAATACCAAGAAAAGGCGTCAGCCGTATCAGCCGTCAGCTGTTGGCCAAGTGCGTGCGGGTGAAAAAATTCATTATTAATCGTGCCACAGGCAGGCGAAGTCACAGACCAGCGGATTCCTCGCCCGTTTTCCACATTCCCTTCCCAGCTGACTTGGGATCTCAGTGCAGCGCAACTATTAGCACCAGCAGCGGCATCGGCAGCGGCAGCGGGAGCAGTCTGAACTGGAAATTGCAGGCAATTGAGCGAGCATTTACTCTGCAAATCTCTGTTGTGTAATCACTTGTCAAAGATGAGCGCTCCTCAGAAAAAGTCCAGCTCCAATGCCATCAAATTTCTGTTTGGTGGCCTCTCCGGAATGGGAGCCACCCTGGTGGTGCAGCCCCTGGATTTGGTAAGTTTTCTACTTCAAAAATGTATACGAAACATGACTAGAAAGTTCCTCCTCCTTGCAACAGGTGAAAACCCGCATGCAGATCTCTGGAGCTGGCAGTGGAAAGAAGGAGTTCCGGAACTCCTTCCATTGCATTCAAACGGTGGTCAGCAAGGAGGGTCCGCTGGCTCTCTACCAGGGAATCGGAGCTGCCCTGCTGCGACAGGCCACCTACACCACGGGTAGGTTGGGCATGTACACGTACCTGAACGATCAGTTCGTGGAGCGATTCCAGCGCAATCCCGGCGTTCTGGACAGTATGGCCATGGGAACGATAGCCGGAGCCTGTGGTGCCTTTATCGGAACTCCAGCCGAGGTGGCGCTCATCCGCATGACCTCCGACGGACGCCTGCCGGTGGCGGAGAGGAGAAACTACACGAACGTGGCCAATGCATTGACCAGGATTACAAAGGAGGAAGGTCTCACGGCCCTGTGGAGAGGTAGCTTGCCCACCGTGGGCCGAGCGATGGTCGTGAACATGACTCAGTTGGCCAGTTACTCGCAGTTCAAGAGCTACTTCCGGGACGGACCTCTGCAGATGCAGGAGGGAATCAAACTGCACTTCTGTGCCAGTATGCTGAGCGGTCTTCTAACCACCATGACGTCCATGCCACTGGATATTGCCAAAACGCGCATCCAAAACATGAAGACCATAGACGGCAAAGCCGAGTATCGGGGCACTGTGGATGTTTTGTACAAGGTGGCTCGCCAGGAGGGCGTATTCGCGCTGTGGAAGGGATTCACACCCTACTACTGCCGGTTGGGACCGCACACAGTGCTGACCTTTATCCTTCTGGAGCAGCTGAACCAGGCCTACAAAACGTACGTTTTTGGCGTTCAGACGCCACTGGCCACGAGCGCTGTTCCGACGAAGAAAGAGTAACGAAGCGTGTATATAACGTTAAGTTTAAACCAAGATAGGGCATTTAAATGTCGGCAATTCCGGTGACAATATTACGATATAACGACAATTAGCTTGAAAGTTTAAAAGATTGTTTTGTAGCCTCTTAATAGTGGATTCTGAATAAAGCACAACTGTTAAATAAAAACGATTTAATCATTTGGTTTATTTTGACGGCGAACACCCTTGACTTTCAGCTCCCTATCTTTCAAAGTCGTTGAGGGGGCGACTCCTATTTCTGTCGGTGGGTTGTCATGTGCTCGAAGTGGGTGGTGGGTGTTTGGTGTTGGGGTTTGGCACATATGTTGTTATTGCACTTTAATTATTTTGAGTCTGTAAAGCAAACACCGCCCTCGAACTCTGCTGGAATCACATATGTAGCTTCTGTTTACTAATTCCCCTGATAAACGTTATCGCGGCTCAGCTAGAGCGATGATTCGTGTTTGCCGGGGCAAAGTATGAAGCCCAACGATAAACTCCGGCAGTAAAGATTGGAAGCCTATATGCAAACGTAGTTTTCGCTTTCATTGATAAGGGAAATCGGCGATAACCTTTGTCCGTGTTTTAGTCAATTAACAGTCGAGCCATAAAGTTTTCTATCATTAAATCAGATTGTTATATATCTTTGTTTTCCAAATTCATTTCCATTGGGTGCCCTTTATGACTGTCGATAATAGAATAATATGATAGAAGCAAATTGGTCAAAGGAATGCAAACCACAAAGCCACAAAAAACTTAATTTGAATTTCTCTGGCTGGCTCTGTGTTTGCTGGAGAATTTTTATTTATTACAAACTGACCATAAAATCCTCGCGAAAATTTATTTAAAAAGTTTTTTATTATGCCATAAGTTTGTTAACTGAAGCGTTACAGTTTTCGTGTGGCGGAAGTGGGCCGCTTCGAGGGGGTTATAATAAGCGAGAATTACCCGGAAGCCCGAAGGGCAACAGCAAGGAGTCCATATTAAATATATTTTATTGGGCTTTGGCGGGGAGGGAAGTGCCTTGAACGCAGAACTCCAGATTACCAAATAGTATTCGGGTAATAAAATTCTTTCAGCTTGGCCTGCATTTAGCCACTTTCCCATCTCACTGACTTGGACACTTTCCCCTCCAGCTGGTACAACAAATCAAAAGTTTATCTCGTAAATAAATGAGCAAAATCTAACTTGACCACGGGGTAAAGGTCCTGTATTAAAAACTTAGACTTGCTTATGAAAAGCGAGGCTTTTTACTTTGAGACTCTTTTTCTGTCCCCAGTTTACTGGAAAAGTTTGAGTGGGATATCCCTGGTCCTGGTACTTAAGGGTAATTAAAGGCAGCCGGAGGGTGCACCGTCTAATTGGCTTCGAAAGCGGAAAAGTACTTGCTTTGAGGCACATTGAATAGTGTAAATTTCAGTGAAAAGAAAATATCGATTCCAGTGCGGAAATTTAGATAATATGTAGCAGTGACAGAGGTTAAATTGGATTTCCTTTACTACTATTTAAATGGCAATTGAGCATCAATTTGACTTTGGGTTATGCTCTTACCACAAATGTCAACGGCTATTTTACATTCAATTTTTAATTAACACTCAAAACACCAGCCCAACATCCGGCAAAATACAGATTAAGCGAAAAAGAGACGCCGGCCCCGTGTAAATGTAATTAATTCAGGGTCCCACACGACCAGCCCATCCACCCATCCGGTCATGCAAGTGGGCGGACCACCCACTTCCGCCCATACATACATTCAAACAAACTTCAATTAGAGCCAAAACCTATCGTCGACTATCTTTGCCTTTGGCCAATGGAAATTCGCTCTGATTTTCGGGAAAAATTCTTTCCGCGGCCACAGCTGCTGCCATTCGAAATACCCTGCAGGGGCTTTTCCAAAACGATTTATTGGGAAAACACTTGCATTCAATTTGTTTTACATTTGCAAATTAATTATTTGTAAAGGTAAGCTGTCTTGTGTCTTTTGTCGTCTAATAAGATTGGCAACAATTAATTACACAAATTATTTTGAAATACGAACCGAAAATAAAGCCCCTTGATATTCTGACATTTGTCGAGAGGGGCCACGAGGCGTATGCGTGATTTTAGCAAATGAAAGACAATGTCTGGCATTTATTTATATTTCATTCAAGTTTAATTTCCACAGTTGCAAATATCAATGTGGGAATCTGTGTTAGGGAATTCAGATACCAAAATCAAGTCACATTTACAGAAAATGCTCGCTTTATTTTTGGAAATTTGGCCCGATTGATTTTGGTATTAATGCGTTTTGGGCGGCCCCAAGGCAGCACAGCTCCTCTATCGATCGGCATTATGCCAGACGGGGATTTGGGTGAATTGGGCAATGGAATTGGATTTGGGATCGGGAAGCTGGCGCTTGCCAGGCCTCCATGGACGGGCAGTCCGTGGTCATGGCTCATAATTCAGCGTTTTTAGTTAACTGGTTGGATGTCCGATTTGCTGGCTGGTTTGGCTCGGTCGGGTTTGGTGGCTTCCCTTTGACTTTGGGTTTAGGTTTTGGGTGGCTGGCCATTTGGTGCTCGTATTGTTTTTCGTGCTGCTCTTTATGTTACGCTAATTGCAATACGATGCTGCGTGGAGTGGCACGCCCGGCCCGAAGCGTCAAACTAATTGCTTTTGCAAAACATTTGAAACGCGCAACTTTTTCAATTTATCTGTTAAGCGATGCTGTCTGTCCTCTGTTGCCAGCTCGCTGCGAGTATTTACAATGTCCTCAGCACTAAAGTGTTTTGTTGCATGGACGCAAATTCATCATAAGCAAGGACAATGGCAATGCACTTTACTCTGATTATACTCGGAAAAAATACGAGCTTTAAAGACGAAAACTTGTACTTACGAAACTTTTGTTCCTGCAAAACTGAAATGTAAATAGGTTTTGTGATTCATATTTACAAAAAAATAAGTCTACCAATACGGAGAGGGGAGGCCGTGAAAAACAGGAACGCCGCCAGCGGAAACGGAAATGCAGAACAACTGCTCGCTGTGTTATGTTCGCTGTTTCAATATTTTTTCCCCTGGCTGCTGCCTGTCGTCGCCAACCCGAATTTCCTTCGCAACTTCCGTTTTCCCATTAGGCGGGTACACAGAAACGTTGAACCAGATCCCGAGATTTACCCAACTAGAAAACAGACAAGTAGCGCTCATCGTACACACAAAACTTTGCTGCCAGTTGAAAGTTTTTAAATTGATTAGTTTGTTGCCATCCCAGAGAGGATTTGAGGCATCGGGTGGTATCCCCTGGAAGAGCTAGTATAAGCGAAGCTGCATCCACTCGACATTAGCCAAGTGGCTGCATTTCAATTAGCCAGGCCCGGGCAAACATGTTTATGGGGGGATCTGCGGCAGCCGGAAGTTTGGACAACAAAGTTTGCCGAGACTTTCAGCTCCTTGTCTGCTCAATTGAATGCGTTGCAAGCTCGCCAAAGTTTGGTTTTTTCTTCGCGGTAATTTTTGGGATTTTCTAAAAATTACAGTGGATTAAGCCTGATTTTGTTCGACTTGTACTAATATTGGAACACTCTTTGTCCTCCAAGAGACTACCTAACAAGTCTCAATTTCCTGAAGGACACTTTCAACCCTTGCTTGGATAATTCCCGAATTGGATACTAGCCCGAGAGATTGAGTAATCTAGGTGGGAAGTGTGCAAATTTGTTTGTTCCTTCAACTTTGTCAAGTATCCGCCCCGTTCCCAACTTTCCTGCAGGATTCTCCAGGACGTCCTTTGTTTTGATATACCCTGTTATTTGTGGTGAATTTTTTTTCATTTGCTGGGGTTTCCGTTGCTTTTGTAGGAGCTCCTCTCAGTTATTTAGTCCAAATCGTCATTTGTCAGCAGGGCGTCTCCGGATGGGCTACGCCCCCAGTAACCCAGAAACCCAGAAACCTCAAAATATCCGAAAAGGGGAGAAAAATCTAGTCAACTCCCAGCCAACTTTTCTATTGACTGGCAAAAAGTTTCCAACATGCTCAGCTTTTATTAATGTGCTCTCAAGACCGTGCACACTCTTATTTATCTAAAAATCCCAGCTCCTTCGACCCAATCCCCTCCGCTTTTTCTGCATGCCCGGCCAACTTTCTCTTGTTTCAACTTTCGCTTTGATTTTGCACTCCGGCTTTGTGAATTGGCTCACGGAAAGTTGCAGATGAAAAGTGGTTGCCAGCAGGAGCAGGACGAGCGCGGAAGGTCCTCCCTCACATTCGAAAGTAATTTTTAATTCAGTTTTTTTCCCGCTCGACTCCATTCAACGGACTCGCTTATGTAGAATGCATTTTAATTTATTTAATTGAATTCAATTTGTTACAAATTGCCAACGAGTCGCGCACATTTTTGTCTCGCGGATTTATTGAAGCATAAAATTTAAGACTTGTAATTTAGTGTGGAAATGGAGAGTTTTACGACGCCGTGGGGCAGCAGGATAAAAGTAGGCGTGATGGTGGGGCAGGGAGAACGGAAAGCGACAACTACCAGTGTCAATGTCGATGTTGGGCTTGCGGCTCATCAGGATCCCACGGCTCTCCTTGTTGATGTTGATGTTGTTGTTGTTTGTTGTCGTTTGTCGCTGGCACAGGACATGTTCAGTACGTGTGAATGCCGCTGAAGGCCAACTGCAGCCGCGGGGGGCCTCCAGGATCCTGCCCCCGTTCGGGTCTCCGCCTCTGCCTTTTGGCCTCCCGAATGAGCCCGTAATTTGTACTTGCATTCATGAACAGCAGTCAGTTCTCCATTTCCTTTCACTCTGCATTGACAAAAAATTATTTTAAAACCAGATTGAGAATAATAAATAAATAATATCCTTTGGCACACAAAAACGTGGACGGCGAAAAAATGGATTCATTCAATTTGTTTGGCCTATAAAAGAAATTTATCAAAATAGGCTACACTTTCCGAAACATTTTTTTATTTTTAAATTAAAAATAAAGATAAAAGTAAACGCCAGACATGATGAGTCCTTGAATGTCCCCTTTAATTGGTGTATCCCGAAACCAAAATTAGGAATTTCGAATCTAAGAGAAAACTTTTTTTTAACATGTATGGCTGCGTGAAGTTATTCAAGATATATTCAGACTAAACGGCAAAGAATTTGCGAGGCCTTTAGCGGCATTGCGAAGGATGTCGCAGTCGCTGTCGCGTTCGCTGTCCTGTCGTCTGTCAAGGTCAGCCCAAGGATAACGCAAATTTACGTGCTGCCCTCAAACTTCGACACTTTATAGGGGGGTCGGGGAACAGGAGGACGCGTTGTGTTTTTCTGGGCTCCTTGCAATATTTCATCCTTTTGTTTCGCCCCACTCACATACACACACATCCTGTCGGGCTCTCCATGTGGAGTCCTCGGCGTGTTTTATTCAATTTTTTATTCGACACAAAGGAAAAAGAATATGGAAGCACAAGAGCAGGAAATTGCTTGTGTTTATGCTCCGCCCGATGTCAGTGATAATCCACTGATGTCATTTGGACCGCTTCACTGCATATCCTTTGGCTCCTTCATGATGCTTCACGCTGCCAAACCGAAACTTCATATCTCTATCGACAGCTTGGAGTTTGCAGAGGCGAGTATCGTTTTTTCAAGGATGTTCCCCTCTTTTCGTTTTTTTTTCCATCTGTGTGTTTTTCGTCTTGGCTGTGGAAATTGTTCACGCATCCGGAACTGTGCTGGGCAAAATTCACGCTTCAATTGCAAATACCGTGTTTGTGTGCCATTAGATATTTAGAACAATGTGTTGCCATCACAGCCGTCAGGACATCAGAGGCTATCGACTCCAATAACAATAACCCCACCAATCCCGAAAGGATCTCCCACGCCGGCTCAGAGTGTGAACCTTTGGCATTGACACGTAGTCGTGGGGGTTTTCACAGTTTTTTAAATACAGTGAAACATGGTTGTATCTGAACACATCATTAAAATAACCTTAATAACTATTCTTTGTATGAAATATAGGTCTCCTTATGAGACATTTCAAAACACTTATACCCTTGATCCTGATTTTGAACCGAGCATAGTCGAGGCTTGACTGTACACCAGTTTTTTCGTAGGCTGTTCATTTTTTCGGCTCCCAAATAACAAGGACTTATGGTGAGGACATTGTCATTGTAGGTCGCTACCTAGCCACTGTCATATATTTATAAATGGTTAAATATAAACGAAGCTTGCCAACGCACAATGGCAAATTGGTAAAGGACCTGCCACACCCACACCACCAGCAAAATAGCCGCCTTCCTCCGCAGATCCTACGAAAATAGCAAGGGCATTGTGTAGAGATATGGAAAATCGAACAGAGAACCGAGAACCGACAACCGAGAACGTGGAACCTATAACACAATAAAGCTGCGCTTGAATTGCCACATCAGGTGGGCCTCCTCCACATCCTGCGGAGAGGGAGATTGCCAGTGCAGGGGGTTGGCGATGAAAGGTCCCCGACTCAGTTCATTGGGTTTGACTTGCTGTTTGTTTTATTTCCAGACGCGCTTTAATGTCGTTTATATTTATACAATTTGGGCGCCAGCCACGCCCACCCATAGACCTTGGCCAAGGCTAGTGCAAGTGCCTGTGGCCCCCTTGTCCTCCAGAAGTACCGTAGATGTCCTGCGTCCCTGACAGTCGCCGGTTTGCTGAATGGGCCAGCCTCGAGCACAATGAAAGGGTCGAGCGGCGGCTTTTTACAACAGGAAGGGAACGGCGCCTTTTACGACAAAAAGGCAGTCAGTCAGGCAGTCGTCTCGTCATTCTCGAGCTCTTTTTCCTTGAGTTTTTCGCCGACCTCCTATCGGCTGCTACCACTTTTCCGGCTGCCGCAGTCCATCAATTTATTTAGCATTTTTATGCGTTCAGGAGGAACCCAAGGAATTGTTTAGAGCAGCTTTATTGATTTCATTAGCGGCTTTTAAGGGCCAATAAAGACAACGGCGGCAGCGGCAGCAGCAATTTTCCCTTCCCCAGCAGGTTGCATATTCAGGCGATTTCCCCCTGATTCTGACCAGAGGCTTTGCATTAATAATTCACGTTTCACGGATGCAATAAATCGCTGTTTGCCCAACGACATCATATTTCATTAAAGCATCCTTTTGCAGCTTAAAAAATTCATAAACGTCCAGGCATACAACCCACACCGACGAAGTCAACTTTTTACAGCTTGTGGCAAGTTTTGAGTACAACATTGTGACTTTTTAGCCACCGCGGTTGGTTGGTCGTTTGCCGATGTGGGCGTAAGTGCCTTTTGATTTCATTACGACGCGACGTTCATTTGTGCTCATGTTTACATCGATTTTTATTACGGCCAGCCATATTAATATTCCGCTAAATTTCGTTTATTTTCCCTTGTTTTATTATGACAGTTTTTTGCCGCATTATGGCCGCAGCCGCTGCAGCGGCTGTCTGCAAAAAAGTATCTGATGGATGCAGCCATGCAAAGTCATGTTAACATCAAAGTGGCAAATCAAAAAGCCATTTGACATTTGACTTTTTGACGTATATTTGTAATGCGTTTTTTAATCTTTATATATCTTTAATTGGTTTTCAGGATATTGATACTTTTATATCCCCCCATCCCAGACATTTAAGGTGGCATCGCACTGATGTGTTGCCATTCCCCTAAAAAAGATGAAGGTGGCAACGCTGAACGCAGAAAGGGAAGAACCGGAAAGAAGTGGAAGAAGAAGACAGTGGATCACAGTGAGCAATATCGGCATTCTTTATACATATATCTTTAATTAGTTTTCGAATGTTGATGCTTTTATATAATCCCATCCCATACATTTATGGTGGCATCGCACTGATCTGTTTCCATTCCCATAAAAAAGATGGAGGTGGCAACGCTGAACGCAGAAAGGGAAGAAGCGGAAAGAAGTGGAAGAAGAAGACAGAGGATCACAGAGAGCAATATCGGCAAACATCTTATAATAAACATTTTACATCCATACTCCACATTTCCTAGAAATATTCTTTAAAATTCGATAGATTTTTAAAGGCTCATTTTAATGCGCTTTAGCGCCTTGGGGTAGACTTCTGTTTTTTTTCGTGGTAATTAAATACATTATGAGTTGGCGAAGCGGAAATGCCAGACAGACAGATTTGTAAATGGGAGTACGTGCATGTGTGTTGGTGTGTTCGTGTGAGTTACTCACACATACAAAACGCAGGACCATAAATAGAATCCGATTCCAGGACATAAGCTTGGAGCAATAATCCAAACAACCGAATAAAATGCCAAAACCCACACCAAGTCTGTCCCCTTCTCTGGACTCCGGGGACGTGAATTTGACTTTGCCCAGCAACAAAGTCATCAAAACAATGATTGCAATACATATTTGGAGCAACACAATTTTGCCGCCATTCCAGCTGAAGGATCAAGACGGGGCTTGGCGGCGGTGGCAGTGGCAGTGGCAGTGGCAGTGGCAGGAAGGAATAGCTGAATAGAGCAGCGAACTCCAGACCAATGCCACAAAATACAAGCCCGAAACGTGGGAGACAAACACGCATTTCGGTTCATTAACCAAACCCAACAAAAGAGGAGAACCCACGGAGATGGTGGCCACGGAGAGAGAGATAGCGTATCGGCGGAGTGAAAGAGACGGGGTGTGGGTCCTGGGAAAAGCGGAAAAGAATGGGGAAAACACTAGTAGCTAACGGAAACAAAATTACCAGCGAGCAAATAAAATGTCGTCGAGGGTTTGACGCAGCTTCAAGTTCTGTGATAAGCTGGAGAAGGGGTGAGAGGGTTGAAAATGTGGGGCAAAAGGGGAGCAAGGACCTCCCCGAAGGATAAGCTCCGGTCGTGGCTTATTGTGTGCAGCCAGCGCAATGCCATGCAGCGTTTCCTTTTTATTAGTTCCGCGCTTATCCACCATTTTGGCCATCGTTATTCGGTTGATTACGGGGCAAGGACAGCTTGCATCTCTCGTGGAGATGTGCCACATGGATATACATGTCCGGAACGGTGATGGTTGTAACCCCTCCAACCGCACTCAGCCCGAGTTACAGACATTTTTACACCGTTCGCACTACAAAGTTTTGCTTTGCGGGCAATACAAGGTGTGGCGGTCACAGATTGCCAACAAAGCAGGAGCACCACTGGAAAAAATACTTTGTTTTGATAAACTTCTAAACTTACTTAATTAAATATAATACATTAGGTTACATTTGGAAATAATAAAAAAAAATTCTATAAACGATTCAAATGTTTAAAATTGAAAATCACAAGCTTACGATATTCATACCTGGTACTCGTCTTATTCTTTGACAGCGAAGTCGTTCTAGGATCCATCCTTATGAATACGTTTATTTCAGAAACTATAGACTATTAAATTTTGTTGTATTTTTCTTTTTTTTAATAATAACGCAGATCTGTTTTTCTTAATTTTAAATTATAATTCCGCTCCAAATAGAACATCAATTAGCATCAATTATGAATATCTTTAAAAAAGGTTGTGACTCCCAAATATTCTAATGAAGTATTTATACTTCCAAAATACAGTTCAGCCAAATAAAACTATTTTCAAAGTTAAAATAACACAGTTTTCCGTCTAATCATTGCAGTATGCAACAATAGGGGGCGTGTAAAGGGTGAAAATAGTCGGAGTACCGGGTATAAAGCACGTCCTTTTTTGTTTCGTTATACTTAAATATATACGGAATAAATACAAATACAAATTTTGACACAACCAATTGATTAAATTGTTTTTTTCCATTACAGAAAATAAACAACAAAAGCTTTTAGTATTGGAATTAAAGCAAAAAGCATTTCAAATAAAAATGTATAAATACAAAAACACTCTAAATAATAAAATCGCATAAACTCAATTGATATTACTATGCATGCGTGCTTTTTATTACAATAATCAGATATGGATGAATAAGTTTTAATGAATATTAATTTCATTTATATTACTTGATTGAAATTCATTTTCTAACCACTTAATAAAGGACTTTCGCTCGTTTTAGATTGATAGAAAGATTTAACATAACAGAAGGATTTCTTGCAGTGACCTTTATTGGCCTGCCCACTGCCTACCCTTTGTATCTGTATCTCTATCTGGGAACCCATCACCATTTGTATCTCTGGGTTGAACTCCGGGTCATTAGTGCGATGGCGTTGCGTGGTTTTTCTCCAAGTCCGGTTTGCCCCGCTGCTTTCTTGTTCATTTTCTCATTAGTGAGTCAATACACGTGGCACGTTTTGTCCCCACATTGTTACGGCGGACACTTACCATTTCCACTTGCCACCAGTTCCAACCAAAGGATATTTGTTGGGGGCAAAAATCATCATCGCCACACATGCTGTTGTGTGCTTTGGAGAGTGCCCTCGGAGAGTTGTTTAAGATGCGTTGCTTGCATTTCACACTTTGCTGCAACGGGAACTGCAGCTCTTGCAGCTGTCTATCCTTCTTGGATCCATCCTCATGTCCTTCTCGTTATCCCTTTTTCCCCACAGCATCCGCCCTTTCGAAGGGGCTGAGTGACTGACTGACTGACTGGCTGACAGCCCGTACTTACCCTCCTGAAAATGCGAGGAGCAAGGAGTGCCTTCCTGTACTGAGCATGATCCGAAAATGTAAAGTGTAAACTTTTTGCCAGTTGTTTGCTGAACTGGCAATGCACTTTGTCTTCTTGCTTGGCTGGCCATCAGCCATCAGCCATCAAGTGTGGAAACTCATGCCCCCGAAGACCGTACAACTTCCTGGCCAGGAATAGGAAAAAACCTCTAGCCCGTAAACCGCAAATCCGCCTGGATTCGCAAATCCGTTGGGGTCGGAGCTTCTATTTAAATAAAACAAAGTCATCGCATTGAGTTCTCTTAGTAGTCGCTTTTTAATCTCCTTGCATAGTTTTATATGGTAGTTACAATATGTTACACTCAATACATAAATCTAGGTGGCTGCCACATCCAGTTAACAGCTCGCGGCTTAGCCTAATATGCGTGGCAATCAAATGGGTTTCTAGATTGCTGCCATTCGAATGATACTATTTGCTATTCCCCCATCTTGGCTTGGAGTGGGATCTGGGTCCTTAAAGTACAGTTACAGCTAGACATGCATACACACCGAAACACACACAATACGAGGACTCTATGAGCTATGTACGTCGCCTATGTGCTACACATATTCAATATTAATAATTGCCATTTTTTAGTTTTCCTATTCTTTTATTTATGCCCTCTGTCTTGGGTGATTTTTCACTTTCCTCTATTTTCCTCTATTTTGTTGTTTATCCTGCAAACAATGAGCAACATTTTTCTATTCTATTGAGTTCCTTTCTGCGATGATTTGTTCCTGCTCATCCACTAAAAAGACATTGTTATGGGTTAGTGTTTTTATCCGATGCCCCTTCGGGGAGACCAATTTATTATGTCCCTTTGGGGCGGGAAAATCAATCCTAATTGCGCGAATTAATTATTGCAAAATCGGAGTCGGATAAGCGCTCACCCATCATAAGCACACACATATGAGTTGGAGAAGCGGGAAACCCTTTGATGGATTAAGTCGTTAAGCTGCTCAGCTCCTAATTCTATATCTTTTGGTGGTCTGAAGCACATCGAACATCCCTTTAGCATAGATATTTCCGTGTGTAGTTGAGGGAACCGCGTGACATATGGAGATTATGTGTTCCAAGTGCTTCCCCTAGTATTGTATTTTGTACTTGAATCTGCTACAACACTGGGAACTGGTTTGAAGCCTGTTTTGATTGTTCCAGTCCTTACTGAGGCTATGTTTTATCTGGTATATAAATTCTTGTTGCACCCGTAGTTAATTTCAACATTAAATAGACTCGAAAGGGTCACAAATAAGGAGGATACAATACGTAGTTGAGCGCCCAAGCGTTTTATTTACAGTAGAGTTTTTGGATTTGAGAGATAGTCAGGTACATGGACAGGTTGAAGACGTAGCTTTTGTGAATTGCTAGACGCTTGAAACATTTACAGAACCGAATAACCGAATACGCTGAGGAGTAACGTCTAAGTACTGGAAGATCTAAGATATGACAGCTAACAGTAATCACTAACGCCCACCGTGCAACTGCCACCTCGGGACACCTACTCGTAAGTGCGGCATGGAAGGGATGGCTTGTTGCAGGGTGTTCTATCACCGATCGATAAGCTAATGAATAACTAGGCGAAAGCTAAATACTATACTCGTATATACACTTTGAATCCGGATGATTTACTCGAATCTTCTATACAGGAAACTATTTTTATTTTTTTTAACTTTAAATGGAAAACAAAACATTTAGTTAGTTCTTCAACGAATGATAAATTTTCAAACAAAAACACTTACATACTTATTATTTTAAATAACCATAATTCACTTAAAAAACATTTCAAAAATCATTATAATTTCTTTCTTAATATAACTTACAACTGCCGATTTACGACAGCTTTCTCCTAACACTCGAGCCCTCAAAAAACCTTTCTTAACTCGACTCTTAATGCTAATGATTTGGGTTTATGGTTTTCGGCTTGGAAGCCGACTTTACTTCATCGAGGAGCTGGAGGAACTGGTGACCTCCATCGGCTGGCACTCCAACTGGGGCTGGGTCTCCACGAGAGCCAACCCGATGCTTTCGCTTTCACTGTCGGTCGCCTCATCGTCGTCCTCCACGTCACCCAGCGTGGTGATCTGGCTCTGGACGCTCTGGCACTGTTCCAGGATGCGGTGATGGTTGCGATTCATCTGCTCCTCGCCGGCATCGATCAGCGAGGGCGCCGAGGTGGTGTCTGCCCCCGGGCCACCTACCACGATTCCAGTGGGTGAGCCCAGGGACGAGTTGGAGCTGCGCAGCCGTTTCATACCCGCCATGGGCATGAAGGACACGTGGTGACCCGACGAGTTGGAAGGTCCCGATGTCAAGTTCTTGAGGCTGGGCGCCACTGGGGTGTTGGCCGCACTCACAGACCCACCTGCTCCACTCAGGCAGGGCGGCACCGAAGCTATGGTCAGGGTGGAGACCGATGTACGGCGGTTTCCGGGCCCAAGGTGCAGGGAGCTGGCCGAGGCGGCCGCCACTGGCGGGGCCGTGATCGTCACTATCGTCTTGGCCACGGCACTGTTCACCGCCGACGTGGAGTTGTAGTCGCCCCTCAGCTGCATACCCGAACTGCGGCGCCTGGGACGGTGGTGGTGGCGATGGAAGCTCTGGCACCTGGTGCAGGATCGCTGCGACGAGGAGGGCGTCGCCGTTCCGGAGGAGTGGTGCTGGTGGTGGGCCGACCTGGAGCCGCCGCAGTTGCTGCCACCGCTGCAGGTGCTGCAACTGCTCAGCTGACGTCACATGAGCGTGCGGTCCAGCTGGTTGACCGAGTGGTAGCCGAAGGACGTGGAGGCGGCCACCATGGCGGCAGCCACATGACACTATAGCGAAAAATTGAAGAACAAATAGAAAAGGAAAGGGATATGCCAAATTATAAAGGACGGAAACAGGAAGTAAATAAAACCGAAAGTCGTAAAAACGATATAGAAATAGAAAAAAAATAGCGAAAACATAGCACATAATAAATAAATACGATCCCAAGAGAATATAAACAAAAGGAGGCACACACATAAAGAGAATACGGAATACGGAAAAAAGAGGTAGAAAGAGAGGCGAGAAAAGCGTTTAATTAACATTTTGTTGTCTTATTTCGTTTCAAGTGTTTGCATACAATTTGCAGGCAGTGTTTTGTGTTTTCTGTGCACGTTTCAGTGTGTGTGTAGTGTAGGTGTGTGGGTGGCTGTAAACAATTTGCCGTTTCAACGCAGCAGCCAACAGCAGCAACAGCAACAAAGCAACATAGTGAAACAACAACAACATCAACAATAAGAACAGGAACAGCATCAGCCAGAGCAACAATAACAATAACAACAACAACGGCAAAATAGGGTATAGTCTTGAGGGGTGGTGGTTGAGGGGCGGAAGAATAACAACAACAACATTGAGACGAAACTGTTGCGGCTTTGCTGGCAGATTTTCCTTCAATTTCTCCCATTTTTCCCAATCTTTTTTTTCGTTTTCGGATGCAGTAAAAGTCAAAGCAGAATGCATGATTGAAAATAACAAAAAACAATGAGCACAAAAGAGAGACGGAAAAGAGAGGGGAAAACTAGAAAAAGAGCAACAACAAACAGCCATAACAACAACAAAAGAATGGAAAAATTGGAAACGAAAAGCGGTAGTTGAAATTCCAATTTCTGGCTTTCAGGGAATATCCTTTTATTCATTTTTTTTGGTTCTTTTTTTGGTAGGAGTAGGACCAAAGCAAACAATAATAACAATAACAACATTAACAAAATTTGCGAGTTTGTGGTAGTGGCTTGGCTTGTGTGTGTGTGTGTGCGTTTAAGGGAATTCCAAGTGCCCGTAGAGATTCTCTCCAGCTGGAGGTCCTTGCATTTTGCAAGTGGCTGGCTTTTCTTCTATCGTCCCATAACCGGATTTCCCCCCCAACACCCACCCACAAAACCCACATCGTCTTCGGTTTGCCAATTCAATTACGGGCTTATGGCCAGGCGCCTGCTTGAGCTCGTATAAAATTCTAAAATCCTTCTCCCCTGCCTCACCAATTTGCGTGGCATTTACGTTGCGTATACGCCGAGTGGTCGGCTGGTTTTTGGAGTGCGGCCGCAATTAGCTTAAATAATTGAAGAGACCAGGCCAGACCCGGATGGCCCGCTTACCAGACGCCCCAGGCAATCGGGTAATTTGCAATTTTTATAGCCCACCCACCCCCTGGCTTCCGAAAATAACCCTGGGCGTCTGGGCGAGACGAGAGCCATGCAAATAATCATCAGGAAGTTTTAAAGTGTATTTTGATTAGGAAAATGTATACAATTTAATAGTTTTAAAACCGGTACTACATTTTTCGTAAACGTATTTGGTCACACTAACTTGTCTGAATGTAGGTCTGTTTTTGTAGGCCTAAAACTTTTGTCATTATTCTCCTATTTTGTGACTCATGAGTCTTAAGCCCGGGGGCTTGTCACTTTCACTGCCTACCGTGCTCTGGCCAAAGGTCAATGGAACCTTCAAATTCTGGCAATTTCGCACACGGACTTGTTCGCGGCCACGCCCCTTTTTTGGTAATTTATTGCCCGGCACTCAATAAACCCTTGCGGGGTCGACGGACCCGACGCGGGCCAGCCTCAAAGGCTAAGCCGTTTGGGGCCGCTATCTTGGGCGGTTAACCGGCGACCTTGCCTGGTACTGTCGCAAACGCCCTGCAAATAGCAGCCAAGTAGCCAGGACCCCCGCCATCGTCCTCGCACCAACCACGGGGACATTAAAAGTTAGATGGCCAAGAACACGAATTCCCACGGACTCCCATGGAACTTGGACTTCCGCTCCAACGGCTCTGTCACATAATTATAAACGTTAATTTCACGTTCACAGTCAATTAGGGATAATTGATGTTTGTGCAACATTTGTGGTAAATTACATTTTGATGTTCGTTCTGGCCAAGAAATGAGCCATTATCGACTCGATATATTACGAATTTATATATACAATACAATTCGGTGTACAGTATAAAAGTATTTCCTTGATTATTGTTCCATTTAGTTTGGCTCAGTGAGTTTTGGTTTGGCGGCGTGGAATGAAATCAGTTTGATTAATCGGTTAAACAATTTCGCTTTCTCTTTCGTTTCCGTTTCCGTTGCCGATGCCGTTTTCCTTTTCGATTTCGATTTCAATTTGGCTTTGTTATCCCAAAATTTCATACAAAGCGCTCGACCAATAATTGATGCAATTAGCAGCGATTATAGCAGCAGAAATAGCAGCAGAATTATAAGCAATTTTGGCAGCCGCAATAAACAATTCATTTGGATGCATTCGCTTAGATATCGATTATGGAATATAATTATTAGGTATTGGAGTCAGTTGCCTGCCTTGGACTAGGGTATTCTGCTCTCTCGATGGGCTACTCGAAGGCCCCGAAACGAAGGAGCTGCGACCCGGGTCCTGGCCTCAGGCTGGCCAACGGCTTCCTCTGCAAACAGTCAGAATCAGAATCACAAATTCCGGTTTTACAATCTTACAAATTTATGCTAAAAAGCCGCCTCTCAAATCCTAGTGTGTGTCTGCGAGTGGGTGGACGTTTTCGGGAATTTGTGGGGGCAGCTGGGACTAGCTGGCGTTTTCAATCAAAACATCTTGGTTGCTACACATGCACTGAGAGAAAGGGGTTTCTTTGGGAAGTAGAGAACTTTATTGATTGAAGCTTTAATAGTCCGAATCACAACCTCTTTTCTCTGTGCATGTCAGAATGCCATGCAAATTGGCTTTGATGGCAGACGAGTGGTACTTGCCACTGTTCCGGAGTGTGCCTGTGTGGGGAATCCTTTACGGCTCATTAGGAGAACTAGTGGGTGGTCACCCTAGGGTTGGCCCAAATGTCAGGCGACCCACTGACTCCAGTGGGCCGATTAATCACCGGGCTGAGTGTGCATGCGAAAGTGCGGGTGTGGCAGCATTAAAGTTGAATGAAACTTTGGTGAAGTTAATTTTAAAGTGTCGGCTGGGGAGACATGTGCCACAATCGCACAAACACCCGAATGTGTGCGCACAGGCATCTGCAACTTGCGGCTGACCACAATGTGCTTGAGGTGGCACAAAGATGGGCCAACCGGGCAATCCGGCCCCGGAATCCACTCCTTTCGGTGGCTCCAAACCACACGTCTGCAATATCCTCGTTTGACCAGAAGCCCATTTCCATTTGTCGTACAGCTGGCAAATTGCAACTGCCGGAAGTTGCCTCATTTGTCGGCCGAAAGGCTAGGACCTTGCAATAAATTTGACATTCCGCAAATAGCCAGATGGCAATATGTTTCAAAGCCCACTTGAAAGCTAAATTAATTACTTGTTTTTATAAATAGTTTAGTTAAATTGTTTTACGTGATCAGATTTCAAACTCATTAAAATGCTTAACCAGGGCGTATACGTGATATTTGTGCCAATTGTTTTCCTTTCCCATCGAACTACTCCCCAAGCTTGACTTTTCCAACTGAAATGCCTTAAATTCTTAAACCTGTTCTTTGATATGCCAAGTATAATACATTTTTTACGAAACACCGCTTTCAATTGGCTGTGGAAACTCTTGGCGAATAAATTGGCATGCTCTTGGGTGTAATTGATATGATGACAGACACATCGAGAAAGAAAGCCCCGAAAAATCGAATGGAGCGGATACGGATGCGGAAAAGGCAGGAGCACGAAACTCCTTCCATCCAGATACGCATCCGCATCCGCCCGGCGTCCCAGGGCAGACACATATTGACTGTTGATTTCTGTAAATAACATTTTCATCAATACAATTACATGTGGTACGGGGGTCAGAGTGTACGGGTGTACGGGTGTACGGGTGTACGGGTGTGTGGTTGTGTACGAGTGTGTCGGGGTGTCAGGGTGTGTGCTTATCGCCGAGGCGAAAATTGAGTTGGAAATTTTTAAGTGCAAAAAATGTTTATGGTTCACTTGATAACATTTCTCAAGGATCGAGTGTGCGTGAGAGTACGGGAGTCCTGGCACACAC
Organism: Drosophila merina; assembly: GCA_035047645.1. Taxonomy (NCBI): domain Eukaryota; kingdom Metazoa; phylum Arthropoda; class Insecta; order Diptera; family Drosophilidae; genus Drosophila; species Drosophila merina. The sequence goes on from JAWNPH010000002.1 coordinate 28,784,626, forward strand.
ACCCCTGGATGTTTCCTGCAAGGCAGCTGCCAAAACTTGGCCCAGATGGCTGGGCTGGCCCGAAGGGGGAAAGGCGGCAAGGAAGGTCAATAAGGCCGTCCAAGAACTATAAATTTAAAAATAATAAACAAAGAACTTGAAAAGAAAAACCCTCCCTTAAATCCTATTAAAAAAAACAGCAGAAAAGCCATGCACTGGAAGAAAGGCTTTTCCTTCTCTTAAGTTTCTAGTTTTTTCTTGACCAACTTTGACCAACCTTCCAAACACTTTAATAATGACCCCATTGCTCAAGATTAAACCTTAGCCAGAATATATATTAAGCTTCTTTCATCTGCCAATCCAACTTTCTTTCATTTCTTCCCAGGAGCTGCTATAAAAAGATCAACAAACATTTTTGGGAAGCGAGGTGGAGGAGTGTGTTGCAGGTTTTTCTTGTTTCGCCATTGTGTACACTGGGAAAAAACTTATGTGAGTAGCGATGCCAAAAAAACAACATCAACATCGACATCAACAGGAGCAGGAACATGAGGGACAAAAACGTTGAAAGGACATTGTGTCCTGGCCGACAGTGTGAGCGTGTGGGTGTGTTTGTGAATCCCGGAGACTTTGTGAAAACTTTCGTTTTTCTTTTCACTTTTCCGTGTTATTCTGTTGTCTTTTTTCCCTCCAGCTTGTCTTCAACAATACACAAAAAATCAAAACACGAGCTCAGGGACTCTTTTTTCGTCCTGGTCGGACATCTCTGAAAAGGGAGTGCGTGGGTGTTCGGGTGTTTCGGTGTGTGTGTGTGCTTGTTTTGGTTACAGGTGCAACACATTCAACAGGTGCTTGAATCAGAGTTCAGTTTTCATTTTCGTGTGTTCTTGCATCAAAGTAAGCAAACTAACAAAACAAACGCCCGAGGTGTTTCAAGAATCTCTGGCAATTTTCAACGATCCTTTAAAGTCTCTTAACAAATTCAGAATTTGTGGCAAATTATTTGTGGCATGCCTCGCGGCATAAAAAGATAGTTTTTCGAATCGCCAAAGATTTCAGGAACACGCCAGGACGAAAACGGAATATAAGGATGTTACACAAACAACAATGCCATGAAAAGTCAACAAACAGTTGTGAGAGAGAGCAAGTGAGACAGCAGCTGCCACAGACAGAGAAGGCAACAGCAAACAGTAAACGGCAAACAGGACCAAGAACGGAAACAGATGCAAAACCGAACTGGGAGTGGAGAAGGGAGAGTTAGTTTTCTGCAAGGACTTTCCCTTCCCTTTCTCCACCCATCAGTGCGTGTGTGTGTGTGACTTTGTGACATTGAAAGAATACAGCAAAAGGACACAGACAGAGGCTCAGGCAGAGACACAGTCAGAGACAAAGAGATAGTGTGAGCCAGACAGACAGACAATGAGAATACAGGACACAAGTCGCTTACCTTGCCATTGACTCACAGGGCAGGGGTCGGAGGTGGGCGTAGGTGTAGGCGTGGACGTGGACGTGGGCGAGGGCGTGAGCATGGGCGCCTTAATCATTGTCAACTAAATCTACGCTAAACTATATGTAAGTCTGCTCGCAGGAATTGTGCCGCACGTGCTGAATGCCGTGCAGCGAGCAGGTCGAGTAGCAGCGTCGGGTCGCGAATCTCTGCAAAAACCAAGAACACGGCCAGAATCACAATCAGCTCTATTTGGTAGACCAGATGGAAGGATACTATATAAGAATGTGGGAATATATACGGTATGGACGATATGGGTGGGCCGGTGGGGTAATGACATTCAGGCTCCGATGACATGAACTAAATTTAGCATTTATCGAGGACTGGAGCTGGGGGCAGGCGATCTATTTTCGAATGAGTGGGCTTAAGGTGCCACTGTCTAATAGGAAATTGCCATCGAACTTGCTTGAGGTCTTCAGACACCTTTAATACATTTATTTAACTAGAATGTTGCCTTTGTCAACGAGTTTCCTCTCTACAATCTAACTTAACTTAAACCTTAACTTAACTTAAAGTAGTTCGCGTTTGCAGAGCAATTCCAGAGCCAACTTTCCTACATTGGCCACAGTAACTGGAACTTTGGCAAGTTCAAGTTAGACAAGTTCGACTGCATTTCCAAGCCAAACACGTGACTACAGCTCAGGGGTAATTACTTAGAGCAATATTGACATGCCGTACCCGAAGGACTATAATAGAAGCACCCACCCGCGGGCGCATTACTCTACTTTCGGGCCGAGTCCTTTTGGGTGCAGTCAAAGTTGCCAAACATTAGAAAATGATTCATTAAAATGACGAAGGGGTAGTGCGGAGGTCGGAGGTCGGGTGCCTGGTGCCGGGTGCCTGGTGTCGGGGCGGGAGTCGACAGGTTGAGTGATGCTCCGCCAGATGATTTATGCACGGATGTGTGTGGTGGGTCTGGCGGGGCAAGGAGGAGTCCGGACTCCGGAGCGGATGGCAGGAAGTTTTCATGGTTGTCTGCCATGTGTGAACGGAAGTCGGCGGGAAGTACGGGAGGATTATGGGGCACCTCGAGTGGTTAATGTCTGTGTTTTTTTTTTTGCATATTCATTAAATTTGTAAATTAATTTTGCCGTTCGTTGGGTTTCGTATTCCGCATTTGGAGCATACAAAAGTGGAGGCGGCTAAAAAACAGACGATGCACCAACGAAGCCTTCAAAAACTCCACCCAGACCGCGAATAAGAGAAAGAGCACCAAAAATCGACGTCGGCTGAAATGGAAGGAAGAACTACGGAGGGGAGACGGGCAACTCACCTGCGATTTTGACCGCATCGTGGGCTGGTATTTGCGGCGGATTTTTCGAGGACAGCACATACACAGGAGTCGCACAAAGGCCCTGGAAAAGAAGCCAGTTAAAAGGAGCAGGACATGCGGAGGCTAAGCCAAAGCCACAAAAACGCAGAATTAAATCGAGTGGCTTGCACTTGAGCCTGCAAAATATTTCCTGTGGTAAGCCCATTGTGGGTTTTAGAATACATTTATTCTCTTTAAGTTTTCCGATTTCTTCTTTTTGTGGCAGAATATATTCAGGAGATCCGCTACTTACCTGCGGAAGTCCCTGCTCCAGCAGGCGTAGATCACGGGATTCATGCAGGAGTTTATCCAGCCCAGCCATGTGACTATCGCGGAGACGATCTCCTCGTGCTCGATGCACTCGATGCAGAATCCGGACAGCAGGTTCACCACGAAGAAGGGCAACCAGCACACGATGAACACGCCCATCACGATGCCTAGCGTCTTGGCCGCTTTCTTCTCCTTTGCGAACTTGGCCAGTTTCCGGGATAAGGAGAAATTCTTACCCATATGCCGATGCCGGGCCAGTCCGTTGTTGTGGAGGGCGGATAGCGGCTCATCGTCGGGCTCCTCCGGAGTGGAGGTAGTGGTGCCGCCGCCGTGATTGTGATGGTGGTGGTGCGAATGGGAATGCGAGTGGCTGAGGGATCCACCGCCCCCGCCGCCACCGCCTCCTCCGCCTGTCACCTGATTGGCTTGGTCGCGGGTGGTGCCGCCACGATGGATCCGCAGAGTGAGCTGCAACTCTCCGGAGGCCATCAGGACTTGTTTGGTGCCAATTTTCAAGGACCTCGTCTGGATCACCGCGGCCCTGTAGATGCGGCAGTAGGTGAAGACCATCACCAGGAGCGGCAGGTAGAAGGAGATCGTTGACGAAAAGACCAGGTAGCCCAGGTGCTCGGTGAAGGTGCACTTGTAGGCCGGCATTTCGCCGTCCCTCGCCGCTCGCCACCACACGATGGCCGGGAAACTGATGGCGCTGGAGCAGATCCAAACGGCAGCTATCAGCCCGGCTGCCCTTTTCACAGTCATCCGCATGGGGTAGCTGAAGGGATCCGTGATGGCCCAGTACCGATCCAGTGAGATCACGCACAGATTCAGGATCGAGGCCGTGCTGAAGAGCACGTCCAGGGACCTCCAGATGTCGCACCAGTCGGTGCCGAAGAACCAGGTGTTCTCCAGCACCTCGTACAGGGCGGAGAAGGGCATGACCACCAGACCCACCAGGCAATCGGCCACCGCCAGACTGGTTATGAAGTAGTTGGTGGCCGTGTGCAAGTACCGCTCTCTGATGACAGCCAGTATTACGAGGGAGTTGCCAAAAACCGTGGCGAACGAGAAGAGGAACAAAAAGGCCAACAGTCCCACTCGATCATTGGGCAGGGCCTCCAGGAACTCGGAGAGATCCGGTTCCGGGGTGGTGGAGGAGCCTACTCCAGTCGTCGTGGGGCTCAAGGTGGTGCTGGTGGCATTGAGTGCTCCTCCTCCACCCACACCGCCGCCCAGAGCCAGTTCCGTACTCGTGGGCAAGCCGTTGAAGTAGAAGTACACGTCCTCGGATATATTGTAGCTGCCAAAAAAAGGCGGCATTTGGGTCGGGGCTTGAGCCAGAACCTGAGCCTGGCTCTGATTGAAACCATCTCCGCGAAGGAGAGCCAACAGGGGGACGGCTCCTTCCGCTTCCGGCGACTCATTGTCCTCCACCATTTCTGCGGAATGCAATTCAATGCTGTGTCAGTGCAGCTGACGCGAGTCCCTGTTCCTGTTCGAGATCCTGTTCCTGTTTCAGCTCCTGTTCGTCCTGCTGCTGTTGCGCCAGCTTCTGCGTTCGCTGATTTTCCACAGACAGTCTGCGGCTGCCAGACAAATTAATGAAGCGCATTTTCACGTCCTTGGCCAGGACTTGCCGCCGGGCTGCCACGCTGTCGAGGAAAAAGAAAAGGATACAGATTCGGATGAGCACAATGGAATCAGGCCAAAACTTGCTAAAAGTCTTAATTTAACCCATTTCAAGCAGAGTGGCCATAAAAAATTACATCTATAAATTTCAGTCACTTTTATTAAATGAAATGCAAGAATGGCGCCTTGAAGCGATTCAGCATCCCTTTCCTATTATTTTTATAAATGAAATTAATTTTAAAACAAACAACAAATAAAATAAAAATCCCCTTTTGACTAATTTTAGACATCAGCTTCATCATAAAGCAGGTTAAGGCAAAGTTTTGATTTTAATATTTAATCAAGTTTTGGGTGATGTGATAAGACTTTTGCATTTTCCGGCGCCAGAAACTTTTCCAGAGAGTTTGTCTCTAATGAAGCCATTGTAATTGGATCGCTCGCAGCACCGGCTATAAATTTCATTCAATTAAAATGTTGACTCGCATCTACAGGTAATCGAGTTAGGCAAATTTCCGAGGCACAAAAGCTAAACAAACACATTAATTAGAGGATTTTTTGGGCTGCCTCGAAACCGGGCAGCATTCACCTGCCGCCAGCTCGCCGTGGCCGTGGCCGTGGCCCGAAAGGTGCACAATTAATTGGCAGGCAGACACGGCAGTTGCCACAAGCTGTGGGGTTCACTTGGAGGTACTTGCCTGGCACCGGGTCTGGTGAGACGCTGCACAGGGGGATGTGTGAGCGAACGCCGCACAAATAAACAAATTAAATTACATTTCAAGTGCCAAGGATGACGGCAAGTCAAGCGTGCGACCACTGGGAACTCGAACTCGAAGGCTCCGAGGACTGGAGCAGCGGCGGGGCCGGATGACAAAGTGGAAGTTGCTGCCTTTGTCACCGGAATTTGACAGAGGAAGTCAACAACTGTGCGGCGCATTATTCAAGAGTTGTTGCTCCTGCTCATGGTCCTGCTCCTGCTCCTGCTCCTGTCAGCGCAAGTTGATTGCTAAGCTCTGCGCTTAATGTAAACAGGCTGCGACTGTTTCCAGTCTGGATTGCACTGGCAGCTGGCTAGTCCTTGTCGTTGCGTTTTGAGGATTTCTCAGAAATCCTGCTGCACTAATGCAGCGAGCTCCTTAACGGTTGTATTTCGGAATTGGATTTCCAATTTGTAATTATCCAAAAGGACATTAAGCTAACAGAGTATAATCGAGAATTTGCTGCTGGAAATATTCTTTCAATTCTTGGAACTGTCTCTCCATGCATTCTTTTACCAAGTTTTTGCAATGGATGTCATTAAATCAAAACAAAATAATATTTATGCGACGAAATTAATTAAAAATATCTGTCGTCTAACTAAAAAGATCTATTCGTTTTTTATATGTTTTTCAACTTTTCCTGACAGCGCCTCTCGCATTGAGGCAGAAATTATTGAATATATCCTTGAAATGGGTTTAATGCACACTCGTTTCTGCCATTTCATCAAATGGCTATCGCATAAACGCTGTTTTTTTCACTAAAACGATTTTTAAACTCATTAAAAACATTATAAACAACAACTTTATGAATATTTCTAATTCTGACATTTATATAAAACCAGTCAACGTCAATGTCTTTAAAACGTGGCTTCATTTACAAATTTCTCCTCCTTTCATCGGCTCTTGAGTCATTTGTTTTCCGGCTATATTCCTGGTTATATAATGTTCATGCTCGTGTTTTTGGCTCTGATTATCACCTGTCAGAGCCAGGCCTGGTCTGTACCCAATCGAGCAGAGCAGAGCAGGCCGAGAAACGGAGGAGGCTCCTCCATGCCAGACTCCTGCTGCTCATTTCCGGGTCGCGTACGCGTTGCTTGCATGCCATAAATTCTCTCCCGGCTGTTGTTGGCTTATCGAGCCGCCGCCGTAACCCCTCTGGTGGCCTCTGGTATTTGGCCACCCGGCCCCAGAGCTAACCAAGCAGAGTCCAGGCACAGAGTTCGAGCCGAGGCTGACACGTTTATGGCTTATGTTTTCCTTAGCCACCGCACAGAAACAGAAACATCGTCTTTTCTGCGTTTTTTGTTGAGCTGTTTAGCACAATTTCCTGGCACATTTCTCAGCCGCACCACACTGGCACTGGCACTGGCTAAAAAAGCAAACATTTTTTTCACTTACCCGACAGCCTGATGAGGCTGTTGATGTGCAAGTAAGTCAAAATGTGAGCCGACATAAAAACAGGGCAACCAAATGAGAAATAAGAAAAAATATGAGCTACACTCGACGAAAATCATAACTGGAAAACATTTAATTAGCTACAGTTCAGGATACAACCTCAATCTGTACCGTTTTTGTTATTTGAAATATATAATATAATAACGTAATACCATGAATGTAATTTACGTTTGCCAATTACTTATTTAAGGATATTTGTTCTTCGTGCAAGGACGAAATTCATATGAATGAGTGGGCGGAGCTGCCGCCGGAGCCCTGCAGCTTTTTGGGGTCCATGCTTTTTTTGTGTCTGGGCCAAAAAATTTAATTGAGGCAACCTTTAAGGTTGCTGGCCAAAGCCGGCTGAACCAGGCTGCTATGCAAAACGCTTTCGACCAGGCCAGCAATTTGTATATGTGTGAAAAACCTTTTGACCCTTTTCAGTTAGCTGAATGTTGTGTTGGGCTGTGATGTGTGCGTGCTTGGCTGAAAAAGGGAATCCGTGAAGGAGGGGCAAGCTGTGGAAAGGGGCAAGCACCGGGGCAGCGAAATGGAAATGGTTAAGTCATTGAATGGCCTCATGAAAGTTAAGCAGAATGCTTGCCGCCGGAGCAGACGAGCTCCTCCGCATTTGTATGCGGGTACACTAACTTGGCCGAGATGTTTGCCAATGCGAAAGGCCAGGAGTGATTTCCAGGAAAGGCGGTCGCCGGTCGGCGGTCAGAAAATCGTGATCAGCATGCATGCGTTGCCAAGCAGAACCAGTTTGGATTTTTCACATGAATCTCATAAATTTGTCGTAGAGAGTATTTCAATTTCGAAAGCCCTGGAGTCCTTTTTCTGTTCGCCCCAAAATTAATTCCATGCAATGTAATGAAGTTTGTCTACACAATTGAAATTGATTCGGGACGGAGACCCAATGCAGCATCAAATCAAGCCAAATCACAACATTACATTTTACATTTGCAGTCAGTATGGGACCGCAGATTCTGCTCTTGGCCATTTGGCATTTTTGGCAAGCGTGTCCTGTCTCTGAATCAGAATCTGAATCTGACTCTGTGTATCGGTGTCTCTAGTATTTCTGTTTCTATGTCAGCTGCAATAACAGTCTGTGAATTTAAATGGAAGTCAAAACAACAAGAAGAGCCATTCCGACCCAACTGGCATTCAATAAAGTGCTCCGATTGCTTCTCGCCGGCCATTTGTTGAATTTTTATGTGAGCCGTAATTATATGAAACGATTTTCCATGTCGCATTGTTGCCTATTGAATTATTAAAACTTCCCCGCCAAGGCGATGTGTTTATTGAAATTGCCTGCCAACTGGCACCAAAACACGGAGACCTCCAAAAAAAAAAATGAAAGCTTAGGGAAATAAGGGATCCAGGGACCCAGGGAACAGTCTCACTTCTTTGGCCTGAACTTTGGCAAGTCAAAAAAATTTAACTTCACGAATTCCTAGCTGGGGGAGAACTTTATGACAATTGGCTTTAAGTTTTGAAGTAGGATTAATGAATAAATGAGGGGTTTTAAGATGCTTAAAGCTTTCGTCAAAATATATAAAATTTCTTACATATTTCATATCCAAGAAATAAAGAAACTATAACCGAAGGTGAACTACATATGGGATTAGGGATGTCCCACTGTATCTCCGGTGAGGTTCCAGAACTGCCCCGCTAAGTAGGCAATAGAGTTTTTACGGCCCGGCGAATCACTCCCCTGATGTCGAGCCATATACCCCAGCCTGACATCAGGCCACGGCCCACTCCCTTGGAGGAAAATAGGCCTAATGCCGGAATTTATTAGTGGAGCTGCCATTGTTGTTCGTGTCGATAAAAAGACAGCCAAGTACCGACATGTGCATGTAGGCTCGGATCCTCAACATCCATTAATTTCGTGCACTATCACGGAATTGGAATCGCCTGGCATAGAATAGATAGAATAGCTGGGACCCAAAACCAAAACCCGAAAACAGTCACGGTGACATTGAACAACCTTTTCGGGCTCCTTTTTTGGTTTTATTTTTGACGGCGCGGCGTTTGTATTCAAATTAACTTGAGGCGAGCAGGCGGAATATAGACTGCTATCTGGGGGTAAGTATCGGCGGCACCCACTCAGGAGCTGAGCGATAAATCGCTGCCTGAAATCTTCCAAATTGCTCCCAGAGCGTTTTCGGGGTTTTCGGCATTTTCAGGTAAGCCAAGCGAAACAAAGTGAAAGTGGCCGGAGATGTGGCAGAGGATGGCGGGACGAAAGGTTCGAGTGGCTCCCCACTGGCGTCCAAATCTTTGACAATCTTAATGCGAATCCAAGTCAAACACACGCACTCTGAGACTTTCTTTTCGACTACCCGAGCGAGGCGAGGCACTAAAACGACGGTAAATACAGCGAGTTAAGGACTAAGGACTAAGGACTCGGGACTCAGCCAGTCACTCAGTGAGCCAGTTGGGTTTCGATTTGGTTTAGTCCACAAATGAAATTTAATCACGCGCGTGGCAAAAACGCTCTCCATTCAAACCGCCTGATGTTTGCTTTATTTTCGGCTTTGCAACTTTGACTGCCCCCAACCGGTTTGATAATGCTCCTTCGGGTCCCGGCTCCGTGCTCCTTCGGCTTCCCCCTTCAGCCTTAGTTCCCGGCGGTGCCAAGCCGCTGGGCTGCTTAATTATGTCACAAATATTTACACCGGTTGCAGAGTGTCATGGCACGCAAGGAATCTAGCGAAGGCAAACAGAAATCAAATGAAACAATCCTGCGAGGGGTCGTCACCGCTTTTTTCTCCCTTTTGTTTTTTTTTATTTAGATTTAGCTGTTTTTTTATACCCTTGAAAAAGGGTATTATAATTTTGTCCAGAAATGTGTAACGCATTAAAGGAAGCATCTCCGACCCCACAAAGTATATATATTCTTGATCAGCATCAACAGCCGAGTCGATATAGCCATGTCCGTCTGTCCGTCTGTCCGTCTGTCCGTCTGTCCGTCTGTCCGTCTGTCCGTCTGTCCGTCTGTTTCTATGCAAAAAATAGACAGTAGTTTTAAAGCTAGCGTTTTGAAATTTTTACCAGATCATTATTTTTGTTGCACGCAGATCAAGTTTAAGAATCGGTCGGATCGGACCACTATATCATATAGCTGCCATACAAACGACCGATATGAAAACAAGTCTTTGTATGGAAAACTTTTTTGTTTTCCAAGCTATTGCAACCGAATTCAATATGTATCCATTTGACATAGGCATACATGATTTGTGAAAGTTTGGTCCGGATCAGATCACTATATCATATAGCTGCCATACAAACAACCGATATGAAAACAAGTCTTTGTATGGAAAACTTTTTTGTTTTCCAAGCTATTGCAACCGAATTCAATATGTATCCATTTGACATAGGCATACATGATTTGTGAAAGTTTGGTCCGGATCAGATCACTATATCATATAGCTGCCATACAAACAACCGATATGAAAACAAGTCTTTGTATGGAAAACTTTGTTGTTTTCAAGGGTATACCATCTTCGGAAAGCCGAAGATAACTTTTCTTACTTGTTTCTACTTCTTTTGGCTTTCGTTGTTTCAGGCAATCAAGGACAAATAAGGACAGCAACGCTGGCCGGCATGAAAGTGGATACCATGATAATGGCTGGCATTAATTTGTGGCTCACACAGACAGGAGGGGGACAGGATCGACAGCTCGAAGTCTTCCCTTTTCGATTGGCACCCAAAAAGCGGTCAGAGCACGAAATATGCGGTATAAACAAATTGTGCACTTGGAATATTATTGGTATTTTGATGACAGATTGAATAAATACAATATATTGAGAGATATTTTTTCATTGGGCGTATACGTTAAAGAAATGCTAAAAAAAAGGAAATTGGATTTAGAAATTATACGGCTACGGGCTACGGGCTTATAGGACTACGGTGCGTATACGTAATGTATATGCCAAAGATTTGAAAATGTTTGGGACAACAGAGCGTATACGTTATGGAATTTATAAAGAGTAACAGTTTATATATATAGAAAAGCTTATGTAATTTTAAAAATCACACTAATTTAGTTTAAATTGTAAATATTTGAGAACAGTCTCCATGGTCCATGGTCTCCGTGGTTTAAAGGAATACGGTGCGTATACGTAATATAATATTGTAAGAATTCAGTAAAAAAGGTAACATTGAGTTCGCTAAAATTCGCTTATCTGTTTTGGCTATTCATTATTCGGAATTATTTTGTTAGTCTATGCAATCTGCAATCCCTAAGCCGTCTTTAATCTTACACAATCTTCAACCATTTTTCCAGTGTAGCCTACCCCCTCTGTTATCTCGTGCTAACTTGTTATTGTTGCGGAAATACCTTTGCCATGTTAAAAGTTATTGCCAACTCTCACACACCCCCACATGCTCGCCGGCAGAGACACATTTAACGCGCTTGTCACGCAATGAATAATGATTGGACAGAGCGACAAGCAACAACAAATAGCGAAGGCAACAACTACAACTACAACAGGGAAACAAGGTGAATGACAACGGCAACATCCAGGCTTTATCCTGGCGTCCTGGCATCCTGGCCACTGATAGCAACGTCTGCCGCCTGTCAGCGGGCCAATCGAGCATTGGGCATTACTTTAAGTGGCACATTGCTCATGCGACATGTTGCCTGCCACCCCAGCGCCGCATGTCCTTCAGCATCTTGCCAACCCGCTCTCCGGCATGTCGTGATTAATAATTAAATATTGTCACAAATGGGAAGTGGATCGAAACAACTTGGGATATGTTCTGGCACAGAGAAAAACTTTTAGTGGAGTAAAGGTTTCTGAATATTTAATGCCTTTAAGAATCTCATTCAAGCTACGAAACTGACAAGTGACCGAGCACTTTGCTAATTTGTTATACTATATAGGAATATAGTTTCACCCTTTAGATACTATTTATAAGTATATTTTTTTCTCACTGTTGGCTGTGTCCCGACAAATGAAGTTAACGAACGAACATGCGGAAACATGGAATGTCCTGGCAACTGCGAGCGGTGCCCGTCATGGAATGTAAAGCGAAATGTGAAAGAAATCAGCTAAAAACCCAATAACCTGACGTCATTGCGAGGATAAAAAAGCGCCAACTAATCCAAATCGAAATCCAAATCTCGTGAGCTGTCGAGCTCTGCACACATGAACGAATCATTTGACCAAATATTTGCATAATTTGAAATCAATACAGCGCCAGCCACGAGCTTGGGTTCATGGCATTCGGATTATGATTAATTTGTTGGCAGCACAGGAAAGCTGCAATCGAGATTTTTACAATTTTTTGGGTGAGCTTCCATCCTGCTCCTGTATTCCGTTTGCCTGGCTAGTTTTTACCCGAATCCATAGTCGGAAAACTAACAAACTCTAACTCCTCTCAACTTCTGCTCCAGTGACTCCAAGGATATAGGTTCCCCGCCCCCAGTCGACTTCCATTCATTCCGTTTCCGTTTCAGGACATCAGAACACGCACGCACGCACTCATTTCATTTGCTGCTGCCACATACTCGTACTCTAGGATACCATACTATACGAGCCTTGGGGCCCAAAGGACATATTTAAAGTTAGTTTTTGATGAGTTGGCATGAGTTTTATTAGCGGCGCCCAAAGTTTCCCTTTGACGAAACAACTCCTCACACTCCCCATGAGGCAGCTCAATGAGCATCGGACTCCTAAAAGGCATGGGGTAATAAATTAAAAATGTATCATTCAAGACGCTTGAATGGTGGAGCTTCTGGGAAATCTGGGAATGTGCTGGAGGGACAGAGACTCGTCATCCGATTGCCAAAAACTTAAGGGTTTTGCATAATTTTGGAGGACACCCGAGTTGCGAAATAATTTCCAGTCACATGGCCAATGAGATATGTGAGTGTGCAGCCTAATATGATAATAACACAATGAACTCTGTCAGCGGATCCTCGGGAAAATATGAGAAAATTACAAATTGTCCACACGCGCCATGGGTATCTTAATTTTGGTTTTCATACGGAAACGGATACGGATTTCAGACACGAACAGAGATGCTAGGGATATTTCTCAAAACTCTTTTTTAAAAAGTTTTAAATCAAAGAGATTTGAACATTTGTACTTCGAACGAAAAAGGAAGCCATGCTAAGGATTTTGTGAAGTTTGGATTGACGAAATCAGCTCCTGTCTATGCGACATAAATTCATGAAATTATATTAGCAGAGGTAGGTCTTATATGGGTCACCTTTTTTGATTTTTCGTACAATTAACTGCTTTGTTATATTTCTTTTAATATTAATAAGTTTAGCTGCAATAACGCTTTGAAATTTTATAGTTCACCTTCTTGAAATCAGCTGCCTTATATTGTAGATTAAATTCATAGTCAAAATTTTTGTGTAAGGGAATTCATGGATTGGTAATTATACACTTTTTTGGCGTTTCAAAAAATATGATATCCCCCTCGCATAAACGAGCCAATACTCCTGCCAAAAGCCAAGTTGGCAACACTGCTTGGCTCAGCCAATACCAACTAATTCCCAAATGGCCTCGGCACGTGTGGCTATGAAACAATTCCAGTTGCAGCCCGGATAATTTCGATATAATAACAAGATGGCAAAAGTCACGTCGTTAAGGGGTACGAGGCCTGCCTCTGCCAGAAAAACAAAAAAAAACAAGTAAAAGCGAATTCATCAGCGGGTCCTGTCAAAGACGAGGCTGAAATATCGACGCAGGACTCGCTGCCGCAGCCAAAGGAGATAAGAGCCCGAACGAAAGCGAAAAGCAAAGGCGGCAAAGTCAAAGGACACAAGGAGTTGCCTCCGGCAGAGGAATATAGAAAGACAATGACACGGACTATATTATTTTATTTTTCTTATATATCCACAAAGCATTTTTTTCGTCCTTTCTTCCCTGAAATGTCTCACTTATCGACTGTTCCTAATGGCCACGCAAAACGGCCACTTATAGTTTTATTATTGGCTCGTGTCAATTTTGATTTGCTGGCTGCCGGGAAGAAACAATTTTCTAGGAATAATTTGCCAGCCATATCTGGGTGGGCGTGTGGTTTAGTATATCAATTGAGATGGTCCTGAATACACTGGAATAGATGGTGGGTTCTTTAATTTTTAGGAAAGTTTTAGGTACATTTAGGATATAGGATGTTACCCGCTTGATATCCAAAATAGCTTTTGAAGTGGATATAAATTGTTTATTTTTTCGTTGTTAAAATACAAATAGAAGTTGTGCCCTGTGTGCCTGGAAACTGAAATGATTTACACAATAAACGTCATGCTGGGGATATCCTGCACGCACGTCCTGTCGGCACATAATGCACTCCACCAGCGGGTTTTGCCATTCTACAGACAGGCTGGGGCCTTGGCCGTTTTGCTTTGGCCATTCGGAAAGTCTTTTGGCCGGCGGCTTATCGTGTTTGTGCCAGTTTTTACTTTAATCGGGACATGGACATCTTGGCCTGGACGGAGCACTGCGTGTGGGCAGGAGCAGAGCCAGGCTGAGGCTCTGAGGGCTTCCGAGTGACATTCTAATCAAGTGCACATTAGCATGCTGGAGCATGGAGTGGTGCGAGCATGCAGTATTCAGAAGTGGGTTAAGATGCGGACCCACATCGGAGTCATGCAACATACTCTTCGGGCGATGCCTGCAGTTGATTAAGTTCCCATTGGGCCAGGACACACCGACACACTAGCGCATTTATTTTATGGCTAATTAAGTCACAAAATTAACATTAAATGGCAATCTGGCGCTGCACGGAAGCCGGGGCAAGGATATTCCACATGCCCGTGTCCTCTACTTACTGCCAGCTGACATTTTGCAAGCTGCGGAAGACAACTTAAGACTGCGCCTCGAACCGCCAAGGTAGATGGCTGCGAAAACTCATTTCAAGATAATTAGTTAAGGGAAGCGCTCCTGCCACCCACACCCAGTATTAAGAACCACCCACAAGGCCACCCACGAGACCCGCACAAATACGGGAATACCGAATAAAGTACGCTACAGTTTTCAGTATTTCTCATTTCGGTCGGCGGCGAAATAAAAAATGAAATGAAATTTGCTCATAGTCACCGGCAATATGCCTTAGCCATCTCTTTTTCTGCCAACTCAGGCAGTTTATTAAAGCTTGGCGGCCGGCTCTGGCTGGGGGTGAAAATAATACGAATAAAAAATATACTCGAATACGAATACGAATACGAGTATTAAAAGCCAACTCAGCTAACGCTGCACAAAAAGCAGTTGGCGTTGGCCGAAACCGGGTACTGAAACTGGTAAGACCAAACAAAAAGGTGAAAATTAGAAATATAAATATTTATGTATATTTATTTGTGTATTTATGGAGTCCGGGTCCGGAGGGGAGGGCACACAATCTGCTTGGCTGAGCTATTTGCAATCATGAGAAATATTATTTTAATTTTGGTGTAATAATTTGCAAGAGAACATCATTTTCATAAGCCCTCTCCCCGCCCGACTGAAACTTCTCCCGTCTTGTTGGCCCCTTTCCGCGCCAAAAAAGAGGCCAAATGCGAGCTGTCTATCCTTGGCACGAAATGAAAATGAATTTAAATACCTGAGCGCAAAACGCGACTCGCGCCCGGGTAGGCCTGCCACCCGGGTAGCCAGCCCTCCGCCCCCGGGCCTTTCTTTGCCACCCACCTGGCGGTCCGCCTGGTTTTCCGCATCATAACGGTACCAGCAGAAGCAGCGGGAAGGCGGGAAAACACGCATCTACATTCAACCAACCGGCCTAAGAGGCGGCGGAGGGGATTCCTCACCTAACTCCTCGCTGCCCCCTCTGCGGCTGCCACCGGCGAATTGTCATTCAAATCTGTCGCATCGCCCCCGAGGCCCAACGCGGTGACGGAGAAGGGGGCGTGGCTGGGAGACGGAGAAGAGGCGTGTCAAGCACGCAGTTTACTGCAAATTTTATTTGTAGCTGTAATTTTGAGCGTTTTGCGCTTAGCAAGTGCCTGAATCTGTATGTACAGAGAGAGAAAAATATATTCTATTCAGTAAAAATAATTTGAGTTGTTATTCAAAACTATTTGACTAAAAGAAATAGTTTGTATTAGAAATATACATTTAAATTCTCTGTATGCTTGTCATCTCAAAGATTTCTCTCAGTGTAGACTTCCCACTCATACCACCAAATCTTCGTTTGTGTGTGTGCGTACTGAATCTTTGTGTTTGTGTCTTGGGTGTGTGCGTGCCATTCATTATTTTCAATTTTTCAATTCAGAAAGTTTCCATTGCCCATTTTCGGCTGTTTGTAAAGTGTACCGCGAACCGTCCCTAGCCAAGCCAATTTTCGTAAATTTTTTGCAATTTATTACGATTTTCGTTTAATTTCGTTGTCGCTGAGCATCTCAGCCCTCGGGGCATGTGGCAATTCAAATTTGTGGCATAATTTCTGGAGTGAAGCAAGTCGGGATGAGGAGGCTTGGGTGGTTTAGATTAGCAGGACCCAGGCCTCTTCATCGATTATTGGCTGTTAATTCTACTTGTTGTTGTTGTTGTTGGGGTGTGGGGATGGAGCAAAAACTTTTATCCGCCCAATGCCCACGCCCACACCCACGTCTACGTCCACGTCCACGCCAACGCCAACGCCAACGCCAAGAAGAAAAAAGTCAATTAGACCAATTGAACTGGCGCTTCTTGAAATTGTCAGCTCCCGTTTCTCGGAATACCCAAAGTTCAGGACCCGCCACAAGTTTAAACGACAAATGAGAAAAAAGAAGGGACAGTTCTAAGTGACAGCACGTGTTGGGAATTAGTTAAGTAAATGAAGGACCGACACTCTGTTCGATCTCTTCAAGTCCTCGCTGGAATGGAAATGAGCAACCAGAGGGCAGCCCTTTGGGCGGTGTCATGTCCGTAGGGGAATTTTCAAATGAACCGACAAAGTATTGTAGAAGAGACCCATTTGACGGCCGAGGGACCATCGGAAGATGGTCCAAAAAATTACCCAAAAAGGACAGCGTTCTTCATTAGCACTCTCGAAAACTCTCCAATAGCCGGAACACATTCTCATGAGTCGTTACAGGAATTGTCTGACTTCTCTCGGCTTACCTTGAGGCTTCAAGCCGCCTTGACGGCCGTATCAATTTCCCATGCCTCAATCCTTTTTGGACAAATGCCCAAGTCCTCTAGCTGCTACATTAATCATCCCCCATCCTCCATCCCCGGTTGGCTAGTCGGCCAGTCGGCCAGTCGAGGCGACCACAAAAACAAAGCCCGCCTGGAGCCCCGATTCCCTCCCGGCATGCCGCGGCACGACAATGTGCACACACGTGTGTGTTTTGGCCAGGTGAGTCTTGGGCTGCCTGTCATAAGTTATTAACAAAACGACCCTTTAGCCCATATACGCCAAAGCAATTCGTAAAGTGCCATCACAGGCTTACTCTCCTACCCACACGTATGTACGTATATCCTGACTGCAATCCAAGACAATACTTTAAGCACACACACAGGAACTAAAAAAGGATACACTTGAAAAGAGGGTTTCCTATTTGGATAGGTGTGATTTTGATTCATTTTTCGGTTGTTTCAGTAGAGTCGGAATTTCTCTCAGTGCATTGATTGAACACAATCTGGAAGGCTGTGTAAAAGGACCAGCGTCAGTTACATTTTGTAGAATTTGTGTGGGGAATTTCAAGTTCGTTGCATTTCGTTACAATTTCTCAGCCTAAAAGGGGCAGGACCAGGGGCAGCCGGACCCGGGGCAGTGTGCAACCGAAATTATGACCACTCGGACCCAATTTACTGGCAGTATGCCAAGGCCGATGACGTTGCCGTCGCTGTCGCTGTCGCTGTCGGTGTCGCTGTGGCAGTCGCTGTGGATGTTTTGCGGCTGACAGCTCATTGGAATTTGGAATTTTCATTAGTGTTACAAGTGTGCCGCCATTGAGACGGGATTCGAAAGTCGCCAAGCCAACAGAAGCAAAAACATTCAACAAAATCGGCGACTACGACGGCGGGACGACTGGGACTGCGGCTGCGACCTTTTCAAATCCAAATATCCACGCATTGGGCGGGGTCATTTCATGATATATGCATATATTTATATATACAGTACGTATATCCGCAGTGTGAGTGAAATATCCAAACAAGCTTCAAGATTAATGTGCTGCGGGCAGTGCAAAAGTTTCCGAATGTTTGGCGTTGCAAGCTTTCAGGGGCGTTGCAAACAGCACTCATAAGGTCCCATATTCGGATGAAAGGGCTTTAAAGCAGCTGGGATTGTGGCACACTTTAATTAACCCTTCACGGTGATAGCTTGCCACATAGCCAAGGTCCTTTATGTGCCACATCCTTTGGCATCCTTTCTTGCGTTGGCCATAAGGATAGATTCTTTAGTTGACACAAAAATAGAGCGTAAAGTGACTTAGAATCGCGTTTACAAAAACTTTTAAGACCAACTCTTGATTTATTTATTCGATTTTTGTGTGGCTATTGCCAAAAATTATACAAAAAATACTTATATTTGAATTCCTATTTCATCTTTAGTAAGACAACGCCATTCTTAATTTTCAATCCCTACAAGCGAGATATTTATCGAGCAGAAGCCGACAAAAACCGACAATTTAAATATTTTCGAGATAAAAATTTCTCACTATTGTACAAAAAAAGTACATTTATCAGTGAAAACTGGAAGATGGTAACTCTTTTAATTATAACACAAATAGATTCCCAATTTGGGAGTGATTATTGTTGCTTAAAATCTTTGAACATCTTTATTCAAAGCGCTTGTTTTAATTTAAAAAAAAATAATCTTAGTGGGGTTTAGTTCGCTGACAAAGTTGGCAGCTTCCATTTTCGTGGCCGGACCGCTTTCGAGTGTGCCGCTAATGTGAAAAACTATTTAAGTGTCCCGCCCTCTGACCGCAGCCACCGCCCCTGCCTCCCATCCTGCCAGTGCCGCACATTGTTGCAAATTGCCGCCCGCCTCCACCCGTTTTTGTTGCTTTTGTGGTAATTGCACTTGCGCTGGTTTATTACCCGCACACAGCCATAAAATGTAATGCACATCATGTAAGTACTTAAAATATGGAGGAGCCTCCGACGATGCGTAGCCCCAAAAAATATTGGACTACCGACAATGACAGTGAACTGTACGGGCCCATATATCCTCTATAAATATATCCTTACACACAGTTTCCAAGGAGCGGGGGCTGGTAATCGCTCATCCACGAAAAACTCAGTTATTCCACCTGACATTTCGTCGCCGTTTATCGGGGATTTGAGGTTTCGGCAACACTAAGCAAACAAAATGTGAAAGCGGATTTGTGTGCCTCGTTGTTGTGAATAAATTGTCCTGCCACGGCACTATGGTTGCGATCACCACTTTTTGTGGCAAAACGTAACAGCTCTAAAACGGAACTATATTTTTTGGTGTTGATTTTTGTATTGTTTAATAAATTCTTCAAACATTTAAAGACTAATTTATATAATAAAATGATTTTATTATTTTAAATATTTCCACTTACGTTGAAATATTGTTCACCCATATTACCTGAAGTTATAGAATTCCTCAATGACGTTGGAAAAAATTACTCTGGTAATCGCGTAAAAGGTGAAAAAATATTGAAGAATGAAGAACTTTTAAAAGTTCACTTTTAGACAACATGTATTCGAAATACAATTTCAATCTCTAAAACATGAAATGAATTTTATAAATTTTTTGTACATAAAAATCAGAAAACGAGCAAAAACTTGTTTGTGATATTGACACGAAAATTGAAGGATCATAAAACCGATTTTAGTCACTAAAACATACTCAGCCATATTCATTTTCGATTGCATTTAAAATAGAATTTTTTTAACATACAGTTTTTATGGAATTTTTACAATTATAAAATACTCCAGAATCGACTTGGTTGAACAGAAAGTTTATGTCTATTTTAACAGCATGTATCCAAACAGTGTTAGAATTTATATTATGTAACCTTAAAGTTCTGAGTTTTATTAATACAATATTTAGCAATTTATATTTTTGGAAAATTCAATCTTTTAAATAATATACTTTTGCCAAAAAAAAGTGCTCATCTGAACCATAGTACTCGGCTCCCTGAGTCCTGGATTCATTGTTATCCTGAATGGTGGTGAAACAATCAAGGAATCAGGCTAAAATATAGCGCAATACTTTCCGCATTTGACGCACTGAAATTTTCATAATTTGAACTTCTAATGATACAGTTTTACTTCTATAAGAGGGAAGTCCTACCTAGAAGCAAGAATATAAAGTATTTCATATTCAATCATTTTTTATATTTTTTTATAGTACAATACAATAAAATAAATTAATGAAAAGATATAAATTTTAAAATTTATCAGTTAATGAAGTTAGAGATTTTATTTTATTAATATTCTAGATTCAAGAATAATGTAGCTATGGTTGGAACTAAGATAGAGCTGGCTCTTAATCCATTTTATCATATTTTTTATATTTCCATATTTTGCAAAAGTAGAAAAATATAATATTTTTGGATAATTGTAGCTCCGTCTATATCGACGGTCTTAAGAAACATTCTCAGGAAATTTCAGCCAACTTGATGTAGTTTGAAAGAGTGTCTCGGGAAAACCACAAAGGTTGGCGTTCTACTTTATTCATTGTCAGAGTCGAGTAAAAAATGCCTGAATAACCGAAAATAATTTAAGTTAAAAGGAATCATCTTCTCAAAGAGGTACACTTAAAAAATGTGCAGAAATCAAATAGTTTTTTACATTTTCTAAGACCATAATACCGCCCCTAAATAAGTCGAATTCTGTATTATCATATAATAGGCAAACCCTTCTTAATTAAAAACTTCACAAATCAGTTGTGACTTGAAGTCCGCAATATTTTCCTAAACTTTGTAATTGCAGTAACTTTTCATTATTTTTGTCGGAGAATTCGAGTCTGCCAGTTCAAGTGCGAGCCGCCCTCTTTATACGCATTTGTGGGTTGTGAGTAAACAATTCCGCTGTGGCAAATGGATTTCCTTTTGTATTGTCGAAGGCATTTTTAGCACACAAGCAGGCCACACATATGCCGACATAAACATCCCATTCGCAAACTATTTCAATTACAAAAGCAGCGGCCGAGGAGGAAACTCTTCTAGAACAAGCACTGCTACCTGGGAGGACATGGGAGGGCATGGGAAATGGGGCTTTTCTATTTTCCTTAACCAGAACACAAGTGCCCTTACATGCACGCAGATTCTACACACAGGTGTATACAATATATACTCTATATGTGCCAGGAGCTCCTTGGAGCTCCTTTCAGCTCCTCCGCCGGGTCCTGAAATATTTATATGCAAATAAATAGTTTAGCGAGCTATCAACTTCAACACGAGTCGTGTGTGCGGCGCGAGGCATTGTCATTATGCGTAATGTACATATATCAGTGGGCGGTGCTTGGCGGGGGGCGTGCCATAAACAACAGGCATAAACAACACACACACCGGCACAGTCGCTGCAGTAGCGAATCCTTCGGGCCTGGCGTATTATTACCCGTTAATGGCGGGTGGCATTTAATTGCTAATCTATTAGTGTGAAAACCCAGGACCTTGAGGTGCTATGGTCTGGCCCCCCGATATAAGGAGTGCTCGTATGTAAATACGAAGTTATTGGGTTAGGTCAGGGGCTGTCTGTTGAAAGCCTTTGGGGAGTAATTTGATTTAATTGCCTGGAATTTGTCTTAATTATAAAATCAATAGGATAACAAATGTTTTGTGGAATTTGCACAAGAATGAGCTGCTTAATTAACCAGGCTCGAGTCTGTGTCAATTCATTGGAATTTGCTTTTATGTTAAGATGCACACGGACGTGTATGAAAGCCTTTTTGTGATGTGGCCTAATGGTATTTCCCAGGCATTAATTGCCTGAAATCGACATAAGAGCAATCCAAACAAGCCCAGACAAACTATAAAAAAAACGATGGAAGCAAATATGTATAAAAACGGAAACAAAGGACTTTGGAATAGAATTTGCATCGCTTAAAAAATAAAGGAATAATAAAAAACTCTGTGAAATATTTATGTGGCATGGGCACACATTCAGGCAAACATAGTGACTCTGTTGACTTTCATTACCTTGCGCAAATAGAGGGAAAGTCATTAAAATTTTTAATGAAGAAAGTTTTTTTCTTTTGTTTCGCGTTGTCACCGCCATCGTCATCGTCCTCGTCATCGTCTTTGCTCTCGACTTTGGCGCCGCCTCAACTTGATATTTAAATTTTGTTTTGTTAGCAGTTCCTCGCTTTATTGTTAACAACAATCGAGCCAAGCCAGCATCCGCATTTAAATCGGGGGGATCCCACCTCCTGGAACTCCATCCATAACTCCTGCGAGTGGCGCATGATTTATTAGAGCGATAAAGTGATTAAATTGAAATTGATTTATATGGCAGGCGGAAGGGAAAGCCGCTGCAGGCGACAACTGCTAGACAGACGGATGCTCGTGTCCTGATTATTTTCCCTTCGTGTCCTGGCTCATTTTCCAGAAACGGCAACCTTCCATCTCTGGCTCCCTCTCCATCTTGGCCAAAAGTAAAAACTTACTAATTTATGCAAAACAGGCGGTAACGACAGGAAATTCATTGGGGTGGGACCAACAGCTTGAGGCTTCGAGCCGGGACTACATGGCGTATGATTAACCAAACCGTTCTTGTCATCGTCCTTGTCGTCCTTGCTGGCCTCGATCCAGGGACTTTTTTCCTGTTTCGTACCCCTGCTTTACATTTAAATTGCCAAACTAAAAAATATCACTCGGGGCTTAATTTATTTCCCGCTGTGAGCTGTGAGCTGCGCGCTGTGCGGTCACGACGACCCTCTCACCACCCACCTCCTGCCAAAAAAAGGTCCTTTGCTTACCCTTGTGTTGTTTTTGTGGCTCGTTTGTGCTGGTCAAAAAGGCAACACAACTAATTTGCTCAAAACAAATAAAGAACCAAATAAATAAAAAGAAACTGTCAAACTTGAAACTAGATTATATCGTTTCCCCAGGGCTAATTCATCGCTTAGCCAACTTTATTGGATTTCCAACCCATTGGGACGTCTTTCAGGCTTAGAGTTAAGACTTGCAACAAATTTCGAACGTATTTTCCGAGGTAATAACCAAAGCTGCTTTCATTTGCAGAAAACTCCACTCACCGTCACTTTTCCGATGCCGACAGGATGCAGTTTTGCTCGCAATTTTATCGAACTACCGCCCCAAGGAGGATGTCCTTCTTGCTGTTTGAATTTGTTTCAGAGTTTTATTTATTATTTGGTGTTTTTTTTTTGCTTTTTACTTTATTTTCTTATATGATGCTGTCGCCTGGACGGCACTTGTGGTTCCTGTACTGACGTTGCGGTCCAAATTGAATTTCACTTGGAAAATATACGAGCATGATTAATCACTTAACGAAGCCAGGATGGCCAAACCCGGAGCAAGGATAAAACACGTCCAGGCCAAGCTTGACATGGGGCAGTGCGGTATTCCGTTAACTCGTTTACTGCCACTGATTCGATTTTACAGATTCCGGCAAAGTCATAAAATATGCTATTTTTCACAAGATTTTAAGTATCCATATTAGGATTTATAATTTTCCAAAAAATATTTTTATATTGCTTTGGGGACAATTAAATAAAAAATGCTAAGAATGCTAGTCTAAAAGTTATGCAAAGTTAGTGCTTTTAAGAAACTCAAATTTAAAATTAAAAAAAATTTTTTTCTAAAAATATTTTTTTACCCTGTTTGAAATTTAATTTAAACTCTAAATAAACTTTTAATTTAATAAAAATTTTGCTTGCATAGTATTTAAAACGTTTAGTGTTAAGATTATTATTATTTTATTTTATTATATTATTAATTTTATTAGATTAAAGAACTTTAAAAAGTTTTGAAATGGCGTTTGTATGAAATGATTTAGTGAAAAAAAACAAGTTTTTATAATTTTGAGTCAAATCTGAACACTGCCAAAAGTTTATCTTTTTAATAATTTTTTTGTTTCCAAAATCCTGATTCGATATAAATTAATATCAGATCATCAGCTTAACTAAATTTTTAGTAAGTAATTTTAAATGATTTAATTCTCTACCATTTATAATTTTCAATCACTTTTATCTCGTGTTTTTATTAAAAATTGTCGCTCATTCATTCGCCGATTGAATCGAGACGCGAATTTCATTCACAAAAAGTTGGATTTTTGGCAATTCGCGAGACAAGACCAACGCGACCAGAACGCCACTTGAAGGCTCCGACAACCGAAAAGGACAAAGCACAGCAGAACACACGCGACCAGGACCTGCCACGAAGGCTCACAGCACTGGAGTGACGAGCACGTTCGGCAAGGAGCTTCGTTTAGCACGGAGTAGACTGCCGAGCTGGCAGGAACGGCACCCGAGGACGATGATGGCAGCTCTGTTTGCAAGAAGCTACCATTGACAGCTTGTACGGTAGCAGCAGCAGCTTCACAGGACTCCCCACACACACACATGCAGTGGCAGGCCCGCACGGACATTTGTTGCAACTTGCCGGAGTGTAGCACACTTTTGTGGGCCTCGCGTTCGGGGAAAGCATTTTGGCTTCGGTAGCAGCCGGAGGCCGGCATTTGCCAGCTGTTCGCTTGGCGCCAAAATTTCTGCCCCTTTCGCGCAGGCGCCAATCTGTTATATCCTTAACATCCTGTGACTCGTAGAACAGTTTTAGTCAGGAGCGTTTCAGCGGAAAATTGGGTTATTTTTAAATCAACTTTCTAGCTTCATGAAAACTTTTGGGATAGAAAACAATTATTTATTAAGAGTTATTTTTAGAGCTCCAATTAGTTTGTAATTAAACACAAAAATGTTACTCTATTAGTTGGGATTGTGTAATAAATATTATTCCACATTCCCCAGCTAATTCATCAATTTTTACCCTGTTTTGAACCCTTTCTTCCCTCATTCTTATTTTGGATGCAAAAATTCGCAGGAAAAATGTGACACACGAAATACTTGTGTAGCAGTTTTACCCATTAGGTATTTAAAAAGTTGTTAAGCAAACTTTCAAATTAAATACTCGGAGCTTAAATTGTGCGAGCTCCCCTGAGACCCACACACACACCGGGCTCTGGGGTGTCCTGGCATCCTTTTGCTACTTGATGCTTGGCACAGTGCATTCTGCTCTCATTTATTCCATTTTGCATGTGTAAAGACCGTTTTTATTATTTTCTTCACATTCAGAATGTGTGAAGAGCACCAAATTAAGGAATTCCGTCTACGAGAAGTAATTAAAATGGCGAGCAAGGCCATAATGTTTACATTTGTGAACAGCAGTTGGACGAAATCAGTTTAAGCACCCTAGATGCACCCAAAATGTTTTAATTGAGAGATTAAGTGTTATCATTCTCTTAGGATGGATTCTAATATAAATATTCTTATTTTTGGAAAGTTTCGTGAAGCGAACCAAACCGAAACGAGACTAAACCAAAAGAAGTGCAAAGATGAAGCCGGGATGGGGAAAATAGGAAAATGCAAATGGAAGGCCGGGTGGAATGGGATTAAAAATGCATGACATCAATTATATGAAGTTTTCTTAATTTTCTTCCGCCCATAACTCACATTGGGCTTCGCAAAAGCAAACTTTTTTCCAAAAGCCAACAACTCGGCAAGGGCAAACGCACCAACACGAACACGCTGAGAGCACATTTGTTTATTCCTCGATTGCGTACAAACATTTGCATTTGCATAGACAAGTTAAAAGCATCTCGCCCAGCCACCCGTCGACCCCGCAGGATAACCGGTACACTGAGAAAAAGGCTGATCTGTGACTGTTTGAATATCCGGATTGCAATGGCAAGAACTGCACATTCTAGAGACTTCTTTCCTTCTTCCTTACATCAAAATCAAAAATAACTTTTTAATACCCCATTTTGACTGTATAATCCGGAGTCCTAACTGCATCGGAGGACTAAGAGCAGAATCAAGAGCAGTGCCAACTTCCTGCTGCCTGAATGCGTCTGAGTCAATGCAGCTGCCGCTGCAAATGTGTGGAAAAACTCCTGGCCCCCGCTGCCTGGCAGCCTGGAAGCCTGCGAGATTGCAGATTTCATATGCAAATTTTGCACTTCTTCAGAAAATTATTCAAATTACTTGCAAGCGACAAGCGTTGCGGGTGGCAGGAAATCTGCTCACTCATAGTCCTTTTGCATAGTCCCAATGCTTCGACTTCTCCCACCCCAGCTATAAGACAAAACACCTTTTCCGGGGCTCTAACAAGTCAACAGCCTTGGCCGTTTGACAGGCGTCCCATCAATAGAGAGGAGGGGCTAGGCGGTGGCTTAAATGTCGACCTCATCAATCAGGCAAAATGGCAAATGGCGGTTCGGGTTCATGGCTTGTAATCCTTTAATATTATTAAATAATTAACACGCATTACTCGGCTTGTTTATGGCAGCTTTGAGTCTTTCGCTCCAGCGAGCGGAAATGACGGAGCCTAGAATCCTGCATGCCTGCCTGGCTGCCTGACTGAAACCAGGCCAGGATTTAGCCATCAAAATATAAACGCAATTACGAAGCTGTTAGAAGACACTCGGTTTCGGGTCCCAAAATGAAGACAATGCCGCGGTGCGAAACATGCAAATTAGCAAGGCAGAGGCAGCGAACGAGTTAAAGTTCGTTTTAAACCGAATTTGCATATTTAAATGGCATTCTGCCAGACACTTGACAGTCTGACTGGCAGTTGGCAACATTCAGGGAGCAAAATCCTGCCTTCACTCTCCAGCCCGTTCCCTGGCTCCTTGATCCTGTCACTCTGGGGTGATGACCACGGTGACAGTCGGCGGCTTGTCACGTTTCTGTTGGCTCATAAAAGTGAGATTGAATTTTGAACGGGCGGCACCAAAACTCGTTCTACGAGTCTGATTCGGGATTGCCAGTCCTTTCCGTTTTCGCTTGCTCCAAGTTTCTGGTCGAGGATGCGGCGATGCAGTGGCGTGCCCAGGAAAGGATTACCGGAAATCATTCAGACTTCCCTTGTTATTTCTAAAGGACTTCTGGATATTGTTGTAATAAACAGCAATCATTTGAGACAATTGAAGAAAATGATATATTTTATTTAATAAAACAAACGTTTCCGGTTACAGGACACCGTTTTCATTAAATAAAATAAAATCTAAAATTTTAACCCTCTTTTTACCCATCTCATTGAGTGGGTTAAGGAATTTAAAACCCCCTTTTGCACGCCACTGTCCATTAATGTTGTCTGTGCTTAATAGGCCACATGAACTTGAACCCAGAGACGAGGACGAGGATGAAACGAAATTGTTGCACACGCACAAGGATGCCAAGTTAAAGTGAAAGTAAAACTGAAAGTTTCCGAGGAAAAGCGGAAGTCATTAACGTCTGGCCGGAGTCGATTTTATGTCATGTGTGCGTGCGTGTATATTTTTTGAGAAATCTTTATTTATAACTACTCATCAGAAGACTTCACTCCGGGAGTGTTTCCCGGCAACTGTGCATAATGAAGAAGGATGGAAGTCACACTTCACAGCCCGAGGGGCTTTAATCCCCGAAATCGAAGCCTTTGTTGGAGTTATCTGGAGTAAGGGATCAGTTTTCAGGATTAACGCTTTGGGCGCCATGCTGTTAAAGGAAAAGACAGGAAGCCTCGAAAATGAGAGTCATTTAAATTGGTTGGAGTATCGTAAAAGAATAGTTAAAATAAAGAGTTATCTTAGTTATCCAAATATATTAACATTTAAAATGTGGACAAAATGTTAGTTGGGCATATTTTTGTTATCCCGATTGTGCAACCTCAGCTTGATATCCTGCAGGTGATTCATTTAACTGTCAATTATAACGACGATATACCTGATTAATAGCCATCAATCAGGCGGGAAATTTTTGAAATTTCCATTTTCCCAGTGCGGTTTTCCAAACCACTTTTAGGCCGCGAGCATTAGCCAAAAATTGGGAGCCACCGCGCAAATCAATTGGCATTCAATGTCCCGGCAGGACGAGCCAAACCATGTTTGATTGACACAACGCTAATTGGCAGCCAATCGGGTTGTCCATAATGCTGGGATTAGCAGGCTTACACATGTCTCTGGATTTCTGGGTCTCTGCCTGACTCTAGGGGGGTGATCAGGAGCGGATTCCGTGCACAGTCGCCTTCAGTCCCCCCCATTTATTTCGCCAAATAAGAGAAAATCAAAGTCGAAACTTGTGGCATAGTTTGGCGGCCAAATAAATCACGCTTCAGTCTGCAAAGATCCCGATAGTCGTCCGGCAAGGGAGAAGGACATTTGACAAGGACACGGAATGCACGCAATGATAAATCGAAAATATTTTCAGTTGTTTACACAAAACAATTGGGGTGACAGACAAACAGACTGAGTGGGGCAAAAATGTCCGACATTTGCCCCCAAC
The DNA here is from genome assembly GCA_035047645.1 of Drosophila merina. Classification (NCBI taxonomy): domain Eukaryota; kingdom Metazoa; phylum Arthropoda; class Insecta; order Diptera; family Drosophilidae; genus Drosophila; species Drosophila merina. The sequence continues at coordinate 28,812,869 of JAWNPH010000002.1, forward strand.
CTCTCCATTGGCTTTTGACCAGCACTCAATAAAAAGTAACGCAGACTCCTCCTTGGCTCTTAGGAGGTCCGTTTAATGAACGAACAAACAGTCGGGCCAGCGGAGGATTACGCTGCCAATGGACAACTGACTTCCGCTCACCCTCGGTCCTTGGACAGTGGGTGAATTCCATGAAACTATACCCAAAAAAAGCATACTCTTAGAAGAAGTTAATTTTTTAGATCCATTTAAAACAGCTTAGGCTATATACCCCCTTCGCCATAACATTTCTTCCTATAAAGCAACCCAAGTGCGGCTAAAAGTACGCTGCAGAATCCACTGTCCTTCGCCTGAATTGAGTTGAGTAAACAAGTCGGTCGTCCTTGTCCACTTTTAGTCCTGCCACCCCCACTCCCCCGCATTCAAGTGTTAATTGTGTGCGTGATTTAAGCTTTGCTTGGGCAAGAGGACCAGTCGCAGACCGGTTACCCTCCTCTTGGCCACTTCGAATAATTGCTTTTTGATTGAGTTCAATGCCGCAAAGGCTTTCTTCGCTGATAAAATTTAATTTGAGTTCTTAATATGTTAACAACCGCCACGGGCATCGCAACTAGAAGATATTTTTTTTGTCAAAAGACCGCCAAGTGATGATTTATCCGAGGGAATTTGCCAGGCCAAGGCGGCCAATTTATGGGGATTACGGGGAGAAAAGGGAACTCACCCGGCCACAGCCTAAAACTAAAATTACAGGATTCAAAAATAAAATAAGACTTTTGGGGCCCTACTTGAAGGAATACGCTTCGATATCCTCGGTGCATGGCATAAGGTACTTGGCAGATGCCAAAATGAAACACTTTGAAAGGTGAGAATACACTAAAAAACAAATTTACCAAAATACTTGATACATTTTTATTATTTGTGTAGGATTATTTGGCTTTTGATTCTCATAGCCACCAGCATTGGAGCTATCGTGGTTTACGTGGATCTGACTAACTTGTACCAATCCATAAGAATCCAGACGACCATCAAGAACACCATGCTTCCTATTTTCCGCATTCCATTTCCATCGATTGGCCTATGTCCGAGGAATCGAATGAACTGGCTGGTATTGGAAAACGAGGCTCCTAGCCATTTTCTGGGTGCCAATGCGTCCGATGCCCAAAAGGACCTCTTCATTAAATTCTTTAATGCTGCAGCCGATCCGCACTTGAACCGCTTCGGTGAAATGTCACGATTCTTCAGTAACGAAACTCTGGTTTCTGACCTTCACTTGCTGGACGGACTAGACTTGGTCGAAGTTTATAAATATATCCAGGTAAAATGCGAAAGAATATTCTTGTCGTGTAGGTGGAGAGGTAATCCGGTGAACTGTTGTGAGGTTTTCGAAATGCAGTTTACGGAGTCGGGATTGTGTTACGTTTTTAATGCAGAGATAAGTCCAGAATCTAGAGTAAAGGCGGTAAGTTTCTCCCAAAAATAATACATATGTGTAAATATTATTTCCAAATTAAACTTTTAACAGAAAGAGAACAAATATTACCCCCTTCGAACTCCCCAATATGGCGCGGGCTCTGGCTTGGATGTCTATTTGCGACTCAATAGAACTCTCATTCAGCGCGGCCGACGTGGCGTATACTTGATGATCAAACAGCCGCAGCAATGGAGCGATGTCGTCCGCCTTGTGCCCCATGAGGCACACACCCGAGTCAGTATTGCGCCCCGTCTCACGGACACTGATGACCGAACCCGGTCTGTTACACCGGAAGTTAGACGGTGCATTTTCGCGGACGAAGTCGATCATCCTGCCTACAAAAACCTACCGGGCTTTGAGTATTGGATGGGAAACTGTCGCTCCAAGTGCCACCAGGAGCATGTGGTGGACTTATGCAAGTGTTCTCCATCAATCTTCTTTCCCGTCACTGATAAGGGTAAGTAAATCAAAAAAATGTTGTATTATTTTTATAGTACTAATGTTACTAAATCTACAGATAACTTTACTGTCTGCAAGGCATCTGACTTTAAGTGTCTTTACGATAACAGACGTAAGTTTTTTTTGCCTTTAATCCTTTATATTTAAATCCTTTATATGTTTCATTGCAATCCGGAATCCGCAATCCTAGTTGTTTTCGCCACTGAAAGACATCCCGAGGAAAAGGATTTTGTGAGCCATCCTTACAAAGAAAGCATGATCTGCGACTGCTACACCAGCTGCAAGCAATTGATTTTCGATCGAGTCTTTACTACAACATCTCTGGAGTGAGTAGCCTTAAGCCACCGAATTTTAAAAAATAATTTACATTTTTTTTTAGTAATAATGACACCGACACCGAGGTGGGAACAATGCGAGTGGATGTCTTCTATCAGTCCGGTTGGTTCATTCAATATCAAACAACCATGCGCTTCACATTTGTGGAACTTTTGGGTAAGTTAAAGGTATTTTTACTTCTTCAAATGAAATTATATTTTCGAATTTTTTTCAGCTAGTTTTGGTGGCATAATCGGACTCTTTCTGGGCGCCTCTCTTCTCAGTGCCTTTGAGCTGATTTATTACATCACAATTGGCTTGTTTTTGTACTTGCATGGCGATCGGAAATTGGAAGAATCATCGAACAGAATTCATGCCCAAACCCCCATAATTAACATTCAGTTGGCTCCGAGAAGGATCACACCAATTAAACACAAATATTAGATATTTATATTTGATAATATCAACAAATACGAGTAAAGTTGTCACCAAGCATTGTTTCTGTGGTTGAAAGGATGTCTTATTTTAGTTTTGTGGTTTTCTGGACTATCTGACAAATGGGCCACTTCGTTTTTAAGGTATCCTTTCAAGGAGTGCCACTGGTCCTTTAGCTGTTTGTTCAGAACCCCGTAGTAGTTGTTGTCGTACAGATGCATGGCCAGTCCCGCGGTTAAATAGTAAATTAGCTCAAAGGCCGTAACCATGGAGGCTCCCAAGCAAAGGCCAAAGATTCCTCCTAGATTTGCTGTTAAAAAATGTTTAGGATATTTTTTTTACCAGACAAAGTCCCAAACTTACCTATCAAGTCAATAATAGTAAACTCCAGGCTCGTTCTGTACAATGGCGTAGTTTCCACCTGGTAGTGCACGTCCACTTTGAAGAGTTTCTGTTGCGGATTCTTGGGACTGTAAAAGGGATTTTGATTTTAGATAAAAGTATAGAGTCTGAGTTAATTTGAAACTACATTTTGTAGGCCGACAAGGGAAGCGTGGTTGTGGCCGTGTAGTATTCCAGCAGGTAGCAGTTCACCAAACAGGAACAGGTCATGCCAGGTTTTGTGGCACTGAACAGGGCATCCTCGTCCCTGCGTTTGTCGTAGCTAAAAATGTCTTTGAAAAAGAGGGGACTTTGTAAGAAATCATTTTCTAACCAACTTTGTTCTTACCATTATGCCGAGCCATGCAGCGCAAACTAACCGAATCACACTCTTGAACTGGAAAAGAAACATAACAAATCCAAAACTCTTCCCCTTTTCTTGGAGTGTATTTCAAATATTCACCCTTGTGATTGTAAAGAAAAAATATGGGAAGGGAGCAGTTACACAACTGAACCAGGTAGGTTTCGTGGCATCGGTTCAGGCAGTTTGTGAGCTGAAAGGGTTTCCCAAATCTCTTGGCCGAATCGTGGGAATCCAGCTCGGACTGCTCCTCAGCAAAGAGGCAATTCCTGCGCTCCGGCGGAATACTGCGAGTGGTGTCATCCGTCCAAGTCAGGTCCGGACGTACTGTCACATAGGTCTCAGTGTTTTGAATCATGGAATAGATCACATTATTCAGTTGATCCGGTTTCTTTATCATTATCTTAATAGAAATAAGAATTGTAACTTGTTAATTTAACTCCAAAAGCAAAGGACCTCACATTGACGTTATCGTTGGCCTCGGAATTTGGTCTTTTGAAGTTCTCATGAAGCACCAAATCGAAATTTAAGCCCGTACTCTGGCCTGCCTTGGCGTTGTGTCGCGGATAAAAACTAACGCCTTCCCTATGCTTGATTTCCTTAGATCGGGGCGAAATATCTGAATTAAATACCAGACAAAATCCATACTCTGTTTTCTCCATCACAAAGTACTCGCAGCAATCGAAATTTGAATTCCGCCACCGGCAGGAGTTCTTCACCAAAATGTCCTCGCAGCTGGGGGTCATAAAGAGGGCCAAGCTGGTGAGATTCACAAACGACACCAGCTCCAGATTGTCATCTTCCAGTTGAGACATGCTGGTAACAAAGCTGCCAAACCGGAGGGTCTCTAATCTGCTGACCAGAACCGTGAAGCTATCAACCAGCTCCACGCTGGAATTGGCTGGCAGAAATTGATTTTTGGCCGCCTCCAGGCGACTCCAATTGATGCGGTTGTCCGTGCAAATCCCTACGGCAGGAAATTCGACCAGGAACACAGGATATTGCGGATCATGGACCACTGTCTGCAGTTTCTGGGATACAAAACGTTCCGACAGAATCACGTAAAAAAACCAGCAAAGGGCAACACTGATGATGAGCAGGACACACCAAATAAGTCTGACCAAAAGGACGAAAAACTCTTTAAATATTTAATACAGCTTTCGATTCGATTTCCACTCACTTTTCCACATTGTGCAGTTGAGGATCGTACAGATAGCGCATACAGTGTAAATTCGTCTTCTCACAGTACATTCGAAAGTATTCCTTCACCAAAACCCCAAATCCCTTGCTGGATCTGGATGCCTCTGCTGCCTTTTCACTTTTAGCCATCCTGGCGGTGAGCCACTCAATCAGTGAGCCCTGCTCCCAGCGATGCGGAACCCTTTTATGGTCCCAATCCAAACGAATAGTGGGACTTGTAATTGCGGCGGAGAAGTTTTTTATCCGTCAGCCTATCCATTACGGGTCACAAGCTTTGTAATTGAGTAGTTATGTTTCCGGTTATTGATAAGTTTGCTGACAAAAGTGGGTGTCGCGCTCATTGATTAGCCCGTCGAGCTGCCAATTAGCCACCATTTTCCCAGCTGGGGCAGTCCCATTGATGAGCCAACTGGGTGAAGTTGTGAGCAAACTTGAAATGTCCTTCGACAACTATAGTGATGATGGTCCGGAGGAGAAGAAGAAAAAGGGAGAAAGTTACTGGGCCACTGCCAGGAGGTAAGCTAACTTTTGCCCTGAAATCAAATTAAATTACATATAGACTCATATTATTCGTTCAGGTACACCCGCATTCCCCTTAAATGTATGCTCGCCTTATTCACCGTCTATGTGTGTATCCTGTCATCGGAGCGGTACTTTTACTTTTGGGTCCAGACAACCATTGAAAGGACCGACATGCATGTTTCCGAGATCAATTTCCCAGCCGTAACCATTATTCCCATCAATTTAATCACCGACGATAGCTCGGAGGAATCTAATAGCTTCATTAAGGCCTACAACTACTTACAATCAGTCATTTGGCAAACTGCAGATTATCACAACCTCCCCGAGAATAACATGACAGAGTTTTCTGAACTCCAGGGCGTGGATCCCTTTGGCTGGGGATTCACTAACTCTTGGCAGATCAACTGCGTCCATTTTTTTACAGAATGTAGCTGGAGGCGGAAGCCCATGAACTGCTGCGACTTGTTCCGATCCACAACAACATTTCAAGGGTACGCCTACGTCTTCAACTCCAAGCTGGCCGTAAATGCAGACAAGACTTGGCCCTGGTCAGTGGCGTTCTCGGGATCTTTGAGCGGATTGAATGTGAAAATCAATCGGAAGCATAATCTTTTTAATTTGAAGTCCGTGGGGGTAAGCAAAATAGCCAAGTCAAGTACTCATACTGAATCACTGTTTTTATATTTTCCTCGAGGTGATTATCCATGAACCCACTCAGTTTCTGGGCATGAAAATAGACTATTCCTCAGAGGATCGGATCGTGGTTCCCGTAGAACCCTTGCGTTTCACGGCGGAAGTGGATGTTCGAGCTCGACCTCTGGCAATGCGACGTTGTTATTTTCCAGTGAGCTGAATCAGAATGCTTGTAGTTCTCTATATTCTCTATATCCTCTCACTCAGAATGAAATGATAGCCAAGTCGCGGTCGGAATGCATCTACAAGTGCCATATGAAATACCTTCTGGAAAAGTGTCGCTGCGTGATTCCTATAGCTGCCATAGGTCAAAATATTACCGAGGTGGGGGAGAAAAATGAGAACCACCCATGTGGTATGAGCGATCTGTCCTGTATTAATTATCACAAACGTGGGTATTCCATAAGAAATCGCAATAACCATATCGCTAAAACGAAACTTATGTAGTGTCGCTGTTTTCCATGAGCAACATTATCGAAGAGTCCAGGGACAATGTCTTCACCACCGTGGATTGTAAATGCTTCCCGCTGTGCGATCACACCCAGTACCATACCTCGACCTACACAGAAAAACTGAGCACCTTCACCAGCCACTCGACGGAAACCGAAATAGACGTTTATTTCCAGGAGGAGACCCTTTTCTCCTACCGCTCCATGCTGCGATTCACCCTTATCGATCTGATGGGTTGGTTTCAGGTCTGTTCTGTGATTCTTCTACAGATTTCAACCTTTTTCTTTTTTATGAATAGTTTCCTTCGGAGGTATAGCAGGTCTGATTATGGGTGTTTCTCTTCTGGGCTTTGTCGATGCCGTCCTGGATCGTTTCGCTTGCTGTCGCCTGTCCCAGCCCAACTAATGTGGCTCTGCTCTTCAATCTCTAGTCCGCTATCGCATCCAGCCAGCCAGTCATCCAGGCAGCAGCTGCTTTTTCACGTTTCCCTACCTGTAATCACATAAAAAAACTAAAAAAAAAACACACTCTACCCATTCAGAACAACGACGCATTTGGAAAATCGTTTTAGAACTACCTGCCGAGGCAGTGGAAAATTTTCAAGTGCAGCCCCCAACCAGACACAATAAAATCCTGGGTTATCGAAAGGTTTAGCGTTCATTTTATATTCTTTAAGGTTTGTTCAACTGCACTCAGAAAAATTATTAAATCAACTTTCTTCGCATTTCTGCACCTTAAATACATTAGAATATTTATTATAGCTCACTGTCTCAACTTTGCCAACAATGTTTCAAATATTGATTATAATTTCATTATTTCGTTGCAAAAAGGAACCAGATTGATGTGATTATCTGGCAGAGATTAAAGGGAGGGGGACTTTTTGGGTTATCGGATGGCATCAACAAATCCATTGTTGTCCACTTGGGCACTCGCTTCACAATTCCTAAAATTGAATGCTGGGATCACAAAAGAGTCGGCAGCATAAATAATCCGAATGGGGGAGCATAATCTGCCGTGCCTCCCCTAGAGATAGCCGAGCAGGTACCAAGTCCACACCCGGGATCGGTGCCTCTGGAGGGGTATAAATAGAAGGTGTCGGGCAAGGGGCAGGCACAGTCTTCGTTTGATCGTCGGAGAAAGCAGTCGAAAGTAGCCCTAAAATGAAGCTCTTTGTTGCCATATGTGTGCTGATTAGCCTGGTAAGTGTGTGGCCCAGGTGAACCCTGGCTGATAATCCAACGGATTGACCCAAAAATGTGTTCCTCTCCCGCGTCATAGGCCTCGGCTGATTATGTGGTCAAGAACCGGCACGACATGCTGGCCTACCGGGAGGAGTGCGTCAAGGAACTGGCTGTGCCTGCCGATCTCGTCGAGCAGTACACCAAGTGGGAATACCCCAATGACCCTAAGACCCAGTGCTACCTCAAGTGCGTTTTCACCAAGTGGGGCCTCTTTGATGTGGAGAATGGCATCAACGTGGAGAACGTCCACCAGCAGCTGGTCGGCACCCATGCGGACCACGATAGCAGCGCCCATGAGCTTCTGGCCCAGTGTGTGGACAAGAACGAGCAGGGCTCCAATGCCTGCGAGTGGGCCTACCGTGGGGCCACTTGCCTGCTGAAGAACAACCTGGAGCTCATCAAAAAGAGCCTGGCCCCCAAGGCCTAGGGGGTTGATTAGCCGTAGTTACTAATAAGCATTACTTTAGTTAATAAATACCTTGACTTTTCCTCGAAGTACCCAACTTACTTTTAACTTCAGAGACTTCGGTTCATTTTCGATGTTGCTGTACACCAGGGAGCTTGTGGCACCGCGTCCTGGCCATGGCCAGGGCTTGCAACGTTTCGCAAAGATACAGCCGGGTAGGAAGTGCATCGAACGACTACGACAATGTCTAGCCCATTCCACCATCCATGGAATGCAGCACGCCATGGAGGAGCGCCATCTCTGGCAGCGCTCCTTATGGCTAGCGATTGTCCTGGGCGCCATTGTCGGCGGGCTGAGCCTGTACTCCGTTCTGAGGACTCGTCTCGACGAGCAACGGTTGGTCAGCCTGATCGAGACCACCCAACAGCCGGTTTACCACATAGAGTTTCCTGCGGTGGCCGTTTGTCCTTGGAGCCATGTCAACTGGCAGAGGGCGGAAAGCGCCATGAAGCGATTCCTGCCTCGGAACCCAAACGCTGAGCTTCGGGACACATTTCACCAGCTGCTAAAAATCCTAGAACTGACTTCCTTCGAGAACTTCAAAAGCGCAAAGGGCATGGAAAATAGAAATCTGACGGAACTAGGCTCCATATCCATGATGAAGTTGATCAACTATCTGGCCTACCGCTGCAATGAGATCTTTGTGCCAGATTCCTGCTTCTTCGATGAAACTCCCTACGATTGCTGCAAGCTATTCGTACCAGAACAGACGGAAAAGGGCCAGTGCCTGGTATTCAATTCCTTGATATCGGAGCATTCGCAAAAGAAGCAGTTGACCAACAAATTCTATCCCTACCGACTGAGCACCGCCGGCGAGGAATCAGGTCTGAAGTTCACCCTCAACGTGAGCTATGTATTTGAGCTGAATAACTCCCGGGTTGCTTTTGGAATGAACGTGAGCTAGAATGCACTTATTCGTACAGTAGTATTCGTACAGATTCAGTATTTCAGTTGATGATTAAACAGCCCAGGCAGTGGTCCAACCAGATGATGTATCATCTCTATCCACACACAGAGAACTTTGTGGCAGTGCATCCGAGTGTGGTGGAAACATCCACAAATACGCTTTTCATGAGTCCCATTAAAAGGCGTTGCTACTTCGACGTTAGTTTTAATACGCATGCTTCCCTAAATCAGAATTTGAGGTTCTAAGTTTATTTCTAGACCGAGAGGAATCCAAGGTATAAGGACAGTAGCCTTCCCTATAATCGAGAGAATTGCTTGGCCGTATGCCTTCATCATGTGGTTCTCAACACCTGCAATTGCTCCTCGCCTGTTTTTCTACCTCCAATAGGTGATTTCCGAAAAAAGACCCTAATTAACTTTCCTTAAACTTAATAGATGTACTTTAGGAGGCAATCGGGAATGTGCCGTTACAGATGCAAGCTGCTTGGCAGCCAACTCGGACATTTTTAGCTACTCGAAAACTGGGGACCAGGACAAATACATCAACGACTCAAGAAGAGGACACTCTTGCGACTGCCCCGACAACTGCAATTCTCTGCAATACAAAATGACTCTCAATGTGCGCAAGTTGAATTAGTAAGTTTTAACTCAAATATTTATGTCTTATTTCTTGTTTCAAATTTCCCTCTTTATAAAGTCCCAAAAATTCAACGGATAGTCTGATCAAGGCTCAAGTATATTATGGGCAGCGGGTCATGACAAAAATCGTCACCAAACTCAAGTACACTGATCTCGATTTGTTGGCCAACTTTGGCGGCATTATAAGCTTATACATGGGAGCCTCTGCTCTGAGTTTTATTGAAATTGGCGCCATTGTGGTAAAGATACTGTGGACCCGCCTTAAAGAAAGTTGCGAAAGATGCAAGTCGTGGATCAAGTAACTTAAACCAATACACATATATTTACTGTCTGTTTAAAATCAATTAAATTGGGAGAGCTGTCTCCCGCCAATGAGAGGCACACTACTTCTGCTTGGTTTCCTGATCTGTGGGATATCGTATATAAATTGCAGGATGAGGCACGGAGGCCGGTGTCTCCGGCAGTTGATCCAAATAGGAGCAGCCGATGGCCAAGGCGCTGCCATCTGAGCTGAAGTTGAGTGTGGATATCGAGGTGTCGTACTCATGGAACTGGCACAGACGCTTCTTGTTAAAGCCATCCCAAATGTTGACAATGCCATCGGAACCACCGGTGGCGAACGTCTGGTAGACATTGTGGAAACTCAGGGCATTGACCGGGTATATCTGCTCGATATTCTGATCCCTGTTCCTGTGGCATTTGAAGGCGAACTTGCGGCGCTGCACTTCGGGATCATGATCCAGGTACTCGACTGCCACCCGACCCTCGATGGAGGACATAACGTAGCCCTCTTTGTTGGGGAACAGGCGTATACAGCGGGTCTGGTACTTAAGCGAGGACTCGCGCTTCATGATGTAGCTGTCCATTTTGCGCAGATCCCAAATGAGGACCTTTCGATCGGAGGTGGCCACCACGATTTTCTCGTCGATCACCGACATGGAGTACACTTTTCCGTTGTTCTGCTCGTAGGTGCCGACGCAGCGTTTCTCGCGCATATCCCACAGCTTGACATTTCGGTCCCAGCTGCCCGTGAGAATGCCGTTGACATATTCGGCGTGCTCCACGCACCTGATGGGCTCCTCGTGGGCACCCACAATACTGTCCGTTTGGGTGTTCACATCGAACAGACGGAGTTGGTTATCCAGCGAGCCGCTGACCACGTGCACAATGTCCTGCAAATCAGGCAGTTGGTGGGTAACTTCATGAGGTATCTGGTATAGTACTTACCATAAAAGCGCAGTCCAATATGGGTGCATCCTGGACAAATTTCTGACGCATCTGATTTGCCGCCACATCGTAGAAGCGCAGAGTGCCGTCCCAGGAGGACGCTGCCATGAACTGGCTTGATTTGGGGCCGAATTTCACCGCCGATATCAGGTCCTCGGGCGGATTGTTAAGCTTGAACTCTGGCGGACGCATTGCGTTTGGTTGGGCAGTATAAATTATCTAAAAACTAAACAAAATGCAATTAATTATGCGCGGAAAAAAATTCCTTCGCCGGCGTCGAAGCAACTGTGCTGCCAGATAGCTCGCGTGAGTCGTAGCACAACGGACAGAGTTCCATCTCCAAAAGATGTTTTGGATAAGGTACCACTGTCTAATGTAGAATTCATAGGTGGCGCTCCAATAATCGTCAGTTTATTTTAAATAATTCTACTTTAAAAACCGAGTCTTATAAGAATTAATCCTGTCATTTAATTTTTTTGTCGATTCCAGCAAAACCATTTGATATATGAGAAGCATAAAATACTTTAGCTGGTTAACTGGAAGTGCGAAATCACAAATTTTTACTTACCTTCAAAAAATTAATCCGATTTTATTAATCGCTACCTTGATATTAGTTGCTTTTTATTTAAATTCAACAAACATCTACTAAACTCTATGAAAACGCGTCCCGCTTCCATCAACATAAACATACGAAATCTTGGATTACACTAGTCTACTTGGATGCGGGACAAACACACATAACTGGCATTAACTCTAAACTTTATGGAAGTACTAATTTTGGTGGTTGCGTTCATGTAATTCATGCGATTTCTACGGTTGAGCATTGTCCTTCATTGGCTTCACTTGATTTTTTTGCGAAAGGAACGAGTCTGATCCTTCCCGGATCCTTCGTCCGCAGTGCTTAGCGCGATGGCGAACTGGGCGGCATAGTAGGTGATCATGATCTGAAGGCGGGCGCAGGGCAGGGGCACGCCCACAAACATAGTGACTGCGATCAAGGCATCGGAGATCACAAAAAGAATGGCTCCAACGGCACAAAAAATGGCCAAGAAGCTCCTGACATCCGCAGCTCTGGCCAGGGATCGCCACAGCATGGTGGTGATCAGGAAACAATAAATTGGCACTCCAATTATCAGGATCTCATCCAGTTTTTTATGTACAAAGAATACAACTATCAAGGGAGTTTACAATTGAAGTAATACTTTCATTCTGTTTTAATAAAAACTTACAAAGCGAAACGGCTACATAAAGAACCAATCCAATTAGCCATTTTAAAGGTTTCCAACCAAAGGCGCTAATATAAAAGACATGAGCCACACCAAAGGATATCATGCCAAAGGGAAATAGATTTATGTTGAGTAAAGCATCGCCGCCGCAGGAGAAGATCAGGCCTAGAAGAATCCAAAGCGAGCGACGGTACCTAAAATTTAAGAATGATCTAGAATTATTGGAACTATTTAATTAATTTTATGTTACCCTTTTTTGATCGAGAACCCCTTGGCCACAATATAGAACATCAGGGCCACGATGGGCAAGCATTTGAGGATCGTAGTCCATAGTTCTCCTTGGGGATCCTTTCGCACCAGCGCGAAGTACAAAACTAGGGTCACCAGAAAAGGAACCAGCTTTGGACCGTGTGTCTTAGCCTTTAATGCAAGAAAAACGTGTTTTTTAATTTAGTGATTCGATTATGTCTCATACTTTTGGCCAAAACAGAAACACCTGTTTGTTGTTTTATGTTAGATAAAAATTATACGAATAAGTCGAATGAGTTCAAAACATTCTTTGATGGACTTCTATCTGGAAATTGGAAACTATTGTGATTCATTTATTTGAAAACTGGATAACATAATGACTAATATAACAATGTTTTTTACATATTATTACAATGATTTTTAGACCCATTTTGTAAGTTGTAATAAATTACACAAATATCTTGTCATATGCATTTATAAATACGATTTCTTGAAGTAGTTACTTAGGCACACAATAACCCCAAAGATTAGGGCTAATCGAACCATAAAGAGTCCAAACTACACAGGCATCCGAACCGATTAATAAAGTGGAACGTTTTAGGAAGCGATTAGATTAAAAGTTGCGGGTTAGCTGCCCCCACCAAACATTTTCGACCCCAAGGGGATGTCCGAAGGGTGAGCTTTGGCAGGAGGGGAAGGTGCATTTAAGAAGACTGTGATAAGGGATGATTTGGCTCAAACTTTCGCTTTCAGCGCCGAAGCTCCGAGAGAGCAAGGTCAAGGACGAAGCTGTGCTTTATTTTATAGAGACCCACTTTCTGCGGTTAGATAAAGCATCCGCAGTGCACGCACACGCAAGCCAAGCTTATTGTTTTCGCATCTAGAATCTACATCAATCTAGTGCATGCAAAAAGTATCTGAACACGAGCACTTACAAGTTTTCCGAATTCGCTCATTGTGGCGGTAATGAGTTTAGTTAATTACAAGTATTAGCGGCAGTTTAAGTTCGCCAAGTCAGGCTGCACTTTCACACGGCTTTGGAAATAAACAAAAGACTCGCCTCAACCCCCTCAGCAAATAAAAGCCATAAAACAAACCGAATCGAAGCGAAACCAACCGAAACCCCGAAAGAACACGTTGCTCACTCGCGGCCCAGCACCCACAACTAAAAACGAATATAAATTTCAGATGGCTGGACTGGCCGGACAACGGTGAAAGTTTGATTGCTGTCGCGGCTCGCTAGCTGGAGAGTGAAAAGTTCTTATTCTTGCCGCTTGCTGGCATAGGTGTGCAGCACATGCAGATACTCTGCAGATACTCGGATACAGACACAGATACAGATACAAATACAGATACAAGCAACAGGTCAATTAAGAACTTGGAGAAAGCTCTCCGCGAAGCTTTTTTCCGGCGCTAAACTTTTCGCCAGCTTTGCAGTTACCCGACTTTCCACCAAAGTTCCTGTTCATTCCTTTTTGAGTTGCGTGCGAAAATTCAGCTCAGCTGTTAAAATTTCCACAAAAATTTCCACACAGGCCACTTAGAGTTTGGAAAGCCTAAGGAAAAAGTGCAGTGAAAATTGTTGCAGGTTTTTCTTTTGCCCGCGGGTAAGTGGCTTAAGTGCCTAAAAGTATATTGTGGAAATTAGGAATATCGGCAGTGCAGCAAGCAGGAAAAACTTGGCCCAGAGCTGGAAAATTGTGTATCCATGGGGGTGGGCCAGGCCAACCTTCCTGTAAGCAAATACACACTCCTGTAAGGAGGAGCAGGAGGCACTGGTGGTGGTGAAAATTAAAGCTGACCACTGACACAAATCGAGGAACGCCAGCAGCTGGTCGGGATGGGGCTGAAAGCGTACAGTGCACACTTTTTATAAATTATGCAAAATAAAATTATGGTAATGCTGTTGGCCAGAAAGCAAGAGTGAGCGCCTTGCCAAGAACCACTGGCATACACTTGACCTCCGTGGAAAGCCACACACATACAAAAATCCACTCGAGCCGAGAAGACACATGTCCCTTTGTGGGCCACTGGGTGGCGCACGTACCCAAGGCAGACGCCACCCGGCCACCCAGTCACCCACCCACCCACTCATACAAGTGCACGTTGAACTTGAGAAAAAAGAATAAAAAACGGGAAAGCCCTGGGCGGAAAATGCATGATACACATCAAATCATCGTTGACAAAATCTTCAAGGAAAAACACATTAAATTAAGATAAATCTAAATAACAAACTCAATTTAGATTGATTGAATTTTTATTGATTGATATAAGGATATAGGAAAAGTGGCTTTTACACAGGAGAAGCTAACGCAACAAAACTGGGTCAGGATTATAGAATCATTTTTGGACTTACCAGAGATATTTAAATCTCTCAATAAACTCAAATGAAATCCCATCCCATTCCCAAATAATGCTTTTAATTTCCTAGTGATTGATTTCTTTCATCTAATTGAATTGTTTAAAGAGCCTGCTTATAATATTATCCCCAAAATAGATCGAACAGAGGCCACTTCCATAGCCAACACGCAATATGGCGTGTCCTTTCTTCAGGCGAGCGGACTCGCTGACACGCCAGCCCTCGGTCATCGCCGACCCTGGCACCCACTGGGCACTTGAGGACGAGGAGCTGTCCGACGACGCCCTGACCCTCACTCACCTCCAGATGGCCATTCAGCTCCTGACGGCTCCTTCAAACGAGGATCTCAATACCGCGGTGACTTCCCTGGTGGCCAAGTACCGCCAAAACTGGCCCAACATACACAAATTGTAAGTTACAAAATATCCCTTAAATCCTGATCATATTCTTTAAGTTCTTTATATCTTTTTAAATCCCACTTTAGAAAACTCGATCCCCAAACCTTCAAGAGCTGCGCCAATTACGATTACCTGGCCGACATCCAAGAGCTGCTTTTGAAGATGGACGAGGCGAGTGCCAGTGAGATCCTGGTGCTTCTGGGCGAGGAGTTGATCACCTGTTGCTGCACAGGAATCATAGAGCGGGCTTTTCGTTGTCTGGGAACCGATCTTCAAGAGTTTCTAGGCTCACTCGATGGAGTCTACGATGTGCTCAAACTACAGGAGGTTGGTCAAACGTTTCTACAAATTTCTTATCAATTAATTCGATTATCAATTAAATAGGATGACGTAACCGACACTGGCTTCGTGTGCGCAGGAGAGGGGGAATTGATCTTCACCTCGGAGAGACCTGTAATCGCCTGGCTACTGTTGGGTTCCTTAAAAGCCCTCACCCGGATGCTCTACAAAGTGGACGTGAATATCAAGATTGAACCCGTTGAGGGGGATGCCCGTCGCTATCGCTACCTCTTCTCACTGGTCAAGGATAGCTCCCAAACCATGGTGATGGGTCGTCCTGCATTCGTCAGCAAAACCATTCCAGAAACCGTGCAGCGGAGCAACTCGAGCAACGCCTCCGACCTGCAGATGAACTCGTCAAGCTTCTGCAAGATGTTCCCCTGGCATTTTATCATGAACGAGCAACTGGAGTTGGTGCAACTGGGCAGGGGATTCAGCAAGTTGTATAAGCCCTACTTGGCGGACTTTGGGTGCCAGGCCAGCACCTACTTTGACTTCAAAAGACCCAAGGGATTGACCATGAAGTTCCGAGACATTGTGCGTCGCACCTACACCCCCTTCCTTATTGGCCTGAACAGCCCGCCGGGGGTTACCGATTTTCCAGCCATCGGCTTGGAGATCAAAGGTCAGATGGTCCACTGCCCGGAATCGAACTCGCTGCTGTTTATGGGATCACCCTTCCTGGATGGCCTGGACGGGCTCACCTGCAACGGGCTCTTTATTTCGGATATTCCTCTGCACGATGCCACCAGGGAGGTAATCCTAGTCGGGGAGCAGGCTCGGGCCCAGGATGGGCTGCGTCGGCGCATGGACAAACTGAAGAGCAGTATCGAGGAGGCCAACTCGGCGGTGACCAAGGAGCGGAAGAAGAACGTCAGCCTGTTGCACCTGATCTTCCCGGCAGAGATCGCCGAAAAGCTATGGCTGGGCTCCTCCATAGACGCCAAGACCTACCCGGACGTGACAATCCTCTTCAGTGACATTGTCGGATTCACGAGCATCTGCTCCAGGGCCACTCCCTTTATGGTGATCAGCATGCTTGAGGGCCTATATAAGGACTTCGATGAGTTCTGTGACTTCTTCGACGTCTACAAGGTGGAGACTATTGGCGACGCCTACTGTGTGGCCAGCGGACTGCACCGCGCTTCCATCTACGACGCCCACAAGGTGGCCTGGATGGCACTGAAAATGATCGATGCCTGCTCCAAGCACATCACCCACGACGGCGAGCAAATCAAAATGAGAATCGGCCTCCACACGGGCACCGTCCTGGCCGGAGTGGTGGGCAGGAAGATGCCCAGGTACTGCCTCTTCGGGCACAGTGTCACCATAGCTAACAAGTTTGAGTCGGGCAGTGAGGCTCTGAAAATCAATGTCAGCCCAACCACTAAGGAGTAAGTTAAGAAAGATCTCCGAAACAGCTTTCTGATAATTTTCTCTTCCCTTTTTAGTTGGCTAACCAAGCACGAGGGCTTTGATTTCGACCTACAGCCCCGCGAACCGGGATGCCTGCCCAAGGAGTTCCCGAATCCGGGTGGAACCGAGACCTGCTACTTCCTGGAGGGCTACCGCAATCCGGCTCTGGACAGCAGCCTGCCCCTGGTGGAGCACATCAACGCCGCCATGAAGACCATATCGGAGGGTGGCGACGCCTAAGACGCCCAATACGCCTAGGACTCCTAGGAAACCGGGAATCGCCCGGAAACTGATAAACTTCCTTAGATCCACACGCTCAGTAGTCAGTAGTTTGGTGCACTTGTATTGTGGTTTGCCTGTTGCCCTGCTTTGCCCAAAAATATGAAAATCAATAAACTTCTGATTCGAATGTTTGCATTCCCGCACAAATAAGCGCGAAACGATTTTTATTTTACGTTAACAAAGAACTCTTAAACCTAAGCCTGCTTGGCCCGCACGAAGGCTCGGACCTTGTCGCCGATTTTGCTGGCCATCATGCACTGGTGGCCTCGGAAAGCCCACACGTCCGAGGGATCCTTCTGGGGGTTGGAGTCGACGCAGCTCTCGGCGATCTTCAGGGCCTCCTCCTCGCTTAGATCCATTTTGAACTGCTTGGCCAGGCGATCGGCGTGGTATCCCTCGACGGTGCAGAATATCTCCAGTTTTGTGGCCGTGCACTCCATGTACTTGCGCACCTCCGGCTCATTGGGGAAGACCAGCTGCTTCAACTGGGCCACCTGGTCGTTGCTCAAGGAGTTCTCCTTCAGGCACTCCACGCGGATTCTCTTGATTTCTTCTCCGGTCTTGGGCACCCACTCGCCATCGGCAAAGGCCTATTTAGAACAGGATTTTTAGGGATCATTAATTATGGTTTAATATTATTCGAGATAAATACATTTTTGAATCAGATAATTAACTCCTTTACGATAGATAAATACAAGTAGATAGATGGATAGATTAATAGACCCATTTAAAGATAGATATGACTAATTCCTAATTCCTAAATTCAAGCATCAAAGTTCAACTCAAAGATAAATAAATGAATATTGAAACAGTAGTTAACTATAAGCAGGGTCGGGCTAGGAACGTGGGGCCCATGGGAATATACAAAAAATTAAGTCATCATCAATATCGCATTGGCAATATTTAAGACCTCTTGAAAAGAATATCAATGATTCTTGAACACCTCTAAATAAGGAAAATGTAGATTTGTGTGGGCCTCGTCATCGCTGACTACACGAATTTTAAATGAGTCTTTTAAGTTGAAAACAATTTTGATATTTATTTTTCTACTATTATATTTTCAACTAATCACATTTGTGTTGAGAAAATAGAGGCACGAGTAAACGGAACACATATTTGTTATAGGACTTTTGGGGCTCAGAATTTTGTATTATTCATAAGGTTTTTCCACAAAAACACTCTACACAGGTCGTGTTTTCTATAGTATAGCTATTTCTGTGAAATTGTATTGCATTTTAATTTATACACACCACACTGCACAAGGCCAGAACCACGATCAGAAACTTTAGCATAGTGACTGTAATTTATGGATGCACGATCGCGACTCAGTTGTAATACTAAACTGAGGAGCCGACGGCCAAGTTGTCTCGATTTATAGCTAATCGTTCGATTCTATGCTCTCTTCAGAAATGTTCTGTGTCATAAGTTCAGAGATAAGCCTCGGAGACCCTGTACGGACTAAGATTGTATGGAATGTTTAATTTTTAGTGCATTACCGCTCGCTGATAATTCTGAAACTGAGTCTATAACCCAGACTATCTTTTGAGCTGAGCTCTCGCCTGGCTCTATTTACTTCGCTAAACTTGTTTGTTGATTAACTTGTTTATTTAATAGATTATTGCGATTACAAACGCAGATTCCAGAAGTATATTGTAATATTTTTAATTCATCTGTTAATATTACGTTTTACTATCTTTTTGATGGTACTGATCAACCTACAACCGTAAGATTAGACGATTAGACTAAATGGTCTATAATATTCACTAATAATCCAGGCTAGGCAGTCTTAAAGTTAAAATTTAATACAACTTTTCAATCAAAATAGCCCATTCGCCATGACTTTGCACTTGATTTCTTATCGTTCCTGTAGCTCGAATAATACCCTTATATTAGAGGTATATATTATATATTAAGTATAATATATAGATGCTGATAACAGGGATCGCTGGATGCCCAGCTTTCACCCATTAAAAACCCAAGTGGGCAACCGTCAATTCGACGGCCATTATGCAAGCCCATGCAATCGTGTTTAATTTAATCAAATAAAATTCCCAGCTGGCTGTCGAGTCCAAAATTAAATACTGCCCCAGGCAAACAAGAGTTGTCATTACCATTGGGATGATTTCGAGCACTATATGTGCATATAAATGGTTTTTTGTGAGTAGTTTTGGAAACTCGGTGATTTGCTGGGAACCACGCGCCCTTCAACTAATAACAGTTGCCTCGAAAGGGGCGTACGGCTCTTCCAAACTACAATATTATTATTCAAAGGAGGCGAGTCCTTAAATGGGGTTACATATCAGGGCTGTCAGAAGCAAAACGAGAGAAGGAGATCCTGTTGGG
This sequence comes from Drosophila merina, assembly GCA_035047645.1. Lineage (NCBI taxonomy): Eukaryota > Metazoa > Arthropoda > Insecta > Diptera > Drosophilidae > Drosophila > Drosophila merina. The sequence continues at coordinate 28,832,226 of JAWNPH010000002.1, forward strand.
TAGGTCGGAATCGGAAACAGTGTTTATGCGAGTACCTCCAAACAATGGTCATGATTACCATCTTCCAGTGGTTCTCAATTTCGCTCCCCCGGCGTTATGTTTTTGTTACGTTATTAGAAAAATTATACAAAATATACTCGGTTGTTAGTTGAAAATTATATTAACACCCCGAGTGCGTGTCAATGGCCAAAGTCATTGTTGGTGCGATGTGGCCAGGCTCGAATTACCGAAGTGAGAATGGGAAATGGGTTCGAGACGAGGATAAGGATTGGCAAGGAGAATTTGCAGTTAACGATCCGATAATCGGTCTGTTGGCAGTGTCAAATGATTTGGCAATATTATATAAATTGTGTGCCCGGTGAGTAGGGAAATTGTTTGAAATTTGAGTTTCCGGATTGAAGGTCCTGTTGCTTGGCGTGTGTCATATGACAGCAGGATACAATACACTTTCTTGGCTAATACTCTTCTTCCAAGAAGAATACTGAAATGGAACTCAAACTTATTCCAAGGTATCTGCATATGACACAAAACAATTCTAGCAACTAGCAGAAACGGAGCTGAACACAAAGTTTCCTTGAACTTTTAACAAAATTTCACGTTTCCATGAGTTTCCGGTTGGTGTTTTGGCTTTCTTTTCTTATCCACCAGGATGAGCCATGAGCCATGAGCCCAAGAGGAAGAAGCCCGACAAGAAGAAGATGACTTCCGCAGCAAGAAAAGCAAAATGTAATTTCATGCCTCGCTGAACGAATCCGAATACATGAGAGTTCAAAGTTTCAGCTTGTAGCCAAGTGAAAGAGACAGCCATAGAGGCTGCGGCGGGACAGAGAGCGGAGATGCGTGGCAGGATGTCAGAGGATGCTGGCAGCCGAGGACTTGAAAGCGCAGGAAGTTATTTAATGAGATTTTCTTTACGTCAAAGATAAGTCGAAGAAGCAATCTCGTGGCCTGCAACTAAGAAAGCCAAAATGGTCTTGTAAAACAATATGCAAAACACACAAGGACACACAAGGATACACCAGGATTTGTATAGCATCTGCGGACCCGATTGTTATTGTCGAGTCAGCTGAAAAGGATAAGCGCCGAGAGAGCTTGACAATTGTTGCACCCACTTGAAATTAAATTAACTTTTTTCGACCCTGTCCATTTTTGAGTGGAATCTTGCCGCCGTTGCCTTTGCCGTCGCCGTCGTCCTCGCCCGCCTGCATTGTTCACAAAACATCCAACTGCCGCTGACAGTTCGAGGGGGAGGGACTGTTGTTTCGGCGTTTGGACCCGGTTAACCCACAAAGAGCCCAGCAAAAGACCTCACCGAACTGGAGACAATCCGGTGACCCCGCCACCTTTGATTGCTCAAATATTGGCTTGGGGTCGCGGCACAAAAAAGAATCTAAAAGCAAACTAGCTACTAAGGGCGTGAAAAATGCTGGAAACGAATATTAGTTACCTAGTTTTGGATGGCACAAAATGTGGCCAACTTTGAGCAGTTTTTAATACAAACCCGTTCATTCTCCACACAGAAAGTGTAGCCATATTAAAATGGTCTTGAAAAAGAGGAGATTAATTATCTATGCCAATATCGTAAATATCGTTCTTTATTCGTTATTTAACGAAACATTTACAGTGAAAGGGAGAGTACGGGTAGAGTGCTACCTTCTGGGCTGCTTAATCCAATGGGAAACATATTTTAAATGAATATTTGAAAAGTAGTTGCATAACAAATGTATAAAACGATACAGGGATACAGGAGGTAGGATTTTGGGTAAAATAATTGAGGAGATATTTATTTGGTTGTGAAATTCTGGAATTCTATTGACTTTTTAAATATATTTTAGAGGAACATAGCTTATAGGTGAGGTTTTATAGGAAAGAAATATAGTTTTAATATAGTTCTAATATTTCTCTCTCTCTCTCTGCGTTCAAATAACAATTTTAAATAAAAAATAATATTGTTTACCATGCAAAAGGATATGTGCACTTTATAATAATACATTTATTTGTCTTAAATAATATAAATTTAAAAATTCTTGGTTCCAAATGGCTTGGCTCTTGATGAGTCAAGGCTCTTCTTTTAAACACTTTCAACACTTCTTTGAATAATACTCGTATATCTACATATATACCCCTCAAAAAATCAACCACTATACTACCAGGTATCAAAACAGCGAAACAATAAGCAAACAAATCGCCTTCAAAGCGAATGAATGAGGCAATGACGCAAGGAAATCTCATTAGCCGCATGTCTTCAAGTTTCATTTTTAATTTTGTACAATATTTCGTTGGCTTTCCTGTTTGAGTTTGGTTTTCGGTAGAGAAAATATCTTTCTTTGTATATTTTTTCGGTGGTCTTGATCAAATAATTTTGCGGCCAATGCATGTTAAATATTTGTCAACATTTTAAGGCACTTTTCCTTTGTTACCCCTCCCGAAGTCCGCTGCTTGTCCATTCTCAATCAGAAGCAGTTGACCACTTGAGTTCCGTCCGGCGGATTCATCAAAAGAACAGCCCTGTGGCAGCACACACACAGCCACCCGGTCACCACGGAGTTAAGTAAAGTAGCAATGATCCCGAAGTGATTTCAACTTTCCTCATCTCATCACGAGCACCTCCAGAAGAGGTCCGACTGTCCGAATGTCCGACTGCCCAACGGCTACTTATTACACCCAAGTCAACACATGTGCCAATGCATCGCGATGCGGGGCACACAATTCTGTCCCAAGATCAGCGTTTCCTTAATATTCCAAAACAATATTGGTCGCTTAAGACCCTTGATGGATACTCTTTAAAATGTATAAGATCTTAGAAATTTAAAAAAAAAATACCATTATAAGCAAATCATTTTAACAGATTAACCTTTAAAAAATGCTGTAAGCGTTTTTTAGGCATCGGGTTTCACATTAATAATTCTATTAAGAAATTACAAGTATTTCCATGTTTATATTGTAGAATATCCTACATTTTTGTGTTTGTGCATCATTTACATAACATATAAAATATAATTTTCTTCCATGAAATAGCAGTTTAAATAGAAATCCCATAAAAACTAATTAAAATCATGGATATTTAAGAACGGACTCTCCTATTTTAACCGAGAAATAAAAGAAAAATTGTCTAAAATCTGTCGCCTTTTTTTAGTTTTTTTTATTCAATTTGTTTTTTATTTTATCCCAAAGACCTGCCAAAAATTGAATCCAGATGGGTTGAGTAGTTCTCAAGAACAGTCGTTGTAAACAGTTTTCGAAAACCATTTTTTTTAAGCCAACGCTATCAAAGTTTTGTGTGAAAAACTTTTTTAATTGTATCTCCAAAAGTATTACTCAAATCAAGTTAAAACTCTCGAAACAGAGCCTTTTATAAAAAAATCTATTTTTTAAAGGCTTGAACCCCTAAGGAATAGTTTCAAGTCCAATCCTTATTGGATTATCCTGAGCCGGTTTTTCCATATCCGTAGGGCATTCGTAATTCTTCACATCTCGACCGATTGATTTCCATTTCTTGCTACGATTTTTTGTGATTGCCTTGCCATTGTTGTTGCCATGCTGCGCATCTTGCCTTGGCTGGTGGTTATTGTTGTGCCCCACTGTGTGCCTTATATTGTTTGTGTTTCAGCCCACCTCACCGCAAACCCCTGCCCCACCCCGCTCCTGTGATTATATCAAGCGTGAAGAGAGTCAGCCAAGCCGTCGACATAATGGACATGTTTCAGCTTTTGTTGTAGCTGGAAGCAGCAATGGCAGACGCGGTTGTCAGCTCCAGCGCTGCCCGACTAATTTGCATATTTGGTCGCTGTAAAAACACTCCATAAGTGGCCGGTGCCCACCCAGGGGAGCTGTGTGTGAGCGCAAGTGTGTGTATATAGGCGCACTTTAAACAAAGTTAAAATGCGAGAAATTGGCCCTGCGCAAAACACCAGTAGCTACACGGTAGCAGCCACCTCTACAGCTCTACGGCAGCAACTTCTAGCCATCTACTGTTGCCAACATAGCATGCCTGTGACCGGGCCAGGCCAGAATGAAGACGTTGGCGGAACTGGAACTGCCCCTCTGCTACTACATATAGTCTGTAGGAGTCGATGTATTTGTGTGGGTGTCTTGGGGCATTAAGGACACTCTCGCACACAGACAGACTTGGAAACTTGTTTCTTTTGGCCAACTTGTACAACATTGTTGCCGCTTTATGTTTTACCATTTCCTCCGTATATGTGTGTGTGTGTGCAGAGACTATGGCTCCGCCTTCTCCAGTAGGCGGAGTCTGGCTAGAGAAGCGCACTCTCTCCCGGAGAGAGCCCCGGCGGCGGAGAGCGAGAGACTGAGGCGCGCGCAATGTGCCACAGTCGCCAGGATCTGCCCCTCACGCGCGTACTCAGTTTGTTTCAATTGCAATTATGTTGTAACATTCTAATAGGCCAGCAGGACCCACCCACAAAGCGAAATAATAAAAAAAAGGACCATTCCGAGGATTCACAGCGGGCTAAAAAATACATTATGTATCAAACGATTTATGTAGCACACAATTGTTATTGTTTTAAATAATATACTTGGTAATTGTAATTAAGAAATTTAAGATTATATTGTTTCCTACTTAAGAACAGGCTAGCCTTGATTAAAGAAGTCTTTAAAATATATTTTCAATAAAATATTTCTTTAAAACAGAGTCTACAGATTGTAGGGTTTAAAAATTGAAAGATTTTGCTCAAAAAAATACTGGAAAATACTGATTTGGATTACCGCAAATACTTCCGTAAATTTATTAAATGATACTGAAAACATAAGTATTTCAGTATATTTTTTTAGATTAATTTAAAGTAAAAGTTATTTCTTATCTCAAATTGAATGTTTCTAAATATTTGAAAACACCCAACACATTATATTTAATGCCAATAGAAATCCTATTGTTTAAAGGCAAAGGCATTCGCATTTAATGCCTTTTGTCGGACATAATAAACAAATAAACAATTATTTCTGTACCTGGAATAGGCGCCTTTTTATTCATAGGGATTTTAGCACACACTCCAGACATTTTCGACGGCCTGAAATTGAAAAGCATGTGGCAATATGCCAAAAACCAAAGCAAAAACTTTTGGGCGACCCTCACTGCTGAAACTAATACATAAATGGGTGGGGTGGGGGTGGTGGCACTCCAAAAGCAACAACTACTCAGCCAACTGTGTCAGAAATAGGCAGAGTGTGCGTGTGTGTGTGAGGGTATCGCCATGCCAACCAGCGGCGAGGTCGCAACAACAACGCTTTTGGTTGGCTATTCCATTAGCGAGGCCCAAAGCTCTCTCACACACAGACGCACATCAAAGAAAAATACAAAAAAAACCAACAAAAAAAAAAGAAATTGTGAAACAAAGGCAACAAAGAAAATGAAAGAAGCCTCAAACAACCACCACAGCAAACAACACACTCACACACCACTACCACCGACGCGCCTTCCCACCACCAATACAAAAACCAATCCCTGAGTTCCCTCCTTCCACATTGCTCATACGCCGCGTCGCCGCCTCGAGTGCACAATTTTGTATACAGTACCAAATTAGATTTGAAACTTTTTTCTTAATTGCTGTGCTGCTGTGCTTCTGTGGCAGCTGCTGCAGACTGCGCTGCCAACGCCAACGCCAGCGCCAGCGCCAACACCGATGCCGACGCCGACGCAGGCAGCTGCGCCGCACAACAAAGGTGGTTGCAACACTCTCCGAATCTGTATGTGTACTTTCAACCCTCAATTCGCCAGGGGCTTGTGTGGGTTTGTGAGCCGCTTTTGTATTGGTAAATGTTGCCGCTTGCCGCTGCCGCTTGCCGTTGCCGCTTGCCGTTCGCCGCCTGCCGCCATTGCTGCCGCTGCTTCCTCCTGAGCTGAGCGCTGGGGTTTTGGCCAAAAAGTTGAATCAGTTGCAATCGAGGCCTCAGTGTGTCATGTCGTCAGCGGGCGCGTCTCTCTAAATACAATTTATTCCCCAAACATTTCAAAACTATGTTCCATCCAAATAAATATTAACTGAAACAAAATACACAAAAAGAATACAAAACCAACTAAAAACTGAAAATATTACAAACAAGCCAGTGTTTTGTGCAGTGAGTGGTTGAAAGTTCTCGAGTTTCCTACCAAAAAACCATAAAAAACTACCATGAGTCTGCCGTCGGGTGTGGACATGCAGAATCTGATGTCGCAACATCCGGTACTTGGCGCCCTGCCACCTGCTTTCTTCCTCCGTGCCGCCTCGGAGCGCTACCAAAGGACACCGAAATGTGCCCGCTGTCGCAACCATGGCGTGGTAGGTCCTTCTAGGATTTGCAAAATATAACTTTGGATTCTAAAAGCATGACTTCTTTCAGGTCAGCGCCTTGAAGGGCCACAAACGCTATTGCCGCTGGCGGGATTGTGTTTGCGCCAAATGCACTCTGATTGCGGAACGCCAAAGGGTCATGGCGGCTCAGGTGGGTTTCCTTAAATAAATATAACTATGCAAGAATTTATAACAAACAAATATCTCCAGTAAAGACCAAGAGATAACCTTAATCCCACGTCATTTAAAAGTGTTGGTATTTCCGTATTTTGCAGGTCGCCTTGCGCCGCCAACAGGCCCAAGAAGAGAACGAAGCCCGCGAACTGGGCCTCCTTTACACATCCGTTCCTGGCCAGCAGAATGGCGGCGATAGCAGCACCCCCACCCCACACAGTCCCAACCATAGTGGCAGCGGTGGCTCGGCCAGCGGCGGATCTGGCCAGAACGGAGTCTTTCACGGCGGGATTCCCTCGCCGCCTAGCGACGGCTTCGACGCCAGCTCCACTCCCAATCATCTCCAGCATCCGCAGCAGCAGCCATCGCACCACCAGCAGCAGCCACACTCCCAGCAGCCTCACAGCCACAGCCACCAGCAGTCGCAGCGATTCAATGGCAATGAATCCGACACGGACGGACGCACCCGTTCCGAGCACCTGAGCGTGGGTTTCTCGCCTACGAGGACCGAGCTGGACGAGAGTCCCGGTAAGTCAACAAACCTAAAAATGCACAGAAAATCCAAGCTAGAGAAGTGAAGATACAAATTGGTGCTGGGATTTGTGTTGAAAATTGTTTATACATTTGACTTATTTTCGATTTCTTGATAATACAACCAATATGGTGTTGAAAAAATATATAGGAAATATACATAGAGTATCTTAAATTTTAAATAGTATACAGAATTGATTGTTCCAAATTATTCCTTTAAAACCCCTTTATTTTGTTCTCTGTACATTCCCCTTTGCATTTTTGTCATCCAAAGCGCCCGTTTATGCCTGGCCTCGTCCAAAAGTGGCCTTTAAAAGTCTTGGTTGGCAAGAAAAATTTGTTTTCAATTGTTAAAAAATCAGCGGAGCATAAAGTGCCACACTCGCGGTTGCATCTGCATAGCTGCATGTGTGTAAGTGCCGACGTGTGCGTTGCATGGTCCTGGGTGTTGGGTGTTAAATACTGGATGCTGGGTGTTGTTTTGACAAAGATTTAGCCAGCCTTGCGCTTTGCTAAACCGCGCTTAAAAATGTCCTGGGGTTGCAATCAAGAGAGAAAGAGGGATCAGGACATTTACGAGTTCAAATTGCAACAATTACCTTAAAGTACTCGTTAGGAAAGCAGAACTTGACTTTACAATCCCAAAAGAACATCAAATTTTTCACGAAAGAAGGTAGAAAGTCTTGGAATATTTAAAACAAATCTTAAGGTCTTGTTTCCCACAAAGATTTCTTACAAATTATACATCCAATTTTCTTCAGAAAAGGAATCTTTCACTATAAAAAAAATCTTTTTAAGACATCACAATAAAAGTTATTGTAACATAATCCCATATTTCTATGCATTATCCCAACTAAGCCAATCAATTTAAACCAGATCATCTCGATAGCCTCGAAAAACACACACCTTCCCAAACAATGCGAACCCCAAGCAAATGCCACACAGTTGCAAAGTCTAACGGGGCGCAAGGATATCAAAGACCTTTCAACTTCACCCACTCATTAGGACTATCTGCTGTCATGGGGGGTAAGACAACCCCATGCTGAGGGTCCTGGAAGGGCGTAACGTGAGATACTACCCCGCTTGCATCACTTGTCTTTATTTGTTTGCCTTTTTAAAGGACGATGTTGTTTTATTTTTCTCTCCTGTTTGAGAAAGGAAAACACACCAGAATTCTCACGCGAATCAATCAATCAAGGAAACCTGTCTTTTTAAGCACTAGAATCTTTATTTGCAATGAAACTCTAGACGATTTTACGCTTGAATTTTTATTTTTGGCATCTGCGATTGGGTCTACAGAATTCCGTATTCGGTTTTCGGTATTCGGTATTGGATACTGGTATCCACGCACCCTCAACTTAATTAAATTTTCACTGCGGCTTCGTCAACTGCAAAATCAAATAGACTACAAAAAGGAGAGGTAGCCGAAACGAAAAAAAGAAAAAATATCGAATAGCTTGTTTCATTTGCGAACAAACAAAAAAATCAGCAGGTTGTCCTGGGTTGGCATGTCAACGTATCCTGTGATCCCTTCTCCCACCACCTCTTGTGTTTGCGATTCCCGTGATTACATTTTTTCAGCATTTGATACTTTTATTTGCTCTAACCTGTCAAGTGGAAAACCGCACAGTTTCCACTTGCAATTCTACCTGACCTGACAAAGGTGTATAAACAATTAAGGACTCTGTTCTGGTTCGGAAGTTAATTGGTAATTGGTATCAAGCAGTCTAATGAGTTACCATAAATCTCTAAAATATACTCAAACTATCTCTTAGCAATACAAAGAAACAATCACACTCCTTGAAACTCTCTGTTTTTCAAACAATATTCTAATTTCCGTCTTTTTTTCTATTTTTTTGCAGTTTCAAAACGTGGAGCTGCTTTGTCTAACGAAACCGACCAGGACACTGGCTCAGAGTCCGGATCACCCAGCAGTCCCAGGCCCAAAGTGGCGGGGCTTTTCAATCTAACCGCCAGCTTGTCGCCCGCTCGAACCGGTCCACCCAGCTCCCCGGAATCCGACTTGGACGTTGATTCGGCGCCGGATGAGGCCACGCCGGAAAACCTCAGCCTGAAGAAGGAGGACAGTCAGTCGCCACCAAACACACCCGCCGAAAACTTGCATTTACTGCGCACCTTTAGCAGCAATCACGGCCAGGGCTTTATGCCGTACCACCACACGCAGTTCCTGGCCGCCGCCGGACTGCCCACGCACCACCATCCTCCGGCTCACTCGCCACACCACCAACCTTCGCCGCACTCCCAGCAGCAGCACCAGCAGCAGCAACAACATCAGCAGCAACACCAGCAACAGCAGCAGCAGCAGCGATCTCCCATTGATGTCCTGATGCGAGTTTTTCCCAATCGCCGGCGGAGTGATGTGGAGCAACTGATGCAGAGGTTCCGAGGGGACGTGCTCCAGGCCATGGAGTGCATGTTGGCTGGCGAGGACTTGGGGCAGACGCCACCCCAGGTGCCGCCGTCGCCGCCCTTTCCCATGAAATCCGCGTTCTCCCCGCTGGTGCCACCCTCGGTCTTCGGTTCGCCCACCCACCGATACCATCCTTTCATGCAGGCCCACGCCAAGAGGTTCCTGTCTGCACCTTACGCCGGAACCGGCTACCTCCCGGGGGTCCTCAGTGCGGCGGACATCGAGCAGTCGGAGTCCAACGGAGCCGGCGGCATCGGCTTGGATCGCAGCAGCAATGCCGGAGACTCCCAAGATTGAGGCAACGAGGCGGAGGCCAGCGGCTCTGCCGTTTTCCGGCCTTTTGAGTAAAAAGAGAGCCTCATGAGAGAAATTAGAATGCTTAGGAATGGAATGTGTGATTTAAGTTCAAAATGCGTTTCCAAAACTAGTTCGAAAGCGGTCTAAAGCAACTTAATTTATATCCTTAAATTGCCATTTTTCTGGGCTTATCCATTTCTTTCAATCTGTTCCAGCTACTTCTAAAAATAAGTGTAAATTATATTTACCCTGAAATACTACATAGCTCAAGTATTGTAAAATAGAATCATAATTATAACTAAATGTATGTATCGAGTTGGAATGAAACACTTGAACCCAGTTAAGAGCCGTAAGATATCCTTGTTTAGAAGAAATTAAAACTACACGGATGTTGAGATTATTGTGGAGGGATTGAAGGGGATAAAAAATCGCATCCAACTAACGAGATATTCGTGTGTACCATAAAAATACGATCATAAAATATATATTAAATATCATATTATGTATTAGATAAAATACATTTCAAACACTGTGTTAAAGTATTTAATAAATCTAAAAAATAATTCAATAAATTTAAAAGAATAAATTAAATGGAGATTTTATTGGGAAGCAAATGGATCTCATCAAACTAATTAATATTTATTTTGTATTTAATAAATATTTAATTGATGGAACCCACCACAGTAATTTTATAGTTTTCAGCAGCAGAACAAATATTTATTTTCCACAGCAAGAAATTTATAATCGTGAGAAATAGTTTTCGGAACAAAAGCCAGTTTAGCCGTAACTCTCCCCACAAAACAAAACCAACCAATTACAAAGGCCACCCACATTTTTGAATTTCCAACTGGTCATCACAAAGACATAATAGACAAATAATAATGCGAAGCGTTAATCCGTATCATCATTATCTATTTGCCACTATTTTGTGGCCGGTGCCACATGACCCACCCGGCCCCCCGAAAAAAATTACCAGAAAACTATTCCGCACTGCTGGACTTTGTGCCACACGCACTCGCACACACACTGACAGGGAAAAGTGTGAAATCCTTTTTCACATAAACGGGTCGAGCTGTTTTTGTTTTCACTATTCGGACACACGACAGGATAAACAAAATTATAATAAAACTAATGCCCACACAAACACAGCAAACCCATCTTCATGCCCATCCCACAATCCCACACCATGACCAGAACATTTTCCGAAATTTTCCGAAATTTTACAATAGCCACAAGGGAAAGGAGATGAAAATCGGATAGACAATAATATCGGTTACACGCATGCCGAGTGCAAATTACAAAACTATTTTCCAACATGCGACTGAATGGATAACAAAATTAAATTATTGGATATCAATTTGTCCATTGTGCGCTTTGCCAAACTCGAAAAGTCAACAGCAACAAGGATGGGCCAGGGCAGACCAGGATAGACCAGGATGTGTGCCCTCGTCCTGTCCCGCTCTCTCTATATACTATTTATGCAGGACCCCAAACAATGGACTCTATGCACCATTGTCAGGGCTTAACAATGCCGGTGGGTTAGGATAGCTAAACCACATAGCCACACAGGCCCCTCTCGACTAGAGTGGACAATGGCCAGGACAAAGGCGGAAAGGGAAGCGCAGGCGGCAGGGGGCAGGGGGTTGGAGGAGGGGGCAGGACACGCTGGCGAACCCGGCTAGTCAGTCAGTCGCTTGTTGGAGGACGAGCTGTCGATAATATCTTGGAGTATCAGTGGCCCATGTAGTTATAAGCGAACAATGAAGCTGGAGAAGAGCCAACGGCAGTGATGCCAGCTTAGAAGTAGCCAAGTAGCAGGTATCAGGTAGTGCCAAAATATATACACAGAGGAGAAGTTTAAACTAATGGAGATTGAACATTATTTGTTTCAGTTTTGAATTAATCGAAATTCGAATTAAATAAAACCTCTCCTATAAGCAATCATTCTAATATAATCTCTTCTCAATTCAAATCTTTAACCTTTATTGCGGTTATGAAAAAACATCTATTTGTTTTTATAAAACAAAAACCCTATCATCTCTGCCAAAGAGTGGAATCGGAAGCAAAAGCCGAAACAGCAGGCAACATGCATATGCTCCTCGAGTGGCGGCACAAAATGCATACAATGTCAGGCATGGAAATTCTTGATAATAGACAATGAATTAATAGCAGTCGATTACCGGAGGGGAAGCCAACAAACAATCCAATCCAACCGGCCAAAAGAAATAGACAGATCGAACCTCAGATACAGCCCAGAGGCAATGGGAACAAAGTACTGAAGTAAAAAATTTGGAAAAAATAGATCAGAATGAAGGGGGTTACTCCTGGCAGATGGCACATGCCTATCGGGAAGTGCCATCAATTAGAGAAACTCCAAGAAATGGCACATTGGCACATTGCATGTCCCAGCCCGAGGACGACTGCGAATCCTTACCCGAAAGGGTTACTTAACAGCTCACGATTATCCTGGGCATGTGTTTTCTTCTCCTGTGGCTAATTCGAGGGTGGTCTTTCGGAGATTTGCCGCCGCATTAGTTTCACTTATTTGTTATTATTTGTCTTTCCGCATTTGAAATGTTTTCTCCTCTGGCAAGAAGTTATTTGTTCAAGCCCCACATGAAAGATCCAGCGACGTAACCCAATCTGTGGCTTGTCAAGCGGTGGGTCAGAGGCCATATTGCAACAACTAATTTGGTGGCGGGGCAACCACTGCCACTGCCGCCTCCTCCCGCTAAAAAATGAAGAACTCCACCCCAGAAAGAAGCGATGTTGTTTCACAAACAGACAGCGCGGTGAACCGACCCGAAGGATGAGTGAAAACCCCGAAGAAAAGAAAACAAATGCCATTTCAAGTAGCAAACGTGTAAAGTAGGTGGCCTAGGTCGTTTTGCCGCCAAAGTACAGTGGAAAATGTGATTTTATTAGTAAGGAAATTTAATAGTTTCTATAGGAAGCCATATATTTATCTAGCCAACAATTTATCTGAATTCCTGAAAAGTTTACATTTTCATACCCATATTCCAATTATAACCCATTTATTATAAACTGTTGAAGTCGCTTATTTTTAACATCAAGTGGATATATTTTTCTACTTCAAATCTAGCTTATTCTACTATAAAATTGCAGTGTATTTGTATTCTAACTTTTTAAGTTTAGTCTTATCTAATCAATATTAATTAATAGTACTTATTAAGAATATCCCTTATTTAGGAAAAATTGACAATTAAAATGATGTGTTTGGAAGGGTTGGAGTTTCCCGATTTATTGCATGTCTATTTTCATTTAAAGAAAACTAAAATAACCATTATTTACGGTAAATGATTTGAACATTTTTATATATTATTTAAATCCTAAAATTATTTTTCATCAAGACTACATGTCTTCTTAAATCTTTATAATTAATAATATGCACGTAATGTATCAGTTTTACACATTATGGTAAACTGTATAAAAATCGAAGATATCCTTGACTAGGTTTATCTGAAAATATTTACATATGTATATACATTATTTAATATTTTTATATTTATTGTTACATTTATTGTTAAATATTATATTTATAATTTTATATATAAACAAATCAAAGCAAAATTACAATTAAATCCAAATTCAATTCAAAGCTGTAAATATGAATGGATTTGAAATATCTTTGGACTTCCAAAAACTTCACCCACCGTACAACGTTTAGTGGTTTATTTTTTTTATTTTTTGTATTAAAAACAGGGGCAGGGGCAGTTTGTCAGTCAGTCACAGTCGGCTAATAAGCAGAGAGTCCATCAGAAATAGTGAAACCTGCCTGGCCGTCGCCCTTTGTTGGGAAACTGCCATTAAAACGATGAGAAATCAATTTTTTTCGTTTCATATTTTGGGGGCTGTGCGGTTTGTTTTGTTTTTAATTTTGATTTTCGGTTTTCGGTTGTTTGCCGCCCAAGCAGCCAAGAAAACACATGATATGACCATTTTGGATGTGGACTCGGATTCGGATGTGGATGGGCATACGATTTAATACAGTAGCTGGGACGGATGCCTAATGGCTCACCCCGAAGACCTGTTCTTTGATGCACTCACTCTGCATTTTGTTTACACAAAAATTCATAATTTACATATTGTGTGTGTGTTTTGTTGTCTTTTGAATGATTTTTTACATTTGCTTTTGCCTCCTCAATCGAAGCTGTTCGATTCTTTTTATCCCCGCCGACACGTGTGATGTTTTTCCCCTGGTTTTTTAGTGATTCGCTCGAGGGGACATGTCGCCGGATAAGGCAACTGTACCTCAGGATATTTAAAACATTTTTTTGTAAGTCTCTTTTTAAAAAAACCCACCCAAACTATGCAAGTCAGTGCTAAATGGATTTTAAATGGCGTGGGACGCGTTCGCGGTGGTTGCTCTCTCAGGACCCAGGACCAGGGTCCTGGCCATTGTTTCCATCTCCCTGAACCTCGTCAAAACGGCTTGGATTTTGATTTGGATTCTGATTTTTGAACTGCGCAAATGTCACGTGTAGCCGTCGTCTGTCGCCGGTCTCTGTGGTTGACATCGACGTGTGAGCCGAGTGGGAAGTGGTTTCGGTGGTTTGGCTGGTTTTGGTGGTTGGGCTCGATGGGCTCGATGGGGTTAACCGGCGAGTTAAAAGTGCGATAAATATCTAAATGCCCTGATTCGCCTCATGAAGGGGCGTTGTTGTTTATCCAACAGTTTATTTGTTTGTTCTGTTGTGAGTGTGTCGAATCCTTTGTCCAGGACACGTGAAATGCTGCGATCTGGCCAGAACCGATCTGACTTATCACCGAATATAATTGGCACGTGTTTGTTGAGTAAAATGTTAAAGATTTCGAAGGCAAAGCATGTTGTTTGATGTTTTCTTTGATTGGTTAGGTAAGTCTATGAATTAATTAAGTTTTAACTAATCCAGGACATCCTACATAAGAAAATAAAATGTAATTGCAAAGAAATACTCGAAACTAAAAAGCAATTCTCTTCACTATATCCCAGCACTTGAGCCGCAAAGGACGGATAAAAATCAAACAATACACGAAATAAAAAACAAAAATACAAAATAAAAAATACAATATGCAAAATAAATGCTCAAATAATACAGAAAGCGACAGCAACCGGAGAACAGAGCACAAAAATGGCAACGTAACTCAAGAGCTACTCCAAAAGCGAACGAAGGAACAAAGGAGCAGCCCAAAGTGTGCAAGCGAGGGGATGGGAGGTGGGGTGGTACAGGACGAAACAATAAGGACACACAAACACATACAAAAAATATAATTTAAAATAATATTTAAATAAAGCCTGAGCATGTCAGCCAGTGAAAATAGCCAAAAGAAAAGCCACCTATAGTGGAAAACTCGAAAAAGGATATAACAGGATGGGAGCCCTCCCCCATGGGTGGGTGGCGTCAGTGAGGCGACAAGCGGACAACAAACTAAATAAAAAACAATAATGGAAGTTATACATTTTATTTCACAGAAGGACAGCCAAGGACTCGAGTCCAGGACTCACTGGCAACCCCTTTGGAATGTTGACAGCAACAACAAAAAATAAAGAAATTATTCACACATACCTACATACACACACATATTGCAATACATACATGTATATAATCAAATAAAACTGAAAAGGATTCGCTTTTGTGCGCTTTGTTCGTTCGAGTAGTTTTCTGTTTCTCGGTGTGCGAGAGCTCAAAGGAAATAAATGTATTGTATTTGGAAGCGCAGCTACAAATAAAATTTTAATCAAAATGTAGTTGAGTGTTGAAGGGTTGTTCTCCGATTGTATTCCGCCCCTCCTGTATTCCATTGCCTCTTCCTCCTTTTTTTGAATATCCCTTTACATATGTACGCGTTTGTGAATTGTTTCTGTCAATCAGCAGCTTCAGCTTCTTTTGTTGCTGCTGAAGGATACAACTGATATTGATTTCGAGCTGTGCCGCAAAGCACAATGGAAGGACATCCGACGGCAGCCAATGGGAAAAGTTTCAAAGATACGACACACTCACATACGTGCACAAGGATAATGGCAGCCGGAAACGCTCACTAACACACACATAACGACCACTTCCAGCATAGTTTCATAATTGCGAAAGGAGCCAACAATGGCGTTGCTGACAGTCCTGGCCATTTGGCCTCCTTGGGCCATCACAAATGCATATATAAATATTTAATAGAGACACAGTGTCCTTTAAAATACTAATTACAAAGTGATGGGATTCAAATGGTAATTAAATTAAAATATAATTGTTTTGTAATTTGAAATCGATTTTAATTAGAGAAGTTTAGCCACTTATTTCATGTTAACTCTGTAAGAGAAACTTTGCCAAGACCTCGTATATTTATAAGCAGAAGCAGTTGTTTTATTAATTTTATAAATATAATATAATTTTCTTGGTATTTTTAAAACGATTTAAACAAAAAAAGATTTTCCAAAGTATCATTAACTAACGCTGGTAATAATATTGTCTGATGTTTATTAGGAGAGAAATGCATGCTTAAAGGTTAAGAAGTCTTTTAAAAATGTCAATATTCCAACAATTAAAATTAATTAAATTAACTTTAATTAAAATGCAAGTACTAAAAAAGTATTTTAAAATTGTCTTATGCTTAGGAGGCATTTTGTTTTCCTTGAAAGTTCCTGGCTTTCATTTTGAAACCACTGTACATGCACATGTGTTTCCAAATACATAAATATATGGACTTTCGTTGTTACTTCGTCCTGCGAGCGGCGTGCGACATGTTCATCTACCACTGCCAGAAGTTCCTACTCTTTCCCAGTTGGTGGCAAACTTCATTTGAATGCGGTCCAAAACGCTTGTTGGCATTGCACACCAACGGGGGGTGTTTCTATCTGAACCCGAGCCCAATGCCAGGGTCTCACTGGAACTCAATTAAAATGGCATTTAAATCATGCGAACTTCTTGTTCCTGTTCCTGTGCCTGTTCCTTCATCACCCAACACCCCGAAGGAGAATTCTTGGACAACTCTCGACTCAATCGCCTTGACTTGGCTGCCAAACAGGCAGGCTGGCCTTTGTTTGGCATTTTTCGGTATGCCTCCGTTAAGAATTGTTAATAATTTGTAATGACACGCGCAGTTAACCGAGTGCCCCTGCCAGAGGTTAATGTTTATCGCTTCTCAGACCGTAACCGAATTAGGTTCGACACAAAGGATGCAACTAGGCCGAGTCCTGCATCCTTTGTCTCCAACCCATGCCAGGGAGCACTGGTCTGGATATGGGCGTATGTCTGCAATTTACGCAGTTTTTTATTCAAATATTCGGTCCAATCTTCGGGTTGCTGTAGCAAAAAGCGAGAAAATATTGTGCGAAAAAAACACAAATCAAGCTGAGAACGAGAAATATTTTTAATAGTGAAACTCAATAATTTTGTGATGTAGCGGTTAAAAATACGGAGAATTAGAAATGCCCTTTATTGCCTTAAACAAGTCTATTAATTTTCATTTTGAAATCGCATCATATCCCACAGTCTACGATAGAAAATCTACCTTGAAATATTAGACACTATTTTTAAACTACTTAGTTTCTCATTTATTTACTTACTTCTTTAAAATTTGACTTCAAAAAATTGTATTTTATAAACTGAATCTATGCAAAATATGGTTAAAAAGTATATCCTTATAATATTCTTCCCATAACAAATAAAAAAAGGATATCATTCAACACATTAACGACTTCATATTGCCAGCGAAACTATGCCAAGAGAAGAAAAAAGATTCTAAACATTAAATGGTGGCAAGGGGGAAAAAAACACATTTGCATATTTATATTTCGGTTATATGTCCTGCCTTCTGACTTCCAGCTATAACATTAGCATTTCTCAAAGGGATAATGCGCCACCGACACCCCCATCCTGCCAGCGTGCCAGCATCCTTTTCCCAATCCCGAAGACCAAGCCTCATTCCTGGCACAGTCGTTTGGCATTTTTCCGCTCACATTTTCACGCACTTTTTGCGGAAAGTGTTTCGGGGGCGGTTGAGGATGGAAAGGGGTGGCAGAAGGAGTGACAATCATTTGTTATGCGATTGTCTTGGAGGGCGTGTGCATGTCCTTAAGAGCCTCGTTAACAAAGTTATTTTGTCTTTTATCGCCCGCTGCTCGGTTCTGGGCGATGTCAAAACATAATTCGCCATGTGCCGCATTAACTTGTTCGCATTTCGATGTGACGTCATACACACACACATGTGTACAATTTATAGCTTGGCTCGTGTTGGCATCCAGGGCGTATGAGTGATATGAATGGTGCGGGAATGCCTTGTCATTCTGTTGCAGCTGTGACTCGGGGTTTCTCCTTCATTCGAAGGATTCCCATCACGGCCTCGCCCACACGCACAATTAATCTTTTGTCGAAGAAGCACTTAATTGAATTGCTCCAACCCGGGATGCCAGCTATCAATTTCATCCGAACAATTATCCAAACAAAAAGAACCACGGCGAGTGCAAGTAGGAAGTACCCAGTAATGCGGCCTCTAATTGAATTACAATTTCATCAAAATCCCTTAGCGATAGATTCTGTGGAAAACCGCGAACTTGGGTGCCGGATACGCCCGAATTGAAAGAAGATGCTGCGCCTGCGCAGCAATCCTCCAACCGCCAACAATTGCAATTGGCTTCGGTTTCGATTTCGGCTTCGGTTCTGGTAAACTATACGTTCACGTATCGTATCGGTATCGAATAATAAAGAATGCTTACAACTTTTTAACACATTGCACAAAGGCCGCGAACAAAGGGCACACATTCACAGGCCATTTTTGTATTTAAGTATTTTCGTCCTGTATAATTTGTATTAAGAGCAAAGTCCTTTGTGGGCACTCGCGTGTTCATTGTGATTCTGATTATTGAAATGCGCACATAATGCCAACAAAACGAAGTTATGTCCAAAGTATACATGTACAATACACAAGTTTAAATGTTTAAGTGATTTGTCGGCTCAATCCTCTCCATTGTGAGGGCTTTAATTCGACATAAAAATGGAAAACGTTTCAAAACGCAGGCGCAGCGCAGCCCTCACATAATGGCCGCCGATCTCAAGCTGAAGCACACTGTAAGAAATATAACCGCTTTGTTTTATTATCAAATCAAAAGGATTAGCTACGAATCCAAGATTCGTCTTGTAAATACAATCATAATCAGATAGCTACCGCGAGGTTGGTTGAAAGGGTTCTTATGCATCCACCTTGATGTCGTGACCTAGCACTAAGCGATTACCATCTGTTCCTGTCGATGGTGAACAATTTTTCTGGTCAAAAATTGTCTTCAAGAGAGTTTTGCAAAAATCGAGTGTCTTAATATGAACGAGGGCTTCTTTAAGAGAGAGTCTTAATGAAATTACCTTTAGACTGGAAATATGTTAAAGAACAAACTGAAAAGTGATTCTTGATGAACTATGGTAATTAAATTTAATTTAAATTCAAATTTCTTGCAAAAAAATTTAATTTCTTATACATGGTCTAAAAAAAATCCAAAATTTATGCTTTCCATAAAAAAATCGATCTACAGGGATCTAACTAAAAAATGAAATGAACTTACGTCAAATTCCATGTTCACCTTCAGGCGATTTCACTTATGAATCACCATTATTCTATTACAGAAATAGTTTGAGGCTTTTAAAAAAAATACTTTTTCACTCCCCACTAACTTTTTATGTTAATAGTGATGGACCTAAAGGAAAAGCATAAAAAATGATTCAGTTCTTTGTTTCATTTTTGCAAATTGACTTTAATTGAGAAATGTATTTCTAATGAAAAACGAATCAATAAACCTTTGAACTGCATATACAAAATATTGTTTCCCCTAAAATCTTTCACATCATTATGCAAAATGTTCTTTATTTGAAAATATTTCTCCCAGTGCTATGCCCAACGGAGCGGGGGCTGGCAGCTAAAGTGTAGACGCTTTGGAAGCTCCGGGAAGTATACTCAGTTCCAGGAAATTTAATCCTTAAATGGTGAAAATAATATAAATTCAAATCGTTTGAGCTCGAGTCGCGGCCACTTCAAAACTGACTTGAAATGCAGGCAGATGGAAAGACGTTTTATGTAGCTAAATGAGAGTCTGAAATCAAGGAAATGGGAAATACGTTAAATAATTAAAATATAATAAGAAAGACGTGCTTTAAGACCTTATTTATAAATTACCTTTAAGCACAAAAAGAGTAAGGACCCTCTCTGGGCTCAATTGTCACCATCTATCCATATCAATAAATACAAGACAAATTTCAATTTTCAATGATATGCCACCTCCCACCCAATATTAACAACCCACAAGCAGCCACCCACAAACAGCCACCTCGTTTATTTATACAATAGCACTCGAGCATAATTCAAAATGCCAGTAAAACATATTTCCAGGCTCAAACTCGGGGGGTTCATGGGGGCACGGACCGTCGTCGCCGGCATTTGTGCAAAAGTATTTCAAGCGAAAAATCACACTTTGACATTGTCTGCCAGCCCAATGGAATGGAGTCGGCTGGGTTGGTTCATCTGCTGGTGTTTTCGGTCAAATGTCGACAGCAGTCTGCCATAATTATTGCCAATAAACGTCGACCCGTTCCACCAGAGATCCCCCTCAACCAGAAAGCATTCCCCCAGCTAAACGCCCTTTTTTTGGTTCAAAAGCCAGGGCCACGGGCGCAAAAACACTTTGTAATATTTAGGCCGGGAAGAGGTGGATTCCTCACTAAGCTGGGGTCGCTACACGGTGAAAAACTGCTTTTACTTTAAGACAATTGTTTAAAACAAATGAAAATAAAGTTGTAGAACTTTTCTTTGAATTAACTTAAAATTAAACTAAATTAAACTGTCGTAGGTTCTTTTTAGCCCAGTGTGGCAAAGAATGTCAATGCGTTGGGGTCGCTGGCTGCGCATCCGTAACTGGTGGTGGTTTCCCGAATTTTGGATACTGGGATGCTGGATGTTCGGATGCTTGGCCGTGTCTGTGGGTGACATTCCCGAGTTTCATCTGCCGCCTCAGCCCAACGCCCAACCGCAAGCGCCCATCAAATTTCGTCACGGAAAGTGTGTAAATAAGTTCATTACACACATTCGATTGGGTGGGCGTATCCCCATCCCCGAGCCCAAGATAATTACTTATGAATCTGCTACCAGGTGTCTGCTTGCCAAATGGTAATTAAAATTTCCCGAATCTATCTCGAATGGCAACACAATCATTTAATTCAATTTTCGAGCCACGCTCAACTGACTTTCCTTGGCAAATACAAATCAAATGTTGTTGAGTTTTTGAAACCCGAAAACGATTTAAGGATTGCGAACTCAGGGAATGGGTTTGTGGTGGTTTTTCATTGCATTGTGTGGCAGTGCCCGTGCCTGTGCCTGTGCCTGTGGCCGCTGGCCAAGGATAACTGTCTGAGCCTGGCAAGACAAATGGGGGTGCAAATCGTTTTTAGAACTCACTCACTCATCACTGACCCGAACCCAAAATCCAAGTCGAGCAGTAGCGGATGCATTTAATTTATTATTAGAATTATTTATGACAATCGTTCGCAGAGGGGTGATAAAAAGCGGTTATTGTTAGTTTATTAAAACAGGCCAACGATCCAAGAAAGGGGTGCGGCCAAACCAGAAATTCAGCTCGGTGGTTGCCTTTTGAAATAAGGATCAGGTCAGTCGGTTAACTAAATGATATTTATGCTTCACCCATAGCAATTTTCTTTACATTACAATCATTTAAATTCTGTGAATAAATATTTACACAATCAGCTAGATGAGCACGCAAAATACTAGTGTCGAGCGCCATTCTTTAAACTTTTTTCAGTTTTTTCGAATTTAACGGATTTTGAAATATCCTCGTATCGTTAGGTATCTTTAGACTTTACTTGGATTGCCCTTAAAAAATACAGCTTCTGAATAATCAAATATACTTTTCTAAAAAAGAATAATACATACAAAAAATTGTGTATCCCCACTGTGATGTACAATGTTTCACAGTTTTGACAGACCCACATTGGTATTGAAAGGACGAGTGCAAAAATTATGGTTCGGCTGGAAAAAATGATCAAAAACAGCCAAAACGCATAATTCATGCATCAGCTACATGATACTTCAGATAAACTCCAGATTCCAAAGGAATAATGACCCCAACTGACCAGCAAATAACATACACACACCGCACACTTGAGTCCACAACAGGATAACAATTTATCACAAAAAAAAGCGAAAAGAAAAATAGAAAAGGATAATGTATACAGCCTACGTTTTTTATAACCAGCCAGCCAGCAGCGGGTTGAATTTGTTTTCAATTTGTAAGAGTGAAATATGTTTTGGTGACATTAAGCTGACGGAATCAGGATTAGACGCAGCATCCTGCGAGGACAATGGCCCATCGCCGTTCTTTATGAGCGGCACGTGCTCATCTCTCCACTCGACGCTGGTTTTTTATTTTTCAATAAGTAGCGATATTTTTAAACATTTGAAAATGTTGTTATCCCCGCTGCTGGAGAGTTATTTAAAATTTAATTTGGCATTTGATTCTCTGGTGTTGGCATATGCCAGAATTTTCCCTGTAAAGGATTAGCGGCAAGGCATCATCTGCTTCCACTGCCACCTTCCCCATCCCTATGAATGGTTTAGAAACAGGCACGAGCTTTCCTTTCCTTTCGGCAACAAATGGAAGGAGGGTGCCTAGGCTGTGCAAGGAATCGCGACAAGTCAGGACATTTTTATGCAAATTTATCTCATTACGTTGGCACTTGTTGTTGCCGCTTGCAAAGTTATTTTCCAAGTGAATTTAATTAAATTAAATTAAATATTCAACACATGGTCGGCTGGCAAGGAAACTTTTGCATTTTCCTCCTTCTTGGTTGGGAAAATACCTTAAGATTACCTCCTTCGGGCGTTAATTAATATTTATATTCAATATTTACGCATTATAACCATCTAATGGAAATTAAGTAGTTCTAGCACGTAAAGGGGTTTCGGTTATGCGAATTAATTAAAATTATACGAATTCATGGAATGCAAAGATATTTTAATGGGAAGAGCTTGTGTTCCGTATTTTGAAGAGGATGTATTGGAGAATTGGTATTAGTTCAGACACTAACTAAATCTTCACTTTCTTAAAGTACACTCAATTCTTTTAAGAAAAATAAACCGAAAAAAGACCTTCAGCTGTCGCAAAATAAAGCCATAACAAGATCCAACAAAAACCTTTCATTTTAGTGGTTAAACCGCGATTAGAGCACCTAGGACAAGTACCAGCTGCTCCTACCTCCTCATACTCCCATTTCCGCAGGACTCGGCATTCTTTTTGCCTTCGAGATCCAGACAAAGCCTTGGCGGAGCAAGGCCAGCAATTATTTGTGGCATTCGTTCAAAGGAATTGTTTGGCTTTGCTATATCTTTTAAATACAATTTATAAAGCACGCGCCGTTGCACGCCGATGGAAAGTAAGTGTGTTAGAGGGATGGGGTGTGGGAGATGGGGGAGCTTGGAGTTTGCAGTTTGAAGGCGGGACAAAGGCGGAAGGACTCGGCAGCATATAATGGGCCAGATAAGAAGGCGGCCATTTTGTTTATGCGCCGCGCACAAAGAAAGGAGCATTAACAGGCGAGTCAAGAGGCGGTTGCACAGAAACGGGGCTGCCACCCGGCCGGTGGCGCCTCTCGCTTTTTAGTGCGAAAATAATTGTAAAATCTGTAAATGCAAAGGTTTCCAGTGTTATTTCCTTTTAGCCGGGCCAGCACAAAGGTAACAACACAATGGAGCCGGCTCTTCAGGAAGAAAAGGCTCTGCAGGAAAATCGCCAGCTAAAACTGACGCCTTTGTGAGAAAGTTGTGCGAATCGCAGAGACCTCTGTGTGTGGTAAAATTGCAATTTAATTGCAGTTAAATTGCTCGCAATTTTCTAAAAAAAAATCCGGGGAAGGAGAAACACAAGCGATGCTAGTAAAGGAGAAATAAAAATAAAATCAGCAAGGTAAACAAGTAAATAAAAGTAAGCGCTTGGAGGAGGGAAAAAACTAACTGAAGAATGTGGATGATGGACTCGAGTGGGTATTTCATTTCGCAGGCGAATCAGTCGAGTGGAAAAAAGGTACAACCCCAAGGAAAATGTATCTAAAGGATGCACGCACAGACATCCCAGTTCTTTGTGCGGGAGGATGCACTTGAGTCGGCCAGTTGATATCATTATTTGTTTGCCATTTCAACAGGGACATGTGTAGGAATGTCCCCGGAGCGTTTATTTTGATTTTATGCCGGAATAGACGCAAATAAACAAATTGGATATCAAAACGATAAACTCAAGTGGGGATGCATAGACGGTTTGATGGGTTTCCCCGATTCCCGATTTCCAGATTTCCCGATTTTTTCCCAGGCATCATTGTTGTGACGGCGATGAGTTATGATCCGCAGATAAGTATCTATTAGTTGGTAAGTACGCTAATTGCAGAAGATACCACTCGCCAGCTCTAACCCCTTCGGAGTTGTTTGGCGCGCCTGCAGGCAACAGATTTATGGGCCTGGCTGCATCACCTTGGTTATTTAATTTGGTTATTGTATTCATTGACACAAAAGCCAAACCAGCCAGCCGCCTGCTGGGTTTTTCTGGTGCCTTGCCAACTGCCAGGAGCAAATAGACGCGGAAAAACAAAGGAGTTTAAGCCCCCCAACACCGGCTGCACTGAGCGAGAATTTTTTAATAAAGAAGCATAGATATAGATTCTTTTTTTTCTTCCAAATTTTCCAAAAGTGTTTCCTTAAGTTCATCTTAAAAATATTAACATTGTAAGAACTAAAAGATTCATTAAGACAATTATGAGTTCTGAGTGTTTTTTGTTTTAAAAAAAATACGATAAATATTCAGTAAAGTAATTAAGTATTAAAATTTAGATCTTTAAGCAATGCCCTTTCTCTTAGTGTAACTATCTGAAACACCACACTAAAAATCCTGGCTAAGCCAAGCCAGGAATGTGTTTTAGCTGAGTTTATGAATAAAATTACACGGGGCTCATGGTCGGCAGGTCAAAACGAAACCAAATAGAAATATAAATTGGAATGGAAATAGAAATGGGAATGGCGATGCAGAGCCTGAACCAGAACCAGATCTAGAGCCAGAACCAGAACCAGAACCAGTACCAGGGGGAAGGGCACATATCAACGCCAACAATGGATAATAAGCGTATCCACTTAATGGTTGCCAAGGAGCAGAGGTGGGCAGGCCCGGGAATTACGGCATTGCGGATCTGCGAGTGCCAAACACGCGGTCAACTGACAATGAACAATGCCAAAAAAAGGGGAGGTGGAGGTGGAAGGGTGGTGGTGTGGGTGGGCGGGTGTGAGTATGTGTGTGCCAAAAATCCTTTGGCCGTAATCAAGCGTAAAATAGCACAATGACTATCTACAATATATCTGGGACAATGGAAGACACAGGCTGCAGGCAGGAGGAGCTGGCGATTGTCAGATGAAAAACAAAAGGATTTTACATCAGATTCATACAATCATACATATTACACATACACATACATACATACATATTTACAGGTTAATGAGTAACAAAGGAAAGAGGAAGTGCGTACCAGGAAAACAGATAAAACAGTTACAAGAAGCAGACTGCTCAGAGAGTATGAAACGGGTGGATTGAAGAGTTCTTAAGCTTTGTTAAATAAATACAATGTTTATTAAGATTTGATTTAAACTATTTCCTATTATTTATTCATTTTACAACTTAGTAATTTTTCCCACATATTTTTGTAACTTTTCATTGCTCATTGTCGTTTGCTAGTTGTTTTGTTATTGTTCATTTTGAACACTTTCTATTTATTTTTATTTTATTATAAAAATATCAACTCTCTAAAAATCTCAATAAGTTTAAGAATTAATATAAATTATTCACCAAAAATTTCCAGCGCCACGTTGATCCGTCTTAAGAATACATTATCTCATATACAGTGAATCAAAGAAGTATTTGCACAGACTATGGTTATAGGAAATCGCTTATAAATCATACCATTATTTAAATTTACGAACTTTGTTTAATCAGTCTAAGTATGGTTTGACAAAGCTTTACATTTGTTTTTTAAGCGCTTATACCAAAACTTTTTTGGTATGAAAATTACAGGTTTTATCATTTGTTTTAATATTACAATACAATAAATTATAAATTATTTTGTTTTTTTAGAACAGGAGAAAAAATATAAGTTTTATTAAACCTATCTAGAATATCTATCTAGAATGGCTAGACACTTTACACAATAAATACAACCTAAAAACTTTTTGATTCACTGTACTAGTAGTATATGTAAGACAAAATGATTTCTTTGGAATAGGAATGATAGCGCGTGGTTGTCATTTTCGGACGCGACAATTGTTTTAAACTTTGAACTTCAGATTAATTTCCCATATTTATTGATAACAAACCATTGTAACACAAAAAATCTTCCAAGAACAGCTTAAGTAGCCCCGAAAAAATTTAAAGTTCATCATTCACTAGAAGGCTTCTGAATCGAGCGGAACAATGAATAAAGTGAATTTGTTTTTAATTGCGGTTCTCCTGAATCGGAATCTTGTCTCGACGCTAGTTACGGACTACAGAATAACGACTTGGAATTCTGCAGGAAATAGACTGCAGCAAGTTTTGGATTCGTTTGTAATGAACCCGTCCTTAAATTTGGCCTTAGTGCAGGAAAGTGGAAATGTTCGAAACTCCAACCTAGGCCATGTCATTCATCAAAATATAGAGGTACGAATAAATATCTAAGCGTAACATTCGTGAAAATTAAGTATCGTATTTTTCTCCATTATGCAGTTTCTAATAGCTGATGCCGAAAATTCCTTTGGATGTGGCATGGACGGTTTCGTCGAAGTGCGCGAGTACCAAAATCGAGGCACACTGTTATATATATATTATTTTCCCGCAGCTCAGGGTAGTAAGTACAATCATCTATCATATCATATCTTATTACAATGATCTAATTTAAATCCTAATTGTAGTTCGACAAGCCCTGGGCTTGACTATTGTGAGCAGACATCCCGCGACAGAGATATTATACTTTGTATCTCAGCACAACCACCGCCGAGATATATGTCATGATCGCAGCTTTACTAATCGTCCTGTTGTGGGAGTGGTCCTTGGCACTGACGATATTTTCCTTAACATTCATGCTGAACCCAGACGGAACAACGAAGTGCTAACTCAACTGAACGCCGTTAGATCGTATATGAGAATCCACAGACCCACTGCTTCCTGGTTGTTGGCCGGTGACTTCAACCGCTTGCCGGACGAGGTTAAGGCGACTTTGGCTCTTCAGGAACGATTGATTCGGACTCAAGAAGCTACTCGCCGCGGTAATGTCCTGGATTACTTGATATTTGGCTCTGCAAATTACAATGTTTTTATGCGAATGAACAACTCTTTATATCATGCAACTATTAATCCTACTTTGACGGGCTCGGACCATAGTGCTGTATATTTTTCCTACTAAATTAAATTTAGGAGACCAGTTTTTGGGAAAGAGTCTTAGGCACTGGAAATTTGGATATTAATTTAAAAATGGATCTCTCTGGGTCGCATTCCATTCCAATCCCATTCATCCCGATGACTCTGATATTTGGCCACGTGCAAAAACAACAAACTTATGTGTTGCTTCTCCTAAGACCCCATTTTTATTCCCAATAAATTCAATTATGCATAAAAAAGTATCCTAAATTTACATCAAAAGTAATTACAATAAGAATGAATTTGTATGATTTATAAGAAATGTATCCATGTAACCAAAAGGTTCATGGTCATAGTCATATATTTAAAATCAACATGTCAAACCACGTTTAAAACTATGTCAGGTGCTATTGTTCATCTTGGGTGTAGTAAAAGGAAATTCGTATTTTTTCCAATAGATGGATAGATCTATATCTCGAGTTGTACAACTCCGATCGGGTTTCGTTCAATGGAACGGAAAACTGTAGGAAATATTACGTGTAAAATGGCTACAAGTTATCAAACAAAAAGACCTAAATCGGATTATTTTAACAATGGTAATTTTATCGTTCAATTTCATGGAAAATAATGGTATTCTTTTGGAATGAAATACAGGGTTATGGATTGTTTTTTTATTTCCCCGTTTTATGAATTTAGGCATAGTTAAAATAGTAATGCTTAAAAGAACTGATCTGTCAACCCTCGCAGTGTGCAAAAATATCAATAAGTTGCAGATAAAGTTCAGCTATCCTGCATACCCAGCGAAACGGCCAGCACTTGACCCTCACATTGCGCATACGCCATGTTGGTCTTCCTACATAAGTGCGTGTGCTTCTGACTGCAATTGTTGCCTTTGAAAGAAAACACAATCACACACAAACTTGATTATACGTATAATAAGTGGTAGAAGATCCGGAAAATGGAAGATTCGTTGGAATTAATATAAATTATTATTTATTTAATTTAACAATGATATTTATTTTAACAATGATCTGCTAAATTAATAAACTATGTAACTATTTTAAGAAGAATACCAAAATTTTCTATTTATTAACATTAAGGGAGAGTTCAGGGGATAAAATATGGGATTTGAGGTTATAATTTTTACATATAGTGCGAAAAGGATTGTGTTCGGCGTGATTGGAAAATATAGGGGTCGGAAGGACCTAGTTATTCTCTTAGGGACGGAGTAAGACATTATTGACCCACAAATTCCCAGTGACACGTTGATCGTTGTAGTCACGCGTTGACTACAGGAAAAAACTTATCATCAAAGTATGTTAAATCGAAATTCTTTCTTAAGTAAAATAATATTGTTTCATGGAAATGGCAATGATAACAGGCTGGTGTCATTTTCGGACGCAACAATTGTTGTCAACTGTGAACTTGACATTAATATTCCAATTTTATTGATAACAAACCATTGTAAAATCAACGAATTTCCAAGAACAGTTTAACTTTTTCCATAATCATTGGGCTTTCAGAAAGTTTAAGTAGTCCCAAACAATCTCACTTTCATCATTCACTAGAAGGCTTCTGAATCGAGCGGAACAATGAATAAAGTGAATTTGTTTTTAATTGCGGTTCTCCTGAATCGGAATCTTGTCTGGAGTCTAGTTACGGACTACAGGATAACGATTTGGAATTCGGCAGGATATAGACTGCAGCAAGTTTTGGATTCGTTTGTAATGAACCCGTCCTTAAATTTGGCCTTAGTGCAGGAAAGTGGAAATATTCCAAATTTCAACCTCGGCCGTGTCATTCATCAAAATTTAGTGGTACGAATAAATTCCTAAGCATAACATTTGACACAATTAAGCTTCGAATTCTTTAATGCAGTTTCTAATAGCTGATGCAGAAAATTCCTTTGAATGTGGCATGGACGGTTTCGTTGAAGTGCGCGAGTACCAAAATCAAGGCACACAATTGTTTATATATTATTTTCCCGCAGCTCAAGGTGGTAAGTACAATAATCTATCATATCCTAGCGATTGGCTTACAATGGCCTAATTAAAATTCCAATTGAAGTTCGACAAGCCCTGGGCTTGACTATTGTGAGCAGACATCCCGCGAGAGAGATATTATACTTTGTATCTCAGCACAACCGCCGAGATGTATGTCATGATCGCAGCTTTACTAATCGTCCTGTTGTGGGATTGGTCCTTGGCACTGAGGATATTTTCCTCAACATTCATGCTGAACCCACTCGGACACGGAACGAGGTGCTAGCTCAACTGAACGCCGTTAGATCGTATATGAGAATCCACAGACCCACTGCTTCCTGGTTGATGGCTGGTGACTTCAACCGCTTGCCGGACGATGTTCAGCCGAGTTTGACTACTCAGGAACGATTGATTCGGACGCAACAAGGTACTCACGACACCAGTGTCCTGGATTACTTGATATACGGCTCCGCAGATCACAATGTTTTCACGCAAATGGATAACCCTTCATATCAAGCAGCTATTAATCCTACATTGACGGGGTCGGACCATCATGCTGTATATTTTTCCAACTACATTACATCCATTGAATACGATCGAAGCAACTTGCAACAAATTTTAGATCAAGCATGCACCGTAAAAAAAAGCGACTCCCAGGACTGGACGAAGTTCTACGAAAAAATTTACGACGAAAAAGATAGGATACCAAGCGCTGGATTCATGCAATTCCAGGATGGGTCCTACATGCAGCCCGTCGTCGTTGAAGGAGACACTGACATCAAAAAGAGCGCCAATTGGTATCCGCTTGATTTGTCATTATTAATTGGCCTGGAGGCCGCCTATGCTTACAGTGTCAGACATAAGAGGAGTCTCGGTAGTTCTTCCACAACGCATCACGGCTTGATTTTTATGAACGGCAAAGGGTATCCAACAATGACGGTATTCCTGCGAGAAGATAAATTGCTCTGCATGCCGTGGACCAATAAAGGATGGGGCAGTCCCTCGGAATGCCAGCAACATATTTCCCCTTCACAGTTTTCCGAGGGCGAAAAAGAACAGGTATTAATTGATAATACGCGATAATCATTTGATTTTTTAAAATATTCTTCATTGTCTTTTCTGATCTCAGACTTTTGATCGCTGTTATAACAAAGCTGCAGAATCAGTTATCAGCGAAAATATGGAAAAACTAGACAAAAGTATCCTCAAATCCCGTAACTTGCTTATTTTGCAACGCGAGTTCTCGAGAACTTTGAGTCAGGACGGACTGTACAAAAATGAATACGACACGTGGAGAGATTATTATAAGGCTGTTTGGGATACAACGCTAGTTAAAGACGCCTACGGCATGTCAGGTAATTTTTGTATATACAATAAAAAGCAAAGATAACCTTTAATTCCTGACGACTATTTCAGGAGAAGAGTTTTGGGTAAAGAGTCTTAGGCACTGGAATTTTGGATATTACTTTAAAGATGGTTCTTTCTGCGTCGCATTCCATTCCAATCACATTCGCCCCGAGGACTCAGATAATTGGCTGTTTATAAACGGAAATACCATTTCCGATTGGCAACCCACGTTGGCTAAATTCTATGGAATGTTCTTCTTCGATAAGTTCGGTCGTCCAGTGGCATTCTTCGCAGCTCGTAACAGCTACCCAAACTGCTGTATCTACCGGAGTCATTGGGTATACGAATACCGTCCCGATGATAGTTGGGTGTGGATCGAAGACTCTTATGATCCAAGCTTGTTGTCGAAGAACCCCGGAGCCTTGAGGTTCACCATCGATAGAGACAACATACACAGTTAAATGGATTTAAATTTCTTCATCAATCAACTAATCCAATCTAATCTATTGCAATATCCAAGTGTAAGAACATAAACTTATATATGGCTCCACCTTAGATACCATTTTCTTTTTCAATAAATCCAATAATGCATATCCGTATTTCTGCGTTTTCCCCGAGTTTCGGAATATTTTAAAGAGTAATACTCCAAAGAACTTAACTGTCAACCCTCGCTGTGTGCAAAAATATCAATAAGTTGCAGATAAAGTTCAGCTATCTCGCTTGCCCAATGAAACGGCCAGCACTTGGCCCTCACATTGCGCATACGCCATGTTGGTCTTCCTACATAAGTGCGTGTGCTTCTGACTGCAATTGTTGCCTTTGAAAGGAAACACAATCACACACAAACTGGATGATGCGGGTTTCTAATTGATATGAGTTGAGCGAATAATTGGAAATTGAAGCGGGATAAACTCTTCGAGGAATTATTTGCAAGCAACATTAAATGCAGACAAATTAAAGATTATAACTTCGATCCCTTAGGTTAATCAATAAAAATTTAAATAGGAAAAGACAACATAAAACACTGTAGTCTCTTTTTAAGAAATATAATAGAAAAATTCTCGCCCTTATGAAATTGCATTTTGGCTGCCAAGTCCTTCTAATTGCTCCTTCGCTAATGACTCCAAGCTGGTAACTGCTAACCGCTAACTACCAACTGGCCACGCCCACTGTGAAGAACCGTGGCACTTGCCAACTGCCATTTGCGGCAACTAAGCGCAATTAATTAACAGTCCAAGCGATTGAAATAAAACAGGACAAGGAAGAGAAAAAAATTATACAAAATGTTGGTACTTCATAATGGGTTGCCTTCATACCGAGCCACCGCGTTGGTCATGTCCACATCTCGCCACTCTCACAGCCCCTTTCCCATTCCCGTTGAGGCTCACGGAGAGTTGGCTAAAGAAAATGAAGCTTAATGCTGAATTAATTCCAATTACCACATTCCCCATCGTGCCCCACTCCGTGGCATCCTCCGGATGACCACTGGACGAGCACACTCCGCCAGTAATTTAGCCACGCTAATGCGCGGAGTGCGGCCAACAAAAGCCGCCGCACGCGCTGGCCCCCACCTCAGTCCGAGTCCCAGCCACACTCTGGAAAAATTTTACTTTTCAATAAGCCTCCGAACTATTATTTTTGCAATCCCATGTAAATTCAATCCAATTTCCTTTTGAAAGCATTTCATTAAAAATAAAACAAATTGAAATGAAAATTTTAACAAAACTCAAAAAATGTTTTGACATTTTTTACAGTGCACTTTTTATGCTCGCCATTGCCATGGCCTTTTGTGCGAGATTTTAACATAAATTTATTTTATATAAAAATTTCCCATTTTCTTTCAGCCATCGGCCACTTGTTTGGCTTTGAGAAGATTCACTAATTAATTATTAATTAAGTTGGAAAAAATTGCGAAACACCCCGCTTATGCCCCACTCACCCCATGGCGCCCCATGGCGCAAACGGGAGATGACTTTCGCATTCAGTTTGAAACTTTTAAAAGTATTCCAATTTTCTAGCAATTTTCTCGTCCGTTCTTTGCTCACAAGTTTGCGAGAGGAAAACTTTATGCCAAACGTTTCGAGGGACAAACTTTTGGCACAATGTGTCGCCTACCAAAAGACCACGCCCCTGCATATACATATATACGATTATATTTCCCATTTGAATTTTTTTTCGTTTTCTTTGGCGAAAAGTTTTTACTGTCGCATTTCTCCGACTCCAGGGAATTCAGCACTAAAATGCAGACCTCGACTGAAAGGACGGAGTGAAAGAAAGGCAGCATCGTTAGAGGTCCTTGCAAGGGATATAATGAAGTCTGGAGTAGAAAGGAGAACGCCTGGCAGTTGGCTTAAACAAAACGCACGTGTCCTGAAGCCTTTCATCGTGTGAGCAATGGAACTGACCTTCCGACTCGGACCTCGGACACTCGGACTGCGACCATGTGCAAATTGTAAACTGAAAGTCCTACAAAAAAAAGCGGAAAGGAACGGTACGGAGCTTGGAGCTTGAAAAGCGCAAACATTTATATTTAATTGGTGGTTCGTGGTCGAGAAGTGGCGGAGCCCGCACCCACATCGCCCTCCTGGTGGCCTTGTGTGTACCCAATTGAGTTTCAAAGTTGCAATTAGAGCAGCTTCAGTGCGCGGCTGCCCATTTCCAAGGAAAACGGGCGAAGTGGGTGGTGCAGGCCGGCTTGCAGGTGGGTCGTTGGTTTTTGTACAATGGAAACAGTTCAGATTGCGCCATTGAGGGCCTGGATGTGAGGCGAAAACGCGCCCGGGGGCAGAAACAATGAGCGTTAAAAGAAACAAGTCGCAGACCATTAAACCCAAATCAAATTTACACAAAAGCATAAAAATTATACCATTTTTAACGTTTTTTTTTTGTATCATACATTTGGAAATTACAGACTTGTAGCTGTAAACACCAATTAAGTAGTAACTAAAGTTGAAAATTATAAAGGAATCTTCATAAATAAAACAAAACTTCACTTACAAAAAGGGTAATAGTTGTTTATGGTTTCGTATCCTCGAGTATCCTCGAGGTGCACAGCCAATTCCGTACAGTCCAATAACCGATATGCAAAAGCCACAAAAACACACTTCTGTCTCTATATAAAATCCCTTTGGATCACTGCCATTCATTAATTTCTATGGATAAAAGTTGTTGTGTCTGAAAAGTCTTTGAAACTAAGTACTTAATCCTGCATGGAAAACTAACGCAATCCATGTGCAGCTCCAAGCCAAATGGAAATGAAAAATCAAATTGAATTTACCTTGCCTTTGACTTTTTCCCCAGTTTTCCCCTGCCACGCCCCCAATTGCGGTTGAGCCAAATGTGCCAAGTGTTTGTTGATTACACACAAAAAAAAGTATTATTAGGTTAAAAATAAAAGTCGAAGTCTAAAGGACTTGTTGCAATAGATAATATTCGCTTACTATTGTAAAATATGAAAAAGTTTTGTAAAAGCTATAGATTTTTTTCAGTTCATTTGGCATTCAATGACGATGTCGAGTCGATGATGATGACTTCTTTACACGACATTTAATTGAGAAATAATTGAATAGGTCGTGTCAAGTGTTTGTTTGGCGTTTTGGCTGGCTGAGGTCTGGAGCCGTGTGGAATATGGAAAATTGCCGGGGAGGTTGGGGCTTTCTAGCCGGCTTCGTGGCGAAATTAGCTTTGTCAAACGTGGCTGACATGTGCCGGTGGGTGGAATGGTGCGGAAAAGTCTATTGCAGCGTGAAAACGCCGCAGCGAGCTGTTTAATGAAGTAGTCACAGTCGGCGGTGAAAGTCGCAGGCGCTCGACAAACCCTTTCTAAAAACAAAGGCCATCGTTGCAGTCAAAGGAGTGATGGAGAAAAATACACATAAATAAAAAGGATTTTTTTTTTCGATTTTTTTGGATTTTTTAATAATTGTCCCGCATTTGGGTTGAGAGTTGGCAGTCCTTTAGTAGGTGGTTCAGTCCTTTGGTTCAGTCAGCCGCGCACTTATAATTGCAGTTGCATTTTAGCCGATTCCCGATTTCTTTGTTTTCAAACCAAAATATATACGTTTCATTAGTTGAAGGTGAGAAAGTCAGTCAACCGAGTAATTTAAAGTTATTTGATTATAATTAAGTGATTCCTTTGTCAAGCGAACTAAACTATTTATAACTTCATAGTTTTAGCGAGTATGAATTATAAAAAATTAAAGGAAACTCCAAGTCATCTCATTCCCATTAAAAGTTATTGGCCATTTTTGAGAAACGTGACCATTTGACGTAATGTCCCCAAAACCATTCATGAACTTGAACTGCCTCGTCACAGTACAGGTGTACCCAGATTATGGCCAATTGGACCGACCATTGGAAAGTTACTCACACCTGCCCATAAAGACTCCAATAGTCAGGCTGGACCGCCAGACATTACGTCAGACATTCGGCTCCGAGCAGTAAAAACAATTACTCTGGCCGGCAGTCCCAATTTCCATGAATTCTAGGTTAATGCCAATGTCGCTTCTAGAACTGGTTTCCAGAAATCAGACTGTTCTATAAAAGAGCCTACCCGGTCAGTGCTTGCCCCATTTATAAGTTTCCATGTGTCGGACGCGGAATGTCTGAACTAAGGCTAAAAATATTTTGCTGGAGCTGTCTGCTTGTGGTTTCAATAGCCACAGTGAAAACCTCTTCGGCTTGGTCACTTCCCAGGCCTGAGAAAGTTTACGAGGATCTGGACAGTTGTCGCCAGGAAGCCCAAGAAGACGATCCATCTACTTTAAGATGTCTCGTTGAGAAACTAGGACTGTGGACCGACGAAACTGGTTACAATGCCAAACGGATTGCCAAGATTTTCGCTGGCCACAATCAAATGGAGGAATTAATACTGGTGGTTGACTACTGCAATACCAAGGAGCGAAGGATAAGCGATCCCAGCGGCTGGGCCTTTGAGGCCTACAAATGCGCCACCTCGGGACGATTTGGTCGTTGGGTTAAGAATTATATGAAGAAAAAAGGAGATTACTTATAAAATATAGTCCTGTACTTCCACGCAGGTTAAGTTTAGCTTGTATAAAATATTTTCTTAAGTTTAGAGAACACCTTACATAGATCTCTTAAGATATTTCTGTCAAGAAGCTAAAAGATACCATAAATAAAATATTAAAGAATATTTCTTTTATTAGCGAGTTGAACTTCGAAAAAGCGATCAGTAGTGGTCTGGAGACTAGAACCCTTATCGCATATCCTAGACCTGGACGCTGTGCTGGACGAGGCGGAGATTGGAGTTCATGAAGCACATGCCGGCGTGGTAGGCCTGAGCGCATGAATCGCCCTCCTTGTGGGACTCGGCGCACTGGGTGATCTTCTGGTGCATCTCATCTGAGTGGTCCACATGACCGCTAGGCCCGGCCAGCTGCATGTGCACCTCGTGGACATTAAATCCGTGCTCAGCGTCATAGAATCCGAATTTCTCAAACACGCAGGCGAGGTAGCAGTGGGTTACCGCATCGTCGGGATACTCCCACTTCTTGTATTTCTCCACCAGATCCTCGGTGGCGTGGACCTTCTCAGCGCAGGCAGTGCGGTAGGACACCAGATCGTCATGGCTCTTGACTACATAGTGTCCTTCGTGGCCGTGTTCATGATGGGGACCGGCCAAGACGAAAGCCACGCCCACTAAGAAAACAATGAGAACCTTCATGATGATTTCTTTACTAGGTCACTGATGCGACTGCAGTTTTTGCCGAGCTAGGCATTTGTATTTATAGGCGTTTGTTTCCATCTCCCAATCGAATTAGCCTCATAATGGGTGGCTTCGCGTGTGACTGACTGACCCGTTGGCTCCCTGATTACCCTTATCGAAGGGCAAAGGTCAACAAGCAAAAGAAATGCAGTCGCCAGATGCTTAGCTGCCAACAAGACTGACTCATGTCTTATCAGGTAAAATAACTTGACTTTGAACACATTAAATATAACAAAATAAATAAACAAAATTAGAAACACAAATATGGTTTTTTTCTCAGTAAATTATTTTCAATGCACCTCTCTGAAGGACGTACTGGCGCTACCTGTTGGCTGGTAGCGAAGCTGTAGCTGGATACGACTCGTTGTGGTGGAGAAATAATATTTAGTTGGGTTTCCAACCTTAACATAGAATTTATTCATTCTTTTGAATTTGTATTTTAGGACCTTTAGAACATTCTATTTTTCTATTTCTATTTTAATATCCTTCCAAAGGCTATTATAATTTTGGCCACAAGTGTGCAACGCACAAGTATATGTCGCAGATCATTCAAATGTAACGAAATTTCTGTCAAATTTGTGTTTCAGCTAGGCACACGCCACGCAGCCGCCTTATCGATATGTTAAGAAGCGCGGCAGGCATTTAGGTGTACGCAATCACTGCCAAAACGCATCTAAAAAAAATACGTGTAGTCCAGGCTAATACATTAAGAAAGATCACAGGGACTATTTGGTAAATAATATCCTAATCCACCGGCTGCCAACAAGACGCACAGCGAGATGATGATAAGCCAAACGATGTACTCTTTTCTTTTATTTTTATTAGTTTTTAATTATTGTTTATTATTGTTAATTATGGTTATTTTCTCAACTTAATATATGTAAATGTAGTTAATTATTGTTAACGCTAAGCACACTTAGCCGGCTAGACTTTCGGGCAGTATTAATAGATACTAAGGACACCAAGGAGTTCCAAGATGCCCTGTATGCCTTAAGAAATAGTTTATATATATTATAAAAAAAAAAAATAAAAAATAATCTCAACCTCAACCTCAATCAATATGAAACTTAACATCCTTAAATGCCTTTTTAGCACAAAATTTAACTGTAATGCCCACACGATAATAAATATCCTAAAGCAACCATTCAAACCAAAATAAATTGTAAAAACGTTTTCTACGCCCCAAACCAACTCTTAAAAAATTCAAGCCATTCTCAAATCCTCTATCAAATTTGCACTTGGAGCCTTCCTTACAGTCGAGTTTATGCACTCATTATGTTCGGTCGTGTTAGCTCCTAATCTAAACCAAATATTAAACTTCAATTCTTTTGAAGCAATCTAGACATCGTCCGATTCACGATCTGACGAACTTTTGTCTTCGTTTCAATAATAATGCTTGTTTTCTTCATCACCAGCTACCTGAGGATCGGCCCTTCCACATTGTCATGCATAATATTTACCACGGCGTTCCATCGGAAGACATTACCGAATGCCTGCAGAAAGAAGGCCACCACATCCTCCGCATTTACACCCCTCATAGGTAACGAAACTCCCACTGAACATGAGATTCATCGACCTTAAAAAGGACGAAAGTAACAACCTCCTAAAAAAAAAGAAAACATCTCTGCTGTCTGCAGACATAAAGTTAGCTGGGAGAAGCCGCGTAAACAGACTGAGCCAGTGCAATGCCTCAAGTGTCAGGAATATATGCACACCAAGGCATACTGCAGTTGACATCATATATGCAGGCAGTGCAGTAAGAATCTTCCATCTCCCAGGTCCAGTCATATTCAGAAGGAACTAAATAAATTCAGACGAAAATAAAAAAAAAATTATTTCTTCTTCTGATCCAACGCTTTCGAATAGAGCTGCAAAACCATCGATGGTACCATCGATATAATCGATGGTTGAGAATTTGTGAAACCATCGATGTTTTCTTCATAATCAATAATATTGGAAGGTACATTTTTCTGCATAAGCTTTTATATTTTATATATCAAACAATTTATTATAGAATGCGCAAAAAAGTATTTGTGTTCCGGCCACATCCACTGAGTCAGAGCACTGCTTCAGTAAAGCTGGACAGATTATAAGTGAGAAACGGTCAGCCCTGATGCCGAAAGCAGTCAACATTTTTCTTTTTCTGGAAAAAAACCAATGGATAAACGAATGATCTCAAATTTAAAATGAGAAAATTCGTTATTTTACTCATATATGAAATTTATAATTGTTTTAGTTACTAAGAAATTAAATGAATTTATATTTTTGTTATTCATTTAAAAAATTTTCCAGCGATACATCGGCATAATCGATGTTTTAAAACTTTGAAAATTAAATAATCGATGGTTCGACCATCGATGGTTTTGCAGCTCTACTTTCAAAGAAGCCGATCGGATTCGTAATAAAAAGTGCGCCATAAATTTAAATAACACATTTGACAGGTATTAATTTATGTCGTACAGCTTGATACTGTGAAATTCCTACCATACATTTCTAATTGGATCATTTTCCGTCCACCATGCATGGTGAATTTAATGATTTTATGTGCTGCACTCCAGCAGAGTTTCGAGCCAAGATTGCTCAAAGGCAATTGAAGTCTATATCAAGTCTTGGTGAAACTAGCTCTGCTACACCACAAGAAAGTGTTTTTTTTTTTTAACAACATACACTTTTGTATCATCGACTAGTGCTGCTTCAATAATTTCTGCCGAAATACTTTACTAGAGGTACCATGAATAGGGTGCTGGTTTCAGACCGTACCTCCGTCTGGTCGCAGGAAGTGGAATCCTACCCACACAGACAAATCTTTTATTATTTCAACAAGCGTTGCAGGAAAACGAGAAAAATTCTCCTCATTATTTCGAATAATAAATGGGTGGGCGTAATCGTGTGTTAATTAATTGTCAAGTCAATCAAAAGACTACGATTTATAATATTAAAAAGAATATAAAAATTTAATGTCGATGTTTTTTTCCCCGATGTTTGGATTGATGTTTACATATTTTTCATCTGTTTCAATTTTCTCGCTTCGAAATACTTGAGTGAGTTGGCTGTTTTATATAAATGCGAACCAATAATCTCATGGCAGTAGAAAACCGAAAGCACAAAGTGTTGAGCCACTAGGAACTCTCTATTAGATAGAATTCCATTGAACAGGTTTTGAATCACGGTTAGGCGTAGCGCTATTTGGAAACATTTAAAAGATGATGGTAACAATAATGCTACTTGCAACCATTGCAATAAAATATACAAGACCTCTGGAAAAACATCTAACTTAAAGGATCATTTGCTCGCAAAACATAATATTAGTTTAGAT
Source organism: Drosophila merina (assembly GCA_035047645.1). Classification (NCBI taxonomy): domain Eukaryota; kingdom Metazoa; phylum Arthropoda; class Insecta; order Diptera; family Drosophilidae; genus Drosophila; species Drosophila merina. The sequence continues at coordinate 28,871,729 of JAWNPH010000002.1, forward strand.
AATAGCAGTGGCGCTCCTGCTTCTAAAAAACGAAGAACTTCTACTGATTCTAATACAAACAATGTAGATGAGCATGAGCCTAGTACTATTAACAAGCTGAAGGAACTTTTGTTCAAGAAAGTATACTGGATCATTTAAAAACATAGCCTCTTGTAAAAAAGGTGGAGAAAAATACAACAAAATTACCGATGACATCATCTATATGATATGTAAAGATTACGAACCGTTTTTGATAATTGAGAAAGAGAGGGGTTTTTAAATTTTTTGAAAAATAACTTTCCTCTATATAAGGTTCCTTCTAGAAAAACGCTAAAAACGCATTTGGAAAAAAAATTCAAGAAAGTCTCGAAAACGTATAAGGTTTTTTTTAAAAGAATTCTCCAATTTTACTCTGACTACAGATTTGTGGACTGATACTATGAACTCTAGAAGTTTTCAAGGTATCACCGCTCATTTCGAACACGAATATGAATTGTCTTCAATCAACTTTGGAGTTTATCAGATGTCTGTTCAACATACCGCAACAAATATTGAAAAAACTTTATCGGAAGCTTGTAAAGAATGGGAAATCCCTGTGAATAAAATTATGGCTGTAGTCACTGACAGTGGCGCAAATATTGTTTTAGCTGCCGATTTATTCATTGGAATGAATAATCATTTGCGCTGTTTTGCGCACACCGTAAATTTGGTTGCCACAGTTTCGATAAAATCTGTAGAAGGACTCAACGATTTAATCCAAAAAATTTAAATTATTGTCACTTTCTTCCACGCATCGAATGACGCCTCTGATAAACTCAAAATTCTGACTGATAAAAAATTAATACAAGATGTTCCTACGAGGTGGAATTCAACTTCTTGTATGGTACAAAGATTTCTACAACTGAAGCAGTTTGTGAGCACTGTTCTTCTCGAATTTCCAAAAGGTCCTTCCTTGGTGACAGCAGCTGAAATTAAAATCTTGACCGAAGTGATGAAAGTCCACTTGAATCAGTTACTCGTGAAATGAGTGGAGAAAAATACGTAACAGCAAGCAAAGTGATTCCCATGATTCGTCTGATGAATCGTCATTATGGACACACGAGGAATATTCGACTGAGTTGAAAAATTCTATTCTTCAAGAATTCAAACAACGGTGGGCCAAAGTAGAATACAACCATATGTTAGCAATGGCAACAATTTTAGACCCTCGGTTTAAAAAAATCCATTTTCAAGACCCCTTAGCGGTTTCCAGAAGTGTTCGGTTCATCGCTGATGAGGTTCAAAATTATCTTCAATTAGCCGAAGTCGAGCAAGTTGCACTCAAAAATGTTGAGCCAGGTGCAACAATGCAGGTTAGTTTATAGAAATATTTATCAAGTACTTATTAATTGTATGTAATTTTGCAGTAGTCACTTGCATTTTTGGATTGAAATTTTCCTGTATTTTAGATTTGACCACAACCAGCTGACTGTTACTGCAAACGAAAATCTTCGCAACGACAATCTGCCAAACGAATTAACCATTTACTTGCAAACTCCTGTTTCGGCCTTAAAAGTTGATCCACTACAAGTGTGGAAAGAATCGAGTTTAACAAGTCCATTATTAGCAAAAGATGCTATCAAGTACCTGAGTTTAGTCGCTACGTCCGTACCTTCCGAACGTTTATTTTCAAAGGCTGGAAATTTTCTAACGGAAAAACGAAATCGTTTGACTGGAAATCTTTTATCAAAACAATTATTCTTGCAGTCAGTGGAAAAAAAATTTTGATAATAATTCACTTAATTTTTAAGCATGGACTGAATGACTTTCTAGTCTATTATAAAATTCATTGTTAGTTTTATAATTATTATTATAATTCAAGAACTAAAATTAGAAACATTTATGTTTAAGCGTTTCTTCAAATGAGAAACAGAGGCAAAATAAATTAAAACCTTTTTTTTTTTTTTTTTTTTTTTTTTTATTTAGCTTTTATTTGTTGGATCATTTCGGTACCGAAAACTAACAACAAGTTAACAAATCTTACGTGTAAATACTAATTACCAGTACATTACTTGCACTGTATTATAAAAGCGGCCCTTAAAAAGATAAAGATTACTGCTGGGTTGGCAAGTCGTTTCGGCGTAGGCGTGATCGGCTGCTTAACCTTGTTAGACTCCTCGCGAGCTGGTTAGGATGCGTTGATAGCTTGTTAAGGTAATTTTCCTTTTTTTCCGCAATTTCTTCTTTTACGGGTGGCACGTTTAGATCTTTGTGAATGTTGGCGTTTCGAACATACCACGGTGCCCCGGTGATAGTTCTCAATATCTTCGTCTGGGCTCTCTGAACGATATCGATGTTGCTGTTGCTGGCATTTCCCCATAGCTGGCAGCCGTAAGTCCAGATTGGTTTTAGCGCTGAGTTGTAGAGCAGCACCTTGAAGTCCAAACTGAGTGGTGAGCGGGAGTTGATAAGCCAATGAAGGCTGTGGGCCTTCAGTTTTAGGTGAGTTCTCTTGGCTTCGATGTGTCGGCGCCAAGTTAATCTTCTATCGAGGTGTACTCCCAGATACGTCACTTCGTTTGCTGTTGGAAGTGCGACGTTGTTCAGCGTGAGCGGTGGACAATCTTGCCTGTTAAGGGTGAAAGTTACTTGCTTGCATTTTTCTTCGTTTACCTTTATACGCCAGTCGGATAACCACTTTTCCACGTCGACTAGGTAGATGGCTAGCTGGGATGATGCTTTGATTGGGCATCTGGAGCGGCTGAGAATCGCTGTGTCATCCGCAAATGTTGAAACTGTCAGGTTGCTGCTTGTAGGGATGTCTGCTGTGAATAGGACGTATAGTGTTGGGCCTAGTACGCTGCCTTGTGGGACACCGGCTTCAATACTGTGTTCGTCGGATATTGCAGTGTTGCACCTCACTACAAACTTCCTGTTGTAGAGGTACGACTCTAGCAGTTTGTGAGTGTTCTTTGGAAGTGTTGTTTTGATTTTGTACATCAGACCGTCCAGCCAAACTCTGTCGAATGCCTGCGATACGTCAAGAAATATCGCAGAGCAGTATTCCCGTTTTTCAAATGCGTTTCGTATTTCGGATGTTATACGGTTAACTTGCTCAATAGTTCCGTGTTTTTCACGAAAGCCAAATTGGTGTGCTGGTATTGTGTTGTGCGTGTTCAGGAATGGAGTAATAGTCAGAGACAGTAGGCATTTTTCGAAAAGTTTAGATAGGCAGGATAGAAGGCTTATGGGTCTGTACGACGATGGAACAGTGTGATCTTTTCCCGGCTTTGGTATCATTATTATTATTGACTTTTTCCATCTTCCTGGAAAGTAGCCAAGTTTGTTGATGGCATTGAAGAGCTGGGTGATGCTGCATACGGCACAGTAAGGCATCTCAATAATCATCTTAGGGGTAATTAGGTCGCACCCTGCAGATTTTTTTGGGTTCAAATGTTCTTTGATGATTTTTGAGATGTCGTTTGAGCGAAACACAATTGGAGCGTGGTGAAGCTGGGAGTCGTCTGTTACCGGCGGAATTTCGAACGTGTTTGTTGCAGAATTCGGTTGGAAGACTTTATGTAGATGAGTGGCAAATGTGCTGGCTCTATTTTTGTCGCTACGGGCCCAGCCACCTGTGTGGTTTCTAATAGGGACCACTGGTACTGTAGGTGAGCCAAGAATTGGATGAGCTTTCCACAGTGAGTTTTTTGTACTTGATGTTGATAATTTTTCAATATAAGTACGTTGGGCAAGCTCTTCTTCTTGCTTTAAAGCTTTTGTAAGTTTGCGTGTGGCGTCTTTTAACTTTTGTTTTGCCGACGGTGATCTGGAGGACTGCCATTCTTGCCGGAGGCGCCGTTTTTCGAGAACGAGTTGTTCGATTTGCAGGTTGGTTTTTTTGTGATTTGAGATTTTACTTACAGTTTGCGGCGTTGAGCAGCGAGCTGCAGCAACGATGATTGACTCCAGTGAGTTAACAAAACTATCAATGTCAGCTTCAGCTTCGAGTGGTGGGTTAAGCTCAATGTGAGAGCTTATGTATTTTTTGTAGATGAGCCAGTTGGTTTTTTCTGAAGTCAACTTGTAGGAGTGGTTTGCTGGTTCTGGGTGTCGGAGCAGATTTATTAGGAGGGGCGAGTGGTCAGATGATAAGTCTGAGAGGCACTCGGCGCTTATCAGATTACGGGGAATGTTTTTGGTGACTGCGAAATCAATTAGATCAGGTAGTTTTTTGGGGTCAGTTGGCCAGTATGTAGGTGTGCCAGGAGAAACGTGGTCGAGCTTGTTGTTTGCTTTTATAATGGCGTTGTAGAGCTGTTTTCCTTTTGGATTCACGAGTCGAGACCCCCAGTGTGTGTGCTTGGCATTATAATCCCCGGCTGCTATAAAATGTGCTCCAAGTGAGTTGAAGAATTCCATAAATTGGTCTTCAGATAAAGTGAAACGAGGTGGGCAGTAAACAGCGGCTAAGGTAAGCTGGTTACCATTATCCAAATGAATTTTTAATGATGTTGCTTGTAGATAGTTTTTGGCAGTCTCAAGATGACAGTGGTGCTTGAGACGGCTTCTTATCAAAATCCCGGTCCCGCCGTGGGCCTTACCATCAGGGTGATTGGTTCCGTAGAAAATATATCCTCTTATGTTGAAGTTATATTTGTTTGTGAGGTGTGTTTCCGAAAGTAGCATTACGTCGATGTGCTTTTCGAGGAGGAATTGAGCTAGCTCAAGTTTGTGCTGTGAAACGCCGTTGGCGTTCCACGTAGAGATTCTTAGCGAGGCCATGGAGATGATTATTTTGATAGTTGTGATACAAGCAATTGTATCAACGTGTTTTGATTACGCATTTGCTCTTGCATGGTTGTCCGCATAAACGCCATAAACTCCTCCATGCTCTGCTGCAAGGTATGTATCATTGCTTCGCAATTGTTTTGTTGTTGTTCCATTAGCTTTTTGTCTTGTACCGAATTGAAGTCCACATATTTGGCTTGTGAACATGGCGCATTGGAGGCTGGGGGCTCTAGACCTGATCTTAGAGCGCTTGCATATGACGCGTTTTTGGTTGCGAATCCTGTACCAAGTGAGGATCTGGCTGCGGTAGAGAAGAAAACTTCTGGGTTGTGTTTGGAGGGTATTTTTGTGATCGGTGCGTTTTGTGAGCGTACAGTGGCTACGCGCTGGTTAATGCGGCTTTTGAGATCTTTGTATACTGGGCAGCCTCTGTAGTTGGCTGTGTGATTGCCTCCACAGTTTGCACACCTTTTTCCGTTTGAGTCTTCTTTGGGTGCACTGCAGCTGGCTTTGTCATGGAGCTCGCCACAGACTACGCACACTGGGCGCAGCTTACAGTAAGACTTTGTGTGGCCGAATTCTTGGCAGTTCATACATTGCACCAGATTGTTACGTTTGTGAGGTTCTTCCACGGTGATTCTACGGTGTAGTAAAAATTGGAGTTTGTATATTGGATGCACATCGTTTCTTTTCGGCATCTTTGCTTCTGGTGTAAGTTCCACCTTGAAGAGTGGTTGCGGCTGTCTATTTTTGTTTAAGATGTTGAAGACTGATTTGGCGGTAAATCCTTTATCCTGTAGCGCCAGCTTTATTTCGTCTGGTGTTACATCAGGTTCTATGCCCTTTAATACGACTTGCAGACCCTTGCTGCTTTTTAGCTGGTATGTGTAGTAGCTTTTTCCCCCTTCGTCTAAGTACTTGGTTAAGGCTCTAAAGTGTTGTTCAGACTTGGTTTGAACTTTAGTTTCGTGGATGTTGCCCCTAACTAAGGGAATTATGTGGAAATTAGCGTCACCTATGAGCTTTATTATATCGTTTACAAATGTACTGGAGCTTTTCTCACGTACAAAAATTGGTGGTGGCTTTGGCTTATTTTTGTCGCTTCCATCGGCTTCAACGGGCAGGTCTACAATAGTGTCTGCCAAAATGTCAAACCTGTTGGCATTGTTCGGCATTGTTGTGTTGGCGTTGGCGCGTGTGATTTTTGGTTTGTTTACATTTTTTTGGGGGCTTAGCTTTCGTTTTATTAGGATGTAGCGATCCATTCCAGTCTGTATGGCCGGTTGATTGTTTATGTTTCCGTTTTGTTTTGGTTTAGCTTTCGCTGACACAGTGAGAGCGTGAGCGGGTGCAGCCGACGAGGAGGTAGAGCGGGATTTCGGTATTGCTCCAGCTGTTGTTGTTGGGGGTAGCGGGGCTTGTGTTGGAGCTAAAAGGGCGGGAGAGCAAGAGCGCGCCCTTTCTTGGTTTGTTGGTATAAGAAGGTTACTTGGGCTATGGGTTGTTGACCGCTCTATGTCTGCGTTTGCAGTTGTCGGGGAGACGTATGAAAAGTACGCGTTGTTGCGTTGAACTGAGAGCCGGCGTTCGTCTTGCTCACTCTGGCGCTGAGCGCGAGTGTCGTTTTGACTCATATTTTTATTAATTTAAGATAAATAATCACTGTATATATTTAAGCGATCTTGCATCGCATGGAGCGTCTCTTTCGCTTTCGGGTTATGTTTATTTATTTTAGTTTTTGTTATTAGTCGTTCACTTCACTCAAAACAACCGATTATGTGCGGAGCTCGATAAAAACACGACTTCACACGTCGACGAATTGCAGCGAATGTGAATGTCTTTTGATTACTATCTTATTCATTTTGCAATATGGCGTTTATAAATGATAATGGTAATGCTAACCAGCGTGGAATACTCGCACAACAGCAACAACAAAGACCTCAGCAGAGGCGTCCCCGTCCAAGGGACTACGAAAGGATGTTGTCCTACAATCAAGACAGAGCTGGTCCGTCTTGGGCACAACAATCCCAACCGGTTTTTGAGTATGAGCGTGCAATGGAACGCCTCAACCGGCAACAACAACCCCGTCCAGTACAGCGAAACACGGGCAGCAGACAGAATAAGTCTACCAACAGAGGCCCAGAGCCTAAACCGACAACAGTCGAGCAGGGGCAGAGAGATGATCCGATGTATGAAGGCCCATGTACATCAACAACCGCTAGTACCACATTGTTTGGCCACAATCTGGATTATAGCGGATACATTGCCCTAGTCCGTGAGTTTTATATTAATACCACGGCACTGAATCCGCGTCTAACACGCGAACTTCCGTTCTGCATGTTTCAGCATGCAATGATTGGCGCTTTACACGCCAGGTTAGTACAGATACAGTACTATGAGAATTCGGATCCATTGGTTCAGAACTTCCCGAATTCAACAGAAATATTCGGTGGGAAAGATTATCAGATTCCCAAGATCATCGCCGAATATTTGGACTCATTAACGACTGGACTTACACCCACTGGTGAGAAAATTAAAATAAATCTCCCTGAAGTGTCACTACCACAGGGACCAGTTGATGAGGATCCACAATGCGCAGCTGCGCCATCAGGCACGTTTGGAATACCGACTGCCTTAAACCATAACGTCTATGAATGTTATCCATCACCGTATATCTCCCGACGGTTGATTGAAAGGACGTTAGAAGTAAATCGCACAACAAGAGATTTTGGCGATTGGGATCCATTCCCATCCGGTTGGTTACCGAGGAATTCTGTCGTCAATGGCAACTTACTGGGCTACTACAGGCCAGAACAACTACAACCTGATGCACTTTCCAGGTTAGCCGAATGTACGTTTGCCGATGACAGTACATTTTTAGGCAGAATAGCCTACTCACCAACATGCGTTGAGAATACGATGCTGCACCTCTCACGCATCAAAGGAATTGAGCTAGTAAATTTTCAATTTACAGGTAAGACCTCTACTGCTCTTTTTGCATTTAAGGAAAATATGCAGCCAGTTGATAATGACATTCCGATATCAACTTTAACAGCGCCAATAAGAAGCCCGTACCAGCTGGGAGCACCATTGGTTAATAAGGCGCATTTCTTCGGCTTCAAGCGAAAAAGATCGCCTGATTCCGCCTACAGGTGTGGCTATCCCGCCTTAGGAAGAAGGAATAATACCTTAAAAGATTTGGAATACCAATTAAAACCTAAAAAAAAATTATCTTTGCCGCTATCAAAAGGCATGAAACTTACAAAGGTAATTAATTGATAACTAATAATGATTAATTGACACATTTTAATTTTCGTTAATTTTAATAATTTATTGTACTTTAATTTTACATTTTTTTAGGCCAGAACTTTCTAAACTGAGATACACACTAGCATCGATCTTTCAACGCGCTAAATTGCGTAAAAAAATGTTTCACTCAAAACTGAAATATGTTTAAAGAATAAATTTAAGTTTTATTGTATGTTCTGTGTTTTTTAAAAGAATTTATTATTGTTTAAAAAAACCATTAATAAAAAAAGAGTTCTGAATACACTTTCAACGATATTGTTTTTCTTTAAGAAATATATTTATAAATAGTAAAAAGGAAAAAAATGAAAAACATCGATGTTTTTTTCGATACATCGATGTCACGAATTTTCGATGTCGATGTTTTACAACATCGATGTTTTTGTTTCGATGTCCCACCACTAGACACTTTACAATCTACGCCTTGCCGCTTTGCCGGCAGGAACCGAATGGACTGCTCCTTGCCTTATATAGCCGGTTTGGCCGATAGGCCACTATCGATAGTTATCGTGGTCAGTGCTGCAAATTTAGCATATTTTGGGATAGATCAACCACATTTAAAAATACATATGCTAATAAAAATTAATTGCTTGTCGACTATATTACTTTTGATTATTAGCGATTATTATTACTACTTATTAGCGATGTTTCATTTTTTTCAATTTTTTATTTTTTTTTATGAAACCACTGCTTTTTAGTTTTAATTTCTTCAATACCAATTGATTGTTAAAAAAACGCTTATCAACATAGTTTTCACCTGCGTTTTTGATAAATGCAATCGGCATTCCTATTATTTTGAAAACAACTGCATATGGTCACGTCAACCACAGATACTGAAAAGCCGCTCTCTTTATATACATTTATTTCTCAATACATGCTTCTCCGTTAAGCAACCAATCTATTAAAATCTGTCAATTTTATAAAAATCTATGAAATTCGTGAAAACAATTTAATTATCGAAGGCTCGAAAACTGCCGAAAGGTTAAACGCACCGTTTACGCTCCCTATAATTTTCCTCATAATTTAATTCGAAAGAGCTAAAAGCACAGGGATTAGGCGAAGTATGCAAATACTCGCCGCAAATAGGCGACCAAACATCTTCGACTGGAGTTGTTCAAGTTACCTTTGACCGATACCATCTCCCATAAAAAATTAAAAATTCTTGGAATCTCTAACCGGTCAAGGACTACATTTTAAACCCGATGAGATGTAAGAACTGCCAACTCCGACGGCACGTGCACGAGGCATCCTCGCCCTTCCATTTGACGGAAGACTCCCACCGAGAAGTCTCAACCAGACCAACCCATAAAACATACCACGCCGCAAGAAGTCACTCTTTATTTAGACTAATCACTGAAACGATTCAAGCGAATTGATTGAGGCATTTCGCCAATTGTCCAAATACTGATAGCTAAAAAATTTTAGCCTCTAACACATGCTAGTTAAACCTCAACCACAAAACTACGCGAACCACCCAAGTAACTGTTGAGGATGTTTCAAATTCAAAATAAACTTCCCGCCTTAAAGAGAGGGCGCTTTTTGCCAAAACATCTTTTCTTATCGATGTATAGATTCAAGTAACACATAACCTAAGAAAGCTGTCAAAGAGAGTAAATAAACCAAAAGTTAATTTAGAAGAAATATTTTTTATTTACCGGCCTAAATAACAAAAGAACCTAAAGTTATAATAGGTTATGGGCCCAGGAACGTTTTGTTCAATTTAAAGTCTGTAGAAAAAGTGAATTACGCTCGATTACAATGGATTTGGCGAAGCACATCACGAAGCTCTCAGGTGCGACCGATTGGCCGATTTGGAAAAGAAAAAGGAGGGATGATTTATTTGCATTGTATAGACTCATTAAGTTTTCAATTATGTATGTCAATATAAAGTTTTGAATTTTCACAAGGGAAAGTGTTGAGGAAACAAAGTTTCAAAAGAAACTTCCCGCCTTAAAGAGAGGGCGCTTTTTGCCAAAACATCTTTTCTTATCGATGTATCGATTCAATTAACACATAACCTAAGAAAGCTGTCAAAGAGAGTAAATAAACCAAAAGTTGATTTAGAAGAAATATTTTTTATTTGCCGGCCTAAATAACAAAAGAACCTAAAGTTATAATATTAACAACGCCAAGGGAGGCTCAGCAATCTTTATTAAAACTCTAACCAGCCACAGACAAAATGAGCCAATAATGCGAACTGACTCCCAGATAATCAACCTCGATGTACCAACGAGTGGTGTTATCAATTTACCCATCCAGAATAGACACAACATGCTTCCACAAAATGCTTCAGACCTCATACAACTAAAACGAAGAGCAAAACGAGAATTTTCGAAAACACAATATTTTCCGTGTCCACAATATTTACAAAAGGCTGTCTAACAAAAGCAGGACCACTTTGATGAAATTCTGGAAAATGCAAGCCCTGACCCATCGCCCATTTAGTTGCGGAATCTGAAGAACAGCATTAAAAGACAGGTTATCCCAAAAGCCTCCCATCAGGAATCGTACTGGTGTCTGGTGCGGCTCAAGCCACGAGAAGGCATTGCAAACAGCTAAGAGGATAGATTTAAGCATTTCAACCTCACATCGGCAGAAACGAGAGGCAGGGTGCATTAATCTTAGAACAACCAGTCCAAATGGGCTCCCCACAAATGCTGTCACGTTGGGAGAGGTAAAAACGCAGATAAAAAATGTTAAAGTTAAAAAATCTGCAGGTGATAACCTTCTGGATAACAAGACTCTTAAATTACTCGCCCTCAAAGCTGTGCTTTTCGTGGTCCTACTATTTAATAGCATTCTGAGGCTGGGACACTTTGCAAGCAAGTGTAAATCCGCGATCATAACGATGATTCCAAAGCAAGCAACCTACTGAAGGTAGGTTCATATAGGCACATTAGTCTCTTAACTGCGCTGAAAAATGATGGAAAGGGTATTACTAGATCGCATCCTCAGCCTTAGTTGCGTGAACTAAGCTATTCCTCAATTGCAGTTCGGTTTCTGGAAAAGTCATGGCACACCAGAACAACTCCACCGGGTGACCAACTTTGCCTTACAGGCAATGGAGAACAAGATGTACACAGTAGCAGGATTTATGGACATACAATAAGCTTTCGATAGAGTTTGGCATGACGGTCTTCTATCCAAGCTAAAAACGGTCTTGACGCCACAATTATTTATACTAATTAAAAATTTTCTTGCAGAAAGGAAATTCAGTGTGGTTGTTGATGGCGAAAAAACATCACAGCGGACCATCTTGGCAGGTATACCCCAAGGTAGTGTGCTAGGCCCGACCTTGTTTTCGCTGTACACTTCCGACATGCCGGAGTCCTGGCATGTGAACACACAAACTGTGAATAGTGATCCATCCCTAAATCCACTATTAGTTATAAAAACACTCAAGTACAGTGATATAAGCTTGCTGCAAACAATCTAAATTGTGGCCCCGCTGAACAGCGGCCACAACAACAAATCAGCTGTTCACACCTGATCGAAGTTTGTTTTACAAACTTTTGGATTTATGAAACCAAATGCAAAAACTACGATGCCCGCTCCTACCGAGCAATTACTCAGCCTCGCAGTGAACCAAGCCTCTGTGACGAAACGGACATCCAAAGTCGCCGACACTATCAAGCCAACGCCTAAGCGGATACAAGTCCTTAAGGGGTTACGCCACTGTAGAATTTTCAAAAAATCTGTTTTTTTTTTTTGCTCTAAAAATAGTTTAACTATCTTAGAATACGGGGAAAAAAGAATTATGTCGAAAAAAAATTTTTTTGACCCTTATTTCGAATTTATCCGGGAGAGCGCCCGGCCCCCCAGAGCACGTGTTTATGCGAGAAATTCTTTGTGGAAATTTTGTTATTCGACGTTTATTCGTTCGTGCTGCGCCTTTTTTCCCTCTCATTCATCAGTTTTATTATCTCCGAGTGATTATCTGACTATTTCCAAGTGTAATTGAATAAAAAATGGGTAAAGCCAAAGTGCATCAGGGGAGGAAAGGTACAAAACGAGCGTATCCGAAGCGCGAGCGAAGTTCATCGTCGAAACGACCACTCAACAGGTTCAAAGTTGAAGGTGGTTCACAGGAGAAGGTCAGTGCTTCAGCAAAGAAATTGAACTTCTCAGAGGGCAACTTCAAAATTAATCATGAGTTCGGTAATAGAATCATAAATTTTTTCGCTGTTTTCTCTGTACTTTCGCAAGTTGTGAAATGCAAAAAATGTGATTCTGACGTGACGTTCATGGAGAAAAGTCCCCGTGGCTTAGGATTCAAAATTGTTGTTGTCTGCCCAAAATGTCCTGAATATGAAATCCCCAGTTGCAAGTACATCAGAAATGCCTATGAAATCAATACAAGGGTCGTACTAGCAATGCGGGTATTGGGGATAGGTTTGAATGGGATAATGAAGTTCTGCGCTCTGATGGAATTGCCACGTCCGATTTTTCAGTCCTTTTATGATAAACTGATTGCAACAATTGGTACAGCCACACCATTTGTTAGAGATGCGAGCATGAAAGCTGCTGCTGAAAAGGAAAAAGAAATGAGTGAAGCAAATGGAGAAAAAGAGGGAATTACAGTCTCAGGAGATGGGTCTTGGCGGAAACGCGGTTTTTCTTCTCTGTTTGGAATCACTTCTCTCATTGGGTGGTACACTGGTAAAATTGTTGATGTTGAGGTAAAATCTAAATATTGTAAGACCTGTGAGCACTGGAGAGCTCGTTTAGGTAGTGCTGAATACAAAGAATGGCAAAAATTGCACATGGACAATTGCGAGGCCAATCACGAAGGCTCTTCGGGAAAAATGGAAGTTGACGCGGTGATAGAAATGTATCACAAAATTTCCACTGACGAGAATCCCCAGCATCAGAACTGCTCAGACTCGTGGTGTGACTGGAAGAAGGCGCAGGCTGCTGGTACCTTGGATGAATACGAACACAAAACACCTATGTCTCAAGAGGTTTATCAAGCTATTAAACCAATTTATGGGGATCTCAGTCGAGACGATTTGCTGGAACGTTGCCTGGGTGGTTACACGCAAAAAACCAACGAAAGCTTCAACGCTACCGTATGGAACCTGGCTCCTAAATCTCAGTCAAGTGGCAAGAAAATCTTAGATATTGCCACTGACATTGCTGTATGTAATTTTAATGATGGTATGACATCTCTTCTTCACATCATTGAGGCTCTTCAGATGGATATTGATCTTCAATCATACATTTTTCGCGTTGGAACCGACGCGAAACGCGTAGACCAGGTTGAGCGCTCTTTGACTGATGCGGCGAAAGACGCGCGCTTGAGCCTGAAATCAGCCAGGAGGGACTTGGAGGACGGATATTCCAACTTGAAAGGTCAGCTTTATGGTGCTGGGATAGCAGACTAATGGTTAGAATTTTTTAAATCCAAAAATTTCGATTTTATGATGACGATATCACATGTCAAAACTTTAAACGCGTTTTTCTCGAAACACGTTTTTTGAAATCGGCACGCAGCAGAACTCGAACAATTTTCAAAATTTTGACTTGAAATTTTGACCACATCTTCAGAACGCAAATACGCAGTGAAACACGTACGGATTTTTCGATAAATTAATCAGGCGATTTTTAATCAACAAAAAACTGGCCTATTTTTGGGTGAAATTCCGACTTTTTTTCAAACCTTCGCCAAATTCACAAAAATCAATATTTTTAAAAATCCGTACGTGTTTCACTAGCTATACTAATGTAGATTAACAGTATTTTTTTTTTTTTCGACAGGTTCAAATTTACATCACTTATGCTGCGTGCCGCGGAGGCCTTCCCGCGAAACACGTCCCAGGGTGCCGGCCATATCGCTGCCATTTTGAATTTTTTTTTAATGAAAAAATTATGTTGTACACTTCAATATATGCTTAACAACATCCCCAAGTTTCATTCATTTACTCCCCCTCCTTGTGGTCTAAAAAAAATCGCGAAAAAACGTTAGAAAAACTGGGGTTACAGTGGTGTAACCCCTTAAGCGGAAGGCATGTGGGTCTCCACTGAATGCCAAGAAGGCAAATCTCGGTACCAAGATTCCTTTTCCCACCTACAGCGGCAGCTCAAACCGCTTTGGGTTGCTTGCGCAAACCGAGGAACTAATTGAGCAGCCCAGTAACAACCATCAAACAGATATTGCTGCTGCCAACCGTGATGCAGCCTCATCTGGCATTATCACTGCACCTTCCAAGGCGCAACCTAAACCCCCTCCAATAGTTTTGGAAGGTGTTGAAAGCGCACCCCTTCTAATGGACAACATCGCTGATTTGAACAAGGTCTCTGCCAACGCATCGATGGCCGGGGTTCTAAGGCTCTACGCGGCAGACGCTAGCACCTTCCGCAGCAGTCAGCTGGCTCGAGACTGAAAAGCTCCAGTTTCACTGCTACCAGCTCAAGGAGGACATACCGAGTATGCGTTAAAGGACTCCACCACAGTACGCTCCATCAATAAATCATTGAAGAACTGGAAAGTCTCGGCCACAAGGTGCTATACGTTCATACGCCGAGGAGGCGAAACTGGCAAATGAGTGGCATGTTATGCAGCACATTTAATGACAACAGCACAGCTAAAAAAATCAAGCTGCACCGTACAAAATGTACACACATCATAAAGAATATTTTAGCGTGCTCCAGCTGCCAAGCCCATAAACATGTTCTTTCTGAACATCGCTGCTGCGGCGAACAACAAGGAGATCCTGGCTCTCCTTCGAGACTATAAATTTCCACACCAGCCGCTATAACGACCGACTCGCTAAGCGTCTTACCAGATCTCGCCCACAAAGAAGGCTCAACAGGCGACTTCCCAGGGATCTAATCCACCGGCTGCCAACAAGACGCACAACGAGATGATGAGCCAAACGATGTACTCCCCATCGTCTTTTCTTTAATTTTTATTAGTTTTTATTTATTGTTATTTTGTAAATTTAATATAAATTTACTTAATTATTGTTTGCGCTAAGCACACTTAGCCGTCGAGCCCTTCGGGCAGTATTAATAGATAATAAGAACACCAAGGAGTTCCAAGATTCCCTGTATGGCTTAATAGTTTATAAAAAAAAAAATGCAGTAATGGTCAGGAGAAAAAAAAATGAGTACTGCAACTAGGGGCCTACAAATTTACGTAACGGCTTCCGAAAAGTGGCCAATGAAATGGAACATAGGAATTAATTGTAGCAAATGTGGACGCGGAAGAATACTTAAGACGTCTTGGCCTCCACCCTAACACACTGGCGAGAAGGCCAATCAATTTTTATGTACAACCTGTAAAGCTGCCACATAGGTAACAGTAAACATGTAACTTAAATAATAAAAATTTTCACAATGAAAAAAGAAAACTCCGAAATCGACCATATTTGCTGAGGTACCACATGCTGTTGTTATAAAGAATACAGGATGCGTTATGAAAGTAATGCGCATGGCTTCATTGTCACGTAACTACCTGTCGTAGGCTACGTGTTGCCGATGTTGGCGAGGCATTGCCTCGCCGATTTAGCGTTTTCCCCCCCGATTTGGGGTTTTTTGAATTGCGATTGCGGAAAAAATTTTAAAACAGCGGGAAGTAGCTAATTTAGCTTTAATATCAAACTAGGGTTTTTTTAGCGTTTTTTATGTATCAAATTATATTTTCATACATTTGTATTATTTTTAGGCTTTTACAGCACTAAAACATCGATACAAACGTCGATAACGATTCTTAAAACTCTTGCCTTAGTGTTATTATATTTTGTGTGTTGTTAAAATAGCGTGGCTGCAGGACAGCGAGTTTAAGGAGTGGCTGCGTAAAGACTTAACAGATTTGACACGGGCTTACTGCAGCTATTGCAAGTGCGGTGTGGCCGCAAAATTATCTGATTTGCGAGCACATGCTGCTACTAAAAAGCACGTTAATTGTATGAACGGCTTTTCGCAAGCTAACAAAATACAGTTCGTGCAATTGCCAACTAAGACATTAGAGCACGAAGCTGCGCTTTGTCTTTTTGTTGCCAAACATACCGCCATTGCATCGGTAGATCACCTTCGAATGTTATGCAGCACATTTAATGACAACAGCACAGCTAAAAAAATCAAGCTGCACCGTACAAAATGTACAAACATCATAAAGAATATTTTAGCGTGCCACTTTAAGGAAGATCTCCGCAAAGATATTGGTGGCCAAATATAGTTTAATATTAGACGAATCTACTGATTGTAGCTTTACGAAACTACTCGGTAAGTTGTCATGGCTCTGTGTTTTTTAAGTATTAATCGACATGTCCCATTTTCCATGTATGTATTAATATAAAGGCGTAGTCATCAACTACTGTTCTGTGGAATGTAAGGAAATGGTGTCGACGTTTCTTAGCCTTATAGCATTAGAAAGTGGAGATGCAATATCGATTGTAAGTGCCATCAAGGATGAACTTAAGCGTTGGGACTTGGACACAAAACACCTTATTGGCATTGGTACAGATAACGCGAGTGTTATGATTGGCTCCAAAAAAAGTGTGTACACTGAGTTAAAAAATGAAGCACCAGGGCTAGTTTTAATTAAGTGCGTCTGCCACTCAGTGCAGTTGGCAGTCAATCACGCCTGCAAGCTCTTCTTGCCAGAGTCACTGGAATATTTAATTTATTCAACCTACAACTGGTTTTAAAAGAGTTCTTGCAGGCAAATTGAATACAACAAAATTTACCAATGCCTTAATAATGATGAGGTATATGTTTTGATCATACATAATCCCCGTGACATGTCTGTAGCTCCATATGTATACATGTATTAACCATTCTATATTTTTCGTAAGCTTTTGTAAAATTGTGTATGTGTTTGTCCTAATAGTTGATTTGTCGCAAAATAATATTAATTACTTATTGTCCTAAAAGGCTCCACTTAAAATACCAAGAGTTTGCGACACGAGATGGCTTTCGATTGAAATGGCCGTCAAACGAATTGTAGAGCAGTGGGAGGAATTAAAACTGCATTTTCAATTGGCTGCGACGCGGGAGAAGTGCTATCAGGCAAAAAGTCTGCTCTCGCTTTACAACAACCAAACAAATTTTTTATATTTGCTTTTTCTTAAGCCAATTTTGAAGGAAATGCAAAATATAAACAAAGCAAAGCAGTTGATGCAACAAAATTGCTCAACTATTTAGTGTTAGCTATTAAAGCACTAAAGCATAAGATTATACCACCGGATATCGAAATTGATGTTTTAACAGACAATGATTTTGAGCAAAATGTCGTCAAGGACTTTCACTTGGGCTATGAATTTGGAAAACAGATAAAAAAATCAAATATAGGAACAAGCGACGAAAAATCTATAAAAGAATGCTGTGTGAAATTTGTGGTAGAGCTGATAAAGCAGTTGAAGCAAAGGTAATTTAATTTTTAAATTTATTATTATAATTTTTTCAGACTTCCCGATAATTATGAATTCCTCAAGCAAATTGAGTCATTAACTGTCGGTAATATTTTGAAAAATAAAAAACAAAGCATCGTTCCTTTTTTGGAACACTTTGGAGTAGATAAAATTGGCGAAGTTGAAAATCAGTACCAAAACATACATAACATAAATTGGGAAAAGACGGACGACACTTTGCAGTTTTGGCTAGAAGTGAACACATACCACGATTCTGGTGGAAACACTAGATTCAAAGAGCTGTCCACCATAGCACTGCAAGTTTTGTCGTTGCCGTGGTCCAACGCCGAGGTTGAGCGGGTTTTTAGCCAGGTTAATTTGGTCAAGTACAAACAAAGAAATAGAATGAATCTGGACACTTTAAACGCAATTTTAAGCATCAGGTAAACTCACTTAAAAATCTCTATATGAAAATTATAAATTACATTTAATGTCCAACATAGATCCGGTTTGCAGCGTCATGGCAAGTGTTGCCATGAATACAAAATACCACAAAATTTCATACAGATGATCGGAACATCAAGAAATATCTACTCAGACGAAGATGCTGTAGATATAGACGATATTTTAAAAAACTTTGATTAAACGTACTTAAAAAAAAAATCTGGGGTTTATTTTAGCTTTTTTAAAAGAATTTTTGGGGTTTTTTGGCTTTTTTTTTTGATAATTTAGCGTTTTATGCGCAAACTTTTATGGCAACACTGCGACTCGTAGCACGCTCGGACCTGTCTGAAAATTTGGGGCGGAGTCTCTCCTTTCCAACGCGCTCGGTCTCAGTTCGCTCTGAGCAATAGAAGTGGTAGGACGTGTCGTAGAGCGAAGTCATTTTTTCTGTTGTGTCACGGTGCGATGAAACGTTCGACTTTTGCGCTGTGAAGAATTGTTGGAATCGATTAGAAATGATCCAGGTTTTTTAAATTTTACTGTAACTGGGGATGAATCCTGGATGTTCGAGTACGATCCAGAATCCAAACGACAGAGCTCCGAGTGGCACACACAATTTTCTCCCAGACCCAAGAAGGCGCGCATGAGCAAATCTCGTATCAAAACGATGCTGATTGTCTTCTTTGACGTCCGAGGAATCGCATTACTTTCATAACGCACCCTGCATGATTGATGGACCATGTGGGATATTTAATCCAAATACAATCAAAAGACTACAACTTATTACATTAAAAATAAATAAAATTAAAATCTTAAAAAAAAAACTAATGGAGATATTCCACAATCTTCACCTCGCCGCCCTGACGGCAGGAGCCGAATGAATTGTTCCTTGCCTTATATAGCCGACTTGGCCGATAGGCCACTATCGATAGTTATCGTTGTCAGTGCTGCGAATTTAGCATATTTTGGGATACTTCAAGCACATTTATAAATGCAAATGCTTATAAAATTTAATTGCTTATCGTCGACTAAATTACTTTTGATTATTAGCGAATATTATTATTATTATTATTATTTTTATTATTATTATTATTATTATTTTTATTATTTTTTTTATTATTATTATTATTACTTCTACTGTTATTAGCCTTATTAGCAATGTTTTATTTTTTTAATTTTTGTTTATCATGAAATTAATTTTTTTTAAATTTAATTTCTTTAATAACAACTCTGTTTGTTAAAAAAAATAAACTTCAAGCATTTCACTCTCATACTTGTTCATGATTCACGTCCGTTGTTATACCCTTGAAAAATGGTATTATAATTTTGTCCAGAAATGTGTAACGCATTAAAGGAAGCATCTCCGACCCCACAAAGTATATATATTCTTGATCAGCATCAACAGCTGAGTCGATATAGCCATGTCCGTCTATCCGTCTGTCCGTCTGTTTCTATGCAAAAAATAGACAGTTGTTTTAAAGCTAGCGCTTTGAAATTTTTACCAGATCATTATTTGCACGCAGATCAAGTTTAAGAATCGGTCGGATCGGAACACTATATCATATAGCTGCAATACCGATATGAAAACAAGTCTTTGTATGAGAAACTTTTTTGTTTTCCAAACTATTGCAACTAAATTCAACATTTATTTATTTGACATAGCCATACATGATTTGTGAAAGTTTGGTCCGGATCATATAGCTGCCATACAAACGATCGATATGAAAACAAGTCTTTGTATGGGAAACTTTTTTGTTTCCCAAGCTATTGCAACTGAATTCAACATTTATTTATTTGACATAGCCATACATGATTTGTGAACGTTTGGTCCGGATCGGACCACTATATCATATAGCTGTCATACAAACGACCGATATGAAAACAAGGCTTTGTATGGAAAACTTTTTTGTTTTTAAGGGTATACCATCTTCGGCAAGCCGAAGATAACTTTTCTCACTTGTTTATATATGTAATGGGCCCCTATTATTTTGAAAACAAGTGTGTCAACCACCGACACCGTTCTCTTCATATAGATTTTTTTCATATACAGTTTGTCAAGAAACTGTTTACACACCGAAAATAAATGCTATTTTCTGATTTTAAATGCCTTTTATTAAAATGGACCCAACAGGGTGTGACGCAAGGCGCTAACTGCGCTGGAGAACCGCAACATCATACCGACAGTCAAATTTTCCAAACTGTTGGTTATGCCAGCCGAGATTTGGCATTTATTGAGAACACAATGAATGCAGCTCAATTCCTAGAAATTTTAAAATCCAATTTGACATCCAGCCCCCAAAAATTCGAATGTATACCAATAATAAGCCTAATTTCGAATTTTATCAAGACAGTGTCCCTAAGTATTATGCTGTTACTGTGTGGAACTGGGTGCTTTAGAACTGCGGCAAGTCATCGACACACCACCCCAAAGCCCAGATTAAGCCACCTTAAGAAAGAAGTGGGAAAAAGGGCACCAAAAAACCGAGCAGCACTAATTAGAAGAGATTCCAAGGAATATCAACTATCAAAACTGATTGGATCGATGAAAAAAACAATATGTTCCTAATGCTAATGGAGAGTATACACTGTATTAAAATTATTAGTTTTTTAATATGTTTTCCTATAAAATTTAACTGTTTTTGTTCTTGACAGTGTCAAAAGTGTGTAAACTTGGATTTTGTTGTTTTTCTCGTTAACTGTTTATAATTTTGTTATTAATTTTTTACATATTGATAAATAATATATTAATAAATAGATATAAATAAAAAAAATCCTGAATTTTTATAAAAGGCCTTTAATTTTGCATTTAAAGTCAGAAAATAGCATTTATTTTCGGTGTGTAAACAGTTTCTTGACAAACTGTATATGATATAGTGGTCCGATCCGACAAAAATAATGATCTGGTAAAAATTTCAAAACGCTAGTTTTAAAACTACTGTCTCGTTTTGCATAGAAACAGACGGACAGAAGGACATGGCTATATCGATTCGGCTGTTCATGCGGATGAAAAATATATATACTTTGTGGGGTCGGAGATGCTTCCTTTAATGCGTTACACATTTCTGGACAAAATTATAATACCCTCTGCAAGGGTATAATTACTGAAAACGGCGCCAAAAAAGTTTACGTACGTTCGTCAGATCCGTTATTTTGTTGGCAAATTCTGCGGAATTCTAACGGTAATCGTTGATTCTTTACTTACGCTGTAGTTGATTCTTGCACTATTGTGTTTTGGAATTTTATTTTATTTGACTTGGTGAAGAGAGTCGACATAGGACGAAGAAGCCAAATTCCACCAGAAACACGAAAATTAATATTGATACGGTACATGGTTATTGGCAGAATAATCCAGAGGCCTACTTCCAGTGTACAAACTATTATAAAATCATACGGCCACTCCACGGCACTACGGCAACCTCCAGGTTAAGCCCAGGTCAAGTCGCTCAAAAAAACTGACTGATAGGAAGAAACGCCAAATTGTTAGTTCAATTAAAGCCAACACAAAAATCTCCGCTCCGAAAATAAAGGAGGAAGTAGGAGCTCACGCAAAATTATTCACCCTCAAACTGTGGAAATGTCATCCATAACTAGGGGTACAACCCAAGAACACCTCGCAGAAAGCCGTTAATTTCGTATACAAGGTATACAAACATAGAGATAGGAATTAACAATATTAATACGACATATGTGAAGATATCTTGCATCGCTTGCGCATTCATACGAATAATTCGGACATCCAAATAACCGATGAAATGAAGGATTCATTCTGATTGAGAATGCTTGACTATTGGAAATAAGCTACTGATTGAAGTATGAATGATTGCGCCAAATCGATCGATGCACGATGCATCCAACCAAGAATTAATTCGAATTTCTCCTGAGATACTTAAGATTATTTGAATTTATTTATTTATTTATTTAACAAAATTAAATCTAGTATACAATACTAAACCTAATAAATTTAATGAGTACTAGCGACGGGGGCCTTCGACTCGAGACTTAAGTGTTATTTCCTTATATAATAAACTGAGCTTTTTGGACAAATTTGTAGATTTTTGAGATATTTACACAAGATGGGTTACTTAAAAAATTCGAAAGACTATGTGTACCAAATAATTGAGATCTGATTGAGTGCAATCGACTGCAGGCGTCGAGAATATGGTCCACGGTGAGCTCGTCCCCGCATAGATGGCATGTTGGTCGCGCCGTTCTCTTCAGTAAGTGTTGGTGTGTGGATTGGGTGTGCCCGATGCGTAGGCGGATGAAGGTCGCGCATTCCCGTTTATGTACGTTCGTTGGTGGCTTGAAACTGATGCAATTTGGGTTAATAATGTGATACCTGTGCATGAAGAGTGCCCATTCGGATAGTCTCTTTTCTTTGAGATATAACTGAATTCGACTTTGGATATCCTTGCAGTTAAACGGAGTGAAAAGGATTGATGGTGTACGTCTCATCTCTTGGGCGGCTTTGTCAGCGAGTTCATTTCCATAGATTCCTTGATGACTGGGAACCCAGAGTAAGGTGATTTTTGTGGGATGACAACTTAGGATGTGCCTAACTTCTTGTATTGTGGGGTCATTATGATTCCAGTTGCGTATAGCGGAAAGTGAGGAGAGACTGTCTGTGCAGATAACAGATTTACCAGCGTTTTTGCAGGCGAATTGGCATCCTTTGAGAATGGCGAAAGCTTCGGCTGTGAATATGGAGTTGTATGACGGGAGCCTACCTCCTGCAATTATTTTACGGTTGCAGTCAACAACCGCAAACGTGGTTGCGTCGGTGACTTTGGAACCATCAGTGTAAATCCAGTTTTTCTCACCAAGGTCTTCTTGTGCGCTCAAAAAACGTTTTTGGTATTCTAAGCAGCATGTATCGTTTTTGGCAGCATTGTAGATTTGTAGGTTTATGTTAGGCTGTTTGGAACTCCAATGTGCTGGCGATTTGAAGGATCTCCTGGGCTTAGGGAGGGGAAGGTCAAGTAGCTTGATGTAGTTGGCGCAACGTCTTAGAGTGGATATGCACTTAAAATTCCGCTTTTGTTTAAAAATGGCTCCGAAGTCTTTGGTTAGCATGCAATTGGACGTGGTGTACAGCTTCGGGATAAGCATTAATGTGGTTTCTTCTACTCGTGATTGAATACTCGGAAGACCGGATTCTGCCAATGTGCACGGTACTGGAGATGTGGGAAATGCGTGAATGGCGCGACGGACCGCTCCGTGGTATGGGGCTTGTAGCTTTTTTAAGTGAGTTTTAGCACACCAACCGAAGATTGGCAGACCGTAGTCAATTTTAGATAGGATTAATGTGCGCGTAATATCTATGAGAGTCTTAATATGTATGTGGGAGTATTTTGATGATAGGAATTTAATAATGTTAAATCTAGTTTCTAGTTGTTTTCTTAGAGTCTGACAGTGCTGTTGGAAAAGTAGTTTGGAGTCGAAGGTTATTCCCAAGATTTTTAAAAAGTTTACATATTTTATTGTGCGGCTGTTAAAGTCAATGTCGGAATGGTTGCAACGTTGTTTCCGACAAATATGTAATATTTGGCATTTTTCAATGGCAAGGGAGGCCCCAGAGGTTGCTCCCCACAAGTTAATTTCTTGCAATATATCTAAAAATTTTGCTCGGACTGTGTTAATATTTTTTATTTTTGTAAAGATGATGGCGTCGTCTGCGTATAGTGAGATGTAGATTTCTTTATGCCGGGTTAAAATGTCATTTATATCTTCAATTGCTATTATAAATAAAACTACAGAAAGTGGCGAACCCTGCGGAATTCCGTTGTGTAAAATGTGGGAGTTCGATGTGACATTGTTTATTCGAACCCTGAAGGACCGATTGGTCATGAAGGCTTTAATTAAGTTATAAAGCCTTGGACCAATGCCCCAGCGCTCGAGTCTGCAAAGTACGGCGTGAATCCCCACGCGATCGTAGGCTTTTTCAAAATCCGTCGCCAAGATAGAGACATGATTTTTGGTCGAAAGAGCGTTCGACGCGAAGTGTTGGATACGCAATAACGCGTCCATCGTGCTATGGTTTCTTTTGAAAGCAACTTGATTATGGGAAATTAGGTTGTAATTGTGGCGTTTAATGAACCAGATAAGTCTTTGTGCTATTATTTTTTCTAGTGTTTTTCCTAGACAGGATAACAGGGAAATTGGACGGTAGCTGTTAATATCGGAAGGCGGTTTGTTAGGTTTTGGGATAGGGATAATGGTAGCCGATCTCCATGTATGTGGGTATTTTCCAGTGTTCAGTATTTGATTAAAGATGTCCAAAAGTTTTGTTTTTAGGTGGGGAGATAGGTTTTTGAGCATAGGGTATGATACTCTGTCGGCCCCAGGGCTTTTTCCTTTTGCTTTTGTTACTGCATTTTCTATTTCAAGCAATGTGAATTTGGAATCTAAGCATGTAGCCGATGGGGAAATTGAGTCGATGAGATAGGGAACTGAAAGATACCGATTTTTTTCTCGTATATATTCTGTTGGAAAATTTTGGTCAGAAGAGGATTCAGACCAAGATAAGGCAAACTCTTCGGCGATATTAAATGATCCAGTTAGAGTGCCTGAGTTGGATTTGATATATTTGAACGGTGTGGGAGGGATGCCGGCTAGGCGTTTTATATCGGACCAGACTTTTTTTGTGGAGGAAAATGGGGAGATTTTGGAAGTAAATTTTTCAAGGGAGTTACGCTTGGCCGAAAGTACGGCTTTTTTGAAAATGGCGTTTGCTTTTTTATAGCTGATGAGGTTTGTATCATTCATATTGGCTTTGTAGGACGAGAACAAGCTTTGCTTTTGGTCCCTAAGCTGTTAAAGGTTAGCGTTCCACCATGGCACTTTGGCTTTGTGGATCACTCTTTTCGTTTGGGGAATGCTGCAGTTTGCAGCTGCTCGTATGACTTTCGTCATTTGTGCGACTTGCTGATTTAGGCAACCGTCAGTCCAATATGCTGCTGATTTTTCGCAAGTTTCATTAAAGCGTTTCCAGTTTGCTAGGTCTGTCTTGTATTTAGGCAGGAGTAAAGTATTATCGGGACGGGTAGGTGTGTTTATGTGGATGATTATGGGGAAGTGGTCACTTCCATGGAGATTATCTGATATAGACCAGCTGCACATATGGGCTATCTGTAGAGATATCAGTGAGATATCGATGTGAGTGAAAGTGTTGTGAGTTGAAAGGTGAGTCGGGGAACCGTCGTTTAGAACAATTAGGCTGTTTTCAAGAATTACGCTTTCAATTTTTTTACCACTTGTGTTTGTGCGCGGCGAACCCCATAAAGGACTCCATGAGTTTAGGTCACCCAGGAGTATTGTGGATCCACTAAGATTGTGTAGGATTTCTGATATGTCAGAGGATGAAAAGGTTTGACTTGGTGGGATGTACGCATTAACAATATTAATAACTTGTTCAAAATTAAGCTGCAATGCGGAGCAGAGTATGCTGGAGTTAATGTTACTGTATGTATGTGGGACATTCCTTTTAATAAGTGCACCAATGCCTTGTTTGGCTGAGGTGTTATAAGAAAAATTGTAGAAATAACCAGTATATTCTTTGGGGCAAATAAAATTTGTGGAATTACATGGAAGGTTGGTTTCCTGCAAAAATACAATGTCGGGTGCGTGGTCTTTTATAAGTAGTGTCAGTTCGTTGTAATTATTAAAAATACCGTGGATGTTCCATTGTAATATAGTAATTGTCATGATTAAATTTTATTGGATTATTGTTAATTTGTGGTGTGAGTGTATGAGTTGGTGCATAAGAAAGTAAGGGTGAGAGGATCAGGACTAAGAGTCGGAATCATCCATAGTGTTACCTGAGTCTGTTGTGTTGATTATTGTTTGTAGGTTTGAGGTGTGTGAATTAATGGATTCGTTTCAGTTGGATCTTGAAGTCATTGTTGTATTGTCGTCGTTGTAGTTTTGTCTGATTAGAGCATTTGCTTCCGACCTAAGGGAGCGAGATTGTTCCATACATGTATTCAGTTCACTTGTTGGGCTTAAGTGAGAGAAATCAGTTTTGGCAGAGGTGCTTGGTGAGGAAGTAAGATTCTTTTCGAGATTCAAAGAGTTGGCACGAGAAGTGGGATATGTTGGTGAAAGGGGAGTTGGTGCTTTTGTCGAGCTGGTGGGCAGGTCGGTGTTTGTAATCGTGTCTGGGTTTCGGGGTTTTTTGACAAGAATAACGGATGCTGGGTTAAGGTTTGCGACTGTCGAGTAGGTAAGCGTGGAGTTAGTTGTTGTGTTTTGTTGTTGTTTTAGGATCGTGCGAGCTTCACGGAAACTGCATTTTTTGCTTGATTTGATTTGAAGAAGTTGTTTTTGTATTTGATATTGTGGGCATTCGGGTGAGGAGGCTGGGTGTTCGCCGGTACAGTTTGCACAGAAAATGCGAGTGCATGGCACGGGAAGGTGGGGGGTGAGATTGCATGATACACAGGCGGGTGAGTTCTTGCAGTGTTTTGATGTGTGGCCCAATAATTGACAAGACTTACATCTCATCGGGTTGGGTATATATTCTGTAACCTTGACTGTGTGCCAGGAAACCGTTAGTTTACTGGGAAGAGTGAAACGGTCAAACGTTACGAGAATTTTTCCAAATGGTATGGGGGTGCCGTCGATCATTTTGGTGAATTTGAAGACGCTGTGTACATTTTGAGATTTTAGTTCCTCAACAATTTCGTTTTCTGGAATGTTAATAAGACAAGGTGCGTAAATGGTGCCTTTGACAAAGTTAAGAGTGTTGTGGAGCTTGCACTCGATTTCGCATAGGCCGGGTAAAGAGGTTACTTTGATAAATTTGTCACTTACTTCCTTGGAGTTGACCAGCATGAGAAGGTTACCATCGCGAAGATTAGAGATGGATATGATGTCTTTGCTGATATACTTAAGGGCTCTATGGACGGCAAAGCAGTTATAGTCGGATATGGTTTTCGGAGAGTTTTTTGATGAGACAACTAAAAATCTCGGATTCTTGCACTGTGTTTCAGGGAGGTCTGGGAAATCAACTGGTAATTTCTGAAAGGTTCTTTTTTTTCTTAGCTTTGGGGCTAACGCTGAGGCTGGCAAAGCGATTATCCCCTAAATTGGGTGGCCTGGGGGCCATGGTTAACAAATTTATGGATATAGAATGATTTGCACGTGCGCGTTGAAAAAAAGGAAAAAATCAGAAAAAAAGAAGAAGAAAAAGCACTCACAATTAGAAAGTCACAGACGTTCGCACTCGAAGAGAGATAGTCGGTGACTTTTATTTGAATTTAAAAATGTGCAAATAGGGGCAAATGATCTGATTGGATCACTTTTTTTTAGCTGCGTGTGGCGGGACCTGTGTAGTTGGATCATGCTGTTAACGGAACTTTTCCAATCAACGCGCACAAACTCAAAACCCAGTAGAAAATTTGCTGCAAATTCATCTTCCAACACTGGGTCCTCTTAGTGAAAGCACCTAGCAAACAGCTTATGTATCGCTAGCTTATGCAGATCGATAGAAGTGGGGGCAGGTTAGTCAACCTTACTAAGAGAATAACAACAGTACATAGTGTAAATAAACAATGGATGGTTTTTCGCCATCAACAATCACACTGAATTGACACTGAATCACACTGAATTTTTGATTTTTGATGGGAGATGGTATCGGTCAAAGGTGAGCAGACTCCAGTCGAAGGTTTGTCGCCTATTTGCGGCGAGTATTTATATACTTTGACTACTCCCTGTGCTTTTAGCTTTTTCACAATTTTCTCTCCAAAAATATGCTAAATTCGCAGCACTGACCACGATAACTATCGACAGTGGTCTATCGGCCAAACCGGCTATATAAGGCATGGAACAATCCATTCGGCTCCTGCCGTCAAAGCGGCAAGGTGAAGATTGCGGAGTGTCTCCATATGTTTTTTTAAAGATTCAATTTTGGTTTTTATATTTTTTTTAATATAATAAATGGTAGTATTTTGAATCAAAATTTTTGATTGAGTTGCACTTTTTTTTCGAATCGCAATTTAGGTTATAGGCTAACGATTATGCAAAAAATTTAAATAACACATTTGATAGGTCCTCGTTAATGTCGTCCAGCTTATTGCAGTTCAATTTCATCGATATTTTTAATTGGATCCATCGTGGTGTATTTGGATTTAATATGACGCATGGTCCATCAATCTTATTTATTATACAACAGCATGCCAAATGAAGACTACAGTTATTCGTAATTTTAATTTGTGGCCGATTGTTGTATGTCACTCTCCTTACGTATGATGCGGTTTATTGTTGAAAGATCACAAATGTATTTAACTGCAAGGCTCTTTTTGTTAACATTATCCTTAACTTGCTCGATTATTATGATTATTGTAATGGCGACATTCCAAATGCATGTCGTTCCTCATGCACTTTTCTAAGCAGGCATTTTTCCAAATTATTTATCTGCGTTGGGTTCGCTTCGCAAATATAACATTTCGCTGATGACGTTTCGCTTAAAGCATTACATATTTTGCCATCAACCATAGTGAGTAGCAAAGAATGTTGAACTTTAATTTTCCGACCTAAGTTGGTCTATTTTAGATTGAAAGTATTTCTCTTCGGCAATGGACAGTTCAGTGGTTTCTTTTTGAAATTGAAATCTGATTGGTCGTCAATATTGGGTTGATAATGGTTGAGGATTTTTCCAAATAATCATATTTGAATTTGTAATTAGTCTAAGGGGCACGTAAGATGTAACGAACAGGCTGCTTTCCGCTAAGGCGTTATCTTTTTTTTTTTTTTTTTTTTTTTTTTTTTTTGTACCTACTTTCTAAAGTCTATAAGAGATGTTATTCTTAACTATGCGAGAATTAGAATAAGATGAGATAAAAGTATACTACTTTAACCAAATTATTACAATCTTACTTAATAAACTTAAATAATAATGACCGCGTCCAAAATTAATTAGGACACGAGTACAAAATAATGTTCAAATATTTATAAGTTACACTGCAATATGCTCATGCGATTACCAGATCGCAAGAATTTCAAAATATGGTCATCATTAGTGTAAGGAGCGAAACAAAAACGGAGGATTCCGTGGGCATCCGCTTGTTCATGCCTCATTAAGGCTAACGTTACATCGATGTAATTATCGGGAGAATTAATATATGACGTCAATCGCTCGGGTATGACACCGAAATATAGTATCATAACCAAATTCTTCGAAAGTTTCTGTATTTCAGGTAAAAGTTTTGAAACCTTAATTATATTTAATATGTATCTGTTAATTAGCTCAAGATTACCATTATGCTTGATAATGAATTTGAACCAAGAACTGAAGACGTCGGGATTGCCTAATAGCTTGCCGCGCGACGATCGCACTATTCTGTCAATAACCACCTTCAGGCTAAGAACATAGCATGTGGGCAGCTTATATTGATTTTCTAACATCGTTTCGGGAGAAGCAATTCCAATGATAGAGGAATCACTAAATGAAGTGCACTTTATACCACTATGGGTAAGTCTAGGCGTACAACTCGTTGTTATCGCGTGGTTAGTACCACACGCTAAAGTAATAAATTCCGCTTGGACATTATCAATCCTAAAGGGTTGGAACACATTCAATGGTGCTCCGGATAAATCATACATATAAGGACCAAAGTTTAGATCGAAATATAACGTCTTTTCCAGACATGAATCACAAGTATCTACAACAACCCAACTATAGAGTTGAGATATTATAGCGTTTATCTCTGTATCTTTCGCTAATGATAGACGCGATAAAGCCAATAACATTAGTCGTATGTTCAAACTACATTTGAATTTCTTTTCTTTCAATCTGTACAGAATCATAGCATAAATTAATTGTCCATTTGTTAATACTTTGAATAATTTTATAAAGTTATCATATCCGACAGCCGTGGGATGTATAACGCTTGAGCATAAAAATCTATTTATTTCATCAAATATCTCCTTCGTGGAAGAGTCACACCATATTGCTTTTGGAAAGAAATGAAAACGCGCGCTTTCCTTCTCGTCTAATAAATCAAACATCATTTTGGAAACAACCATGTTTTCAGAAATGAACTTCGGGTCTAATGCTCCAATGTGACTTGGAAACATAGTTTTTCGTTTATAAACATTGACTGCAACATCAAAGCTGCTCAAGTCTAATCTTGGATCCTCCTGCGAGATAATACGATTAGTCACAGGCCTGCGGCCCCTCCTTGGAGAAGCAATAGATTTATCTTCATATTCAACAAAAGTGCTACCACTCCTGTTATGATCATCAATATTTTTCGCGGTCATTCTGATGTTTAAAAGATGTTCACCAAGCGACGCATCTGCATGAAAGTCGACGAAGTAAGCATCTTCAACATCTTCAACTAATACATTGTTTCTTAGATTTTCAAAGTCTAATTCTGGCATTTGTTGTAAAGACGGGGTTGTTGGAGATCCGGAGATTCTCCAACTCGTTGTATTTGTACCGAATACACTAGCGCGATCCATCAGGTAAAACGGATTGCTGTTATTTAGAAAGTTTTTAACTTTATCTGAAACCATTTGTTTATATTCAGCATAACCAGTGATATTAGGTTCTTTACCGAATCAGTACCAATACTTTCGACAACTTCCTTTTGAAGCTGCAGTATACGTGTCGCAGTGTGATCCAGTAAATTTTGGAGTTCAACTTCAGCTTGGGATTCGCTTATTATAACACCATCTGGGTAGCATACAGACTTAGCAAAAAAAATCGTGTCGTAGCTAGGTAGTAGACTAAATGCGGCCTTATCGTTTATAAAAGATCGAATTAACAAGTATTGATGTTTTGTTAAATTCGTATCAATCAAAAGTGCCAAGACTTCGTCAACATCTGCCGGGGAGTGCGCGTGGACATCAGATAAGCGCAAAGCGGAAACAGCAGTCTTGTCAAGTTTTGCGAGCTCAGCTACTTGTCGCCGCTTCGACCTTTTTGAGCAGTCCGCGAAATAAGTTTTTGGGCGACTACGATCAGCACTCGTAGGTTAAGGAGAACCTGTAACAACTGCAATAGTTTCCGTAGTATTCAGCCAAGTTGATTGATATTGGTTAATTAATTTATTATTACGGGAGTGTTCACCATAAAAGAAATAATTTTTTTGCAAATATAACCAATATATATTTTTAGGCTACCCAACTCGATTGTGAATCCCTTTTTTCTTATACTAAGTATTACAGCAATCACTTTATTCGTTTTTTCCGTATTCGTGCCCTTTTCTGTGACCCAAAGATCAAAAATGTGCATTCGTGAAAAGACACATTTAGAAGCATCGTCTATATAAAAATCGAAGTTAAAAAAATATAATTAACACAACAGCATAACTTTATACAAACAGAAATAACAAAGAAAAAAAAAATAAAATAAAATTGAATAGAATATGTACGTTCACAAATTATCGTCATTTACAAAAGCAACATCACAAAAACATAAAGAGAACAGCTTGTTTCAACGCATTTTTAGCGTTGAAAAAGAGGAAGGCGGCGTTAGTTTATTGATTAATATAAATAGGTTTTCAACTCTTTGCAGCTAGACTTAACAGTTATATTATCTGTTAACAGTTATATTATTAACAAATGCACTGGTAATACTCACATTGTGGGGAGCGGGGGGCAATATAAGTAAACATGAAAAAGACGCACAAAAAGGGTTGACGATAAGATTAATTTCACAAGAGAGAATTTGACAAATTAGTTTTTTTATTATGCGCATTTAAAGTACCTTCAACTTTAAAATCCATTTTAAATAATAAAAATCGGCGCACTTTTCTAGACGTTTGATGACTTTGAAGTTGGATTGGAAAGTAAAAAATATACAGAGCTGCCATTTTTGCAACGCAAATTAACACGCGTTCACAACTTTGATGCTGATTTAAAAAAGTTCCTTTTGATTCTCAAGAAAATCAGGTATGGGGCGACGAAGTGTCGTTTTAAAGCAGAAGTGGTTACTTTTTGTGTAAATATATTTCAATAATTTTTTTAATTTATGGCCTATGGGCCGGACCACTGTGCACAAGAACAATGGGTTCTCTACCAAAGCGTGCTTTCCTTTCCGTTGGCGCTTGCATTTAAGTCCCGCTGTTGTGGCCGATTGTTGTATGTCACTCTCCTTACGTATGATGCGGTTTATTGTTAAAAGATCACATTTGTATTTAACTGCAAGGCTCTTTTTGTTAGCATTATCCTTAACTTGTTCGACTTTTGATAGTTTTTCTATGAGAGAGGTGCATGTTAACTCCTCCCCCCACCCCAGTCCGAAGAGAAGGCCGTAAGGGGAAATGGCCGGATCTGAGAAGGGTGATTAGGCGACGTGTTGTTTGTGTATGCCACGAACTCTGACGATATTTTGAATTTAACAATATTTTAAAAATGGGTATCTTAATGTTTAACATGAGTGTTGTGTTTATAAACGTTACATCTAAGGCTAAAGTTACATTGGTTTACTTATTGTCTATCTTATAGTATTAATTGTTCCTTATGAAATAACGGTTAAGGGATAATGATTAGTTTACGGGCTAATGGCTATCGACTACTTTGTTTACATAATCAGACAGTGTCTATATTGTAGCTTATCCTATTTTATAATGAATAAGTGTTTCTGACTTCCCTAAGTTTGTTAAAAAAAAGTTTTGTGCCTTTTCAGATTTTTTTTTTATCGTAGATTGTTTCTTGTTAATGTGGGCTTTTATGTTACTTAGTTTGATAATAATATATTTATTGAATAGTGCTTGTCTATCTTATGTTTCTTCCACTGTTTTCTTAACTGTTCTAATTTTTTGTGTGTGTAGCTTTTGACCTTTAGTTGTTAGGAAAGTGACGCCTTTGTCCCTATCTACTTTGTGTAGTGAAAATCTCGGTGTTATCTTGTAACTACGGTTTTCTTTTCTAAATATTTTATCATTAGGCTCGACTTGGACTGGTGTCTCTCTGTCCTTGTTTAATTTAGCCAATCTTCGTTGAATAGACTGCCCGAAAATTCCGCGCCCTGGTCGAGAATTATTTTCTTTGGTGCGCCATTGTGACTTATGAATTGTAATAGGGCATCGGCGACTTTTATTGAATTCCTATTGCTAAGGGGGTAGGCTCGCGAATTTATCGATAATTGTGAGGTTACAAGTATTGTTAATGAAATATATGTCTATATGCCAATGGGGCGGTTGGGGCTTGCATCAATGGTCTATGGGGGTGTCTATCGTATTTTAGGGTTAGGCAGATATCCCAATTTTTTATAATTTTTGTAAAAATGTCTTAAATGCGGATAATAAATGTGCCTTTTTAAATGGTTATATGTTTCATCTATCCCCCTATGATTGGTATTAAAGTCGTACGCGCGAATTTCGCTTTCCTGATCACGAATCATTTCCTGATTCGTAATTTCGGTTGCAGCGGAAAATTTTGTATAAGTCATTTTCAAAGAAATAGTTATTGTAGGACTCTTCTACTATTTTGAAAATATCGTTTGGTGCAAATATTGCGAATGTTTTATTCGGTTTCAGGATTGTTTGAAAGGTATTCGTAACGGAGTCGAAAGTATGTATGGTTTCTGTGATTATGTGTCTTACTTTATGGATAAATGGTGTTTCTACCTGTCTTAAAGTTGTTGATCCGGTACGGAATATTATTTGGCAATTGAAGTGATTTTGGGGTTGCGAAGCGATTGGTATAATTTGTGGGTCTTCGTTTATGTTCAAGTTTGGCTCAATTCGGCTGAGTGCGTCAGCAACTACGTTTTGCGACCCTTTTTTGTATACGACTTCGTAGTCGTAAGCGGCCAGGATAGTTTTCCATCGAAGTAGTTTTGGATTCTGACCTTTCAGATTTTTTAGCCAGATTAATGGCTTATGGTCTGTGTAATTTTTTTGAATCTACACCCGATGAGGTATTGGCTGAAATGACCTACAGACCAAATGATAGCTAGACATTTCTTTCTCTATCGTAGAATAGCGGATT
Organism: Drosophila merina; assembly: GCA_035047645.1. NCBI lineage: Eukaryota > Metazoa > Arthropoda > Insecta > Diptera > Drosophilidae > Drosophila > Drosophila merina. Next base: position 28,905,520 of record JAWNPH010000002.1, read on the forward strand.
TCCGTGTCCGATAGTGTCCTGATAGCGTAAGATATGGGTCTGTCATTAGTGTCTGGCCTTGTGATAACACAGAGCCTATCGCATAATTATTTGCGTCTGTGGTCAGCGTGAACGGTTCATTGAAATCAGGGTATATGAGTATGGGATTATTACCAAGATCTTTCGACGTTTCGAATGCTTGTTTAAATTCATCGTCTATTATTATAGATTTCTTCCCTTTTAACTGTCTCGTTATGGGTTTAGTTATTTTCGCGAAGTCCTTTATGAATTTCCTTTAATACCCTACCGTGGCCACAGGGCCACTAAGTCCCACCGTTATTTCATCAATAAACACAAACCTGAATCTACAACAACTACTAACCCTTGTACATCAACTACCAACCTACGAAGGCCCACCTGACAATCTTGATAGATTTATAGACAGAGTAGATCAGCTCCTTTTGTTAGACTCATCAGTGGACCAAACAACGTGCGGACAGTACTTAGTTGGAACTATCCGTGACAAAATTAAAGGCAGGGCAGACGAAGCGCGGAATGTCTGCGATGTACTCCTTAGTTAGGATGGCATCAAAGCAAACTCAAGCGACTATACTCTAGCAAGAAAACAGAAGAAATGCTTGTTAGGGAGCTACACAATCTTCCGGACGGACTCAGTATGGGAAAATTGTATTACTCAGCCGCAAAAATAAGAAGCGAATTAATGGCAATTCACACGTCAACATAATTCCCATAACGATAGTAATGGTCGACAAGATAGAGAAACTCTGGGCAGGAACCCCTTCCACAATAACGACTAACCAGATCAGACCCTAAATCACCAAAACAGGAACAACCATAATCCAAGCGCTCCCCTATGTAACATCAACGATAATGCAAATTTTCTACTTGAAGCCTCGGGAAGCCTCATATATGTAGCTGCCATACAAACGACCGATATGAAAACAAGGCTTTGTATGCAAAACTTTTTTGTTTTCAAGATAACTTTTCTCACTTTTTTTTTTTTTTTTTTTTTGCCCAGCAGATCTCTAAAAAAGCACCAGGCCATGATGCAATATGTAACGCCACTTTAAAGGCCCTACCGAGCAGAGCAATCCGCTATGTAGCGATGCTTTTCAATGCTATTGTGAGGCTGCAGTACTTCCCTCCTCAGTGAAAACTGGGAATCATCTCTATGATACATAAAGCTGGCAAGCCGGAGAAGGACCCTGGATCCTACCGGCCGATTAGTCTCCTCCCATCGATTTCAAAGGTGTTTGAGAGGCTGATTGCCGCCCGGATGGTCAGGTTTATAGATGCCCAGGGAATAATGCCAGGACACCAGTTCGGATTCCGTGCTGGTCACTGCACGGTGGAGCAACTGCATCGAGTGGTCGAGCAAATTTTAACGGCCTTCGACTGCGACGAATACTGCAACGCTCTTTTCCTCGATGTCCGGGAGGCATTTGACCGTGTGTTGCATCCTGGTCTGCTATTGAAAATCAAGAATACCCTGCCTGCGCCTTACTACTGTCTCCTGGCGTCGTACCTTAGGAATAGGAGATTTGCGGTCCGGTTTCACTCTGCGCTCTCAACCGAGTATAATGCGGCAGCTGGAGTACCCCAGGGAAGCGTCCTAGGCCCACTACTATACTGCATTTATAGCCATGACATGCCGCACCCGGCTGACAGACTCTACGGAACGTCAATGCTGGCCACATTTGCCGACGACGTGTGCATAACGTACAGCTCCAGGTGCGAGCAGGAGGCCGCCAACGGTATCCAGAACTACGCAACAAGATTTTCCGACTGGGCTAGGCGATGGAATATTGGCATAAATGGCAACAAGTCCACGAATGTTTGCTACACCCTCAAACGGAGAACGCCACCAGCAGTGCTCATTGACGACACCCCTGTGGAACAGGTTGACTCAGTCAAATACCTGGGAGTCATACTCGACCGCCGGCTCACTTTCTCGAAGCAAATGAGTGAATTGAGAATACGCATACGGGCCGCGGCGTTAAAGCACTACTGGCTCATGGGCCCGCGGAGCAAACTGTCGCTGAGAAATAAATTGACTATCTATAATCAAATCATAGCTCCTATTTGGAGGTATCGTGCCAAATTTGGGGCCTGGCGTGTGACAGTCAATCAGTCAGATCACTGGCTGAGAGTGGTATGTGAGGAACACCACCCTCCACAGTGACCTAAAGCTGCTCACGGTCTTTGAGACCATAAATTTCCACTCCAGCCGCTACAACGACCGACTGGAGCGGCATCGCAACCGACTCGCTAAGGATCTTACCAGACCTCGCCCACAAAGGAGGCTCAACAGGCGACTTCCTAGGGACCTAATTGACCGGCTGCCAACAACACGCACAGCAAGATGATAATAAGCAAAACGATATACTCCCCATCCTCTTTTTTTCTTTTATATTTTTTGTTTTTAAGTTTTGTAAATATTGTTTGTTTTTAAGTTTAAATTTAGTAATAATTGTAACGCTAAGCACACTTAGCCGGCGAGCCTCTCGGGAAGTATAAACAGATGCCAAGGTCACCAAGGCGTTTTATGATACCCTGTATGCCTCAATAAATAAATATAGAAAAAAAAAAGATTTTTTTTTACAAAGCAGTTGTCTTTGACCCGAAAAAAAGGATCTGAACTTAAAAATAATCTATTAATTAAGTCGGTGTTCGTTATAACACGGGAAATTTTTCGTTTATGCTTAAGTCTTAACATTTTAATGTCTTTGTTTCTTGACTCTGCAGCTTCATCAGATAACTCTCTAATAGACACTAAGCAATTTTTCATAATCTCAGAGCCATGTACTAAAATTTTCTGTACTGAAGCAGGAATGTAATACCATGGATATGTATTTATTAGTTGTTGTGCGGTTTCTAAAGCATATTTCCCGAATTTTCCTGCATTGATATTGTACCCTGATGACATGGCTTGTAATAGAGTTGAGCATCTGATAATTAAATCCTTATTAAGGCCCGTTATATCAACAGACTGATCAGGATTATTAAAAAATTTTCGTGCTGTGTTACCATCGTTGCTCGTTCCACTCCCTCCAGTTTTATGCTTATCTACTATTAAGCCCATTTTTGTTCGAAACTCAGACCGAATAAAATTTTTCCTAATTAAAACTTTTGCTTTCGCTTCTTCAGAACGTATTTGCCAAATTTTTAGATCCAATCGATACGATATGTGGATGAAATACTCAAAAAATCTAATATTTGCGTGTAATGGCGACATTCCAAATGCATGTCATTCCTCATGCACTTTTCTAAGCAGGCATTTTTCCAAATTATTTATCTGCGTTGGGTTCGCTTCGCAAATATAACATTTCGCTGATGACGTTTCGCTTAAAGCATTACATATTTTGCCATCAACCATAGTGAGTAGCAAAGAATGTTGAACTTTAATTTTCCGACCTAAGTTGGTCTATTTTAGATTGAAAGTATTTCTCTTCGGCAATGGACAGTTCAGTGGTTTCTTTTTGAAATTGAAATCTGATTGGTCGTCAATATTGGGTTGATAATGGTTGAGGATTTTTCCAAATAATCATATTTGAATTTGTAATTAGTCTAAGGGGCACGTAAGATGTAACGAACAGGCTGCTTTCCGCTAAGGCGTTATCTTTTTTTTTTTTTTTTTTTTTTTTTTTTTTTTTTGTACCTACTTTCTAAAGTCTATAAGAGATGTTATTCTTAACTATGCGAGAATTAGAATAAGATGAGATAAAAGTATACTACTTTAACAAAATTATTACAATCTTACTTAATAAACTTAAATAATAATGACCGCGTCCAAAATTAATTAGGACACGAGTACAAAATAATGTTCAAATATTTATAAGTTACACTGCAATATGCTCATGCGATTACCAGATCGCAAGAATTTCAAAATATGGTCATCATTAGTGTAAGGAGCGAAACAAAAACGGAGGATTCCGTGGGCATCCGCTTGTTCATGCCTCATTAAGGCTAACGTTACATCGATGTAATTATCGGGAGAATTAATATATGACGTCAATCGCTCGGGTATGACACCGAAATATAGTATCATAACCAAATTCTTCGAAAGTTTCTGTATTTCAGGTAAAAGTTTTGAAACCTTAATTATATTTAATATGTATCTGTTAATTAGCTCAAGATTACCATTATGCTTGATAATGAATTTGAACCAAGAACTGAAGACGTCGGGATTGCCTAATAGCTTGCCGCGCGACGATCGCACTATTCTGTCAATAACCACCTTCAGGCTAAGAACATAGCATGTGGGCAGCTTATATTGATTTTCTAACATCGTTTCGGGAGAAGCAATTCCAATGATAGAGGAATCACTAAATGAAGTGCACTTTATACCACTATGGGTAAGTCTAGGCGTACAACTCGTTGTTATCGCGTGGTTAGTACCACACGCTAAAGTAATAAATTCCGCTTGGACATTATCAATCCTAAAGGGTTGGAACACATTCAATGGTGCTCCGGATAAATCATACATATAAGGACCAAAGTTTAGATCGAAATATAACGTCTTTTCCAGACATGAATCACAAGTATCTACAACAACCCAACTATAGAGTTGAGATATTATAGCGTTTATCTCTGTATCTTTCGCTAATGATAGACGCGATAAAGCCAATAACATTAGTCGTATGTTCAAACTACATTTGAATTTCTTTTCTTTCAATCTGTACAGAATCATAGCATAAATTAATTGTCCATTTGTTAATACTTTGAATAATTTTATAAAGTTATCATATCCGACAGCCGTGGGATGTATAACGCTTGAGCATAAAAATCTATTTATTTCATCAAATATCTCCTTCGTGGAAGAGTCACACCATATTGCTTTTGGAAAGAAATGAAAACGCGCGCTTTCCTTCTCGTCTAATAAATCAAACATCATTTTGGAAACAACCATGTTTTCAGAAATGAACTTCGGGTCTAATGCTCCAATGTGACTTGGAAACATAGTTTTTCGTTTATAAACATTGACTGCAACATCAAAGCTGCTCAAGTCTAATCTTGGATCCTCCTGCGAGATAATACGATTAGTCACAGGCCTGCGGCCCCTCCTTGGAGAAGCAATAGATTTATCTTCATATTCAACAAAAGTGCTACCACTCCTGTTATGATCATCAATATTTTTCGCGGTCATTCTGATGTTTAAAAGATGTTCACCAAGCGACGCATCTGCATGAAAGTCGACGAAGTAAGCATCTTCAACATCTTCAACTAATACATTGTTTCTTAGATTTTCAAAGTCTAATTCTGGCATTTGTTGTAAAGACGGGGTTGTTGGAGATCCGGAGATTCTCCAACTCGTTGTATTTGTACCGAATACACTAGCGCGATCCATCAGGTAAAACGGATTGCTGTTATTTAGAAAGTTTTTAACTTTATCTGAAACCATTTGTTTATATTCAGCATAACCAGTGATATTAGGTTCTTTACCGAATCAGTACCAATACTTTCGACAACTTCCTTTTGAAGCTGCAGTATACGTGTCGCAGTGTGATCCAGTAAATTTTGGAGTTCAACTTCAGCTTGGGATTCGCTTATTATAACACCATCTGGGTAGCATACAGACTTAGCAAAAAAAATCGTGTCGTAGCTAGGTAGTAGACTAAATGCGGCCTTATCGTTTATAAAAGATCGAATTAACAAGTATTGATGTTTTGTTAAATTCGTATCAATCAAAAGTGCCAAGACTTCGTCAACATCTGCCGGGGAGTGCGCGTGGACATCAGATAAGCGCAAAGCGGAAACAGCAGTCTTGTCAAGTTTTGCGAGCTCAGCTACTTGTCGCCGCTTCGACCTTTTTGAGCAGTCCGCGAAATAAGTTTTTGGGCGACTACGATCAGCACTCGTAGGTTAAGGAGAACCTGTAACAACTGCAATAGTTTCCGTAGTATTCAGCCAAGTTGATTGATATTGGTTAATTAATTTATTATTACGGGAGTGTTCACCATAAAAGAAATAATTTTTTTGCAAATATAACCAATATATATTTTTAGGCTACCCAACTCGATTGTGAATCCCTTTTTTCTTATACTAAGTATTACAGCAATCACTTTATTCGTTTTTTCCGTATTCGTGCCCTTTTCTGTGACCCAAAGATCAAAAATGTGCATTCGTGAAAAGACACATTTAGAAGCATCGTCTATATAAAAATCGAAGTTAAAAAAATATAATTAACACAACAGCATAACTTTATACAAACAGAAATAACAAAGAAAAAAAATAAAATAAAATTGAATAGAATATGTACGTTCACAAATTATCGTCATTTACAAAAGCAACATCACAAAAACATAAAGAGAACAGCTTGTTTCAACGCATTTTTAGCGTTGAAAAAGAGGAAGGCGGCGTTAGTTTATTGATTAATATAAATAGGTTTTCAACTCTTTGCAGCTAGACTTAACAGTTATATTATCTGTTAACAGTTATATTATTAACAAATGCACTGGTAATACTCACATTGTGGGGAGCGGGGGGCAATATAAATAAACATGAAAAAGACGCACACAAAAAGACACAAAAAGGGTTGACGATAAGATTAATTTCACAAGAGAGAATTTGACAAATTAGTTTTTTTATTATGCGCATTTAAAGTACCTTCAACTTTAAAATCCATTTTAAATAATAAAAATCGGCGCACTTTTCTAGACGTTTGATGACTTTGAAGTTGGATTGGGAAGTAAAAAATATACAGAGCTGCCATTTTTGCAACGCAAATTAACACGCGTTCACAACTTTGATGCTGATTTAAAAAAGTTCCTTTTGATTCTCAAGAAAATCAGGTATGGGGCGACGAAGTGTCGTTTTAAAGCAGAAGTGGTTACTTTTTGTGTAAATATATTTCAATAATTTTTTTAATTTATGGCCTATGGGCCGGACCACTGTGCACAAGAACAATGGGTTCTCTACCAAAGCGTGCTTTCCTTTCCGTTGGCGCTTGCATTTAAGTCCCGCTGTTGTGGCCGATTGTTGTGTCACTCTCCTTACGTATGATGCGGTTTATTGTTGAAAGATCACAAATGTATTTAACTGCAAGGCTCTTTTTGTTAACATTATCCTTAACTTGCTCGATTATTGATAATTTTTATTTGATTGTAAGCCCAATATTTCGCTTTGTTTTACCCATTTCGAAAAATTGATTTGTAAACAAACTATATGCTTGCCATTTATATGCCATTGCGAAGCATAAGTAAACGGTCATGCGCAGTTTGGCGCCACGATTAAAACGAACGGCACTAGTCGCGCTCGCGCGACCTGTCTACACTTTGTTCACAGGTTATACATGACTCATCAGGTTATGGCCAGATATACAACGCTCCCAGCGAGTATAGTGCCAACGAAAAAAAAAACACAAATCTAATCACAAAACGAACACTATAATCGGTGGCGTCCTTTTCACTTTACTAGCAAAGAGTGACGATCTATAATAAGTGAAGCAAAAGGTGGCGCACTTAACTTATGTATTTGGAAGAGAAAACAATCAATTGAAAATTATCCTAAAAATGCACTTATATTGAATGCAACTAAACTTTTTTTCCGATTCACAATTTTGGTTAAAGGCTAACGATGACGCAATAAAATTAAATAACACATTTGACAGGTCTTCATTTACGTCGTTCAGCTTGATGATCCATCTTGAGTTTCATCGACATTTTCCAGTAATCATTTCTTGGCGGTAGGACAATCCCTAGGATGATATTGATCTCTGTCTATAATAATAGCCACATCACCGATAGTTGGAGCTTTATATCTGCGAACATGTTCTCCAGTAGGCGTTTTGTCTGCACCAATGATAATCTTGTTGGGGGTGACATTGACAAGAGGGAGGTGCATGGAATGTATTTTTAACGGAGTTAACTTTGGTTTCTATTGATGGGGGAGGTCAATCGGGTGTTTCCTCTCCAGACGTCTTAGGGATTGGCTATTTATTGTCTAGGTTGATGGATAGGTGGTCGTCCAGTCTTCTTGTGTACCTTTCGCTTAGACCGAAGATCTCCTTTGCTACCCATGGAATTTTCAAGTTCTTTGTGTATGATGTCTCATGACTCGCTCTACTTGTCCATTAGCTCGACTAGCTCATGTGGCGATTAAGTACAATTCTATTTTCTGTGTTAAGCAAAAATCCCGGAAAGTTGTGCTAGCAAAACTACGACCTTGATCAGCGATTAGTCGAGAAGGAACACCAAACAATGAAATTAAGGACTTCACTGCCTTAATGCAACTCTCGGTGTCTAGGTTTAAGGTATGAGACAAATAAACAAATTTGGTAAATGCGTCTATCAGCACGATTATGTACTCCTTCAAGTCGCTCTTGCCACTAAGTTTCCCAGTAATATCGACGTGTACTGTATGCCACGGAATATCGACTTTTGGAATGGGATGCAATTCGGCTTGTATCTTACCAGAAGGCGGCTTGGACAACTTACAGGTAATACAGTTGTCTACAAATTTGCGAACATACTTAGACATTTTGTCAAACCAATAGAATTCGTACATTTTCTCAAGAGGTTTCTCCCAACCTAGATGCATAATTGACTCGTGAACATTGTTGAAAGCAGACCATCTGAAAGGCTTTGGAATTATAGGCAGACAACGATCTTTCCATTTCTTTTTATTTTTCTATACAGTGTCCCAGAACGTAGCTCGTAGGTTTTGGACAAATCTTCGGACAATTCATTATTACGCAATTTACAATGGATGAAGTTTCTTCATCTCTCTGCTGTTCGGCTAACAACCAGTTATCTGAAATTTCGGTCAGATTTATGCGTTTCTCGGCTACTCCTGACGAATGCTTAAAACTCTTTAGTATTGGGTTGCGAGACAGAAGGTCAACGTGGGCCATGCGTTCATCAGGTCTACACTGAATGTCAAATTCGAATGATTGCATATGAACCCTCGGGGTCAACTCAGCCTTCGTACGAAAAGCTTTCAATGAATTGCAACAAAGTAACGACCACGCAAATAATGACGAAAGTATTTAATAGAGTTGTAAACAGCGAGTGTCTCCAATTGATATGAATGACAAAGCGTCATATTTTATGTAACTGTCAAGAGCTACATGGAAGAACATTTCGAATGAACGTTCGCATATCAGAACATTTGCCAATATTTGTAAAGTGCTACAAACCATATTGGAACGACTCACCAAATTGCAGCAATGTCCCTACGGGCTCAAGAACAGTCTTTGACAATGTTGCTTCTGTTTGGCATCGAGTTCTTCTGGCGATCAGGATACACTGTAGATACATGCCCCTCTTTCCCGCAATTGTAACAGGTGACGATAGATCGGTCCTTCCCTCCTGCATAGCTAGATTGTTGTTTGCTATGTTGTTGGTGTTGACCAGCCGCTCTTGAGAGACATTCCTGCCTCCTGTGACCGGACTTTCCGCAATTATAACATTTGATGAGCGAAAAGGACTTCGCTCGATTTCCCGGCGGCGCTGATGTGTTGTCGTTTGAAGACTGGTCCTGTCTAGTGTCAAACGAGTAAGCTTTCAGTTGTTGATGCAGCTCGTTTCGAGTGTTGATGTCAGCGGTGACCAAACGTCGCAATCGCTTGTCGCTGCATGTCCCAGCGCAACGGAAACTGTAATGTTTTCCACGTTCAGTGACTTCCAACTGGCCATAAGTGAAGTCACCATTCGGCTTGCATATAATGACAGGCATTCTCCTCCTGCGGGACGTCCGTTTGGCAGATGCATAACAGTTGCAGCCAAAGTCTCTGTTCCAGCAAAGTGTTGCAGAAACAATTCCTTGAACTTCGTCCATGTTATTCCAGGGAAGCAAGTCTGAGACAGCCAATGAGAAGCACTTCCTTCCAGCGACTTGCTGAGGGTCATCACAAGCGCGATGCCCTCCAGTTAATTTTCGGACAGGATGTAGTCTACTATTGAACACCAGGACTGAGCATTTGAATTTTCTCGTTCAGGGTTGAATTTTGGCATCACAACAGAGATTGCGTTTTTAAATTGATTATTTGAATTTTGCACTTGTCTTAAAAGTTCAGAAAAGTTACGATTTTGCGACTCCAAAATTGCAAGAAAACTATTTTCACGTGTAGGTGTCTCACTTCTGATGTCAGAGATATTGGTGGATTATATTCCGATTCGGACTCTGAATCACTCCTCTGGATAGCTGTGGCGCCACGTTTTCTGATCTTTGGTTGGGAGCGTGGCATGTCTGTTCCTTTTTACTTTCCTTCATCAATTGATGAAATCAACTCTGTGCATAACCTACCACGCATCATAACGAAATGCGATTCCTTTGAATACACACATACCATCACACAGTGTTATCTCACCATGCTCATGCACACAATACTAATGGACGATCAACGGTACTTAATCGGTACCTCCTTTTCACACAGACGTCTCCGCCACATATGCTCCCTCCCCTTCGCCCGTACTCGCGGTCAGACTACGTTAGGTAGCAACTAGAAATTGTTGTCTACCACGCTTTAAGCATACAGAGAAAGAATACAGAGAGAAAGAACATTGCAAACGAGATAAGCGAACTGTCGCCATGCCACTCTGGCGGCAATGCTCGTTACAATTTCAATTTAAAAATAATCTGTTACAATGTTCGTTATAATTTGAATTTGAAAATAATCTACGACAAGCATATGTACTTTTAAATGTGGTTGATCTATCCCAAAATATGCTAAATTTGCAGCACTGACCACGATAACTATCGATAGCGGTCTATCGGCCAAGTCGGCTATATAAGGCAAGGAACAATCCATTCGAATTCTGCCGTCAAAGCGGCAAGGTGAAGATTGTGGAGTGTCTTCATTAGTTTTTTTAAGATTCAATTTTGGTTTTTATATTCTTTTTAATATAATAAATCGTAGACTTTTGGATAAGTGGCACTCTTTCCGAATCGCAATTATGGTTAAAGGCTAACGATGACGCAGTAAATTTAAATAACACATTTGATAGGTCCTCATTTATTTCGTCCAGCTTGATGCAATTCAATTTCATCGATATTTTTAATTGGATCCTGCGTGGTGTATTTGGATTTAATGACACATGGTCCATAAATCATATTCTTTATAATAGCACGCCAATCCTTATTGATATCAGAATTTGGTACCTCAGCAAATATCGTCGATTTCGGAGTTTCCTTTTTTCATTCTGAAAATTTTTATTATATAAGTTACATGTTTACTGTTACCTGTGGCCGCTTTACAGGTTGTACATAAAAATTGATTACTGAAAGGTATGTCACTACATACTTAACATCTAGTACATTACTATTAATATATACATTATATTAATTACATTAAATTATTATACTATTATATTGTTTTACGTTACAATTATTTTACAAATATCTGGAAGGAAGATCTTGGGGGGTAATATTTCTTCAGTCTTTTCATGGGGCTCGGTTAATCTTCTCGCCAGTATGTTGGGGTGGAGGCCAAGACGACTCAAGTATCCTTCCGCGTGTGTCCTGCATACATCGCCTATCTTGGCAATGTTAAGGGCCCTCTATGTCTTTTGTTCTCATGTACCAGGGGGCGTTACAAATAGATCTGATTATCTTGCTTTGCGCAACTATTATTTTGTTCAGGTTTGATTTGCTCGTAATTCCGTATACTTCCATACCATACTTCCAAATTGGGCTCAAAATGTATTTATAGAGGCGAACTTTATTTGTCAACGAAAGTTTGTTTCTCGGCGAAAGGAGCCATGACATTTTTGTATCCATTGAATGCACAGTCTGTTTAATCATAGTTGTATGCCTTTGTTACGTTAATGTCCAAAATCACACCAAGGTATTTGTAGTGGGTCTTGTGTTGAAGTGTGGAGCGTTGAAACCAGACATTCTAAATAGCATCTTAACAACACATATCAAAATCAAATCCTAAAGAACCAAACCTCTCACGAGGATTACTAGATGGTGGTGGAAGGGCTGGACAATTAACGAATCGTCTTGCTGAATCCCAGTCTTTTAAGTCGCCTTAACGGCCTAGCTGGTAACAGTCTCCCTGCAAGTATACTGCGGTGTCTAACAAGTCGATCGTTGTATCTGCTGGAATGCCCACAAATCTGTTCTTCCACAGTGTGTAGATTGAGATCACGGTGAAGTTCACGCACGTTCCAAGGACAGTTAGTTATCTGACGCAGGGTTCGGTTCTGCATTACTTGTATCCGCTTATAGTTTGATTTGGCAGCAATCCCCCAGATCTGCACTCCGTACAGCCAAATTGGAGCTATACAATACACGTATTCTGTTTTTTTGGCTCTTAGCAACATAGTGCTCCTTTTGTACCTGACCATAAACTGCCGTCCATCCAGATATGACCGCCAAAGTAAGGTACTGGTAACAGACTTTTTATTTTAGATAAAAGTCCAACATGCCAGATCCTATCGAATGCTTGCTGCATATCGATAAAGACTGCATTGCAATACTCAAGGTCTTCAAACGCCTGCAGTATATGTTGCACCAGTATGTGAACCAGTTCTACGGTGCCATGACCCTCTCGGAAGCCGAACTGATGTTTCGGCAAGATCTGGTTTGACTTATGACAAAACTGATACGTTTGGTAATAAGCCTCTCCCACACCTTAGAAATTGAGGGCAGCAGACTTATTGGCCGGTATGACTCCGGGTCCCCTTCCGGTTTGCCTGGCTTATGAATCATATGGGTAGCTGCCATCTTCCACTGCCTTGGGAAAAACTGCACCCGTAGCATAGCGTTGAAGATCGAGCATAAGTAAATAATTGCTCGAATTGGTAGAGCTTTAAGTGTCGCATAGCAAATCTTGTCGATGCCACTCCTGGCATTCCCTTGTTTTTTGGTAAGGATTTTATGACATCTACTATCTCCTCGACCCTAGCTGGCGTAATAGGTAAAGCCATTTGCAGCGGTGTATGTAGGCTGTCATTTGTTTCACTGACCTCTACCGCAGTAGCAAAATTGTACGGTGTGAATCGTATTTGCAGATGTTGAGCAAATGCGTTTGCCTGTTCTTTCTCATTCCTAGCAAGATTACCTCCAGGGCATTGGACAGGTACCTGCCTAAAGGGATGTCGTTTAAGAGAATTAGTGCATTTCCTGAGTGAGTAATTAGTTTTTTAGCTGATTTGCTGCCCGATTCCAAAGAAGTCGATCCCAAATGTTCAGAATCGAGATCCCAATTAGCGCTTATGCTTGTACGAGAGTCCGGTATACCGTGATGCAATGCAAAATCAATGCAGGTGGACGTATGACTTGACACAGCTAGAAATGGATTCAGCTAGTTTTCGCCCCCTGGGTGAGTTGTATCTATCTCCCCACAACCAGTGTCGCGCATTCCAGTCACCACCTAAAAGTATCTTTGTCCGCAAGCACGTAGTAGATTAGTAAATATTGACGCTGTTGTTGTGCTCTAAGAGCTTAATTTCTCTGGCTTGATGTTTTTATAAATTTAGTGTATGGACGGGTGAAATATTTCATTAGGTTGCCACTAATTATTTTTATTTTAATTATTAATTTTTTTGTTAGTAAAAACCATGTTTCAGTTCCTTAAATCGGATTTGTGGAAAGTTTTTCCTGATCTGGTTCTAATTGTTACTTTGTTGTCTTCCTGTACCTTTTCGCATCTGAACCTCGGCTTTTCTTTTGTTTTTATTTGCTTATTTGCAACAAAAACTTCCTCCCCCAAGCCATGGGACTTGGGCTCGCTCCTATTTTTGTTCCGAGCCAAGTTAGTTCTAGCTTGTTTATACTCGATTAAGCCCCTTATATCTTCTAAAGTTTGTCGCCGGAAATCTGTCAGACCCTGATAATTTATTCTCGACGAGCGGTCGAAAAAAATGTCTGCTGGTTTCCGATTCGTTACTGAGTGAACAGAAGTGTTATAGCGGTCCACCGCTATCACCACCAGTTCGATGTGCTTGAAAGTAGGGAGCTCATTCTTAAGACAACGATAGATTTCTAGGAACGTAGAATGGAATCTCTCGACTTGTCCATTTACTTCACTCTTTTGGGTTGGAGCATAATAAAGATTGATGTTTAGAGACCGAAGATAATTGAGCACTGTCGGGCACAGTAACCCTCGCTCGTTATCCGAAACCAAGACCTTAGGGGCAGTGAAGTAGTGTAGAGCCTCCACCAAGGCTTCTCGCAAATGCACGGATGCTTTCGACTGCAGATGGAAAAGTTTGGCAAACTTGCTGAATTTATCAATGCAACTTAGGTATAACTTTTTTTCAAGGACGAAAACGTCGACGTGAAGTATTTCACACGGGTAGGAATAGGCGTGGCTTGTAAGTTTGGCTTATTAGGGTGCCTCTCGTATTTGTTGCGTTTGCAACACTGACATGAGGAAGTTTGTAGACGGATCGTACTGGACATCCGCGGGAAATAATATTTTTTTAAAAGTTGGAGGCGAATCTCCGTAGGGCCCCTATGTGCTCTACGGTGTTCTTTTTCGATTATTTCACAAATTTCCTCCGCGTCGGCCACATCTGCCACCAGACGCTGCGTTATCCGAATTTTGTATAAAAGAAAACTCGCTAAGCAGACGGATTGGAAAAGTTGCAAATACGCTTCTGGGATTTTGACGCCGTTAATTATTACGGGTCGCAGATACGACCGTAACGAGTTGGTTAAATCGGCAAGTGATCCGCCTTTGAGAGGAATCAGATGGCGAGTATAACCTGGGTACGGGTGTTCGCACATTAGAGGGCTGCATGAGACCATTCAAACCATTCAATGAGACAATCGTGTTGAAACGAATGAAGTGAAGTCGGCGCGTTGGCAAATGATCGTGAATTTGTCTTCACTCGTTGCCCGACTTCATTTCATTCAATTCAAACGTCACACTCTGAAACGAATGAAGTGAATTCCGAGTAAAGTGAATGGGTGATTCGAATGTCTCGTTTGCGTATTACGCACTGCGTAATAGGGGGCTGCATGAGAGTATTACTGAGTATACTGAGCATACTGAGTAATAGTGTGTGAGTTTCAATAAAACGCAGTTATGCTATGCTGAATTTGTGTTTTTATATTATTATTTATTATTACGTAACTGATAATACATTATATTCTTATCTTATAAATAGCCTTATTTTTAATTTTCAATGTTATTATGTAGAAACATAATTTTATTAATATTTTCTGAATTTAAAGAAATGGCAGAACGTTTGTCTGTTATTAAATTTCGAGCGTCTGAAAATGCTCTTTCAGAGGCAGCGCTAGTTGCTGGTATACAAAAAATTTTGCAACTGGCTTTATATAAGTTTGGGAACATTTTTTTATGATCGTTCCACCAAGTCCAGACAATTAAATCCATCATCAAAAATAATATTAGTATTACTGTAAATATTAATTTCTTGATCGAATTGATCAATGCTATTGCTTTCATTACGTATTTCGATGAAGTCATCAAATGTATCATCATGCACTGGTATATTTTCTTTATGTTCCATTTCGAAATTTTCAAATTGAAAATGGGCCAAGAGTTCTTTGCAATTCTCAATAACTTTTTTTTTTCTACTTCAGAAAATTGCAGTAACTTATTTGTGGGTGGAAATAGAAATAAAGCGATTTTGTGGAATTTTGTTACATATGGAAGAATTGTTTGAGTTATCTGTTGCAAAAGAGTTGACTTTATATTGGAGACTATGTCACTATCCGACAATTGTGGTTGACAGGCTTTTTTTTAATTTGTTGATGTATGGTATTGTGAAATGAATAGTAGGAAATTGGCTGCTTTCAAAATTTTTGGATATATTGGTAAATGTTTCAAGAACTCGTGTGATACCAGTAAGCTCGTTTATATGAATGCTTTCTATTCTATGTGTTTGGTTTTTTTCTTTTAAAGTGTTTGAAATCTCAATCCAATTTCCCTCTATGGATTTCAATAAACTGTGTTCCATCGTGTTGGGCACAAGCGAAAAAATTTTACCCTGACTTCTTAAAAAACTTAACTAATTTACTGCATTTATCAACCATTTCAGAAAATTCTATAATTTTTTTCACCGTTGCCTCTATAATGTTGTGCAATAAATGATTGACGCAGTGAATATGGTCGTATCCTTGGAAAGCCGCAATCATGTTAGTACCTCTATCCGTAACAATCACAGGCTGGTCTTCATCAAGGTTGCAACCAAAATTTTGTAAAATGTCCATGAGTTTGGTACGAATATTTACACCTAAAAAAATAATGAAATAATTATAATTTTGTTGGTGATTGAAAAGCATTCAATTTATATTTTAATTCAATTACCTGTGCAAGATTCTTCTTTCATACACTTTATTGCTAAAAGTCGGTTTACCAAAATGCCCTCTTTTATATAATGTATAGTACAGGACAGATAAGACAATCTTAAATGATTGTCTGTCCATATGTCACTGGTGACTGCATAGCCAAACCGCTTGAAATTTTCAATGTCTGCTTTAACTGGACCAAAGTGCTCTTGATATAACAATGCCACGTTCCTTGAAATTGATGTCGGATGGGGCAAAAGATTGTCGACATCTACGTTAGCACCGTACGTTGCTCCCACGTTGATCAAGAACGTGGCAAATTCTTTTAGGCCAGTATCGCCAATCACCTTAAATGGTCGACAATTCCTTATGACCCATTTTGTAGCAATTGTGGTGGCTTCCTTTTTTGTATCACAATTAACATTGATTACGTCTTTATTATTTCGGCAGCTTATTATATAGCACTTATGCTTAACTAGATTAGAAGTGTTGCCGGAAAATTTCTGAACACTTTTACAAATCTTGCAGGCCACAAAATCTTTGATCTGCTTTCCACTTGCATCATTAACATGTAAAAAATAATCCCAGACTTTGCTACGACCTCTTTTCCCCTTCAGCGAATATACGCCGCTCTCCAATTTCTGCTTGACGATGCGTCGCCGGACGTTAGCTATACAAGCGATTTTATTATTTTTCTTACTATTCTATTTTAAATATTTATAATGGACAACACATGGACAATTTGACAAGATCGCTAAATAATTTACATATATATTCATTTTAGACAAATGCTACAATATTATTAAATAAGACGCACACGCACATAATAATACACAAACCCATCGCAAACTTAGACTTACTTCCGCACTGTCTGAACTCATTTTACACAATAACAACACAAAGTATTCTGAATACTCAGAATACTCTGAATACCTACTCAAAATTTATGGGCTTCATTCCGACTTCGAACGAATTTTTTCAATTCATTTCGATCGGGTGCCTAAAAGTCCGAACACATACGAAGTGAATGCAAAGATAACCCGACCAACAGAATACATGTATTCTGAATACATAGTAAAACGAATGGGTACTCTAAATGCAAACAAAAGTGAATGGTCTCATGCAGCCCTCTATCGCACATGTACTCTGACCTGGTCGTATCAAAAATGAGTTGGTTCCTGAAAACGTTAATTGGAGATTCAACGTGGGGAATCAATTGCGAGCTGTCATGCGAAGCGCTATGGGCAGTAGCCAAAGACTGCGTATCATCATCTAGGTCGGCCTCTAGGTCGGTACTCAAAGGGTTAAGCTGAAGCGGAATGCGTGAAAGCGCGTCAGCCACCACGTTAGATTTCCCGGGTTTGTAGATGAGCTCGCAGTTATATTCCTCTATACAAGCCTTCCAGCGTTTTAATTTCGCATTGAAATTTCTGTTGCCCAAGGCGAACGTTAGAGGTTGATGGTCAGTGTATACTTTAATAATGCTAGCACCGTATAAGTAAGCTCGAAGGTTGTCCAGCGCCCAAATTATCGCGAGCATTTCTTTTTCAATAGTTGCGTAACTCTGTTTTATTTAGTGAACGGGAAATATACGCTACCGGCCTTTCTCTACCCTGGTCGTCCTGTGAGAGGACAGCTCCGATGACATAATTAGAAGCGTCCGTCGTTAGATGAAATGGCTTAGTGAAACATGGAAACGCCAGTATCTCAGAAGAAGAGAGAATTTACCTCAAATCATTAAAAGACTGTAATGCCGTTTCGTCCAACGTAATTGGAACCTTGTTCGATTGCGAAGATTTTATATTGGCATATAGGCCACGGGTCAAGTTCGTAAGAGGCTTCGCTACCTTCACATAGTCCTGGATGAACTTCCTGTAATATGAGGTCATGCCAAGAAATCTCTTTAACTCTTTAACAGAAGTCGGTGGAGGCATTTCGCTAATCGCTCTGACCTTTTTCGGCTCTGTTTTAATGCTATCGGCCGTGACGACATATCCCAGAAATTCTACCTGTGTATCCAAAAAATGCGACTTCTCAAGGTTCACTTGGAGGTTTGCCTTTGATAAGCTTGCTAATACCAATCGGAGATTTTTCCAGTGGGTATCATAGTCCCCGCTGAAGACGATGATATCGTCAATATAAACGTAGCATATCTTGCCAATATGCTCGCGCGAAACGTCATCAATCTTTCTTTGGAAAATTGCGGGTGCATTCTTCAAACCGAATGGTAGACGGAGGAACTCGTACTTTCCTTTTAAGGTGAGAAGGCTGTCTTGGGAATATGGTGGAATCCAGAGGTCAAATCTAAGGTGGTATAGTATTTGGCATTGCCAAGGCTGGCCAGTGTAGCATTTATATCTGGGTAAGTGTCGGATATGGTGACGGTATTTAACCGCTTGAAATCGACTACCATGCGATATTGTTTTTCCCCATTTGGTTTGGGTTTCTTCGGGACTATCCAGATAGGGGAATTGTAAGGGCTGTTAGAAGGTCGAATTATACCATCCTGCAGCAGTTCGTCGATTTGACGTTCGACTTCTCCGCGCATATTGACTGGGTACGGGTAACTCTTAGTATAGATTGGGTCTTGCGTGTTTGTGCGAATTTCGGCCTTGACGGCCGTCTCCACTGACATTCCAGGTATGGGGGCTCGAAAATGTGAGAAAACTCCTCAAGGAGGGAATTCAAAATTTCCTGTGTACCGTCTGGGTGTTCAGCGGCGAGTAACGGGTTGACGTTTAATGAAGCTTTCGCCAAAAAAGGGATTTTGATTCCTGGGGTTATTATCAAACAATTGTTCTTTCTATCTACTAAGGCTTTTAGGTCTTTGAGAGTATCATCACCAATGATACCATCAAAAGAACGTAAATTTGGAAGGACGAAAAAGGTAATTTCTGAATCGTTTCCTAGTGGTTCGAAGAATTTACCAACTAGGCGATGTGTTATCATAATGTTACCTGCAGCGGATTGTACAGAGAAAGGTTTGGGGACCGTGGTACAACCGGCTGCAAGCTTGCGGCTAATAAAGTTTTTGTTCGCCCCGGTGTCAATCAAAAACTTTAGCCTTTCCCCCCTCCCCGTCGCGTACTCTATGTACGGTACACTAGAGAGGCGGTTGTCATAAAATTCGGCCCCCCCTTGGTTTCAAGGTTATATGGAGCATCTGTATCTCCTTTCGCTACCTTCTGCGGGGGATAATCGTTGGCCTCGTTGACAACTTGAGACGCGTCACCATAATAGCCCTCATGTGAAAGGGCTCGGTCGTCTCCACTAGTCGCCGGGGTTAGTGGAGGTGGTGCTAATTCCGTGTGGTACAATCTTTGTGCCTTTCGAAATGGGTTGCCACCTTCGGACGTTCTTTTAATGCCGGAGCCTCTTTCCTGGCGATCACTGTACCCTGATTGGTAAGACTGACCCGACCGATTGGATTCCATTTTAATGGCATGTCTAGGACCTTGAGCTCTGTAGGAATTTTGTGAAAATCTGCCCGAACCGGGAGAAAAAGAGGGTCGGAATGGTGCCCTGGCTTGATGTTGAAATGGGGCTGCGAATCTTGGGGGACCTGACGGTTGATAGTTCTGAGATGCGGAGGCCCTCGACATTACGTTCTGCAACCCCATACAAAAAGAGTACGCCTCTGGTAGGTTCTTGGGGTTGCTGACAAGTAGGTGTTTGGAACAGTCTCCCCCCACTCCTCGGATAAAAACATCCAAGGCCTTGTCCCTGTAGGTCTCTATCAGCACGTTGACCACCTCGCGAGGGTGATTTCTGGCTTTCAGATTATTCAAGATTAATGAGAGATGGTCATTAACGTCCATATAGAATTTATCTAGGGGTCTAGAACCTTGAGACATTACACCGAGTTCATGCTCGAGTGTACGTATGTCTCGTTTATCCGCATAATGTAACGCCAAGACACGCTTTATATCCTCCCAGTCATCGTCTTGAACGCCATAGGCCGCCAAGACCATATCGGCGTGTCCTCTTATTTTCTGCCTGATATGCAAAACGATGGCCCTATACAAGGGTCTCGTTCTTGTCAAATCATAGTCGATCAATATCGATTGTGCCCTATTCATCCAAGACAGATAAGCTTCCTGCTGCCCTTCAAACGCCTGTAGTTCTTTGACGCAGTCAGGAAGGACCGATATTTCTTTTAATTCATACTCGGTGCTTGCACGCACCAAGGGTTGTGGTTGATCGGCCATAGGATTAGCGTTCACACGCTCCAGTTCTAAAAGGGCCAACCCATCATTATTCTTTTTGATGTCCTCCTTAATACCTGTTACCACATTGGTCAAGGCCTTAAGGGACTCACTAAGTATACGGAAGGTCTCCTCCATTTCAAGGTTTGGTTCTTGTTGAAAAGATGCAGGAAGTATCTAATGTATTAGACTTCGTTATTGTATTAGGGTATGGGACGATGGTTTCGACTTGGCAAAAAGGGAATATTAATTTTATATATTTTTTTGTTTTTTTTTTTTTTATCGTGTTCTTTTTTTTCTAACCGGTTTAGTAAATGTGGCAAGGAAATTAAATGAAATATTTCACTCACCCTTGTATGTCTTTTATTATTTGGCGTGTTAAAAGTTGTACCCTTACAGTATGAAAATTCAATGGAGATAAGAAAAAAAAAAAGGGTGACTTAGTGTGTTGTACAAGAAAATTTGTATTTAACTTAAAATAAAAAAAAGTTGTCTTGGGAAATTGAGGAATTTTTGTATTATATTTATTTTATTTTACAATTGTGGTGCTGCGTGTGCACTATGAATATTTTGCAATATTTTTTTCTTGTGTGCGGGCTGTCACGTACTCTTATTGATGTCCTCAGATTTTTCGGCACTGGGCGCGGTGGTTCCGTAGTATCCCTTTTGGCTGTTTTGCCTACTAAGGTACGGTCGCCACACAACTTGTTGGGCGGTTTTTTTTGGGTGCATTCCACACCACTTAACGTATCCAACAAGCTGCCACACACCACCTTATCACGCTGGGCGCTCGTGTTATTATTTTTTTGTTTTAGCCATCCGCAGGTAAACTGCGGCAATGGTTTCCTAATTATCAGTTTAACACACACAATCTTTTGCACTCGCGAATTGGCAATTTAGGAAAAAATTTCACAAGCCGTACCGCCGCAGTGGGTTGATTGTGTTTTTTTTTGAGTTATAGGCATCGTACGACTTTTGCGCTCGGCATGGACGACATGGCGTACTCCGGTGGCGGGTCGTCGTTTTCTTATTTATGTTTTAGTGTTCGCAACACAAGTCTTACATTTTTATGTTTTTTTATTTAATTATGCAATATTTATGCGCTCCGGGATGGGCGTAATTTCCCCCCGGCAGCGGGTAATTGCTCTTTTCTTGTTTGTTTTATTTTATTTTATTCACAGCTCACGCAGCACTTGATTCCTTTCAGATATTTTGATCTAATTTAAATTATTTAGCAGAGCTCGCAAATAACAGTTCTTTGAGCACCTTTTCGCAAAAAGTCAGACCAGAGCCGTTTACCAGTGTCTCTTAAACAAACGGTCTGTGCTCAACCATAACCCAATTTCGTGTTTCCCTTTTGTGCTGCTCATCTGCTGACCCTCAATGAGCGAGCATTCAATTGGGAGCTCTGTTATTTAGTCCCATTAATCAATTCCTTTCCCAATTCGTCCAATCAGTTCGTACAGTACAATTACAAAAAAAAAATTATACACAAATTTCCAAAAAATAAAATCTCAATTTCGGCCTTAGCCACTCAACCAGACATTGCCGGTCCCTGCTCGGGCGCCAATTATGTGCCGACGACCTGGGGAAATGACCCCAGATCGGCACTAGGTCAGATATTACCCAATTATGTGTTGTTCCACGTGAAATAATACGGCGAAGTATTTGCTTATGGTTTTCCTTTGTTTTATTCTTCACCAGTTGAAGTTAAGTAAGATCTGCTCAGCTCCGGTTCTCCTCTGCAAGTGCCACCCGGCTCCCGCGCTATGAGCGTCAAGCCCTCGGTAGGCCAGCATCAGTGCCGAACACGAGCAACGGGACTGTTGCTCTCACGCTCGAGTGTTACAATCCTGAGTGCTAGCCCAGCAACTCCGCATAAAGGTCCGGGGGGCAGCTGGGGCGGTGAGGTAAGAAAGGTCCCGTTTGCAGATCGTCGACCAGTTCAGCCGTGGCACGTGTATGGTGTGAGGGGCCAGGGAAAGCGTTTAGCTGGTGTTAACTTATATATAAACGAAATAAATATACAGGACGGATTGTCCATTACGGAAGGAATTTATAGAACAGAAAACTACAAGGCAAAAGTCGAAATAATTAACGCATCCGAACAAGATTTGACAATCACAATTAATAAACCAATAGTTGCACAGCGGTATGACAGTGAAAACTTCTGTGAGTTTTTTTTTATAACTGAGACAACTAAAAAGGAAGTTTTTTTTTTTTTCCAGTTTAGAGCTTTTATTTGTTGGATCTTTTCAGTACCGAAAACTAACAACAAGTTAACAAATCTTACGTGTAAATACTAATTACCAGTACATTACTTGCACTGTATTATAAAAGCGGCCCTTAAAAAAATAAAAAAAAATTTACTGCTGGGTTGGCAAGTCGTTTCGACGTAGGCGTGATCGGCTGCTTAGCCTTGTTAGACTCCTCGCGAGCTGGTTAGGATGCGTTTATAGCTTGTACTTTTCCTTTTTTTCCGCAATTTCGTCTTTTACGGGTGGCACGTTTAGGTCTTTGTGAATGTTGGCGTTTCGAACATACCACGGTGCCCCGGTGATAGTTCTCAATATCTTCGTCTGGGCTCTCTGAACGATATCGATGTTGCTGTTGCTGGCAGCCGTAAGTCCAGATTGGTTTTAGCGCTGAGTTGTAGAGCAGCACCTTGAAGTCCAAACTGAGTGGTGAGCGGGAGTTGATAAGCCAATGAAGGCTGTTGGCCTTCAGTTTTAAGTGAGTTCTCTTGGCTTCGATGTGTCGGCGCCAAGTTAGTCTTCTATCGAGGTGTACTCCCAGATACGTCACTTCGTTTGCTGTTGGAAGTGCGACGTTGTTCAGCGTGAGCGGTGGACAATCTTGCCTGTTAAGGGTGAAAGTTACTTGCTTGCATTTTTGTTCGTTTACCTTTATACGCCAGTCGGATAACCACTTTTCCACGTCGACCAGGTAGATGGCTAGCTGAGATGATGCTTTTGATTGGGCATCTGGAGCGGCTGAGAATAGCTGTGTCATCGGCAAATGTTGAAACTGTCAGGTTGCTGCTTGTAGGGATGTCTGCTGTGAATAGGACGTATAGTGTTGGGCCTAGTACGCTGCCTTGTGGGACACCGGCTTCAATACTGTGTTCGTCGGATATCGCAGTGTTGCACTCCACTACAAACTTCCTGTAGAGGTACGACTCTGATGGATCTCTCTTGAGATTCTGATGAATACGGACGTGATCAACAGAGGCAGCGCGAAAAAACCAGAAAAAACGGAGACAGCCCAGCTGGAACAAAACTAAACTGCACAGAGCCACACCGTGGGAACGTGTAAATGTTCGGCTGAGCGAACCAACAAAAGCAAGTGTGTTAAAAAGGTAAAAAAAAACAATTTCTCATTTTTTCCTTTCCCGAGTGCACTATTTGCGGTGGGAGGCCCACCTGTTAAATCAGCCGGTGGAGCTGTCAACTCGTCGCAGACCAACAGTGCTGCCAGATCGGGAGATCAGGAACCAAATGGACAGAGCAGAGGGGGGGCCCGCCCCCACCGAGGATGACCCATTCAGGAGGAGCTCCAGGATGTCAAGGTCACCAACAAAAGGAGGAGGAGTCGCGGTGCAGGACGCCGGAACCCCTGCGCCGGCGGTAGTGCTGGAGGATTTACCAACTTGCCGCCGCAGTGATACAGCGTTGGACAACCCGGCCCCTGCAGCCAGCAGCGCCATCAATACGTGTAACCGGAAGGAAAAGGACACCATCAGCGTGCCGTCACTCAGGAAAGCAAGGATATCACCAATCGGATCGCCTATTGGGCCATTAGACCTAGCCGCGGGAACCTCTACGCCGGCGGTTGTGGCGGTTGTGTTGGAGGATATACCGACTAGCCCCCGAAGTGCGGCAGAGCTGGACAACTCGGTCCCTGTAGCCAGCAGCGATAACAATGCGAGCAACCCGAAGGCAAAGGACGTCATCAGCGTGCCATCGAATAAAAAAGGAAGAAAATCTCCAACGGGATCGCCCATAAGGCCTTTGGACTTCGCCGCGGGATTCAAAAATGAAGATCTACGGAGTATCCTCGCCAGGATGGGAAGCAAAATTAACGCGATACTATCCGCGTTCGAAATTCGGCGTCATGTTATCATAGAGGACAAGAGCGTACTCCTGGAACTCTCGGCTCTCAGCAACAGGGCCATCGAGCTTCACGAAGGCGGCGCTACAGAGAATCTTTCCAAGAACGCTTCAACCCAAACCGAGCCCCAAAAGTCTGGAAAAAAGGCTAAACCAGCAAGGGAACCGCAAAAGGGACAGATGCCCAAAGTTCAGGAGCCTAAAGTACAGGCACCCAAACGCGGCAACCACCCCGCGGTGAGCTCAGAGAGTACAGCAAAACCCAAAGAAAATGCGCCCAAGCCGCGCAGCTATGCATCCGTCGCCAAGGAGGCTAGCACCGGAGGCGAGTGGAAAAAAGTGCAGCCTAAACGCCTGAGGAAGAAGCCCGAGGCACTTATATTAAAGAAGACGGGAGAGGCCTCGTATGCGGATATGCTACGGACACTGAAAGCGGACCCGAACCTCAGCGAACTGGGCAAACATGTTCGCAAAGTCCGCAGAACTCAGAAAGGGGAACTACAGCTGGAAGTAGAGGGAAAAGTCTCAGACAGCGTCCCCAAATTCAAGACCGAGCTGGAAGCAACGTTAAAGGACATGGCTTCGGTACGCACGGGAACTCATAGGATAGGACTATCCTGCAGTGGACTGGACGAGGCCACGACAGCGGAAGATCTCCACAGCTGTCTGGTCTCCCAATACCAAGGCATCCAGCTGAAACCAGAGGACATCAAAGGACTACGTAGGATGCGGGATGGGACTCAGATAGCATCTGTCCTGATGACCGCGAATGATGCGATCGCGGTCTTAAAGAAGGGCACGGTAACCGTGGGGTGGTCAAGGTGCCGCATCATACAGGACGTCCGGCCCACGAGATGTTACAAGTGCCTGGGCTACGGGCACCGAGCAACGTCCTGCAAGGCCATCGACCGATCAGACTGCTGCATGCGATGCGGCGAACGAGGACACAAGGCAAGGGGATGTGTTGCACCACCAAAGTGCCTCATATGCAGCGACGAAGTGGACAAAAACCACCCGACGGGCTGTTTCGCTTGCCCGACATACAGAGCCAGCCTCAAAGAATTAAAGTCCCAGCATAATGCAGGAGCAAATTAAGATTGTCCAGCTTAATGTTAACCATTGCGCAGCTGCTCAGAGCCTCCTGGCCCAAACTGCGGCGGAGCGCAAGGTAGACATCATGCTTCTGAGCGAGCCCTATTACCCGGCCCGAGGCAACCCCACGATGATATTGGACGAGACCGGTAAAGCAGCCATCAAGTGTTGCAGCAACCTGCACATACAGGAATTGGCGGCCTCGCCGATGCGCGGAATAGCATATGCAAAAATAAAAGGAGTGCATTTTTACAGCTGCTACGCCCCCCCTAGCGACACCCCAGACCAGTTCGAGATATGATGGAGGTGCTGGGCAGCCATGCGAGAGGGCGCGGCCCGAAGATGATCGCGGGCGACTTCAATGGGCAAAAGAATGGGGCAGCAGGCTATCCAATCTCAGAGGCCGAGCAGTTATAAACACAATGCTTATGCTGGACCTGGTACTGCTGAACGACGGCTGCAAACCAACGTTTAACAACGATAGGGGTTCGTCCTATATAGACATCACCTACACCAGCAGAGGGTTAGTGGCGAACGCGAGCTGGACGGTCCACGACGTTGTAACGCTGAGTGACCACGCACTGATTTCCTTCTGCATCCTACCGAAGGGCACGACTGGGAGGCGGCAGAGAAGATCAGTCGGGCAAGCCTGGGACTCAAGGAAGATGGACGAGGATATGCTGGAATACCAAATCGACTCACTTCGGATCACAAATGGACACGCAGATTCAATGGCGGCCGACCTCATGAAGATGCTTGAGGCAACGTGTGACGCAACCATGCCAAGGACGAAAAAAGAGCAGCGCAAGCCCCCAGTGTACTGGTGGAGCGCCAACTTAAGCAAGCTACGCTCGGAATGCCTAAGGGCAAGGAGACGGGCGCAACGAGCCAGAGGCAGCACCCAGCACGCAGAACTCATCGAGTCCTTCAGAAGCAAACGCTCAGAGTTCAAGCACGGCATATTGGCAGCCAAAGCGCGGGCCTATAAGGAACTGCTAGAGACCGTGGATAGAGAGCCATGGGGACTCCCCTACAAACTCGTAGCTAACAAGCTAAAGAAGAGAGAGGCAACTCCAACTGACCCGGATGTTCTGGCTAGCATAGTAGCAGAACTATTCCCAAGGCAGACCACTCTATGGCGGCCAACAGCAGTAGCGCCCCCCCCCCCCCTATGACTTCCCGAGCATTACGGACCTCGAAGTTGTGGAGGCAGCCAAGCGAATCAAGCCCACCAAAGCTCCTGGCCGGGATGGAATTCCTGGAGCAGTCGTCAAGGCAGCGGCGGTAACTAGACCCGATATATTCAGGGAAACCTTCCAGCAGTGTCTCTTGGATGGGGTATTTCCGACGAGGTGGAAAAGCCAAAAACTAGTTCTGCTGCCGAAAGGCAAGGGATCAGCACACGCCGCAACTAGCTACCGCCCGCTGTGCCTACTGGACATCGTGGGCAAGCTATTCGAGCGCATCCTATCCTAAGCGGCCCTTAAAAAAATAAAAAAAAATTTACTGCTGGGTTGGCAAGTCGTTTCGACGTAGGCGTGATCGGCTGCTTAGCCTTGTTAGACTCCTCGCGAGCTGGTAAGGATGCGTTTATAGCTTGTACTTTTCCTTTTTTTCCGCAATTTCGTCTTTTACGGGTGGCACGTTTAGGTCTTTGTGAATGTTGGCGTTTCGAACATACCACGGTGCCCCGGTGATAGTTCTCAATATCTTCGTCTGGGCTCTCTGAACGATATCGATGTTGCTGTTGCTGGCAGCCGTAAGTCCAGATTGGTTTTAGCGCTGAGTTGTAGAGCAGCACCTTGAAGTCCAAACTGAGTGGTGAGCGGGAGTTGATAAGCCAATGAAGGCTGTTGGCCTTCAGTTTTAAGTGAGTTCTCTTGGCTTCGATGTGTCGGCGCCAAGTTAGTCTTCTATCGAGGTGTACTCCCAGATACGTCACTTCGTTTGCTGTTGGAAGTGCGACGTTGTTCAGCGTGAGCGGTGGACAATCTTGCCTGTTAAGGGTGAAAGTTACTTGCTTGCATTTTTGTTCGTTTACCTTTATACGCCAGTCGGATAACCACTTTTCCACGTCGACCAGGTAGATGGCTAGCTGAGATGATGCTTTTGATTGGGCATCTGGAGCGGCTGAGAATAGCTGTGTCATCGGCAAATGTTGAAACTGTCAGGTTGCTGCTTGTAGGGATGTCTGCTGTGAATAGGACGTATAGTGTTGGGCCTAGTACGCTGCCTTGTGGGACACCGGCTTCAATACTGTGTTCGTCGGATATCGCAGTGTTGCACCTCACTACAAACTTCCTGTAGAGGTACGACTCTGATGGATCTCTCTTGAGATTCTGATGAATACGGACGTGATCAACAGAGGCAGCGCGAAAAAACCAGAAAAAACGGAGACAGCCCAGCTGGAACAAAACTAAACTGCACAGAGCCACACCGTGGGAACGTGTAAATGTTCGGCTGAGCGAACCAACAAAAGCAAGTGTGTTAAAAAGGTAAAAAAAAGCATAGTAGCATAGTAGCAGAACTATTCCTAAGGCAGACCACTCTATGGCGGCCAACAGCAGTAGCTCCCCCCCCCCCCCCCCTATGACTTCCCGAGCATTACGGACCTCGAAGTTGTGGAGGCAGCCAAGCGAATCAAGCCCACCAAAGCTCCTGGCCGGGATGGAATTCCTGGAGCAGTCGTCAAGGCAGCGGCGGTAACTAGACCCGATATATTCAGGGAAACCTTCCAGCAGTGTCTCTTGGACGGGGTATTTCCGACGAGGTGGAAAAGCCAAAAACTAGTTCTGCTGCCGAAAGGCAAGGGATCAGCACACGCCGCAACTAGCTACCGCCCGCTGTGCCTACTGGACATCGTGGGCAAGCTATTCGAGCGCATCCTATATGCTCGAATAGAGGCAATCACCGAGAGCAGCAACGGCCTAGGCACGCAGCAACACGGATTTCGGAAGGACAGAAGCACTCTGGACGCACTTATGGCGGTGAGAAACATCGCCGAGAACGCCCTCGATGGCGATAGATGGCTGGGTGGAAGGAAGGAGTACTGCGCAATCGTCACGTTGGACGTGAAGAACGCCTTCAACACCGCCAGATGGCCAGTAATCCTCAGCGCCATGCATAGGATGGGTATCCCGGAGTACCTCAGGATCGTCGTTGGAAACTACTTCACGGATCGTGTCCTCTGGTACGACACCGACGCCGGCCCGAGATGCTACAGTGTTTCTGCAGGAGTCCCACAAGGATCTGTGCTTGGACCAATCCTGTGGAACATCATGTATGATGGTATCCTGGGCATCAACAAGCCCTTGGGAGCTGAGCTACATTGCTTTGCGGACGATGTGGCAATAACTGCAGTGGCCAAGACGATAGCAGCCCTCGAAGATAAGTGCAACGCGACAATTAATATGGCCACCGACTGGCTAGAGAAAGCCGGCCTAACAATTGCGGCACACAAGACCGAGGCTGTCCTATTAAGCAGCAGGAAAAAGGTAGAAAGAATGCTGATCACGGTCAACGGACACAGGTGGCATCACAAGACTCCTTAAAATACCTGGGAGTAATGATAGACCACAGGCTAGCTTTTAAGGACCATGCTAGCTACGCAAGCAGGAAAGCAGCAATAACGACTGCGTCCCTGTCCAGGCTCATGCCCAATGTAGGAGGCCCAAATTACCCGGCAAGGAAACTACTGGTGGCGGTAGCCAAGGCAACGCTGCTCTATGCTGCACCAATATGGAGCAACGCCACCAAGAAAAGCACTTACTTGAAAGGAGCACGAGCGGCGGTACGGTCTATGGCCCTTAGGCTCATTAGAGGCTTCAGGACCATATCTGGAGACGCAGCACTAGCACTGGCAGGCTTGCCGCCAATCGACCTGGAGATAAAGGCTATTTGCCAGGTCCGAGAAGGAGCTACCCGGCTGGAGGCTCACGAGCGACTGATGGGAGAGTGGCAGACCAGATGGATAACATCGCAGGGGGGGAGGTGGACCTACCAACTCATCCCCGATTTAACGGAGTGGGCCAACTGTCGCCACAAAAAACTGGACTACCACCTCACCCAGTTCCTCACGGACCATGGTTGCTTTCGGGCATATCTACTCCGGTTCCACCACGTAGAGGCAGCCCAATGCCTCCACTGCCCCGATGCTGAGGAAACAGCAGAGCATGTACTCATGCACTGCTCCAGGTTCATGGATGAGAGGGTGCAGCTAAGGGCGCTGATCGGTGCCCCGCTCAGCCCTGGCGGCTTGATCGCGGCCATGATGGAGAACAGCGACTCGTGGGAGCGGGGACATAATATCATCAGGGACATGATGAAGCGGGTCCGAGCCGACAAGATGACCAACAGAACTGAAGGCTAATACAGGCGACGTACATCTATACGAAGGCAGGAGGGAAACTACCCAGCGAAACCAGGGATGAAGGACGGGCGCCTCTAGGCCATATAACAAGGAAGGGAGTACAACCAGGCTCCACATCCTGCTCACCGACGAAATAACTTGACTGGCAGTCCCGGTGAGCTTGTAAAGGACAGAAGAGCATACGGAGGTTTTTGTTTTTAGTACGTAGGCATAATCTATACTAGGAGGGTTATGAATCGTGCATGCCACCTATGGACGGTAGGTGGTATCTTTGGAAGATTTTAATTTTCCTACCGTAAGGCATAATAAAAAAAAAAAAAAAAAAAAAAGAGGTACGACTCTAGCAGTTTGTGAGTGTTCTTTGGAAGTGTTGTTTTGATTTTGTACATCAGACCGTCCAGCCAAACTCTGTCGAATGCCTGCGAAACGTCAAGAAATATCGGAGAGCAGTATTCCCGTTTTTCAAATGCGTTTCGTATTTCTGATGTTATGCGGTTAACTTGCTCAATAGTTCCGTGTTTTTCACGAAAGCCAAATTGGTGTGCTGGTATTGTGTTGTGCGTGTTCAGGAATGGAGTAATAGTCAGAGACAGTAGGCATTTTTCGAAAAGTTTAGATAAGCAGGATAGAAGGCCTATGGGTCTGTACGACGATGGAACAGTGTGATCTTTTCCCGGCTTTGGTATCATTATTATTATTGACTTTTTCCATCTTCCTGGAAAGTAGCCAAGTTTGTTGATGGCATTGAAGAGCTGGGTAATGCTGCATACGGCACAGTAAGGCAGCTCAATAATCATCTTAGGGGTAATTAGGTCGCACCCTGCAGATTTTTTTGGGTTCAGATGTTCTTTGATGATTTTTGAGATGTCGTTTGAGCGAAACACAACTGGAGCGTGGTGAAGCTGGGAGTCGTCTGTTGCCGGCGCAATTTCGAACGTGTTTGTTGCAGAATTCGGTTGGAAGACTTTTTGTAGATGAGTGGCAAATGTGCTGGCTCTATTTTTGTCGCTACGGGCCCAGCCACCTGTGTGGTTTCTAATAGGGACCACTGGTACTGTAGGTGAGCCAAGAATTGGGTGAGCTTTCCACAGTGAGTTTTTTGTACTGGATGTTGATAATTTTTCAATATAAGTACGTTGGGCAAGCTCTTCTTCTTGCTTTAAAGCTTTTGTAAGTTTGCGTGTGGCGTCTTTTAACTTTTGTTTTGCCGACGGTGATCTGGAGGACTGCCATTCTCGCCGGAGGCGCCGTTTTTCGAGAACAAGTTGTTCGATTTGCAGGTTGGTTTTTTTGTGATTTTGCTTACAGTTTGCGGCGTTGAGCAGCGAGCTGCAGCAACGATGATTGACTCCAGTGAGTTAACAAAACTATCAATGTCAGCTTCAGCTTCAAGTGGTGGGTTATGCTCAATGTGTGAGCATATGTATTTTTTGTAGATGAGCCAGTTGGTTTTTTCTGAAGTCAACTTATAGGAGTGGTTTGCTGGTTCTGGGTGTCGGAGCAGATTTATTAGGAGGGGCGAGTGGTCAGATGATAAGTCTGAGAGGCACTCGGCGCTTATCAGATTACGGGGAATGTTTTTGGTGACTGCGAAATCAATTAGATCAGGTAGTTTTTTGGGGTCAGTTGGCCAGTATGTAGGTGTGCCAGGAGAAACGTGGTCGAGCTTGTTGTTTGCTTTTATAATGGCGTTGTAGAGCTGTTTTCCTTTTGGATTCACGAGTCGAGACCCCCAGTGTGTGTGCTTGGCATTATAATCCCCGGCTGCTATAAAATGTGCTCCAAGTGAGTTGAAGAATTCCATAAATTGGTCTTCAGATAAAGTGAAACGAGGTGGGCAGTAAACAGCGGCTAAGGTAAGCTGGTTACCATTATCCAAATGAATTTTTAATGATGTTGCTTGTAGATAGTTTTTGGCAGTCTCAAGATGACAGTGGTGCTTGAGACGGCTTCTTATCAAAATCCCGGTCCCGCCGTGGGCCTTACCATCAGGGTGATTGGTTCCGTAGAAAATATATCCTCTTATGTTGAAGTTATATTTGTTTGTGAGGTGTGTTTCCGAAAGTAGCATTACGTCGATGTGCATTTCGAGAAGGAATTGAGCTAGCTCAAGTTTGTGCTGTGAAACGCCGTTGGCGTTCCACGTAGAGATTCTTAGCGAGGCCATGGAGATGATTATTTTGATTGTTGTGATACAAGCAATTGTATCAACATGTTTTGATTACGCATTAGATCTTGCATGGTTGTCCGCATAAACGCCATAAACTCCGCCATGCTCTGCTGCAAGGTAAGTATCATTGCTTCGAAATTGTTTTGTTGTTGTTCCATTAGCTTTTTGTCTTGTACCGAATTGAAGTCCACATATTTGGCTTGTGAACATGCCGCATTGGAGGCTGGGGGCTCTAGACCTGATCTTAGAGCGCTTGCATATGACGCGTTTTTGGTAACGAATCCTGTACCAAGTGAGGATCTGGCTGCGGTAGAGAAGAAAACTTCTGGGTTGTGTTTGGGGGGTATTTTTGTGATCGGTGCGTTTTGTGAGCGTACAGTGGCTACGCGCTGGTTAATGCGGCTTTTGAGATCTTTGTATACTGGGCAGCCTCTGTAGTTGGCTGTGTGATTGCCTCCACAGTTGCCACACCTTTTTCCGCTTGAGTCTTCTTTGGGTGCACTGCAGCTGGCTTTGTCATGGAGCTCGCCACAGACTACGCACACTAGGCGCAGCTTACAGTAAGACTTTGTGTGGCCGTATTCTTGGCAGTTCATACATTGTACCAGATTGTTACGTTTGTGAGGTTCTTCTACGGTGATTCTACGATGTAGTAAAAATTGGAGTTTGTATATTGGATGCACATCGTTTCTTTTCGGCATCTTTGCTTCTGGTGCAAGTTCCACCTTGAAGAGTGGTTGCGGCTGTCTATTTTTGTTTAAGATGTTGAAGACTGATTTAGCGGTAAATCCTTTATCCTGTAGCGCCAGCTTTATTTCGTCTGGTGTTCTATGCCCTTTAATACGACTTGCAGACCCTTGCTGCTTTTTAGCTGGTATGTGTAATAGCTTTTTTCCCCTTCGTCTAAGTACTTGGTTAAGGCTCTAAAGTGTTGTTCAGACTTGGTTTGAACTTTAGTTTCGTGGATGTTGCCCCTAACTAAGGGAATTATGTGGAAATTAGCGTCACCTATGAGCTTTATTATATTGTTTACAATGTACTGGAGCTTTTCTCACGTACAAAAATTGGTGGTGGCTTTGGCTTATTTTTGTCGCTTCCATCAGCTTCAACGGGCAGGTCTACAATAGTGTCTGCCAAAATGTCAATGGCGTTGGCGCGTGTGATTTTTGGTTTGTTTACATTTTTTTGGGGGCTTAGCTTTCGTTTTATTAGGATGTAGCGATCCATTCCAGTCTGTATGGCCGGTTGATTGTTTATGTTTCCGTTTTGTTTTGGTTTAGCTTTCGCTGACACAGTGAGAGCGTGAGCGGGTGCAGCCGACTAGGAAATAGAGCGGGCTTTCGGTATTGCTCCAGCTGTTGTTGTTGGAGGTAGCGGGGCTTGTGTCGGAGCTAAAAGGGCGGGAGAGCAAGAGCGCGCCCTTTCTTGGTTTGTTGGTATAAGAAGGTTACTTGGGCTATGGGTTGTTGACCGCTCTATGTCTGCGCTTGGAGTTGTCGGGGAGACGTATGAAAAGTACGCGTTGTTGCGTTGAACTGAGAGCCGGCGTTCGTCTTGCTCACTCTGACGCTGAGCGCGAGTGTCGTTTGTGTCGGAGCTAAAAGGGCGGGAGAGCAAGAGCGCGCCCTTTCTTGGTTTGTTGGTATAAGAAGGTTACTTGGGCTATGGGTTGTTGACCGCTCTATGTCTGCGCTTGGAGTTGTCGGGGAGACGTATGAAAAGTACGCGTTGTTGCGTTGAACTGAGAGCCGGCGTTCGTCTTGCTCACTCTGACACTGAGCGCGAGTGTCGTTTTGACTCATATTTTTATTATTTAGGATAAATAATCACTGTATATATTTAAGCAATCTTGCATCGCATGGAGCGTCTCTTTCGCTTTCGGGTTATGTTTATTTATTTTAGTTTTTATTATTAGTCGTTCACTTCACTCAGAACAACCGATTTTGTGCGGAGCTCGATAAAAAACACGTCTTCACGCGTCGACGAATTTTGCGCCACGTTTTCTGATCTTTGGTTGGGAGCGTGGCATGTCTGTTCCTTTTTACTTTCCTTCATCAATTGATGAAATCAACTCTGTGCATATACCTACCACGCATCATTACGAAATGCGATTCCTTTGCATACACACATACCATCACACAGTTTTATCTCACTCTGGCGGCAATGCTCGTTACAATTTCAATTTGAAAACAATCTGTTACAATGTTCGTTATAATTTGAATTTGAAAATAATCTGCGACAAGCATATGTACTTTTAAATGTGGTTGATCTATCCGAAAATATGCTAAATTTGCAGCACTGACCACGATAACTATCGACAGCGGTCTATCGGCCAAGTCGGCTATATAAGGCAAGGAACAATCCATTCGAATTCTGCCGTCAAAGCGGCAAGGTGAAGATTGTGGAGTGTCTCCATTAGTTTTTTTTAAGATTCAGCAATTACATTTTGAGACCCCTTTTTATAGACAACTTCAAAATCGTACTCTTGAAGCTGGAGTCTCCACCGAATTATCTTAGAATTGGGTTGTTTGAAGTTCATTAACCAAGTCAATGGTTTATGGTCGGTGACTATGGTAAATCTCTTGCCAAAGAGGTAGGGTCTGAAGTATTGCACCGCCCATATAATAGCCAGCATCTCCTTCCCAATTGTGGAATAGTTTGTTTCCGCAGTCGACAAGGTTCTGCTAGCAAAACATACGGGTTTATCATTGTTTACGGGACCCTGTGATAAGACAGCTCCTATTGCGAAATTGCTTGCATCCGTGGTTAATGTAAAAGGTTTAGTAAAGTCTGGGTATTGGAGGATTGGGTCATTAGAAAGTAGGGTTTTACATGACTCGAAGGCTTCCCTAAAGTCGTCATCTATTATAATCGACTTATTGTTGCCTTTTAACTTCTTCGTCATGGGTTGGGTAAGTTTTGCAAAATCCCTAATGAATTTCCTATAATAGCCTAACAAGCCGAGAAAGGACTTAATTGTTTTTTTACTGTGAGGACATGGGAAGTTTTTAATGGCTTCGATCTTATTGGAGTTAGGTTTAACACCTTCTTATGAAACGATGTGGCCAAGGAATTCCGTCTCCTTCCTGAGGAAGTTGGACTTGGTTAGTTGTACTTTAAAGTTAGCAGACCTAAGTCTTTCGAAAATAGTTTTTAAGTGTGTAAGGTGCTCTTGTAGAGAAGTTGAGAAAATTATTATATCGTCCAGATAGACTAGGCAGATGGTTCCGATGAGGTCCCCAAAAATATTGTCCATCACCCTTTGGAAGGTGGCTGGAGCATTTTTGAGGCCAAACGGCATCCTGATGAACTCGTAATGACCTCCATGGGTTCATTTCTATCTGGTGAAATCCACTTGCAAGATCGAGTGTAGAAAAGTATCTGGCTTTGCCCAATCTGTCTAAGATGTCTGCAATGTTAGGTATGGGGTACCTATCAGATATAGTTTTTTCATTGAGTTTCCTATAGTCGATGACAAGACGCCATTTTTGTTCTCCCGTAGGAGTAATTTTTTTTGGGAACGACCCAAACAGGGGCGCTCCACGGGGAATAGCTAGATTTGATGATATCTTGGTCTAGCATTGATTCTATTTGTTTTTTAACTTCCTCTTTGTGGATGTAGGGGTACCTATAGGATTTTGTATGAAGGGGGGTATCGTCTATAGTTTTTATGGCGTGTGTAACCTTATTGGTGAAGGTAAGTGGGTTTCCTTCGTTGTAGAAGATATCTAAATACTTCTTGCAAAGTGAAAGTAGCCCCTGCTTCTCTTCAGGGGATAGGTTCTCGGTATTAAGGGCTTGTAAGGATGTTGCGGTGTCTTGGGGTTGTGGGGAAACTGAGGTGATGTTGAAAAGTTCGACGCTATCGACTGTGGAGTATGGCATACCTTCTATCGGGCTTTCGAGATACAACAACTGATCTACATCGCTATAGTTTGTGATAACGAAATTGGCAGTGTTGTTTTAGGAGCTATAAATACCGTCTGATATTATTAAATGATGTAAAACACGGAATTGAACTGATCAGCGGTTCCCGTCCGGGGCGGACATTATGTCACCGGCTATAATATTCAATATATTTAACTTGGCACGTTTTCTGCTATTCTTATCATTATTCATATATGCCGTTAATCTTGGCATATTTAAGAATTTATTCAATTTATCATCTTTAGTATTTGCTTTATGTTGTAAAGCGCTAATAGGGAATCTAAAAGGAGCAATTGATCCCTCATTCTTTATCTTCGCTTTATCTATATTACAATAAAATTCGTATAACGCTAACTGCATAGCATAGACATACATACTATATCTAAAAGCAGACTGGATACCTTGCGGATATTGAAATTTCCTCATATTTTCGGACGTCAGAATACTTGTAAGTGATGACATGTCATCTGTTAAAGCTCCTGATAACCCATCATCGACTATAACTTCATCTTGATTTATATATTCAGTAAAAATAGCAATCGCGATATCTGGGCTGAAGCCCATTCTTCGTAAGATAATTGAGGCGAGAGTTCGATCCTCTTCACTATCTATGCTATACTTCTTAAAAACTTCTGTTATATCATTCGGCGTACGAATGTTACGCAACGAGGCTTCACGCATTATTATGCGCCTCATCTTTTCTACTTTATCATGATGTGAGTCTACTGATACCGCTAATCCTAAATAGCGTATTAACACCATATAGTTAATGTCTAAATTCCAAATAAAAGAATCATGTAATGATTTATCCGATTCGGCAAATTCATAAGAAAAGGCCAATTCTATACTATCATTAAACAGATATTCGTACGAATTATCAGCTATAACATAGCTTCTGATTGTATTTACTGATAAGGCTTCTCTCTCTGAAAAATCTACTTGTCGCATAAATGTTTCAAATTGCAAACCTTTCCTCGCTAAAATCGTTGGTACATTGGTATAGTCTAATCTACCTAAATAGAGGTTTATCGAGCGCGCTGCTTCGATATTTTCTTGTCTGAAAACCGAACTAACGGGTATAATGTCTTTCATAGCTTTATCACCAATCCTAAAACTGGTTTCCTCAGTCTTTCTTAACGCTTTCGTCCGTTCTACTGCCATCATATAGCAGCAAATGGATAATAGCACTTTACATTTATTCTCTCTACATCTAGAGGTAACATAGATGAAGAAAGAAAGATTATGTTGCATAATTATACTACGCATATTTAATCCCATGCCACCAGCGCACCGCGGAAAAATCGCCAGCAGGCATGATGGCATGAAAATTGTCACTTGAGTTTTATCCTTCTTTTTTAAATATTCGGCTTTCGTCAAAAAAGCTCTGTCCTTAATTTTTACATTAGCAACACGTATCGTCGTGTTTAAAACTGTCTTCTTTGGTCTATCAATGCCTATTGTAATTTCTTTCCGACGTAAATCATACGTATTTACGTAACGAAATAAATATAATAAACATAATAATGAAAACTTTTCGCTAAAGCCGCGACTTATTTTAGATTGATACAATCTTTTCATACTTTCCATAAATCCTAAAGGATCTTCAATAGTCCGGGGTTTTTCACTAGGTATAGTCATTATCTGGTCTTTTGGTATGTATAATCCTCTTACGGAGTATGTTTGCACAAATTCCGATTGATAAGGTAAAAAACATGTTTTTTGTAAATTAATTTCAAATCCGTATAACTCAATACGTTGTTTTATTAACTGCATAAATTCTTCTACATCATCTGCATTAAAATCAAAATTAGTTATTTTCAATATAATCGAAATGTCATCTCCTATAGCTCTATTAACTATTGGAGTTAGACATTTTCCTAAATGACATTCTTTCATAGCTTTAAATAAACACTTTTGTATCGCAAGGTTCATTATTGAATTAGCGACTAAAGTCGTCTTTTCACCCGAGCCCTCGCTTGTTAGACACAATAAATCCTCACCATCTAAACGAATACATGGCTGGAAGTACTTCATAAGTCTCATTTCAATTTCACCATTACATACGTAATATTCACCTTCATTTAAGGTTTTCATTCCTTTCATTTTACTTAATTTCTCATTAACGTTACTCGATATCACTATCTTTTCTATTATTAAATTTTTCTTTAGGTAGGCAAAATCCGCTTTAGTTATATCTTCTTTTACCACAAAGATGGGTTTACGTCCCACATCCCAATAAGTATTATATACGTGTCCTTCGCCGTATGCGTAGTTCACCATTTCTTTACGAGTTATTTTATCTGGGCCAAAGATCGAATCATCACTCATGTCAAGTAAAGCTCGTATCATTGGTTCACGAAAATTTTTCCAAACGCAGGAACTATCATATCCTGCCATATCTATATCTAAAGCTATATATTCACTTTCACCTGACATTACAATTACAGGTAAATTGTCTACTATACGCACACCCTTCATATCTTCACCACCTGAAGCTATATGGTTACACGTAAAATCAATATCTGAATAAGGTATATCTTTTGTTGAGTGAGAAGCGTAATCAACCAAATGTTGCGTTACGCATATTTGCGCATGCAAGGTAGCCATTCTCATAGGATATATTACACGAGTTGCCTTATAAGGAACATCCCGTGAACCTATTTTACCTGGTACCTCTTTAGTCAATTTTACTTCCATTTCTTCTTTACGGAATAATCTGTCCTTTGAAAATGCGCCTACTGACGCTTTCTTTCTTAAACTAACCTCTTCTTCTTTATCTTTTATAATTAGCTTTACTTTCACTGGCTCCATCCCCGCTGAAGTACTTTTCCAGCTACTTATACAAACTGTTTCCCATTCGGAACT
Source organism: Drosophila merina (assembly GCA_035047645.1). Classification (NCBI taxonomy): domain Eukaryota; kingdom Metazoa; phylum Arthropoda; class Insecta; order Diptera; family Drosophilidae; genus Drosophila; species Drosophila merina. The sequence goes on from JAWNPH010000002.1 coordinate 28,944,463, forward strand.
GTTGACGGGTAAAAACCCTTCCCTTTTTGCTTTCTTATCAAAGTCCATCCATAATTGATAAACTTCTTCATTTATATTTCCATAATTATCAGATCTTTCTTTCTTACTTTCGTTTATCGCGTTTACGCGTAACCCTCGACCATATCCCGCTATGCGCATTATGTTTAAAAGAAAACTTAATGCGATCGTAAAGTCAGTAAATCTAGTCCCAGTATTACTTTTATCGCTCTCGTTAGCAACAAAAGACATACGTAAAACTGATTCACAAAAGTCGTTTAGTTTGTGTAATCCATTTTTCAATAAACTTTCTTTTCCTGTTTCATAGCCCATTTTGGTTGTTTTATTGTTTAAAAATTTTGATAGTAATTCTTTGTTACTCAACTTAATTTCTAAATTGCTACTTTGTAATGCGCTTATCGCGTCTGCATTAACGTGTTTGGCATGTGAAGGCGTAACGCTATATGCGCCAGCATGCCTAACAACAAAATTTAAATACGTCCTAATTTCTTGTATCATAATTTTTGGCGAAACGGCCACACATAGAGCTAATTCATCAATAATTTTATGCATATTATAATCTATTCCATTTATTTTTAAAACGTCATAAATCATACTCATTCTTAATTCACATATATTTAACAAACACTCTACAATATTTGGCAGATTGTAAAATAATTGTATGTCGCTTAATCGACTATTATCTCGATGTGAAGTTTTGAATATTGCGTTTTTCGATTTATACACGAAACCAGCAATATATTTTAATTCAATTAAATCGCTCCTTGCTACGGAACAGAAGAATAAAAACCATCTATATAATGGCATAGTACCATAACTGATGCACTCTCGTTCAGCTCTTGACATTAAATATGCATGAAAGGATGATTCCTCATTGATCATTATCGTATCCATAAACATATCAGAAATTGATATTTTTACATTCTTACTCCTTTTTACGCAAGCATTATATAGACGTAGATCTTTATTAATGCCATATTTTGAACATATATCGTTGAATATGTTGTCACGCCACGACATCTTCGCCGATCGTATTAGTTTATATTCACACGTTACGACATTTTGCCAATTTGAATACAAAATGCCATCGCTTTCTTCCCAAAGGCTGTTCAGAGCTTGCAAAGACTCGGCTTCCACACCGCCATCCATTGCGCACCCATTGAGCAAATCCTTTACGTTTCGGCGACACGAACGTTCCATCATAATAATTAACGATTATGATTAAAATTGGGTTAATGTAGAAATCGCCTTGTTTGGTTTTCACTGGTAGTGGCAAACCAGCTTTCGTGTGCCCAGAGATGTTAAATACGTTCGAAGTTAAGTTGCTATGGGTCCATAAGGGAATAGTGGTAGTTGAGGTTTTTAGTTTTAAGTTAGGCAAATCTATTTCTATTTTTAAGTAGGATAATAAGTCCATTCCTATCAGACCATCAAAGTAGGAGTGGAATTTGAAAGGAAGGAGGATCATTTCGCCCGCGATTTGAAATTCGGGTGAAATGGTATAGATACATGTTGGTAGATTGTAAAATTATTTAGGGCCGTTTTGAGTGTTATAGGCGTTTGTAAGGTCACACAGTTTTGAGAATCAACGTATTTTGGATCGATAAAGGAGTGTGTGGCCTGTGTCGATCAGGAATTTCAGAGGGTTTGTATGGGGTAGTTTGATTTTAATGAAAGGGAGAGAAGAACTATGCGTGGCCGGACTTATGTACCCGGTTGACTTCCCGAGGCAGGTTGCCAAAAATTCGGGTTGGGTTGAGGTTCCTCCTCTATATTGTTCAGACTATGCGGCGATGATCGGAAGGGGTTTGATGTACTGGCTTGGTTATCGTTATTACCGGATCGGGGCGTACGGTTGTACGAGTTAGATGATCTGTTCTGGTTGGAATTAGAGTACGGTCCTCTACGGTCGTTTCGGTCGTTTCGTCCGTTGCGGTTGTTATTGCCGTTATTATTTCGTTGATTTCTACCATTTGAGTAATTGGATCTCTGCTCTGGTCTATTGGACCGATGGTGTTGTGCCCTATATAAGGTCTGTTCTATTTGGCATTGCTCATACGAGCAGGCATACGCCTGTTCGAGAGTAGAAGGGGACTTTAGCCTGACGAATGTCTTGAGGGGTTCTCTCAAGCCTGTGATAAAAGCGTTGAGACACACTTCGTTATAGACAACTTTCTTGGCGTCTATAACGGCGTTGTTGTGCTCACTGTTTTTAAGTATAGAGAAGAGTTGGCTTCTCACCTTTGATATACCAAAGAACAGTTGCCCTAAACTATGGTTGTCAGAAAATGTGTTAAGTTCGCTTAACAAGATGGCTTCGCTTTTTTTTACTCGAATAGAGGCGGATGAGATTGTTCTTTATCTCGTCCCAAACCAGGGGAGTATTTGCGAGCTCTAAGGCTTCGTCGGCTCTATCAATAATTTTGTTCCTAATGGTCCTCAGGGTAAGTAAGCCGTATGGCGTTTGATCTGCTCCTTTGATGAGCATTAGAATTTCCTCCGCGCTGGTAATGAACCTATCTAATTGACGGGGAGTGCCGTCAAAAGTTGGCAAATGCTCAACGAAAGCCAAAATGTCTTTAGGCTTGAATGTCGTCGAGATTACCGAGCTAATTCCACCGACAGTGGGTGTTAAGGGAGTTGGGGTGGGACGGCCAGAATTATTGCTTGAGTCCATTGTAGGGTTTTGGCAAGGTGTTGCCATGGGTTCTTCTGAAATCGGAAGGAGAGGGTCAGATCGTCTAGTAGGGTGAGGAAGCCTATTAGTGGTTGATGAAGCCCCGACAACTGAACGTGTAGTCTTCCTAAGGTTGTAGACAAGTTTCTTTGACATTAGAGTTTAAATTACCCGGAATGTGATCAGAAAACAATGAACAAGTTTTTTTTTCTTCAAGAAAGTGTGTGGGTATGCCTAAAATGTGTCTCAAATGTAAATTATGTACTTATTTAAGTGTGTGTGTATGTAAATAGTGTGTCTTAAACGTAGGTGGTGTACTTATTTTAAGGTATGTTAAATGTAACGGGTATATTTCTTCTTGGGTGTGGATGTGTATTTTGAATTTTGTGTGTATTTAATTATTTGTGTGTGTGTTTGCTTGTGCGTCCTTTTCCTATACTTTATCAGGTTCTGCAATGTTATTTGCATTAGTACTTATTTATGTACAGAATTACGTTACGAAAGGGAACAAAGCATAAATATATGTCGACTTCTCTAATGCATATTTTTTTTATTTAGAATGTGTTTTCATGGGTGTAGCGAGACTTCGCGGGAAAGCGAAAGGCGAGACAGCTTGACGACACTCAAGCGTTCACCCTCTACTTCGACTCCCCCGACTTGGTTTTATATCATAGTGGCATGGCGATCAACGTTTGATTCCACACCACCGGGCTTCCTTATAAGGCATTGTTTATAAGCGAATGCGAAAAACACTCCATATGCATGTGTACCCGTTGTCCGTGTGATTATCGGCGTTTGATTTCACATCGACGCGGCTACATTGTATAGCGCTGTATGTAAGCGAATGTGAGAAAAAAAAAAAGTTTTGTATGCATGTGTACCCGTTGTACCGTTTAGCGCTGTATGTAAGCGAATGCGAAAAACGCTCCATATGCATGTGTACGCGTTGTCCGTGTGATTATCAGCGTTTGATTTAACACCGACGCGGCGACAGAGTACATATGCACAAGCACATGGGTATATATATGTATTTTTTTTTTTTTTTTTTTTTTTTCTGATGCCGTTACCAGGGTGTATGCGTACCGGTGACATGATTATCATCGTTTGATTCCATGTCACCAAGGCAGCATTCACACTTGCATTTATCAGGTGAAAACTAAGATGTGTCTAATTGGGTAAGAGCAAACCGACGACAAGGTGATTCCATGTCATCGCGGCGGGTTGGGATTTAGATTTGTGTGTGTCTTTCATTTGGCGTATCACAACTAACTTTAATTTATACGGATTTCTTTATAGTCACTAGTCACTGGTCGACATTTAAGTATGCTTTGTTTCGTTTCTCACATTTTCCTACTTACAAGTAAGTGATTATGGTTACGTAGTTTATCCTACCGGCTGCGCCAGATATCAATCGTGTCCAGAGGGGAAAGCTGATGGAGTTATCAAAGGTGTCCTGGGTGAGGCTGATGGAGTTTACCAAATGTGGAGTTGTTCAAAAATGACGAATAAAAATGCGACTGAGTTCTTCTAAGTGTAAAACCAGAGTGGAGTTTATTGTGTCGGAGAAGTCTCCTCTAGCTCTGGGTTACTCAAGTTTTCCTTATATATAAATGGCTTCGTTTTAGGTGTACATGGGTTCTTAATTTATACATAATCATAGATTTTTGTGCCTCCTCAGCATTCGGCTGGCCGGGTTACTTGTGGACAATGTTAGAGGCATGGAGGTTTAGGGGGTGGGGTGGTAACTCAGTCGCTAATCTGCTCTTGACGAGATCAGTTGTGTCGAGGGGGAAAAAAAAAAACAAGTGTGTTTACGCGTTATTTTGTTCTCTATTCTTCGTGTGCTAAAAATAGCACAGATCGGACGCTGTCTAGCGCAGTGTCGGCAGTTGGACAACCACAACAACATAAGTAAAGTGCGATAGACTGCATTTGTGGCCCGTTAGGGCATCGCTGTTCCCCTCACACTGCGCGCAGGTGCACAAGAGGGGCAATAAAAGCAGTGATTATCTTACATTCGACTTTGCATAAATTCGCGAGAAATGGCAAATTCTAGGAAAACGAAGCTTCTTAGCGAAGCTCTGAGAAAAGCCGTCATGGACGAGGAGATTACAGGAGAGTTAACTCTGGCAGAAGAACTGGCCACTAGCGGCAAGCTTAACCCATATGGTATAGCAGTATCAAGTAGTAATGCAGCCTGTGTCACTAGTACTCTGATAACAACTCATAGTCCAATATATACCTACACTATATCATCACCCAGCATATGCAGTAGCGTGTGCTCAACGTCTATGCCTCCTAAAGCGTTTAGCACTTCTATAGACTTCCCACCTTTACCGGGCCTCAATGAATCTGATTCACCCAGATGGCAAAAAATCCAGAGCCAGAAGAGGAAGGTGCCATCGAACTCACCAATAATTCAACAAAAACGTGCTGTTTCTAGAAATTTAGAACCCAGTGACCCTGTGACAGCAAACAGGTTCGAGACACTATCAGTAGATGACGACGAGATGGACTGTAATAGTGTGGACGAACCATCGATTAGCGCTGCAGCAGCGGCCTACCGTTCTTACACCGCTTCTAAGGCTAAAGACAGCAACGTACATAATAAGAACGCAAACGTATAAAGTAAAACTGATTCATCTACGGTAAACTCTGCTTGTACTGGTAGTCCAAAACCACCACCAATCGTTCTTATGGACGTGACAAACGTGAACGAACTTCTTATCGCTATCGAGGAAGTTACATATCTTGAAAATGTTGAAATCAAATCCTCTGTGGCCTCCAGTCACAGAATCTACACCAAGGACGCAAATACCTACAGGGCTGTAGTACGACAACTAAATACTCTGAAAATTGAATTCCATTGCTATCAATTGAAAGACGAGAAGCCATTCAGAGTTGTTGTGCGAGGATTACACCATTCACAGCTCCATGATAAAATCAAAGAGGAATTACTCAGACAAATTCAATCAATATATAACCCAAAAAGCAACAAGAGCGGTGAACAGATGAACATCTTCTTCATTAATGTAGAAAAGAATCTAAATAACAAAGATATACTCCAACTACGATATCTATGCCGCCAACGCGTCATTTTTGAAGTATCCAGAAAAGCGCACGACATTGTGCAATGTCGGAGATGCCAATCGTTTGGTCATACTGGAAAATATTGCTACAGATCTTTTATCTGTGTCTCTTGCGGTGAATATCAGAATATCAGATTGTCCCAAAAGCAAAGAAGCACCAGCAACTTGCACTCACTGCGGTGAAAACCACCCAGCTGCTCAAAATGAACGACAATGTACAGAAAACTCCAAAAGTGGGCATAAACAATAACTCTACACCTAAACATTATGAAAATGGAGTTTCTTATGCTCAAATAGCCAGAAATGCACTTCCAATCACGGAAAAACAAAACAAACGACCAGGAAACCTAACAAATAGGCTACAGGACACCATTCAACAGCAACATCACTACGGTGCAAAAAATCATGCGCACTTCTTCCCAGATGTGTCACAACAGCAAAATGCACAAGAATCTAAAATAGAAACGGCAATTGCATCGCTCACAAAAGCTATCGAGGGTCTACACTCCATGCAAGCCCAGATGCTGCAGATGCTGGTCGCAATTAACGCGCAACTCACACAATGTCCCAAATAAAAATTCTCACCTGGAACACGCGAGGTGCTGCCGGCAAAATGACTGAAATCGGCCACCTTGCGAAGAGAGAGAATATTGACATTCTCCTTCTCACCGAAACGAAGACATCCAACCTTCAACTATTTGGATATGAAGTCTACACTTCAAATCTACCTGACGGCAGCCGCAGGGGTGGAGCTGCAATCCTGGTTAACAAAAAGATCAATCACTTTCCCATTGAGCCAATCGCCCATGCTAAAGTCCAAATCGTGGGTGCCAAAATCCAAACATGTATAGGACAAATATTCATCGGATCAATCTACTGCCCTCCAAACTTCAGCTGGACTCAATCAGAATTTGATGACATATTCGCTAACTTCAACTTTCCAAGATCATTCATTAGCGGAGACTGGAACGCAAAACATCCATGGTGGGGTTCTGCGATCACCTGTCACCGAGGTAACTTACTTGCCGCAAGCGTCATCTCAATTAACGCCAACATCCTGGCGACTGGAGCACCAACATACTATCCAAGCGCAGTAAATCGAAGACCATCCTGTTTAGTCTTTGCAATCTATCGCAACATTCCACACGACAAGCTAAACATCAGAGACAGCTGGGACCTTGAATCGGACCACCTGTCTCTCATCACTACATTAAAAATAGAAGCCATACAATGCACTCAACGTAGGCAACTTCTTAGCAAACATAAAAATGTAGCTGTTTTCAAGGAAGAACTATGTAGATCGATACGCCTTAACATTGAGCTCAACTCTGCTGCTGAAATTGACGACGCGGTAGACCTCTTCACTACCAATGTGACAAATGCGGCGAGGAGTGCAAACGTGTACACTGCAAACAATCATAGCAGAGCCCTCATACGCCACTCGAATAGAATTGACCCAACCATTGCAGAGATTCTAGTCCGTAAGAGAGCACTGAGAAGACGTTATATTCGAACGCACAGTCCTGAGGATAAAGCTCAATGGCATAGATGCGCCAGAGAGCTTCACGTTGCCATGGCTGAATTAAAAAATGCGCAATTCGAACATATGCTGACCAATATTGATTATTCTAATGATTCCATTTTTAATATGTGGTCCTTTACCAAAAAAGTAAAAAGAATTCCACAGAAAGTTACGCCTCTGAAGAACAGCAATGGTAACTGGTGTCGCTCCTTAGAAGAGCAAGTACAAACATTGGCGGAACACCTTGGCGACAGATTCACTGCGTTTAATTTCGCATCCGAGGGGGACATCAACAGAATAAACGAAGTACTACAGCGCCCATTCCAGATGTCACCTCCAATAAGACATATCCGTCTGGAAGAAGTCTCAAACATGATACGTACCCTCAAAAGTCGAAAGGCGCCAGGTCACGACCTAATAAGCAACGCAGTACTTAAAATCCTTACCAAGAGAGCACTATTACTTATCACATTGATATTCAATGCGATACTTAGAGTGCAATACTTTCCCAAAAAATGGAAAAAAGCTCATCAGATCGTTTCTCACAAACAGAGAGTTCCTCTGCAAATGTTGCCATTGCAGCTGGCGTACCTCAAGAAAGCGTCTTAGGACCGATATTGTACTCCATCTATACAGCAGACATCCCCAAGCCAAGCTATTATGAAATGACCTATGACAACAGCAAAATGCTGTTGGCCAGCTTCGCTGACGACGTCTGCTTTCTCAGCTCCTCGAACAGTGAGACCGAGTCGTCATAAATGCTGCAAACTTATCTCAACGAGTTCGAGAAATGAGCCATGGTGAACAACATCAAAATTAACGAAAGAAAATGCGTAAACGTTTGCTTTATGTTACGCCGTAACACAACTCCTGCGGTACACATTAATAATGTGGACATAGAGCAAGCGACTAAGGCGAAATACCTAGGCCTCATACTGGACAAACGCCTAACCTTCCGTGAACATATTGCCAGAGTCGTTAAAGCGTAACCAACTATTCTGGATGCTAAATAAGAAAAGCAAACTAGCTTTATGATGCAAGCGTCAGATTTATCAGCAAATCATCGCACCTACTTGGAGATACGGCATCCAAATTTGGGGAGTGGCGCCTGCGTCCCACCGAAAACGATTCCAAACCGTCCAGAATAATACATTAAGACAAATCACTGGCTGTGAGTGGTTCGTTAGCGGCCAAACGCTTCACAATGACTTAAACCTGAGCCTTGTTGAAGACCAAATCTCGTTCTTCTCAAGCAGATACAACGACCGACTAACTGCCCACCGTAATCGTCTCGCCCGGAGATTACAGGGGGCTATCCCAAATCGCAGGCTCAAAAGAAGACATTTTGGGCTGCTTCTAAGATATTAATATGAATATATTATTTACTTGAAACCTCACTATTCGTAATTTGACCTATTAATTAATAAAAAAAAAATTAACAGCGCAATTATGTTACAATCATTGACAAGTTTTCTAAGTTTGCAGCAGCATACACAATCCAGAATAGAAATACCATTACTATTATTAAGGAATTGAAAAAATTTGTTTTAAATTATGGGTTACCTCAAATAATTATTTGTGATCAGGTGGCAGAATTTAACTCTACACTATTCAAAGATTTTTGTAAACAATATAACATGCAACTTCATTTTACTTCATTCCAGCAGTCTAGTAGTAATTCCACAGTAGACTACATTCCACTCTGACGGAAACGTACAGAATAATTTATAAAATAAAAAAAGACCATAAAATAAACTGCGACCACGAAGAAATACTAACCAAAACCTTAATAACCTACAACAATGCGATAAATTCGGCAACAAAATTGACAGCATTCGAATTATTTACAGGAAAGACCCATGTATTCAATAGGACAGTAGAGTATTCAGACGAACACGATTATTTACAGAAACTTAACGAATTCAAGACAAAATTATACACCCAAGTTCAAACAGAAATGACAGCAAAGGCCATAGAGAGAAATCAGAAACAGAATGAAACAAGGACAGACCCACTACCACTAACAGCAGAAGACATAGTATTTAGGAAAGAAAACAGAAGAAATAAAATAACGCCAAGATTTTCTAAACATATAGTTAGAGCAGACCACGGAATAACTTTTGAAACGAAGAAAGGAAAAAAGTTCATAAAGAAAAAATAAAAAGAATTTTTAAAGATAGACAAACAGTTTAACAAAAAAATAAATATATATACAGTGGACCCCCGATAATCCGGCCCCTGTCTAATCCGGCGCCCCTTGTAATCCGACATGACAGAATTATGTTTGACAATCTTTGCTAATACATATAGATCACGCAAGTTTGAACAGGTCACAACTCGAACGCGCCACCGCTATCGTGCTCGACGCGTATGCATTGTTTTACTTAGTTTGAATTTGACTACTAGTGATAGCGGTACGGCCTAGCGTACGTTCATTGTTTACTATTTATTCATTGTGTATTAGGTATATGTAGTACCTAGTAATGTCGTCACAAACCCAGAAGCGAAAGCACAAAACGTTGACAATTAAAGAAAAATGTGATATTTTAGATCGCTTAAATCGCAATGAAACTTTCAGTAGTTTAGCAAGTGAATACGGCGTAGGCCGATCTACAATTTATGACATTAAAAAAAACCACGAGAAGATTAAGAAGTTCGTGTCAACTACTGACTGCGGGCCAGGCAAGAGACAGACACTCAAGAAAGGTGAACATCCAGAAGTGGAAGAAGCTTTGTACATGTGGTTTCTTCAGGAAAGAAACAGGCATGCACCAATTTCGGGACCCATGTTGGCGATGAAAGCTAAGTTTTTTTATAAGGAAATAACAAAAAAAGATGATTTTGTGGCCAGCAAAGGATGGCTAGAACGTTTTAAAAGTCGTCATGGCATACGTTTAATGACTATTACAGGAGAGAAACTTTCTAACGATGCCACCTGCATAGAGCCCTTTAAATTAAGATTTTTGCAAAAGGTGAACGATTTAAATCTTGACCCGTCACAGGTGTATAATGCAGACGAATCAGGGCTTTTTTGGCGTGTGATGCCTAACAAAACTTTCGTTTCTTGTAACGAAAAAGACGTACCTGGACGAAAATTGAGTAAAGAGCGTGTAACCATACTACCATGTGCTAATGCTGCAGGTACACACGCGCTTAAGATGGTGGTCATTGGGAAATCTAATAAACCAAGGGCATTCAAAAACATTGATTTACCTGTACACTATTACGGACAAAAAAGTGCATGGATGACAAAAGACCTTTTCAAAAAGGGGTTTGATGAATGCTTCGTACCTGAAGTTAGAAAATGGTTAAAAGATCATAATTTTCCTCAAAAAGCGTTGTTGCTTCTTGATAACGCTCCCGGTCATCCGTCTGAAGAAGAACTGACAACTGAGGATAAATGCATCACTGCGATGTTTCTTCCGCCAAATTGCACTGCACTGATTCAACCAATGGACCAGAACATCATTCAGTTTGTTAAGCAAGACTATAAAAAAAACCTACTTTTGAGAGCCGTATCAAAAGACCAACCAATAGAAAAAACTTTAAAAGAATTTAATATGAAAGACTTGGTTTTTGCTCTTAGTCAGTCGTGGAGTGCGTTACCGTCATCAACTATTAAATCGTCTTGGAAAAAGTTATGGCCAGATATAATCACCACTCCTAGCAACGATCCACAAATCAGTGTAACTTCGGATGTTATAGAACAAGTCTCTACTGAAACACAGATAAGTCCGGAAGATTTGGAAGTCTGGTGCCGTGGAATGGATAAAGAAGAAAATGTTTTTCTTGAAATGTCTGACGAAGATATTATAAAAGAGGTTTCTAATAATACAACAAACGATCAGGAAGATAACGACGACGTGATTGCAACTGCTCCACAAGTCACAGATCAAGACGCAGTTAATGCTTTTGAGCTAGGTTTACAATGGGCTGAAGAGAATGGTACATCCTACAACGAACTTTTACTTTTGAGAAGACTGAGGGACAAAGCTCTGATCTCGCGTTATAACAACCTTAAACAAAAAAAAATTGATGAATATTTCAAAGCTTCATAATTTGATATAGTATTCACTACATGATTTTGATTAATAATTCTTGATTATTTTGGTAGATATGTATGTGCATTTATGCTTAATTTTATAATAAAACGTAAACTCTCAATTGTTATTTAATTTACTAAATTCGACTTACATAAATTAAGTCTGATTTGTACTTCAAAGTACATACATATGTACGTATAATATATAGACTCTCGTCATTAGATATGTAATTTGTCGGATTACAAGGTACTCTTTCGTAAAAAAATCCGGACTATAGGGGTCTTAGGCAGTGCTCTATAATCCGACAAATTCGATGGTCCGACACTGCCCTGCATAATGTTTGCCGGATTACCGGGGGTCCACTGTATATTAATAAATTGTTAGAAATATACATATTGCTAATTGGCAACGCACTCTTATACGCACCCTTCATTGCGCTTACAGAAATGTATAAGTATAAGTCACACTTCTGTAAATATTTGTAAGCATCTCTCATAAAGAAACATTAAATCAGTCTTAATTGAACCATCACATGAAGAAAACGATATAATAAATTCATCAGGTTATGGGCCCAGGAAGCTCAAGAAATACAATTGTGCGCGAAGTTATTATATCGAATTAGTAAAGAAAGTGAATAGCAAATATTCTGGACTTTCTTGTTTGTGACAATGAATTCAATTATGAACTCGATAGAGAAATTGGACGACAATAATTATGGTGCGTGGGCCGTGCAAATGAAAAGCGTGCTCATACATTCCGAGTTGTGGGGCTACGTGTGTGGACTAAAAGTGAAAAATGAAAGTGATAGTCCCGAGAAAAAATTGGATTTTGATGCCAAAGATGAGAAGGCCCTCGCGAGCATTATGCTCTGCATTAAGGCATCACAAATAAACAATGTCAAAAATTGCGTAACTGCTGAAAGTGCTTGGAAAAAACTAAAAGAAATCCATATGCCCGCTGGTCCTGCGCGTCGCGTTCAGTTGCTGAGACAATTGTTGTATCTAAAGTTGATAGATTCAGAAAATATGGCATCGCACATAGCAAAATTTTCAGACTTAATTGAAAAACTGTCTGAAATTGAGTTTACATTGGCCGATGAGTGTCTGTGCATATTACTATTGTCTAGTTTGCCGGAATCTTTTGACTATTTTGTAGTTGCCATTGAATCACGTGATTCGTTACCTACTTTAACTACGCTAAAAATCAAGTTAATCGAAGAGAGTGAGCGCCGAAATATAGACACAGAACAAAGCGGAGTGCAGAAAATGTTCTCGTCGCGACGTGAGAAAAGTACAGTCTCGCAAAATAAAAACTTTAAGCAGCGAGTGTGCTGGTGTTGTGGTCGTCAAGGGCACATTGCGGTTAACTGTAGAAGTGCAAAGAAAAACGAAAAAAGAAACAATGAAGAGAGTGATAAGAAGAAGTCATATTCTGTGTTTGCTGCTGCGAATCACAACTACAGTTTTTCAAAGAATATTTGGTGCTTGGACAGTGGTGCGACTGCACATTTGTGTAACGATAAATCGCTTTTTATAGAGATCAAAAAGCACAGAGAAAGAATTGTGTTGGCCGGAAAAAATTATATTGAAGCGATCGGTATCGGAACAGTGCGTTTACAGTGGAAACATAGTACAATCGATTTGACCGATGTAGTTCTGGTTAACAATATTCAATGTAATTTTATTTCCGTGGCGAAAGTGGTGAACAAGGGATTCACAGTAAATATTTCGAATAGCTGTGCACGCATAAAAAATCGCACGGGCGATGTTGTTTGTGTTGCCAAGAAGCAAAACGATTTGTTTTTGTTTGAAACGAGCGAACAAAAAATGTTTCAACGCACAAACGGATAATAAAGGACTTATTAAATGGCACTATCGCTTTCGCCATTTAAATTTTGACAGTATAGAAAAAATGATGAAAAAACATATGGTTCATGGCTTAACATCCGAACAATGTATGAATATGAAAAACTATGTGTGTGAGACTTGCGCAAAGTGCAAAATAAGTGAGAAGCAATTTCCTAAGCATTCTTATAATCGGGCAAAGGACGTATTAGATCTCATCCATACGGACATTTGTGGACCAATGCATAAGAGTTCGGTTGGCGGTGCTCGTTACTTTGCAACTTTCATTGACGATAAATCGCGTTACGTTTACGTTTGTTTTTTGAAGACGCGAAACGAAATCCTCGATAAGTTCAAAGAATTTAAAGCAATTGCGGAGACATCAATTGGCAGGAAAATAAAGTGTCTGAGAAGTGACAACGGGCGCGAGTATTTGAGTAGCGCATTTGAACAATTGCTAAACAGCAATGGTATAAGGAGGCAGCTTACTGTGCCTCATACACCGCAGCAAAATGGGGTGGCAGAACGAGCAAACCGTACGTTGGTGGAGATGGCACGCAGCATGCTGAGTCATGCTGATCTCGACGAGAGTTTTTGGGCAGAGGCCATAAATACAGCTGCATATCTGCGCAACCGCTCTGAGACTTCGACGTTGACCGTTGACCCAAAAACAAGGAAGGTAACAGAGGCACGAGATGTTATATTTCTTGAAGATTCTCTTAAAGACGACAGTGTGAGAGATCAGGGCTCAACAAACAGTACTGAAGTCACGCTGGTGATGGACGAGTCTAATCCTGCGTGTAACATAGACGACAATGTTGAAGATGTGGCACTGGACGGTATGAATCACCAAGAACAACAACAAGAGGCAGATAAAATTGGAGGAGATTTGGAAGTCGACACAGCTGATGATTGCGGACGCCCAAAGCTTATCTACACTGGACAACCCGGACGCCCTCGCAAGCAGTATAACATACTGAATGTTATGAAAACTGATGATGTATCAGTGCCTGGAACTGTGGATGCAGCTTTGAATTCTCATCATGCCAAATTTTGGCAGGCATCGATGCAGAAGGAGATAGCAAGTCTACAAGCCAACAAAACCTGGACGTTGACTGACCTACCAAAAGGAGAGAAGGCTATTGGTAGCAGATGGGTGTTCGCAGTCAAGCGTGACAAAAATGGTCAGGTGGATAATTTCAAGGCCCGTTTAGTGGCTAAAGGCTGTGCGCAGCGCTTTGGCATAAATTACAGTGAAACTTTCTCACCAGTGGCGAGGTATTCTACGATCAGGCTGGTGATTGCTCTGGCAGTTGAGCATGGTATGTATGTTCATCAAATGGATGTTTCCTTTGCTTATCTCAACAGTGAACTACGAGATTTGGTGTACATGCGGCAACCAGAGGGATTTGTTGACCAGAAGTTCCCTGAGCGTGTGCTAAAACTAAACAAATCTTTGTACGGCTTAAAGCAGAGTGGCCGTGAGTGGAATGCGAAGCTAAATTCTGTTTTGGTGAAGATGGACTTCAACCCCTGCGCCAGCGAGCCGTGTCTATACATACGGCGACAAGGTCAAACAATAGGCATCATAGTGGTGTATGTAGATGACATGATTGTGGCCAGTACTAGCAAAGATGACCTAAAAAGAATAAAGATGTCGATTGCCGACGAATTCGACGTCACTGATGGCGGTCAGTTGAACCATTTTCTTGGAATGGAAACAACGAAGAATAAAATAAAGATATAAAATATAAAAAGTAAAAAAAAAAATTAAAATTAAAATAAAGAAAACAAAAACACATCACCCTGTTGCAAGAAGCAAAATTACATATATAAGCATTATTAATGTAAATAATAATAATATGTACCATAAAAACACACACACATATACATATAAGCACTACAATATTAATGTTAAATTATAAGTATACATAATTATAAGTACACTAGCTACACCGCAAGTCGTTCCGTCCAGCATTCCATATCACTGGCCATTCGACATTCTAGGGGAGGAGGAGTTACCACTTTCAGTGTTCCCCTGCAGACTTCCTGTACTACGCCTATGCCATCAACCGGAACTCTGGACAGCACCAACAAACACAACTCACAGAAGTATGCGAGACAGGGACAGAGGATCTACTGGCGGAACTACGTAGCAAAAAACACACACATATAAAAAAGCTGCCTGTGAGCAGCACAACAATGACTTCCAATAAACATTCGATTTGTTCGCTTCAAACAACGAAGACGTGTTTTATTAAAACACTTTAAACATCCCAAAAGCAATACTACTCTGGAAACATGGTTACCCTAACCCACGGATGGTAACTCACGCTGTACGTCGACTCGACAATAATAATCGCGAGATTGAGCGCGAACGCGATGCTGCTGCTCATGCTACTCGTAGACAAGATGAAATCTTACGAGTAAATGAGCAAGAAAGAAATACAGTAGAACACGCTGTACGTCGACTCGACAATAATTATCGCGAGATTGAGCGCGAACGCGATGCTGCTGATCACGCTACTCGTAGACAAGATGAAGTCTTACGAGTAGATGAGCAAGAAAGAAATACCAACGAACATGCAGCACGACGTTAAAATGAATATATTCGCTCTGATGAAAGAGCAAGAGATGCTTCTCGGCGTAGAATAAGCTGAAGAAATTTATTAGTAAGACGCAGTGAGCAAGTCGTCAATTCCTCGCAGAGACGCGTTATTTGGGGTCAGGCGCGAATTTTAGGAGACAAAGTTCTCGAAATGAATGAAGCCCGCGTCACTCAATTTAGGGAAAATTTAGAAAATAGGGCGAGGCAATCTTATCAGCAGTCTCAAAGGAATAGAGCAGCTAGGGAAGAAATGACGCCTGAAAACCTCGAGCAGCAGCGTGTTCTTCAAAGGCAGCGTTGACGAGCCACAGCTAGGGATTTATATTTAGAAAATATTAGGAAAGGCCTTACAAATATTTGCATTTCTTGCGTGGGCACATGGTTTTCGTCTCAGTTTAGGAAAATAACAAATCAGTAATATCAAAAAACAAAAATTGCTTAATATTACGGAAGCATTTTATTTGTCCGCTAAATTTCCGAATGAGGCTGAGGATTTGTTTTGCACTACATGTCACAAAAGTATAACTGCGGGTAAGATTCCGAATTTATTATTATCTAAGGGTTTTGATTTTCCTGAAATTCCAACATGCCTCAAGACGCTCCTCAAGACATGTCAAGTTCTTATCTCACCAAGAATTCCATTTATGCGGATAATTTCGCTGGGCTATGAACGCCAATGTGCAGTGAGTGGTGCAGTTGTTAATGTGCCTGTTTCAGTGTCCGAAACAGTTACTGCTCTTCCACGTACATTTGAAAGCAGCCATATTGTTCAAATTCATTTAAATCGAAAACTCAAATATAATTACAATTTTATGACCGAAACAATTCGGCCAGCTTATGTTCTCGAGGCGTTGAGATATTTGGCGGATACTCCTTTGTATCTAAAACACAATATCTCTATTTCTGCTGACTGGCTAAATGCCGTTGGAAATTCACAAGTTGTTCCTTTTGTTGCTGATCCAGCCTGACAGGTCAACAGTTGAAAATCTCTTCCGTCAAGGCATGGAAATCGATTCCGAAAATGCAAATGACGAGCCCCAAGGTAATATCAATCCTGGTGGCGAAGAGACTCTCTTGGATAATGATGACATAGATAATAGGTTAGTTCTAGATCGCATCGCAGGCGCCTGGCGAAGGCCGAAACCCTACAGATATGACAACGGACAAGGATGCTGAAGAGCTCTCGTTTCCAACCATATCATGTGGCGAAGTTTTCTTGAGCGAAATTACATATGCTCGAAAGGCCAAATCACAGATTCGGTTTTACGATCGTGGTTGTGCAAAAATTCCTAAAATATATATGTATAAGCGATATGAGCTTACACGTATAAAAGATGCAATTTCCATATGCCTCAGGAAAAAATCAGGCAATGGTGTTACTGCAGGCAATATATTGCCTGAGATAAGACTTTTGTTAAGAATCTTGTGAAACGTGATGATGGATATCGTATTCTGAAAGGATTGAGATTTTCTCCGGCCCATTGGGAAGGTGAAAAGAAAAAAGTACTAGCTATAATTCGTCAGGTCGGTCTGCCTACATTCTTCATAACGTTGTCCGCTGCTGAAACAAGATGGAATGAATTTTTTTGTTATTCTATCTCTCCTTTTAGATTACAGAATCGTTAGTGAGGACGAGGTACCTAATCTTCCTTTCTCTGAAGAAGCTAGACTCATTCGGTCAGACCCTGTCACATGCTCTAGGTATTTTGATCGAGAATCGAATTTCAGCACAGAGGATCGCCACATTCACATGGAATGTATTGGCCCCATGGTGCCCCCAAGGTAGACAGTAGTAGTCCCCAAAATATTAGTCAGGTAGTTTAATTTATTGATAGATTTATTACAACTGAGGGTGATACATTAAAATTATAGGAGGTAATTAAATATCACCAACGCAGAAATAGTGCGTCGTGTTTAAGGGATAGGCAGAAAGTGTGTAGGTTTAATATGCCATACCCAATGCCTCATACGGAAGTTTTATACCCATTGGAGGATGAAAATCCCCACCGAAGAAGGTATAAAAGTATGTGGGATAAAGTCCAAGAGCTTCTAAACAAGTCTGTTTCAGAGACTGAAGCTCTATATTTGAACTCATTTGAGAATTTCATGTCCGAACTCAATACGGACTACAGTGAATATATATTTGTTCTGCGCTCACATTTAAAGAAGCCGCAAATATTCCTCCAGAGAAAATTCACTGATAAAATGCTAATCGCATATAATAAGGATATATAGTATTAGCTCTATACAGAGCCAACACGGATATCCAATATATTTTAGATCCATATGCTTGTTGTAGTTACATAGTCAACTATATCACCAAATCTAACAGAGGAGTTTCAAAACTTCTGCGAGAGGCCATGGATGAGATCAATGCTGAGAACTATTCCATTAAACGAAAGTTGCAGCATCTCGGTAGTAAATTTATCAATGACACAGAAATTTCAGCACAAGAAGCGGCTTATAAAATTCTTGGCTTACATATGTCAGAATCAAGCCATGGCGATATTTTCGTGAATACTTCACCTCCCGATCAACGGGTTCGCATGGTTAAGTCAAAGAGAGACCTGAAGAAACTCCCACAAGGCTCAACTGACATTTATCTTCTTTTTTTGCATGATTACTACGTTGACAGGCCCGATGTGCTGGAAAATCTGTGCTCAGCGGATTTTGGAGCCAATTACAATTATTACATTAAGACTCGTACAAATCAATTGCCAGATGAAGAATATCAGGAAAATGATGAAGAGCTGGACGATAATGCTGATATTGAGCAGCCATTAATTTTGAGAAACCGCAGGGGTATTCTCAAAAGGCGTAGCCTTCCACTCATTCTTCGGTGGAAAAGATACAGCATTAATAAATTCCGATCCGATTTTTTTAAGAAAAACATACTGTTTTTTTACCCTTGGCGAAATGAGGAAGAGCATGTTCTGAATAATGATAATGATCAGACTTACATTATTCAGAAAGATATAGTTGAAGCGAATACGAGAAAATATATTTATTTAGCTAAGTCATCAGCACAGGCTTTAGATGAAGTAAGTAATAATAATGTAGGAGAAAATCAGAAGATTTCAGAATCGCAACTGCTTGATGAAGAGTTTAGGGGCTTTGCCATACCAGAGATTGATGGTAACATTAATGTATTTAATCATAATACGAGTGACGACAACTCTGACGAAAATTCAATTAGAATGATAAGATTACTTCCACAAAAATGAGCTGCATTTATTGGTACGTTCGCTGAACTGAAAGCAGCGTCAATATTTTGCTCATGTCATGCATAACATGAATACTGGACAAATTTTCTATGAATATGTTGGTGGCGGTGCCGGAGTGGGAAAGAGATTTATCAATCGTTAACATTGAGGTTTAATAGTAGAGCAGGTAGCCCAAGGTTCTCCTGTGTGCACCAACAGGAAAAGCAGCATTTGGAATTGGTGGATTAACACTCCATTCCTTATTTTCTTTTCCTGTTAACCAATCATCGTCTGAGCGCTCGAAGCTGTTAGACCTTTAGCTAATTATTATTAATGAAATATCAATGGTCGGCGTAAAAATGTTGTCTTTTTTAGACCGACGGGTCAAGCAAATTTTCAACAATAATGACAACTTTGGAGGTATATCGATATTGGCATTTGGCGATCTCAAGCAGTTGCCTCCTGTTGGCGATAAATGGTTATTTTTGGCCAATTTACGTGATAACTATAGTTTTATTGTAGGTCCTCTTCTTTGGAATTTGTTCCGATTTTATGAATTGACAGAAATAATGCGCCAACGAGAGGATAGAAATATTGCTGTGGCATTGAATAATACGTCCGAAGGCAAAATGACAGAGCAAGATAGGGAACTATTTAAGCAGAGAGTTATAGAACCTAGGGATTATAGTGAAATACCAGAGGATGCAATACACTTATTTTGTGACAATAAAAGGACGAGTGAATACAATAGTATTGAGTTGGCGGAAATTCATACAGATGAGTTTACGTCAACAGCTAAAGATGCAGTGAAGGCTATTTCGAAATCTGACCGAGAAAAGAATAGCATTTTAGAAAATGTTAAGACTTTCAAAACGTCAGGCTCAAGGCCTGCCACATTTGCTTCTGCTGAAAACAACAACAAAATATATGGTCACTGTGAATATTGACACCAACGACGGACTACTCAATGGTGCTAGTGGGCAACTTATGCAAATTGATCTTTCAGCAAATGGATGATTTGCAACGCTTTGGCTCAAGTTCATGGCGTCTAGTGTGGGACTTCACGCAAGAACAAAAAAAAGCAAATCTGACTCATACTGATTGGACACCGATCAAAAAAGTGATAAGAAGTTTTCAGTATAGGAAAACTCAGCAGGTATCAATTGAGCGTCTTCAGTCCCCAGTGGTTCCTGCTGAAGCTATTACTATACATAAGAGCCAAGGTTACCAAAAGGTTGTTGTTCACTTGCAAGACAGCATGAGCCAAGCAGCGCTCTATGTCGCTTGCAGTAGAGCAACCAGCGCCTCTGGGCTTTATCTCATAGAAAAGTTTAATCCTCCTAGAGATTTACGAGCAACAGATTCTGTCCAAGCTGAGTTGACAAAACTTAGGAGACACAAAAAACTCGTACCTTATTATGAGTTGCTCGTCGACAGACCTGCTGCTAATTTATTAGTATATTATCAGAATATTCAAGGTCTAAGGTCCCATCGCCCGGACATTTTAAATTGTATTATAATGTCCTCTGATATTCTATGCTTTGTAGAGTCTTGGAGTAGAGTAAGTGAGAGCTATAATTTGGATGGCTTTTAAGAATTAAGTATAATCGATGGTATTTTGTCTGCTGGTGGTAGACGGCATTATCGTTTACGCTAAAGAGAATAAATGTAAAGTGCTATTATCCATTTGCTGCTATATGATGGCAGTAGAACGGACGAAAGCGTTAAGAAAGACTGAGGAAACCAGTTTTAGGATTGGTGATAAAGCTATGAAAGACATTATACCCGTTAGTTCGGTTTTCAGACAAGAAAATATCGAAGCAGCGCGCTCGATAAACCTCTATTTAGGTAGATTAGACTATACCAATGTACCAACGATTTTAGCGAGGAAAGGTTTGCAATTTGAAACATTTATGCGACAAGTAGATTTTTCAGAGAGAGAAGCCTTATCAGTAAATACAATCAGAAGCTATGTTATAGCTGATAATTCGTACGAATATCTGTTTAATGATAGTATAGAATTGGCCTTTTCTTATGAATTTGCCGAATCGGATAAATCATTACATGATTCTTTTATTTGGAATTTAGACATTAACTATTACCATTAACTAATTACCAAACATGGCTCAGGATGTTGAGATGTTAAATATTGTAAATATAGGCTTAGCAAACGAGAAGTACCAGATTCTTAAATTCAAATATTTAGAAACTATATATTTAATAGTTTATAATCCTGCCTTTTCAATAGTAGAGTTCCGCAGGGTAATCTTAGAAAATATACAAGAGGAAATAAATAAAGGAAATAGGTAAATAGTAATACTAGGAGACTTCAATATTTGTAGGGCCACAGTTAGGAATCAGTTAGAGATAAGGTTAAATGAGTTAGGTAACTCTTCCCTTTTAAATAGAACGCCAACAACAAAGGAGTTAACAGGAATAGATTGGGCATTCGCAAATGCCGGAGAAATAGAATTGAATGCCCGTATTTATGAAACTACTTATAGTTATAACGGTGTATTTCTCACATTTAGTTAGAATGACGTCTTAGCATATTAAAAATTTATTAGCAGCCAAATAGAAAGTAGAAAATAAACAATGTATATATGTATATGGGTGACAAATCACGCCCTGCTCTAGACTGAAAATGGCGGATCTAGAGAGGACAACTCGATAAAACCAATAGTATTCTGGCACACATGAAGTACCAATAATTTTGAAAAGACTTCTGATTTTTACATAAGTACTTATTGTAATTTTGTAAAGATCTGCAAGGGTATCCATCTTCGGCAAGCCGAGATAACTTTGTTTTTTTTCATTATTGATTATTTTTAGTTTTGATCTCAAAAATACCAAAATTTGATTTTGTTTAAGTTTAATATAAGTTGTTTTTATTTTAATTGTCTTATTATACATTTTAAAATTGTATACAATTAAAATCTTCCCAAATATTTTATCCTTTAAATTCGAATAAAATAGATTTTTCATGTCAAAAAATCGAGTCCCGCATAAATTGATTTCTTTCCAGCTCTACTATGAAGTTACAATATGCGCTACATCTTTTGCAAATCAAAGTTTGTACGGTTATTATGATATTGCGTAATTTGAACCCACTCGACTTTCGGTAAAAAAGATATGCCGAATTAAATTAAGGCAACCATTAACGGAAAGTACGCAGGTGAAAATGTATTCCCCGAATACCAATGATTCCGACTGATCTTCCGTTCGAATTCAAACGATTGCAATTTTCAGTTCGCAATGACAATTAACAAGTCAAAAGGCCAATAGCATTTACTTTGGATTCACTTTCATTGAGAGAAGTTCAACCGAATAAAACTTCATTTTTGTAATCGAAATAAATTAAATGAACTACTTTTGTGAAATGAAATAAAATTTTTCCTCTACAAATATATATATTTTTTTTTCTTGTAAAATATTTATTACAGCAACCGGGGTCACCAGCGACCTTTTTATAGCCGTGCTGGCTATTATTTCAGCCCATAAAATGGACGGAGCACCCAATTAAAATAATAAAATTAAATAATTTGCAAGCGCTATTACTTTGTAGGACAATTCAATCTACATGAATAAAGCATAATATGCAGAAACAAAAATTAAATCTTGGAAAAAGATGGACAAAAAAAACAAAAATCGACCATGTGGAAATACGACCTCTTCAACGACAGAAGACGAATGATCGTGTGCGGCATTGTTCCTCGCCTTATAAAGACGGCCCGGCCGATAGACCTCGGTCGATAGATATCGTGGCGAGTGCAGAGAGTTTAGCATATTTCAGGCTAGGTTTTTTATTTTCATCTAGATTATCTGGGATGGTAGAATTTTTTAAAAAACAAACATTCATCTGCGGACATCATCTATTTAAAAACGATAAGTGCAATTATCAGCGTAAAGCGGTTCCGGTTTTACCGAAATTAGAGTCGTGAAGCCAAATTGTTACAAAATAAATATCCCACCAACTAGCAAAATAATATGACCATGAACATTTCGGAAGAGCTTACCGATAACGACAAAATACACCTCAAACTTAAGTTTTTCCAGTACCATCATATCTATCTTGTTGGCTTTGTCCAACCTGGTTGATAGACGTTCCGGATGAGTACAGACTTGTTAAAGACAAATTTAGTTTTTTTAATCAGCATCAGTCTGAAAATCATTGAGAAAGGAATCAGTTTGATTTAATTTTCATTAAAGCATTTTCCGACGAAAAAAAGAAACGTAGATTTTGGCAAAAATAACCAAAATTTGGTTCATCGAGAAAAAAAAATTGTTTTTCAAGCGAAAATATGGTCGATCGAATCCGAGATGTCGGTAGTCGCTGGGTGCACTAAATCAGAGTTACGAGCCAAGATTGCGTATAAACAATTGAAGTCTATATCAGTTTTAGGTGCTGACAGCTTACAAGAGGTACCACGAACAGGGTGCTCCTTTCAGAGCATGCCCCCGCCTAGACGTAGAAAGCCTCTGATAAAGAATATACAAACAAGAAAAAGAGAAAGAAAACCTCTTCCCTTGCGTCTCCGACAAAAACTCCCTCGTCCTCAACTGGCATTCGCAACAATCGTTTTGAAACTTTAGCTGAGGAGATTAGCCCTGTTGACGAGATGGAGGCTTTCGCGGAAGCTATTGAAAGCAACGCAGGAATATGTTCGAATAATATCCAGCCGCGTCAAACGGCAACTGCAAAACCACCTCCTATATGTGTTCCCCACGTTAATAACATCAGAACTCTAGAAAGCTCCCTTAAGGGGTTACACCACTGTAGAATTTTCAAAAAATCTGTTTTTTTTTTGCTCTAAAAATAGTTTAACTATCTTAGAATACGGGGAAAAAAGAATTATGTCGAAAAAAATTTTTTTTGACCCTTATTTCGAATTTATCCGGGAGAGCGCCCGGCCCTCCAGAGCACGTGTTTATGTGAGAAATTCTTTGTGGAAATTTTGTTATTCGACGTTTATTCGTTCGTGCTGCGCTGTTTTTCCCTCTCATTCATCAGTTTTATTATCTCCGAGTGATTATCTGACGATTTCCAAGTGTAATTGAATGAAAAAATGGGTAAAGGCAAAGTGCATCAGGGGAGGAAAGGTACAAAACGAGCGTATTCTACACGCCACCGAAGTTCATCGTCGAAACGACCACTCAACAGGTTCGAAGTTGGAGGTGGTTCACAGGAGAAGGTCAGTGCTTCAGCAAAGAAATTGAACTTCTCAGAGGGCAACTTCAAAATTAATCATGAGTTCGGTACTAGAATCATAAATTTTTTCGCTGTTTTCTCTGTACTTTCGCTTTCCATCAACGGATGGGTCCGATGGTAATCACTTTAAAATAAAGATGATAAATCCAATAAATCTAAGTTCAGTGCAGAAACGAACGAAACGCAAAAAGGGCGGCACAATGAACCAGAGCACCAAGTCATAAAAGTACGCCCATCGATTATTGATTCGAAATAATGAGGAAAATTATATTTTTAACTATCGTCACTTGTTTCACCAATATATTGGAATTGCTATTGCTTCATTTGAGTCAGGCCAAACTCCGCTGCGGAATCGACGATATGTACTCAGATACCAAATGCTGATATCAATAAGGATTGGCATGCTGTTGTTATAAAGAATATAATTGGTGGACCATGTGAGATATTAAATCCAAAAACACCACGCATGATCCAATCTGAAATATCGATGAAATTGAACTGCATCAAGCTGGACGACATTAATGAGGACCTGTCAAATGTGTTATTAAATTTATTGAGTCATCGATAGCATTTAACCAAATTGCGACTACGACTTATTACATTAAAAATATAAAAAAATCAAGTGAGAAAAGTTATCTCGGCTTGCCGAAGATGGTATACCCTTGCAGATCTTTACAAAATTTCAATAAGTACTTAGTAAAAATCAGAAGTCTTTTCAAAATTATTGGTATGGCGATGTCAAACGAACAAATGTTGAATTCGGTTGCAATAGCTTGGAAAACAAAAAAGTTTTCCATACAAAGACTTGAAATCTGTTTGATCGATAGTGGTCGGATCCGACCGATTTTTAAACTTGATCCGCGTGAAACAAAAAAAATTTCAAAACGCCAGATTTAAAACTACTGTCAATTTTTTGCATAGAAACAGACGGTCAGACGGACATGGCTCTATCGACTCGGCTGTTGATGCTGATCAAGAATATATATACTTTGTGGGGTCGGAGATGCTTCCTTTAATGCGTTACACATTTTTGGACTAAATTATAATACCTTCTGTAAGGGTATAACAAGTGAGAAATGTTATCTTCGGCTTGCCGAAGATGGTATACCCTTGCAGATCTTTACAAAATTGCAATAAGTACATATATAAAAATCAAAAGTCTTTTCAAAATTATTGGTACTTCATGTGTGCCAGAATACTATTGGTTTTATCGAGTTGTCCTCTCTAGATCCGCCATTTTTAGTCTAGAGCAGGGGCACCTCGAGCAGGGCGTGGTTTGTCACCACATATGGTCGGTCTTAGAAGGCATATACACAAAGGCACACTTTCTCTGGCTGTTGTTAAATCGTATTTAATTCTTCAATACAACCTTAGCCCTCATATACATGTAAGAAGGCTAACGGCGGTATGGTTGGCAGAGGCGCACACGTCAGCAGTACAGCAGCATATACACTAATATAATAGTCGAGGATCGGGAGTAACAAGAAGTCGGAAAGAGAGAGTCAACAACTCGTTTTGGAGTCGTCGTAGTGAAGTCGAAACAAAGTCGTAAAACAGAAGCAGTGTCGCAGCAACTCGTCGATCGTCTCAGTCGTATTAAACTTACATTACATATACCATAACCTTTTGTTTGTAATCTATTCTTGGCGAACCTATAATAAACATAATAACTAATATAATTCTACATACATATACAGGGTCCGCCATATAACATTTTTTTTTTGAACTAGTGGTTATTTTAAGTGTGGTAACACTGATGTTACATCTGATTAGACAGAAAGTTAGTTTTATCCTTCCGCTGAACGAAAATGGACCATCCGATGCGGTTTGCCTTTGCCGAATGGGCAGATGAGCGCTTGGCCGAAGACCCGGAATTTTACCAAAAAATCATCTTTTCCAACGAAGCTCATTTCCATCTTGGCGGCTACGTCAATAAACAAAATTGTCGTATTTGGGGGACGGAAAACCCGCACGTGATCGAAGAGAAGCCAATGCATCCTCAGAGAGTTACTGTTTGGTGCGGATTTTGGGCCGACGGCATCATTGGCCCATTTTTCTTCGAAAATGCGGCAGGAGCCGCCGTTACGGTCAATGGCGAACGCTACCGCGCCATGTTAACGGATTGTTTCTTCCCGGAAATCGAAGAGGAGGACTTGGACAACATTTGGTTCCAGCAAGACGGCGATCCGTGCCACACAGCCAACGTTACGATCGACCTTGTGCGCACTGTTTTCGGAGACCGAATTATCAGCCGAAATTCTGATGTCGTTTGGCCGCCTCGGAGCTGTGATTTGACACCGTTGGATTATTATTTGTGCGGCGCCGTCAAAGACAAGTGTTATGTGGACAAGCCAGCGACAATTCAAGCTTTGAAGGACAACATTCGCGTCGTCGTTGCCGAAATACGGCCGCAAGCAATCGGAAATGTCCTCAAAAATTGCGTCGGCCGTATGTGATCTTCATTAATAAGTGCTGGATTTATAAAAGTGTAAGTTGATCCAGTGTCTATTAGGAATTTAAGAGGGTTTGACACCATGGAGTTTGGTGATAAGAAAACAAATGGCAAGGAAGATCCGTGAGTCTTCTTGCTTATGTAGCCGACTGGCTTCTAGTAGAAATTTTGCATCATCGCTTCTTAGCCCTGATCTGCCCCTAATTGTGTTACTAGTGTTGGCTTTTTTCCTTAACATTTATGTGTATATAAAATAGTAGTCACCGACTATCTCTCTTCGAGTGCGGACGTCTGTGTCTTTCCAATTGTGTGCGCTTTGCTTATCGCGAAATTACCATCGCCCAGCTTTTCGCCGTTAGATTGATCTTCTTCATCTTCTTCATCCCATCTTATTTTCTTGATCTTCTTTTCAACGCGCACGTACAAATCCAAAAACACATTTGCAATATCAATAAATTTGTTAACCATGGCCCCCGGGCCACTCAATTTGGGGGATAATCGCTTTGCCAGCCTCAGCGTTAGCCCCAAAGCTAAGAAAAAAAGAACCTTTCAGAAATTACCAGTTGATTTCCCAGACCTCCCTGAAACACAGTGCAAGAATCCGAGATTTTTAGTTGTCTCATCAAAAAACTCTCCGAAAACCATATCCGACTATAACTGCTTTGCCGTCCATAGAGCCCTTAAGTATATCAGCAAAGACATCATATCCATCTCTAATCTTCGCGATGGTAACCTTCTCATGCTGGTCAACTCCAAGGAAGTAAGTGACAAATTTATCAAAGTAACCTCTTTACCCGGCCTATGCGAAATCGAGTGCAAGCTCCACAACACTCTTAACTTTGTCAAAGGCACCATTTACGCACCTTGTCTTATAAACATTCCAGAAAACGAAATTGTTGAGGAACTAAAATCTCAAAATGTACACAGCGTCTTCAAATTCACCAAAATGATCGACGGCACCCCCATACCATTTGGAAAAATTCTCGTAACGTTTGACCGTTTCACTCTTCCCAGTAAACTAACGGTTTCCTGGCACACAGTCAAGGTTACAGAATATATACCCAACCCGATGAGATGTAAGTCTTGTCAATTATTGGGCCACACATCAAAACACTGCAAGAACTCACCCGCCTGTGTATCATGCAATCTCACCCCCCACCTTCCCGTGCCATGCACTCGCATTTTCTGTGCAAACTGTACCGGCGAACACCCAGCCTCCTCACCCGAATGCCCACAATATCAAATACAAAAACAACTTCTTCAAATCAAATCAAGCAAAAAATGCAGTTTCCGTGAAGCTCGCACGATCCTAAAACAACAACAAAACACAACAACTAACTCCACGCTTACCTACTCGACAGTCGCAAACCTTAACCCAGCATCCGTTATTCTTGTCAAAAAAACCCCGAAACCCAGACACGATTACAAACACCGACCTGCCCACCAGCTCGACAAAAGCACCAACTCCCCTTTCACCAACATATCCCACTTCTCGTGCCAACTCTTTGAATCTCGAAAAGAATCTTACTTCCTCACCAAGCACCTCTGCCAAAACTGATTTCTCTCACTTAAGCCCAACAAGTGAACTGAATACATGTATGGAACAATCTCGCTCCCTTAGGTCGGAAGCAAATGCTCTAATCAGACAAAACTACAACGACGACAATACAACAATGACTTCAAGATCCAACTCAAACGAATCCATTAATTCACACACCTCAAACCTACAAACAATAATCAACACAACAGACTCAGGTAACACTATGGATGATTCCGACTCTTAGTCCTGATCCTCTCACCCTTACTTTCTTATGCACCAACTCATACACTCACACCACAAATTAACAATAATCCAATAAAATTTAATCATGACAATTACTATATTACAATGGAACATCCACGGTATTTTTAATAATTACAACGAACTGACACTACTTATAAAAGACCACGCACCCGACATTGTATTTTTGCAGGAAACCAACCTTCCATGTAATTCCACAAATTTTATTTGCCCCAAAGAATATACTGGTTATTTCTACAATTTTTCTTATAACACCTCAGCCAAACAAGGCATTGGTGCACTTATTAAAAGGAATGTCCCACATACATACAGTAACATTAACTCCAGCATACTCTGCTCCGCATTGCAGCTTAATTTTGATCAAGTTATTAATATTGTTAATGCGTACATCCCACCAAGTCAAACCTTTTCATCCTCTGACATATCAGAAATCCTACACAATCTTAGTGGATCCACAATAGTCCTGGGTGACCTAAACTCATGGAGTCCTTTATGGGGTTCGCCGCGCACAAACACAAGGGGTAAAAAAATTGAAAGCGTAATTCTTGAAAACAGCCTAATTGTTCTAAACGACGGTTCCCCGACTCACCTTTCAACTCACAACACTTTCACTCACATCGATATCTCACTGATATCTCCACAGATAGCCCATATGTGCAGCTGGTCTATATCAGATAATCTCCATGGAAGTGACCACTTCCCCATAATCATCCACATAAACACACCTACCCGTCCCGATAATACTTTACCCCTGCCTAAATACAAGACAGACCTAGCAAACTGGAAACGCTTTAATGAAACTTGCGAAAAATCAGCAGCATAATGGACTGACGGTTGCCTAAATCAGCAGGTCGCACAAATGACGAAAGTCATACGAGCAGCTGCAAACTGCAGCATTCCCCAAACGAAAAGAGTGATCCACAAAGCCAAAGTGCCATGGCGGAACGCTAACCTTCAACAGCTTAGGGACCAAAAGCAAAGCTTGTTCTCGTCCTACAAAGCCAATATGAATGATACAAACCTCATCAGCTATAAAAAAGCAAACGCCATTTTCAAAAAAGCCGTACTTTCGGCCAAGCGTAACTCCCTTGAAAAATTTACTTCCAAAATCTCCCCAGTATCCTCCACAAAAAAAGTCTGGTCCGATATAAAACGCCTAGCCGGCATCCCTCCCACACCGTTCAAATATATCAAATCCAACTCAGGCACTCTAACTGGATCATTTAATATCGCCGAAGAGTTTGCCTTATCTTGGTCTGAATACTCTTCTGACCAAAATTTTCCAACAGAATATATACGAGAAAAAAATCGGTATCTTTCAGAGCCCTATCTCATCGACTCAATTTCCCCATCGGCTACATGCTTAGATTCCAAATTCACATTGCTTGAAATAGAAAATGCAGTAACAAAAGCAAAAGGAAAAAGCCCTGGGGCCGACAGAGTATCATACCCTATGCTCAAAAACCTATCTCCCCACCTAAAAACAAAACTTTTGGACATCTTTAATCAAATACTGAACACTGGAAAATACCCACATACATGGAGATCGGCTACCATTATCCCTATCCCAAAACCTAACAAACCGCCTTCCGATATTAACAGCTACCGTCCAATTTCCCTGTTATCCTGTCTAGGAAAAACACTAGAAAAAATAATAGCACAAAGACTTATCTGGTTCATTAAACGCCACAATTACAACCTAATTTCCCATAATCAAGTTGCTTTCAAAAGAAACCATAGCACGATGGACGCGTTATTGCGTATCCAACACTTCGCGTCGAACGCTCTTTCGACCAAAAATCATGTCTCTATCTTGGCGACGGATTTTGAAAAAGCCTACGATCGCGTGGGGATTCACGCCGTACTTTGCAGACTCGAGCGCTGGGGCATTGGTCCAAGGCTTTATAACTTAATTAAAGCCTTCATGACCAATCGGTCCTTCAGGGTTCGAATAAACAATGTCACATCGAACTCCCACATTTTACACAACGGAATTCCGCAGGGTTCGCCACTTTCTGTAGTTTTATTTATAATAGCAATTGAAGATATAAATGACATTGTAACCCGGCATAAAGAAATCTACATCTCACTATGCGCAGACGACGCCATCATCTTTACAAAAATAAAAAATATTAACACAGTCCGAGCAAAATTTTTAGATATATTGCAAGAAATTAACTTGTGGGGAGCAACCTCTGGGGCCTCCCTTGCCATTGAAAAATGCCAAATATTACATATTTGTCTGAAACAACGTTGCAACCTTTCCGACATTGACTTTAACAGCCGCACAATAAAATATGTAAACTTTTTAAAAATCTTGGGAATAACCTTCGACTCCAAACTACTTTTCCAACAGCACTGTCAGACTCTAAGAAAACAACTAGAAACTAGATTTAACATTATTAAATTCCTATCATCAAAATACTCCTACATACATATTAAGACTCTCATAGATTTTACGCGCACATTAATCCTATCTAAAATTGACTACGGTCTGCCAATCTTCGGTTGGTGTGCTAAAACTCACTTAAAAAAGCTACAAGCCCCATACCACGGAGCGGTCCGTCGCGCCATTCACGCATTTCCCACATCTCCAGTAGCGTGCACATTGGCAGAATCCGGTCTTCCGAGTATTCAATCACGAGTAGAAGAAACCACATTAATGCTTATCCCGAAGCTGTACACCACGTCCAATTGCATGCTAACCAAAGACTTCGGAGCCATTTTTAAACAAAAGCGGAATTTTAAGTGCATATCCACTCTAAGACGTTGCGCCAACTACATCAAGCTACTTGACCTTCCCCTCCCTAAGCCCAGGAGATCCTTCAAATCGCCAGCACATTGGAGTTCCAAACAGCCTAACATAAACCTACAAATCTACAATGCTGCCAAAAACGATACATGCTGCTTAGAATACCAAAAACGTTTTTTGAGCGCACAAGAAGACCTTGGTGAGAAAAACTGGATTTACACTGATGGTTCCAAAGTCACCGACGCAACCACGTTTGCGGTTGTTGACTGCAACCGTAAAACAATTGCAGGAGGTAGGCTCCCGTCATACAACTCCATATTCACAGCCGAAGCTTTCGCCATTCTCAAAGGATGCCAATTCGCCTGCAAAAACGCTGGTAAATCTGTTATCTGCACAGACAGTCTCTCCTCACTTTCCGCTATACGCAACTGGAATCATAATGACCCCACAATACAAAAAGTTAGGCACATCCTAAGTTGTCATCCCACAAAAATCACCTTACTCTGGGTTCCCAGTCATCAAGGAATCTATGGAAATGAACTCGCTGACAAAGCCGCCCAAGAGATGAGACTTACACCATCAATCCTTTTCACTCCGTTTAACTGCAAGGATATCCAAAGTCGAATTCAGTTATATCTCAAAGAAAAGAAACTATCCGAATGGGCACTCTTCATGCACAGGTATCACATTATTAACCCAAATTGCATCAGTTTCAAGCCACCAACGAACGTACATAAACGGGAATGCGCGACCTTCATCCGCCTACGCATCGGGCACACCCAATCCACACACCAACACTTACTGAAGAGAACGGCGCGACCAACATGCCATCTATGCGGGGACGAGCTCACCGTTGACCATATTCTCGACGCCTGCAGTCGATTGCACTCAATCAGATCTCAATTATTTGGTACACATAGTCTTTCGAATTGTTTAAGTAACCCATCTTGTGTAAATATCTCAAAAATTTACAAATTTGTCCAAAAAGCTCAGTTTATTATATAAGGAAATAACACTTAAGTCTCGAGTCGAAGGCCCCCGTCGCTAGTACTCATTAAGTTTATTAGGTTTAGTATTGTATACTAGATTTAATTTTGTTAAATAAATAAATAAATAAATAAAATAAAATAGTAGTATATACATAAATAGTAATATTATGTGAGGTATAAATAGGTTTTTTTTTGTTTTTTTTTTGTTTCTTTTTGTTTTTTTTTTGTTTTTGTGTTTTTGTTTTTTTTGTTTTTGTTGTGTTTTTGTTTTTTTTGTTTTTGTTGTTTTTTTGTTTTTTTTGTTTTTTGTTGTTTTTTTTTTTGTTTGTGTTTTTATTTGTATATTAATGTAGTAATGTATTGTATTATGTTTTGTGGTGCTATGTATATGTATCTATGTTTGAATGTGTATTATGTGTCTATTTTTTCCAAAATAAAAGAAAACCTGTATGTGTGTGTCCGTTACGCAGCTTCCTCCTTTCCCAGCTTCCTGGTATTTAGCGTGAATTGTATGTCGTTCACGTAGTTCTGCTGTGCTTCCTTCGAACTTTAATGCATAGATTAAATAAGTAATTAATAAGTAATTAATAGGTGTATTGTAGAGGTTTGTGAACATGTGACAACATTGGGCGTTAATTTGTTTGTGGGTTCTTTCCTTTTTTTTTTTCATGTGAAATGTTTAAGTGAAAACGATCCCGGTGCCTTAACAGCGATTGTACACATATTCGGTCATTAATCACACAACTCACAATTATTTTTATAAACCACTGTGCGGAAGATCCCGTTGTCTTGGCGGCGACTGATGTACACATTTACTCCTTGCGCAGCGAGTGGCGGTCACAACGAAGTCTAGTATGCAAATATAGGTTGATGCAATATTACCATAGTGATAAAATTACTATTCTTATGAAATAACCAAAAAGCATACCGATACTATCTCAAGTACGCACACCAAGTGTTCTCCGACATACACAAACGGTCACACACACAGCAGTTTGATATGTCAAAATCTATATATATATATTTTTTTGTTTTTTTTTTTTTTTTTTGGGTAATTTACCATTTTTAGTTGGTATCATTTTATGAGTTAGGGTGTATGGATGTTCCCGGTGCCTTATCAGCGATTGATGTACACATATACGGTCGCTTGTGAAGCAATTTGAACTTGATTTTGTTTGTTTCTTTTGTTTTATTTGCAAGTCATCATGCTTTAATAACTTTTTATTTAATTTATTATTTCACCACTCACTAATAGAATCCCCACAACCGTTGCCGTCACATGTTCATTACCTCTTTAGAATAAGCGTATAGCGTATTGGGCGTTATTAATCCCTTGTCCGTAGTCCGGCTGCGCCAGTTAAAATCCTGTGGCCGAGGGAGGAAAGATTCCAAAAAACACAACTGCTAAGCTTGGGGTATGAAATGAAAGTAAAAGTCTTTATTACAAAAAATTGTAAGCTTCTTGAATTTTTGCTCGGCTCCTCAGTTTTTTATATTCCTGGGTCGGTGTTGTCTCCCTGTGGTCGAATTTTCTCGGCTCCTCAGTTTTTTATGCTGGGTCGTTGTTGTTTCCTTGTGGCCGGTGGAAGGGTGTATGTTAAGTCGCGTTCATCAGTTGGGAAACCATCCGCTTTGTTTTAACGTCAGACCAAAAAACAAAAAATATGGTTTATCCAGAGTAGCACCTGAATGCTTCGATTTAGTATTTACTTTGGATTCACATCCATTTACTTAAAGAAGTGCAGTGTTATTTATTTAATATCACTTTATTTTTGTAATCGAAATGAATTCATTACTGTTGTGAAATGAAATAAAATTTTTGCTTTTCAAATATAAAACAAAAACAAACCATTTTTCTTCATCTTTTAATCACCAAACGAAATCAGATTCAGCTTAAATGTAAAAGAATAAAAAGTCCCACCACGGTTCTACAGAAACAGATCCGTCATACTAGAACACACAAAACATTAAAAAGACACTCTTCACAGTTTAATATCTCACGGTAGGGCCCTCCATTTAGTTACGTTACGATTCCCATCATCTTTGAAGAAGTACGGTCCAATGATGCTATTGCTGGTATAAACCGCATTAAACTGACTTTTAGACAGCTGCGAAATTTTCTTTATTTCGCATTCTACGTAAGCGTGTTGGCGGTATAATGCAAATTTATTTATTTACCCTCAACCAGCGCGGCCGCACAAGAGGGGCAATAAAACTCTTGCTTATCAGCAAACCTCTTCTGCTTTTGTTTTTGTTTGTGCGCGTAACCAAAATCAAAACACAAAAAAAAGCAACAGTAATAATAATCAATGGACCAATGGATCAATGGATCAATGGACAATAATAGTATATCTGACATTAAGCTCTTTGATAAGCTCAACAAGACCTTATCAAATTATCTATAAAATTACCTTAAAATGGAGGAAATCTCAGGTCTTACTCCAACTGAGCTGCGTGCAAAGTTAAGGGAAGATCTTGCCTCACAAGGCACTTCACAAGATGCCTCTAAATACGTCAACGGAGTCACCATTGTGTCACCACAGCTTCTGTTACTTTTTCAGTACCCTTGACCGCAGCTGGTGCTGATGCGGGCTGTTCCCTCGTTGATGATAACGATACCGTCATATACGGGCATTACTGCCCTCAGGTGGCTGGGTTGAGTATGACATTGGGCCGTATTTCCCACATGGAGCGAATGAGCATAGGTTGCTCGACGAGTCCGCTTACGGAAGGTGTTGTGCGTGGTTTTTGTGCACTCGGTGACCGCAAAGGTGTCTTCTGCACATACTGCCAACTTGTCCTCGTCAAGCCGTAGGTTTACCTGATAGTGTGGTACCGGGTAGACGGAGACCTTCTTATATCTAACTTTAACTCTAGGATAAGCTATATGGATATGGTTAGTATATGGATTATGTCATCGGATTGGAGAATTCTAGCAGCTTCTAATAAACTAACTATTGGAGTGTCTTGTTTAATAAGTGATTTCAGATCGCCATGATCAAGGATCGTGGGATTTACTGTGTTAGCTGTTGCCAATGCTGCAGTTAGAATTAAATTTTGTATTTCTCTTGTCAGCATTCTATTTCTTGGTGTCAACCAAATCGTTTTATCGGGCTTTGATAATTTTATTAATGGTGTCGGTTAGCTTGTTTATCATTTTGTAAGGCGTTAATATTCTGCCTGAAGAGAGCATCGGCCACATGATTTTCTTTACCCGGTTTGTAATGGATTTTCGCGTTATGATCGTCTATATAACCTTTCCATCTTTTTATCTTCGGATTTGGATTCCGATCGGACACCACGAGTGTCAAAGGGTGGTGGTCTGCATAATTATTGATATTGATATAAGTGCCGTAACTTGCCTAAAGCCTACACAATGGCCAATAACTCTCTTTCATTAGTGGCATAGTGTGACTCGCTTTCTTTGGGATTCCTAGAGATCATTGTAACAGGTCTTTTTTCTTGCGATAGAATCGCTCGCGGAATCATCCGTTGTCAGATCGAATGGCTTCCTGAAATCAGGGTATCTGAGAATTACATCTTCGGAATCTCTCGAATGCATCTTCTGCAATCAGTCGAATCATCATTGAGAAAGGGATCAGTTTGATTTTATTTTCATTAAATATTTTCCGACAAAAAAAGAAAAAAAGTTTTTGGCAAAATAATCAAATTTTATTATTTAATCGAGGAAATAAAAAAAACAGGGGTGCTTCAAGAGAAGTATGGTCGATCGAATCCGAGATGTCGGAAGTCGCTGGGTGCACTAAAGCGAGCCAAGTTTGCTTATAGACAGTTGGAGTCTATTTCAGTTTTAGGTGCTGATAGCTTCCAACACGTACCACGAACAGGATGCGATGGTCCTTTCAGAGCATGCCCCCGCCTAGCACAACTGGCAGGGAACCTCTTATGGTTAGCAGCTCAAGCCAATTAAACAAGCGAACAGCTCAAACACAAGGTTGCCGACTTATTCGAATGCTGCGCTTGCTCCTGTAACAAACGCAAGCGAACCTCAACATCCTAACCAAACGGTAATTGTTTGGCTCCCTCGCACAAATCATCATCTCAATGCAGCAGACCATCGCTGAGCTACTTGAGGAGATCAAAGAACTCAGAGATTCTAAGTCGTTGACACCACCTAACCAGTTGACTCGAACACTCCTGACGAGAAGTCGTGTAAGTCTGCCAAGCAGATATATAAATTAACTAGCTGACCCGGTGGACTTCGTCCCACCTATCCGTGATTCAATTCATGCTGTATAAACAAAAACCATTTTTATCTCTGTCTAGGATGAAAACAACTATTATTGCAAGTATGTAAGGATGTGGTATATGAGTGAGAGGTGTGGAGCGCTGTTCACGAAAATGAAATGTGCAAATAACATAATACTGAACAATAATTTGTTAAATTCATTTAAATTTATTCTCTCAATGCTATGGCGTGCACAATATTCTTGGTTAGCCCATTTTTCGCTAGGACAAACAAACTGGAGGGTTTACCCAATCGCGAGCATGCAACGTATAATTTACCATGTGAAAAACATGGTGTGCTCAAATCTAAGCCACAAACGGACATCGTTTGGCCTTGGGATTTATTAATTGTCATGGCAAATGCCAATCCAATTGGAAACTGGATTCGTTTAAATGGACATGGCACATCTGTCGGGATAATAGGGATTCGCGGTATCAATATCTTTTCACCTCGGAACTTTCCATTTAAAATGCTGGCTTCGATAACGTTTCTCATTAATTTTTCAATAACTAATCACGTACCGTTGCACAGTCGCGGCGGGTTCAGATTGCGAGCAAAATAATGGGAGATCCAACCTTCAATTCTAAATTATGCGGTGGCATGCCGGGATAATCCAATGAGTTCAAAAAATCTGTGGGAAAATTAACAGCTTCGCTTTCTTCACAAACTGTATCAATAGATTTGTATGATACCAAGTTCCCTGGCAACAACTCTTGTATTTTGAGATTCAAAGCGTCAACGTCCGCATTTTTTGCCGCTAAAATTGCTCTTTCTGCAAGCCACTCCTGATTTATGTACTGTGTGTGTACATCCGGAAAAATTTGTTGAATCAGAGCATGTTGGGAATCAATGATTGTGCAGAAATCTGTCGGTAATTTAACGCATCCAGTTTCATCTGTAGTAAGTTTCCCATCGCCGATAGTTAATAGTTGGTTTGAGAATGTCTCAGCGGATGGATCTTGAAGAATTTGAACGCGCATATTTACTTTGAGCTGTAGTTTTTCTACATTACGCATTAATGGGGATGATTTCAAGCATGCGTTTATCTCATCCGCGTATGTTGAACGCGGAATGACGGGAAGTGTTTGTCTGAAATCACCGAAAAGGTCTAAGATAGTGCCGCCAAATAGTTTGTCGTTTTTAATATCTTTCAAAGTCCTGTTCAATGCCGCAAGAGAATGTTTGTGTGCCATAGTACATTCATCCCAGATGATTATTTTACATTGCTTTAGCACTGTGGCCATGGACGATTGTTTTTTTATGTTGCACACTGCGTCAGGGTTATTTTGAATATTTAGTGGCAGCTTGTATACTGAATGAGCTGTTCTGCCTCCATCTAATAAAGTAGCCGCAATGCCCGATGATGCAACGGCCAACGCTATGCCATTTGCTCGTATTTCCGCCAGAATTAGCGAAATGAGGAATGTTTTGCCTGTTCCATCCAAAAAGAAGAACCCACCTTTTCCTGCTGCAACTGCGATCATAATGCGGTCATAAATGACTCTTTGTTCCTCATTCAGTAGTGGCACATTCCGCGTAACAATTTCTGCCATTTCTACAGTGTTGTACTGACGTTCACGATTCATTTGTGTTCATAAAATCTGATGCAGCTCGATTTGGTGGATTGATACCGAAATGACCGAGTAAGTTGGCAATGATAATGCAAAGATCCTCAATAGCAATCAATGCATCATTGTACATAGCGTCACTGAATGTTATCGTTACATCGTTGCACCGTGTACGATGTTGATGTCATATATCATCAGTCATTGAATCTTTGTGATTATCCCACAATATCTCTGCTCGGGATGGGGAACATGTAGTCAACACTATAGCGAAGAGTAGACGAATTTGTTTTGCTGTACAGTTCAGTGCTGTTTCAGCAAGCATACATTCCCACTGATTGTCGTCTTCCAGCAAGCCGAGTGCAAGACATGCATCTTTATACGTTGTATACTGTTGTCCATCCACTGTACGTATATCTTGGAACGATAACGGGCCAGTAACATTAACCAACAACAGTCGAAGGTAAAAGCACTCAGTCTGCCTTGGATTGACTGTAAACACCCGCCCCAACGCGTTCGATTGGAATAAATTGGGACATGCATCAACTGGTAAGCCTTGCTTGCGGGTTTTCCAATTTTTTGTTTGAGCCCATGTGAAAAAGCGTGGTACTTGTGAATAGAGTAATGTTCGTGCAAAGGCCCCAAAATCATCTGCACGATTACACAATTCAAAAAATGCAGTGAGTGTCGTTTTTGGTGGATTTATCGCAAGATTAATCGCTGTTTCGTTCCTAAAAAATACACGCTGACCATTTTGAAGATGGACGGCTAACTGAATAACTGCTGGATCTCGCTCATGAATGGGAAAGCCAAAGATACGCCAAGCAGCCTCATTGGAGCTGATGTACCGACCAATTTGGTAGAGCGTTATTTCATCGTTTTTATTCACTGGAGGAGCATTGGCAGTGGTATTTTCCACTCTAAACACGGCCATGTCACTGCCTTTATGGACATACTTGCAAATGTATTTGATGCTCTTCACAGAACTACAGAATTCAACATTAATATGAGCATTGTATGTTTTGCTCAGCAAAGGCGAATATGGCACCACCCAACGCTTGTCAATATCAATTTCTGTGTTGTTGATGGTTTCAATAAATGATCGCCCACCATTATCGATATTCCTCCTACGATATATTGGATATCCCTCGAGATTTGTAATGGTATCGTTAGTGAAATCTTTCGGGAAATTTTTGGTACATTTTCCATCTACCATGCAAGGCGATGAAGGATTAAGTGTACCGCATGGACCATGAATCATGTTTGCTGTAACAATATCGAACAGCAATTGGTCTGTAGACGGATCTGGAATTTCCGCTGAAATTATATTATCGATTTCTTCCGGTCTGATTTTGTCGTTTAACCAAACCAAAATGTGTGCATGGGGCAATCCTCGCTTTTGCCATTCAACCGAATACAGCCAGCAACGTTTGGGACCAAATACATGTATTTTAGTAATTAAATTTATGAAAGACTTCAACTTTTGTCTAAATACACGTGCTGTAATGTCATGACGATGTATTGCATTTTGTCCCGGCAATAGCAAAACTTTAATCTCTGGCCAGTTCGGATTACATGTGAACGTGATGAATAAACATGGTCGTCCATATTCTCGCACGAAAGTCAGAGCATCCTGTATATACTCTTGCATGTGCCGTGGACTGCCTACGAATGATAATGGTAGAATGACGGAGTTACCAATTTCGGTGGCGTGTCCGTTGTTGGCAATAGCGTCTCGCAAGTGTATATATTCTTCCGCACGTAGCTTGCCTTGATTAAAGCGTAAGTATCGTAATCGTTCAGCCTCTATTTTTGCGTACATGTCGACCATGAATTGTTGACAAAGCTCACGACATCGTAGAATAACGTTATCCATGCCGCGTCAAATCAGGAATCGATGCGCATAGTAATCCTTCGAGCTAACGTTCCTGTTTGTTTCTGCTCCTGTAACAATATATTGATAAATATTAATTTCTAATAATTCCGTTTAATCAATAATTTAATTTGTTTTTCAAATGAGTAATGATCAAATTTGTGATGAATGAAGTACCTGATACGGAATCTTGCTGTTTAACATTTATGCAATATCCGTCTTGTCCCTTCCAGAATATTAGCGGATATTGGAGAGCGTCATACGAACGGTGTGTATCAGCAATGAAGTCAAGATTATTATTTCTTCTACGAATAACAATTTCTCGTGCACCTGTACTTGGCGAGCGTACAGGTGATCATGATTCCAGCAACGTCGTCAACAACAGGTGCATTGAATCTACGAATGTGCTGTCCAGCTGGTGTTTTATCAGGATTGATGACTATAGCGTGATTATCGGATTGTAATTTGGGCATGTGTGATTTAAATATTTTAAACAATTCATTATGCTTATTGAGTAGATCGTCCAACTCGCCGACGTACATTTTGGTACATTTTCCATCTACCATGCAAGGCGATGAAGGATTAAGTGTACCGCATGGACCATGAATCATGTTTGCTGTAACAATATCGAACAGCAATTGGTCTGTAGACGGATCTGGAATTTCCGCTGAAATTATATTATCGATTTCTTCCGGTCTGATTTTGTCGTTTAACCAAACCAAAATGTGTGCATGGGGCAATCCTCGCTTTTGCCATTCAACCGAATACAGCCAGCAACGTTTGGGACCAAATACATGTATTTTAGTAATTAAATTTATGAAAGACTTCAAATTTTGTCTAAATACACGTGCTGTAATGTCATGACGATGTATTGCATTTTGTCCCGGCAATAGCAAAACTTTAATCTCTGGCCAGTTCGGATTACATGTGAACGTGATGAATAAACATGGTCGTCCATATTCTCGCACGAAAGTCAGAGCATCCTGTATATACTCTTGCATGTGCCGTGGACTGCCTACGAATGATGATGGTAGAATGACGGAGTTACC
The DNA here is from genome assembly GCA_035047645.1 of Drosophila merina. Classification (NCBI taxonomy): domain Eukaryota; kingdom Metazoa; phylum Arthropoda; class Insecta; order Diptera; family Drosophilidae; genus Drosophila; species Drosophila merina. The sequence continues at coordinate 28,985,406 of JAWNPH010000002.1, forward strand.
AATTTCGGTGGCGTCTCCGTTGTTGGCAATAGCGTCTCGCAAGTGTATATATTCTTCCGCACGTAGCTTGCCTTGATTAAAGCGTAAGTATCGTAATCGTTCAGCCTCTATTTTTGCGTAAATGTCGACCATGAATTGTTGACAAAGCTCACGACATCGTAGAATAACGTTATCCATGCCGCGTCTAATCAGGAATCGATGCGCATAGTAATCCTTCGAGCTAACGTTCCTGTTTGTTTCTGCTCCTGTAACAATATATTGATAAATATTAATTTCTAATAATTCCGTTTAATCAATAATTTAATTTGTTTTTCAAATGAGTAATGATCAAATTTGTGATGAATGAAGTACCTGATACGGAATCTTGCTGTTTAACATTTATGCAATATCCGTCTTGTCCCTTCCAGAATATTAGCGGATATTGGAGAGCGTCATATGAACGGTGTGTATCAGCAATGAAGTCAAGATTATTATTTCTTCTACGAATAACAATTTCTCGTGCACCTGTACGCTCGCCAACCATGATTCCAGCAACGTCGTCAACAACAGGTGCATTGAATCTACGAATGTGCTGTCCAGCTGGTGTTTTATCAGGATTAATGACTATAGCGTGATTATCGGATTGTAATTTGGGCATGAGTGATTTAAATATTTTCAACAATTCATTATGCTTATGTAGTTTCGGAGGAGTTTGGATACAAACACCGTGACATCAGAATTTTATATATACGATTGCTTAAATTAATTCATGTCATCTCTGTAGCATAAGTTATTATAAATAGTAACAGTTGTCTACAATATAAATCGTATATATAAAATTCTGCTGTCACGGGTGTTTGTATCCAAACTCCTCCGAAACTACTTGACCGATTTGGATGAAATTTTGAGGTGATATTCTGTAGGCCTGAGAATCGTCTAACATCTATTTTTCGGGCTTAGAAATTCAGGTATTTTTTTTTGCAATTTTTCATTATTTATTAATTATAGGGGAGGCTGGGGCAAAACGGACACCTTAAGGAAAAAATAACGTTATGCTCAATTTGTAAATTTTATGGAAAAAAAAACAAAAAATAAAAATATATAATAAACAGAATATCAAACATTTTAATAATTTATAAAGTTGGAGTTTTTATAAAAAATAATTAAAAATATAATTAAAAAAACGAAGAAAAAAAGATTATTTTATATTTATTCAGAACATAACTTGATTTTAGTGTATTTGATGATTTTAAAAATGAATTTGTACAAAATAAGAAATTTTGAGAAACATTTAAATAAGTTTAGTAAATTTTTTAAAAGTTAAAAACAAAAATATTTGTAGAAAATCAATTTAAATGGCGGCTTTTGACACAATTTTACGTGTCATTGAGGATTTTTGAAAAAAGTATGGACACACGTTAAAATTTGGGAAGAATTTAATTAAATTCATTTAATAAGATTTTGAAAAAAATTTAGAAAAAGACAATTTTTTGTCGCAAAAAGAGATTTAAAAGTCGGGTTTTAACTCAAATTTATGTGTAATTGACGATTCAGAAAAATTAATATGTTTTATTACAGTGAACAATGCCGAGAAAACGCAAAGGGGCTGACTTGAGCCGGAGTTCAAGCAAATGTCGGAACCAGCGACAGAGAAGAGACCAAAGAACAGAAGAAGAGATCCAGCAAGAAAACATTTATGCCCGTGAGACCATGGCACGAGTGCGTCAAGAAGAAACAGAAGATATACGAGTGGAACGCAATGAAGAAAGAAGATCAGAACAACGACAAATATGCCGTTTCAGAAGCAATAGAAGCAGAACAAATGACCAACAACGCAAACAGGTACATCGAGCATTTGTCTCGAATTCATTCCTGCATCTGGCAATCCACTACGAGCCCGATACTGAATAATCTGCTCATTCAAAAGTCGCCATTGGTGCTATGGACAAGGAATGCCCGCATTGTCATGCCCTCAAATTCAACAAGGAGCCAGCCGGGATGTGTTGCGCGTCTGGAAAGGTACACCTACCTCCTATTGAAACACCACCTGAACCATTGAACGGTTTACTTACAGGCACAGATCCAGATTCTAACCTCTTCCTAAAGTCCATTCGAACATTCAATTCACGTTTTCAAATGACATCGTTCGGAGCAACAGAAATCATTACAAATACTAATGCAAATGGTCAACAATTAAATTCTACATTTAAAATCAGAGGCCAAGTGTATCATAAAATGGGCGCATTGTTGCCCATGCCAACCGAACCACACAAATTTTTGCAGATCTACTTTATGGGCGGCGAGGACTCCAGAAGCGCACTTGACAATCGCGTGAATGCACGTTGTGACTATAATAATCTAGATTCAGTTTTTGCCAGACGCATCGTCGGAGAGTTGGACGATCTACTCAATAAGCATAATGAATTGTTTAAAATATTTAAATCACACATGCCCAAATTACAATCCGATAATCACGCTATAGTCATCAATCCTGATAAAACACCAGCTGGACAGCACATTCGTAGATTCAATGCACCTGTTGTTGACGACGTTGCTGGAATCATGATCACCTGTACGCTCGCCAAGTACAGGTGCACGAGAAATTGTTATTCGTAGAAGAAATAATAATCTTGACTTCATTGCTGATACACACCGTTCATATGACGCTCTCCAATATCCGCTAATATTCTGGAAGGGACAATACGAGATATTGCATAAATGTTAAACAGCAAGATTCCGTATCAGGTACTTCATTCATCACAAATTTGATAACTCATTTGAAAAACAAATTAAATTATTGATTAAACGGAATTATTAGAAATTAATATTTATCAATATATTGTTACAAGAGCAGAAACAAACAGGAACGTTAGCTCGAAGGATTATTATGCGCATCGATTCCTGATAAGACGCGACATGGATAACGTTATTCTACGATGTCGTGAGCTTTGTCAACAATTCATGGTCGACATGTACGCAAAAATAGAGGCTGAACGATTACGATACTTACGCTTTAATCAAAGCAAGCTACGTGCGGAAGAATATATACACTTGCGAGACGCTATTGCCAACGACGGACACGCCACCAAAGTGGTAACTCTGTCATTCCACCATCATCATTCGTAGGCAGTCCACGGCACATGCAAGAGTATATACAGGATGCTCTGACTTTCGTGCGAGAATATGGACGATCATGTTTATTCATCACGTTCACATGTAATCCGAACTGGCCAGAGATTAAAGTTTTGCTATTGCCGGGACAAAATGCAATACATCGTCATGACATTACAGCACGTGTATTTAGACAAAAGTTGAAGTCTTTCATAAATTTAATTACTAAAATACATGTATTTGGTCCCAAACGTTGCTGGCTGTATTCGGTAGAATGGCAAAAGCGAGGATTACCCCATGCACACATTTTGGTTTGGTTAAACGACAAAATCAGACCGGAAGAAATCGATAATATAATTTCAGCGGAAATTCCAGATCCGTCTACAGACCAATTGCTGTTCGATATTGTTACAGCAAACATGACTCATGGTCCATGCGGTACACTTAATCCTTCATCGCCTTGCATGGTAGATGGAAAATGTACCAAAAATTTCCCGAAAGATTTCACTAACGATACCATTACAAATCTCGAGGGATATCCAATATATCGTAGGAGGAATATCGATAATGGTGGGCGATCATTTATTGAAACCATCAACAACACAGAAATTGACATTGACAATCGTTGGGTGGTGCCATATTCGCCTTTGCTGAGCAAAACATACAATGCTCATATTAATGTTGAATTCTGTAGTTCTGTGAAGAGCATCAAATACATTTGCAAGTATGTCCATAAAGGCAGTGACATGGCCGTGTTTAGAGTGGAAAATACCACTGCCAATGCTCCTCCAGTGAATAAAAACGATGAAATAACGCTCTACCAAATTGGTCGGTACATCAGCTCCAATGAGGCTGCTTGGCGTATCTTTGGCTTTCCCATTCATGAGCGAGATCCAGCAGTTATTCAGTTAGCCGTCCATCTTCAAAATGGTCAGCGTGTATTTTTTAGGAACGAAACAGCGATTAATCTTGCGATAAATCCACCAAAAACGACACTCACTGCATTTTTTGAATTGTGTAATCGTGCAGATGATTTTGGGGCCTTTGCACGAACATTACTCTATTCACAAGTACCACGCTTTTTCACATGGGCTCAAACAAAAAATTGGAAAACCCGCAAGCAAGGCTTACCAGTTGATGCATGTCCCAATTTATTCCAATCGAACGCGTTGGGGCGGGTGTTTACAGTCAATCCAAGGCAGACTGAGTGCTTTTACCTTCGACTGTTGTTGGTTAATGTTACTGGCCCGTTATCGTTCCAAGATATACGTACAGTGGATGGACAACAGTATACAACGAATAAAGATGCATGTCTTGCACTCGGCTTGCTGGAAGACGACAATCAGTGGGAATGTATGCTTGCTGAAACAGCACTGAACTGTACAGCAAAACAAATTCGTCTACTCTTCGCTATAGTGTTGACTACATGTTCCCCATCCCGAGCAGAGATATTGTGGGATAATCACAAAGATTCAATGACTGATGATATATTACATCAACATCGTACACGGTGCAACGATGTAACGATAACATTCAGTGACGCTATGTACAATGATGCATTGATTGCTATTGAGGATCTTTGCATTATCATTGCCAACTTACTCAGTCATTTCGGTATCAATCCACCAAATCGAGCTGCATCAGATTTTATGAACACAAATGAATCGTGAACGTCAGTACAACACTGTAGAAATGGCAGAAATTGTTACGCGGAATGTGCCACTACTGAATGAGGAACAAAGAGTCATTTATGACCGCATTATGATCGCAGTTGCAGCAGGAAAAGGTGGGTTCTTCTTTTTGGATGCACCAGGTGGAACAGGCAAAACATTCCTCATTTCGCTAATTCTGGCGGAAATACGAGCAAATGGCATAGCGTTGGCCGTTGCATCATCGGGCATTGCGGCTACTTTATTAGATGGAGGCAGAACAGCTCATTCAGTATTCAAGCTGCCACTAAATATTCAAAATAACCCTAACGCAGTGTGCAACATAAAAAAACAATCGTCCATGGCCACAGTGCTAAAGCAATGTAAAATAATCATCTGGGATGAATGTACTATGGCACACAAACATTCTCTTGCGGCATTGAACAGGACTTTGAAAGATATTAAAAACAACGACAAACTATTTGGCGGCACTATCTTAGTCCTTTTCGGTGATTTCAGACAAACACTTCCCGTCATTCCGCGTTCAACATACGCGGATGAGATAAACGCATGCTTGAAATCATCCCCATTAATGCGTAATGTAGAAAAACTACAGCTCAAAGTAAATATGCGCGTTCAAATTCTTCAAGATCCATCCGCTGAGACATTCTCAAACCAACTATTAACTATCGGCGATGGGAAACTTACTACAGATGAAACTGGATGCGTTAAATTACCGACAGATTTCTGCACAATCATTGATTCCCAACATGCTCTGATTCAACAAATTTTTCCGGATGTGCAGAAAGAGCAATTTTAGCGGCACAAAATGCGGACGTTGACGCTTTGAATCTCAAAATACAAGAGTTGTTGCCAGGGAACTTGGTATCATACAAATCTATTGATACAGTTTGTGAAGAAAGCGAAGCTGTTAATTTTCCCACAGAGTTTTTGAACTCATTGGATTATCCAGGCATGCCACCGCATAATTTAGAATTGAAGGTTGGATCTCCCATTATTTTGCTCGCAATCTGAACCCGCCGCGACTGTGCAACGGTACGTGATTAGTTATTGAAAAATTAATGAGAAACGTTATCGAAGCCAGCATTTTAAATGGAAAGTTCCGAGGTGAAAAGATATTGATACCGCGAATCCCTATTATCCCGACAGATGTGCCATGTCCATTTAAACGAATCCAGTTTCCAATTGGATTGGCATTTGCCATGACAATTAATAAATCCCAAGGCCAAACGATGTCCGTTTGTGGCTTAGATTTGAGCACACCATGTTTTTCACATGGTAAATTATACGTTGCATGCTCGCGATTGGGTAAACCCTCCAGTTTGTTTGTCCTAGCGAAAAATGGGCTAACCAAGAATATTGTGCACGCCATAGCATTGAGAGAATAAATTTAAATGAATTTAACAAATTATTGTTCAGTATTATGTTATTTGCACATTTCATTTTCGTGAACAGCGCTCCACACCTCTCACTCATATACCACATCCTTACATACTTGCAATAATAGTTGTTTTCATCCTAGACAGAGATAAAAATGGTTTTTGTTTATACACCATGAATTGAATCACGGATAGGTGGGACAAAGTCCACCGGGTCAGCTAGTAAAATAAATAAAATAAAAAAAATTCAATGTACATGAATAAAGCATAATATGCAGAAACAATAATTAAATTTTGGAAAAAGATGAAAAAAAAAAGTACCATGGGGAAATAAATACACTCCACATTCTATCTTTTGCCTTTTCAACGGCAGAACACGAATGATCATATACGGGATTGTTCCTCGCCTTATAAAGACGGCCCAGCCGATAGACCTCGGTCGATAGATATCGTGGCGAGTGCAGAGAGTTTAGCATATTTCAGGCTAGATTCTAATTTTCATCTAGATTATCTGAGATGGTAGCATTTTTTATAAAATAAACATTTATGTGAGGACAACATCTATTTAAAAACGATAAATGCAATTATCAGCGTTATCAGCGTAAAGCGGTTCCGGTTTTACCGAAATTAGAGCTGTGAAGACAAATTGCTACAAAATAAATATCCCATCAACGAGCAAAATAATATCACCATGAACACAAAATACACCTCAAACTTAAGTTTTATTATCTATTATGTTGGCTTTGTCCAACCTGGTAGATAGACGTTCCGGATGAGTACAACTTTTTAAAGTCAAATTTTGTTTTTTTAATCAGCATCAGTCTGAAAATTGATTGATTTTCATCAAAGCATTTCCGACAAAAAAAAACCGTAGAATTTGGCAAAAATAACCAAAATTGTATTGTTTCATCAAGAAAAAAAGTGCTTTTCAAGAGAAAATGTGGTCGATCGAATCCGAGATGTCGGTAGTCGCTGGGTGCACCAAAGCAAGCTTACAAGAGGTACCACGGACAGGGTGCTCCTTTTAGAGCATGCCCCTTTAGCTGAGGAGATTAGCCCTGTTGACGAGATGGAGGCTTTCGCGAACAAAAATAACACTGACCACGTGTTTGCTGAATAATATTAATAGGAGTGATTGCTTTGGGTTTTTTTCGACAAATTTTGAAAAAAGGAGTTGCATTAAAGGTTTTAATTGAATTTGTTCCAAACGAAGACCAAAAATTCTCTTGTCATGGGTGGCGGAAAGCATTGTACCGTCGAAAAAAGAAATTTGATAAAAAACATGATCTCTGAAGGCAAAACCTACGCTGAAATTGTTCAATTGTGTTCAAACAAAATGATCCGCAACGCACTGCTGTTTGTCGAAGAGAACGAAACACGTGGAAGAAAGCCCTCAATGTCCAACGTGGAGATCAAGCGCTTGGTTCGGCAAAGCAAGGAGCCTTTTAAGCCGGCGACGGAACTGAAGAAGGAGCTTCAGATAGCTGCAAGCGTGGAAACAGTACGCAAACGATTAAGACAAAACAACCTTAATGCGTGCAGTCCCCGAAAAGTCCCGCTTTTGACTGTGAAGCATGTGGCAAAGCGAATGAAATATGCCAAGATACACAAGGATTGGCCTGTGGAGAAGTGGCGCAAGATTTTGTGGTCAGGTGAGAGCAAAATTGTGTTGTTTGGTGGAAAAGGCTCTCGATCTTATGTTTGGCGTCCACCACGAACTGAATTTAATCCTCGTTTCACCTCTAAGACGGTAAAGCACGGGGGATCAAACATCATGGTATGGGCGTGCTTTTTATACTATGGAGTAATTCCGATCCATTGGATTCAAGGCATCATGGATCAGCACATTTACACAGATATCCTGGAAAATGTGATGCTACCATATGCCGAGGATGAAATGCCGTTGGTTTGGACATTTCAACAAGATTACGACCCAAAACACACGAGCAAGAAAGAAAGCTCGAAAGTGGTTTGAGCAGAAATCGATCCGAGTTATGGAATGGCCTAACTGAGCCGACTTGAATCCAATCGAAAAGCTTTGGGCGGACGTGAAAAAAAAGGCTTCTGAAGCCAAACCCAATAATAACGAGGAACTTTGGGGTGTGGTCAAGGATGCATGGAGCAAAATTCCTCAAAAACCTGGCACCGTTTTTGGTGGACTCCATGCCAAGACGATGCGCAGCTGTCATCGCCAACAAAGGTCACGCAACCAAATATTAAGATTCTGTAAACATAATTCTTAAGATATAATCCATTTGTTGAATTCTTTTTTTATTTGTTAATTTAGTTTTAGCTAACTACGAGAAACAGTGCAACTTTTGTTAACGCCTAAATTTGAAGGTTTTTTTTTTGTTTTGCCAATTATTTTTTAAAATATCCATTAGATCTGTTACTAATTTTGTTATTACGATTGAAAATCATTGTAGTATTTAAGTTTAGTACACTGAAGACCACGTGCACGAGAAAACTAAATAACAAAATAAATAACAAAATAAATAAATAACAGTCTAATTTAATAAATTTTGCTGCTGTGCAAAACAGTACGCATTCTAAACTTTGGACTCTGCCTTGCAGATAGTGTTGTGTCGTTCGTGAACGAACGAACTAAATTGAACTATTCACCAAACTGAAAGAACGAACTAGGTCTGTCTTTATAGTTCAATATAGTTCGTTAGTTCAATATAGTTCACTTAGTTCAATATAGTTCACTTAGTTCAATATAGTTCACTTAGTTCAATATAGTTCACTTAGTTCAATAAGTTCACTAGTTCAATAAGTTCACTTAGTTCAATATAGTTCACTAGTTCAATAAGTTCACTTAGTTCAATATAGTTCACTTAGTTCAATATAGTTCATTTAGTTCAGTATAGTTCACTTAGTTCAATATAGTTCACTAGTTCACGTCGTTCATTTTGATCTCTTTCCCTGATCGTTCGTTCGTTGTACACCTAGTTCGAGAGGTCGGTCTTAGTTCATTTAGTTCGAAAGTTCGCTTATCGAACAAGCTGATTAATTTTCGCATACATTTAAAACTACGGTTGACAAGTTTGTGCGTAAATATGGCTTCAAAACGAAAGCATAGCAAAGTTTGGAATTTCTTTGATTCAGTGGATGAGAAGAGTGCAAAATGCAAATACTGCAAAACTGTGCTTAGTGTGGCTGGTGGATCGCAAGGAAACTTATCGCGTCAAAAGGTCATCATGCATTGCGAATTGTAGAAGAGCCTGATTTCAAGCAGATCATAGATGATGTGTCTAATTGCCCCAGATACAAGATGCCCACTCGAAAAACGCTGTCCAACGTGCTTCTTCCGAAGCTTCGGGACGAAATTGTTGGTAGCGTCAAAGAAAAAATGGAGCTGGCATCTGCAGTTTGTTTGACAACGGATTGTTGGACCTCTCTTGCAAATGAAAGTTATATTGCTGTTACAGCTCATTTTATTGAGAGTGAGGCAACTGTTATGAGCTCACATATGATTGCATGCGAGGCATTCGTTGAGCAGCACAGTGGTCAAAATATGTGCGCATTTTTACAAAAAATAGCAGAAAGATGGAGTATAAAGAACAAAATATCTGCTGTGGTTTCCGATAATGCTGCAAATATAGTCAATGCCATTAAAACAGGAAATTGGCCACATATACCATGTTTTGCACATAGCTTGAACCTAATTGTGCAAAAAGGACTCCGCGAAATCAGCGTTATACAAAACAAAGTCAAATTCATTGTGGAGTTTTTCAATCGTAGCACTTTCGGCCTTAAGAAGCTGAAGTCAACTCAAACCCAATTGAACTTGCCCGATCTCAAATTGATTCAAGATGTGTTAACTCGTTGGAACTCAACTTTTAAAATGCTAGAAAGGCTTGTTGTTTTGAAAGATGCTCTTATATTAACACTTTCTAATTTGCGTCCTGAATTAAACTTATCTCAGAATGAGTGGGCGATAGTAGAAGAGTTACTGCCTATATTAAAACCATTCTTGGAGGTAACAGAAGAAATATCAGCAGAAAAGAATGTAACCCTTTCAAAGGTTATAGTTCTTGCTATTTTGTTACAGAGCTGTTTAAATAACAAGACGCCCAAGAATAAATGTGTTGCTGCACTTGTTGCAGTTCTAAAAGCTGAGATGATGCGACGCTTTAGTAACCTGGAAAGTAACGAACTCTACGCAGAGAGTAACATATTAGATCCTCGATTTAAAGGTCGTTGGTTCAAGTCCAAAGAAGAATTCGAAAAGGCTGTATGTAATCTTAAAAGGAAAGTAACTCAAATTCGTCTCAACGGCGAAAATTATGAATTCGAGTCACCTGTGTTTGAAACTAATTCAGCCAATCAGAGTTCGGATTGGTTTGATTTTGACAGCGAGGTCAAGAACACGACAAAGGCTGCAAACACTACCGGTTCTGCCGAGAAAGAGATCGAAAAATACCTCGAAGAGGAATATTTACCAAGGACTGCTGACCCTTTGGTTTGGTGGGAACAAAGAAAGAAGTTGTACCCGCATCTTTATTCTTATAGCCTTAAGCGACTATGCCTTATGGCTACATCAGTTCCTTGCGAACGCCTCTTTTCAAGTGCTGGGGAAATCATCCGAAAAAGACGGTTGCTACTAAAACCCAATAAAGTGGAAAATCTAATGTTCCTTCATAGCAACATGTAGATGGATCACAGGTATAAACATAATTTTATCATATGTTATTGAAAATGTGTTATTGAAAAACTTCTCTATTCTCTTTTCAGAAATCAAATTAATTCATTAAAATTACTATATTATCTGTTTGCTGTTATTATGTATAAGTGTTTTTGACATAAATTGAATAAATAATATTAATTTTTAATGACAGCATTGTATGAAATAAATTGATAACATTTATATTTTTTTTGAGCACCACACTAGCAAGTTTAAAAAATGATCGATTGAACTAAATGAACGAACTAGTTCATTGATTTTAAACGAACGAACGAACTTATTCCTCAAATTGAACTAGGTTTACCCAACACTACTTGCAGAGTCGGCATTTGGACAACAACAAACAATAGTGGGAGAGGTGTGATAAGCTTGCATTCACTGCCCATTGGGCCCCTCATCTCGCGCGCAGCCGCAAAGAGGGGCAATAAGCACTGGACTGGACTGGATTAATAACTGTAAAATGGATACGAACAACAAAACTTCTAACTCTCAGCTTAGTAATAAGCCGATTAATTATGAAGAAATGTGGCAAGTAGCTGGTAAATCTCCACTGGAGCTCAGGATGGACTTATTAAATAATCAACGCTCTTCATGCACTGAATCTGTTAACCAAAGCACAATAACTACGACGACAACATTTACAAGTCCTTCTTGCAATACCACAACTGCAGCAATCGGTGGGCCGAGCTCTAGAGAAAGAGCTGCTACTAAATTGTGTGATGCGCAAAAAATTCTGACGAGTGTGAGGAAGAGGAAGACAAATTTATTACCCAACCTTAGCTCCAAAAGAGCGGTCAAAGGCGCGAAGCTGGAGCCATATTCAGCAACAATTAGGAAGGCAAACTCAAACAACAGGTTTGCCATGCTAGACATGGAATTGGACGAAACCAGTGATGGTATAGAAATTCCACAAGTTTGTAATGACGCCGCTGCCACCTTGTGTGCATCGGTCGCTCCGAATATTCCCAATGATGACTGTGTACCAAATGAGACATCCAACAGCCCACAACAGAATACTGATAAGCAGAATTCTTACAAACAATGAAAACCACCGCAAATAGTGCTGAGCCTTACCAACCTTAATGATCTCTTTGAGCTTCTTACGGAGGTCACTAGTCTAGATAATTTAACAGTTAAAGTCAATCAAGGGGAAACATTTAGAATATTTCCCAAAGACGCTGATACTTAAGAGCCATTGTTAATATTTTGGATAGTTCGGGAATTGAATTCCATACATATGGCTTTGATGTTCTACAAGTACATAACCCAAGATCCAGGAGTAATAGAGAAGAAAAACTTAAAATATTCTTCATTACTATAAAGCCATGTGCAAAAATTAATGACATATGATATTAACACACTATGCCGACAGAAAGTGCGGATAGAAAGAATGCGTAAATCATCGGAAATTGCTCAATGCATACGTTGTCAGGGATACGACCACACAGCTAAATACTGTCGTCGTCATCCCAATTGTGCTCGCTGTGGCGAAAATCACTTAACCAAATTATGCACGCTTCCCAATGATGAACAGCCTACCTGTGTACACTGTGGAGGAAATCACACGGCAAGTTACAAAGGTTGCCAGTGGTACCAGGAGTATCTTCGACGATCAACAGGCACTGTAAAGAAGCAACAACCTAAGCAATCCAGATTAGATAAAAGAGCAGCAAACCAGCAACAACCCCAGCAAAAACAGCAGCATGCAACTAAGCAGCATGCAATAGCTAGCACTTACAAAGCCCATACTGGGAGCTTGTCCTACGCAGATATTGCAAGAAATGGCAATACAACAGCCCAGCCTCGTTTACATAATGTACAATTAAAGGGATTTAATATTGAACAGCCACACCAGCTTGACGTTCAGCCAATATTGGCACAGCAGCAGGAACAATTTATGAATTGGCAGCAACATGTTCAACAACAACAGCAGCAATTCCTATCGTGGCTACAGCAGCAGCAACAGGAGCAACAACAACAAAACAAGCTGAATAGTCAACGACTTGTACGGCTGGAAAAAATGGTTTTTTGCTTTCCTTCTCAAATATTAATTGTATTTCAACTAAAAATATATATATGTAAAAGTTATTTAAGGCCTTTGGCGACAGTCGTAAATCTCTCGCATTTAATTTGTTTCCATATTTATGTACTTAAAAATGCTGTTTCATATGCATATTTTCAGTCTTCGATAAGCTTTTGCCCAGAACGGTTGTGTCAACAGCAAACTCTGCGATTGTTTATCCGCCTACGTGGTGAAGTTCTTATCAGTTCTTCCAATCAGTTCTTTTCTTTCTCTCATTCCACCTATTTACTCATAATTAAGCGACTAAAACTTTTGAACGGCGATGCTTTGGCATCTGCCACTGATAAAATGAAAAACTTAAAAAAGAAAAATATTAAAGGGGCAGATTCTGACTCCAGTCAATATGAAAACTATTATCGCCCTCTACAAACTCTAGACAATGACAATATTGATATGTGTGAAACCGAAGCACACGATGAAGTGATAATCAAACCACCTCCTATAACTCTAATCAAACAAAATACAAAATCAGTTCATGAAATCATGTCTACTCTTGGTATTGAAAAATATTATTTGCAAACAATCTCCATTGGCATTAAAATATTTGTGGAAAGCATGGAGAAGTTTGTACAGCTTTCAACAAAACTCAAGGAACTTAAGTGGGAGTTCTACACCTATGATACTAAATCTACAAAACCATACAAGGCCGTCCTATCTGGATTGGATAGGCTTCCAACCGACGTTGTGAAGTCATTTCTAATTAATCTGGGATTGCAATGCACCGAAGTTAAAATGGTTGAAAAAAGAGTAAATCGAATTACGACCTTTTACTGTACATTGTTTACTTTGTAAACAAAAGTGTAACAGTACAACAACTGCGTAACAATTTCAAGTATATTAACCACATGAAAGTACGATGGGATCACAAGGTAAAAAATGAAAACAAAATAACACAATGTTACAACTGTCAAATGTTTGGACATGGGTCAAACAATTGCTCTGTCAAAACCTCTTGTGCACACTGTGCCGGACCCCACACAACAGCTTCATGTACGAATACAAGCAACATAAAATGTACAAATTGTAAAGGAGAACACCCATCAACCGATAAGACTTGTCCATGCCGTTTGTATTATCTCAACCTGATCTCAAAGCGTTCGGCAATGCGAATGAGAAGAACCAACCTCGAAACACAAATAACTGTACAGAGTAAAAGCAAAACTCTTAATAGTACGAGCTCTGGAAGTCCCCTCTCTTCGTCTACTCTAATTAAGAGAGTTCCTTCATTTACACATGGCAGCTACAGAGATGCACTCATCAAAGAATCTACATCACCAAGAGAACCACCAACCAAACAAGAGCTTTTTTCTGCTGACGAAATTAATTCTCTACTCATAGATTTAATAAATAACTTAAGCACATGCTCCAACAAAGGAGAACAATTTCAAGTAATTTCAAACTTAGCAATTAAATATGTATATGCAAAGAAATAGCTCAATTGATATTCTAATTGTTATGGCATGGAATTCCCGTGCCGTTAAAAATAAGAGAGTAGAACTTATCAAATTTTTAGATGAAAATGAAATTCATGTGGCTGCGCTAAGTGAAACTTGGCTCACTCAAGACGATCGGCTTAACATACCTAACTACACTGTGTATAGGTGCGATAGAACAGGCAGCAAAGGTGGCGGTGTTGCCATTATCGTGAGCAACAAAATAGAACACAAACAAATTCCCAATATTAAAACTCATCTTATTGAAAACGTTGGCGTTGAAATCAAAACCAACTCTAATACTAACAACTTAAAAATTTACTCTGTGTACTTCCCTGGCAACACAGCAAAATGTTTACTAAATTCATGCAATAATTGCAAGGACCGAAATCACATGAAAAGCCAATTTAAGTCTGACTTACTGAAAATATCAAGGTTACAGGGCCATTTTATAGCCTGCGGTGACTTTAATTCTCGCCACAGGGCCTGGAACTGTATTCGAGCCAACTGTTGGGGTAACATTCTTAACGACCTTTCAGATCTAGGAAAACTCAATATTTTATGCAGTAACCAACCCACATATATTCCGATGTGCCACAAAGCGAAGCCCTCCACAATTGACATTTGTCTCACAAAATCTCCTGAAAAAATCACAAATCAAATAGTGGTAAACGATCTCTCTTCTGATCATTTACCAATAGTATTAAAATATTCAATAAATTTCATACTTACAGAAAAGTTAGACCCAATTATCAGCAAAGCAAATTGGAAACTATTTAAGGAAATTATTAGTGATATGCTATTAGACATAGATTTTATTAATGACAATTCCTCGGTTTCAACTTCTGAAATTGATCTTCTAGCAAAATCCTTTACAGAAGCAGTAAATTACGCATTTCAGGAGTCAGTTCCACACAAAAAAAATAAAAAAAAAT
Organism: Drosophila merina; assembly: GCA_035047645.1. NCBI lineage: Eukaryota > Metazoa > Arthropoda > Insecta > Diptera > Drosophilidae > Drosophila > Drosophila merina. Next base: position 29,000,683 of record JAWNPH010000002.1, read on the forward strand.
CTGAAAATTACAAAATTCCCCAAGACATTTGTGAACTGTTCAAAATAAGAAATTTAATCCAGAGAAAATGGATCAGAACAAGGTTGCCCATATTTAAAGCTAAATGTAACCACCTGAACTATATTATCAGGCAAAAGTTATTTATACATAATAATGAACAATGGAACAATAAGCTTAAAAAACTGGATAAAAGTAGCAAACCCTTCTGGAACACAACGAAAGCATTAAAAAAGCGAAAGCAATTTATACCCTGTCTTTATTCTGCAGATACAAGCTATGTTACAGGAGAAGAAAAAGCTAAAATACTTGCTGACACCTTTGAACAAAAGCATAAGTTAACAGATACACACTCAAATCAAGAAACTATCAACTTAGTCAAATCGAAATTGCAGACCATTGAAAATAATTACATCCCCAACCAACAAATACTTCAAATTCAAAACTCTGAAATCTTATACATTATTAATGGTCTTGTGACAAGAAAATCTCCAGGGACTGATGGTATTCGTAACGTTTGTTTAAAGAATCTTCCTGCGTTCGCTATTAGTTTTTTGTCTCAACTATTCAATCTCTGTTTTCGCATTGGTTATTTTCCTGACGCATGGAAAGTCGCCAAAGTAGTACCTATTGCTAAGCCAGGAAAACCTGCTAATACACCTGACAGTTATAGACCGATCAGTCTACTGTGTGGCCTGTCAAAAATATTGGAAAAACTTATTAAAGTTAGATTGGTTGACTTCTTGGACATACACGGTATATTACCTTCTACACAATATGGATTTAGATCTGGACTAAACTGCATAACACCTTGCTTAAAACTTAAGAACTTCATTAAAGACAAATTAGAAAATAAACATTCAGTGGGGTTGGTCACACTTGACATCGAAGCAGCATTCGACACAGTCTGGCATGAGGGATTAGTTTACAAATTAATAAATATTAAAGCGCCCTTATACCTTATAAAAATAATCCAAAACTTTTTGAAGCAACGTATATTTTACATTGACGGAGACCTATCCACGCAGCGATATATTTTAGCTGGAGTCCCGCAGGGTTCAGTTTTAGGGCCAATATTATTTAACATATACACACATGACATACCACAAGTAATTAATTGCAAACTTTCTTTATTTGCCGATGACGCAGCCATTTACACAGCTGGTATTTTATACAATAAAATAAGCAACCCTATCCAAAATTACATTAATATACTAGAGAAGTACTATTATAAGCGGAAGATTAAAATTAATCCTAACAAAACTAGCGCTGTCTTCTTTACTAAACGAAGAAAACCCTGTTATACACCTGATAGCTGCCTACAAATTTGTAACACTCCTATTCAATGGGTGAACAATGTTAGATATTTAGGTATACACTTTGATAAAAAACTCACGTTTAAACTTCATATTGGAGTCACAATTGACAAAATAAACAAAATAATTCGCATAATGTATCCAATTATTAATCGAAAATCAAAACTATCAACTCTAAACAAACTTATAATTTTTAAGACCATAATAAGGCCGGCTCTTATGTATGGTATTCCCATATGGGGGAAATGTGCACAAACACACATTAAAAAAATCCAAATATGCCAAAACAAGGCATTAAAATTGTTATTAAATCTGCCGTACTACACAAGCACTAAATACATACACAGCATTGCTAAAATTTCAACTGTTAAACAATATTTAAGTTAGTTTAGTTTTTAAGTTAGGTTAGTAAATTCAAATTAAGGTTTTTTCCCCATTTTCCTTATAAATATATAGAATGTAAGCAAAATGTAAATCAATTTCATTTGTTAATATTAAAATCAAAATTAATAATAATTCAGTTGAAAAGCAAATTAATGCTAAACTCTGGAACATATGATATAAAGTCATAAGCTTTAGTGCGAAAATATCGTTTTAAGGGATAAATAAAGCAAATAAATAAAATAAAATAAAATAAAATAAAAATGGTTTTTGAAATGGCCAATATATTGACACAACGGACTGGGGATACATCGGCTCTCCAACTCCGTAGTAACGCTTTAGCATCGCAATGAACCCTCTGAAGATTCTTATATGGAATGTAAATGGCATTTCAGGTAAAGCCAGAGAAGTTGAACTCTTCGCTCACAACTGCGTTGACATTCTTCTCCTAAACGAGATCAGACTAAACAGAGGGAACACAGTTAAGATACATGGGTATAGCTTTTATCCCGCATACAAACCTTCAAGACATAATCACGGAATGGGAGGAGCAGCAGTACTGGTGAGGAGTTCTCTTCGTCATTTCCCGCAAAGAGTTATTGAAACGAGAACTATTCAGATGTCTTCAGTTAAGGTCTCCACCGGGCTGGAAGATATGGAATTTAGCGCGATTTACTGTCCACCAACAAATAGAATTGAAGAAAGACACTTCAGTGACATACTTGTCTCTTGTGGCCAAAGGTATTTAGTTGGTGGGGACTGGAACGCCCGACATTGGCTGTGGGGTGATACGTACAATTCACCCAGGGGCGAGAACTAGCAGAAGCCATTTCCGCCAGAAGCGCTTATATCCTTGCAACAGGTTCGCAAACTAGATACCCACACGTGACCAGTCACACACCTACCTGCATTGATTTTGCTGTGTACCATGGGATAAAATTACACAGAACAAGTATTTGCGAAAACTGGGATCAAGACTCCGATCGTAGCCCTTGTTGCTACTCTACAAACAGAAGGTGCCTATGTTAGGCTAAGCTCTCGGTTAATAAACAGCCGAACTGATCTTATGGTTTTCAGACAACATTTGAAAAACTCTTTTCAGTTAAATACGGTTCTAAGCTCTAAGGAAGACATCGAGAACGCAGTAGACATTCTAACGCCAAACATACATATAGCTGCTTCTGCTTCTACGCCGTCTGAGCCTGAGACATGCCCCAGAAGTTATGGTATTATACTAACAAGAGAGGCCAGAGAACTAATCAGAACTAAAAGACGTCTTCGAAGAAGAGCAATTCGAACTCAGGATCCTTGGGACAGAATCTTGTGGAACCGAGCAGCAAAGCAACTCAAAATCATATTAAAGGAACTCAGAAATTATTTCTTTGAGCAAAAATTATCTTCCATGGACTACACCGTTGATGCAAACTATTCGCTGTGGAAGTGCACAAAAGCGCTTAAACGACAATTACTTCGATGGGTACCCGTACGTTGTCCAGGTGGGGAAACTGCAAAAACTGAAGTGGAACAGGCTAATGCATTCAGCTACCACCTAGAGGATCGCTTCACTCCTTATGACTTCGCCACGATAGAGGAAATAAGAGAGACTCACCAGTACCTACAAATGCCATTGCAGATGTCTTGGCCTTTTAAGCCAATAAGGATAGAAGAAATATGCGAAATAATCAAAATACTACCGAAACATAAAGCTCCAGGTATTGACAAGATTTGCCATGCCACGGTAAAGGTTTTACCTATAAAAGCGATAATCTATATAGCATTAATCTTCAATGCTATTTTAAGGGTCCAAGTGTTCCCAAGACAGTGGAAACTGGCTGTTATTTTGATGATCCACAAGCCTGGGAAACCAGAAACTGATTCTAAGTCGTACCGGCCTATAAGCCTCTTACCCTCCCTTTCTAAATTATGGGAGAGACTTATTGCCAATCGGATCAACGACATTATAAGACAAGGTAATATCTTGCCGGATCATCAATTCGGATTTCGAAAGGGACACGGCACTATAGATCAGGTCCACAGACTGGTGAAACTCATATTACAGGCTTTTGACGACTGCGAGTACTCCAACGCTGTCTTTATAGATATGCAACAAGCCTTCGATAAAGAATGGCATGTTGGATTGTTATGCAAGACCCTACTACCTGCGCCCTACTTCTGCATTTTAAAGTCATATAATAAGGATATATTAGCTCTATACAGAGCCAACATGGATATCCAATATATTTTAGATCCATATGCTTGTTGTAGTTACATAGTCAACTATATCAACAAATCTAACAGAGGAGTTTCAAAACTTCTGCGAGAGGCCATGGATGAGATCAATGCTGAGAACTATTCCATTAAACAAAAGTTGCAGCATCTCGGTAGTAAATTTATCAATGACACAGAAATTTCAGCACAAGAAGCGGCTTATAATATTCTTGGCTTACATATGTCAGAATCAAGCCATGGCGAAATTTTCGTGAATACTTCACCTCCAGGTGAACGGGTTCGCATCAGTGTTGCCGATTTAGCGTTTTTCCCCCCAGATTTGGGGTTTTTTGAATAGCGATTGCGGAAAAAATTTTAAAACAGCGGGAAGTAGCTAATTTAGCTTTATTTAATATCAAACTAGGGTTTTTTTTTAGCGTTTTTTATGTATCGAATTATATTTTCATACATTTGTATTATTTTTAGGCTTGGACCTAAAACACCTTATTGGCATTGGTACAGATAACGCGAGTGTTATGATTGGCTCCAAAAAAAGTGTGTACACTGAGTTAAAAAATGAAGCACCAGGGCTAGTTTTAATTAAGTGCGTCTGCCACTCAGTGCAGTTGGCAGTCAATCACGCCTGCAAGCTCTTCTTGCCAGAGTCACTGGAATATTTAATTTATTCAACCTACAACTGGTTTTCAAAGAGTTCTTGCAGGCAAATTGAATACAAAAAAATTTACCAATGCCTTAATAATGATGAGGTATATGTTTTGATCATACATAATTCCCGTGACATGTCTGTAGCTCCATATGTATACATGTATGAACCGTTCTATATTTTTCGTAAGCTTTTGTAAAATTGTGTTTGTGTTTGTCCTAATAGTTGATTTGTCGCAAAATAATATGAATTATACCACAAAATTTCATACAGATGATCGGAACATCAAGAAATATCTACTAAGACGAAGATGCTGTAGATATAGACGATATTTTAAAAAACTTTGATTAAACGTACTTAAAAAAAAATCTGGGGTTTATTTTAGCTTTTTTAAAAGAATTTTTGGGGTTTTTTGGCTTTTTTTTTTTTGATAATTTAGCGTTTTATGCGCAAACTTTTATGGCAACACTGGTTCGCATGGTTAGGTCAAAGAGAAATCTGGAGAAACTCTCACAAGGCTCAACTGACATTTATCTTCCTTCTTTGCATGATTACTACGTTGACAGACCCGATGTGCTGGAAAGTCTGTGCTCAGCGGATTTTGGAGCCAATTACAATTATTACATTAAGACTCGTACAAATCAATTGCCTAATGAAGAATATCAGGAAAATGATGACGAGCTGGACGATAATGCTGATATTGAGCAGCCATTAATTTTGAGGAACCGCAGGGGTATTCTCAAAAGGCGTAGCCTTCCACTCATTCTGCGGTGGAAAAGATACAGCATTAATAGATCCCGATCCGATTTTTTTAAGGAAAACATACTGTTGTTTTACCCTTGGCGAAATGAGGAAGAGCATGTTCTGAATAATGATAATGATCAGACTTACATTATTCAGAAAGATATAGTTGAAGCGAATACGAGAAAATATATTTATTTAGCTAAGTCATCAGCACAGGCTTTAGATGAAGTAAGTAATAATAATGTAGGAGAAAATTAGGAGATTTCAGAATCGCAACTGCTTGATGAAGAGTTTAGGGGTTTTGCCATACCAGAGATTGATCGTAATATTAACGTATTTAATTATAATACGAGTGACGACAACTCTGACGAAAATTCAATTAGAATGATAAGATTACCTCCACAAATTCCAGAAAATGAGTTGCATTTATTGGTACGTTCTATGAGCTGAAAGCAGCTTCAATATTTTGCTCATGTCATGCATAACATGAATACTGGATAAATTTTCTATGAATATGTTGGTGGCGATGCCGGAGTGGTAAAGAGATTTATCAATCATTAACATTGAGGTTTAATAGTAGAGCAGGTAGCCCAAGGTTCTCCTGTGTGCACCAACAGGTGGATTAACACTCCATTCCTTATTTTCTTTTCCTGTTAACCAATCATCGTCTGAGCTTAGGCAACTTGTTAACTCAGTGCGCTCGAAGCTGTTAGACCTTTAGCTAATTATTATTAATGAAATATCAATGGTCGGCGCAAAAATGTTGTCTTTTTTGGAGCGACGGCTCAAGCAAATTTTCAACAATAATGACAACTTTTGGAGGTATATCGATATTGGCATTTGGCGATCTCAAGCAGTTGCCTCCCGTTGGCGATAAATGGATATTTTTGGCCAATTCACGTGATAACTATAGTTTTATTGTAGGTCCTCTTCTTTGGAATTTGTTCCGATTTTATGAATTGACAGAAATAATGCGCCAACGAGAGGATAGAAATATTGCTGTGGCATTGAATAATACGTCCGAAGGCAAAATGACAGAGCAAGATAGGGAACTATTTAAGCAGAGAGTTATAGAACCTAGGGATTATAGTGAAATACCAGAGGATGCAATACACTTATTTTGTGACAATAAAAGGACGAGTGAATACAATAGTATTGAGTTGGCGGAAATTCATACAGATGAGTTTACGTCAACAGCTAAAGATGCAGTGAAGGCTATTTCGAAATCTGACCGAGAAAAGAATAGCATTTTAGAAAATGTTAAGACTTTCAAAACGTCAGGCTCAAGGCCTGCCACATTTGCTTCTGCTGAAAACAACAACAAAATATATGGTCACTGTGAATATTGACACCAACGACGGACTACTCAATGGTGCTAGTGGGCAACTTATGCCAATTGATCTTTCAGGATCAGGATCTTTGAAATCCGACTCATTCTGATTGGACACCGATCGAAAAAGTGATAAGAAGTTTTCAGTATGGGAAAACTCAGCAGGTATCAATTGAGCGACTTCAGTTCCCAGTGGTTCCTGCTGAAGCTATTACTATACATAAGAGCCAAGGTTACCAAAAGGTTGTTGTTCACTTGCAAGACAGCATGAGCCGAGCAGCGCTTTATGTCGCTTGCAGTAGAGCAACCAGCGCCTCTGGGCTTTATCTCATAGAAAAGTTTAATCCTCCTAGAGATTTACGAGCAACAGATTCTGTCCAAGCTGAGTTGACAAAACTTAGGAGACACAAAAAACTCGTACCTTATTATGAGTTGCTCGTCGACAGACCTGCTGCTAATTTATTAGTATATTATCAGAATATTCAAGGTCTAAGGTCCCGTTGCCCGGACATTTTAAATTGTATTATAATGTCCTCTGATATTCTATGCTTTGTAGAGTCTTGGAGTAGAGTAGGTGAGAGCTATAATTTGGATGGCTTTTAAGAATTAAGTAGAATCGATGGTTTTTTGTCTGCTGGTGGTAGACGACCAACGAATGGCATTATCGTTTACGCTAAACCAAACATGGCTCAGGATGTTGAGATGTTAAATATTGTAAATATAGGCTTAGCAAACGAGAAGTACCAGATTCTTAAATTCAAATATTTAGAAACTATATATTAAATAGTTTATAGTTTATAGTTTATAATCCTGCCTTTTCAATAGTAGAGTTCCGTAGGGTAATCTTAGAAAATATAGAAGAGGAAATAAATAAAGGAAATAGGTAAATAGTAATACTAGGAGACTTCAATATTTGTAGGGCCACAGTTAGGGATCAGTTAGAGATAAGGTTAAATGAGTTAGGTAACTCTTCCCTTTTAAATAGAACGCCAACAACAAAGGAGTTAACAGAAATAGATTGGGCATTCGCAAATGCCGGAGAAATAGAATTGAATGCCCGTATTTATGAAACTACTTATAGTTATGACGGTGTATTTCTCACATTTAGTTAGAATGGCGTCTCAGCATATTAAAAATTTATTAGCAGCCAAATAGAAAGTAGAATATAAACAAAGTATATATGTATATGGGTGACAAACCACGCCCTGCTCTAGACTGAAAATGGCGGATCTAGAGAGGACAACTCGATAAAACCAATAGTATTCTGGCACACATGAAGTACCAATAATTTTGAAAAGACTTCTGATTTTTACATAAGTACTTATTGTAATTTTGTAAAGATCTGCAAGGGTATCCATCTTCGGCAAGCCGAGATAACTTTGTTTTTTATTATTAATTATTTTTAGTTTTGATCTCAAAAATACCAGAATTTGATTTTGTTTAAGTTTATTATAAGTTGATTTTATTTTAATAGTCTTATTATACATTTTAAAATTGTATACAATTAAAATCTTCCCAAATATTTTATCCTTTAAATTCGAATAAAATAGATTTTTCATGTCAAAAAATCGAGTCCCGCATAAATTGATTTCTTTCCAGCTCTACTCTGAAGTTACAATATGCGCTACATCTTTTGAAAATCAAAGTTTGTACGGTTATTATGATATTGCGTAATTTGAACCCACTCGACTTTCGGCAAAAAAGATATGCCGAATTTAATTAAGGGAACCATTAACGGAAAGTACGTAGGTGAAAATTTATTCCCCGAATACCAATGATTCCGACTGATCTTCCGTTCGAATTCAAACGATTGCAATTTTCAGTTCGCAATGACAATTAACAAGTAAAAAGGCCAATAGCATTTACTTTGGATTCACTTTCATTGAGAGAAGTTCAACCGAATAAAACTTCATTTTTGTTAATTAAATGAACTACTTTTGTGAAATGAAATAAAATTTTTCCTCTACAAATATATATATTTTTTTTCTTGTAAAATATTTATTACAGCAACCGGGGTCACCAGCGACCTTTTTATAGCCGTGCTGGCTATTATTTCAGCCCATAAAATGGACGGAGCACCCAATTAAAATAATAAAATTAAATAATTTGCAAGCGCTATTACTTTGTAGGACAATTCAATTTACATGAATAAAGCATAATATGCAGAAACAATAATTAAATTTTGGAAAAAGATGAAAAAAAAAGTACCATGGGGAAATAAATACACTCCACATTCTATCTTTTGGCTTTTCAACGGCAGAACACGAATGATCATATACGGGATTGTTCCTCGCCTTATAAAGACGGCCCGGCCGATAGACCTCGGTCGATAGATATCGTGGCGAGTGCAGAGAGTTTAGCATATTTCAGGCTAGATTTTCATTTTCATCTAGATTATCTGGGATGGTAGAATTTTTTAAAAAACAAACATTCATCTGCGGACAACATCTATTTAAAAACGATAAGTGCAATTATCAGCGTAAAGCGGTTCCGGTTTTACCGAAATTAGAGTCGTGAAGCCAAATTGTTACAAAATAAATATCCAACCAACTAGCAAAATAATATGACCATGAACATTTCGGAAGAGCTTACCGATAACGAAAAAATACACCTCAAACTTAAGTTTTTCCAGTACCATCATATCTATCTTGTTGGCTTTGTCCAACCTGGTTGATAGACGTTCCGGATGAGTACAGACTTGTTAAAGACAAATTTAGTTTTTTTAATCAGCATCAGTCTGAAAATCATTGAGAAAGGAATCAGTTTGATTTAATTTTCATTAAAGCATTTTCCGACGAAAAAAAAAGAAACGTAGATTTTGGCAAAAATAACCAAAATTTGGTTAATCGAGAAAAAAAAATTGTTTTTCAAGCGAAAATATGGTCGATCGAATCCGAGATGTCGGTAGTCGCTGGGTGCACTAAATCAGAGTTACGAGCCAAGATTGCGTATAAACAATTGAAGTCTATATCAGTTTTAGGTGCTGACAGCTTACAAGAGGTACCACGAACAGAGTGCTCCTTTCAGAGCATGCCCCCGCCTAGACGTAGGAAGCGAGTCCCTACCGACTCTGATAAAGAATATACAAACAAGAAAAAGAGCAAGGAAACCTCTTCCCTTGCGTCTCCGACAAAAACTCCCTCGACCACAACTAGCCTTCGCAACAATCGCTTTGCTACTTTAGCTGAGGAGATGGAGACTTTCGAGGAAGCTATTGAAAGCAACGCAGAAATATGTTCGAATAATGTCCACCCGCGTCAAACGGCAACTGCCAAACCACCTCCTATATGTGTTCCCCACGTTAATAACATCAAAGCTCAAGAAAGCTCCCTTAAGCAAGCAATCCCTGCGGAAAATTACATCATACGGACTTCTAGAGCAGGAATTTCGCAAATCTACACGTCAGATGCAACAGCCTTTAGAAATGTGGTCCGTAGTTTGACTGCCTTGGAATGTAAAATCTGGCACCATCAGCCCCGTGATGAGAAACCTTACAGGCTGGTGCTGAAGAACCTACACTCAACAGTTCCTAAGAAAAAAATTGAGCGCTGTTTCACAGATAAAGGCCTCGTGGTTTTAAATATCTACTCGCCAAGAAAGCCTAGATGGTAAGTAATACGAATTGATGAAAACGACGACGAAGAAGCCGTCAAAATAAAAACGAGGCAAAATTTGTTTTTTGTAAACCTCAATCCAACTTCCAATATGGGGATCCAATGTAGGGATATTGTCCTACAGCCAAAATATGATTACTGGCAAATGTCGATGAAACTCAACATCAACGGATGGGTCCGATGGTTATCACTTTAACATAAAGATGATAAATCCAATAAATCTAAGTACAGTGCAGAAACGAACGAAATGCAACAAGGGCAGCACAATGAACCAGAGGACCAAGTCATAAAAGTACGCCCATCGATTATTGATTTGAAATAATGAGGAGAATTATATTTTTAAATATCGTCACTTGTTTCACCAATATATTGGAATTGCTATTGCTTCATTTGAGTCAGGCCAAACTCCGCCGCGGAATCGACGATATGTACTCAGATACCAAATGCTGATATGAATAAGGATTGGCATGCTGTTGTTATAATGAATATGATTAATGGACCATGTGGGATATTAAATCCAAATACACCACGCATGATCCAATCGGAAATATCGATGAAATTGAACTGCATCAAGCTGGACGACATTAATGATGACCTGTCAAATGTGTTATTAAATTTATTGAGTCATCGATAGCCTTTAACCAAATTGCGACTACGACTTATTATATTAAAAATATAAAAAAAAAACAAGTGAGAAAAGTTATCTCGGCTTGCCGAAGATGGTATACCCTTGCAGATCTTTACAAAATTACAATAAGTACTTATGTAAAAATCAGAAGTCTTTTCAAAATTATTGGTACTTCATGTGTGCCAGAATACTATTGGTTTTATCGAGTTGTCCTCTCTAGATCCGCCATTTTCAGTCTAGAGCAGGGGCACCTCGAGCAGGGCGTGGTTTGTCACCACATATGGTCGGTCTTAGAAAGCATATACACAAAGGTACACTTTCTCTGGCTGTTATTAAATCGTATTTAATTCTTCAATATAACCTTAGCCTTAGCCTTACAAACATGTAAGAAGGCTAACGGCGGTATGGTTGGCAGAGGCGCACACGTCAGCAGTATATAAGTTAACTAAGTTAACCGGATCGATCGTCCGTTCATAAGTACCGTTCATAAGCATTTGACCGGAAGCTTATACATAGCCGGCAAAGCTCTGCACTTTGGCAGGGGCCGCTATGAAGCTTTTCCTTTGTTAGGTTTTAAGCAGTTCGTTTTGGACAATCGAGTAATAAAGAGCACAAGCTCATAAAACCAACTCCGGCAATCTGTCGTTATCATTATAACCTATCATAGCTATCTGAGTCCCTAGGCCAAAATCCAAACGGAAGACAGTCATCTTCCCAGCATAATCACCATAAATCTTCAGTGGAATCCACTACCCCCGCCTTCGTACGGAGGACATCAGGAGATCATCGGCCAACCGGCAATTTACCAGTGACTGCGGCGAGGTATCCCCCCCTGCAGCACATAGACTACCGATAATTCCGCAGCACATAGACTACTGTTAATTTATACACTAATATAAAAGTCGAGGATCGGGAGTAACAAGAAGTCGGAAAAAGAGAGTCAACAAGTCGTATAAACATAATAACTAATATAATTCTACATACAACTTACGTGACGACGACCTGGGGAAATGACCCCAGATCGGCACAAGGTTAGATATTACCAAATTATGTGTTGTTCCACGTGAAATAATACGGCAAGTATTAGCTTGTGGTTTTCCTTTATTAGTTTTGGTTAGTTGAAGTTAAGTCTTATCCGCTCGGCTCCGGTTCTCCTCTGCAAGTGCCACCCGGCTCCCGCGCCACGAGCGTCGAGCCCTCGGTCGGCCCGCATCAGTGCCGAACACGAGCAACGGGACTGTTGCTCTCGCGCTCGAGTGTTACAATCCTGAGTGCAATCCCAGCAACTCCGCATAAAGGCCCCGCTTGCAGATTGTTGAGCAGTTCAGCCGTGCGGTGAGGTAAGAAAGGCCCCGCTTGCAGATTGCTGACCAGTTCAGCCGTGGCACGTGCATGGTGTGAGGGGCCAGGGGAAGCGTTTAGCTGGTGTTAACTTACAAATATAATTTTTTTATTTTCTACTTTCTATTTTGCTGCTAATATATTTAAACTAAATGTGAGAAATACACCGTCATTATAACTATAAGTAGTTTCATAAATACGGGCATTCAATAATATTTCTCCGGCATTTGCGAATGCCCAATCTATTCTTGTTAACTCCTTTGTTGTTGGCATTCTATTTAAAAGGGAAGAAATACCTAACTCATTAAACCTTATCTCTAACTGATCCCTAACTGTGGCCCCAAAAATATTGAAGTCTCCTAGTATTACTATTTATCTATTTCCTTTATTTATTTCCTCTTCTATATTTTCTAAGATTATCCTGCGGAACTCTACTATTGAAAAGGCAGGATTCCTATAAACTATTAAATATATAGTTTCTAAATATTGGAATTTAAGAATCTGGTACTTCTCGTTTGCTAAGCCTATATTTACAATATTTAACATCTCAACATCCTGAGCCATGTTTGGTTTAGCGTAAACGATAATGCCATTCGTTGGTCGTCTACCACCAGCAGACAAAATACCATCGATTCTACTTAATTCTTAAAAGCCATCCAAATTATAGCTCTCACCTACTCTACTCCAAGACTCTACAAAGCATAGAATATCAGAGGACATTATAATACAATTTAAAATGTCCGGGCAATGGGACCTTAGACCTTGAATATTCTGATAATATACTAATAAATTAGCAGCAGGTCTGTCGACGAGCAACTCATAATAAGGTACGAGTTTTTTGTGTCTCCTAAGTTTTGTCAACTCAGCTTGGACAGAATCTGTTGCTCTGAATCTGAGCGCTGCTATTTCATCAATAATAATTAGCTAAAGGTCTAACAGCTTCGAGCGCACTGAGTTAACAAGTTGCCTAAGCTCAGACGATGATTGGTTAACAGGAAAAGAAAATAAGGAATGGAGTGTTAATCCACCAATTCCAAATGCTGCTTTTCCTGTTGGTGCACACAGGAGAACCTTGGGCTACCTGCTCTACTATTAAACCTCAATGTTAACGATTGACAAATCGTTGAAATTAATCGACTCTTTCCCCCTCCGGCAATGCCACCAACATATTCATAGAAAATTTTTCCAGTATTCATGTTATGCATGACATGAGCAAAATATTGACGCTGCTTTCAGTTCATCGAACGTACCAATAAATGCAGCTCATTTTCTGGAATTTGTGGAGGTAATCTTATCATTCTAATTGAATTTTCGTCAGAGTTGTCGTCACTCGTATTATAATTAAATACGTTAATATTACGATCAATCTCTGGTATGGCAAAACCCCTAAACTCTTCATCAAGCAGTTGCGATTCTGAAATCTCCTAATTTTCTCCTACATTATTATTACTTACTTCATCTAAAGCCTGTGCTGATGACTTAGCTAAATAAATATATTTTCTCGTATTCGCTTCAACTATATCTTTCTGAATAATGTAAGTCTGATCATTATCATTATTCAGAACATGCTCTTCCTCATTTCGCCAAGGGTAAAACAACAGTATGTTTTCCTTAAAAAAATCGAATCGGGATCTATTAATGCTGTATCTTTTCCACCGAAGAATGAGTGGAAGACTACGCCTTTTGAGAATACGTCTGCGGTTTCTCAAAATTAATGGCTGCTCAATATCAGCATTATCGTCCAGCTCGTCATCATTTTCCTGATATTCTTCATTAGGCAATTGATTTGTACGAGTCTTAATGTAATAATTGTAATTGGCTCCGAAATCCGCTGAGCACAGATTTTCCAGCACATCGGGTCTGTCAACGTAGTAATCATGCAAAAAAAGAAGATAAATGTCAGTTGAGCCTTGTGGGAGTTTCTTCAGGTCTCTCTTTGACTTAACCATGCGAACCCGTTGAGCGGGAGGTGAAGTATTCACTAAAATTTCGCCATGGCTTGACTCTGACATATGTAAGCCAAGAATTTTATAAGCCGCTTCTTGTGCTGAAATTTCTGTGTCATTGATAAATTTACTACCGAGATGCTGCAACTTTCGTTTAATGGAATAGTTCTCAGCATTGATCTCATCCATGGCCTCTCGCAGAAGTTTTGAAACTCCTCTGTTAGATTTGGTGATATAGTTGACTATGTAACTACAACAAGCATATGGATCTAAAATATATTGGATATCCGTGTTGGCTCTGTATAGAGCTAATACTATATATCCTTATTATATGCGATTAGCATTTTATCAGTGAATTTTCTCTGGAGGAATATTTGCGGCTTCTTTAAATGTGAGGGCAGAACAAATATATATTCACTGTAGTCCGTATTGAGTTCGGACCAATGCGATGCGATCAAGAACTAACCTATTATCTATGTCATCATTATCTAAGAGATTCTCTTCGCCGCCAGGATTGATATTATCTTGGGGCTCGTCATTTGCATATTAGCAACAAAAGGAACAACTTGTGAATTTCCAACGGCATTTAGCCAGTCAGCAGAAATAGAGATATTGTGTTTTAGATACAAAGGAGTATCCGCCAAATATCTCAACGCCTCGAGAACATAAGCTGGCCGAATTGTTTCGGTCATAAAATTAAAATTATATTTGAGTTTTCGATTTAAATGAATTTGAACAATATGGCTGCTTTCAAATGTACGTGGAAGAGCAGTAACTGTTTCCGACACTGAAACAGGCACATTAATAACTGCACCTCTCACTGCACATTGGCGTTCATAGCCCAGCGAAATTATCCGCATGAATGGAATTCTTGGTGAGATAAGAAGCTCCTCAAGACATGTCAAGTTCTTGAGGCATGTTGGAATTTCAGGAAAATCAAAACCCTTAAATAATGATAAATTCGGAATTTTACCCGCAGTTATACTTTTGTGACATGTAGTGCAAAACAAATCCTTAGACTCATTCGGAAATTTAGCGGACAAATAAAATGCTTCCGTAATATTAAGCAATTTTTTTTTGTTGATATTACGGATTTGTTACTTTCCTAACCTGAGACGAAAACCATGTGCCCACGCAAGAAATGCAAATATTTGTAGGGCCTTTCCTAATATTTTCTAAATATAAATCCCTAGCTGTGGCTCGTCTACGCTGCCTTTGAAGAACACGCTGCTGCTCGAGTTCTTCAGGCGTCATTTTTTCCCTAGCTGCTCTATTCCTTTGAGACTGCTGATAAGATTGCCTCGCTCTATTTTCTAAATTTTCCCTAAATTGAGTGACGCGGGCTTTATTCATTTCGAGAACTTGGTCTCTTAAAATTCGCGCCTGACCCCGAGTAACGCGTCTCTGCGATGAATTGACGACTTGCTCAGTGCGTCTTACTAATAAATTTCTTCGGCTTATTCTACGCCGAGAAGCATCTCTTGCTCTTTCTTCAGAGCGAATATTTTCATTTTAACGTCGCTGCATGTTCGTCGGTATTTCATTCTTGCTCATCTACTCGTAAGACTTCATCTTGTCTACGAGTAGCATCATCGCGTTCGTGCTCAATCTCGCAATCTCAATCTTGTCGAGTCGACGTACAGCGTGTTCTACTGTATTTCTTTCTTGCTCATCTACTCGTAAGACTTCATCTTGTCTACGAGGAGAATGAGCAGCAGCATCGCGTTCGCGTTCTAATTCCCGGACTTCAATATTTCCTCGACGAACAGAATGGGATATCATATTTAATACGCGTTAATTTTGCAAAATTCTTGCACTTCTACGCATGGTATGCGTTCTTGTTGTCTAAAAACTTCGTCATTTTCAAGGGGGTCTGCTAACCGTTGAGAGTTCTGAAGGCGAACATCTTCAACATTGTCGTCATAAAGTTCGCGGCTACGATTAAGCGCATCCCGACGCCTTTATTCAGTTGATTATTTTTTAAATCGAGGCATTACATCAAATTTAGTTTCTAGCGACAAGAAAAAACTATGAAAATAGTTTATAAACGTTTTTAAAATAATAGCAGCTTATCTACTTTAAATTTTTTTAGTCTAGTAAACAAAATATGTACTCCTAAACAAATTATCAAAGGAAAATAAATAAATTTTATATGTATATATTTAAATGAAATAAATGAAAACAAATAAATAATTTCAAATATATATATATTAATATATATATATTATAATTTAATATATATTTTTATATATATATAAAAATTTATATTTATATAAAATACAATCCTGCAAAAAAAGAAAAATGTATGGAAAAAGTCTTAAGAAAGACTTATAAAAAGTCTTAAGAAAGACTATTAAAATATAATTAGCGAAAAATCTAAACTTGCTATTTTTGCGATCCTTCCTCTCTCGAGCCAAATTTATTAAGAGTGCACAGACACTTAATCTTAACAACTGAATGTTAACAATTTTAATGTATGTTAATCAATAGATTAAAATTAAAATGCAATTTAATTGTTTAATTTTGGTTTATTTTATAAATGTATTTAAAAATTCATTCATTAACATTTAATAATAATATATCTAACAATCAATAATAATTCATGAATTAAATCATGCCTAAATATAAAGTTTTCTGCCCATTGTATAACCTTTTGGCGCGAACGCGACCTACCTCTCAAAGGAGTGCAACTGCAATTTTTGAGCAATTCTTTCGTTTTCTTCTATTCGTAACTATTTGTCAGCAATGCTCATTCATTTGAGTGAGGCAATAAAAATATTATTATTATTTTTCAACACAAAACCATTTTTGGATAATTCCAATAATTAAATATGATAACATAAATATTATTTATTATAATTTGACATAGCTGTCCACTGGAGACCACGTGCACGAGAAAACTAAAATAACAGTCTAATTTAATAAAAAGCTTATCTATTTTGCTGCTGTGCAAAACAGTACGCATTCTAAACTTTGGACTCTGCCTTGCAGAGTCGGCATTTGGACAACAACAAACAATAGTGGGAGAGGTATGATAAGCTAGCATTCACTGCCCATTGGGCCCCTCATTGGGCTACTATACTCCTTGTACACTGCTGATATTCCTTACCCGAGTTTCGAACGCATGGAAGCACCGAACAAGGCTCTTATGGCAACCTATGCAGATGACATCGCAGTTGCATATAACTCTAGGGACAGCAGAGAGACAGCTAACGGACTACAAGAATATATTAATGCTCTGGCAGCCTGGTGTAAAAAGTGGAACCTAAAAATAAACGCACCGAAAACATCAAATCCATGCTTCACACTGAAAACGCTCATCCAGAACACCCCTCCAATCCGACTAGAAGGAGTTACCCTGAATCAACCGCGGCAAGCAACATACCTAGGTATCACCCTGGATAAACGTCTCACCTTTGGGCCGCATCTCAAAAACACAGTAAAGAAATGTGGTCACAGATCCCAACAGCTGAGATGGCTTATGAATAAAAGGAGCACTCTTTCGCTGAGGTGCAAAAGAGCTGTGTATGCGCACTGTATCGTACCGATATGGTTATATGGGATCCAGATCGCAGCCAAATCGAATTATAAACGCATCCAGGTGATGCAAAATCGCGCACTACGACAAATAACCAACTGTCCCTGGTATATACGTAACTCCACACTTCATAAAGATCTCAATCTTCACATAGTTGAGGAACAAATTGGAAGACACACAAGTCGATATAGCGACAGACTACAGAGACATAGGAGTCTCCTTGCAAGACGTCTTATCCCCGCTCGACCTTTGAGACGACTCAAACGGCAAGGCTTCGCCAAGACAATTGGACAACAGTAAAAACTTTTCACTTATGTTCCAACTTCACTTACATTGATATAGTGTTTGGAAATTCTTAAGAATATTTCTGTACCCTGTGTATGTTAAGGTAAAATATTTTGATGTACGGATCCTTCACTTAAATATATATATATATAAAAAAAAAAATTAAATATGATAACATAAATATTATTTATTATAATTGTAAATTTTTTTATAGACAGACATGCATTTAACCAAAATAATTTTATTAGAAGTTTTTATCGTTTTGTCTGTTGTCAATAATTTTGGCGCGTTGACATTCTGCACTCTCTATTCCAATTATGCCTTAATGAGTAAATGAGATTAAATATATGTATATAACAATTGTATTTATTTACATTGCAGTCCACTGTTACTGTTTGTAGTAACTTATACTGCAGAGTATCATAATTTCTATCGAGTATTTACATATTTACATACTTAAACCTACTTAATTAGGGAGTCTAGAGGCATGAATTAATTTTATCAATTAACTTATATATCTTCTCGGCAGATCTGTTGGGTGAATGCGCAGGAGCCTCCTTCTCGCCCTCAGTCCCAATACACGTCTCCTCATCAAGAGTTTTCGAGCCAACTGGTTTGGGTGGATTCCCAATTTATTAACGTACGCGGTTGCATGTTTGTTTATTACATCGCCAATCCTTGGTACCTTCAGCTCTTGTCTAATGTCTTTGTTGTGGATGTACCATTCCGCTCCAGATAGTTTACGCAAGATTTCCGACTGTGCCAAACGAATTTTGTTGAGGTGCTTGGATGCCATAATTCCAAATAGGAGCCAAGACAACCTTATAAATTTTGGCCTTGTTGGAAACTGAAAGTACCTGCGAAGAAGGTTAAGGTTGAGCGTGTACCTGCTCTATTCTTAATCAATCCACTTGACTTAAAAGACGTGCCCGATGATTTGTTTTCAGCTTACTTCGATGCACTTCAAATTCTTTCGATGAACTATCTTAAGAAGAATTTCGATGGCACTGCTGAGATGATAGATATATTCGAATCTGTGATTACTTCAGTTGATTTCTTTCTAATCGTCTCTAGCCTTATCACTGAAAAGGTGAAAGTTGCTGATTACGTCAGTGGCGTCCGCTACAAGCCACGTAATGCTGCTGAATGGCTAGCCTTTCTACGGCCTAGTCGTCTTGCTAGAGTTAAAGCACTAGCTGAGCGTTACTATGAGAAGATGGAGACCCTCCATTCTGATCCTGTGTCTCCAATTGCTGAAGTAAAACGCAGTTGGGCAAGTGAAGTTGACGATTGTGAAGCTGCTTATGCTTGCAACGCCAATAGGGATCTAACGAAGCTCAGTGCTGCTGAGATTCTGAAAGGAACATTGAACATTGTTCCTTCTGGTTCTGATGCGAAGAGGAAGAAATTGATAAATTTATAGACAGAGTAGATTAGCTCCTTTTGTTAGCCTCATCAGTAGACCAAACAACATGTGGACAGTACTTACTTGGAACTATCCGTGACAAAATTAAAGGCAGGGCAGACGAAGAGCTGAATGTCTGCGATGTACTCCTTAGTTGAGATGACATCAAAGCAAACCTCAAGCGACTATACTCTAGCAAGAAAACAGAAGAAATGCTTGTTAGGGAGCTACACAATCTTCCGGACGGACTTAGTATGGGAAAATTGTATTACTCAGCCGCAAAAATAAGAAGCGAATTAATGTCACTCGCTAGAGAGGCAGACCCTAGTGGACACTCTCTCGCGGCCAAACGTGACCAATACGACAGATTCTGCTTATTACATTCTTAGCTGGATTAAAGGACCCACTTAGGTCAGCCATTAGGAATCAAAGGTCAGAGACAATCGAGAAAGCATACGAGTACGGACAGATTGAATTAAACTTCTCTAGAAGCCTGAACAAACACCAAGAAAACCGACGACGCGACAGCCCAATATACAGGAATCACCCACACGCGAAAGGACATCCGACCAATAGTGACTACAACAGTCGCTACATACCACGACAACCGAACTATAATAATGGCAACAACGCTCGTTATGCACCACGATATGATAACACCAACAATGACAATAATACCCGCTTTATACAGAGACAACAAAATTTTAACAACAATAAAAATCGACGCTTCACACGTCAACATAATTCCCATAACGATAGTAATGGTCGACAAGATAGAGAAACTCTGGGCAGGAACCCCTTCCACAATAACGACCAACCAGATCAGACCCTAAATCACCAAAACAGGAACAACTATAATCCAAGCGCTCCCCTATGTAACATCAACGATGATGCAAAATTTCTACTAGAAGCCTCGGGAAGCCAGTCGGCTACATAAGCAAGAAGACTCACGGATCTTCCTTGCCATTTGTTTTCTTATCACCAAACTCCATGGTGTCAAACCCTCTTAAATTCCTAATAGACACTGGATCAACTTACTCTTTCATAAATCCAGCACTTATTAATGAAGATCACATCAAAAAACTAACCTCAGATATCAATATCCATACTGTTCTCAGTACATTCAAAATTCGGGAATATACAGATAAAATAAATTTCAAACAATTCAAAACAAATACCCAATTTTAAGTTCTTATTATTAATGATTAAAAGACCTTAATTTAACAGCTCACAGCCCGAAGAAAATTTCGTTACACAATAAGAAACACATAGCCGCTCGAATTGAAAACAAAACACAAAACGCAAAACGCCATGTAAGCTGGACAGCTGAAAAGTGGCGCAATGTCCTGTGGTCGGATGAATCAAAGATTGTCCTTTATGGTGGCAAAGGTACTAGACAGTATGTTAGAAGCCCACCCAAAACAGAATTCGATTCAAAATACTGCATTAAAACGATAAAATACGGCGGGGCGAGCATAATGATTTGGGGATGTTTTTCCTATTATGGCCTATACACTGGATTAAATAGATCATGAACAGGCCTGGATTCGTCAAAATAATGCAGGAAGCCATGCTACCTTATGCCAGTGAGGAAATGCCCTTGCTATGGGTCTTTTAACAAGACAATGACCCGAAGCACACGAGTAAAGTGGCTAAGAGGTGGTTTTCGGAAAATAAAAAGAGTTTTGGAATGGCCCGCACAGTCTCCCGATCTGAATCCAATAGAAAATCTGTAGGCAGAAGTTATAAAAGGTGTAGCTGAAAAGCATCCCACCAATGTTGCCCACCTATGGGAAACTGTAAAAGCTTCCTGGAGCTCCATTTTCCCAGAAAGATGCCAGAATCTTGTGGACTCCATGCCAAGGCGAAGTGCGGCTGTCTTAGGCAACAAAGACGGTACTACCAAATACTAGTTTACATTTTTTAATTTAAATTTTGCCTAAAATTTAGTAAGTAATACGGCATTACTTCATCGTTTTATTTGTTAATCTTAATTTTTGAGAGAATATTCTGAAGCACTTCAATTATTTTTAAAAAGCCCTTTCAGCGATGTTTCCTTTTTTTTAATTTTTTATTTTAGTCTATCATGAAATCACTGTGTTCTAGTTTTAATTTATTTATTACATATAACATTTGTTAAAAAATATATACTTTAAGAAATTCATGTTTGCGTACATAGTTTTCAACTGCGTTTTTGAAAAGTGTAATGGGCACTGCTATTATTTTGAACACAGCTGTACGTTGCGCGTTCATCAGTTGGGAAACCATCCGCTTTGTTTTAACGTCAGACCAAAAAACAAAAAATATGGTTTATCCAGAGTAGCACCTGAATGCTTCGATTTAGTATTTACTTTGGATTCACATCCATTTACTTAAAGAAGTGCAGTGTTATTTATTTAATATCACTTCATTTTTGTAATCGAAATCAATTCATTACTGTTGTGAAATGAAGTAAAATTTTTCCTTCTCAAATATAAAACAAAAACAAACCATTTTTCTTCATCTTTTAATCACCAAACGAAATAAGATTCAGCTTAAAATAATAAAATTAAACAATTTGCAAGCGCTATTAGTTTTTTGGACGATTCAATGTACATCAGTCGCAAATCTGCATTCACTGAAAACAGTCGTGTCGCGCTTGCACAAAGTTTCAGCTAATCAAATCTCGATTTATCTCTGCTCGGTGCTATTAATAGCACTCTTTGACCAGTGGGCACCGAATATAATGGTGCTGGCAAAAGATCGCCAAAAAGATAAGAACGCACTGCACAAGATCAGCATGCACTGCCCAATAGGGCACTTTATTTCCCCTCAACCTCCACGCGGCCGCACATAAAACTCTTGCTTATCAGCAAACCTCTTCTGCTTTTGTTTTGTTTGTGCGTGTCACCAAGATCAAAACACGTAAAAAAAAAAAAAAAAGAAACAATAATAATACTCA
Organism: Drosophila merina; assembly: GCA_035047645.1. NCBI lineage: Eukaryota > Metazoa > Arthropoda > Insecta > Diptera > Drosophilidae > Drosophila > Drosophila merina. Next base: position 29,023,021 of record JAWNPH010000002.1, read on the forward strand.
ATGGACCAATGGATCAATGGACAATAATAGTATATCTGACATTAAGCTCTTTGATAAGCTTAACAAGACCTTATCAAATTATCTATAAAATTACCTTAAAATGGAGGAAATCTCAGGTCTTACTCCAACTGAGCTGCGTGCAAAGATAAGGGAAGATCTTGCCTTACAAGGCACTTCACAAGATGCTTCTAAATACGTCAACGGAGTCACCATTGTGCCTACCACAGCTTCTGTTACTTTTTCAGTACCCTTGACCGCAGCTGGTGCTGATGCGGGCCGTTGATGATAACGATACCGTCATATACGGGCATTACTGCCCTTAGGTGGCTGGGTTGAGTATGACATTGGGCCGTATTTCCCACATGGAGCGAATGAGCACAGGTTGCTCGACGAGTCCGCTTACGGAAGGTGTTGTGCGAGGTTTTTGTGCACTCGGTGACCGCAAAGGTGTCTTCTGGACATATTGCCAACTTGTCCTCGTCAAGCTGTAGGATTACTTGATAGTGTGGTACCGGGTAGACGGAGACCTTCTTATATCTAACTTTAACTCTAGGATAAGCTATATGGATATGGTTAGTATATGGATAATGTCATCGGATTGGAGAATTCTAGCAGCTTCTAATAAACTAACTATTGGAGTGTCTTGTTTAATAAGTGATTTCAGATCGCCATGATCAAGGATCGTGGGATTTACTGTGTTAGCTGTTGCCAATGTTGCAGTGAGAATTAAATTTTGTATTTCTCTTGTCAGCAATCTATTTCTTGCTAGAAGTGCCTCGTACACATGTGGGGTGTCAACCAAATCGTTTTATCGGGCTTTGATAATTTATTAATGGTCTCGGTTAGCGTGTTTATCATTTTGTAAGGCGTTAATATTCTGCCTGAAGAGAGCATCGGCCACATGATTTTCTTTACCCGGTTTGTAATGGATTTTCGCGTTATGATCGTCTATATACCCTTTCCATCTTTTTATCTTCGGATTTGGATTCCGATCGGACACCACGAGTGTCAAAGGCTGGTGGTCTGCATAATTATTGATATTGATATAAGTGCCGTACAGATAGTGCTGTAACTTGCCTAAAGCCTACACAATGGCCAATAACTCTCTTTCATTAGTGGCATAGTGTGACTCGCCTTCTTTGGGATTCCTAGAGATCATTGTAACAGGTCTTTTTTCTTGCGATAGAATCGCTCGCGGAATCATCCGTTATCAGATCGAATGGCTTCCTGAAATCAGGGTATCTGAGAATTACATCTTCGGAATCTCTCGATTGCATCTTTCTGCAATCAGTCGAATCATCATTGATTTTATTTTCATTAAATATTTTCCGACAAAAAAAGAAAAAAAGTTTTTGGCAAAATAATCAAATTTTATTATTTCATCGAGGAAATAAAAAAAAACAGGGGTGCTTCAAGAGAAGTATGGTCGATCGAATCCGAGATGTCGGTAGTCGCTGGGTGCACTAAATCAGAGTTACGAGCCAAGATTGCGTATAAACAATTGAAGTCTATTTCAGTTTTAGGTGCTGATAGCTTTCAACAGGTACCACGAACAGGATGCTCCTTTCAGAGCATGCCCCGCCTAGCACAACTGGCAGGGAACCTCTTATGGTTAGCAGCTCAAGCCAATTAAACAAGCCTAACCAGAAAACATCTGAAAATTTTCGCCTATTACCGCAACTTGGAAAAAATAGTAAAACGCACACATTCCAGCCGGCTTCAGTCTCTTGGCAAAAAGTTCCATCCAAGAAGAGAAGCCTACCAACCTCACCGAAAAGTTCGAAAAAAAAATAGCGCATATAATCGAAAATAGAAACCATCTCGCTTTAAATAAATTTGCTGATCTTGCAAACCATGATGACTGTCAAGAAGGCGAAAATAGCATGGACATTCTCCAGGTCGAAACCGTTGCAGAAGAATCTCCAGTGACAAAGAAGTCACCAAAATCTAGTCAAATAACAGTACTTGCTGTCAGTGACATACCTGCCTTGGAAAGGCTTCTCGACTCGGCGGTATCATCTGAATCATATGAACTCAAGATCGCGCGTAATGGCAACTTGCGCATATACCCCCGTGGCTCTGATGCCCACAGAGCTATCACTAAAAAAAAAAACTTTTGGAAGTAAATCTCCAATACACTCACTTCTGCCTCCCGGAAGACAGAGCCTACAGGGTTGTGGTGTGCAACTTGGCTGCTTCTACCCTAGTTGAGCAAATTTTAAATGCGTTCACCTCAAGGTCACGCTGTGGTGAATACCTATAATCCAAAGGTAAAGTCACAGAATGTTGACTCCTCTGAACCGGATTTAGGCAAGGCTTCTGGCCAGAACGTTTGGTTTATAGACATTAAAAAGGCTATTAATAACCGAGAAGCTCAAAAAATAAATAAAGTTGGCTGTCAAAGAGTCAGGGTGGAACTGCCGAGAAAAATGTTGATATGCGTCAATGTTACCGATGTTTTGGCTTTGATCACACCAAAAACTATGGCACCAAAGAGCCCAGATGTGGTAGATGCAGTTTGCCTCATTGGACTGGTTCCAGTCAATGCCAGGCAAAGACCTATGACGACCTGGAGTGCGTTAATTGCCATGGAAAACATGAGGCAACTCACAAGGGCTGCAGAATTTACGTCCAGAGGCTCAAAAGCCGAAAAACTGGAATCAACATTACTCCCATAAGCCGTGTAGAACACTCACAGCCCATGCGCAACAAGTTATTCCAACCTCAATCGTGCGACAGGGCCTATCGTATGCAGATGCGACTAGAACTGGACAACGACCTGACGGAAAATACTCCCAACAGCGAACAGCTCAAACACAAGGTTGCCGACTTTTTCGAATGCTGCGTTTGCTCCTGTAACAAACGCAAGCGAACCTCAACATCCTAACCAAACAGTAATTGTTTGGCTCCCTCGCACAAATCATCATCTCAATGCAGCAGACCATCGCTGAGCTACTTGAGGAGATCAAAGAACTCAGAGATTCTAAGTCGTTGACACCACCGAACCAGTTGGCTCGAACACTCCTGACGAGAAGACGTGTAATGGGATTGAGGGCGAGAAGGAGCTTCCTGTGCATTCACCCTACAGCTCTGCCAAGCAGATATATAAATTAACTTATGTCATCTCTGTAGCATAAGTTATTATAAATAGTAACAGTTGTTTACAATATAAATAATAAATAAAAAAAATTCAATGTACATGAATAAAGTATAATATGCAGAAACAAAAATTAAATTTTGGAAAAAGATGGACAAAAAAAAACAAAAATCGACCATGTGGAAATCCCACGTCCTATCTCTTGCCTCTTCGACGAAGACGAATGATTATATACGGGATTGTTCCTCGCCTTATAAAGACGGCTCGGCCGATAGACCTCGGTCGATAGATATCGTGGCGAGTGCAGAGAGTTTAGCATATTTCAGGCTAGATTTTCATTTTCATCTAGATTATCTGAGATGGTAGAATTTTTATTAAATAAACATTCATATGAGGACAACATCTATTTAAAAACGATAAATGCAATTATCAGCGTAAAGCGGTTCAATAAGGATTGGCTGTTGCAGGGCCGGCGAAAGGTGTATGTCGGGTGAGGAACACTCCTCATGCCTTGGATGAAAAATTGTATGACTATGAGTGTTTATATCGTGGAAATCAAACCAGAAAACTTCAAAAATTTCGAAGTAGTCGCTCCCACCAGCTTGACCGGGTATATAGTCACTCCCGCCAGCTTTGACGTGAGCGACTATATATAGTCCCGTTTCTCGTCTTTCTTTCGTGCATGTGTGTGTGTGGTCACCATATATATACATAGTGACCGCACACCGATATCGCACAGCTGTTTAGTCGTGCGGCGTGCATTGTTTAAATCTAATAAATTCTGTTCAAAGTTATTCATGCCAGTGCGTGAAAAAAAGTAGATGGAAAAATATTTATCAAAGAGGAAGGAGGATGATGGAACGAGAACAACAGGAAAAACTAGCCACTTGCTGGAGAGTGAAAGATCATCGTTACAAAAAAAGCAAAAACGTTCAGTCCCGAAGGAGGTCCAGTCTGAAAATGAGAACAGACGTCAATGTGACGGTAGCAATATCGGTAAGTATTTTTTTTCCAAGCGAACCATTGCGGTTTGTTTCGAGGTTAGGTAAATAACCTGCTGTTATATTTTTAAAATTTCAGATGATCGTGTTTTGCTAGAATCAGGTCTATCAAGTAAAAAACTGTCTACCTCTGTTCCGGAAGCGTTTAATCGTTGGAAAGCTACCAACCCTTGGATTAAACTCAACGGTGAAAATAAAGCAATCTGCCGCATATGCACAGATGCATTAAACGGAAATTAATCATTGCGAATAATCCTGAGAGTCAAAGTTCGGTTGCCGCTTGGGTGAAAAATGGATTCTTGAATTGGAAAAGTGCTGCTGATAGGATCAAGAAACACTCTGTCTCCACCTTCCATATTTCTGCAGCAGAAGCTTTGAACAGAAAAGGACCCAACGTCTATCAAATTCTATCGGATGGGAATCAGAAGCAAATGATGAAAAGCAGGGTTGCTCTTCGAGTAATATTCAGAACGCTCAGATTTCTGGCACGCCAAGGAACACCTTGCAGAGGAACTGGAGTGGGCATAAAAAATTTCAGAGAATTTCCATTGTTTTTGCCATTTTAAAAATTAAATGCTTAGTTTTATCTACTAACTTAACTGTTAACAGTTAGTATAAGTTCCAATTAAGGGATCGAAATCAACTAGAACTTCACTTACTCAATGCAAATCAAAGACTAATCTTCAATTTGCATTGTGTAAATAATTTTGACGCGTAAAAATTGTATGTAAATACTTCTGACAACATACAAGGATCAGTTCGATGCTCCTATTTTTAGCCCATGAACAGTTATTTTTTCCACTTCTTTCGTTTGCTTCTGTATAGATGTAGAAACACGACAAATACCGTTATGTTCGTTTCTGAGTAAAAAAGCAGCAGCAATAAGCGATCAAAGTTGACAATTGAAAAAAAAGCACGTTGTGTAAATAATTTTGACCACCTCTGTATATTATTCATTAGGAGTTTAAGATGTTTCAGAAGATGACGATAACGAATAAAATAAAAATGAATAAATTGTTCTTTATTTAATAAAATGAATTATTTTTTTTTTACTAAGCCATTGTCGACATTCGATTGTCGACACGTAGACAATCGTGTAGTCTACACCGTGTAGTCTACGCGGCACATCACTGCTGAAGGCTAATACAGGCGACGTACACCTATATGGTGGCAGGAGAAAAGATACCCAGCGAAACCGGCCTTTTTTTTTGCAAAAGGCTACTACGGGGATGAAGGACGTGCTCCTCTTGGCCAATTAACAAGGAAGGGAGTAAGATCAGGCTCCAGCAGGAGCTCACCGACGAAATAAATTGACTGGCAGTCCCGGTGAGCTAGTAAAGGACGGAAGAGCATACGGAGGTTTTTGTTTTTAGTACGTAGGCATAACTCTACTTGGGGGTTATGAATCGTGCATGCCACCTATGGAAAGTAGGTGGTATCTTTGAAAGATTTTAATTTTCCTACCGTAAGGCATAATAAAAAAAAAAAACACTCACCCGTAAACACTCTACCGCAATTTATAAATAATCGATACTAAAATAACCAATCCCCCAGTTTTACCTCGGCGGCATTTGCTTTGTCTTTTTTTTTGTTATTGCGCTTCAATCAAACTCCATCAGTCAGAAAATTTGAATTTTACAATGCAGTAAAATAGTTTCAGCATAAAGCTTTTACTCCAAACTTAATTGAAAGTTCAAGAAGCTTCTAAAAGAAAAGCTTCTGGCCGAGGTTGAATGGATTAGTATTAAGAATTATAAGATCAGTCTGATTCGGGATAAGATCGAGAACGGTTACCAATTAGGAAAAAGCCAAAACGCAGTGTCTTGTAATATTATAAGTTAAAAAGTGTATCACCAAAGAAATATTAAAATATATTGAAATAAAAATGATTTTTTTTAAATAATTAACAATAACAATTTTAATTTACATACATATTATTAATATACCTATTTATACCTCACATATTATTACTATTTTATATACACATACCATAACCATACCCCAATATATAATTTTTCGCGATTATTTGCAAAAAAAAAATACAGATTTCTTCCCAATACACGTAAACGTTAAGAAAAAAAGCAAACACTAGTAACACAATTAGGGGCAGATTTGGGCTAAGAAGCGGATCTAGTCTATCTGAGATAAGAGAAGCGACAGAAACAAAAGAGAAAGACCAGTCGATTCAATCCCAAAACAATAATCCCACCAACGCTATGGATTCCGGTAACGCCACAGGGCCACTAAGTCGCACCGTTCATTCATCAATAAACACAAACCTGAATCTACAACAACTACTAACCCTTGTACATCAACTACCAACCTACAAACAAAGGCCCACTTGACAATCTTGATAGATTTATTTTTATACCCTTGAAAAAGGGTATTATAATTTTGTCCAGAAATGTGTAACGCATTAAAGGAAGCATCTCCGACCCCATAAAGTATATATATTCTTGATCAGCATCAACAGCCGAGTCGATATAGCCATGTCCGTCTGTCCGTCTGTTTCTATGCAAAAAATAGACAGTAGTTTTAAAGCTAGCGTTTTGAAATTTTTACCAGATCATTATTTTTGTTGCACGCAGATCAATTTTAAGAATCGGTCGGATCGGACCACTATATCATATAGCTGCCATACAAACGACCGATATGAAAACAAGTCTTTGTATGGGAAACTTTTTTATTGTCCAACCTATTGCAACCGAATTCAACATTTATTCACTTGACATAGCCATACATGATTTGTAAAAGTTTGGTCCGGATCGGACCACTATATCATATAGCTGCCATACAAACGACCGATATGAAAACAAGTCTTTGTATGGAAAACTTTTTTGTTTTCCAAGCTGTTGCAACCGAATTCAACATTTATTCATTTGATATAGCCATACACGATTTGTGAAAGTTTGGTCCGGATCGGACAACTATATCATATAGCTGCCATACAAACGACCGATATAAAAAAAAGTCTTTGTATGGAAAACTTTTTTGTTTTGAAGGGTATACCATCTTCGGCAAGCCGAAGATAACTTTTCTCACTTGTTTTTTTTATATATATGTCGGGAATTTACTTGATTTATAAGATTTGAGGTTAATTATAGGTCTCGCTGTGTATTCGCTATGGAAATAAATGATGATGAAAAGGAATGAGAAGAGAGAGAGGGCTTTATTGAGAGAGCGCGTGTATGAGAGCGCTGTGGGGAAGGAGAGTGAAAATCCCTGCTGAGCGTGGCGAAATGGGTGGTGAGGAGGAAGAGGAAACAGGAAGAAGAAACAAGAAGATGAAGTATAGTTCGAATAGCCCTCCGAGAAGAACAGAAGTGACCATTGCGACTCGCTGCGTGACAGTGAAAGAAATTATAAAACATGAACGACGCTAATGAAAATCCATCTCCGACATCAGAAGTGGGATCACCGAACCTACAAAACAATTCGGAACAAAGTCAACGCGCGATAGTCGAAAGGCCAAATAAAATGATAGCTGAATTTTTAAAAGCGTCGGTGCCTGGCGCACGTGCTGTTTCCGCGACTCTACCGACATTCAACCCCTAAGCTGCTGACGCCGACGCAGCTGCATGGTGCAAAACGGCTAATATGATTCTGTGTGAACATCCTCAAGAAGGCTCATCTTTGGTGATGATGCTCAGCAAATCACTTCTCGGCAGTGCATCGCAGTGGCTTTCGCAAATTTGTTATCCTGGAATGAGCTGGCTGCAGTTCAAGGAATTGTTCTTGGAACGCTATGAAGGCAACGAGACAACGGCTGCAGTGTTGCTGAACATGCTGAAAGGACGCCCAAATCAACATGAATGCCTTTCGGTGTACTCCAGCCGTTTGGTTACAACTTTACTGACCAAGTGGAAGAAAATGACGCACGAAGAGATTGCGGTATCATTGGTCCTGGCACATACATCGCAAATCGACCCCAGACTTCAGCATTTGGTTTTCACAACGAACGTAAAGACACGAGCGGAGCTACAACAACAACTCAGAGCCCACTCGTTCGTCAGAAATGCCGAACTCGCTGGAATCGAGCAAGGCCATTTGGCTATTATTCTCAGAATGGGTCGCGGAGTACATTGCAGTGCTGAAGAACGACAAATTATGAAAAAAATGAAATATGGAAGCACATTAAAAGAAATTTCTGAACTAATGCAGTGCTCCCTAAAAAAAGTGTTTTCCGCAGTTCACTTTGTAGCGACAAAGGAAAATCGAGATAGAAAGCGTGCCACATCAAAAAGGTTTGACGACTTGTTGATTCGCGAATCAAGAAAAGATCCATTTCGAATGAGTCGAATGAGCTCAAAAATCAATTAAAGGCATCAGTATCTAGTCGCACAATAAGGAACAGACAGATTGAGAAAGACCTCAAAGCATATTCAGCAAGAAAAGTACCATATCTGAGCCAAAAAAATATTGGAAAAAGACTAACTTTTGCAAAGCATCATATATGCCGCCAAAATTGGAATAATGTCCTTTGGTCTGATGAAACCAAAATTCATTTGTTCGGATCAGATGGGAAAACTCATGTAAGGCGCCCAAAAAATACTGCCTTCGATCCAAAACATACCAAATAGACCTTTAAACATGGTGGAGGTAATATTATGCTGTGGGGATGTTTTTCTACTTCAGGAGATGGTCCGATATTCTGGATAAAAGAAAAAATGTGTGCTCCAGATTATTTAAATATTCTCCAAAATGTAATGTTGCCTTATGCCGAAGAAGAAATGCCTCTTAAGTGGGAGTTCCAGCACGATAATGACCCCAAACGTGCGTCAAAACTCGTAAAGAAGTGGTTACAGGATAACGAAATAAATGTAATGGAGTGGCCTGCTCAATCACCGGATTTAAACCCGATTGAGCACTTGTGGGGGGTGCTAAAAAAGAGAGTTGGTGCCTTTAAATGCAAAAACAAAAAAGATTTGTGGGATAAAGTGCAATCCGAATGGTACGGGATTGATGCCTCAATTTGCGCCAATTTAGTGAAATCTATGACTCGTAGGTGTTCCTCAGTTATAAAAAGTAATGGCTGTACCACTAAATATTAGCAAAACCACTATTTCAGTTTAAAAATTTAGAAAAATCATCTCTCACTTGTATTTTTGCGTTTTTATACCCTTGAAAAAGGGTATTATAATTTTGTCCAGAAATGTGTAACGCATTAAAGGAAGCATCTCCGACCCCACAAAGTATATATATTCTTGATCAGCATCAACAGCCGAGTCGATATAGCCATGTCCGTCTGTCCGTCTGTCCGTCTGTCCCTCTGTCCGTCTGTCCGTCTGTCCGTCTGTTTCTATGCAAAAAATAGACAGTAGTTTTAAAGCTAGCGTTTTGAAATTTTTACCAGATCATTATTTTAGTTGCACGCAGATCAAGTTTAAGAATCGGTCGGATCGGACCACTACATCATATAGCTGCCATATAAACGACCGATATGAAAACAAGTCTTTGTATGGAAAACTTTTTTGTTTTCCAAGCTGTTGCAACCGAATTCAACATTTATCCATTTGACATAGCCATACATGATTTGTGAAAGTTTGATCCAGATCAGATCACTATATCATATAGCTGCCATACAAACGACCGATATGAAAACAAGTCTTTGTATGGAAATCTTTTTTGTTATCCAAGCTATTGTAAACTAATTCAATATTTATCTATTTGACATAGGCATACATGATTTGTGAAAGTTTGGTCCGGATCGGACTACTATATCATATAGCTGCCATACAAACGACCGATATGAAAAAAAAAGTCATTGTATGGAAAACTTTTTGTTTTCAAGGGTATACCATCTTCGGCAAGCCGAAGATAACTTTTCTTACTTGTTTTCTATTATTTTTTCCAAGCTCAAAAAATGAAATTAATTTTTTACGTTAATGGAAAATCAAAAGAAAATATTTGTATTTCTTATTATATAAGTTACCTATATATATGTTTAAAAAAATAATTAAATAAATCTTAGTTTCTTTTCCTATGAAATATTTCAAGTTAATGGACGAAAACAAGCTTTTTCTATTATTTTTTCCAACACTGTATATAAAAATTGTATTTATTTACATTGCAGTCCACTGTTACTGTTTGTAGTAACTTATACTGCAGAGTATCATAATTTCTATCGAGTATTTACATATTTACATACTTAAACCTACTTAATTAGGGAGTCTAGAGGCATGAATTAATTTTATCAATTAACTTATATATCTTCTCGGCAGATCTGTTGGGTGAATGCGCAGGAGCCTCCTTCTCGCCCTCAGTCCCAATACACGTCTCCTCATCAAGAGTTTTCGAGCCAACTGGTTTGGGTGGATTCCCAATTTATTAACGTACGCGGTTGCATGTTTGTTTATTACATCGCCAATCCTTGGTACCTTCAGCTCTTGTCTAATGTCTTTGTTGTGGATGTACCATTCCGCTCCAGATAGTTTACGCAAGATTTCCGACTGTGCCAAACGAATTTTGTTGAGGTGCTTGGATGCCATAATTCCAAATAGGAGCCAAGACAACCTTATAAATTTTGGCCTTGTTGGAAACTGAAAGTACCTGCGAAGAAGGTTAAGGTTGAGCGTGTACCTGCTCTATTCTTAATCAATCCACTTGACTTAAAAGACGTGCCCGATGATTTGTTTTCAGCTTACTTCGATGCACTTCAAATTCTTTCGATGAACTATCTTAAGAAGAATTTCGATGGCACTGCTGAGATGATAGATATATTCGAATCTGTGATTACTTCAGTTGATTTCTTTCTAATCGTCTCTAGCCTTATCACTGAAAAGGTGAAAGTTGCTGATTACGTCAGTGGCGTCCGCTACAAGCCACGTAATGCTGCTGAATGGCTAGCCTTTCTACGGCCTAGTCGTCTTGCTAGAGTTAAAGCACTAGCTGAGCGTTACTATGAGAAGATGGAGACCCTCCATTCTGATCCTGTGTCTCCAATTGCTGAAGTAAAACGCAGTTGGGCAAGTGAAGTTGACGATTGTGAAGCTGCTTATGCTTGCAACGCCAATAGGGATCTAACGAAGCTCAGTGCTGCTGAGATTCTGAAAGGAACATTGAACATTGTTCCTTCTGGTTCTGATGCGAAGAGGAAGAAATTGATAAATTTATAGACAGAGTAGATTAGCTCCTTTTGTTAGCCTCATCAGTAGACCAAACAACATGTGGACAGTACTTACTTGGAACTATCCGTGACAAAATTAAAGGCAGGGCAGACGAAGAGCTGAATGTCTGCGATGTACTCCTTAGTTGAGATGACATCAAAGCAAACCTCAAGCGACTATACTCTAGCAAGAAAACAGAAGAAATGCTTGTTAGGGAGCTACACAATCTTCCGGACGGACTTAGTATGGGAAAATTGTATTACTCAGCCGCAAAAATAAGAAGCGAATTAATGTCACTCGCTAGAGAGGCAGACCCTAGTGGACACTCTCTCGCGGCCAAACGTGACCAATACGACAGATTCTGCCTAATTACATTCTTAGCTGGATTAAAGGACCCACTTAGGTCAGCCATTAGGAATCAAAGGTCAGAGACAATCGAGAAAGCATACGAGTACGGACAGATTGAATTAAACTTCTCTAGAAGCCTGAACAAACACCAAGAAAACCGACGACGCGACAGCCCAATATACAGGAATCACCCACACGCGAAAGGACATCCGACCAATAGTGACTACAACAGTCGCTACATACCACGACAACCGAACTATAATAATGGCAACAACGCTCGTTATGCACCACGATATGATAACACCAACAATGACAATAATACCCGCTTTATACAGAGACAACAAAATTTTAACAACAATAAAAATCGACGCTTCACACGTCAACATAATTCCCATAACGATAGTAATGGTCGACAAGATAGAGAAACTCTGGGCAGGAACCCCTTCCACAATAACGACCAACCAGATCAGACCCTAAATCACCAAAACAGGAACAACTATAATCCAAGCGCTCCCCTATGTAACATCAACGATGATGCAAAATTTCTACTAGAAGCCTCGGGAAGCCAGTCGGCTACATAAGCAAGAAGACTCACGGATCTTCCTTGCCATTTGTTTTCTTATCACCAAACTCCATGGTGTCAAACCCTCTTAAATTCCTAATAGACACTGGATCAACTTACTCTTTCATAAATCCAGCACTTATTAATGAAGATCACATCAAAAAACTAACCTCAGATATCAATATCCATACTGTTCTCAGTACATTCAAAATTCGGGAATATACAGATAAAATAAATTTCAAACAATTAAAAAAAAATTCCCAATTTTAAGTTCTTATTATTAACGATTAAAAGACCTTAATTTAACAGCTCACAGCCCGAAGAAAATTTCGTTACACACTAAGAAACACATAGCCGCTCGAATTGAAAACAAAACACAAAACGCAAAACGCCATGTAAGCTGGACAGCTGAAAAGTGGCGCAATGTCCTGTGGTCGGATGAATCAAAGATTGTCCTTTATGGTGGCAAAGGTACTAGACAGTATGTTAGAAGACCACCCAAAACAGAATTCGATTCAAAATACTGCATTAAAACGATAAAATACGGCGGGCGAGCATAATGATTTGGGGATGTTTTTCCTATTATGGCCTATACACTGGATTAAATAGATCATGAACAGGCCTGGATTCGTCAAAATAATGCAGGAAGCCATGCTACCTTATGCCAGTGAGGAAATGCCCTTGCTATGGGTCTTTTAACAAGACAATGACCCGAAGCACACGAGTAAAGTGGCTAAGAGGTGGTTTTCGGAAAATAACAAGAGTTTTGGAATGGCCCGCACAGTCTCCCGACCTGAATCCAATAGAAAGTCTGTAGGCAGAAGTTAAAAAAGGTGTAGCTGAAAAGCATCCCACCAATGTTGCCCACCTATGGGAAACTGTAAAAGCTTCCTGGAGCTCCATTTCCCCAGAAAGATGCCAGAATCTGGTGGACTCCATGCCAAGGCGAAGTGCGGCTGTCTTAGGCAACAAAGGCGGTACTACCAAATACTAGTTTACATTTTTTAATTTACATTTCGCCTAACATTTAGTAATACGGCATTACTTCATCGTTTTATTTGTTAATCTTAATTTTTGAGAGAATATTCTGAAGCACTTCAATTATTTTTAAAAAGCCCTTTCAGCGATGTTTCCTTTTTTTTAATTTTTTATTTTAGTGTATCATGAAATCACTGTGTTCTAGTTTTAATGTATTTATTACATATTACATTTGTTAAAAAATATATACTTTAAGAAATTCATGTTTGCGTACATACTTTTCAACTGCGTTTTTGACAAGTGTAATGGGCACTCTTATTTTGAACACAGCTCTACGTTACGCGTTGCTGTTGTGAAATGAAATAAAATTTTTCCTTCTCAAATATAAAACAAAAACAAACCATTTTTCTTCATCTTTAAATCACCAAACGAAATAAGATTCAGCTTAAATGTAAAAGAATAAATAAATAAAATTAAACAATTTGCAAGCGCTATTAGTTTGTAGGACAATTCAATCTACATTAATAAAGCATAATATGCAGAAACAAAAATTAAATCTTGGAAAAAGATGGAAAAATAAAAAAACAAAAATCGACCATGTGGAAATAAATACACATATGGACAAAATTATAGGTGTGAAAATTTTAATTTCAAAATATCGTTAAATTTCGATTTAAACACCAAATTTTTTGGTGAAATTATATTTTAATTTCATGGTCACATTGTTTTAGTTGGAATTAGGGGATTTGCAGGAATAAATTCGCTTTTCGGTAAGAATTACAGATCGTTTTCGTGCTTTGACTGCAAATTAGGCTGGTCAATGAAATAGGTGTATGACACACAACATTTATTTGTAATTAATTAAAAATAGAATTTAGTTGCAAAAGGTAAGATATTAAGAAATTATGATAATATACGGACTTAACAACCATCAAATCCAATATTAGATGGGTCGTGGGCGTCATTGCAGTGCGGAGGAGAGAAGACTCGTCCGACGACTCAGAGATGAAGGAAAAACTTACAAATGCATTGCCACATTAATGAAACGGTCTCAAAACTTTGTTACAAATGCCTTAAAACCGGAAAACAGAGTAGAAACTCGGGGAGCACCCAGAAAATCGTCATCAACGACCGATAATCGCATTGTTCAATTGGTTAAACGCGATCCATTCATGTCATCCAGGACAATTGCAAAGGAAATTGGGAATACTATTTCCTCACGAACCGTCCGGCGACGATTGGCAACATCAAACCTACCAGGTAGGATTGCCCGAAGGGTTCCTTTGCTCCGGACGGCAAATTTGCAGATGAGGCAAAAATTTGCATTAGATCATAAGACCTGGTGCGGCCCGGAGGGGGAGAAAAAATGGCGTAATATCCTTTGGAGTGACGAAACCAAAATTAATTTGTTTTTGTAATGACGCTAAAAGGAATGTTCGTCGTCCTAAAAGCAAAGAATTTGACGCCAGGTACACATGTAACACCGTAAAACATGGAGGTGGTAGCTTAATGGTATGGGGCTGCTTCTCATGGGATGGTGTTGGTCCGATTCATCGAATCCACGGAATCATGGATAGGTTCGTTTATAAAAACTTATTGGAGACGGTAATGCTACCATATGCCGAGGATAATATGCCACTTTTATGGAAGTTCCAACAGGATAATGACCCGAAACATTCATCGCGAGTTGTAAAGGATTGGTTCCGGGAGCAAAATTTGGATGTTCTTGAGTGGCCAAGTCAATCCCCGGATCTCAATCTCTCTGAGAATCTCTGGGGTGAACTTAAAAGAGAAGTTGGAAGGACTTTTTGCCAAAATATTGCTCAACTTTGGGATATTGTCAAAAAAACTTGGTACAACATCCCAGTTGAAACTTGTCGCAAGTTAATATTGTCCATGCCAAGACGAATGGAGAAATTCCTGAAAAATAATGGCGGATATACCGGTTATTGACTGCCATTTTAAAATTTAAAACTGAAACAGGACCTAATTTTTTGAAAAAACGATATAATTTGAAAATTAATCGTCCTACACCTATTATTTTGTCCAGCCAAAATTTGTGAATTTAACTATAAAATAGTTTTTTTTATTTATTAGAGAGTTTATGAAGCTGTTTTTAGTTTTTAAATGTAGACAAATATTATGAGTTATGAAAAAAACTTGTTTAGTTAAGATTTATAAAGAAATGAATTAGAAATTTAACGTTAAAAAACAAAAAAAAACGCACACCTATTATTTTGTCCATATTCGATCCGATTTTTTTAAGGAAAACATACATGTTCTGAATAATGATAATGATCAGACTAACATTATTCAGAAAGATATAGTTGAAGCGAATACGAGAAAATATATTCATTTAGATGATGATGACTTAGCACAGGCTTTAGATGAAGTAAGTAATAATAATGTAGGAGAAAATCAGGAGATTTCAGAATCGCAACTGCTTGATGAAGAGATTAGGGGCTTTGCCATACCAGAGATTGATCGTAACATTAATGTATTTAATCATAATACGAGTGACGACAACTCTGACGAAAATTCAATTAGAATGATAAGATTACTTCCACAAATACCAGAAAATGAGCTGCATTTATTGGTACGTTCGATGAACTGAAAGCAGCGTCAATATTTTGCTCATGTCATGCATAACATGAATACTGGACAAATTTTCTATGAATATGTTGGTGGCATTGCCGGAGTGGGAAAGAGATTTATCAATCGTTAACGTTGAGGTTTAATAGTAGAGCAGGTAGCCCAAGGTTCTCCTGTGTGCACCAACAGGAAAAGCAGCATTTGGAATTGGTGGATTAACACTCCATTCCTTATTTTCTTTTCCTGTTAACCAATCATCGTCTGAGCTTAGGCAACTTGTTAACTCAGTGCGCTCGAAGCTGTTAGACCTTTAGCTAATTATTATTAATGAAATATCAATGGTCGGCGCAAAAATGTTGTCTTTTTTAGACCGACGGGTCAAGCAAATTTTCAACAATAATGACAACTTTGGAGGTATATCGATATTGGCATTTGGCGATCTTAAGCAGTTGCCTCCTGTTGGCGATAAATGGATATTTTTGGCCAATTCACGTGATAACTATAGTTTTATTGTAGGTCCTCTTCTTTGGAATTTGTTCCGATTTTATGAATTGACAGAAATAATGCGCCAACGAGAGGATAGAAATATTGCTGTGGCATTGAATAATACGTCCGAAGGCAAAATGACAGAGCAAGATAGGGAACTATTTAAGCAGAGAGTTATAGAACCTAGGGATTATAGTGAAATACCAGAGGATGCAATACACTTATTTTGTGACAATAAAAGGACGAGTGAATACAATAGTATTGAGTTGGCGGAAATTCATACAGATGAGTTTACGTCAACAGCTAAAGATGCAGTGAAGGCTATTTCGAAATCTGACCGAGAAAAGAATAGCATTTTAGAAAATGTTAAGACTTTCAAAACGTCAGGCTCAAGGCCTGCCACATTTGCTTCTGCTGAAAACAACAACAAAATATATGGTCACTGTGAATATTGACACCAACGACGGACTACTCAATGGTGCTAGTGGGCAACTTATGCCAATTGATCTTTCAGGATCAGGATCTTTGAAATCCGACTCATTCTGATTGGACACCGATCGAAAAAGTGATAAGAAGTTTTCAGTATGGGAAAACTCAGCAGGTATCAATTGAGCGACTTCAGTTCCCAGTGGTTCCTGCTGAAGCTATTACTATACATAAGAGCCAAGGTTACCAAAAGGTTGTTGTTCACTTGCAAGACAGCATGAGCCGAGCAGCGCTCTATGTCGCTTGCAGTAGAGCAACCAGCGCCTCTGGGCTTTATCTCATAGAAAAGTTTAATCCTCCTAGAGATTTAGGAGCAACAGATTCTGTCCAAGCTGAGTTGACAAAACTTAGGAGACACAAAAAACTCGTACCTTATTATGAGTTGCTCGTTGACAGACCTGCTGCTAATTTATTAGTATATTATCAGAATATTCAAGGTCTAAGGTCCCATTGCCCGGACATTTTAAATGATTGTATTATAATGTCCTCTGATATTCTATGCTTTATAGAGTCTTGGAGTAGAGTAGGTGAGAGCTATAATTTGGATGGCTTTAAAGAATTAAGTAGAATCGATGGTATTTTGTCTGCTGGTCGGTAGACGACCAACGAATGGCATTATCGTTTACTCTAAACCAAACATGGCTCAGGATGTTGAGATGTTAAATATTGTAAATATAGGCTTAGCAAACGAGAAGTACCAGATTCTTAAATTCCAATATTTAGAAACTATATATTTAATAGTTTATAGGAATCCTGCCTTTTCAATAGTAGAGTTCCGCAGGGTAATCTTAAAAAATATAGGTAAATTGTAATACTAGGAGACTTCAATATTTTTGGGGCCACAGTTAGGGATCAGTTAGATTTAAGGTTAAATGAGTTAGGTATTTCTTCCCTTTTAAATAGAACGCCAACAACAAAGGAGTTAACAGGAATAGATTGGGCATTCGCAAATGCCGGAGAAATAGAATTGAATGCCCGTATTTATGAAACTACTTATAGTTATCATGACGGTGTATTTCTCACATTTAGTTTAAATATATTAGCAGCAAAATAGAAAGTAGAAAATAAAAAAATTATATAAGTAAGTTAACACCAGCTAAACGCTTCCCCTGGCCCCTCACACCATGCACGTGCCACGGCTGAACTGCTCAGCAATCTGCAAGCGGGGCCTTTATGCGGAGTTGCTGGGATTGCACTCAGGATTGTAACACTCGAGCGCGAGAGCAACAGTCCCGTTGCTCGTGTTCGGCACTGATGCGGGCCGACCGAGGGCTCGACGCTCGTGAGCCGGGTGGCACTTGCAGAGGAGAACCGGAGCCGAGCGGATCAGACTTAACTTCAACTAACCAAAACTAATAAAGGAAAACCACAAGCTAATACTTGCCGTATTATTTCACGTGGAACAACACATAATTTGGTAATATCTAACCTTGTGCCGATCTGGGGTCATTTCCCCAGGTCGTCGGCACGTAAGTTATATATATTTTTTTTCTTGTAAAATATTTATTAAAGCAACCGGGGTCACCAGAGACCTCTTTATAGCCGTGCTGGCTATTATTTCAGCCCATAAAATGGACGGAGCACCCAATTAAAATAATAAGATTAAATAATTGGCAAGCGCTATTACTTTGTAGGACAATTCAATTTACATGAATAAAGCATAATATGCAGAAACAAACATTAAATCTTGGAAAAAGATGGACAAAAAAAAACAAAAATCGACCATGTGGAAATCCCACGTCCTATCTCTTGCCTCTTCGACGGCAGAAGACGAATGATTATATACGGGATTGTTCCTCGCCTTATAAAGACGGCCCGGCCGATAGACCTCGGTCGATAGATATCGTGGCGAGTGCAGAGAGTTTAGCATATTTCAGGCTAGATTTTCATTTTCATCTAGATTATCTGGGATGGTAGAATTTTTTAAAAAACAAACATTCAGCTGCGGACAACATCTATTTAAAAACGATAAGTGCAATTATCAGCGTAAAGCGGTTCCGGTTTTACCGAAATTAGAGTCGTGAAGCCAAATTGTTACAAAAATAAATATCCCACCAACTAGCAAAATAATATGACCATGAACATTTCGGAAGAGCTTACCTATAACGACAAAATACACCTCAAACTTAAGTTTTTCCAGTACCATCATATCTATCTTGTTGGCTTTGTCCAACCTGGTTGATAGACGTTCCGGATGAGTACAGACTTGTTAAAGACAAATTTAGTTTTTTTAATCAGCATCAGTCTGAAAATCATTGAGAAAGGAATCAGTTTGATTTAAGTTTCATTAAAGCATTTTCCGACGAAAAAACAAGAAACGTAGATTTTGGCAAAAATAACCAAAATTTGGTTAATCGAGAAAAAAAAATTGTTTTTCAAGCGAAAATATGGTCGATCGAATCCGAGATGTCGGTAGTCGCTGGGTGCACTAAATCAGAGTTACGAGCCAAGATTGCGTATAAACAATTGAAGTCTATATCAGTTTTAGGTGCTGACAGCTTACAAGAGGTACCACGAACAGAGTGCTCCTTTCAGAGCATGCCCCCGCCTAGACGTAGGAAGCGAGTCCCTACCGACTCTGATAAAGAATATACAAACAAGAAAAAGAGCAAGGAAACCTCTTCCCTTGCGTCTCCGACAAAAACTCCCTCGACCACAACTAGCCTTCGCAACAATCGCTTTCCTACTTTAGCTGAGGAGATGGAGACTTTCGAGGAAGCTATTGAAAGCAACGCAGAAATATGTTCGAATAATGTCCACCCGCGTCAAACGGCAACTGCCAAACCACCTCCTTTATGTGTTCCCCACGTTAATAACATCAGAGGTCGAGAAAGCTCCCTTAAGCAAGCAATCCCTGCGGAAAATTACATCATACGGACTTCTAGAGCAGGAATTTCGCAAATCTACACGTCAGATGCAACAGCCTTTAGAAATGTGGTCCGTAGTTTGACTGCCTTGGAATGTGAGTTCTGGCACCATCAGCTCCGTAAGGACAAACCTTACAGGCTAGTGCTGGGGAACCTACACTCAACAGTTCCTAAGAAAAAAATTGAGCGCTGTTTTACAGATAAAGGCTTCGTGGTTTTAAATATCTACTCGCCAAGGAAGCCTAGATGGTAAAAATACCAATTGATGAAAACAAAGACGACAAAGCAGTCAAATTAAAAACGAGGCAAAATTATTTTTGTAAACCTCAAGCCAACTTTAAATGTGGTGATCCAATGTAGGGATATTGTCCTACAGCCAAGAAATGATTATGGCAATGAACGACCAAGTCATAGAAATACGTCCACCGATTATTGATTCGAAATAATGAGGAGAATTATATTTTAAAATATCGTCACTTGTTTCACCATTATATTGGAATTGCTATTGCCTCGTTTCAATCAGGCCAAACTCCGGTCCGGAATCGACGATATGTACTCCGATACCAAATGCTAATATCAATAATGATTGGCATGCTGTTGTTATAAAGAATATAATTGATGGACCATGTGAGATATTAAATCTAAATACACCACGCATGATCCAATCTTAAATATCGACGAAATTGAACTGCATCAAGCTGGACGACATTAATGAAGACCTGTCAAATATGTTATTAAATTTATTGCGTCAACGTTAGACTTAACCTAAATTGGAATTCGGAAAAAAGTGCCACTCAATCAAAAGACTACGACTTCGACTGGAGTCTCCTCACCTTTGACCGATACCATCTCCCATCAAAAATCAAAAATTCATGTAATCTCTCACGGGTCAAGGAATACATTTCAAATCCGATGCGATGTAAGAACTGCTAACTCTTAGGACGTCAAGAATGCCTCCAGCAGCAAGGACTGTTCAAAATTCATAGCTAACGAAATACTGAGAGAGAAAACAGCTCAACCAGGTGACCAACTTTGCCTCAGAGGCAATGGATAACAATATGTACACAACCGCTGTATTTATGGACATACAACAAGCCTTTAATAAAGTTTGGTATGACGGCCTTCTATCTAAGCTAAAAACGCTTTTGACGCCACAACTATTTATACTAATAAAAAGTTTTCTTTCTGAAAGGCAAATCAGTGTTGATGGCGAAAAACCATCACAGCGAACTATCTTGGCCGGTGTACCCTAAGGTAGTGTGCTAGGCCCGACCTTGTATTCGCTGTATACTTCTGACATGCCGGAGTCCTGGTGCTGTGCGGAAGTAGAAGACGAAGACAGTATAATTGCAGCATACGCGGATGACACTGCGGTAATGGTCAGGAGTGCAAATAAGAGTATTGCAACAAGGGGATTTCAAGAATACGTGACGGCTTCAAAAAGGGGGCATCGAAATGGATTATTGGAATCAAGTGCAGCAAATGTGCTTGCGTTACATTCGCTAAAAGACCTTTTATTTGCCCAGGAATTTCCAGGATCGGCTCCACACTTCGCCATACGAGCTACAAATACCGTGGGGTGATTTTCGAAAGAGGATTAACGTTCCAAACGCACGCAATGATCAAGCAGGCCCAATTTGGAAGTATTCATTGGAAGTCTGCGGAATTACGGCAAAAACAAATCTTAATAAATTAAGACATGCACAAAGAAGGATCGTTAAATCTATATGTAACGCCCCATGGTATATGAGAACCAGGCAGAAAGGGACCTAAAAATTCCAAAGATGGCGAGAAGGCTAACGCAAACCCCATGAAAAAGAAGGCTGAAGACATTTTTCCCACATTATCTTTCATCTTCCTCCAATCAATAAAATTGAATATAAAAAAAATTATGGTGTCAACACATATAATCAACAAACAGAGAAGCCAATGAGTCAGTTAACAATTCCGGAAAAAGCTTCACACGAATAATAATCCAAATAAACCAAAGCACCTTCCCCCAATAAAAAATGTATTATTTAAGAATTTATTTTGAAAAGAATCATGTGGATCCTCAATCCTTGCCCCGAATGCGTATGCATACAAAAACGCGCCACTATTAATATTAGGTAATTCTATCTGCAGTTGCAGATACGAAAATACACAATGGTGTCAATAGAAATGGAAAAAGCTTTCCAAAAATAAGTCAATTTTATACATATCTGTAAGCAGACGGTATATAGCAGAGTTGGAAGCCTGGGTCTGACAACACAGGCATGATCGAGTTGGCAGCCTGGGTCTGACAACACCCGCATGATCGAGTTAGCAGTCAGTGGTGAACGGTCGAGTCGTAAAGAGGTAAGAGAGAAGCCGAGTCGTGGAAAAGTCAAGAAAGAAGTGCGTCGCGAGGCAGCCATCGTGCTGTTCAGCAGTTCCTATCCGCAATCTTGAAATTACTCATAATTGTACGATGTCTAACCTATATACCTATTCTAATTAAAAATACCTATAATTATAAGCAAACTATTAATAACTTTTTTTTTTTTAACATTCTTATTTTGTATTTAAAATCTATCCGAGTGGACAATCATTAAATGGTTTGGGGGAGACCTTGACTTAAGGGAGGTACATGGAATGAATATCTAATGAGGTTGACTTTGGTGTCTACCATATTGGTTGGGGAGGTCAAGGGTGTTTTTCTTTGAGCTTGGACGTTCTCCCCAGGGGCCAGTGCAGTTGCTTAAGTCATAGGTTGGCCTGGTTGCGCTTGTTGATTAGGTGTGGACGCCATGCGAGCCTGCGGTCCAGGGTCAGCCCTAGATATTTGGGAGTGTTATTCGTTG
Source organism: Drosophila merina (assembly GCA_035047645.1). Lineage (NCBI taxonomy): Eukaryota > Metazoa > Arthropoda > Insecta > Diptera > Drosophilidae > Drosophila > Drosophila merina. The sequence continues at coordinate 29,045,366 of JAWNPH010000002.1, forward strand.
GGATGGTTTCCCCGTTGAGTGTGACGGGCGGGCATTCTCCCCTGCGTAGTGCGAAGGTTGTATGTGAGGATTTCTTCGCGTTGACCATGATGTTCCATCGTTTCAGCTATGGATCAAGGGCATCCAGTTGCCTCTGGATGATGGCTGATGCTTCCTGAGAATCTGTGGCGGAGCCTAGGAAGGCGGTGTCATCGGCATATGTGGCTACTGTGAGGTTCCGGGAGGGGGTGATGGGGTGGTCCGCTGTGTAGAGTGTGTATAAGATGTGTCCAAGAACACTGCCTTGTGGTACTCCTGCTCTTATGGGCCTAGGGGTGCTGATTGATGATCCGCATCTCACTCGGAAACTATTAATAATTGATATAATAAAATATCACATAGCTACAGTGGGCAAAAAAAGTTTAATTAACATAATATATAATAAAATTTATATAAATCGATCAATTTTTTTACTATATAGGGTAAGGTGCTCGGGTAATTGGCAGAATCCAGAGGCTGCTTCCGGTGTGCAAACTATTATAAAATCATACAGTGACTCCGGCAACCTTCAGGTTAAGCCCAGGTCAGGTCGCTCAAAAAAGCTGACTGACAGGGAGGAACGCCAAATTGTTAGTTCATTTAAAGCCAACCCAAAAATATCCGCTCCGAAAATACAGGAGGAAGTATTTAGGAGCTCAGGCAAAAATGTTCACCCTCAAACTGTGGAAATGTCAGCCATAACGAGGGTTACAACCCAAGAACACCTCGCAGAAAGTCGTTAATTTCGTATACAAGGTATACAAACATAGAAATAGGAATTAACAATATTAATACGACATATGTGAAGCTATCTTGCATCGGTTGCGCATTCAAACGAATAATTCGGACATCCAAATAACCGATGAAATCTACAATGAAGGGTTGATTCTGATTGAGGATCAATGCTATTGAGGAGGATCTATGCAATCAATGAATATTGCAAACAAGCTACTGATTGAAGTAGAAATGATTGCGCCAAATCGATCGAGGGCTGCAATACAATGTTGATACATTGCCGGAATTCGTTCGAAATAATGTGCCGTTGCTGAAGGAACAGCAAAAACAAGTATACGAAACAATAATGCAAGCGGTGGACAAGCGTTCCTGGACGCACATAGAGGAACACGGAAAACATTTGTCATTTCATCGATTTTGGCCAAAAGCCACTATTCGATCAAGACGTGACATAGCTTTGGCGTTAGCATCATCTGGAATAGTGGCGACTCTTCTAGATGGCGGTTGTACTTCACTATTTGCGCTTAAGTTGCCACTTATTTTAAACACAACATCCAATATTTCCCGATCCAGGAATTGAATGCTTGCTGAATTAAATGCTTGCCTGAAGGCATCACCTTAGTGGAATATAAATACAATAATGGAACGACCAATTTTTGCTCGTTAAAAGAAGAATAATGATGTACACGCACTGAATTTCACCATTCAATCAAAAATTGATGGCGATTTGGTGACATACAAATCCGTTGATTCCATAACAAATCCTGATGACGTAGCAAATTAACTCTGGAGTTACCATTTCCACTACATCATATGCAAATCAAAGTTGGTACAGTTATTATGATATTGCGTAATTTGAACCCACTCGACTTTCGGTAAAAAAGACATGCCGAATTTAATTAAGGCAACCATTATTAACCGAAAGTACGCAGGTGAAAATGTATTCCTCGAATACCAATAATTCCGACTGATCTCCGTTCGACTCAACCGATTGCAATTTCCAGTTCGCAATAACAAGTCGCAAGGCCATCATTATACAGTTGCGTTTTTAGTTATATTTGATATATTGTTATATTTTTTTTATAATTTAAATAGATAAGAATTTAAAAATCACAGAAATGGGACGTAGTAAACATTGTACACCTGAGCGGCGTGTATTAATTAGAACCTTGATCTCGAGTGGCAAAACATACAAATAAGTGCAAAGTATTATCGGATGCGGGACTTCCATGATCCGAAATTCACTTTATTACACATTTAAGCCAGAAACACGGGGCCGACCTCGAGTTATACAGAAAAACTAGCAGTCGTGTAGCCAGGTACTCGAAGAAGCATCCAAACGATTAAAAGACCTTAATTTAACAGCTCACAGCCTGAAGGAAATTCCGTTACACACTAAGAAACACATAGCCGCTCGAATTGAATTCGCAAAACGCCATGTAAACTGGACAGCTGAAAAGTGGCGCAATGTCCTGTGCTCGGATGAGTCAAAGATTGTTCTGTATGGTGGCAAAGGCACTAGACAGTATGTTAGAAGCCCACCCAAAACAGAATTCGATTCAAAATACTGCATTAAAACGATAAAATACGGCGGGGCGAGCATAATGATTTAATGGGGATGTTTTTCCTATTATGGCGTAGGGCCAATACACTGGATTAAAGAGATCATGAACGGGCCTGGATATGTCAAAATAATGCAGGAAGCCATGCTACCTTACGCCAGTGAGGAAATGCCCTTGATATGGATCTTTTAACAAGACAATGACCCGAAGCACACGAGTAAAGTGGCTAAGAGGTGGTTTTCGGAAAATAACAAGAGTTTTGGAATGGCCCGCACAGTCTCCCGACCTGAATCCAATAGAAAGTCTGTAGGCAGAGGTTAAAAAGGTGTAGCTGAAAAGCATCCCACCAAAGTTTCCCATCTATGGGAAACTGTAAAAGCTTCCTGGAGCTCCATTTCCCCAGAAAGATGCCAGAATCTTGTGGACTCCATGCCAAGGCGAAGTGCGGCTGTCTTAGGCAACAAAGACGGTACTACCAAATACTAGTTTACATTTTTTAATTTAAATTTTGCCTAACATTTAGTAATACGGCATTACTTCATCGTTTTATTTGTTAATCTTAATTTTTGAGAGAATATTCTGAAGCACTTCAATTATTTTTAAAAAGCCCTTTCAGCGATGTTTCCTTTTTTTTAATTTTTTATTTTAGTCTATCATGAAATCACTGTGTTCTAGTTTTACTTTACTTAAACATACTTTCAGGAAATTCAGGTTTTCCTACATACTTTTCAACTGCGTTTTTAACAAGTGTAATGGGCACTCCTATTATTTTGAACACAGCTGTACGTTGCGCGTTCATCAGTTGGGAAACCATCCGCTTTGTTTTAACGTCAGACCAAAAAACAAAAAATATGGTTTATCCAGAGTAGCACCTGAATGCTTCGATTTAGTATTTACTTTGGATTCACATCCATTTACTTAAAGAAGTGCAGTGTTATTTATTTAATATCATTTCATTTTTGTAATCGAAATGAATTCATTACTGTTGTGAAATGAAATAAAATTTTTCCTTTTCAAATATAAAACAAAAACAAACCATTTTTCTTCATCTTTTAATCACCAAACGAAATCAGATTCAGCTTAAATGTAAAAGAATAAAAAGTCCCACCATGGTTCTACAGAAACAGATCCGTCATACTTGAACACACAAAACATTAAAAAGACACTCTTCACAGTTTAATATCTCACGGTAGGGCCCTCCACTTAGTTACGTTATGATTCGCATCATCTTTGAAGAAGTACGGTCCAATGATGCTATTGCTGCCATAAACCGCATGAAACTGACTTTTAGACAGCTGCGATATTTTCTTTATTTCGCATTCTACGTAAGCGTGTTGGCGGTTTAATGCAAATTTATTTATTTACCCCCAATCAGCGCGCGGCCGCACAAGAGGGGCAATAAAACTCTTGCTTATCAGCAAACCTCTTCTGCTTTTGTTTTTGTTTGTGCGCGTAACCAAAATCAAAACACAAAAAAAAGCAACAGTAATAATAATCAATGGACCAATGGATCAATGGACAATAATAGTATATCTGACATTAAGCTCTTTGATAAGCTTAACAAGACCAGACCACGGCTATCAAATTACCTTAAAATGGAGGAAATCTCAGGTCTTACTCAAACTGAGCTGCGTGCAAAGTTAAGGGAAGATCTTGCCTCACAAGGCACTTCACAAGATGCCTCTAATGAATCTGATTCACCTAGATGGCAAAAAATCCAGAGCCAGAGGAGGAAGGTGCCATCGAACTCACCAATAATTCAACGAAAACGTGCTGTTTCTAGAAATTTAGAACCCAGTGACCCTGGGACAGCAAACAGGTTCGAGACACTATCAGTCGATGACGACGAGATGGACTGTAATAGTGTGGACGAACCATCGACTAGCGCTGCAGCAGCGGCCTACCGTTCTTACACCGCTTCTAAGGCTAAAGACAGCAACGTACATAATAAGACCGCAAACGTACAAAGTAAAACTGATTCATCTACGGTAAACTCTGCTTCTACTGGTAGTCCAAACCACCACCAATCGTTCTTATGGACGTGACAAACGTGAACGAACTTCTTATCGCTATCGAGGAAGTTACAAATCTTGAAAATGTTGAAATCAAATCCTCTGTGGGCTCCACTCACAGAATCTACACCAAGGACGCAAATACCTACAGGGCTGTAGTACGACAACTAAATACTCTGAAAATTGAATTCCATTGCTATCAATTGAAAGACGAGAAGCCATTCAGAGTTGTTGTGCAAGGATTACACCATTCACAGCTCCATGATAAAATCAAAGAGGAATTACTCAGACAAGTTCAATCAATATATAACCCAAAAAGCAACAAGAGCGGTGAACAGATGAACATCTTCTTCATTAATGTAGAAAAGAATCTAAATAACAAAGATATACTCCAACTACGATCTCTATGCCGCCAACGCGTCAGTTTTGAAGTAGCCAGAAAAGCGCACGACATTGTGCAATGTCGGAGATGCCAATCGTTTGGTCATACTGGAAAATATTGCTACAGATCTTTTATCTGTGTCTCTTGCGGTGAATATCATAAATCATCAGATTGTCCCAGAAGCAAAGAAGCACCAGCAACTTGCACTCACTGCGGTGAAAACCACCCAGCTAACTTCCGTGGCTGCAAATCCTATCAAAAATTGCTCAAAATGAACGACAATGTACAGAAAACTCCAAAAGTGGGCATAAACAATAACTCTACACCTAAACATTATGAAAATGGAGTTTCTTATGCTCAAATAGCCAGAAATGCACTTCCAATCACGGAAAAACAAAACAAACGACCAGGAAACCTAACAAATAGGCTACAGGACACCATTCAACAGCAACATCACTACGGTGAAAAAAGAATGCCACAGAAAGTTACGCCTCTGAAGAACAGCAATGGTAACTGGTGTCGCTCCTTAGAAGAGCAAGTACAAACATTTGCGGAACACCTTGGCGACAGATTCACTGCGTTTAATTTCGCATCCGAGGGGGACATCAACAGAATAAACGAAGTACTACAGCGCCCATTCCAGATGTCACCTCCAATAAGACATATCCGTCTGGAAGAAGTCTCAAACATGATACGTACCCTCAAAAGTCGAAAGGCGCCAGGTCACGACCTAATAAACAACGCAGTACTTAAAATCCTTACCAAGAGAGCACTATTACTTATCACATTGATATTCAATGCGATACTTAGAGTGCAATACTTTCCCAAAAAATGGAAGAGTGCTAGAATCAGTATGATTCTAAAGCCAGGGAAGCCGGAACAGGATCCAAGCTCCTACCGGCCTATCAGTCTCCTGCCCTCCTTATCGAAGGTAATGGAAAGGCTGATAGCTTCCCGACTTATAATACACCTAGAAGACAATGATACTATCCCAATGCACCAATTCGGATTCAGAGCTGGTCACAGTACGATTGAGCAATTGCACCGTGTAGTCAATCATATCCTGAAGGCCTACGACCATAAAGAATACTGCAACGGAATCTTCCTTGACATTCAACAGGCATTTGATAGAGTTGGGATCCCGGGACTACTAGCCAAAGTCAAAACAGCGCTGCCAGCCAACCTGTTTGAGCTCATCAGATCGTTTCTCACAAACAGAGAGTTCCTCTGCAAATGTTGCCATTGCAGCTGGCGTACCTCAAGGAAGCGTCTTAGGACCGATACTGTACTCCATCTATAAATCAGACATCCCCAAGCCAAGCTATTATGAAATGACCTATGACAACAGTAAAATGCTGTTGGCCAGCTTCGCTGACGACGTCTGCTTTCTCAGCTCCTCGAACAGTGAGACTGAGTCGTCACAAATGCTGCAAAATTATCTCAACGAATTCGAGAAATGGGCCATGGCGAACAACATCAAAATTAACGAAAGCAAATGCGTAAACGTTTGCTTCACGTTACGCCGTAACACAACTCCTGCGGTACACATTAATAATGTGGACATAAAGCAAACGACTAAGGCGAAATACCTAGGTCTCATACTGGACAAACGCCTAACCTTCCGTGAACATATTGCCAGAGTCGTCAAAATGTGCAACCTAAAGCGTAACCAACTATTCTGGATGCTAAATAAGAAAAGCAAACTACCCTTAAGATAAAAGCGTCAGATTTATTTAACGATTCCAAACCGTCCAGAATAAAACATTAAGACAAATCACTGGCTGTGAGTGGTTCGTTAGCGGCCAAACGCTTCACAATGACTTAAACCTGAACCTTGTTGAAGACCAAATCTCGTTCTTCTCAAGCAGATACAACGACTGCCCACCGTAATCGTCTCGCCCGGAGATTACAGGGGGCTATCCCAATTCGCAGGCTCAAAAGAAGACATTTTGGGCTGCTTCTAAGATATTAATATGAATATATTATTTACTTGAAACCTCACTATTCGTAATGTGACCTATTCCTTTATAATAAGATAAAAACAAATTATAATTTATAATTAAGAGATTATTTACTTAAGACAACATTTAGGTCAAAGGCTTTAATTAGATCTGTTCCTGAATAATATTAAATAGAGAATTCTTAGCTTCATTCTTTGATTCTGGTGTGCTATTAAATTTAATTGAGTTTTCAATTGATAAGAATCTTATTGAATTCGTTCGCACGACCCATTACAGTGACGATGAATACAAAGTCGCCTGTGATGAGTTACGAAATTCACTTGCCAAAGAAGGAACTGGATACAGAGTATGTGGTCCGGAACTAGAATGTTTGTTTAATGAACATATGATTACCAATGCGTCGGAGATGGTTGGTTTATTCGATGAAGGTACGTTTTTGCGTCATGCTAATGCTGATTGCGCTAATTTAATGCAAATAAAGAAGTTCTTTCAGAAGGACGATTTTATTAATAGCTGGTTTAGAGAAATAGAATCTACATTTGATGACCTAGGTCAAAGGAAATTAGCGTCAGTATTTCTAGGATTTGTATCTACACGTCCAGTCATATATGTAGGCTCAGCGCCTGGAGACTCATGGCTACGAATATTACCGCATTTAAAGTGTAAAGTATTATCAATTGATCCTCGTGATCTAAATAGTTCCGCAATTAATAAAAAAAAAAAAAAAGAAGAATAATGATGTACACGCACTGAATTTCACCATTCAATCAAAAATTGATGGCGATTTGGTGACATACAAATACGTTGATTCCATAAAAAATCCTGATGTAGTAAATTATCCAACGGAGTTTCTGAACTCTCTGGAGTTACCATTTCCACTATATCATATGCAAATCAAAGTTGGTACAGTTATTATATTGCGTAATTTGAACCCACTCGACTTTCGGTGAAAAAGAATTATGGCGAATTTGATTAAGACAACCATTGTTAACGTGAAGTACGCAGGTGAAAATGCATGTATTCCTCGAATACCAATAATTCCGACCAAGGGCGTCGCCAGGGTAGGGCAGCATTAAGCTGTACCGTGAGAGCTTCGATAGTAGCAAAGTTTGAAGCTGGTTCTGCCGTAAAGGACATTGCAAATGAATTTAATTTATCGCGACAAACAGTACACTATCAAATAAATAAATTTAAAAAACATAATACAGTCAAAAACTTGCCGAGATTGGGTGCGAAATGCAAAACAACGACGAATGAAGACAGAATCCTTCTGAGAGAATTCAAGAAAAACATTCATTTGAAGCCTCAATCTGCTGCAAATGAATGGAATGAGATGACAAACACAAAAATTAGTGAACGCACTGTTCGAAGACGATTAAAAGAAGCCGGTATCAAGACCTACCGAGCCAAGGAAATACCATACATCTCGAAGGTAAACAAACTGAAAAGATTGGCTTTTGCAAAGGATCATCTGCACAAGCCAAAGGAGTTTTGGAGAAGCATTCTTTGGACAGACGAAAGTTCCTTTGAGTACAATTCGTCAAGGCAAAAGATTTTCGTAAGGCTACCTGTGGTTCAACGGCGAAAAAATAGGCCCATTTGCCAAACAGTGAGTCATGGCGGTGGCTCTGTCATGTTCTGGGGATGCACGACGTACAATGGACTGGGTGACTTCGTTCCCATTGAAGGCTCGATGAACCAAGGGCAATATTTAAGGGTTCTGAACGATAACGCATTCCCTTCCGGAGATAACCTTATCGGTGGATCATTTATACTGCAGCAGGATAATGCCCCATGCCACAAAAGCAAAATGATCACGAAATTTTTTAAGGATGTGGGTGTCAATACTCTTGACTGGCCCCCACAAAGTCCAGACTTGAATGTCATTGAAAACGTGTGGTCCCTCATAAAGCGGAAGCGAATTGCATCTTTGCATAAAAGCAAAGATGAAACAATTCCCTTTGGAACGAGGTATCCTTGGAAGTCCTTCAATCTTTAGTGGACTCAGTTCCAAAACGCCTTCAAAAAGTCATTGAAGCTAAAGGCGGATATACGTTTTATTAAACGCAATCGTATTTTGAAGACTTTTTTATGTTTTAAGTGTCATTTCCTTAATTAACAACTCTCGTCAAAATACTTATGCCAACGGATAAAATTTAATTTAATTTTTATCTATTTAAGTTTCCATGAAATATCTTTTGTTAAATTATTTTTAAGTTTGCTTAACCGAGATGTAAAAAATAAAAAAGAAATGGTTAAGTTCTATAAAGCCAATAAAAAGTTATAGGCAAAAACACATCACTTTGACTTCGTCAAAATACCTCTGCCGACTAGTGTACATTAATAAAGCATAATATGCAGAAACAATAATTAAATCTTGGGAAAAGTTGGAAAAAAAAAAAAAAAAAAAACAACAAAAATCGACCATGCGGAAATGAATACATCCCACGTCCTATCTCTTGCCTCTTCAACGGCAGAACACGAATGATCATATACGGGATTGTTCCTCGCCTTATAAAGACGGCCCGGCCGATAGACCTCGGTCGATAATATCGTGGCGAGTGCAGAGAGTTTAGCATATTTCAGGCTAGATTTTAATTTTCATCTGGATTATCTAAGATGGTAGAATTTTTTATAAAATAAACATTCATCTGCGGACAACATCTATTTAAAAACGATAAGTGAAATTATCAGCGTAAAGCGGTTTCGGTTTTACCGAAATTAAAATTGTAATAATATGACCATTAACATTTCGGAAGAGCTTACCGATAACGACAAAATACACCTGAAACTGACATACAGTGGGCAAAAAAAGTTTACGTACACATGAAACATCAATGTTTATTGATCAAAATATATATTAAAATTTATAGAAATCGATAAGTTTTTTCACCATGCAAATTTAAAAACTATTACTTTTTAAATTATGAGAAATTCCAACAAGTCACTTCTTCGTAAACTTCTGACTAGCAGAAATATAAAAAAATGACTGAAAACGGGGCCAAAAAATTTACGTACATTCGTCAGACTCGTTATTTTTTTGGAAAATTCTTCGGAGTTCTAACGGTAATCGTCGATTCTTTACTTACGCTGTAGTTGGTCCTTGCGCCATTGTGTTTTGGAATTTCATTTTATTTGATTTGTTGAAGTTAGAGAATCGACATGGGACGAGGAAACTTGAAACACGAAAATTAATATATATAATCCAGAAGCCTGCTTCCAGTGTGCAAACTATAATAAAATCATACGGCGACTCCGGCAACCGCCAGGTTAAGCCCTGGTCAGGTCGACCAAAAAAACTGACTGACAGGGAGGAACGGCAAATTGTTAGTTCAATTAAAGCCAACCCAAAAATTTCCGCTCCGAAAATACAGGAGGAAGTATTTAGGAGCTCAGGCAAAATTGTTCACCCTCAAACTGTGCGAAATGTCAGCCATAACGAGGGTTACAACCCAAGAACACCTCGCAGAAAGCCGTTAATTTCATCGGCGAACTGCAAGAAAATGCTGTAATTCGCACAAAAATATTTGAACGAGCCGGAATCGTTCTGGGACAATGTCTTATGGAGTGATGAGTCCAAGTTCAACATTTTTGGTTCGGATGGCTCACAGAAAATATGGAGAAATCCGAACACCGCATAGGACCTTAAAAATGTAACACCAACTGTGAAGCACAGCGGCGTATCATAGTGGTTTGGGGCTGCATTGGGTATATTAAGATTACTATGGACAAGAAGTTATATTTAAAAATTTAGAAGGAAAATCTCAAAGACAGCGACCCAGCTCCAGTTGAATGTGAAGACATTCCTATTTCGGCACGATAACGACCCAAAACATACGTCATATCTGGTCAAGGAGTGGCTGCTCTACAACTGCAAGCAATTGCATACACCTCCACAGTCTCCTGACCTCAATCCAATTGAGCACATTTGAAATTTGTTGGTCAAAAGGATTAGGAAGCACAAAATAACCTCAAAGGAGTCCCTAATGACAGTGTTGCTGTCTGAGAGGGACAAGATCTCAGAAAAGGTCACAAATGTATTGGTGCACACTACGCAGCGTCGCCTCCAAGCAGTTATTGCCGTAAAAGGAAGTCCTACCAAATATAAACACTATAGAATTTATGATTTTCCAAAGTGTACTTAAACTTGTTTGGCCTCAAATTATGAATTATTTTTATGAAATTGGTATTTTATTACCCGTCAATTAATTTAAAATAGTAAAAAGAAATATTTTTAACTTTTTAGATAAATTACGTAAAAAACTCTATTACGTAAAAAATAACATTTTGAATTTTTCCTTTTTGTTTTAATAGTATTTTAATTGGTTTTAGATGAAAAACCACGGTGCCTACTTAAAGTGTTTGCAATCTTGTTGGCTTTGTCCAACCTGGTAGATAGACCTGGTGGATAGAAGTCCCGGATGAGTACTGACTTTTTAAAGTCAAATTTAGTTTTTTTAATCTGCATGCCATGCCATTATGTGTAAATAATCTTGCAGATGCGGCATTTACTGGATTAGACATTACAAAGACAATACAATGTAGATAATACGTCTCATTCAAACAAAATTGTACTACGAACGGCATGCTATTATTTAATATTATTTCTTAATTGCTATTTTTCAAAAATAAGTAACAACCTTAACCCATCTACGAATCAGAAGCTACTACGACGAAATAAATATTACTTAACTATTCTGCTTATCTTCTGACACCATAACATCAAAAATTGTATTACTAAATAATGTAAACAGAAATAGAAAAACCTATAACTTTAACCTACATATATACTATGTAATTTCTAGCTTATTAGATAATAATAATGACAAAAAACTTGGATATTAAAACTAAAGATTGATAAACCTAAAAAATGCCATACTAGGCAAATACATTCCGCAAGTCTAAAAAAAAAGTCAAATTAATCCAATTACAAAACCTAATTCACATAAAGCCACTACAAACTCTTAAGGGCCTATCTTGCACAACTCCTTCCTACCAAAAATACTCGATAAAATCATATCGGATCGACTTTGTTGGTTTACAAAAACGTTAAACTAATTTTAAACAGCGAAACGATATAAAAAGGGGAAATCAATAAAAGTCACTTTACTAATAGACAATCTAATCAAGATGAAAAGATTTCTTAATAATATCTATGAACTTTACAAAGGCTTTTGGCCGATTATCCACTCTATCCTTGATATAAGCAAAGCTGGACCCAAAATAAGAAACTACATTAAAAACTTCAGAACCTATAGAAAACAAGCCTTTCCAACAAGGCTATACAGCAAGAAAGATCTGAAGTATTTCGCAAGAAATCATCAAAAAATGCAGAAGGCGGATACCTCCATTTATTATTGTGTCACAGGAAAATCCGCCTTGACACAGCCTAAACCGCCGCTAAAATTCGAGTCGATTTCTGTGGCACCTCTAAAGTTATTATTCAAAATCTAAAAAAAAAGATTTAATTTAGAGAAAAGGAGCAAAGATTATTAAAATGTATTCTATTGAATATATTCTATTTTATATTCTTTTGAAATATAAAGATTTAAAATAAAACTGAACGTTATAGTTAAAACGTAAATAGTTTCTTGTATTTTGACATGTATACGCGGACATTTTCTGTGAAATGTAAAATGAAATTGTAAACCGGGAAACGAATTATGTATTACAGGCACTACTAAACTTTCGACTAATAAACGAAATTTCTAAAATAATAGATTAATATTGACTGGTGAATGTAATGGCAAAGATTGACTAAAGGATACAAATCATAATGCTCATAAAATAGCTGGTGAAAAAGTAATTGTTTTCCATGTAATGTAATGTAATGTAATTTTCATCTAAAAATTTTAATTCCTGTACGTACAGCAATAATTACAGCTAATGTAAAATAAGCTCGAGTATCTACATCCATACCTACTGTAAATATACGGTAAATAAATCCAATATATCCTAAAAGTCAAATTTCTAATATTGCATAAATTATTGCTTAAAAACCGGTTGTTTTCTTTTTACCAGCTTCTTGACTAACAATATGAGAAATTATTCCAAATCCAGGTAAATTTAAAATATAAACTTCTGTATGTCCGAAAAATCAAAATAAATGTTGCTATAAAACTGGATGTCCTCCTCCAGCACGGTCGAAAACTTAGGTTTTAACTTCGATCAGTAATAGTAATAATAATAATGCTGTAATTAAAGCTTGGATATATGTGAGCTTCAAAAAAGGAACTGATCGCAAAAATAAAGGTATTCGATCTAAAGTTATTCCTGTTGATAGATATTAATTACTGTTGTAATAAAATCTGTTGTAAATAAATTTACAGATCCTCAAATTGAAGAGATTCCAGATAAATGTGATTGAAAAATGGCTGAATCTAAATGAAGCTCATCCGTGAGGAATCCCAGATGAAAGAGGAGGGTAAACAGTTCAACTTGTACCAGCTCCATTTTCTACCATTCTTCTTACTAACAATAGTGAAAGAGCAGGAGGAAGTCAAAATTGTATATTAATTATTCTAGGAAATGCTATATCTAGAGCTCCTAATATTAAGAGAACTAAACAATTTACGAATCGTCCAATTAAAATTTGTATTACTACAAAAAAAAAATTATAATAAAAAAAAGTAAGCTGTAACAATTTCATTGTAAATTTTATCGTCTCCAATTAAGGTTTCAGTATATCCTAGTTCAACTCGAATTAAAATAATTAAAGATTTTCCATCTCCAGCCCCAAAAATAAAGTATAATTTACAAATAACTTCATTATTTATTTGATTTGTTGGAAATAACCATTGTCGCGATTAGAATTAAGTGGCTGAAGTTTAGGTAATAGATTGTAAATCTATTGATAAGAAAAAATCTTCTTAATAAAAGTCTAACAACAATTTTTTGTCTTATAGTCAACAATGACAGCCAACTGCATTTTAAATTAACTTAAAGCCTTAAGTATAAAAAAAATACAGAAATTAGGAATAGTACAAAAATTGAGAAAATGCCATGATTATATAAAAATTTATATTTAATGTTGTTATTCAGTTATTATTAAAATAATTTATTTAAAAGCTTAATAACAAATTCTTAAATAAAAAAATAAAGTTACCAAAGTCGACATTATTGTTACTGTTAATAAAAAATATTTATTACATAAAGTAAGTTGTTGAAAAACTAATCATATTGTTAAAAATCATAAAAATGGAAAACAAATTTATAAATAATGTAAATTTTTTTATTAGTAAATCAAGGAAATAATTGATTTAATAATAATTAAAAAATATTAAATATAATTGTCAAAATTAATATTATATTAATAATATAATATGCTATGTCACCCATCAAGGTCATGTTTTTTTTTATTTTTTGTAAAAAACTCTTCTCGCCACCAAACTTGTCATTTTTCTGTTTGACGCCAAACTTTTCTAAAAGCGAATTTAAATCTCATTAAAATAAAAATCGGACATCGGTTCGTTTTCTGCGTAAATTACGGTTTTTTTTGGCATTTACCAAAATTTACGCTGTTTTAAGGTATCTGTTTTATTTATTTTAAGAATAAAAATGAATATGCTAAACTGACAGGGTTTCAGCGTTAAACTCCGATAAAAAACACTTTTTCTATAGGAAATGTACCATCTATTTATTTCACAATCTATGCCATTGTCGAATCAAAACACAGAAAGGGAAAGCGAAAGTTCAAAAAAATAAACAAAGAAAACACGGCAGGAGGTTCCGCCCACAAAAGAAATTTAAATAAATAGACAAGACGGACCAAGCCAGAACATCAAACTAAAGTTGACCCCCAGATCCGTTGGCATTCGCGGCCAAGAGTGGGTGGAGCAGTGATCGTAATGCCCTGGCACTTATCACCTCTGACATTGATCGTGACTGCGAAAAAAGCAGGCCAACATTGTTGGTAACAAAGTTGTTTGGCGGAAAGTTAAACGATCCAGTTCAAGGGGTACCTCAAAATGTACTGTAAATAATGTCCTGATTTTGTATAAAATTTAATATAAATGGCATCCAAATATATAAATCCAATCACAATTTCCTTGGTTATTGAATCGTCAGTCTAGTGTCGAGAGCCAAACAAATACCTAGCCCAGTTTTTACTTTTCTTATATTCTTTTATTACGCCTCGATTCTACACTTTCGCCCGGTTTATTTCATTCATTTAATGGCGTCAAGCAATTAAACCAAAGCTGATGAAAAGCCTTCCCCATTTGTTTTACCAATTCAATGGAATCGAAGCGGCGATACTCTAAGGGGTTTTCAAAAAGCTAAGACGCACAAACTATAAAAAAATAGCACCCATTATTTATAACAATTAAATAATAATATATTGCTCTTCGACAAATTTTTAATACCTAAATGTTCCAAAAATCATTTCATCCTGCTGCAAGGTTAATGGAAATTAGGCCAACTCCAAGAAGTTCCTGTCAGTTCCGATATAAAATACACAAAAACCACCACAGAAATTTTTTTACAAGCCTCAGCCACCACTGCCGTAGCACCAGCATGGCCTCCAGCACCACCGCCGCCACCACTAACACCACTTCCACAGAAGGTATAAAAGGTAGCCGGGGGAGTGCGCGCCCAGCGTTTGTACAAAATCCAATAAGAAACGCGCATGCGCAGCCGCAGAAAGAGTCAGTCGGTCGTCGGCAGCCTCCGCGTAGAGTCAACTTCTGGGTTCGTTTCTCCGCTCACCAGTCTCCAGTCTTCAATCTACAATCTTCGGTCCGTGCTCTTGTGATCGCAATTCCAATCGCAATTCTTAGTTTGCATGTGCAGTGAGCTGCATATAATATATATTATTTATTGCAACTTGTTTTCAAAGTCATTACGTGTCGGGCCTTGGTGTCAGTCGGGAAAAAAACTGCAGTGACATACTCCAATCGAGTGCAATTTACTTTTCGGCTTTTCTGGAGCTTCCTGACTGACAAATTAACAAAGTGCATCACCTGCATACCTAATTCACGAATTTAAAACATGGCCAACATGCAAATGGAAAAGGTAAGTGGTCTGCGATGCGCCAAGGGATCCCAAATCGCCCACACTTCCTCTAGCACTTTCACTTTCTTTGGGCAGATCCAGATATAGACTCAGGTTTAAGGTTACGCCACTGACCGTCATCCACTGCCTTTTAGCTGGTCTTCGGTCTTAGCCATGTAGCTTAGCCATGGGGCTGAGTCAGCGGCTCTAACGAGCCAAACTGGCAATGCAGGCCACTAAAACCAAAGCAAACGGGGTCGAGAGTGGGTTTAAATATGACTTATGGTTCTGCGGAAAGAAGTTTGATGGCTGGAATTGTGACTATTAAAGCGAAACCAGAAAACATTAACATACTTAGTACAAGGTAACTTGGGTTGTGATTTTAGGCTATATCCTTTATACTTTGTGAGTTAAAAAACCTAAATAACAGGCAATACATTACCCATGCGATATGTAATTTGTGAATTTAATTTGTAATGTAAGTAGTGGAACTGCAACAATTATTGTAATTAATCATGTTATATAAAGTCAATTAGAAAATTGTGATTAAGCCGCTTAGAAAAAGGGTAGATGCCCCATTAGAAAAGGGGTAAGAGACCATGTTGAATTAATTGACTAAATTATTCACTATGGCTGGAGATTTGGAAACGTGTTCAGGTCAATACACTATATCTTCCCACAAAATAAACACAAAATTTCATTGACACCTTCCAAAGAGCAATCCACATGTCTATTACCACTTGGACCACCCACCCCGAGTTATTCGGATTTCTTGGCAAGCCTATGGAATCACCCATGGCCAAGTCAAGAGATCAGACATCCATCCAATTGAACCATTTGAAACTATCACTTTTAATGCGGGCATTACAATGGCACTCGAGATGGCCCAATTTCGTCGATTGAAGTGCAGCACTCCGCACTTTATCAAGCCCGGACCGATTCGATGCGATCGTTACGATTATTGTCTGTTGATTCCACTCAATTCAATTCAATTCGATTCGATTTAATTTCACTGCGGCCAGATGCCTCGACGAAATCGAAAATGAAACTAGAAAAGGAAAAGCGTTGGAAATTGCTCCCCTGAACCAAAGAGATTGCTGGAAGATGTGGGTGGAGAGTCGGAGTTGGAGTGCTTGTGCCAGAGGAAAGTCAAAGTGAAATGCATGGCATGGAAAGCAAGGCAAATTGCCAGTCAGTCCAAGTCCAGTAAACAACAATAAGAAATCTAAGGCACGGCCCAGCCCAGTTGTCTGGGTAATCCGAGAGCGGCAATTAGAGTGTGCTGCACTCTGGGAGGGGATCAAGATTCAAGATCAGAAACGCGGTCACAGTTCCGCGGATCGCTCCACTGCATTTCCATGCTCCAGTACCAAGTCATGCCAATGGGCAACTCGTCTAACCGGACCTACACTCCATCTCTCTACTATATATGAGGAAAAGGCCTTTGCCTCGACATTAGTAGAATCGGTCCACTGACAAAAATTATTTCCTAAAATATTGTAGATACTAACTAAGTTACTTTTGGTGTATCGAAAATGAAAATGGAAATTCCACGTTTCCCATTTTAAGTTAAGGGAAATGAGTTATTTATAACAGCAAGAGGCCCCACAGTTTATTTAATTTTATTTTTTTGTTATTCTGTAAGTGTAAGAATATTCCCCCGTCCGGTTCGATCGGCTCCCCATAATCCAATTAAAGGAACAATCTACATTTCAATTCAAAACTAATGAAGTGTAGAGAATTCGCAACAATAGCTGACATGTGTTGATTGTTCCACCGACTGCAGCCACTGGGGTGCTGGTGGTGATACATTTGAAAGTCGTGGATTTCTTCTGGCTGGGAGTCCATTAAAGCTTCCATTACTAACGAGCTACGGCTTCCCTGTAGAGCCAGTTAGTAGAATTCCCAACTTCCGTCAAACAGCAAACACAATTGTGCGTAGTCCAAACAATTCATTGATTGATTGTCGATATGGCGATCAATTAAACAGATTATGATTTTTCATTGATGTGTGTGGCGTCGAGCGATCGTAGTGACAAAAAATCAGGGACAGCTGTCAATGGAAAATATAAATAGTTTGGACTCTTTCAGCGCACGGTTTTGGTTCTTTTGCTGGGTTTGGTTTTATTTGCGGGCACTTCGCATGCCGCCCGCCGTTTGAGAAAGAAGCCGAAGGTCTACAATGCCCTGATCACCACAGACGACAACCTGACCTCCAGCCGGGCCTACCCTGTCATTCAGCCCACTATTCATGAGCCAGGATATGCGCCATTTGGACCCTACAATCCCTTTGGATATTACAGTCCGCCCTTGGTGAGATTTGGTCAACCTATAGTACCTGGATTATTACCAAATGAGAGAGTAAGTTAATCTGAGTTATACGTTAAATTATAAAATAATTTTCATATTTTTTCTTTAGCTTCCCTACCCCCTGCCATCAGCTACTCAGTTCCCTGCTGAGTTTGCCCCCTATGAGCCCCAACAGCCCGTGGAGCAACCGCCCCAAGAAGCTCCTGCCTCCTTGGAGCCCAAGGAAATGTCCAAGGAACAGATGCCATTGCCTTTGAACGAACAGGGATTACCGCCCGTGCTTATTCCTCTGCCATCCCAATACAAGGGCCAACCCAGCCACCTGCCTCCGTATCCCTACAGCCAATATCCTGTGGTCTATGACCAAGCTGGTTATGTTCGCCAAAATTACCTGCCGCCTTACGACTACTATCCCACCCAGGGATACCCCTCTCGCGGCGCTGCAACTGCAGCGACTGCAACGCCGCCATCGGAGGAGCAGCAGCCAGAGATCCAGCCACTTCCCTTAGACAATCTGGAACCAGCGAAGCCCAGTTTCGAGGACATTCGCAACGGATCGGCGAGCAAAAACAGCGCAGTTCCGGATGTCCCGCCGCCGCCGATACCCTCGGGCCCAAAGCGCCCACGGCCCGCGGATCCCGAAAACTGATTAATTCCGGACGAAACCGGGCACCCAGATCCACACACGTATTTATTACCATTTCGCTTAAGCTTAATATCGATTCGATGTATTGTACAATGTCGCTTAACCCTTAAATATAAGTAAGAGTTCATTCAGAGATAACGTTTAAATAAATAAATAAAAAGTCGCCAAAGCGGTGAATGAACTTGGGTTGGTTCCCAATTCCCCCGGGCACTAAGGAATGTTTTCACTTTCATCTGAGTTTGGGGAATTGCATTATCTTTTCCCCTTTTCAAAAGACTATAAATGCAGAAAATTTTAATGCAAATTCACAGTTTGCATTCAGAGCAGCAACCAGTATGAAGCTATTCCTGCTGCTGATACTATCCTTTTGCATCTTTGGCTTTGGTAAGCAAATATCTGGGATGTACACAGAAGTTATACCATACGATGATCCTCTTTTTAAGCTTTCGGCGATGCCGTTGTGGTCACCAAGCCAACGTTTATACGCAGTCGTTACAGTCTGCGTTGGGGAAAAACTACCACGGTGACTCCAGCGACAACGGGCGTTCCAGCTATGGATCTCCCCCGAACCACTGCCCATCCAAAGGTGGCCACTTCCACGGCCAATGCGGATTATGATTACTACGGGAATGTGGACGGCGAAAATGTGGTACACAAGTGAAACAATTATATAGTTCGGGAAAAATCGTTTAGCCATGCCTATGCGGGGCATTATAATACTTTATATTTGTATATGAAAACTTTTAACTAACAAAAAATGTACATTCAACCATATTAATATGCTAAAATATACATATGTTGTTTATTTGATAAAAAAAAATAGTTTTTTAACGCATAACATTCCGTTTAATATGAAATCGCATATAAGCCAGGGTTATATCTTCGCCATTTTCATCTGATTTTTAAACGGAATTCCATAAAGTTCTGGAATAAGGTTCTTTTAATCTGAAACAAACAATACGAGTGTTTATATTAATATTTTTAAACGAATATATTTACAATTTTTTCTGATACAGCCCCATACATATGTTATTGCCAATTTTCATGTGATTTCCCTTAATGAAAATACCTTAAAACTAAAATATGTATGAATCGGAATATTTTTAAATTTACGTTTCAAAAAAATTAAAAACAGCGGGCTACAATGTGAATTTCATATTTTGAAGAAGAAGCAGTAAAGCATCGAGTGGGCATCCCCAAACAGTCAGCTGTTCAAGCCGACAGCAACAACACCCAAACGGGTTTTATTTATTCAAGAAAATGTTAATAACAATTAAAATCGCTCAGAATGTGATTAAGCCGAACTTTCAGAAAGTTGCAAATCTACTTGCGAGCCGCCATAAACCAGCTTTATCTCAGGGCATTGCAACAACAATAGAGTTGTTCGAGGGTAGCTTGGCGAAGGAGACGAGGCGATTAAAAACTGAACAGAGCTTTGATTTTACGCGCAGCTGTTCGAAAATCTCAATTCTGTATTCGGCAGCGAGAGTAGCAGCAACTGGTGGCGGCGCAAACCTTCGGAGATTCTACAGTTTAAAAACAGATACCGCAACAACCACACCAAAAAAGCGCAAAATGGTGGTAAGTAAAACCAAAAAAAATCGAATTTCAGATCAAGGCTTGGCAGCAATTGGCTTGGTGAAATTGAGAGGGGCTTAAGCTTATCACTTGACCTCAAGGTCTTTTATATGTAGATTATGCCTGCTGGGGGTTTCAGGTTCATTTTACCAAAGAAATTTAGTAAATGTTAAAAATAGACCAAGTTCGACTAACTATTATCAAGCTTCACTTACAAACAGACTAAATTCGCTTACAGGTACGACTAAATGATCAGGAACGTGCTGAAAAGCTGCAGCCCCTCTTGGATGCCGGCTGGACCTTGGTCGAGGGACGCGATGCCATTTTTAAACAGTTTGTCCTGAAGGACTTCAACCAGGCCTTTGCCTTCATGACTGGCGTGGCATTGCTCGCGGAAAAAATCAACCACCACCCCGAGTGGTTCAACTGCTATAACAAGGTGGAAGTTACACTGTCCACCCACGATGTGGGCGGCCTCAGTTCCCAGGACATACGCATGGCCACCCACTTGGAGACTCAGGCCAATTTGTTAAAATAAATGCATTGTTATTATTACTAGTTACGTCCTATAATGTCTCGAGTCCAATAAAGACTCAATTAAGCATGGATTTGCTAAAAATTTGATAGTCAGCTTCCTCCAGAACGTCCGGTGAAATTTCGTCCTTGCCATAGCCAAGCTGCTTGTAAAAGGAAATTGACGTCTCGTTGTTGTTGAGGACGGTAAGCATTACTTTTTCCAAACGCCAGTGGCGGGCGCATTCCTCAAGCGTTTTCATTATGAACTTCCCCAGACCCTTCCTTTGGTATGGCGCTGCCACATGCATTTCGTAGCTACAAATAATATGGGGTTATTGTTTTTTAACAGTAAAAGTAACGAAGTAGTAACCCAAACACTCACCAATACAGGACACAGTCTCCATGATCCATATCAAAACGAAACATTGAGAAGGCCACATTTTCTTTTTTGTCGTTTTGAGCCACCAGGTATCGGGCCCAGTTCTTTTTTAGTTCTGCGGTTTTGATCTTCGGCTGCCAGCCCATTTTCAGCTGCTTGTAAAAGGGGCCCACATTGGTTTCGGCCAACTTGAAGGCCCACTTTAGTAGCTTTGGATCCGCGTCGCTCTTGGATCTGAAGAACAGTTTGAACTCTTCCCCAGAAGGCGCCTTATAGCTTTGATAGGGAAGGGTTTCCAGGGGATTGTTGGCACGCGCAGCTGCCTCCACGAATCTCTGTTTGGCTCCTTGACTCAGCTCGTCTTTGTGGGCCATTATTAATTAAATATTAAGAAATGCAGGAAAACACAAAATTAGTAGCGCGCAAACTAGAGATGTGCAAAAAATGGCAAAATGCCATCAGTGAAGCGCCATCTGTGGGCAAAAAGAGAATATGCTGCATGGCATTTCTTGATTTCGAAAGTTGGGCACACAAATTCCTTTATTCACTTTCTTGTTTGTAAACAATTGTTGAATACGTAAACCTAAAATTTTCTTTAAAATCAAGATTTTGAATATCAGAAACGAAGAAATCGTTCCCAACAGACAACTTGACCCAGTCTTCATTTTAAAAAAGGTATATGCTTATTAAATTTCATTTTCCTAGTTGCTGACGTTTCATGTTTTTAGGACTTTGCCAAAAAAATGTTCAGAAAATTCAAGCCAAAAGTTGAGCCTCCACCCGTTGCTCCCAGTTTGGAAGAAATAATGCAGGACATGGAGACATTCGAGATCAATAAGCCGACCTTTGACAACGTGGACCTGGAGCAGGCTCTGATGACGGAACCTGAGAACTTGAGCCTCCAAACTTGGTGGCGGGTGTTTGACGAATATGATCAAAAAGTTAAGAAAATGGCTGAAACGGAGGACGAGCTGGAGTCCCAAAGAAATCAGCTCAAGGATTGCTATGAGAAGCTCGAGAAAAATGCAAATAATTTAAAAGAAAGCATCACGAAGCAACAGTCGCTAATCAATGAAGCCATTAAAAGTTAGATTTTAAATAAAAATTGTAATTAATTAAACAAAATACGTGATAAAAATTAATTGTATATTTTAACTATTGCAATAATTTAGAATTTTATTATCTCTGAACAGCTTACTCCCCTTTATAAACAACTTTGAATATTTGGTATGTCTCCACAGGTTAAATGGTATATTTTAACGGCCAAAACAGAATTTGGCCACACCGGCTATATATGTACTTGGCCAACGGTGGGTGGCGAAAAACACGAAAAAAGTTGTTTAAATTGAAACGAAAGCAAATCGGGGATGCCAGTGTTTCAGTGACTGTGAAAAGTGAGTGAAATAAATCAAACAGAATTCGCAAACAGAAATATTAATTCCACAAGAAATTCGCTCGATTTCAAAGCCTGGATGATTAAGCTGAAGAACAGGTTTAGGCCGTGGCAACAACACCACAAAAGCATAGGGGAAAAAAAATACTTGGGACTGGCTTATACCATTTACGCCATTAGCGGAGGTCGGCTGATTCGCTGGTGTTTTGTTTCTGTTCAATATTTGGCTTGGAAACAGATTCAAGCCCACAAATTGGATTTGGCTAAAAGTGCAACAATTTGTGGCTAATTGAATTTTACGTGTATCTTATTTTGGTTTTCGACCAGCGCAACAACAACAGCGAGCAGCGAGTAGAAAAGAGTGTTTGTTGGCCCAAAGCAAAGCTCAGGTAGCCAGAATACAGGCACAAACAAGCACACTCATACAAATGCACGAATATACAGTTTGCACGCACAGCAAAAACAATAATTATCCAATTAAACGGTTGTCAATGGCCAACTAAAGAATGCATTTAATTTCATTGGCCATCAAAGTGACAAAGAGCACGAAAAGAGAGGCCAAGCCACCGAAGAGAGGCCTACAAATAACAGTATTTTCATGGGCGCACTGATACCAATGTTTGTTTATGTGTCTGTATAGTACGAGTATGTGCGTTTGTTTGTTTGTGTGAGCCAAGTGCTAATGAGATGCTGTGACGCTCTTCTTCTTTCCGACTGCCGTTTGTTGCTTTTGCCATTTATGCAAAAAGACGCAAAAAACGAGAAAAAACGTTGCTAAAAAATTTCAAGACGCGACGAACAAAAGATTTGACGTAAAAGGTGAAAGCCACTTACCGCCCGGGCGTATACGCAATGCAAATGCAATTTCTTTGTGCGGCGACCGTTAATGCAATCATGCCGCGATCCAGATGATCATAACCGTATTCTTTCCACAATCGCAGCTCGTCGAGAGATGTCACACATTGGAGCCGAGCAACCCCGCAGCACCTGAAGCCAGCCAATGATGTGATGCAGTTGCGCCCGGAAACCACAACCTGCCAGTAGTCGCCAGGGTCGCCACAATCACAATCACACACAGCCAGCGCCAGACCACAAGCCAGCCCGATGAGCTGGCTGCTCCTGGGGCTTCTCGGGGTCCTGTGGCTGCCTGGCGAGCTGTTGGCCATTCCCACGCCACTCAAGTTGCCAGGTTAGTTCTTGTTACTACAAATATTTTATCTCATTAATGCCGGATTGTATCTAAAATTTAAAATGTATAAAAATAGAAAATATCTTTTCTTTAAATAAAATTTATTTTTTCCATCGTTAGTTAATTTTTATTTTAATACGTAAAATAAGGTGTAACACTATTAACACTAATTTAATTTCATTATTATTTTTTATTTATTTATAAAACAAATTTTATTAACATTTTTTCTTTTTCCGAAACCAATTTTTAATGATTAATTATCCTTGTTTAATAAAGGAGTTCCTAAAATTCCTTAAAAAATTACTTATTCTTAAGTAAATAAACATTAATTTGCGAAAGTTTAGTTAACTAATTAAGAATATCTAATTATTACTTGCGAGTCATAAAATGAACTCCGTTTTGAGTATAAAAGCTTTAAAAAAATCTTTACTAAATCATCCTTTGTTTCAAGGATACACCCACAAGCTAACGCCCTATATCAAGCATTGGGAGGCGGCGAACTTCGATCGCGAGGTGCTGCAGGCAGCACAAATCCGACACCTGGAACAGGCCCGCTACCGGAAGAAGCGCCAAGTGGACCCCAGCACCTCAAGTGGCCTGGCTCACACCATTCGCCTGAATTTCTCCGCCCACGACAGGTGAGTGCAGTGCCCCTTAACAGAATGCAAAAAACTTAATTAATTTGTTATCCGACCCGCAGAGATTTTCGCCTGGTGCTGCGTCAACAGCCGCATTCGGTGTTCGCCCACGATGTCGAGATCGAGAACACTCTCGGCCCCGTCGACTATGATGTGTCGCGCATATACACGGGCAGCCTGGAGGATGACGAGGCAGCTCACGTGCAGGCCATTCTGACCAGCGACAACCTGCTGGATGGGACGATAGAGACCCAGGCGGAGCACTACTATATCGAGCCGGCGCAGCGCTACTCCCAGCAGCTGGCCGAGAGTGGAGTCCACAGCATAGTCTATAAGTTAAGTGATGTAAATATGCAGAAGGAGCAGTTTTCCGGCGGAGGTGTCAGTTCCGCGGCGCCTCCCAAAACCCACTGCGCCAGTGAAAAGCTGAGAAAAAAGCGTTGGCTGCCAGAGGAGGTGGGTTTCATTATTTTAGGCACAAATATAGTATTTATTAATGATTTCCTGTAGCTGGCCATGTCAGATGGTCCTGCGCCCACCTACAATCGCAATCCGCCCCTGCCATTGGACCTGGAGGTGCCCTACAATGACGATTTTCGCGTAATGGCCTCCGAAGAGGACAGGAGTGAGGAAACGCCGCCGAGAAAGTACCCCACTACATCCACGACCCGGAGTACAGTGCGCAGTACGGAGAGTTTTCTGGCCACGCTGACGAAACCCACGTCGAACCGCAATATACTTGTAAATAACTACAATCCCTCCAACGTCGGCGAGGGCAGTCGCAGCTATAATGCCAACAGCAACAGCAATAATAATAATAACAACAATAATAATAATAACAATGTGCGAAAGTTGTATACGAAGCATAAGAACATAATTGTGAGCACCTACAATCGGCCCATCGAGCCGGAATTTGGAACGCCATACGAGGAGCCGAACAACAATGGAAGCAGTGGGAACCTGCCGAGCAACTTCTTCAATGCCAACTGGACAACGCTCTTCCTGGGAAACAACAACAATGGCAACGACCGGCCCAGCCACAAGACGCACGTAGAAATCATCACCAAGAACGGAGCCACCAAGAAGCCGAACATCATTGTGAACAACTACAATCCGGAGATTATTTTCGCCCCCAATCCGCACAATCCGAGCTTCAACACCATGTTGATGACGAATCTGCTGAGTGGTCGGGGCGACGATGTTCACAGTTCGCCAAGGCTGCTCTACGACCGAAAGACCACTTGCATGCTATACTTACAGGCAGACCACACCTTCTTCCAGAAAATGGGCTCGGATGAGGCGTCTATTGAGGCCATAACGCGGCATGTGCAGCGGGCGAACTCTATATACCGGAATACGGACTTTAACAACGATGGGAAACCGGACAACATCACGTTTATGATCAAGCGCATCAAAGTGCATAACATGAACGCCATGAAGGATCCCAGCTATAGGTTTCCGGGAAACTATGGCGTGGAGAAGTTTCTTGAACTGTTTTCCGAGGAGGACTACGATGCCTTTTGTTTGGCCTACATGTTTACGTATCGGGACTTTGAGATGGGTACCTTGGGTCTGGCCTGGACGGGCGACTTGAAGAATGCCGGAGGAGTCTGCGAGAAAAATGGACACTATCGGGGATCCTTGAAATCGTTGAACACGGGAATAGTTACGTTGTTGAACTATGGAAAGCATGTCCCACCCGCCGTTTCCCATGTGACCTTGGCCCATGAAATAGGACATAACTTTGGATCACCAGTAAGTTAAAGTTTTAATTGATTTTTATATAAATTAATTGTTTTTCTGTCTCGCGCTCAGCACGATCCCGAGCAATGTACTCCCGGTGGCGAGGATGGAAACTTCATAATGTTCGCCCGCGCCACTTCAGGCGACAAAAAGAACAACAACAAATTCAGCACCTGCTCCCTGAAGTCCATAGAACCAGTGCTGAATGCCAAGGCCAGATCGATGAAGGGCTGCTTCACGGAACCGCAGTCCTCGATCTGTGGAAACGGGGTCGTGGAGCCGGGGGAGCAGTGCGACTGTGGGTGGGAGGAGGACTGCAAGGACTCCTGCTGCTTTCCCATGTCGCGGCAGCCTCGACTGGACGAAACCCCGTGTACCTTGACTCCCCATGCTCGCTGCAGTCCTTCGCAGGGACCTTGCTGCACGACTGACTGCAAGCTAAAGTTCGGCGACAAGTGCCGGGATGACAATGGTTGTCGTGATCCTTCCTTCTGTGATGGACGGGTTCCCCAATGTCCTCCGTCGGTCAACAAGCCCAACAAGACAATCTGCAACAAGGAATTTGTTTGCTACATGGGCGACTGCACCGGCAGTATTTGTCTGGCATATGGCTTGGAGTCCTGTCAGTGCATTCCCGGACCACAGGATGATCGCATCAAGTCCTGTGAACTGTGTTGCAAGCTTCCAGGCGAAGACAATCCATGCCGCAGTTCCTTTGAATGGAATGAGGCGCCGTTCGATGTGCCTGACATGTACTCCAAGCCTGGAACGCCTTGCAATGATTACAATGGGTTCGTTTTTTTTATTACAAGTTTATTTTTTTTATTTTATAAATTTTATATCCTCTTTCCAGGTACTGCGATGTATTCCAGAAATGCCGAGAAGTGGATCCTTCAGGTCCGTTGGCAACTCTGCGAAAGCTATTGCTCTCCGAGGAGAGTATCGCCACCTTTAAGAAGTGGATGCAAGAGAATTGGTACACAGTAGCCCTGGCGGCCATTGGCGTCATTATGCTTATGGTAAGTCATCCAACCGAAGAAGGAACTCTTTATAAAATTTATTTAAATAAAAATTAACTTTTGAATTGCAAAGTTCATGCGCCTTATAACGCAAATGTTGAGAGATCAGGTCGAAGCCAAAGCAGAGGCACAGGCTCAGACCTTGGGTGAGCACTCAGAATTCCAGTGCCCCATTCAAACCTGTAGAATCCGTAAATCTTGAACTTAAAATCTCATCTTACAGTTGCCTCCAGAGGGCTATTTTGGAGACATGTTTAGAATAAGAATCATGGAACAGTTGTTTGTTAACATTATTTTGATGGTCTCATTAGTTCTTCTAAAAAATGTTTAAAAAAATCCCTTTTTTATGTGCATTTTTTTCCAATCTAATCCTTTATTTATTTTCCCGCAGGCTCTGAGCACAAAGTTGCTGGCGAAACGATCGAATCTGAAGCTTAAATCTGTCACGATTATACACAGTGCCACCACGGAGACAGTGCGACTTCCGGAAAACAACAATGGGGTCATAGTTCACACAGCCGTAAGGACAAAGGTTCCATTCAAAAAGAAGGTACGTGGTGAACGAAGCAAGAAACCAGGAACCGTAGCTGGAATAGGAGCTGTGACTGGAGCAGCCGCAACTACTGGAGTTGCTTCCCGGGGAGCCAATAAAATCAGTGCCAATTCGGAACCAAAGAAGTCCACACGGTCCCAAGCAATAGCCAAGAAGAAATCCCTCGAAGAGGATCCCAAGAAATCCAACAAGAAACTGGGCAAGCACATGAAGGAAATCATAGACTACTCGCATCGCAACAACAACGGAGACGATGCCTCCAATCTTTCCACGACCAACAACCACACCAACACCTTCGGTAAGGTGCAAAAGTGGCTGCTGGAATCGCCCATAGTGGCACAGCCACTGTCCCACATCGAGCATAGTTCCAGGGTTCGCAAGGCCATGAGCAAATCCCAGTCGACTCCAGAGAGATTGGTGCAGAAAACTCCCCAGAAAACCAAATCCATGGGCAATTTATCAAACGAAAAGGTTAAGCTGCAAGTAGTGTACAAACCACCTTTCAAGTTTTCTTTAAAATTGTCAAAGAAACCGAAAGTTAAAACCCATGTGGTTGGAGGTCGTCCGAAGCGAAACCAAAAAGCGAGCGCCCGACCAGCGGGGCCGTCCACCTCGAAAGATATTTCCCAGCGAGCCAAGAGGAGCGCTCTTTTGCTGTGTAACGAGGCCGAGGACGATAACCAGATCCTTACCCTCAACGAGCCCAACTACGAGACCTTAAAACCACCCACTCCGCCGCGTTCCATGGAGCACTGCTATGAGAATGTGGACATGCAGGCAGAGGCCTCGACATCCACTTCCAACTCGAAACCCAGCAGCAGTAAGGTGGCGCCTAGTAACCCAAACAGAGTCGGCTTGGACGCAGCTCCCCAAGTGGTTCCAGTTCCTGCCCAGCGTAGCTCCTACCGGCGGTCCAACTCCCTCTCGGCCCACAACCCCTTTGCGGCGGCTCCGCGTCGAAGTAGCAGCAAGGCTAGTGGATCGGTGAATCTCACACGAAACTTTGGTAGCACCCAGAATCTGATCAATCTGAGTCAGAATCTGGCAAAAACCAAAAAACGCAGCAGTCTCAATCTAAAAGCCAATGGTGGCCAAAGTGGAGTAGCCAGAAGCGGGAAAGATCCTCCGACTTCTGCGGCAGCCTCGCCCCAGAAACGCTCTTCTTCGAATGCAAACCTTCGAAGGGATAGTAGCGCCTCCAATTCCAAAGCGGCGCCAGTTCCGCCCACAAGGAACTCCCGCAATAGCTTTAGCAATATTCCAAGAGCTAGCTTAGGAGGAGCAAATGGTAGTACGACACCCTCGGGAGCTCCACCCAATTTTTCGCGTCAATCTTCCAGCAGCACGGCGACCAGCAACTCCTCGAACGCACCAGGAGTGGCATTGCAGCAATCCTCCTCGACGAGCGCCATGCAACGTCAACCGGTTGCACAACCCATGAGAAGAAGCCTCCATAATTTCCGGACACGTCCAGGAGCACCAGCAGCATCAGCCCCTGGCAGACCAGGCGTAGCAGCAGCAGCAGCAGCACCACCACCATCAACGGAAAACAACGAACTGCCTTCGGACCTGGAGGTGGCCATTTCCGATGTGGAGAACCTAGTTAGCTAAGGGCGGTCATGGCGATGGCCGATCCCGAAGGCGGAGTTCCAAGAGTTCCAGGAGTTCCAGTTTTCAAAACCAACCAAGTGAAAGTGATAAGTCTTAATGTTAGTTATACAAATTGTCGCATAGGTTTACTTGCATACATATAGTTATGTATTTGTACATACATTACATATATGTGTACTTTACACTGCCTTAAACTTGCCGTTTCTGCTGAATATGTGAAATACCACGCCCACGCCCACGTACACAACCACACAGACAAACAAGACACACACCCATGCCATCCTCGCGTCTGCATATCCCGAATCCGACCAAGGCTCGCCCCACCTCGACTGCATCACTGGCTCACCCTCTAAATCGCTTACCCCATGTCAGCTCACCCACTGAAGCCACCGCAATCCAGACCGCCAGCCGCACTCACCGCACTTTGTACCTTCTACTGTTTACTATTGTATTGTATTGTGTAGACCCACCACCCCCTGTTTCCCATTTCTGGATTCAAACTGGTTTAGTGGAATATTCAAATTCTTAATTTCATATCTGAACAAGTTGACAATAGTGCAATAGTTTTTGCCTTGATGATTCCATAGCAATAGTAGCGAAAAACCAGACAGCATTCTGTATTATTTCCCATTTCGAAACTTCCACTTTACCTTTATGAATATCCAAGAAGGGAAACTGTTGGGGTTTCAGACATCCTATTTCAACTGCAAACTTATTTAGGCAAAAACTTAAATGAGCTTTTCCTAATACTAATCAAACTGAAATTACACTTTTGGAATAGAGAAACTGTTCACAGTTCAACTGTTATGTTAATTCAAGATCTACTCTCCATGATGATTTCAAAACAGTATTACTGAGAATATTATGTACCTAGAATCTATCGAACTATTATTATATTGTTGAGTTTGCCTGCTCTTCATGTTTCAAACAACGATCACTACACATCTGAACTTCGAAGATACACAGAACAATACAAGGTGCTATTTTAGTAAAGAACTAAAAACATGAAATATTAGCCGAGAACAATTCAAATATCCTTTGCATATTTTCTCAAGATCAAAACTAAAATAAGAAAAGATTAGACAAAGAAAACGAGGTTGGTAGTGTGACCTATCAGTAGAGTATAGAGAGAGAGAGAGAAGCCGGGACGTATTGCAAGTAAGTTGTACGGGATATAGATATTTTGCAAAGATAACCAACGATAACTGTCAATAAATCAAAAGCTTCGTGCATCGAAAATAGGTTTTAGAGTAAAGCCCAGTAAAGCCACATAGACAGATAGACAGAGATTTAGACACTCAGACACCACCAGTTGACCCCATCCCAGGAGCACCTGCACCCATCCCATAGATACGATACATAAACACACCAGGGCCTGCAATACCGTAGCTGTAGTGTATATAGGATATTAAATGAAGATAGTTTTTATATGCAATACCGAGCTAGAGCAATGCGAACAAACAAATATTGACACCTATGATCAGCATTCATGCATCTATATTAATTTATAAATATAGGCACATTCCGTAACGAATCACAGAGCAAGCGGCTTTCAAGTTATACACCAACACCCAAAAAAAAACAAAATAACAATCTTTAGGCTAAGATATTGATTGATATTTGTAGCTATATGAGTGTGTAGGAAAGCAAAGGCGTATCAAAAAATTTATAGATAAAACCTTATGGGGCGTGCAATACCATTGCAATTTATGAGCATTTGGGTATATTTTTTGTGAAATATACAACATACAACATAACAGATAAAAGCATTAATAGATAATACATAAGCTCCGCTCAACAAATCGACAACCGACCCAAAAAACAATGAAAATTTACGAAAGGACAAACAGTTAACGCGCAGGCCAGTGCAGAATTGGATAATGGTTAGAGGAAATAATTAAAACGACTACGCGACAATCGCTTTGAAATGCTTAAAATTAAAAACAGAATTTTAGGATAGACCTGAAGTTGGATCGACAATTTCAATCCGAGACTACACAAAGGCAAGTCAAGGCGTTAAACTTTACCCCTTAAATAAAAAAAAAACACACCCAGAATGGTTAAAAAATAACATTTTGAAAATTGCCAATGTTTGTGTACTGTATATAATTAAATGCAAAATGAAAATGAATATCGTCTAAGCGGCTAGTATATATTTTGAGCGTGAAAAAAGACTATTTAGCGCGAAATGAACAATTTTTGTGTAATGTACATAAGAAACCGATTGATTTTAATCTAAATATACATAAATATAAATATAATTGTAAAACTGCAAACGATTTTTAAATCTGTATGTGTATTGAGTACCTCAATTGTAATTAATTTTTTATACTTTTCACGAGATGCATTAATGCTATTTTTATAATTTAGCTAAATGAATTCAAGACCCGTACGTATCCCGATCAAACTTCCAAAACTTCCACAAAACAAAACGTTTCATGCCCCCCTAGTTAATGGCCAGTTTTTAATGTTGTCCAAGACTACACACAACCCATCCAAAAGCCCCAAATAATGTATGTAATTTCGTCAATTAAGAAATCGAAGGGAAACGAAGTACTCGTAAAGCGAACTAAACAAAAACCGAAGAGCAATGAAGTGAATATTAGTATTTACGATTAATATTTTTAAACACAATTCGAAACAATAAATAACATATGTATTATCATTAGCGAACAACAAGCACATGTGTGACATTTCAGTTGTATTTATGTTATGATTACCACAATATTTTATTTATTAATCTTATCGTTAGGCAATAACACGAGTGTAACTAATTTGTAACCCAGACAGAGACACACACATATGCGATACTTTATAATTTTCTCATTTTAAGCAAAATTCAATTAACAATAAAAACGAAACTAATACTTAAGTACTCTCGACTTGACCATCATTTACTCTAACCGGACTTCTTTTCAGCCGTCTCAATTTTTAAGGCTCTTTTCGCCATGATCCAAAAGTACAAAGTGGGGCAGAGATGTCGCAGGTAATAGGCGATCTTTGCTTGAACATCGCTGACAATGATGTCTGGTTCCTTGCGAAGAATGCATTGCAGGATTCGTTCCGCAAGTTTTTCGGGCGACATTCCCTTAGCCGTGGTTTCATCCATTTCTTAAAGGGGATAATCATAAATTAACAATCTTACCAAAAAAAATTATAATATGTCTTACTTCCATAACTGCTGCCAGAGCCAGTAAGAGCGTTCAACGAAAGCTGGGTGCGTATATAGCCAGGACTAACGCAGGACACGTTTATATTCTTATAGCTAACCTCGGCACGCAGGGAATCGGCAAAAGCCTGCAGGGCGTGCTTTGAGGCGGAATATGCCGCCCTCTGGGGTATGGCAAACTTTCCCTGGACGGAGCTAATAAAGCAAATGTGACCACTTCCACGTTTTATCATTGAGGGAAGTAGGGCTGAAAATAAGACTAAATTTAATAACCGGAAGGTTGATAAGTGTATGGGTATGACCTACCTTTTGTTAGAGCCACACTACCAAAATAGTTCACCACCATCACCTTAAGATCCACGTCCACGGCTGTGGAGGCAACATCGGCTCGTACACTGATACCGCCATTGTTAACAAGGATGTCGACTTGGTTGTAGACAGCCAATACCCGGGTGACAAACTCTGGAATGGAATTTAGCTCAGCGAGATCGAGGGCCAGAACAGTGGGTGGATAAGCAGGATCCTTGCGGGAATATTTAAGTAGTTACTTGGGGTTGGTCGAATTTTTTACACAACTTACCACATCTAATGCCAGGAGATCCTTTTTAACGCGTTCCAATTCCTGAGTGCGGCGTGCTGCCAAAATCACTTTGCAGTCAGCTCGATAGAAGACGTGGGACAAGGATTCACCTAGCCCCGAACTAGCACCAGTAATTAGCACTACCTAAAACACGATTTACATAATTAAGCAATGCCTGCAATCGCTAATAAATCCAGCCATTACCTTGCCGGCCAACTGATTACGGTATTTCTTGGCCCGGAATCGCTGCCATATATTAATCAGCGCCAAAGGGAGCGCTACTGGCATAAGGATGGTGCCCAACACCCAGTAGACAACATTCCAGTCGCTGCTGGGAGCACATTTATCCACATCCTGCACTTTCATTGCAAAAATTCAAGAACTTTGAACTTTTTCGAATGCAAAATGATGAGCAACAATAACAAATGCGCGTCTGCCATTCACAGGAAAATCAAATACAGTGAAAACCAATTCTCAAGTTTTATGCGACGAACTAATTTACTTGTGACTTAACTACTTAATTAAATAAAATTCTCTTAATCCTTTTGTTACTTTAACTTTACATTTAATTAAATTATATTTAGGTTATTGAGTGTTTACTGTAACAATGGTTCCCTGTGAATGCCAACTACGAACAGCTGATTCTTATTACGTTGTTTTGCCAAGATTTAATTTGTATATTCTTTTAAAATTAGATAAACTCGAGCAAA
This sequence comes from Drosophila merina, assembly GCA_035047645.1. NCBI lineage: Eukaryota > Metazoa > Arthropoda > Insecta > Diptera > Drosophilidae > Drosophila > Drosophila merina. The sequence continues at coordinate 29,079,061 of JAWNPH010000002.1, forward strand.
TGCTGATATGAACAATTTGCTGAGACATGGACAGCGCCTGGGCTGTTGGATGCCGAGTCTCCAGCACCAAATCCACACATCCGCCGTATACCGCACTTTTTGGGAGCGCGAAAAGAAATCCGGCTACAAGACAAAACTGCCAGAACCCTCCAAGAAGCAGCTCATCTTGGACGGACTGAAAGATCTCAAGGAGGAAATAAAGCTGTGGCGGAAGGAGGTGAAGGAACACCTGGAGAGTGATCCGATACTGGTGTTTCGACCTGGCGAAACAGATGTGATATTTGATTTCAAAGCGCCGGACGTACTGGACAAGTGGACTGTGACCACCGATGCAGATCATGGCGAGGGCAGAAGCAGTGCCACTCTGGAACTTAGTGCAGCCGGAGCTGGTCTATTTCATGGCGAGGTAAACTCCGATCACACTAAGGATGGCATCATCAAGCGTACTGGATACGCAAACATACGCACCAAGAGAGTTCGGGTGAGTAGGATTTTTGAGCTTATTTTCCATCCAGTTTGTTAACAATGTTATTCGTACAGAAATCCTTCAAGCGCGAGACTACCTACGACTGGACGCAGTACAATATGCTGATCATGAAAGTACGCGGCGATGGACGCAGCTACTTGATAAACTTGCACACCGAAGGCTACTTTGATCTGATGTGGAACGACATCTACCATCACGTGCTATATACTCGAGGTGGACCCCATTGGCAGATTGCCAAAATACCCTTCTCGAAGTTCTTTTTGTCCTCCAAAGGTCGCGTTCAAGATCGCCAAGGCCCTATTCAGTTGAATAGAGTAACCCACTTTGGCTTCTCAGTGGCTGCCAAGAAGGGCATGGACGGTCCTTTTGGACTGGAAATAGAATATGTTGGCTTGCAGTACGATCCTAGCCACCGGGAGGAGTTTGCCTACGAAATGTACCAGACGCCCAAATACATTGTGGCCACGTAACGTAAAAAGTATAAGGACGTGTTATTTAATTTTAGATAATGTATTAAATGCTGTAACATTTGGTTAACTTTTAAATTAAATTCAAAACTTAAAAAGCTACATGGGGACACAAAATATAATTCTGCCGTTTTTTTAAGACTTTTCAGTGGCATTACTTTCCGTGCCACGATACCTCTCTTTGTTACATTGGCATCCAAAGACGTTTTAGGACATGTCCTCTATAAAAAATTATAATAAAAAGGAAAGATAATTCACTGGGAATATCCATATTTTCTCTTCAGTTCAGTATCTGTTTAATACAGACGTATATCCTCGAAATATCTGTAAGTGAATATAAGTTTTTAAAACCTATTTACTTTGAGTAGATTTTCAAATTAGTTTTTCATAGATTAAAATCATGGAACAGCGCCACTGAAGGTAATAAAAAATTTATGTTTTTTATAAAACAAAATATGTGTACATAATTGACATGGAAAAACAAAGGAATTGTATTCCTTGATCAACAGAAAAATGTATCAAATTTTTTATACGAAACCGCTTTTTAAGGTGTCGAAAAATTCTATACCAGTTAACTTAAGCTTAAAATTATAAAGTAAAGGACATTCCACCAAGACAGCCAATAAGAACACTAAACAAAACACTTTATATTTTTTTAGTATATTTATACATGAAAACAATGCGTACTTTGTAAAAGATACAAATTTTTTACAATAGGTTAGTTGCTTATGGCTTGTTTGAAACGGAAATATTGGATATTGCCGCACGTGTCATGGACTGTCTGTATCAGTAGCCGTGATATGGATATAAAAAAACAGTAGTACGTCAAAGTTTGCATCTTAGATTCTAAGGAATCTTGTGCAGTCAGCACAAGACGACCAGGTCCACATTTACAAGCCATCGTCGGCAAACAAACATACATGCAGGCTGCACAAAACAAAACTTAAGCTAGGTTGGTTAACGGAATGTCTGGCATGTGGTTCTATGGACGGGCGCATCCTGATATTTCCCTACGGTTGCAGTTCACTCAGATTTGGAATGTTCCCTCCGTAGTCGTCGTTCGAGGTCGAACTGGAGTCGTTGGTCAGTTCGAAGCTGTTATCGCCGCTGGTGCCAGTGACCGTTGTCAGGCTGGAATCATTGTTGGAGTTCTGATGCTCCGAATTGCTTAGATTTCGCAGTGAGGCATCTGGATCGTCGGCATCACCGTCCCCATCCTCTTCGTCGTTACTCAGGCTGCTTGAACTGCTGCTGTTCGGGGGCGGGGACTCTCCATTGCTTGTGTTCAAATTTAAAGCGCTTATCATTGGCAAATTGTTTATGCTCATCGCCGCAGATTCCGTCGCAGGTGGTCTAATCTGGGCAGAATTGTCAATCAACAGCGTAATTTTGGGTATGTTCGGCGCCTCCACTGAGCTAGCCTGACTCCTTGAGGGGCCCAAAGAAGAGGATTTCGTTGTCATTGAAGATGTTGAGCTAGCTATGAGTATGGACAAGTTTGGGATGTTTTGCGGTCGAGGGTGATTCTCCTGGTCCGCCAATTGTTCGGTGCGGTTGAGAATTGTTAGATTAGGTATATTTGGCGTGTTCGCCGACGTAGACCCTGTCCCAGTCGATTCGGTGGCGTTGTTTGAGCTGGTTTGAGCTGGTTCCCTGTGCAGGCGAGAGCTACGAGGCGGTGCTATGGGAGGTACGCTCTCCGATGGTTGGGGCAGGCTTTTGTTCCGCGGCGTCATATGCTTGTCAAAGTTGTCCAAATTAAGACCAACACTTCCCTGGGCCGCGCTCGGACTGACGGCTTCCCCATCTACATCCATGTCTTCGTCAAGAAGCTCCGACAGGTCCAGACTTATCGGTGCTGCTGGTCCATCGGTGGGACGATCTGGCTTGGCCTCTATTGTAATAAAAAAAAATAAGATATTATTGAACACTATCTGGTCATTACAAACTCCTCTTACCGTTTAGAAAGTCCAGCGCAACAAAATCGGCTGCGCTGAACAGTTCCGCCTGAACCAGCAGCTGGAGCAGCACTCCGACTGTCGGACGCTCGTGCAGCTTTCCAGAGGTCTTCCACTCATCGATCATCATCTGGGACTTGCTCTGGTCGGGCGGGAGTCTGTTGGCCGCCTCGTCAATTTGAAGCACGTCCTGCGTTGTGTACTTGAACCCCTTCTTTACGGCATTGGGAAAGTTTAGGCCACCGGCAGCACTGCAGGCCTGTACATCCAGGCCTCTCGGTATTATCGACATGAGCTTGCGCCAGCAGGAGTTTTCGTCTAGAATCTTGGACAGCCGGTAAATGTCGTTGTCTTCGACGCGTCGGAGCTCTGTGCTGCGCAAGTATTTGGGAGACGATTGTAAGGAGCTCCCATTTCCATGCGTTCCTGCTCCACACCCATTCCAGCCGTTTGCCTTGGACATTGTGCTGACCTTCCGCCGGTTGCCTCGAATACCGTCGCCGGATCACTTGTTCTTCTATTCAGGATTCCAGGGTGAACATGCATGCGCTATAAAATCATATTAGCTGCAGTTTTACTTTTTGTGCAGAAATAGGGCTATCTGATATTCCTTTACGGGCTGAAACAAAGAAAACGGTCACATTGTCATAGGGATGGAGAAATTTGTGTTTTTAGTTCGATATTTACACTATGTAGCACAATATTAAAAATAACAAAAGTATTCAAATCTAAAATAAGAGTACAACCTAATTTTTCAATTTTAAAACTTTTTTAAAACAATTTTAAAAAGTCAACTGTATCGGAATCAAAGAAATAAAATTTTTATTTGAAAACTTGTCGCATAATTTTTATACATTTTGTTTTAAATAAAAATATTTTCTCCCAGCTTTCCCAACAATTGATTGAGCAGAAGCGTTTTAGTGAAATTGTTCTATCTGGAAATATTATTTTTAGTAATACTAAACTACACATTTTTTAATGTATCTTAATGTAGGAAATTTACCTATTCCTTGCCCTAATTTCCAACTCTAAAAAAATAAATGGGAACATCATTTCGTTTCAGTCAGATTCATAAAAAGTATATTTACTAAAGTATCCTACTTACGTCTCTCCACTTCCGGTTAAATTAAAAATATGATTTTTGATTCCGATACAGTTGACTTTTTAAAATTGTTTAAAAAAAGCTTTAAAATTGAAAAAATAAGTTGTAATCCTATTTTAGAGTACTCTTATTTTAGGAGCCTCTTATTTTAGAGTACAACTTAATTTTTCAATCAAAATATAATAATAATATAATATAATAATAATTTCAAAAAAAATCCATAACTTGTTTTTATACAAGTAATATGGGTGTATTGATATTTTTATATAAATATACAACTATATCAAAATCCATTAAAAGTCGATTTAGTATTATTCGCCATGGCTGCAAGTGTAGGAGCCTCTACAAGGCTTCACCACTATCCAGGTCCACAATCGCAGTTCTTTCCAAAGAAAACTATTTAAAATAGGTGAAGAATATAAATCTTTTTATTTTCTTATTGAACTTTTAAAATGGACGGAAATACATTACAAAAATACATTACGTCGTGGAGAACGGAATCTGATCTTACTCTAATAAAATTTTTTTTCGTTGTTGAATCCAAAATACTCTCAAAATATTGTAAAAGTTACAATTTTCCCCGTTTGGGCTACTTAATCTTATATAAGGTCACTTTACTAAATATTTATCATAAGTATGAACTATCAATTCGGTGCATAGGCTTTCAAAAAATGGCCTAACTCGATCAATCCGATTTGGGTTTAAAATTATAATGGAATGCTTGTCGACTTGTTTATCCACTAAAAAAAAGAGACTCTTGGATTCCTGGTAAACTATGAGGCTGTGCGCTTCACTTAATCCCGGACGGATATACGTTTCTTACTGCCTAAAAACCAGCAGATAGATTTGTGCTGCGTTCAATGGTTTGTGTAGAAGAATGTCGCGATGAACAGCAATGTACTTAGAATCAGAGCCGTGTTTATGTTGTGGCCGTGACGAGCATTCGCCGCGTTTCGCGTCGTCTTGCCCATTTGGAAGCGAAGCGTTGGACTGGACATCCGACCGTCACCTCCGTTGCTGAAGGCTAGCACTCGCAAGTTGTAGGTCTTTCCGGGTGTCAGGGTGTTGATGTAGGACTCCAGTTTCTGACCAACTGGCACGATGGTATTGTTGCCTGTGATCATGTTTTGGTCGGTCTCCCAAACGCGAACCTATTGAGTAAAACACTCTTATGATTTGTGTTTATTTAAACGAGATTTTCTGTCATACCTTGTAGCCTTCGATCGGCTCCTCATCCTGCGAGGGCGATACATAGCGCCACTTAACTCGCACTGTAGATGGATTTATTCCAGTGACATGGACAGATGATGGAGGTTTCTGTGGGGCCTTGCGATACGTACGCTCTATAAATAATAAATAAAGAGTACATTTAATCTGTAACGTACGTTTTGGGAGCGTTATTTTAGGCCTTACCCTCGAAGCGTTCGCTCTCTGGTCCTTCTCCTGCGGCATTGTATGCCATGACCTTAACAAAGTAATATGTATCTGGTTGTAGACCCACGATCAGTGCCCAATTTCTTGTAGTACGCGATAGGTAGTAAACGGAGTCCTCCTCTTGATGAGTGGTTTTCCAATATTTCAACTAGAACAAACTGGTTAATAATTGAATTATGATAACTGCGAGTATGCCTACCCTGTGCCCAATCAGTTTGCCGCGAATGTTCTCGCGGGACATGTCAATCGGCTGCCAGGTGACATTGAAGCACGTGGAATTGTACGGAACAGCGAAGGGCTTCTGTGGGGCTACTTGCGGCATATCCTCGGCAGAGTGTATGACTGCAACTTCGCTCTCTGGTCCCTTTCCAATATTGTTGACGGCCTGAACCTTAACCTCATATTTAGTATAATAGTTATTGAGGGGAATGTTGACTACAGCCACGCCCATGTGGTCCTGTTTCTTAATTTCGTCGGAAGCCCACTCAAGGGCGCCCTTTAGCTTCCAAAACACCTTGTAGTGAATGCCATGGCTGTGCTGTTCTTGTGGCAACAGCGGGTCCCAGGTAATGGTCAGGTCACCGATCTTGCCACCACCGCCGCCCACATTCCTGGGCGCGATGTAGGGCTTGTCCTCGTAGGTGCTGTAGATCGGCGATGGAGCGGACGGAGTCCCAATGCCCAAATCATTCACAGCAGTTACGCTAAACTCATACGCCGACCAGGGTGTCAGCTTAACTACTTCTGCCCGCTGACGCGACGTGTAACGATCAACCTCACGTGCCTGCACGTGGGTGGATACATTCACCCAGGTCCTGTTCCAGTTCGTTCGTCCGAGGATATTATAGTACCGAATAGGTCGGCCGTTATTGGACCCGTCTACCCATTCAATAATAGCCTTTGTCTTACTGATCTGAATGACCTGGACCCCACCAGGGGCTCCTGGCGCTCCCTCTATAACCACACTGGTCTTGCTGCTGATCTCATTAACTGCCGACTTGACGACGCACTCATAATCGCCAACATCCCGCATAGTGGTGTTGTGCACTGTCAAGCTGTTCCATTCTACAACCTGCAATTTAATAAACGTAGCTAGATTTATTGATCTAAAAAATTATTAGAAAGTGTACTTACAATGCGGCCGGTGCCATCGTGATCGTTCTTCAGGACCTCGCCATTGTGCTTCCACACATAAGCAATATCCAGTAACTCGTCAAAGGCAGCCTCACAGTGAAGGTAGATCAGGTCATGCTCTTTTGTGACAATGCGCTGGGGCGGGGTTTGAATAAAGCGAATTTCCTCTGCAAGAAGTACATTCTGTAATCTTTAAAGATACTGCAACACAAAGAAAAAATCTTACGCAGAACAATAACGCGGGCATAAGACTCATCCGTGCCGGCCTGGTTGGAGGCAATGCATGTGTAGACTCCCTCGTCGTCCCGTGAAGTTGGAGCAATAGTCAGGGTACCGCTCGGCAGAATCCGCCGGTGGCCGCCCGAGCCCAACAGCTGGCCATCCTTCTTCCATTGGAATTTTGGACGCGGAGCAGCTTCAGGATCACAAACGATGGTAGTGTTTCCATTGTAGACGGCGTAGATCTCGGATTCGAGTGGATGCTTCTTAAAGGAAGGTTTCATGGAAAGCACTCGAAGCTGCCCCGAGGCGAAAGAAGTTTTCAGCTGGTTCTGGGCGCCGCATTGGTACATTCCTTCGTCTTTATCCTTTTCCAAAAACTTAATGGTCAAAACATTGTCCTGGATTATGTAGCGGTCGCGATTAATGGTCAGGGGATCCAGCCGTTCCGCATTTTTGTACCATGTATAGTTTGCGTCCGGAATGGCAAAGGCCTCGCAGATAAATGTGACGTCGCTGTTGTAATCCTTAATCATGTCTTTGAGAGGAATCGTGAACTCGGGACGCATCTGGATATTTATGTAAATGCTTTTAACCAGCGTCTTCTGCGGATTGGTAATCGTGCAGGTGTATTCTCCGTTGTCGTTTGTGGTGGCATTTTGTATGATGAGAACGCGTCCATAGTTGGTGACGTATGAGTTGCGCTGCAAGTGTTGCCCCTGACGGGTCCAATTGTAGGATGGAATAGGATAACCAAAGGCCATGCACTCCAGACGAATCTCATCGCCGGCCACCGGTGCCTCTGGGAATACCTTGGGAAAGGTGTTGGCAAATATCAGAGCCTGGTAATTACTGTTTGGGGTCACACGCAGTGGAAAGAAGGGACCATTGCGACCGGTGTCCGAGACCAATGTCTGCACAGTGCAGGAGTAATTGGCCCGATCCACGGTCTCAATGAAGGAGAAATAAAGAGCGCCGTCGCGGGACACGAACACGCGTTGATCCTCCTCGACAAAGTTGGGGAAATAGTTTCGCGACCAGTAGTACCGCACGTCAGGATAGTGCTGAGGTGGGTCGCAAAACAGCGACTTTCCCCAGTTCATCTCGCTCGTCTCGGCCGAACGCTTGAGATTAAACTCCATTATAAAGCCAAAATTCAGGTGCGCACTTTCCGAGCGCACGCGGCCGAATTTGTTTTCCGCCACGCAATGGTAAGCTCCCTGATCCAATGCCTGCTTGGGCTCGTATATTATAAGATTGCCACCGGAAATAGTGTAGCGGTCCTGCGCCAGGGGATCGATTTTCTGATACTCCAGTGTATCATTGACGTAGACTTCGCGATACCACTGGTACGAGGGCGTGGGAAAACCTCCAGCCAGACAGCTCAAGGTGACATCATTAATCAAGCGATTCTTGTTAACGTCAAAAGTCGTATCATTGGGTTGCTTAACGAAAAACGGACCCCTTGGAATGCGCTCCATGTCGCGTATGTCGAGCCCATAGTGGTAGGGTCGCTTATCATCTAACTTAATGTTTACGTTGTCTGGGCTGTAGAGAACCTTCGATTCGCAGATGAAAAGATTCAATTCGATTTCGTACGCTGGCATGAACATCCATCGGTCCCGCTTCTTGGAAAAGGCGTACACAACGCGGTCTCGAGCGTACCCATTCTCTCCATACGGTTGGTTTGGACCTTGAAAAAAACATAATATTAAAAATAAGCTGTGGTACAGTATAGTATGTATAGTAATTACCTATAAAGCCGCGAAGGTTGTTCTGGTTGCGCTGATTGACGTTGCCGGGCAAGGGATTGTAAAACTGATTCGGATTATTGAGATTCTGATTGTTGAGGTCGTTCTGCACGAGGAAACGGTTGTCATGCAGGTCTTCGTTCTCCCAGGGAACCTGTTCGTCAAAGGAGAAGGAATCTTCTATTTGTATAAGTTGGGTGTTGTCATCGTTGACCCAATTCTGGGGGCCTGTCTGGCGGGCGGAAATAAAGAATCGGTTCTGCCGGTGATTTTGAAGTATGAGATTCTTAAGGATAAAGGCGTGCTTTTCCACGTTGTCCACGTTGATCAGATCTGCATTGTATGCCTTGCAAATCTTCTTCGCCTCCGCCCAGTTCCGTTTGGGGGAACGGATGAAACGATAGCAGGTTTGTCTGAACGAAACCCAGTATTCCGGGCAAAAGTTGTCCTCGTCGCTGAAAATGTCGCGGTAGCCGAGTCCTGCTGGGCTGGCGCTGTTCCTGTTAAACGGGTCGTACTGCGGACCGAGACCGTTCAGCCCTCCTCCCAGGTTATTCCCGGGTCCGCCCACATTGGCTCCCAGGTCCACACCCCCTGAGCCCAGTCCGCGATTTCCAAAAGTGTTATAACCATTTGGATTGTATGCGTTGGGGCTTCGGTTGTCCAGTAAGGGATTGTCGAACTGGGTGGTCTCCGGTCCGACCTGCTGCCCCGTGTACAACGGATTGTAGCGCGGCGTGTAGTCCTTGTTGTAGCTGGGCTGATATGTCTGCGGTTGCATGGGTTGTCCCTGCTCGGGCTGGCCCAAGGGCAGTTCCCCTGGCAATTGGGCGCTTGCCAGTCCCAATAAATAGAGCGCTGCTATGCCAATCATGAGGAGGCCTTTGCTTGGCATACTGACGCGGTGCGAAATGGAATGGCGTGAGAATTTCTTCAGTTGTGGCACAGACTAAGGAACATTTTTCTCGACCTGCAAGAAATCAATTGTTTATTTTCAACAATAAAAGGTGTAAACAATTGGTTTGTAAACAAATTTGGTTCCTGGCCAATAAGTATTGGTAACAGAATACGTGTCGATGTGTCTGTATTCGTAGGTGTGACTCCGATTAGGCGTGGTCATAAGCTTGGATTAATCAGGCAACAAAATGTTAAATTATAGAATGTATTTTAATATAAATGTTAAATATTTAAGAGCGGTAAGTACGGTACGGCACGGTAACTTTATAAAAATTGAAATAATCATTTATTATACGCGCCCACGCCCAATCTAATTAAAATCTTAGTCAACCAGCAAAACCACACCTTAATTGGGATTCCGACTCCCTCAGTCCCTAGACGTTAAGCCTCGCCACACAATTACGGTCACAAATTCTTTATAGCAACAGCAACCGAGTTTTAGAGATTATTTTAATGCAAAATATATAAACAAACCGTTAAATTATAGTTGAATTAAATAAAAACAAAACGGGCTCAAGCCGAGATGAGCAGAAAATCAGTTAGGTATGAGCAAGCCGCGATTGTGAACACCGTTCAAGACGTATCGATAGTTGAGGCATCCCTCTCCACTCACGGTCACATTGAAAAACTGCCATCTTGTGCTTTTACCGATTTTGGCCAGACTAAATTTCAAATTGAATTTTAAATAAGCAAACACACATATTGGTAAAGTTTTTATTTTATTCAAATACGCAGACACAAAGAAAAGTTGTTACTTAACTTCAAAAAAATGAAAAGATCAAAGTTCAACAAATAACAGAATTTTATTGTTTTCTTTCACTTTTCGATCTATTCTTACACATACATTACAACACTCAGCACGGTTTAATTTGATCCATCCATTTCTGCCTGAGAATGCGCGATATATTTATATAATATATATGTATATGTATGTAAGCTCGTAATAATAATGAGTATTTTAAACTAAACTCAACTTGCGAACCAAACAGAACGCTCAAATGCCAATAAATGCATTGTAAGGAAATAAAAATGTGTCCACTGAAAAGTTATTGTCCTTGTTACAGGCCCTTGTTGTAGGACACGGTGACTAGTTCGGGACGCTCCTTTTTGATGTTGTCGCGAACATTCTCCTCCAGGCTGTCCACGTTGATGTCTGCTCGCTGCTTGAAGAACGCACAGCCGAGAGGCGTAGCAAAGATCAATACGAATCCACAGAAAAGCACTTGGATGGGGGCATTGGACCGCGGGTATTTAGCCAGGAAGCCCCTCTTCTCGAGCACATTCATCAGAATTGGCGTTAATGCTGGGTGGAGACGCAACTGTGTTTATTTTGGAATTTAAAAAAAACGGTTTACTTACTCATTCCAGGAATAGCCATTGCAATCCGACTTAGAATTACTGCCGAGATACCCACACAGGCAGCCTTTTTGGAGACACCCATCTCGTTGTTGTTCCCATCGAGCAGCACCACGCCGTTTTGTAGCTCCCTGAAATACACAGGTGTTTGAACGAATTGTTTCTCCGAACTCCTTGTTTACTTACTGCATCCGCATGCAGGGAATGTTGATGCAGTTAGCGGCGCCAACCGCAACGAGGGGTACCAGGCGGCCCAGCAGAGGGTTCATGTTCTTGACGGCCCGGTTCAAGGAAAGCGCCGTCACCAGGGCTCCTCCAGTTGCCAAGCAGTACGAGGTTATGAGTTGCCTACAGCGATTGCAGAGCGATTTAACTTAGTACGGGCGCACTTCGACTGCGGATCAGGTACCTACGGCTTGCTGATGGGCGTTGTGCCGGAGCGGTTCGTATAGTTGACGATGGCATTGAACGTCTGATTACACCACTGCCAGAAGACGACGGCGCCAGTGCTCTTGTAGAAGGCCATCATGCCTGGGTAGCATCCAAACAAAATACTCGAATTAATCAAATGGCGGAAGCAAATTTTGCCCGTTGAATAGGCTTAATTGAATCTAGCACTCACCGCCGGTTATAATGGTGTTCATGGGGACCTGCGCCGACATGCGTCCAATGATAAGCTGCTTTTCGCCTGTCTCCGGGTGGTAGGCGGAGTCGTACAGGTACTTGGCGCGCCACACATCATCTATTGTCTTGCACTCTGGCACATCCTTGCCGGCCCGGTAGTTCTGCACAATTCGTCGGGCCTCCTCCAGCTTCGCGTTTGTCGCGAGGATATTGAGTGGGTTGGTGACTAGGAAGAAGTGCCTGGCCCTGCCCTCGTACGTCTCCTGATCATATTTGGGCTTGTCAATATCCACTCGCGGCAGAGAGGCCATGGTTTATCAGAGGGATGTGTTATTGATTTTGCCTGCAAAAATCACACAGTTATCTTATCAGTCTTGAATTTAATAAAGTTCAAGAAGTTTTCGTTTGCGCCGCTCCGCAACCAACTAAACAACGATTTTTTCTCGCCGGAGGAGCCAAGGCCTTATCAGCCGCTATTCTTGACCCTACAGCGTCGCCTTATCGCTTCGCGTACACAAGTTATTGCGAGAGGGCCTCTTCACACACGCCCGCATTGTGTATGGTGTGTGAGACTCTTCATTTATTTTTTTATTTTCATAAATTTGATTGGCAATTGTCAAAACCGCCTTCTTCGATTACGCACTCGAAAACAGTGCCCCTTATATAATTCGACTGTGTTTATGAAAAAAAAAAAATTATATTTCCATAAGCTTATCGGTGGCGCAACTGTTGTGCTTCGTACTCAGCAGAATCAAAGAACAGGTAGCAGCGAACAAACACACAATCGTGTGTATCTGGAGTTTACTGTTTGAGAGTGTGGGTGCGTACAAACTTTTCAATGTCCAGCCGAACGCAACTTGGCAGTGAAATTTTCGAATGTTAACACGGCGGACTTGTTTTGACAAATGAGAAACGAATAGGAGTCCAATTGGGATTTGCGGCGACAACCCTCTGCGAACCTACCAGCCGGTTGTGCTCCAGAAAGCTTTTACTCGCTCTCGGAGAAATATTGGTGGTAATACACTGAACAAAATTATACAACATATTAATTGGCTTATATGAATTTTTCAATTCGAATTGGAACTGATACTCAGATTATTTTACACTTACCAGGTGGAAGCTATCCAGGTGGAAACACAAATGGTTTTAAAGGTTTTAAACATTTTTAGAAATAGACAGAATATATTTTTAGGACTGAGTATGATTCTAATAACTTTTTTTAAGTAAAAGTTTTTCGTGTTTATTGCATAGTTAGTTCAACGTTGTTTAAAAATTTGTGATCAAATCGGAAAATAAAATAAATTCTTAAATAAAATACTCGTATGTAATTTTAAATGAAATATTTTTACTTAGTGTAAAGGCTGTTTGGTTATCTTCTGTTGACATTGGAGAAAAGCTGGAAAAGGGCGGCAGAGAAAGTGAAAGTAAAAGAGAGAGCTTTGGCGCCTGCTCGGGACGGTAACAGCTGGGCTGGGCTTGCCAGGTGCTTAAGCTTTTCAACATTTTTATCACCAAACATACATATGTACAATGCATACATATTTATGTATGTATACATACATATTAATATTTTGATAATCAGCATCATCGATGGCATTGATAAGGGGTCGCGGGATTCTGGCAAGGTGGCCGCCAATATCATAACGGACGAGAATTCTCCACAATATTCTCAATGAGACGGCCGTGCGTAATATCCTTTGGTTTGTTTAGGGCCCCGGTTCCGAATTTTCTTCTCCTTCCTCCCAAACAAAAATTTCCTTCCAGTGATACTGGCTGAATATGTATTTTAAAACTTTTGAATTAACTAAAATAAAAAAAAAACACTTAAAGGGGTGTGGTATGTTTTCCACTTCTGGAACAACGGTATAAAAAAGTCCTTTCACGCCATCACAGTTTTACGAGTATATGCTTTGATGCTACCCCATAAGATTCTCCCTTAAGTTTAACAATCAAGATAGACTATATTTTTATCCGGTTTATATGGAGTTATCCGACGCTCTGATATCCAGTGACTTTTTGAATACAACTGCAATGAAGAACGAAGATGGTCTTTTTCACTGAAGCCTAGCGAAATGAAATGAAATCTGTTAAAGGTATTTTTATAATTATACCCGGTAACCAATGAGTACAACGGTATTTTGTATAACAAAATTATAGAGTTTCCGACCGAGTGGATCTGTCTTATTAACGCGTAAATTTCAGAGAAAATTAGAAACAGTGACATAATATTTGGCAAAATAATTTGAATAAGTATTTAGACGAGATAAAACACCAACCTTTTCGGGTTTAACTTTTTAATAATTTTATAGGCGATTTTGAATTTTTTGTAAATTATTATTTGAGTATTACGAGTAAAGCCAAGTGAAAATGTCACAGGGGATCGATACCGAACGTAGTTGATGAGCCGAGAACTATAAGAAAATGCAATACAGTACAAGGAAAGGCATGACAAAATCATGCTTTAGCATGACAATGCTAGAGCCCATGTTGCAAAAATAGTTGAAAACTAGGAAAGGCTGAAATGGGAGATCTTACCCCACACGCCATACTCTCCAGACGTTGTCATACCTGACTACCACCTGTTCCATATGAAGAACTCAAAAGATCGACTGGTACTTGGATCACCTCGAAACATGAGCAATATTTTCCGTCGCGAAATCGGCTGCCAGAAAGTATTTATATTCTATTATTTATAAATTATCTTATATATTTATTTTAAAAATTCAACAGTAATTTTATGTGTTATTATAAGTATATAAGCATAAGTACATTGACAAGTATATTATTAGAAATAAATCAAGAAAAATTTTGTAAAGTTGTATCCTTTTTAGTTAAAAAATGTTGTAAGGCATTTTGGCACCGAACAGGATTTCAGGATTTCTTGGGATATCTCTTTCCAAAGGGAAGTGATCTCAGAAATGATCTACTCTCGGGTTTATTAAGCTTAACCAAAAATATGAACAGGACTCGGTTTTTATTGGGTGTTGTTTTGCGCTTAACGCGTGACTCATCACTTTTTTTACGTCATTGTGCTTTTTAAGTTTATTGATTTGATGCACAGCTTGTTGTGACTTCAGAAAATTTGCAACATCTTTAACGGATTCTCCTTAAAAAAGCTCCTTGTTTTCATAACACAAGCTCAAATCAGCCCCACACATAGTCCTATAGGTTTTACATTAAATTTCAATTTTGGTACGCAATGTAAAACTCTGTAGATATCGAAATATTTAAGATAATATTTTAAGCATTTAGCAAATTTTTTGGCAAGTAAGAGGAAATAAATTCAACAGTTACAGTTACCAGAAGGTTTCAAAATACCTATTCCGGATGGTTTACGCCCCCTCCCGGCAGTTTTTAAAAAGAGCTTGATGCCAAACTGTTCTAAAAGACAATTTAAACATAAAAAAAATCGCCAAACTTTTGCCTCTTTGGACAATTCCGGGGGTCTCCTTGCTAAAATTATATATTGTGAAAAATATTATCAATTCTCAAGGGTGATTTGGTTCTCATGACAGTCCGACAATTGCTCTTGGAAACAGAAATTTCTATTGGAGACAGGAGTCTCCAACCCAAAAATATTTCGTGTCTTTCGTCTAAAGGTCTTCCCGCAAGAGGTCATGCCTATTTTTGTATCCCTGTATCCCTGTAGTTGCAGTTTTTCTAGGAATGTTTAAATTATAAACTTGGGAATATAGTTAATAGTTAAACCAAAAGATAACTGGGCTGGAGCAATAGCGACTAGACTCCTCGCCTTACAGTAAAGTTTAAAATGAAAATAAGACTGTATAGTTTATAAAATAAAGTATTTAAAAGATTTAACGAAATTGTTATCAACGGAACTCGAAGAATCAACGCGGAATTGGCAAAATCCGTAATCTAGCAGCGCAGCAGACTTATTATAAGATATAATATAAATATCTTATGAAACTGTTCTCCTTAGATATATTTTCAAGAAATAACAACAATTCAGCAGAATAAGGGATTAAGGTAGAAACAATTTTTGTATTATGCATTTATTTCCGGAATTCATTATTAGACTAAACATAACATCAACAGTTTTGTATATTAGCATTAGTTTTTGGGTTTTTTTTTATATTTGTATTATATTTAACTTGATGTTTTTTAGTTCAAATCCCACAACAATGTGTAAGTTGCCAGTTCAAAGTTAATTTTAAACACGCTTCACAATTAAATATTGTATGTATGATAGGTTTAAATATAATATAGTTTTTGTAAACAATTATAGTCGCAATTAACACAAATGTCAGATGTAAACATATACATATTGTTTTGGATTACCGTAGCACGTTTTAGTTATACAAGTACATATGTTTTGTAAGTAAATGTGACAATATAATAGTATTTATTGTACATAGTATATGGTTTTGCCCAAGGAAAGTGTCCTTTAAGCAGTGTTATTCTTGTGTGTTATTCTTGTCCTTTCCCCTAGACCGTTGGTAAATATATTGTATAAAGTAAGGTAAAGGTAATCTATTATATAGCAACTTGCATTAGATACAATTAAAAGTAACGCGAAGTAGATTTGATTTGGATTCAGATCTCGCAAGGATATACATATGCACAATTTAAATAATTTAAATAGAACCTCGACTTCCTCGTCCAACTTCAACGGACAAGGTCATCCAATATTTCATCTTTTGTTGTATAACTTTCATTGAAACACTAATTTGAGTTAATACTTCACGACATAGCATACGAGTTTTTGAACTAGTTGGGGTTTGCTTATTGTACAGAACTGAGACATCATGTAGTCCACTAGGCTAGAGTGTCCTGTGGAAGTATTTGCATGAACCTAGTTTTGGGGGAGTTGTTCTCCGATCTCCGATCTCCGAGAGTTGGGAAGAGCCTTGTACTTGTGGTACTTGAGTTCGATAGTTATGTAGAGTTATAGCTACAAATATGGGTACGTAGGGATTCTCGAAAGGCGATTGTTCTTACGTGTGGTTGTATAACGTGGCGTTGGTTTCCGTTTAGGTATGTAGGTTTTTCTGTTGCATCGGAAAACTTAGCTCCAGGAAGTAGGCTTGGATAGATATTGTATTGTAGAAGTCCGTTTCATGGCGTTTTATTGGGTTTTTACTTTTAGTTTTAGTTGCTTTTTATCATATGTATATGGCTTTTGTATAAATATGTTTCATGTCGATGTTTTATGATTTGAGCGAGTCTATAGCAGTGCAGTGCTCACTACGTAAATATGATTTACATCTGTATGCTACATGAATATTATATATTTTGATGTATATTTCGTCTTACACATTGTCTTATTTCATTTAGCTTTCAGCTAACTTTCTGATACTGATTCTGCGATTCTTCCTCGTGGTGGCATCCACTAATCCAGCTGGTCCCGCGACACGGCTGGCCTTCGACCTGGATTGGGGTTGGGTGGCAGGGAGGACTCTAAGTTCAGAGCCTAAATTGTGTGCAAAACCTTTCGATTAATGGCTACCAAGTAATTGTGTGTAACTGTCTTCTCTTGTTGCATACTTATTTAAAAACTAACAGTGAACAAAACAGTTTTAAGCATTAACTAGTGTACCTTTCGACTATGTTGTATTATATTAGATTTTTATAAAAAATAATTCGAATAGCCATTTAATGTGAGCATACTTGGTTTTGATTTTCCTTTCACTAAATTGCAGCATTTTACATTCAAATTTTCATATCAAACATGGCTTAAACAGGAGAGTTTTTACCAAAAAGTGTTTGCCAAACTGGCAATATCCTCTTCGATAAAAGCTTTCCGTTGATGCCAGTTTCGACTTCTTTTTATTATCAAAGTGGTTAAACAAATTGAACTATAATTAATCTCATCTCTGTTCCCGTTAAATGTATTTAAAGTAGAGATAACAATTAAGATATTTAAATGAAACTTTCTCCATTTCTCCTTAAAACTTAAGAAATCCGAAGACATAAAAGTATAAGGAAAAAGAGGACTAATTGGGTGCTGAATTGCATCACAAATTGACTTTAAATGCACAATATTCGTTTTATAATATATTTTATATTCTTTGTTTTAACATTAATTGCAATAAAAAATTGACACGATTAATTGCCTCGAGATTAATTATCCTTGCACTTGAAACTTCATTGCTATTTTGATAAGGTTTATGTAATATTCGGCAAACCCAGGACGTACTTGTATGTATTTCTAAACATATTTACTCGTGTGGTTTTGTTAAGTTAACGCCTTCGACCTTTAGACTAATTATAAAATATATGCACACTTTTCTTTTAATGTTCGTGGTATGAACTAAATCCGAAAGATGTCTTTTAAAGTATAATAAAAATTCGTTGCTCGTTTTCCGCGGCGCCTGATTCTGCGCATCTGGTCGGTTGGTTCGTGATATAAGAGTCCTCTAGGTCGAGCAGGTGTTTGTGTGGCTCAAAAACCATAGAGGACTTGTTACAGATTTGTGTGAAACTTAATCGGTAATTAATCAAGTTGTGAAGAAAGCAGAGTGCTTCCAAGGCATATGTACATGTTATTGGCCAAGGAATATCGGTGTGAAATAATTATAGCCTGACTTGTGGGTGGATGGTGTGGGGAGGGTCCTTCGAGTTATTCTGGTTAGCAAGATCCTCACTGAAATGGTTCTCATGGCTTTAGTTACATATATTTTTGTCTCCCTATCTACAGTTCTATTTATCATTATGTATACTTTTCGTTTTCTTGTACATATAAGGTTTGTTAATTGCCTAAATATAATTTTAATACATATTAATAAATATAATATACATGTATATATAATTTATCATTTTTATCATTTTGGTTTAACCTCCTCCTTCCATCCTTTTGGTGCAATGTAAAAATCCATGTAAAATGCCTTTTTGAGTACTATTCCTGTCCTCTAATTAACGTTAGGTAAATGTTCCATTCAACTTCTTTTTTTAATTCCCATTGACTTTGGTTGTTGCATTATTTGATGGTCTTATTTTTATCTGTGGCTATGAACGACTCTATATATGTATGGTATATGGTGTATGGTATATGGTATATGGTATATGGTACTTGGTGCTGGTAATGCAAATATATACGAGTAAGTGCCTGGTGCCATCGTCCGGTGCTTAATAAGTGCCTGAAAGTAACAGAAATAAAACCACATTAATGGGAGTTTTCTGGTTTGAGGAGGATAACTCACTGGGACACTCGGGTGGGTTCATGTAGCCGAAGACATTCATTTCATAGAGAGACGCCAGCGTGATGAAGAACAGGTACCAGACCATCAGGATAATACCCAGTCGTTTGTCCAGCTTCCAGCCGTTCAGATGCGTGGAAAGGATCAAGAAGACAACGGTGGAGAAAAGTGATAGCGTGGAGTACGCCAGACCTGCATAAATAAAGAAAGAACTTAGATATTAGTCCGAATCCTTTGCAAAGGATGCTGCTACGTCAGCTAGGATAACAGCTACGACACTCATGCCAGGCATACCACAAAACGTTGGACACATGACGAGCACTACGGCACAAACGGGACATACAGGACTAGCAGGGGATTGTACATACCCTTGGATATTACGTTGACGTGCGAGCCGGGCTTTATGATGGCCGTTTGTATGAACCAGGGAAGACCTAAGCACACTAGTATATCAAAGACATTCGAGCCAATAGCATTCGATACGGCCATGTCGCCGAAGCCCTCTTTGATAACGGCTATTGAGCTTAGGGCATCCGGGACGGACACGCCAGCGGCCACAAACGTCAGACCCATCACGGTGTCCGGAATGGCCAGAGTGGACCCAATCACGGTGATCATCCAGACCATAAAATACGAATAGAACGAAATCCACACCATTGAGATGAGGAAGGTGAAGGGGTACCAGTTGCGATATTGCTCCTGGCGACAGTCGGGCATCGTCTTCTTGCAGAGAAAGTGGATCGGATAGACCACATACCAGGCGACCAGTGCTGGCAGTCCTCCCTCCGTGGGTCGGATCAGGGGATCGGGTCGGGGCTCTCGCTGCTTGTCCGTGGATTTATAGTAGTCAACGGTGCCGACTGCGGCTGCCGCGTTACCGCCCGGCTTGGAAGCAGCTGCCGCTGCCGCCGCTTCACCAGTCACCACAGACTCGGGCTGATCGGCGTTGTAGGCCATGTTCTCTTGACCCTGGCCCTGGTTGAATTGGCCCATTCCCCATTCGTCGACCGGCGGCGGATTGGATCTAGCACTGACCACTGGTTTCGGTTGGTTTTCCTCGCCCCAGGCGGCGTTTGGATCCCAGCTGGAGTTGGGGTCGCTGTAGTTTTGGTAGTCGCTTTGCGGTTCCGCTGGCATTCCATCGTTTGGGTCCTTTGAAAGGCTAGTCTGCTGCTGTTGCTCTCTTCCTTGGCCCTGGCTGCCGCCTCCCTGAGTGTAGGTGCTCTCCGGCACATTTTTATAGGTCACCAAGGCCGACTGCTCCTCCTTGCTGGGCAGCTTAAAGGGTAGGTTCAGGCCCAGGGCCCAGCGCTCGAGTTCCGTGTTGAAGTGAAGGGCCACACAGTATCCAACGTAGCACAAAAGCATCACCACTGACTCGAACTGTGAATAAAGAGTATTGTTTTTAGGAGTTGGACATGTGCTTATGTCGCGATAACTTACGCAGGAGATGACGTCGTTGAAGATTATGATCAACATGACCAAAATCGAGACACAGTAGAAGAAGCAGTCCCGCACCAATGGCCACCAGTTCAATTGGCAAACGGTGCCCGAGCACAGGGCGCAGACGGAGATCACAAACATGATATTGAATACGGCGGATCCAATAACCCCGCTGATTCCTATATCGTCCTTGGCAAAGAAGACCCCGATCACCACCGTGGCTAACTCGGGGGCCGAACTTCCTGCGGCCATGAATGTTGCTCCCGCCACATCCGGCGACAGTTTCAGTTCTAAAATGGAACCTTTATAATTGGCAAACAATTTTCACATCATTTCCTGATTGCTTACCCTCGCATAGTCGGTCCAGGCTGGCCACAAAGTACTCGTCGCAAACGATGGCCAGTCCGAAGAAGGTGAAGACTGCCACCAGAATGTGCAGGATGAGGCCGCCGTGCTGTCGCGCCCACTTGTTCATCAGCGGCTGGGGGAACTGCTCAATGGCTGGTGGGGTGCAGTTGTCGCGCTTGGGCCGCCAGGTGGGGACTGCTCCATGCACGGGAGTGGCCTGCGTGGTCGTCTGGGACTGTCCAAGGAGATTGTGTAAGCCAATTGTAGGAAACCTGATCTCAAGACTACTCACCTCAGTCAACGGGGTTGTTTCCGGCACGGCGTTGGCTTCGGTGATGTCCTCTCCATTGGCTTCCGCATCACCGGCGTCCTCTGCCAGGCTGCCTACGTCCAAGGGCAGGGGCTCCTTTGTGTCGCCCTTCGCGGAGTAAATGCTGACGCAGTAGTAAATGAGGAAGAGCAGCCCCATATTCCACATGCGGGCACGACGGGATCGGCGGCGTACAATCTATATAGGGCAAAGGATTATATAAAACATGAATCCCAGATTTCGGAAATGGAAGAACTATTGTAGGATAGATAGGAGATAGGAGACTAGTCTCTCAGACTTCAAACTTTACCCAATCCTTCTTTCCTTCCTAATCCTTCCTATCTGATATCTGACCACAGATCGTGTGGCATATGTTTGTTTAAGGAATAAATAAATAAAATAAGACTCCTACCGAATGTCCTATTGCACATAAATATGCATTTTCAAGGTAATTCAGTAGACCGTCCTTTTAAGACCATAAAAATAAAAAACCGTTTAACCTTGATGCATCTACTTTTTAAGGAGACTTGAAAATGGTTTATATAAAATCAGTAACAAAATCTAAAGATTATCATTGTGTCCCAATTTATAGTGTCTAATTTATAGATTAATGTTTATATCATTTTCAGATGAAAACAGAAATTGATAAATTGATCAAATTGCTTCGCCATCTTTGCTCATTTATATTCAAGCATTCGCTCTTCTCAGTCCACCATTTAACATGTTGGGGAAACAGAAACGTAGGAAATATTTTAGTTCCAGATGTTTAAAATGTGGATAAATGAATAAGCAGATCCGACCATTTTCATAATACCCCTTCCGATTGGCGGGATGCAATTAAAATTCATGAGTTCATATGTAGGAGGTGTGTTCAAAGGAAAATATGGATGTTTTACTTTCTGTTTTCTTTGATTACAATTGATGGGTGCATCATAAGTTCCTGCCAAAGGGTCGTGCAGTTTTTAGGAAATACTACAAGGATGTTATGCAAAGTTAGCTTGAATTAATACGGCAGAAACGATCGAAAAACAAAATGTGGATTCTGCATCACGATAAAGCATCAATCATTCGTGATTTTTTTGACAAAATCAACAACACAAAAAAAAGGTTTCAACCTCCGTAATCACCAAATTTGGCTTCCTGTTTCTTTTTCCTATTTCCAAAACTAAAGAAGGCGATTAAAGCAAAGCGTTTTTCCACAATTGATGATATCAAGTCAGATTCGAAGAAAGAGCGCAAAAAGCGCATTTCAAAAGTGCTTGAAATATTGGAAAAAGTGCTTCCACAGGTGTACTATATCCAAAGAGAATTACTTTGAAAGGGACAAAATAGATATTGATGAACAGATAAGTACTTTTCAAAGAAATGCGAAAAAACACACCTCGTATTCACGAACATTGAACTCATGAATAGTCTTTTTGATGTTAATAAGTTTTCTAGGGGAAATGGAGTGGCTGTACCTGCAATGTTTATTTAATTTTGAAGCCTGTACATATAGGCCCTCTGGACACTTCATGTGCAATGCCCCCGCCCAAGTGAAAGCGTACAAGTAGCTCAGATAAGAAACCTAACCGCCCCGGTGCGGCTTGGCTTGACGTCGCGTACCGGCTTTGTGTAGCAGCTTGGCTGAGGAAATTCGATAACAGGCTTTAGCTGGCGCAAACTGCTCTAAAAGCCGATGCACAAAACAAAGTCATCTGTTTACTCCCGGTTAAATCTTCGGAATGATCTATGGAACCGAAAGTTAAATCAACTCTGCGTCCCTGGCAGATCAAAGCTTAGACGGTTTGGACTCGTTGTCTTGGACCTGCAAGAACTGGCTATGGTATCAAGTTTTGAACCCTTCCATTCCATTGAACCCGTCTGAAATCCAATACGGCCACTTAGTGGGTGACTGGCCTGCGGCAGCCAAGGAAGTCAAGAAGCAAGCCAACAATCACAGCACAAAAATAACCTGAATCTTTTGATATTTCGGTGGCAGTTCTGGCTATAACTTAATTTCGGTTCTGGCTATAACTTAACCTTGTGGTTGGATTTTCTAATTGTGGTTTCTAGTTTTACAGTGTAAGAAGAGCACTTGAGAAGGTGGAACAAGAGAAGTGTCATGTTGAAGTCGTTGGGACGTCAGTGTCCCGTCAGAGTAAGCCTCCCAGACCATGTCACCTGGCAAGGTGGTGGAGGTCAAACACCGCCGAGTTCCAGATCAAGGCCCTGCTGGTCAACGAAATGACATTTACTGCGATTGCGATTGCGATTGTTGGAGGAGAGGCAAAAAAGGGCCAGATGACATCATTGACATCGTCCTGTGACCCTCCAATACACAAGTTAAAGCAACAATAAATTTCTTTGAATAAATTTGAGCAACATTTCTTTGTTATTGCCGATTTGGATGCCATTGATGTTGTTGCTGGTGGGGTGGTAGGGTGGTAGGGTGGTAGGTAGGGTGGTAAGGTGGTGGGGTGGTGCAAAGCCAAGTAGAGTGCTGCTGTTGCTGGTGTGATAACAGCGCAAATTTGAAGCAATTTCCAAAGAGAGAGAGGACCCGGACAAGGACCAGGACCAAGGCAGAGAGGGCACGGCGAGAGCAAGTGGGCTTTTCCACCACAAACTACAAAACGACACGAGGGTACCCGAGTACAGGCTCTTGGGCGGAGGAGACGTGGGGGTATCGGCGTCGGCGTCTGGCTGACTGAGTGACTAACGAAGCCACCACACAACCACGGGTGGCGCTAACGCTCAAACCTCCCGCCTCAAACCTCCCATCTCAAACCGCCTAGCTCCCAGCCCCATTCCCAGTCCAGGCCGCCTTGTGGGCCACTCGGTCATGCCGCACAATATCGATTTACAGTTACGGCACCCTTGCCCCACTTCCTCCTTTGGCAGAAGCGCGTTAGCTGGAGCTTCCCCGAAGCTCTCTCTGCTTCGCTCTCTCTCTCTGTCTTCCGCGCTGTTGGGTAAGGTTGCAAAGGGATTGCAGGCGCACTGCGGGCTGACTGCGGGGGTGTAGTGTTTTTCGCTTGACTTTTGCTGTTGGTTACATTTGTTGTTTTTGTTGTTGGCGCGATGCTTCTCTGCTGGTTGTAAGAGTGCTGGGATGGGTGGGTTGGGTGGTGGAAGTGCCAGCCGCGTTGACGGCGTCAATGACGCCCGAAAGGCGGCAAGGAGGCTGCAGCGAGCTGTCGAGCGACTATCTTATAAAAATAAATGGCTGAGCTTACTAAACGGAAGGGGCACGGGTGGAGAGTAGGGGTGGGGGGGCTGGGGCCTCGGCTTACATCATACACGCTCTTGCTTTCCTTTAGCAGCCGAAGACAATGGGAGGCGTAGAAAAGCAAAAGCGGAAACTATACAATCCTGGGAGGACGAGAGGTAACAATTGACTTGCAATTTGCACCACGGCAAGCGGATAGGAGGATAAACACGGTCTCAGCTGATTAAGCCAGCACCTGGCATCCTGCTCCTCGTCGAGGGTTTCATAATCACACTTTACCATTTTGGAAGGTCCTTGTGTAGGCGCTGCTTGGCTTTTGCGTTGGTAGCACGGCACGGCTGGATACTAGACGGCTTGGCCCAGGCTCTGTTAATTACAGTCCGTGGCTGGGGTCTCTCGGAAAACAGATACAGATACAGAAGAAAAGCGTTGCATTGGAAAACATGTGCGGAAAAAGACCCGTGGAGTTTTTTAATTTTCTTTCACTTCACCAGCTCTATTTTCTTGCCACTTTTGCCACATTCACTAAAATTAGTAACTCTTATTTTCGAAATTATATCCAACGAATCACTTTTAATCGGAGGTTAAACTCTTAGTTCTGGCTTTTCCTTTACCGGACTGGCGCTGGCTCGGTGCCTTAGTGCCTCGGTGCCTCTGTGCCTCGGCCGCTGTGTGTTTTTCGTGTGGGCGCGTATCTGTGGGGTGCTGTGGGTTGACTGTGGGTTGACGCTGGATTGTCGTCGAATCGAGACGACACGAGAGGCCGAAACCAAGACCGACACCGACACCGATGCCGATGCCGACGCCGAGAGCGAACTTTGACGACTCTGGTATCCACCGACGACGCAGGGTTGCCATTTTGGTGAGTTCAAGTCCCCAAAACACATGTGTATCTTTCCATATATAATATTAATATTATTAAAAATATCATTTAAGTGGAGCTATTTTTATAAAAACAATTATGGTCGGATTTTTTTCTTCTAACTCTGACCATTATAAAGAGGTTCACGCCAACCTCTTAGGCCTCAGGCTCCAGCAAAGAAGGAAGGATGCGATAAGTTGAAACGTCATTTTGATACAAAAGACACCATAGTTTTTAAATGAAATTGTACATTTTGTAAAATAATAATACTATTTAATACTTAAAGACCACACAACCTCTCTTTTTGTGGAAAATAGAAGAAAAACAGTAACTTTTTTTTTAAGATTCAAATTCTGTATTTTTCTGAATTTTATATTTCTTGTAACCAGTCTAACCAGTCTAAAATTTTAAAAAATTCGCTAAAAAATAAAGTCTTAGCTTCCATAATGAATGGATCGTGCCATAAGTACTACCTTTCTCCATTCCAGGAGAAATAATGGGAAGATCTAACATAAATCCTGATAATACAATTAATAGAAATTATTTGTGGAAAAACTAAGGTCGGTCGAAAAGTTTTCGATAAGTCGACGAACATCTCTACAACTTAAAATTAATGAAAATTTTGCTTATACAGGAATTTAAAAGTAGGATAAATTTTAGTAAATAATACTGACACTTCCCATTGTTTTATAATGTTTTATAACTTTCATAACACGTCCCTAATTATTCATTTAAAAGGGATTATTCAATAAAAACAGGCAGTATTATAGTATAATACTATTTAATAATAATATTTTTTTTCGAGTGCAGTCTACCTAGTACTAATTTCTATTTCATCTCCTCTGTCTATCCTTCTTCGAGCGACATTCCATTTCTTTCACTCACACTAGGTGCAAAGTCTCGTTCCACACAAACTCGCCCTGTCGAACTCGGTTGCGTCGTACGAAGTTGCACCAGAGCAAGAGATGAGCTATTACGCTCTCGGTCAGTCGGAACATGTTGTGGCGAAACCCACCATAGCCGAACGCTTCGACCGGAAATGTGAAAGTGGTGCGCATAAAAGTAGGCTAACTCCATAGCTGGCGCCATCTATACTTAGCTTTTTGAGGAATGGCAGGAATGGTGGTTTATATCCTTGTGGACGGTATAATTTTGGTCAAAAGTGTACAACGCAGTAAAGGAGACATATTTAACCATAAAGTATATTTAATATATAAGGTATATACACTGCGCGTCAATCGATTAGAACACCCTTAATATTTTTAGTGCAACTTTTTAATATTTAAATGAGTTTTAGCGGATCATCCCCACCATTATTGTTTCGTTTAATAATCTCTCTTACAGAAAGAAAATACGGATCCTAGAAGCGTTCTGTTATTATATTCTCATATCATAGCAAACCTAAAATTTATTTTTTTTCGCGTATAAGCTGTTGCTCTTTTGTCATTAATATTTTTTTAATCAATTTCATATTTTTTAAAGTTATTTTCCTTATAATGGGAAGTGCAAAACCACTTAGTGATTCTGAAAAGTCGAAAATTAAGGTGTTTGTCGAATGTAGCCTTTCAATTTAAAAAATTAACACAAAAATGTGTCGCAGTTGTAAAGTCATTAGCTCATTCTTAATCAATAAGTCAAAAGGTGGTACAAATATGAAAACTTGAGCTTATTCTGTGATAACAGAGGCTGACAAACGACTTAGGTACATATGTACATATATTAAGGCACGCGTGTAACTCTCGGGTTCAGCCAGAAAAATTAGGGAAAAATCCGGTATAAATCCCAGTGTACTAACAGTAAAAGGAATCATTTCAAAGACAGTAAATATAAAACGACTAAAATTATATATAAAAACATTCTCTTAACCCCCTTCCCTAGTCACAACGGCTGGATTTGTACCAAATTCAAATGACTTGGAATAAAGAATGCCAACAAGTAGTCTTTTCGGATGAAATAAAGTTTAATTCGGAGCGTCCTGGTGGTTATTAATAGTATTTCCATTATTTATGAAATGAGATCGATTTGGTTATTGGTACTACTATCCTTGCTTTCCAATTCGATTCCAATCGTATGTTACAATTTATAATAATGTCCTTTGAATAACATTTCCGGCAGTAAAGAATATTTTTTACTCTCTGGAGTGGAAATTTCAGCAGGATAACGCACCCATTCACACTGTCAGTGTAAAATCCTGGATAGCTCGTCAAAAAAGTTCCTTTTCTAAGCTGGCCATCACTTACTCTCCCGATTTAAATATTATTAGGTATGATTGGTAATCAAAGTGTACGACACTTGGACGCAAATATAAAAGAATCGAGAAACTTAAGGATAAAAAGGGATAAAAAGTGCTTTCTTGGGAAGCTATTTCGCCAGAATATATAAAAAATCTATATGATTCCCTACAGGACTGGATGTTTGATGTCATTCTCAACCGTGGTGGTTCTACTAATAATGAAGTTGTCGCGACTTTTTGTTTTGTTACAAAATTGTAATGTTATGAATTTAAAATAATTTTTTTTTGTTAAAAATTTAGTAATCGCGGTGGTCTTTATATTATTTATCATTTACCTCCAAAATCGATGTATTTAAGGATATCCTTCTGTGTGTATCTACGCCATTTTTGCACATACAGTTTTCCCTTTGCAGGCATAATATGCATAAGTAGGCAATGCCGTGATCGGCC
Organism: Drosophila merina; assembly: GCA_035047645.1. Classification (NCBI taxonomy): domain Eukaryota; kingdom Metazoa; phylum Arthropoda; class Insecta; order Diptera; family Drosophilidae; genus Drosophila; species Drosophila merina. The sequence continues at coordinate 29,106,564 of JAWNPH010000002.1, forward strand.
GTATACATCCTATAGCTGCCATAGCCATACAAACATAAGTGATAGATCAGAATTTCCACAATTGGCGTGCATTGGCAGAAAGAAGATTTCCAGCTTTAATGAAAATCTATTTCTACTGAAGACGATAAGGTATATTTTAAAGGGAAGTTAAAAAAAACGCTGTCATATACGAAACTGTCATATACAAACGAGTATGTAAATACCTGAAAGGGAATATCCATAAGTATGTACATTTAAAGACTAGGAATTCCTGTAGACCCCTAATTTATTAGTGAAATATTCTTAGAATACTACGTAGATACTACGATTATGAGATTGTTTTTGATCCCCAAAAATTGACAAGTCTTAAATATTCTCGGCCCCAATTAAAGCTATCTATCGTTAATTAATTAATTAAGATTTATTAGGAATTCCGGGATTTTCAAGATCAACAACAAGACAAAAACAAGTGAGAAAAGTTATCCTCGGCTTGCCGAAGATGGTATACCCTTGAAAACAAAAAAGTTTTCCATACAAAGACTTGTTTTCATATCGGTCGTTTGTATGGCAGCTATATGATATAGTGGTCCGATCCGGACCAAACTTTCACAAATCGTGTATGGCTTGGAAAGACTTGAAATCTGATTGATCGTTTGTATGGCAGCTATATGATATAGTGGTCCGATCCGACCGATTTTTAAACTTGATCTGCGTGCAACAAAAATAATGATCTGGAAAAAATTTCAAAACGCTAGCTTTAAAACTACTGTCTATTTTTTGCAGAGAAACAGACGGACAGACGGATATGGCTATATCGACTCGGCTGTTGATGCTGATCAAGAATATATATACTTTGTGGGGTCGGAGATGCTTCCTTTAATGCCTCACACATTGCTGGACAAAATTATAATACCCTTTTCAAGGGTATAAAAAAATGTAACAGTAAAGTTAAGCTTGTATTTAAATATATAATTAATCTCCGATTGATACATGAATTTATAAAATAAATTTCATAAAATGTGTTCTAAAGCTTCTCTTAACCATTACTTCCCTATATTCAAATCCAGTAATTTAATCTGCTGTAAATAAAAATTGAAAGAAAGTTATTGCTAAATTTATTTATTTATAATGAATTTATAATGCTTTATAATGAAACTCTCCTTGATGTGTTCTACCAATTGATGGTATTTCCAAAGTATTAAAATTTTGATTTTAAAAGGCTAAAAAATAAAAATTCAACAGGGTGTTTCTTTTCAAAGACCTTTTCATTTACTTAAAATTTTTATCGCTCTGGTTTTGTTTATATTATAAGTAGGCAGTTAAAATTACATATCTCTCCAAAACATCGCTATTTGAAACGCCATATGGAAGTTTTTAGAATGCTAAATAATGGTCGTACAGCTGTCTGAAAAAATTTAAACTGACATCAATTCTAAGACTTTTATTTAAAGAGGCTAAAACAAAAAATAAAAAAATTAACCGAAGTTTTAAGGAGACCACTATGTAAGGAAATTTATGTTTTATTATATTTTCTAAATCTAAAAAAAATACAATTTCTGGACACACAATTTTCTGAAAAATTTAAAAAAAACAATTCCTTAGATTTCTCAGGGAACTCAATTTTTTCATAAGGTCAGATCACTAAGTAAAGCCAAATCAGATTAATTAGAATCATTTAACTTTATGTCAAATCCGTCAATTGAATCTCAGCGAGTGTTTGTTGAAAAATTGCATCAAGGAAAACAATGCCGAAGGATCGCGTCTCTATTTGTTTGATTCCTTTTATTTTCGCCCTGACCCGCCCGCAAACGTCAAGTGGATCGCCGTCCCATCCCAGCCAAACATCCAACAGCAAACAAACAACTTCATCATTTGATGTGCCGCTAAGGACAGCAATTGTCTGGATTTCGCCACATTATCCTTTATATTGCGGCTGGGCGACCCATCGGTTTCTCTGATCTGCAACGTGACATTGCTACATGCCGCACTCTCTGATCTAGCCGCTCCTCCCTCGGCCCTATTGCAAAAACAAAGAGTCCTCGAGAGGGACTCTCTTCCTTCTGGATCGCCGATCGTCACTTACAAGAAGTGGAACTTACAATGACTAATTTACCTGTTGACACCTTCAAAACTGACAATTCTTTTAATTGGGAATAGAAGTGCTCGAGTGACTTCTGAGCTCACGATCAGCCAAGAAATATGACGGCTTACAATCCTCAATTATAACAGGTTTACTCTTATATGGCCCAATCAATAGTCGGTACTTCTGAAGAGACTTTCCGTCTGCCGCATGGGGGACAGAGTGTCTGCGAAAGTCGGGAAGTCGAGAAAGGATCAGTTGCAATTCCTGGAAAATGCGAGATCTGCTCTCAGGATCTGTCTCAGGATTTCGCTGACACTTTTTATCAGAAATATGACTCGGATGAAACAATTGACAGAGAAATTAAATACAATTGAAGTTTAACTTTTGTTTCTGAAGTAGCCATTCTAATAACTTGTAAATGTTATAAATAACTATTCGAAGATCAAATCTTTACTTTAATACATTTATTGCTTAGCTTGTATTACATATCTCTTAAAATTATTTTTGATGATTTTATCGGGTGATTTTATCAGGAGTAACAGGAGTACATTAGCAAATATAATAATTCTATAATCAACCGAAATTGATGTTGTCAGTTTGCTTTTAATTGGCCTATCTTCTTGCAAATTGAATAAAACAGCAAAATAGGATCGCTATATTCAAGTTTCTCGACTCAAGTTTCTCGAACACCGGATATCAGTTCCTCTTGACTGGCACTTTTTCCAATAAAGATTTTTTTAAAAACTTAACATTCATAATAATTGTCCAAAACAAAAAATTTTTACTGCCAGCCTTCCACCATTTTCTCAAACGATGTACTGTATCTTCAAAAGTAACAGCATGAAAAGATTAATTCTCTGCTTCCAAAAATATTGGATCGCTGAAATAGGTTTTTGATGGATATATAAAAACTTAATATACAAATTTTAAACATTCAAACATTTTCAGAACAGAAAGAACGACTCCACTTATCTCCACATTTTCCAATAAATATTTAATGTAAATTTTCACAATTTTTTTTTTGGAAATTTGAAACAAACTTAATCTTTGTGGTTTTTATAGGAATCTATGTTATTAAGATCATAATTTTATCTCTTCTTAGTCTCTGAGATCCACGAGCGAATGCGGACAGACAGACAGAAAGACTGTTTCAAACATGTATTATAATCCATAATTTGCCTGAGTGATGGGCGAAATGTGTAGAAACCAATGGTCAAAACTTTGAATTAAAAAATTTTGAGATTCCTCTGGAAATTAAGTGTTTTCTTTATCGAAACCGGCAAATTTCAACTAACACCCCTGGTATCATCCTACCTTAAAAAAGGAAAGTAACATTAGTTTTTATTGTAGGAATCGTTTATAAATTAAACAAAATATATACATAATAGAGTATATGGAACTTGAAAACTTTAAATGCGTTTGTACGAGTGTCCTCTTCTAGTAAAATGCCAATATATTCTTTCAAGTACCAAAAATAACAAAAATTAGAAAGAAGTCTTAAGAGGAGTACAATATTTCATATAAACTCAAACTCGACTGTAAAACTATTATAGTGTTCAAATCAATGCAGAACCCATTTTAATTAAATTTCGAAGGGGAATTGCTTGTTTTGAAAATTAACGAATTTCTAAGGATTCGAGCAACTGACTCGTCCAGCCCATCGGTACCTTTACCAGTGTTCAGGTTCAAATTCATGGGGGACTTGGTGTGCGGCAAGCTGCATGAACTTATTAATTGGTCACAGGTACCCAATACCATTTCCATTCAAGCGGCACAGTGAATGAAATCATCGAATCCCTCCCAGACGTACTCCACGGGCCGTCGACTTTGAAATTAGTTTATAAACTAAATAAAAATACGGCAAGGCGAATGCGCCAGCTAATCGATTGAGCACGCTCAATTTGAGAGGCGACGGAAGGTCTGGCAGACGGGCGCACAGACTCTGGAGCAGGACTAGAGACCCGGAGACCTAAAGACCTGGAGCAGGCAGCCGCCTTGGCGACCGCATCGTCGCGGTGGCTGCCAGAGTGGCTGTCAAGGTGCCACACAGCCATCCGATTCGGAGCCAAAACAAAGGACCATTAGGTCACGGGGAAAGGATCCTAGCGAGACACCTAGTCTCTTCTTTTGACGCAACTGAACGAAATTGACTCACTCGTCATTATTCATATTCCACTTTCTATTCAGACGGAGCGAGGGAAGGAGGCGTCCAAAGGTGTCGGGACAGCCTACCGCTCCTTGACGCTCACCGCTTAGCAGGACAAAGATGCAGCAGGACAGTAAAGGACGAAGACGTGCCACAGTTTTCTTTTGTCCCATTGTTTTGTTGGTTTTTGCTTCATCGAGTGGCCGGGCCGTGGTTTATAGCGGAGATGTGTACGAGAACGGTATCGGGATAGAGGATAGTGGATCTGGAATCAGGGATCGGGGATGTGGCAATCCTTTGTGCAGGGCGACTCAATAAAGAACTTATTGTGGACAAATTTCGACATTTTTCAAGCGCTGTTTTCGGTTTGTCTATTCTATGTGTTCGATGCTCTTCTGCTGGAATCAAAAGACATCCTTGACTCTTAACTGGAATCAATTTATTTTATGCGAAATAATCGTGTTGATGGCTGGTTCTCGCCCTTTTTTCCCTTTCGACTACCCTTCGCTCCCCACCTACCATTCCAGCCATTTCGGTTTGGTTTGTGGCCACACCAACCCCTGGTCCAACCCCCTCGCGAGAGCCCGCCAAACCCACAAAGGCAGGGTTTGGTTTTGGGTTTTCGGTTTTCGGATTTGATTTTGGTTTTGGTCTCGGACCTGGGCTTGCGCCTAGGCGCTCCAAGGTGAAGAAGGGTGGAAGTAATTTTAATTTATGATGTCAGTTTATAGTCATCTTTGTGGTTTTCGCTTATGACACTTATGAAGATGTGAATTTTCCCTATTTAAATAGTCAGTCGTACAGTAGCAATCGAAATGCGATACTATTGAGATTTTCATTTCAAAAACTCAAAAATCTTACTGTTCCTAAAACAAATTAATGTAATATTCGAGCCCTTTGAAATGGCCCAGTTTTTGAATTGGTTTGCCAAATGTCGATGTCCAGGCTTATCAATCAATTCTCTTGGATTTTGTTGGATATAGGGTATGTACCCCCCTATTTTTTTGTGAAAAAAGTCACATTTTTTGATCAATTTTTATAAGCCCACTCATGCAAGGCGATCAATCATACCGAATACAATATTTCGCAATTGCCACGATTGCACGACCCTGCCGTGACATTTGCAAGGTTTCCAGAATCCGCAGGGTGTACAGTGACACCTACAAGAAGCAACAAGGGCAAGTTTTGAAGTGCAGATCTGAACAGTTCGGTTCATCATTCATGTGCAACCATTCACGGATTTCCCATTCATTCATCACGGCAAGGGCACTGGGCTGAATGTAAGCACTTGACAGCTGACCAGGACCCTGGATCGTTAGGTAAACATAAATTTATCGGATATTATGCGAACCTTTCAATCATAATTGCACCTTGGGTGACGTCGCCCAGGCCCAGGCCTATGCCCAGGCCCATTTCAATAGCCAAACTCCTACTGTTTCTCCTTCGGACCCTTTGCATCTTCTTGCATGCGGCATGGCCATGCGGCTTTTCAGAGTTCTGGTTTCATTCAGAGAAGTATTGCTAACCGAGTGTGAAAAGGCTTTGCAGACAACACCAAGCACGGGACAGTAGCATTGAATGTCGGTTCCAACGAAGTCCTGTCTTTTGTCGGGTTTTGGCACATTTCAATTTGCATTTGACTTTGCTCTCCTCTATGGGCGAACCCAGCCACTTATGCCAATCTCAGGAAGGTGTCCTTAGTTTTCTAGGCGGATCAAGGATCGTGCCGGTTGCTTCGTCCTCGACTACTTGGTGCTGGGGGAGCGACAATTGTTAACAATTTGCACGTATTCGGGGCACAAATCTCTCAATCCTAAGACGATTTCATTTTCTAAGACGGCTATAAGCTATAAGCGTGTCATGCGGTCAATTGAATCCGGTTTAATACCGTAATACTCGTACACAATATAAAAAAAAACTATTTCACGGAAGTATGTATAAATGTACATATATTCAAAGAGATATTATTGGTTATTTACTTTAGTAGATAAAACCGCCAGAAATTTGATCAGTATACATACAATACATTGTTATTAATTTGGCGTTAAGGGAATGCTTCAAGTAACATGAGACTGCGGTATTAGTTTTTTTATACCCTTGAAAAAGGGTATTATAATTTTGTCCAGAAATGTGTAACGCATTAAAGGAAGCATCTCCGACCCCACAAAGTATATATATTCTTGATCAGCATCAACAGCCGAGTCGATATAGCCATGTCCGTCTGTCCGTCTGTCCGTCTGTCCGTCTGTTTCTATGCAAAAAATAGACAGTAGTTTTAAAGCTAGCGTTTTGAAATTTTTACCAGATCATTATTTTTGTTGCACGCAGATCAAGTTTAAGAATCGGTCGGATCGGACCACTATATCATATAGCTGCCATACAAACGACCGATATGAAAACAAGTCTTTGTATGGAAAACTTTTTTGTTTTCCAAGCTATTGCAACCGAATTCAATATGTATCCATTTGACATAGGCATACATGATTTGTGAAAGTTTGGTCCGGATCAGATCACTATATCATATAGCTGCCATACAAACGACCGATGTGAAAACAAGTCTTTGTATGGAAAACTTTTTTGTTTTCCAAGCTATTGCAACCGAATTCAATATGTATCCATTTGACATAGCCATACATGATTTGTAAAAGTTTGATCCGGATCGGATCACTATATTATATAGCTGCCATACAAACGACCGATGTGAAAACAAGTCTTTGTATGGAAAACTTTGTTGTTTTCAAGGGTATACCATCTTCGGCAAGCCGAAGATAACTTTTCTTACTTGTTTTAAAACGTTTTCGAAAATTGCACAAATAGTCAAGAATTTTATGATATGTATATATTAAGGTAAAATTAAATATATTAAAGAAGAAAATTTGAATCCATTAGATAGATATTTTAGGAGATATATCTTTATGTTTAGGGAAATTTTAAACCATGTATATCTTTTTTGATAAAGATATTTTTAAAGAAGGTAATCCGTATTTACGCAATTTTGTAGAGAATCTCCGTGCATACTTTGCAATACCCTAAGTATTGATGAAGAAATTTCGTTTTTGAGATTTTATTTATATATTTATTTTTAAAAATTAAGAGTGAAAACTTCAGTTAAGACATTGACGCCAATTCATCAAAAACCAAATCTTTGCTTAAACTGTTTTAATCTATTCTTTTGAAGAAGCTACTGAAATTTTTAATATCAGTTTCTCGCTCAATTTTGTAGGTTCTGCCTTTTGTAAATCATCTACAGAAATGGTGTGTAGCAATATTTTTACATGATCTAATGATATATTCTGAAATATTCTGCTTTAATTACAAATACTTCTTTTTAATAAATACATGTACAAACTGTATAAACATATATACAGTTTGTATAAACATTACATGTATAAACTGCCTTATATAAAATTCAGAAGCTCGCAAACTAAGGGTTTAACTGGTAGAAGACAAAGCTTAGAAAAGATTTCAAGATCCATTGCTCTGCAATGGAAAGCTTGACGGTGATTATATGAAATAAGATAAATATGTCAAAAATACGAAATAAAATGAAAATTTTGGTATGGAAAATGTTCCAAAGGTTCCAAAATATTTGTGCGTGTGTTTAAAAAACACTACATGCCTCTGGAGGTGGCTTTCAAAACTTAACTCACTCCAATTTCAGCGCCCTCAAAGGTGTTGTAAGCCGACAATCCGTTTAATCCCGGCCAGGTAAATAAAATATCACTTTAGTCGGTAGCCAATGGATCAGTCCAGCACAACTGTGGCATTGTTTCACAGACCAGACCGGAGCAGAGCAGACCAGGGAGAGAGGGATCTGTCAATAATAGAACGATTACACGACGAGGTCAACACTTTGCTATCCAGACCCGCATGGATATTCAAATGGAAAAACGCCGCAGGACACTCAATACAATGGCCGGTTGTCGACTACTGAATGAACTGCATTACAAGCGGATTATTGGATTTGAGGTTAAGTGCTTTCTCCATGCAGTGGCTGCAAGCGAAAAGAAATTGAAATTTCGTTGAGGATTTTCACAACTGTTTTGACTTTCAATGCGCTGCACAGGCGACAAAAAACGCGCCCGAACCGCGCTCAGAAGGCGGGGCAATCCGAAAACGCCATTGCTCGTCCTGCCCCGTTCCACAGCTGCTCGCACGCACACACATACGCCGCGGCGTATTGAGTCCAAGTGCGAGCAGGAGAGGTGGTCCAGCTGCCGCCGTGGCATGCCCCAAATAGCATCAGAGCCAGGAGCGGCATGGCCGCGTGCGCCAAAGGAAAGTGGATTTTTGTGGGGGAAGTTCTGGGTAAAGGAGCAATGATCATGACCCGAGCGATGCGCAGGATAGGGGGAACGAGGCCTCCAGCCGGGGTTGGTTTTGTGGCGAGTCGCGGTATCACGGGCTAAATGTCCATCGATTCTTGTGTCTGTGTATTATTGTGACTTTCCTTTGTTGGCCCGTCTCTGTTTCGAGCGATTCCCAAAAAAGACAACCACAATCGAACCCGCCGAGTCCGCGGCCCATTTTGGCGCGTTCGCCGCAGGAATTAGTCGAGTGCATTCACTTGAAAAACAGATTTGATTTATGTTTTCGTGGACATCCTTCTCCTTCCCTCGATGTAGCCGCAACTCTGTTTTCGATTTCGGATTCGGGCTTGGTCGCCATTCACACCCGTTTCGGGGCAGTTCACTTCATCCAGATGCTACCCCAGGAACGCCCAGCAGCGCCCATTTGTGCCCTTCATGGCACTCGGCCTGTTTGGAGCAACTCGGATATTCACTGAGATATTAAATGGAAAATGTTTTCGAACTTCAGATATAATGCCTCGGTAATGTAGAAAAAATTCACATTTTTTATGACATACCATCGATATTAACTAAAATAAATAGAAATATTAAATAAAATATAAAAAATCAAATAAATATTTAATATGGAAATTATCCTCAATAAAAAATTGAATACTTTTGGGGGAAGATGAATAACTTCAGGACTATATACAGGTCGTCCATCAAAAACAAAATATACAAAGAATATTTTACCAAGAAAGTAGCGATTAATTCCTAGCCTAGTTAATTCTAAGTCTATTCTGAGTATTTTCCACCTTTTTAATTATATTATAATATGTATTATATAATAATATTATGATTATTTCTAAAAACATTTAATGTATTAATTCACATTCTCCTGAAAGAGAAAGCGAAATCTTAGCAATTTCAAATTAGTTTGTTTTTATATAACTTTCGATTTAACTATAGTCCATAATTTGGCGCATATTAATTAGAAGCTAAATAAAATTAATAAAATATATTAAAAAATCAAATTATTCGAATTTTAGCAGGATTATTTCTAGGTATAGATTACACTGCTGATGTTAGTTACATTTACAATAATATTTGCCGAGATGAGAATTATGGTTGATTATCACGAATTATTCACGCAAACGAAACATTTTTTCATTTTATTTGTACTGACTTGTATGTACGGTGAGGTATTTTATATGTTACCCATTTCTTTACTCCGACATGATTAGTAGATATTATTATAGTATATTTATATGTACATATATATATTATAGTTCTGAGTGATAGGAACCTTGATATTACCTTGAGGACAAACATCTTTTTAGGGAGCTGCCGTAATTACTAATTTATTATCAGATATCCCTAATTTATGAGGACCATTCGCAGTTGATAACTTTAACTCAATTTTTTTAATTCCATTTAATATAAATATTTATTTTTTAGCTATAGCAATAGTTCATTTATTATTTTATTCCAAACTGGATCAAATAATCCTATTTCCTAATTGGATTAAATTCTAATATTGATACAATTCAATCATTTTATTTCATCCTTATTTTACTTTTAAGGATATCGGTGGAATTATTAGTATAATTTCCGCTATAATACGATGCCAAACGTTTTTTCCCGAAATTAGAACAATTTTATCACAAATCGTTAATCAAATTAAAATACATTTCAAAACTAAAAAAGTTCCTTTAATAGTTGTACTAGAAATACTTCTTTGTCCTAAAAAAGTATCAACTCATCTACCTATTATTACATTTAGAATGTACTAAAATATATATAACAATTAAAGTTATTAACAATATAAAAATAAATAAAATTTATACTCGATTTATCGGGCCAAACTATATTAAATTCTTGACAAAATAGAACTAATCCAAATAAGCCTAGAAGCGGCTGCATCTTAAGCAGGGATCGCGTTTTAAGAGGGAGAGTCCCTGAGGACGATGTCCTGAGGAATCATCCTGATCTGGTGCGGAACAGGATTGCACCTAATCTTTGGATGGTCAAAATCACACATGACTATCCACGCGGAGGCTTATCTGCGAATGCGACTGAGGAGGAGGACGACAAACAGGACGCTGGTCCGATTTGCTGGCAAGTTTCGATGCCAAGCTGGAGTTTGGTTAGGATCCGCACATGTGTTTTCCCCTGATTGCGTCGCCGTCTAGGATCTATCCTATTCCAACAGTCCAACAGCGTAGTTTCCCCACAAATGTGGCGTGGTAGAACTCACGTGAAATTTCCTAATTAATCTAAATATGAATATGACGCCCTTTGCTTATCTGATGAATGCCTTTCCTTTCCTATGTCCTGTGAGCAAGTCTTCAGACTCGGAACTCAGGTATTTGCGGCAACACGGCACCGCATCCCAGGATTTCCATGAATGAAATGGCCAATGACCAATGGCCAGGCGGCTTGCGATATCTAATTATTTTATAACTTCCTTTCTTTTCGTTTATGAGCACCGCATTGTGTTAGGTAGGTGGCAGTTTACGATCTGCCGTCGATCTTTGAGACGATTGCGCGGAAATTCCAGTGGTCATTACTTAAAGAATAAATATGGGAAAGTCCCAAGCGGCTGAAAGCCTAAGTCCCAGCCTACGCAAATATAAGCTTGTGGATGTTTTACGGCTTCGCCTCACCACCACCCACGACATCTAGCCAGGCGTCTACCTGCCCATCCGCCAGTCCTCCCACCGATCCACCCAGATCGCCGGCACTTCTCCTCACAATCCCTTTTTATGAATGAATCCTCCGAACTCCGGGCCTCAAGTCTTGAATGAAATCTGCGCTTTATGGCAGGTACTAAAACCTCCTCCCCGGATACCTACCTAACCCATCTCAATCCGCACCAAGCAACTCCACCCGGCAGGCCATAATGCCACCGCCGCACTCATTAGCGCTGCCGAACAATGCAGTTGCACTTAATCCAAATGATTTCTCCTTTGTCTTAAATCAGAGGGCAGAAGGCTTACAGAGCACTGAGATTTGCGGCTGCAGCTTTCCGAGATTGATACCACCCAAAGCAGGAGTTTAATTCAAGAGAATGATTAGAAATAGAGATCCGAGATTGATGCCACCCAAAGCAGGATTTTAATTCAAGGGAATGATTTGAAATACAGATCCGAGATTCATGGCACCCAAAGCAGGGGATTAATTCAAGGGAATACTTGGATTACAAATAAAAGGCCCAAATTTTGCCAAGACTCCAAATCATTTTAAGATTTTTTTTAGTTATATTTCGATTATATAGAATAAAATTAGGTTTTCAAAATGTTACATGTCACTAAAAAGACAGCGTTCACACCGAAAACCATCTATTCTATAAACAAACCTATGTTCTTAAAATGTCCATCCCCCTTAAATGTTTAACCATTTTCGTTTACTATACTTTTATATTAAGAAATGTTTTTATTTTCAAAGTATTATTTTTAGGGGAGATTTCCTTTTTCTAAACCAAAGAGGATGCAAGGTTTGGAAATAATTGGCGGATTGATTCATTTGAAGTTACCAGCTTTTTGTGAAAAACGGAAATAAATATGTATTTTTTTGATAGAGGTTGGTAATATTCTCTATAGCTTTTACCATATAAACGTCTGAACACTAATTTTATTCTTAATTTAATTTAAAATTTCTTTATAAATTAAACTTTTAATAAAATAATACTTTCAATAATTTTGTTGTATCTTCTTATTAAATTTATTAGAATTGTTACTATTAGAATTAGTAGATTTCCCTTAAAAATGATTTGAATTGAGAAATTCTAAATAATAGATTGAGATTATAAAATATAAAATAAGACTTGGTTTCGTAAGAAGACGCTCCAATATTTTAAGAGTTCAGCCGGTTTTGATAGAAAACCCACCAACTTTACCTTGGTATTACAATTTTGAATCTTTGAACACTCTAAGGGGATTCCGAAATACATATTTGGTTTCCTTTCTTATTTTTCAATACTTTTTTTTAAATACAAAAGAATTTTTCAAGTCATACTGTTTAGTTTGATTTGTATTAAGATCATCGCTTCGAATTTAAATTATTACAACTTTTATAAAGCACCTTAGAAAAAGCCAACGTTTCCTTTAAAAACCTCCAATATTAATCGAGAGTGTCCTGAAAAGAAACCTTCGTATATATAAAATGTATTAAAATATTCGCGTTCACTCAAATGTAAAACTTTCGCTTCCCCCTACTTCATGGATTGTGCGTCGTATCTCTGGGAATTAATCTGGGCCCGAATTGCGTGAGGCAAACGCCTACCAACGGCAGTAAAGTTTTCCTGGGAGCATCCCCAAAAGATAAGGTTTGGGCCGATGGCGCCGTTATACATGCTCAAACCTTTTGCCACAGCCCTCGAGTGTCAAGCCCCCGAGGCAATAGCTACAACTTTTGTGGCTTATTGTGTATCCATGGAAGCTCTTGCGGCCCATCCCCGAAGCCCACTTTGCATATGCGGCAGAGACAGGGCTGCGGCAGGAGGCATCCCTCCTCGACAGAAGCACTTAATTCAATAATAAATTGCCATCCCTGCCTGGCCAGGGCGCGGCAGGGCCAGGATAACCGACCCACCGATAACCGAGTTACAAATTTAACAGGGTTTCTGTGTCTGTTTCCGGGGAAGCCAAGTTCGGGGATGACTATGCGGATGGCGACGAGGACTGGGACGGAGACGGAAACTGGGAATAAGGGCCAAAGCCAAGCCCCCTTGCCAACAACCCGGGAGGCGCTGAGGGTTTGCGGTGGGTAAGCGTATAATTCTTAATCGTGAATGCTTTACTTAAAGTTTCCCAGCAATCCGAAGTCACCCCGCGGGGAATCTCCCGGCAAAATAGATACAGTGCGAATGTATATAGAATATTTATACATAACCGAAATAGCCGAAATAGAGTGAGGAGCAAGTAAATCACAAATTAAGGGGTAAGTTACATTTAAACTTTGAATACATATAAAAATATTATATATTTAAATAATGTAACTCCTAAGAACTCCTAAAAAATATACGATTTAATAACAATATTTGTATTATTCAATGTCATTAAATGCCACTAAACTCCATGATGTAACTTTTTTTTGGATAGGATTGAAGTAGGGATAAAAGTGAGGATTATATGCCGAGAACTAACCATACTTTTAGTTGATTTTGTTTTTATTAGAACATGTATTAGAAATGTCTGACATATATAGATATAATTTGCAAGGTAATAATAATAATATTTGTATTATATTATTACATCCAAAATAAATATGTTTTTTATAACACTTTTATGGGATATTCAAGTTAGGATTAAAGTTTGGATAGAAGTTAGGATTATAGGCCGAGAACTAATTATACTTTTAGTGGATCCAGAACATGTATTAGAATTGGCTGAAATATATAGATATAATTTGCAAGGTAACAATAAAATCATTATTTGTATTATATTATTACATCCAAAATAAATACGTTTTGAAACTAGCCATAAGTTTTTCTTGGAATATTCAAGTTGGGATTACAGTTGGGATAAAATGTAGGATTATAGGCCGAGAGCTAACCATACTTTTAGTGGATCCAGAACATGTATTAGAATTGCCTGAAATATTCAGTTATCATATGAAAGGTAATAATAATTTTGGCAAAAGGAGCTTTAATAAAAAGCCGCAAAATACTTTGTACATATATGAAAAGTGTAGATTTTTGAAGACCTAAAAAGCAAGAAAACCCCCCTTAAAAGCGAAAGTTGAGGAAACCGCAGGACTACGCAGGACCTTCACATACAAATCTCTTATGTACTAAAAGGCAGTGGTGTGTGTGCGAGTGAGGCCGCCATTATTGAGCGGAAAGTGGAAAAGCAACCCCCGAACAACCAACCGAGGCCTCGCGAGGGGCAGACAGACAACAAATCGATGAATGAAGCGACCCTCGCTGAGGTACGTGTGAGAGCAGGACATGCGCGCCCTTATGTGTGTGTGTGTGCGTAGGTAGGCGGCTAGGTAGTTCCACTGCCACAATCCTGGCTCGCTCAATGAACGGGAAATCTCTTTAAATTGTGCGCCGGCGGTGCAGGAGAGCTCAGTTCGAGTTGAGATCTTGCAGTGCTCACACAGCCCGCTTGCCACAAACCAAACCAAACTAAATCGAAAGTGTACAGTGTTTCGACAATCCACCAATCCACCTACAAACCTACTCAGTGCTTTGTGACGTAAAAAGAAGACTCTTGTTAAAAAAACCAACAAAATGTCGGCGGTTAACTTGCACCCTCCCCAAACCTACTCGCGCCTGTTCCGTCCCTGGGATACCCAGCGCCAATCGCCCGGTCCGGTGGCCAAGGCAGTTAAGCAGGAACGGCAGATGGAGCCGGAACCCGTGTCGGAGCCGGAGCCGAGGACCCTCACCATCAAAACAGAGCTGGCCAGCAGCAGCTTTGGCCACGACAGCGACCGCGACTCTTCATCGGCGTCCTCCTCCTCGTCTCGCAGCAGCAACAGCAGCAAGTCCAGTTACGAGGATGGAATGAACCACAGCAGCTACACCCGCACCTCCACACCCCTTCTGGATGCTGCGCCCCAGCCTGCCTTCCCCCAACCGCCCTCCGGATCCTGCCCCTCCTCTGGCATGCCTCAACCGCAGCAGCCTCCGTTCCTGCCATCGGGCAGTGATCTCTACTATGCCGCTGCCGCCGCCGCATCTGGCTTCGGAATGGATCCCTTTACACTGGGCTTGATGGAGCAGGAGTACGCCCGCGTCATGGCGGAAGATGCCCAACTGAAGGCACTGAATGCCCGTAAGCAGCGTCCGAAGAAGTTCAAGTGCCCCCATTGCGACGTGGCCTTCTCCAACAACGGCCAGCTCAAGGGTCACATCCGCATCCACACCGGTAAGTCTACTAATCACGACCTCTTCTTGATCAGTTTTACTCACGCATCCCCATCTTTATTCTTACAGGCGAACGCCCCTTCAAGTGTGACGTTGACACCTGCGGTAAGACCTTCACCCGCAACGAGGAACTGACGCGCCACAAGCGGATCCACTCCGGACTCCGGCCATATCCGTGCAACGCCTGCGGAAAGAAGTTCGGGCGTCGTGACCATCTCAAGAAGCACATGAAGACGCACATGCCGCAGGAACGCCAAATGGGCCCGGCCATCTTTGTGCCCATGTACCCCTACCTCTACGGCTACTAAAATGGGGCTTCCCAACAGCCGGTCAGGTGCCGCCTCCCAGCGATCTGTGAAGCGCTTGCACGCTTTAAAGTATAGACAGAAACTCAATGCCGGCCAATAACCAATTGCCAATAACCAATAACGAATAACCACTCGCCAATCTTGGACAGATCTACCTCAGCCGTACCTGGCGCAATCTCAATCACCACTATCAATCTCTAAGACAGGGAGGGATTGAGGGACCGCGACCCACGACGATATACTCAAATATTGATATATTTATTTTTGAAAGCATATTTACACTTCCAGCTACAGCTACGTGTCTAGTTCCCGAAAATGTGTAAATATTCCTCCTTAAGTGATCCTTTCTCATATGCTAAGCGATTAAGAGATTTAAGAGATACCCATATATGTATACATTAAACTACACTAGTTCTAAGCAGATATTTTCACTTTTTGAAACGCTGAATATAGTTACGAGCAATATACAATTTGTACGTAGATGTAAGAGCCTATAGTTAAATATTCAGAGTTGCATTATACGATTTATGTTTACACCAGAAAATACACAAATTTTAAAAAGAAATCTCAACTCCAGTCGCATTTTCTTAGTATGAATGGCATTTGTGGGACAACGGGTTGCCAAGGATGGCCATTTTGTTTGCATACTAATGACTTCCACAGGAACTGTCACTACCCGTTAACTGAATCATTTGCCAAATTACACGTCATGCCGGCGATTTCAAAGCAGAGCCAGAGAATTACATTCACACCCGCCGCACCCATTAAAGGGTTCATGAAAATACACAAGTCATTTTGGGCAAAATATACAAAATCGCATCCATTCTGCAAAAACCAAATGGTGCAGATGGATATGAGGAGAATAATCATTTTCAATGCCAGATATCGGGTGAAGAGTGTTCCCACAGTCGCTTATCGTTCCAAATCTAGAACAAAAGTACTCTCGGACTCCACATTACTCACCTGACAAGTTGCGTCATTCATAGAGACAATGGATTGCCAACCCGAGCAATGAGACAGGACGATAGGACTCTGCAGACTTTGTGTCTGCACCAAGTCGAAAGTGTACTTACGGCCGTTTATGGAATTCGTTCTGCGAACAAGCAATCCATCGACCGATCCCTGGCCAACTTCATTGTGACGTCTGTCGATCGGACAATAGGCCAAATTTCTGAAGCCAATTTGGTGCACCATAGCAGACCTGTGGGCAACTGCAACCGGTGCCCGTTTTTTCAATAAAAGTCCAGGACAATGCCAAATCCGTCCGCTTGATAGGGGCGTGCAGTTCTCACACACCTACCTGTCTCCTACCTGTGTGTCCGCCTGAGAATATTTCTTCCATTTCCCAGACAGTGCGACGTCGGCTACGGCTCTCGTCCACGTCGCCCAAGTGACACAATGAATTATAATGTATGACGTCGATTGAAACCGATCCAAATCTGTTACTTTTCGACCACTTGGGCAAATAGCCGAGATAAATGCACTGCAACAAGTTCAAATACACATTTCCCACATCACAAGCTGGTAATCTATTGCCTTTAATTGTTTCGTTATTGCTGGCAATTTATAAAAGGATATTTGATTGATACAGGCTTTCGACAATTTAGTCCGAAGTGTACATTTCTCATCGGGATCATGTATTTACAGAATATCTTATGTATAGGGCTTAGATGCCAGAATCTGTATGATTCGAATCCATATGACGATGATCGAAACATCACATCCCTCATATGTACCTTATTATAAAATAAGGTAAGGATGAGATATAAATCTCATCTGATGAAATTTCATTGTATAAATAATAAATCTTGGACCAAACCATTGCAAAAATGATATTCCTCAAGGGTCTGTCAGGTATCCGACTTCTGAATGGACCCTAATAATAAACTATGTATGAAATTGTTGGTAGAATCGTCGAGAAACCGCCGTTTTAAGCGGAATTTGACTTAAATATCTAAGAGTCACCTTAACAAAGAGTCTCCCAAACAAATATTTAACGGTCAATATTCTAATAGATAATAGAAACGTAATTTTTTTAATTTTAATTTCTTTTAATGATATATTTTATAATCCAACTTTTAATCATGAATTTATAAACCTTTGATGATTGGGCTTTATCTTTGACTTTAAAGATATATTACTTGAGATCGTTTAACTAATAATACATAATTAGCTATAAGATATAAAATGGATTGGTTTAATGGTTTATTAGCCAAAATACTTCACGGCTTAATTAATTTTACGAAACAAAATGTAAACTTTCTTTTTCTATTAACAAATAAATTTTCTTTGTTAATTTTATCTTAACTGTAAATTCTACATAGCTTCTCAAAATCTAAACAAATAATATCTTTTTCACCGTAAAATTTAAGGCCCCTTCGACCCAAAGTCTAGAACAACTTTATGTCCCTTCACCCTTAAGCTTCCTGATAAATCAAAGAAATAACATGAAAGGAAAGCTAATTTCGGACGAAGCCGTTGTTTATATTCCCTTTCAGATAAATGTAAGTTTCAATTTTTAAGGGATAGAAAATCTCGGATATGGTTATCAGAATCAGAATCCAGTATAATATATAATATATATATTTAATGGATATTTGAAAAATACCCAATCTTCTACTCCCAAAAACACAAATGGTTTGAATAAATATAGCAGCTATAGGAAGTAGCCATTTGATACTTATGAAACTTATGTTACTTATGGGCCCTGTCTTCAACTCTCGAATTTCCCGCTTTATACATATTTATTGGCTTCTATGATTTTTCCTCTAAAAATATTTACAGCCGCCTTTTTATACCCTTGAAAAAGGGTATTATAATTTTTTCCAGAAATGTGTAACGCATTAAAGGAACCATCTCCGACCCCACAAAGTATATATATTCTTGATCAGCATCAACAGCCGAGTCGATATAGCCATGTCCGTCTGTCCGTCTGTTTCTATGCAAAAAATAGACAGCAGTTTTAAAGCTAACGTTTTAAAATTTTTTCCAGATCATTATTTTTGTTGCACGCAGATCAAATTTAAAAATTGGTCGGATCGGATTACTATATCATATAGCTGCCATACAAACGACCGATATGAAAACAAGTCTTTGTATGGAAAATCTTTTTGTTTTCAAGAGTATACCATCTTCGACAAGCCGAAGATAACTTTTCTCACTTGTTTTTTCTTGAAATCCGTTCATTTCATGTTTAAATTTCGGTTCATTTATGAATTGGAAAAAGAAAAAGTTTTTCTTAAAACCGTATATATATTTCATTCAATTTATAATAAAATTTGATTATTTTCTTTGAATGAAACCTGACTGTTTTCGAACCAAAGTTTGTTGTGGACTTTGGTGCCTGGGAAGACCATAGGTGTGTGTAGTGTTCAATTTTTATACGCGGTACTCGAATATTGCAAGGGTACTCTACAGTATTCGTGCCAATTTGTTTAAAACGGAGATGGATGCGTTTCCGACCGCATGAAGTATATACATATAGTCTGGATCCGCGCCAACAGCCAAGTCCTTCTACCCCAGTCGGTAAGAATGCTTGCATTTTAGAGGCTAAGAGATAGAGACATTATATTTAGCATTCAGAGTCCTGTAATGCCAAAATTCAGCCAAATTGGACTATATCAAAAGAAATTTCAGACATTTTTAAGCAGTTTTAAAAAGGGTACGGCACCCCGTATACATTTTACAACGAAATAAAAAATACAAAAATATTGCCAAAACCGCGAAGATCCACGACACCAATCGCTCATTACTTCAGTGATTGACGAAAAATTAGAATTTTTATCTTTTTAATTTTGAAAAGCAATTTTTTCGGACGTAATAGAAAAAGATAGTATCCGGTTTAGATGACTTTCATACAAATTAACGGAATTTGAAGAATCCAATAAAAAAATAAAACCATAATCACCGTGTTTTGGGCAACCAATTCATCGAATTATTTTAATCAAACAAAAAACAAAATATTAATAACTGAACGTATACTATAGAAGTCTATAAGGACAAAAGGATAGGACTCTAAAAATCCATCTAAAGAGAGTAACATTTATATTTTATATGACATAAGTATTCCCACTACCCGGAAGTATAGTTCACACTTTAGAATGAAAAACAAAATAATTTCTAATAGAATCTAAGATAAAAACAAATATTGCAATAAACCTCGTCAGAGGAAGATTGGCTTTGTTCCGGAGACAATACTCTGGTATCATGAGAGTGAAAGAAGACACTTCCTAACAAGAAAGTGGGACGGTTATCAATAACCCAGTGACGTCTTGGAACAATTGCCTCGTAGGAGGCACTATCCTATCAGCCATTCAAGACCACAAAGAGGCCAAACAAGAGTCGTCGGGTGGTCCACAAAATTTCGCAACCCAGCCTTAGCCAGGTCTCAGCTCTTGGTATCTAACCGAGACCACTTTCTTGGCGGCCTCCGGCCACCGGCCACCCAGCGTGCTCAGAGTGAGAAATTGAAATGTCTTTTGTGCCACTAATAGAGAAATATTCGGGCCATAATTTCGCAATTCTACAATAGCCGGGCCAGACCAATTGAGCGAGAAACAGTGCAAAAAAAGACAAATACCAAAGGATCGAAATGAGCAACGAGTGAGGAGGAATAAAAAATGGAGTCAACTGCCTCGGTGGGTTCGCAGCGTAGCAAAACGGGTCCAGCTACCTTTCACAGCGCCAGTCCACGGCCAAGTCAGTGCGATGTCTGTTTTCAACCCCTCGCCCAACAACCCTCATCCCTCATTGAGCCTTTAGGGATGAACATGGAGCGGACCAGAGAAGGTAAGACACATCGGAGAGAAGGCGGGGGGTAGTAGCCGGGGCTGACGTTTTATACAAAGTGTCAGAAGATCCATTTAATTGGGAAATTTATTGGCCAGCAGGAGCAACAGCCAAGCAGGAATAGGAGACAGTTTGTCTGGCCCTCTTGTTGGCTTTCTTTCGGAATATGTGTTTTGCGGTTGCTGGAAATGCTTTCACAATAATATCGTATGCTATGTGGCCCCGATCTATGAAACTAAAGACCAATTCGTGTAAACAATCCGATTTTTCGAGAGTAAGGTGCCACAGTTCCACGTATTCGCGGCTGCCCGGCAACGTGTGTGGTGAACTACAATATTACGAGCATGTATGGTTTTGAAGTTGGTATTTCTATTGATAAATCTTGCGATGTTCCACAGCTAGACTTTCCAGTTAATTGTATTTGTACAGCCTGGTTTCGGCAGTTTCTGAGCTTAGGTGCTTATCCTTCGGCTTTAGCGGTTTCCGCTCGTGTTTTCCAGGGGTCTGTCCGCCAATCCTAGGCGGAAAAGTGGGTATGTCCCGACACTCGCTAAACGATGAGTTTATCTGCATAAACACTCTTAATAAGTCGATTGTGTGTCCCGTAATCTGGCCCGGGTTTGAGTCTTAATGAGCCTGTCTTTCCATTATCTGACCTAACCAATGTACGCAATTTGTGGTCTAATCCTAACGCCGCGATTTGCATAATGTTTTCTTTTTATACATATGCATGTTTACATAAATAGAAACCGGAGAGTCGAAGTGACCGAAAAATAGTCTGGGTTGGCCGAGCCCTGACACATGGTCTTAAGCTATTTGCTCAGATAAACCATTGGCTGTGGAAACATTGAGGAATGCTTGCTTTCCCTTGGGGCCTGTGCTGATGGCAGGACGAGGTTGTGATCAAGCCTCGATCAAAAACGCGTCCATCATTCTTGCGCAATTGCATTGAAATCAGACCAAAAACCAAACCAAAACAGCACCCGAGAATCGCCCAGCGGGACAGCGGGGCAGCGGACTCACAGGACAAACCGTAGGTGGTGCCGGAAATGCCCGGTCGTTTTCCCATCAACGTGAGCTCTAAAGACATATCGAAACTAATGATGACATAATTGGCTCGATCATAGCAAGGCAGGATCGTTGGCAATAGGCAATAGGAAGTGCTTGCCAGGGCCCAAGACAATAATGCACAAACATTGCATTGTTCTGGAAAGGAAACAGCCATCCGTCAGAGGCGCTCAGAAGGACGAATATGCCTTTGGTTAGAGTAAAAAAAGATAATTAACTTCTTTGCGAAATTCTGTGCGATGACACTTGGAATTTGCCGCTCAACGTGTGGTCCGGGTTACTGGGTCCAGGATTCATGTCCTTAGAAGCAATTAGCTGGAACGCTATAGTTGCAATTGGATGAATATTGTGACACATTGGAAAGGGCCGATTTCCAGGCAATTCATCAAGACGCAACCACCCAGATGGCTTTCTTTTTTAATTGATTCGTTAGTGGAATTCTTAGGTTTTTGATGCGGATGTTGCCCCGCAGCGTAGCGTGTGCTACTGCCAATGCTCAATGCTTTCCCCTGGGAGGTTAACGAAAAAACTCCACAACAAACACCTTGAGCTAACAGATGAATTAATAAACAAAGAGTCGCTGTTTTCTTTTTCTTAATAATGACTGTTGTTGTATTTGCAAGTAAACACATATAAAAATACATACAAAGCAAAGAAATCAGAGTATATAAAGGTCATTCGAGTATACAAAACGTAAGTATAAGGTGTATATATAAATATTGATCGTGCGCTTTTTGTTTCACATAAGGTCGGAGAACGCCTAACGCCTAAATACTTCATCTTTTAGGTACATCTAATTATATTGGTTGGTAAGTGAGTGTATATAATAGGGCCACTTCTGTTGGCAAGCCATAGGCATCCGTAAGGCACAGATATTTGAGCCGCTGAGATTACTTAGTGTCGCTACTCTCTTCCACGTCAGAGTAGACCCGTTGAGGTTGTTTGCGGATTTTGCCTATTCTAGTAGAGCATTATGGCAGTCTGGTTTTTGTCCTCACTAGGTGGTTCAAGGCGGAGGCGATCGCGGAGCTCCCGGCGCTTCGCATACAACAAAATTGTAATATTTAGGAGCACCACAATGGTGGAGATCACGACCAAGTAAAAACTGTAGCCCAGATATGCCAACCCTGTGCTGTACCAGTGCAGTTGTTGCTGCTCGGTTAAAAGGACATTGTGGGTGAAGTACTGGAAGAACTGCACCAGCCATGACACAAAGGCCACAACCTGGGCTCCCGCTGCAGATATGTTGGCGGCAAACAGCAGCACCATGGTGCCACCTTTCTTGGCTCCTGATGCGGACTTTAGGACGGCAGCTATGGCAGCCACAGCGCAGGCCAGAAGTCCAAACCCTGTCCCAAGGGTGGTGAGAAGCCAGAGCCAAAAGCTAGTATCAGAGTACTCCGTGCGAACGAATGTGTATACTGTAAATCGAAAAAATAAATTTTAATAAATATGTGGAGTTTTTGTAGAATATACAAATAATCAGATAACAAATGTTGTCATTTTAGCATCAAAACAATTCCTTTTTTTAATAAATCGTATAGAAATACAGCTAAAAACTATTTCAGGTTCTAAGTAGAATTGCACTTAGTAATTTTAACAAAATTTTTAAACTGCGTTTAACTTTAACTTTGTTAAATGTTAAACTTTGTTAAATTTGCAAATTAATAAACTGTTATTTACAAGTCAAAAAATATTTATAAATTATTTTCCAGAATATATTTTAAACCTCTAATCTGATAATATAATAATAGATATTCTATAATTCATATTACTACATTTGCAGAAAAAATGTAAATAAATAATTTTCTGACAATAATTATAATAGTTATAGTCGTGATTTTCAATTAAGAATGATTGAAACAAACATCAACTTTTAGTTAGAACAATGATTTATGTTACGATTCTGTATTAATCAATGAATTGCTTATGCTATGAGTCAACAATGCAAGATCTGCTATTCAAAATCATACCCCAAGAGACTTACCGTCAATTGGGTTGGTACGTCCGCCAAAGCCGAGATCCAAGTGCTGGTTGCCGTAGAACAGACCAAAGTTCACCTCGCCTACGGCCTTCGACGAGGATTGGCGCCGGGGGTTGGCACGAACCCAGTGGTTGGTAGTTAAACTGACCAGCAGAAGACCGATGGCCAGGCAGCTTCCGAAGAAGGTGGAAAAGATCAACGCACGTGTGCGCATGCTCATCTTGATAACGATTTTTTTGGCTAAGGGCAGGTCCGGTGAAACGGCTTGGGACGGTTTTCACCGTTTACGAATGGAAATTGCGATTACCAGACTCCAGACTGCAAGAAACAACAAAGAAAGTTCAGTGAAATTGGCAGCGATCGCACAACGGCCTGTTGTCTGTGGGTGTTTTCTCACTCTTTTGTTTATTTCCGCGGCCGGAAAGGGCCACCTGGGACACTTTGTTTTTTGACTGACTTAATTTTAAAAATAAACAATGTTAACAATATTGTTTAATCTTTGTTGTCTTGACGCTACGCTCGTTGTGCATGGGATTTCTTGTTTAAGCAAAACGGTAACTCTTTTTCCCACGGCTCGAGCAATGGCGTTGCCAGACGTGTCACGTAAAATAAAATTGTTAAAATATTCTCTCTGTATGAATAAAAACAAATTTTTGACACTATGTTACAGCGTTTTTCTCTAGAATCAGTTTTGTTTCTTGTAATTTGCAAGTTATTGAAAATACTAAACTATTCTCGACGGTTTTGACAACTCTGTCGGTTGGGTGGCAGCCCGGGAAAAATAGCGCGAAGTTTTTGTCTGTGCGGTAAAAAAAAAGAGAGATCGCGGAAATTTCGTGCAAATATGAGCGGCCGCAAGCACCGGGGCTCGGAAAACATGGAAAATCTGTGTCCTATCACAAGGTAAATGTCTCATTGCGAATTCTTGCTCCAAAACCGTCATCTTGACAGAAATGTGTCCCGTGACGTCACTGATGTTCCAAGTCAATGGGAACCAAACGAGGTCAAGAAAGTGTAATAGCTTAATTACTGGGTTCTTGACCTCAGTGCTGATGCAAGCATCAGCCAGCTATGCGCTTTTTATTAATTAGCCCCTACCCCACCCCTTGCAATCTTACAGAAAACGCTCAACCAACAAAAGCGGCTCTGCAAACGCCGTTTCTGCCACGAAATCTGTTCATTACGAACTGCCTTCTTCGCCATCAGCACTTACCTACGAGGCCCTCGAGGAGATGGGCATCGGCATGTTGGACTCCGAAGAGAGCAGCTCCTCGGCCCTGTCGGCCATTGCTCTGGCGGTCAGTGCCAGTGCCACGAGCGATGACAACTCCAATGAGACAACACCCTACGTAAACGCGTCGCGCATGTTGCACCATCAGCCGCAGCGGCTCAATATGAGTTCCGCTGCCGAGACCACTCTGGATAGTAGTTCAAGCAACACAACCTTGACTGAGGATACGCAGCAACGCCTTTTGCGTCAGTCAGCTGAGAAACTGCAGGTCCTGACGCAGGTCAAACGGTCGGCCCTCGGTTCCGAGACAGGCAGCAACTCCAATTCACCTAGCAAACGTTTGCGCAACCCCCTGGTTGCAGTCACATGCAACAACCAGTGTGACGCGGCATCCCCGCTCAATTTGCAACCTTCTACTAGCCGCCAAGCCCAGGTGCGGCAAGGCAAGAAGCCTGTGGCTGTGCCTCCGCCTCAAACAGCACGACTGGTTCCCACCGATAGCTTTTTCGTATACCGCACACCGTCCATGAGCGCCCACATTAGCAGCGGGATCAACTATTTCGAAAGATTATCTGATGAGATATTGCTGGACATTTTCAAATGTCTGCCCAAGAAAACTCTTTTGCGCCTTTCCACAGTTTGCCGGCGATTCAATCGACTTTCCCGCGATGAAACCCTGTGGCCGCGCCTGGATCTTGGACTGCGCACCCTGCGCCCCGGAGCCCTCGAGCAAATAATTAGTCGAGGTGTGCTGGTCGTGCGTTTGGCGCAAGCTAGCGTAAGTATCCTATATACATGAATGTCCCAAACCAATAACATATCCACTTTTTCGATCCTTTGTGACCCACAGATCCAGGACCCCGCTTTCACACCTGCAGCTGAATTTAAGTTCAGACTTCAATATCTGGACTTGAGTATGGCGTCCATAAGCAAAAGTTCTCTGCGCGTTTTCCTTTCGCATTGCCGTCAGTTAAAGAAGATAAGCTTGGAAAACAACGAGGTGGATGATAGCATATGCACGGAGCTCGCTCAAAACAAATCTCTGGAAGCTATTAATCTTACCATGGCCTCCGGTCTTACTGCGTGCAGCGTGCGGTTGATGATGGAGTCTCTTACCAACTTGAGTAGCCTGAACATTTCTTGGACTGACCTCACTGCGGACGCTGTTACAGCATTGGTCACTCACATCACCCCCAATGTTATTCGCTTGAACGTCGCTGGGTGCCGGCGGGTGCTATTCGATTCCCGTAAGCTAAGGTGTATATTTAGTTCCCCTCACATAAACATTCTTTTCTTCCCCAAAAGATGTTGCAACTTTGCAAAAACGATGCCCTCAGCTCCTGGAACTTGACCTATCCGACTGCAACAGTCTTACTCCAGCCGTTATTTCAGCCATTCAGAAATTTAAGATGCTGGAATACCTATCCGTTTCTCGTTGCTATCTTATTCCTGCTTCTAAATTTATGTGAGTCTATTCTGGTGAAAAATTATACGAGCTTAACCTTTGAATTCTGTTTCCAGAGAGCTGAAAAGTATGCCCTCCCTCACCTACTTGGACATATTCGGCATGCTGTCGGACGCAGCAATGGAGGTCCTGGAGAAACAAATGCCGGAAATGGGGATCAATAAGTTCCTTCACAGTTCTGTATCCCGCCCAACTGTGGGAACGCGTCGCACTTCAATTTGGGGTCTTCGTACAAGAGACTAAATATAGATTTTCTTCTATCTCTCATAATTGGTTTTGCTGCGTTTTGTCTCCTAACGCAGTAATTTATTCATTATTAAACGATAACCACAATGCTTCATACACAATTGCTCGTGCGTTTGGTCACTGGTCCGCTTCGCTCAAAGGAGCAACTGGTGCCTCCCACTCCCACTCTTCCCAGCCGACGCAGTTTTTGAGACTATCTACAAATCCAGTGTCTGCGGGGCACCTCATTTCGGCGGCCGGTTCGTTGAGAACTTCACATTTCCAGTACGATGTAGCATCCCAATTGTTGCGGAAAACTCCAATCTCAAGTTCCGCCGGGGTCTTGCAGCCTGGCTGGCCATCACCTTCGTAGGCACACACAAGACCGCTAAAAACCACGAGGGCAGCGCACAGTGCGATCTGTAGTTTCATGTTTCATAAACTTTTGGCCAACTGGACCCCTTCAAAGTCTTTTATAGCAATATTGTTGCAAAAGTAAACTAAACTGCATTGTTTTATTATCAGAAAATGCTTTTAGAGATTGGCATCGAAACAAACACTCTGAAGAGCACTGACTAGATAACTAGTTCTGTCTGTGACTAAAATGAGCCTTTCCGGTTACATTTGAGAACCCATTAATTTCTTTTGCTTTATTGTGTTTTCCAAGATACTTAAGAACTATTAACAAATTTTTCCAAACAGTTTTGGCGAACTTTGTGTTTTCGAATTTGTTATTTTCGCGTTTGTCTTTGTTGTAGAAATCGGATGAAATAGAAATGAAGTATAATTTAAATTTAAAAGAATTTGTTTATATATACATTTTTATTAGAAACCTTTCGTTGCGAAAAATTAACAAAGCCTTTATATATTTAATAAATTTTAATTCCCAAAAATTAAAACTTTTTTTGTCCGACAAAAATCTTTACAGCGTTGCACAATTTTTTAACAAATCTATAAATCTGCAAGATATAACAATTAAACAATATAACAATTTTGAAGCTATCGGATTCATATTTGGAACTTTTGTATCTCATAGAAGCTTGGGTCATTCCTTAGAATCTATTTATCAAGCAATAGGTCTGTTTTAATAATTCTCATTTTTGGGGCCTATATTCTATAAAATAATTAAGAGTAGAAACGGTTTTATATATAAAGAAATGCAAGACCAGAGGACTATAAGTTCTGTCTACTCTTGACCCTTCTATTTCATTTATTTGCTTGAAATTTTTGAATCATTAAGTTACGTCCGGACCAAGTGCCAAAGGTGTGTTGTAATAACGGGTTAACGCTAACGGGGTAATTAAATTTTAAGCAGACATCTTATATTGAATTTATTTAGTAGTGTCTAGAATATTGTGATTGCTTTATTTTATTTGAAAATAACGCCCTTTTCTCGATTAGCCCAACATATCGATAGGCAACCATCGATATGTGGCAAGCCATTGCTCGGCTGCATGGGAAAAACGAAAGTATATATATTAACCAGTCTATTTGATCCTATTTTTGCAAATAGATTTGTAACAATTGAATTGGTTAAACAAACAACTTTTAAAAATATACCCAAAAAAGTGGCTACCTTTTCAATGCCATTTTTTCTCGCTTTTAAACACTGGTTTTTAGCTTTGCATCACTAAAAATTGCCCAAAAAAAGACGGGCGACAACTCTTAGCCGCAGCAAAAAAATTGCAATTGATCTTAGACGGGCGGAAAAAGGTTATAAGGAAGTGGATACTTGTATACAACGACAACACTGAGCCATGGATGTAGACACTGGTTCAAAACAGATGTCGGACAAGCGACCGGGAAGCCAGGCTGACGCGACTTCAGGCCCACCCGGCGTGGATGAGAAAAGCGGAAACGAAAAAAGTGATGACAGGAGTGTTGGATCGGGGAAAACACGCAAGTCGAACTCTCGACGCCGTTCAACATCGCGGCGCCGTTCATCGTCCAGGGGCCGCCCGGATTCCCGCAACGCAGAATCTCCGCACTTGCGGCGAAGGCGCACGGTGTCTCGCTCGCCAACTCCGCCTCGTCGAGGCCGTTATGACTCGCCAGAATACGGTCGCTATCCCCCACGCCGGCGTTTCGACCGTGATCGCGATCGCCGACGCTCTCCTGACCGACGTCGCTCTCCACCCCGTCGAGGAAGGCGTTACGGACGTTCCCGTTCACGAAGCATCTCGCCACCACGGCGAGGTGGTCGCGGAGTAAGTCCGTCAGGTCGTTGGTCCCCCAAGAATAAACCAGCTTCGCCCCCTCTTCCACCGCCGCATCAGCAGGGTGGACCTCCTAATCAAATGGCTTCTGGTTATGGCGTCATGCCACCCCAAATGTATGGCCAAGCAGCTTACGGCGCTCCTGCGGACGTTTATGGCCATCAGTATGGGATGCCAACCAATACGTTTCCGCCCCAAGGACCGCCACCAGGCTACGTTATGCAAGGTCCAACTGGACAGCCCAATTTCGGAGCAGCCTATGGGCCACCACCCACAGGTACCTGGGGCGTAAATGGTAAATACTTCGGATGCTTCGGATGTTCCCTTGTGTATATTAACTCCCTTTTTTGTTTTGTAGAATATGGGCATCAGGTGTGGATGCAACAGCCGCCTCCAGCTCCTGAAACTGTGTCTTTAACAGGAACACAGCAGCCTGGGGCAGAGGTTCCGTCGGTCAAGCATCTCGAGGAGGAGCAAAAAGCACCTGCTATCGAAGGCGCAGGTTTGCCGCCTCCGGACGGTAAGTGTTAAAATGAATTTTATTGTGTCGACTACGAAAATTTACATGCAAACCTCTCACATTATGTTTTATTACTGTTGTCATGATTGCTTGTACTTGTAACTTAAATGCGCGCAAAAGACTCGCAAACCACAAAATGTCGAAAATATATTGTAAAGATTGTCATAATATAGCCTTCTAATGCGCTGCGAGAGCGAACACAACCAGACCCGCGCAATGGGTTCAGAAATTACATTCCGTTTCGCTTAGAAAACGCACATTTGGCGTTTTTGTGTAGCCGTAGTCGAAAATCGCAATTCCGCCCTGCTGGACGCCTTCCGTCTTCACCCCACCATGCACTCCAACCCCCAACAACAGAACAAGGACAAGGCAGATCACAGAACAAGCAAACACGACGCGGTCGTAGCGTTTCCCGATCTGATCCGGCGACCGCATCCGTGTGTAACTAGCCGGTGAAATGCACTCGAAAATGCATTTGTAAATGAAATTTGAACTTTTCTTTTCCTGAAGAGAGTGTGGACTGATTCGTTTCTATTTCTCTTTCCCCATGTGAATCCTCCGACTGACAGCCGTGGCGCAGGAGGCCGAGAAGCAAAAGGACGAGCTCAAAAAGCAGCGGGCCAACTACGTCAAGAAAGTAACACTGCTTAGGAAGGAAATGAAGGTCCTAAAGGATCAACGCGAGGACTTGGCCGCCGGCGAAGCCCCTCCATCGCCAACCACAAAAAATTTCATTGAGGAAAACGATCGCCTGCAGGTAACTCTTAGCTCTGTTGGAGCCTTTCCAAATCTAAAACTAATCATATCGCATTCTTATTCCTTCTACTTGTTAAAGGTGCAAATTAAAAAGAAGTTGGACACTATTGAGAATGTAATCGACATGTTAAACGGAATTATTGGATACGAAGATGAGGAAGTGCCCAAACAAAAGCCCAGTGTAAAGCCTGAGCCAGATCCCGTGAGCCGATCTCATACAACAAGTGAAAGCTCCGGTGATAGTTCTGACTCCAGCTCATCGGCGAGCAGTTCGTCGGAATCCTCTTCTGAAGGCGAAGGCGAAGAAAACGGTGATGCTGATGCTACTCCCACAAATCGACTCAAGAACCACGCCATGAAAACTATGAAATCAAGGCAGGGTGATGCTAAACCAACGCCAGCTGCGGCACAGAATTACAATTTTGTGTTTTTCGATCCCGAACAGCACTGGTGCGAAAACTGCAATGTATTCCCCAAATCTGCGCGCGACTACTTGAAGCATCTGCATTCCGAGGAGCACATGAACCGTGAAACCATTGAGACCCCTTGGCACGTGGGCATAGATCATGATCCCTTTCCAACATTTGAGAATGTGCCTTCGAAACGCGTCCCTGTTCGGGGTATGCAGTTTCTTGTGCCAGCCAATGCCTGGTACTGCAAACTCTGCAGGGTTTGGATTGGAGACCTTCATTGCGCTTCCGCTCATCTTAAATCAAAACTACATTCTAACAAATACGAGGTAAGTTTCGATACAAGTATTTTTTGTTTTGCAGTTGAATATTCTTGTAGAGCAACCACGATAAACAGGACTGTAGCCACAGAAAACCATTTTCTTTTAATATAAAAAAAAAAACAGAAAAGGGCACGACTTTTGCATATCGAAAATATCTATAGTTGTTTTTAAATCTTCAACTACACAATTTTATATCTAAAATTATACTAAAAGAATTATGGACTGATATTATAATGGAGTCTAGTGTGAATTATTGCTCTTGTAAACGGGGTTGATACGATCCGTAAAAAATTGTTTCACAAGAGCAAGCCTCTCGGTAAGAGCCATGCCAATTATTTAATCGCATGTGCCTTTTAATTTTTGTTCGAGAAAAGACGAGTGAATAACCTGAAAACTGAATTAAGAAACGTAATAGAAAATACAATTTTGGTCTGGAATTTAGAAAAACCCATCAAAGTTTAAGCCCCTTTTAACGCTTTAAGACAAGTAAAGTGCAACTCAAAATGGTTGGGGTGAATATGATTATGAAATTGAACTAGTGAAAAAATTCTACATATGTACATCCTTGTGGTGCTTAATTTTTGAAAATATAGTTTGAATACTAAGTTTTTATTTATATTTTGTTATTTTATTGCAGTTGTTTATTGACCAGACGCCGCAGTTTGAGACCGAATGGCAAACAAAACGAGAGCGAGCCCTGCAACAGCAAAAGGAACGCGATGACTCGAAGAGCAAAAAGAGCAAGAAAGACGAGGACAAAGCGTCCAAAAAACGCAAGAAAAAGAGGTAAGTTTAGGATTTAAGTTTATAACATTTTAACATTTTTTAATCCAATTTTATATCGTAACCCAGTGACAAGAAGAAAAAAAGGAAGAAGCATGGAAAGAAAAGCAAGCGTAGTGTGAATGATGCGAACAGCTCATCATCTTCGTCGGAAAGTTCGTCGTCGGAGGAAGAGAAGGCTCAGCAACCAAAGAAGGAGCGCGTTGAGGAGCCATCAGGTGGCCAAACGGAAGCGCCGGCTAATGTCTGTTCGATTCGCCTTACTATGCGCAAACATGAGGCTGTGCCGGTGACCTCTTCTAAGCCGGAAATACTTTCACATTTGGTAGACCCTCCGCCGGCTCCGGTAATCAAGGCAACAACGAACTCTTCGGCGCGTGGTAAATGGACGTCAGCAGGCGGCGAGGAACCATTAGAGGGGCAAAAGAAGCGGGATGAAACAGTTATGCAGCAGTGGAACACCGTCCAGCCTGTGATAAGTGAAAGCGAGAAAAAACTGTTGGAACAGCTAAAAGGCAAGCTTAAGAACAAGCCGCCTCGTGAAGTGGAGGACCATAAAGCTGTGGTATCGCAATCAGCTTCCGCTGTGGATGAGAAGTCAAAGCGGCCGATTGGACGCCGATCGCGCAGTCCTAAGCGTCGTAGCCGGTCTCGGAGCATGAGTCGCAGTCGCATCGACCGAGATCGACGAGATCGTGATCGGGACAGAGATCGTTATCGTGATCGCGAAAGAAGGCGATCTCGTAGTCGTTCCAGGAGCCGCGGTCGCAGGCGCTTTTCCAGATCGCCCTTGAGATCCAGCCGGAGGAGTAGATCGCGCGATGGTCGTCGTCGCCGCAGTCGCAGCCGTTCGGAAGAAAGGGTGGAGCGTCCAATTGTCAAGCATTCCGAGTTCCGACCCCGTACTGTGCCTGAACGCAAGCCGGAAGCTAAAAAGGATAAAAAGGATACGGATGGCAAGCCGAAGGTTCCGAAGCCTTCAACTACAATAGCTCCGGGGGGGAAAAAATTGCCTTTTATTGGCAAGATGCCAGTTTTCAAGAAACAGCCGGTTGCTCTAACGAATTTCGACCCTTCTGTGTACACTAATGGTTCCTTTGAGGCTCCTCCGCCTCCGCCCCCTATGGGGGGACCGCCGGGACAATTGATGGTGCGTCATCCTGCTCCAACTGCAGCACAAATTCAGATGGCAATGATGGAGGATGCCTTTGGCAACGCTCCACCTTTCCATCCCGATGCTGGTATGATGATGGACTATGACGAACTGATGCCGGATCCGGTTCAGTTTGCCAATTTAATGACAAGCTGTCCGCCTCCACCGCCACCAGGAAAGGGCTCTGATGGCGAGAGTCGAGAACTGGAGGAAAATGAACAACCAGATGACGAAAGTGGAGAGAACGATGTCCTACCACCTGGCATTGACATTGACGAGCCCGAACCCGATCTGGCTCCTCATCCATTGGAAAATGAGGCTCAGCCAGGCGACAAGAAATTACCCAAGGATCTTGCCGAAGCCCTTAACATAATATTCCCAAGTGAAGGGACGGTGACAGAGGCTACGGACGAGAGTAAGACGCCAAATGTGCCCCAAACAGTGACCACCATCGTCGAGGATGAACCTGTCCTCAGTGAGCACAACCTTCAAGACTTGGCAAAGCAGGGAATCCATCTCGTGACCATTGAAGAGGCAGAAGATTCAAAATCTGCTGATTTGTCGGACAAAGCTCCCACGAAGGACAAGGAGACTCAGGCTGTTAATGGAAAATCTGAAGTAAAAGCACTACCAGCTAAAAGCCTTAAACAGATAGAAGCAGATGACATTCCCATGCCGAGTTCTCCTCCATCCGCTCCTCGGGCCGCTGATGATAAAAGTGGCGAGAATGTTGCGAAGGAGACAGATATCTTAGACATACCAGAACCGGTGGAGTCGCCACCGGATGCTGACAAACTTCGCCGTCAAGCGGAGTTGGAGGAGTTGGCCATGCTCGGAATCGATAGCAGCGATATGGCGGCGCAATGTATGTAGAACGAATTTGTATTCTTCACATTCATTTTTTATTTCCAAATTTCCAAATTTAATCGCACATTCATACACTGATCATATGCTTGATAGTAACCTTGTTTTAACCTATATTCGTACTCATAGATGCGATGTAATAATTGAGTCGGCTTTTGCCGCTGAAAGTGTCAATAAAGGCCGCCACCAACTTGAATTGACGGACACAACGATGGATTCATTGGGTAGGCCCGTTGGTCAAGGAACATTTTAAGATCTTAGTTTGAAAACAATGTATCGGTGTTTCTTGGACACGTTGTTTTAAATAAATATATGCACATATATGTATGTAATATATGTATGAAGAAAACAAGAAATTAAAGTATATTAAAGTTTTCAGTTACATGTGTATTATTAAATATATTTAATAATTAATCGAATGGCACTTAACAAGTATGGTATACAACTATACAATGTTAGATTTCTAAAGTTGCTTGTTCAAGCATTCAACATTCTCGTAAATTACAAAATATTCCTCGGTACAATCTAAATTTGATTTTTGTTCATCTCAATAAAGGTACACGTTTTTTCAGTTAGATTAATTACTACTAAGAATTACATTTTAGTAACCATTTAAAAGGGGTTATGGGAACATTGTTTTGTGCTAGCCAATGTTACAGGAGTTACATTATTCTCACTATGGGCTCTAAATTTGCAAGATGGATTTGATGATTTAGTTTTGGGCGGGCTTATGCACAAGTTATTGAGTTATAAATAATTTTAAAGCGAAATATGAAGTTTCGTCGAGTTGGCCATTTCCGCCGATCCGGTTGCTATAAGTAAGTGACGCGCACCGCCGGTCGCTGGACCTTCACATTCAAACCGGGGGCCGACAGCTAAAACTATAAGTCTGTGACCGGTCCATCTGCCACGCTGAATTTCGTTGTTAGGGCTGGCGCTGGTGCTGGAGCCGGGCTAGCCAAGGCCACCTGGGCTCCTAGGTCTTTAACCAATTTTTCAAGGCTACACATTTGTTACAGTACACAGTATTGCCACAGGAAGCCGTCGAAAGAGAAGAACAGAAATGCAAAGTATGTAAGTGTTTTGTTATTAGTCACCGAGTTTCAATGAAGCAGTGAGAATGTGATGGGTAAGTGGTAAGGTGCACAGGTGTCATTGAGAACTTTCAAATGTGTGAAATAAGGAGGTGCTTGGTTAGTTTAGGAATACAGAATAGAGCATAGACTACACCCACGCAATTATACGTTGATTTGCCTCCTTACGTGCGGCGGCAGCTTCGCTGAGCTCTCGTTTCATCTGGGCATGTTCCTTTTTACGCGGCAACAGGGGTGGAGGATGTGACGAATCAATTTGGTCCGAAATCAGGGCAAAGGACGGAGGATTTCTTATTGCTTGCTGGGCCCCTTCAAGTGTGGACTGAGAGTGTGGTTTGCTTGGTGGAGTGGGAAGTCCGTTAGCGTGGGATTCGTTTGTAGAGCAAGACAGTCGCTTGTTGCTGACCACCGATTGCACTTCACTTTCCAGTTCGGCTTGCCCATGCACCTGCTCTTCCTCCCCTTCGTCGTCCTCCTCCAGCGAATGCGTGGGTTGAGTTGGTGTCTGATGCACAGTTCCGTAGTGAAGATTGAACGATTGCGCTCGTCTTGTTACGGCGCCACCTCCATTTGGAAATGGCTTTCGCGAACCTCGAGCTCGATCATTTTCGTAGATAATATCATGATAGGATTGACGCTGGCTGAAGCAGCTGGCCAAGGCCTGGCGCAGGTGTTTGTTCTCCGCCTCGAGGTGCGTCAAGCGTTTGTTGGTTTCCTTTCGCTCCAGGCGCAACTGCATCACGTGCGACTGTGTCAAATATAATAATAATTCAATTACAAAGCAAAAGGAAAAGATATTAAGTTCGACCTACCTTAAGTTCGTCAATGTCCCGGAGGATTCGAACATTGCCCTCGTTCAAGCTCCACTGGCGCTCCTCAACCATCGATTTAACTCTGTAAAGTTTATTTGAGAACTATTACTTAGCGGATTCTGGCATGGTTGTACTTACCGACTGAGTAGGGCATCTTCTCGTACGCGGGCTGCCTCTTTGACCTCTCGCACTACATCGGTCATCATGCCAGGTGTGTAGGCACCTAAAACAAATAAAAATATGAAATGGTATTAGTGCCCTGGAGCCCAGCACGTGCCGACAGGACCGCCTGGTTGTACCTGAATGGAAGGTGGGCGCCGGACTATGCGTCCCGCCTAGTCCCCCGCCAAAAATCAACGGTTGACTTTGGGTGCTCAATCCGCTCAAGCTATCTCTACGGTGCCGCATGCCCCCAACGCCGGATGGCGCCCAGGGCTGACCAAAAGGAGCGTGCTTTAAGGCTTCAATATCGACTGTGTTTGTGTTTACGAGTGCAAAAGATACATAGAAAGAGGACAGGGTGATAATAGATAAAAAATCAATTGATAATAGCAAGTAAATACATCTATAATTAATAATTCGGAAGCTCTATAGACGCTAAGCAGAAATAAAAAGATCATTTTTAAAGAAAAGCTTTGCGCTGAAGACCAACCTTTTGTTTCGTGC
Source organism: Drosophila merina (assembly GCA_035047645.1). Lineage (NCBI taxonomy): Eukaryota > Metazoa > Arthropoda > Insecta > Diptera > Drosophilidae > Drosophila > Drosophila merina. The sequence continues at coordinate 29,142,604 of JAWNPH010000002.1, forward strand.
AGATTTTGGCAGATCCTGGAATTAGTGTCGTGCAATATCTTTATTTGTTCCATCAACGCCGCGAAGAACTTGTTCTGCTGCGCTAGATCGCAGGCACTGCCACTTATGTTGCCCATACGACATTCTGGGGTATTCTGACCACTCACTTTGGAATCGTTGTCGGAGGGGTTTAGCAGGCAGGGGTCGCTGAATCGAAAGCTGTAAAATATTCGTTGCTTAGCCAACATTTTCTTTATGAGTCTTGTCTGAAGGCTTACCCTCTGCTGAAATTTGGATTACTGCCACTTCCATCCAACACGTCTGTGGAATTAGGTTCATGCTCCGAACCAGCACCGCCACCACCCCCACTTCCCATCATATTTACCAGGGGCGGCAGACTAGCAAACTCCTGACCACTGTCCCCAGCGTAGGTCATGCCATAACCGTTGAAGCTCTGGGGAGGGAAGAGCATCGGATATCGATGCGAAAGGGAGTGCGATTGCTGTTTGAGGGAAAGTGAGATTATTGGGCCTGGCTCACGACATACAGTTTATCCTAATGACAGCTACTCACGCGCTGAATCCCCAGGCTGAAGGGCGTGCCTGTGCCTGTGCCCATTCCGTACGGCTGTGTACGCATTGGAAATGGGTGTTGCTGCTGCTGCTGCTGTTGTTGTAGTTGCTGCTGCTGCTGTTGCTGTTGTTGCGTCTGCTGTTGTTGTTGCTGAGTTCCCGCTTGAGTCACAAACATTTGCTTGGGAACAGTTGCTGAAGGCGGTATAAAGTCCAGAAACTCGGATGAAGACGACAACTGGGCGTTGGTGGCATCCCTCAGGCAGTTCTCCAGCCAGGCATCGAGATGGTCTTTGGAGTAACTTAGACCGCTGCGGTTAGCTTTGCCCGAATTATTTTGGTTGAGAGGAGAAGCTGCTGCGTTAGCTATATCGGCGGTGGAGGCTGGAGATGGAATTGCTCCGCTGCGCGACTTGAGCTTCTTGCGTTTGGTAGCATCTAGTGCTATTGGGAGAAAGACCAAGAGGTTCAGTTGAAATTGGTATATGTACGGACAAAGCGTCCGGCCTTACGGTTTTCCACCCCTGACGAACTGCAGCCTGGCATTGCAAAAACGCAAATGACTCACTGCCTTAAATCGAGCTCCGCTCAGCCCAGTTCGACTCGCCCAAAACCGATCCAACCCGACTTGGCTCTCGGGCTAAGTTATTTCAGGCTACAAAAATGTCGCGGGAGCCGCAGTCTAAAAACGAGTTTCTGTCTGGGGCTCGGAGCTCGTGTTGGTTATTCAGTTGCCAGATTTGTTTTGGTTTCAGCTAGGTAAATATTTGCCTTTGGACATTTGAGCGTAAGCGCTTCCTTTGGAAAAACGGCTTGCGACTGAAAAGTTTTCCTAAAACTATGCGAAATTTTTAAGGGCAACCGGAGAAACCCCTTACATCGGACGCCTGTAAATGCAATTCCCTGGCCCTCTGGAGAAACCTACTCTCTCTTGGTCCCAAGGCGACCCTTTCATAAACATTAGCGTCGTTCATATGTCGCCCTCCCTGGGGACTGGTGTTTAAATTTAGCACAAATGTTCATATGTACGTATGTATGGAATATGCTCTTGAAAATATCTTATCCCGAAGATGGTTGGCATGGTTGAGAGCGTTCTTAATTAATTGCTCACTATCGGATTACACTAGTTTGTTAAAGTCTAAAAAGTAACAGAATTAGAGTTGTATAAGGATTTTCTCAATAGCATTTCTGATCATATTTATTATTTATTAAATGTTTCAAAAATGTAGCTCAACCTGACACGCAAATGCACTTTTCGTCAGTGTACATTTATCGTCTTTTATACCGCTGGCTACATTGTTTAAAATCTAAATCAAATTCGCATCACTTATCTAATTTCAATGCCAGATCGCGTGTTTGGATTTCGTAACAAAAAAATACCCGAAATTAAATCAATCACTGACCGTGAACCCAGCATATGGCTGAAAAAATCGATTCGGAAACTAGATTTAGAGTCGCACTAGCTGATCGCTTTGGTAAACCTTTCAATTATATAATAACCATTTGTCGTTTATTGACGTTAACTTATTTAATGGGCAAATTAAACTAAACTGGTTATATTGATAGTGTATGACAGAAAGTAGCGGACGAGACTATCTTTCTTAAATGATTTAATGCGCTGTCGTAGAAAGTTCAATATTGAATTAAATAATTTCCTGTCCACTTATTGGTCATAATTAAGTGCTATTAGGGCAATTCCCGCACCAAGCCCACCTTTCTGTTGGCCAGGAACGATGCCCGCGATGGAGGCATTCTTCTCGGCCCCGGACATTCCGCTGTTGGCTGCAACCGCAGAGGCAGCCTCTCCCGCGGGATCCATCCCCCCAGCTTCACCGCCGTTTGGATTCGTCTCCATCTGGATTGTAGTTGTCATCTTCTCATGCAAAACGCTTCAAACGCAAACGCAACTCCTGTAATGAAAGCAAGACAAAGACTTGTTATTTAGCGTCGTTTTTCCGTTCCTATGATTCGGCACTCGACCATAAAAACATAAAGACAAGCGGATATGTTTGCACCTTGTGCAGCCAGGGGAGTGAATAAAGAATGAACGAGTTGCGGACAAGGAAAGAGCATTTGGAGCAGCCGAAGCAGCCATCGAATGTGCAGAACCGGAAAACACCTGTCCGTTTTCTTTCTCAATTTGCAACAGCAACTTTGTAGGGCTTTGTGGTGGTTGCAGGCGGTTGGTGTCGTATGGTGTCGTATATCCATGGCACAACTAACCAATTTATTGACAAAAAGTAAACAATCGTTTTACATGGAAATGCATTGGGCCACTTATAGAGAGCTCCGAAAACAAGCCACCGGCTCTAGCACTAGCACTCGGAGAGATAAGAATACCCAGTACCCATACCCATTCCCAGTATGTACATTTTCCCTAAGGGGCTAAGGGGCTTCTCATTCATTAATTCTTTGAGAAAGTTGAAAACATTTGCATGCAATCAAGAAAGTCATAAGGGAAGATGAATGCCTGTTTTGTCTTACTGCTGGTTCCCATTTATGACAGTACAATCGCCAGCCTCTGGGGAAATGAAAAATTTCATTTTTTTTTAGTTTCTTTAGAAGCAAAAAGCCCATCAAATCCCCTTTTAAGAAAATTAACAGAGCGCTGCTACACTTTAACGCTTCGCTTCCAGCAATTATGCAGGTACAAGTGTTACCTTCGTACTATAGCTTGTCCATGTTGGGATACATAAATAAATAACTGTTCAAAATAAGAGCCAACCGGAGTCTTTGTTAAAATTCAATTATTAAATACACCAAATATGAACAAATATAAAAAATCACCAATTAAACTCATTAGTTTAATTCACATTTGTCTCCGCAAAACAAAGCAAAGCTTTAAGTGTATGAAAGATCTTCTCAATCAAGAAAATAAAACACAAATATGGAGCGAAATCATTTCCTTTTACAGAGCCCCTCCAAAGACACATTGTAGATATGTACATATGTATGACTCTATGTACTTCTTGCAAAAAAAATATACAGGCACTCTCATTGACTGAGTCCCGGCCATTCACCATTAAGTTGAAAGTGAATTAAGTTTTTACTTTTCTTGGCGCTTGACGAGGCGAAAGTCAAAGCATCATAAACATGAAAAGCGCGGCAGCAGCAGCAATTGCGCGGCTGCGACAAGCCCGACGACTTTTGCCGAATGTGTAATTGAATTTCAAGATAGCGAAGAAATGCTTGATATAATTTCGCTGATAAGAATGAATTTTGCAAATTCTTCAGTGGGTAAAAATAAAGTTTATACGACCTTGCTGTTTAGTAGTTCCCTATGGATAAAAACAAAAGATAAAATTTTCTTTCTATTTTTCAATTCTAAAACTTCAGGGCTTAGCAAAAAACACATTAATATAGGCAAAGATCTTATACCATACATACAAGTACAAACTGACACTTTGGAGTTTCGAATTTAAGGTACATAAAGTATGGGGCGCCGTCCACGAATTCAATGGAACAAAATGGGACCTACAATGGCATTGACATTAAGCACAGAGTTTCACTATTTTGGCAATGTGCCCATGAATTGCTAGCAAGGTGAGCGTCGTCGCGTTCGGCATGAAAAACCGCACTCACAACAAGAAATTTTGGTCCAAAGTATTTGGCTCATGGAGCGCCCAATGCGCCCAATGGAGATGACGAGATGCCGCAGTCAGAGTAACTATCTCGCCAGTGGGAATCATGTGAAAAAGTGCCAGATAAGAGACTTTGAACGTGAACGTGAACACAGTGGAATCGGAATCTAGGCAGCCAAGTTCACCCAAAACAACAAAATAAGCCTCGAACCGGTTTACTCCACCGCTATTGGCTTGGTCAGTCGAGCTCTCCCCCGTTACAGTGTGGTGTGTATTGACCTTTCCATTCAACAAATTTCATTGACACTAATAAAAACAAACCAGCGAAGACAGCACAGACACTGTTTGGTTTGTTGAACCAGCCGGAGAGCACTCAATATCCGAAGGCGATCAATGAAAGGAGCAGCTGCACATATGGCTGCCAATTGCAGCGGAGTGGGAGGACGAGTGGAGTGCGAGGAGTCCCCTCTCGCTTTTCTTTATCGTCAACGACGGCAACTGGCACCCCCGCCGGTCACATGTTCCACAGCAGGCACAGGCACATTGGTTGGAGAGAATTTTCTCAGGAGAGTCTCGCTTGGGGGAAAGCCCCATAGATGCGCCTCTGTCTCCAACGACAAGACGACTATCGAATTTCCCAGGCACCCCTTGCTCGCTATCTTTCCTTTCCTTTATTGGCAGTGAAAATGAAAAGCAAAATATTGCGGATGACGTCGTCGGCGAACCGCCTTGTCCCCGGCTGTTACTGAGCTGTGGGTGGGGCGAATTCTCAGGGTTTCTCAAATCACTGTGCGAATGCAGCGGTTTCTACGGCCAATTATCCAAGCTACCTACGCGTTACGGCCGGTCCGCAAATGGAGCGCCAGTTGGTGGACGGGTACACTGTTCACTATTTAATGATGGTTGCTCGCTTTGATAATAATTAGCTACTCAATAGCCGCTGCCTTTTCAAAAGCATCTCACTACACTTGAACTGCCATTTCCCATTCCAGATTCTTTGCGTCACGCACGGGCTTCTACGGAATTCGGATAAAGCGCGGAGGAGTACGCGAAACTGGACGATAGGGGTCAAAGGGCAGGTGCAGTTTCCGACGACTCAGCGCAAATGCAAAAACGAAAACGCGATAATCGGAAAACTACATTTGCATCCGTTCGAACTGTTTTGTCGAAATTATTTAAATTTCAAAGTTACGCGTAGCAATCCATGAATTTTCAGCAGCCAAACAATCCGATGGTTACTTGTGCTCTCGATACTTTTGAAAGAGAGTGTAGCGGGTTGCTTAAATAGATTTTCGTGGCAAGCGGGATAATGATGAAGTAATGCATTACAAGTAACGGCATCGTAATCGATTTGAATAAATAGCGTAAATTTGCTAATATCAGCTAATATGATATCAAAAATATACATACTCATTGACACATTTTTGTTAAATAAACGGTGCACAATTTTCAATTACCTATTTATATAGTATGTGATTTTATGCAAATATCTCCGATCAAATTTTAAATTTCTAGTAACTGATTACCCTATGATTACTGGTAATGAACTACAAACCGCTGTGACGGCACCAACTAAAAAAATACCAAAACTAATCGTGAAGCACCAAAAGTACACGAGCTACCCTGTGTGGTAGTGAATCATGGAACAGTTGAGCATGAAACATTGGCGGTTCTTTATTATTTAAACAATAAATTATAACGACTAATGCTAATAACTTTGCGACTAATTTGGATTTACAAAAAAAATTTGATTTAAAAAATTAATGAAACGGTAACGATTTCCCTGGGTGATAAATAATAAAATAAAAGGTATCGCTATACTTTCTGAAACAATAGTTTAATCTAATTTTTTAGGGAAATTCAAAAGAAGTTTTCAACATCAGATCACTATTCCATTAGAATTCCAAACCTGTTAACATATAAACATGTTAAGAACCCTAAGATTTCTAAGACTTAAAACTTATGTGATTTTTTATGAGTTTTAGTAGATTGGTTTCGGTTGGAGCTTGAAATACAATGTGGAACTTTAAATACAATTTAAAAATTTTCGAAACTATAAGTTTATAATAAGTATGACATTTCCCCGGCACGTGACCCTTATTGTTTTATTAAGTTTCATCCATTGCGACCCAAATAAAATAAGCAACAGTTGTTAGGTACTTCTGTCATGCAACTGTCAAATAGAAGCTTTCTCCAAGCGCTTTATGTACACAATCTGGGGTAGAGGGATTAAGCTCTCCAGTCCTTCCGAGCCACTTGTCCTGTAGAGTGTAAGGACATCCCATTTAATCGTTGTAGAAATAATAAAAAAACGTTTTTAGTTTATTATTTAAGAATTGTGAGTGCACTTACATCGCACAACGACAAAACATAAATAACTACAAAAATATTTCCGCAAGCAAAAACCATTGAATAATAGATTAAACAAATACCGTTACCTAAATAAATTTGTTCGGAAATTTAAAAATATTAATGAAGTGGCAAATAAAATAATAAAACGAAATAAAATATACGCAAAGTAAAAGTTTGCGTGGAGGCTCGGGCACAGCCATTTCCCCTGCGAAAAATCGATTTCCTTTATCCTGTCCCATTGCGCTGTCATATCCCGAGCTTTTGCTTTCACTTTCCTATTGCAGCGAAAACAAAAGCGACCAAGACTCTGGGATTTCCACCTGCCGCAATGAGGTTCGTCTAGAGAGGGAAGGGAGAGTGAGATTGAGTTGGAATCGCAACGACCGTCGCATGAGCAAAGATGATTGTAACTTCTGCTTCTGGCCTGGATAGCACCCCCACGCTTGGTACGTAGTCCCGATCCCTCACGAGTCCAGCTGACCGGACTTTCCCTTTTCCCTCAGGCACTGTAGAAGTAACCACGCTACTTGGCGTCTTCTTCGGGGTGCTCGTATTGCTGCTTCTACTTTTTCTATACATCAGTCGGAAGTGCTGCTTCCACTACCGCCATGCCATCAACTGCTGCGACGAGCGACATTTGGCGGCAAAGTGTGTGCAGAAGATGAGTAAGTACCATAAGTTTATTAAGTGAATCTGACTAACCTTGACTCCACGTGCCACTACAGCGCGAAAGCGGCGGTACGAGAACACCAGCTCAGACTCGGAGGAGGACATTCTGCGCCGGCTGCGGTGGCACCAGCAGCATCAGTTGGGCGATAAGCATGGTAACTACGGGATGGGCATCAACCAGGCGAATCCCCTGACAGCCCACAGCTTCAATTACCATCAAGCCGGCTCTGACCTGCAGAGGGTTACCGTGACCCGTGACCCGTTGGCTGTCGCTGAGAGGGGTAAGGTCGGCATACCGTCGTCGCACAGCGAGTGTAGCTCCAATGACTCCATGGAGGCCTCTGTGGACAGTCACACTGGAATTCTTACGGGCGAAAGCAAGGGTAAGCATGGCGACGACCACAGGCGATGGAAATGACATTGATTGAATTGAACATATTGACAGGCTCTCATCCGGCGTCGTCTTACCGAAATCCGTATGCGGATCATCGAGCCAAGACGCAGGCCTTGAGGTATCAGCACAGGGTCGAGGTAGTGCTGCCGCCCAAGCATGACAAGGAGCGTGAGAGCAGTGCCGTGTGTAATGTTGTGCCCATATCCAGTTCATGCAATAACAACAACTCTAGCATGACTAATAACAACAGTACTATTGCTACAAACAATAATAATAACAACAACGATGATGTAAGGCTGTCCGCTTTTGGCAACTCATTTATGATAATCAAAAATATTCCCTTTTCAGGAACCCCTCTTTGATACCAGTGATCTACGCTCCATCAAGTCAGATGACATGCTCGTGGGCGGAGACACGAAGACTGTGACCCGCGGTCCTATCGAACTGGAGCTCTCCCTGCTTTACGACGCGCCAATGCGGAAGATGACGGTACATGTAATGCAGGCGCGCAGTTTACCGCCACTGGCCAGTGGGCAACCGACTCACACCCAGGTGCGAATGCTGATCCTGCCCACCAAGAAGCAGAAGCACAAGACCAAGATACGCAGTGGGGAGAACCCGCAGTATATGGAAAGCTTCTTGCTGCACCGCGTCAACCCGGAGGATGTGAACAACATGGGGCTACGTGTGCGTCTGTACGGATGCGAACGGCTGCGCAAGGAGCGCCTCATCGGCGAGGCTTACGTGAGTTTTGCTACCGTCGATCTGGAACTGGAAACGAACCTTTGGCTACCGTTGGAACCGCGAAACACATCTTCAGTTTTGGGATCCACCAGCGACCTCCTGAGTCTGGCGCGGTCGGAGAGCGCAGGTTCCACTTCGTCCATGCAGCATGGCGGCGTTTCGGAGCTGCTGTTGGGGCTGAGCTACAACGGCGTGACCGGTCGGCTAAGCGTGGAGGTCATCAAAGGCAGCCAGTTCCGTAGCCTTTCCCTAAACAAGGCTCCCGACACCTACGTCAAGATGGTCATGGTTAGCAGTATCGGCCAAGAGATATCGCGTGCTAAAACTTCGATTCGACGTGGCCAGCCAAACCCACTTTTCAAGGAGACATTTGCTTTCCAGGTGGCTCTCTTCCAGCTCAACGATGTAACGCTGATGATCTCCGTTTACGCAAAGCGGCACATGAAAAAAAATGAGATGGTCGGCTGGTTCAGCCTGGGCCTGAACTCGTCCGGACCGGAGGAGGTGGCGCACTGGACGGATGTGTGTGAGATGCCCAAAGGTGAAATGCTGGCCCGCTGGCACGTTTTAGTGGACTCCTGATTCGAGCAGTTGGGCCAGCCCTCGAGTCGTAGCGGCAAGGCCCTCCGTAAGTTGGGTCTGACCGCTTTCAAGGACCGGTCCCGGGAGAAGGCTGCGAAGGATTCGTATGCCGATGACGACGGCGACCAATTCCCTGCAGACAATGCAGTTGCAGTGGATATTGAGCCGGGCCTGGAGCTCGACTTTGTCTAGAGCCGAGGTCAAGTGCGAAGTTTGTGATTTGTTTTTAGGCGGTCAAAACTGGACCGACCACAATTGTTGTTGTGGCTACGAGCCAGAAGGATTGTCCAGATTCTCATTCTTGGATCGTCCTCTGGATCTGGCCCGAAACGGGCTAGGGAATATTTGTATTTGTAAACCATTTGGCACACATTTTTTGATAAAATGTGAGATACACGAAAAAAATTTAGAATATCGGAATTTTATACGCAATGGCTTGTGAACGGCAGCCAAATACTTAAAAATTACTCAAATTTGAATTTTATGATTGTTTGTGATAAAGAATAATACTAAAATAGCCGAGGGGCAGATACTAAAGGTCTGCTGTCGAATGTCGAATTTTTGTAATTAAAACCTTTCTGCATCGTATCTTAAAATATTAAGCCTAACACGGCGAACCCGAAGTCTTTTAAAAAGTAGCACTTTTTTATTACAAATGGATAAAAGTAAAAAACAAAAAGGAACCATGGTAGTCGATAAACGTACATATAATAATATGCATATGCGAACAAGTGCGTAATCACAAATAAACTAACTCAAAACAATTATTGTACCTATGTATCATATGGTTTAATTGTGAAATTTATTATTTGAATATTACTCTAACTCTTCTTTAACTAACTTAAAATGAATCCTTTGTATATTTGTGAGTGCGCCCTTGTCTTTATATTTATATACCTGCAAACCGACATGCATACATACCCGAAACATCTAACTATATAATTACAATTCTTGTGATTTTGATCGAGGCCCATGCGCATGTTCTAGTTTTTGATACGCTGAAAAATATTGTATTAATATCGGTACCTTAGAATTCAAACGCACAAAGATTGATGTACAACCGACAACAGAAGTTGGCAACAGAAGTTGATAAAGTTATAAGCAAATATGCATACATGAACTTACGAGTATTGCAGTCAGGTAATAGGAGAATTTTATTAAGCCTCTTTTCCGATTAAAGCATCGGAAATATAGGATCGGTCAGGAACTTGCATATGATTGAATTCTTAAGAGTTCTGTAAAAGGCGGAACACTGTTTCTGCAAGTACATAAGTTTAACTTATACACGGAGATATGAAAGCTTTAATAATTATTGGTACTAATTTGTTTTAATTCAAACTAAACAAACTAAAAAAAATTTGAAAAACAAACAAAATCTATTAAACTATTGCAATTCTAATGCAAAAAACTTAATATTAGTTATATGAACAACCATATGAATGTATTTTGTAATGGATAATATTTGTATCTTTTAAAAATCTATATGTTTTGAATGTCGAATATTTTATAGTCACACTTCAAGTGATCGTGTGTTCGTTGTTGCACCAGACGCAACATTTACGCTAAAGTCTATAAATTGATTTCGGAAGGCAGGTGAGGCTTAACAGCTAAGTGACTATCAACAAATTTAAATCGTTAGAAAACATAATGCCAGTATTAAACATATTCCCAATTTTGAAAGTACGACAGCCGTTAGCCTCGCCACGACGCGCAGATTTAATGTCAAGTATTTCAGGCTCTGAGTAGAATCTCCCTCCATATATTGAATGCTAATGAAGTGATTATTTTTGTCTGAAGCAGATTGCATCTTTCTACTCTTCAATTTAAACAATTAAATTGTCATCGTTGATTATCAAAATAATTATTTTAATATTACATAATTGCCACTTAAAATAAAAATATATTATATAAAACAACTGACATATACATACAGCTTATACCCTAGCCTACCCAATATCACTTAAATCCTATGATTATTTTCTGCGTTTTCGCCTCATCTTCTTACTGTTCCCTGAGTAATTGTCCTCGTCGTCACTATCCGTGTTTGTGTCCTGCGACTCCTTGGAACCCGCACTTGATTGGTTCCCTTGCTGAGCATCCCACTCCTTGCGCAACTCACTGAGCATTCCCGGCGTTAGAAGGCCCTGAGCAAGCAATCTATCCGTAAGGCGTCCCCGTGACGAACTGGAAACACGAGGTTCCTTCGTATGGGTAATTCGACGTACAGTGTAGCTCGACACATCTCCATCCTGATTGGCCTCGGTGTTTTTGAGTAATCGGGTTATTTGGAAGACACCTTGTTGAATGATCTCGTCCAACTCCTTTTGGGCTTCCCGCACATTATTCGCCTCCGGGAAAATATCCATGAAGCGATAGCTGTACGAATATACATTGTATTAATAATATTGATATTGTTATTCTGTTGTGGAAACTTGCCTTAGCCAGAGGTACAGGTCCATCACGTCGAATACTGCCTCTAAATGTACAAGGTCAAGAATAGTTTTAGGCAGCTTGAACGGCCAGCCGCAGTTCTTTTTAATAAACTCAAAGGTAATGGGTTCATTGCGGCTATATTGTCGAGCTATTTTGAGAAACATGGAGCATACAAATGGCATCTTTCGGTTAATAGGAGCACAGCAAAAAACATAGCGGGCTCGCAGAGGCAGAGGTACGTGCTGTATCATCTCAGCAAGGAACTTGAAGTCCTCAATATTGCACATGAAATACAGCGAGTCGTCGACTGTGCACAAATTCACAAAAATATCCATTAGATTACTAAGAGACGAGTTTGGCAGATGGTAAGCATAGAGCTCTATTTGATCGGCAGTGGGGTGCAAGCCAGCTTGCTTTAATGGTTCAGGCGTTTGACCCAAAATTCGTTGCAGGATCTGCAGATCCTCCGACTTAAAGGTGGTCACATAACCGTGCTCCCACTGAGTCCGAAAGCGACCAGCGCGTCCTGCTATCTGAAGAGCGGACGACACTGAAATGGTATCGATCTCACGCTCACCCCGCTCGTTCATCGTCGGCTTAACCAAGGAGTAAAATATGATTCGACGTATGCTCCTATCAGAAGATGAAGGCTTGTAGTAAAGACTTTAAATTTATCCAAATCTAACATATCTACTTACAAGTTTAACCCCATTCCAATCGCATCTGTTGCTACCATAACTTTGCAACTATTCGCGGGATCATTAAATTTGGCGGCTTGTGCGAGTTTGGTTCCTGGTGGCAGGCCTCCGTAGATAACGGCTACCTCTTTCCCTCTAGTGAAAAAACTGTTATGACGGAAAATGCTGTTGGCGAGAAATCACTCACCTGGCCTCGATTTCGCGTGAAACTGTGTATATATCATGCTTGCTAAAGCAGACTATGCAGTCGCCCGGTACCACATTGTCCAGGGACCCCAGAGCTGTGTTTTCCACAGTCAATTCGGTAAGCCGATCGTAACGTCGCACTTCAACAGTTTCACCGGTGGTTTCGCAAATTTTTTCCAGGAGTCCCAGTGCCCCGGCCTCCCCACAGACGTGCACTTCATCGGCAATTAACCCAAGGAACGCGCGCGTCCATGCCCATCCTCGTTGAGGGTCGCGGATTTGCTGGATCTCATCGATCACAGCTACTTCATCTGCCAGGACAAAATTTTTCAGATTAGCTTTGATTAGCTCAGATTTTATATAAAATATATTCACTTACACGGAGTGTTGACCGAAGTCATTTCCACTGTGCACGCTACGTGGTTTGCTGGGGAGTTTTCGCTTATGCCAAACTTTCGCTCCTCGCCAGTGACCAGGTCGCACGGAGTACCACGTTCATTGGCCTTGTTGTAGACTTCCGTGGCGAGCAATTTTAAGGGCCCACAGTAGACGCCGGACTTGGCAGTCAGGTATCTCTCCATTGCGTGATACGTCTTGCCGGAGTTTGTGGGCCCGGCGTGAAAAACTATTTTTCGGGTAATGGCCCGGGCGTTGGTGTACCAGTTGGCCGGCTGTCGCAGATCGGATATCTTCTTCAGATCATCCATGCAATCAAGATGCGGGAACACGGTTTTAGCATGGCGGAGAAAGTATGGAAAAATATCGTCGATGTGGCCGGCTCCTTGCATTATATCGCTGAATATAATGTGAAGGTCGACGGGAAGATTCTCCGCCTCGATGCAATAACGCCGAAAGGAGCCAAAGGCCTGTTGCTGTAAGTAGGCTAAATTATGGTGAGGGTTACTTTGGATTGGGTAATTTAATAATTGTAACTAACAATCCAATCCGTTTTCACTGCAAAGGGCTTTGACTTCCCGGCGTTGGGTAAATTTGTTGAGGATCTTTAGAAGTTCTGCTTTCTCCAATTTTCCTACTAGCTCAGAACCTACGTCTTCAGCGTCAACGTTAGCCTGCACTTGAACCGGCTTAAAAAGTGCGGAGACACTGGTCTCTTGCTTCTTTCGGGAATAGACAATTGCCGCCCGGTGCAATCGCCGGATGCTAGGAGCAACCCAAAAGCATGGAAGCGAGCAGCGAGGATGCCGAACGTTACCCAGGAGGCTGATGCAGCGCCTTGAGTGCTGCATAGCTGTATGTACTAAGAGAAATTCACACTTTTTTAATTCAGAAAATTGGCGAAAACCGCAAGGAACTCAATCCACGTTTTGGTTCTGATATAACATTGCGGGCGGCAGTGCAGCTGAGTCTCAGCTGTTTGAAAGGTGGGCTATGAAGTGTGTGACGTCACTAATACTAAAAAAGAGTGTTGCCATATTCACCATTCGGCTGTCACTATTTTATCGTGACTGAACCGTGACTCAACCGTGACTTCATAGTAATTCAAAAACTAACCATTAATAAAGATATTAAAAAAGAAGAAGTAATTTGTTTTATCTGTCATACATTTATCGTATATAGTTTTATTATTATCATAGTTCTAAATGTAATTTATGTTGCGCATATATAACAATTTGTTATTATCAAATCCAATTCGGCACTAGAACCTGTTCCCGAGTTGGCAGCCCTGTGTTTGTTAGCCACAAACAAAATGACTCACTTGGCCATTTAAAAACAAAATAAAAATTTAAAAACATAGCAGTCAATAACATTCTCACACCAAAACATTGCAATGGGATTGTTCGGCAAAACTCCTAGTAAAGATCCCAAAGAACAGGTAAGGCGAGAAGCACCAGTGACCTCGATAATCAGAAATGATGTCATTCCGTCATTGTTTTTATTATTTTTTTCTTACCGAAATCTGTTACTTTGTATATCTACAATGTATCTTTTTATGGGGTGCTCTGGGCTGTGCTAATAGGTTCAAGAATGGACACATAAAATACGCAAGGAAGGTAACCAGCTGGATCGGCAGATTCGGAGCATTCAACGCGAAGAGGAGAAAGTGAAGCGCTCCCTGAAGCAGGCCGCCCAGAAGAATGACCGGGACACCTGCGTTATTTTAGCCAAGGAAATCGTCAATGCAAGAAAGGCTATTAACCGCATCTACACGTCGAAAGCGCATCTAAGCTCTATACAAATGCAAATGAAGAATCAATTATGTTAGTCAGCCTGATTGTAGTTTCCGGATGAACCTAAAGCTTAAATTATTTCAGCTACCCTGCGAGTCGCTGGATCTTTGCAAAAGTCAACGGAGGTGATGCAGGCAATGCAAAACCTTGTTCGGTATCCAGAACTGGCTGGAATTATGCGTGACATGTCAAAGGAAATGATGAAGGCGGGGATCATCGAGGAAATGCTGGACGAAACCATGGATTCGCTGGAGGAGTCCGAGGAGCTTGAAGAGGAGGCGGCTAAGGAAGTCGACAAGGTCCTGTGGGAGATAACTGATGGCAAACTGGGAGAAGCTCCCTTGCCCCCAGATGCTACTCCCGCGGACAAAGCTGCTGCCGCGCCAGCCCGCGTCGCAGTGGAAGAAGACGACGACGACGACGGCGAAGAATTGCAGGAGATGCAAAGCCGTTTGGCCTCATTGCGCTCATAGAGTTAAGTGCTTGCATTTAGCATAAACTAGTGATTTTTGACCCAACAACTTTCTCAGTTTTTTTCTTTCTTTTCCATCCCAAATTCAAACCTTGTATGCTTTGGAAACGTTGAATTATTTTTTAACCAAAAAAACCTTAAATAACAATCAGTTTTTATCTTTTAAGTGTACAGTGCCCCAGTATGTACTATATTGGACCACTCAATTTTACATTTTAATTCAATCAAGTTAACTTTATTTATTGTATAATTTAGCTTGTATTAAAAATCGATTTTTGCTGTGACAATCCTTTGTAAGATCGGTAATTAATTTGGATGTAAAAGTCAATCTAAGGTCTAATGTTATTCTCAATGAAGTCCAGATAAGCCGCCACTCGAGTATATACACCTGGCCATCCTTTCAGGCCGCAGGGAGTGGGACCGTAGGAAACTACTCCGGCAATATAGTAATTAGAGTTTCCTACGTAATAGTCTTCGAGAAGTAGGGGACCTCCTGAGTCCCCCCGACATGAGTCGATTCCTTCTACGCCTCCGGCGCACAGCTGATTGGCCGTCACCGTTCGACGCTGGCTAGCATACCGCTGGTTACAGTCTTTTGTGGGCACGGTATCTAGTTCTGCCTTCAGCTTTATGTTGGACGTCGAATTTGTTTCGGTGCGACCCCAACCGGCTACAACCACCTTGCGTCCGAGAAAGAATTGGTCGCGTTGGGATGGCAGGCTGGGCAGGCACACGGGAGAAATGAAGTCGCTGTATTTAACCTCATCCCGAAGTCGAAGCAGAGCAATGTCATGTAGCTGATCGCGGGAATTGCCTGGGTACTGTGGATGTGGAATTCGCTCCGACACGCCGATATCTACATAAGGATCATTGCAATCCCGGTTTCCGTTTCTCTCGGTGGTGCAATCGGGGTTGGTGCTGGTGTCCCAATCGCCCAGGCGCACACCAGTCAGCTGCCAGTCGCTTGGGATAGCTGCCACGCAGTGGGCTGCCGTAAGGACATAGCGGTTGTTGATTAGCGATCCGCCACAGTGGTGGCCCTTGATGTTCCCGGCTGGAAATGGATACTGTAGTCTCACGAGCGATTTGAATGGTTTGTAAGAAACTTACGTTTAGTGTACTCGATCAGCACCATCCAGGGGAACTCCCTCTTTCCCGTCTCCACACCGCCGACCACACGATTTTGAAAGTTGTCGCCACAATATGGCGCCTTGGGTAGCAGGCTGGATCCGGATCCACTGGTGGGTTGCGTCGAAGGCTTTGGAGCAGGCTGACCCTGGTTTCCCCACTGCGGCGGCTGGGAGCGCATACCGCTGTTGGCGCAGCAAATCTAAAACAAAGTCGAGGTAAACGGAAAATAAACGCCTGACTCATCCGAGCCGGGGATTAACCCATTCGGGTCTCGCATACTCACAAGCACCTGTCCATTGCGGTAGCCGCACTGACTCTTTTGCAAAAAATCGCGGTCCTCGGGGGAAATAGCTCCTCGCTGGACCACTTGGAAGAGGTAGCCACATTCCCTGAGATTAATGCATCTTCCATTACTCTCATCCGGCGTTGTGCAATATCCAAAGATTTCTGTGGAAGAAAATCCATATCCATGAAAAAGCTGGTTCGACTAAAACGAATTATACGCGGGATTTGGAACGGAACGAAAACGAGATTGGGAATGCCCCCCGTCGAGCTATTCGGTTGTCCGGGCCGGGGTCAAGTTCAGCGCTGATAATTGATGCCTTCGGCTCAATTGTACCCAGCTTTCAGCTCCGATATAAACAATGTTTCAAAACGAAACTTACCCTGGGCATAAGCCTGGCCCGCTCCAGCCACCAGTACCGCAAGAACTCCGAAAAGAAGGCACTGCTCCATTGCGATCGATTATGTATTTTGGGGACCTGCGCAGCAGAACCACTCGAAGTGCAAAGCGTGTTGGAACCTCACTGACTGCCTCTGGTGTGGTGAACGGACTGGCCCTCGCACTTCTCGTTCTGAGGCCAAGCTTATCAGCCAGCTGAGCGAGCGGGATTTTCTCCCACTCTGACTGCCGGAGAAAACCAGAATCAAGAGATTCCAAGTCCGGTCTGAGTCCGCCTGGCCGTACGAGTGTGACTCTATACCAGCATCTGTTTCTGGTTTTGGTTTGGATTATGTGTTCTCGCAGCTCAAAGGAGGAGACTTGAATGCACAACCACACTCTATAGATTGGTAAATTTGTGAGCTTTCTTGTGCTCTCGCCAACTTATCGGGCATCGGGGCAATTTCCACTCCAGCGGATGATTCGTTCCCCTGCTGCACTTGGGGTTGACAGGTCTTGGCCCACTTTAATGGCCATGCCATTGCCACTTCTGCAGCCGACAAGCTGATTGAGGGTGTGTTCGATTTTTTGCTCCGACAAACGAACAACTTGTGACACCTAAATACTTGTGCAAGTGTCGTCATAAGCACGAATGCATTTATTTTATTTGCAGTCTCATACCCAAATTTCCGCCTGATAAGTATTCACTTATGTACATATGCATACAGCCCACATCGAAACTTAAATATAAACGCATAGAATTGTAAATTGTTTGTTGTCAATTCTTGGATACTTTGTAAACAAAATAAGCTTGACCAAGCGAATTTTTCCTACAATAAAGAAAGGTCACTTATAATATTTCTTTTTCAAAATATCACAAACATGATCAAGAAAAGATTAAAATTTTGTATTTTGGTATTTTGGCCAACAAGATCGAAATAAAACAAGAAGTTCACAGATCCTTGCGTTTAAATGGCGGTTTTTATGCTATTTTTTTGGTTTTTGTGGTTAGAAATAATAAAAATATCAGATATAGTTAAACGATTCTTATGGGAATAGCCGAATCAGACCAGTTCCTTATAAAATTACTTTCAACAAGGAAATCCAACTTCGGTTTCTAACGGTTTCTATTGGTAAGATATAGCAAATATCGTATATAGTTGGACAGTCCATATGACAACTTCACAATAAGACCATTTCCGATCGTTAAGTGATATGGCAGCTATAGAATATGGTCGCCTGATTTGTGCAAAATTTTTTTAGATACGTCCAGATTTAAAAAAAAGGAAACTATTCAAATTTCAAACTTATAGCAAAAATATAGAAGTTGTAGTATTTCCGATCGTTCAGTTACACATGAGCTTTAAGATATAGTCAACTTATACTTATACGAGAATATTGCGTGCAAAGAAATAAACGTTGTTTAAGAAGTGCGAAGTCGATAGTTTTAAAACTGAGAGATTACTTTGTATAGAAACAGACAGACGGACAGACTCGACTTGGGTGGTGATCCTAATCAAGAATTTTATATTCTTTATAATATAAAGTTACAGTGTTGCACACTGATGATCAAAATATTAAAACCCACTTCAATAATAATAAAAAACTTAATAAAAAAAATAAAACAATTAAAAATTTATAAAAATGATAACTATACTAGTGTTGTTGCTAGTTTTAACTTAAAAATATATAAATCTAAGTTGGATCGATTAACCACTTTTCGGAGGCTACGAAGATTTTAAATTACCCTTTTTAAAAATTTACTTAAAAAGATAAAGCTGCAATATTTCTGATCTTGTACGCCAGGAAACTTGCTAATTTTTTAAATATTTTCCATTCCATAAACAAACAAATGGATTTGAAAACAACAAAGGGGGAGGCGGAAGTTTATATACCCTTGCAGTTATATGGAAAGTATCGGATATTGTTGGTCGATCCTTATGAAAACTTTAAAATTAGAACTGGTTTCTTATAAAATGGAAAAAGATAAAAGTATCACTCCCAAAAACATCAAAATTGTGGCACTTCCGATCGTTCATTTATATATCATATAAAAGGACCTCCATTTATATGTCATATAAAAGGTCCTCTTGTACGAAATATATGAATTGTGAAAAATTTGAAGTCGAAGGCTTTAAAACTGAGATCCTAGTTTGCGTAAAAACAGACAGACGGACAGCCTGACATACTCGTACCGACTCAGGAGGTTATTCCGATCAAGAATATGTATACTTTATAGGGTCTTTTTTACTTCATTGCACACTTGTGATAAAAATAATGATACTCTCTGCAAGGGTATAAATATTTTATGTTTTACGTTTAAAAACTTTGGAAATCCGCCGAAATAAATTGTTCAGGTTTTAAAACCTACATATTTATATTTACCCATTTTCGTGCAAGAAATATTACTTTACTACTTATATTTATACTTATATTACTTTACATTTATATTTTATTTTTTAGTTTATTTTTAGAGGAACGAAAATATACACTTAGAACACTAAATTTACACAAAAAAATAAACCTTTGATGTATTTTTATATATTATTTTAATGACAACCTATTTATCGTAAGTCAAAAATTGGTTTTTTGAAAATTTAGTAGTGAAATTTAGTTGCTTAAATTAGTTGCACGTATTAAAGACACACCTCACTATTAGTACTTACCATCTGGAAGCCCCGAACTCTCTGAAAATTACTCTTTGGGGCAAGAGTTTGGCAAGGGACTGTTTGAAGTGGACTGGCTGGGAAATGGGAAGGGTGCCCCAGGAGCAAATGAATGCGAAAAGTAAGATAGATGATTTCAATTTGTTACAAGTGCTTTTAAGTTTATATCGAACGGACAGGATACGAGTGTGTGGGCACTTGGCAGGGCGGCGCTTTCAGTGGCCAGGCACCACCAACCGACACCTTCCAGGACGAGGGTGCGTGTGTTGCTGTTTGTTTAGTGGCAGTTAGTTTGCTGATTTAATGCCAATGGCCACTTCAGGAAAAAGTGGACGTCGTCAATTTTACCATTTCATTTGACAATGCATTTCATTAGGGCTTAAGCCGGAGGTTATCACTGAGCTGGTATCTCCTGCCCGGGTAACTCCTATTAAATTAAAGTAGAAACTGAGGACTGAGCCCAGGAAAGGGTAGATGGTAGGGGTACGGGGATGGATGGAGGAGAGGGTGGGTCATGATGGCGCCGAAGTTGTTTCTTTAGGCTAATAAACACGGTTCTTCACACTTGACTGACTGCAAAGTGACTGGGCGGCGAAATGCGAGTCCCACCGCACCGATGCGTTTGTATAATTAAAAGCATTAACTGAATAATTTATAAGATTCAGGTCTAATGGTCGAATGCTGTGTCGGTTATGCGGAACCTGTGAAAAATGTCCGGATTTTAGGTCAACTGCGACTCGGAGTCCCAGAGCAGCTATGCCAAGTAGAAGGGCCAAGTATGTGGCAGCCGGACATGAAGAATGAAATTTCATCGTTGTCAGTTCGGGAATCAATTGTTCCGAAACAACGATCAACTTTTTTAATTAAACCTAATATGTGTATTGGAATTGTAAGCATTCCCCGTATTGATTTGTCGAACGTGAGCCCCGACGAGGAAGCTGAGCCATCCCATCATATTCCACTCCTTGACACCATCTGCATCGCCAGGATTGGGGGCACGACGCCTCCACAGCGACAAAGGCAACGCAGGAAGTCAGCAGCATCGTCATCACCGAAGACTGTGAATTCCAAGCACTTTGGAATTTTATGTCCAAACAATGCGGGTTCGCAAAAAGACAGCAGAGCGAAATGTTGGGTAAGAGTTTTACTAAATTCCTATGAAAGCTTCCTACACTCATCTGCGTGGCAGCTTCTACTTCCTGTTGCCTTGCCCTGGACGGAGATGGGGGTGGTGCTCTTTACATGACCAAGCTATGAAATGAAAAAACGACTGGTATTCTCATAATGCATTTAAAAACTGTTTATTGGAAATTAACTCGCTCTATATTAAAATACAATCCAACAGTAAATACAATACAACATATTACAATGCAATACAATACAATTCAATTCAATTTAGATTTCGTACAATTCTGGCACTCGCAGGGGCATTTACTTTATTCGCTATCGCGACTCTGCGAGTATACAATATAATGTACTCGGATGCACTATAAATGTGACCTGCGGGATACTATATACGTACAATACGAGTATATATAGTTTCGAAAGAGCCAGTGGCGTTGGGTAGTTATTTTCTAGAAACGTTTTCGAAATGCATTAATACTAAATTGAACTTCGATAACTTGCTAGGCTGGTATTTTTCACGTTTTATGCTTTAGTTTTCATAAGGACATTTAAGAAATGTTATTCGTTTTGAATGTCGGCTATTTGTAACTCATACTGCTTTGAATTTGTTTTTCTTAGTAGTCTTGCGTTGATTTTGACATTTATTATCAAAACATCGGATCACATTCGATCGATGCTGGGTGGCGGCCGAGAGTGGGTTCTATTTATTCAAGTATTCAAGTAAATACAATATTATGGTTTCGATGCCAATCGATCAAGTCGAAACTGATGTTCGAACTGGCTATATTTCGTTTTATGGCACTAGATAACTATATTAACTTGGATATGCTCGCCGTGGCATCGTTAAAATTTCATTTCGTTTGTCTATCTTTATATTTAGGTATGCATGTATATATTGAATCGCAAATTTATGATTGGTTAGGGTATAGAAACTTTAATATATATTATTATGAATTCTTGTATATATATTTCTTTATTTTTCCTTTTACTTGATCATATCAATATATGTATATATGCAAGTATAGTTCATAAAACGTTTAACAATAATTTCAGTCGGTCATTTTGGTATGTAAATTATATATACTTAGGCTATAATTACTTCTGATTTTTCATTAACTTTTGTCCTTTTTTTTTGCTTTCTTTCGTTTATCTTATGATGTATTTCGGTTTCTATTATTTAACTTGTAAAACCATGTAATTTTTAAATTAAGACACGAAATTTTTAAGGTTTAGATATGATTGTTTTATTAATATGATTGATGAAAAATGCTTATACTTTTCCAAGCTCGTCAAAGGGAAAAATAGTGGAGCGCGGCATTTTTTTGGCAGCCAACAATAAGAGGAATGGCCACCGGTCAGCCGAATCGACTCCTTGGCCAGCAGAATTTTAAATGATTTATCGCATAAAAAGGTCAAAGAGTGGCAGAAATACGAAGATAAAATAATGGCTCAGCACGATACGTTAATGAGGGTGCAGGAAGTCAATACAATATTTGTCATTTCAAGAAACTTAACCTATTACTACACTTCCACTTGGGTCACTGGAATTTCAGGTACTTTGAAAATCTTATGAATTATTTGGCAAATGAGGAAATCAACCAGGCCAGACACACTACTTGTATCCGCTGCATTCGCGTATGAATGAGAAATGTTTTGAGAAAGTGCACTCGTGAAAGTGCACCGTGAAAGACGACTTTGTATGCGGCGAATTGACTATTCTAATCGATTTAAACTAATGTCGTTGTTGATTCATCTCTGATTTCACATTTGGTTGCTATATATCCTTCTAGTCAATTTAGTAGGTGAAGCGTAAATTTGTTTATCTCTAATCGTTGTGCCTATGGATAAACCGAAGTCGTACGACTCTAAAATGGCTCATTTCGATTCTCGACTCTCGAGTATCGGGTATCGATTTCTCGAGTATCTCGTATAAAGGAACTAATTGTCTCTAAGCATCATGTGCGTTACTCGGGGCTCAACTAAAACTCCTAGTTAAACTACTCTTTAAATATCAAACATTTGCAAACGTGCTATTTCTAAAATGCGGTTCCTCACACTCGGGCTCGGGTCCATTCACGGAGCTCACAAAGAGGCGGGACCCGTAAAATTGTCATATAGTTAGATCAAGTAATACAATACAGGCAATGCGGCTAATTGGATATGGGTGAGTTCGTGTCTTAAGATCGTCTTACAATTATCTAGCTTAGTTGCTGGAAAGGCTGCAACGCCGCTGGGGTCCTTCGCGGATCAGGATCTGGCAGGTAATGCACGTTGAGGGGCCGGGCTAGGGCTGGGGCTTGGTAGCTTGGGGCTGGTAGAAGGCGTTGTTTTTTGCAGTGTAGTTCTTTCACACCCACATGTCTACACACCACATGTCCTACGGGCCAAAGGAGCCCTGGACACATGATGCATATCTGAAACCGAAATCGAATCGTCGCATGACTCGCGCCTTGACTCGCGATCTTTCGGGACTTGTTCAGAACAAGTTCCTGAGTGGGCAATTCTTAAAAGCATCACTAAGACGTTTTTTCAACTTGGCTGAAAGTACAAACAGAGCGAAATCAGTTAGAGTGCACTGAGGTGAAAGGGAAAACTTAGTAAACCGCCTACGAAATCGAAATGTTAAGTTGCATAAACCAAAAAACGAATAGCAGAAAAAAATTAAAGAAATGAAAGGGTAGTTTCTTGGTTTCTTGGCAGTTTGATTGTTTTCACCCTCAGAGTGACAGCGCAAATAGAATATACTCCCTAAGGGATTTGTTTTGTTTGGTTATTGTTTCAAATTGCTGTGGTCATCAACTTTTTCGACAATGGAACTTTTTGAGTATTCCGTGGTTGGGTGGCAATGGCAGGTGTATGGGTGGTGTGATACTGTGAGTGGGGTGGTGTCTGGTCTGATGTGTGGCATGAGGTATGGGCACGAAATTGACTGACTACGCCATTATTTTACCTACCTGTACCTCTCCGAGCGGTCGCAGGACCCGGTTACACAACAGAAATGATACACAGCTTAAGAAAATATCGTTCAAATGCAAATACGTACTTACTCGAGACTTACCGACCGACGATGCCTCACCAGCAGCACCATACCCCAGCAGGATGGTCAGGATGTCAGATGACAGAGGCCACTCACCTAGGAACGCCGCTGGCGACAGGCCCATTCTAGTAGCTGAGCCGCATTATCTTACAGTGTCTTTGGCGATGCAAAAGGTGATAGTTACAACGGAACAGGGTGGCCTGTCCCATCGCACAATAGTGGCAGAAAAACTCAGGGATGTACATAGATGGTGGAATCGCTCTGGGCGGCCACACGGGCTTTCGTAGAGATTCGCAAGGATAAACATACATAGGTATGTATGTAGTAGGTATATAGAGGCGGTTGGATACAGACAAAGGGGGTTAGAGAAAGTTGGGGAGGAGACAGAAGAAAGAGATAGACAGATAGAGAGAGACATAGAGATAGATAGACAGAGAGAGAGAGAGAGATAGGTCGACATGTACACACAGAAAGAAAAACATATAGACTAACGGTCATGCCAAATGAAGTTCACTATACGTATCAGATATTAGAGATATCAGGCAGGTTAGAGTCGCAGTGTACTTGGGGAAGATATGTACGAGTATTCGGTTGGATTGGATTTTCAGTGTGTGACGGACGATAACGGTAAAGCTAACACCTCGAGATCGAGATCGGGATCGAGGCTCGAGATGATGTCCGACTAGGAATAAAAACCAAATGTATTGTTGTGTTTTTTCGCATATATATTTATACATATATATATATTTTTTTATTATACCTTCTATTGTTTTGTTTGCTTTTAATTAAATGTTCAAAGTAACAATATAATTAATCAACTATTAACGCTTTTCTTAATTTTTTCTTTTGTTTTTATCATTTATCATTTGTTGTGTGTATAGAACGTCTTTCACATCTAATAATGACTTGAATGGTATTTTTCCAACATTATTATTTATCATTTTTGTCTGTTGTTTCTCTATTAAATTCATTTCCCTATTAAGTTACACATATACATATTTATATATATAGATAATAATGTTTAATCATCCGTGATTTGTGAACTGTCTGATATACATATAATTACATTATCATAACTATAATATTAACGTTAACACAATATTATTAAACAGAAATCAAAAATAAATCGGCTGAACCATTTAACATTTTCAACATTTATGATTACGTTAAAGTTAAAACCTTGGTTATGATTGAATAATATGTTTCAAGTGGTTTGTTTTTGTTTTTGTATTTGTATTTTTTTGTTTTGGTTTCTTTTTTTTTTTTGTATATATTTATTTTTTTATTCAATATATATTAAAACAATTAAAGTGACCTTGAACATCACATAAGTATCTGAGAGAAAACGCAATGGATATAGTAGTAGTAGAATCTAGGTAAACATTTTCTATTCGTATTTAGAAAGCCATTTTAATAGTTTCGAGTTTCAAGTTTCAAGTTTCGAGTTTTGAGTTTCGAGTTTGAAAAGAGCATAGCTAATCTGTATCTGAATTGGTTCAGTAACCGGAGTGCGATGGGAACAAGAAAGCTAGTTTTTAAGATAGTTTTTGGGGATAGTAGGCTCCTGGTCATCCTGGTTTATCATCAATCATCAAATATTCGCTACTCATGGTCTAGTCGTTTCAGCCACGTTAAGGCATTCATTCATTAGTTCGATCGTTCCTAACTTTGTATGGAGCGAGGGGCACTAGGGGATTGCTTCAGTAGATTGACAGAGAGAGGTGTTGAGCCTTGTGGCTTTATTGCTGTCTTACCAATATATAGTTTTCATATCATATTTATATAGAAGAGAAAAAAACAAACAGAATCCCGCTTATTTTTAGATAGACAGGAAAGTGAGAGCACGGCTCGAAAGGATAGTTAGATGGGTGTTAAATATCATCCTCATTCTGTAATTAATAATGTACATTGTACACAAAATGTAGCATCTGGCATTGGTGTCAACTATTTATGCAAATATTGTAAATATTGTATATTATCTATGGTATTTCTTGGATCTGTACATAAATGTATGTATTCAACCATTTACAACACCATACAGCTATTTAAATTTTAAATGCACATGACTAGTGTGTGTGATTCTGTATGTCTGTAAACAGATGAGTGGATATATCGTATCGGGCCATATATCGTATATAGTATAATGAATTCACAACGTTCAGAAGTATGCTTGGAAAAGTCATTCTCAAATAGAGATCACGATCTGTTTCATTTGATGCCGTTCATGTTTTGTTCATGACACTATTTGCATGGCCTCTATCGGTAGTATCGGGTATCGGTATAGTTCATCTCGTATATATTACATAGCTAGTTACTTCTGTAGATGTACTGGATGTACTGGATGTACGGGATGTACTGGATGTTGTTGATGTTGTTCTTGTACTGGCTGTAGGCGTTTTCTTGTGCTGTTGTTCTGCTTGTACTTGTTGTTGTTGTTGTTGTTATTGATGATATATCATTTTGAAAAACACCGAGAATACATGTCTGAGATTGAGACCATCAAGTTGTAGTTGGAGTTGTAGTTGTGAAGATTGGTGGAGTTGTCGTTGTTGTTGATGTTATTTTAGTTGAGATTGTAGTTAGTTGTTTCGTGTTGTTGTTGCAAATGTTGTTCAGGTTGTTGTTTTCAGATATAAGATTTTGAGGCAGAGTAGAGTGGCGCAGATAAAAGATTTAAAGACAGTGTCGAAATCAAAAGAAGAGAAAGAGAGAAAGACACCAGAGAAAGAGAGAGAGAGAGATATTTATATATATATATATAGAATGCAGTGTATTTAAAACATTTAGTCATATACATAAGTACAAATAGTTGGTAGTTGTATGATATTCTTGACAAACAGAAAATAATGACAAGTGGTTATGGTTATAGAAAAGCTCTATCCGGTCATCCGGATCACAGATGTCCTCCCCTGCCTGAACAGCCTGGAGAAGAAGTCCTGGACAATCTTGGGGAGGACATTGGATGTTTCCATGTAAGTATGTGGATAGGAATGATATATGGTATTGGAATGTCTGTATGGCTACATTGATAACACGACCCCGAGCCATTCTCGTTGCAAATTTGTGGCTATCCATCCCGCATCTTATCGAAAATAACTTCTGCGAAACCTCTGTAAAAGTTTGATGACGCGGCTTTGGAACGAGGATGGCTCGATTTCATGAATGTCCTTCCATGCACAAGATGTTCAGTAACGAGTAGGGTTTCGTAACACCGCCCAATTGTAGAGGGTCAGTATCGATCCTGAGGACATGTCTTACGGACGAGAGAGAGGCTGAGCGGACTTTGTAAAGGGTATTCGGTATTCGGTGAAAAGTACTTATTTACACGTGTCGCTTAATGCTTTATGTCTTTGTTTCTTGATAGCCGATTTGCATGCAAGTTGCTTGTTCTGAGTCTGAATTTGAATCTAATTTTGGATTTGATTTCGATGTTTCGTTGATTTGTTTGGTTCTAGTTTCTAGGGTTCTGGGTTTCGGGGTTTCGGGGTTTCTGGGAATGTCTGGGAATCTCGGGCTCCCGAGTTGCGGTTCTCGTGTTATCGGTGAAATATGTATGCTAAATGTATCACAGCAATATGCTCTAGAACTGCCTAGCTTCTCTTAAACTATTGTCCTTGTCTAATTGGCTACAGCTAGTATATTATCCTTTAGTATATTGTTTTACAATATTTCCTATCGATTGGGCATTGCCTAACCAAACAAAACCAAATGGTAAATGAACTCAGGTCCGGTAATGTTGTCGAATATAGAATACAATATTTAGGAAATGGTTGGGGGGTATATAGTATAAAGTTAGTGGTAGGTGGTAGGTAGGTAGGTGGTATATATAGTAGAGTTATCTGGTTTACTTACATTTCAGAAGAATCAACCGGAGGGATCGGTAACTATCTCAAAGAGTTAGAAATTCTCAATTGTGGTGTATGTATGTTGTTTATACAGGAAAGAAACAAAATGTAACAGCTGTTAAAGATGAATTTCTCAAACATTGAAAAACAAACTGACTGAAATTGTTTTTTATAATAGTTTCGTATTTGCGTTTTTGCTTTTTTGCTTTTCTGGCTTTCTGGCTTATGGAAGTGCTTAGAGAATCGCCAATAAGTTAGCGTATCTGCGTCAGTTCGTTTGCAAGTGTAGTCATTGAGTCGTGGTAAAATTCATGAAAATGTACATATATACATAACGGGTATATATAAATCTGAATGCAAATTACAACATATTCGCCGATTTAATTCATAATCTTTCCATACTCATACACACTTAAGTATATGAATTTAAAGTCCAAAGTGATTTCAGCAATGTATTTCGACGGTTCGACATGATTCAGCAACCTCCTCTGTCGCACCATTCGCTTATTTATTTTAATTTTTTTTTTTTGTTTTTTTTTCGTCTTTGTTTTTTATTTTTTATTTTTTATTTTTCATTTCGCATTCGCTTTATTTAATTTGTTTAATTATTTATTTCGATTTGGCTTCGAATGTCATCGTGCCGGTTCGATGGTTTCATTTTTATTCTGGTATTCTGTTAATCTGTTATTCTGTTATGTTATCAACTAAACAACGATTATGTATTGTATATTGGGTTTGAGTATATTACATTATCATCGAAGCAAAGTGATTTGAATATTAGTAAAGGCTTTTACTATCTTTGATTTTTTGTTTTTAAATAATTTGGTTTATTCTTTAGCTACTTTAAAATTCTTTAGGAGTTCACCGTCCTGTTCGCATTTTCATTCATTTCCGTTCTGTATTATATCATTTCATTTATCGTCGATTTTGGGTTTCAAAATATTGGGATTTCGATAGGATTAAGTTCAATTTGGTTGAAATTATTGTTAGATTTTGGTTAAGTTTATTCGTTTTAAGGGACGTTCCATTGGGACAACGTAACAGATATTATTTATTATATTTAGTAACAAATTCATTATTCAATTATTTCGAAACGGATTAAATCAATTGTATTTTATGGGCTCGATGCTGTTTTATTTATTTTGCGGAATTTGCATTATATAATTTCGGTTTTCGGTTTTCTGTTTATTATGTTGACTGACATATCACTGCATGACACATTTTCCCTCTATTTGAGTTTTTAGCTCATTTACTTGCGTTTCTATTTGATTTTTCAGTTCTGTAAAAGAAATTGAGTATGGAAACAGCAATAAATAAGCATATTTTGTAGAGTAGACTACAAATGTTAAATATGTTAACTGGTATGTATATGTATTTATGTAATTATGGATGCTCATGTACTGTTACTTCTCTACTGTGTCTATAACTGTGTGAAAAAATTGGTATTCATATTCATGAGTAGTTATTCGTAATTCTATAGATCACTACCGCGCAAGTCAGGGAAGCCATAGTGCCTCGAAGGGTCAGACACGTATCAGATCGTATTTAAATCTTAAAATTATGTATGGAAAGTAAGAGTAGGGGATTCACGCATCTACGGAACCAGTCGTGTTCAGTCCTGTTCAGTCCGTCGTCGTTGGGATAGAAAGTCGCAGTATTTGAGTATTCGAGTTTAGAACTAATGGGTTAGTTATAGTTATAGATAGAGTTGAAAATAGATAGCGATAGTAATGGATAGATTTGGTGATTGGCGATTTGTGCTGAGGAAATACACATACATATGCAGTATATATGTTATATATATATTTCACATTCGATTAATTTGTGTAAAATACATATAGCACACATATTGGAAGAAAGTAAGGAAGGTAAACGAGAGGGAAAAAGTTTTGTATTGGTTTCTAGTCCAATATTCGTTGATCGGTTGGTTATAGATTGTATATTTTTAGTTGACAGTTAAGTTACATTTAATTTGTTATGAGTGTTCAGTTTTAAGATGCAGTTTAGCACACAAGCTGTTCAAGTGTTTATTTTAATATATAATATATATTAATATATAATTTATAATGAGAGTAAAAGTGCAGTGGGTGAGCTGGATGTTGTAAAAATAAAATTAGAAAATCATTTGAAACGCAATCTGAGAACCCCAGTATTCGTACCTGACCTTTTTCCTCATTTCTATGTTCTATGATTAATACTCAAAGATTCCCTACTTTGATATTGCCATGTTTTGTTAAGGGGCAGTTTTCCTATAGGATTTTTTACAGTTTAAAGTCTTTTTACAATTAGTGAGTATTATAGAGAAGAAATTGTTTTACTGTCGGTGGTGAGGTAAGTAGAGTAGTTCATGAATACAGAGGTCTTACAAATAGATTACCACACAAAGAAAACGAATACGGCTTTACGAATAATCGCACTTACCTTAGACTAATTAATTAAAAGACGTAAGACCTAAGTACAATAATCTTGTCTGCTAACAACAATCAATCGTTTTAGTTTGAGCCCAGAATTTATTTCAAATAAAATATATACAAACTAAAATTGTAATTTAAGCGGGACTGCATCCGAGGCATTTCAGATGCATTCTCACTTAAGTGCACAAGTGCTCTTGGAAAATCGATTTAGGATGAGTTTCAGGATCTCCATCAAATCGACTACCCAAGCACTGGTGGTTATTCAAAACTGATGTAAACTAAATCAAAGAAAATGAGAAAATGGAGTGCACGCTGGTTTCAAAAGTAGGATTTGCTGATAGAAAGTTCATATTCATCGTTGCATTTCAGTTGGCGGTTAAATCTTAGAGATATGTGATATGACAGGTTGTAGTTAGAGGGGTAGCTTTAGAGTTGGGTTTAGATTTAAAGTTAGTATAGATTAGCATAGATTAGAGCTTACTTATTACACGCACAGGAAACATAGTACAGAGTACAGAGTACAGATTATAGAGTAGAGATAGAGATAGACAGATGGATAGATAGCGTTGGTTAATAGCAGTTGTTCAAAGTGTTAGATTGGATAGATCGATTGCACTTATTGTTAAATAGAAAAGACACTTAGATGCACAAACATAAACACACAGTTACTACTTTCGAGCGCCGTTAAGTATTTAGCTGGTTATAGGGTTTAGTTTCTTGGTTCTTGGTTGGTTGTAGGTTTTTGGTTGTTGGTTGTTGGTCATTTATGTATTTTGGTATTGTCTAGACTCGATGGCCAGGGGGCCTCTTTTTTATAAATCAGTAGTGGGAGAACGAAATAATAGAGTAACCTAAATCAAAACACAGTTACACAGAGTATCTATCGGGCTCGATCCGAGGGATCGGGCCGCTGGATTAGTGAGTTGGATTAGCAGTAGATAGATGCCAGTAGCTGAGCGAAGGGTTAACGGCAATCAACGGGCACAACAACGACCACTTACTTGTAAAATCGTCGAGCTCCTCCTGCTCCGCTTCGGCGGCGAGCTCCTCGGGCGTCTTCTTTTTCCTCATCAGGGGATTGGGTTCCTCTTGTGGAGCCGCCTCGACGATTTCCTCCTTCTTCTTGATGTTGTACTAAAGGATTGTAAAGGGTTAGGGCGATCAGATTGGATCGATTTGATTATATTATATTAATACCGAAAAGAAGCTCGGCCATTCTAACTAAAAAACTAAAAACGAACACTTTCGGCAACCACTTCCTCGTTGTCTTGCTCCTTTGTAATTCAATCTGACTCCGTTAGGGAGTCTCTAGTTAAAAGGACTCCCTACTAGAGTCAATTTGAACTGCGCCAGGAAGTAGGGTATCTGCGTAGCCGTATCTCAGGGCACTTTCTGGGATTATCTCACTTTATTCACTTTATGTTGGCCACTTACGAGCCATCAGCATCCACTCACCTTGTCGCGAATGTCTTGCCTCATCTTCTCGCGTTCCTCCTCCATTTTCCGGTGCTTCTCCTTGCGCCGCTCCTCGGCCTCACGGATAGCTTCCTGGCGCTCCCTCTCCTCCTCCTCTGCCTTTTCCTTGTCGTCGCCATCGTCGCCACCATCACCTCCTACCGCGCCTGTGTGAGCAATGGGGAAAAAGAATGGTCAGCAAAGAGTCTTTACTACGGAAACTTATGTGAACTGATTAAGGTCATTGGTTCCCGGTTCCCGGTTCTCCCCAGAGAGAACACTCCAAAGCTTCCAGGCTTTCCCGATAAGGAGTTCAACTTGTAATTAAATTAAAATCGGCCGTGACCAATTTTAGTTCTCTGGCGATGCTCGACATTTTGACACATTTGATTGCACAGCCCGCTCCGCGTCTACCACCTTATCTTCTTGTGGGTTATCTCCGCTAGTTGGTTCTCCCTGCCACTGACATGGGAAATTATTAGGAACGCGATTAGTTTGGATTGTGGCTTAGCGTCGACCGTCTCAGCGGCTCAGTGTCTCAGTGTCTCAAATAGGCGGTTCCGTGGCCACTTAGTTTGGAAAGAGAAGAGGACAGACTTAGTTTTGCGGAAGTCTGTCGACGCATTTGTAGCAACCTTTCGTCACCCGACCTCTAAAGGCAATAAACGACCCACCTAAGGTCACTAGTGTCTGCGAAAAGTAGCCCACTCATTTCGCGACGGGTCTCCGAAGAGGCAGCACGGCAGCGGAAATGATTTTGTCAGCAGTAGCCATCCTTTGGGTGGCAGGCATCGTGCGCGGCCAGGACAGCACAGCCCATATGGAGAACGAATTGTTGCACTTTTCGTACAAGCTCGAACAGTACTTGGACACCAGCAAGCAGCCATGCCAGGACTTTTACGGATATGTGTGCTCGCGAAGCGCCAACCTAAGCCAGTCGGGCCGCCAGCGATTCCAGAGCTTCCTCAAGGTGGCCGACGACGGCCAGCTCATGGACATGGAGCTCCAGCTGGTCAATCTCTTCAAGTCTTGCGAAACAGGACGAAACGGGGATGCACTCAAGGGCTCCCAGCTCTACAAAACGAGTGGAGGCTGGCCCGCGCTGGAGGCGGCCAAGACCGAAGGGGTTCAGCAACGCAGCAACCAAACCTTGAGCTGGCTGGGTTTATTGGGGCTCTTCCACGAAGTGGGGTCGCCCTACTTCTTCGAGACGGTGGTCAGCATGCAGTCGAACAAGCGGGTGGTGGTGCTCCAGCCGGACACCACGCAGCGCCATACCATGCGGAAGTTCGAGCAACGCGTCGGCGAGGTCTTCCAGAGCTTCAGCATCGAGCAGAGCCGCGCCCACGTGGCTGCCCTGGAGGTGCTCAGCCTGGAGCGTGCTCGCCGAGACATCGTCAAAGCCGACCACATCGAGGACCAGGTGCAGTTCAGCTATGGCAACTTTAAGCGCAGTGCTTTTGGAAACGCCTCTCTGACCAGACTCGACTGGGACGGCTACTTCCGGAAGCTGCTGGGTGGCAAGACGCCTCAGGCCACCGACACGATTGTGGTGAAGCAACTGCCCCGACTGGTGGAGTACTTTGTACTGCTCCAGAACACAAGCATGCATCGATTGCTGAACTGGATTTGGACGGACTATCTGATGGGTATGTTTCAAGAATATGTTTTTGGAAATTTTGTTCATTTTTAAGGGAGTTTTTCAGTTGTAAGAAGTAATTTTTGAAGTATATTTAATGCGAAAATATGTACCTTAGTCCAAGCTAAGTCAAAAACTAGGAAGAAAAGAACTTCTCCCAACTTCCTTTGGATCTTAAATCCACAGTTAAGATTCTTTTGATTTTTTTCTTGCAGATATTGTGGACACCGACTGCCACCAGTTGGCGGAGACCTATGCCGGAGACATTTACGCCCATGTGGTGCAGCGCGTGACGGCAGACAGGGCGGGACTGGCCCAGATGTACGCTGCGCTGGGGAAGGCATACTCGGAGCAGCTGGTGGGAAGTGTGTGGATCGACGAAATATCCCAGGTTAGCTCGAAGCAGTTCCTCGGTCAACTAATGCACTTAACCCTGAATGGGGATGAGCGCTTGGATGCCGCCTATCGAGAGATATTGTTGGGAAGGCGCAGCTTCTACCGCAACCTCGAGAAGCTTAGGCGCTTCCAGCGTCGCCGGCCTCCACCCTCGCAGACCAGCAAGGATCAGCGCGAGTTCGCCCAGGTGTTTTCCACGGTGAACGCCCTTCTAGGCCGACAGAACCTGAGTGACCCGCTCAACTACCTCCTGCTGGGGGAGTACTTCTCGCGGAGTCTGTTGGCCGCGGGTAGCAACAGTCGAACCCCGGGTGCCTGGCGAAGCCCCGACTCGGAACGTCGCTTCAACGCCTTCCACGAATGTGTGTCTGGAGCCGGAACCGGAGGAGCCGCCGTCGACCAAGTCAACCCCAACGACTTGCTCCTAGGCCTACTGGCCCAACGGCAGGCTCTGCGCAGCTACCGCCAGTGGTTGAGCCAACCCACTCGGGCTTCGCTGCAGGAGCGGATTGACGCTTTGTTGGCCGTCGGGCGGCTGAAGATGTCGCTGCAGAAGCTTTACTTCGTGGGCAGCCTAATCGTCGACTGCCGTTCCGACATGGGAGTCCTCCAGCAGGAGCGGAAACGGCTGCTGACCCACGCCATCTTGCGCAACTCGCGGGAGTTCAGCGAGGCCTACCAGTGCCGACAAGGCGATGCCCTCCACCCGAAACTACAGCAGCAGCGCTGCAATCCCCTCTAGGCTAATTGTAAGCTTGGTTAGTGTTTTCGGACAACTTCGGTCGGACCTTGACATTTTTGCGGCCGCTGTGGGGTGTGGGGGTATGGGGTGTGTTAAAAATCGATACGCGGGCCCTGCAACCATGCAATCACATGGTCGCCCCAATCAATTGATTTTTCTCGGCCCAGTTGCAGTGGGCCAGGCTAGCATATGCTTACGAATAGGTTACGTGGGAGAGCGCGTGAGGCAACTTAATAAACGGATTTTCTTTCAAAAGACTTACGTTTTCGTTTTCGTGTGAGAACGTTTCGGAAAAATTGTGTTTGTAGAGTTGCGTTGTAGTTGATGTTGTTATTGTGGTTGGTTTTTGGTTGTTTTGGTTGTTTGGTTCGAGTGTTGCAGATAGAGAGAAGACGAAAGAGGTTGCGGGCGAGAATCGATATTAAATTTTGGCCCAGACTCGACTCAAGTCTGGATGTAAGACGTGGAAAGCATACCAATGAAATTCATTTGATTTCGGGGCGCCCTCGGCAGCTACTGCTATCTGTCCGTGCTCGGGCTTTCCTGACTCCGTTCCGGGCAAGTGGATGCAACCGTTTCCTCAGCCGACGCTGACACTACTACAGGCACTGGGAACAGGCAACTGGCTACTGGCCATCCTCGTTGCGCTGCAGCTGCCTCAGCCGGGAGCACCCTGTGCACCCCTGCTGCCACTCGGTCGTGGTCGTTGTCGTTGTCGTTGTCGTTGTCGTTGCCGCAGTCGCAGTCGCAGTTGCCGCGATGCTGCTTCTGCCGAGGAAGGTGTCTTGGTTGCCATGGCTGTTCGAATCGATCCCAGCGATGGCCAGCGGGCCACGAAGTGCAGTGCGAACGCGACCACGAGCGCGCACGAACTGAACGCAGGAAGTCGTCCTTTTCGGAGGACGACTCGATATCGGAAGTCGATGCAGAAGCAGAAGCAGAAACTGAAGCTGTAGCTGGAGATGAAGCGCAGCTTCAGACTTTAGCCGCAGAAGTGCGAACTTGGAGTAGGAGTACTGGCACCAGTTGCCTGTCCTTTTATGTCCTGTCGCCGCAGTCGGAAGCAGCAGCGGCCGCAACAGCGACGCCAACGCCGCTGGACCATTTCAAGTTCTTAGTGCTCCACCGCGCCACCGAGGTGGGTGGTTGGCCACGCGCCTGCGCAGGTTCCCACGGGCATTGAGTTGGATTCTGGCTTTGATTGCGACTCTGATTCTGAGTCTGATAAGAGCAGCAGGACGTCGCCGTTGCCGTTGGCGTCGGCATCAGCATCGACCGAGGCATCGGCATCGGCGTCGACGCCAACTGCGCTGCCTCTGTTAATGGCGCAAACGCACAAATTCCCAACTCGCTGCGGAAGAGGCGGGGTGGGGGCCATCGACGGGGGATGACCACACTTTGTCGCCTCTCTTTTCCCCCCATTTCTCTCGCTTTCTCGTTTCCGCTCTTTCCTGCTCGTGCTCGTGCTCGTGCTCGTGCTCTCTCTCTCTTTCTCTATCTCTCCGCCGCTGAACGCTGGTGCGCAAAAGGCAACGCACATTAAATTGAATTTATAGTCATCAATTTGGCGAATAGCTTTGTGAATGAACTTTTTAGGGTGACTGTGACTTGATTTGCAGAACCATTTATTGTTTTCATAAATTAGTCAAAGTATTTTATAATAAAAATTGATTTCCGAAAATGGTGTCAAATGGTCGAATCAAGGAAGGAACAGAGGCAGGAGCAGGTCCTGGAGTAGGGGCAGGGGCAGGGGCTTCAGTAGCCAAAGTGCACCCGCTTTTATAGGACTTTTTTAATTTGCTTTATGAACTTTACGAACTCCCTCCCGTTTCGTTCTTTCTTTTTTGTGTTTTTGGGTGGTGGCACATGGGTGGTACATGCGTGCCTGGCATGGAAGCACACACACCCATCCCCACACCCACATTCAGACATAAATAACTTGGCCCGCAAACTGGATGACTAAACCCCTTTAACAATCGACTTTCCAGTCGCAGATTCAAGATGGCCCCTGAGTAAGTGCACAACTCAATTAAAAACTAATCAAGCCTATTGTAATGCAATTATCATGCCAACATAATTAACACCGCTTGAGCAAGACGCACTTCTTCTTGTCCGGTATTCTTAGTATTTCTTCTTATTTCCTGCTCCTTTCATGCTTCGCCTCGGCACCCACCCACTAATGGAAATGGGCAACCCGTTAGGACACGGGGACTGGGTCGGGACGGGACGGGCCAGTAACAGGATGAGACCATTAATGGACCCTTTAAGACTGCGGAATCTTTCAATTTGCATGAAAAATGCTCCTGACAGCCAAAAGAGGCCAAAAAAAAAAGGGAAAGAAAGCGAAAATCTTCACGGGCCGTCCGAACAAATTGGTTGTTGGTTCTTGGGGTTTCTTTCGCTTATTCATTTCATCATTCTATTTTTTCTTTGCCGTTAAAAGCTTTACTCTTCGCTGCGTGTCATGGGCAAAATGAGGGTACTTAATACCTTTCTGCCACCGGGGACTGGGGATAAGGGTTGCGGGATGAGCACGCAGCAAGGAGCACGCAGCACGGAGGAAGGATGACGGAGAACGGAGAACGGAGTGGTCCGTCCCGGCACCCACAATACATCACAAAGTGTTTGGCAAAAGTCATAAGTCTGATATACGAGCCGCAGCCCTCGGATAAGCCCTAGAGTGTGTTTTATTGCTTCTACTGCTATTTTGAATACCAACACGTCAGCGGAAGCCGATGCGGATGCGAATGCCCAAGGAAGCAAATGGAACGCGGCCGGGCCCAAAAGAAGAACTATGGAGCCAGCGTAATTGTCTTATCCCCAGCCATAAGTATATGGCTAAGCCCCAACCTCCTACGAAGGAGGCTTCGGATGCGGATGCTCGCTTGGTGACATTTATTCGACTTAATACATGCTTGCCCAGGAATACGACATTAGAGTTCCATTTCCATTTTTATTGTGCCAACGGTCGTCCACACTCACATCCCCAGTCACAGCCACATTCATATCCTTGCTGATACATTCACATTCGTATTCGCATTTGTGCATGGAAATGGAGAGGAAGCTGCTCTCATTTGTGTCAAGTGTTCTATGCCCCCTTGTTCCGGCCCAAGGCAGCGTAATTTTTTGCTTCCTCCTCCACAAGGAGTTGCTGAAAAGGCACGAACAGCAAATTATTTTCTTGCTTAATCCGGTTCAGGCCCGCTGAACTTGGTCGGGCCCAGCAGCCACCATCTCGTTCGCATCTGGGTCAAAGGCCAGGCGGCGGGGTGGATCGGGTGGATGGGCGTGAGGATGTGAGTGCGTGGGTACGTGAGTCCTCTAAGAAGGTCCTGGCTTAGCACGCACTCCCCAATATTTTCATTGTCATAGATGCTTACATCAACTACCATATTCCATTCGTAATTACATTTTGAGAGACTCAAAGAGCCCGCCCGAGATATTTCCTCGTGGCCGCACTCGTATGCAATTGTCCTCGGAGAAGGGGCAAAAGGACTAGAAGAGGCAGGAGGAGGTCTGAACAGTGAACAGGCAAAGGCGCAGTGTCGACTTAATTGCAAGTGTTGAAATTATGTCGACACTTTGTCTTTGAATGCTCTGTTCTGGGCTGTTCTATTTTGACTGACTGTCTTGCGGATCTCAAGCCACGGAACTTGCGTCTGGCTCTCCTTGGTAGCAACAACGGCAACGGCAACGGAAGCGCTGAAGGAAGCCAAAGAGGGAATCGGGCAGGACATCCCGTTGACATTTCGCAGCCTGCACACGACTTTTCCTCCTAGCGGCAGCAATTAGTTTTGCCCCGTAAATAGAATCCACCCATCCATTTCCATTTCCACTTTCATTTCCAGAGTTCTGTTCCCCGGTCTCCTTTTCTATATCCCGTCCCAGTCCCCAGTCCCATCCTTTGCCGGGAATGCGATGACATGCCAGTAAATGCGAAAATTTATCAAAAATGCTGCACAACTGCGCATCATGTGCGGTGGAAAGCCGAGCAAGTGCATGCAAATATTTCAGCCTCCGCTCGGCTCACGGGTATTTCAGGAATTTTTAATATACATAATTTATTCCAGACCCAGACCCGGACTCATGACAGTCCGTAAAGCCCCGTCCCGGCCCGGCCCAGTTATGACTTTCGGACAGGCCGCAACGCGTGAATTACCACATCACAGTCAGCGAGGACTTTGTGGATAGTTATTTCAAAAATTGATCGATGTATAATATGTAATTTGTGCCCAGGCATTGAATTGAACCCCCCTGAACAAGGGGGCCACATGTTCGGGTCCAAAATCGGGGAGGCAAGCAGGTCCTGGCGCACGTGCGTTAGACAATTGAAATATTGCAGACATGAGCAATATTTGCCTGATTTACATGAGTTGCTTGGGCACCCTCGAGGACACCGGACGACACCCACCGCTCCTCTCCGAGAGCCATCCTCCGAACGAAGGAATGTGTCGCAGTCGTCATATGTGTCAAAATGTCTGCTTATCGGGACGGATATGTGTTCGGGTGTACGGGTGTCGGGTGTGGAGGAGGTCCTTTTCATGGGACCCAGCACTTGTGTTGTTGACAGATTCAACTGGCGGAATCGGGGAATAGACTCGCGCAGGGTACTCGTTGTGGGTCATCGTGTGTGGAGGTAAGAGGTATTAACTGGGCTATTTCATGGCTATTAGATATACTTTATTCTTATACTTTATACTTTACCTCATTGTAAATTCGTAGTATATTGGTTGTAGTTGAGTTGTAGTTAGAGTAGTAGTTATAGTAGAATAGTAGAAGATGTAAGTAGTTTTGTAGTTAGTATGGTTCCATATTTGTTTAAGAAGTACAAGCAGTAGAAGAAGTAGTTCGATAGTAGAGAAGAGTAGAGTAGAGTAGTAGAAGTAGAAGTAGATAAAGAAGCATTTTAAAGAAAACGTTTTTGGCAGAACGAAAAAGTTTGAATGGAATCGAACGTTATAAAGAGTATACTTTGTACCAAATCAAATCAATTAAAATCAATAATTCTTTTTTTGGCGAGTAATGTAATTAACACAACTTAATCGGTAAAACAAACTCAAGGCAATGCTAACTATGCGCAATTCGAGAAAATCAGCGCTTTTTCGAAATGGCATTGTGGTTTTGGAGTGAAGTTTTAGAGTGTTTTTGAGTCGCTAAGTTCAAATCGGTAATTGATCCGTATTCTGTGCGTCGAATCGAATAATGAATGAAAGCTCTTTTGGTTCTCGTCTGTGGCAAATATACTCCGAATCGAAAGATGCAAAGTTTGCGGCACGCTGCACAGTACACTCTGCGCCAAAACTTTATCTGCAAATGCATAATTAATCGGTTGCAAGTACCAGTCGTCTTCAATTGAAGATTCTCCTTAAATATTGATGTATCTTTGGGAGGCATGCAACTGCAGCGTGGCAAACTATGAAATACCATATCGGGTGGAATTTGAATATATACGAGGCAACTTTCCAATTTCATGGATACGAATTGCGAAATGCGAATTGCTGAATGCGAATTGCGAATTGCGAATTGCGAATCATGGCGCTAATTTGGCGGCTGATGCTGAAGCAGAGACTAAGTTCAATTTGAATTTGAAATTTTCGGTAACTAATGCCTTGTGATGCGGCTTCTAGGTTGAAAGTTTAAAGTTAAAAGTTGAAATGGATGCCTAATGGGTTGGTGGGTGTTTCATTGAAGCTACAATACGAGTTGCAACGGCGTCAGCACCAACTCTAACTCAAACGAGATATAAGGATGCACGGAGTAAAATGTAAAAATACGATAAGTTGAGAAAGTTGAGAAATTACCGCCTGCAGCATCTGTCGAGCGTGTTGTAGAGGCCGGGGGCGGGGGCGGGAGTAGAGGAAAAGTTCCATTAATATTTCACTCTCTATTGGGATTAGTTGCGACGCTTGTGAATTGCGATTTGAGTTGCAAGTTGCAAGTTGCGAATGGCGATTTGCGATTTGCGAGTGGCGAGTTGAATGTGAGTATATATAGTAATAAGCAGTGCCACCACTGCGGATGAGTGTGAGCATTGGTGGGCATATAATAAGTGGCATAATCATAGAAGTTGGCTAAGAGGAGAAGTCGCTGGGAGCTGGTTAAGTAGGGGGTGTTATGGGTTGGCAATTGGCAATTGGACTGGCAAGACTGATGGCGATGCTCGCCCACAAAGAGAAGCTGTTCCAGTCGCCGGATGGGCAATCCTGGCCAGTCACTTTGCGGCGGAGCAGGATGGACCAGGATGGTGGCACGAACTTTGGGTGGAACTCGTGGGTGCATGGGTGTGGCAGTGGCAGTGGCTGTGGCTGTGGCTGTGGCTGTGGCAGTAGCATTCATGTAAATATACGAGTACGAGTACGAAATAAAGAGCAGAAAGACGGCGAGGGTTGGTAGACAGGAAGAAATCGTAATAGAAGAAATTGAATTGTGTTTTCTGTATGTTTTTTATCGGGGAGATGGCAGCTGTTCATTGTGTGGCTTTTGTTGTTCATGGTGGAGTGGGCGTGGGTGTGGGTGTTGGTGTCCTTGTTCTTGTTGCTGTTGGAGTCTGTGTATGGCATTGTTAGGTACTGCAGTGGGTGGTAGGAATGGGGTTTTGGGGGTTCCGGGTCCGGATGGGACTGGAACTGGAACTGGAACTGGAGCTGGGGGTGCGAGTGCGAGTGCGGGTCGGAAAAGTCTGCAGATTGCTGTGCACTTGGGAGTCGTTTTTTGTGTATTTGGGCTCGGTGTGTTTGTCAAGCTCTTATGTTTGTGTGTTTTACAATGAGGTAAAGTTCGGCTGTGAAGGCATTGGAGGAATGAAAAATATTCTTTATTTTATTTTTACTTTTTTTTGCTTTCTTCTATCTGGCTTTTGTTGGGGAAGGGAACTTTCTTTTGGAGGGTAGTCGTGTAGCATGATCCATGAGTGTACTTAGCTTAAATAAATTACGATAACTCTCGATCTACGTTAGGAGGTTGGGAATGTGTTGTTTAGTAATATCTGAGCCGGGATTAGATGATCTTGGGATAATCGCGGACGCGAAAGGTAAATATTAGCTTAGTTGCGAAGAGCCAGGAATCTGGGGGCTCGGCAGCGATTAGTATCGGGTATTGATTTTCGGGTTCATGTGCGGGTGCATATGCTCGAGTCGATTATAATATGCATTTCTGATAAATTGGACTATTATATTGTAGTGCAATGCTAAGCTTAAGAATAAAAATATTATTATTTCATTAAAAGCCTTTCTTGCAGTTCCAATCTTGAACAGCAATTGGGGTAACTATTCAAAAATTTCAATTAGATTCATGCTCTTGCCAATAAAATGAAATTTCGGTCCCAACGGGACTCCCCATTCAAAACTGAAACAGAATCAGTGAACCGTAAACAAAGTGTGCTTTTTAATAATGCTTCTTACTACTAAATACTATTAATAATATTATTACTAGATATTATTTTATGATATTTTTATGTATTATATCTTGGATGTATGCTCTAGTTGTGTAATTATGTTTTGAAAGGGGATTCACAAAGGCAGCAACTTACGCACAAAAGTTATAAATTAATTCAGCAGAGATTCTTGCACGAACGCTTACCTGGAAGAAAAATATTTATTAAGTTATGATTTGTAAGAAAACAAGAATGTGATATATATATTACTAAAATTTATTTGGTAATGATCTAACAGTTTGTATTCAGTTCGGAACAATACCATATCTGTAAGCTTTTAACCCTTTAAGGATAAAGTGTTTGAAACACTTCCTACTACTTACTTACTACTACCCTGCCATGTGAGTCCAACAAATCTGTAAGCTGATACAACAAATCCATAACTTATCCTTACGTAAGACAGGCAATAGTAATAAAGGCTAACGCGAGCTCAAATAAATTGTCTGATTGCGAGCGCAATGGTTGACAATGGAAACGCATTAGCTGGCTCATATCCTGCCCAGACCCAGACCCATACCCAGACCCAGACCCTATCCTTCACCTCGAGAAGTCCTACAGCTGGGGCTGGGGTTGGGAGCACGGTCTGTGATAATTGACAAGCGGAAACTGAGCTCAGAAATTGCTGAACAATTCTGTGTGTGGCAGTCAAGTCATCACGACCCCGTCCGTGGCTTTTATGGGGACGTTTTATTCCATTTTCATTACACTGGCGCACTTTTATGGTTAACTTTAAGAGGCCGCTTTCCTGCGTCATTGAGCCCCGAAAGTGGTCACCTCCGCAAAGAATCGCCAAAGTCTTGGTAGCGAAATTCTGGCAACTGGCATCTCGCAAGTGGCAAGTGGCACACATATGAATATGCACTTATGTACGACTGACTTGATTCGGTTTTGCTGGGTTTACGGCAATGCTAATAGCGTTTCCATGTACTCGCCTGCCAAACCTGACAGCCTAATGGGCAACTGTACCAACCGCAATCTCGGAAAGGCCTCAGCTGTCAGCTGGCAGCTTCTGTTCCGGCTCGACTTTGAGGCAGGCAAGTGTGGCAAATTCCGCATCAATCTACACAATTAAGTGTATCAATTTTGCCGGAACCACTTCCCTGCGCATTCGTGCAGAATTTTTTCGTTCGATAAGCGACTCGAACGGTAATGTGCCCCCGACCAGCTGCATCCTTGTGGGGGGCAGTGAGGGATTGATTCCCGTATTCTTGGATTCTTGGAGGGGCGCTTGCAGCCCGCTTGCAAATTGTACAGAACGGACTGTCTCGGTAAATATAGGAATAGGAACATTATCTCACAGAAAGCACTGCTACCGCTGCCATTTACATGGAACAAGGAACAGGGACTCGGAACTAGAGACCATGATGGGTTCGTTCGCATGCTCTCGGCTGATAAGCATTTTAACTTAAATATTCCCGCTCCCATCTGGGCTCCTTTCAGAAGGCATTCAATGATTTTCCGAGCGATTGCACAGCCGCTGATTAAACAGCAGCAGCAGCAGCCACAATGGGAACCCAATGACATTACCTAATGCCCAAGCGGAGGGTCGGGCCTGATATATATCTAAAAGCATTGGCCACTTTCATGTGTTTAATTTTATTTTGTGTTGCTGCGCAGCAGCTTGAGAGTGAATTATGTATGCCCCTGGGTCCTGGCAAAGAGTATTGATCGGGTGCCAAAAATAAAATGCCCAGGGTTGATTCGATGCCAAGGACCGAGATACCGAGATACTGGGAGTGCGGCTTACCTTTAACGGCGCTTAATTGGTTTCCAACCATTTGTTTGGCTATGAAGGCCGCCATCTTTCAGCTGTCTCGGGCTGTTCACGGGCGTGGCACTGGCACTGGCACCTACTGGTTCTGGTGAGTCCTGGGCACTAAGTCCTGGATCTTGCGGCAATGCACTCGAGCTCCGAGCTGACCTTTCCTGTAAGCAAAGAGAAAAGAACAAATTAAAATGTCGTGTATCGCAGGATGGAGGATGAAGGACGAAAGAGGCACGAGCTCCGACGGACTATTCGACAAGCTGCCCTGTCACCTGCCCTGGCCTGATACTTTAAGCCGCTTAGCTTAAATGCCTTTGGTCGGCGGACTCTCGACTCCCGACAGACCGTCCTCTTTTCCCTCGTCCGCGTTGTTGAGACAATTCTAGAGACGGATCCCGGATCCCGACTCGTTTCAAGTCTCATCAATTGCAGCTGTGACTCTAGTCCTGGGGCCTGCGGTGCTGTTGTACTTAATTCGGGGAAATCTAATATCTCTGTCCTGGCCCTCTAGTACAATAATGCCATAATGAATGTGGGCGCACTGCCTCCCAGCCAAAAATTTTCAATTTTATTAATGCCCCAGGCTGGGGAAGAAGAAGGCACGAGTAGCATCCGCAGCTCCGGTTACTGCTCTGGCTGCGACTCCGAATTCGAATCCTGCTCTGTGGCAGAACATCCTCTTGCCGCTGGCTGTTGCCTGTCTGTGTGCCTTGTATGTAACCATGTATTAATATTTGCGCAAATTGGGCTAACGAACTTAAGCTGAAGGCGGCAACTTGCTTTCCGACTATCTGCGCAAATTAAAACAACACCAGCAAACGAGCAACGAAATTAGATTGACATAAAAAGCATTTACGAGCAGGACGAGGCACAGGACCGAGGCAGGA
Organism: Drosophila merina; assembly: GCA_035047645.1. NCBI lineage: Eukaryota > Metazoa > Arthropoda > Insecta > Diptera > Drosophilidae > Drosophila > Drosophila merina. Next base: position 29,186,650 of record JAWNPH010000002.1, read on the forward strand.
CTAGGGTCCGTATTTTGTTGCTGACTTGTGCGCTGCCTTCATCCGCCTCCATTTTGGGTCCAAGCTAATGAATTAAGCTGATGTTGCAAAGAACTTTCAGTCCTTTTTGGAGCTAGTCCTGAGTCAGGCAAGAGCAGACAGTTGAATTGTTTATTGGCCAAAGCATTTACATTTTCGAAAATTCACTTTAATCTCCAGCCTTGCCTCGGCTCAAGTCAGCTGAAAATTAGGCAAGGAAGCGAGGAAACGGGTTTGCTACGCAAGGACTCCGGCTCCGGCAGGAAGAGCATGCCTGACTTAATATATGTAAATAAAAGCGAAAATTTATGGCATTCGTGCTTAGAATTTTATGGTCAGGTAGGCAAAGGTGTGGTCGCGTCCCTACTTTCCCCTTTACAAACAAACTGCCCTCACTGGCCCCCCAAAGGCCACTAGCTTGTGGCTGGCTGGCTATCCAATTACGTTTGAAGTTTTCTAATACGGGAACCGGTATAAAAGCCAAAGCCAATAAACACGCAAATAAGCTCCGTTCGGTTCGGTTCGACTCCTGACTCGTAGTCCAACCTGACCCCCGATTTAGCCCTGCCAGGAATAGGGTCAGTGATACGCAGCAGAGCTACCTCACCAGAAATATCAAGTATACGTCTATTTGATGATTTGCCTGGAAAAGTTTGCAGGTGGCGCCGCAGGCTACCAAGTCCCCGAATAAAATCTCGTCCTTCCGGGAGGGTTTCCAAAAGATTTATAATTGGACCGCAACTTTGGAGCGCGTCAAAATGCGCAAACTGCGGATGGAGACTGCAGAGTGTAGAAAAGTTTGCACAAACATTTAACGTGAAATGCGTAAAAGTTTGGAGCATACTTGTCGCATTCTTTGGACACTTTCCTGTTAGGTTGGGCCACTCACTTACCTGCGGGCTCCTGTCTTCGTTCAGCAAATATTCCTTTTCAGCTTGCCACCGAAAGTATGTGCTCCTGGCTGGGTGAGTGGGGGCTGGGTGAGCGCTGTCAGTGTTTTTGTTGTTGAAGTAGCAAAGTTGAGAAATGGTTGGCGTTGAAGTGTTTTTGTTTTAAAGAAATCCGCAGAGAAGCATTAGACGAGCATTAGACGGACAGGGTTTCTGAAAGGCAGAAGACTAATGAAAACCATATACCAGATACCATATCGATTGCAGATTCGTGTATTCGATAACTAAGCTCGAATGGCGCTAAATTTAAAAATATGGGTCCCATACACGCTTCCGCTCCCCCCTACTACTACCCCCTACACCCAAGAGGGGCATTGTGTTACTGTTATTTGTTATTGTGTTGTCGTCGCTGTCGCTGTCGCTGGCTTTGTTGCTTTTATCGATATTTCTTTATTAGGGTTTCTTTTATGGGAGCGTGCACGTAAGTGCCCATTATGCCTGTGGATGGGGAGGTCGGGATGGGGATGGGGAGCGGGCAAACAAACAAAATTTTTACGTAACACGCGCAGCAAACAAATTCGATTGAGTGTCGAGTGTTGGGCCCCGACAGCCTGTGCATCTTTTTCGGAATGGAATGGCGTAGTCTTTGGCCGAATTTATTTTTTTTTGCACCGATTACATAAAGCACTCAGTTAACTGGACGCGTAATTGAATTAGCTCGAGGGATTCTCCTGCTTATAATTAAATTAGATTTTCATTTGGCTTGACTCGCTCGCTTTGCTGTTTTATGTTTCTGTTTTTAACCAGTTTTTTGTTTGAATAACCATTAGAAGGCGAATATGCACAAAGGCCATTCATTATGTACACGTTCACTCGCTCAACTCCGCACTCGGTTTCCAGGGTGTGTGTGAGTGTATAGTGAGTAGTTGTGTAGGGACCAGTGTGTACGTGTGTGTGTGTGTGCTTAATACTTTTGGTTTTCCACTTTACACCTAGGCCGTCGCCATGTTTCATTCGGCGCTTCTTACTTCATGCTATGTTCGCACTCTTCTGCACGCCACTGCCGAGTTCCCTACATGGAAAACTTGGCTCGACTGGGGGCTGCTGCGGCGCACACAACGCAGGCAGCGGCGACAACGGCAACGTCTGCCGCGGCGCCGACAGCGGCAGCGACCACCACAGGCCCCGCAGCGCCCCTAAAATCCAATAAAGAACCCACGAAGCTTGTCCCAGTCCCAGTCTCAGTCCCAGCTGGCCTGGCTTGAGTGCTTTTGCCGTTGCCGTTGCCGTTGCCTTTGCTGAGACGAGTGAAAACGAGCAGGAAAACCGAGGGCTTCGGCTGCCATTTCGCGCCGCCCTGCTTACTCTCGTTTAGACGATGTGGAAATTCCACTCAAGCCGTTAGCAGCTGAACGGACATGACGCTCATGCCTTTATGTAATGCCAGTTGGCTTCTTGCCTTTCGGTTCCACTAATAATCTATTTTTGCGCTGCTACTTTTTGTCTATTACATAATTTGGCTCCCCTCGTCACCTCCTCGGCTTCAATTATTCTGGCGACTCGTTCTCTCTCCTTTTTCCTTTCCTTTTCTCCCTGCCAGGCGCACCCGAGCGCCTCTCTTTCTCCCTATCTTGACTTTTTGACTTTGAAATCCAGCAGCGATGTATTGCCTACTTCTGTGGGCCGACGCTTGCGCCCTGCAAATACGATATTGATTGGGATTCGGGTGCCAGTTCGGATTCGGAAGCGGACTCGGACTCGGATTTGGACTCAGACTCGGATTCGAGTTGCTGTAATTTTTGCAAAAGGCCAAACGCTGCTGATAACGTTCCAGCCGCTTCAGCCTGTTATCGCTTTGCTTCATGCTAACGAGTTGTGGAAACCGTTGCCCGCTGGCCTCAATCCCACACTATCAACCGTATCCGCTATCTGCTATCACCCTCCCACTCCCGCCCCCACTCGTCCTTTGTCCGCATGTCAGTTGCCATTTCGGTGCGGTGTGTCTGCACATGTAGAGGCGGCCAGCAGCGGAAGCCCACAGCTTGAGAGAAGGAAATTGGCAAGTTCTGGCCACGTCCGCCGGCGGCCTGTGCTCGGCGTTTAGCCGTGACAACTGCAACAGAGGCAGCAGCAGGAGCAGAGCTCCAGATTTCTAATTAGTGGTGCACAAGTCGAGGAGCTTCCTCGACCAACGTCGAACGGCCAACGGGCAGTTGCCACAGGCCACTGGACAAGTCTTGACTGGATTGTTTTCCACTCAATCAATTATAGTTTTCGCAGCAGCCAGGGGAGTAGCAGGGCTGCCTCTGCATTAGAGAGCTGCGTGTCCTTTCCCCCCTTTCTGCTCCGATTCCACTCTGGTTTATATACCAATCAATTATATTTCAGGCACCGAGAGCTGCAGTGTGCGATTTAACTTTTTCGCCACAAATTGCTTATTACTTCTGGCTTGGCTTGGCTCCCTGCTTAAGTCACGTCACGTCCAGGTCTCCAGGGCATTGCAGTCCACTTTCCTGACGGCTGACGGGTGGCAGATGGAAGCTGGTGGGGTGGGTTCTGCTTTAAGAGTTTCAGAACTTGTACTTGGTGTGGGTGTGGGGGTGGTGATGGGGATGATGGGGGGACGCTAAGGACGATCTACCCGGAGACAGAGTGTCTTTGATGGCACAAAAGAAAGTGTGATTGGGAGTTCCAATCCACTGACGCTGGCGGGCGGCGCACTGCCTTACCTACAACCGTCGAAGGCACAGTTAAACTACAAATATTCCGTGTATTTCCCACTTGGCAATGCGCGCGGCACAACAGCAACATTACACTGACTGAGAGCTCCACGTCGCCGAATACATACCGAAAAAGATAGCTCTGCCGCAGTCGCTGCCCCTGGTTCTGCCTCTGCCTCAGTCTCAGTTTCAGCCTCAGCCGCTGCTCCTGGCCGAAAACTACACGAAATTGCCGAAAAAGGACGAAACGCCAAACGGAATATGCCAAACTGTTGGGCAGTGTAAAATGTTGTAGCCCCAATGGCGACAGAGAGAGAGACGGGGAGAGACCCCCAAAGTCCGGGCACCCTCTCTTGCTCTCCGTAATGCTTCCGCTTTTCCTGCTGCTTTTGCTTCTGCTGCTGCTTCTGCTTCTGTCAGTTTTGACAGCTGACCCCCAAAACAAGGCGAAAGCTTACCCGCCGAAAGCTCCCAGCTAATAACAAACTTTCCCCTGCGCCGCAACTCCCCACCTGGTGGCAGCTAGACGAAGGGACACATATGCTTACATAAGCCTAGCAGCTTCCGTGGTCCGATAAACAAATTGCTTTATGACCAGATTCGGATACGGAACCGGTGACAGGTTAGCGTTCGCTAATTTCAGAGGCGTGTGTGGGTGCCTTAGAGCGTCGGTGCTTTTATGGCGACGTTTCACAGGCAACGCACCAGCCGGAAGATGTCGAGTGTAAGCGGGGCGCTGATAACGTCGACTTGTTTACCTGAGACTCCCGGATATGTCTCCCAGCCTCCTCCCAGGAGCCCAGTGAGGCAGCTTAGTGTGGGCCACAAATTCTTGAGGGTGTGTGCGTGCACGGGACGTATACGTAATTTATATAAATTATTTAATTAAGCCATACACGTCATCATGCGGTGCCGGAGCCCATTATTTTGATTAGAATCAAACCCATTTTAGGTTATGCCACCTGTTCAGGTATTCTCCTTCGTTTCGTAGAAGGAATCTTAGGCTTGGGCTCAATCCTCCCCGTCGTTTCCCTTCCAGGACTTCCTCCAGGACTTCGGTACGGCGCACTTCATCGTCTATTGGCTTTGTTATGGTTTTTTTTAGCACTGTTCCATCAGTCGAAGCGTCGAAAGGCAAATTGGGCACATTTGGCGCATGGCTGTCGTTTTCGGCTTATTTAGACTCTAATGATAGCCGCGAGACCCGTTCGCCTGGAGATTTTCTTCGGCGCTGTAAACAAGGATGTTTCGTTACATCATACTAAGGACGCCCACGCAGCGATCTCCTTTGGGGCCAATTGGTAACAATTTGTTAGAATTATATTACCAAAAGCTATGGCAGAAGTCGGTTTTTGAAGAGAGCTCTTTGAAAATAGTAATAACCTTTAAGAGGACAAAAGGTGTATCTTTGGGGAGGGTGGAAAACGGACCTACGTAGAGAAACACACCGACAGCACTTGTCTTTATTAAAAAGAATTTGTCTGTCCCAAACTTTCCCCAATATGACCTTTTAATGTCTCACTTTTAACATCAACATCACTTTAAGGTCTGTCTTCCAACTTGAATTTAATTACTAATTAAATTGCCAGTTAGTTTTACAAACTTTCCGCTTATGTGTGGAAGGGTAGTGCTCTTGTTTTGAATTTCCAACTACAGAATCAAATTAATAAGTCCCCTGTCACGAAATAATGAAGGCAGCCAGCTCCCGCTCCAGCTCCAGCTCCCCTCCACGGCCACTTGCGGTCGTTTTCAATCAATGAGGATTCATCAGCAGCCGTTGCAAAGATGACAACTGAACTGAACTTCACTTCAGCCACAGACAATGTCATTTTGGCCCGCAAAAGCACAAACCCAAGCCCGAAGTTCCCATCCTGCCGCAGCTGCCGGATCGAAAACGGAAAGTACGGAGTAGAGAGTGGGGAGTGGGGAGTGGGGAGTGGGAAGGACTTAAGCCGGGGAAAACCGATGGAGTGGGGGCGTATGACTGGCAGAGTGGCTTAATTTAAAACGGTTTCATGTTGTGATTTTGACAAATGATAATTTTTTGCATGTGTATGTGTCGGTCTTTGTGTTTGACATGTCGGACGAGCCACAGAGATACTCGAAATCGTATCTCCGCAGCTCCATGGGGGCGATGATGAGCTGGCACAATGTTCCGGACAGATAAATTCCAGGGCCTCGGAAAAATATTCCGAATCATCGCCGGCCATATCCCCGACTTTGTCAAAGGCTCGTTAAGTAAGTAACACCCACGCCGGCACGGGGCATGGGCCACGGCCCACGGGGCACGGGGGACAGGACGCAACAGTTTCAGTTTCTTTTCGGTACATTAAAAACTATATAAGCAAGCCCACCAGCACCACCACTTGATGGTGGCGATGGTGGCCAGTGGCTATATCAGCACATCCGGGCCGGGGCGAAACAAAAGGGAGTCGCCTGTCGGGGACAGCAAGCGGGCAATCAGGATTCAACAGCCCACAACCGCACACAGCGGCACTGCACCAATTTATTGACTTAACAAAAAAATGAAAATCCACTTCCACAGCTCAGCTTTGGCATTGGCTTTCGGTCGGTAACCATGGTCGTTGCCATGGAAGCTGCTATTCCTATTACCGGGCCCGAGCGGAAGCGGGACTTTGCGAGCATTTGACCAAAAGCAATAGGGCGAGGAAATTGGCTAAATGTGTATGAACGGCAAGCACCATGTCTGAAAATACTCTGGACAATGGATGGAGTCCAAATGAAGCAAAACAAAGTGGCAGCGAGTTGGAAATTGAATTGGACCAGCCTTTGAATGCCAATCCAAAAGTATCAAATGACACAGAATTACCCTGGCCTAATTTCGAGGCTCGGATATTGAAGTCCACGGTCAACAGTGTCACTCTCGAATGGACGCTTCTGGAAAGTGCTTTGGTATACAGCATCGAGAAGTTCCAAAAGCGTCGCTTATGGCAGCAGGTGGAGTGGAGCTCCAGCTCTCCGGTGGAAGTGACCAAATTGGAAGAAAACTTCGTGTACCGACTCCGTATCAAGGCCTTGCGACTCGCCGAGGATGAAAGTCGCTACGTGGCCATCGCGATTTCGCCTGACGTTATTGTAAGTATTTCTTTAAACAGGATCTCTTAAAATGTTCTGTTAATTTTTATACCCTTGAAAAAGGGTATTATAATTTTGTCCAGAAATGTGTAACGCATTAAAGGAAGCATCTCCGACCCCACAAAGTATATATATTCTTGATCAGCATCAACAGCCGAGTCGATATAGCCATGTCCGTCTGTCCGTCTGTCCGTCTGTTTCTATGCAAAAAATAGACAGTAGTTTTAAAGCTAGCGTTTTGAAATTTTTACCAGATTATTATTTTTGTTGCACGCAGATCAAGTTTAAGAATCGGTCGGATCGGACCACTATATCATATAGCTGCCATACAAACGACCGATATGAAAACAAGTCTTTGTATGGAAAACTTTTTTGTTTTCATAGCTATTGCAACCGAATTCAATATGTATCCATTTGACATAGGCATACATGATTTGTGAAAGTTTGGTCCGGATCAGATCACTATATCATATAGCTGCCATACAAACAACCGATATGAAAACAAGTCTTTGTATGGAAAACTTTTTTGTTTTCAAGGGTATACCATCTTCGGCAAGCCGAAGATAACTTTTCTTACTTGTTGAGAGCTGTCTTGCCTCAAATTCGATTTTTGCCTGTTAAAAAAAATGGATCAAAGAATCTGTATCATATTTTGTGTGAAAAATAAAACAAATTTCCCGTACGCATTCCGAATGTTGAATATGGCATACGAGCTAGTATGGTTGAGCTACCTTGCCCCAAAGCAACGTTTATCGTGCATATTTTAGCAAATAATTTACTAAATATCATTCGGGGTAGTTACAAATTGTTACTCGTGGGGATCGCGAAATTATATAAATAGATATATACCTAAGAAATTAAAACACCTACTTAACTGAAAATTCAGTTATTCAAATTCTTGTTTCTCCTGTAATTACCATTTTTTCTTGATTATTTTCATAAATAAAATTATATAAGCCTCACGGCTACCTTATGGTTTCATAATGGTTTACATTTAAAGCCTAAGGAAGGCTTTTTAGATAGTAATCTAATCTGTTAAATGTTTGTTTGCGTTCCTTTTAGGTGCCTTTATATGCCCTTGAAATATCAAAATGGCCAATATTTGTATACACATGTATCTACCAATCAAAATTAACAAGGATGGCAATAGTAGACTCTCTCGATTACTTGATACCCTTACACACTTCTACACTTCCCGTCCCTTTTTCACAAAACCTGTTACTTTGTAATAGAAAAAACCCAACAAGAAATTCTTGATTTTAAACAAAATGTTGGTGCATACTTTTAGGCATTCTCGGTCTGGTGAAAGAAAGAATGTAAGGAGTAGAATCAAATTGTCTATAATTTTTTCAATAAAAGTCCAATTGGCTGGGTTTAAATCGAATTCAATAATAGTTTGACGTCAAACCATTGAAAAAAAAAAATGGTGGAAAAATATTGTAAGCAAGGTTCACTTTTATAGTTTCTAATATTTGAGCGATCAAGAATATAAGTATTTATATATATTCGTAGACCTTTTTTGGCCTCCTAATGATTTTAGCATTGTTCTATGAAAATGAATATTTATGAATATCTATGAATATTTAATAGATGTTTCTATTGTTAGATGCAATGTGTTCCTGTATGTCTGTTTAACGGTTAGAATAAATGTATAATCGGATATTTGGCGGAAATTTGCCAGTATAATAGATTTTTAGTTTTCGAAAAGTGTTCTGCTAACTGATGCACACTCTTCTACTTTAGTCACCCACTGAACAATATTTAGTCTTTTAAATCTTTCTAAAAATCCACCTAAATCCTTCTGCAGACTGAGTTCATTTTGGAATCATCCTTTTCATCTTCGCGTATGCCTGCCTTGCAAATCGCGTTTGACTTTGCTGACACGTATAATTATTTATTTACATTGTAAAATTATTGTTTCGTTAACCATTTCTCACAATATCTTACTTGTTCATATTTCCATCTTTTATTTACTGAAATTCTTATATTTTACACAATTTTTATACTCAACCTTGCTTACTCCGCTTAATTATTCTTTACTTGACAACTTAGATCTTCTATACTTTTAATGATTTTCAAGAATTATCCATACATATACAAAACTCCATCTAACGGGAAAAATAATTTTGATGTTATCCGTGTGCTCTTTACTCCCCTTGCATGAAAATCTAATCCTGATTGTTCCTGCGATCCTACCTGCTTTGTCTACAAACAAATCCGCTAATTGAATTACGAGTTCTGCACAAAAGATCCTGCCCGTTCGAGTGATACTAACCTGCTTTGATGGACTGCTGGCGAACAGCTTCGATGTCCGACGGATGTTTCGTTAAGATCAAATTATGCCCATCTCCACTGCTTTTGCTCACAGCGCTGATTGATCTGTTTCTTTATGATCAGAATTATACTTGTTTCTTTGAAACAATGCTTTCTAAGGCTGATTCCTGAAAATCAGGATTATGCTTGTTCCTGTTGAAATTACCTTCCTTTCTTTATCACTTTCTCACGACTACGCTGACCGCTGATTGAATTTTTCTTAATATCAAATTTAACTTTTTCCTTCGGTACTCTACTGCTTTCTCTTAAAAATCTAAAGATCACAGTTTTGGTAGTTCTGTGCAACATAACTGTTGTGGTCCATGCTTGCGAACAACTATGCTGATGGAAGACGTGTTCCGACTATTGGTATTCTGCTTGTCACAGTACTTGACTTCTTTGCGTCTATGCATGTGCACAACTGCGCTGCACGACGGACATCGTAGGAAGATCAAAATATGCTTGATCCTGTGCGACTACACTGCTTATTGATTGCAAACCTAAGCCCATGTAGCTCTTGCCTGGACTAAAGATCCACCTAGGAGCGACAGGTAGGTCGGGAGCGTCCTCTATCGGTGGGATCGGAGTTTAAATAAAAATAGGGAGACCCGGGAAAATATAATTTCACCTTTCGCCAAAAAAGCGGCGAAAATTGTACACCTTATATTGTACAATATCATAAAGGGATTTTTTTAATGCTGGCAGGGATGGAAGTGTAGGAAGTAGGTGCCAAAGGAAAAAATGGGTCTCTTGCAGGATGTTAAATCAGGACGACCGAAGGTCCAAAAGCGGCGAAAATTGTACACCTTTTATTGTACAATATCCATAAGGGATTTTTTTAATGCTGGCAGGGATGGAAGTATAGAAAGTAGGTGCCAGAGGAAAAAATGGGTCTCTCGCAGGATGTGAAATCAGGACGACCGAAGGTATGGTCGGCAAGCGCGATTCGGCCATTGTCACCAGGATGGCTTTAAGGATCCATCTGAATATTTGGGCTTTGTTTATCCGGAGTGGATCCACTTCTTGGCTGTGCACGAGCGAGAAATTCCACCAAATTCCCCCTTGCCAACGAGCCGCAGCCGGAGCTCGTTTCACAGCACTTAACATCTGCCCCAAAGACACTGAAGGGTGTTTTTAAAAAATTAGACCTTTGTTTTGCTGTCCTACTACACTGCTTTTCTTGCAACAACTGATTCCTTCAATTTTCAGGTTGAAAATTATTTTCTGTTTTTTCGGCTTCACTTCTTGCTTTTACTGCTTTGCTGACTGACGGCTGTTTTTTGAAGATCAGGTTTCTGCGGCACCTCTTCTTTGAATTTGAGCACAACTTTGTCGACTGACTGCAATAGATCGAACTATTAAACGACTGCTCTGACTAGCGGTCGTTGCCTGAAGATCAATTTCAACTTGTTCCTACTTATCTACTGCTTTGCACACTGCTTGCATATCTTAATAGAGGTACTTTCCGGAAGATCAAATTCTGCTTGTTCCTGAAATGTTTATCTGCTTTGTCTAACTGCTTGCACATATACACTTAATAAAGGTGGTTTCAGATTTATGCTTGATCCTGTGCAACTCACCTGGTTTTCTCTGATGGAGTACTGCTTTATTCTACTGCTTTCAAACAACTCCGCTGACTGACTGATGTTGCCTGAAGATAAAATTCTGCTTGTTCACGCACTGTCCTTTGCTTTACTTGCTGCTTGCACATATTATTAGAGGTAGTTTCCAAAAGATCGAAATTCTGCTTGGTCCTGTACAACCCAACTGCTTTTCTCTTATACTACACTGATTTTCTTCAGTGTTTACGAACAGATTCGTGGAATACTGCTTTAGAACGTCTGCGCTGACTGACTGATATTTTCTGAAGTTTGAACTCATGCCTGTTCCTGCCATGCGCGGGGCACAGAAAGTCTCTAAAGTCTCTATCCAGAACTGCTTCCTCCACAGCTTTTGTACTTCTTGACAGTACTTCTCGATCGCATTGTATCTTGTCCGATCCGCCTTGCTTAAAAAGCTTGCTTAAAAAAATGGTTTAATTTTTACCACGTTTTTTAAATGTATGTACATAATAATAATATATGTCAGTATGAATAACGCAATAAAAAACACAATAGGATGTTAAAAAATATTTTATAGGAAAACAAGGACATTATTAAGCAGAGGCCCTACTGGCCGGGTGGCCCACATTGTGCCGTCACAAGTGGACCTGTGTTTTTAAAAAAACATAAAACTGTTTTAATTTATTTCTGTGGATCCACCAGAGCTATCCAGAACCTTGAGCCACCATTATTTCAATCCTGCCCTGAAAAACCTTAATAATTATGAGCGGTGTACAATAGAATGCATATTTCAAGTTTCAGGTTTCATTGGATATGCCGATTTATGAGTAGCAATTAAATTTATGAGAAACAATTTAAAATAAATTCGAGAGGCTTAATTTTCTGCAATATCAAAGGACGGTATATAATTGTACTTTTAGAGACGGTGGATTGAAGGACAGACAAAGTAATGCCGTATATGATAGTAATATAATTAAATTAAATTTGAAATTTAACTAAAATAATCACCACGAAATTATAAACATGAAACCATTGTGGGATATTTTTAGGCGTGCACTGTGGCCGCACAACCTTCAACCAATTGCCTGAGTCGAGCCATCAGGAAGGGCCAACAGTTCCTGGTCAAACGGATGTTGCGCCGGCGGCCGAGTCTAATTGAATACCCTGCCCCCAACGGATTCCTGCCATTGGCCAACGCTATTATCCAAGGAGAGATGTGCATTATCGATGTCCTGCTCTCCGCCGGCTGCAGTGTGCACCTGGGCAATCCGGGCAATGGTCGGACGCCACTCCATGTCGGTAATGGCTTTGCACTTTGCTCGCCTCAATGATAGAGCGGCTGCGTTTCCGTTTTAGCTAGCCTTCTACTACGGACACTTGCCATCGGCTCGCATCCTGCTTAACAAGAAGGCCAACCTGGAGGCGAAGGACAGCAACGGCATGACCCCCGCCCACTGCGCCGTGGACGCAAATCAGCTCGCAATGGTGAGCTTCGCCCTCGAGTCTGGAGCCGAGCTGGAGGCCAGGGACTCCTGCGGATGGAGCCTCCTCATGCGAGCGGGTAAGAACCAAGGAAGGGGGTGCTAAAACGGAATTTTAACTTGTTTTTCGGGTTCAGTGGTTATGAACGCAGACCTGGAGCTCATCAAACTTCTAGTTACCCACGGAGCAGACCTGGCGGCTTTGGACGGCGTTGGAAATTCCTGCATCCACTTGGCGAAGCTCTACCACAGGCAAGAGGCGGCGGATTACTTCGACAGGGTGCTAAAGTTTAGGCTGGAAAAGTCTACTGCGACCGCAGACGCGGTCACAAAGGAACAAATTCGAAATGCCACTGAAAAGGATTTCCCGGCCGGGAAGGAAGGACAATAGGGGGTGCTTTAATGGGTAGCCTCGTTTGAATGTGAAGGATTCAAGGAATTTTATTTTTCCTCCGTTTCAAGCCAAAATAATTTCGAAAAAGTTAAGCTAAAACGTGCCACACCTCACTGTGGCAAGGGCGTGGATAATGAGCACGTAAATGTTTTGGCATTTGCATACATTTTTTGTGGAAACGAACGGGGGATAGAAATTCGAAAAATGCTTTTACTTCAGAGACGAACATTTTTTAAGTACACGTTAGCTATGGCTTAACTTATAAAGGAAGATGGAAAGACAAAGGAATCATTTATATACAAGATCAAGAATATCCATTTTCTTCGTTTAAGTTTAGGAAAAACATTGGCATCTTTTAAGCCATTATTGCAGAAAAATTAATTTACAACAAAATGATTTACAATAGTTTTCTTTATATGTAATTATCGGTTATTCAAAAATAATTAGCAAAATTAATTTAAATAAGAAAACTAAAAACATGTCAATAAACCCAATCACCCCCAATAGGTGGGGTAAGATTGTATTATAAAGTCTAAGTATAAGTAAGACTGTAAGTTTAAATACTCAAGGGATTTAAGAAATTATGTATAATTTTATTTTATTAGTTTAACGAATACGATTTGTTATCTTCGATTAAAAAATTGCGAGTTTTAAACACAATGCATTGGGTTCTCCGTCTGGAAGCCGCACGAATAACTGTTGAAGAAGTCGGAGTTCTGATTGAGTCCAAGGTAGAAGACGTGCTCAGCCAGGTCCTTGCCAAACTCACAGAAGTTCTGGGCGTAGAGAGTGAAGAAGATTCGCATATTGTTGAGGTGATACTTCTGGAGAATGGCGTTCTCCTGGTCGTAGATCTCCCCGTTCTGCGGCTCTGATACAATCCAGGTTGTGTAGTCCCTCCAGGCGTTGCGGAAGCTCTTCAGATAAATTACAGCGAGCATACGGGCCTCGTCCAGGACGTTGACGAACTGCGGCAGCTTCAAGCACTCCACCTCCTCCCGGAAACGCGTGAAATCCCTTTGCCGTTCTGTGCTATTGAAGAGCGTCATGTAGAGGTGGACAGTGAAGGTGGAGTAGTAATAGGACATCGGCTTATTGCGGCTCTGGAAGAGATACAAGCTCCAGTCGAGCATGGTTCGTTGGACGCCCAGTTCGTAGGTGGAGTTCAGCTTGCGATGCTTTTCGAGGTTGCGGACGTTGTGCTCGTAGCTCTCCCGATAGATGCGCAGGGAGCGGTACTCGCGGTTGAGGTCTCCGGCGTGGAAATAGATGCGAGGCGACCGAAACTTCTGCTTGTAGGTGCTTAGCTTGCCGACGATCGGATGCGAGCCGAAGTCCTTCTTGGCCGTGAGGACGAACCGGTCCAGGACGCCTAGGAAGTCCGCCAGCTCGTGGGAACTGCCCTCCAGTAAGTTCTTGGTGACAATATAGCCAAACAGGGGCTTGAAGTACTCGAAAGTTTCTCGGTAGCAGTCCTCTAGTGCATTCTTTGAGTTACAGGAAATGAAAAAGTCGAGAAGCTTTTGCTTGGCCTCGAACTGCTCCGGATCGTTTTGCAAGTCTGTCAGAAGCTGAAAGAGCTCGCCCATCTGCGGCATGTGGCCTGGAATCGAGAGTTGGCGTCAGGTATTCTAAACGCTCTGGTATGTACCTACCCATGATGGAGAAAAGCGGCCGATTTCGGCTGCACACATAGTCGAAGTAGCTATCGCAGGCGTACTTGTCAGGATTGATCGAATGCTGGAGACGCACTGCCAGCCCTTCCAGGTCCTTGATCCGCAGCTCCGAAAGGTGCCTCACATAGGCCACTTGGGCCTGCCCCTCCCCCGACCAGACACAGAACAGGAGGATCACTGATATGCCCAGCCCCGCGAGCCTAGTACCCCACATTATTTAGCTTTGTTTACGATGTGCCTTGTTCGCGCTCTCGAAGCCACTGCGCAACCAGATCAGAGTCGTGCTCCGATTCGGGCTACTTGTGGCTTGATTGCGCCCACTTCCGAGCCAGAGCGATAAGCATTTCAAGCCGTATCACCAAATTACACTCCCGCTGGGCTAGAGAGTGCTTTATTTATTTAAAACCGACTTTACAACTTGGGGGCCTTCTCGTAGACATCTGTGCGCCGCTGCTTGTAGATGGGAATCTGCCTCCTCACTTGCTCAACCACGTCGAAGTCTGTGAGAGAACGAGCAACCATTACTCTGTTTCCTAATGTTTTGATGGACAAGCATTTCGGACTCACCGATTTCCTCCACTATGAACTCGCATCCCTCGCCAGCTTCGCGCTGGACCTGCGCCCAGGGATTCACGATCATAGAGTGACCGTAGGCCACGTAGCCGGACATGTTGTCCCTGGCCGGGGAACATGTGACCACGTACAGCTGGTTGTCTGTAGCCCGGGCTCGCTGGAGCAGCTCCCAGTGCATGGGCCCCTGGCAGATGCAGAAGGCGGAGGGGTAGACGATCATGGAGCATCCCATGTTGCGGTAAATCCGGGCCAGCTCCTCGAATCGCTTATCGTGGCAGATGCCAATGCCGATCTTTTGCCCTGCAATCTGGACAACTGTCAAGTCCGAACCGGCGGACAGGACAGCCGCTTCGTCGAACTGGACTCCTCCGGCGTTTTCGGGATCAATGCTCATCGTAAAGAGATGGATCTGCAGGAAATAGTTTACATTTAAAGTTTGAAACAATCTTTGAATGAAGATAAATAATTTAATTATAATATATCCACCGCTTGTCCCCATACTCCTACCTTACGATGCTTTGCAATGAGTTTGCCGTCGGGTCCCCACACGGTGCATGTGTTGTACAGCTTCCCGGCATCGCGCTCCACAATGCTGCCTCCGATTATGTGGATGCCCAGCTGGCGGGCCAGTTGCGAGAGGGAGGTGCAAGTGGGACCCTGCGGAACTGGCTCGGCAAATTTGGCAAAGTGGTCCTGGCCGTAAGGGGCGTTGAAGCTCTCCGGGAGAATGGCCAGTTGCAGCTTCGGATTATCCGCCTTTAGCTTCGTTATGGCGGACACCGCTCTCTTTACATTGGAGGTCACATCGTTGCCCACGGGCAGCTGCAGCAGAGCGAGAGTGAGCTCTGAGAAAGGCGGGGCGAGTCAATCGATAATAAGGCGAGGATCATCCGAGGCTACTTACTGTTGGTCATACTGGAGGGATCTGGAGATTGAACGCAGCGGACTGGACGATTAATCTGACTGGCGACTCCGAAGCGAGGAGCTGCCATTTATAGCATCAGAATGCATCCATAGTATGGATTTATATATACTTCACAGATGTATTATATGTAAATATATGGCAAGGTAATGCAGGCGGCAACAAGTATGGCTGAGGTCAGAAACTCAAGTAAACAATTGTTCACATTTTTATTGACGGGAATTGATAAGGCGGTTGCTAAAACTTTTATAATTATATTTATTTGTAATTGTTTGAGGTTTTGAATCCAATTAAAGCGGGCGTTCTCCTTTCCTTTGGGCAAAGAAAATATTTTTTAATTTATGTGTTTAATGCAAAATGCTTTGTAGATAATTCGATTCTAATAATTACCTAACAATTTCTAACTAGCTTATTATAAGAGCGCACCATGTAATTTTAAAAGCTTTACTAGCGTTTTTTTCAAAACTAGATTTCCATCGACACTCGATCTATTTTTTCGGTTTTGTGAACTCAAAACATTTCAATTGAAAACTAAAAATATAGGAGATAAGCTTTAAATGTTATGTATTTAGATATGTTTACATTTCTAAAAAATGTGAGAAAAAACACATTATTTTACCTACCTAAAATACTAGAAGCCATGGGCATTTGATTAACCTTAAAATTGTTCATTAATTGCACCAGACGGACACCAGAATGGCTAAACGCCACATTTTTTAATTATTCGTTTTTTAATTTTTTTTGGCGTAAAAAAATCCCAATGTTGTAAAAGAAAAATTACATGCAACCGTAAGGATTATAAGTTTGCATGTTTTAATCATGTCACAATTAATTCCAAAACTAAGCTGCGAAAGAACGGAGAATCTTTAATAAAAAAATCTATAAAAGGTGATAAGCAAACATTTCTAGAAATTTTATTATAATTTATTAACAATGCCATTAGAACTACTCAATGGATTTTATTAGTGTGATGAGGGACAAAGCAGTCCTGCAAATCTGGAACCAAAAAATTAAAATAAAAACGTTTAGTTGAACTCCTAAGAAACCGTACCGCTACAAAATTAGCCAACGAAGCCTCATAAAAGCCGGCCTTGATCAGGACCTCCTTCTGGGAGCGCAGAATGATGAAGGACAGAGATCTTCGAAGAGGCGCCGTGGCCAAATGCCAGTTGGAAAGACGTACTGCCATATCTACTTTTAAACTCTGGAAAAAATAAATAAAATTTGTAAAAAAAAAACTATGCTGAATTTATGAGACACATACCTCCACTTTGATAATTTCGCCTCCATAGCAGTACATAAACAATTGCAACATGATAGAACCCAGAAAGGAGAGGTAAACCAGCAAATCCATAATTGAGTCCATGCGCTATAAATAGTTTGTCAAAAATATATATTTAAGTTTTTCCATGCAGATATTGACATGAAAAGGTAAAAGTCTGTTAAAAATCTGCCTACATTATGCATTGCAATGGAACATACAACTTGGTATTACTTCCATCCCGCTACGAAATCTTGGAGAAACCTTTCCGAATTGATTTAATTGATTTCTTTCTTTGTTTTCATATTTTATATTTAAATTGGAGTGTTTCTGAAAATGACGAAATTTCAACAAAATATATGGACAGAACAAGGTTAACTACTTGTATATTTTCCATACCATTTTAATATAACTTCGATAATTTTAACCAATGAAATTTCTTCACTAACTTGAAACTTTTTAACTTACAATTAACTCAACTTAACATAGAAAATTGTTTCATCCGATTGTCAGTTGAGAGCCTTTTTGACCCGACAAATACCTTCTTTAATCATTGTCATTATTGTTACCTTTTATCTTCATGTTACCTTCATTGTTATCTTTTATCTTTGTCTAATTTCGAGCCAATATTCTTATTAAATCCAAAAATATAAAAGCGTTAATTAGCGCTTACCGTGACTAGTTGGTAGATTATGACTCCCACCTGCAAGGATGTTATGAAGAACTGGCCGAAAACGATGGGGGTGTAAATGACGCGCAAGTGCTTGGACAAGGAGAGCAGCTCCACATGGTAGTCCACGGCATATCGAAGAGCCGCCCCAGTCTCCCCCTCGGACAGAGTATAGTCGGAGTTCTCGATGTCCCGATGCAGGGTCTGGAAGTGGGCCCGCAGATTGATGGCGAAGGAAATGAAGAGTCCGTCGACAGCCGAGGCGTAGGCCACGACAACCACGGTGACAAAACCGGTGTATAGGAAGCCTACCTCGTAGCCGGGGGTGTCCACATCATTAAAGGGGAATCTGGAAAAGGGGAATGTCTGGGGTAATGTATACACAGATGGAGTCGGCAACGGCTCCACTCACTTCATCGGCATGGGCAGCTCCCTGTCGTATTTTGTGCCACGCCAGCTGTTAGCTACAATTGTCACAATGGGTCCCAGCATGAAGTATAGGCCCGTGAATCCGCAGGAGAGGCAGTAGGCCCTTCCCAGCAAGGAGGCCACCCTATTGGCGGAGGCTACATACCCATATCCGTCTCCGTCACTGTTCCGTTGATTTGCTGGCAAAAGTTTAAAATTCGAGAGAAATGAAGCATAAGTCCGCTGGGTCTCTATTTACATTGCTGATGCATTTCCCTGAATCGATGAATCATCTTCCAAAAGTCCTGTTTGTAGGCCAGAAATGTTGTGATCTTAATCACCGTCAGCATGTTGGTGAGCACAACGCTCAGACAGGCAGTTATCAGCTCCATGTCGTCGCTGTTGTAAACGATGTAGGAGATCAGGGGGTACTGGGCCGAAACCACAAAGAACAGCGAGACTATGTGTCGCAGGCGCAGGCTCCCGTCCCCGATGCTATTCTCGTGGTCGCCGGTGTGGCCCATGGCCCGCAGGCAGTTCTCCTGAAGCTGAAACAGGCGGCCCATGGCTTTTCTCTTCGGAATGACAATTATTTGGGATGGCTACGCATGTTATACAAGCCACGAAATATATTTTAATTGTGGTATTGATTAGTTAATTAGTCGTTTTCCCAGTGTGTCTTCACAATTTCCAACTAATTACCGTGATTTGCGCTGTAAAGACTCCGTGTTGACACATTAATAGTGACATTTGTTTTGATTGAAAAATTGCCGGTTGTTATTTATTACTGGGCTAATGCATTGGGATAATTGGATAACGATTTCCCCTCGGAAACTGTAATCATATAAATCAACACAATATACTTGAAATTTATTCGACAGGAGTGGATTTTATGTTTTTGTTTAATTTTTTAAAAGATATTATTTTACTATTCCCATATCATCGATATTTTAACCTTATTTTGTCCCTGAATTATTTGGCAATACATAAATTTATGTCTCAGTTAGAAAAAGGCCAAGCATACAAAAAAATATATTTTTCGGGGAAATAATTCAACATGTTTTCTTCTCCAATTGTTCGTTTATTGATTTTCAAGTCTGAAAGATTTAAAGCCTTCTCGCTTCACCATAAAAAAGGGCTTACAATAGCTTTGATTACTTTTGGCAGCGGAATCGGCAAAGCTATTTTTGGGTGAATAGATTGTTTTGATGCAATTAAATAATTCCAAGAAATAATGATCCATTGCGGCGAGAGTTTTTGTAAACCATTAGTACATACATCACGCACAATATGCGTAATTAAAAGCGAGACTCCCACTGAGGAACTACAACAAATATCAAGGTACTACAGGTAAAGTGTTGAGCTACTCGCCTATTCGATACCCGGTGCTTCCCTGCCCTGATCAACTCACAAGCCAATCAAGTTAAGTTAAAATTTTAATGGTCATCCTTTAAAAGGCTTGAACTACGAATTGTGTACTCACAATTTTAATACGTTTAACGAATTTAATTATTTGGATAAAACAAACGTTTATATTTTTTTAAGATAATAAAATTTGTTTTTCTTCTAAGTAAAGTGAATAAGAGTCAAGACTAGACCTTCGTTTAAAAAATGATTAGAGAACTGGATACTGCAAAAAACTGAACGATAAAAAATAAGCCAATAGGTAATTTTTATCTAGGGTTAGTCCGGCTGTGTTATTTGGGGAATCCATTAAAAAGGCAAAAGTTTCTTTCTTCTTTCTTTACATAAGATTAAAGCCAAGAAAAGTATCTTTTTTAATTTTGATAGTTATTAAGATTGTAAAGAATTTTTTTTGGAAATTAATTTTATAATTGTTGCTTATGTATTTTAAGTAAAGTTTTTATATTGTTTTCCTAAATTACATTTAAAGACTTGTGATTGGTCAAGTTACCAAGCGGTAGTCCTTACTAAAGAAATGAACCCTCTATCTGTTTGAAATCAGGTACTACCCAAATAAAAATATGTTTTTAAAGTCAACAAAGATTTACATTTATTATAAACAACAAAATTCGTGGGGGGATCAAAAACTCGATCCGAGTTCCTAACTCAGCTCAACTATTTAGAAATTGGGTGGCAGGTATGCATTGCCCGTGTGGGATCCAGCAGCGCCGGAGGACACGATCTGACCAGCGCCAGTAGCTCCGATGGCGGATCCGGCTTCCACATGACCATCGTTTCCGCCCAGAGCACCGATCACGGAGGTGACGGGAGCGACACCCTCGTCGGTAAGCTGGCTGCTTCCGCCCAGAGCATCGTACTGAGCCTGGATCTGCTGCTGGGCGTGGGCGGCTTCCTCGTTGGTCTTGTACTTGATGAAGAACACCTCGGGCTTGCTGGTGGAGCTGGCCTGCTCGACCACTTCGGCGTTCAAGTCGCTCTCGGCCTTCTTGCTCAGCACGTAGATGACGGTCTTCTCCTCGTTGGCGGCGGGGCTGATCTTGATGGTCTTCCTGTTGTTGCGCTGGGGCGACTTGATGAACACAACGTTGTAGTTGCGCTTGGGCACGCCGACGGTGATGTGGCGTTCTTTGTAGTCCTCGGCCTCCTCAGGGGCGGAGTGGATAAAGAAGCGCTTGGAAACGATGGCCTGTTGCTGCTGCTGCTGCTGGACTTGGTGCTGCTGCTGGTGGTGGTGGGTCTGCACCGCGGGCTGCTGGTAGAAGGATTGCGGCTGCTGCACTGGCTGGACAGACTGCACAGACTGCACCACTTGCTGCGGGGCGCCGCCCTGGAAGAAGGTGGCTCCATTTCCGGATGTGCTAATGCCGCCAAAGCCAGACGGTCCTGGGTTGTAGTTGTAGCCCTGAGGGGCGGCCAGCGCCATGGCGGAAAGACACAGAACCTGGATAGTGGAGAGAAGGGAGAAGAGCAGAAACGCAGAAAAGGTTAATTAGCCGCTATCCTTGGCTGGCTCCCTTATCCTCATCCGCTTATGGGGCTTACAATGAATCCACGCATTTCTAGGCTTGGTTGAGCTGATTGAGTGGGAGGATGAAGGTTGGAGGTTTTGCTTCTGTAACTGCTCGCTGGGAACTGTATGACTTTTGGACGTTTGGTGCGTCTTTTATACATATCTGCCATTTTCCAACTCCGACGCCGACACTCGAAAGTTAATAGGCGAAGTTCAACAATGATCCAAAGCTGCCAAAAAGAGCGCACAGCCTCGATTTGTTGCATGTTCATTGTATTTGTTTTAGTTCGCTTCGCCTTCTTCTTCTGCGGGGCTCTTCTTCGCCATTTACCATTTACCTTCGCCTCTACATACGGCGGTTTGGTGGTTTGGTGGCTTGATGGTTTGGTGGCTTGGTGGCTCGGAGGTTCGACGGTTCGCATCCCTCATTAAATGACGAGACTTGCTTGTAGTTGCTGGCAATACATGGCCAATTAGCGTGGTTCCCCTAGCCGGTCTTTGTTGTAGCGCTTAATTGTTAGCCCCAATATAGCTACGCAGCGATAGTCCGAGCCAATGATCCGCCGGAGCTTCGTTGCGGGTTTGCGTTTGCCCAATGGACTTCACTTGGCCTTTGGCCAGTGGCTCCTACTCCACACAGCGCATCGATTAAATATTATTAAAAGAGAAATTGCATAAGCATTTAATCAGTATTAGTCCGCCGTGCAGCTAGGAATGCCATTTCCCCGTCACACAGTCACCCCGATACCCCGTCACCCCGTCGTGATGAGTCAATCAAGTGTCCGGACAATCAGCGTCTTCGTGCCCCTGGAACAAGCTCACGACCTGCGCCACTTTGAGTTGTCAGGCCAAATTAATGACCAGCCGGCTCAGTATTTGCCTATGTCCCTCAAATCGATCGTTTCTTCACCATCTGCCAACCAAGCCGTTAACCATTTATCATGTCTTGCAGTGGCCCACAATTTCTTGGCTACTCGGGCCCAAATACCCTTTTGATTATTTTGGAAAATCGTTTAGGGTCCCATTTGTGCCTCGCATCGCAGGGCCGCATCGTGTTAAATGCCCCTCGAACACTTGCGGTTTGTGTAATGAGCCGTTTACATGAATGAACTACGATTGGGCGTCTCTTCTCCGGACCCCTCCGGATCCGAGTCCAGCTAATGAACATGCCATGTCCGCTCTCCATTTGCGCATCTCAGCGCCCAAAATCGATTATCGCCGACTTGTTTTCAGACCATAGCAGTTCTCGGAATCATTCCGCCGGGTGATGGTTGCACATTTCCCCGGAGCTTATTACCAACACATGTCTTAGCCGTTCAATGAATGGCCAATATTGGAAAGAGAAATTTCGCTAAACACTAGGTTGCTGACGTATATTTTGTTTGAACACAGCATTTATTGTTGGAACAACAAACAAAAGTTGAACTGCATATGTAGATATGAAGAAAGATCACAAAAATCCAACTAAAATACAAAAAACAAAATAAATTTTTTATAATTAAAATTATTGGTAACATTATTAAACCAAAAAGGAAAGCCCTTTCGGCCAGTGTGAATGTTCCACATCCGTTGTGTGTTTTTATAAATTCAGATTCATTCTTGAGGCTTAAATCAAACTAGTAAAAATCAGTCAAATATAATTAATTCGCTCAGTGGATTCTAATAAGAGTTCTACAAGTATGAGAACTAAAAGATATACATACATAGTCGAATGTTCTGAATTTTATATTGAACAGGCCAAGAAAAGAATCCGGTAAAATATATAAAGTCGAAAGTTTTAAACTGGGTATCAGACAGACCCACACGGATGCTTTATATATGTATATATTCTTATCCTGATAATGCTTTATAGGGTCAGAGATGTATCCCATCACACTATTATCCAAAATTATTATAAACCCTCTCTAGGGGTAACTGCTAAATAAACTTCGGTCCCGATTCGCATCATTGTCAAATTAATGCTTACTTTCATAAATTTCACCAAAATATAAAGTTTTTGTAAACTTTAATAAATAATGGTAGCTAACAACGGAAGGAGCCAAGGTTTATATACCATTGCAAAAAATAAAATAACAGATTTTATTGGTAAGAGATATAGCAAATATTGGATATATTTGGCAAAATTTTCAGAATCAGACCATTTCCTTTAAAATGGATTTTGAAATAAGTCTCGCTTTCACTCCCAAACCAAATAACCAAAGTTGTGGCATTTCCTATCATTCAGTTATATGGCAGCTAAAGGCCGATCTAGTCATCCGATCCGACTTGATCGGCTCAGATCCTCATAAAATAATCCTCATAAATACTTTATGCGAATTTAAATTTTCTTTTATTTATTTGTCGAATCTTCTCTCTGAGGGGACTTTCTAGATTATAAAATCTTAAATCTATAAATTCACTTAATGGTCATTAATAGACCCGTTTCCGTATAGTGTGCCCTCGTTAGTTTCCGGACTGGCAAGTCATTTCTTCTTAGGCGGGTTTGGGTTCTGATATCGCAGAGCGCCCGTGTATTTCACAGTGTATTTCACTTTTGGTTGAGTTTCTTCTTTTACTAATTGGATGGTAAGATCTCTGTGGATGTCCGATTTCTGTGGGTATAGTTCTTAATTCTTGAAATAGCTCTAGGCTGCTGTTACTGGCGTTGCCCCATAGTTTACATTTAAATTTCCAAGCCGGCTTTGTAACAGTGTTGTAAAGCATAACCTTATCTCTAACCATAGTGGCTAATAAAATGTTTTTTAATAGTTTATTATCTTTTTTAAAATACTATTACTACATTTAAAAAAAAATTCCAATTCTAATCATTTCTGATTTTAAAATACCGCTTTTGCTGCGAAACCAAAAACAAAGATGCATGAAAGTATGCAACAGTATTTTTCTTCAAATGAAAAAATCCTTTTAAGGGCAAAAGGACGAGGGGAATTTGTATAGTCGGTTACTATATGCTCGAGAAACATGAACTTTTGTCCTTAGTTCTAGTACATGACAGCTGGATATAAGTTGGTCTCAATAACCCATTCACGCTTTCCATAGCAAAAAGTGACAGACTAGCCGGAAGGTGACTTCGGTTATAGTTTATTGCTAAAAACTCATTTATATCAGATATCACGTTTCTAGGAAAAATTAAACCTTAAGACCTCAGTGATAAAAGTAGAGTAACACTCTCCTCTTTTTACACCCTGCAGAGGGTAATATACTTTTGGTTACAAGTGTGTACACCACTGTGAAGGAGACATCTCCGACCCTATAAAGTACATATAGTCGTGATCAGGATATAAGCATGTTTGTTTTTCTGTTTTTTGCATATTTTGCACATAGAAAGTTACAATTCGATTACAGCCTCTTTCATGGATCTCAGCCCATCTAAAAAATGTAATACTATACCCCATAACTACCATATAAACTAAAATAATCACTGATCGGAAATGATACAACTTTGTAGATTTGGGAGTAACTGGTCGAATTTTTAAGTTCTCATAAGGGTCGACCCATTACTTCCGATATTTGCTATATCCTTTTCCAATAGAAGCCGTCAAATGACTAAAAGGGTATAGAAACTTCGGCTCCATCCAAAACTACCTTTCTTTTTTGTTTTAATTATTCTATCTATAATTTATTTTATAGACAGCGGATAAGACTAAGAAATTTGTTTGCAAATAATTAAAAATCTTTTGAATTAAATCAAAGGAAAAAGAAAAAAATTTTTAAATAACCTTTTGCATGTACTTTAATGAAAAATGATCTGCCCTATTGTTTCTGACCACTTTATGTCAATAGCTTGTAATTAAAATTGCAATTAAAAAATTAAACAAAAAGTGTGAGCCAATTTGATTTGAAAAACGTACCCTATTCGTGTATTAAGTCACACTCTAGGGTGCCATTATCAACCAATCTGCGGTCATTTGCCATTTGGGAGATTTGGTTATTGATTAATATTTTGCATTGGTGTTTTTATAATATTTTAATTATTTAATTCATTTTGTTTATATCTCCGTGGTCCAATGCTGCCACCACAAGCCTTGACCATGTTAATTTCCCACGCACGAATGGACCACAAGAGAAATTGATGAAATTTCGGAGGGAAAAGAAAGACACTCTTGAAAGATGTGACGGAATGGTTGGATTGGCGTTAATGGCGATAATAGCATTGCTTAACTCCAAAGGCTAATGACGCGCAGAAGTCCCTCCCACAATGCCCATCCAAGGAGAGGGGGGAAAAATGCGCCAGGAGTCAAGGACGGACCGGCTCGCCCACCGTTGCACCTCCACGCACCTCCGACATCAACCTCCGGGTTTTGACTTGGACCCGGGTTACATAACCTGTCTGTAAAAGTTTGGATACTGATGTATTCTCGGAGCAAAAACTATGCAGGGAAACAACACACGCTACCCGGTCATTTGAAGGGATTGTGTTTCATCTAGACCCCCGCCATGCATATGTTTTTTTGATAAATCCCCAGTCATACATCAAAACATCATCATCATTTATCTTGCTAGGCAGGGTCTACCGAAATTATGACCCACATCTCCCAGCGATGGACATTGATTGAAGCCTCAACCTCAACGTCGGCGGCGACGGCGACCGTTTGCCAAAAATTACCTTAATTGTTTGACCAAAACAGGCCCGCCAAACTTATATTATAGTCATCCTCGCACTCGGGCCTGTGCTGCATTTACGATTATATAATATCCATGTTTGGCCAAATTAAGTTGGGGAGCCCTGCAAAATGATCCGAGATCTTTAGTAATTGGGTCATCGGAAATCAAAGCAATTCGCGTAAACTTCACCAAAGCCAAACAGCACGGACGGCTCTTCAACTTGACGCCATTACTAATGAGATTATCGTGTGATTTATGCAAGTCTGTACGCGAGGTTAATCCCAAAGATTCGTCAATTATGACTGGGCATCAGCATATCGGCATACAAATCCCCGATGAAAGCCAGCGAAATTGCCGGTCCAAAACAAAGCCCAACATGCTCATGTAAAGTTATCGCATATGACTTCCGGCTAGATGGCTCTTTCTTGTCTTAGGTCTTGGATCTCGGGTCTTGGGTCTTGAAGCTCCGAGTCGAAGAGATGACGCAGGGTTTTGGCTTGGACCCGACCAGGGGCTCGGGTCTTGGGTTTTTTGTTATTATTGTTTTTTTTTTCTTGGTAACTGGCCACAATAGACACCGCTACCTCAAGGTTGTTTGTTAAAACGCAAGCGGGCTCGTAAAAAGCGGTGGCTTACTAGACGCTCTTCGTCCACATCTTCGTGCGTCTGAAGTCGCATTTGTGGTTTCAGTTTCATTTAAGCTTTTCGTCTCATCACCAGTCCGATTCGTGAGCGACATTTTCGAGTCAGCGGCTTATAAGTCCGGGCGGCCAGTGATTAGCATTTAGTCGAATTTTGATTGCCAAGGGTCCAGGTGCCTCAGAGACATCTCAATCGAAATGCGTGTCTTCATTGTAAGCTCCCGTGGTGGATGCAGCCTCCGCTGCGCCTTGAATGCACTTATCTAATGGTCTCTTTTTTTCTAGATTTCTTGCCTACTGGGCCTGGCAGTGGCCGCGCCCCAAGGATACAGCTACAACCAAGTCCAGGCTCAGCAGTCAGCACCCCTGCAGCTGCCCGGAATTCCCCAGATAGCGAGCTTGGCCGAGCAGTCCCTGCTGCAGCAGGCGCTCCAGGCCCCCAAGGTGCAACAAGTGCTGTCCGGCGGAAGTGGCAGCTACTCCGCAGCTCCCCAGCAGTATCAACAGTATCAGCAGCAGCCAACACAGCTCACTGGAAACTTTGCCTTCAACCCGCTGCCGCAGCAACAGACTTACCAGCCGCAACAGCAGCAGCACCTCGTCTCCAAGGACATCTACGTGCACGTGCCACCAGCTGATGAGCCTGAAGAGCGGTACCCCCAGCCAGTCCTCCCCCCCGCGCCTCCTCGCAAGCACTACCGGATCGTGTTCATCAAGGCGCCCACACCCAGCGTCAGCAAGGCATCTCTGCGCATCAAACAAGCTCCTGTGGAGGAGAAGACCATCATCTACGTCTTGACCAAAAAGCCCGACCCTCTGGATCTGCAAACGGCTATCGAGGAGATCGCCCCCAAGCAGCCCAGCAAGCCGGAGGTCTTCTTCATCAAGTACAAAACCCAGGAGGAAGCGGCGCATGCGCAGCGCACCATCCAAGGTAAGCAGCACCCACGACTCCGCTGATCCGCTCTTGAGTGCCTCATCAATATGCGAAAATCTCGCCATGGGCACTGCCATGTTTTTGTTTCGGATTTGCCTAATTGCTGGGCCTTGTGCCAAGATTTGTCATTTGTCACCGACGTTCAGCCCATCAATCCATCTCAAGTCTCGTTGACAAACTGACCTCTGAACTTGGTTCTTTTTCAGCCCAATATGACCAGCTTGGTGGAACCTCGCAGGTCTCCGATGAGGGTGTGGCACCGGTGACCTCTGTCATCGGAGTTCTCGACAACCAAGCGTCCGGAGGAGGAGCTTCTTTCGGGGGTCTGACAGGCACCGTGCCCAACAAGTACTTGCCCGCCCACTTGCGCACTTAATCAATGGAGTGCCGATGCCAAGACTAAAGGACTGCCGTATCTTTAAGTTTCCACTTGTTGTATATATTTAGATAAATTAACTTGGCTTGATTTGCCAACCCATCCGTATCACAGTGTTGCAATTGTCAAATAAAAATAGATTGGAGCTCGCCGACCACTAATTTATGGCTGGCGATGCCCAAAATGTTACAAAGAAATATTTTCTATTGCCCATATTACCACATACATTAGCCCATTGATCCAGTAATCAATAGACAAGGGCCAAGGGACGGAGTGGGAGATGGAGCCGGAGTGGGAAACCGGTCGCATTAATTATCATATGATTCAGGTTGAATAACACCGATTAGGCA
Source organism: Drosophila merina (assembly GCA_035047645.1). Classification (NCBI taxonomy): domain Eukaryota; kingdom Metazoa; phylum Arthropoda; class Insecta; order Diptera; family Drosophilidae; genus Drosophila; species Drosophila merina. Next base: position 29,214,475 of record JAWNPH010000002.1, read on the forward strand.
ATATGAAAACTTGATTACAAAGGCAGCTCTTAAGTGATTATGATGTCTCGGGGAAAGAAACTATCGAGCATTGCATAAGGAAGCAAATTATATTATTTTGTCGCTCGACGTAAAAATTTATTCGCATATTTGCCGAGCTTTCACGAAGACGGCCAAAACGCTGAACTTATCTATCACTCGGAAACTAGATACTAGATACTCCCAATAGCATATTCTTAAGACTTTTAAAGTCGAAACTGAGCAGTTAAAAAACTCAAAGAAGATTTAGGTTAAAAGATTGCTTTATTTTCTCTGGACTTTCTCGTGAACAATAAATTATAGTAAGCTACAATGGGTTGTTGATACAAATAATGAAAGCGTCGGAAACGCTGCGATTGGTGGCATCCTATTTGAAACTCTTGGCCGGCCCGTACTTCCTGGATGGGACAAAGGAGCTGATCTGTTGCTGAATGTTCTGGATCTGAGGCTGCTGAATCACGGTCTGGATCTGTGGCTGCTGGACCACAGTCTGGATCTGGGGCTGCTGTTGGATGATGGTCGGCGCCTGGGAGGACTGGGGAACGAAGTTGTTCAGGTTGAGGGATCCTCCCGAGACACTGGTAATGGGGGCAACGCCTTCGTCGGAAATGTGGGTAGCACCTCCCAAAGCATCGTACTGGGCCTGGATCTCCTGCTGGGCGCGCTGAGCCTCCTCCTGGGTCTTGTACTTGATGAAGTACACCTCGGGCTTGTGCACCTTGGCCTCCGTCTGGGTGACCTGCAGTTGTTGCTGGATTTCGGTGAGGTCGGGCTTCTTGGACAAAACGTAGATGACGGTCTTCTCCTCGTTGCTGGACTGGGCGCGCTTCAGGGCAGCGGCAGTGTACTTAAGGTTCTGGGACGGCGCCTTGATGAACACAATGCGGTAGTTCTTACGGATGGGCACACTATCCAGCTGGGGCTCGTCCTGACGGAACTCCTCGGCCTCCTCGGGCGCAGAGTGAATATAGATGTCCTTCGTGACAATAGCCGGGCGCTGGACGTACTGAATCTGCTGCTGAATCTGGGGCTGAATTTGCTGCTGAACCTGCTGAATCTGAGGCTGGGGCTGGTAGATGATCTGCTGCTGCTGTGGCTGCTGGACGGTGCTGATTAGGTTCTGCTGGGGCAGGGCCACTGGCAGGGGAGCGGGAGCAATCGAAACAGGAAGAGGTGCGGGGACGGGAGCGGGTATAGAAATGGGAGCGGGAGCCAATGCTGGGGCAATTGACTGGACAGTTTGGATGGCTGGCTGCTGGACTTGGGCAGCGGGTCCCGAGTATATTCCACTAGGCGAGGCGGGCGTCTGGGGCCGCAGGTTTCCTAAGGGTAGGGCAGATATTTGTGCCGGATATTTGTATCCCTGGGGAGCGGCTGCTGCGAGAGCCACCAAGCACTGAAAGGAGAAATAGATCCATTAGTTTCTGCAGGAGTAGTAAAGGTACACGGAGAGGTATATCGTGCAAAACTTACCATTAGAACCACAAACTGCTTCATTTTCGTTTCGAACCGTCTGAGCTGCAAAGGTCGACTGATGCCCTGACTACCAGATAGCAATGTTTTTATAAGACTCCAACTTGGGGCAGGCATCTCATTGGAAATGCCATTTCGTTTTCCCCAAAGAAAGAAAAAATATTTAGGCACTACCATAAAACGATCGAATCTATTGTCACCCAGGCAGCATCGAATATGTAACGTGGCTCGTTAAGTTGTTGCCAAATCACGGATCCACACTCAAAGATGCATCGGGCAGGGTAGACCCATATGTTATATAACTAAAACGGACACCAACGAAGCATCCACATTTAAATAATCGTCTAATATTCCCTATTGTCAACACTGAATCGGAATAAATGCAAAATATTAATCGTTGAGGCGTCACATCGAAAGAAAGAAAGTAATATATTCAACCGTTCGAAATTGTGGGGGACGATCCGCATTCATTATCTGCCGATGATAGGAGGAGAGCATTTCAAGCCAGATGTTGGCATCGATGGTACTGCGGCTTCCACAACAAACCACCTCTTCGATGCATAAATTAACTTTTTAAATAATAAAATAAATATGAGCAAAAACTACAAAGCTCTTGGGTTAAAATCTTTATCTTAAATGAGTACAACTCCTGCTTTTAAAGAATATTTTTAAGAGTCACTAGAGAATTATATAAATCCATTGCTTGACGAAAATATTTCTAATATCTTGAGATTCCCTAATATTTAAAAATGGAAGTATAATTTAAATATGTATATTCAAAATGTAACTAGATATCGCAGATATGAAAAAAATATTTTTTGATTTATTGTAGTTCAACATCGCTTTGATATCTAAATTGCATTAATTTGTTTATTTTACCCTTCCAGAGCGTATTATAATTTTGATCACAAGGTCGCAAGGTGTAGTATCGACTTTGCTTAGACCCTTTTTCCTGTGCACGCTGGGATCGGTTGCCTATATTTTATAGCTGCCATACAACTGAACACTCAGAACAGCTAAAACTTTAGTGTTTTTGGGAGTAGAAGCTTGTGGACTGTTTCCAAAATCCATTTTATTAGGAACTGCTCGGATTCTAAAGATTCACCGAAATAAATCCGATATTTGCTAAATATCTTACCAATATTTATTTATTTATTTATTTGCTTTATTTATCCCTTAAAACGATATTTTGGCACTAAAGCTTATGACTTTATATCATATGTTCCAGAGTTTAGCGTTAATTTGCTTTTCAACTGAATTATTATTAATTTTGATTTTAATATTAACAAATGAAATTGATTTACATTTTGCTTACATTCTATATATTTATAAGGAAAATGGGGAAAAAACCTTAATTTGAATTTTCTAACCTAACTTAAAACTAAACTAACTTAAATATTGTTTAACAGTTGAAATTTTAGAAATGCTGTGTATGTATTTAGTGCTTGTGTAGTACGGCAGATTTAATAATAATTTTAATGCCTTGTTTTGGCATATTTGGATTTTTTTAATGTGTGTTTGTGCACATTTCCCCCATATGGGACTACCATACATAAGAGCCGGCCTTATTATGGTCTTAAAAATTATAAGTTTGTTTAGAGTTGATAGTTTTGATTTTCGATTAATAATTGGATACATTATGCGAATTATTTTGTTTATTTTGTCAATTGTGACTCCAATATGAAATTTAAACGTGAGTTTTTTATCAAAGTGTATACCTAAATATCTAACATTGTTCACCCATTGAATAGGAGTGTTACAAATTTGTAGGCAGCTATCAGGTGTATAACAGGGTTTTCTTCGTTTAGTAAAGAAGACAGCGCTAGTTTTGTTAGGATTAATTTTAATCTTCCACTTATGATAGTACTTCTCTAGTATATTAATGTAATTTTGGATAGGATTGCTTATTTCATTGTATAAAATACCAGCTGTGTAAATGGCTGCGTCATCGGCAAATAAAGAAAGTTTGCAATCAATTACTTGTGGTATGTCATGTGTGTATATGTTAAATAATATTGGCCCTAAAACTGAACCCTGCGGGACTCCAGCTAAAATATTCTTACCAATATAAACCGCCAATAAGCTGCAATGGCATATAAACGACGGCTCAAAGCTAGCTTTCCTTTCTTGTTAAAGGTAATTCTGGATAATAATCAATTACCGGTTTGGGACATCTAAAAATGTAAAAGGAATCGTTTAAAAGAATATTTATTTTTATAGATTAGGTTAGAGTCGTTTTGAAAGGCATTTAAAAAATAAGTGACTTCCTTAGGGATGGCCATTAACGAATATAATCCTTTTCTCTTCTTTTTGGGTTATATTTATCAAAGTTCTACTGGCCCAATATAATATTAAAAACTCATCTGTATCTGTTTCAGAGTTACACTCCAACATAATGGCCAACGGACGGATAGACGGTCATAGCTAGATTGACTGTTTTTGTTGATTAAAAATATAGAAAAAAACAATTATATCAACAAGTACAAGTATTTAGGGTAGGAAATATATTCTTGAATATACGAAGGCCCTATAGAAGATCATAGTTTAGGGAATATGGTTAATTAGTAATCGGGTTAGCTGCAAATTTGATCTTGAACATTTAGGTTTATTAGGTATTATTGTATTTAGGTTTATTAATTTGGTAATTTAGGTAAAGATTATATTTCAAGATTTAAAGAAACGTTAATACAAATTAATTAACAATTTAACGGTAGTCAAGATATATAAAAAAAAAAATATTTTCGTTTAAATTTTGTTAAAGGTAGTTTTATATAAAAAAAAAGAACATTATGTTGGACAAACACATATAGTATACATAAAAAAGTAAGGCATCCCCGAAAAGAAAATGCTCATTTTGTGTCAATAAATCTTTAATAGTTAATAAATTGGTTTCTATTTACATTTAACTTTGATAACTAAAAGTGCTGCTAAAACTAATACCTTCCTGGTGGTAAATACGCGCTAGTCAAAGGTGCATTGAGGTCGCCTGTGGCCAGAACTGGAGCAGATCCCGTGACACCTCCCGAAACACCCTTCGAAGCAAAGTCCAGAACAGGCGCTGAGGATCCTGCATTGTGATTGCTGGAGGGTCCTGGCAACGAGTCGTATTGGGCCTGGATCGTGCGCTGGGCGTTCTCCGCGTCGCTCTGGGTGCGGTACTTGACGAAGTGGACCTCGGGCTTATGGTTGGTCTGGTGCTTAATCTGGTTGAGCCTGTTGGTCAACTCGCCGATGTCCGCCTGCTTGTTGAGCACATAGATGGCGGTGCGGTCATCCGACGCAGAGGTGGCTAGCTGAAGGGCCGCCTGCTCCAGGCCCGTGTTCTCAGGTCCTTTGATGAACAGGACCCGCAGGTTCTTCTTCAGAGCGCTGGCGATCTGCTCGTTGGCCTGCGGGTTGTCGAACTCCTGTTCCGGGGCACTGTATGTGTAGAACTCCTTGGCGAACTCGTTGGCCACCAGTATGGGCTCGGAAAGCTGGGCAGATCCACTGCTGACTCCTCCGACCAGGCCTCCGCGTCCATCTCCGGCATGCGAAGTGGGCGTATAGTCGTACTGGCCCCGAGCCACAGCGACCAAACAAAGCATCTGGAATCATTGGATTTTTTTTAGAATTAACTTTCACCAATAAGGATGTTTTGCATGTTCTTACCAGAAAAGCGCGCATCCTGGACAGATTATAGGTTCGCACCAGCAGGTATAGGAATTTGAAGAGTGAACTGTGTGGCTCCTAAGCTCCCTTTGTCTCAAAATTGCATCTCGGTGTGGCTTTTATACTTGATAGCTGCACCTGGATGAGAGCAGGTGGAGATGCGCATTCCAATGCATTATGCAGCTGGGGATTTGGAAACTCGATCGAGATGCATCTCGCTGGCGACTTATGTTCCAGTTAAAATGCTCGACGATTTTAATTGGATCGAATAGTTAATAGTTTCGTAAGGTGGAGAATTTGTAAATATATTCAAATTGGAAGTCGGCGACGAAACGTGCGTGTAATTTGACAGGGGCCAGCCACCTACTTTCTTGCTCCATCGCCCTACCGGGTGCATCTTAACTGGAAACCGGCTGTTATCAGGAATGCAAGATTGTGTAACCGTAGGTCGGGGATTGCTAATCGACTCGATAACTAGCTCGACGAGCATTTTAAAACTTAAATTGTGGACTTATGGGATATCATTTGTTGCAAAGCTCTTAAATCCTTGAGGAGGACATCCAAAAAGTGAAAAAAATTAAGCAAAGCTAGAGCAATGTCACCGAATAGATCTTATACATAAATTTTTTTAATATTTCATTTATATATTTATTGTGGTCGACAGAGTAGTTTACAAAACAAAACTAAGAAATGGTCATAAAGTGATAGATGCCAGGGCCTTCGGCTATAGTTTTTTATACCCTTGAAAAAGGGTATTATAATTTTGTCCAGAAATGTGTAACGCATTAAAGGAAGCATCTCCGACCCCACAAAGTATATATATTCTTGATCAGCATCAACAGCCGAGTCGATATAGCCATGTCCGTCTGTCCGTCTGTTTCTATGCAAAAAATAGACAGTAGTTTTAAAGCTAGCGTTTTGAAATTTTTACCAGATCATTATTTTTGTTGCACGCAGATCAAGTTTAAGAATCGGTCGGATCGGACCACTATACCGTATAGCCGCCATACAAACGACCGATATGAAACAAGTCTTTGTATGGAAAACTTTTTTGTTTTCCAACCTATTGCAACTGAATTCAAAATTTATTCATTTGACATAGCCATACATAATTTGTGAAAGTTTGGTCCGGATCGGACTACTATATAATATAGCTGCCATACAAACGACCGATATGAAAACAAGTCTTTGTATGGAAAACTTTTTTGTTTTCCAAACTATTGCAACTCAATTCAACATTTATTCATTTGACATAGCCGTACATGATTTGTGAAAGTTTGGTCCGGATCGGATCACTATATCATATAGCTGCCATACAAACGACCGATATGAAAACAAGGCTTTGTATGGAAAACTTTTTTGTTTTCAAGGGTATACCATCTTCGGCAAGCCGAAGATAACTTTTCTCACTTGTTTAATAGTGCTTTCATTTAGGATTAGGTTTCTTATTATGTAATTAATGGTCTTAATATTATCTGTGGATGGAAGATTTCGATTTTTTAGGATACTTTCTTGTCGGGGCAGTTGCATGCAATTTTGGGGTTGAGGTAGTGTTTGTGTGTGAGGTTTGAGAGTCCGGGGCGGAGTCTGGTGGTTTTTTAAGATATAGATTTTCAAATGACAAAAAATTTTCAGCAAATTTTCATATTTTACAGTCCGTATAACAAATAAAACAAAAATAATTTCACTGTAACCATGAACATCAACTGCCGAGTCGATATATTTATCTCATGTACTATTAACGAAACGATAAAAACATAATAATTTAATGATAACTCCTGTTGCTTCAAATATTTGCCTCTCCGTCTCACTCCAGTCAATTTTTATTAAAAACTAATTGATGCCAAATTATTCAAAACTATTCTAATTTGTATTTTAAACAAATTTTAATTGGGCTGCTGTCAAAAAGTTTTCTACTCTGTTATATTTTTCTGCCCTAACTACTCATTTCCGGAAAATGTCCAGAAATAAATTTGTTTAACCAATTAATGTTTAAAACCCTTAATTATATAAAAAATAAATTTTAATTTTAAATATAAATACGGAAATTTCGAGTTTCTTGTTACTTTGGATCTCAGAAGTTTTAGAAAATGTTTTTTTTTACTAAAGTAAAATTGTTTGATATGATATAATATGAAACTAATTGTTTTTCTTGATTACTATTGTGGGGTTCATCATAAGTTCATACTGTTAATAAGGAATACTGCAAGAAAGTTATGCAATGTGAAGCGTCGATAGGATTAAAACGATCGGAATTGTGGAAAAAACGTGGATTCTGCATCACTATAATGCAGCAGCTCACGCATCAATGCTAATTCGTGACAAAAATCAAACCCGGGATCATGCCTCAACCTCCGTAATCACCAGTTTTGACTTCCTGCGACTTTTTCCTTTTCCCCAAACTTAAGAAGCCGATAAAAGGAAAGCGTTTTCCCACAATTTGTAAGATCAAGTTAGAATCGAAGAAACTGCTAATGGGAAAAAGCAAGAGGAATTACTTAGAAGGGGGCAAAATAAATATTGATGAATAAATAAATACTTTTCAAAAGAATTTAAAATTTACCTCGTATTCTATTAACCTACATAATTGTAAGGCGGCGCCTCGGCAAAGACGACGGAGTGTGAAATCAACACTTTTGGGTCGAAAGAGACTCAAAACAGAACAAAAGTGAAACAGAAAATGAGTCACATTCTAAAAAAAAAAAAGCTAAGCTACAATCACCAAAAGCAGCGTAACGGTAGCCCCATTCAGGGTAACCACACTATACTGACAACGCTCTTTGAGTTTCAAAAGGTCAATATAGCAAGGATCGTTAGGGTAGCCCGATCCAGGGTAAACCCATTAACTGAACCCGCTATTTAAGTTTGATTGTGAATAAAGCACTCCAGGATCCTAGCGAAAAAGTGACAGTGTGAAGTGAAGTTAAATTAATTAAAGAAGTCACTCTAAGAAGTCGACTCTAAACGAGATATTAATATATCAACTATGAAGCTTTGTCTAAAAATATAACTTGCTGAAAGTCTTGATTCTTTTTTTTCCGTTGTCTACTTTTGGGTATTCACGAAGAATAAACAAAAGCTGAGGATTGTTTTTGAAAACTAAAATAAAGGGGTCGAGGGTATTTAAGACGGAGTTTGTTTTGGCATAAAAACTTTTAGTATTTATGAAGCTTTTTATTGCAAGCAAAGGTTGTTGTGCCTTTGTTTTGACCCCTGAAAAGCCGAATAAACTCTCACCCAGTTTTAATCCAGTTTCATGAAATCGGATCAAACGGCTGCCGTCAGCTATAAAACGTCGGAATTTATTGAACAAAACAGGTAGATTTCTGCGAATATTGGAAAACCAGAGCTTGCCCTGGCTGCTAGTCGGCGGCAGGTTGGCGTCTTGGACATGTCGTTCCGAAAACGTGTTTACCCAAACTTTGTCAAGATCATAGTTGCAAATTATCATAATTGATAAAATTTTCAGCTATAAATGCGGGTCCGGCACCGGGCGCGTTGTTTAGTCCATTTGAAGTGCGTAACAATATGAAGACGTTCTACGTAAGTCTGCATCCTTGGAGTCCTTGATTCGTCGCTGACCTAATATTTGTGTATTCAGTTGGTCCTGTTTTTCGCTTTATTGGCTCTGGTGCTGTCCGCACCAGCTCCTCAGCCAGGTGCCAATGACCCAACCGTGTCCGTGCTCCGCTACAGAAACGACCAGGACATCGAGGCCATCCAGCGTGCCATCATTGCACAGTACGAACAGATCGGAGGAACCACCCAAGTCCACGCTCCGCAGGTCGCCAGCGTAGTCAATCCATCCACCCTGGGAATCCACTTTTAATCTCCTCTCTTGTTGAAACAATAAAGCTAAATTTTGTGAATTTTTAAGTGCTAAGACTGATAAGACTGGGACTGGGTCTGGGGCTGGGACTGGGGATTCACGGATCGGTAGAAGCTTTAGTCCGCTCCCGACACTCGCAGCGATCGCAGGGCTTTCGAAATGACGGGCTTAGTGAAACTTCTTCAGCTCCCGCTGCTGATATCAATTTTTGGACTCTGCCTTTCCAAGCCACACGCACCACACCCTCCACCTCCGCCACCGGACCCATCGGGGATTCATTTTCCTCTGGATCGCGACATCCTGTTCCCAGACACAAACGGTCCGGATGATCGGATGTGGTACCGCATAACCGAGTTCAGCTTCGACCGGAACGAGAACCTGCCTCAGCCCAAGCACAAGCACACACACCCCCCGCCAAGGCCGGGCCAACCCTTCCCACCGCCTCCCGGAGACTTCAAGAGAAAGAATAAGAACCACAAGCGACGTCGCATCTGCGAGGAGAGTAAGTTGTTCGCGGCGATGCGATCCGTTTTTTAGTGAGTCATTAGCTGCTGCCTTTGTTCCCAAGAATACTCGGAGTACGTCGAGCGCATTTTCCCCAATGACACCGCAGTGGCCGCGGATGCCAACGATGCCGACTTTGATGGACGCGTGCTGGCCAGGCCGGGCGAATACCCGCACATGGTAAGAAGTGCTGGAGTGCAGGTGGCCAATAGTAGGTTCTAAATACGAAATCTCTAATTACAGGCCGCTGTGGGCTTTCAAACCGAGACCGGCGGCGTCGACTACAAATGTGGTGGCAGCCTGATAAGCGAGAGCTTCGTTCTGACTGCCGCCCATTGCACCTCCATATATGAGTGAGAAACTGTGAAATGATTCCCTCGCCCTGGCTCCGACTCTTTTTATTCTAGCTCGGTGCCCCAGTGGGCGCGCATCGGAGACCTCAACCTGGTAGCCGAAGAGCGGACAGTGGAGCCCCAGCTGTTTCGCATTGAGGAGATACTGACACATCCCAGCTACAACAAGGAGCTATACTACAACGACATAGCCCTCCTAAGGCTCGAGCGGGAGGTGGAGTAAGTAGTCCAGAATCCCGGCTTGACTTTTTCAATTACAATCTCACAACTATCCGTCAGATTAACCGCGTTCGTGAGGCCCATCCGTCTGTGGATTTTCTCGGAACTGCCTACTACGATTGCCTTCGCCATGGGCTACGGAGCAACGAGTTTCGCAAAGGCCATGACTAATCGTCTCACGAATCTCAACCTTACCATCGTACCCAATGCCGAGTGCAATACCGAACTCCCGGCTCTGGCTGAGGCACCCACTGGAGTTATGGACAGCCAGATCTGCGCCCAGGACTACATCCTCAACCGCGATACCTGCCAGGGGGACTCGGGTGGACCACTGCAGCTTAATCTTCCGGGTCGCCGGAGGCGTCAGAGAATCCACTACCATCTAATAGGTGTTACTTCTTATGGAGTTTTCTGCCGCAGCAGTTATCCCTCAGTTTACACTAGAGTGTCCTCCTACTTGGACTGGATAGAGCAAACGGTGTGGCCCGATTCAGTCTAGACCTGCCAGAATGTCGGAGCGACTCCAAGCACCTCTTTATTTAAGATAATATGGAAAATAAATAGAGTATTTGTTCTTAGAAATTATATTTATTGGGAGTTAACTTGGATTTTGAGTATAGACACGAACTTTTGTTCGTTTTGTTTTAAGCTTAAAATAAAACATTTGATTTCGTCAAAACGCACAAATTTTTGGTCACTTTCGCTGAGAATAGAGCCGGTAGTCCTATACCTCGTTGTTGGCATCAAGCACCTGTTGCTTGACGACTTCGTAGGCCGGAAGGTTCTGAATTTTAAAGGCAAAGAATAAATATTAATGCAGGAAATTCACAGGAGAAAATCACACAAAAACAAGCAATTAGTACGCTACTTACGAATCTTATGGGCGAAAGCTTTTTAGAGTGTTTAGTGACATAGATATGGTCGAACAATTTTGCAACAATGAAACATTAACAAGAAAGAAGCACACATGCGTCTAGCTACTCTGTGACACCTTAGGCACACTAACCTGCCAATAGTCATCGTCCCAGACGGGGAACATGCGTTTGAAGACGCGAGGCTCCTGTCCTTGAGGCACACGGATAATGCTCACGGTTTCGATGTTACGGGCTGTGGGCTCCACTCGAATGTAGCGCTGGGGATAAAAAATAGACTTAGACCTATAGAGTCAAAAATGTTTTAGTGCCAAAAGCTAACCTTAGCCATGTCCAAAATCTTGGATTTCTCCTCGTCAGAGGCCCCAGAACCTATCCAGACATAGATTTCGTCACCAGCATCTAGGAGCATTACGTCGTCGGTGTCCAAATCCTCCTGCTCGTACTTTCCTACTTCCTCGACCTTTACAAGTCCCTGGGGAGTAATGCGGCAATGGAAGAGACGCGGTTCCAGCAGCGGCGCTCCGTTATCACCAAGGCTGCGATCGTACTGGCCCTCACCGTTCAACTCATCCCAAAACTCCTCAGGCTCAGCACCCTCCTCCAAGTGCTCAAGCTCGGCGTCGTCCCAATAATGCTCGAATCGCTCAACAGCGGCCTTCTTCTCGAAAGCGGACGCGCCTAAACCATTCCAAATGTAAATCTTGTGCGACTTGGCTGACACAAGAGCGAATGCGTCACCAGAGGCTAATGAGGAGCTATCGGCGGGCACTTCGCTGGCATGGATATCACTCTCGACTGTGCCGCGGATGCGGAACAGCTGCGACGTCACTGGCAAAGAGGTGTACGAGGCCAGCAGTTTTCCCTTGAAGATCTTGTAGAAGTGACGCGGCTCGTGCCCCTGGTGTGTCAACACCAGTAGAGCGTCCTTTTCCACGGCGATGCTTTGGCCTTCCTCGAAGGCACGCTCCTTAACGGCGGCTGTAGCCTTAGCTCCTTGCCAAACGTATACTATGGTGCCCGTGTCTCCGTTGTTAGCCTCGTAATTGTAAGTCAGAACATACGAGCCAAAGCCAAGCAAAGGGAGATTGTCCTCAAATGGAACTGTGTTCACCAGGACCTCGGTGGAACCGGCCTTGCCAACGTACTGGGTAATAGATTCAATAGAGTTCTGGCCATGATCCGGCATGAAACCAATAGCGCGACCACCGCTCTTCTTAAGCTGGGTAACCACCGCGTCGATTTCGTCCACATCCAGGGAGTCGTCAGAACCGATATCAAGGGCCGAACGGATAAGTCGGGTATGTGCCATGCCAGCATCGCGCCACGTTGCGAAGTATTGCTTGAAGGGTGCGGACTCGGCACCTTCGACAATGCGGTGAATCTGGGTCCAAGCCGGGTACTTCTTGGTGCGGAGGAACTCCTGTGCCTTGGCCATGGCGTCGGTTTTCTCCTTTTGGGTGGCACCCTTTCCAACCCACACGAAGATGCCGGAGCCTGTGTCCAGAATGAAGCAGTCACGGGTGTCCAGCATAGCTTGGGTCAGCGGTTTCTGGCCAATTGTGTCCACCTGCAGCTTGCCACTGGCATCACTGACCTTGTAAAGAGTCACAGCCGCGGCATCGGTCCTCTCAAAAGCACTGTCCTCATCAGCAGTCGACTCCTCGGGCACTTGATCGGCCGATCCGGATCCGAGCACATCGAAGAACTGTTGCTTGTCGCTATCGGTGCTAAAGTCGTCGATAATTTGAACACGGGCACGTCCATTGTGGTCCTGGTCCCTGATCTGGTTGGCGGCACTGATCGCCTTCAGCTTCTCCACGCGCTTGGCCTGCGCACCCACATAGACGTAGATATCGCTGCCGGCATCCAAAATGAAACAATCGCCCTTGTTCATAGACGACACGGAGAGGTTGACTTGTCGGACGCGCACATTGCGCTTACCCTTCACCTGGAACAGACGCTTCTCGCCCTGGGCATTAGTCTCCACATGTTTGAAGCCAGTTCCGACACCGCCTTGCTCATATCGAATGCCTGAAAGGGTGAATGCCGGGTTAAAAAAGGAAATGCTTGGGATAATTCACTCTTACCATTTTTGAAGTAGCCAAGGAACATTTGCGATTCGTGGTCCTGCACTTCACGGTGCTGCACCGGTGCCCCGTTGAGCATGTCATCCAACTGGACGGTGAGAATGGCGGCAGCGCCAGCCTCATCGGTGGACGTTTCGGATCCCAGCCAGAAGTGCACATCCCAGGATAGTTTCTTATCCTTCTTATTCTCGATTGTCTGCAATCAATAGTAAATATACTCGTAATGTTGAAATGGAAATATTTAAGGTTGGCTAATAAATGAATAGGAATTCGCAAACAAAACCCTAAACTAGTTTGAATATATCTTGTAAATATTGTAATATTATTGGAACCAATCAGAAGCATAAGGGAAAATGTGTTCCCCTGTTGTCGACAAAAATTTTAAATTTGTTTGTGTAAAAATAAATTGAGGAAAAATATCTGGAGCGCCCAGATGAAGTCAGTTTTAAAAATAAATCTATCAAATATTAAGTAATGATACAACTAGAACAGGGACCTTTCTCTCAAAAACTTTCTATAATCCTTGCTTACTAACTTAAGTTTTCAATTTATTCGGTTCGATGATTTATATTTTTGGAATGTTCTAAATAATATTTCAACTTCAAGCGACAATTGCTGTTGGATTATTTTGATTGTAAAGCTACATATTATAATAATATTTTTTACTTACATTCAAAACGATAAACGAGTCCCCGGTGTAGAATTTACCATAGTTGTTCTTTGGGTAGGCCACCGGCTCAAAGTTCTGGAGAAAGTTAATGAAATAAAGAGGAAAATCAATTAATATTATTTCGTCGAATGTATTTCCCTTGCATTCTAATTTTGTGAGCAGTCAAAATATTTATAAACAAAAAAGCTCACTTTCGTTTATAAACACAAAGCACCTTGTTTCGGACCTAATAAATTTCAATAATTTTCGAGTTAATTAACTCGGGAAAACCGACTTTCAATACGGCCATTTTGCATATAGGTTCCATCGGATGTGTTTATGCCCATGTGGCAGCCACATTGCGTGAGTTCAGCGAATGGAGGGGAAATCACAGCGCCGATGGAACGAGCCTCCTCTTCCGTCTGGCGGATCTCCGCCACGTTTGGCCAGCCGGCGAAGAAGTTGTTCCGCTGCTCTACTGCCGCTGGATGAGCAACGCGTTCGTGCGTGGGTGGCGAACTTTTTCCAAGCGCTGTAAACAAGCGCCAGCTATTTATACGCTTCTTTGAACTCGTGTGGAGCGAAATGGAAACCCAGAGGGAAACTGCAGTCGAGAATCGCAACTCACAGATACCCTGCAATCGGACCGTCTTTGAAAGGGTTGGCTTAAACGATCGATAAATGTATCTACAGGCATATGTTCTCATTCTCACCCATATATACGGGGTGATTTATAGATACAGATTTATAGATTTATAATGAGCACAAAAATAACACTATAGGAATATATAATTCTGAGAAAACGTGCGCGTGTCAAATTTATTTTAATTAAGAAATGACCAACGCATCAGACGCGTATAAATAAAATTTCCCCGAAATATTCATTAAAAAAACTGAAAAAGTAAGACTCACCTCGATGCGCCAGATCTCTAGGCCAGGAGAGCGACCAGCGTTGGCGAAGGCGGGATGCATGATGCGTCTACCGGGCTGCTTGGAGTTCTGGTTAGAGGGCTGGATCTGTCCGGTTTGCACAGGGAATGCGGGTCTGGCGTTGAGAGTGCCGGCTAAGCAAAGGGTGGTCGAGAATGCAACCAACACCAGCAGGCTGTAATGGGCAAACAGATAAGCGTTATCCGAGTTCAATATTTACTTTCTGTTACTGTTTCCCTATCCACAAAGAGTCCTCAAGACCCAAAACAAGTTATAAAATTTCATATTTTTTTGAACTTCATTAATTATTTAATTTATTTTACTTGGCGAGCATTTTCTAGATGTTTAGTTCGAAGCGAAAAAAATATGTAACAAGAGTCATCTAATTGCTTATGATTCACGGCCATAAAAGGCCATAAAGTAATAGACACGCCAAAAACGACAACGAGCCTAGCCTTGGCAATGAATACAATTACCAATTTCGGGGTTCTGAAGTTTACTGCGCGTGCCTAAAAGTTGTCTCCGAAACCCTTCAAAATACCCAACTTACTTTCGCTTCTGACAAGATGCTTTCGCTGGGCGAGGTGAGTAATCTTCAATAATATTTGCACAAATTAACTCGACTTGTTCCGATTTCCCGGAATCTAGTGTATATGTCTAAATTGCGAACTGCTCGCTTGCATTACCTCGAGATGACTGCCATCATGGCGACGCCTGGCGCTACCATTTCGCGTTTCGTCTCAGTCTTGGGTGGACGCCGCCGGCAACGAGGAGGGAGTGCGTGGCTGCCGAGAGCTTTGTTTATTGTTGCGATAAATATAACAAGTTGCGTATATCGTGTCTGCCCCGATGTAGGTTTGGATGTTCGTTCATACAATATTATGTATTTGCCTTTGTTTTTATCGCCGCGTTTGTTTCCAGCTCAAACAGAGATGATTGTCCGCGCTGATCCCAGCGGAGAACGAGTCACCTGTAATTATTAAGAGAGTCGACGGGTTAGTTAAGAGCTTCTTTATGTGTAGAGATATCTGGTCATAAGTGCGCATATCTGTCGCTCACTTCCCAATTAAAAAGCTATAGTTCTTTTATGTCTGCCTTTGGCACTATAACTTAAAACTCCCCCGAAACCTGCTTGAGCTTGGGTTCATTATATGTCGATTATGGATAATAAATTTTATCAATATAGAGACAGAATAGTGGTTCTTCCTAGTAGCTTCCAACTTGAATGATATCATTTTTGTACCTATGATGCGGAGTGTGATTCCAGCTTGAGGACGTCGGACGAATCTGCAAACTAACATTACACGCATGTCTTTGCAAAATTATTTTTAAAGTAATTAATTTTGTATAATTGCTGCTAGGTGCGTCTGGGAATGATATCACTATTGCGTATGCCGAATGGTAAGCCCCTCCA
This sequence comes from Drosophila merina, assembly GCA_035047645.1. Lineage (NCBI taxonomy): Eukaryota > Metazoa > Arthropoda > Insecta > Diptera > Drosophilidae > Drosophila > Drosophila merina. The sequence goes on from JAWNPH010000002.1 coordinate 29,230,477, forward strand.
GCCCTTCCTTGCAACTGGGTCAGAATCATAAAAAGCCAAAAAATATGGGGTTTTCAAGTTTAAGTTGCGTTTCTCTCCAGGCCAGTGCCACTGCCAGTATTCGCATGAAACTTTTGAACGGGACTCGAATATCAAGTACGTTTGTATGCTCGAAACGTACATAAATACATGCAGCTATGGGAACAAACAAACATTGTCGTTAACACATGTCCCAAAACGTATTAATCACCATTAATAAAGAGTTGAGCGCCTGTCATCGCGCCAGAGACACCCACGTTAAGCTAAGCCAATATTAATAGTTAGGTATTAGACAAAATTACACTTGAAATTGTTGTGAAACATTTCTTTTTGTTAATAAATCAATTTCCGGTGAATCCCACTGAAATACTGATAACCGCATCCGTTGTGCGCTCTCGGGTATAGATTTTATAGGCAAGGTTCCAACCTCTGGTCCATCTCAGAACAATTGATAAGCACAAAATATAATTAAATGAAATAAACTGCGCTCTTTTGATAGCTTGATTAGTTTACAAATGACGTTTATGTAACACACTTGCAGCAGGTCTGGATAATTGAGTTTAAATTTATTTGCCAATGATCGAGCATAATGATAAATTCACACTTTCAGGGACTATCAACACTCGAAATGGAATCAAACACTTACTTTTAGGTCGATACGATCGGCTGTGCGCCTGAAAACCCCGTCTGAAAATACTTGAAGCGTTATGCGAACGGCAGACAGCAGCTCGAGACACTGAACGAAAGGCAAAGCTCGTCTTCGCTTTTATAAAAGGCCGCTCAAATCAAGTCGCGTTCACGGCAAGCCCGTCCGCTCTCCGGGGTCACAAGCGCTCTGATGATTGATAAGTCAAAGCTCCAAGCGATAAGAAAATCAATTTTGAACTGAAAACTGTAAACAGTGTCAAAACAAAATAGAAAAATTCCCAAAAAAGTTTAAGGTTCGCTTTTGTACATACGTCCTCACATAGTCTATGTATATATTAGATATACTTCGAGGATCACTAATAGATTCCCCGAGTCCATTTATTCCATACGTTACAGTAGCCTTAGAAATACAGAGGTTGACAGCGACCTAGTAGTCCGCTGCAGTGTTCGACAGATAGTCGCGACGTCCAATATTGGAAGCCTGTTTGTTCTGGACAGCCTCCAGCTTGGGGCACTCGGTAATACGATGACCCAGACCGCCGCAGTAGCTGCATCCATGCGAATCGCCAAGATCCAAATGTTGATGCTCGGCTTCTGGAGCCAGCTCGTCCAGAAACTCTGGCACCAGTTGCTTGGCCTCGAGGAGCAAGTGCTTCAAATCCAACAAGACGGACTGCTCAGTGATTTTGTTTATCAACGTGGTGGCCAAGCCCTTCGTATTGGAGCGACCCGTACGACCAATACGATGGACGTAGTTCTCTATATCGTCTGGCATGTCGTAGTTGATCACATGCTGTACGTTCGGAAAATCAAGACCCTTGGATGCGACATCGGTGGCCACCAAAACGTCTTTCTTGCCCACGCGGTACGCGTCGACAGCGCGTGATCTCTCCTCCTGATCCTTCCCACCATGGATAGCCACTGCTTCTACGCCCTTAAGCAGCAAATACTCGTGAATACAGTCCACATCTTGCTTCTTCTCGGCGAAAATGAGCACGGGTGGAGCAGTCTTCTGTAAGCAGTCCAGTAGATAGACAACCTTTGCCTCTTGCTTTACGTACTCGACCTGCTGGGTGACGTTCATGGAAGCGGCTCCAGCGCGCCCCACATTTATGGTAATTGGCTTTACGAGCGCAGTTTGGGCAAAGTTCTGGATCTTTTTGGGCATAGTGGCCGAAAAGAGCAAGGTCTGTCGCTGACCCTTGAAAAACGAGAATATTGTGCGCACATCCTCCTCGAAACCCATGTCGATCATCCGATCCGCCTCGTCCATGCACAGGTAGCGGCACATATCAAGTGTGAGTATCTTCTTGTCCAGCATGTCCATCAAGCGGCCAGGAGTTGCAACTACGATGTGTACTCCACGGGAGATCACTTCCAAAGCTTCGCTGACTGGTAGGCCTCCCATGGCCAAGCAGGATCGCACCTCGGGCATTCCGCAGGCCTGAAGGTGCTTACTGTAGTGCTGGATAATTTCGTGCGTCTGCTTTGCCAATTCCCGCGATGGGCATATGATCAAGCCATAGGGACCCTCATTGCGTTCAAAGGGTAAGCTATACTCCTGCTCCAGGGCAAACATAACTATAGGTAGCACAAAGACCAAAGTCTTGCCCGAGCCCGTGAAAGCAATGCCAATGAGATCACGTCCAGCGAGCACTGTGGGAAGTCCTTGGACCTGGATCGGCGTGGGAGTTTTAATGCCCTTGGCCGCGAGACCGTTGAGTATGCCCTTGGGGAACTTCATCTCGCGGAAACTGCCAATGGGAGGGAGGATGTTCTCACCCTCCACCAGGATGCGCATCTGCTTTCGTATGTTTTGGCGCTCCTCCTCAGGCATGGCCTCTATGTATCGCGGAGGTCGCCAGGATGTTTTGATGGGCTCCTCGTACTGTATTCCTTTGGCCAACTCGGCCACGCCCATCAAAGCCTTCTGCTGAGCAATGCTTTCCATGATCTTTTCCTCCTCGCGCAGCTGCTTCTCCACGGCGCTCAGCTTCTTGGCCTCCGCGATCTTTTTCAGCTCCGTGTGTTGATCCAGCAGGCTTATTTTGTATTTACGTCCCCAGGTCTCGGCGTCGTGAGCTCCCTGGGAATCATCGTCATTTTCATTCTCGCTCGACGACTTGGGCTGCGTTGTCTCGGACGCAAGCTGCACCACCCGGCCGAGCTTCATCATATGCTGCTTCTTGCGCTCTTTCACCGGCACATACGGCACGTAGTCGTCATTATCCGGCTCCCCATCCTCAGAGGACTTGGAGGATTTGCGGTACCGCTTTACAGAAGTCATGATGAAAAACGATCTCAAATTGTAAACAAACTAACTTGCCATTCACATGGAAACGTGGCCAGTGTGGCCAAACTTTGAGTCTATCCCATGTTAAGTGGATTTAATAATCTATTGCATGTGTTGAGCTGTCATGTAAATTTTAATAAAATTCGCATCTTCACGTAAATTAAAATATAAAATGTAGTTTTTTAAAACTCGCGTATCGATCAATCAACAAGGTGTTCACGGTTCTGAGGGGAAATCTTTTCTGTTCGGTCACACCGAAAGGAAAATCCGGAAATGGCAAACGGTTACACAAACAGCTGATTCTCGCCGACAAGTAACACGCAAAAGCGGTGTGTTTTGCTTTTAATATTTGAATTTCACAACAGATTCCTGTTGACTAATTTTCTTGGCAAGAAACCAAATTAAAGATGTCGTTGGTGCGTAACTCATCCCGATTGCTGCGGAGCCAGTTGAAGCGCGTCCAGAGCGTTCCCGTGGCATTGTATCACGAAAATGTAAGTTTTCCCTTTTTTAAGGTCTTTCGTAATATCTAGAACCTCTAGTATAGATTACGCTCTGTGTTGTCATTTTGATAAACCGCACATAAGGGGGCACGTAACTGATAAACGTGCCAAGGGATTAATCAGTGACTAACCCAGGTCTGTTTTTGTTTTGTTGACAGGTCGTTGAACATTACGAAAACCCGCGCAATGTGGGTTCTCTGGACAAGAAGGATACCACCGTGGGCACTGGCCTGGTGGGTGCTCCCGCCTGCGGCGATGTGATGAAGCTGCAAATCAAGGTCGACGAAAATGGCAAGATTGTGGATGCCAAGTTCAAAACCTTCGGCTGCGGCTCAGCCATCGCCAGTAGCTCTCTGGCCACAGAGTGGGTGAAGGGAAAATCTATTGACGAGGCTGGAAAACTAAAAAACACCGACATCGCCAAGGAGTTGCGCTTGCCGCCCGTGAAGCTGCATTGCTCCATGCTGGCCGAGGATGCCATCAAAGCTGCCTTGGCAGACTACAAAGTCAAGCAGCAAAAGAAGCAGCAAAATTGAGCGAATATTTGATTGTTGAAAAGCGCATCGCTTCGGGGAGCGCGTATATGGTTAACTACTCAACACAAGTATAAGTAATCTACACAATACAATAACGTACTATATATTTACTTGGCATTAGCTCGTAGTTTGCTAGAGATCTGAGAATGGTGAGTAGTTTGATAGCAGCCTATTTTCAGTGTACTTGTAATACTTATTGATATTTTCTAATATTTTTTAGATTGATGGAGTGATTGCTTCGAGGGTGTTTGATAGAAAATATATTCGATATATCAAAGCTGGAACTGATCCGTATGAATGTGTTTTAAAGGAGACTTCTTAGTCTAAGGAGCTGATAAAATTTTATGTTCTGTTATGCAAACCTAAGCTTCTTCAAGAGAAATAAAACGTTCCCGTTGGAATACAATTTTTACTTTTTATTGCATTACTATGGAATGGATTACTTGGAAAATATCATGGTCCAACTCGGTTTCTAGGATAGACGTACGCTGACTCCTCCGCCGCATTCGCCCTTCGACTTTTGCTCAAATGCTAAAAGAAAAAAATCGTTCATGTATAAAATTAAAACTTAATAGGTGGATAGGTAGAAGCATTCTTACGATCGTCGGCATGCTGGCAGTTGTAGTTGGACATCACACACTGGCTGCCGAAGGTGATAAGACGCTCCTTGCTGCTGTTTTTGGCTTTGGCGCAAATGGGATCGTAGTCCTCCCCACATGGACGCTGGCACGCGTTAGTAGCCGGCTTCTTATTGTCCTTGGCTGGGATAGCCACAATCATTGCCAAAAGGCATAAGGCTGGAAAGTTAGACGGAAACGATTTTGTTTATAAATCATCCGCTTTATTGCAAAACTTCCAATGGGAATTAAGACTCTAAATAACCAAACAAACGATTGAATCTGACACGTCTCAACATTTGTGTAATAGTAAACAAATAAATGAATTTGGAGGCTATTATTGTAGCGCTTATCTCTATACTAATTTATATACATCACAAAACCTGAATGGAGATTTACCTAGAATGGCAAACAGAGCGAAACGCATTTTAAATAAACAATTTCCACGAAATCCAAAATAATATCTATTTGCGCTACTTTGCAAAACCGGCTCCTCGTCGTTTTAGAAATGAACTGAGTTTGACAACGAGATTCATCACCTTTATATACGACAATAGCTCGAAGCCAGGCTCATGAACAATAGATGACATCGCACAGACACTAGCTCAGAAGCACTTGGGAAGCACATATAGGCGTAGAGATACAGATATATGTATGGACGGTACGTATAGCTCATCCGATGGGAATCGTATCACTCACCTCAACCCACACAAGTGTACAGGAATTGAGGGGCATTAAAAACATAAAGTACACTTGTTTGTACCAGACCTGTGGGATGACAATAGCGACTCAACGAGATGATACTGCCACCGGGCTGTAATTTGGATAGATAATTCGTTTGATCAGGCTAAATCCGAGCATGGGCGGTGCTTGAGTGGCACAGGCTGGAAGCGGCTATCACTACCCACTTCTCTAGATTACGACAACAATGTCCTGACAATTTGTATCCTTTTCCCGAAAACGATTGAAGGTTGTGCAATAGTGATGGAATTATAACCAATGAAAAAAGTTTTGTGTAGGCGTTGGGGTAAATTTTAATTAGCCCTCATCAACAAAAAATACTTTTGAATTCATCCAAAAATGGATAATTTCGTTATGCGGCTGTAATTAGCTTAAATTGTTGTTTTTATAGACCATATAATATACGCACTTAGTACTTTTGTTTCTAATTTGTTCAATTTTCCTAACCAATGTGGGTGGGCGAAAGATTTTCTAATTTGAACAATTTAATAAATATCTGTTAAAGCATTTTAAATGACTTTATTTCGTAATCCAAGTTTTATGAAATAAAAATAAATAATACGGGTACTACTGGACTGGCCTTGAACTTGGAAAAATTATGACAAACATTTTTATAGGAAGGTCCAAAGCTGAATCGGTTTGTTTACAAACTGAATCACAAAATCCACAGCAAAGTTATGTTTTTAACTCTTCTGAAGATTTCTTCTGTGATATACATAGCTTGTACACTGATAGATGAAAGTAGTTCCATTTCTTTCGGTTATTTTACGATTATCGTACAAATCGAATATGGAACTTAAAAACTTTGAATGAGTTTATTCGAAGTTCAATTTAGCGACTTTTGAAATTCTTTTATTAAATGAGTAGTTTACGAGTATACTAATTGGCGTTGAAAGCAAAAGACAGTGAGCATTCAATTTTATCTTTGTTCGAAAAAATCGTACTTTAAACACCTGAATAAAACTCATCAACTTTGTCTACATTTTTTATGAATTTAGACAATTTCAATTCTTTATTAAAACCTATTTAAATACATGAAACTATATTGATTAAGCTTGATTTAAGCTGGAACAAGCGTGGCGCCTCTGTAAAACTTTTCTATTATTTTAACATATGTACATATATTTATTACAACTGAATCGTCTTAGTGGAACATGTGAATGTTTTCAAACTTTTATTTTGTTGTAGAAATTCGAAAAATTTTAAACTGAGTATCACTCAAGTACTGAGTGAGAGTGAGTACAGCGCTTCCCAAACCAGGAATCAATGATGCATTTAGAATAAAATGAATATAAAACAAAACTAAAGAAAAGCATGCAAATTCTACTTTCTACTCTATTTTAATCCTCGTGCTTACTTGAATGCCCAATAAAGATAAGCTTTTTATGGGTCATTGACTTCCAAGCCTCTTATGATACATTTAAAAGACCAGTCCCGCGGTTACCCCGATTATTCCCAGAAGATGTGAAAAACAAGCATCCACTAAACAAGGCTCGCAAGGCTAAACAGGAAAAGGATACTCCTACACAACGAAAAGATCCCTTATCTTCAAAAAAAAAATGCAACAATTAAAATTAAATGAGAACTCTATTCTACAATTCTACAAAATCAAACCTCCATTGTTAATTCTACCATCAACATGGAAAGAAAGGAAAATTTAGCTACGATTAAATGTCTAAGATTTTTTGATCAAAAGATAACCATCCTAAATCAGCATCGAGGAGTTACCAGGGCTAGCACCTACACCATGCATTCATGGTCTTCGCATCTTAATGAAACCTATTTGGTACTGGCCTACAGCTGATGCCAAGTGAGATACCAACGAAACTAACGATGTTCGCTATAGATCTTAGTGACCCAATTCGGGATCATCTACCATAATACATTCTATCAGTTGCAACTACCGATATTTTTCAGCTCTACAGAACGATGTTCGCGCAAGGCAGCACAACAAAAGCCATTTTTCGGTTAACGTTCCACTGGTATCTACAGATCTGCTAAATGACTTCAGCATCATTCCAACTCTGATATGGGACTCAAAGAGCTGGACAATATATAATTTTCAAACAAAAATTATAGTAGTCAACGCCCAAAAAGATCGATTGATGATCAGATCCACTGAGGACGAGTTTAATCTAAGACTTTCCCTAAAGGGTAACCAAAATATTTTTTCAAGCACCAACAGTCGATGCGAATTCCATTTGTTCAAGAATAAAACTGGAACGATGTGCCAGAATAGTCCCATGAAATGATCTTACCAACCTATCAACCATGGAACTGGCGTGTTGATATTATCCTCTGGTGGCACAGCCCCACATAATCCTAAACATGTACATTTGGCAGCGTAATACCGAAGAATTATGTTCCATGCTATACCAATTGTTAGCACGCAGTATGTTGTATCGAGCGAGAGGAAAATTGCGGTTCCTATAAGCAGCTCTTGCTCGCACATTGAACAATCTTGCTCGACAGGCAGACTATGTTTGAAGCGAACTTCCTGAAGCCAAGTCACGAACCATGGAAAAATCCATTCCGATATATAAGAGAGGAAAAATATCGATAGTTTAATTGTTTTACACCTATATTGAAAAGAAAAAGGCTAAATTGCCAACACGACAAACAGAAGACTTGACCTGGCACAATACAGTGTTGCCAACTTTTCGGGCAGCTACAGCTAAAATAGCCTCTGAAACCCGCTACAAATGGGCAGAAACACATTTTTCAATAATATATATTTAAATAATTTCATGTTATTGGCATCATATTACGTTCAGCCAGCATTATCTATAACAAAGTAACAGGAATTGGGACTTCACTCATTATGCTTGCTTTTCAGTGTTAGTACTAAACATTTTTTTGTTAAAGCAATATGTTGGTAAAATGTTATCTCAGTTTACTTGTACACCAGCGATGATATTATTTTCAATTTAACAGTTTTGGCCCTAAATTGCCCAATTTATAATGGCTCCGAAATCAAAAAACCAGCCAATAAACGGCCAGAGCTGCCGAAGAATGGCTAAACGGGCAATACTGACAACGTTTTGTATGGATGGGCACACTGAAAAGGGTGCCTACAATGCTGCCGCCACCACAGTCATGGTGAGAATTTCGAGAGACGCGTACCGAGGCGCAAAAAAGAACGAGCGAAGAAGATAGAAAAGGAGGAATCGATTAAAGTTTCTGCTTAATATATATATATATATATAGATATATATAATTAATCATATATTGTAAATGTCTTAAGTTAAGTGATATAAACCAGATATTTGTGTAACGTTCAATATTTTAAACGCGTCGAAGTACAACGAGTGCTACAAAGCTAACCGCACACAAAGAAACGGGGTACTTGCGAGCGAAGTAGGCAATAACAAGAGCCAAAAGTTACAAAACAGAGCGCTGCGCAATAGACGGTGGTGTACATAGAGTTTAATTCGGAAACGAAAACGGATACGGAATCGGAATCAGTTAAAAGTGTGATTTTTTTGAGCCTTTGTCTGTGAGTGGAGAGAAAGCTTTAAGCGGAATTACATATATATAAAGAGTACGAAGCCAGCCCGTCGCCATTTTGAAAGTGATTTTACAATACATATACATATACACACAGCGAACATACACAAAAAAACACACCTATAAACACATACCCAGCAAACCCATCCAATTTGAAAACCAAGAAAACAAAATACAAACAAAATCAACTTCCGCCACATTTTAAAGTGTATAATCAACAACAAATCAAGGCAACTTTTAAACCAAACTCAGCACATTTTGTATATACATATATATATATTTATATATATATTATATATAACGCTTGGCACGTTCGGAATCTGTATAACAAAGTGTCGAGAAAATCCCCGAGCAATCGATAACTGCGCTACACACACAGCAAGACAGCAAAACAGCGACACAGCCACAGCCGACAGCGTTCGTGTCAGAGGTCTACAGCGAAAAAGTAAGTCGCAATTGTGTTGGTCATGCCTGTGTGCGTGTACCGTATACCGTTTGTATGCTACGTGTGTGTTGATTCATTAATTCAGGTATTCCGTCTGACGTCTCTTTTCCCCCCATGTATGTATGTAGCTGTGGTTGTAGCCAAACAAATACCTTTTGTTGACGTAAATAGCACACAAGAGCGTTCGCATACGTACTTCTGGTATTTTTTGATGGTATTTTCTTGCTGTTTTTTTTTTGTTTGTTACATTTTCTTACAGGTTGTTGCTACCTGGAAATCCTACAATTCTTATAGCTTTCGGTGTTTCTTTTAACTGTTATACATACAAAGAAGAAGAAGAAGGGGTGGGGGATTTTCCAATGTCCTGTTGTCCTGTCCTGTTAGCGGCTCTTACGGGTCACTTTTGTCTCTTTTTTGCAACATAAATGCATACAATTTGCAGTATTTTTATTGAAAACAGTTTGATTTTTTTTATATCACAAAATCATGTATTTTTTTCTCTATATTTTTAAATATTTTCTTCTCTTTTCTCTCAAACTAGGATCAGCACGGCTTTCAATGCGACAGCAGCAGCAGCTAGAAGAAGAAGAATTTGCGAAATTAGAGCTAAGGATAGCTTAACCAGAGAAAGAGATAAATCAACAGACTGATAAACAATACGTTAAAAGTAAAACTAAATAAAGATAAAGAGTAAAGAGCAGCTGTACATAAGCGAGAGCGAGAGACCCGAACCGGACGTGCAACGTGCTACGTGCGTCCCCTCCCGTCTAACGTCTCCGACGACTTTTCAATTTGGATTTTTGGATTCTTGGAGAACATCCTGAAGGATAGGAACCAAAGAAGAACAAGAGCGACACCGAGTTTGGTTTCGAATTATAAAAAAAATTGATTTAAGTGCGTGTGATATTTAACGTTAAGCATTAATTTAGCAAAGCAACCAAAAACAAAAAACAAAAACGAAAAAAAAGAGCAGAAATTTTAATAGAAGAGGAGTGAGAGAGACGACGACGAAATTACTATGACATACTCGCACAATAGCGTTAGAAACAACATCAGAATGACAACTGCAGCGGCCACCAAGTCCATACGCTTGAAAAAGGGAGCGACTGCGTCCCAGCCCCCCTCATCCCCCTCCCCAACCACCACATCCGCATCCGCATCCTCGCCAGCCACGCCCTTGGTAACTGCACATTCCAACAGTATTGCCAGCAGTACAAACATTACCTTGCCGAGCTCCTCGCCCACCAACTGCCCTGTCCCGGCCCCGGTCCCTGTCCTCGGTCTCTCCACCCCGAACAATCAGCAGCAGCGGCCCAGGCAGGCTTCGTCGCAGTCGCAGTCCGCAGGATCGCAGCGCCGCCAGCAGCAGCGGCAGTCGCCCCAGCAAGGAGCAGGATCCGGTGGCGGAGGCGGAGGCTTCTTCTTTGCCAACAACAACAGGCGGAACGGAGGAGGACGATCCCCGCAAGGATCCATTGCAGTGCGCCAGTCGCCAGCCACCATTCTGGGCGGAGGCTTCTCCCCCACCTTGATGGCCTCCTCGGGAGGATCGGCTCGGAAGCAGCGCAAGAGCCCGCCTCTGGGTGGCAAGGTTTCACCCCAGAACATGCAGCAGCAGCAGCACCCACTCATACCCACCGCACTGACGCATTTCGCGGGCAGCAAGTGCTTCGACGCCCCGGCTCCCACGGCGCTGCCCAAGCCGCCGCAGCACTGGACGCTGTCCAAGTCGGAGGAGAAGCAGATGAGGCCAATGGGGATGGGGATGCCCAAGTTCCAGATGCCGCTGATGCCGGGACGCTCGTCGAAGCGCAACCTCCTCGACGACTTCGACACGCACAACCTGAAGCTGCTGCTCAACGTGCAGTCGTAACCTTGGTGCTGGAGGATCAGCAGGATCTGCAGTCGAAGCCGGAACGAGAGCGAGAGTATTGGAAACCGACCGACAAGAATGGATTGAACCCCGGAGGACCCCGAACCCGTCAACGAGATGCAAAAAAATAAATAAATGAAGCAAAAAAAAATAAAACAAAAAAAAGTATAAAAGAAAAGAAAAAAAGTAAAATGGAAAGAAAACCTTTTAAAAAAAAACGAAAACATTTCAACTGAAAAATTCAACTTTTTTAAACAAAAAACGAAAAAAAAAGAAAGCTAAAAAGAGTAATGTTTGTGATCTCAAGTGTGTATCATAAAACAACCCCTATCTGAGAAGCTATAGGAGAGCGAGGAATACTGTTTCAATAAAAATAAAACTCTAAAAAATACACAAAAATCTTCACACAACCAACAACGACAAGACAACAAATACAGTAAAACAGAATAACAGTAAAAAAGTATAACAGTAAAACGGTAAAAAACAGTAAAAATGCAAAATTCCCCGCTAAACAGAACACTATCCAACAAACCCTTTGCCAACTTCAACATGCAAACTTTAAAAGAAAACCAAAGCCAATCGACAAAAGTGAAACGGAAACGGAGAACCTAAACCGGAAAAACAATCAAAGGACGCATGGCTAGAAAGAAGAAGAGAAATATTAATAAACAAAACAAAAAGAAAATAGAATAGAGGAAAGGGAGGATGAACTTTGTATGTCTAACAACGGATACTTCACAACTGAACATTGTTTTAAACGTGATACGCAAATAGACTTGAAAATTAACTAATAAGTAAATTTAAAAGTATAATCATATTTATGAGTAATTCAAAAATGGACGCTAGAAGCGCAGCATAAAGTACAGTTTATGTTTATCCCCCTAAAAGCGGACAAAATGTGCAACGTACCTTAAATCTTGATAAAAAAAAACTGAAAAACTAAAAACAAAATAATCATAATGAAGAATTAAATAAAATGCTGACGTAGAGACACGATAATAATAATAACTAAATAAACTAATAATATAAAATCGTATACCCACCAAATCACAAAGACTAATTCAACAAAAACTCAAAAAACGAAACTCAACGCAGCCGCAGCCGGAGCAGCAGAGCAGCCAACGGCGACATCAGCAGCGACGCAGAAGCGACGACCTCTCCTCTACCCTAACCCAACTTAGAAATTCACGTATTGCAATACTTCCATTATTTTTAACGTCGCGAATCGCGAGAGAGTACCCAAAAACTTACTTTAATCACTTGTTTTAAACTGTAATTGCAAAAGGCTTTAAAAAATTCTAATTTAAACATTCTTAAATTGTATATAGAGAAGGGAGAAATGCTTAAATGTTCTAATAAAAAAAACGAAATTTTGTAAAAACGATAAATCGATAAACGATAAAAATAAGCATAGAGAACGAACGAAAGTGTATACGTAACATCAATACTTGCAATTATGAATGTGTAATGGCGATTTTAAAAAAGAGGCGCAAGCAAGATTCTACTTGTATTTATTCCAAAAAAATATGTTTGATCTTGCGCTCGGCGTAACCAATTGTAAAAACGACTTAAAAAATATTCAAGTTTCAATTTTGAATTCCAAAGCCGAGGCTTTATTAGAGATGAGACAGGAGAGATGTGAAGTGATAGATATCGCTAGAATAGACACGAAAATGAACTACTTTGAGAACTATTCGTTGATGCTCAATACTGAAACACTTGAACCCAGTACCTTATTTTCATTATTAGCATTACTTATTAATTGTTTAATTGTTAACATTAATATGCATGTAAATTATTTAAGCATCCTACGACCTACCAGAATCCCCAACCCCCCCTCCGAAATCCAAAGTTAATTGTGTTTTACGTAGAAGGAGAAGAGAGATAGATAGAGAGAGCGAGAGAGAGAACAAAGCTGCGTGAGTTTTGTGATTTTTTAAGTGAATTGTCCTACATGTGATGAGCCAAAAACAAAAAGAACCCCCATACCTTTATAATAGTAGATGGAAAACCCCCCAGAAATAAGCACACTTGAGTTTTGTTTGCGCATATTGTTTAACTTCCTGAAAGAGTTGATCTACTTTGAGAGAGTAGATGCTCTCAATAATAGTTTGTAAAAAAATGTTGAAAAGCCAAAAAGTCAAGCACCGTATAGGTATACTGAACAATTTGTCATATATTGGTAGCTTTAAAGCTTGTATCTTCAAGTTACACACCCACACACACACTCACCCCCACCCTACCCCCTATTACTACTACTTAGAGTATTGAACAAAACAAAAAGGTGACCAGAGCAGTGCTCCGGGATAATCCCAGCAACATTTGTCCCATACAAACAGAAGAAGATGAAGAAGAACTCTAAAACCTGTCGCGCAGAATTTTGCATTTTTTTTAATTGTAAGCTCAACGTTTGTTACTTACTGGAATTAAGGAATCCAAGTTAGGCAAGAAGAGAACCGCTTAGATTTCATGAAAAAAGGAAACAAATATACAAAAGCCTAATTCTGAAAAGTATAAAAGCCTAAAAACAGACCAAAACCGGGCCATGTTCCCAGCTCTGCCTTGAGCTGCATGCACATGCGCGTTGAACCGTCAACTTTTTCAACACCAATCAGTACAAATTAATTTCCATTTTAAAGTTATTAAGCCCGGCCAAGATCACAGGGGCTCTCAACGCGTTCAACGAGTTCAATGCGTTTGTGCCGCCATCCAAGGCAACTGCGGTGCTGACCCTTGCGAGAAATTCATTTTAATTTAAACAATTTAAACAACAACGCGCAACGACGATTCGACACCTACTGTATTGGAGTTCGAATATTAATTTTACCCTTTATTGTTTAAGCTACAAGATTCGTCGTTCTAAAAACAAAAAAACAAACGAAAAAAGAAAAGAAAAGTATGCAGCCAAACACTAAATATTTTTATTAATTTCCCATTGATCTAATTTACAATTTAATTTGCAATTTTTTGTGATACTTTGCTATATTTTTAAACCTGGAATATATACAAAACAATGATGAAAATGAAACAATTATAAATTATACCTACCCACACAATTGCCGTCTATGGACCATTAGGAAGAGTACGATTACGATTATGATGAAGAGAAAAATTGCTAATCAATACTGTAATTATAGAAACGATTGTGAAAATAAATTCAAAAACAAATCTAAAGCAATATTGGTATTGTATTTAAAATCCAAGTCAACTTGTAACATTTGAGAAAACAAAAGAAATCAAACCCTCAACCAACCACAAAGCAATAGAAAAAATAAACAATTATACGAGGCTTTCGTAGAGCGATTTATTAAAGCCTTGTATAATTAACAAAAACAAAAAGTTGTGTTTTTATTTTCAATAAGCAGCCAATTTGCGAAAACAAGCCTTATGCCGAGGAAAACACATTTCAGAATGCGAAACAGGTGGGCTAATTGGCATGTTTCGACACGTTTCGGGCTTCATTTTCCAGCAACATTTTCAAGCCAGAAACGAAAAGCAATCGGTTAGGCGAAACCGAAACGTTTATACCCTTGCAGAGGTTGCAAGTGTCGATTTTATATCACTTTTATCTACCAATTTGGAGGCAGATAAGGTCCGCCGATCGTAATTCTCTCAAGACGGGGCTGAAAGGGCCCAAAGATTATGATTTTTTTAAACCCCAAAAGGTATGTGAAGTGATTCAATTGGTACATTTTATAGAGTCTTCACTGCGTTCCGAGATTAAAGATTAATATAGTACTCTCTGCAAGGGTATAGAAAACAAAGTGATAAACGTTGAACTCGGCGATCAAAATAAGTATCTCGAAATGGTATCATACATATTTGTATCTATAAGTATAAATGTAGCTGCAACAGAGCGGCGCTTTCACACAAACACTGCAAGATCCAATAAATTGATAAGCAATCTTACAAATCCGAATAATAAAATACCCTTGCGAGTGCAATAAACTCGAAGTCATTTTTTAAGAAAATAATACTTTTATGTTCCCATGTTAGTTCTGCATTAAAGCGACAAAATCGTAAATAAATATCCGATTGAGGTTAAAAAAATATCAAAATAAACATTAAAACATTTTATACATAGATTCATGCTAAAGATAAAAGTTTAAAGGTTTTATTAAAAAAAAAAATACACAATAGATATATATATTATATATAAAAGTAACACAAATAACTCAAAGAATATATTATATATGTATAAACTATGAAGACAACAAATATTTTAAGAGCTCTGAAAGCAAAAGTCAAGTTAAAAACAAAGAAATCCTCATTAAATGCCTAACGATAACACAATCAAAATATAAATCCCCTCCACTTACATCCCTATGGCCTATTGATCCTTTTCCACTCCATTCCGCCCTCCCAAATCCCCTAAAAAATGAACAAAGAGATTGGGTATTTTCCATGGACCGCCAATAAAATATTTGGTATGGCCAAGCTTCTGTGACTTCTCAATAAAAAGACTACAAAAGGTATCCAGTAAAGATCTGGAAATATGATGAAGGACCATCCTTAAGAAGGTACTTCTGGAAAAGCAGTCTCTGAAGAGCCTAAAAGTCCCACAGACCGATGAATCCCACAAGAGCTGGAAAAAGTAAGAGGCTTGGATTAGTTTCAGGTAAGTGGGAAAAAATACCATGACTCACTGGCGGAGCAAACTAGTATTATCTAGGTGGATTTCTCTAGAGGTTGCTCGAACCAAATGGCTGGTGGTATACGTGCCTCACCTCGCCTCTGATCACGAAAGACCGATCACTGAGAGAAATTCCCCTCTTACAGTTTTAAATTCATGTATTGGACAGACAATGGAGCGTGCTAAAACAAAAATCCAAAATAAACTTAATATTGTTACTGCTTGTGTTTTGAAAAGCTTAGTAATATAAATTTATTTCAGTGTATCAGTGTATTTTTGGATCTGTTTTGTTTCTTACCGTCTTGTTTGGATTTCTTTATAAACGATGTCGCAAAAGAAAACTGGATTTGCGGACGACTCACAAAGTTGGCAATGGGTTTCGGTTTTGAATTCGGTGTCGTTGCTTACCGCTTGGCTAAGTCGTAACTACGTTATGTACGTACATATGTACATTGTAAATATGTACATCAAATATGTATGCCAAATGTACCACCGTGTTTTGTATTTTTCTGTACTTAGCTCTGATTGAACAAAAAAGTCCACCGAATACAGGAAAATACATACATACATATCTATGTACATAAGCGTAGGCCGTCCATATTTGTACATTAAAATAGCTTTCCCCGTTGCTTTCATTTTATGCTGAGACAGCGGTCTTTTATTTTTCCTTTTTCTGTTTTTCATTTTCAGTTATTTCAGACTACCCTCCTTCTGATAAAGATATGCGTAAATATGTACATAACATTGAGAGCATACGTATCTACATAGGTACATCAATAGTACATACATATATAGTACGTCTGTATACATTTAAACTTAAGTCAAATCAAAAGCGTAAACAATTTGTTTGTTTTTCGGTATGTGTTGCTGTTTTTTTTTTTTATTTTTATGGCGCTCTGCTTCAACTAATTGCAATAGTACAGGTCTCGAGGAGTGGGGAGGTGGGTTTGGCAAAAACATAATTTTTTATCTCTTGTTTTGATGGCGACCAAACGTTGCCTATTTTATTTAATACCCTTTAATGTGTAAATCTTAAAATTTATTGATCAAATTTATTTTTACGTTATATTAATATTTTATGCTAATTAGTATAATAATTACTTAATATTTGCGACTATTGTGCTAATTAACCGAGTTGTCACTGAAACTGATCTCTTGCTGATTGACAAATTTTTACAGGGTATCAAAACGAGTTGCCGCAAAACAAGCAATATGCGTGCTCTGATCTCGATCTGGGGCTGGGGATGCGATGTACATATCTACATACGTATGTATGTATACATGTAAATTCGTATACGCAAATGGTAGCTGTATGATACACACGCGTAGCTACCACACGCGTTTTTCCACACAAACGTATTGGGCAGAGGCAGGGGAACACACGGCTCGTTTATATATTTATACATACATATGTATGTATGTTCATATTTACAAGCTTGGTGCGTTGGTCCTCAACGACAACCATTCGTCCATCCCCCCTGGGAATATTTTTTAAGTTTTCTATAAAAACATAAATATGTACGTACTACATACAAACATACAATTTACGTAAAGACAGACACATGTGTATTTGCCAAAAACAAAATATTAATATAAAATTAAGGCAAAAAAAGACGGCATACGAAACTTACATACCCTTTAATACACGTTTCTTGCAAACATTATTTTAAATTTTAAAGGGACCAATGTATAGAATTTGAGCAAATTTCTTTGTGAAGGTTTTTATCTATACAAAATTGAAATACTTTAAATCGAAAAATTTGTAAGATATAGTTGGTTGATCTAAATAAGTAGACTTTTTACTCAAAAAGATCCAAAAACTTAAAAGGTTTTTTTTAAACTTTTTCTAAAAAAAACTATTTTCATTTGAATTTAAGGGCAAAGGTCTACTTGCAAACTTTTTAACAAACAAAAATAAAAAAACCTACTTTCTGATAAAAGTTAGTGTACTGCGGGAGGGTATTTAAATTTGAATACAAAATGCGAATATGTACATACATATGTATGTATGTATGGGGCAATCTTGCGAGTGTGTGTCAATGTTTTTTATTTTCTTTTTTGTTTTTGTTATTCTTCAAGCTATGGAATAATTTATTTTCACTGCGCAATTTCTTTCATTGATTTCCCTGGCTGTTATTTGCACATTTGTGTGTACGTATTTTTTATGCCGTTTTTCAACCGAATCTATCGCCCTGTCTGCCCTGTTTTGGTTTGATATTATTTTCCAAATTAAGGAACACACTCGATCAAACAAGTGTACGTTCATATATACATACATACGTACGTACGTATGTACATCGGTTTACCGATAACATTCGCACCTTATCGCTATAGTTGATATAAATATGTACGAGCGTTGGTACATTTGTATGTACATTATGATTATTATTGCACGCGTAAACAGAAAATAGCGATTGCGGTTGTTGTTTTTTCAAATGGTTGATAAGCCAAGAAACCAAGACGATGTAGGCCCTAAAGTGTTTCATCAAACTTTTAAACGGAAGTTTCATGAAATTCCCAATGTATTCCCAAAAAAAAGGATGACTCACAGATTTAAAAAAAAGCACGCGGGATTTACATTTCTGTTTATGGATCCACGTTTTTATCCGAAATGAAACATGTTCATTTTAACATATGTACCTCCATACATATTTTACAAATATATGTACACATTTAATAATAATACTAGTTGTTTAAATTTTTTTAAAATGTGATCAATGATTTAATTTTATTAAAATTTATTAAAATATTATTAGTTTTTTATTATTATTATTAAGCTAAAGTGATTTGTGAAAACAATTTCTTGACAGTTCCAAAGTGTGAAAACTTTGATTTTGTTGTTTTTCTCGTTAACTGTTCATAGTTTTGATATTATTTTTTTACATACTGATAAAACATATATTTTTAAATAGATATAAATAATAAAAACATCATAAATTTTTATAAAAGGCCTTTAATTTTGCATTTAAAGTCAGAAAATACCATTTATTTTCGGTGTGTAAAGAGTTTCTTGACAAACTCTAAATGTAATATACCGTCCACACGTCATTAACCCCTTAATGAAATTATCATTTAACAATTCAGAATATTTACATATTCATATTTATTATTTACATCAGCCTTTAAGCAGAGGAGAATTCTTACATCTCCTTATATGTATGTACATATGTACATATATATGTATGTATGAAAAGCATAATGCTTTTTGAATCCAACTATTTATATATTGTAACTATATTTTTACCGTAACAAGAAGGAAAGCTAATTTCGGAAGGACTCAAAGTTTTTATACCCGTGCAGTAAAGTGGCAAATAACCGATTTAGATAGTCGATTCTTTAATGAACTTTAGAATCGGAACGGGATTCCTTTATAATGGATTTGAAAAAAAAGTCCCAAGCTTCTACCCCTAAAAACACCAAAGTTGTGTCATTTCCGATCGTTCCGCTATATGACAGCTGTGGGATATTGTAGTGAACCGATCCCAGCCAGAAGGGTGGGAAACTATTTTGCGTGGGAACCAACAGACGGGGCGACCGATGCGTATATCGATTCAGGAGGTGATTCTGATAAAGAATATTTATACTGTATACGACCGGAGATGCCTCCTTCAATGCGTTGCACACTTTTGACAAGAATTAGAAAGACCCTCTGCAAGGGTATAAAAATAAAACATTTAATTTAAGTGCGTTTATCATCCCAGGCACCACGTGACACAGGCTTTCACACAGCGAGAGAAATCTCCTCGCTCCCTGCTTTCCTGGCCCTGGAAAAATCAGTGAATGGACTACCTTCGAGCCAATAGTTGTGATAACCCCATGTCGCCCGATAAGCCTCCCGAGCTGAGATTGAGTGGTGTGATCGTGAGTTTTCGGCTTGGAATCAGTCAATCATATTTGAGTTTCTCGACGAGATGTCTCTTTGCATCGCAGCAGTGCCTGCCCGGGTTCTGGTAATCCTAGGCGCTATCATGTTGGTCCAGGCAAGGATTTGTGAAAGCAACTTTTGAGGTTTTAAACTAACTTCTAATGCTTGCAGGGTGTAAACTTCCACTTTTCGTTGGACTTTCGTGTTAAGGAGCCCCCCAACTCAAGCGAAGTCATCGATAAGGCCATTCTGGTGGAGAACAATAAGATATCGATGTTGGATAATGAAGCCACGAGCGCCCCTGCAATTGGGCAGTGGTCGAACCAGGAATATAATGACCTCGCCCTGCAAAAGGTCCTTGATACAAGGAGAGTTGTGCAGCAACTGAATGAGGAACTTTCGCCGCTGGCTGGTAGAAGCAACGACTTGGCCAGCAGAGTAAAGCTTAGCCTGCGCTACGTCAATGCCGTGGATGCTAGCCTGGAACATCTGGCCGATTTCGGGCAGCTAGTACAGCTGCTCAGGAAATTTGTCGCCCTCATAGACACCCTTCGCGACCCCACCAGTATCGGTGGAGTTCGGAGCTTGGAGTACGTCCTGCTCAAACTGGTGCTAGAAAAATACGACATGCTCGCCAAGCGGCAGGAAATCGGAGAGTTCCTAGAAAGGGCGGACAGTGCATGGCGGCGGTACCAGAACACACAGGTGGTTGTCTCTGACAACTCAACCTGAACTCCGACACACACGAACACACACCTAGAAACCAGCTTAGGATATTCTTTTGACATAGACTTAGGGCCATGGAGGACAAAGACTTGCTGCAGGCAGTGTGACCCCTGAAGGAGAAACCCCATTAAAGGCACATCCTGTCTATTATTCGGTTCCAATAAAACAAGATTTTAAGGAATGGTAACAGGTACAGGATGAAACAGGATCAGCATACAGAGGAGGCCAAACCAAACCAGATTCCCGGCAGTTCACATACACCTGGAAAATCGAAAGACCAATTTCGAAGTTATACCATTTAAAAAAAGAGTTTTCGTTAAGATAGAATCTTGTAAATATAGAACTTATTTTATTTTAAGAAAAGTATTTAGGAGTAAGGTTTCCTTCAGTTGTTTAAACTATTAAGAAGCACCTTTTTTTCTGAGTGCATGGCAAAGGCACTCTCATTCCTCATTCATTGAGCACATGCAGGTAGAAGGGATCGGATATAGGGGATCATTTAAGTGGCAAACGACAGCTGCCGGATCCGATCCTCATGGGGTTTGTTTGTAGCAAGCATTCAAGCATTCAGGGTTCCGATCGACGACCCGAAATTTGTGAACTGGAAACAACCACTGCTGAACTGAAATGCAGTAAAGTGGGAATTACAGTGCAGACGGCGGAAAACACAGACGAACACCATATGCTTGACAAAGGGTGGGGCGTCGGCGTCCCTTCGAGGGTAACGTATGGCACCCCCGTCGGGGCTCTAGGAACCTCGAGCAGCGTGGAGCTTGTGTAAGGCGATACCTTATATAAATTGCTTAGTTACCCTTAACGATTTCGTAACGGTCTTCACTGATTTTTAGGGGTGCAGTCTCGAGTGTCGAGTTATAAATACTCAATACCTAAGTGCGGGTCTTTGTATGGGACAAACATGAAGCGGCATGAAGAAATCTGTATACATAATGGAAACTCGATTGGCACCAAAGACACAAGCTATATGAATACAGGTTTAACTATTTTTTTGATTTATCAAAACTGGTCAAACCGCTTCAGGCCGTCGCAGCGACCATCCAACGGCTTATGTACCATTTTGACAGTTTATACTAAAATATCTCGGCTTGGGATAGCCAAGTTTCCTACGCAGTGAAACTCAAATAAAATGTCCCACTGAAAGTGGATGTTTCGATATAGGAGTAGTATGTATTTATGACATTCTAGGCTGGATTCTGGATGCTGGAACGCCTCAATGGGATACTATTTCAATAACAGCTGCCTTTTAAAATACATATTTTAAACACTTGACAAAGGTTTTGTTAAAAAGTAGAGTGTCCAGATTCTGGAGATTCAATAGAATAGGACGAATATATTCTAAATTATCGTACAGTTTGTCAAGAAATAGTTTTCACACTGAACATAAATTGTATTTTCTGCCTATTAATACAAAAGAAAATGTCTTTTGTTTAGCCTGCATTTCAAATTCGTAAATTTTTATGAAAGTCTTTACATTTACATTAAAAGGCAATAAAATACAAATTATGTTCTGTGTGAAGACAATAAATTTATTTGTAAGCAAGGAATCAATGTGTACAAAAGACCTACCTTTACATTAACAATTGGAATACATAAAAAACTATTCCGATTCTTTTCCAACACAATATTACTAAAACCCTAAATACGTTAGACATGAAATTTTGTTTATAGTAAGATTCGAAATTTCATATGCTGGTATTGGAACTATTACAAATTTGAGGCACAAAAATGGTTTAATGGTCTAATTGAAACATAATATTGTAGAACTATGTGGAAACGAACTTACAAAGGCGGCTTGAAGCATTTCTATTATTATTATTTTTTCTTGGTAAATGATAAAAATGATATACCAAATATTTTGATTCATGTAGAAGTCACTACAAAAAAGGAAAATATAGATGTTCAAAGGACAATAAAAAAGGGAAATGAAAAGATCCCTATGTGTAGTCAAAATTTTTTCAACTTCATTTTTATGTGGTTCGTATTTACACAAAATTAAATTCAATTTATTCGCGCCTATAAATATTCTTATATTTACTTACACCAAAGTATTTTACTTTATTGTTTACTCAACTAAAAGCTGGTTATACCAACATTTGTATCAACTAGAGCTTTAGGATATCCTCGTATTGTGTTTGTTCACGTTATCGGAAACTCTTTTGTTGCTTCATGTCAAATGTTTCCATTTTCATTATTGCTTCCGCCAGATTTTAACCTTTATTAATGTTTTTCTAACACACCTTTTCTATGATGTTTTTTGGTGTTTTTGGGAAAAGAAGCTTTGGAGTTATTTCAAAATATTATAAAAAACTGGTCTGATTCTGATGTTCTTCTAAAGATCGGCCAATTATATCCGAATATTTGATATATCTTTTACAAATGGAAATCACCATTTAACTGCAACGGTATATAAAATTTTAAATAGATTTTTTTTAGCTTTTATTTATTGTTTTTATACGATGATTTTGAAGCATGTAATTTTTAAGCTTTAAAACGGCTAACATGTAAAATAAGTTTTTTAAATGGTATATTTGGTATACAAATCCATGCTCTTTAAGATAAAGGAGATATTTCGGCTAATTTCAATGGTATCAGATATCGAAATCGGCAGTAGCTTTAGACATTCCTAAGACAACAATTTTGAAAATACAGTTATATTTCTTGCCAGAAATTCTTGTACGTGCCTGCATTAAAAGTTGAAAACTGATTTTTAGTCGGTTGAGTTTTAATTTCTAAAAGTTTCATGTGTCATTGATTCCATTAAACAACCTTCGTTCCTCATGTAACTGGCTAAAAACCAACGGCTGTCAATTTTCTAGAATCCCGACCCACAAGAACTATTAACTAATCTTACGCCCCCAAATATAAACAAAGACACTAAAATTTGTAAAACAATCAAAAATATACATAAAACTACATGTAATGTGTAAACCTCTAAAACACAATTGAGCTGTAGGCTCCGTTGCTTTTAATCTTTTTTAAAAGCTAACCTTACCATTATTACCAATATTATTGTTAGGCCCATTCAATAAATTTTCATTAATTTTCCCGCGGGAGAGGGATATCAATTTTTTATACCAATAAAAATCTTCAATTCCCACTTGAAAGCAAAGATTAATCTCAAATTTGCATTTGCATTTGCGGTTTTGCATATACTGCCAAAATAAAAACTAATACGAATGCTTAATTTAAGTTTTGTTTAAACTTAATGTATTAAAAACATTAAAACAGATAGGCAAAAGTCCGATAAGTTTAACATTTAAACCGATGTGCTGAAAAAATTTTACCATAAGAACCATTTTTAAAAGAGAAGGAATAATGGCATTGGCGTTCCATATAGGCAAATGGCATTTCGAAAACATTTAAACCCAAAATTCTCGTGTGTACCTTTCAAATTTAGCGCAATATTAATAAAAACGATAACGATAACAATTAAAACGTCTATCGCTAAGGCCATCAAATAACATTAAAGGTTTTCTGTTTAAAACTCGTTTAATTGGGTTTAAAATTGCGGAGTATCTTGAGTACCTCGATTTGAAAGTCGAGCTTGCGGTCGGCACTCATCCGCTGCATGTGAGGCTTGATGCTGTCGAAGAAGGCCTGATCGGGATCAGAGGAAGAAGCGGAAGTGGTTGGGCAGGAGAGAGTGAAAGCGTTTGTACTGCTATTCGGGTCGCCTGGTGGCATTCCGATTTCGGGGGAGATAGGCGGTAAATCCTGCAATAGCGGTTGCAGGTGTTCGGGCTGTGGGGAAGCTGGCTCTTGATCAGTTTCCGGGACCGAAGAATGTCGTCGCTTCTTGGGTCCTCTTTGACTGGGGGGTAGACGTCTTCGCTTGACAGGCACCTTTGGCTCTTCCTTTATAGGTTCCTCGTCCTCTTCCGTGTCTGTTTTAACGCCCAACAGAAAGCTGAGCTCTTTCTCGTAGATATACGACGCCCTGGACACTTCTTCGCCGCTTTGACGTAGCCGGTTTACGCGCAAGTAGCTATCCCGAGTGTTTTTCCAGCGCTTCAGCAAGGTTCTGACTGATATATAGCTTTATTAGTGTTTCAACAAATGCGGACACTACTCACCAATTTCTTGCTTCTCTGGCTCGCTGGCCCCCTCGAAATTATTGCACAGCTCCTGGCCGATTTGCTGCCATGCCGAGTCCCGCAGTTCCCGGTTGTGGAAGTTCGGGTGACGACGTTCCCAGATTATGGAATGCTTGTGGACCGCCTCGATGAACTCGTACATAGAGTATCGCAGGTTGTAACCCGCCGTTTTCAGAACCTTGTGATTTCCCATAAGTTGTTTATTTACGTGATGGATTGAATTAACTCGCAAGTGCGCCTTACAGCACTGCTGGCTTTTACAGCGAAATAACAGCACCAGCCGGGAGATGCCACCACGTCGCGAATAAAACGACTTTTGAATTGTTATACAAATCTTTTTTATTTTGTGTTTATTTTTAAGCATATAGGTCAGTGAATTATTTTGTTGCTGTTCCGAAGTGCTATTTGTTCCATATTTATAAAATGGGAAAGTATGACCGACTAATACGTGTTCGTGTTAAATTAGGAAAGAAATGCAAGTGAGTCGATGATTAGTATTCTTTACGAATTTAAGGATGAGTTTTACATGGGCCTGCCCATGCCGCGGCCCATTCCCATTCCGCCGCCAGCCATAGGAGGTTCGCCGGCCTTTGGGCTTTTTATTGTCTCGTCCACGGACAGCACCATGCAGGCTGCTTCAGCGGCGGCTGTTAAGGCATTGATTTTAATGATCGACGGTTCCCACACGCACTGCTCGTAGTTGTCGGAGATATCTTCCTTGGTGATGTCCACACCGAACCACTGGCCACCTGTCAAATGAAAAAATACATTTTAATTTAAGTAATGGTTAACTCTACTGCATCTTTTAAAAATATTTCATTTTAAATTGACTAACATTTGTAACAGCTAAATATCCGACAATGTGGCAGCACCACCAACTGCCCGCGAAACGATTTTTTTCTGTTGTGCAAAAGAGCACACACTACAGCACTCTGTCGACGAGCGAGAGAGAAGGACGGAGCTGAAAAACACGCGCTGCATTTTCTTTTCTTTCCTCTGGGTTTTGCACTTTTTTATTAAAATTCAAATCAAAACAAAGCATGTCCAGCTCCGGAAGAAAGCGCAAGCAGCAGTTGAAGCCGCGCCAGGACGACCACCGGTCCCCAGTGAAGCGCCGCAGCGTGGATATAAAAAAAGAGCCATTGGATTCGTACCCGGCTCTGGCGGACTACGACCTGAGCACGGCGGACATAAAGCCCGACCTTACGGAGTTGCAGCTCCAGCTGGCAGTGGAGCAGCGCACGGCCGCCAATCCCAGCTACTGGGACTTGAACCGCCAGGAGAGCGACTCCGACGAAGACGGCTATTCGGAACTCAACTACCCAGCAGCAGATGTCTTCTGTCAGGGTAAGTCCCTCCCCGTCCAAGAATTTAGTTTCTGCTATGTAATGCTTATGTAATTGCCTCAAAAACAGATGAGCCGGATGAGCTGGACCCCGAGTGGACTTCCCACCAGTCTGCCACAAGGCTACTCTTCAAATTCCACACACCTTCCCAGCAAACGGGCCTGAAGGGAACAAAAAGGTTTCAATGCCCGCAATATTACTTCAACCTGCTATTGGGCAACCGCTCCAAGTTCTTCGCTGCCTTGGCTCAAGGTGTAAGCATTCGGGCAGGAACGGCAGCCCCAACTTCTGAGGAAATGGAAACTTTTGTGGGTCTTTCTCTACTTATGGGGGATCTGAAGCTTAAGGATCTGGCGGACTACTGGAAAAAGAACACCTATTTCGGTTTTGTTGGTTTCTCGGACAAGATGGGCGAGGAGCGCTATCGCAAGCTACTCCATTGGCTCAACTTTGAGTGTTTACGGAAGGACAAGGGCCCGGGAAAAGACGACTTCCCTCTTTTGAGCTTTATAAACGAGCGCATGGAGGAACTCTACGTTTGTGGCCAGCAGTTGGTGCTCAACGAACCAGTGGTCCTTTGGAAAGGAGCCTTCAGCTACCTGGCGGATCTCCCCTGCAAGTTTCGCTGCAACTCCATGGTTTTCCACATGCTGACCGAGCAGAGTGGTCTGGTAGTGAAGCTTTTTCCAGAAATTGTGCGGCGTGAAGAGTCGGCGGCTTGGGTGCGAAATTCCCGGCAGCTAGTGCAGCACAGGATCGAAGTGGCCCTGAAACTGCTAGGAGATCACCAAGGAGGTCGCACTGTGTATGCATCCAAGTTCTATGGCAGCTATGGCTTGGCCCACGAGCTGGCTAAGCGCGAAACCTACTGCACTGGGCTCCTGGACAGGAACAGGTACGGAAACAGCAAAGCCCTGGTGCACCAACAACTGGAGTCCAATCGTATTGCTACCAGTTACGCCTCCCCTCTGATGATGGGGAAATGGCGGCGGAGGGAGAAGAGTCTGTACTTTTTCAGCTCCGACTGTTTGGCCATCTATGCCAAGGAAATGTCAATGCAAAAAACCAACGCGAGGCCAAAGTTGATCCAGGAGCTGGACTGGCAGTTGAAGGCCGGCAGCCAGATTCGGCAGCAACTCATCCAATACCAGCCAGGCTGCCAGGAGATCTCCACGGACAAACAGCTAGCCATTTTCCTCATCAATGTACTCGTCTACAACGCTCATCTCCTGTACTTGGCCAATGCCCAGAATGCCAGGGGCGGGCGCCTTAAAAGCTACTCGGAATTCCGCGTGGCCATAATTAAGTCACTGTTGCGTGAAGAGCAGATTGCCGAACCCGTCGCCATCATCCCCAGGAAAGTCGAGGAAACAGAAAAGGTGAAGGAGAAGGAAAAGAAGCCCATAACGCCCCCGAGCACTCGCCACGAAGCCGTACTCATTCAGCATAATGGGAAGCCGGCTAAGAAGAACTGCCGCAACTGCCACAAAGGAGGCATGATGCAGTTCAGCAAGTTCATGTGCAATTCCTGCCCGGACAAGCCCGGTCTTTGCCAGGAACCTTGCTTTCGCCTCTGGCATGAGCAACTTAAAAAGTAAATTGGATCGGTCCAGGTTTATATACAAATATATATCCCTGACTATCCATATCCTATTCAGGTTTGATAAAGAATTGTCTCGAAAATTGTAAATCCATAAAATCGAATCAAAACTATGTTTTACAATTCTCTGTTTTTGTAGAATAAATATTAAATTGTGACTCATGGAGACGGAAAGTTTCCACCCGAATCTAAAGTGATTGATTACTCACCCTGGGCATGCTTTTGGCGCAGCTTGTTGAGAATGTTGGTGGCATCGAAGCCGGCGTTGTCGCACAGCTGGCGCGGAATAACCTCCAGACCCTTGGCGATGGCGGCAATCAGGAGCTGCTCCTTGCCGGCAATGGTGCGCGAGTAGTCACGCAGCAGCTTGGACAGTTCCATTTCAATGGCACCGCCTCCTGCTACCACGGAATCGTGTTTGATGGTGCGACGGACGATCATTATGGCATCGTGCAGGGAGCGCTCTGTCTCCTCCAAGAACTGTTCGGCGCCACCGCGCAAGATCAAAGTGGTTGTCTTGGCATTCGGGCAGCCTGTTATTTAAAATATAATGTTTTTTATTTAAATTTTAAGAGTATCCTAAGAATATTACCTTGGAACAGGTTGAAGCGTTCTCCGCCCACCTGGCGCTCTTCGAAATGCTCGCAAAGACCGAGGACCTTGGCGTTGATGTCGTTGGCGGTTGTCATGACGGCGCCACCGCAAGCCTTCATTGTGCGTTTGAGATCCTCTTCGGGAACACGACCGGCACAGAAAATGTCGCGGTCGGCGAAATACTGGGTGGCCACATCGCCGATGGGCAGCTTTGAGAGCACCACATTGGCGCCAGACTCATGAATCTTGGCCAGCTTGTTGTACAGAATCTGCCACTCGGCGTCGACCACCTTCTGGTATTCCTTGACATTGTCTACGCGGATCTCGGCGTTGTCTCGCTCCGCCTTCAACTCCAGCTCAATGTTAAGCAGAGCGATCTTGCACTTGTCGTACGACTTGGGAGCCATTTCAAAGCCGGCGTAAGCGAAGGTCTTCTTGAAAGCCACCCCCGAAACCAGCTGGGACTCCTCGAGGGAACCACCTGTTACTTTCTTGATGCCAATCATGTTGAGAGGCAACAGCTCGTCCAAGGATAGGACAGCCTCCACAACGATCTTGGAGAAGAAGTCCTTCTGCTGATGAATCAGCTTTGAGGACATCGCAGTGGCGGCGCATTTTTCCAGCAGAGCGCGTTGCTCCTCCTTGGATTGCTTGACAATCTGCACAGCCATCTCGTTGATCTTATCCATGCAGAGCTGCAGTGCCTTGCGGATTGCTTTGATTATCACGCGTGGATGAACGCCCTCTTCGACGAAGGGCTTGACCTGCTTGAGGAATTCTCCGGCCAGCAAGACCACGCTTGTGGTTCCATCACCCACCTAAATGGAAAAAAAAACAAGCCGGATGATGTCACGTGCTTTGGTTGGCGGCAGTCGCATTCGATTACCTCTGCATCTTGTGACTTGGCAATGTCCACCAATGTTTTGGCTGCTGGATGGACAATCTCCAACAACTTCATTATGGTGGCGCCGTCGTTAGAGATGGTGGCCCTGCCCTGTGAGTCCACGATGAGCTTGTCCATGCCGCGGGGCCCCAAGGTGGTCCGAACCGCGTCCACGACCGACTGGCAGGCATTGATGTTGGACACCAGCTGAGGCTTGCCCTGGGACGTATCCGTGCCTTCCTTCAGGAGCACAATTTGCGGTTGCTATGGGGCAAAGGAGAGCAGCGAAATACAGCGATTAGTCAGCAGATGTCTCCGGCTTGCGAGAAACTTCTTTGCAGGTTATGTTTACATTCGCATGCCGCTTGAAGCCGCATCCATGTCTCGTGCACTGGTGGTGCCCGGCTTCTTATTTACAGGCTAACTTACCATTTTTGTGTGATGGGATGGCTTTTTTCAACGCTGATAAAGATAAAACAGGCAATTTCCTAACAGACAGCAGACAGGCAGTTGCCTCTAGTTCACGTTTTTTTTGTAGGGTTGTTGACGGTGCTGCCAACTCGCTCGTCGATTATGGCAGGCCAACAAAACTAGCCAAATTTCTAGCTTTAATTTTTAAAACGAGGAATCCGTTATTATAGCCGTTGATTTTTTCGACAAAATATTTTATTTATAAATTACTTTATATTATTTGGTAATTCTTCATTATGAGTAGTGATTAATACGTGATCAACTTCAAATTAAATAGTTTGTCACCTTTTTCGGAGTTATAACCGAAATAACATTTTTGAATTTCTTTCATAAACATACATTTTTTTTGTCGTCTATTGATATTATTTAAAATCTGTCCTGTTAATAATTAAATGGAATCGTATACACTTTACTGTAGGTTATAAGGTAATTTTATCTTAGCTATGGGTTAAGGGTCAGGTTAGGCTGGGTGAGTTGAGGTGTCATGAGTGTTCCTCCAGGGGGAGGTCCAATGGGTGGGTTCTTCTGAGTCTTCTTGTTCCTCTACTGCTGTCTTGCAGACTGCTCGTCAGGGTATTCGGGTGACTGAGTACCCCAAAGTTGTATACTTGTGTGCCAAAAGCTTCAGCCTGGTTTTAAATTTTGAGCGCCTGCCAATCAACCAGCAGTATTGTTTGATCCTCTCTTCGGCTTGTTTCCTTTTGCACAGGATGTTGGGGCGCCAGGTTAGAGGTCTGTCGAGTGTCATTTCGAGATATTTTGGCGTTGCATCGACTGGGATGCTGACACCATTGAGAGTTAGCGGCGAGCAGTATCGTGTCCAGTAGTAGGCCTAGCACGCTTTTGGCAATAATTTTCTTTATTGCCGATTTAGCTTCGCCGCTTTTGACTGAGAGGTTCCTGTTACCAAGGTAGGAGCGTAGAAGTGCGGGTGTTGCTGATTTTTTGGAGGAGCCCTGGATGCCAGATTCTGTCCAACGCTTGCTTTACGTCCAGAAGAATGGCGCAGAAATATCCGTTCTCCTCGAAAGCGTTGAGGATGGTACTGACCACTTATAAATTGGCAGCACTGGTTGTCGAAATGAATAAATATATAAAAATATCCATACATCGATATTCTTTGCGTTATTATCGATATATTGTGATATACGACATACAAATCCCAAACTGTCTCATTAACTTGATTAATTTAAAAAAAGAAAAATTCAAACTTAATTATGAATTTTGTTCATATTTTAAATTGTAAAAAAAAATTTAAAAAAAATTAAAATTTTAACTCGATTTTAAAATTCCAGCTTTAAACAAATATTATATTTTGAGTTGGGAATTTTTGACTTAGAATAAGATACCATAACGCCTGATAATACATTTTTACATCTGTAAACGTCCTTAATATAAGAAATTTAAAACGCCCTCTCAAAAATAAACAACTCAAAAAATTACGCATCCGCTTCTTAACGATCTTTAAAGTGTACCGGATATAATATTACTTTTTGGGAATACTCGTACTTTAAATGATCTAGAGATCATCTAGAGAGAAATTATTTCCTTTTTTTTGTCCATTAAATATTATTAAAATATTACTTTAAAAGTATTTTTGAACCGATCATGTCTAAAAGCATTAGGCAATTTTACAGCACATAAAAATTATAAAAAAAAAATTATAAAAAATATAAAAATTATTATCTGAGGAGTGAAATCTTTAGAGCTATACGTCCTTATAGAGCAATATTTTTAGGTCTTCAAAGAGCCGTTTAAGCAGATATTATAGAGGCAATGAGACAAGAAGATTAACAGAGATTATTATTTGCAAGACTAGCGTTGCTTCGTCCTTTTTTTGTTAGGATTTCTCCTTCTGATTTTGGTAAAAACTGTTGTTTTTTACCACCTGATTTTAAGGCATTCCAAATTTAAAAAAAACCGAAATTCTACGAATTATTGATATGTAACAAGAACATTGTTAAAGATTTATGGCAAAATGTAAAATGGCAAAAATGTAACCCTTGCAGAAAAGGTTACAAAGGTTACATTTTTATTATTAGCCTTTTTAGGAAATTTTTGAATGATATAAACTTAAATATTTAATGAGTCCTAAAAAGGCTAATAATAAAAATGTAACCTTTGTAACATTTTCTGCAAGGGTTTAGGGATTTTGGAATGATATAAACTTAAATATTTAATTAGTCAAACAACAAAAACAGCAATTTGTAGCCCTATTTTATTATTAATTTATAAATATCATCAACACCAAATAAATGCAAACTCTCGCCTAATAATTTAGATAGGTGAGATAGGGTTTTAAACAATAAAAAATCTCCCGGACAGAATTAAATTTGAATAACGTAATATTGAATATCGTATGCGCTTCCGATAGTTGTGCGACGTCACTGTTGAACGTTGAGAGTGTTTTGAAAATTCTTCTAACTTCAAATATAGATATGTGATTAATTCTATTTATATAAATTTGGCGATCCACGACTCTCGCTGCACGCACGCATGTCGCTTATTCCATTTTTGAATGTGCACCGCATCTTCAGTTTGTTTCGACCGCTCAACTTGCACCCGAGCGACGATAAATGAGATTTTGAAGGCAGCCCAAAAACAATTGGGTTGAAAGGGAAACAGACAGTTAAATCTAATTCGGCCATGTGGAATTGGAATTTTAGTTGCTCAAGGCTCCTCCAATCAACGACATCAGAGTATAAGAAATGCGAATGCATTCTATTTCGAACACCGTGGAGTGATTACGAAACTGATCTGGATTGAAATTTGGCTCGAAGAGGGTAGATTAAGTAAAAGGGTAAGTAAATTGAAGGTGTGCCTTCTGAATCACATCTGTGTACTTTACATTTTGTGTTTTGATATAATGGAAAAGAAATGTGGGATCATTCATCTTGTCAAGTGTTAAAAGCTTTACTTATGAGCGGATATGGAACTAGGAATCGGTCTGTTTCATTATCCATTTATTTTGAGTGACAGGAGAAAGGGTAAAAAGGCTAATGCACGTTTTTTACGTTTTCAAACAAAATTAATCAGCAAAATATGGAATATTTCTCTTTTTACATACGTACGTATCGTATTTTGGGCAATATTTGTAAAATCGTAAACATTTTACCGAAAAGTTTCCCAACTTAACTAATTACTGTTAGTAAGTTCCATGGAAACATCCATGGGAAAAAGGATACCAGACCCCTAATACAAACATACATCGAGACGTCGATTGAAGTTGTGCCACATTTTATTCATATTTATTTGCGCCGCAAGTGTGTTATTGTTATGAATAGGAGACTTGCGAGAAAAAGAACACCGCTGCCAATAAAATGCCTCTTCCGGCTTTCGGTCAGGCATTCTTCTCGGCACGCACTTCGGGAAAGCTTTGCCACCCTCTTTCCCAAAACAAACACATGTAAATAGTTGAAAGAACTGCATCAATAAATGTTAAAGCTCTCTTAAGGGGGTGTTCTGCTCTAGAGGCATGAATTAAATTTACTTTTAAAAGTGTGTCAGAAAAGGGCAAATAATGTTTTTATTAGCAATTTCTTCATATTTTATTTAGTTAAATAGATTATTTTGTTACTTTAAAATGCTACACACCAAATTAAAAATTAAAACTACAAAATTATGAAAGATTATCAACTAGTAAAAATGGGGTTTTTAGAAAATGTAGTGATCTCGTGACGGAAAATAAAAAGTAGAATATAATCTAGGATAATATAGATATACTTGGAACGACAGAGAAGCTAAAAAAATGTGGTTTCAAAAATTATATTTAAATATAATTATTAACATAAAAAAAATTTTCGACTTGTTGTCTTGACGAGACTACCCCTTCAAATGGAAATGGAGGCGAATGTGAGGAAGCTTGCGAAAGCTTGAGACCCGAGTTCGGCATACGTTCATTTAGTGACTAAATTTTAGTCCATCGGTCCGGCCCGAAACGAAAGATTCTGCTATAACCCCATAAACGAAATATTAGTATAATTTTTTTTAATTAATCCTATTTAAACTAGTTAAAATACTTCAATCGAACTTAATTTAAATTTGACTAAATTGCGTGACTTTTACGAAACAAAGAACGAAGTGTAACGAACCCGGTGATTTATTCGATTTTATGAAACGAGTCAAAGAAATATATTGAAATATAGTGATTCAATTGTCGAAGAACTGCTCCACATACCGACAAAATATTTAACATTGTGCGCGAAAAAGAATAGAATATAAACATATTGACGTCATTGCACAAGTTACACTGCTAGAAACTGTGGCAAACAAGCAGTAAATAAATAAATAAAGTGTTTACATTACAAATCAGGCGGAAGGAGGAGTGAGTAAATATACGCGTTCGTGCTGACATCGGGGCAAGGCAGAGTTTGGTCAAAAAACGTCCAAGGATTTCAGAGCTAATGGTGCGTATACGTGATCTTCAGTGAATCAGTTGGCGGGCGCAGACAGAACTGTACATTCGACGGCTGTCCGACTCATCGTTTGGCAATATTTCGATGCCGCATCAAGATGAGATATTTCTGAAAATATAAATACCTAAAGAGCAAAAAGAAACTTTCATTTGGCGATGTGGATGTTGCATGGAAATTGAGTGGGTGTCTCTGCTCGTACAAAACCCATCTGATTGAAGCCGGGCAGACCAAGGTTGTGATGTCACCACGTCGTGTGTCGGCGCGAAGCACTTTATTAACCAAATGACTGGGAGCAGCGTTTTCTAATTAAATTAACTTAAATATATCATGGGTTCCAGGGACCTATTTTCGCCAAACGCAAACTTTCTATTGTAGAATCAAAATGAAAGTTGATCGTTGTTAAGCTCATTCTTCTCTGAGGTTCATCTATTTGTTCTAATTTGTTCTAGACACTTATGGCGGCGTGTTGGAAACACAAATCAAATTCCAATAAAGCGGCAGAAAGTTGCTAAGTACATACATCTGCGATCTATATATAATATATAGATCGCGGCCTTGATAACAATGATGGGGCAGTTCGTTCTGGGAGCATTTTATGAACTGAGGGCCTCGGGTGTGCACCCACAGCATATAGTATACCTATATGGATGCTTTGTTATAATCTTTCGAGCGGATGTGGGAGCAATGCAGAGAATTCTGCTGTATTTCACCGAGGGGTGGGCAAGACGTTCTTGAATTACGGTTTTATTGCGTGTAAAGAGCCCCCGGGGGTTCCGGAAAATATACATATGTAGGTACATGTGTTCATGTGGCTGAAAGTTTCCATTTAGGCGCGCCCCATGGCGTCACTAGGAACCGCCAATAGGGACCAGTTTATTTCGTAATCCCTGGCCACCTTTGTGTTTTTTCATTCATGTGCTCGCCATCCCATTGTGGCAAGCGAAAAGTAAAAGCTCTTCCATGGAAATCAATAATTGGTGCGATGGGGATACTTGTTGATCGGTGCAGGCTAGAGGCAAGACAGAAATCAATGGCGAAACAGAAGCCATAAAATAGCGCCAAGAAAGGGTCTTGTTAAATGTTGTTGTTTTTCTTAATATTTAGATAATTGATTATTTACGTGGATATTCTGGTTCTAAATTGGGACATGAATATGTAATTCTGAAAGCGTGGCCATAGAAAAGAAATGTTTTTGTTAGAAATTTATTGGGAATTGAAAAAGATAGTACCTTATCAGGAGAGGTAAACACAAATTTTGCAAGTGACACGAAACTATGCAATCAGAAAAACAAATAAATAGATTACACAGGCCAACAGCAGAAAATCTTAACAAACCAAAGGCCAAAACAAACAAAAGCTAAGAAAATAAAACTATCGAAATGTGGTTAATATAGTGAATGTATGTATGTATGTATGTTATGTATGTTATGTATGTCTTGTATTACAGGGCCTATACCATAATAATTAGAAATTTCTAATTTTATAAATGGGTTTTTTATGGCTTTTTTTTTATTCTTGAAATCCATAGAGCATGTTTCATTTTCGGGTTTTACGACAAGATCGGGAAAATTGTATAATATTTATTATGGCAATGTTAGAAATATATTTATAAAATAGCAGTTTTTAATTGTTAAGTCATGGCTTTATAGGCCTTAACGGTTTTAAGATACAATAAAAAAAGGAGAATTAACTATAGTTTGTATAATTAGTTATTAGGATTTGGATCGGACGAACATACTCTATAGCTGTCATATAACTTAACTGGATATGCAAAGTATAACTGCCATGTTTTTGCAGATAAAAAGTTAAAATTAGCTTCGAGCCTCTTTTATAAGGTTCTGAGGCTGAAAATTTTTTGTTGAGGTAATTAAATATAAAAAATAAACTAGAATAATATTGCTTGGAACTACAAAAAAGCTAACCAAAAAAACATTGTGTCTGAAAAAAACTCTGCTTTTCGCCACTTTGACATTTACATTTTTCAAAAATGCAGAAAATAAAAATTTAGTGCCGACTTTAGATTGATTCTATGAAACATATTGAAAGATTGATTCGTCAAAAACGCGTTTAAAGATTCGCCTTCGGTTGTACCCAGTATGTGTATCTATGAAAACAATTTAAAATAGTTAAACATATAAAATGAAATAAAAAATCGAAGATCGCTTTTTTTCTAGAACAGAATACTTACTCAAGGAAAAGTATTGACGGATATTTTTGATAGATTAAATATATTGGGTGTAGTCAAGGGAAATCCATATTTTTTCAACAGATGTCGTTATTTATCTGTATCTTGCGTTTTACAAGTCCGATCGGGTTCCGCTAAATTAAGTTAGAAAGATGACAGTTCGTACTAAAAAACAGTTTTCTGACAGTTGTGTGATTGGTTGATTCAGTTTTTCTTCTATAGGGGCGAAAACGCAAGTCAGGCGGCTGAAAAATTACCTTATAATTGCCTATAAATTACTAATAGCAACAAGTTATCGAAAAAACGGTGCATATCAGATTATTGTAACTATGGTAATTTAAGCCTTTAATGCAGAAAATTAATTTCTTTGTACTTCACCATATGTATGGGTATAAAAAACTGCATTAAAAAGCATATAATTTTTCTTTAAAGGCACCATATATTTTATTATACATATATAGACCATAAAATGGTGCATAAAATTACTTTAATGCGCTTTTTGGATAACTAACAATTTTTACCCCTTTTACTATTGTTTCAGAAAAAGGACAATCCATGGATGACCTGGTGAAGTGTAGCAGGGACTTTCGGTAGGGTCGGACCGCAACACATATGAAGCACTTATAAAATAAGTAAAAACTAAAAACAAAACAACGACGGCAACATTTTTATATACTAAAGTTACATAAAAATGGCTGATACCCAAACAAAAACGACCTCTAGCAAGGGATGCGATGGGAGGAGGACCGCCCACATCCTAGTGCCATATAATGGGACGGTGGGGCGCAGGTCGGAGCCTGGCCCCAAGCCCAATGAAAGCTTCCAGGGCGAAAAGGCGAGCAGACGCGATACTGAAGAATGGCAAGTTATGGCCAAGAACAAATTGAAGCGCAAGAAGAAGTTGAGCACCTCACTGACCTCGGTGGGGGACACAGTCAACCAGGAAAAGCGCACCCGCATTGAGGGCATCCAACTGCATTGCCGCGGAAAACTGCGGCCCAAGGACACCCAATCCTTCGAGGATTCCCAGGTGCCACCTGCAGCACCAATCAAGACCGCGGCAAAATTTGACAAAGAGCGGGAAAGAGAACGCCCCGTGATAATCGGTGGCGTCACTACCGCAGCACCGCCTCAGCGGATCAAGCGGAAGCTCCAGGAGAACGTGGAGACCATTCAGAAACTAAACGCCCTCACCGAACAGCTTCGACTGGAGGTGAACGAACTGAAGTCGAATCTAATCACGGAACGAGGAGCAGTAAGAGCCCTGAGGTAAGAACTAGATAATAGATGAGATTAGATAATAAATTGCATTAAATTCCGGTAAGGGTTCGAAGGAGTTTAATACAATATCAGAATATTAAGATTCTCCTTTGTGCATCCAAACAAGCTTAACTGCCTAGTATTTTATTGAAAAATGTAAAATTTAAAATTTGTTGTTAAACTGGTTTATGTAATTAAAAGTTATTTTTTAATTGCTAAGTACTAAGGAACTGTATACTTGTTGAGATTTTTGAAATGTTGTTAGGATTTGTGCTATGAAGGGATGAAAAGAATAAGATTTTATAATGTTATACATTTATGATCATTGTCGCCTCTTCGTTGGGACATCCCCGATGGCGAATGAAGCTATTTCTTTTAGCCATTTGGACATTATATAAGGAATTCTGATAAGAAACTAGCACTAGCAATTAAATAATCTACATAAAATATTACAATTTTTGTCTTTTATTAAAATATTTCATGAAATTGATTACATTTTTTAAGCTTTTAAGTTTTTGTTTTGATATCAAAAAGATTAGATGGACATAAAGGAATCTTATTACCTTCGTGCTTTTACAAATATAAAGCCTGGGAGTCTCCAACATTTTTAAAGCAATTAAAAATAGACAAAATCATTTAATAATTGATACCTAAAGTTAGATTTTGAGAGGAAAATAAAATAAATGAAAATACCCTACAGGTTACCTAAAAGTTCATCGATAAGTTATGGAGTTTCTTGATTCTAACCATTTTTTATAACCAGATTTATAGAATTAAACATTATGTGTTTAATGAAAAAATCCCAATTAAATGGTCCTTTCAGGGCACAAAACGACGCGGATAGCCGCCGCTGGAAGAGTGAAGTCAAGAAGCTACAGCACACTTTAGAAGTTGCAAAAAAGAGCAATGGACTTAAGAAACCCATCGAATCCGGCCCGGAGGCGAGCGGCACTAACGTGACCGCCGACAGCCTCATGAACTATGAAATCCAAAGACTGAATAACGAGATTGCCGTGCTGAAGGAAGCTAACCGAGCCAAGGAGGAGAAGTCCCAGGTAATTAGACATATTAGTTCCCCAATCCGCTTTTTGCGTGTTGCATGCCACCGCCTGAGCGCTTATGCAATAGCTTTGCTATGAACCTGCGGTAGATGTGAGTGAGGTGTTCTCCCATTAGCACCATGCATGCCATTCCGATCCCCACCAGCCAAAGCGCGAAAACGGCGTGAAAGTGTTCCAGCTTCAGGACGACTGGGTCGTCGATGCTCCTCCCGCGATTATGATGCACCACCTTTGCTCCCGACATAATGAAAGCCGAGTTCATGATTCGGTCCCAGAAGCGCTCGAAGCCAAACTCATGCGAGCTCCGGATCAGCGTGTTAAGAAAGCCCAGGTAGGGGGATCCATAGGGCACGATGTACACTGCGTGAAAAGGTACTAGGCAGCTGTTCATCAAGTGAAAGAGTGGACGTCCCAGGTGCATGTGTACCCGGTTGTTCACTTGAAATCGGGCGATGTGGTACTTCTCCAGATAGGCGTAACTGAGATTGGTCAATAAATAATAATTTATATCAGCAGGATGCTAGTCCTTGGCAATGCAGACTTACTTTCGATTGTTGCTCTTTAGCATTTCGTACACTTCAGTGTCCGGCATCTCCATCATTAGCTCCCGGATCCTAGCCTCGTGCTGGTGGCCCAGCGACAGAAAGTGCTGGATGTGCTTAAGGTGTCTCGGGCGAATCAGAATGGGATAGTGGGACTTTGCTAGGGCGCTCAAGCCGTTGATGTCCGGCAGATAAGGCTGGAAGACCATCATGCTGGTCAGGTTGCCTTTGAACGCGGAACAGATGAGCACGCCAAAGTACAGCCAGAAGAGGAGGAATAGTCGTATCGCATGGTTTTGGGGAATATTGGTTAGAGGCATGGTGAGGGCTCCAGCAAAAAGCTGCATCGGAACCCCGCCCACTCCCGGCTGCAGAACGTAGCAGAATATGTTTCCCAGGATAACAGATGTCAAAATAAGGCCCCAGACCAATGGGCCGAATGATCGAAATATGTTCCAGAAAGTGGGTGCAGGTTTTCCCTTGGGGACAATGACACAAAGGTCGTCCCGCATATGGGACACGGTGTTCTCTGCCAGTTTCTTGAACGTGTCCGGCACCAGAAAGCGTATGTTCATGGCCACGTCCACGTATTCGTTAGCGACCTCCAGGAAGCAGATGTCCGAGCTGAGGTTATGGTTGTTGTAGGAGTGCGGTCGGGTGATCATCATGGTGGCGTTCAGCCTCTCAGCCAAGTAGCTGGCTAGAAGTCCGTCGGTCCCCAGTATGATGCCCTGCCTAAAGAAGATGGCCCGTACATCGTCCTTATAGATGCACATCCTCAGAGGTTTTCGCTGCATATTGGGAATGGTTTTGGGAAACAGCTGTGCCAATGTTGGCACTCCGTCCGGTTCGTGGTCCACCGGAATTAAATAGTTATCCGTAAACGGATTGTAGCGATACGCATGGAGCCGTTTTCCCCGCCAGTACAGGATGACGATGTTAAGCAGCCAGATCTTCCAGAACTGCCGGAAGCTGGCTCGCATCCAAGCATCCGAAACGGTATGGGCATCTCGGACTACGAGAAATACGTGGGACAAATGCTTAGCCGCTGATTTTTTACGTATGAGAGATAGTTCCAGGGGCTGTGAAATGTTGGTGATTATCATTGTCATATACATAAGGATTCCGTCATCCTTGACCGCTTCCAAGGGTGTCACTTGATTCCTGTGAACGGGTAATGCCCAGAGCTGTTAGTTTGTCATTTTATTTAAGAATTTAATTGTAATGCCAATGTATCCAGTTTGAATATTGTATTTTTAATAGAACCCTATATCCTATAGCTGCTATGTCCATAACTGAACAATCGGAATTCGGCATTACTTGAAGACTTTGCAAATAGAGTGTTGGGGAGTTTTAATGAGGAAAGGGTCTGTTTATGGGGGACCATATATTGTTGATTATTATTACAGACCGACTTCTATTAAACATACAAATCTTGTTACAGTTGTTTCAATCGAGAGTATTATGACTTTACTATCTGACACAATATCGTGACACTTAAACAATATTGTAAATAATATTCAGTATAGGTTTGCATAATCATTGATACATTTTTGTTACAAACGAGTATGTTACTACCGGATGGCTTAAATATGTAAACGAATATATGTAATCCAGTCTTCAAATATCAAAAGATATACAGGTCGCCTTTTTATGCAGTTTTAAACATAACCCAAGAAACATCAATAAATCAAAAAAAAAAGCTGAGTATATTTTGATACATAAATGGAATAGTAAGTATAGGAATGTATCTTTATAGATATTGAAAAATGTGGGGTTTGGTTCATTAGATAATAAATTCATACAAGATATCTGCGCGAAAGAATATCCAGGAACTATTTCTTAAAACTCCCTGCAAACACTTCTCTGATTTCTTGAGTTCCGAATATTGAAAAAAAAGCTGAGTATATTTTGATACATAAATGGAATAGTAAGTATAGGAATGTATCTTTATAGATATGGAAAAATGTGGGGTTTAGTTCATTATATAATATATTCATACAAGATATCTGCGCTGAAGAATATCCAGGGTCTATTTCTTAAAACTCCCTGCAAACTCTTCTCTGATTTCTTGAGTTCCGAATGTAGAATTTGAGCAAAAACAAGCAGAAATTTAAGCCATAAATAAATTATACTAATGGATATAGAATTCTTCCTGTGCCCAAATACCAAAGCCTACCTTAGGGATATATAGGATATGTTGCATTTGGTCACTTCCTGGAGAATCTGGCCCGAGTGTTGGTGCGAGCTTACGTTCTCGAAGTAAACGAATAGCACCTTGATCCGGGCCTTGCAGAGAATCTCGCTCACTTTGACCATCAGATGGGAACTCTTCTTAACCTTCAGCCGGAAGCGATTCTCACTTGCCACGCCCGAAAGGACGAGGAGCAGCAGGACTACAAGGTGCTTCACCCACAATATAGTCATTGCGAAGGAAACTGTTTGCCTTGCCCAATGGCACCTTTGTTTTTATACCCGAAAGCAATTTCGATATGGCAATTTCACTAATGCCCGTCCTATCAGCGGAGGACGAATAGCAAATATTGTTCTATATCTTATACTCTTTCCGATAGGTGTTCCTGGTATTAAGTTACTTTCTTTGCAATTTCTGTTATGCATGTTTACCCAAACCAATAAATATTAAACAATTGTTATTATTTTGTTTTATGGTCGATTTGTTGCTTTTGCAGAACTAACTTTGCTACTTTGTAATAGGAAGTTAAGAAATTTGTTTGTTTTTAGTTTAAAACCTTTATATTATAAAATAAAAGGGTACAAGGGTCTTCGACTCTACTAAAGAATGTCGTCTGGGCTTTGCTTCTTTTTTACCAACGTTCTGTGTGTTTTTTGTCTCGTTTGGCTAATGGATGTGCGAGACCTCAGCGCTAATGCAAACTAACAGCATGGAATTGGATGTTTTAGCTCCATGTACCGCCTCTCCCACCTGGCCACCCCATCCGGGCCAATGAAGTTGGCGAAACGCATATACGATTTGACCATTTCTTGCAGATAATGGGGCAGGCTGACAGACTCAAGGCTGCCGATATGCGGCAATTGAAGAACGCGTACGAAAACCGATTGACTCACATACAGAAATCAGCCAAAATTGAAATAACACGTTTGGTAAGTTGTGCGTAGCGGCTGCTAACGGGTCACCAAAAAGTAAAAAAGAGACCAGGGGAGGTGGGTCGGCGAGCGGGTCGGTCCCCGGCGGTTCCCAAGCGGAATGGCAACTTTTCAACTTTTCATATTAAAATTCATACATGCATTTTGTTTGGCAAAACAAACGAAATAAATAAACCTACTTTAGCGATTCAAAAGTATGGTTACTCTTTGGAATTGAGAAGTTTGTTCAAAATTATACAAATCGCTTAGGTTTTCTGAAGATCTGGGTTTGTCACTTAGTAATATTAACTTTTGCTTACAGCTAGAGGAAATCAAGACCAAAGAACGTAATATAGGACAACTAAGGAAGGACTTGTTGGCATTGCAGGTTCCCAAGAAACAGAAGCAGAATGAAGCCAAAATGCCAGCGACGACGAAACCCAAAACGAACCCAAACGAAACGGGCCAAAAGCCAAAGAAACCCACAACGAACCCGGCTAAAGCAGCAGGAGAAACAAAAGCTAAAAACGAACCAGATACAGATAAAGATTCACAAAATCCCATACGCCAGGCTCAAGTTACACCTGAGGTGAGTTGGTCTTACTTTCTTGGTTTATTATTTTACAGGCTGCCCCAGAGCGGGGCTGGGGATGGGGATGGGGCAGCTCTTGAACTTGCAACGGCGCGGCGGTAGTTTGAGGCTTGGGTTAAATGTTAAGAGCTCCGCCACTTGCAGATACATTTACGGATACAGATTTGGATTCAGATTCAAAGAGAAGAGATGCAGATACAGTATCTGGCCTGCTCTGTATCTGTATCTGCATCGGCATCGGTATCTGTATCTGTCGTGCATTGCGGTTATACACCATTGGCATGATCTATGATATAATTTTGCGTTAGTTATGAGAATGGCAGCAGCAACAGCAATAGCAACGGCAACGGCAAAGACAACAATCGCGTCGTCGATAAGCGGTGGGCAAAATCAAAAAACCTGCTCGACTGAAACGTGAGCAACTGCAGCAATTGCAGCAGCGCAAGTGTTGCAAGTGGATTGCT
Source organism: Drosophila merina (assembly GCA_035047645.1). Lineage (NCBI taxonomy): Eukaryota > Metazoa > Arthropoda > Insecta > Diptera > Drosophilidae > Drosophila > Drosophila merina. Next base: position 29,273,512 of record JAWNPH010000002.1, read on the forward strand.
GGTTCTCCCAGAAAGAGAGGCTCGGTATTTGGATGTAGGTACATACATACCGACGTGTATGTAGATAATATATTGTTGTTTGGGGGAACCAGAGGTAGAGCGAGAGCCGGTTTCTTTTTGCACCACTCACTCACTTTCTCTCCCGATCGAGTCGCTCGCATGAATGGCCCAGCGGATGGCCGGATGGCCGTCAGCCGTGAGCCGTGAGTCGTCAGTTGAGTTTTTAATTTCGCAGTCGGCTGACGCAGGTGTCGCAGGTGCGCGCGCTCGGGCCAGGTCCAGGTTCAGCACCTACTATACAACACGGGCGAACTGAATCGCGGATAAAGTGCTGCAGAAGTGCTGCTCAAATCACAGCAAGAAAGGTGTCTTAAGGTGATTGTGGGTGCCATGAGTGCCGTGAGTTCAACGGGTGCATAATTAGGTGAAATTTGTTGCTAATTCTACTGAAGAAGCGTTAATGAGACGCCAAGTGCATTGTCCGATGTGTGCCAATCTATGCCGAAACCCGAACTGGAAGGAACCAAACTGAACTGACAATGGCATGCCGCACCATGAGGCATACACACTCTGCTGCGAACAATCGTTGCTTTTCAATTCGGTTTCGAACAGCAACAAATCACAGTAGGAAACTAGGAAACCGTTTACAGTTGGTCTTTCTCTTTTTTTTTCTTTTGTATTGTCTAACGCACACGAACCCATAATTTCGCCGAGTTCGCACTGCAGATTAGTGAATAATAGCCAAAAATATGCCAAAAATATGCCAGAAACTTAACAAATTAATTTCCTTTCACACCGAACCCCTTTGCCGTGCCGCTTTTCTCCCATTCACCTCCTTACTTCTCTACCCCATCACCGCGTTTCGTTCCGATCCAGTGACTGAATTCGATTTTACAGTTCATTAATCGCGCCTGATAGTAATTGTTTTTATTGATGCCCAAGTAGTCGAGAATCTGTGCCTTAGATGAAGACTGGACGCCGGATCGGGATTGGGATCGGATCGGAATCGGCGAGCCGTGACAGCTCCATCCGCAGAATAGCTGCGTATCGGATTCCGCAGACCGCCAGATCGGTAGATCGGCAGATCGGCAGATCGGCAGAGCGGCAGATCCACTTAATCCACTCTCAGATCTCGGCCAATGCGCAAGTTTCTAGTAATCTAGCCATCATTTGCATGGCAAAGTGCAGCAGCAACATCATCAACAACGGGACAACGACGTCATCTGGCAGCAAGAAATAAACACGGCATCGATGAGTGCACTCGGAGAAAATGCAAATGCAAGATGGTTAGAAAATAAATAATTTAGAAGATAAATGCATCAATATCCTCCGCTCTCCCCTGAGACTCTTGTTGTGCGGTTGCGGGCAGTGTGTATGTTGTGTTTTGTGTGTGTGCTTGCACACCAACTATTGGGGTCAGTGAAAAGCTTTTAAAATGTTAACGCTATTTTAAATACGATATGTTGCTATGACTATGACTACGGCTGCGTGGATCTGCTGCCCGCAAAATATAGTCATCCCCGCCACCGACTCCGACACCGACTCCGATTCCGATCCCATCCCAACCCATCCACCAAACGACAGTAAAAGCGACGGCAATCATGATCATAATGATGATGATGATGTTGCTAAAACAAGACGCGGACGCTTCCAATATGCAAAGTAATCACAACAGAAAAAGTGTGCAGGCAAAAAAAATCAACGACATGGCACAAAAAAGGGGTGTGTGAAATGGAAATGTGAACCATATGCAAATTACGAATCGTTTGGGCGAATGTGTCTATAAATTTCGATGTTTTAGTGAAATTACCACGGTGAAAACTATTTGCCATCAAAGAGACGAAAACTTGAAAATTGCGGTTAATAGTTTCTTTTTTGTGAACACCCAAACACCTTCGTATGTGGGAATAATGCTTCAATACGTCTGACAATGGACTTCTACTACAACCGGAGAGATGTCAAGGTAATTGACCACTGCCCCTTTCAAACCAAAAAGTACGTATAAGCTATTAACTAGTTGCCACTTTTGGGAACAATTGTCGCTAAGTTGTGATTCATACGACTCGCCCCCCGTAACAAAGTTCATTATGAGCTCTCCGACATTCCATTCCTAGATAATCGAGAATGAATATTTTTATATCTGGTAGGAACTAGAAAAACTGTGATTTCTGTATAATCTGTCTGATCTCCACTTGATACACTTTCGAAAGCTATTAAAAGAGCATTTCGGATGATTGTTTATCCATCGGCGGTATCAAAAGCTATTTCTGTCTGACATTTCTGCCACACAGCGTCGATAAAACTTTGCTAATTTCGATCCAACAAAGGGGCCATCGTCAAAATCAGTTGAGGCATCAACGGATGAATAATTACCCTTTTGTGGTATCTTGGATCGAAAGGGAAAGGTATCGGCTGTCTGGTTGTCTGGCTGTCCGATGGTCCCATGGTCCGACTATTGCCACAGTTGGGCTCCCCGGTTAATCCCCGATCCCCGATGCAAATTGGCAGAGCGCAATCCATACATGCAATATATGTCAACAGGGTCGGCTAAGTCCATTCATTAGTTCAATTAGCTTATCCCAGGAGGAGCTGCTGGGCTGGAGTTGCGCTTGGCTGGCCTCCTGATATACAATACAATATAATTCATTAGCGCATATAAACTTTCGCTTTCGCAAGATCAAATCAATGCTTCGCCTTGTGCAGACGCAGATACAGACGCAGACGGTGGCGGAGTCGAACCTGAATTACAATGCCAAATGCAAATACAGGAAAATTTATATAGCTGGCAGTTGTCAGTTGGAAAATGTATGCTATATGCAGGTATATGTATATAAGGCATCGCCGATACCTTTTGATGGCTGCTGTTACACGTAATCGTCCATGGATCGGGGGAGTCGAACCCGGAACGTCGCCATCGCCAAAGCCATCGCCATCGCCAGTCCCAAGTTGCCTCTCGCTGTTGCTGTTGCAGTGGCACCGATCGAAGTGAAACCTGTCTGCAGAAAGGAAAATCATTTCACACAATCACAATCACTTGGCCCGCGGCTTGTGCAAACAAACCGACATCGGAGCATAAACACATCTATATACGAGTAGATGTAACCAAGTATCCGAGTATCTGAACAACTGAGTATCTGGGCGTATCGTATATGGCGCAGCAGGTTGGGACCGCTGACAGATTTACAAACAATCCATCGAGCGTTTGAAATCAACCCGATGGCGCATCTTCGTCTCGCAACGTCGGCGCTGCATTTAGCGCAATCTGCATATCTTATGAGTGTGATGAGGCAGTGTCTCGGCATCAATAAAGCCATCGAATAATCCGCCAGAATGGAGTGGCTGCCTGATGGCTTGCTTAATCTGCCAGGCACGTTGATCGTTGATCGTTGATCGGGTTCGTTCACCGGCGGCCGTTATGCAAAAAGTTCTTTTGGAATCGATTCAAGAAATTACCATAACTGTTAGCTCGGCCGATGCCTCGGGCATCGATCTCGATCCCGGCTCTGTTCGTCTGTCCGTCTCTCCGGCTCTCCAGATCTCCAGCTCCCTGATAATTTCAATCAGAGACGTGCAGGCATGCGACACCAACGCCAACGGCAATACTTCACCCACAAGCCCCATACCGAGCACTCACACATCCAAGTCCGATTCCATTTATGGCCCAGACCCTGGTCTCTCGCATGCGCATAATTTACCCTACACAGAGAATAATTTTGGGGCTCAAAAGTGCATTCAGGCCAGATCAATTTTGATTGAATTAAGAAAAAAAGAGTAGAAATATCTGCATGTTTCTGTTTGAAATAATAATATTTTTCAAGACTGCAAAGAGGATGATATTTTATGAATCTGTTGAACAGATTCAACTTCCACTGAGAATACAGATATTTGTGTTAAATTGTTTATAAATGCTTTAAGTATTAAAACAAATCCAGACATCTTCCGGATAAATCTTTAGTTTTAGTTTAGTTTATTTACAAACCAAAATAAGCAGAAATGAGTGTTATGGCTCTTGATTCATTCCAAAGATTTCTTATAAATAAGAGTTGCTCCTTTGTTTCTTCTAACAAGAAAAATCTGTCCTAGGAAATATATAATATTAGGTACATCTGGATGATAATAACGAGTAAATATTATTGGTAGTGTAGTTGGTGGTGAAATGATTGGAATGGCTCAAAGAAACGTGGTTGGTCAATGCACTGCCTACGTACTGTGGGCTCCCTGGAAACTTTTTGGGTGATTGATTAATGATTTCCCCCGCTACGGCCAGTACGCAAATACTCTTCGAGACCCACAAATTAGCATAATGCAGCATTATGCGTATAATAACACTGCCATTATGGGTGTTACATAAAGCATGGGATCGACTTGAAAGTAAAACATAACTGGGCGTCGCTTGATTGGAAAGTGATTTGACGTTTCCAATTGGGTTTGGCTCACAATCGGTTCGAGTTAGAGGTTCGAGGTTTTGAGTTAGAGGCTAATTAAGCTGGCAGGCCAGATGGATGGATGGCTTTGAAATCGTGATGAGACCCAGGGAAAACAAAATATGTTCGACTTTGGGCCCAATTGTTTCTGCTGACGGTGCGTGGAGTTCGTGATTCACGACCAGGATCGCCTGGTCGCACGACGGCGAGTCCACGGGAATGGAGATGCCTTGGCCCAGCTTATCCGACAATGCCACGCACCTCTCTCTGGGCCATGTCATTGAACCCTTCTGGGGACCCATTGGGACGGGACGGACGCATTGTTCGGCCGAATCCAAAGCAACCTGTCCATATAAATGATTTGGCGCTTTTTAGCGAAACGTGTGTCTTGGCCAAGAAATCAAGCCATAACTGTTAACACACATGTAAAGAGCACATAATAAAGCGGAGCGTTCTTTCTTCTGTTCTGTTTTATTCTTTTCTGTTCTATAATGTTCTGGGCCGTACGTACTATTCTTTCTACACGAAGACCGACCATACTAGCATAGACCCAAGCGAAGACCAGATAAAAAACAGATTCTTTTGTTAATTGCTTTGTCCGTTCTGGGCCAGGTCGGCCACAGAAAGAAAACGTGAGAGAGAGAGTGCTGGAAAATGTAACTATGGCACGACATTTTCTAATTTTTCCGTCGTTTATTTCCCGCAGATAACCCAACTCAAGAACATTGAGCTAATCAACAATAAGAAAAATGCGCATAAATCAGCGCTCGAGATGCGCACAACACACAATAATATGAAGAGCAGTCAATCGAGTGGACTGGATGGGATGAGGGCCCCCAACGAGATGGGGGCCACCACATGGATGACGACGCTGCTCGGCAGTCATCCTACAGCCAAGCCAAAGGTGAGTCATGGCCCAGGCCTCGTTTCTATTTTAATTCGAACTCCAATTCTTATTCCTACACCCTCTTTACCCCAAGGACCACCATTCTGACACGGACTCGGCCCTGTCCTCGGCCCCGCCCTCGATCAGTCCCCAGCCCCCGTCGAGTGGTTCGGACAGCGGTGTCATTTGGCAGACGGTAAGTGGCTTAAAGAAACTGATAACCCATTGATTATGAATTATCAACACCTTTAAGTTATTTAAAAAGATCCGAAATAATGATCGAAAGGTATTAAAAACACTATCTTGTTTAGGGGTTATGTTTAGATATTCTTTTGTATTATTTTATTTATAGGAGCATTCCTTTATTTAAAAAATAAAGTTATTTTTCTCTCTTAAAGTTTTTAGTTACCAAAATATGAAATTCCTCCTCTGTGTAATATTTCGAAGGCATTACTTGTGAGACAATCAACGAAAGAAAAAATTTAAACTATTCAAGTTAGTTAGTAATCCCTTAATAGAAGTATTTACAATCAAAATCCTTGTCTTGTTGATAACAAAATTTAAATTTTATGTGAAAAAGCTTCGATAAAAGACAGCCTTATTATATTATCGAGCTAGTCTGAAAAATTGAGCCAAAGCGGTTCAGCGGTTTTTAGGTAATTGTGTCCACAGACTTGGTTTCCAAAAAAAGAAGCTACAAGATAAATCACTTCTTATAATTGTACCGGGTCGAAGATATTCCTCGAATCCATATATAAATAAGAGTTACAACATAGTCTACGATATATACAAACCCTAAGAAACTGGTACTAACGTATTCTGCTTTAAACTTAATTTAATTACTTTTAATTATTAAAGTTGCGAAATCATTAACCTTGTATAAATATTATTTTACAAATGCTTCATAGGAAAAGAAATTGCCCTAAATATTGTTTATCTATCAAGGAGTATGTTAGTAAACTTTGTATATGTTATTGTTAAAGCAACTGGATATCAAGAACATAAAAGCTGAATACCAATTCTAATGTTTTTTCTTTTGTTTATTTATTTTTGGGGATTAGTAAAAACAGGCAATAATATTGGTGTTTCCATTAAAGCTTATGTTTGTGATCACAAATGTATATATTAAGTTATTATTTACCATTAAACATGTCGCTTATTTACTAGAAAACTGTCCTATCTGTCACGAAATGGCGTTTTGGGACAAACGCATACAAAGTTTCGACTTACGACAGTTTTTTAGTAACCTTACCCTGAAGAGGTCCCCAAACTGATTCGAGTCAAATTGTATATTGCAGCTGCAGGATCTGGAGAAACTGCAGAAGGAAGCGGAAACGTACCACAAAGAAAACGAGCGCCTGCATGAAGAGGTGCGGCTGATGAAACAGGAGCTGGAAAGCGCGGAGCAGGCGGCCATGGCCACCAGCAAGAGCCAGAGCCAGCTCGGGGAGCAGATGCAGCGCGTCAAGGAACTAGTGGAGGAGCGGACGCAGCTGTCCGAAGAGTGCAGCGAGCTGCGGGAGCAGAACGAACTCCTTGAGTTTCGCGTTCTGGAGCTGGAAGAGGATAACGATAAGGTAAAGAGTCGCCACTGATCCCCCAAACGGAGCACTGCAAACCACTCAAAGCCTGTTTTTGAAACCACTCAAGCGAATGACTTACTTGGCGGCTTCATGGCGGGTTTATGAATGAATTGAGCCACTCATTCGAGACCGACTTCGGACTTCGGCTTAAGCCGATCCCGCGATCCCGCGCTTTTGGCCAGCTTCGGGTGCTGCAGTGGCTCAGTTTTGTTTGGCGTCTAAGTCAGTGCGGAAATTGTTTGGGTTTAACGGCATTCGCAATCTCTATGTTTTCCAATTAAAATTGTTCACTGGGACAATCGCAGTTAATGAGAAACTCATTGCTTGTGCTAAACAATATTCAGGAATTGATATCTGTGGTTAGAGACTCTAATGGTTAGTGACTCTAGTTTGTGGAATTATGTCACTTTGGATTAGTTTGAGCCTTCGACACACGCCTACTACTTAGTCTCTTGCCAAATCGGCCTAAGAGTTGTTTTAGCCAAAATCAAAACCAAAGTCGATCGCATCGACAGACCTCTACTTATAGGGGAAGAGCCCTAAGTGGCTGCCATCTATGAATCTTGTTATAGTTATGAGTGTTTTGTCATTACTCATAGACGGCCAAATCGAGAGAAGGCTTTGTTACTTCCACACCTTGGCTTGTGGCCATTAAATCGAGTGTGAAAATGAATATCCGACTTGTGGAATTGTTTGTTTTTCAACCTAAACCTTTTTGCCAATAGATAGGACTACGATAGAACTCGTACATCTATTTTGTGTGAACTTATTTGTCCGTCTGAATGGCTTTTCTTTCTAATAAGACCAAGCTTGTAAGTATCTCAAGTTTAGGCCTACTATGAGAGCTTAATATCTACAGGGTAACGCCAGTCCGGTGCTCTAGTTGGAACTTGCTGCTGCTCATATTTAATTTTGGTACGTTTAATTTTTAGAGCCGAACGCTTCGCCAGCAGTTTGAGCTGGTACCCAGCAGCACAAAGTCGTTCAGCTTGAAAATCCAATTCACTCGCCTAATTGCAATAACCAAATGTAATTATACAAACGAGTGGTAAAGTGAAATTACTTGTAGTTGAGGCATAGTGATAGTGTGCATTTGAAGTGTCTGCAGCGGAGCATTAAGAAGATCTTTTGCTGCTTACCTAGAAAATATTATATATCTGAATATTGTCTTTTTCTTTGCTTGCCCGTTTCACCGATTCAGATGGAGAGCACCTGTGAGGGTCACTGTCAACGCCTGCAAAATATTTTGAAGAAAACCTCCCAAAGTCTGGCGGATCGGGAGAAACGATGCCTCCAGCAGCTGATGCAGTGCGTCCAGCAACTAGACCTGGATGCCATGATGTCAGGTGATCAGGTATGTGGAGTCTTCTTCGCCTACTGTACTACCAATTTTTTACGGCAAACACTTACAATATATGGTTCAACTATATAGTAATCCAATCAGAATCTTCAAACCCAAGACAAGCTTGAGGAGAACAGATATTTTCCTTCTTTTCGATAAGACAAGATAGCTCAGTCAAGTTTGTCAGTTGATCAAGGAACTCTACAAGTAGCATTTTGCGCATACATACTAACAATATTATTTAATTATTTAGATACATTGGTAGCCAAGCCACTTCCCCGGCTTTTCTTGTTTTAACCACACTTTCAAATTTTTCAATTCTATTTGGTATTGTCCGGCTAAAATTCCTGTTTCGTTTTTTCCCGCTACCTAGACGCACACGGAAACCCCCCGAAGGAACCATCACAGCCAAAACCACAGCATCAACTGCAGTCCGGGCCACGGGCAGAACCACAGCCAGCACCACCGGATCGTCGCTACCGTCCAGCCGTACAGTAACTGTGCCACGCCCCCAGCCCCACCCACGCCAAGCAAGCGCCACTGCAGCCAGACAACCTCCTGGCAGAGTAGCAGCCTTAGCGAGAGCGGCGTTTTCGTGGAGTGCGACCTATCTCTGTCGAACCACCAGAGCTCATCCAGCCACCCCCATCTGCAGTTCTACCAGGAGCGGCTGGAGCAGCTCGAGGGCAAGCTCCTAATCTACGAGAGCAGCGGGGAGACCCAGGCACGGCACTTGGCCCAGCGACTGCAGAGAGAGCTGCAGCTGGAGAAGGAACTAAAGGAGCTAGCGGATCGGGTGGAGCTGCTGACCGACGAGAACGCCCAATTGGAGGAGGCCAAGTGTGAGTTCGAGGAAGCTGAGAACGACACACGGCTGCATTTGCAGCGGAACGAGGTGGAGCTAGAGATCTTACGCCAGCGCAACGTGGAGTTGGAGTTCGGCAAGGAAGCCTTAAGCGCCAAGTACCAGGACTGCCGTGCCGAAGTCGCGATTCTTCGCGACGACCTCGCCGCAGCCGAAACCCAGTTGGAGCACCTGCAATCGGAGAGGAGACAGGCCAAGAAGGAGCTGAACGACCTTCGACGGTCGCTTCCATTGCTGTTGATCTGTCGGCTGTTGGCCCTTGCCAATATGGGAAACGACCTGTCCTCTCCGGAGCATAGTCCCCGCCTCCCCTCGATGTCCAATAGTAATAACCTGCCCGCTTCGGATCATAGCCCCCGCCTCTCCGCGGGTTACCAAACATCCCTCGACGAGTCCAATGCCAAGCTGCGGACGAGAGACTTTGGTTTGACCCAAGGAGCCTTCTCCGAGCTGGGCGATGGACGAGATGTGCTGTATCTTAAGGAAGAGGTGAAGAGTCTGCGAAGCCAGCTGAAAGAGCTGAATGCCCGGCACTATGAAGCCATGGAGACGGCCGACTCGCACTGGGTGGATCTGGAGCAGCAGTACAAAGAGCGGGAGGAAGCATACCGCGGCAAAGAAACCAGTCTGAAGCAGAAGATTTCCCAGCTGCAGGACTGCCTCAGGGAGGACTCCCGAGCGGCGACTGAAAAAATACAGCAACTGGAGGAAGCGGAGCATGGTCTTAAAACCTGCCTAGTACGGCTGACTAAGGAGCATCGCGATTTGCTTACAGAGAACCGGACGATACAGTGCAGTCTGGAAAACTTAATGGCCAAGATGGAGGTAGAGGCAGAGTTCAAGGTGCCACTTACCGAAGCTTTGGAGAGTGAGAAGAAGCGTTCACAGGCCTTGATGGATGACCTGACATTCGCCAAGAAGATTCAGCAAAACACTGAGGATCAGCTGAGGCAGGAGACAGACGCCCTGCGCACCCAGATCTTCGACATCAAAAAAGAGTACATGCACATCGAGGTGACCAACGGGGAGCTGAAGGAGGAAGTGGGCACTTTGGAGAACAAGATCCACCAGATGGAGGCTCAGCTTAAGGACTCCGAGGAGAGGGCCCGTTGCCTGGAAGACGAACTCCGCACTAAAGACGAGCAGTGCCAGGTGATGGAGCGAAAGCTCGGCGTCATTCCCGAAGGATTCAGTCTGGCTGATGAGCTTTATGACAGTCCAGCCAAACGTGCCAAAAAGGACGATATTCCAAATCTGCAGACAGCCAGTCAGGGATTGGGCGCGGCTTTGCTGGACATCGAGGTAGGTTGAAATGAATATCATAAGATACAAAATGGTTCACGGATTCTTCTTATTTTTTTCAGCGCCGTGAGCTGGAACTTCCCACCCACAAGGACTTTCAGGCGATCGCATGCAGTGTGAAGCAACTGGCGGACACCCTGCTCTCCCAGAGCCCGTCCGAGGTGAGTCTAATCATCAAGCAGGAGGCGGACAAGGTCGCTCCTAAATCCGAAGAAGACAATATTAGCTGGGAAACAGCTCAAGGCACTGAAGACACAGAGTGTGTGGCTGGGGATGAACTGGTGGCGAAGAGCGAGGAGAAGAATGAGGTGATTGGCGAGGTTAGAAGCGATTTGAGTGAACCTGGTGGTAGCACCATTAAGACCAGTTGGACGAGTGTTAAGGCATCATCTTCGCCAGAGCCAAAAGTATTTAAGAGGAGGAGATCTGGCCGCAGATCGGAGCGATCACAGGGAGGAAGTGACAGTCAAACGAACATAGAAGTTGTAGAGGTAACCGAAGATAAAGTGGAGGAAGCGAAGGAAGCGGAGGAAGCGAAGGAAGCGGAGGATGACATCACCAAGATGCCATCGTCCTTGCGGGACTTGATCTATGGGAACGCTCAGTTGGAGCAGGAAGTGCAGCGACAGATGAGGAGCAAGAGGCACCGTAAAAGCAAAGTCGGGAAGAAAACAGGGGAGGCGCATTCCCCAAAGCCCCGCAGCCAGCGCTTTATGATGCGGCGCTTCCTTTACCGACGCATGCATCGTGCCCGTGTTCGATTCGGAGGCGCGAACCGGGCTCCGGTCTACCCCCTCATGACAAGTCTTTCCTGCAACAGTTTCCATTCGGCGGCCTCCGTGCACACGGTCCACTCCTCTAAATCGGGGCTTTCCCTGCACTCTCACCACGCCGACGTTGTGCATTTGGAATGGCAGCACTTGGAGATCGCCTCTTTCGCCCAAACGGATCCGGCGGCGATTTTCGATGAAGGGGTTCAAGCTTCGCCCGACCTCAGCGAGCAGGAGGTGCAGGTGGGCCCAGACACAGCGGACTTTAGTTCGCAGGCGGATGTTGGCATTGAACAGCGGCTGCTACTTATGCCCCTGCGGACACGCTGCTTTGTGGAACTTCTCCAAAATGCAGTGGACGGGTACTTTGATGTGTTACCCTTCCGGACGAAGCTCCTCAAGCTGTGGGAGGGCGGCGAGGAATTCCGGGAACACATCGAGCTGCTTCAGGATATGTGGACAGAAAAGACGGTTCCGGAGCCCCTGGAAAGCAATGACAGTTTTGTAGCAGCTCTGGACTGCGTGAGAAGCTTGAAGGTGGCCCTCAAGCCCGTCTCGTCTGCGTTGCTGGAGGAGATCGAGCAGAGGATTATTGCACGTCTGGTGTTGTACCACAACCAGAAAATGGAGTCGGAATTCGGCTACACCATATTCTATCCCGTGGAGCGACGAAACTCGTTTTGTTTTACCGATCCCTCATAGGGAGTCGTGCGCAGTCGCCTATCGAATCCCTCAGAATGTGGTTGCTCTAACATAAATGTAAATTACTGAGTGATTGCCTATTACTTCACAACTATAGGGAGGGCATGGTTTATGGGTTATAGAGCAAGTATTTGAGAAAAATCTGATCAATTATGAGTCTGAGACCTAGAATATAAGATATATTTAAATAAGAAAATCTTTTTTATGCAACGCAATGAAAGATCTCAGTTTTAAAGTTATCGACTTCAAATTTATTCGCAGACCCCATATTCTTTGCACGCAGTATATAAGTCGGAACGGCATTGATCGGTCGACCATATCCTATAGTTGCTATATAACTAAAAGATCAGAAATCCCTTTAATTTCCTTTCTTGAGACTGATAGTGAAGTTTAATATTCGCCATTTTACTGCCATTTTCTTGTTTTGAATTTATACAACATGCTTAATGCTTGGGGCATAAAGATCTAGAATATCTGATATAGAATGTCTCTGGTAAGAATCAGAAGACTATATCCTATAGATTTTATACTTTTGAAAAACAGTACAGAAGTATAGTTTTGGTTGAGACCAGCTTGAGACCAAATTTGTAACAACCAGGCTCTGCTTCGAGTTCGCTTCTGAGGAATAAACTGATTACAATCGAGTTTTTACAATATTCAGTAGAGAAATCAGTTCAGCATTGATTTTTGATTCAGGAAATAGATTTGTCGTTAGTTGAGTTTGTTCAGTTTATTCTCGGATTTGTCAAAATTGGTACTCTTAGAACAGTATGATTGGGGAGACTGAGGACACCTTCTACGACTGTCGCAGTGACGAGGAGGATGTCGATGAGCAGGAAATGGCCCACGGCGACGCGGTGGTTTGCAAGCAAGCGCCCCGCTTCGATGATCCAGTGGAGATTCGCGCCGTTCTGGAGCGGGCGGCCACTGCCACACAGCAGCTGCTGAGGTGCTACGGAGGCACCGATGCTGTGGTCCCGCGACCGCAAATGACGCGATTCTACCCGGCCACATTGGAGTTGAGCGCACGGCTTCACACCGATGATCTCTGTCCTTGCCCTAAGGACAGGCAGTGCAAGCTGCGCGGCGACCCCGTGACCCTTAAGCTGCCCATTGAGCTGAACCCAGAAAGCGGCCAGGTGAAGGTCAATCTGTTCCAACCAAAGTCAATGGGCACCGTATGTGGATGCAATTCAGCCGCCGGCGACAGAAAGAAGCGGCGGTCCAGCAATCGCAGTGTGCGCTGGTCCGGCAAAGACGATTTGTGCTGCAACTGTTTCAAGGATCGTTTTTAGAGTTTAGAAATTTATTAGGGTTCATTCCCTTTGATGTCCTCATAGTAAAGGTTCCTGGAAGTTTAACCTATAGTATTATTGGGCGGGTTCTGTTCCTTGAGAATTTGTGGACATTTAAGGGTCGGCCCCCGTCCTGTGTCCCCTCAAAAACGATTTTTTTGTTTTCTTAACAAAAGTTCTTCGTGTTCTCCGCAACCTATGGGCTTTGACGATTCAAAGTCTATATTTTTTTAAGGATTATTGAGGATTATATTTCTAAATGTACAGGTTAATGCAATTTGTTAGAACAAGTTAATTATTAAGGGTGTTCAGCTTCCTTCAATTGTTTCACAACTGACCGGAAATTGTGACTTAGCGAAAAATAGATTAGTTGAAACAATGAACTAGTTTAATCGCAGTCGACCGGGAATTGAGGCTGTCAGTTTTCTAGGCAAAGCCATTTTTATTGTTTTGGTAATCTCGAGCAGGAAACACACACTACAAAAATTTCATGTAAGTGCGTTACTTGAAATTGGGAAATTCAGTTCGAACGAAAGGTTCGAAGCGCCATGGACGAGGATCGCGGCTTTCCTTCCGCCGCAGAAAGCGAGGAGCCGGTCGCCTCTTTCCGGGAACGCCTTGCCGAGCATAGCAGCAATGCCACATCGCACCTGGTGCGCGGAGGGGAGTCCACTCGCCTGCTCTTTATGGGCGGGAACTTTCAGCATGGACGCAGCGACCAGGAAATATTCTACGACTGCCAGAGCAACGGGGACGACTCTCCAAAGGGAAGCCGAAGCGCTACGAGCAAGTGCAAGCTCGATGACCCAGCGGCCATCCGACAAGCACTGGAGCGAGCGGCCGACGCCACACATACATTGCTGAAGAACTTCGACAACGCCGGTGGCTGGAACAATCCCTGCGCTGTGACGCTTGAAATCACCGCGCGTCTGGTGGACCCTAAGAAATCGCGCTCGGGCTGCCCATTGCACGGAAAACCGGTCACTGTTCAGATGCCGCTGCAGTTCAACCCGCAGGGTGGCGGGAAGCTCAGCGCCTGCCAGAAGAGGGAGATGCCCCGACCCCGACAACAGCGCAGCGACTCCATTTGCCAGTGCCGGAAAGGAGGCGCCAGGCCCAACACAGGTAAATCCGCCAGCCAACAGTACGCCCCTTCAGACGTCACAGCGTACGGGGGCAGCTGTGGTGACTCCACCATGGGTTGCAATAGCGTCTACAATCCGGATGCGCGCGAGATTATTTCTATCTCTTATATTACCGTTCCCGAAACCGATCAAATTTGGGAAGAGCAGGACGGGCCACCCGAACCGAAGGAGGAGGAACCAGTGAAGCAGGAACCAGTGATGCAGGAACCAGTGATGCTGGAACCAGTGATGCTGGAACCAGTGGAGGAGGAACCCGTGGTTGCAGAACCGATCGCTGAGAAACCCGTCGATGATGTGGGGAATATTAAAGTTATAGCCCCACCCCAACAAGACATGTTTGAAACGGAATCGGACACCGAGTCTTCCCCTTCAGAGGTGATATCTACTGTAATGATGCCAAAGCAAGAACAAAAGCAAATGCCGGAAGAACCAGCTCCGAGCGGAAAAAAATACTTTCTTGCACGACCCCAGAACAAGGAATTCTCCAACTGCTCGCCTTGTCGATTCGACCCAAGTCCGATTATGGACGAGGATGGTAATGTCTTTTGCCCCGGAAACTGCGGCTGTTGCATGTGTCCGTGGAAGCGCCGCACCTTCGACGAGAACCGGGAACATGTCAACGTAAAGGTCTGCCGATGTGTGCAGCGTGGCACAATCTTTACCAAGTTCGAGGACCGGGAGATCTGCAGTCAAAAGTCCTATTTCGACTTCTGTCCGTGTCGTGAGAAGGCTGAGGCCAAGTTTTTGGAACTATACCACACCGAGATGTGGTCCACGCCGGACAATACAAGAGGCCGCGAGATTCAGTTGTCGGAGATCAAGGAACTCCCCGTACCTTTGCGCCAATACGAATAAAGTGTGTGTGATTGCCCATCGAATCGAGTGTGTATTCTGGACGGGGTATATGACCCGAACTTTTTTCGGATTCGGCGGCAAATTTTGTGGGAGAAGTCGATTAGGAAATATAGCCTGTGCGAACGGATCTAAGCTAGTCGATCCTGATCAATTCCGTTTCGATTGGATGTGGCATACTTGACCGCGAATCAACCATTACCTAATTATTAACTTAGTTAATACCCTTATTGCTCAATTATGACATAGCTAACATTTCAAATTCTTGGCTCTAACCGAATGTTCTTTTCGTACATTTACAGAATGCCCGGCTTTGATGTATATGCAGGACGAGCGACTATCCGAAAGCAACCCAAACACCCGCCCCCAACAAACCGACAATTCCTACCTGAGAGACCACTGGAAGCCGTCCACATCGACCCAGCCGTCGTCCACGGACATGGATGATCCCCTCGCCAAACCCTCGCAGACGGAGAACTCCTACCTGAGGGAACATCACACCCCAAAGTACGGGCGATCGGAGACGGACACTGACGCATCCACATGTGCTTGCTCGAAGAGATCCAAGTCCGCCGATCCGCCACGCGTTAAAGACCCTGTATGCGCCTGCCGCAAAACCGCTCATCCGTGCGGCATAGTTGAAAGCGAGATTTCTTCCACGTTCCAGGAGAAGAAGCCGTGCAGCTGCAAGAGAGGCTCCAAACCAGGGAAATCAGGCGGCTCCTTCAAATCTGCGGTGTCCACATGCACCAAGGAGATTCTGAATCCCTGTGGATGTGGCAGCAAACCTCCCCACTGGGCGCAACAAAGTAACGTGGTATCGGGTCCATCATCCAACAGAGAAATACGTAGTAGATTGATCATCGGCTCCTCAAATCCCACCGAGGAATGCTGCCGAGCCTGCAGTGGCAATCCGCCTCAAGAGTCGGAGCCGGACCCATGCTCATCCAAACACCAACCATGCGCCTCGAAAAGTACACCGAATATGGCAGATCAACAGTACCAGAGTGGAGTGACATGGCTATCTGCACTAAAGGACGCCGATGACGTGAAGTCGACCCACGACTCCGTAGCTAAGGGCCCGTGCCCAGCGCAGATATATTCCAACATATCAGAACAGGTATCCCAGGCCCCCTCGGCGGCTTCATGTCCCCAGAGCCGCTACAATTATAAGAGTTTTGACTCTAAAACGACTGCTACGAGATCTGGACACCCTTGCAATCAGCCGTCGTTTGGAATGGACGAAGACACATCTGCGACCACAAGGTCGCGGTCGATAGTGGGAAAGATCACCTGTCTGTGCGGCTCGGATGAGCAGCCAGCTAGGAATTCGGGTACTGCTTCAGCGGCGGCTTGCCAGCAGGAGGAGGAGCATGGCTTTACGCCATGCCCCTCGGCTAGGATACAGCACCAATCCGACTTCAAGGAATATATAAGTGGGGATCAGTGTCAATCCAGCACTCACCAGAAGGCAGCCTCGAAAGGATCCTCAAAGGCACCCTCGAAGAAGGTCAGCGTGAGAAGTGAGCAGGAAAACTTCTGCGACTGCGAATCGACCGAATCACTTTGTCCGCCAAGGACCCCATCCATAAAACCATCCTCTGCGTCATGTCTAGACCAAACATCGGTATGCTGTGAGGAATGTAACGAGGCAAAGTCCGATGACATTGACGAACAGTCCGATTGCATGGTTACCAGCTTACGCACGCACCGGAGTCTTTCCGGCGGCAGTTGCATGTGCGGTAAAGGCGAAGACCCTCCTGCTGGGGATCTCTCTCAGTCAGCATGCGTGTTAAAGGATTGCAAGTGCTATGTGAAGACCTCGAAGTATGACATCTCCATGCAGGGCTCCCCCTTTCAACAGTCGAAGAACTTGACAGCGTTGTGCAGTTGCGAAGAGGGCACTGGCTTCCAAACACCAGAGGATGCCTGCGGGGCAATCGTGAATGCATGTGCTTCACGAAGGGAACGAGTCATGGCTCTTTTGGACCAGCTGAACAAACCTAGCTGCGATTGCGGTGCGAGCCGACCCTGCCTTATACAGCAGCTATTTCGGGAGGTCACTCTGCTGCTTCGTTCGGAAAAAGAAACTGCAGTGGCTCCGGCGGACGAGCCAAGTCCGCCCTGCGTGCCTTTCGAAGAATGCTGCGCCACTCAGCACGAGCTTGGCGGCGTATCTCCACCGAAAAAGGTCAAGACCAAGAGGGAACTGCGAAGAATCGAGTGCTTCGAAGCCATGGATGACTACCTCCGAAAATGTTTTCTGCCCCGAGCAGAGCCAGAGCTTCCAGTGACAGATATTTACGAGCTGGAGCTAGATCCCGAATTCTGTCCAGATGGGGTTCCATTGGACCCACGCAAAATGCTTTGGGATCCCTCCGATAAGTTTCTTGATGTAGGCGATACACGCACCTGCGATGGGGAGGAACCCGAGTCACCATGTGGCTCAGTAAGATCTCCCAAAGGTTCCACTACGGAGGGGCCGAAATTGAAGGTGACAATCGATGGGGAAGAGTACCAAGACTGCGAGGGGGACTGCGATGAGCAGGGCAACGCTCAGGGCCCAGGTGGGTCAGATGACAGTACTTGCCCTGGTGTTCCGTGTGAGGACGACGATCCACCATGTCCTTGTAATGAATCGGAAATTTGTACTAAACTAAAAGCCTTTTACTCATCCAAAAGTGCGGAAATAGCCGGTTTGGAGACCGATGGCGAGATGGACGAGAAGACAACCATCACTTTCCAGTTTCTTAAGAATCTGTGCGAGCCACAAGAAGAAAAGGAGGAGGATCTGCTCCCACCTGAGCCACTACCACCAGAAATCCGCGGTCTGTGTGAAGACCTTCTGCGGCAGGCGCTCAGGGACTGCAATATTTGCGATGTGCCCGAAGGGAAACAAGCCCAGAAACCATGCGAGGAGTGTACGGAGGGTCAATCGGACGGCGGAGCCACGGAGTGTCCCGAAGAATGTCCTTCAGAAGGAAGCGAGGAGGATGGCCAGGAGGGGGCAGGGCATGGGCAGGCCCAGGGATGCCTTTGTTGCCATTGTCGCGCCCTGATCTGCGACGAAGAGTGTAAGTCGGTCGCCAAGACCTTACGCTCGGCCATGTGCGATCCTCTCTGTGAATTGGTATGTTTATTATTTATGCCCTCAAACTTGATAACAATTATTGTGTTTTATCCCTAGAAATACTTTATTGACTCAATGATAGTTGATTTGCATGCTATGGATTGTGTGCTGGGGAACAAACAGGCGAAGCCCAAGGTAGCTATTCCCAAAATACTTCCCAGTCTTAATAAATATCCTGAATCCCTTTAAATCTTCAGGACGTGAAGGCAAAAGATACATCGATCGCCGGTCCGGGCGACAGTTTCCCTGTTACCATCACAGCAGTTTCCAGTTTAGGATGCTCGGCTCTCTATGTCCGGTGGGAGGTTGCGGACTGTCGCGCTATAGCAGGATACGAGGTGGATTATTGGCATTTTCCTTTGACCGAACCAAGCTCTAATCTTTTCTCCGCTTTGGCAGATTTACGTGGACGGACATTTGACGAATAGATTCTACAGTTTCCGACATCAGGCCGGAGTAATCACCAATATAGATGTGACAAACCCGCACCAAATTGTGCTGCGTGCCCAGGCGTTGGGTCAGGACTTTCCCGGAGAAGGCGATGGAGTTCCAAGCCAGTGTGCCTGTAAGGCAGTTTCCCCTGTCCATCCAGAACTGGCGGCCGGAGCCGAGAAACCTTGGGTGCCCTCTGTCTTCTACTACGATCCCAATAACAACGAGCCGGGGGGCGTTCTACCGTGCTAGTCAAAAATCATAAATCGTACATCATTATCGAAGTTATCGGAACAAAGGAGCTGGTGCTTCCAGCTCCCACACAATTTAGCTTGTATATACATTTACTTAGGTTATGCAGACGTATTGTTTGTAAGAGTTTACCCTGTTCGAGATGCGATGCATCCGGGTACTCGATAATCCGAATTGAAATTACCTGTATGTATGTAGTGCTTTCCCTAGTGCCTTATTCTAATACTAGTCTGTAAGAAGAGAGCAATGCATTATAATGGAATTGACGCATAACAATCCATTTGAATGGACGCTCCGTGTTAAAACCAAAATTGACTTTGAATAAAAACGAATCTTCTGTTAGGGATTCCACAAAAACAGTACAGGCTATAAAATACTTCATATTGGGAAAGGGCATAGGCGGACTTGGAGGTAATATTTTAATTTTAATCTTCTGGGAAAAAATATTATATATTAAGGGAATTAAATATGCGTAAATTATGAGAAAATTCTTTGTGCTAAAGGCACCCACAGAAATACCTTTCTTTTTTATCAAACCTGAACTGCGACCAAAAGAGTTTCCCAAAATTTGCAATATCTTCAAAATATGATGCTTTGTATTTTTATTAACAAATAGTGCTTAGCAAATGTGGAAATGGTTCTAAGCTAGAGAAACGATTGGTTTGTACCTACGATGTCGCACTATATTGTCCCAATCAGTTTAGGAATAAAAATTAGTAGATCCGAATTCAATGAAGTTCTATATTGTTTCAGATTTTTCATAAACGTTCTCAAGATATATCTCTAGACAAAAATTTTATTTTATTTATGTTGAGTTTAGAACATCGAGTTTTATACAATTTGCATAATATTAACACGGTTAGCTCTTTTCATACAGCCGAACTCAGAAATCAATCTCAATTTTTCAATCTTCTTTACAATGACACCGTTGATCCAAGGTTTAAGTTGCTAAAAATATCACCTCTAGATACAAACCCTTCAAACTTAATTCTTTGTTTCCATTAACTCTTGGGAGCACTTTTGCTTTTGTACCTTTGAATTTCATCTCTTGTTGCCATTATTTTTAAATTTATCCTACTTTTTATTGAAATTTTAATGTCAGGCTCTGATAAAAATCATACAAATCGCCTCCTCGCTGGAGGACGTGGAAGAGGCGGCGATGGCGGAAAAGGCGGTGGAAAAGGTGGAGGAGGTGGCGGAGGAGGAGGCGGTGGTGGCGGAGGCGGTGGAGGAAGAGGCGGTGGGCGTGGCGGAGATGGTGGCGGAAAAGCTGATAGCCAAGACGAAGATTCTAACTCAAAAAAGGATGAGAAACGAACAGAAAAGTCAGATAAATCAAAAACCAATTCCAGAGATGGCGAGGACGGAGGATCAGGACGTGGAGGGCGAGGAGGACAAGGGGGCGGTAAAGGAGGAGGGCGAGGCGGTGATGGAGCCGGCAAAAAATCTGACAAACAAGCCGACGATTCGAACTCGAAAAAGGATGAGAAACAAACAGAAAAGTCAGATAAATCAAAAACCAATTCCAGAGATGGCGAGGACGGAGGATCAGGACGTGGAGGGCGAGGTGGACAAGGGGGCGGTAAAGGAGGAGGGCGAGGTGGTGATGGTGGCGGCACAAAATCTGACCAACAAGCCGACGAACGGAACAATAAGAAGTAAGACACCCAGGTCACTCGGATGACTCGGATAGTTTTATTGAAATGTACAAATGTGCGAACCTTAACCCCTAAATGGTCCGAAACGGGTTTCCAAGTTTTGGAAAATGTATGAGCAGGTTTGGTCATCGTAGGCTGGCTCAATCTTATCGCCCTCGACGGTGGCCAAAAGTATGAACTTGGTGTGGGGGCTCTGAAAAGGTATTTGCGATTAGATTGGAAAACCATCCACTGGCTGGTCACCACCTCTTTTGGTTCGTTGTGCTTCCAAAGATCGTTGGCCTCCAGGTACGCCTTTAGAAGGATGCGCCACTTCCAATAGTTCTGGCTGCCATACAGCCGTGGAATGGCCCTGAAATCCAGCTCCGGGTGACCCATTTCGTTCTGCAGTCCGCCTCTGATTAGAACTAAACAGGCCGGCGGGCGGCTGATACGAAAGCTCCAGCCCACTGAGCTTTCCGTATCTGGGATTTAACAGAGCACCCAGTTTAACAGCTCTGGAGGCATTAGTGCTAGGTGGAGCGGCATGTTCTGGGTGTGAATCATTAAATAAATTCTACCGCAAAGTTGTCAGAGGTTTCCATCGCTCATTTTCGTAGGTGGGTTTATGGGTTTATGGGATTCACGGCGCCGCCCACCAAGCGGAAAGTGTCAAACATGCATCCATCGTCTTCAAATCGGTGACAATTAAACAATTTAGTTATTATAATAATATTTAATAGCTTCAAATTTGGAGCAGCGCAAATTGTTTGACGACAATGACAACACGGAGTAGAATGAAATTATCGAACCGGAGAGCTGTCAACACAGCACAGCTTAAACTAATACATATTTGAGTGCTTTTCGAAATTTATTTTTCATTTTAGTTTGTCGTAAAATCGGAAACTATTCTTTGGAAATAGTTCCCTTTGTCTATGTGATATCTAAGGCTTTAGATTTTAAAAATTTGGTTTTAGGTCTTCTTTTGATAAGAAAATATATAATTCTCATGTCAAACATGTATACTCGTATATCCTTTTTTAATAAATCTCTTAATAATACAATATAATGCTTAACTGGTATTTCATGATTTATTCAGTCAGAGTACCCAAGATTCGGTTCTGGGTTTCCAACGGCGGTTTCCCTAATTTGATTTTTTTTTAATGATTTTTTGCTCATTGCACTGCGGAAAATCCCTGAGCTGAGGAGGCCATTCATCAGGCAATTTATTGAGTGGGCTGTGGGCAGCCATCGCTATATAGCCCAGTGGATCGTTGGTGGCTCGGTTAGTTGACATTGGCAGGGCTATGACTCAGTTCGGTTTGATACAGTGGCTGCAATGGCTGGCTTTCGGGGTTGGAATCGGTGGCCAGGCCTGGAGCTTCGGACCGGCCCAGTCCGATTCCGGCCGGGAGCCCCAGCCCAGCGATGTGGCCAGTACGGCGAACCACACAAGTGAGCGGACCTAAAAGCGCTAATCCAGTGGCTAGTTATGACCCATATACTCCCAAACAGTTCTGACCAGACAGCTAATTGTGGGCACTTTGGTCCCGCCCCAACTGCCGCCGGGCACCTGGCCACCTGTGCCCTCGATTGTGAACCCCGGGACCTCCAGCTATTGTCAGTGCGTGCCCCCCGGGTCCTGTGCAAATCCTCTTCCCACCGTGCCCAGCGATGGCAGCGGCCAGCTGGATATAAGAATTGTCAATAATGGAGCCTTTGTGAGTCCAATGTACATAAAAATTAATACAAGAAGTCCTTGGAAGGGACACTATAAGTAATTTTAGTGGGTTAAATGCTTCTAAATGTAAATGCACAAGACAGGATAAGAAATTAATGACAGGGAGAGTTAGGAAAAACTGTTTTATGTTGTAACTTACTTCATTAAATTTTCTTAAATGATAATGCATGAACTTTCTTGATGATAATGCATGAACTATAATGAACCCTTATATCTAGCCACATATTTTTTACACATTTCCAGCCCACAATTCCATCCACAGCTACTACGCTGACCTGCAGCTATGGCCTGGTGGCCTGCTGCCAAGCAGGAAGCTACCAGTGCGGCCGGAGGTTCCCGCCCCCACCCGGATCGTCCTCGGCTGGATCGGGCCAGGCCAGTTTCGGGGCATATCCTTGGCAGGCAGCCCTGCTTACCACAGGGGATGTTTACTTGGGAGGAGGAGCACTGATCACAGCTCAGCACGTACTCACCGCCGCCCACAAGGTCTACAATCTTGCGTAAGTTTCTCTCCTTTCAAACTTTCCCCGCCTTTAATTGGGGGTCAGACTTACTTCCTTCAAGGTTCGGCTGGGGGAGTGGGATGCCAGCAGCACCAGTGAACCAATTCCCGCTCAGGATGTGTACATCTCGAACGTATATGTGAACCCGTCGTTCAATCCCAACAACCTGCAGAACGATGTGGCAATCCTTAAACTGAGCACGCCTGTCTCACTAACCAGCAAATCCACAGTGGGTACCGTCTGCTTACCCACCACCAGTTTCGTGGGTCAGCGCTGCTGGGTAGCCGGGTGGGGCAAGAACGACTTCGGCCCTACCGGAGCCTACCAGGCCATCATGCGGCAGGTTGATGTCCCGCTCATTCCCAATGCCAACTGCCAGGCCGCCCTTCAGGCCACACGTCTCGGATCGTCCTTCGCTCTCAGCCCCACCAGCTTCATTTGCGCGGGCGGAGAGGCTGGCAAGGACGCTTGCACGGGCGACGGCGGCTCCCCACTGGTATGCACCAGCAACGGGATCTGGTACGTGGTGGGCCTGGTGGCCTGGGGCATTGGCTGTGCCACGGCCGGGGTGCCCGGAGTTTATGTGAACGTGGGCACTTACCTTCCATGGATCCAAACTACCCTGACGCTGTAGGATGCAGCCATTTTGTTACCAATAAATTATTTTGTTTAAAATATTGTAATGGGTTATCCCTATATTAAAGTATTATTTAACTCTTTCAGTTTTGTAATGTTTCGTTTTCATACCCGGTACTCGATAATTAAAAGGGTGTGTTTTACTCGTTGAAACTCATTGAAAGGGATAATTTTACTGAGATACAGGTCCGAGAGTAGGTTGTTCCAAGGTTGTATCCGTAATTTTTTTTTTTATGTAGAACACGTTTATTTATGTGAGATCCAAATCAAATTAAAAAGGCACAAGGTGTTAACAAAGTTAAACCTGTTGCAAAGAAAATTGAAAACAATCTTATACTAAATATACCCTCTCAAGCTTATACTTTCAAGAATTGTTTGTAACTATTGGATACACCAGGTGGGGTAAAAAGTAACCACCTTGGGAATAAACAAAAATTTTTTTTTACTTTTTTTTATTTTATACAATGTCCCTTTTAGCTCGATACGTTCATTATAGTGATTTTCCAACTTTTTGTGCGTAACAGTATTTTTCAAGAAAGCCTGCAAAATACTCCTCCGCGGCGCCGATGATTTCCTCGCTGTAATTTATTTTTACCTATTCTTTTAGTAAATTTCGATTCAGAAGAATTGGATATAAAATTGATTTTGAAAGAAGCCGGAAACAAAACGCAAAAATAAAAAAAACAAAAATTATAGCATCTTTGATAGTTGCTAAGGATATACTTGGCCGATATTTAGAAAAATATCTATAAATGTTTGGCAACTTTAACAATTTGTATTCCACTTAAAAGATACAGTCGATCGATTCCACTCATTTCGAATGATATACTGGGTGCAACGTTATTGTGGGGATGGGCAAAATTAAGTATTAAGTGCAATAGCTGGGAAAGATAGGATGACCGATGTGCTTTACATCGACATGAGAGGAGATCCTGTTCCAGAAAATATATGCAAAAAAGGATTTCGAAGAGGAACCGACCCCCAGATCTATCGGAAGGGGATAAAAAATATAAACAATTTTTGTATGATAAGCTTTTCAGATTTATTACAAACGCTTTATTTATATGTGGCACATCTGAGTGCCATAGTTGAACGTATATTCAACGTATATTTAATACATAACTCAAATTTAAATACATAATTCAATGGACAACTGTTAATTTAATGACCCGGAATACTCTATAAATTTAAGGACTAGTAACGCAAGCCCAGGAGCTCGTAGAGCGGAACCTCCGCCACTGACTCGCTGGCGCTGGACTCTTCGAAGTCGCCACTTTGCAAAAGATACTGAGGACGCTCCAGGGCCGGATTGGCAAGGTAGAAGTCTATGAGGGCCGTGGTGCTGCGCAGGTGGGTGATGCCTTTGAAGATCTTCTCACGTGTAAGCAGCTCCTCGGGATAGACTGTTTTTATGGCCATGTCGCCCGACCGCTTCTGCCAGGGTCGATCCTTCAGGGGCACCGTGCGTCCAAAGGCGCTGATAATAGGCTTCTGGTTTACGCGGGATGCATGATCGTTGATATGTTTTTCGTATTTCAGCTCGATGGCCATCTTTGATAGAAAATGTGAATTAAATTATGTTTTATCAAAGCAATTTAAGGATAATAAACAGTAGAAAGTTTTTGAGTTTTATGTAAGAGGTTAAAGGAACATTACAGAGTTTTTATTTACGTTTTTTAATGCGAATCATTTTTTTCCAATTATTCCGTAAATAATAAATGCTCCAAGTGGGACTAACCAGATTATAACATTAATCATTTTCTCTAAAGAATTTTTCGTCGAATTCTCTACAAAATGAGCCAAATAGATTTTAAATAATTTAATAAGCTTTTGAAAACTGAATTAATTTGCGAGTGACAAACCTTAGAGCTCTCCTTTTCTATAATTTATTTTTCAAATTTTAAGTTAAAACTTAATTAGCACAATGTAAGTTACTATTTGTGTTCTAAAAATTTAATAAATCTAACCTATTAAAAATTATGTATTTTTCGCGACTTTGACTTCACCGAAACCCTAAAATTGTTGAAATACTCACGTTTGGCTTATTCCATTTATCAGCCACTGTCTGAGCAATGGCGTTGACCTCT
This sequence comes from Drosophila merina, assembly GCA_035047645.1. NCBI lineage: Eukaryota > Metazoa > Arthropoda > Insecta > Diptera > Drosophilidae > Drosophila > Drosophila merina. The sequence continues at coordinate 29,299,096 of JAWNPH010000002.1, forward strand.
TTGGGATCAGTCTTTACTGAGGCCAGAAGTGTGCGATCGCCCTTGATAGAGAAAAGATTTTTTACCTTCTCAGGAGTTAAGTTGCTCTCCACTGTTCCAAAAGAGTTAAGCCATTCAACAAAGCGTTCTGCCGACTGGGAAATATACAGATTAAAGTTTTACTTTAAAATTGCACTTCCATAAGGTGACTAACCGCATCCATGAGATTCTCCGCTTGCTCGTCCAGCGTCACCATCGAATAATTCTGTCCAGGATGCTCCACCCGAGTCTGCCAACAGACACGCTTATCCCTGGGAGCGCACAGAAACTTTGAGTACCAGGAGGTCTTGTCGACGGTGCGGTGGGTGTGGCCCACGGGCTCGTCCAGCTTAAGTTCGAACTTTTCGAACTCGTGCTCCATCCGTACGATTTCCGAGTGCTCGCTCTCATTGAAATACTCCTCCACTTTCTTGCGACCCAGATCCAACTAAAAAATAATACACTATGAGAAAATCGAGTCCCTGACACCAATAGTTAAGAGTACCCACCACGGTGTCCTCCTCCTCCTCGCTGTCGGCACTGCTGGCACTCATGTAGTCTTCGGGACGCACGTCCTGCATCTCATCCCGGATGTAGATGTCGTTGTCCGACTTGGTGTAGTCGTAGTTCTGGATGCGTTGAACCCGTTCGCGCAGCCGCGGCGGCAGCACCAACGAGTAGTCGATGACGGGGATGCGGGGACGAAAGCGGCAGGAGGCCGCGAACTCCACATCCTCGATGGCCTGGTTCCAGTAGGCTTTTCCTTTAAGGTCGCCCCGTTCAGCCAACTGGGAGAACCCGCTCATTCCAGTGCAGGAGGAGAGGTCCTTTTGCAAAAGCTGCACCTTGGTCTCCGTGGGCTTCTCATGACCTGCAAGCTCGTTCGCGCGCTGTTCAAAGGATTCGAGCCGGGCGGAACGCATCATCCGGTTAACCAACGGCCGATTGGCTCGGGCTACAATCGTCCGGCGCACCGTCGACCCGTACTGATGTTGCTTTGATATGGACATGGTTAAAAAAACGTGCAAAGTTTATGAAAAAACAGTATCCGTATTGGAATGTGTACTCAATTTGTTTGTTCGATACGGATTCACTGTCTGACAACCAGGGTGTGGAACTTGGGTAGCAAGGAATTCTTGGCATACCTAGAAACTAAAGAAAATATTTTATGTCAAATAAACAACTTAACATTTCAACAATTCTTAACAATTTCAAAATTATTAATTAAATTTAAAAAGGAAAACTTATTTTTCTTACGATGCAGCTTTATATTGGGTATGCATTCCAATTAAAACTGAAATAACATATTAATAACATAAACCGATTTATAGTCAATAAGTCATGTTTGTGTTTATTTATTTAACAATAAACATATTCTAAGAATTCAATAACTTCAATAATTTTAGATTTGTTTACATTAAGGAAGAGTTCAGGGGATAATATATGGAACAAGAGGTAATAGTTTTAACACATACTACGAAAAGGATCATCTTCAGCATGACAGGATCTGCGTATCGGTAACCATAGAGGTTGGAAGGACCTAGTTATTCGGTTAGTGACGGCAAAAATATATATAGTGCCAGGCTCCCAGTTAAAATTAGGCTATGTATTAAGAGTATTAAGAAAGTAAATTTCTATATTAGTTTTGTTGGAATCTTTTTAAGTGTGTAATCTAATGTGTGCTGTATAATATTGTTTATGGGAAAATAATATTATACAGCACACATTAGATTATACACTTAAAAGAATTAGAGTATTGGTCAAATTCGGCTAAGATTGTTCTGTACATTCGCTAAATACCATATGCCTACTATTTATTTCGCTCAATAAGTACTCAGGAAATCTTGGCATAGGATAGGGCTAGGATTTAAGTGTAGCCATTAAGGCAATAATTGCACAGACGACCCTGCGTGGGCGTCCTGGGGAGAAGCTATTGTCGAACAGTGGAAAAGGAACGAGTCGAACCAACACGGAAACATACCAGTCTATCCATATACATATGTACAAATATCTGCACAGCAGGTTAAATTTACACGCATGACCAACAGGTTGCACAGGGTCTCGGAAGCCATCTGCTGGCTTTCATCTGCTGGCGAATGTGCGAAGGCTCATACCCACGCACTGAGATAAACTTAGTCCAGGGCAGAGTGACTCACTCCTCGCCAGGACAGGTGCCTGCGGCCATCTGATGCCCGTCATCTCACTCACAACCGAAACACCATCGGCACCTGCCCATCTGCCCCCAGAGGGATCCACCTTTGACACCGAGCATGGCACAGTGTTGCCAGCAATTCTGGGCTCAATTATCCAAATTGCAAAAGTAAATACCTAGAACAAATAAAAATTAGTTTAAGTTTTTATTTTTAACGTTTTTAAATTTTGTGTACTAAACTCGACTATAGATAAAGAAATATAAAATACAATAGACAATCTAGTTATTATTGAATATTTTATAAATCATTATCCCGGATCTTGGTGGGAAATTGTTACACGCCAGTTGGAGTTGGGTTTATAATGTTAAAAATGTTCATGTTGTTCTAACATATAATATATGTAATACAATAACCTTTAATACCTTTTTACCTTTAATAATAAGGGTAAATACAGTCTGATCTTAGAAAGAAAAACATTTTATATAGAAATAATAGAATATTAAATAAATACTTTTTAATAATAATAAATACTTTTACTTATGACTATGATATTTGTATGTATGTGGAAAATGTAAAAAAAAAATAAATCAAAATATATAAACTAAAAACAGTCACTCATTTGGAAATAGTTATTCTGTTTAAGAACAACGTATTTAAATTGGCTTGAAAAGGTACATAAGTAAAAAAAACAATCTAACATAAGCCATTATGTGCAATTATTAATCAGAATTTTGTGCTAATAAGCGGGTTCGTCCTTGATGGCGGTTCTGTTGTTAGTTCGGTTGGTCATTTGATTTCGAAACTTTCTCAAGAAATGAAGACCACTAACCGACTCTACTAATACTGGCACTCCACTGGAACCAAACTCAGTGCATTGGGTGGCATTTAGTCACTCTAGCTGCATCCGTGCGCACCTCCATTAGATGGTCTGCCATAAAGCTTAAGCAATGGCTTCTAAATGATAGATTAAGAGATTTAAATGTAATCATCAGAGGTTCTTGAATTAGAGAGAGGTCGTGCGTCCTTGGAATAATCTACGATAAATTTCCTAAAAAATTCAGTCAGTCCCTGGATATATTCGGCGCGTTTTTTCCGTTTTAAAAACACAAACCGTCTTATTTACTTATACAGATAAAGAAAATCTTTTCTTATCAATTTATTATGTTTGTTAAGATGTGCATACGTGTAAGATGTTTATGAATACAAGAGGTTTACATCTTGAAAACAATCCTTCAGTACCATTCTAAATAGTTTATGTAATTACACACGAACCATCATCTTTGGTTCCAAGAACGAATTTCATGCTTATTTTAGCACTTAATTTATATATAAAAAACTGCGTCTTATATTTTCGTTTTTATCTTCTGCTGCCTTTTAGGCTTTTTCCACTGTATGCTTTGTTGGCCAAATGATCGCCTTTAAAAATTGACAAAGATTTCTGAGAATATATCAAGCTTTAGGTCATTTCCTATAAAAAGGGCTATCTAAAACAGCTATCTCTGACGACATGAATATTTTGAATTCGTTAAAATGTAGATAACAGGGAGAAGAAACGTTTGAGTATAAATACGAGTATACAGTACGAGTATAAATATTCTTGATCAGCATCAATAGTCGAGACGATCTACACATGCCCTTCTTATAAAATTTCTATCTGTTAATAAGAACGCTTTAATTTCAGAGACAATAAGAATGTAACATAATATTTTGTCAATCTGTCCAATTTTCCACGGCCAGTGTTGCTAACTATTCATGGGCTCAAATATCTAATTCATAAACAATAAATATCTGTAAATGGCTGAAAAAAATTAAAAATTGCAAACTTGTTTCTTAGAATATAAATTATGTGAATATAGATAGATTACAAATCAAAATAGCTAGGTCTGTCAATCAAACAATATATGTAATTACGAAACTGAAAAGGCGTTAAATTGTCGTGCAATTGTGCTAAATGCTTTCGCAAATAAATCCTTGCTGGTCCATCGGCACTTCTTTTCCACCTCGTACCTTGAGCCCCTACAGTATGCTAATGTCAACCGGAAACCGGAAATGCATCTCAACGCATAGACAGCGAAAAGCCGAATGCCGAATGCCGAAAGCCGAAAACGCAAAAAACCAAACCGACAAAGAAAACACCGAAAGCCAGTAAGCACGAAATTAAAATGCAAGCGGCCACGACAGGAAACCAAAGCAACAGAGCCCTGCTTTTGGCCAATTTCACTCAAAGGCCGAAGCGCGAGGACTCACTCGAAAAGCCGAAAGGAGACGATGATGGCATAAGCTAACCGGAGTCCTTTGCCGGAGTCCCGTCAGTCCGTCCTCGGCTTTCGAGCGCCACAGTCGCGAGTCCGGAAAGAGGTTACCAGGAGTGCGGCCCACTTAAAGTGCTACTACCAACAACAACTGGCTTAAAGTTGTAGCCAACGCTAGGCAGTGTTAGTGTGCTCCTCGTTTCGTTTTAGCCTAGAGTCAGATGGCAAAGTGTCCGCACAACCAGGCCAGTGTTGTGTAATCCCGTAAAAGCAAGAAGCGCCAGTGGCTACCGCTCCAGCTACTCCTCGAGGAGAGTGTCCTGTTCTCGCGCGCGTTCTTGGTTGTTGTTTGTTGTTAATTGTTAGCTGACTTGGTGGCCTTTGTGTGCGCTAACGTCCTTGATGTCGTCGCCGAGTCTGGGTGCCACGCCTACAGTTTGGACACCCGCCGTTTGAAGCCAATTAAAAAGTGTTCTTTGATGTTTCCTTGCAGTTTGCGGAAGAAGCAATGTCAGCGATAAGAAACGAAAATAGTGCGAAAAGCCAGCGGCAATCCCGATGAACAGGCATCCCAAGAACCAAAAGCAATCCTGTGGTTCGTAAGCGAGGGACGAGTAAAGAAATTTGTAGCATACTTTTGGGTTTACGTCATTTTTGTCTACGCGAGTCGCCGTTTGTTTGTTTTCCTTTGAGTTTGGTTTTGAGTTTGAGTTTGCGTTCCCCATGTCCTGTATTTGCTCGCCTCTATTCCTGCCAACGTTTGTGTCTGTGTCTGTGTCTGTGCTTGTTGTTGTGCTCCTGTTTGCATTGGTGTCTGCCAGCCAGAATGCATGCCAATCACAATCCTGAACGCTGAATCATCGACAGTCCAAATAGCTGCAGGTGCACCTCCAGTGCAGGTACTTGAGCCGTTTTACGTAAGTGTCCTGCTCCTCCCTCCCTCACAAAGGAGCCCAATTAATTCTAAATACTATACACAGTCCTAGAGATAAGTGTACGCATTGTCCGTCCGCTTCCCCAACTGCTTAAATCTCATCACACTTCCCCATCCTCATTCAAGAAACAATCTTCGACACTTGAGCTTCATTTTGAGATTCTACTTTTAAGTGCATGTTTCAAGGATTCATTTATTATGTGAATAGCATAGTTTCGGTAAGGCTTCGTACTCTATTTTATTTGATGTTTTGTTGGAATTCAAATTAATCTAATCATGGCTTTAATTCCCCCAAAGACACCACAAGTTTGCAACAGTCTTGTGACTTTGAAGTTTAAACTAAATTCTTAATAGAGAAAACGTGCCAAACCATACATTTATATCTTATATATTATTTATTTTATATTAGTTTCTTTGATGTTTTGTTTGTGATGGAATAAAAATTTGAATAAAAAAATATTTAATAGTTTTTCGTATTAATAAATGTCCATAAAAACTCTGTGATACCCGGACATCGATTATGGGTGGCCTGTTCCCTTCCAGTCAATCTGCAAGAAATAAAATCCACATTAGTGTTCGGCTCTGGTGAACTCTATAAATAAATGAGTCCTATAGGACTGGTGGGTGTGTATATGGGTGTGGGGATGTGGACAAACCGACACGCTGCGTTGACGATGACATTTCCATGTCCTGCACTCGGGGCTGGACTGTCTCTTCTGGTCGTTGGGCCAAGGATTGTTCATATGCCGTTTGATATGAAAATATAATTCACTCGTTGTTGTGCCATGTCGCCTGTCCCGCGGACTTTCTCGACCAGTGTGCGTGTGTCCAGGAGATACGGGTCTCCGTAATGTCCTTATTGTCCTCTTCTGCCACGCCCCGGGCACAGGAACTTCAACCAACTAAGCAAGCACGTCAAATGCATGCATACGAGAATTGCGTATCCAAGCAGGTGTGCGACGAGCTTTTAATCCTTTTTTCCTGGAGCATTTCAGAAAAATTTTCCTGCAACTCCATTTTATGAAAAATAAAGCTCGTTCATGTGGATTTCGCCTTGTCCTACATTGGCTTCCAGTTCATTGATTTGAAAATTATATTCGGTTTACTTATTAAATTTATTAGCCTTATTTATTAAGGCAAATGAATTATTTTTTGTTGCCCACATTCGTTTCACTTCAACACGTAGATCTTTTAAAAATGTCTTGAATATTGGAAAAAAATTATTAAAACTTATAAAAAAGAAGATTGTATACTCTGGCAGGAGAAAGTGAATCTTTTTGACATTAGAATCCCTCTCCTTCTTTATTTGAAAATTTCTTAAAAAGATTGGAAATATCCGAATACATAAGTATGTATGGTATATTCTTGATCAGCTTTACCTCCTATAAAAAAGAAGATTGTATACTGTGGCAGGGGGAAGTATATTTGTTTAACATTAGAATTCATCTCCTTATTCATATTAAAATTTCAAAAAAAGGTCGGATATATTAAAATCAACTATTTACTTATATTCTACAAGCGAAATACCATCAAATCAAATTATTAGGTCTTTTTAGTACTAACTTTTGAAAGAAGATTTTAGAAGGGTAATTAACAAGAAAATTTTAAAATTTAAAAAAGAAATATACTTTTTTAAAAAATTCTAAAATTGCCCATTAAGAATGGACATTGCCACCATTTAAAGAGAGGGACGAAAGGAAACCAATAAATGTTCCAATCCGATTAACGGCAGCTTTTCTCTGTCAGACTATTCTTCGTCACACACGGACAACCTCAATCGGGAATCTGAACATTTCCACATTGAACACAGAGCGACATGGAGCGAGGGATTCCCAGCAGGTGCAACGACAATGACTACAATGCAATTCACTCACTCCAACACATCGATCTATTGAGGGAACAAGCAATGTCAATCTGGCCAGGATGTCACCTCGCCACCTGCCCTCTGCCCACTGCCCCTCTATTACCTCCAATGCACTATCAGAAACTTTTCCACGCAAAAGGAGGAAAATCGAAGCGCTTGACATGTGACCAGCATGTCGGGGGAGTCTCTGTCGCCGGGTGTGATTTTCCATGGTGGTCATGGGTGTGGTTACACTTCAGGGCAAATAGCTAGTAATATACACCATATAAGTAACGAACTCAAATAAAACTGGTATATATATAAGTTCACCTAGTAAAGGATGGTTTATACCCTTTTACACTACATGAAATATTTTTCATTTAAACTTACGTAGTATATTGAGTCGAGCAACTAGAATTCCAAAGAATAGCCATTCAGTATAATTCTTCACTTAAAGTGCTACTAGGATAGGAAAATCGATTCTATTGATTAAAAGTTTTTACCATGATTGATGGTCGCACCAAAAAGCAATTTAAGACACGTTTGTCCCACTCATATTTTTCCACAACTCATATAAAGCATTCCATGGAAATTTTATTAACTTCTTTGGAAGAAAATTAACTTTCGTCTTTGTTCATTTTCTGTGATCTTGGGTTTTAGTACGAAGTGTTAAAGCTTACCCTAAAAACCTAAATTTTTATTTAGAAGTAATCCTTTCGCTGTTGGCAAATAGTTCTTCATTTTCATAGCTTGAAAACTGACATACATGAGCCCATTTACGAGAAATAGAATAAAGTGGCCGCCCTTTATCAAGTTTTTCTGTCTAAAACATCTGCAGTTCATCTAAAACTTCAGAACTAAAATGGTTGCTTTCAGACAAAGTTTACGTACATTCTAAAAGTTTGCAATCAAAGCTAAAACTGAATTTATATATTCAGATCCAGTTCTAAGGCGGAAGGACATGGATTAAACATACATATTCAATTAGTTTACTTTTAAGGATCGAAAATATTTCCAAATACCTGCACCTTCAAATGTAGTTTAAATACGGAAGGGGCATGCCCTGTACCTTACAAGTACCGGGTATCTAGCATGTTCTTTATTTTCAAACTTCTTTTGTGTAAGCGAAACTTTAGTGCATTGTGTATGTGGCTTACAAGATGGAAACTTCTGAGGGGGTCCCTCAGTGGATTCTTACACAGATACCCCTTGCAAAAATCGGAGGAGCTCCTAGAGCTCAAAGAGTGTGCATGCAGGGACATGCATTGTGGGGCAGCATTTGTTGACGGTCTCGGCCTCCTTTGGCAGCCATTGTTTGGCTGGCTGGCCTTGTGCTCCATTTCACTTGGCCGAGAGCGGATTGTTTGTCAGCCACGTCATAATATTTTATAGTCATATTTTTCCTTGCCGAACCTATTATTGTTCATTGTCGTTAGTTGACTTTGTGTGGAGAAGTGTCGCCAGGCTTTATGTGTTTGTCTAGTTAGTTGAACGCGCTATAAATAAATTAGCCACAAATCAGACGATTTAAACATGCCCCATGTACGTAATGGGTATAGGAATAGGATTCCAGATATATAAGTAGGCGGCATTTATGAATAATCATAAATAACCATTTCATGTTGGCAACTTTTGATTTATTGCACTGCGTTGTTGTGTGACATGAAAGCAGTAACAGTTACGACAACAAAGAACCTCAAACATGGCCTGTAATTGCTGTCAGCGTGGGTTCAGTGGCTCCTGGCTCGGCGGTTAGCCATGGAATGGGAATGGGGATGGAATGGAATGGGAGACTCTTGGCTTAGGTCACGGCCAAGTGAACAAAATATGTAAGTCCGCGCTTCCTTTTATCCAGCTTGATTTTAAAGGCATTTTTCTACACGTCCTTACAATGTATACGTATTAAAAATTTGGCAAGACATGCGACATTTCCAGCCTTAATTTGAAAGCACTCGCTGACGATATTTACAATAACAATGTCGAGCTTTTCATTATGCAAAGTGAGCAAAGTAGCATTAGTAATTCCGGGAGGAAGCAGAAATTGGGGGATCCAGAGAAACCAAATATGTATATAAAGACATTTTCCATATCAAATTATGGCCTTCGGTAGGGTGGGAGTGGTTCAACTTAAGTCTAATGTCTGACTAAGACAGAGGGCTAGAGAGGCTAGAATCTTCAGAATAAAAAGAAAAAATATACACATATATTATTTTTCGGCCGGATAAGCACCTAACACTGAACCTTATTATATAAACATATCATAGGATTTCACAGAAATTTATATGGTTAAAAAGTCAGGTTTTTTTAACTATTTTATATGTGACTATACATTTTATATTATTTTTACTTAAATCGTACCTTTGCAAAGCAAGAAGACATTTAAGTACCGACGAATTAACGAGTTTCCTGGGAATATAATTTTATATTGAAAAAATAATTGATAACTCTTGAATTTATTTTTGTGCGATTTTTAAACCTAGTGTAAGGATTTCTGAAGAAACGCCTTCAGGATATGTTATTTTTCTTATTTTTTATTGAAAAATCCGTACAAGATCATATCTAGGAGCTTTTTGGTAGTTTTATTTAGTTATATTAATCTAATAACGAATAAAATTACAGAAACAATAACAAAATGAATAAGAATATATTTGTTGCCCTTGCACGAAGTGATGGAGACATCGCCGAGCCTATAAGTTATAGATTCTTGATTAGCTTCAACTCCTGAGTCCCTTTTAGCATGTCCGTCAGTCTGTCTGTTTCTACGCGAACTAGTTTTTAAGCCTACAAAATCTTTCGACTATAAATTTTGGACACATGCTTCTTTCCTTTGCCCGCCCTATATCCAAAACCGATTAACTATATCCGAATCCTGCGATACACAAAAAGGTCGGATATCCTATAACTTTTAGGTTTTCGAAGATAGAAAACTAAAAACTGTCATATAACTGAACAATCGGAAATGCCATAACTTTGGTGTTTCTGTGACTTTTCCCAAAATCTAACTTTTAAGGAACTAGTCAAATCTAAAGTCACTAAAAAGATCGGCCAACTATATCATCGGATATAAGCAAGTATCGACTTGCTCTATCTCTTACCAAAAGAAACCGCCATTTCACTGCAAGCGTATACGAGTTAGGTATGTATGTTAATTGTATGTATATATCAAAATCAATAAATCGTGTTACCTTTGAATTTTCGATTATTCTTCAATAAATATGATCGAAAAAAAATTTTTTTTGGTACTCTAGTAGCCGCCTAGTACCTACTAGGTACCTAGTAACCTTTAAAATTCAGTACAAAGTTTGTACTACAAACCCGAATAATCATACATGCATTCATTTAAACATTAATTTATCAATAAAAAGGGCTAATTATGCAAATTCACATTTTTCCGAAATAATTTCATTACATTAAAGGTGAATGGGAGCATAAAAAGAGGGTTTCCTTTTGCCAAGCTTATCCCCTCTTGTCGATTTGTATTTTTTTTTTGCAAGACCCTTTCTGTTTTGCTCGAAATAAACTTTTTGGTAACGCTCAATTGAAGTTCGCATTTGGAAATTGGGAAAAACAAGTGCCTGAAATTCAATATAATTTACAGACACAAACTCAAATATATATCTATGTTGTATGGTATGTGTAAGCCAGGCCGAGGCAACTTTTAACTTTCCGCCCGGCTTGAAAAATGAGCACAAACAGGTCCTGACCTGCGTCGCAATATTGGCTGCCCAAGAGCCCTCTGGTCTTGATAAATGGCATGATTTGACTTTTGACTCGCAAGTGCAAACAATGGGACTCTCACACATACTTGCAATAAGTAAACACTCCCACATTCCTACACCCAAAGGACCTTTAGTGAGGAGTCTTAAATTCAACAAAAAACCAACAACATGAACACTTTTTAATTTTGAGGATATCTAATCCAATGGAAAGCACAACAATTTGTACATTAAATAAAAAAATCCAATATTTAGAAATATATTTAAAAAGATGATCATCAAATAATACCGATAAGGGGAGTATGGAAATATGAGACACCCCTAAAAATCGTTTGTCTGTTTAATTGTTTCCATATTAGGTTTAGATTTACAAATAAATGATTACTCCCAATAGGCGAACTTTTTACTGAAATAATTTGCCTTTTACGGGAAGATTTCCTTAAACTTAAGTGTTTCTGGTTCATATTGTACAATTAAATGAATTTTAAAGCCTTAATTTATTGCAATTAATTAGTTTAATTCACATTTTTCCATCAATGGTATTTGGTTGGGGAGTAAAACTATTTTTTTTGATTACATTTTCGAAAATCCGCAAGGAATATTTTACTGAATCATATTTAATTTTAGTGTAGAATAAAATTCGTTTTCAAATCCGACACATATTTTCTGCTTATAATCAACGTTAAACTTGTAAAATCAACATTAAATCCAGATAAATTTTTTATCAACGACCAAACATTGCTATGTTTTCGTGTGAATGGAATTGGTGCCTTTTCATAGACCCATCGATTTGTTTTAGCCGGCAAACCGCAACTCTTGGCTATTAAATAATTAAAGCTTGACGTCAATGCAGTCCTTACGCATACACACGCAATACACACAGAATATACAAATATATACACATACATGTGTATGAGGACCCTCGGGACATGCAAACATTTCGCCGATGTTTCCACTTGATTTGCGCAATCCTGAAAACGAAAACGAAAACAAAAATAGCGAAATGACATACGCACCACGCCATTTTGGCCAACGCCACGCCCCACCCTCCTTGAGGTGCAATTTTCGGAATGCATTCAAGTGCCGGAAAACACCAGCTCGGGATGTCCGACTCGAAGTTATGACCAGCGCGCTGCAGCCCCTCAACAAGTCCGGAATTAAGCAAATTTATTCAACCCATTGGAGCCGTTTAATTGTTGTCTCGGCGGCAGACGGAAAACTTTCAATTGCGATTTAGTTTTTCTTTATGGCCACCGGACATGCAAAGCTTAAGGCATAAATTTCGTCCGTAAGAGAATTGAAAAATATAGAAAACCTTAGCCCTAACAACTTTAATTTCCATAAATTAGTATTAAATTTCCCTCTGAACAACAAATAGTTTAACTGGATAAGAGTCTTTTCGAATTTAAAACAAATTAAACCGTGACAGAATAAATATGAATACTATTCCAAAATAAATTCGTATAATTTTTCTTCACATTTCCATATTTAAAGAGACCTTAATCGAAACTTACTTGTTAGACTCTCTTAGATCGAAGCTTTGTGTTTCGTTTATTCTTTTTACATTCTATCAAATATATCCTTCTAGACTATATCTATATATTCCAAACAAAAAAGTTTATAAAAGCAAGCTTCAACAAAATGTAGACCATCTAATTTTGTGCAACGCAAAGAATGTTTTCCTTAGATTAAGAAAACCAAATATCAGTTTCATTATGTCTTTCCGATTTGAGTGGATTCGCCAAAACCCATCGGATCAAGTTTAATTTTAAACTACTTAGAGTTTATTGATTTATAATCCTCATTTCAAAATAAATCTAAATTGAAAAACCGCTCTCAGTAAGTGACATTTATGAGAAACCTTGCTTAGAAAGCCAAGGCCAAGCTACTCAACTTTATAAAATCAAATATGGGTAAATATTTCCATTAGCCGGCTATAAAATGATACAGCAGAAACTCAGTTTTTCCCTTCCTGGGGCTTTCCCTTTTCCATCGCCAAAAAATCGATGTTGGCCAGCAATTCCGCAGTTGACTTAGGACCTTAATCCGATGAAATATGAAGTGTTTCGTGGACACGACCTCAGGCCAGGACTTTGGGCATTACTCAGGTTCATATTTTTTTAAACCAAACTCTAGAATAACTCAGGAAGATTGCGATTACATTTTCAATATTACAGTAGGTGAAGCAAATTTATACAATATTATCGAGATTTAAGAAGATCTTTTACTGCGCTTCCAACAAAACAGGAGATACCCCAAAAGTCTAGACACATACTGCTGTACGGGCTCTAAATGCCGGAGTAGGTGCCGGGAAAACTCGGAGCTATCTGTCGAAGCCGGAATACGGCTACACCAGCTCCAACCCCTTCGAAACATTTATGGGCGAGTGGCAGGGAGTGGATGGGTGGAATGAGGATGCTGCTGCCAGGCTGTCTTGGCATGTCTTGACGATTACCCCATACATTTTTTAGATTGACCCGAATAGCAGAAGCCTTTGACATCATCGCTCTGACACTGGCACAGAGTGTTTTCCCGTACCCTTGCCCCTCGTTGACATAACTACGCTTTGGAAAAGTTGTTCGACGAAGACAGCTTGAGAGAAGGAGAAAAGTTTGTTCTCGAAGCTGTTGGGTACCTTGACCAGCTCAGGTCGCCTTGAACTTGCTGGAAAAGGATCTAATGAGTCTGACTCTGAGGCCTGAGAGTTCCATGTTTCAGGCTGACAAAGTGCGACTTCCGGACGAACAGGCAATATGAATTTAGTTTATGCATTTGCCGCTCATAAAGATGCTCCTGTTAAGCAAAGTTTGGCAAACTTTACGACTTTGGCCTTGAGGTTCTGGGCCACCCAGACGGCGACGTACAAATCGCCGGGAAAATGTAATCTAGCAGGCGCCCCGAAAGTTATAAATAACCAGGAGCAAAAAGCGTGGCACTTTCGCCTGTTTGTGCTCTTGAATGCACTTACTTTCTCTCCAGAGCGAAAAAATTGAGCACACGCCAGATGGGTCGGGTTGAAACAATAGCCTTGGGCAGAAGTCCAAATCCCGGTCGAAGAACTGGTCCAAATCGCTGGTAATTGTCATAGCCAATCCCGGGAATTGGAAAATCCTGCGTCCAGCTCATATTGGAATCCGCAATTATTAATGGGATTTGCCACCCCACAGCATTACGATGTGTAAGCCAATCACTTAAATAAATTTAACCCTGGTAGGGCCACATCCCTACACGGTTTACAGAACCCTGTATCAAATTTAATTCTGCGAGGAGCACTGGAGAAGGTTGACTCCTATGTGGGGGAGGCAACGAGTATTTGTTGCATGTTGGCATTTTACAAAATTAACTGCTTTTATCTATTTTTTCCAGGGGCTGTTGCCACTGCTCCTGCCACACACACCCACACACACGGAGGAACCCATTAATTTAGAATGCGTGTGTTTGGGTTTCTGTGCCATTTGACTCCCACACACCCACTATAAGCCGATGCCATGCCAGAGGAACAGGCAACTGGTAATGGCCGTGGCTAAATTATACGTATATACGGCCAGGAATGAATAAATGACAAGGCCAGAAGTAGAGATATTTAACTGGTACTTTGTCTCACATTTATAATATAATTGCTTTCGCTCTTAAATGTCATGAATTATGCTGGGGTTTATATTATTAAAGAGACTCCAATTAGAATTGAAATTGAATTCAAACTGAACTTGCCAACCACTACTACATTGGCTAATACCCGCTTAAAAAAGTGTCAAGGAATTCTCCTGCGTCCAGTTTCTGTCTCAGACCCTCAAAAAAATGTCCTCTCTCACCATACAGGCCTCGCCCATTGTGAGATTTATGCGCACAGTTAGCAAGAAATTGCATAAGATTAGTTTTAATTAGTTGGGAAAGTTTTAGCTATGCACAGCTCAGTCAGTTTTAGAAGCAAAGAACTTGGCTGAAGGACACAGCATCCGGACTTGGAGGTGATCCGGAATTTAGGGTTTCGCCAGGGAATTCCATGAGTTTTAAGCTTTAACGTGGATGTGTCTACAGCAAGAATATAGACATATATTTTACGAGGTCAGTAATATGAACCAAACATATATACGTACGTATATATTCTGGAGAATTCAGGAACAAAATAAACTTCTCATTCTTCACAAGTACCGGATATAAAACTCTTTGCGTAAAATAATCTAAAGTTTAATAACTACATATTTTCTGGAAAGCAATGCATTTACAAGAGTATATACCATAACAAGTTTGCTCTCTTTCAGAAAATAGCTTTCCTTACTTTCCACTTCTACTTGGCTTTCTACTTCGTAGTTATTGGACGTTCTAGTTTTAATTCTTATTTCGGTTACGTCATTTGTACAAAAAGGAGCAAAATGTGTACCGGAGCAGGAGTGCCTCAGCGGAGGAACTGTCTGTGCCGACTCCTAATTTATAGTCACCCTTTCAGGTATTTCGCGGTAGTCCTTCCAGCCGTGGTGCCTGCCAACCCGCTGTAGTTGATTGCCAAGGCGACCGCCAAGCGTTGCCGGGCAACAACATTAACAAAAATAACGAGTATTCCGGCGGAAAGTGCTCCATCGAGTACCTTTTTAATTGCCGCCGCTCAAAATAAAGACATTTTCACCACAAAGCAATTGTTGCTTGTCGCCTCGCTTGTCAAAAATGGTCAAAAGGAAGTTTTGCAATCAAATAAATAAAAATCGACCGTTAGTTATATATTTATAAAGCACTCAGTAAAAATAATAAGTTATAATAAAATTGGTTATAATTTAGTTGGGTTTATGCCAGTGGTTCTTATGTTCTTCCGTAAAGTGCGCTATCCTTCTCTATTTTGTTCAATGCAAACACAAACACTTTTATCCTGAAAGACTTCTCTTGTAGTCGCGTATAGATGGAAAAGTTTCAACTGGGAAAAGACTTCCAGAGTTGGCAAACGCCTTGTGCCGCAGACTTTTTCAACTTCCCGCTCCTGTGGCAAACTATCGCCCTTCCCCACATCCGTCCCGCGCTTTCACCGCTTCAAGTAGCCGTGCTGGGCTGCTGCACTTTCCGCCAACTTTTGTAAGGCACTCACGTACACAATGTTGCCTCAAAGTTGCATGCATTCGCGTGCATGTGTGCGTTGGACGTGCTGGATGTCAATTGTGTTACGCAAGTGTGTGTATCTGTGGCATTGAGGACACTACACTGAGAAAAAACCTTGAAACTTGACATATATTGCAGGCGTAAGCAGTCGGGTTATCAAACCCCAATATCATAGGCTAATTAAAGCGTTTTCGTTCTGAAAAGAATTATTCTTCCAAATCATGCCAAGTAAAAGGTGTGCGAATTTTTTTGCCATTTATGAACAGACGGTTTTCCGGACGGATACTGGCAATGGGAGGAAAGGAACCCGCCGCCTGAATCCCAGTAAGACTGGCAAAGGAAGTGCTGAACCGACTGTCAAGTGGCCAACTCATGGCGTAATCAAATTAAACCCCAGCCTGAGCCTACCAAATGGCACCAGGCCTTTCGAAGGAGTCGCCTCATTGGGGTCATCATGCGTGTTAATTGATTTCGGCTCCTCCTGCTCTGACCTACTGACCAGAATCCATCGACGTCGACGCACATGGGCTGTGGCACGTGGAATCCTGCTGCTCAATTATGCTAACGAGAAGCATCAGTTCGCAGCTCCAGATGCCTGTCTCTTATTTCGTTTGCATTAAAAATTAAACAGCCTAGAGAACATGAGGTCGGGACTGACAGCACATGCACGTGTTTGGCGACTAAATTCAGAAATGCGATCTGTTTAGACAACACGACACCACGGCGGAGATAAATAAGAGCTTCTATTTTTAAAAGATATTTTATTATAGCATATCGGATATACGTTTTCCGATACTTGTGGAAATTTCAGGATCTTCAAGTCAAGAAAAACCTGAGACTTGTCATTATAAAAAAAAGTCTGAAGCTTTTATTGGCTAAAGGACTGTCCTGATTTACATACTTCAAAAGACAAAAAGGGGTTTGCAAAATTTGGAGACGATAGCTTTGAAACTGAGGGAATAGTTTACGTTGAATTAAAGAGGTCTCTTGTACTTACTTCCTTCGGGATGCGTTGCTAGTCAAGAATATAAATTGTATATTCTTTGTAGGGTAGCGACTCCTTTACGCCATCACTGAATTATAATATAAATTGAAGAATTTAATAATTCTCATAACATCAAATTAATAGCTAATGTATTAAAAACCATTAATGAATTGTATTTTATTAAACATATGCCTAAGTCTGTTTAATATTTGATAATACCGTGCAGGGCGTATGCAATGTAGGTCAAAATTTTGCGGACTCTGCCTGAGCAAATGAAAATGTTGATTCAGAATTAAAATTCATTCTTGCCACAAAGCAAAGAACAGTGCCACAAAGCCTGGTGAGGGGAGATCCGTGTAAGCGTTATGTGGACGGACTGTGGCAAATACGAAACTGGGTGAGAATGCGGTTAGCCCCGGGCCACATCAACTTTCGTATATGACCGGAGGTTCTAACCTCTTGCAACCGCGCACCTGCTGCACGGCGTAAGTGGCCGAGTGCCACGAGAGCAAATTGAATTTGCCACAGGAAGGATACGTACTGCTAAAGGAAAGAAAGAAGAACCGGTCTGGCCACCGGATATCCGTTGGGCGTTGAGGCGGCTTCATGTAATATGCAATAGTCATTGTACCAATCCACCAGCTCCACCAGGTACTCCACCTGTCTGCCCAGATATTGTGGCCGTACTCCGGCACAATTGAATATTTGGCCCATATTTGCGCCCATTCAAATTCGGCTGAGTATTTCTCGTCCGAAATGGCAATCTACTAGGAATTTTTAATGCAATTTGGGCCTACGTGAAGGGTTGGGAGTTCGGTAGGCCCTTCACAAGCGAAATAATTAATTATGTATTTTCAATAGGATATCTGTCCATACATTGCTTGTCAATTGGTGAAATTATCACACGAGATAAGATCTTTAAATGTTTGCAAAGTTAAAACAAAAAGTTTCTAAAAACGTTTTTACTTTACTTTTTAACAATATTTAACAGTTCAGTGCTTCCAACGTCTCATTCATTGATTATTTAGCAACTTTTATGATAAAAAAGGAAATTAAAGTCAAATTTGATAGACACTAACTTTCCATCAGGGTAAAGTTACCAAATTTTGAGATTCGATAAGGGTTCCCTCCGTTTTTATACTAGAATTAAAAAAAACAAGTGAGAAAAGTTATCTTCGGCTTGCCGAAGATGGTATACCCTTGAAAACAAAAAGTTTTCCATACAAAGACTTTTTTTTCATATCAGTCGTTTGTATGGCAGCTTTATGATATAGTGGTCCGATCCGGACCAAACTTTCACAAATCATGTATAGCTATGTCAAATGGATAAATATTGAATTCGGTTGCAATAGCTTGGAAAACAAAAAATTTTTCCATACAAAGACTTGTTTTCATATCGGTCGTTTGTATGGCAGCTATATGATATAGTGATCCGATCCAGATCAAACTTTCAAAAATCATGTATGGCTACGTCAAATGAATAAATGTTGAATTCGGTTGCAATAGCTTGGAAAACAAAAATGTTTTCCATACAAAGACTTGTTTTCATATCGGTCGTTTGTATGGCAGCTATATGAAATAGTGGTCCGATCCGACCGATTCTTAAACTTGATCTGCGTGCAATAAAAATAATGATCTGGTAAAAATTTCAAAACGCTAGCTTTAAAACTACTGTCTATTTTTTGCATAGAAACAGACGGACAGAGGGACAGACGGACAGACGGACAGACGGACATGGCTATATCGACTCGGCTGTTGATGCTGATCAAGAATATATATACTTTGTGGGGTCGGAGATGCTTCCTTTAATGCGTTACACATTTCTGGACAAAATTATAATACCCTTTTTCAAGGGTATAAAAAGAAAGGAAAGTTAAATTCGGGCGGAGTCGATGGCAAATTCTATTGTCGAGAGATATAGCAAATATAGTATACCGTTGATCAATAATTGGAAAAGGGTCAGAATTAGATATGTTCTTTATAAAATGGATTTTAAAAAAGTTCCAAACTTCTACTTCCAAAAACAAGAAAGTCATGGGGTTTCCGATCCTTCAGTTATGTGGCAGCTATATTTCCTATATAGACGATCGCAGATCTTCATAAGAACGGCCCTCGATTAAGGAGTTGATCCTGATCAAGAATGTATATACTTTATAGAGATCGGAGATGTCTCCTTCATTGCGTTGCAAACTTGTGACCAAAATTATAATGCTCTCTGCAAATGTATAAAAATATATTGACAGTATTTTACAATGATTGACTAGAGGGTCACCGAAACCGACTCGCTAAGGGTCTCACCACATCTCGCCCACAAAGAAGGCTCAACAGGCGAATTCAAGGACTTAATCCATCGGCTGCCAATAAGACGCACAGCGAGATGATGATGAGCCCAACGATGTACTCCCCCATCGTCTTTTCTTTTAATTATACCCTTGAAAAAGGGTATTATAATTTTGTCCAGAAATGTGTAACGCATTAAAGGAAGCATCTCCGACCCCACAAAGTATATATATTCTTGATCAGCATCAACAGCCGAGTCGATATAGCCATGTCCGTCTGTCCGTCTGTTTCTATGCAAAAAATAGACAGTAGTTTTAAAGCTAACGTTTTGAAATTTTTACCAGATCATTATTTTTGTTGCACGCAGATCAAGTTTAAGAATCGGTCAGATCGGACCACTATATCATATAGCTGCCATACAAACGACCGATATGAAAACAAGTCTTTGTATGGGAAACTTTTTTGTTTTCCAACCTATTGCAACTGAATTCAACATTTATTCATTTAACATAGCCATACATGATTTGAAAAAGTTTGGTTCGGATCGGACCACTATATCATATAGCTGCCATACAAACGACCGATATGAAAACAAGTCTTTGTATGAAAAATTTTTTTGTTTTCCAACCTATTGCAACTGAATTCAACACTTATTCATTTGACATAGCCATACATGATTTGAAAAAGTTTGGTCCGGATCGGACTACTATATCATATAGCTGCCATACAAATGACCGATATGAAAACAAGGCTTTGTATGGAAAACTTTTTTGTTTTCAAGGGTATACCATCTTCGGCAAGCCGAAGATAACTTTTCTCACTTGTTTTTAATTTGTATTTTCTTATTGTTAATTTGTTAATTTAATATAAATTTAGTTAATTATTGTTTCCGCTAAGTACACGTAACCCTTTGGGCAGTATTAATAGAAACTAAGGACACCAAGGAGTTCCTAGATACCCTTAATAAATAGTATATAAAAAAAAAATTATTTTAAAGCACAGTAGCATTAGGTATTTTATAATTTATTTTTAACCATATACAAACATTACAGGATAATTGTTAATTATATTATATGTATGTATTATATGAAGTACATATGTACATATAGGTTGAAAGACATTTATTTATGTTGTTTGTTACATTATCTGCACACTAGTTGCTTTTTTCACATCTTAAGTAGAATGTTATTTAATAGTGAATGAATGTTTTTATTAATGGTCGTGTTGGTCATGTTATCCGTTCCGTAGTTAGTTCTTAAATTATCTCAAGTCTCTACCCTCCTTCTTTGAACTCATGTTGTACATTTGTTTTCTTCTACTTTCTTTTTATAGCTTCAAGCGAAGCAAAACGTAGTAAATGAACAAAAGAAAAGCAAGAAAATCAAAACAAGACATACTCGTAACTGTAAATTGGTATACAATAAGCTAAACAAAAGGCAGCCCGCTACAGCAAAACAGCCAAACAGCAAAAACAACCAAAACCAATACAAGAGCAACAACCATAAAGACAACAACAACTACAAAAGCAACATCAACAAACAAAAACAAACCGAAACTGCAACTGCAACAACCAGAAGATAGTAGATACTTTAAGTATTTCAATTTTTTCTCGAGGCACCCAAGCAAAGTTCCATATTTGGCAAAGTAGATCTTAGGCGCCGCACACAAACTATAAGAACACCATCAATATCAATAGCAATATCAGCTACATCAACCAATCAGCCAATCCAAGCAGCTACCAATTAGCTAGCAATTTAGCATCCATCAGATACATACGATACATCCGAAGCAAACATACAAATCCAAATCCAAACCCAAACCACCTTCGCCAACACCGCCAACACCGCCACCACCACGAACCACATGAGCCTGAACAAAATCAAGAAGCGGGACGCGAGCGACTTATGACTGATGCGCTCCAAGGGCCACGCCGGCGTCAATGTCGGCGTCGCCGTTGGCAGCGGCAGTCGGTACAAGGTGACGGCCCGCTGCGTCCCGGAAGTGAGCATCACCTCGCCAACGGCAGCTGGAGCCGGGGCCTCCGCCCAGGCCATCCAGCCCAAGCACTTTGCGCTCCTGCGTAGTCGCTCGCAGCCTTCGCCGCCGACGTCTAACAGCCTTTTCTCCACGCCTCCAGGCGGCGCAACTCTGGTCGAGGAGGAGGATTTCAGCTTGGCCAGCGGCAGCGGCAGCGGTAGCGGTAGCGGCACTGGCTCGGCCAAAAACGTGCTCCAGCGCCAGCTGGCCACCACTATTCAGCAGGAGGACCTGGCGGAGGAGAGTCACTCAGGGCAGCAAACGCAGCAGCAAGGGGAACCTCCGAACGAGTTGACGCCTCTAGTGGAGGAACCAGGCGGATTCGCCCCCACCACATCATCAGCCATCAACAACCGTTACAGTCACAACTCCAAGACCACGCGCTCCTGGCCGGTGATCTACCGCAATCCCCACGCCTGCGACTACGAGGCGTTGTACGTTCAACAGCAGCAACAGCAGCTCCTACAGCAGCAGCAGAGCTTCAAGCAGAACTGCTACTCGAACCAGTTCAAACAGTCCATTGTATATTCCAGCAGCAATGAGGAGCTGCCCGGTGGAGAGCCTGTAGCCTCCAGCTCAGTCGAGAACCGCCAAACCACGTGCTACTACTTCGCCCCCAGCCAGCATAACAGCATTTATGAGCACCCCTCCTCGGTGGTCGGAGGATCCCTACAGTTCGAGCATCCAACCACAACAGCCGCGGCGGCAGCAGCCGTCGAGAGCCTGAGGCGAAGCAACAGCATTCTGCTGCGTCAGAACAGCTGTGCCAAGGTTATCCAGAGACGAGGCAGCGGAAGCGGATCACCCACCTCTCTGGGATCGCAAATGGAGGGTCTGGGCATGGGGGGTGGGGTCACGGGCAGTGCCTGCTGCTCTTCCTGCTGTATGGGCCCGCCGCCAGTGCTCTTCCTGTTCGTCACGTTGCTAATGACCACCAGTGCCACAGCCATGTTGTGTGCCGCCATCATGACCGACCACTGGGAGCACGTCACTTGGGATCGCAACAGCTTGGATCGCTATTCCAACCGGTCGGGCTTGCACCTAGAGTGGCTTCTTGACGACCAAGTGGCCATGCTGAAGCCGGACAAGAGGGGTGAGTTTGGGGACTCTGTACAGGCGGAAAAAGGAGTCTATCGCCTCAGAATTCTATTCAGAACGAAATCAATTCTTTAAAAAGCTGTCTTTTTTAAATCGTTTTTACAATTTGCTATCAAGGATTATATTTAACAATCCTCTTTCCCCAGCCGACCATCGCTTTCGACGCGACTCCGTGTTTCTAGTTCCCATGCACGGCGGAATCTGGACCCTGTGCATCGATCTGCCCATGCAACAGTTGCAGGAGCTTCGTCGAAACCCAAAGTTTCCAAGAGGCGCTCCGCCGTGCGTCAACTACCTGGCCGGTTCCATGGAGAACGCTCGTGGCGAAGAGCAGCGCAACGACTGGCAGCACAGTGAGTCACAGGTCACTCTGCAGCCGCATCTGAGTACGTATCCTGGGGCAGTCCTATCGCCAACTCCACTCTAGACCCACTTCCATAGGATTCTATTGTATCTTTCTGATTTCCGATCACGTTACTCTTTTTGAGGCAATTTATCGTATTTATTGTTTACATTCTTCTTTCCTCTTGGTTTTCTCGTTTAATACAAAACATTTTATTACGTACGCACTTAGCACTAATTGTGATTGTAATCTTACAGACTTATAGACTTGGTAAAAAACAGCAAACAAATAGCATAAATAGGAGGGGGTTAGGACAGTGTAATGGTTGTATGTAATTGTGAGGTGTTTAAGTAGCAAATGTAAAAGACGTGGTTTTTGTTTGACAGTGACAGTGACAGTGGCACTAGAACTAGAACTAGCCACTAGAAATCTGGAATGTCCGCTCAGATGGCGGGTCGCTTGGCCGGCGAACAAAGAGCTTCGGCCTCCGAGCTGGGTTCCTCGGGCTTCTTGCGCTTGATCAGATGCGTGATATCTGTGGGCTTGGCGGAGCTGCTGCTAATAGCCGAGGAAGAGGCTGCCACTGGGCCACTGGCCGACGCCGAGGTCGAGGTCGAGGAGGAGCTTGTAGCTCCAGCTCCGTTGGTGGATGAGGACGTCGAAGATGAGCTGGCCCCATCAGCGCTGCTCATGGGCTTAATGTAACTGTCCAAAGCAGCTCGCACTTCCGCAATGGTCTGTAATAGGATTGGGTTTAATAAATATGGAAGATAAGATCGGGATTCTATGACGCCAATATTTATTGGTATTTAAGGACTCGTTTAATTAATATTGGGAATGAAACTCTTGTCCAAATATCTACCAATAATTTTAACGAAATCTTTAAATTTGAATCATTACCTGAGCTTGCATCTCTTCGATTTCCTGAATCTTGGCCAAAATCTCCTGCTTGGTTTCTTCCAAGTCCAGCATGTTGCTTCTATCGCGCTCAGTGGGTTCTTCCTTGCCCTTTATCTCGGCTATCTCCTCTTCAATCAAGGAGCTGGACTGTCGCAAAGCTGCCGCGCCTTCCTTGTTCAACTGCTGCATTAAATAGGTGAGCCCGATCTTGTAGTGCAGCTCGGCTAAAGCACGTCGGTTCTGGTTCGGAAGCTCACTATGAATCTTAAGAGCTTTTTCTGCAAAGAAATAAGAACTTGGAATGTAATTCATAAAAATCTTTATAGGGATTAATAGAACGCACCGTAATCCTCACGAGCGGCCTCAAGAATGCCATTTTCAAACTCAATGTTGGCCAGTTCAGTCTGAACTTCCGCCAAATAAGGCAGGCCACTGAGGCCCTGTCGTGAAAAGATCTTAGCAGCCGCCTCCAGGATCTCCCAAGCCAGCTGTAGGCTGCCACTGACTCCCTCTTCTTCCTCGGCTTCCTCATCCCCAGTGGCGGTTGCTCCATTCGAGCAACTGGCAGTGGTCTCTCCATTCGATGTACTTGGACGCTCGTCATCATTTACTGCAGAGGTTCCACCTCCATTACTGCTGCTTACTTCGTCTACTCCCGTTGGCGCTTTTTTGGCCTTCTGGTCATCGGGTTGGGCCTGTTCCGCTTCTCCGGTGGAATCGGCTTCATCAGAAGCCTCCTTAATGCTGCTCAGCTCTTTTCCGTTTGTGCTGCTTGCCCCATTGGCAGCTTCGTTCTTGGAGTCACCTTCTTCACCGCCCTCCTCATCGTCGTCGTCCACATCCTCGTCATCCTCATCAGCTGCCTCGTCAGGCACGTCAATCACTTTATTTTCATCCAAGGCCATAGCAATCAAAGCCTTAGCATAGCTAAGAGAAGGAAGATGTAGATTTTATAAATAATGCTCAAAAATTACAAAATATTACTCACAGTAAGAGGGGTTGACCCAACTCGTCGGCTAATTCGCCATAGACCTCCTCATAGAGCTGGCATACTTGGCTGAGCTCGTCGGCGGCCTCGTCGTAGCTCTTTACAAGAAAATTGCGCGATCCTTGGCTGAAGAGCTCCTTCCCCTTGAGGATCTTCTCTGCGCGTTCTTGCTCAGCCTTGCCGCTTCCCTCGGTGGCCACTACTGGGATATTGTCCGGCGTGGTGTCAGCTGCCACGGCCTCCGCAGTTACAGACTTGCTGATGGATGTTCCGTCAACAGCATCCTTTGTGGAAATTGCTTCGGCTTCAGCGGACATCTTTTTTGGTTACTAAGCACAAAAAAGTCTGAAATCAATATGAAACCAATATTAATGGAATACTTGACTTTTAACTTATTGGATTTTAGGAGTTGATTTATGAGGTTTTTAAATCATATTTTACATTTTTATAATATTATATTCTATATTTTATTATGTACAAATAACTTTTACGTTTTACTCCACCAACCACAAGTTTCCTTTGTAGATTGAGCCCTAGACGTCACTTTCGATGTATGTAGAAGACCAAAAATATTTATTTTCATTATATTTCGCACAACTCTAACGATGTACAAAAATGTAATCTTGCTTATTCCTCGGCACTACTATGCTTTATGTCCTCGCACCTATCACATCGTTACATCAAATCCGTTTTTAAAAGCTTATCCAAAACCTTATGTTATCCTAAGAGTACATTAGGTTATAACAAAATCAAGGCGGATAACCTAACACCAAAAAAACAGCTTTTAAAATATGAAACCCCCAACAACTAAGTTACTCTTCCTTCGGTTTTTCATGTGGTCTATAGGGACTTGGTCCCGCTTCACATGCAGTCTCTACAACTACTCTTAGAATGAATAAAGTTCACATTAGGCCTCATGATTGGTATTTGCATAAAGGAACTTCTTGAAAGTTATTGGACACTCACAGTGTCACAGTTGCCCAGCTTTTTGTGGCTTAAATTTGTACATATTTTGTTCATAATGAAATGAAATTAAAGTCGTAAGAAGAGCAAGGTTCTCTGATTAATAAAAATTAGCCGCAAATTCTTAGATTTCCTTTAGACCAATTCAACTTCATTACACACTTAAAACACAATGTGCTTCTGCCTTCATCAACTCGTTTTTATTCCTTTTATAAAAATACCCTCTGATCTTTAAACTCGTTTAACAAGAAAAGTACTTTCTATCACAGGAATGCAAAATCTCTCTATATCCTGCTCGTTAGTCTGTCTCATCATTTTGGGCAGCGCGGCTCTTGTAGGAGCCTTCGGCGTCTGTCAGCGCCAAATCAGCGCCATACTCATTACCGGAGTAATGTATTTGCTAGCGGGTAAGGAAGCTATAATCCTATTTTCCAATACATTTTTTACTTGCAACATACAGATACAACGTACAGATAGTATCGACGCATTTCTGCGGAAGTATCGTATGTAATTTGTTACCGAAATTACGATTTCAATGCCGAATTGTTGGCCCACAATCTAGTTTTTAATTAAGTAAGGACATACGATACTTAAGCGGAAAACCGTCTACTACTTCACAGTATACTTAACAATTTTATCTAAACATTTTATTTTATTTAATCTAATTTTCCCAGCTCTCTTTGCGCTCTTCACTCTGATGATCATCCATTTCAAGCGGCAGCAAGGACGCCCCATGCTGGACAGCGACTACGACGGCACCGTGGACGGAATTGTTGCAAGGCCTGGGGGCGTGGCCATAATGGCGAAGCCTCTGCTGGGAGCGCGCATTTTCTTGACCTCATGGAGCCTGGATTTGGGATGGGGAGGTGTTGTTCTGTGCGCCATTACCTCGGTCCTGTGGATTCTGCTGTCCAAGATCATGCGGTACAACCCGTTCTCAGCGCTCATGATTTAGCTAAACGCCTTGCCGCTCGGCGTCTACGGGGCCAGCTACGGCAATCTGGGTAGCTGTGAGAGCTATTCCAGATATGGGAGCACCCACAGCGGCAGTAGCAGCGGCGCCAGCTCCAGCTTCCTCCTGGCAGCGGTATCGTCGAAGCGGCAAGCGGAAAACCGGGGAAAAGGAAAATACATTCTCTAGGACGTTCTTTCTTTCTACACCAAAACCCTTTGTGGGAGGACATTCCCTTTTGGCTGTTACAAAACTGTATTTTCTGGTTTCCTGGTATCATTTTTTCATACAGTAGTTTCATTTTAATTCCCTTTAAATAATATTGTTTTATTCACGAAGACGTGAGTTACTCTTTGAACACAACAACCAAAATTTGAATTAATATTACACACATAAAATTTTTTAATTAAAGTTCGATTTGTTAGATTTTAAGAAAGAAATACGAGCTTTTAGAATTATTTTGCTTTTCGATAATTTCCAAACTGGGATCCAAAACCTGACCTATCCCTTAGACACTTAACCCTTTCCGTTTAATGTCTGCGATATATCTATTAAACCCCTATCCCCTATTATTCCCAAATATTAGAATAGGATTAACTTTCCCTTTTTTTTAGGTTAAAAAAGCCTTACTCTATGTAAAACAAAATGAACTATAAAATGTCACTGTTTCGGTACGAGCCTTGACTACTTTAGGCCCAGTTTAGTTAGCTGTGTTGAAAATCTACCAAACTCAAATCTCAATTGCCTTGTTATTTATATTATATTATATATTATACAAACAAAATATACAACTAATCTTATACTATTCGTATTCCTAACTTGTACTTGACATTTGCAACTGTATATTCACTTTACACTCTTTACAACTAAACACTTGATTCGCCTCTATTTATTCGCTATTCAGGACACCCCAACTTTGATCCTTATAAGAGACACGTGACCACGTGGGATGCAAAATGTACGTGTAAGACATGTAAAGACATGTTTTCCCCGAGGATAGCTTTCTAGTACAGTTCGCTTAACTAGTGCTAAGTGCTAATAAGGCTAATCAAGTTACCCGCTTAAACTTAGACTGGAGTAGAGTAGAGTGCAACTTCAGGGTGCGCCATTTCTTAGGTCGGTTTTGCAACATTGAATAACTTGAGCAAATGTTTTGGAAACGTCAATTCAGTAGAGTTTCAACCATGTATCGCTTCACAGCAAAAGAACGCTCTCAAATAGTTACGTTGTACATTGAAAATAGTCGCCGAAAATATCCTGGCACAAAGGCACCGTCTGACAACACTATTCGTCGTTTGGTGTCGCATTTTTTCGAGCACGGGACAGTGGGAGATCCTGAACAACCCGTTCATCAAAGACCAAGACGTTCCATCTCATGCCATGCCATGCCACACTGAAAATCCAACAATTCAGTTTCTACAACGAAAGTTCCCTGGACATTGGCGACATTGAATGACCGCCCAGATCTCCCTTTTTGACCCCTCCCGACAGTTCTTTTTGTGGGGTTATTTGAAAAGCAAAGTATAGGTCAGTAAGCCACAGACAATTAAAAAGCTAAAGGAAAATATTAGTGCCGAAATCATTGCTATACCACACGAGATGCTCGAAAAGGTAATGGAAATTGCTGTGGTCAATAAAGGTGTACACTTGATTGATATTGTGTTCAAAAACGAGTCTAAATAAAATGTAAAGGACTAAATTAAATCAAAATACAAACCGACACAAGAGATGGTGCACTCTCAAAGAAGGAGTAGTTGCTATCAATATGTAACAACTAAACCGATAAAATATCAGTTTCCACTGGTCACTGGTATTGCTTTGTTTTGTTTTTATTTAAATAAACATAAACATTTACATATTCAAAACCAAACTCTGCTCAGATTCAAACGATCGACTAGGAATTTAGAGTCGTAGAATTGTAACGAGATCATTTAGTGCTTTAAAAGAAACGGTTTACAAAACTTATTGTATTTACGAAATAAAAACGACCACAAAACCAAAAATTGCTAAGAGTATAAACAATGTATTTTTATGCAACGCTTTGCCTTAAATAAAAGAAAAACAAAAACGAAATAAGACAAAAACCAACAAAACTAACGTGTTTTAAATACAACAAGCGATTGGAAAATTTGTACAATTTTAAGGGAAATAGTTCATGTGCAGTTGCGTTCTAATAGGAGTGCGTTTGCATCCGCTTCTCCTGTTTGTAGCAAAGTTATTTGACTATTTTTTTTGTTCTTTCTAAGAAACACCACTAATTTTATATAAATGATTTTTTAGAATTTGCAAAATTACAAAGCAGGTCGTATTTTTAGTTGTTCAAAATAATAGGAGTGGTCACTTAAATAGATTCATGAAGAAGAATTATGCAAAAATCTACCAAAGTTTCGGTTAATAAACGCTAAAAGTCCTATTTATAATAATAATTTAAACAAACAAGACTTAAAAAATCAAAGAAATGGGCCTTGTACACCTGAGCGGCGTTAATCGATCGAATCCTTGATTTCGAGTGGCAAAAAATACAAGGAAGTTCAAAGTATTATCGGGTACGGGGCTTCTATGATCCGAAATGCACTTAAACACGCGGCCGACCACGAGTTATACCTGAAAAACTAGCTGGTCGTGTAGCCAGGTGCTCGAAGAAGCATCCTTTCGGAGGCTGTAAAAAATAAAGGATGAACTAAACTTAAATGCAACTTTACCTACAATAAGTAGACGATTGAAAGAGTTAATTTTGTAAAATTCTGTTTCACACAAAAAAAAACACAAAACCGCTCGGATCGAATTCGCAAAGACAGTTCAAAGTTGCAGAATGTCCTGTGGTCGGATGAATCAAAAATTGTTCTGTATGGTAGCAAAGGTGCTAGACTGTACGTCAGAAGACCACCCAAAGCTGAATTGGATTCAAAATCCTGTAGAAAAACGATCTAACACGGTGGGGCCAGCATCATGATTTTAGGATGTTTTTCCTATCATGGTGTAGGGCCAATACCGAGGATTAAAGAGATCATAGATGGGCCTGGATACGTCAAAATAATGCAGGAAACCATGCTTATGCTAGTGAAGTAATGCCCTTGATCTGGGTCTTTCAGCAAGACAATGACCCGAAGCACACGAGTAAAGTGGCAAGGAGGTGGTTTTCGGAATAGCCCTCACAGTCTCCCGACCTGAATCCTTTAGAGAATCTGTGTCCAGATGTTTAAAAAGATGTAGGATCCCCCAAATATTGCCCAGTTATGGGAAACTGTAAAAACTTGAAACTCTATTTCCCCGGAAAGATGCCAGAATCTGGTGGACTCCATGCCAAGGCGATGTGCGGATGTCTCAGGCACAAAGGATGTGCTAAAAAATGCTAGTTTACATTTTTTGTATTTAATTTTTGCCTAAAATTAAAAAATACGCCATTATTTCATCGTTTTATTTGTTAATCTTAAGTTTTGAGTGAATATTCTGAAGCACTACTATTATTTTGAACGCAGCTGTATGTAAACGCGGATCTATAAATAGATAATGGACACCTTTATGAAAAAAAAAGTTAATACTCAATTTTCAAAAAAATTTTACAGCCTGGCAGGTTCATTAACATTTAAAAAGCTGCTGTGGAAACAAATGAAGCAAACATGGAAACGAACCAAAAAAACATGACATTTGATGGTATTATTTTTTCCATCCAAAAGTAAAAAAAACATCTTCGAGGATCAATGGATGTGAGAAAAAATCGGGAGCTAAAGAAATTTTTGAATGAAAAGCGTCACACATACATATAATGTACAAATTTTAATACCTTTTTTCGACCGCTTAAAACCTCAAAATTCTCGTACCGCTCTTCGAGCCAAAAAAAATTAAGATTACAAAACACCGCAGAAAAGGTCATTCACCTGCAAGTGCGTTTTTTCAGCTTTACTCAATTTGTGAGTTTATGCGAGAACGAGGCACGCCGCGAAATGGTAATAAAAACAAGCCAAGGCCGCCAATTTCTATTACAGTTAATATTCGCATGTTTAAAAAAACAAGAAGCTTCCCAAATTAATTAATATTCGGAATAAGCAAAGAAACATTTCAGAGATCTTCCTTAAAAAACTGTTTTTTCAGCAGTCAAGATTGTAAACAAGATCGGAATAACTGTCGCATAAACGTTGCAAAAAATAAGGCATGTTTGTGTGAGTGCAATTGCCCGCCATTCGCCCGCGCCAACACTCGCAGCGACACCAATACCAGCGCCCGAATTTGTTGTCGACAATTGTCCACTTGGTTAGCGCCGAATACAAGCGGTAAGTTTCCCATATTTAAATCGAATCAAACATTTCTGCAATTAATTAATGTTTAACACATACAGCAGGGCAGTGAAGAAAAAACAAAAACCGGCCGTAACAGAATTCGCAAAATCGCGTGTCGCCGTTTACATGTGTGAGCATGTATTAATCTGAATGTCAATAAAACTTACCACGTCTTGGTGTTTAGTATTTCGCCGAAATAGGTAACTGAAATACGCTTTCCTGATAAAAGACAGCACCGTAAACTTCGCAAAACACCAATTCCAGATTTCGCAAATAAAAATTACAGATCCGCGCAAAATGCTGAAGTATACCAGTGTGACCGAGCGTCGCTATACATTTGTGGCCAAACATTGGACTTATCGAGCTATCGATATTTTTATAAAAATTAAAAAAAATTATATTTGTTAATAATAAAGGATTTAATACTTTTAAAACACATACCAATATATACAGTACTCCCCGTAAATGAATGCTTTTAAATGATTCCACCGAAAAAAGTCAAGTGTTTTGATTGTCCAACCCTGGCAGATAGCCCCACCTATTTGTTTTCATTATTGATGCCACCAGGGTGTGTGCGTTTTCCGTAAATTTTGATTGCTAACGCTGCGCAAACTCGCCAGATCCGGAACTTAAAACAACGCGAGCATCCCCAGCATCCAGCAGCATGCGCGAACTCAACAAGCAGCAGTCGCAGGACACGACGGACTACGTGGAAAAAGGCGATTACCCCCGAGCCACCAATGGAGTCGTTTTCGGGGCCCTCATCAGCTTCGCTGGCTTCTTTGCGCTGATGATGTCCTTCTGTTCACCCTACTGGATCGAGTCCTACGAGGAAACCCGCAGCAGCTTTAAAAACATGGGTCTCTGGCAGTATTGCTTCAAGGACTTTGTTTATCCCAAGTACCATTACCCCAAGGCATTCACTGGCTGTCACAACATCTTCTCCCATGAATACTATGTGATCCGTGAGTACCTGTTGCCCGTCTGGCTGATGGCGGTGCAGGGATTTGTTACCATGTCATTCATCATTGTGATCCTGGTCCTTACGCTCTTGTCGCTCACCATTATTCGGCTGCCTTTGAAGCCCGTTCTCCAGTATGAGTGGTTGCTGGTGCGGCTTTCCTTCTTCGGGACCGCTGCCTCTTCGCTGTTTATGTTCTTGGCCGTGTGCATCTTCGGGGGCTGCGCCTACCGCCGCGATTGGCTGATGTACCCCAAGTTCAATGTCTTGGGCTGGTCCTACGCCCTGGCTGTCGTCACTTTCATCCTTCTCGGCCTAGCCGCTCTGGTATTGCACCGCGAAGCAAGGAAAGCGTTCGAGGCCCGCGGCGAGCAAAAGAACCTGGTCATGCAGATGGAGATGCAGGAGCCGGGATATCAGCCGCCGCGTCATCACCATAGCCAGTCGCGCAGCCTGCAGGGCTACATATAATTTATGATAATTAATAACACTTGTAATTCGCATTCCATCCATTTGGTAACGTCTTTGTGTAACCAATTCCGTCCAAAATACCTTCGAAAATTCTACATTTGCAACACAGCTTTAGTGTTTTTATACTGCTTTTTTATATTCACCTGTATTGTCATAAAATATATATACATTAAAACATTTGTGGCTTTATATGTAATACCATAGAAACTCGGACTATTTGATTTGTTTTATACTTCGGGGCAGCTTTGTTTTTATTCGCATTTAGCTTAATATTAAAGCTTAGTCGACATAAAGTCTATATATCCTGGATCAGCCTTACCTTCTGAGCCGACGTTACATACATTAGTATTTTCGTCGGTCTATCTGTTTCTAGTAAAAGTATGTAGTCTTAAAAAAGTAAGTAGTAGTTTTAAAAATATTGATTCCAAATTTTTCTTTACACGGGATGACCGCCGTCGCCCGACTATAGCTCATAAAACTGAAAGATGTGACAAAGTTTATGTTTTTAAAAATAAAATGTTGGGACTTTCTTTAGAATCTGTTTTATTAAGACCTAATATATATTGTTGACTTATTGTCAAATTTTAAAGATATTTAATTGTATTTTAGATATATTGTAGAATTCAGGAGGGGCAGTTTCGTTTCATTCACATTTAGCTTAATAAGAAAGCTTAGTCGACATAAAGTCTATATATTCTGGATCAGCATCACCTTCCAAGCCAATATACATTAGTATTTATGTAAGTCTGTTTCTAGTAAAAGTAGTCTCTCAGTTTTAAAACTATTGCTTTCAAGCTTTATTTTTTTAAACGGGATGGCCGCGGTCGGCCGACTTTATCTTATAGCTATAATAAAACTGAAAAATGTAAGTTGAGCCAAAGTTTATGTTCTTGAAAATAAAATGTTGGGGCTTTCTTTAGAATATCTTTTAATAGGAGCTAATCTGAAATATATGTTTTTGAATGACATATTGTCAAATTTCAAAGATATATTCATTTTTTTTATTTAATTGTATTTTAGAAATTGAATTTAGAAGGTACAATACTTATTGCAGCTGAGGCCTTTAGGTAGTTTTAGTGTATTAATTGTTTACGTGTAGCTTCTTTAATAGTAGTACAAAATTATTTATGTTTTATACATTGACATTTATGAGGAGATGGTTTGGGAAAGCGATTTTTGGTGATGTGGTTAGTTTTTTTATGTAGCGGCAGTGGTTTTTTGGTGCCTTGGTGTTTGTGTGTGATTTGGGTGTGGGATAATCTGTAATTTCAAATATATCATCGCGTGATCCTTATGAAAAGAAAATCGATTCTGCAAACGACAACAATTTTTAGCATTTGTAGCAATATTTTGAGTTCAAATATTGCGCTAACTTTCCAACACTGGAATATTGTGGCGTTCCAAGTGTGACCAGTAAATGGAACCCTAAAGTGCCAACCCTTGCTGCAACAGGGTGCCTTGGCGTTTCTAATTGGAATGACTGGTAAAACACCGCAAAGTGGATAACAAAGTGGACGAGAGAAGTGGCGGATTGTTCAAATCAAATTGGAAATCCGACGGAGTAACGTCTGGTTAACCACATCGTGCGTTTCGCAAATTGCAACGGAGTAACGGTCGCAAATCGCGAAATCGTGAAAAAAATTGTCAAAAGTTGTTCCGCATCCCAAAAAGCAACAAAAGGCGGCCCATCTGGCTATCTACCCTTGGAGCCACGAATATTTATACACACCACCAACGGAACGCACTCACCCACAAGCACAACAAACGTTTCCCAGTGGCGGGCAACATATGTAAAACAAAGATAAGAAAACAACCCACAAATGACACCGAAATAATAAAAATAAAGAAGACCCCCGAATCTGAATTGTAATGTAAGTGCATTTTGAAGTTTCCGAGTATCGATTTTTGTGACACCCCCCTTGGGCTTGTTTTTGTGGCGTTTTGTTTTGAGCTTTTGTTCCGACCTGCTTGCCTCGATGTGTTTGTTCAACTTCGACCCTTCTTAATGGTTTATGGTTAGTTATTGAATTATTTTGCCCCAATTTGTGGAGACGCCAAGGTGAGGGCACTCTCTGATTCACCTGTCGACTGTTTCAAGTTAATTTATGTTTTTCTTTCAATGGCAGCTGCGAAATCTCAGCTGCTCCAACAACAACAATCTTAAACGACAACAAATGAGCTTTCGTTGTTTCAAAAACCGGTTTTCAGTATTTCTGTGCCAATAAAACTGGCTTTACTTTGTGTTTTCAGAGCTTATCAATGTTTCGCCCGTTAAAATGTGTCTGAAATGATATTCAAATAAGCGAAAAGTTGCGATAATGCGCTTTGTTGATGTTTATCACAAGGAAATCGTAATTGCTCCTTTTTCATCGACCTCAGCAAGGATAACTGGCATGTCGGGCTTCAAAATCGATTCTCCACAAGTGCTTGGGTCGTGGTGGCGCCGGAAATTGTATGAAAAGAACTGGTGACGTGCATAAACAAGCCTCGTTGGAATTTCTATTTTTAAAAACCTCCTACCCCGCATTATTGACATTAAAAAGTCAATCTTAATAGTTACGAAAACTGAAATGAATCCGCAAATAGTATGCGACTTAAATTTTTATTCTAAATTAAAAATAACCAAACACAGAATCCATAATACAAAATTTTCTCAAAGTCCCAACCGTCTGGCGCTATTCCCAAGGACTGGGGTGGCATAAAGTTGTGTTGTCTGGACTTCCAGTCTGAACTTCTCCCCCATCCTGCAGCCACCATCCTTTGTTGTCTCGGTGAACACGGAGTATGGAGATGGGGATGCCGATGGCTGTTTTATGACGTAGTCCGGACTCCGGAGAGCTTGGAGTTTGTTTGCTTGGCCGTGCCTGAAAGAGTTCATTTTTCTGTAATGCATTAGCCTCACTTTCAGGGGATCTCTGTATTGAGTTTCCATGTTTGCTTAGAGCCAACAGCAGATAACCAAGTGGCTCCTCTGTTTATTAAAAAATTCTGCTAGAAAAGTTTCCATCTCATTAAATCCAATTTGCCGAAGAACGTTGTCTTTGATGGGAAGCATCCACTGGACAGGCTTTGGCAAAATAAATAAATATTCTGAAAATTTTAATTAAATTGACGAGAAATCATTGAATGCACAAAAGCTATGAATGGTACTTATGACGCTTTAAATATCGTTATAAAGAGTGACTTTTAGTTATTATCTTTTTGGCAACGCTGGTTTAAACAGGTGACACACTTTCCGGTTTTCTTCTAACCAAAATACTGCTATTTGCACTAAAAAAACTTAAACTGGGATCCCGAAAATCGTCTTCCGCCGTACCGTTGCACTCCCCTGAAGGAGCGCCGAACCTGTGCTGGGGTCATCCATGGCATGCTTGACTCCAAACACCCTTTTCCAAACACCTTTTTCGACCCCTATGTTTACTTATTCTCAGATCCAATTACGCTAAACATGATCCTTTTCCTGATTCTGATATGTACAAATTATAACCTCTCATCCCAGATTTTATCCAATGGACTCTCCCTTAATGTTAACAAATCGAAAGTTTTAGAATTCCTCTTAGAACAGTTATATTTTATATATATTTAGCAGATCATTGTTAAACTGTTAAATAAATAAAATAAACTATCACTGTCAAACCACTTCAGCTTGGTCTATAATTTAACTATGAATATTCTTACAAATTATTGAATTTTATTATCAAAATGCGTGCTCTGTTAAGAAAGATCATCGTGCGCTACTTCCATTTTATGGTTTTAGCCATTTTTGGCTTTATGGGTTCTTAAATAAGAAAAATTTTCGATTTTGGAGTAAAGATCAGCGAGAAGCATTGCAAGATCTACCAAAGCATCCAAAAAGCAGTCACAGTTTAATGCGGTTTATGGGCTGCTGGAACGTACTTCTTCAAAGGTGATGCGCCTGATAGGCCTCACACCGCTAATGAACAACGTTGGAGCTATCCCGGAAAGCTACCTAAATGTGAGCTCCAAGTATGAGGCCATGGTCCTCCACTTGAATGCCCTGAAAATCCTTGACCAAGACAGAGTCCTTATCGTAACGTAACTGTGAATGGTGAGCGCTACTGTGATATGATATCAAACTTTTTTTTTGCCCAAAATGCAAGAGATTGACTTGTATGACATGTGGTTTCAACAAGACGATGCCACATGCCACACAGTACGCGTAACAATGGAGTTAATGTGAGGCGAGTTCGGTATTTCACGATCCGGACAGCCCAGATCATGCGATTTAACGCCTTAAGACTATTTTTTGTGGGTCTATGGTAAATCTAATGTCCGTATAGACAAGCCCAGGATAACACTAAAGCATTAATTCGTGAGATACCGGCCGAAATATTGGAAAGAGTAAGCCAAATTTGGACTAAGCGGATGGATAGTTTGAGGCATAGTCGCGGTCGCATGAAATAATCTTCAAAAATTGAATTATATGGATCGTACTATCGATTCAAATGATTTCATGAATTTTTTTAAATTTTTTTTGTTTTTTTTTTTTAATTTTCCAAAACTTTCCTATAGCTCTTAAAAAATTACCCTTTATCTAGGTGCATCGGGCTTGATAAAACTCGGGCTTTTGTGAGCTATTTATACAAATTCTAATTTCTATTTCTAATAAATGGATGGTTTCGGGTTTCTCTCCGTCGCGGTCCGAGCACGCGTCGTCGCCGATGACTAATCAACCGAGAGATGTGAATAAGCAAACTTCCACAAAGAAATACAATTCGAATTAAACCTATTCGAGGAAGGAGAAGTGGGTGGTGGAGTCGTCTGTCAGATGAGTCTGTCTGATCGATTTCAGTCGCATTGAAATTTTATTTTTGTCCATGAAACAATATTCGTTTGTTTTACACAATATGAACTTGGTTGAAGGTTCAAGGAATCCCATGTATTAACCGTCATTTGAAACCAGCAGCAATTGCAAAATGAGGCAAGTTGGGGGTAAGACGAGACTTGCAGTTTCTTTGTTTGCGCGAAAGTTCTTTGGCCTGCCCCTGGGCCTGCACTCCGTTTGAATTGTCTTTGTTGCTATTAGCATTTAATTTAATATGAGAGTTGAGTGTCCGGTTCCTGCCCCGAAGCGCCACTCTGGCTCCTGATTGGTAGTCTTTATTTGCATAATGTGGCGTCGTCAGCTGGCAGTGGGGATGATTTGTATGCTAGACATTAAGCCGCAGCCAAAGAACAAGCCCGCAAACAAATCCAAATCAGACACTCTTAGTTGGGGCTTTAAATTTAATTTATTCATGCAGGATTGACGGTTGTCGTTACCTGGTCGGAAAGCCACATGAAGGTATCTCTTATTTTGTGGGTTTGCCAAATGTGTAGGGTGTAGGTTGTGGGAATGTTGGAGTTTTATACACGACATCTGCTCTGCTAGACTTCAAAACAAACATCTGCAACTATAAATCTTTGCAATTTTGGCTTCAAAATAAAGTCATACCTAGGAAAGGTTTGTTTTGGGATAAAATGTTGGCTTAAAAACAAAGTCAATCGTTTGTTTGGAGCTGAAAAGTGTTCTTGACACGCCTCCTAATGCAAATGTGTAACAATTTTAGAAGCTTCACTCGCCTTGTCCCACTTTCAGTTTATTGTATTCGACTTCTGAAATATGGCTTTCCGCGAAGCCAAACCGGGCCAAGTGGCGGATGGGGAGCAAGTGAAACATGCACATGGAGAGGCATAGGATGCGGGTGGGGTCGTTTCGAGGGTAAGTAGGATTTCTATTTGGGTTCTGCCTTTTGAAAAACCCCTGAAATGCATATGCTATCCATATAGGCACGAAAACAATGGCTTTCTCTCAAATTTAGAACGCATTCCCATCCAAAAAGGGTGACACTTTTTCGCTTCGACGCTCCTTCAAGGCACTTGGATTGAGCTGGAGTTGCAATTTCAGCTCAGATGGTGAGTGAAATCTTTATTGCTGGGTCCCATTTATGCAAATTGTTGCAACAGGAAATGAAGCATACCACGCACTCAGTCCCACCACAAAAAAATCCAAACACGCCAATTAGGTGGTAATTTATCAGAAATGTCTCGGAAACAGGGAAAGGCCCTACTCCTCTTGTTTTCCCCTCGAATTCCATGAATAATTTTAAAAATACTTGTTGAGGTGAGGGAACTCTGTAATATCGTTCGTGATCTTTACATTATGTGAAAAATGTAACTTTGGTGTGCAGTTTGAAATTCTCTGCTTGGGACTTATTTACCAAGATTAAGGCGTCTTATGTGGATTGTGTGGGGGTCTAATGGATTATTTATGCAGCTGACAGCTTTTTCCAACCACAGACACCTGTCTAAATACTTACCCTGTTGCTTACTGGGCTTTTAAAGTAATGCTTTCAATTTAGACAATGAGTTCTAAGCTGTGGAGCGGTGAGTTGTTGGAGAGAATTCTTTGTCCTTAATCTTGATGATGGACATCTTCGATGTTTGTTTAATGACTTTTTAATGACAAGCTGAGGGAGAGCAGATTGCAAATCGGTAATCCATTAAATGTTTCCAGATTGCATTGACTGCGGTTTTTCTGTGGTTGATGGGCGCCATATAAACTTAACTACGAATATATATTGCTTGGTTCTTAATGCATCAGGTACGCGGCTGATGCATTTCCCAACCGCAATTGCTATATAAAAATATGCACTTGTCTCTATTTCATTTCCATTTTCAAAGTTTGTTAACTTTCTTTCTGGGAAAACACGCAAAGATTGCAATAAATTTTCACTTTCGTGTCTCCGCGTCTGCTGCTTTACAAAAACTTAAACTTGCGTCGTGCTAAGACTGCATCTTTCCCCACCAAATGCACCTTGAGATTCCAAGGCAGGTGGCTCTTAACTTGTTCCCAACTTTGTCATTGCTCCGGGGTTCAAAGCAGAAATTTTTCAAGAGCAAACATCGTCTAGCCTTCGTGCATCAAATAACCAAGAGCTCATGGGACTTGCTTGCAACTTGTTTGCTTATGAACTTGGCACTTCTCGGATGCGGTAACATCAACACCAGATACATCTGAAAGGGAATGTTTTTGTGACTTGCTTCTATAGGGAAAACAAGCATAAAGGAAGCTGCCTTGGGGTCGAGTCTTTATATGTTACATGAAATTAATTTAAAAGGCAAACAAAATTCTAATTAAATCAGCCAGTCAGCTAGAATTCCGCCTGTCATTGAAAGGCTCAACTGCTATTTATAGCAGCCACCCGCTATTATTTATAGTTGTAGGAAGTCCGATCGGTTTATTTTAGATTTGAATACAAACAAAGTTGGGGGAACACTTGAGATCTGTGCCACAGATCTGATATTGTTTACAAATTTATTCACTTCGTCGGTTCTCCCGAAAATCTTGCACAACGATTTCTCTCACCTCATTACGATTTCCAAACTTTTCCGCTTGATTAGTTTTCGGTGATGAAAGTTTCGATTGCAAGTATCGGTTTTTGGCATTTATGGGAGCTCTTCTTATTTTTATATACATACTACAATTTACTTAGAATTCCATATATGGTGTAATTTTTTAGAAAGCCCCCACATCTGATCTTTATTTCAAGTTAAAGGCACTTATTTTTATGGATCTTTTAATATCTTTACAGCACGTGTTTTCAAGTGAACGTGAATAGTGGACAAATATGAGGTAACAGACGCTTTTCAAGCAATCGAGAAGAGAGGCTTTTGTGTGGCTTTTGATTGCTTTGAATGCGATTCGAAAACTGTGCGGATAAACTGGGACGGGAACTGGGACTGGGGCACAGCCACTCACGAGTACTCGAAGCTACAATCAGCTTGCGGCAACGCTTTACCGTTTAATCTCGGGGTCCCGTCCTAATCTTTTCGGTTGCACAATTTTAAAAGTCAAACACTGCACATTATTGTGGACAAAACTAGTAGTTTTGATAGAGATTTTCAAGCATCCAATGCTTCGGCGGGAAAATCTTTTAGTTTCAATGTTAAAAAATCAAAAAGTTTAGAATTCCTCTTAGAATAGTTAAATTGTATATATATTTAGCATTTAATTGTTAAATTGTTGTTAAATAAATGGTTCCTATCTGAATAAACATAAAACCTCGTACTTGAATCCGAACTTCGCACTATTTTAACCATCTTTCGATTTACGTTTATTCTATTTCCCTTAAAAAATAAACTTGTCCAGGCATCCCGCATCTTGTGGCCATCAGATGATAAATCAATTACTCAATCAATATTCGACTTGTGAGTAACGTTCAAGTATCATGAACTCTGATGGAGAAAGTAATTAATTGGTCGCTTCAAAAGCAAAACAAAAGGAATAAAGGAGCATATTATGTTCCGTAAACCATGGGCTTATTCCAATAGGTTCTTTCATGTAAATAAATATTTAGAATTTAGATGATACAAGCTATGATATGGGTATGAGTACTATATATACCGTTAAAAATAGTAATTGAGAATGTATTTAATTACAATTACAATACAATAAACTACCCAAATTCAGAAGTCGTGATACTTTTTGAACAGACATAAGCCTTCAGTAAGAACCAACTTTTCCTTTTTTTATTATAATTTGTTATACCCTTGAAAAGGGTATTATAATTTTGTCCAGAAATGGGTAACGCATTAAAGGAAGCATCTCCGACCCCACAAAGTATATATATTCTTGATCAGCATCAACAGCCGAGTCGATATAGCCATGTCCGTCTGTCCGTCTAGCGTTTTGAAATTTTTACCATATCATTTTTGTTGTTGCACGCAGATCAAGTTTAAATATCGGTCGGATCGGACCACTACATCATATAGCTGCCATACAAACGATCAATCAGATTTCAAGTCTTTGTATGGAAAACTTTTTTGTTCTCCAAACTATCGCAACCGAATTCAACATTTATTCATTTGACATAGCCATACATGATTTGGTAAAGTTTGGTCCGGATCGGACCACTATATCATAGAGCTGCCATACAAACGACTGATATGAAAACAAGTCTTTGTATGGAAAACTTTTTTATTTTCAAGGGTACACCATCTTCGGCAAGCCTAAGATAACTTTTCTCACTTGTTTTTGTATAACTTTGCTGTATTTATTGGATCTTTTCAGGAATTATAAGACTAACAATGAGTTTTCAAATATTAATTACACTTGTATACAATATTTAACAGTATTTTTGACTGTATTTTGGATTTGTTTTTGTTGGATCATATCTTCTCTGACATTGAAAAATCGTTCATCAAAAAGGAACTTTGTTTTCGATTTTAAATTGAATTATTTTTCGGAATTTTGTGTTTTGTTATTCCCGCACGTGGGACTTGGTGGATTGCACATATTACGGGCCAAGTCGGGCTGCCAAGAGCGGAGTCCCACTTTGTCCGTTGCCCTTACGCTTCCGTTGCTGCTGTGACTTATTTTCTGCATAAACGTTGTAGAACGCCAATCTAGAGTATGGACTGGCAGGCCCCGCCGCGTGCCATTAAGCTCGGCAAAACAATGCCCAGTAAGAAGGCCCTCAAAGCAAGTAAGTGCAGCTCGAGCAGAGACTCAAGCTGGAGCTCTTCCTTCTCGGAGCCCAGCGAGATCAAGCGCAAGTCCGCGCGTAATAGGCAAGGAGAGAAGCCAAACGTCACACCTAGCACCAGCGCAGTTCTGCGCAGCAAGCTGGCAAATAACCCCTTTGCCCTCCTCTCAAGCAAAGAAGACGACGATGATCATGACGAATCCAAAACTGCCTCAGAGGCAGTCGCATCTAAATCAGAAGAGAAACCAATCCCGATCCCGAAGACCCTCAAGCCACCCCCGATTTACATCCCAGACGTGACCGACATTAAAGCGGTTGTCAAGATGATATCGGATTTAGTCGGATCCGAAAAGGATTTCTCCTATAAAACGGAGAGAAATAATAACGTACGCGTAATGATGCCAGACAAGGAGTCCTACACAGCCCTACGTCAGCACCTCGTGGCACATAACAAAAGACACCGCACCTTCCAACCAAAGGATGAGAGAGCTTACAGGGCGGTCATCAAGGGACTTCACCACTCAACGGACCAGACTGAAATTAAAGAAGAACTCCACAAATACGGCCATACTGTGAGGGATCTGCACAATCCCATTGGCAGGAAATCCAAACAACCACTGGGGATCTTCTTTGTCAATCTAGAACCAGCAAGCAACAACACAGAGGTTTTTAAAATAAAGAGGATTTGCAGATCAGTCGTCACCATAGAGCCCCCACTGAAATTCAACGACGTTCCACAATGTTTTAGATGCCAAGGGTTTGGACACACCCAGCGCTACTGCTTCCTGGAACATCGCTGCGTGAAATGTGGTGATTCTCATGACTCTAGGTCATGCACCAAAAAAAAAGACGAGAAAGCATGCTGTTTACATTGCCAAGCTGATCACCCTGCGTCATTCAGAGGATGCCCTGCCTACAAAAAGGCAAAAGCGCAGCAATCTCCTAAAGCCAGACCAGATGAGAGTAGCAACAAACCACCTCTCATCCAGATACCAACTATCATTAATGGTACAAGTTATAGGGACGTACTCTTAGGAAACCAAGTGACACAGCCAACGAATCCCCAACAAACCCCTCATACCACTCCCGAAGCCCCACAACCCAACCAGTTT
The DNA here is from genome assembly GCA_035047645.1 of Drosophila merina. NCBI lineage: Eukaryota > Metazoa > Arthropoda > Insecta > Diptera > Drosophilidae > Drosophila > Drosophila merina. The sequence continues at coordinate 29,341,952 of JAWNPH010000002.1, forward strand.
GATACGATGCTTGCCCGCATGGAAGGATCAATTGAGAGAATGATGGAAAAGTTGATATCGCAGATGTTTTCGCAGATGTTCTCACAGATGATGCAGCTTATAGCTCCCATCCTCAACAAAAATTAATGCAAATAAGCCTTAACATAGTTTTTTGGAACGCAAACGGCCTGCAGAGGAGCAAAGCCGAAGTAGAGCATCTCATCAAAACAGACAATATCGATGTTCTTCTAGTTTCGGAATCCCACTTTTGTCCCAGATCCTACTTTAAAATTAGCGGGTACGAACTGTTACATGCCAACCATCCATCTGGCAGAGCACGCGGAGGAGCAGCTATGCTCATCAGGAGTGGCATTCAGTACACGGAACTTCCTGCATTTCAGGAGGAATGGGCCCAGTGCGCCGTGACCAGGATTTCTAGCCCACAGGGAGATATCACCATTGGTGCGGTTTACTTCCCACCCAGACACTCGATAACCGAGACCCACCTTCAGGACTTCTTCGAGTCCCTCGGTCCTCGGTTTATAGCAGCCGGAGACTTTAACGCCAAACACTCCTGGTGGGGGTCCCGCACAAACAACCCCAAAGGCATAAAGCTCTATAAGTACCTGCAGCGGAAGAGTCTGAATTGCCATTCCACTGGAGAACCCACACACTGGCCTACCGACCCTTCAAAACAGCCGGATCTGCTGGACTTCGCCGTCTCCAAGGGCATAGGACACTCTAAGATAACATGCTCAAGCTATGATAAACTTCTATCTGACCACAGCGCAGTAAACTTGCTCCTAAACATCCCCGTCCTCAGAAAAACCCCGCTTAGAAGACTCACCGGAAAACACACAAATGCCCCCAAGTTTACGTTTTGGATGCTTTCTTCCCAGTACCCAGATACCCCTCTTTCCACACCAAGCAACATAGATGCGGCCATAGAAAAACTAACTAAAGAGATGCACAATGCCGCTGAGTTTGCGAATCCACCTCCACCAACTACCCCGAGAATACCTAAAAGAGACGTGCACTTGTGGTCTCCGGAAATAGCGGCCCTCGTGGCCGAAAAAAGGCGCCTCAGAAGAGTCTGGTTTTCCTCGCGCAACCCCAGGGACAAGACAGCACTTAATCGTGCCACCAAAGATTTGAAGGACAAGCTATCCATTCTACGGCAGGACTCGTTTGATAGATTCCTAATGGAGCTGGAACCTGGAGACCCGCAACACAACCTGTGGAATGTCACGAGGCACATAAAAAGACCTGTGATGAAGATATCACCCGTGCGAAAAGTGGACGGTTCCTGGTGTCGGACTGAGGTCGAAAGAGCAGAAGCCTTTGCTGATCATCTACATAGTGCATTCACACCGTTTGACAGATGCACTGGCGAAGAGAGAGCTGCAACCATAAGGTTCATAGACAGCCCAAGTGCTCCTGGCCCGCCAATACAGCCCGTCGAACCAGAGGAGATTGCGCAGGAGATCGCCTCCCTAAAAAATGGCAAGTCACCGGGTCCAGACCGTATCGATGCTACAGCACTGAAAATGTTGCCCCTAATCTGCTCCCAAAGGCTGGCCAACATATTCAACAGCTGCCTTCGTCTAGGGTACTTCCCTAAAGAGTGGAAGCGAGCGGAAGTAATTGTCCTCCTAAAACCTGGGAAACCTGAAGACAACCTAGCATCATATCGACCGATTAGCTTGCTGGCAATCCTTTCAAAAATACTCGAAAGAGTATTCTTACGTAGAGTAATGCCGGTATTGGAGGAGGCCGGTCTGATCCCTGACCACCAGTTTGGCTTCAGACGCCTTCACGGAACACCTGAGCAATGCCACCGGATTGTTGAGTCTATACTTGAGGCCTTCGAAAAGAAGAAGTACTGCTGCGCCGTTATGCTTGATGTCAAACAGGCGTTTGACAGAGTCTGGCACCCTGGACTACTTTTCAAAATTAAGACCCACCTCCCAAGTTCCCATTTCGCCTTCCTCAAATCATACACAGAGGGAAGAGAATTTAGAGTACGATGCGGATCATCAATCAGCACCCCTAGGCCCATAAGAGCAGGAGTACCACAAGGCAGTGTTCTTGGACCCATCTTATACACACTCTACACAGCGGACCTCCCCATCACCCCCTCCAGGAACCTCACAGTAGCCACTTATGCCGATGACACCGCCTTCCTAGCCTCCGCCACAGATCCTCTGGAAGCTTCAGCCATCATCCAGAGGCAACTGAATGCCCTCGGTCCATGGATGAAACGATGGAACATCGTGGTGAACGCCGAGAAATCTACACAAACAACCTTCGCACTACGCAGGAGAGAATGCCCCCCAGTCACACTCAACGGGGAAACCATCCCAAATAATAACACTCCCAAATATCTAGGGCTGACACTGGACCGCAGGCTCACATGGCGTCCGCACCTAATCAATAAGCGCAACCAGGCCAACCTACGGCTCAAGCAACTGCATTGGCTCCTGGGAAGGAGGTCCAAACTCAAACTAAATTTCAAGCTTCTTATTTATAAGGTAGTGCTTAAGCCAATCTGGACATATGGGATACAGTTGTGGGGCACGGCAAGCTGTTCGAACCGCATCAAAATACAGCGATTTCAAAATAAATGCCTCAGATTAGTTTCGAACGCCCATCCGTACCACGAAAACTCAATAATACATAAAGAGCTTGGAATTAGATGTGTAACAGAGGAGATCACCCGTCTCAGCGGAAGATACATAAAAAGACTGGATAACCACCCCAACCACCTGGCCATCAACCTCCTAGATAATAGGCAATCCCCAAGACGCCTGAAAAGGAAACACCCGCTTGATCTACCCAACCAATAGACACCTAAGTCAACCTCATAAGACATACATTCCATGTACCTCCCTTAAGTCAAGGTCCCCCCCAAAACATTTAATGATTGTTCACTTGGACAGATTTTAAATACAAATTAAGAATGTTAAAAAAAAAAAAAAAAAAATATCTTCTCTGACGGATCTGATGTTCAGGTCTCTTTGTATATTTTCATTTCGGATATACCAGGGTGCTCCAGGGATTGTTCTCAGTATCTTAGATTGAGCCCCTAGTATGATATCAATGTTAGTACTAACATACTAGTATATATATAACGTTAAAAAAAAATTAATTGAAAATTAAATACAAACTATAATTTACATTTTAAAAAGCCGCGATACTTTTTGAACAGACCTAAACTTTCGGTGACACACAACTTTTCCATTATTCACTTCACTTATTTTCTAGTTGAAACCTATGCAATATACTTAAGAGTCCATAACGTTTAATTTTCGTTAATATTAATATAAAAAGAGATTGAGTATAATTGTCTCTGTTACGAATAGTACATTCAAGGGTCTATTGTTCTTTGTTATTTAAATAAATTGGCTTGCTTAACAAGGCTGGATTAGAACTTGGTTTTGTGTGAAGCTTTTTTAATCCCGCAAAGATGTAATTGTAGATCTGGCAGGTTGTTTAAAGACTTATTTTCTGAAGAATATTCGCTACGAAGCATTCTTTATTTTTACATTTTTTCAACGACAATTAGGTATCTCTAATGCAACGTACAATTGCACCGAGTTTTAACCGGGCGTTGTGCTTTTGATGCTCTTAGAAAGGGGGTGTGTTCTCAGCCGGTGTAATTGTTGACTAAAAGCTCATCCAAGGATGAGTGTCCTTCCTGGCCGACGTCTAATGAGCGAGGATTGTGTCTGACAGGCGGCAGACGCAGTGCCTGCGGCGGCTAAAAAGCACATTCTGGTCTTGAATCCAGAACTCCATGCTTTAATGGACCAGACCAAAGGTCCATTAAATTGCATAATTAATTGAAAATTAAATGAAGCCCCAAATTAAACTCTCTTTGCAGCTGGGGCATTGCATTGACTCCCACAACAATTACCGCAGATGAGGTGAACGAACCAGCCAACCCGCAACTCCATACTCCCGAGCCCCCTGCATCAATTTTGAACCGCCGAGATCCATCCCCGACAATTAAAGCAAATCTAATTAGAGGGGAGGCGTCTTTTAAGATGCCGTCGCTGCGCCAGAAGGTCACAACTTACTTCCGCCAGTTGAGTTTCATAGCAGAGCCTCGTGAGGGTCGCAGACGGGCATCTGATCACGAGGACGATGGCAACTTTATCACAAAATATCTAGAGGGGTAAGTCTGAAAAGCTTAAAGAAAAAAAACATATTAACTTCCGCTTCTAACTTGTCTAACTTTGTAATTTTCAGACGAATGCATCGAGAGTTTGTGAATGGTCCGGAGATTTACAATGGCCGTAACCCAACCGATATGCCCGTCATCAAACTCGGCTGTTACGAGGCAGGACCCTGCGCGATAACAGCAGCCTGCACAGGACCAGATGAAGGGCTAACCGGCATCAAACGATCCAAGCTTCACCTAAGCGCCAGCTTTGCTGACGATATCGACTTTATAGACACGCAGCAGGAGAACGACGACTCCTATGGAGTGCGAAAGAGCTCAAATCCGGTACCGACAGTGGCCCAGAACCCCACTCGATTGTCGCACAAGTTTGGACGACCTCCGATAGGGTCTCGCAGGCAAAGCAGCACTGAACTACCAACTGGATCTACAGGCCCTGGAATGCGATCCCGCAAGAACTCTAAAACCAGCATAACCAATCTGCCAGCTTCCTCTACTGCCGGCAGTGCAGGTGCTAATCAGAACAACAAAAACGAGTTGAACGCCAAGGCTGATGGCTCTTCAGAAGGAGGGTCCAACTTGGAGCGGGACCGACTGCTCCGCGAGGCTGTAAGCAATAGAGATCGATCGTCTCCTTCATCGGTTGTGGCAGGTGTGGAAAATTGGCGCAAGGAGTGCGACTTCGCTTACGGAATATCGGTTTCCCTCTACGAAAATAACATGCTGACCAAAGAGCCCATGGGCAACCCCATAGCAGACTGCTATGGCATGGTGGTTCGCGGGGATTCCGCCGCCATGGCCATGGCTGATGGCGTTAACTGGGGTCAGTGGTCCCGATTAAGTTTAAAAATATGATCCTAAATTATTATTTTTTTAGGTGATGGAGCTCGTTTGGCTGCCCGCTCAGCAGTCCATGGCTGCCTAGACTATCTGGATCGGGCAATATTTGGTCAGGAGCTGGAAACCCGAGCTACAACAACGCATGAGGTGTTCGCAAGTCTTCTGCGAAGTCTTTGGGAGGGTCATGGATGCATTCTTGAGGTAGGCGGCGCCCTCTCTACCCTGACCATCGCCGTGGTACTGCCGCTGGACGGAGAACCGGGAAAGTTTGTTGTCTGCGCCTGCAACGTTGGCGACTCTCTTGGCTACATCTACTCAAAGAAACATGGAGTTCGGGAGCTGACGCAGGCCTCCCACGACATCAGCTCCATGCGGGACATGCGCGATGCTCTGGGGGCGCTCGGACCCGCGGATGGCAACAAGCCGGAATTGAGTAATCTTACCTTCTCTATGAGTTCCGTTGAGAGCGGCGACATAGTGTTCCTCACTTCCGATGGAATCAGTGATAATTTTGATCCGGTGGTGGGTAAATTTGCTGAAGCCTGGACCCCAGATGTGAAGCTACAGACATCGGGGCAGGGAAAACTCTTAAATTTGGCACCCAAGCGACAGAATAAGAGTGCTTCAGCGATCTATGCGCGTTTGCATCCCTCGACGCCGCCAGTCGGACGACCCAGTCGACAGGCCAAGCCGGTCAGTCCACCCAGCAACACGCCTAGCCGGCCAAAGTACATGCGATCTCAGACCCTCATCGAACCTCGGCAAGGTGTACTGTCCGCGCCACCGATTACTGCGTTACCCCAGCGCATCCCAAGGTCCGTTTCTGGACTGCCGTTGGTAACCGGACCTCAGAGACATGCGCTCACTCTGTACCGCCTGGAAGATCTGTTGAGCTACGGCATTAACGGCACGTTCTCGCCCTGCGTTTCGGCTCGAAAACTCTGTCATTTGCTTATCGATTTCGTTAGAATGATAACCTCCGCTAGGCGGAAGACGCTGGAGCAAAGAGAACTCTTTTACAAGCTCTCCACGGGACCTGACGGAGCCAAGCGGGAAGTGCAGCTGAATCGCATGCAGCACCGGTCGGCCAGAAAGCGAATTGTTGATAGTAGTGCCTTTGTGGCCCTGCCTGGAAAACTGGATCATGCCACCGTGATGGCATATACAGTGGGCGGTGGGGAGGTGCAAGATATTGATACCATAAACAAGAACAGGGAAGATGTTTCCCCCATTCTTCAATCCAAAGAGTTTAAGGAGACAAATTTCTAAACTGGAGGAAACTCTAGACTCTAGAGACTGCGGATCAAGCTTTTTATAAGATAAACGTATTACTCACGGGGGTAACCCCACGAGTGTGTTTACAAGAATGATATTAATTAGCACACCTGATAAAATATGTCCCTTGTAAAATCATATATAAATATTTTCATATACGCCGGTATTATATATATTATATATATGTCATATGTCTTACATATGTAGTCATTTCTCTACATAAATCATTAATATTCATAATGCTTGTGTTTAAGTTTGTTGATTTTTATTGGATATTCCATCTCACCAGCCATTGTTTTTGAAAAGCCATTTATTTTTTAACTTTAACGACAGAAATGCCTCAACTGTTTTAAACTATCAGAAAAGTAAACAAATAAATATAGTAAACACAAATGTACATCATATTTTTACACTTATTTTTAAATTTATATGAAAATTAAATTGTAATAACAGCACATTCGCAATTTTAAACTCAGATTAATCTGTAAATGCACAGCTTAAACTTCGTAATGTGCTGAAGAAACGGGCCTGAAATAGGTTATCTAATAAATGAATTGATCAACACGCTTTTATGAAGAGAAAATAGCTTCATTTTATTTGAATGGTATTGAATTTATTTACTAATTGCAGGTCATAATTTTATAAGTCTTAGTCGTATTGAACAGAAAGTTAATACAAAATTTGTCAGTTCCTTGTCAACGGCGAAAAAGCACATACACAATTCAAAATCGTGCGATAAATCCGTAAAAGATTCATGCTCATAATAAAAGGTAATAGGTAAATCCTAAAGACTACTTTCATTTGCCCGCAGAAGCTGGCAAACATCTCAACTGTTTCGCATGCGCAGGAGTAGTTTGGCAATAGATTGGGCCTGGCTTGGTGAAGCATCTATTACTTGTTTGTATAAAATCTCAACACTCCGCAATGTTTGGGGCTGAAAACAATACCAACTGTAAAATAATTTGTTAGGTATACATCCAGTTCTACCCACAAGCGTCTTTAAATCCATTTGAGTTTGAGCCTTGTTGGCCAAAAGCCAAAGGTTAACCGCCAATTGAACGATGCTTTCCTTCTCCAAGTCAGCATACCGAACTATTCGCAGGAAGAGCTCCAAGGAAAGCTCAGCCTGAGCCCGTAACTGTTGCGCCATTCCCAATACTTTAAGTTGGATGAGAATGGCATCCACAACCTGCGCGCACATATTGTTCACCTCCATCAAAAATTTTGGATCATGTCCGTAAAGATCGTCATTGGAAACGACTGCGAAATAAAATAAAGTTTTGTGTTTTACAAACTTCACACATTTTTTAAAGATTGTTTCATACCGCCTTGAATGTGATAGGGAAATTTTTCCAAGCTCTGAGCGTATAGCATATCTAGGGCATGCAGGTATATGGTGACACGAGCACTGCTGCCTGACTTGAAGTCATGTCTGCCCACCACATCAACCAGTAAACGTAGAAAATAGAGTACCCCCTGCTCGGGACTGTCGGGAACCACGATCAAGGTGGCCAACATGTTGCAAAGATATGAGACGAGGTATCCCTCCAAGCTGCGGGTCTTCCCATCAATGTCTACGATTGCTTCGGGTAAGTCACTTACTACTTGCAAAGCGGCTTCGAAACAGGCATCCGCTTCGGAGAGAAACGCATTCATCTTTAGTTATAAAATTCCCAACGAGGTGACTCCAAACTCACCTTGTCCAAGGCAAAGATACCGCAAAGCCAGTTGTCCGCACAACAAATACAAATCCATCTGTTGCCGGACAGATCCTATGCTGGGAATGGTAATGAAACAATAAGCAATGCATGCCTTGACGAATCCCGTGGAATTTGATCGATTCCTTGTAGCCAATTTACAAGTTGCTTGGACAAGAGTCCCGTAAACAGCGTCCAAGTTACTGAAGGTGCCTCTGGCCTCCACATAAAAACTTAGCTGCTGCTCTAGGTTACTGCCGAAGTTAACTTTGTGAATAAAAACATTGACCAGCTGCGAAATCTGGCGACGCTCATCCTCCACCGTCAAGGCGCTAACAAAAAGTTTCAAATATTATCAATGAATATATACAACGACCTAAATTGTTTTACTTCACAGAATCATTTAAAATTTTGCCTATATACATCAACGCGTTTGTCACCACAGCATCACAGGTGTACTCCTCGCTATTTTGTTTGTAGTAGCTGAGAATGTTCTTACAAACTTCTACACGAACCGAATCCTTATGAAAAAGATCCAAGTACGGCAAAAAGTTCGGTTGTATCAGCAGCAACTCTATACTGCGATAGTTCTGCATTATCCTGGTAAGAATGTTCTGCAGTTGAGAGTAGTGTTTCTCATAGGCGTTTCCAAGCAACATTCGTGAATTTAGTTGACCCAGAAGACGATTTACATCATGTATCTGTAAGATTTAAATTAAAATAATGTTTATAATTATTTATTTTGGATCACAGTTTTAGTCAGAGCTCACCGTAAAATACTGAGATACAAAGGAAGCCCAGGTTTCCAAGCTATTTATATATTCGTTCGGATCCGTCAGCTTGTTGATTGTCTCAAATGCCACTTTCAAAAAAGTAACACGATGTTCTTGAAGTGGCGCACAGTTGCTTACGCAAGTTCCTAGCGAACGCAGAAGCTGAGACTTTGAAATTCCTGGGGTGTCCGACACATTTATCAGTTCTATAAACTCCAGAGCATTCGCGGCAATGAAATCCGATTTGAAGGAACTTAGAAACGAAATTAAAATTGCTCCGCTGGAAGTAAAAAATTGTCGCTTTAAAGGCAATTAAACCTACGTGTAACTACTTTAATCTACTTATTCTTAAGTTGTTTGCATTCCTTCAGCATGTCCTGTGTGTAAAGCTCGCATTTATGGACCAGGCACAGCAGCATGTAATCAAAGGCTGGCGCGTACAACTGAAGATAGGAGCTGGCTGTTACGATTTCAGGATGTAAATTAAATCGGGCTACAAATCGAAAAATCTGCCGAATAAATGAATTTTAAAAAATTGCATAAATATTATTTCAAGCGGTGGAGTAATTTTTACCTGAGGATATATAACAAACAAATCACTAAAGATCTCCCTGATGTACGCTTTGCTAGACGTCAGCGTTACACCCATCCGTACCAAATAGCACCGGGCGTAACTGGAAACCAGAGGATCGGCGATTCCCCTTAGCTGGTGCGTCAGTCGGAGCAGCTGTTTTTCGTACTCGTCGCTGTTAGAAGTCAGAAATTCGTAACACTTAAATATTGACATTTCCAAGTACAGGCGAGGCAGTAACTCCCTAATAGAGGCGATTTTGTAGAACCAATTCTGGCAGGTATCCCGGGCTGTCTCGCGTTCCCGCTCAAGAACAGCAGCAGATGCTCCTGGGTCCCCAGATGCCTTGGATCGCAAACGATCATATACCAATTTCCCAAAGACATCCAAAATATCAGTTATTAAGACGTACTGACTGGGATAGAACTGCAAAACCGTGGTATCCGCCAGCATCTTGGCACACTGAATACCTATTTTGAGAGCCTTGACTCGCTGGTCGCTGTGCCAGGATTGAATAAGTTCCTGTTTGAGCTGCTCGAATCTTTGTATGTATTCCTGTTGCGTGAGATCCATCATGTGGCGCATGCTACCGTCGTCAAAATGGTCTAGCTGCTCCAGACGGTATCTGGTTTTGTCCGCCACCACAGTCTGTACTTTGACTAAAGCGATAGATTACAGGTAATTGACAATTCTTAGACGGAATATTCTATGTGCCTTACTACTTTCGCTGCCTCCATCCATACTTCCGGATTTGACAAGAAAGCTTGTGGAGAGGGAAAGCTTCTCATTGGTGGTGAAGCGGTTGAGGATTCCCAGACGCCTTGCGCTCCACTGGAGAGTGTTATCCTCTGGTTCCACTCTGTCGCGCTCGCGGCGCTTCGACTTGAAATCCTAAGCGACGAGGATTCTGAGTGGTCGATTCAATTCTGCCTGGGGCACTACTCACAAATTCTCCCACCGCTTGGCTGAGCGGATCGTCCCGTTCCTCATCCTGCCTAGCAAACTGTGAAAGTGGGTCGGTTCCCTCTAAAGCCCGGCTTAAAGGATTGCTGTCCACCGCCTGCTTATGATAGTTTCTCTTGGTTAATAATATTTGAAAAGGGCGTTGTATCTTCAACTCACCGAAACCGTTTGCTGTTTTAGCGGGTGGTCGATTGCAACCTGACCAGCCAGATAGTTCCTTCGGATCTCATAGCAACGTGGCACACAAACCCTAGAGTCGAATTTTCAATTTACTAACATTAAATTGTTTATTTTTATTGAAAGTTTACCAGTCCAAGCTTGCCATAGCGCCGTGGTTGTTGTTGTCGGCATCCCAAGCAGCTGTTCGCTGGTAGCCACGGACGTAGGCGGAAATCTAATACCAAAGGGCTTAAACTTTATTTCACGTTAAAAAGAATACCAAAACTTCTTGATTATATTATATTAAAAAATTAATATAAAAAAATATAATTATAAAACACACATATTCCCTTTTAGGCGATTAATTTCCCATCAAAAATAAAAATAACCATTCACTCCGGTTGCCTTAGCGAACCCCCCTTGAAAATTTTCTATACTATGCCCACGAGACGTTTCGGGGCGAATGGCAAGAAGAAGCGACGCGTTGTTTCGTATATTTTGGTTGACAATTACCTTGAAAAACATTTTATTTCGAATTGCAGGCAAAGAAAATGTCAAAGTCTGCGCTAAAACATCTGAAGAGCACCTGCCGTGTCTGCGGAAAGTATGCGAGCCACAAAAGGTCGCCGAAAATATTCGACAGGACCAACACAAAGATGGTGGACAACATCGAGGCCCTCACTGGTCTGCGGGTAATGATTATGGTTTTAAATTTACAAAATTCATGGCTTACTTATGTGTTGCGTGTTTCGAGCAGCTCGAAAATTATGGATGCCTGCCAGACCAGATTTGCGAATGCTGTAATATGGAACTTGCTGCAGCCATCAAGTTGAAAGAGCGCTGCCTTGCAGCTCAGAAGGAGCTCCTCATGGGATTGACCGATGAGCAGCGCCAGGGAATCTCGCCGTTTTACCGTGCCGCTGTCATGGGCGAGGAAATCCAAGATGTGATTAAGAAGCTGCAAACAGTCGAGGACGAACCGGAACAAATCTACCAGCACATCGTGTTTGATGCACCGAAGATGGAGATTGTAGATGACGGCACAAAGATCGAGTACGACAACGTCTTTTTTGAGGTGGCCGAGGGCAATACTGGCGACTACGACGAGACCTCTATAATCGAGGAAGCCGAATATGAATCCCTCTTGGCCGATGACGATGAGCAGCAACAGCATGTGGTGGTTGACGCAGAGGCTGCTGAAATGATTGTTGGGGACGCCACCGACTCGTATGTCTATGACTCCGACGACGAAGTGGCTGTTCTGGACAATGTTTTAGATGACGAGTACGAGCACGAGAACATCGTTGTAAAAAAGTCGAGTCTGGCTGCAAAGGCAAAGGTCCGTGGCGACGAGACACGTCGTCGTGCAACTGGTGGAGTTTATATTTGCGATCAATGCGGAAACCACATTAAGGGTCGTATGGCCTTTGAGCTGCATTGTCGCCGCCATCGCGGCGACAAACAATACGGCTGCGAGTAAGTACAGTTTCATTTAAAAATGTAGTTCGATTTTTTGATTAAAAATCAATCCGATACTTAAATTTATTGAAACTTATTTGGTTAAAGATTGAAAGATTTTTAGAAAGAATTTTCAACACTTTATTATATTGCAGGCTATGTCAATCACGATTTTGCACCACATCAGAGCTTAAGCGCCACATGCGTAAGCACACTGGCGAGCGACCCTTCGCTTGCCAGTACTGTGGTCGCTGTTTCACCGATTACACAACGCGGGTTAAGCACGAGCGTACCCACACCAACGAACGTCCTTATGTTTGTGGCACTTGCGGCAAGGCCTTTACTACTGGCTACATCCTGAAGAATCACATGCTAATACATTCCGGCGAGCGTGCCTACAGGTGAGGTTTCTCTTAAGGTTTCCTGTGGCCTTAAACGATAATATTGTATAAAATTTCAATTGAAAATGGGAAGCTAAGGAGGAAATGCTGAAAAGAAGTATTTTTAAATACTTTATAAAGTATTTTTATAAAAAAATACTATTGATATAAACATGGAGATTTTTTTGTTTTTTAGCGACTACAATGTTTTGAGTCCTTTATTTGAAAACTAATCTTTATAGTGCTGCAAATACATTTTCCTTTATTTCCACTTTAGGTGTGAACTCTGCGACAAATCCTTTATGCTACCCACCCATTTAAGCACACACTTCCGGTCAGGGGTGCACAAGCGGCACCTGGAGAAGGCAGAATTGAAACAAGCCATGGACCAGGAGCTAAAGCGGGAACTCAAGGTGGAAGAGGAGGACAGTTTGCACATCTAGACCGGAGTCGTTTTCATAAGTGTATCAATGAAAATGGCGCAAGCCAAAAAGCATTTGTGCAAAACACAACTTAATTGTATTAGACTTTAATCAACAATAAATGGAAGCTTCAAATCTAGTAACGAAGTGGGTGGCACAGAGATTTCTGAAATATCCCAAAAAGGGGGCAAAATCCGAAATTTGATCTTTTGCCGCTTATTTTGAATGCTATTATAAAGATTGTTTAAGGCACTGGTAACTAGGTTTTAAATGGGGAATCAATTCATTTAAAGCAAATTATTTTCTCTTTGAATATTCAAAGAGCTTAGTATTTCATATTAAACTAAACCAAATTGTATACTTATCTCATATATAATAAAATTAAGCACCACAAATGATAATATCTAAAGACTATACCAATCGACAAGAATAAGAATATCCATTTTGGCCTTTGTTGTTATTGAGATTGATTCATTAACACATTAATTTGTACTATAGACTAAATTTGATGCACCAAGATTTGCCAGCTCTAGAGAAGCATCTTGTTCCTGCTTCTGCGCCAACGGCAAAGGCACTTCTATCATAAAGGTGATTTCCTCCGATTGCGACTCGACTGCCGGAGGACTCTGCTCGCTTTGGTCGTTTGGCTGAGATTGCGATTGACTGGATTGGGCCCCAAGCTTCGCCTTCTCCACGTTATGCTTGTGGGTGTTCGAGCGGTAGTGCGTATTCAGATGGGTGGGGCGGGCGAACGATCGCTGGCACAGCTCGCATCTGCAAGTTACCCCATTATTTTATAAACATTTTCTCTTATACATTATGTCAACTCTTTACCTAAATAAACGTTCGCCCGTGTGAATGAGCATGTGGTTCTTGAGGATGTAGGAATTAGTGAAAGTTTTTCCGCATTGGTGGCAGGCAAAGGGACGATCGTTGGTGTGGGTGCGTTCGTGCCGCATTCGACCACTGTAATTGACATAGGCGCGGTCGCAGTAGCGGCACGGAAAGTTTCTATCACCAGTGTGCATCACCTGGTGGCCCTTCAGCTCTCCGGCGGAGAGGAATCGAGCGGGGCAAGTTCTAAAACAGGAATAACCATTTAAAATTTGTATAATTCAATAATTTTAAAGAAGCCATAGCCATGACCTTACTGGCACTGGTAGGGCCTTATGCCGCTGTGCTTACGCAGGTGACGATCGAAGGAGGACTTTCCCGTAATGTTTTTACCGCACTGGTCACAAAAGAAGACTGTGAGTGAAGCTTTGGGCCGCTTTTTGATCTTCACTGCATTCCTGGGACGGCCTCGGCGCTTACCCCGATTCGCTCTGACTGGTTTGTCGCCCTCTTCCTCCGATATGGACATCTCCTTGATGGCCCGCTCCAAGTCGGCTTCGTGGCTAGAGTCCAAGTGGTCGACGCCGTCGTCATCGCCATCGCTGTTGCTTAAGCCCTCCAACTTGATCATCACCTCCATGGGTGTGGGAGACACCACGGGCTCGACTGTTTTATGATTTCTCGAGCGACGAGTACTGCGGCGAACACATCCCATGCGGGTGGCAATGGAGTGGGAGGTCGTTTTCGAGGAGCCTGAAGAAACTTCGGTTTCTTGTTCCTCAAACATTTTCTGACTTTTCAGGCACCGTTCTCGGAAATCAATGGCACTCCTGAGATCTTTCTCACATGTCTCGCACATCCAGTCGGGTAGATGGGGCTCACATTGCAGCTAGGAACATAAAAAAAATGCAATTAATGATGCGGCTGTAAGTTTTAGCTCTTACCAGGAGACCGGTGAGTAACTTAATGTCGTGCAGGACTACGCGTGTGTCATTTAAGAATAACTTTATGGCATTGGTCATGCTCGTGCTGGTGGCACACAAGCGACACAGATTTTGAAACATTTTAGAAAATTAGTTGGGACCAATAATAATATTTTCAACTTTAAACACGGGCCAGCCAGTCACAATACATTGACATTCACCCCGAAACGTAAACAACACTGAGAAGAATGCAATTTAAAATCTTTGTAATGAATAGTACTAAATATGTGGTGGTTATTATTTTTTGTTTTAAACACAAAATATTTATTAGATTTTGCAGCTGTTGTACAGTAAGACAACAAAATTACTTTTTACCTTAAAAATATTTCCTTTGGTTCCTTAACCGTATTTCAAAAATTAGAATTCAAGAAACTCTCCACAGAAATTTGTAGAGAAATGACGGTTCAGGAGATCCCACATGTCATGAAAACGGGGAAATTATGTGTGGGAATGTCCAGCTTTTGGACTGTGAAATATAAAGTTATGCTGCTTCTTTTAAATAGTTCACAACTCAACTTTTATGATATTTTAAATACCCTTGAAAAGGGTATTATAATTTTGTGCAGAAATGTATAACGCGTTAAAGGAAGCATCTGCGACCCCACAAAGTATATATATTCTTGATCAGCATCAACAGCTGATTTGATATAGCCATGTCCGTCTATCCGTCTGTTTCTATGCAAAAAATAGACAGTATTTAGACAGTCATTAAAGCTATCGTTTTGAAATCTTTACCAGATCATTATTTGTTGCACGCAGATTTAGTTTAAAAATCGGTCGGATCGGACCACTATATCATATAGGTGCCATGCAAACGATCAATCAGATTTCAAGTCTTTGTATGGAAAACTTTTTTGTTCTCCAAGCTATCGCAACCGCATTCAACATTTATTCATTTGACATAGTCATACACGTTTTGTGACAGTTTGGTCCGGATCGGACCACTATATCATATAGCTGCTATACAAACGACCGATATGAAAACAATTCTTTGTATGGAAAATTTTTTTGTTTTCAAGGGTATACCATCTTCGTCTAGCCGAAGATAACTTTTCTCACTTGTTTTAGATATATTTTTAGATATTTTAGATATGTATATATTTTCAGTTTAACTTCGAGGTTTAAGTTTTGGCAAGTTTTGGTTGGTTTTAAATTCAACCGTTCAAACTACATTTTTCTAAACGACAAATCTCCAACATACTTCTCTACTTACTAAACTTTGACTAAAATCGATCTTTTCTTTGCAACAGATAACATAGCTCCCCACCTCCAATGGAAAGTACCAGGTCACCACGAAGCGACTACTTCCCCATCCTAATCTCACTCAACACAACACAAACTCAACAGGGCTATCGGACGAACGAAAAGTTCCTCAATCCAAATACTTACGTCAGAGATCAACCCCTTCTTTGATCCTATCAATACATATGTGGCATATATTCCTTCAAACCCATCCACTATACTAGCAACTGAGGCACGCAAACAGCTATTTAAAATCAACATTCTCAACTCTCGACTAGTTTTACCTCTCCTAATACCAAGAAACCCCATACTAACATTAAATTGTACAGACTTCTATCACTAAAGTACCAAAGCAGCAAATACTTCGCCAGAACAATTAACAATTAACTAGCCGCAAACTCCACAGAAGTTACACCCCAAACTGTAACAATGACGACATTTTCGCCAACCTCAAATTTAGACTGGAAATCGAACAATTAGACCTAATCAGATCAACCTCAACTTAGTATCTACAAGCGCCGGCCTATAAAAACCAACACACCTACTGTTCCCATAACAGAAGAGTCCAAATCACTTTGAACGGGCTAAGACTAGGCTACTCTATCATGTACCCAACAAAAAGTAACTAATGCCCGCTCTGAAACATTGATCGGCTATATGTCCGACATATACTTTGTTCTTTCCCCGCAGTCTCAATCCAACGTATCTTTTACTTCAAATATGTAAACCATATTCTAGCACTAGTTAATCTCACCGTCAGCAACTCCTATAAGATTCTAAACTTTTTTAGAAATTGTGAAATAATATACAAAATATGATTACTATCTTCTTTCTATCTTTATTACTTCTTTAATACTATCTTTAATTGAGCATGGTTCCTACTAAGAGTTTTTTTCCCAAATATATTTAAAGGCCACTTGTGGTTATTACTTCATCCCAGTTATCCTTTAGTTTTAACTATAAGCTATAAGGCTTTTTTTATTTCTTTCCTAAGTTTATTTTTTTTTTAAATCCCACTATTGGCTTCGTTTTTTTTACTTTATTTCGGATAGTTGTAATAACCTTTTTCTCTTCCATGACTTAAACATAATAGTGCATTGGATTAATCAAGATAATCTTAATTAAATTTCTCAGTTAAAAACTAAATTAATACGCTGTTCAATCCCTATTTTCTTGCATATTCCTCTGATGCATCTTTGAACGGTAATGTGTCAGAAGATGGGTCTTCCTCTGAAAGGATCGATCGCAGATATCGCACTTAAATTGCCTCACGCCCGAGTGGATAAGCATGTGGTTCTTCAGGATATAGGTATCGGTAAAGGTCTTCCCGCACTCGTCGCAGACAAATGGCCGATTATTAGTATGAGTCCTTTCATGTTTGAGTCTTCCCATATAGCTAACATATTTCCTCTCGCAGAAGCGACAGCCAAAGGGTCGGTCTTTTGAATGGACTCGATGGTGATCACGGAGCTCTCCAGCGCTACGAAACCCAGCAGCGCAATCTCTGGAATTTTTATTAAATTAACATATAATTTGAAATTCAAGAAAGGTTTCTATCTCACCCGCATGCAAATGGCCGCTCACCCGTGTGCTTCAACATGTGGCGGTCAAAAACGGATTTCGATGTTGCATGGTTTCCACACAACTCGCAGATATAGATCTGGTTAAGCGGCTTCGTCTTAAAGTCTCTTTTTCGAATCTTTCGATACATTCCCTTCTTGATGACATCTTCGGTTTTGATTGATTGTAAGTCGGGAGCCAACGACAATGGTTGCTCTTCTCCGGTTGAATCACATATTAAATTTAGGTTTTCCGGATCTACTTCAAACAATATTTGAAAAGTTTCCTCTGGTATCCCTGTAGAGTCAACGTTCTCATAATTTGTGCCAGATCTAGTGGGGCTATCTCCGCTCAGATGTTCCTCATTGCTTTCCGATTCACTTGACAAAGAATCATTGCTGATTGAGCTAAATTTATTGCTGGTCTTAATACAAAGCCTTCGAAATGAAACGGTAGACCCGAGATCTGACTGGCAGCGTAAGCATATGAAACTGGATACATCAGGAATTTCTTCCAACTAGAATATTTAAAATAAAATGCATTCCAAGAGCAAATTATTAAAGGAAAGCTTTTTTGGTTACCTGCAATCCTGTCACCAGGTTTAGGTTTTTCAGGAGCTTCTTGTTTTCTGAATCAAAGAGGTTTACACTCCTAGAACAGATAGGGCTTATCCCGCAAGTTCGGCATCTATTTGCTAGCATCTTGATTGCTCTTCTCGACTCGACTAGTTGAAAAACAATTTCATGTAAATCCAAACTCAGCATCGTCTGCAGTCACAGGAAAACGCACGTTCTCCGTCTTAGGCGCCAACTTTTCAAGCGTTTGAATTTCCAATCTTTTCAAAAATGACAGCAAAGGGGATTTACAAGCGAATGTCTATATTTTATAATGAAATATATATGTTAAATTGTAATTTTAATTTTATATTTATGTTTTATATTATATAATATTTAAATCTATAAATTTTTACCCCTTTAATTTGGCATAAAAATCCAACCATTTTGGTAAAAATGCATTTTAAGATATTATGGATATTAAATTTCTTTTGAACCACATTATTTTAAAAATGTTTTTAAGTATATATGTATATATCTGAATACAAAATGAGTCATTGTTTATGATAGTTCTTAGGTTAAATGGAAAGTAACCTTTTTAATTTTTTTTTTTTATTAAAATTCTTAAATGTAACGTACGTCAAAAGAAAATAATTATAAATTTTTTCCCTTCTATAGGTAGGGTATTTCAATTAAAGGAATTATGGAAAAATCAATTTGCGCCAAAAAGCGTGCTACAGAAAAGTGGAGATATTTTTTTTAAGGGAAATAAAATCAGGGGATTTTTTGGTAGGACTTTGCCTTGGACTTTTTTTTTAACTCGGACATTGCGCTTATGACTTGCTTAAAAATAATATATCGTGTTGCACCTGTGAATCTCGGATATTAAACAAAATATGCGTAAAAAAAATAAAACAATTGAAAAATGGGGTACGTGATAGTTATAAATGTTATTGGTATAAGCTGTCTGAAGGTTTTGAACTGAGCATTTAGAACTACTGATGGCCGACTACGGCCATTGCGAACTTTGAAACTATAAATTTCGTTCCGAAACGGAGTGCCGAGTTTTGATTCCTATGCGTTCGAACAGTCGTTGTCCTCGTAAGCCTTGATGATGTTCTCCTTGATTTGGAGGTCCTTGTGGAAGAGAAGTTCGCTGTGCAGGGCCTCCTCCCGTTCACGGGCTATCTTGAGCTCGAGGAGATCTAAACGCCGTCGCTCAATAAGGACGCGGTAGCGGTGGAGCTCTTGCTGCCGCTGCCGGAAAGTGGGCAAGTGGGTGCCCGTGCTGCCACTGCTGCCGCTGGAGCACTTTTTGCCCACTGCCTGTGGCACCTCCGGTGCAGCGGAGCTGGAGCCACCTTTCGTTCCTCCAGCCACCTTGCCCGTGGTGATGCGACGTTTCAAGGGACTAACGTTTCGACGAGACGTTTCCACGAACGATGAGCTGGTGGGGGCAGAAACATGAACGCTGATCAGTTCACTACGCAGCCGCACCTGAGGCTGCTGTTGCGAGGGGTTGCCCTCAAGTTCTACGACAGGACTGTTCTTCGGAACCTCTAGATCGCCGGAGCAGCACGAGTCAGTGTCATTGGCTATTGACATGCGCATTCCTTGGGCGAATTTGGGTGCCACTTCGCGTACTACGCACGTTTGCTGGGGGGGCAAGCAAAAGGACTCTACCTTTAGATCAGTTACCAGTTTTGAAGATCCCCGGGAGGTGGTCTGGAGGCGATCCGACCCAAAGTCCCTGCTCCGCTTGTATTTAAGCGACTCGTGGGAGGGTTTGTAGCGCAGTGCCAAGCTGGGTTTCACGGTCAGAGCAATATCCGCCGGATCCTCCTGCTCAGCGACCGCACTTGCGACCTCTTTCTCGTCAGGACGCCGCTTGTAAATCCCGGTGAAGAGCCGCTGCCAATAGGCATCTGCCCGCTCCTTGACAGTGGGCTCCTTCACTTCCGGCAGCGATGTAGCCGACGAGTGATTGTGCTTCCAAGCTGGCTCATGGACGTTGGACGCCTTCTTGCTCTGCTCCCGCTCCCGGATGCTAGCTTTCTTCTTGCGCAGTTCGCGCAGAAGCATCAGCCAGTTTTCGCTCGCCGTGCGTTTTTTGGCGGGCTGCTCCGGTTCGGCCAGGTCCACAGCGCGACCGCTCGACTGCTGCGCAGACACGCACACGCTGCGGACCGGGACGCGGCGGTAGTTGACCAAGGAGTCGAAGGTTTCCTCTTCTTCAGTTAGTTTCCACATAACGCGGCGGCTACTGCTGGACATGGACTGATTAAAGGCTTCCTCTGCAATGAATGCATCATTAAATGTTGATTCAACCCTATCGGGCGCAATGAATTCATACCTGATTTATTGCTTCTATCCATGGATTCCCCAGGCAACGGCTCCTGTCCTCGTAATTGCCCCGGCCTACAGCTGTTCCTACTCGGAATTTCTAAAAGAAGTAATTTGGCAGTCGTGTGGTGTGTGTGTTTCGGAAATATTGTATTTTTGAAATTTTGCTTGCTCTGCTATCCTAATAAATAAAAATCTTGTTGAGTCCAAAGCCTACTAATAAAAGACTGCGATACATATTTTTCCATCTTTAATCTCTTTTTTACCGAGTGTATATAACTTTTTATAAAACTTCATAGGATTTTGTTGGTTTTTTATTAACTAAATCGTGTTAGACGCGATTTAAAAGTATGTTAACACTTTTGGTTTAATGAAATTACATAAATAATTTAAAAAGTTTAAAAATAAATTACAGAACATAGGTTGCGGCCTTTGCACATGTTTGCCTTCTAATTAAAATTGTATTTTTAAAAGCAGAGATTTATGGACTATTTGAGAGTTTTGCAATAAACATGTGCGGTAAGTTGCTCTTTGAAACCACAAAAAGGTCTTACAGGTCTTACAAATTAAACACAATCTTTGTTCTAGCTTAGAAGTTTGCGAACGTTAGTTAGTGACTAGCATTAGTGGAGCTGCCTTTTATTCTTATCCTCCTTCGTATATTCATTCCTAATCCGACTATTATTTCATTTTAGGCGGGGATAATTGAGCTAGACTTCTTGGGGTTTTGCCAATAGGCTGAATTATTGAGTTCGCAACAGTTGCGGCACCGAATTCGAGAGGCTTTGCCTAGTTAATGCGCTAAAAATGTTTGGTATGGATTAACTAATTTGTAATGCGATTTTTGGTATATGTTGTTCTTTGGGCCTGCTTTTAGTGTTATTTAATTTTATTTACGCTATATGCTAGTATTATATAAAGTATTTTCCATAAAGTACACACATAGTCTTGAAATTTTGTGGGATTGTGGATTTTACTTGAATGGTTTTTGTATGATTTGTTTTACTGTGTTGAATGTCGGTTTAAGTGACTATCTGTTTCATTTATTGTTAATCAATTATTCATATGCTTTTCTGCGATTTCAAGCCAACATTTCGGTTCTCTGACTATTTCTTAGATATATTTTACATTTCTTGTAAAGATTCAAGTTATTTGTTAAATCCTTTAAACTATTTCCACATGTTCTTTTTTTTAATTTTTTGTTTTTATAAAAAATTTCATCTTTAAAATGTGAAAATTATTAAAGATTAATTTTAGCTTGTTGCTCTATATTGGTTCCAATTGATGCTTAAATGTTAACAATTTTTGTATATAAAACCGTTGAATATATATAAGTGTTTATCTGTTATTACCAATCCTACTATACAAAGGAAGTAATTTACTATGTGTTTTTTTTCTTTATCTGTACGTTTCAACATTTTCTTAGGCCATGAGCAAGACGGCTTGCCTACATCTGATTTCTTTTCCTCGCTGGTATTCTGTGTGGTCTTGTAAATGTTTTAAAATTTTTTGTCTGAAACAAGTAAATTTACAAATTTCTTTTGTCTTTGACGAGGGCTGTTGCTGCTGTACTAGGGGACTAGTCATAAGTTACTGGACGACACAGTGAAAAGACGAAGACAATGGCGTACCACACCTCGGTGAAGTAGAGGGCGATCTGCAGGGTGCACAGGCAGTACTCCAGGCGTAGTCGGTAGGTTTGTAGGAGCAGCAAGTATGAGACGCCGAGGAAACAGGGGACGGTCATGAAGACAGATAGTATCGCTGAGCAACCTGGGGTGGAAACAAAATTTAATACATGATTGTTTTAGGTTGATAAAAATCTATATTCTAATTGATATTTCTTAATTGAACCACAAATTTCTCACTGTAACCGCAAAAATGTCTTTCCAATTCTTTTTAGGAGACGACTTGTGTTTGAAGTAGTTAAGTTCAATCAATTTTGACACCAAGGAAGAACCCGATTGCGTACCTCGTCCGGCCAGGGTACTCATACGCCCCATTATCAGTCGAATCGATTCGAAGACAATAAAGCTAATCATCACTCCGGTGTCCAGCGCTAGAGAGTGGCCCGTGTAGCTCAGATTGATGGCCTTCAGCAGACCCATGGCCATCTCGCAGCAAGCGAACATACCGAAGTAGAACGAGTTGAGGTAGATCAACACCTCGTAGTTCATGCTGGGATTCGGCTTCTTCGGCACGAGAGGCGGCGGGCGCTTGGGTGGCATATTTTGTTTTGGCGACTTGACCCCTGACTCCTGCCCCTTTGCTTAGATTGCAGAAAATTATTCGAAATCTATCTTGCGAATGGCCCGCTGCTGTTGCTCACGTTGGGCGCTGTATTTTTAGACTAACCATAATAATAACGGGGACCTGCCGCGCAACTTGGACGCCGCGGCAAGTTTCTCGCGAATTCCCTCTGCGAATGTTTGGCCGTTGTAGCTGTTTATTTGTCGCCTTTTATTTCTTTCTCTTTGTTAGCCAGCATTTACTGATAGATAGCCTGCCCAGAAGAGCTGTGAAGGATCTACGGAATAGGTTACAGGAAGAGAAACTACAACAAAAACCGAAGATATTTTCTTTAACCTCATTTTTTGTTAGTTTAAGTTGTGATATCTTTTAAATACGAATATAAAAAAAGCATTTGTTTTTATTTAAATAAAATATTTTCAACTGAATAAATGAAGAGGTTTCAACTAATTGTGTAGACCGAAACGTGCGTTCATTTGACGATTCCGCAGTGGCCCGTGTACATTACATTTGAATTAGAAGTGTGCATTGCACCTAGGGGACAGCAGCGGTGTTGCATGAGCAGGCAGGCCGCATATAATTTTAGATCATCACAGCCGTACAGCAGAGCATATATACCCGTATAGCCGTATAAAAATACCAACAGGCGGCGAGTCCGTGTCGGAGAGTCGAACCAACAGCGCCATTACGACAGCGACAAAGGCCGGACAAAAGAATGCAACTAAGAAATTCAAATTAAATGCAGCTTTGCTTTTGATTCAATCGGACGCGTCGCGAGAAATCTGTGATTTGTGCTGTTTATATAACGAACAACGTACGTACTTTGAGAAAATGTCTCTCTTTTTGAGACATCCTTGATGTGGATTAGTAGGGATTCGGTGTGCTGGTGTTTAGTTCCACATTCAAGTTGCATGCTCCGGCAATGCGTTTCAAATAAAAAAGCCATCGAATGGTTGTGGTGTCTCCTCTTAGTCGTAGTGTTCCCCTTGCATCGTCCAAATCGTCTACTCGTATTCCTTCCGCAGGCGGAAGTGCTGGTCTGCTCTTTGTCTCGATCTTGGTAGTTGACGTGGCGGCGGCGGCGGTGGCGGCAACGGCAACCTGGTTTATCAACTGCTAGGTATATGTCACAGGACGACACATTGTACAAATGAATATGCTGGCGTAGACCAGTTCAGCACCTTGTAGGGTGATCATTAAGGCACTCAGAATAATTTCGATTTTGAGAACATAGGTTTGAAAACAACACAAGAAGATAACAATAGCAAGACTGGGCAGTGTTAATATTACGGATGCTGTTGCTTGCCAGCCTGAAAGGAGAACAAAATTCATGGTAAATATTTAGAAGTTTATAAATTTTATTAAATAAGCTTTATTTATTCAGTATTGGGCTTAAATTGGGGTTCCTTGTCCTTCTTGGGGAATTCGTAAAACTGCGAATTCCTATAAGTTTTCAACTAAATTCCAGCTTTTGTTAAATTATTGCGTTTTTATCTTATTGCATTCAGAGAAAATAGTTCAGTATTTTTATTATCATTCATTTAATATTTTATTTTTTAGAATAAAATAAATCTTAAATGTGTATCTAAACGACCTAAAATTGGAAAGACAGTGTGATATTATTTGCTAGGAAAGATCTGCCCGCCAAAACGCGTTGGGGAGGCTGTCAAAGGAATAAATATCAAATGCACAGACATTTTATAAATAAAATTGAAGTATTAGAATTTTCTTTTGTTTCCTGAGTTAGAGTAGAAAGCTGTCTTAAACTAAGTACTCCCCTGATTACTCGAACTAGTCTTCTTACTAACTACTCTCCTGAGTTAGTGTCTCCTGATTCATTATGTTTAATGTAAAGTCAATTTTAATGCTTCCAGAAATGCTTCCAAGGTAAATATTAAAATGTCAAAAGGGCGATAGAATCAAACTTTATCTTTTCTTTACGAATAATTTCCCTTTCTCCATGACCTTTGGGCTTTCGAGTTAAAGTTCGGAAAAACTTGGGAACCATTAAGTCGGGAAAATTAAGAAATTTGACCGTACCGCAATATTTTTTGGAACAGATTTAACACTTTCGACATGTGTATCAAAAAAATTAAATTAAAAAACTTCCGCCATTCACCAAATCCTCAGATTTGCCACTAAAGTTAAATTCTCCAATTTTATACATTTATATTTTTTCTTCGTGCGGTTTCCGCTGTATAACGTAAAGCCCACCTCCCGTACCGACCGAGGGGCGCTGACGTTTATCGTACGACTCAAGTCGCGGGGATTGATCCGAAAGATATATTCTACCAACTGTCACAGAGGACAAATTAGTGTATCAAGACGGCGCATAAGGCACATTAAATACTCGTTTTTTATGGTAATCGAACGCCGATTATAATCTTTTAGTATTTTATTTTATAAAATATTTTTAAAAAGTTTACAAAATCGACAATACCTGTGCGATTTAGACGATATTTCGCGTTTAATCATGTTGATTCTCTAAAGGCGAGTGGGCGAGAAAAGGACATATGGGCCTATAGGCGATGTTTGAAACGATTTTATGAAGTTTACTCTTCGATTATTAAAAAGTCTTTGATTATGATGGACAGCAAATAAAGTCTCTATTTCTAAATGGTATCTTAGTGTAAAATCGGATACAAAATGGCAAAAATATCCTTAAAAACTTAAGCAAAAGGATGAGAAAAGATCGTTTTTTTC
Organism: Drosophila merina; assembly: GCA_035047645.1. NCBI lineage: Eukaryota > Metazoa > Arthropoda > Insecta > Diptera > Drosophilidae > Drosophila > Drosophila merina. Next base: position 29,367,121 of record JAWNPH010000002.1, read on the forward strand.
ATTTTGATAAATTTTACCGAGTTACCCATAACTTGGTTTGTTCATCTTTGAGTATTTATGTATCTTCGAGTACCTTCTTGTTATTCTAGAATTTTTACCCTTTTCTCTCTCTCTGAAAGTAACGTCTAATAAAATATTATTCAAAACTTGCCGTGATCTCAAAATGAATTCTAAAAGAAACGACCATTAAGGCTTAATTTATGTTCGTGTCTTACAATACATCTGAAATCAAGCCAACTCTAAAAAATAAAATGACAGCAAAAATTACTGTAAGCAACGTCAATAAAAATAAAAACTTGCCTTGATCTTAAAAACAATTTTAAAGAATCCATTTACACCTGAAATTAAAGGAAACTTACAACTCTAAAACATAAAATGACAGCAAAAATTACTGAAAGCTTTTATTAGATTTCATATTTAAAATTTTTAACGTTTATACGTAAAGGAAAGTTTAGAATAAAAGATTTATTTTAAATTATTTCTTTAATCATTCAAATGAAATATTTCAGAAATGAAAATATCTTTAATCATTCAAATGAAATCTTTCAGAGAAGTTTTTGGAATAATTTCAAGGGATATTTATTCAAGGGATTCAGGGGATTCTTTCCTTTTTTCCATTCACTTAAAGAATATTCAGGATGTCTTCGGTGTCATTCACGAGGGTCTTACAATTATGATACGAAACTTGTGTATCTTACAATTATGATATGCAACTTTTGTACCAAAACTTACCACGATCGCTGAGACTGCTCTTGCGGCCGAAGACGATCCGCAGGGTCTCGATGATGCAGAGTGAGAGCAGGATGCTTGCCTCGCGCGACAACACATTCTCGCCGTAGTTCAGGTGGATGGCCTTCAGCACGCCCACGCCCACTTCGAAGGTGGCGTACAGGCCGAAGTAGAACGAGTTCAGATACATCAGTATCTCATAGATGAGGCTGGCGTTCATGGTTGGGTGATGGCTGGGCGGAGGCTGCTAGCAGAGCAGTTTGAAAAGATTCTTCCAGATCCAGCTGTGGCTGGCAATCCAGGACTTTCTTGTGGCACGCCTTACGCTGGGCGTCGCGCTTCCATTGATGGTCAAGGGTGACCTGGTTAAGGGTGACCCGGGCGATGGTGGCGCTTGGTAAATGGCACTCCTAGCGTATTTTTAATTGCAGCCTGCTCATAAGTATATTTTTAATAGCCTCGCCTTTGGTTCTCTTTCGTGGTTGCTGGTTGCTGGACTATTGTTATTGTTGTTCCGGTGGCGTTGTCATGGGAGTCGAGCCATTTGTCGCTCGTGTGACAACTCTATGCTAATATTAAGTATGCGATGTGCGTTCACGTTTATTTATATTTTATGGTTCCTTGGAGAAGATGAGCAGAGAGCAGCGTTTGGAGGGGCTTATGTAAAAACTCTACGTCGACGGAGCTGCCCTTTCCAGCTCTTCTCGCAGGTTCACGACTCCCTCGGCAGATGGACGCACTTTCCTCTTTTGGGGTTTTACCATTAATAATTTCGAAAATATTTGAGGCCTTTTATGGGACGTTCTGGTGTTTGTTGTTGCTGTTGGGAATTTTCTTTTCCTCCTCGCTGGTGATGGTGGGTGTTTTGGGTAGCGTTGCCAGATGGTTGAATCTGAAATGGATGTCAGCATTTTTGTTTAAACTGCTGGAAGACGGATTATTATTTTTTTTGGAGCAAGAGAGCATTTTTGCAACTAAATCTTCGTTTCGTGGAAGTTGCGTAATATTTTTCTTAAAAGACTTGTTGCTTTTAAGGTTTAAAAATAAGGACATCAATTTTAAATAACTTTTTATCGATATATTTGCTCTATTTTTCCATCTCCAGCACTCGTACTACCATCTCTATCTATATTTATTGTCTTATTTTGGTTTTCATTTATTTACAATTGCGATGCCAGCGGACCAGATCCAATATTCGGAAAAGTACTTTGATGACAAATTCGAGTACAGGTATGATGCACTTAGTTTCCCATTAATTTCATCTTTAATTAATGTTTACACTGTTTTAGGCATGTTATCCTGCCCGCGGATTTGGCCAAGCATGTACCAAAGGCGCACTTGATGACTGAGACGGAGTGGCGAAACCTTGGCGTGCAGCAGAGCCCCGGCTGGGTCCACTATATGGTTCACGCGCCGGAGCCACACGTAATTTTGTTCCGCCGCAAGCGCGCCGTCGAAGAAAACGCTCCACAGGTGGCATCTGCGTCTCATTCCCAAAACACCGGCCTTGCGGATGTACGTGGTTAGCCTGGGATGGCATGGACTCATCAAGGCTTATGCAGTATTTAATAAGTTAGCATCAGGTATCCTGATGTAAAACCAGATTCATTAGCTTTAAGATCGGTTAAGCTGTCGTGTTCAAATTGCGACTACACAGAATAACTTGTTGGATACATATTAATTTCATTAAGTTTATTACCTAAAATACAAAACGAAGCGTACGCTATGTGTACAGACAGTGTAAAATTAATAATTATTTACTTGGCTAATTGTAACAGCGCCACACCGCCGGCAACAAGTGGTCTGTCCAGCTGCGGTAGCTCAGATTGCAGTTCTTTTTGGCATAGTACTCCATGGCGTAGAGCGATATTAGCAGGCCATTGCCCAGGATCAGGGAAAACCACAGGAATATGTTTCCCAAAATCTTAGGAGCCCTTCGCATAAGGAAAACCAATGACACGCCCACCACACCAAAGAAGACGAACATCACGGGAAAGAACATTTGCAGCGCAAATCCGAGTACCTGCTCGTGCACCAAGGCGGAGATTAGGAACACGGACAGCGAGGCAGCCAGCTTGGACCCGCGGAACACATGCGTGTACATATCCTTGTAGACGTATTCGTACAGCCAGTCATGGACAACGACATTCCAGTTTCGATAATAAGCGTCGTAGGTGTGCGCCGTCCACCAGTCCTTGTAAAACATTCGGTCGCCAAAGCGCAAAAGCTCCGACGTGAAGTTAAGCCACGAGTGAAGGATCAGGTAGAATCCGCATAAAAAGATTACAGCACTTGGCAGCATCATTCCAAACAGTTTCAAGATCAACTGTGGGGCTCCCATCGGCTCCAATCCGTACTGACCAAAGTGAGCGTGGATGTGTCTTTCGTGGATGAAAGCGTAAAGGAATGCCACAGCCACCACCTCCAAGAGACGGTTGAGAGCAAACTTCCAGCGGATCTCTGGAGTGCGTGGATAGCTGTCGCGGTAGATCAGCGTGGGCGCAAAAAGATAGTAGGTGTAACAATGCAAGGGCGGGACAAACGGTTGCCCTGCCGCATATTCGTCCTTGTCCTCTGTCTTGGTTTTCCCAGCCACGACTCTAGCCGCATTGTATCTGACAAAGGCATGCATTTTCATCAACAGGCGGGTGCTTTCCAGTAAGAGGACGCACGCACTGACAAAGGGTAGGTCGAGCTTGAGGCAGAGGGAGCTGGATACATAGCAGAAGACCAGCTGGGAGCTGATGTACAGGATGAGGCAGGTGTGCGTCCAGAAGCGTTGCAGGGCGCCTAAAGAACAAAAAACGGGTTAATTTTCGTCTAAAAAAGGATTTATATTCTTAAACTAAAATAGTTAAGTGGTTCAACCTGACACCTTAGTTAAGTTATGTAGTTTATGTATATTTAAGCGATAAAACAGCATTAAAGCAATAAAAAACTGTCAAAACGAATTAACTTTTATATTGAACTAAGACCTTAAGTGGATAACAATAGGCCGTAGATGAACTCCCGGTTTAATTGAGAAAATTTCAAACTAAACCTGAATCTTGCTTAGCTTTTAAGTGTAAACTTACTCTGAGGCTTCAGCTTGTGCCTGACAAGCGCCCAGCCGCGAAAAGCATAGTACAGAGCAAGGACGAAAATGTGCTCCAGCAACCAGGCGCTCATCACCCAATGCAGGCCCCTCAGTCCGCCCTGGAAGGTGCCCAGGCCCAGGTCGATCCGCCCCTCAACAAAGTAGTCGTAGAATATCACGTTCAGCAGAAACATGACCAGAATTATGTAGAAGATGTGGTAGATGGTGCGCATGTGCTCCACCTGAAGCAGAGCGGTTAGATACGACTCCCGCGCCACGAATACCTTCTCCGGCAACTGGCGCCGACTTTTTTGGTTGTGTTTTTTGTCTGTGTGCTGGGTGGAGGTTGTGCTCGTTCCATTTGCATTGCCATTTGGGGAGTCTCTGACGTCCGGGACTGGCTCCCTCGTGATCCGGTTGTTCCAAGTGCTCTTGGGGTCCGACCTCTCAAAGTTTGGGAACTCGTGATCTCGCAGTTCCCGCTGCCGAAGATCCCGCAGCACATCCTCCACCGTGCAGGACAATCTCTGCTCGAAATCTGACAGCATTTTGGACTGAAACTTTTTGAGTTTATCCCGAACGAAGTTAAGATCAGGCAGCCTGCCCTGAATTTCCTCTGACTGTTGCGTTTTGTTCTCCTCCGCCATGACTGGATCTGGATCTGGGTAGCCCTTTGTTTTGGGTTGTTAATCCTGACCGCTGACTCGTATTTAATTTATATCCGCGTTACTCGGCCAATAATCGCGACCGCCTCCTAAGACGACAGTTTGCACAATGTACGGAGCTCTGGCGTTGTTGAGTTGTTTTCAAATCTTCGATGATAACGGCGCTAGGAAGACTGAAAATAGAGGCGCAACTCTCGAGGGTGGACCTTGTCTAGACTCTAGAAACTTATATCAAATCATAAGAGAAACGTAAGATTATTACCGATAATGAATTTTCATTTATTAATTAAGTCTTTACATTTTAATCTTTGTTTTAAAAAACCTTTTTTTTTACAATATTTGTTACCCTCTTTCATGAATCATACCCTACGCCTCTCTCTACTTCTCTCTTCCCCTGTTCTCCTTATAACTCTCTTTTCGATCGCACTCTCGTTTGATCGCTCACGACACTGGGACCTTATGTTAAGTACGCTACAATTGTAATTGAAATACATTTGGTTTAATATCTCGCACTTTGAGCAAGACGATTAGCTGTCAACGGCATTTTAGTTAAGTCTATTCTACGCCTTCATGGGCTGAGCTGATAAGCGGCTGTCCATTGGCCTCGTGGTGGACACAGCTGTCGGTGGCGATGGCGTTGGCGTCGGCGGTGGCGAGTGCACATGCACCCGATTTGTTTACATCACGCCGCTGACCCTATTGCATGTGCTCCGGGTGCACAGTGGGACGAACACATAAAAACCGGTCGGTTTTTTTTACATACCTTTTACATTTCACAGTTTCTTACATTTTCAGAAATATGTTCCCTGAAATTTCAAAAAAAAATATGTCAGAATTCTTATAAAAATAAACTATATAGCCTATAGCAGCCGATTCCATATATTTAAAGATATTTTGCCTTCAAAAAGCTGGTTGATTACATCATTTTTGCAATGTCGAACCACGACCAGTTATAGTTTTTTTGTATCTCAGTTTGAAAACTATCGGTTTCAGATTATGTAAGACTAAATCCAGTTGTAGCAACAACAATTATATTACTAATGTTTCAAGTGCAATCTGATAACTTGCGTGGTTATCAACCTCTACGATTCCAAGTAATCATTTGATATGAACCAATAAAACTATTTAGATTAGTCATGGAATGTAATCCGCTGATTATCTCTGCGGATTCTCTGTTAAAATACTGATATTATTGTACCAAAATTGTACCAATTTGTGTATAATTTAGTAACATTTAATATTTGGTTAAGATATTTATTTTTTTTCATCCTGGTTGAATGGAAATAAGTGAATAAAAGCAAGTTTTCCAGTCATTTTATATATTTTTAAAAGTATTTTCTGTTGAAATTTTACATTATACATTGTAAAAGCATACATAGATACATATGTAAACATGCATATACGGTTGTAAATAAATGATTCTTTTGAAACAACATTTTTGAAAGGCCAATACATGCATATCGCAGATATTAATTTGATACATCAAAATTAGGCTAAGCAGGGAATTTCGCGATAAAGGTTGCCTGGTATTATACATTGTATGTATTATAGTACATATGCATGTGTGGGTATGTATTATGGTAAATATTTGGCATATTTAATTGAAAATATTTACGGCAGTGGAAGTAGATGCAGGAGCACACAAACACACAGAACACACAGAATGGAATAAAAACAAATACAAGCGCATAAATATAGTGTTTTGATAACGAGAAATGAACCGAAATTAAAGCTCACGGCCATGAGTCCTGCGGTTCGCAGGATGCACGCATGTCAAGCAGTGTTCGAGTGTGTGTGAATGTATGTACCTCGAATGTTGGAAATAATATTAATACTGTGCAGACGCAATAACCAAAAATATTTATTATTTATGCGAAATAAACAGCAGTGGAAAGAAAAACTCAACACATACTCCTACACTTTCATACACAAAATATGAAATTAATGCAAAAACGACAGCGGCAGAGGCAGCGGCAGCTAGAGTAGAAAAAATGACACCAGAAAATGGAGAGTGTAATACGTATATTATACATATTATATGTTTGTATGTATGGAAATGGCAATAATAAAAGCTGCGGCACTGGCTTGGAACATAAAACACAGGGAGCGGCGAGATGTCGAAGCGTATTCATAAACATCCCAGCAGAAGGCGGCCATTATGGAGAAAACGAAACTGAGATCCTTGCGCCAGGATAGGAGACAAACGTACACATAAAAAGACATTTTTATTGCCTCCAAATAAGGAGGCAAGGCCCAGAGTCTGGGCCAACACAAAAAAAGGGAGAAACAAAAAAGGCAACAAAAATAATATGCGACCGCATAAAAATCTATATAATTCATAAACCCGCATTTGGAATAGTGATGCCAATGATGCTTTTTTGCTAAAATTATATTTTCAGCTTAAGTTGGCGTTTTCGTAACACGGCCTGAAAATTCCATATACTTCGATGCAACATTATCTATTAAATGTAAATTTTAAAATAAAATAATGTTTTTTACTCCTGAAATTTCATCCTGAATTGAAAGAATTTTATAGAAAGATATGTAGAAATGTTTAACATTGTCATTTAATAGCATATAATTGTAACTTCTTAACTAATTATCAAAAGATTAAAATAAAGAAATTTTTTTGTTGTAACTTATCAAGTATGGCAAGAACGGACTTTTATAAGGAGATGATATTGCGCCTTGGATAGGTCTTCGCCATCACTGCCTCAAAAATTTGGCAGAGGGAAAAGATTGGTGGTCCCGGACCGTAGACCGGACACGGGAAAGCAAACACGTACGGCGCTCTGTGGCGGCCATATTGGGTCATAAAAAGCACTCACACACCCTCTCGCGCACACACATGAAGGCCAACATAAAAGCCTGGCCACAAACCAACAGCGGCGCAACAACAACAACAATAACGGGGAAAAAAGTGACAGCGGCAGCAGAAACAAGTAACAACGGCTCGAAGCCTTTCCCGACTAAACAATACCCCAGAAATTCATAAGATTAAACCGTATTTGTTTATTGTATTGTTAAAATAAGAAAGTCCTAAATAAATTTCAATACAAAAATCATTTCCAAATTGGAAATTAAAAATAAATATTACGAAATTTTGAAACGTAGATATTGTACAACATTATAATGGCAACTTCTTGATCTGCGTGGGCTTTAAAATGCTTCTAAATAAAAATAAGGACTATTTAAAATTTCACAGTTTTAGGAGACTCACAATTAAGCGCGTACGTCCAAGTAAATGAAAATAGTTTATATATAATATTAATATTTATATACATAGTTAGATTTTCTCCCATGTGTTACATGCATTTGAATGGGCCCGGTATACCCTTGATCGGTACGGGTACCGGGTATAAAAAATTTTATGATGGTGCCTGCGCAAAAGTTTTGTGAAGCAGAAACATATAAAAAATGTTGCATATTTTTGGGCATGTGGGAATAGGGGGTGGGGAAACAGTCGGTGCGACCAGATCTGTGGGTGGTTTTTGCACGTACCCACTGGGTGGTTCGCAGAAAAACGCAGAAAATCTTCCTCGCTGTTGTTTCAATTCGGATGGTTAGAGGGCCCTATATGCTTTCTATGTTTATATTGTATATATACATATATACATATATATGTATGTATGCTTATGTTTTGTCATTTCCGTTATTTGTCAATGTGTTGTTGCCGCACCGTTATGTGTGCTCTGAAATGAAAACAAAAACAAGAAAGGAAAGCTAACTTCCGGCGAAGCCGAAGTTTATATACCCTTGTAGCCAAATGGCGGCTTCAATTGGTAAACGATACAGCAATATTTAGTTATCTGATCCTTATAGGGAGTTCAGAATCAAACCAGTTCCTTATAAAAAGGATTTTGAAGGAAGTCCCAAAAACAGCAAAGTTTTTGCATTTACGATCGTTCAGATCACCTATATGGGCTCAGATACTCATAAGAGAGGCTTTCTTAGATTGGCAGCTAAAAGATACAGTCAAACGCTCTCGGCCGTTTCGACGTACAAGAAGGGTGTGCGCAAAATTTGAAGTCGATAGTTTTAATACCAAGTGACTAGTTTGCGTAGAAACAGACAGACGGACATGCCTATGTGTATCGATTAAGGAGGTGATCCTGATCAGGAAAAGATGTATGTACTTCAAAGGGTCGAAGAATCCTCCTTCACTGCGTTGCACACTTATGGCCAAAATTAAAATGCTACATCTTCCCGGGTATAACAATAATACGAAAATTGGCAATCGGCACATATTTATTACCCTTTAATATTTCGATTCGAATTTGAAGATCAATATTATATTACATTAAATTAAGCTCAGGATGAAGCTGGTTCAAAAAAATAGTTCCAACGGATGTACTTTATTGACCGTATGTCCATTTACATAGATTATTTCGGTAATCTTTCGGTGTATCCTTTGAATTCATAGAATAAGATGAATCGATTTATCTATCAAATTCGAATGATAATAAAAAATGCTTATTGGGATGGATTACACCCTAGCTTTTGTTTAAAAATAAATACTTTATAGGACTACCATAATTGCTATTACTTGGAATCTTCATGATTTCGAAGAACAATTGGTCTAACCATTTAGACATTTAGAGCTTAAAAAATTATTTCCGTTTTTAATATCCTAAATGCATTAAAGACGTTACGAAAATTTGTATAAAACATTATTGAAACAATACCTAGATACCTAGATAGATTACTTAGATACTAAATTTAATTGATCTTTAGGTATAAAAGGCTTTTTAAATTTTTAAATTTGACTTCAAAACTAATTGTAGGGTCTAAAAGAAAGGAATAGCTTTAAGTATACAAACATGTATTGAATCAGTTTATCAATCTGCCTTGGTTTCAGGTGCTGTTATTCATTACAAGCATCTGGAATAACAAGCATAAGTATATCCTTCGAAAATCGAAATGAAAGTTCAATTTATTTTGTACAAAATATAAAAAAAAGCTTTGGTTAGCTTGGAAACCTTTCATTAAAAGAGAAAGCCGAAATGCATCCTTTTTCGTTCTCCCTGTTGAGCAGAATTAAGACGCTTTTCAGTCGATAAGCATTTCCGTATGTCCGCAAATTAATCTCTCAGTATTAAAGATATCGACTTCAAAATTTGGCCAAAACATTCGTTCCTTTGCACACAATATATAATTCAGAATGGCCGTGATCGGTCGACTATAACTTATAGCTGTCATGTAACGCAACGATCGGCAATACTTTACCTTCCATGTTTTTGCAGATAGAAAGTTGAAATTAGCTTGCTTATGAAGATCTGGAAAATTCAATAGAAAAAATTTTAAACGGAACAGACGACTATATCCTTAGGTGCCATATACGAGCACCTTGTAATTAAACGATCGGAAATTCTAAAGCTTTGGTACTTTTGGGAGTATAAGCTTGTACCTATTTTAAAATCCATTTTATAAGGAACTGCTTTGATTCTGAAGTTTTTATAAGGATCGGCCAACTACATCCGATATTTGCTTTATCTTTTGCCAATAGAAGCCGCCATTTGATTGCATTAGCTATCCTTTCTTGTTGAAACTTGAAATGTTTCAACCTGGAACAATCAACTTTTATTTGCTATCTATACAAAAAACCGTTTTTCACCTAGTTTAATATTTTTTTTAAATGTTTATTTTTTTTTTAGTTCTATTTAAAAATGTATTCTGCATTTTTATTTTAAGAATATATCATTTACAGTTCGACATTTTCAAAAACTTTCACGAAATTTCGCTCACTTTGGAACGAAGCTAATTCAGCCATACGGACCCTGGCGATTTCCTGCCACAGTTTGGATGCCAGTTTGAATGGCCGGTCACATTATTAGCGTCTAGCACATAGTATTGTGTTGGGGCGGTATACTCGGAGGCGTGGTCGAAGGCACACGTTTGAAAAATAAACTAAAGCTGCTATGCCTGCCAGCCGAGCCAACTTTGTTTCCCGGCCTGTCCGCGTCCGCACAAAGGGCTCATAAAAATATGCTTGAAATGAGTTTGGCCGAAAAAGGAAGAGAAAGTGTGCTGCAGTGAGAAAGAAAGAACGCTTAGCAATATTTAATGTCGCCAACGATGTCAACAGGACAATTTAGTGGGAGATGAAAGTTACACTCGAAAAAATAAAGTACCTACCATGTCTTTCTTGTTTCAGACTGACTTTAAAGCTTCGTATGAAAGAGTAACAAAGCTAGGTTTAAGATAGGTTTCCATGTTTTACCGTTATTTCGGATTTTACCATAAAGAAGATTTTTGTTTGCTTTCTATGCGCACATTCGTACGGTATTTTATATTGGACTTTTTTCGTGTACGAATGAACATGGCGACTCAGTTAGCTTTTGATTGTTTTGCAAACAAAGCGAAACAGTCTCTGTGCCGCAATCATCCACCCACTATCGCACACATACTGTGTGTATTTTTTCACCCTCTCACACACCCCCAACCACCCACTCAATGCTTTTTTCGTTTCCCTTTTTTGCCCACTTAAACAAAACAAAGGGAAGGAAAAGAAAGCGAAATAAAAACGGACGAAAAAATCGTTTGCAACTTTTTTCGAGGGTGGATTTTCATTTTGTATGGTTCATGATTTCGAACTCTATTTGCTGGACCAATTCCCGCCTCCATTCCCTGGTCTGTTCGCTCTCGTAGATTTTTTTTACCATTACATTATTTGGAAATTTATGCGGGGTGGCAGCTTTTGTGACTCATTCCCCTCCCTCTCATCGATTTTTTGCTGGGAGCGCAGAGTGGCGGAAAGTCTGCGAAGCGAATGGGAGATTTTTTATGTAGATTGGTCCATTATGTGGAATTAGTTTTTGTATGGGCCCTGATAGAAATGGCACAGTCGTAGAACGTTATTGGCTGTTCTATAATCTAGAAAAGTATGCAATGGAATTGCAGCCCCTCCAAAAACGGATCCTAATAACAACAATTTTTCGATCCCGCTTAATCTAAATTACCATTTTTACTGTTTTTTAGCAAAAGTTAAGCCTGAACTGACTATTTTACCGTTATCTTGGGGAAATTTTCCACGAAATGCAAGAAGTTGACTGACCAAAATCTAATATAATATTTTTACTTTTTTAAGCAAGCCCTGAGAGGAAAAGTGAAGCCTGAACTGTCTATTTTACCGTTATCTTGGGGAAATTTTCCACAAAATGCAAAAAGTTGAGTGACCAAAATTTAAAATACCATTTTTCCTTTTTTTAAGCATGCCCTGAGAGCAAAAGTCAAACCCAACTGTCTATTTTACCGTTATCTTGGGGAAATTTTCCACGAAATGCAAAAAGTTGACTGACCAAAAGACAAACAACAAATCCATGCATTGGAATTTTTATCAGTGCGAACAAATAGAAAAGTCGTATTTCAAAATGTAAATATTTTTTTATAGTCAAACAAATTTTGTTTATTCGACTGCCACCGAGGCCAAAATGCTTATTTAGGGATTCCACATTATTGGGGACAAAACTTACCCGATGAAAGAACAAAGAATAGAATTGAACATGAAAAATAACAATTGTAAAATATTTAGGTAAATATAAGATCATTTATTCTATAGATAAGCTAAAGATTTCATTTAATTTTTATTATGTTGCCTTACAATGACTGATATTTTTTTAGAAGTAACGGTGTCCCCGCATAATAGCAGGAGCTTGCATCCTTAAAATCGGGCTGACGTGACATATAATACATAAACACCTATATATACGTATGAACATAAATAAATAAGAATGTATTTATGCGTGGGTGGATTCCGTAACTCCCTTTTGGGTGGATGGTTTTTGCTGGCAAATGTTTCTGCCACAAAAAGCAAGAAATTCACATAAAAATATACGAGTCCTCATTATGATAATACGTAAATAAATGACAGTGGCGTTTAGACACTAGCCGTTAGAATCTAACGGTAAGCCCAAATGGGTGTGGAAAGAGAGAAGTGCTAAAGGCAAAAATGGCCATAGGGAAGGTACAGGACGAAGTGTTGAGTATTAAGGCAGCTGTTTTTCACAAATGTATGCCATTTATAGGTTAAGTTTTGCAATAATACCGATCAAAATAGATGCAACGAACATCTTTTTTGCGAAAAATACTAAAGTTACTGTAGTTACAGATCGAGACAGTTTTTATTAAAATCCCTCTTAAAATGAGCTTTAAAACTGGTGAAATCTTTTTTAGATGTATGCCATTTATAGGTTAAGTTTTGGTATAATACTGAACAAAGGCAACGAACATCTTTTTCTGCGAAAAATACTAAAGTTACTATAGTTACAGACCGATAGAGCAGTTTTTATTAAGAACATTAAAAAGAGCTTTAAAACTGTTGAAATTTTTTTAGATATATGCCATTTATAGGTTAAGTTTTTGGAATAATACCGATCAAAAGAGATGCAACGAACATTCTTTTTTGCAAAAAATACTATACTTTCTATTGTTACAGAACAGGAGGTTTTATAAAAAACCTCTCAAAAGGAGCTTTAAAACTGGTAAAATAAGAGAATTTTTGAGAACGTTTCTATAACGTTGTGCTACCCACTTCTTCATTTCCCAAAACTTCAAAATCGTTCTACATTCATACAATACAATAAAATATAATAGAGAAATAAATTGCGTCCATCAAATACTTCATTAGAAAATAAAATATTCTACTTTATCCTTTTCCCAAAGACGACGATTTGTTTTGGCACCCACACCTTGGCTCAAAGAGTGCCGGAATCGTTCTAATGGTCACAATCCTAGAAAAAGAATTACTAATTCGGCCTTCGCATAAAAGCCTCCGCATATTTATCGTAAGAAGTTCAATTTTTTGTTCGCATTTGCGCCGTATGCTTCCGGCTTAGTTCGCCGGGCCATTACCAGCATTTAGTGGGTGGGTGGTGGTGCAGAGGCGGGCATTAGCTACTTCTTTGGGCCTTGGTATAAGCTTTGAGCCGGGAATAAATTAAAGAACGTTCTGGTCTCCAGCTGCTGGGACTCAAAAACCGTTGCAAAAATACGTTACATTTTTCGGCTGACCCAGAAGTGCGAAACACGGAACCCGGAACTCAGGGGTCAACAATTAAATGCCATTTGCAATAAAACAAACCGAATGTCCGATAAAGATTCTCCTTTTCAATGGATGGCAATGAAAAATTATTTAAATGCTGCTGCATTGCTGATTTTCACATATCAAGACGGAAAAAAGGTCAAACGGCTAGGGTCCCGGTTAGGGTCAAGCAATGGTCAATTAAAACTACTCTAAAACCCAGCTGACCCCAAACCCATACCCAAAACCCACCCAAAAATCATTTCTCAAACATGCAAAACAATGAGGCGAAATTTTTGATCTGCAAATATCCTTTTTTGTTGTTGGATCCGCTGTTACAGTTTCCAGTTTTCAATGTCGGTCATAAATTTGACCCTAGCCACCCCTATGTGTGCGACTCTCCTTGAGGCGTCTTAGCCGTGACCCCGAACCCGATTCCTATTCCGAATCCGAATTCATGCAATTTCCCCGGCACATTCACATTATTCGCATTAATTTTAACCTCTGCCTGACGCTGACAAGGGGTCAGGGCACTGGCGCGCGTTCTCAATTTTATTTTATTTTGTTTTATTTCATTTTGTCCAGCTTTCCTTCTCTGCTGACCAATAGCTGTTGACCACTGGCCAACCCCCGATCCGCATCTGTGCCACCGCAGGGGTCACGAAAGTGTGAAAATGTGTAACTGCTGCGTGGACTGATTAGAAGACAGAGTCCTGCGTCCAAGGATCACCGGGGTGGGTGTGCAGCGGAGTGGGAACTATGCCGAGGCTCTTGCATTTGGCGCTTATTTTTCAATGCCAATTGCCTAAGCTCAGGATTTTGTTTTATGCGTTTTTAGGTTTTCGAGACACAAAGGACAATGGCTACGCTCGAAATCCGTTTTACATTTGTATGAATTCATTTCGATGGCGACTTAGTGTCCTCAATTTCCAGCGAATTACGAGTGTAATCGCGCCAAATAAAATATATAGAATCTCAGGGATCCTTGCTGCAAATTTTAGAAACCATTTTAATCCTTCAAAGCTATAATAATGTTTATTATTTATTACCAACTGAACTAATCTGGAAGAGACATTATTATGGACATTTGGAATATACATTAAAAACTCTCTTTTATTTGACAGATGCAAAAATATCAAAATGAATCCTGTTTCGCAAAAGGATTTTAAATCAAAATTTAAAACAACTCTTTGGTTATTTTCTCTCTTTCAAAATTCAGGAGTATTTTTTTTTAAATAAAAATTGAACCCTTTACTGCGTCTAACCCTTTGAAAGTGATCATCCATGAAACCAATCCAAAGACTTCGCTTCTCTCCTACAAATTTTAGGTGTATCTTTCAAGAAGTAAACATTTTTAAAATAAAAATTTAACCCTTTACTTCGCTTAACCCTTTGAAAGTGACCATCACTAAAACCAACATAGGACTTAGGCATTTCCCCTAATGGCCAAGTACACGGCTTCTGAGAAGACTTTCGCTCATAAAAAGTGATTGGAGTTTCGCTTAACCCTTTCTCATCGACCATTTTCTCCATCCGCTAAAGGGTTGAGGAAGTACACAGAGGTTGGCCATGCAAATGAGAACAAAGAACGCCATAAAAAAGACACAACCGAGGCGTCGTAAAGAACACAAAGGCACGGACATTAGCTGGAAACAAAAAGAAGAGAAAACGCAGGGCGAGCAAATCGTGGGATGGTTCGAAGGAACTCGCAAGGACACGGCCGGGATACAATTTTTTCTTAATGGTGAAAGGGTTAGATTCACAAAAAACAAAGACTGCAGAAATCTACCTGCCCAGCTTCCAGGCGATGAATGTCATAAAAAACTGAATATTTTATGGTCAAAACGGTGGACAAGAATTACCATTTACGCGGAAGTGCGTTTTTTGTATGCAGTTTTTTAAGTTTTGCTCAAAGTTCGGGCACAATTGTAAGTAGAGCGGCTTGACACAGAGCCCGCCCTAATGACCATAAGATCTGGTATAGCAAGGATCGTCTCTGGACGGGAGGACTCGAAGAAGTTTCTGGCGATTTTCCAGCTAGTTTCATTGTTAAGGCCAAATGGTTTTACTCTTACCTGACCAAAACAAACCGAAACCAAGACAAAATGCTGGCCGAGATGCAAAGTGAGTCGCCCTCATAAAATGTATTGGCCTGTTGGCAGAAAATCCACCCATCGATTGTATTCTGCATGCCGTACGTCCTGCCGTTGTCCTTCGCGCTTTTGTTTCCCGCGCAGCTAATTTTACTGTGGAACTATTAGGGAAACAATGAAAATTAGAGCAACTATTTGCCCGGTCCATGTCCCTGCTCTAGTTTCCTTTTTTAATCCTTCAGTTTTTCGAGCTAAAAAAGGATTTTTCGTATGCGCGTTGTCTTGTACCATAACATTTCGGGCTAAATTCCTTCCTATTTGTGTCGCTTTCTGTGTTCCATGTCCTCGCAGGTTTGTGGGCGTAACGAGAGCCTTTGCGCATTTGATTTATGCAAAAAAAAATTAGCGTCGCGGATCCTTACAGGCTTAAGATTCTTGTATCTTGTTTCTTGATGTGGATGGAAATTTTAGTAATAAAACAAAAATTATTCTAACAAGCATTTATTTATTGAATAATTAAAAAAGAATGAGAACCAATTCAAAATATGTTTGTATCAATTTTGTAGATCTCCAAATAATCAATTTTTTTATCCGAAAACCATGAAGACATTACCGTGTAATCTGCTTAAAAACTCAAGGTGATGGGTGAATCAAAACAGCAAATAGATACCCTAATGAGGTTGCCAAGGACCTTTTAGTGAAGAGATTCGGTGAACCTCAAAATCCACTCCGAATTAGGGATCATTGAAAGGAGCTATGTATTTGCATATGGGAGGTTGAAAAGATTACAAAATACAGATGTTAAGGGTCCTCCCCTCAAGAAGGATCTTAAAGAAAGGCGGCTGGTCAAAGGTCACGCAGCATTTGCATACACCGAAGGGTCCTTAGCGATCCTTAACATGTTTGTGTTTGCAGCGATCACGATCATAGACATTCCCAATTAAAAGGTCAAGCGTGGCGGGACAGACACCCTCCTGAAGGCCCTCCTAATGCCTTGGGCTTCAACTTTACATAACTTTCCGTAAATATGCAATCGTGGGCGTGGATTGTAGCACGCGGATCAGTGCTCCACGCCCGCTCGCCGAAGAAGCGCTAATCGGCTGATCAGCGCTCGGTAATCGCCTGGGACTAGCTGGATCCTCCGGATCAACGCCGTTGATCCCCTGTGATCCTGCCTACTGCGTAATGTTGGATTATGCCAAATTTAAATTGCTTTTAAATCTGCTGAAATCTGTTGAAATGTGCTCTAGTTTGAGTCGCCTCGCGAGTCATACTTCTTCGGATACGCGGATTAATGGACGAGACCGCGGCCAGGTAGGTAGCGTCCTCCGTTTAATCCTTTCTTCGGCACTCACCGGCCTAATCCACAACTAAGTCCGGTTGCAGTTTCTAATCCGGTTGACTGTGTCAACCTCATTGACAGGCCAATCTCCCGGGTTACCTGCTTCCATCGTCTTCTTCCAGCAGCTTCCTCCTCCTCCTGCCCTGCGAAAATGTATCTGTATCTGTATCTGAGCGCGGCGTACTCGTGTCATTTGCATATCGACGTCGCTTTGTTTGCATTCCGAGCAGTCGCTGGTTTTGTAAATATTGCTCTTCTGTCACCGCCCTTGCAGACCACAATAGGTGCAAATATTTTAATTATAATGCATAATATGCATTAATGCATTATATGCATAATATTTTATTTAGCTTAAACCTATGAATTAGGATTTATGTGAAATTAGTTACAGATATTTATCATATTAAAACATTTCTAAACTAAACTAATCAAAGGAAACGGACTGAAATAGAGATCCGTGCGAAATGGTTATCCTTTAAAGCTTGCAACCACCCACACCCACCCAAATCTGTTAAAGCAACAGGAAATCTCCCCGGTCAAATCAGTTGGCCCGAATTACAGACAACTAACTTGTTAATGTGTCTGGGCTTAAAGTTTCGCACAGGAGCCCAAAAAACAATTGGCGAAGGGGCGCTCGGCCTCTCGACCTCTCGCCTTGCCCCTCTCTGTTGGCCAAAAATCAATAATCAATAATGAAGCGAAGCTCCCAAAAACTGCCAAACACGGCCAAAGAGCAGCTGCAATCCGCAAAATGCAGCAGCCGAAAATGCAGCGCGTGGACCAAAACCTAAAGGACTAAAACCTAGACGACAATATGCCCGAGAGAGCGAGTGAGAGCGAGCGAGGGTGAGCGCTATGGGGGATGCCGTCTTTGGGGTTGGGGCATCGCACTCGACTCAACCGAACGGGACTCACTTACAGCAGCATCCGTTTTGAGTGAGTTTTAGTTTCAGTTTGATGCGCTGCTCTCTGTGTTTCTCTTGTAACAATTGGGCGCCTCTCAGTCCTGTGTCTGTCTGCGTGTGTTCTGCTGCATTTTGGCATTTGTTTCCTCTTTGCCATTGAGATTTGTGATTTGAGTTGGAATCGGAATTTGAGTGCTTGAGTGCACTATCCGGAGCCGATTTTGGATGGTACGTAGCATAGGTGGATGGGACCACCTCGCCAGAATCTCTCATCTCGCAGCGGCGTATTTTATTTTATACGGCTGGCCAAGTCGGAACCTTTTCAGTCGTGCTCTGAGATTCGAAAACGGCGGAACACCATCCACAGCAAGGAACAAGGAGCTTCAAAACAAATCGCAGTCACACCAAAGGACGAGTGCGATAACGAAACTGCAATCAAAATAAGTCTAGCCAAGAATTACGAAAAAAAAACTGTGAACGTGTTTGAAAAAAAATAAATGAAAATCGCCTGAGTTTTGGGGCCTGAGTTCAAGTTTCCTGAAGACGTTTTCCGCACATGCGCGAATTCCGCGCAAAAAAGGCAACCTAAAAAGAAGAGGCCCAAAAAATAGACAAAAACGACAAGCAGAAGCAAGGAGCGTTTTATCCCCACTCTGCCTTTCCCCCTGGCACGCACTGTTATCGCAGCAGCAGCCTCTGTGTGCGTGTTGATTTAACGGTGCCGCGGTCAAGTGTAGAAGAGAGAGTGAGAGAATCCGCGACTGAGAGCACACTGCTCTACTCTGCCCTGCTCCCAGTTCCCGTTTCTGGATCCACTTGGAAAATTTCGGAGGTTCGGAGGACCCCAAGGTATGTAAATAATATAGTTCTATCGAAAATTCGCGGGTCTTGGGAATAAACAGAACGCTGCAGTTAGCCTTGAATAAATCTTAAAAAATCCATCCAGGTAGAAATCGCATTTTTCGGTAGAAAGCTCCGTTGCAGCAGCTTTTCTCCCACCGATAAACAAATAAACAAAATTTAAGATCCATGCAGTGGCTGGGCAAATTTTAATTTGTTGAGGTATGCAGGAATATGCACTTGATTTAGACTGCTAAATATTTCAAAAAATATTTCTACAATTTTTCAAAATTTTTTTAGACTTTTAATTCTTAATTCTTAACTTCGTTCGATTGAGTTGTTTTTTGGTTTTGAGTTTATTTTTTGTTTTTGTGATGTCATCATTTTACTTCCTTTCCCTTTCCCTATTCCCTATCCCTATTCTTCTTGCAGACTTCAGCTTCTTGCTTTCTAATTCCTTACTTTGAGGGGGAAAAAAATTGCACTCGAATGCCTTGAGTGATCTCTGAAAGGGGATCACTGGGCGGGGATTAAATATTAAATAATTCCAAATTAAAACATTTTTCTTCGGCACGTGGCATCTTTTTATATATATTTATTTCTGGCACGTGCTTGAAAATTCAAATATTTATACAAATATTAAATTTTTGAGTCAATAAAAATAGTTTTGAGGTATTTTTGGCTTTCGTCACCGATATTTTAGCTTTTTGAGTTTTTTTTGAGTGTAAGCTAATAATAAAGCGAAAAACGGATTAAAGTAAATTAAATATTTAAAAAAAAATAGTACTCAGGATCGTCTAACTATATTTGAAAACGTTTAAAACTCCTATAATTTTGTTTGTAATTATTATTATTTATTATTAACTTGTTTTAAAATGGCAAAACTTTAGAATTTTATAAAAAAAATCGAAAGGCTGTAAAAAAACGTTTTAATTTGAGTAATTAAAAACGGACTATAACGTTAGAATTTCCTTTAGATTTTGCGCAGTTCCGCAAATAACTCGCCGCTTTTTTCTTTTCTTTTTGCGGAATTTACTTTTTTCAATTTTTTTGCATTTTTCCAATTTTCTAATTTTTCGTTGAAAAACTGCAGTTACCGGATATTTGCAGCAATTGTTTGTCTTTTATATAAATTTTATTTAAAAACGCAAAAATGTTAAGTCCTGAATACAGTGCGCGCCATTAGCAGGAGGCATAATTGATGGTTCAGGAAGAAGCGAAAATATACTCGAGCTTAGCATATTTATTTAGTTTTACATTTCTTTTGTGGATATTTTTAAAGAAAAGCCGAAAATTAATTGGTCTGTTTTGGCGTGTTTTTCTGTATTTTTGTGTGGAACAAAGAGAATCTTTTTGCTTTTTTGTGCCATGTTGGGCAACAACAACAACAACAAGACGAAAGCCAAACTAAAGGCCAAGTGTAAAATTAATATTACGCCGGCTACAAGGCATTAGGCGGAGGAGGAGGGGCACGGCTCGAGGCAAAGAGGCAGCCAGGCAGCCAGGCAACCGAAACTGCAAAAGTAAACTAAACATGTGCTAGTCGTTCTGCCACCCCCCAGCCTCCCAGCACACCCCTTTTGGTTTCACGTAAAAATATAATGAAAAATGGCAAAAATGGAAAAATTCACGAACGCAGAAAATGCGCCACAAAAAATGTATTTTGCAAAAATGCAAAAATTTTTGTACAAAAAGCGAGCAGAGAGAAGGAGGAAATATGCCACAAAAATGCATTCAACAAAAAGGACTTGTAACAACTTGTTGTATCCTTTTTTGTTTTTTAAGAAACCTCCTGCAACTGCAACTGCAGCCGAACTCATTCAATGTCATTCAAGTTTAAAAATACATCGGATATAATATGCAAATATTTATTTTTATGCGCCTAACAAAGCCTCATCAGTTCTTTTTGTCAGAAGACATTAAGACTGTCCGCCAATCCGAGTGACAATCTATGAGGAATGTCTCGCGATGATCCTAAAAAAACATATGTTTTGCCAAAAAAATTAAGAAACTGCAGAGTTGACTTTGAATCATAGTTCGATGTCTAAATTAGAAATTTTGAAATATTAAAAAGAGAAAAAGTGTGAGAGAGAAAAAAGTGCATTTGGGAATGATTTTTAGCAGGAGGTGGGCCAGGAGGAGGCAGGAAGAAAAAATAACATGAAAGTCGACATGTAAACAAATAAAATTAGCTGTCAGTCGGTGGGGTTGAGAGAGGGGATGCGGGGTTGGCAATGCAATTCTGGGCAGAAACAGACAGAGCGGGCAAAAAACAAGTTCAGGCAAAGATCGGCCGAATGCCAGACAGATTTTCAAATATTGTTTTAGAATTTTTCTGCTGCTGCATTTTTAGCGAATAAAAAAACGAGCTAAAACAGCGGTGACGAAAGAAAATGCAAATGCAATCCAATTTTGGTGACAACAAAAAATGTTGATTTTAGGTATAAAGGACATTTTCGGAAAAGTGATCAACTAATCCAAGGGAAATTTTTAACATCGCCGCTAAGCTGGCTAGCGCTAAGCTCCCGGATCATCCAAATCCAAATCTAAATCCAAATCCAAGCCAGAGCGCGTGATTTTTTGTTTCGCACCTATTTCGGCTTTAATCCAGAATGGATCAAGCACGCAATCCGCGATCCGCGATCCGCGACCTGTACCTGACCTTTTCCCAGGCGCGGGCGCGTGCGCCTCGTCTACCTGACCCGTATATAAGCCAAAGCCAGTCGGGAGTCCTCAGTCAGTCACGAGTTTTGCTTTCCAGCGAGAACACATCCAGAGAATCTATTTTCGAAAATCTGCGTATTTGGAATATTTATTTGAAATCGTATCACACATCCAGCGGCCCATCAACGGTACGTGCAAGCAGCAAAGGATATAGGAGCTAGCGTTCTCCATTTTGTTCTGAAAAATCACTCAAAGAATGAAATCCGGGGGGTGGCGACCCACCAGGGCACAATTTTAAGGGTGGCTGCCGTAAAAATAACAAAAAAGAGGAAAAAAATCCAACGAAAAACGGGAAAAAAAGAGAATACAAAGCGAAAAAAACTCAACGCAGGCGCAGACGCAGTGACTAACCACCCTCTCCCTCTCTCTTCTCTCCCACAGCCGTCTACCGTCGCCAAAAGTCGCCGCCAAGATGCAGAACTGGGAGACCACAGCCACGGCCAACTATGAGCAGCACAACGCCTGGTACAGCAGCATGTTTGCCGCCAACATCAAGCAGGAGCCAGGACACCACTTGGAGGGAAACAGCCTGGCCAGCAGCCCCCGTCAGTCGCCGATTCCCTCGCCATTAAATCCGGGAAACCAACTGGAACAGTTCCTCAAGCAGCAACACCAGCAGCATCATCACCAACAACAGCCGATGGATACCCTCTGCGCCATGACACCGTCTCCCAGCCAAAACGATCAGAACAGCCTGCAGCATTTTGATGCCACGTTGCAGCAGCAGCTGATGCAGCAGCAGCAGTACCAGCAGCACTTCCAGGCGGCCCAGCAGCAGCACCACCACCACCACCACCTGATGGGTGGCTTCAATCCGCTGACGCCGCCGGGTCTGCCCAATCCCATGCAGCATTTCTACGGCGGAAACCTCCGACCGAGCCCGCAGCCCACACCCACAGCGCCCTCGGCCGGGACAGCAGTGGCCGCGGGGACAGCGGTAACCAGCGAGAAACTGCAGGCACTCACCCCTCCGATGGACGTGACGCCGCCAAAGTCGCCCGCCAAGTCCAGTCAATCCCATACAGAGCCCGAGAAGGAGCAGGACCAGATGTCCAACTCCAGCGAGGACATGAAGTACATGGCCGAGTCGGAGGACGACGACACCAACATCCGCATGCCCATCTACAACTCCCATGGAAAGATGAAGAACTACAAGTGCAAGACGTGCGGCGTGGTGGCCATCACCAAGGTGGACTTCTGGGCGCACACCCGCACCCACATGAAGCCCGACAAGATCCTGCAGTGCTCCAAGTGCCCCTTCGTCACCGAGTTCAAGCACCACCTGGAGTACCACATCCGCAAGCACAAGAACCAGAAGCCCTTCCAGTGCGACAAGTGCAGCTACACCTGCGTCAACAAGTCGATGCTCAACTCCCATCGCAAGTCGCACAGCTCGGTGTACCAGTACCGGTGCGCGGACTGCGACTACGCCACCAAGTACTGTCACAGTTTTAAGCTGCATTTAAGGAAGTACGACCACAAGCCGGGCATGGTCTTGGATGAGGATGGAACTCCCAATCCCTCGCTGGTGATTGATGTCTACGGGACTAGGAGGGGTCCGAAGAGCAAGTCAGGAGGAGCCACCAGCAGTGGATCGGGCTCCTCCAGCGGCAGCCGTAAGCCCAATGTGGCAGCTGTCGCCCCTCAGCAGCAGCAGCCCCAACCACAGGCTCCAGCTCCAGCTCCACCGACATCCCAGCTGAGTGCAGCTCTCCAGGGATTCCCTCTGGTACAGCCCAGTGCCGCTCCTGCCATTGCCTCGCCTGTGCTAACTTCAGGTGCCTCCCCCACCAAGAGCGACCACACCTCGAGCCTGCCCAGTCCAGCCAACCTGCTACCTCCTCTAGCCACCTTGCTGCAGCAAAACCGCAACATGGCCTTCTTCCCCTACTGGAACCTCAACCTGCAGATGCTGGCCGCCCAGCAGCAGGCCGCCGTCCTCGCCCAGCTGTCGCCCAGGATGCGAGAGCAGCTCCAGCAGCAGCAGAACCACAACAGCGACAACGAGGAGGAGGAGCAGGATGACGAGTACGAACGCAAGTCAGTGGATTCCGCCATGGATCTCTCCCAGGGAACTCCCGTGAAGGAAGAGGAGAGTCAGCAGCCTCTGGCCGTGAATCTCAAACTGCAGGAGGAGGAAAACACGCCTCTAATCAGCAGCTCGAATCCCTCTCGCCGCAAGGGCCGCGTCCTCAAGCTGGACACTCTGCTCCAACTCAAGTCAGCGGCCCTCACATCCCCCGACCAGCTGAAGGTCCCCACCACCAGCATGCCCACTGCATCCTCGCCCATTGCCGGACACAAGCAGCTGCCGGAGGAGCATTGCTCCGGCACCAGCTCGGCAGACGAGTCCATGGAAGCCTCCCACGTTCCGCAGGCCAACACCAGCGCCAGCTCCACAGCCTCCAGCTCGGGCAACAGCTCCAACGCCAGCAGCAGCAACGGCAGCAACAGCAATCCGAGTAGCAACAGCAACGGTGCAGCAGCAACCCCGGCAACCTCGGGAACACCGGCGGCCGCAGGAGCCATCTACGAGTGCAAGTACTGTGATATCTTCTTCAAGGACGCCGTGCTCTACACCATCCACATGGGCTACCACAGTTGCGACGACGTCTTCAAGTGCAACATGTGCGGCGAGAAGTGCGACGGCCCCGTCGGCCTCTTCGTCCACATGGCGCGCAACGCCCACTCCTAAGCCGAACACCTTGTTATTATTTATCTATACTCTATTATAACTTTGATCGTTGTCCAGAATTGTAAATACTCGTAGTTTAAGTTTTCCCCAATTATTTTGTTGTCAAGAATTGTACATAAGAAACACACACCTAAGTCGCTAACAAGCCAACTCTCTTCTAATCGTAGCTCTAAGTTTTAATATCTATCCTAATCCTAATTGTATCGAACTGTATCCTATCCTACTGGCTCTCTCCTATTTTTGAATTCGACTTGAAACCCTGAAGAAGGTTTAAAAATGATCATCAACTATCATCAATCTAATCTTAAGTTAATATTATTTGTAAGCCAAAACCAAACGAAACCAACAGTCCAAAGTCAAATTAATAAAATATAGTTTATGGTATAATACGTGAAAGAGTATATATTTTACAAGCCTAGTTTTTAAAGCTGATATTCCCCCAGTATTCTGTTAGTCCAACCAGGCCAAACCATCGAATGATATATCTAATAAAAACTTAACACAAATTACACAATATATATTTTTGTTTTTGGTTTATTTTTTCGGCACAAATCTTTGGCAAAAATGACAATATTTTCGATGAAACTAAACACAGACGAAACAAGTACAAATTTATATATTTTAAATTTAAAGATCAGGAAATCTGAGCAAACGGATCAAAATTAATAAAATGAATATTTAGCTATAAAATCGGAGCTAATCCTGGCATCTTTTTAAGTACAATTGTATAATTAGCTTAAGAATTTCTCATAAATGTGTATCTAATTAGTATTTAGAAAAATATCTTTACTGGTTTTGAAG
Organism: Drosophila merina; assembly: GCA_035047645.1. Taxonomy (NCBI): domain Eukaryota; kingdom Metazoa; phylum Arthropoda; class Insecta; order Diptera; family Drosophilidae; genus Drosophila; species Drosophila merina. The sequence continues at coordinate 29,392,010 of JAWNPH010000002.1, forward strand.
AGGACAGTTATGGTTGGATATTATCTGAACATTTTCAAGGTTAACTATGAGAAACCTGGCTTTGTTTCATTTCGGAAATACTCCAAGGAACGATTTTTTTAGATAATTTTATAATACATGTACTTTGCTATTAAAAATTAAAAATTTTAAAGCCAAAATTATACCGATTTGTTGGAATATTGTTGTTGGTTTAGCAGCCCAGACCCCGCCATATGCCAGACATCCATTGATGGCACGCGATCGATGGAATATGATGTATGACCCGCACCAAGGAGTTCCTGTATATGTACAGGATAATCGAAAAAATGCTCCATCATGTGCTAAAAGACTTTCAAGACATTCAAAATATATTATTTCACGAAGAAAAGAACAACAAATAGATTGCTGTGTTGTGGAAACCAAACAAATTAGACGTTTCTCCCTGGGATCTCCTATTCCGGTGTACAATTTTGATGGATTATTGACATTTTGCGTTAAAACGCACATTTCGCATTGCGTCAAGGGCGATTGAATAATAATAAGAAGCCCATGAGCACACTCTGAAGGAGTCGCAGAGGTGTGGGGCAACGCCTTCAACTCAGGATGACGCAGCACGGGTTCTCCCTGGGAAGGAGGATCGGAATGGATCTTGGGGTTGCTGCGCATGCGCCGACCACGCTTCACAGCTGTGAGTGGAAAAACTCCATTTTATCAAAATGCTTCTGGCGCCGCATTCAATTGCTGGATAAAGTAATTCTCAAGCTACGCATGGGATAACCAAATTATGAGTTGTTTAAATGGCCCTTTTTTCCATTTAAATTTCTCATTAATTAATATTTATGGCCGAAATTAATTCGGCTGAGGGTCAAGGGTGGCCCGAGATGGCAGTTTAAAATCCCTTCCCACCACAGATCTTATCACAAATTAAATTTTGCATATCCCTTTAGATTAAAGCCTGAGCCTGATCAAGATCCTTTCGGCAAAGTTAAGTTGGCGATTTTTCTATTGTTTCGGATACATCCTTGGCTTGTGGCTGCCGCAAGGCAAAGATATTTATCATCTGAAAAGATGATGAGTCCAGCAGTCCCAAAGGTCGTAACCTCATTGTCTTGACCCTAGCAAATGATCCCTAGTTTCTGGTTTCTTATCTCAGCTTGTGGCTTTGTTGTTTGTTTTTTTTTCATCCTGCAGCGGCTTATTGTTTTCGCAGTGGACAAAAAAACTATGGAAAAAATAGTCTTGGCCACTTTGTGCTCTGGGAGTTCTTCAAATAGTTCAATTGCCTGTCTGCTGACCATTTAAGACGTGTACTTTGGGTCACTTAGGGTTGCTTTTATTGGGATTTTTCTTTTTTGGAAACTATGCAGCTGCTTCCACCATCGGTCTTTCTCGGATTCTTTTCGAAAGACTCGTTTGAAAACTCTGATTCAAGATTGGGTCGCGTGTTTAGCACGCGTATTGACGTGGTGCGGGATATTATTTAGGTAACAATAAAATACATAATATAACTATATAATATAATATAAACTATGTTATTTTAATATTATATATTCGAACTTTCAGGCGCCTTTGAAGGGAATTACGAAAATATATCTAAGAGTCGATTTCTTGGCAGTCAGTTAAACTTCCATTTAAAGAAATTTTGTCCAGCGTCAATGTGAGGGTTTAATTTAAAATTACGGATCACAACCTCAAAAAACTCTGTTTTTATACATATAAAAATATAAATTTAATATATACTTTAATATTTTTTCATAAATGTTGTATGGCTTTTCTCTTAATGCAGCTAACCTTAAGAGATGTTTCACTTATCATTGCAAAGATACTGTTGCTCCCAGAAGATTTAAATTGCTCTAAATATTACCTCCAGATACCTACCAGATTTCAAAATGTAAAACCAAGGATTTCCCCTCTCGAAACCTGTAACACTTTTCCAATAATCAAATAAATTCAAGCTTCATTCTGTGCTTAACAGCCCTCTGTGATTGTATCGCGTTTCGATAAATGAAAGAAGTCAAGAAACGCGATTGCTTCTAAGGCAATCTGACAGATAACTTTCGGGATCTTTCAAGAAACCAGCCCTAAATCTATAAGATAAACTAGGAAATAAATATGCAAATTTTTCTTTGTGTTAAATGGTAACTTTTTTTAAGAATTTGTTAGAATATGATGGAGAAGATTTCAAAACGACATTTTTGGTACGTTTTTTATTAAAAATTTAATGTTGGTTGCATTACTAGAATCTATAACTACAAAAAAACTTGTAATACAGAAATGACATTATAGATTTTTATTAGTGTACGTTTAAATAGTGTGAGGAAAAATCACCCATGGGGCTGAGCAAAGCCATAAATACGGATTTATGTAAAGCCACCACCACCTTCGACAACGCCATCTTGGGATGGGGCTGCATTAGCTCTTGGTTACGGATTGAGTTTGGAAATGGAGGGAACTGCTTCGGCTTTGGGTTGGTTTTGGTGGGAACGGGAAGCCATTTTTAGCAGCCCGACACTAAAAATATCGACAAACAAAAATAGCAAACAGTTTAGTGGAAAGGGGTTACAAGGTTTTTCACTCACTTTTCGGAAAATATTACTCGGGGGGTTTTTGGTAGCCCGTTGTGGGTGTTTAGCTGATTAAAGCGCTCCTGGGGTGCGGCACTCGATGATTAGCAAACCATCCCCTAGGTCGGCTCTCGATTGGCTGACCCCTCATCAAACAGCCGCCTTCGATGAGCTGTTGATTGCATCAGGAGAAGCCGGCGCCCACATCTAGAGATCAGCCGAAAATACCCAAAATTCCTCGGATCCTTTTTTCCACAACTTTACGCATTTTAATTATGAAAATTGCCAGAGCCAGATCAGAAGGGATCGCCCAGGCACCCGGATCAAAAGGCTCACCATCATCTGTGTGTGGGTTAATTATGAACGGCGATCCTTTCAAAGTCTTGACCGTGACGTCATGTGCGAGCTGTCCGCCGTCCGCTGGTTACCTTAAGAGTTTGTTGAGCCCCCGATTATTTATTTCTGTAAACAGTTTTTCACTGGAATTGATCTTGGACTGGTTGGTTGTGGGAGAAAATGAGACAAAAACACGGAGTTCTCCTTCGATTCGTCCAACAGCTGACCAGAGTCCGATCTGTGAGATTGAGGCGGGTGTAGCGAATTCTTAAGTGGCCTTGGTGGCTATAACGAGACAATGAGGACACGCTAAACAGAGTTTTGCCACTCAACCAGGAATCTGATCGTGTCCTGATTAATTGCAATGGTTTATCCAGTAAGATGACTAACTAGTCGCGTGTCTTACATTGCGTAACTGGGATAGGACACCATTTAATACTATTACATCTCAAATTTTGAAAAACTTCCCAGGAAAATCTTTAAAAATATGGCTGGAAAATAAATAGTCCACCATCTAATAGTCTTTTTAAATGCAATACAAAAACAGTTGGATGACTTTTCAAATTCATTTTTTCCGTTTATTTCTGAAATGCTATTTCAGTCAAATGGCTGCCTGGTAAGCCATACAGTCGGTTTAATTTTTGAGTAAAATTGCGATGGTCATTTTGTGGGTTTATTTCAGCTATGGCTGCACGAATGTTGTCCTTCAAAGCTTGGATTGTCTCTGGTTTGTCTGCATAACATTTACCTTTGTCGAGGGTCTATCAGCTCCGTGACGGCCAAACGACATCAGAATTTTGGCTGATAATTTGGTCTCCGATTCTAAGATCGATTGTTAGGTTAGCTGTGAGACACTTAGTCTTTTTGGAAACAACAGCTTTCCAAGTCTTCGTTTTTTAAGTTTTGTGAATAATCAATTCGAAAGCATGGCGCGATAGCGGTACTACCTCACTTTCAAAGAAAAATGGCACAGTTATGCCTTCAGACCAGTCACTCTCTGAGGATGCATTGACTTCCCAGTGATAGTTACCCCAGATGCGGTAATTTTGTTTGTTGACGTATCCGCCAATATGGAAGTATGCCATATGCGATGGTTTTTTGGGCGAAATCGGCGTCTCCTTCAAGCTGATTCAGCAGAAATATAAAACTAACTTTTTGTCAAATCAGAAGTGACATCAAAGTTACCAGAGCTGAAATTATTACTAATTAAAAAAAACTTTATATAACGGATAGATAAGTTTTAAAGTTTTTAAGTTTAAATTTAAATAAAATAATATTTCAACAGATTTTGAATAACTCTTAAACATAAATCATCCAAGGGAATGCATCTTAAAATAAAAGAAACATGTAAAAAACTCAAGAAATAAATAATTAAAGAAATATCGTTGAATATAAAAAAAGGCGATGAACAAAAAAAAACACAGTAATCATTGTTATTGAACTGTTTCTAGAAGACTTTGAATTGTTAAATTTAAGTTTAAAATTCCATAACTAACTTTATAAAATATCCATACACATTCTGATATTTCAAAGTGAAAAGACATTGTTTTGTGAATCGAAATAATGTATTCACAAAATCAATTCAAAGGCACAACCAAAACTAATTTTCCTAAATGTGTTGATGAATATGCAGCACGGATATAGAAAATGGATGCCACATTAACGAAATCTGTGAATTAATTCCAAAGTCGATGATGGTGGGGTAACGCTGATATGAAGGTCCAAAAAAGACCAGTCTATCCAAAACCAGGAACTAATAGAACTGGAAGAATGTTTACAGTTCGTCGGAATGAATGTCCACTCTACATGTAAATGGATAGGAGAAAAGAAATCTACTTGGAGATGGCTCTCCGAATGGGATGGAAAAAACATCTGCCCCTGGTGGTACTTTAGTCGATGAAAACAACAAAAGGTTAAAAATATATGCAAGCGGACCCTGGACTCGCCGCCATTCCCACTCCCATTCCACAGATAATGTCCAGCATCCGTTATGGAGAGACGGAAAAAAGGAAGTTGACAACAGCGTGTGCCTCGATCCGTTACTGTGTGAGTGAGCGGCTGTGAGCAGTGTGGGGGTTGCACAGCTACGCGTGTCCTGCAAAGTCCTTCGAGCTGATATTTGCACTGGAGTTCGACCAGCCGCTGGATTCATTTGGTCAGTTTGCCTCAAACAATACAAATTTTGTACAGGCGGCCAGCCGATGAGTTCGAACTGGCAGAGTTTTCCAGCAGCCTTTCCCTTTTGTTTACCCAAACCACCTCCACCAGATGGTGGCAAGTCAATAAAGAAATCAAAGAAGCCTGGGAGAGTAAAATAAGGTTCCATGCTAAAAAGGGTAAGGGTCCTCTTCAATTGGTATATATATTTGAGATTTTGCTTTTCTTTCCTAACAGGCGCATTGCCTGAGCATAAAAAATATTTTAAAAAACGAAATAGAGTGCACGGTTTGACTGTCCCTCCCCAATCGATCGGACAGAACCAATCAAATAGCAGGAAAAAAACCCCAAGCATTTAAATGATTCGCTTTTATGAAATTTCACGCAAAAAATGCGATTGCCACCAATAAAAATATCACACAAAAAACGCTCAACGCTCAAAAAACCAAACCCATCGATTCCCAAACTACCCACTCTGTGATACAGGGTGGGAACGTGAACGGGAACGGGAACCAAACCACCACCACCTCATAGGGGGTTGCAAAAAATCAGAAAACAAAAAAAAGAAAAATAATATGAAAACAAAAATGGAAAAGAACCCGGGGAACCATTTGGCAAATGGATTCAATGGATCGATATTCTTTTTAGGGGAGTGGGTGAGGTTGAAATGTGAATAAAAAACAGGTTAGGTAGGGACTTGGCTATGGTTTTTTGTAACAGATACTTTTTTCTCGGCAACATGTGTTTGTTTTCTGAAAAGATTTGGACTCGGAAATCGGCAAATCGACTTATTGGTCTTTTGTGGGACGTTCGAATTGCAATTGTCAGCTGGATGGATAGAGAGACGCTGTGAAATGTGAGCAATTAGGAGCTTGGAAGATGATGTATGGGTACCAGGTAGTGGACGGAGGACTCCGAGCAGCCTACAGGTGTTAATCGATACTCCAAAACACAAAGTGTCACCGCTGCAAAACGCTTAGATACTTGATGGGCGGATATTAGTCTCGAATTTCCGTTAGTTGTCCACCTCAGAATCAAGTTCGATCCAACCCAAACCCGCCCTCAATCTCCAGCCGAGGTGGCTTGTGTCATGGCCTGTGGGACACGACATCTGTCAATTGCATGATTCACTCTCGTTTTCAGCTGCCAGATTCCGGATTCCGAATCCCAGATTTGCCCCTTCCCCCCCGGGCTCATTGTTTCCATGCAGGTGCTCATCCGACATCCATCAATATATTTTTGGTTCCTGTGACTGCTATTTGCCGAAAGTGAAGTGCATAAATTTCTGTTTCAATTTGCCGAGCCTTACTTACATTTTTCAGCTGGTCATTGTGGTTGACAAAAGGGTTGCCAAGAGGGGACTGCATTTTCTATGGTTTTCTGCAGAAAATTGGAATAATTTTTGCTTTTGCCCGGAACGAGGGAGTAACATCTGAATAAAGGTGTTGCATTTCGATTTTGAACCCTATTTCATTTTTCGAAACCATTATTTTTGTGTGGTGAAAAATTCTGTTAATTGGTACAGCTTTATCTTATTTCACTTATTAGTGAATAAACTAGAAAAATTAGCTACCTATGTATATGCTACTTGCAATTTTCCAAAACTTACTAATATAATACCTAATTTAGCTGAGTAATGCCCATATATAATAAATCCAAACCTTATTGGACATTGCTGGGTCATCCTGGTGACCACACAAAATAAAAATTTGGCATGATTTAATTCCCTGAAACCCGAAATAAAAAAAATTATCATATTTTAGATATTGGTTTAGATATTATTGCCAAAAAATTATAGCAAAAACAATCGATACATTTGCCAAAGATGTCCCCTTCAAAGCATTTCATATATTTGACAAAGGGTCGTAACTTTAAAATCCTTTCACAATCAACTCGTTAATTCAAATAAAACCAGGACTGCTGGGAAGTTGTCCTCCATTTTGGAAAAATACGAAAACTCACCCTTCTAAATTTTCCTCTTTTCTGGCTCTACATAAGCGTTGCTTAGTTTTATTTTTAAGAGTGCCACGCGCCGTTCCCCTTTTTCGCTCCCCGAATCCAACCACTTTGGGCCTCATCTCCAATTTACAGCACGTAATAAAAACAAAATGAAATTATACACATATAGGAAGGGGTTTGTTTGGAAGGCATTAGAAGTGTCTTCGGTTATTTTGGGATAGACTCTCCTCCGGCCCCCATTGGCGGGGCCAATCATCGCCAAGGGATTAGAGGGACTCGGCGTGTGTGGCACCGCAAGATCTTTGTCATTGAACTTGAAAAAGAGCCGTAGTCGGGAAACGTGCCCCAACAAATGGTGCCTCTACCCTTTCAACACATTTGGGCAATCTGACATGGAAACCCCTTATGTGTGCCTATAAATAAGACTCATCGCTTACTGCACCCGAATCCAAGGAACCCTTTTCCTTTGTATTTTTATCTCCTGTTGCCCGCCTGTTGCATCATCATCATGGAGTTTTACCCTCGTCATCCGTCGAGTACCAGCTCTCAAATTAACCACCAATAAAAAGGGCAACACTTCATAAAAAAGAACAACTTCCGTTTTTCTTTATTCCCATCCTGATCCGGCTTCGGCTCCCTTTCCCCGATCCTTTGTTACTCGCCTGTTGCGCCTCCGATTTTTTAGGCGATGCTGTAATCGAGAGGTCTTTTAGGTAAACACCCTTAATTTGATTTTTAGCGCCACTTAACAAGAGGCACTTTTTTTATACACACACCTCCCGTGTGATATGCATATGGGGTGAGTTTTTTTACAGGGGAGGGTAAAAAATACCCTCACTTCAAAAAGTTGTCAGCGTAATTGGGGTATCGAATGCTCAGAATAAAGCCATTATTATGTAATTGAGCGACGTAAAAAATTATCGAGTGAGATCTAAAGAGGCGTGACCTTGTTTTTTGTCCAACATTGTTTTTTTTTTTGACAGGAATATAATTTGATTATGGGTCAGTGGAGGGGCGTCCATATGAGACTATTTATCCTTACAACCTTGAAACATTGTTACCGAGGTTAGAAGTAGTTGTTTGAAGTCGTTGTTCTTTTTAAATATTTTATATATTTTAAATATGGGTAACACATGCATCCGGGGATCATCTTTAGATGACTTTTTAAGCTAACAACCAAATCCCTCTGCTTGATTCTAAGGCGGCTCAAATATGAATCGTTCTAATAGAGTTGAAAGATGTTTTTCTAAAATTACATCCTTATTGTTAAATAACCATGAGCCTGCTGTACTATATTAATCCTTGTAACATTGTGAAAAAATAGAAAAAATTGTTTTTTCTTGCTAAATTAGTATAGACCCTTATATTAGACCTTTGAGAATTTATCCAATTTTTGCGAACCTACTTTTGGTATAGCGACACCCTTTGCGTTCCACCACTGACAAAAACCAAAAATGGCTGAAAGCTAAAGGCATATTGATCGATCATTCTCGAATTTGGATACATATTGTATTGTCAACACCAACTTTTCCCATATAAACCTTGAGTTTGTTTAATATTTCTGTTAATAAGCATTTTTTTCTAAACAAAAAACCATAAATAAAATTGCTCAAAATGCATTTTTATTTTTGTGTCGTAATTTTTATTAATTTTTCATAAATACAAGTAGTTACCTTATTTAAGTAAATAGTTTACTATATATATTTTCACCTATATGGCACCTATAAGGTTACTGATTATTGTGTCTAAGTAAACATATTGTTTATTGACGTTGTGTCAAGATAAAAGAAAACATTCACATCTGGCGGTGAAATGCCCAATATAGTAAAATAAGTGAATATAAATTTAATTTTATTATAAATTAGCTTATATATAAATATAAATTAGATATTTCTGCTTAAGTCTTTATTTCCTTTTGCATGGTTTCCCATTCAAAATACCTTTAAAATACAATTGAAATTTCATTTTCTTTCTCGCCATCATCTGCCGAGCCGATTCTTTGTCCGCATAATAAATTCATCACATAAGATGCTGATCCTGGCTCCGATCGATCCTGCGTTTTTCCGAATACAAAATAGCCCAACAATTGAAATTCAACAGGGCGGACGCAAATGGAGAAAATTCAAATGTCATTCAAATAGCGGCTGTCAAGACAATGACCAAGCACGAGGTCAGGATTCTGGTCCTAGCTGAAAAGTAGATGAGCTGAGTGCCAGGAGCAAAAGCAACGCCTGCATCTCATTTTTTGAATCCTCCCCGAACACTGCAAAAAAATGGGCAGCAATACATTTAAATAAAATTGTTAAAACCTAATTAATAATAGAAGTAAATAAAATGTAGTTAGAAATTGTAGAACATTTTTCTCACTGTACCATTTGAATGTTATAGGTCGGCAATATCCTGACACAGGATACATGTGCGTATATTGTTATTATTTTCGAGTTCCATCCGGTTTGCCCTCAGCTGGTTGACTGACAGTCAGCGGACGACGGCTACAAAAACACTCCGCATTAGGCCTCCTTTCAAAGGCGTCGATGATGAGGACAAAGTCGAACTACCGGCTGAGGTCTCGACTTCCTATACGCCAGCAAACCACAACAGATGACTATGGTCCTGTAGTCATGTTTCTGCCCTGATAAGCGTGACATTTTCATATTGTCGGTGATCGAATCTGAATTCTCGATCTAAATTATGATTTCCCAGTCAGCCGTGCCTCCATTCATCTATTCATTTCGGCCTTGCCAAACCTGAGGCCAATCACACGCTGACGGGATTAGTCCTTGGAAAGTTTTTCATCTGGGCTAATTGGACCGATCCACTCTTTGTCCTGCCAAGCGGACAGCCATGAAATCGCAAGCCGATCTTCGAGCACACCAATCTGAGGCAAGTATCTTGCAAGTCCTTCCGCATCTTTCATTCTCTTATTGATGGCGTGCAATTGCCCTTAAATCTAAACCGACATTAATCCCAACGACACTATTTAGTTTTAAGCATGAACTGTTCTCTGAAGATTTTTTTTATCACAATCCATGTTTTATGCTTTTTTACAAAATATAAAATAGAATGAAGAGAGTACTTCGACTGATCCTTGGGAATATTTTAACACAAATTCATTTCGATTTCATTTATTCGTTTTAACAAAAACAGCTCCAGCTGTTAAAGGAGTAGTCCTTCCCCCACCCGGCTCATGAATGTGTAACTAAAGACTACCAGAAATTAGTGCATAACTTCATAACTCCACAGCCGGGGGCCAGGGCAGATGTCAAGCTGCTAAAGATCACACAGAGTTCAGCCTATTCAAATGAGGGGACTCGGTTCCAGGGAACGCATAAGATTTCCCAAAGGAGCACGCATAAGAAAATCATTTGTAAGCAAAGGAATGGGAAGGACTCTTCACCCTAAGTCCCGAGCCAAAGGGCAAGCAGGGTCTAGGAGCCCCTTAGAAATTCTAATGTCGCGTGTTGGCGCGTAAGATTTGTGTTTTCCGGGGTCGCTTCCTCCATACCCGAAGACCCAAGGGTCGCCTCGGGGTCGGCGACGGGGTCGGCGACGGGGTCGGGGTCGGTGCTCACTGGATTATAATAGGCTCATTTCCTCGCCTGCTCCTTGGGCTCCTGGTCCTGGCTCCTTATGCGAGCGTAATAGGGTAAACATTTAACGGGAGCGTGCGCTGAGCACGCGCAACATTGCCTCACCCTGTGACCTGCGAGCCGAGCTGTCGACTCTCCGTCGCCGCCTTACCCTTCGACCCTGGCCTGATGCAGATCCCGATCTTGGCCCGAAGCATTGTTTGATTTCCTTGTAGCTCTGCGCGCCTTGTGATTGATTCAGTGTTTGTTTTCATTGTCCTTCCTGTATAATTCTTCCGTGTTCACGATCACAATCTTGTGGCTTTCTATAGGGTGAATAATAAATCCTTGATGCGTCTTTGTGGGTGTAACAGTCGGTTTCATTGTTTGACTTTTCTAAAGACTATTTGAAAGCGGGAAACAGTTTGGCAAAACAGAAAAATCATTCGTAAACTTAAAAATCAATCATAAATCATTCTATACTCAAAAATATTTTCCATTTAAAAAGGCTTTTATTGAATTTATTAAATATGTATCATTGGCAATCATCATAAAAGGAAGTTGGCACTTTTTTACAGACGGTAATCATTTAAACATAATTCATCCCAAATTAAGATGGTTTTGAGCCATCTATAATCATACATTCGCCATAGCAATACTTTGTTCTTGATAGTTTTTTGACTGCGGATCTAAAAGTTTTTTTTATCTACTTGCATGTAAGTAAATTTCTGAAAATTCGTACAACAGAATTTTTAAACTTTACGACAAGTATGGATTATTGATTCGAAGATCACCTTCATAATACCCTCTGCGAGAACATAGTTAGACTTCCTAGAATTTTTGCTTCAAATTTAATACATATAACGCGAATGGGAAAATAAATAATTATAAAATCTGGAAGAATAACAATAAAGTTTTTAATAAACCTTTAATTTGTTTTAGTTTGTTTTTAAATTTTTGAATGTGCACATAATTGTTTAAATTTTGTTTTTTAAATTTTGAAATATGTTTATACATATGTATATGTATTATTATTCGTATCTTTTTAATTGTATAAGAAAGTCTGAATTTTTGTATTGAGTCTAAAAATATGTGCATCTGTTATTTAGTATTTATTTTATTTAAAAAAAACTTATTGGAACATAACCCCAAAATTTATATGAAAACTAAGTTTTAGATAATGCGGAATTACATAACGCGCAATTCTGCTGGAACGTAACTATCGCGTTAGACGAAAGATACCTGTACTTGATACTTGGTACCCCAGAAATCAAACTAAGAAGAATTAAATTCTTTATATAAAAATATAAATAATTAGAATAAAACCATACAATGTGTTCCTTCATGGATTGATTAACCTTTATTGTGTTTGTAAAAGTTAAATTAACATAAATGGCTTATGTAAATCTATATTTATATTTATATTATATTTATGTTGGCATATATTTATATATAGGTATTCATATTAATAACAGTTTTCAATAACAAGGTAACCCCAAATCCTTTTAATACCTATCTGCCTTTACACTTTCGCAGCTAGCATCCGCCTCCTTAGAAGTAATAACATGATGCATGTGGCACATTTAGCACCTCCAATTCATAATGAATGAGTTAAGAGCATCAACAAACTAGGGAAGAACATGTAGACGGAGGACTACGCGGAGCCATGTGATGGAACGGGAGTCGTTGTAGGTGCTGGTTCGCCACGCTAGGGCACCGCCCGCATGGAAGGACATGTGTTAATCAACTAGCAACCTCAGCAGCGCATAACTCTGCTGCAGATGGACTAATTTTTGGAGGAGTTGGAGCTAAGAGCAGCTGCCCGGCGGCATAAAAATAACTGTGGCAAGTCGAGGCTGAAGAACAATTTATGTGACAGAACTATCGTGTTTGCGCTTAATTTTCTTTTAATTTTTATGGGCGCCAAAAAATGTGTCAGACGGCTGCTGCTTAGGTCCTGGCGAGAATCAGGCTAATATTGGCTTTGTATATAGACCATAAAATACAATGCTTTGAGAAAAGGTAACATGAGCTAAAAAACCAACACAAGGAACAATGTGACAACCAATGAGACATACAAACAAATGGAAAAACTATAGAAAAGCGCAATAGTTGCAGAATGACAATTGAATGCAATCCGGAAGTGTCCTGCGTGGACAAGGATCGATGTCCATCATCCAAGTGGCATTCAAGAGATATGCTCAAAAAATGAGTCAGAGAGAAGTTCTCTCTTCAAGAGAGAGATCATCGCCGCAAGATCTACTCCACTCGAAACTCAATGCGTGATGATCCTAAGGGGATGTTCACTTTTAGACTCATTTCTTCTTACAGTATCCTTAACTCAATTAATATTGAGTGAAAAACAGCTATAAGTTGTGATTCTGGAGTTTCTTAAGGTAGGACTAGACTTGACCTCAAAGATGACCTCAATGATATGAGACGTTAAGAGAGTTGAAGGCAGAAGCGCGCGCGTTGCTCCTTTTGTGCATTTAATTCGCATCCTTCGGGTCATTTTCTGACCTTTCTTCTTTGCACCCGCTTCAATTGTGTGTCGCCGGGATCGTTGACAAAAGGACCGGGCCATTGCCATAAATGTGATAAAGATTGTTTTCGGTTTTTGTCTTTCTGTGCAATTGCTTGGACACCGTGCCATAAATTGCCCTTTGACCGTCCATCGTTGATCATCGGCCAGGGGCTTGGATAGAAAAAAATACGTTGAATGATGCCTTAATTGAGGACCCGGCAGCTGAAACTAGTCACTTCCTTTGAAATTCCCTGCAATTGTGGGTGTTTAGATCAAAAGATCGCATTTTTACCAAAGCCCCTTTTTTATATGCTATCTAACACATGTAATACTCCACACGAATTAGGGTTTTGAAGTGCTTAAGGATTTTTAGTTTAGGAACAACAAATACCGAAAAATATTAGTAGATGTTATATTTTTTATATATTCATTAATATATTTTAATAATAATAATAATTGTAATGCAACATAACTAAATTTAAATATATAATTAATATATATTAATTTTTTAAAGTCTGTGACATTAAAGTAACGAAGGAAAATAAAAAAAAAAAAAAATTTTTTTGGCAAAGCGAAAATAAATTGTCTTAGATTCAAATAAATTTTGAAAACCCTGGTGAAATTGTTTTAAGATTGGTTGCAGCAATCTTATCGTGCAAATTGCCCGTGTTACCTGGAGAGCCACAAAGGCAGAACCCATCCCAGCTCATCCCGAAAGTCTTTAAAAATATTGTTACCAATAAGCCAAAATTATGCAATTTTTTTTAACTTAAATGGGTTTTTTGGAATGTCTTTAAAAATATTGTTACCAATAAGCCAAAATTATGTAATTTTTTTTAACTTAAATGGGTTTTTTGAAATGGGCTTAAATCGCCTTTAAACCAAAAATACTTGAAAACAATGTCAAAAGAGCGCCCTCCTCCTCGATTCTCATCAGTTGCACTTAAACAGTTTTGGTTTTTATTTTAATGCCATTTCAAAAGAGCGCCCTCCTCCTCGATTCTCATAAGTTGCACCTAAACAGTTTTTGATTATACTTTGATGCCAAAAGAGCGCTCTCCTCCTCGATTCTCATAAGCTGCACCTAAACAGGTTCGGATTAATATATTTTTAATAAAAAAAAATAATTAAATTTCGCAATATTAATACAAAAAATATTTATCAATTATCGTGAAATCTTTAGAACCGATTATGAAAAAAGAGCTTTGCGAAAAACGCGAACAAAAGTTGCCCACTGAACCGAGTTAGATTTAGGAGCGTTACTGCTTTTTCTGCACCTCCAAAAGGTATTACTCGAATGAGATTTTCCGAAAACACTCTAGAGCTTTTATAGTATTTATTAAATATAATATTAAAGTCGTCAAACACATGCAACCCCTTAAACAGATTATCCATGACAAATAACCGTGTAGAACGTCGAGCTGACCAAATGGCTTTTAGATTTATTTTCGACCTGCACTCGCTGTTAATGGCCAAAACCGCAGTAATGGATACTTGGGAGCTAATTTTGAGTAGTATTTTGCTTGCAACGTCCATCAAAATGGGTAGGTAGCTCAAATTAAATGGTAAAAAAACATGTTTTACCCCGAAAATCAGTAATTTTAGACAGCGATGTATTTACAACGGTCGAGGAACTGGTAAGACTCATTTGAAAATCCTAAGGATTCTATACCATGCAATTATTCTAGCACAGAAAGCACTGGAATCAGTTAACGTCAAGTATATAAATTTACTTAAAAAAGCTAACTCAACTTATCACAAAAGGCCAGGCTATACAGCAAATAATACCGAATTCGACAAGTACTTTGAAACAGTTTTAAACGCTTTGAACCTAAGCTCCCAGGAAATTGACCATATAATTGACGCATACGTAAATTTTAAAATTTACAACAGATTCCGTATAGAATTGGAACAACAGGTTAGTGACAAACTCAAGGACGTTAATAAAACTCTTAAGATTCCAAATCTTATACCCGAATGTCGAGACTATTTTAGAACTTTGCAAAAGCAACTAATGGGTAGCTTTACCCAGACAAACCGATTGAAAATGGATGCTATTTATACTTTAAATGAAAATTGTGATGAAATGGATATAAAACATATCACCTTCCCGACCGTGGCACCTAAAAGGGTCATTACGGTTGAAACAGAGCTTCGAAACATCCTGTTAAAATACAATCTTCGTCCCTGGGGAAAAAGGGAGTATGTGGATTTCGACGAACAAATTTGGCAAGTTTTTATGGCCACTATTAAAGGAAATGAAAAGCATAAGAAATTGACTTTAGACAAATTTTTGATGTATGATGAGCAACGTGACAAATTAGACAAAGCTCTTGCCGCTAAAATCGGAAAAATTAAACGTAAATTAAATACTGGAGTTAATACTGCATGCCAGGACGAGTACATAGAGTTCAATAAAAATCTAACTATGGCCATGTTTAAAACGTTGCAAGAAAAGAATAGCATTCTAGCAAAGAATCTGTCGCCTAAGTGTTAAGGAACTCATTTATTTATATATTTACAAAATGTATGTATGCTTAAGGAACAATTAAAATTCAATTAAAAACAAATCCGAAATAATTATTTTGTGCCTTTTATTTTTAACCTACCTCGGTATATAGTTCGGAACCTATTTTTAATTCAATTTATTTGATTCAAAATTAAAAATGTGAAGCAATTATGATACAATCTTATGAAATATCGAAAGGCAACTTAACAAAAAAGAAATTTGGTCACAAAAGTATGCATTATTAAAATTATATACGATGAGAATAAGAGAGTAATGATATGGATATTTATGTAAAAATGTATTGCTTCAATTGGAAACAGACATATATTACGTAAATTTAGATAAATATAAATTATTGTAAAAAAAAGTAGTTTAAAATTCAAGGGACGTGTGTCCAGGTACATCCTAAATTGTTAAATTATTTTTCGGTTCGAATGCATCGCGGAAAACGAAAGAAATGCCAAGTACCGATCTGCTCCTTATAGAGTCAAAAAAACTAATAATATAACAGAATATACCCCTAAGTAAAATCCATAAGCAGATGCTGACATATCAATTGGTTCATAATTTACTAAACCCTGCTGCTCCTCAAGATTTTTCCGCGGCCTTTCAATTTGAAACAATTCCCAATGAAGTAATATTCCCAATAGTAACTATGATACCGCCAAAAATCGTTTACCTTATCAGAAGGTTTGACAACCAGCAACGAATTATAAATTCTTCGACATGTTTTTTTAAAACTAACGGTTGGTAACGCTGAACAGCGAAGTAACAATATTAAGTTTGATATCGCTATGTCTGAAGTTACTGAGAACTTGAGAACAACATTATAGCACCCTTTGCCATATAGAAAATCTTATGAGACGAAAAAAGGGTATAAATTTGTTTTCTTTTTGTAATTTTTGCATTCCATTAGAATAGAATCAAAGCCGTCCATCCCTTGTGAAAAATAATTCCGATTGGACGAATTTTATTAAAAGTTAGTTGTATTTCAATTTCTTGCTTTACACTCAATATAACAAAATGTCCTATTTTTTTTATCTACTATCATTAAATGTTCGATACATACATTATACATAATAATACCATCGACAAATTTTGAAATTTTTCTTTATAAAAAAGATCCAAAAAATTTTTCTTGTGTACTGCCAAGACCCAATGTGACCAAGAATGTTTGACTTCAAATGCATATTTTAGTACATTTTGGGTGCATATTTTAGTACATTTAGGATACCAATACGCTGCTACACTGTTTTAATCATACAATTTAGTTTTAAACAAAACAAAATGAGTCAATATAGCCACGTTAAGTATACGCAATCGCCGACGCCATCGGTAGTCTCCGGCTACTCCAGCGCCTCGCGGCTACACTCGCCCCTGCCGCCACCGGTAAACCACCGAAGGGACTGTCTCTCGGCGACAACCAAAAGTTATAAGTATCTCAGACGACTCCTCAAATTCAACCAAATGGACTTCGAATTTGCTCTGTGGCAGATGGTTTACCTATTTATGGCGCCCCAAAAGGTCTACAGGAACTTCAACTACCGCAAGCAAACCAAGTCCCAGTTCGCCCGCGACGACCCCGCTTTCCTGGTGCTCTTAGTGATCTGTCTATGTGGTAGGTTTGCTTATCATCTCGCAGCACCACTGTCGAAATTCGCCAGCTGTTTTAGCTTATTTACTTATTATACCATTCTACCTATAGTTCGGAAAAGAATCCATAGATAATACCTTTCAAATCTTTGAACAGTCACCTCTCTTGGATTTGCCTATGTACTAGGACTCTCCTTCTGGCAGAGCATTTCCTTTATCTTATACGTGGTCTTTGTGGATTGCATCTTCGTGGGCATCATCATCGCCTCCTTCTTCTGGGCAGTTACGAACCGGTATCTTCGTACCAACAGCCTGGAGCCGGATATCGAATGGGGCTACGCCTTCGACGTGCACCTGAACGCTTTCTTTCCGCCTCTGATGCTGCTTCACTTCATTCAGCTATTCTTTTACAATTGGCTCATCAGCCAAACGTGGTTTATCTCGCGGTTCCTGGGCAATACCTTCTGGCTTCTGGCAATGGGATACTACGTGTACATCACCTTCCTGGGATACAATTGTGCGAGCTTAACCATAAATTATAAACAGCAGAGACTAATGACCTTCCTTTTGCAGGCATTCCACATCTGAAAAACACTCGCATCATACTCATCGCGCTGCCGATTATCTTTCTCCTTTATCTAGTCGTTACAATAATTGGATGGAACGCCACGATATCGTTTGTAAATTTTTACAAATACCGTGTTTATTAATCAGGGGACAGGCTTTGTAAATTATTTTGCGTTTAGCTGCTAAGCAACCACGAGTATGACTAATAAAATATTTAATTTAGAATTAACAAACGCCGTCTAGCCGTCTTAGAATGTTATTTTTCTTTAAATCTGTTTTTAATAATCTATAAATTAACAAAAAAAACAAGCCATTACGCCAAATGCTTTGGTTTCACGAAGGTGCGCTTCCTCTTGTTTCGCTTGCGCTGAAGCTCTTGGGCGTGCAATTCAGTGTACACTTCGGAGAAGATTTCCTTCTGTTCCTCCTCGGGTATCGTGGAGCGGTAGTGTTTCATCAAGTCGTACTTCTCCCACGGCTTCTGCACTCTGGCGGCAGACTGACGATGTTTGTCCTTTAGATACTGATCAATGTTGGCGACTCCACGCAGATTTTGTCGCTCCCAGCGTTCGAGCCACGGGCGCGGACGTAGAACTACCTTGATGTCGTTAACCGGAACAGGAGCACCCTCCTCCAACTGCTCGGGCTCCATGTTTTCGTCAAAGGTGCTGTATTCCGGTAGAGCGTCTCGCAAATAGAAAAGACTGTCATCCAGACGCTTCTCCAATCGCAGTACCTCGACCTTTTGAATGGTGGGATCGTAAAGTTCATAGACCACTTCTATTCCCTGGTGGTCGATCACGTTTCGGAGAATAAAGCGGGCGCGCAACCCACAGCGGTCCCGGTGGATGCAGATACCCACGAAACGACTAACTTTCCCATCGGCATGCGGATCGGAACTTGTCACCGCCATAATAGAACCCACATAGAACTCTGGCAGGTCAATGTTGCGGCGACGGTCCAACATGTCCAAACGCTCCAGTTTCTCGCGGACCGAGTTCCGCCACTCTATCTTGGGATCGGGAAGAAATTCGGGGTAGATAAAGCGATAATTTGATGGTATTACAGGTTTGCGGTTGGAACTAGCTGCTTCTGAGGTGGTAGAAACAGCCGGCTCCTTGGTATTTGGGTCCTTCTCGGCTTTTGCGGCTACAGTGGCAGCGTGTTCCGCCGATATTGTAGAAAAAGGAACTGAAAAACACGTTTGCTGAATAAAACACTTACAAAAATTTAAATTACTTACCAATACGCTTGTAGGCGCATTGTTTCCCCAGTCTGTTTATCAAAAATCTAGCACTCAGATTCATTTTTAATATTTTAACTTCGAGTTAATGTTTAGATAATCATGCCGGAATCAGCTGTAAACCCAAGCAGTGTGGCCAGCTCCGATAATCAATTTCACCTTCCCATATAGTTAACAGAAAATTCATTTTGTAATTTTCGTAACTTTATTAGTCTATCTGACCCTTTAAATTAAACCCACTTCAAAATATCCCACTTATTTTTAATTTCCTTGCTCAATTTGTCATAAACTCTTGAACCCCCTTTCACTCCGTCTCTGGGGAGTACTTTTTTCCTCAAGATGGTAGTTCCTCAAATCAGCTGTTCTATTTTCGTAATGTAAAAAATTATCTGTGTTTACGAACGAATTTCCGATTAATGGTCGAACAAATAGTTATGTGAGAGGCTATGTAGAAATCACAACGAGCGCATCTGTGATTCAAGCGTGATTATTGGCTAGCCTCGATTAATTGACGAACAACGTGATACTTCTGTTTCTGTTGCGCGAGACCGCAACTTGATTTCCAACCACAGAACCACGGGTCGATTCGGAATCATGCTTAGCCAACTGCCTGTCTATATCGGGGGCAAGATTGTCCGGGGATTCGGACGTGGCTCCAAAGAGCTGGGCATTCCAACAGGTTGGTGACAACACGAAACAAGCTTCAAAGGCCATTTGTTATTGATAACCAAACGTTTTTGTTTTAGCTAACTTTCCGCTGGAGGTGGTGAAATCCCTTCCCGAATCAATGCCAACGGGCGCGTACTACGGCTGGGCAAACGTGAACAATGGTCCAGTTCACAAAATGGTCCTCAGCATCGGCTGGAATCCGTTCTACAACAACAAGGAGAAGAGCGTGGAAACGCACATGTTGCACGACTTTAACCGCGACCTTTACGGCCAGATTCTCAAGATTTGCATTGTAGGGTACCTGCGTCCTGAGCGGAGCTTCGACTCGCTGGAATCCCTTATAACCGCCATAGAGGCGGATATCGCGAAGGCCAAAGTGCTTCTGGACGAGCCGGAGAACGCCAAACTGAAAGAGGCTTGTTTTTTTTGCGAAAATCAAGCCATCTGAAATTGCAATTAGAAAGTATATACGCGTATATATCATATATGTATATATATATGTATATATATAAAATTCGCGTATATACATATATATATTCGTATATATATATCTATATAAATGTACTTCTAATTACACGTTGTTCCAATTGAAATGCCAATTCATGTACTTAACCTGACGTCACACCAAAATCTGTTATTTTCACCATGACACCAAAAGAACAATTGAGAGCATTTCAATTAATAAAATATATTTGACCACTTTCACAGAAATTCGTCTTAAAAATCAAGTGTTGAGATTTGAGCGCCAACCCCATGACCCTCTTACAAATAACGCAAATGTGATAGATGAAAAATATAACTTTTTTTAATAAATCTATAGAAAATTGTTGTAAAAATGTATAAATGCTTGAAAAAGAAAGTTCTTTAGTCGAAAAATGTGTTTCATAACAATCGCGATAGCAATCTATGAATATTAAAATTTGTGAGGAAGTTTTTCTGGTTGGGACATCAATAGAAAGTATTGAAAATCCTAAAATGAATAAAAGTCAAAGTAGTCTCATGCAGGATTATAATGAATATATTATTTTCTATTTATTACGCAGAAGTCTTTTTTTTAAAATTCCAATCACACTTTCCAATTTGCATAAAATGTGCATACATAAAATGTATCTTTGAAAATAAATTCATTGCAGTTTGTAAACCATAGATTTTTAAAAATCAGACAATAGGTATGGAATTTTGGTTTTCGTTTGAATGATTCAGTTTTATAATTTTGTTAAAAATCTAAAAACACATTTATTTGGGGGCTATGGCTATATTTAGATTAAATTTAAATTAAAACCAAAGTTTTCTTCTCAATTGGCTTACTGATTGAAACTATAAATGAAATCAAAACTATTGAATGAGTTTGAAACACTGAAACAACGGATACATATTTTCGAATCTAAATTAGGTCTTTAAATCTATAGAGAAGTTCACGACGTAAAAGTGATATAACTGGTATATTTGAACGATCAAGCCGCGGTCACACTAAGCTTGATCACCGAAGAATTTAAGCTGCGCGTTTGAAGCGTGCGAGGATTTTCGTGTATAAAACCGTTGCGTAAACCAACAGGTAAATCAGTTACCTCTTATTGGAGCACATATTACGGTCTGAAACTGACAGCTTGCACTTCCCAATTAGCAACATGGAGCAGCGTACAGACCAGCCTCAGCATGTGCGCGTGGTTGAGCAGCAACAACAAAAGCAACAGGTGGAACCAGCTGAGGAGGTGGAACCAGTAACCTCGGATTCGATATCGATCTCTGCAAGCAAGGAGTTAACTGGTTTAACCCACGAGTGTGGGGTTTTCGGAGCGATTGCTTGCGGGGATTGGCCGACGCAGATCGACATTGCTCACGTGATCTGCCTCGGACTGGTGGCCCTGCAGCACCGTGGGCAGGAGTCCGCGGGTATCGCCACCAGCGAGGGCAAGTGTTCAAAAAACTTTAACGTGCACAAAGGAATGGGCATGATCAGTACCCTGTTCAACGACGATTCTATGAAGAAGTTGCGGGGCAACCTGGGAATCGGACACACTCGCTACTCCACAGCCGGAGCTTCGGAAGTGGTCAACTGTCAGCCATTTGTGGTGCACACGGCTCACGGAGCCATGGCCTTGGCTCACAATGGAGAGCTGGTGAACAACGAATCTCTGCGGCGCGAGGTTTTGGCCCGAGGCGTGGGACTGTCCACCCACAGCGACAGTGAGCTGATTGCCCAATCGCTTTGCTGCGCACCCGAGGATGTTTCCGAACTAGACGGACCTAACTGGCCGGCCAGAATTAGGCACTTCATGACCCTGGCTCCACTGTCCTATTCGCTGGTTATCATGCTCAAGGATAAAATCTACGCTGTGAGGGATACCTATGGAAACAGGCCCTTGTGCATTGGAAAGATCGTTCCCATCAATGCTGGTCATGGGAATAGGGCGGAGACCCCAGCCGATGGTTGGGTAGTGTCCAGCGAGAGCTGTGGCTTCCTGTCCATTGGGGCGAGGTATGTTCGCGAAGTGGAACCCGGAGAAATTGTGGAGCTGACAAGAAGCGGTTATCGTACCGTGGATATAGTAGAGCGTCCAGACTTCAAGCACATGGCCTTTTGCATCTTTGAATACGTTTACTTTGCTCGCGGGGACAGCATTTTTGAGGGCCAAATGGTGTACACAGTCAGGTTACAGTGCGGGCGACAATTGTGGCGGGAAGCCCCGGTCGAGGCGGATATCGTGAGCTCGGTTCCCGAATCTGGAACGGCGGCGGCGCATGGGTATGCCCGGGAGTCTGGCCTAGACTTCGCCGAAGTTCTCTGCAGGAATCGTTACGTGGGACGGACCTTTATCCAACCATCCACCAGATTGCGACAGCTTGGAGTGGCCAAAAAGTTTGGAGCTCTATCTGAAAATGTAGCTGGAAAGCGGTTAGTTTTGATTGACGATTCAATTGTGCGAGGAAACACCATCGGGCCGATCATCAAGCTGCTGAGGGATGCAGGAGCGAAGGAGGTGCACATCCGCATCGCCAGTCCGCCACTACGGTACCCCTGCTATATGGGTATCAATATACCCACGCGTGAGGAGCTGATTGCCAACCAGCTTGACGCCAGCCAACTAGCTCGTCATGTAGGCGCGGACAGCCTGGCTTATCTCAGCGTGGAGGGTCTAGTACAGGCTGTCCAATTAAAGCACCAATCGGGTGGGGATGGCAAATCCAAACCTACAGGTCACTGCACCGCTTGCCTAACTGGGCAATATCCTGGTGGGTTGCCCGACGAGCTGAGCTGGTGATTTCGGGGGAAAATATAAAGGCGGTATCAAACCAGTAGTAAGCTCAACTACAAATACCCACAAAAACAAAATAGAAAAAACTAAGAATGCACTCAGTATAAAAGCCAGAGAGGGCTCGAAATTGCTGTCACAAACTTTGCATTTAGCCTAGCATTATAACACAGCCATACATTTTTACATTTTTTATACATTACTTTCTAGATTGTAGTTAACAAGCTCTTGAATTTTTCTTAAAAAAGAAAATTAATGTCTGCCCATGCTGCTTTGCCCTTGGAACTTTTAAATATAGTACAAATGATAGCTCTCTGTTGCCAATTTTGAATATTATACAACTTCATTTACAATTGCAAATAAAAAAGACATTTAGACAATGAGATTCTGGTTTTTCTTTTATAATGTGCCTTGAAAATATGGAATTACATAACCCGAATATGCAGCTCCGACCAAGGCCTGTTTACTCAGCCGCCTCCAATGGGTCAAAACCGTAATGCATCATTTCATTCCAAAAAAAAACTAGAGTTAGGCCAGCAGTCAACTTATTTAAATACTCTTTCCAGATTATAGTCATTGGTTAAAGAATAACGTTAAAAAGGTAATATCACATATCACATTTTTTTACATCTTATTTTCTTTTATATTTAATGATAGATACTAAGTAGTTTTGTTAATTAGGATTAATTAATCTGGGGAAGTAAGAACGATGTTTAAGATTCCAGCATGTTTTCAAAGTCTTTAAGTTCCAGCTCTCGTTCGATGACCTGGGTGTAAAGATTGTCCAGAGTCTCCTGCATACGACACTTGAGCGTGGCGTTCTGGATGGAAGCGATTTCCGTTGATTTTTGAGACTGTTGCGCCTTCAGTTCACTGATCAGCCGAGTGAGTTGACTGATCTTCTCGCGTACCTGCTGCTGTGAATACTGGGGTTCTTCCATAAACTCCAGGCTTTCGAATTCTTCCCTCTTTAACATTGGATTGTCAAAGAATCCGCTCGGAGCCGCCAAGTTGGAACTAGAACCAGCGGCACTTAGCTTGGGGCTGCTTGCTTCTTGGCTAAACATGGATTTGCTGAATTCGTTTTGGCCCATTTTCAGACCACTTGTACCCGCATTGGTTCCACCGGCGCCAAAGAAATCAGACATGCGTGAATCATCTGCAGAGAGGCGGGAGGAGTCCTCCAACTCTCGACGCTGAATCGTATTGTTGGTGCGATCCGGCTCATCTTCGTCGTCCGTGGTGGACACTTCTTCGCCAAAGATGTCGTGCTCTGCTACGCCCATGTTAGGTGCCCGATGACTTGAAAAGTTCTGAGTGTCATCCTCGTCCGATTCAACATTAATATCTCTCTTCAAAGTCTTTTCTATTATAGCACTGTCATTGGCGTGCGCGGTTGTCTCATCGGGGATTTCATCATCTACATCATTGTAAGTCTTTACAGACTGCTCCAGATCGTCAACTGGCTTGTCTTCCTCGTTTATGATTTCATAGTCCACCCGCACAGCTTCGTTATCAATGCGGAGAAGATGCTTTACTTCCTTCTCGATCTCGGGAGCTTCTACGTTCTTTTTCTTCAGAGTCTTTCGAAAGCGACGTTTGCGCACATTCTTACAGGGAGGAGTGATTCCATGCGGATAAAGATACTTCTTGTCCACCTTGTTTGGATCTTTCTTTTTGTTTTTGTTCGGCGACTCCTTTTCAGTTTCGTCCTCTGGCTCTTCTTTGCAAATCAGTAACTGGCAGATGTCAGCCGATTTATAGAAACTCTTGTTGTCAATCGTCTTGTAGCTCTCCACCACAGTTGGTAGATCCACAATCTTGGCGTATAGCAGTTGATCATCCATTCTTACTTCTCCGTATCGCAGATCCTGGTCAAGTTGAATGGTCAGCCGATCCTTTATGTTGCCAGCACTTATGGCTTCGTGAAGGGTGTCTGCGAGCTCCTAGAATGTTCATTAAAATAAACAACTCCTCTAGAAGGGCAAGCAGAAAGTCAAATTACCTTTGGAACCCGCATGATAAACTGACTCTCCAGTTCAACTCCATCTTCCCGCGGCTTATAATCCGCTTGCTTTCCTTTTTCACTTTTCTTCTCAAACATTAGAATGTTTTTTATGGAGAAACTACTTTTTCCGAATTAACAATTTGGGTTTTTGACAGACAGTGTTGGAGAGCGATTGTAGATAGAGGTGGCAAAGATATTATACGATGTTTCACTTTGTTGCCTCCAATGCATTGAAAAAATAACAATTAAATTAAAATTATCCATATGAGGTATAGTTTAATAATAAATTACATTTTAGTTTTATTAGAAAATTTTGTTTAAAAATGTGCCGGTAACTTGCCGGTAAATAATACTTTACCATTGTACAACACTGGTCGTGACCGACAAAATATCGAAACTGCGGTGGTGTGACTACCACCCTGCTCTAATTTCTTTCTCTCATCTATTTTGCAGTGACGGATAATACGAATTAATGTGGAATTCCGTTAATTTATAACACAAGAAAGCATTGTAAGTTGAATTTTTGACGCTTGCGTCAGTCGAAGGGGAGAAGCTAGCCATACAACATGTTGGACAAGAAATTTGCTACCGGCCTATGGGTTGCGATCCTGCTTTTGGTGGGCACCTGCTCCGCGTTGTACGAAGACCAAATTAAGAAGTTCGACTGGTGAGTGACGTGCTGACCGTAAATGACCATTGACCCGGAAGGTAAAGAGGATATTGAATCTCTTTTTAGGCGAGCAGAGAATGTGGGAAAATTGCAGCAGTCGCTTGTAGACCTGAACCACTTCCAGCCCCGAATTCTTCTTAGCACGGAAGAAGGAGTCGTGGCCAGCGTATGTGTCAAGACCGGTGAGCTTGTATGGCGCCAAGTGCTAGAGCAAAAGCCACGTGGAGCCATCAAGCTCCTTCAAGTGAGTGGATTCTCGGACGATAGGAGCGATACTGCCGCTGCTCCAATCGGCAGCAATCTTGGCTTCGACATGCTTACCGTACAAGGACATGCTCCAGCTCTGGTGCGGGGCTGGAATAGCAACTTGGGCGCCATCGAATGGGAATGGTCCACCATGCCCCTGAACACGGAGCGGGCCCAGGAGGCGCTGTGGTTTTATAGGCACTCTGTGCTCTACCACGTAGTACCCGCCTGGCGCAGCCATCTTGAGGTCACCGCTTACTTTGCAAGTTCCGGCCACAGCACTGGCAGCAGTAGCAAGGTTATTGCATCTTGGATCACCGCAGAGTCCTGCTTGCTCAGCGGTAGCTTCTATGTGTGTCTGGATGGTAAGCAGCTGATCAGCCTCGATCTGGCCTCGAAGAGCGGCCAGGTGATTCGCACCACGCTCGAGACGGAGCCGCAAGAAAAACTGAAAGCACTGGCGGTAAGATTAACTAACCTTTTTTCTTTAAACCAAGACCCAGAATATGATTTTGACGCCTAATATCATTATATAACATATTTTTTAATATAATTACCTTGCTTTTCATAGGGTCTCAATGGCGTGGTTATTGCAGATAGAAAGCTAATTAGTGTGAACAAGGAACAAGCTGTATGCAACAGTCTCCAAAGCTCTAGCTACGCTGTAGGCAGCTTCAACTATCGCAAGATCATAGTGTATACTGATCTGATAGCAAACGTACGTATTCCCTGAATATATCTTCCTGCAAATATGATTAATTAACAACAATTACAATTGGCGAAACAGATCCTTAAAATAAATGCAGTGTACCTTGACAACTGTCAGTCGGTGGACGAGCTGCAACAAAGCTTACCTTTTCCCGAGCACTTTGGCACTCCATCGTTGAACAGCTTCGATTGCATGCAAAGGAAGAGCGGCGACGGCAAGGGCTGCCTATTTCTGTTCAGTACAAACGCCGAGTCCATTGTCGCTGTGCAGCAAGGACGCATTCGCTGGTCACGCGAGGAATCCCTGGCCAATGTTATCGATTCCCAGTTTGTGGATCTGCCTCTGGCGGATTCGGAGGGAACATTGGAGAGTGAAATGAAGGGAAAGGCCGGTAAGTCTAATGAAAACTCATATTTCATTTAACATTTCTAAGAAAATTGCGTAAAATGTATTCTTAACCATGCTTACCGTAGGGGATTTTCAAAGTTTTGAGAGTAAGTCTTTGCAATATAGGAAAACATTATTTAAAAATTTAAACATTTTGAACGTAATACTAATGAAAACTCTTGTATTTGTAGGTGACATTGCTAGTGCCTTTTTGAGACGTATCACCACGCAAGCCGTTCAGATCAGAAGTCTGTTTCTTCATGTTATCGGGTTGGGTCCACCACCCACTGCCACACAACGAGCCGGCTTGGTTCGCGATTCCTTTGGGCTCCACAAGATGCTAGTTCTGCTTACGCAGGCTGGCAAGGTTTTTGGTATTGACAACGTTTCCGGGAAGCGCCACTGGCAGTTGTATCTCCCCAATGTCAAAGGGTTCGATAATGCGGAAACTATGCGATTGATTGTCCAGAGATCGGCGAAACATTTTCCGCTACAACCTCTTTGCACTATTTTGGCGAAAGATGCTGTAAGGCCTGAGATATCTGTACATACATATTAAATTAAAATATTTTTTTGCAGAGTAATGGAAATGGTGTTCTCTATCGCTTCAATCCAATCACTGGGCTTGCCTCGGAGGGCGGACTTGTTGAACTGGACTATAAAATCAAGCAATTTTCCTTGTTGAAAGAAACAGAAAAAGATTTTGTGAGGGGTATTCTCTTATTGGATGCTTCTAACAAAGTTTATGTGTATCCTCAGCATGCCACGTCCTTGGTAAGCCAAATAACGATACGTAGTCGGGCAAAGAAAAATATCAATATATCAAACAAAAAAACATTATTTATTGACTTCTCCAGGCCGATGGGATGTACCTTTATACAGCAGATGTTAAAACCGCTGATCTGTCTGGTTACTTTGTTAAATATGCGGGAGGGGTGAGTGACTCTGCACATAACTCAACGCCAGCATCACGAAAGTTAAATTACATTATTTCGTTAGAAATTGAGCAGCAAACACATTTGGAACGCTCGCCTGGGAGGCCACAACTCCGAGCAGCAGATAATTGGGGTTGCCGCGAAGAACCCCATTGAACACGTTCACTCACAGGGTCGTGTGCTTGGTGATCGTTCTGTGCTGTACAAATACATTAATCCCAATCTGGTTGCCTTTGTAACTCAGGCACCGGATGCCACGCACAAATGTAAGTCAAATGTAATGCATACAAAGGTCCCTTTTTTAATACATTAAAACTTTGCTTATTTCAGCGTTGCTTAATTTATACCTGGTTGATGTGGTCTCCGGCTCAGTGATCTTCACCATGACGCACCGTAAGGTGCGCGCCCCACTAAGCATCGTCCACTCGGAGAACTGGCTGGCTTACTCATACTTTAATGAGAAAGTGCGACGAACTGAAATTAGTAAGTTTCTCTACTCATTTGTCTGTAGTTTGATGTCAATTGGAATGACTATTTAGCTACCATCGAACTGTACGAGGGAAAAGCGCAGGCGAACAGCAGCGTCTGGAGCTCTTTGCAGGCTCCTCCAATGCCCCTGGTAGAGCGCCAGTCTTATATAATCCCAACAATTGTTGAGGTTCTGAGGGAGACGATAACGGAACGCGGAATTACCAACAAACACGTTTTGAGTAAGTTGTTAGAAAAGCTTACCCTTCTGCTCAACAATACCTTATGATGGATCCTTTCCAGTTGGTACTGCCAGCGGTTCCATCGTTGAAATGCCGTGGCACTTGCTGGATCCTCGACGGCCAATCGCTTCCACAACGCAGGGACGAGAGGAGGGTGCTATTCCTTATATACCCGAGTTGCCTTTGCCTACAGAGAGCCATATAAACTACAACCAGACGGTCGCCCGCCTGAGGAATATTTACACCGCTCCCAGCGGTCTGGAGAGTACCTGCCTAGTCGTTGCCACCGGTTTGGGTAATTAAATATTTGCCAAGCATTTTAGCGGATATGAAAACTATGTATTTTTCTTGCAGATTTGTTCGTTACTCGAGTTGCGCCATCAAAAACGTTTGATTTGCTGAAGGAGGACTTCGACTATATTCTAATTTCCATAGTGCTAGTCGCGCTCACATCGGGCTCGCTGATTGTTAAGCATTTAGCTTCACGTAAATTGCTCAAGCAGGCGTGGAAGTAGGCGTGGTATTATTAAATAATTGCTTTATATACATAAAATTGTTTACTACGACCAAATACAACAAGGGAGGACGGCAGAAAGATATAAAAAGAGGACGCCAATGGCAGTGATCGCTCTGATATACATAATATAAGTCTTGTAGCTGCATTGTACCCATAAAGAAAATAAGTTTTTTCTCAACGCTAAGCCTAGGAAATTCACAACAAATAATTATATAGCGTTAAACATCAAATAATTATAATTAGCTGTTGAAAGAGGGGTCTTATTGCATTTTCTAAGCCTTTGATTTATGTTCGTTTCGATTGTCACAGAGTAAGGAATACATATATCAGCATTAAAATTGTTTAAAAACTTAAATAAATGAAAGAAATTTAGTTAATAAAAAATGTGTAAAGGAGGTCACTGGTATAGAAAATAAAGAAGTTTTTCAACAAATTCGGTGGTTTATTTTTTTTTTTAAACCTTTTTCCCGCTATTGTTTATATCAACGACGACAAAAAATAATTTAGATTAAGGCGCAGACCATGAAAATATTTCGCTTTCTAGATTTTCAAAACGAATTAATTGATTTTATTTATTTTTTATGCACCTTCAATATAATTGTTTGTAATATCAGATCGCTTTAATGGTCACTAAATGGCCATTAAACATATTATTCACAAACTTGTGAATAAATCAGATTTCTGATCAATTAAAATGAAGAAATTTATTTCAAGGGTCTACGAATATTAAATTTTTAAAGCTGCCGCTTATACTTACATTACACCTATCCCCCGAATTACACGGTAGATACGTTCCTGAGAAAAACGTGTAATTCGAAAATTAAAAATTTTCAAGTCAAAACTGTTTAAATCGAAAAGCTTGCAGGAAATGCATAATTTTGCTATTTAACAGTTGTGATTTTTTTTCAATATTTTTAGGTGTACACAGAAATAAAAATTAAATGCATTGACAGGTTCAAATACATATGTAATTTTTTTATTTTATTATTTATTTACAATACATTATCATACATTATCACATATTATCCTTAATCACTATCAGAAATTACTATCATTCTTTTTTCGGAATCGAAGGTTGGAATTCACTTTCATCACTCGAAGATATTTGTGCCGATTCGATGTTTGAAGCAGAAATGTTTACATTTTGAGAGGTGGTTTTTTTTGTAAGATCTTTGTAAGCTTCTTCATATTGAGACAAGCAGCGGTTAATGTTACGTTGGAATCGTAAATACCTTTCAACGTTTTTGTCATTTTGTATAAAATGATTACCCAGCTTTCTTCCCAATGGGAGTTCTTTGCGGATGACTTTAGCAGTGAACGGTACTGGTACTAATTCCTTTTCATCAGATTTGTCAGACTCACTTTCGGAAACTAAGTTAACTAAATAATCCTCACTTAGTTCTTTATCAGCCATTAACTCTGCGATATCGTCATCAGTAAAATCATCAAAAACTTTTCGGCCCAGTTCGCGTTTTAATTTTAAGCTGTGTAAAGAATGTCTTATTTTAAATCTTTCAAACCAGCCATGGCTTGCCAAAAAAATTGGCTTCTTTTGAGTTGAAAAAGAAGATGGTTATTGCTCTTCAATTTTTGCGTAAATTCGCAATGATTTATTTGTTTTAGCGGCCATATCAATGGGTACTCTTTTTTGTGTTTGATCTTCTATACAAAGCATTAACGCTTTCTCCATTTTTATACCCTTGAAAAAGGGTATTATAATTTTGTCCAGAAATGTGTAACGCGTTAAAGGAAGCATCTCCGACCCCACAAAGTATATATATTCTTGATCAGCATTAACAGCCGAGTCGATATAGCCATGTCCGTCTGTCCGTCTGTTCGTCTGTTTCTATGCAAAAAATAGACAGTAGTTTTAAAGCTAGCGTTTTGAAATTTTTACCAGATCATTATTTTTGTTGCACGCAGATCAAGTTTAAGAATCGGTCAGATCGGACCACTATATCATATAGCTGCCATACAAATGACCGATATGAAAACAAGGCTTTGTATGGAAAACTTTTTTGTTTTCAAGGGTATACCATCTTCGGCAAGCCGAAGATAACTTTTCTCACTTGTTTCCATTGAAATATTTCTGGTGTATGATGTTGTGCCCATACTCGTGGTCTTCCCAGCTGCAACACTCTTTCTAATTGTGTTTTTATTTGTTACAATAGTTCTTATTGTAGCTTCGTTCATGCTATATGATTTTGCAACCTCTACTACTCTATCTCCCTTTCTCAAGGGATCCAAAATTTCCATTTTAGTTTCTAAACTAAAATTCTTCTCAAAAGTTCTTTTAACTTCTTTCGACATTATAAGCCTATATTTTTTTTTATTTTATTATAATTTATAATAATCTTAATTATGCACTCACTTGTAATTTACGAATTTGGAAAATTAAGTCTTTCTGACTGTGAAACTTTCAGTCAAATACAATTTTCCGTAGATAAAACTTTAATTTTAAGCGAAATAAAGAAATACAGCCACAGTGTGCATGTGCAGCAAGTCAGTACATAAGTTTGGGATTCCCCGTGAGATGTGTACACAGCGCACGTGTTCAAACACAGTAGCATTTAGAAGAGTGCGATAAAAACAAAAAAACACAACTTATTTGGAAAACCGTGCAAATCGAAAACGTGTAAAGCAACTACCGTGTAAATCGGGATTAAATTTGTTGCTTTTCAACACTGTTGTCGCAGCTGTTGGTGGTCCATGTGCAGCTGTTGTATCAGCTGTTTCTCGTCTTTTTTTGACCGTGCATTTAGAAATTAAAGATATGGCGGTGCGTGTTTTAGGTGTAAATTTAATTAAAACCAACAGAAATCTACTGCAGAACGCTTGCAAATGCAGTGTCACGCCAGTCGGTCAAACGGTCAGTTCAACTTCAGTTTCTAAAACCCTTTCTCATTTAAACTTTTGGTTTTTGGTTTCCCTAACGTTTGCATAACCTCGTAGGTGGCCGCTCAATACGCCACCGAGGTAACTGTCCAGGCGTCTCCTGCGGCTATACAGAAGCAGAAGGTCAGCAAGGCAATGCGAGCGTACCTGAAGAGAGCCAACGAGCACGATGAATTCATGAAGACACAGCATCTGGAGTTCCAGATCGGCAAACGCCACTTGGCCAACATGATGGGTGCTGACGCTGAGACATTCACGCAGGAGGACATCGATGTAAGTAAATATCTTAGTCTTCAATTGACAACGGAATTAATTTTTTTTTGTTGGCAGGAGGCAATTTCCTATTTGTTTCCATCGGGCTTGTATGATTCCAAGGCCCGGCCAGCCATGAAATCACCGGAGGAGGTATTCCCCGCCCGCAAAGCTGCCGAATTTGATGAGACCGGCAGACCTTTCCACAGCATGTTCTACACCGGAAAGCCAAACTTTTTCCAATTGCTGCACGTGAGTCAACTACGATCAACATTGTAAAGAAGCTTCTTATACTCTTTGCAAGGGTATATTCTGATCTGCCGAGTCGATCTCAACATGTCCGTCTGTATAAATGGCTGGATCTCAAAGATTACAAGAAATATACTTAACATAGGGCGTAGAATCCTTGGATAAACATTTTTCTGTAATAACAATTCAGTTCAATTTAATGAAAACTTTTTTTTACAAATAAAAGTAGATTAAATCCTTCCAAACAAAATTCAGCCCTTTTTGCAAATGCCGAGAACTATGTGGGTTAAAAAAGTTAAAAAGTGGTTCAATAAAATAATATTTAGAAAGGCAAAGGAAACAGAAATATCATATAATTTATTTACTCATAAAACTTTCCTGAGCCGTGAAAGCTATTATCAAAATTTGATTTACCGGAATCTAGTGTTATCCTTTAATTAAAACGATGCAACCATTACTCTTATTGTGTTTTTAAATCCCCGATAAAATATTAATCACATTAATTACAAATATAACTTACATATGTATTTCATATTACAGGATATTGTGGAGGAAACTAAGAAATTGACCGATTTGGAGGAGCGCATGCTTAGACGTGGAAACAAACCCGATGAAAATCAGAAGCTGTACGTTGCCGTTAATATATTAAGTTTTAAAAACTTCTTTTATTTGAAACCCGTTAATAAATTGCAGGGAAATGTCCGGCTTTCAGTTGCTGCCGAAGGACCAGCTGGAGCTCTTGCTAGTAGAAAGCATTGTTGACATTGAGTACTCCAATTTCACAAACTCAATGGATCGCCTCATTGCATTGCCATATTCCTATAAGAGCAAGGCGTTCATTGAGCGATTTTTGAAACCTTTCTTGGATCAATCCAAGCAATTGGAGGTGCCCAAGCCAAAGATCGATGGGGAGGGTCGCCAGTACATAACAACATACGAGTGTTTGCGAAAAACAGCCAGAGCCGATGTAACGATTCGTCTTCCAGGCACGGGCAAGATTAGCATTAACAAAAAGGATATATCTTATTTCGAAGACGAAAACTGTAGGGAACAGGTAAGTTTCAAAATGCATTTACTTTTATGAATACTATGTTTAGTTGTCAATCCGACCGTATTCGTTTTCCATTTTTTATATCCGATAATTTAGAAATTTTAGTTAATTTAGAGAGAGTCTCTGATAAGTGATTGTACAGCTGCATTTAAAATAATAGAAGCATAGAATGCGAATAATATTTCGCATGAAAATTCAAGTTTTTATGTTTATACCCGGTACTCGTAAAGTACAAATATATATATACTCGTTGAAATGTATATAACATTGAGATCGAAGCGTTTCCGCCCTTATAAAGTAAAGA
Source organism: Drosophila merina (assembly GCA_035047645.1). Taxonomy (NCBI): domain Eukaryota; kingdom Metazoa; phylum Arthropoda; class Insecta; order Diptera; family Drosophilidae; genus Drosophila; species Drosophila merina. The sequence goes on from JAWNPH010000002.1 coordinate 29,425,866, forward strand.
GTTTTCCAATAGGGACGCTCGAACTTTGACAGCTTATTGAGGCCATGTTGTTTGAGTGACAGATGTCAAATGTAGTGTGTTATATTCATTCAGTCCTCCCAAACCACATTGGCAGGTTACAGTGTCGAGCAGCACGTGCAAATTAAAAAATTATATATATTATTGATCAGCATTAACATTCGCGTCTACCTAGCCATATCCGTCTGGCAGTCCGCTCTATGAAAACGGGAATATTAGAGTCTGTAAAAAATAGAGGAATAATAATTGTCAAGTTTATTTATACTTAGGTAAACCCCACTCAGATAAGTTTGTTTCAAATATTTTTAAACGATGCGTTCAGACCCTGAAAATTGAATTTTTCTTTTGATGCCTTTTTTCTAAAAGCCAATTTAAACATCCTTATTAATCTTTTATATTATGTAGTAAGGGTGTTTTATCAATCAATTTTTTAAAATTCTCTTTTAATTAAAAGTATCCTATAATAGAAAAAGGTTTAAGAAGGTGACGAAAAGAATAACTTATGTCAAAAAGCCGAGGCACGCGACTACTGTCGTTTTCTCGTGTTTTGTCTTTTCACAAACAATATTTTGATTTTGAAGTTTTTCCTAGCTAGAAATAAATTTGTATTTGTGAGAATAGTAATTGCGTAACCATATAAAAAATCGTTTTACACATTTGTATAGCATATACTTTATTAAGAATAAACATTTTTATTTAATTATGATTTAAACGCTTCTCTGACGACTACGCCAAAACGACAAAGACACAGCCTAAAACCAGCCACAAATCAATCCTGTCAACTGTTCGTCTCTAATTTAAATAACCCTAGTTACAAAATAGTATTTGTAGGGATAAATAACTGCTAGTTAAACAATAATATACTTGTATGTATGGATAATAGTATTGTATGCTGTGGAATGGATATATTGTATAAGGCGCCAAGCGCATAGATATCAAAATTTGTTTAACTACAGTTTGCTACTACGATAATATCAACAATATTCTGGGACTTGACTGAAATCCCTTTAGGATCTCCTTACGTTTAGGGAACTATTTACTACTATAAAGTTATTTCGTTTATTTCCGCAAATTATGCTTTTGCTGGTTGGAGATTACAATTAACAGCTTGTCGATCACCTTGCTCGCCTGTTGCTGCTGCGAGATGAGCGCTTGCTTCAGCTCCTGGATCTCCTGGGTGAGGTACTCGATCCTGTCTGCGTTGTCGTCGATCTTGGTGGTCAAAGTATTAAATTGGCCTGAATCCGGGTCAGTATCAGGCAGCACGTACCCGGTTGTGGCGCAACTATTGTTGTTGTTATACTTGTTCTTGTACGATAAATAATTCTCGGCGGAGTTCTTCGAGGATATTGTGTGTCCAAAGTGCTTTCGCATCTTCCCAACCTCGTAGGCTTTCATAAGGATATCCCTGGGCAGGCGTTTTTCACTCGGATTTAACGGCTTGACACATAGAACCACTCTGTATGCTTGAGGAGAAACCAGGGCGGTGTAGTGCAGTAGATTCCTTAGCCAGGTTGGCAAGTAACCATTGAAAAGAGCTGATTCTATGTAGCTAATCAGCTTAGTCTGACGCACCAGCTTCGATAAGCCCGCCGTCTTTTTTAGTCCTTGGATATCATGGACGGCGATACCCACTAAAAGGTTCATGAGGATAATAGTCACAAACAGTAGGAACAGCACAAATGTAATCTGGGCACTGACTTCCAATAGAAAAGGTGGGTCCTTGCCATCTGGATCGTTGATTAGTAGCGACAAGTCTTGTTCGCCGATCATCATGACCAGAACTGTGATGAAGCCCATGAAAGGATTGGCGAACGAGGAGGACGACGGAAAGATCACACAGAAGCTAATAGTGAAACCTATCAGCATGCAGGAATAAGCCATAAACAGTTTCGCAAACTCTCCTTGGACCCGTGTGTACATGGCCACGTAGACGTCAAAGACCGGCAGCTGACCAATCATTAACATTAGATTAGTCCATCCTAGGAGTACCGCAAAAGCACCAATATGGTTCTGAAAGGTGTACGTCTGCTTGGTGTAGATGTAGGATATAACAAAGACACTGGTGATCACGAACCACTCCATGATGTTCTCCACTTGGGTAACGTAGTGTTTGAATGAAGAGTATCCTGTTATACCGTACAATTTGCGAAATATCTCCACTATAGTTATGGCAACCAGCACCCACCACTGCATCTCCATCACAAAAGGGTTGTTGCGCAGCATGTCTCCGAGGATTGACTGCTTTTGGCACAGCTCCTGTGCCTGGATGGTTGTGTTGTCGTCCTTGCTCCCATTGTAGCAATTGTGGGCCAGGGCCGTTAGCACGTACAGCGTTAGAAAGAGCACGAAGCTGAAGCAAAATATTAGTCGACCGATGTAGTACTTTCTGATTTTTCCCCACTTGATGTAGAGGAATGAGGAGCAGAGTGGATGCTCCAGGATCTCCTTTTGACCTTCGTCGACAAATGTGTTTAGGTAGCTAATTTCGCGCGGATGGCAATGCTGCAACAGCTGGCGAAAGTCAAGCTCCAGTTCTACCTCGCGGTTCACGGGATCCTTAAAAGATCAAAATTGACTTAAAATAATTTTTAAAAAGATTTTAATTTCATATCTAACCTGAGAGTGATGCAGGGTAATAGCTGCATCCAGTTTTTGTCTAATCATGGCCACTGAAGCTGGGGTTTTCCTGGTGATTACGTTCAGGGCGGAGGTGCCCTTCTTCGACTTGGTAGTCACATCTGCCCCGTGGAATATTAGCATCTCCACACACTGCACCAATCCATCAAGCGCTGCTAAATGGAGAGCTGTAAACCCATAGATATCCTTGTGATTAACATTGGCACCCCACTGAATAAGGGTCTCCATTATGTCGTAGGCGTTCTCCGATTTGCCCACCGCTGCATGGAGCGGAGTGCGGTGGTCGAAGTCCTCGGCATTGGCATCGGCATTTCCATTCCTCAAAAGAGATTCAACGCACTCCAGGCTGGAGGTTCTTGCCGCCAAGTGGAGGGGTGTGAAGCCCCGGTGGTTTTTTAATTTAGCATCGGCTCCTTTGGAGAGCAAAAGTTCCACGCACTCAACATTTCCCTCATCCGCTGCCAAATGCAAAGCCGTTGATTCCTTTTCCCGGATACAGATTCTCACATTGGCATCAGCGTTGGGTGCGTTCAACAGAGCCTCTAGACACTGGATATTTCCCAGGTCAGCGGCCAGGTGAATAGCATTGGTGCCATTTGGTTTAAGCGAGTTCACATCAGCGCCTTCGCCAATAAAGATCTGCAGGCACTCCAAAGCATTTGATCTTACGGCGCAGTGTAGAAGGCTCTCCTCGCAGTTGGGTTTGTTGGTGTCCTTTGATATTTCTGCGCCGTTGTTGATCAGAAACTTAGCCGCCTCTGCAGCGTTTCCGAAAGCTGCACAATGTAGCGGTGTGTAGCACTTGGATTGAAGGTTTACGTTCAGGCCCTTGGAGACCAACAAGCCCAACGTGGCAAGGCAGCCACTAAAGGCACCCAGATGAAGGGCAGAAATTCCATTCTGATCGCAGAAGTGGAGATCGGCTCCCGCCTCCAGCAGACTCTCGATCAGATCCCAGCGTTTAAGGTAGGAGGCCCACAGATAGCTGAGGTTTTTCTCCAGCTTCGAGGCCGTTTCGAAATGCGTCCGAATGCTCTCGGCCACCACGTTGCCCTGCTCGATGTCCTCGAAGAGCCGCACACGTCCTGCCGCGCTCTTCATCTGATCGATCAGGCTGATCCGGAGCGTGTCGTTGCATATCTGCACACTCAACTCGCTCGTGGGCTCCTCAAAGCTGTCGTACATGCTCGGCGCACTCTCCGCCGGCGGGGATGGTCCACACTCCATGTATTCGAATTCTCCAGCGGTCGGGTACTGGGCTTCGATCATGGCGTCAGTGTTGTTCCGCCATCGCACCATCAAATTGGGGGGAATCGATTTGAAGCTATCGTGGGTACAAAAATTGGATTAGTAGGAAATATTTTAATGGTCTTGGGGGTATAAAGTGCTATTCATAAAATCGAAAATCGTTTCTAAATATATGCACTGGAATATATTAAAAAAATAAAGATTCATTTCACTTTAACAATTTTAGAGCGTTCATCCTATTTTTCTATTATTTTAAATTGCATTTGGGAAATATTACACTGCTTTTTATTTGTTAATAATAATCCATTTTGCTAAATCAAAAAAGTTTTGCGCTTAAAGATTTGTTATAGTTATGATTGCTACACATTCTGCACTTGTTTGGAATTTCGGGTTTTTCCAATCATGAAAGTTATGACAATTCCGATCGATACATATAGTTGTAGTTGACTTTATTCACTTTATATTCTGAGCTTTGAAACTGGGACTTGTGTAGACTTGGAAGGCGATCCTGATCAAGAATATTGGACAAAATAATCCAGTGGTTTGTTATTTGGCGGTTGATATTTAACTTGCTTGTATTTTTTTTTGTATATTAAGATATTTACAACACGCATCAGACTGAATCACTTTTATTTAAATGTAAAACAAAGTCATTAGACGAAGTCGCACTTCTCTTTGTCTAATCTAGCATTGGGGAGCTGGCAATGTGAAACTTTTATAGATTTGTAAACATATATTTTCCATTGCTAAAATGGCACTTAACAGAGTTCGAGATCTGTTGACTTTTTGAGCATGCATAATTTTAAATAATTATTTTCTTTTTTTCGCGTTGAGAGTTATGCAAAGTTGGCGGTTTGTTTAAAGCCGTTTTTTCTACTGTCTACTGTCCACTGGCCGTTGGCTTACGTTGATAGATTTGCCGACTAGGCGAGCGATTTTGTTTTATTTTCTTGAGCTCCAACACAGATCTGCTCAGCATAGTCACTCGCTGCATAATTTTAGACCCCGTTCATGGCCAGAAGCTGGTGCACTTGTTGTATAACTACGAGCATACATAGTACCGCCTTTGTTGGGCACTTAAACAGCGAAACTGGGAATCCGGCCGGATTGAATACGTACATCGTTTGCAGCCATATCCACGGATGATGCCAATTCGCCAGTGAACTGTTTTCAATTTCTAATTTCATTTCCGAAATACATGGGAGAGTCCGGCGCGACAGTCTACCGACTGACTTCTCGACTGATTGACCCCTCCACAAGCTACCGACTTACGGGGATCGGATCGGATCGGGTCGGATGGGATTGGATTGCTTAGATCTAGGCAGAACGGAAAGGATGGAGCGGGCGGAAAAATTCGCTCACAATAGGGGCCTTTTGTGAGGGCTTAGACAATTGTATCTAACGGGCGGAAAATGCAAAATGTTGTGTGAAAAAACGCGAATTTTTCACTTCCGTTTTGTTGTAGTGGTTCTGTCTCATCTAACCGATTTTTTCAGCCGTTTTTGGCCGTTGTTTTAGTGAGTATTGTTGTCGTGCGACTATCACTTCGAGCGCGTTCTAGCTTTGGTTCATCGTAGTTTCGTACTCTATTGGCCAGAACCGAACGCGTCCGCCACCATTGTTGTTTGGAAACCGACTAAACTTAATGGAAAGCCGTAAACCTCGCTTTCGGTTCAGCCGTCGATCAATATTGAAAGAGGTGTAGTTTGAGAGTGCGAAACCAGCCAGGAGAGATTTTGCGAGGTGACGGAGAGAGTGAGTTCGGTTATGCCACAGATTTCGGTTCTTTTGGGCGTGAGAAAGCTTTGGCTTTGGCTATTTGGCTATTTGGCTAAGAGGGAATTCAATCTGCTGCACAGCATCTTTTGTTATGTACTCTTTTAACCTTGATAGACAGTTATTAAGTGTTGAAATATTGTCCCCTTTTATTCCACTTTTATTTATAAACTTAACTTAAAATTGTAAGAATTCCTTTATTTATAATAGGTTGTAGGGCCATAGTCGGCATAGTTTTCTAAAAGGCCTTAGCTGTTGCTAGTTGGTTGTATTTAGTAGGAATTCCTATGGAATGCAAAAATAATATTTAATATTTAACTATGCTAGGCATATTCTTTATTGTTTTTTTTGAGACGCAAGATGGAGATGCATCTTCCAGATACCTCATAAAAATTGAAACTGATTTTCTTATACAAAATTTTTGGTTCAATTTTAACAGGTTTGAAATTTGTCAATATATTTTAATAAACTCATTTTAACCATCGTCTAAGCTGAAAAATATTCAAAGTGAAACTTGGGACTATCTCAGAGTATGCATTTCTGTTGTTCTGTATTTGCTATTGATTGCAATGAAATATCTTGCGTAAAATATGTTTTTATATTGATTTGGCCAAAACTTGTGACACATAAAGCTTGGGGATGTTTCCGCGTCTTTTGGAACGCGACTCATGGCTTTTGGGTTTGGCAATCACACCTGTGCGTATTTTGAATACATTTAATTGCAACCAGACATCTCTGCGATTGCAATTGGCGAGGCAACAACTGTCAACTCCAACTGGAACTTACCGGTTATTTGCATTATTCTCCGTGAGCGGCTGTTCCACTTCGGTCTTGGTAACGACACTGATCGAACGTGTCATGCGGCGGGGTTTGGTGCTGCCCTCCTTATAGCCGAGATTCTCCATGGTGTCGAACCGAAGTTGTCTCTTTGGTGCTGGTATCTGGTATCTGGTGTCGCAGTCGATGTCAATGCTGCTCTTTTTGTAGAGGTTGCAATTAAAACGCGCAAAAATGCGAAAACTCAATGCAAATCTATTGGCTTGTTAAGTGGCTTTTCAATATCACTCTGCAGGCGAGTCCCAAGATTTCAGTGCAATACCGACATTTTCAGAAACCTGCAAAGAAAGATTAGGGAGAGTTTAAAGCCTATCCCGCTCGGTTTGGGTCTCCAAAATTCAAGTATCTGCGCAAATATTGTTTTCAGCTTAATTTTACTAAATGCGTTACCAAGTGTCACACTGTCTGAGTAACTTTTACCAACTGTCCGGGCAAATGGACTACACCACTCGTGGCTAAAGTTATCTAAGCGTCTTCCGTTTGACGCAGCGATAAGAGACGACACCGTCAGTCCCTTACTTGTATTATCAACAGACTATCTGGGGATTTATCTTAAAATGCTACTGTGTTGACCCGCCGTTCCAGAGGCTTTTAAAAGTGGACCAAAATGAATTTGCAAACCAACTAATGTTCTTCTTTTTGGCAGGACCAGGTATCCAAATAAGAACTGATGCTGAAATACAATACTTAAAGTCTTAAAAGTACGGAAGGAAGTTTTTTTGATAAGTTAAATAATCTCAGAGATTGCTGAGAACATAGACACAATAAATTAATCGTATTTTAATGTATTTTTGTGTGTCAGCCCTTCTCTTATTTCGTCTTATTTATTCGTGTGTGTTTTTGTTCGTTCTCGCTCAATAACTTGTTTACCTTTTCCAAACTTATTTATTTTAATCATAAAGATACTTAAATATATATTTAGCCAGATTATAATCACAGCGTTCCTCCGCATTATGTGATGCTTCACTCACGTGTGGTAAGAACCCGGATAATTACCATTATTACATTAGATTAGATGTATTTCTCTAACGAAGCGTTAAGCTTGTTTGGGTTCCATTTGATGGATTTGCTTTCGGCATCGGATTACCGTACTACCGTAAACAATTCCCGAGAATTTTGGGGAGTATTCGAACCTGTTTGCGAAATATAAACAAAAAATGGAACGACTTTGAACAGAGTCTGTTTGCTTGGTAACTCGCATGAAAAACTTTCTTTGATAAGCCAAAAACACAGAAAATCTGGTGATTAAACACGGTAACGACAAAAACCCTGAACAAAATTGAGCTAGCTTAAATATGCCAGCAAATTAATCAAATTCTTGCGTCGTTGGCAAACCAGTTTTGGACCCGTTGGGGGATTGTACAAAATATTGGTTGCTGTCTGGAGTCTGCGAGGTCCAAAAGTCGCTAACACAGTGGGTAAATATTTGATGAAACGCCCCCGTGTGATTATAATTTTTTGCTGTCATTTTTGCCACATTGTGTGAATTACTGGAAATCGTCTTGTCAATTATTAGACCTCTGCAGGGCCAAAATAAATGTGTCTAAATAGAGCTCCAGTGATTCGAACCGTGACACGGACTCGGATACGTTCACGCTTCTCACTCCCGGAAGAGCCATTTTCCGATTGCCTGTTAGGCCGCACCGCCTCGGCCATTTTGGAAAACTGCGACGTTATGGAGTGGAAATGGAAATGGCGGTTGCCCCAACGATCGTCGGGGCCGTTCGTTTACTTTCTCGGGTATTTTTCACTGAGCGTTTATTCAATTATAATTGACATCAATTTGGAACTTTTTCTTCGCTCTACTCCCGCCTTTGTACAGGTCCGTTCGGATTACGACGGAGCTGAGCTGCCGCATATGGAATAAAGGGGGTTTATTATGTGAACAAACGCATTGGACTAAGTTAAGTTTTATTTTTGCGTTGCTTTGATAATGCCCTTGAACCTGAATCGTCGAATCGTCGTCTCTCTGGAACTGTGGCTACTATTTTCGATTTACTATACATACGATATGTAAGTGGAATCGCGCACGAATGCAATTGGGCTTTTGATTTTATTCACAAATTAAAGGATAATGCAGCCGACAAGTGGCAAAAGACCGAGTGTAAACAAATCTCAATTGCTATTCATGAATAGCAAACTGAATTCGGCTATACGGATTGCTTATTTCGATCAGCTTTTAATGGAAATCGCTAAAGTTGCCAAAGATCTCGAGCAAGTTCTATGCCAGTCCCAGTTCTATTACCGTTGAAATTGACCTTAATTGCCGTTATGTGACAAATATTACTTATTTTATATTTATATTAAATCAAATATATTTTTAGTTTCAAAGTATTACGTAGAGGAAATTAACTGGTTTTAATGGCAGGTCCAGTGCCGGCGTTTCAAGAATTGCCGTTGCATTTTTGATCCAAAAAATAATCCTTGCTTTGTATTTTCAATAATATGTCCGAATAGCTGGGTCTGCGTAGAATATTCCGACACTTGAAAAGCGCGCTCGACGACGTGAGATCGACTGATAAAAGGAACTGCGCCGAAATGGTATTGTACACGATATAAGACCGAAAACTAAGTTGCGAGCGACAATGAGGTAGATGTACACTTAGTGTATACCTATACTATATCCAAGTTATCCCCATATACCCCAATGTATTTACTTAGTTGGACGAAGATCTTCGGGCTTTTCGTCGTCGACTCGCTGTCGTTGCTCTGGTGTCAAACTATAAAATTAATTTAAATCATAAAATGTCGCGAATTTTCTACTAGCCGGTAGGCATCTCGTACGCCCACCTACCCCCTTTGACAAATCACCCACCCACCCACAAGGCGCTCTACCCCTCCCAGTCTTTCCTTGCCACTAAAGATTAGCCGAATATTTCGATTCGGGGAACCCTGAAGTTGTGGCAACCAGTTTCTACATTTGCCTCGTCACTTTACTGCAAAACTTTTTCTATTTTTAACCCATTTAATGATACTTTTTTTTGCCCCACCGTTCATCCCAAGCTATAAGTGCCAGTTTGCTGTTAATTTGAAAATCTTGTTCGCATTTTTATGATGTTTATTATTTTGTTGCTGTAGCGTGAAGTCATCTAATAATTTGTTTGAACAAATCAAACCCCATCTCTTTCGCTCGCTCATGCCAAAATCGTTGGGAGATTGATGACTTCTGTCAACTTGCGCAGACAAAAACGTCCAGACACAATAAAGTATAAATTACTGAACTCTTATTTTTGTAATGTTAGTTTTTTAATCATATGGCTTATTATTAATGTCCCCCAACCGTTGCACAGTTTTCGAATGTGAAGCCCTTACTAGGCTTTGATTCCCACTCAAATCCAACAAATATTTGCACAGCCCAATTAATTATTTCATGGCTGTAAATATATATCTAATTTTGTTTATGCAAAACTTTAGATTCGCTTTATTCACATATTCTTTTCAAAATAAATTATTGCGCTTTAGATAATCGATGGCATTTTTTACACATCCAAACTTTACACATCCAAAGTTTATAAAATAGATTCCAAAGGAAGTATGTCAATTATGGCAGTTCTAATTGCTTAATTATGTGGCAGTTAAATAATATAGTTTGCAGCACGGAACAGTGCCGAATAAAGTATTTAAATAAATCTTAAGTAGGCTATAAAATTGAGAGAGTGATTTGCCTAGAAACAGTAAACATCCTCATATCGACTTCGTAGGTGGGTTATCATGATCTTGAAACTTCATCTATGTTGAGAATGTTTTCAAGTATCGAAGTATTTACAATCCAATGGGCGCGCCGGCTAGCCACTTGTTTAGCTTAATAATAATCATCAATTAACAATGTACATAACAAAATTAACAATTTATAGTCGTTGTCTTTGAACTCGACATCTTGGGGGTCGTGTTATCTGGTCCCTCGGCTGTTGCCTTTTCAGCTTCCTTAGCGACGCCTCCCTATCCAGTCTTTGTGCCAGGCTATTCCTGTGACCCTTTAGTCTGCTATTATAGCGCACTATATTTTTATACACATTTTCATAGAGGATATCAAGGTTGTAAACCTACAAAGCCTTCACAATTTTTTGAACAACACAGCACCGTCCAAATAGGTTTTATTTTCTTGGTTGCATTGTATTGTAGATTCCGTATTTACGAATACGATATGAACCAATTGATCCGACCTGATAAAAAAAGGTTCGACTTTTTGGCATCCGTAAATTATTTATAAAACTATCGATTAGTTATTTATGTATCTGCACTAAGATAAATTTCAACAAAATCGTATATTCTTTAATAGAAGCAGTAAAGGAAGTTTTCGTTAAAAAATTCACGGTTGACAGTTTTTAATGACTTCGAATATATGGTATAAGACTCTTTCGAAAACGGATCTGGCCGATCAACGTTTCAATATCTACATGTGTTGGTTGTTTTGATATGATATCTGAGCTGACGTTAAATATTTTTTTTTAATTACATATGAGAGCGACAATATCGATTCTTTAACAAGGAATTGAAAAAAAAAATTCAATTTACCAGCTAAGAACATTTTGGAAAGCTTTTATCAATACAAATTCATTTTATATTATATGTAGCATATAGACTCATTTGATACATTGTTTGCAGTCGTTTGTTTCTAAAATAAAGGTTTCAAGATGCTCCTTTTTCTATCGGCCAAAATAAGCTAAAATTATGATAAACATTTAATTTAATATCATGAATTCGTCTGTTTTCAATTTTAATTTACTTTTACGTTATTTAAAATAATAAATTTGTATCATTTGTTTCAACTTAAAATAAAAATATATGAGTAATTAGTAAAATCTTGTTGTTAAAACATTATTTCAATGCTTGTATAGTTAAGTTTTTGTGCAATTGTTACCTAACCGTGTAATCACACCAGCGCGTGCCTATCAAGCTTGGGGCTATGCAATTATCCGGATTTGATGCAATGCAGTAATGAACTTATAATATGCATCACACCTATTTCCAAAACAAACCGTTCAAGTCCCGTTTCCGTTCCCGGTTAAATGCCAGAGGGGACATTAAAACATAGAATTGTAGTTACTGTAAAGATTAGCTAACGATTTTCTATCGCCGTACATATAGATATGTAAAGAGAGTTCTATAGAGTCAGAAATACAATTTTAAAATTCATTATCTTTTTTTCAGCTGCTCTTTCCGCTGCAATTTAGCGAAATGCTGGGAAAAGTTGATGTGGAGGCCAATGTGGAGGGCGGTGGGCCTTCCGGTCAAGCTGGTGCCATTCGCTGGGGCATTGCGATGAGTTTGCGCAGCTTTGTTGATCAAGAGATGATTGAGTCAATGCGTCTAGGTAAGTGTCTCCGAACCCCTCCTCGTCTTTGTCCATACCTTCTCACTAATTGCAATTTATGTTCAATGTTTGCAGCTGGCCTACTGACACGTGACTACCGTAGACGCGAGCGCAAGAAGTTCGGCCAGGAAGGGGCACGCCGCAAGTACACGTGGAAGAAACGCTAAATGAACAAACACGTGAATCTGCAAATGATGTTCGTCTGGATGCAAGTTTTAAAGCCTTAAATAAATATAAACCATACAAATATGACTTTTTTTGATTCTTTAATCTACATTTGTTCAAGAGGTGTGAGTCCCAAGAGTTTTATTCCTTGTTGGAGTGTCCGCTTGGCCGCCTGGAAGAGGAGGAGTCTTTGGCATTGTTTTTGTCTGCATGTTTCCTGTTTCACCGGCAAATGCTTCAGAGCTCGACTAGTGGCGTTGCTAAAAGATAAAATATGTATTTGAATTTTATAGGTCGTTCAAGAATAAAGCTAAAGATATCAGGAGCAGCTTCTAATATTTTGTTTTCACTTTAATTTAATGGCGCAATAATTCTTACCAAAGTCCAAAGAGATAATTGACCAGAACACAAGTCTCCAACTGCTCCTTCGATTGCCAGACGTTTTGTTCGAAACGAGCTAGTTCGTAAAGCAAATCCAACGCCACTGGTTTCTCCGTGTCAAAGTGTTCCCAACTAGGCCTAATATCCTCCAAATCAACTTCTTTAAAATTATCAAGTAAACTGCATAGACGACAGTGCGTGTATTGAAGCTTAATGCCCGTGTCCCCATTAACTTGTAGAGCTTGTTGCCAGCTGAATTCATAATCCCGCTGTCGGCGCTGTTTAAGGACATTCACTAGAACAGCTGAAACGCCAAGGATATCACATACATGCTCATCGTCAAAGGAGCTATTCTCTCTAGTGGCTGCAAGAAATGTTCAGAGTAAAGCTTTATATTTGTTCAATGTAGAGTAAAAATGTCAACTTACTTGCACTTAGATTCCTCTTTTCCCTCATAATATCACGAGCTTCATCCAAGACGACCTTCAGGAATACAGCTGTACCCTGTCGAGTGCTCATCCCATGGATTCTTCCAAACTTAACATGTTGCAGATTTTCCAGATTTAGACGACTACTCAGATTCGAGGCTGTTTTAAAAAGGGCATTAAAGTGATCTGCCTGACCATTGTCCACCACATATAGCATGCGAGAAAAATCAAAGCTGTCTAATCTTTTTAGTAACGCAGCAATATCCCTGGCAAGATATAGGGTTGAACCATCGCTTTTTATCACTGGGATGCGCCTTCCATCGACAATAACAATCTCACGACCATCCGATTCCCTGTGCAAGAGTCCAAGTTGACGCATTTGGTCTAAAACATCGCGGATTTGTTGCTGGGAGTACTGGGACTCCCACTCGTAGCAGTCAAAGTGGACACCAAGTCGGCTGTAGACTTTTGCTAGGTCGTCTATGGTGTACTGCCGGTATTGCTGCCACTTTTTGGCCATTTTTTCGTCTGTGCCGGCTTCTAAAGCAGTGAAGAGATCTCGTGCCTGCTGCGTAACATCCGGAGACTCTTCTGCTGCCTTATTGGCGTCCACGTATGCTTTGTAAAGCGTTTCGATAGGGGACGTTTGCATCGCTTGGTCTCCCGCCTTATTAAGCTCAACCCCAAGCGCCAACAGACCGAACTGCGTGCCCCAATCACCCAAGTAATTCAAGCGAGTAGTCCGGTAGCCCAGGTGCTGGTGCAGATTAGCCAGCACGTTACCGATTATAGTGGAGCGCAGATGACCCACGTGAAAGGGTTTCGCAATGTTCGGCGAACTGTACTCTACGACTACATGCTCCGCGGAAGGTTGAGGTGGCAGGTTGGGTTCGGTTTGCAAAAGACTCTCCACAAAGGCTTGCGGGTGCACCTGAAACTCTACTTTGGCGGCATTTCGCCCAGAGCTGCGAATGGTTCTGGCTTTTTCGATGTAGGTCTCATCGAATCTGCACTCGTTTACGCCTATTAGCAATTCTTCTTCCTGTTGCGCAATCGCAGAAGGGAGAATCCATTCTAGAACCGGCCGGTGGCCGTTCTTCAGTATCTGCTTCTTCACCGGGATCTCCAGCGCATGGTAAAAGTTACTTAACTGCGGTAGCTGTCAGGAGGTTGAATTGGTTACAATTAGTGTCTCTGTTTTGGGTACATTTTTACTCACCTGTTCGCAAATTGAACGCCTGATACGAATCATCCAGATTATTGGCCGGGGTAATAGTTCCCCATTTACTATTCGGCTGAAAACATTTAAAACCAACTAGCTTATGGCTTATGCTCAAGAATATTACATGTTTTTGTCAATACATCGATGTTTTAAATATTTTTGTAGGGTCACACTTCCGCTGGCCATGGTCATACTACACATCGCTTACGAAAGGATGGCAGCTCTTATGCAAAGAAATACGGCAACATATTTCAGCCGCGAAATTTGAAAGATGCTAAAAAGGTGTTTTGTTTTTCAACAGAGTTAAGCTTGAAAATTTAATCAAAACAATAATTTTTTATTATAATGATCTGTTTTCCTGAGACTTAGCTTGGCGAAGCAAGGGAGCAGGAGTATAAGAATTTGGTTTGTGAAATTTTTTCTCAAATGTATTTGGGGTTAATTTCATTTTATAATTAGAGAAAGACAGTTATCGGAGCATGAAAAATAAGTATATTTCTTTCTTTTTTAATTCTTAAAACGATTATATTTTGATATTCATAAATGTCTTGCCTAAATTTCTTCTGGGTGCTTTACGAAAACTGATTAAATTCGTGGTGAGTTTTGTTTTTTGAAACGTTTTGGCAACGCTGACCGCTTCTGCGCGCGACTGTTTGAGGCCTTATGTTTTTTGATGGTCGAATAAAGAAAGGGGGTTTCGATTGTATTCAGAAACGGTACGAGCTAGAACCCCCATCGACGCCCATGCAAACATATGGTACGTGCTGATTTTACTTGGATTTCCATGGAGCGGCTCTCTGCTCTGCGCTTACGTGCAACTTCCAGGCCCTGCGTCAACTCCAACGCCGACGCTTTGAACAAGACTTGGACTTTTGAGCACTTTAGTCGCGTTCCTAACGTCGAAGAGTCGTGTTCCATCAGTAAATTGAGAAAGCATAAGTCGAATTCAAGTGAAGCGGAGGCTTATTGCAGATTCGGTTTAATTTAAAATGTGTGTTTACCCGTGTAGTGCATTTCACTCCTGATTATCTGCATTCCCGTACCAAGATTCGCTTCAGTGATTCCAAAATACAAGACCCAAAGAAGCAGCAAGGTGTGATTTGGAAGGGAAAAAAAGTATTGCATGCCTTGGGGCTGTGCAGAAATATAAAAATAAAAATCGATTTGCCAGGGCATAAAATAAAAATACTAAAGCGCCTCCAGCAAGCGAGCCCAACTTTGGTTTCATGTCTGTTGAACCCGTTTATCCGATACAAGCGAGGTATTATTCTCTAATTAGGCTGACATTCAGGGGGCTATAAAAATTTCAGTTATATATACCCATGTAGGTGTGTGTTCTAGCATGAGATCATCCTTGGAACGGCAAAGCTGTAATGAAACCACACTGCGCCTTCTGGTATGCAATACTTTTTATCACGCCTCAATCTCTCCTCCCAGCAGAAGTCTAATCCAATTTGGCCTATGACAATACAAACGAACTTTCCTTGCTACGCATTATCCAGGTGCGTGAGAGCTACGAGATAGGAAGAGAGTGCAAAGTCAGCCCCCCCCTGTATGTGTTATTTAGCAATGCAAAGCTGTTGAAATCGACAACGGACAACGGACAAAGGACATAAACATCCCGAATTCAGTCGAAAATAACCCCTGTGGAGAGTTCAAGTTGTATTTCTGGTACTGGTTAAGCGGCAGCAAAAGCATTTCCCTATGATTGGCTCATTCTGGAATCTGTGCAGAGCGTGCCCATCAATGCCGGTCGACAAGGTGAGTAATACGACTCTTTAGTCTGTCCAAAATCAAAATAAAATTCACAGATTTTTAAAAGTCAAGCGAAACAAGTTCACTTTTATCAATATAAATATGTATCAATTTTCAAAAAAGAATATTATGTTCCTAAGAAAAGCTATAGCATGTGGCTACCGTTAGCCTCTTAGCCCAGTTTTGAAGCAATGAGCCTTTTAAAATGGTTGAGTTTATGCACCGCAATCGGAAAGGAATCCGCATTTGGTGGCATGAGTCGTTTATTGGATACTTGCAGGCGACACGTGAAAAGGGGCTGCAAAATGGGGTGATTTACCATGAGTTATGACTTGCCGAATGCATTCTAGAATGAGGGTGAGTGGTGGTTTTATTAAAATATTTTATACCACTTTTTGTGGATGCAAAAATAGGGTTTTAGAACCCAACAGACAGTCTTAATCATATAGTCTTTATCATCTTTTAATAACATTAAAACTATCTTTGAACCATGGCCTTTTTCATTCACTTTCAACTGAGTAATTGTAAATAATTAACTGACATTACGTTGGACACCAAATCGTGTCAACTCGATATATATTATAAATGAGAAGAAGAACCATGGAACCGTGGAAAGAAAAATGGGAATACTGTCAAAAAAAACTCACAAAATCAATAGCATATGGCATGTGGCTAAGGCTTTCTTGGACCCACACGGCTATTGCCGGCCGGGGTGTCACATTGTATGTCGCTCCCCGGGCTCTGATTCCTACAAAGTTAAGCGGACCCGGACCCGGTACCGAGCCCGACGACTGAGTACCTGTCGTGTCACCTCGGCTATTTCCTCATTTTCCAGTGCCTGTGGAAAACAGCTGATTCATCAACATGCCGTGACAGTGTTACAGAAAAGTAGTTTTCGGGTTTCTTAACCTGCATTTTTGTTTAAATAGTGGAATATTTTCCTGTAGATTGGTTACCTTTTTGTATATAATTGTTAATATATATAAATATATATAAATATTTTAATATTTTACTTGTAATCTATATATAAACGAGAAAAGAAACTTCGAATCAACTGTAGATGAAATATACCACACTTTTTCCATTGCGCAGAAATAAAAAAGGAAATAACTTTCATGTGTTAAACACTCTCCGCGCATGTGCAGTTGAGAAAGTTAGGAGAGACGAAAAAAGGATAGAGTACCGGGCCGGCTTTTGTTCCAACTTCAATGTGATTGTTGTTTCTATTCCCTGGCTCAACCATATGACGTTCGAGCCAAATCGCCTTGCAGTATTACATCAGCGGAGGGCAGCCAGACTTTTATTACGACGCCTTTTCCTTTTCCGCCCACTTCTGGCGTACTTCCTTGAGAAGGACCTACAATAAGCTGGTGGCATGGCCGGCTAAGCGTCGCCAGCAGGTCGTCGGTTGCATGCCACACGCTTATCGATTCAGATCGCATATGGTTACCACTGTATCCCTAATTCTTAGTCACTCTTCAAATCGATTTCTTGACTACTTGTAGTCAGCTGGGCGTCGCCCTGTAATAGTTTTCCACAACTTCTGTCGACTTATCTCCCTTTGACAGCCGCATATCCATCGTTTCCTTTCCTCCTGTCCATATTCATCCAGTCCTTTTGAGTGGCTCTGGCAGCGGTTAGACGTCTTCTTTCCTGTCGTTATCGCCTGCCTGCAGATTTCTGCGAATCGGACGTTGCCACCTCTTACTTTGCGTCCTTTGTCGTTGAATGGAAATATCTGTGTGAAATTATTTGCTTATTCCACTGAATCCAAGCCACAATAGTTTTGGAAAACTTATAATTAACCTTAACCCTTCATCCCCTGGAGTAATATTGAACCACGAGAGACGAGAAGTTGGTAAACGGGAAGTTTTTGTGCGAACTCTCTACTAATTTCTTGGCGGTATGGCACTTAAATTAGAAATCTAATTATCCTTGGAGAACTATTTGACCAAGTTTATCTACGATTATTTTTTATTCATACTGAAACAGTCGACGATACCGACTATACATATATGTATATGGGTATATTTCTGTGTTAATGGACAACCACTGCCGGTATTGATTTTTTTTTTTTTCAAGATTAAAAACTGCACACGAAAGCGTCACGGCAATGAAATGACTATCAAATCGTACTCATCAATGTCAGGCAACTTTTTCCATTTAAACAGCAGTTAGCTGTAGCTCGGTACATTTGCATAAATTAAGGAACCCTCGTTTTTACTATACGATACCTGATACTCTGGAGACTTCTCTACTTGAACTGGGTATAAAATACCCTTTTTATAATCATTTTTTTTAAGCTACTATTTCAACGCGACTTTTAATGATTATCTTAAACTCTAAAAAATATTTAGAGGGAGAGTCCTCATTAAAAATATATGTATTGTCCTCTGTTAGAATATAAAATAAAATGACCTGAAAAAAATGTAATATGTCCTGTAGTTACACCCAAAAGGTGGCAATTTTATTTACTCTGCAACACCGTCAACTTTCGGTAATTAAAATGAGTTAAAATTGCTCGGATGAGATGCAATATTGGTCTCGAAGCAGAAGACCTCGTTCCATTACGCCAACTTTTAGACCATACCCAACTGGGTTGGCTCCTCACCCGTCCATCAGCATCCTGTGTGAGAAAAACTGCCATGACGTCGCCTAACGTATTTCAATTTCAATTTTCTGCCTTTGAACTAATGCAATTATTATAATTTCCTTTCGCCAGTGAATGGATTGCAGGGCCCAGCTAAAGGGCTGCCAGGTGCCATATGCTGTAGCTGGGACGACGTCTGTCTCCACTGCACTGTTGCAATCTCGGGCGAGGGCACTACCCTTTATTCCACTCCCTTGACACCGGCTCTTGGCTGACGACCAACTTGGATTGAACCGTTGCTGCTGACAGTGCTAAGTGTAATTTTTCTTGACGATTTGGGATTAGACACCGAAATTTATTATGAGGTTGTACTTGGTATTTTTTGTACTCTTTATAGATTGAGAGATGGGGGTTTGCTGCGACAAACATAACTTCTGACTTAATAATCTAAAATCAAAAAGTACATATTCAGTACTAGAAGCTGAAAAGATAGATTTTTATAGTATTCGAGCACACAGTCTCTCTCTTGGCTTGGCAAACCAATTCACACACGACTATTATGCGTTTAGATACTCGTAACAGGAGGAAAGGTTCTAAGGAAAAACTTTTGTTTAACAACATAAAAGCGTGAAATATTTAAGTGGCCGTGAGGGGGTTTCAAGTTAGGAAAAGGAAACGTTATACCCCTCATTTGACCCAATTTACATATAAGTTATGTGTTAGTCCAAACTCTTGGCAACCAACAAAATAGTTTTTGCCAATTGGCTGGCCATACATGAGCCATATATAAAACTGGCTCTGATGTCAGCTCAACAGGGAACGCTCCAAAAGCAATAGATACTTCATAAATATTCCAAAACACTCGAAGTAAAAAGTATCTTTTGAATATCTTTAAACGACAACAGAGAATATTATGTTTTGTCCAAAAGCATACAAAATGTTCACAACTACTTCTTGTGACAAAACTGATTTGCTAAATAGCTTTAAAACCACGAACGTAATTATAAACTCCCACATTTATTAGGAGTTTGTACTGATTTACAAAACTTGGCCTGAGATAATTCCCTTATAAAGATTTTAAATATATTCAGAGGACCAATAATCACAAAGAAATTTGTTTTAGTAAGCAACGTGGACACCAAATAATTGTTTAAAACTATATCTAAACATATATCTTGCAAACTCTATATATATTTTGCAACATACTCGTATATGTATACCCGGTACTTGAAGTGCAATAAGGCATCGCTATACAAATTCTTAAGCAGCGCATAAAAGCTTTCAAAATAACGCTTTCTGACAAATTATGGTCAAGAATTATGTGAATGAAGCAATTTTTTTTAAATGCTTCAAAAACATTTAATTTTTATTGGAAAAAGCGAAAGGGGGATGAGAAAACCGGGTACTGGGTATCAAATATTCAAGAAAACTTAAGGAGGATTGAAATTTTCTGACTATATAATTCGAGTTTGAATATCTTTTAAAACACAACGAACAACTACAAATTCTGATCCTATCTTAGACGTCAAAGCACAGAATTTTTTCAATACACCTTTCCCAGTCGTACAGGCTAGTTAGCCGCAAGATACTTCTCATATTTGTAAGTGAGATAGATACTCATTTTATTCTTTTAAATAAATCCGATGTTGAGAAACAGCAACACAGCAATAAAGTTTCTTTTCTGTTCTAAAGCCACGCTTTAAAAATGAAATGCGACTACTGAGAACCGGGGTATTTGCAAGGACATTTCCATTTTATTGTGCTGGAAACTTGCTCTGGTTGCATTGCGTTATTCAATGCCAAACAATTAAAGGAAAATTCGATACCTTTTGAGTATTTTTTTTAGTCGTTGCAGCTATTACCGCTTGAGTGCATTTTTTGAGTGCCCCGGTGAATGATGCAGCCGGGTGGGTGAGTATCCACACTGAGTGCTGCGCTTAAAGCACTCATGTGAAAAACGACAACGTCGTCTACGCGGCTTTGTCTTTGGCGGCACGCGCTTGGGTTAATGCTCGCCCCAGTGATTCTTTCATCATATCGGGTTGATAAAAACGAGAAGTTTTCTATCTTGGCCGCTGATAACATCTTCAATGCACGGAGTTAGTTATAATCCTTTCTAAATACCTTTATAATGTATCGCATTCTTCGAAATGCATTCAATCTCTGAAATATTGAAGACATGACCTTTGCCTTGGCATGTCTTGACACGAACCTAGATAAATTTCGAAAACCTAGGCTGGTTAGAAGAATATTTTTTGGGACAGACTGAGAGTATCCTCTGGAAGGACGACACCAACAAATGTTGCGTTTCAAAATTGGTATTGAAATGCTTTGATTGCTGATTAAAAACTTTGTGGCAAATATTTGAAACATTTAATGATCAAGAATATACATATATAAATTATGGGGTATGGGTTACGCTTCTTTTTATACCCTTGAAAAAGGGTATTATAATTTTGTCCAGAAATGTGTAACGCATTAAAGGAAGCATCTCCGACCCCACAAAGTATATATATTTTTGATCAGCATCAACAGCCGAGTCGATATAGCCATGTCCGTCTGTCCGTCTATCCGTCTGTCCGTCTGTTTTATGCAAAAAATAGACAGTAGTTTTAAAGCTAGCGTTTTGAAATTTTTACCAGATCATTATTTTTGTTGCACGCAGATCAAGTTTAAAAATCGGTCGGATCGGACTACTATATCATATAGCTGCCATACAAACGACCGATATGAAAACAAGCCTTTGTATGGAAAACTTTTTTGTTTTTCAAGCTATTGCAACCGAATTCAATATTTATCCATTTGACATAGCCATACATGATTTGTGAAAGTTTGGTCCGGATCGGACCAATTTATCATATAGCTGCCATACAAACGACCGATATGAAAACAAGTCTTTGTATGGAAAACTTTTTGTTTTCAAGGGTATACCATCTTCGGCAAGCCGAAGATAACTTTTCTCACTTGTTTTTTGTTGAGATCGAGAAATAAACGGGTATACATAAAACCCGTGATTGTTTCAATTTTCGAGTCATTTGATATGTTATTCCCATGCCTGGTAGCTTTCAAAGGTACCGGGTATGCATACATTATTTTGTATTTCTGAGCTACACGATAGCAGGCCTTTGCCAGATGCATTCATATACTATGTCTTGGCCGTGAAAAGCAGGAAGCTCCATCCAGAGGAATGCCTCCGCTAAGCTGTCAGATCAAAGCCAAAGCCAACCACAAAAGGTGTGCACATATATTTGTAATATGAATGCGGATTAGGACCCAAAAGCATAGAGACGATGTCAAGTGCATTGGCGTAGACTGAGAAGTTTAAGGAAGTATTCTCCAGTGCAATAAAAGCGTCTTAAAAGTGCAATGCTCGGTTTACGCTGAATGTGTTGAAATTACTTTTCACATTCGATTGAAATGACAACCTACTTCGCGCTACGGGTGCACAAATTGCATTCAAAACCTGCTCAATCTATGTTTCTTTAGTTTATATTTAGATTATGGTCTATTCAATTTTACAAAAACAACATAGAACTTGGATGAAAATTTACAATTGATGAAACTTTGACGATTTTTTGCACTTCGGTTTTTAACAAACAAAGCGGTGCAATCTTTTTTTATCGTTTCGTCTTTCTAAGTTAGATTTGATTATTTTCTTATATAAATATTTTATCAGTATGAATTCAAAAAGGTTTTAAGACCTACCCATATGGGCGTTAAAATTTCGTTTCTTTTGTTTCTAATATGTTTAATGTTTTATAAATAAAGTTAAAGCTTTTTGTGCTCGTGTCTAATTATACGAAATTATACTTTACCAAGATGCGGAACCATATTAAACGCAGCGCAATGGGTCTAGCTGGATTTTCATTAATTAAAAGTTTCTTACTGCTTGTGTTGCGTGTTTCTTACCGGAAACATAATCAATATAAATGGCTTTAGGAGAAAAAAAGGAAAATGCGAGACGGAAAAAAGCGCAGAAAAACCCTTCACTGTTTAATTTAATGGAGCTGACCTCTAAATGTCAGCTTAGGTGGGTTGGATAATGTTCTTGCTAAGGGGTATATTTTAAAGTTGTTATACTATATTGAATACCTCTAAAAAATAAACCTCTGCTCTTATAAACATCTTAAATGGTCGATTTTTTCATTGCAAAGACTGTTGATGGAACGTCAATCTTTGTCCGTCAAGCTGATTGATCTGACGTGCATCGTTTCACTGTAGAATCCAATTAATTTAGGGAAAGTGCGGTGGAGCTACCTTGGGGCGAATGCTGCGGGAACTGATTACCGGCCAAAATGCAAACCCGTGCCCGTCGGGCAACTTGGTCGAGTCCACTGACTTGGATGAGAACTGGGGCTTGGATGAGAGGGCGGCAAAGCCCATTTTGGTCATTTCTTTTGTATTTTTCGTTTACGAGGCGGAGATCATAAAGGCAGACGCACGCTTGGTCTGTGTCCCTGCCAGGGGAAACGGTGTCAAATGGAAAACTGCATCGTAAACAAAAAGTAAACAAACCTAGGAGGGAAGGTTATCTTAGAGCAGAACGAAGATTTTACACCCTTGCAGTTGGTGTCATTTCGTTTTTCAAATTTTCACTCAATTCTCCGACTTTTATATCAGAAACTATGAATGTTGAAAAAGATGTTAATGGAAAAGGTATAAGGCTCAAAGCGAATCTTTACCACAACTTTGTTTAGTTAATAAATCAGATGTAAACGTATTCAGAATAAAGGTCTTTCCTTTTTATTCTGGAGGAAGCTTTAAACAACCTCAACTGCGTCTCAGACACATAATACACCACAAAAAAAAGGATCTAAGCCTTTGTCCTTTCCTGATTGGCCAGAGAAAATCTTGAATAGTCCCCTTGACTAGATTAAGCACGCACATGAATTTTTCATCATCAGCAGACTCACTCGTGCATCTGCGGTCGAAGTCTGGATCTGCGTATTATCTGACTTTTGTTAAAGCTACAACCTATTTCGACTAGCCACAAATTGTCTTTGGGTTGGGCTTTAAAAATAGAACACCCATGTATTAAAGATTTATTGGCTAGTAAGGGTTTTCATGAATCGTTAATGAGTCGATTAGCTCAACTACATATTAAAAATTTATAAAGGAAAAAGTTTGCGTACCAAGAAATTTTAAAAGCAATGCAACTGCCTTGTTTTAGAGTTTGTAGTTTTACGAAAGCTAAGCATATATTTGCCTTTCTAAATGACTTTTAAACAAATGTTTCCTTTTTTGATTTGATTTATAACCACATCACAGAGTTTTTGGGTTTACATTTTTCTGGTTGTAAAAGCAAAATACTTAAAAGCTTAGCTTGGCTGGAAAAGTTTAAATGCTGTTTGTTTAATTCCTTCCATTTTACCTTAGGTAATTTGATAAATAGCTTTTTGTTTTACTATATAATAGCCGGTACTTTCCTTGCATTGTTCCATTCTATTTTATCAATAATGGTTTTTCTTTGAAACATAAAAAATCAAAATGAATTTCATAGAAGTTTTTAAAGGAACATACTATAACTTCCATATTTTTGCAGATAGAGAGTCAAAAGCGTCTTGTATGAGGATCTGGGTCAATCTAGACCTTAATCAATTCTATAGCTTCCATACAATTGAACGATTTAAAATGTCACAACTTTGGTGATATTAAGAGTAGAGGCTTGGGCATTTCTTTGAAACCCATTTTATAAAAAACTTGTCAGATTTTGAGAATTTTAATTTTAAGTATCGGGCAACTACTGCTATATACATATTTGGCCAATTAAAGCCGCCATTTGACCTCAAGGGTATATAAACTTTGCCGGGTTTGTTTTTATAATGTGTATATGAAATGCATCTTCTATTTGCCAAAAGCACACAGTCATGCGTGTTAAAAAGGGCGTGTTAATATAATTAAATATTTATGTTTGAATGGGGTTGAATTGGCTACACTTATTTAATTGGTTCTTATTATGGACTCCTTACACATTATGTACGGGTAAGTGTATAATTTATAGGATAGATTTTACCCACTTGGCTTGACTTTACTTGCGGCACGTGTCGGGGAACTCCGAAACCACCGACCGACGGCCCGATGGCGACGCACAAGACATCAACTGTCATTTTGTATGATAAATGTGCCCCGCAGGCTCAAGAATACCTTCTGCGGCTCAGGTAAAGTGAGTTCTTACTGCTAAAATATTCACGAGTTGCGTGCCGATGAAATATCGAGCTGGCAGGGTGTAGGAAAGTCGATCCTATCGAGCTATATATATAGCTAAGTGGCTTGGAATCGATAACGATGACACGGAGATGGAATTCCACCATTTAATTGGAATATCGATCGAATGAAGAGATATTATATTTTGAAGTAAAAACTTGTTAAACCCTTAATAAAATGTGTAGTAAAAAAAAAAATATTGTCGAATAGATGACGTTATTTATCTGTATCTTAAGTTGTATATTCATGATCTTATGAGCTTAGTAATTTGTTTTATGTTAGGAATTGTTAGGTATTTCTGAAAAATCACTGGAATAAAAACCACTAATCAATAATTATAATTAGCTTTCTAATATAAGTTTATATGTAAAAATGAAAAAAAAACAATTGAATGTCTGCAAACGTCATTGCGTGCCGTTGAACAATTATTTCAGTTTTTACAAATGTAGACCAGAAAACGACGACGAGACAATAAACATTGAGCCAAGGTGTATAAATTCCTCGGGTGATGGGGAGAATTTACAGTCGGCCTTTTACAATATTGGATGGCAGACTGTTCCACGAGAATGTCCTGAAACTGTCTGTTGGTCAGGACTGTCGCTGCAGCTGTCTTAGCCATTTATGTGCGAGGACTTAACCCAATTTACAACTTACATGCAACGATTTTTTCCCGCGGCTTCGATCGATAGAAGTTGTCTTGGCCTGGCCATAAGTTAAGTTCAGAAGAACCCAAACAGTAAATGCTGAAGTGGTGTAAATACTCGTTTTTGCAGAAATAGACCATTAATATGGATTTTTCTATAGCCTTTGTGGAATTATCAAGTGGGAGTGGAGGATTGCCGCATTGAAATGCGACAAACCGCAATTTGGCTAAGAGCCCGAGACTGTTTGACTAACTGGCCAATTGGGTCTGCAGTCCGACCAAGGCAAAATAACGCAAAATATATATATCTTCTATATGTATGTAACAATGTTTCTATACGTACCTAATTGCCATATGTGGACTTGGTTAGTTGGTTTTTGGTTGCTTGTTGTATTTGTCATGAGTTTTATTTTTGACCATAATTAAGGAAAAAATACTTCTGCGGCTGAATAAAAATTTATGAACTGTTGGCTTTTTATATAGAGGGTTTTTGTCGAGGTATAGAACTTTAAGTTGGCATTACAAGATGGCGACCGATTTAACAATCGGTTTATTTTCAGGTTTTTCTCTTGGTTATTCTTAGTTTTGTTTGGCAATACACTTACGCCTGAACAACGCTTGAAAATAGTGCAATTTTATTTCAAAAATAATGGTTCTGTGCGGAGTACGTATCGCGCACTACGTCCATTTTATCGTCGAAAAATTGACTTTATGGAATCATTGGTCCGTACTTCTTCAAAAACGATTATGTCCAGAGTGTTACATTCAATGGTGATCGGTATAGAGCCATGATTACTAACATTTTCATTCCTGAATTGAGCAATCATGATGACCAGGAGCTGTGGTTCCAACATGACGGCGCAAATTGGACGTCCAGATTGGACTACATCCGAGCTAACCGTAGCGGTCATATGCCAGAAATCATATTTAAAATGTAATGCCACAAGATTATCTTAGGGATAAATAAAATTCACGTCAATCAAATAATCCATCGTTGTTTTATTGCAATTAAAAGTTCTATACCTTTAAAAAAACACCCTTTACTAATACTCATATGTACTATTTCGAAATCGTATGGAATGGCATCTCATATTAGAGAACTTTTGGCTATAAAATTTGTACTATATTGTTTGGAGATATCGGTACTTAAAATATATACAAAAGGAGAAATCCTTGTTGGACACTATAAAGGATATGTACGGATCTATTCATGGCCGTCAATTTTTTTATGAAGCAAGTACAGATAAATGCAATATAGACGTAATAATAATAAATATTGGACACCTGCAACATCCTAGTAGGTCACGGTCCCTTCAGTTATTAAAATTACAATTACCTGCAGATTAGTTCAGAAAAGTCTTTTTAAATTGATGTCTGCCGGTTGTTTTAGTTTATTACGTTTTTAAATCATTGTCTTGATAAACAACTTTTTTATATTGAAAAAGAGCAGAAAAAGATAGAAACTCGACTCTTGATGTGCATTACACTATGTGGGAACTAATTTCTGTTACGAATTTGTGTCCTTTTTTACAGCAGCTCCACTCGGAATATCGGAGCACTTACCGTTGGCATGAATTTACTGGTAACTCGAGGCCAGAGGTTGTGCGAAGAGCACCAGCCCCAAATCCAAGTCAATTTGTTGGTGAGTAGCAAAGACATTTGTCTTGAGCTTTATTGTCACGCCTTTATTTATTGATATCGAATTCATTCGACTTACGATGCGCACCTGCAGGTCCAACAAATGAGCCGCCACTGCCCCGACGTAAAAAATGTCCAGAATTAGCATACAAATCGCACGAGTTTATTATAGGTTCCGAATATACAGATGCGCGCCGAGATGCCAGCGCTCATCGTCTGGCGAGGGTAAGTGCCTGGGACTAACCCAATAGATTAATTAAATTTTCATAACCATCTAACCAATATTGGCTAGGGATTATTAGGGGTTTTCATATATCAATGTGTGAAAAGCTGTTCATATTTAGAAAGTTTCGAGTATCACCCCTGCAACACATTTTAATTTCTTCTTTCACTCAAACTTCACATTAAATGTGTAATTTTCTTGCTATTTAAAAGTTTAAATGTTCATTTTGAATAATTTTCCACATGTTCCATATTTGTTTTCACAAGAAAGCCGTTGGCTTAACGATAGAATTGGCATTGAGGTTATTGCGTTAACGCTGCGGTCCTCATAAAAACCCCGACGCTCTCAATGCCATAAAAGAGCAGCAAAAAAAATATATTTTCCACTCTAGGGTTGGTCCTCTCCTAGTTTTTACTCTTCTCAAATCCAACGCTAGCCTAATTAATACCGAGGCACAAAGAAGCGCACATTGAAAGGACATTAAAGCTCGCATACGTGAGGCCGTAATTGCCGTTGTGGGAAAAATGTTTGCTATAATGACTCACAGGATCACAATTTAATTTTTGTATTAAACAGAACTAGGATTTATATAATATTCTTGATGGGTGCCACGGGTGCATATATCTAGGACACTCGCGGCTGTAGCGTATTAGTGAGAGTGCTTCTCCTGTACAATAAACCCCATTCCGGCCATACCTACATAATTAATTGACTTGACCTTGTGACGCATGTCAACAAGGCGTATGCGTAATATTAATGGCCAGCTAATTAACTATACATGGACGTACACACACATATTTGTTTCACATCCATCCCACTATTTCCTCATCTGTCTATATATTTCTGTGTCTCCCCGTAGTCGGAGGAACGGGGCACGCCTTCGCGGCGCAGCAAATCGGAGGGACCCCCGGTCGTGCCCAACGGACGCACCTATCCCATTGCAACGGAGGTCGATGGAACTACGAGAAAACAGGTAAAAATTGTCTGATGGACTTCACTGCCTCGCAGCCAGAGCACTTGGGTGTCTAATAGTCGTATATTGCCTAATCCAACCTAGAACTTCGATATGTATTCTGACGTACGTGATTTGGGTGTTTGTATGAGAAAGTTGCGCGACTTCCTCAGCATGCTAAATGTATTAAGACCTTTTTGTGCACTAACTCTTTTTCGATGTCAGATGCATTTTTTATTCGGGGAAATTAAAATTAAAAAAAAAAATAGATGATTCGCCTAAGGATTTGGGTCATTGCAATGTTTGAGAACAATTAATAGAAACACAGCCATTCACGACAAAAATATTCAACAGTGGATGAGACCCGCGATAGAAGCTTGCAATAGATGTTGCATTCACAATTTTACGCTTATTTGATATTAAAATATAGTTCTTTTTTTGGGCGAACTCCTTTAAAGTCTATATTTTAGCCCAGACACTTTTATTCCCTGTTTAAATGTTGCTAGTTTCTTTACCAACTATGTGAAGCATGTTTCTTGTACAACATACATATAAATATGTTCAACAAAAATTACTATAGTAAAATATGCACTAGTATATACAAGTTCTTTTTCTTTTAGCCACTCATGAACAATGAAACATGGGAGTTTTCTGAAACTTTATGACTTTTGTAGACAATGGTTTCCCTGCAGGTCATGCAATTGAATGGCAATTGTCTGGTCTATGGCGAATAAAAGAAAATTGCATACATGTGCAAAATGATATTTGACTTTTTATAATCATCGAAGTTTTTGATTTTTTCATGGTTGTGAAAAAAATTGTACTTAAGCAAGTGCTTCCTTATCAGTAACTTTCAGCTATTGCATACCACATCAAACTATTTGTCTTCATTTGTGTAAGTTTGATGCTTTAAATATTTTAATATCTTAGATTTTTTTTATTTCTGTTAGGGTGTTAGATGAGGAATTAAGTACTAATGATTTTTCTGCAAAACGATTTCATTTCCATAAATTGTTACTGTGAGAAGTACTGTGATTTTCATGTCTTACGAAAGACAATGTTTTGATTAGATCCATCAATATTTTCTTTTAAAAAGATTTGAGTCAGAGATTTAATTTACATTGTTAAAGCTAGGATTTTGCGCTATCTATGAGTCTGAAAAATTACTGTGATTTGCATGTCATACGATAGATAATGTGTGATTAGATTCATCAATATTTTCTTTTAAAACATTTTGAGTCGGGGATTTGATTTACATTGGTAAAGCTAGGATTTTGCCCTTTCTATGAGTTTGAAAAATTTAAGGGTAAAGGTTAAACATGTATGTAGACATCAAAATATTTTTTTCTAACTACCTTTCAGTTGGAATCGCATTTTGTACTCTTTGTAACTCTTAGTTGCGATCATTGAAAAGGAACTTGAAACGTTATCGATAACTAAAGAGTGTTCCATATGTCAAATCATTTTAAAGTCTGTTCACCAGAACAGATACCAATCTGAATTGTTTCCCATCAGATGCTTTGATAACGAAGTGAGTTCCTGTTTAAAATTGCAATTATTTATTTTTTGAATTGAACGGAATACTGTTATGTATATGTATTTGAAAACTAGCATTAAACCAATTAGAAATAATTCTTTTAAATTTACCATTTATACTTGTATTGTGTGTATTTCTTCTCTTTCTCGTTCTCGTTTTCTCCACATATGACTAACCCCGGTGTATTCTTCTTTATATGTACTGTGCTCTTTGCTCCCTGTACTATCTGTTTCCAAATGAATTAAAAAACCAAAAACTAACACAAAAACATAAAAATAACAAATAACATTAAAAACTTAATTGCGATATTGGAATTCTCCATCTCGTTCTCGTTCTCGTTCTTGTTCTTTTTCTATAACTTTTCTCTTTTTCTTCCCAACTTTTGCGTTATGTCTTTCTGATCTTATCTTTCGCAGGCGGGTGAGTCAAATGGGATATTCAAAAAGACCATCACAAAATTGAGCACAGAGTACCGCCTGCAATTCGTTTGGCCCACTGTCCGACGGATTAAGGGCGGTGGCGGTGGCGATGCGACGTCTAGGGCCGCTGCCGGAGATTATCCGCGAAAGTCCATATCGCTGGGGGCCATTCGGTCTGGTGGCCAGAGTCACACTCAGAACCCGAGTCAGAGTCAGTGTCATACCCAGATGGGCCACGCCCACAGTCACACACATCACACGATGATGGGTGCCGGTGCCGGGTTGCCGACGGTGCATAAAAAACGAACAACAAATCAGAAAGAAGGTGCGACAACAAATTGTCGTCGCTAAGCATTTATTTCACATACGTAATAAACTACCAAAAACCAAAGTGAAGAAAAAAAAATTCATTTCCTATTAGCGCATAGTTTCTTTCAATACTAACTAATATGTGTATGAATTACTAAACAAAAAATCTTTTCAAATTCTCAAATCAAAAATATCGAGCGTACTAAAATAATATTCAATTTGATTTCGAATCTTTTTTTACTTACCAATCCAACCAACTAATTTGCGGCAGATTGCATACCATTTTATTTACTAACCTTTTGTCGAAGCGTAAACGTTGAAACTTGTTTTACAATATTTATTTTTTAAGACTTTCAAATGCAAATTTGTGCAGTGGCAGCAGCATTGAGTAAAAACAAATACCTAGAAATCGCATTTCATACTATATAAAACCGTTAAATAGTGTTGGTACAAAAAAAATATAGCTTTTCGATTCTTTTCTACTTTTACTGTCTTTAACTGTCCCATCAAGACAGAATTGACAACAAAATCGAGTTATTTATGAACACGTCGTCGTAAATTTGGCTTAACAATACATGTAATCTATAAATATGTATTATACAGTGCTCTCAAACCTTAAATAGATATTTTTCCTTTATAAATGATCTCGTACATTATATATTATATACTCTCCCATATATTTTGTATTTACAAGCAATTATTTTTATTTTCGCTTTTCCGAGTGACGACATTTGTTTTAATTTCAAGCAGTTGGCAACTGACAACTTTGACATTAGTTTCATATAGAACGAAATTATGCTAAATTCCCCTCAAAACTAAAAACTAAAAACATAAAAAACTATAAAAGGTTTAAAAATTTTAAAAACATCTTTTTAGCCAAAAGCTGACGTAAGTGTTGAACTAAATTTCGTTTTTATTAGTGCTAAAAACCCAAAACTATGTATTTGTTTTATTGCAAATCGTAAAATTGCGTTGAGCGTTGAGCAACGAAAAATCGATTGGATTATCCTTGGCCGAAAACGGATCTGCTTTTCCCAAATGCGGTTCACTTGATCCTGATCGTGATGCTAATGCAATTTTACTTTGTCAATTGATGAGTTAAATAGCAAAGTGTAGTCGGAGCATGTTGTGGCCGCAGGTTGTACGATACTTTTTGGTTATTCAAATTAAAAGCATAGGACGTTTTTTTTGTTAGTTTCGTTGCATGCGTGAAACTCAAAACTCAAAACCAAGCGAAATTTAATATGATTAGTATCCTGCATTATTCCAGACAAACATTATTCAATCTACCAACATGGCATCGAACTTTTACGTATATTTCGTTCTCATATCATTAGCTAGGCTTATTGGATTGCTTAGTGTGGGGTTAGACAAGCACAAAACATTTATCCGGCTTATCAAATACTAACAAAATTTACAGAGTCAAGAGTAAGCAAAGCGTCATAGGTAAGGAAACGGAATGGAAGATACAAACGACAATTGTACTCATAGAGCGATCTAAGATGTAATATTTATACATTTATGTGTACTTTTCATATACGCAAATCAACTACGCAAATATTACGAGAATCTGCTTCTCAGACGCAATTTGTGGCTTCACATGACAAGTCGCTGCTTTTTACGGCGTGAACGCCGACGTTGTGCATTGCCATAAGCTTTCGTAGTGTTTGAATTGGACGCAATGCTTAATAAGATAATACAATATACAATATTAAAATAGCATCCAATAAAAAATACAAGGCTCCATTAAAATAAAAGTTTAATAATTGGTTTCAATTTCGTTCTATATTTTTTAAATAACCAAGCCCCCGAAATTGTTCAAGACAAATTTTAGAGACACCTCAAGAAATTTGTAGGAAACCCCTTCTAAAACACACGCTTTGACCTCTCAATTAACACATTTTCCGTTCTCTACTCAATGCCAAACCAGCTAATACCATCATATCATTTGAAGTTTCCATATAGTATTCACCTTGCCGCAGTAAATCCCCCCTACAACAAACCACTCACAACTCCTTCACAAAATCCACCCATCAGGGCGCTGCTTTCGGCTCCTTTATTTGCTGTACTGTTCAAAAACAAGCTCCTTGTATTTGAGTTACATTTAGCGAAATCGAGACACTTTGCAAACAATTTTTTTTTACACTTTTATTTTCCTAATGCATTTTCGGCAATTAACTTATTCGTTTTCTTATAATATATTAATGTAACCACTGATGCCTGCCATCAGCCATTATCCTGTACAAAGTTAACGATCGACCATGGATTGCAGCATTAAATTTCGTATTTGTGTGCTTTCAGCTACTCTACATGAGTTGGAGCCCTTGGTTAGCGATACGGATGATAGAAAAACGCACGAGAAGTATGAAAATTTGAATTACCTTTCCCTAGTCAGTCCAATAGGAAATCTTTTCATGAGCTTTTGCCACTCTCATTCAGTGAAGGCCCCCATTAGCCCACCCAAAATGCAGCATCACAAAACCATTCAAATTCCTTGTCATCCGCACCTGCATGTTGCAAGATATGCATGCTGCAGCTGTAGAGAGCCACAGCCGTCCATTACGAGAAATGTCTTTGAAGATGGATTATTTGTATATTGGCTAATAGCATTCCGATTATTGCAGGCAAGTGACCATTGTGGAGCGCAAGATCACTTCGCGCCCGTTCTCGCAGGCCATCGACCAGGAGCGTCTGAACCATTTTATTACGAAAAAGGAAAACTTTGGTTTCGCCGATGCCGCGGATGCTGCCGTTGCTGTGGCCGCTCTCAAGGACGAGGTGGACAACCGGCAGCCGGCCACCGAACTCGACCAGGTGGTGGTCATGAATGGCACTGCGCCTCCTCACTCAAAACCGAATTTGGACTTGTGGTTCAAGGAAATGGTTGAGCTGCGCAAAAAGGCTGGAGAGTACAAGGTAAATAAGTATACATTTATATTTATTTTAACTTCTGCAGGCTAATATATACTTCTCTCCCCAGTGCCGCGGATGGGGCATAGAAATCGATCCGGACTTGTACAAAAAGCAGAAGGATCTCTGGGATCAGGTTTCAAAGCGCAGCTCGCTTTCAGCCCTTTCGCTAGCGTCGTCAGTTCATAGGTAAAGCTTGCTTACGATCCATTCAAATTCTAATTGAGTACTTCTTTCAGACCTATTACAAAGGAGGAGAAGGACCAGGAGAACAATAAGAAGTCAACGCCATTGCAAAAATCGCAAAAGCCTCGAATTCCTGGCCAGGCTTTCTTGATTGATAATAAGGATGAGATTTCAGCACTGCCAGCACGATTTAGCAATATACGCCATCACCTTGAACGCACCACGGGTCCGGGTGAGGCAATATATAATAAATTTTTTTAATGACACTTCCTAATTATTGGTTCTACCTCAAAATTTCGCGATAGATGTAGAGGAGGGCGCCTTGTTGCCCTCACCCACCCGTGAGAAACTTATGCCCGCTATAACAAAACGGGAATCGGAGTCTCAGCGAGGAAGTCCTAAGAAAACCGCTTTATCGAGACACGGGTCGCCCCAGAAGGGAAGTCCCCAGAAGGGCAGCCCCAAGAAGGTCCTAAAATGTGAGTAACCGGTGATCGGCACAAGAATGAATTTAGTTTAACTCCAGTACCGATTCCGAAGCTTCAAATAGCTAAAAAGCAACATTACTCCAAAAGCAACAATGACACAAGTACACAAAACGCACTCTAAAGTTACAATGTACAATAAGTGACAAGTTCCGTAACAGGACGGATCGATTGTACCACGCACCCACAATACGTATACGCCCCGTTGTCGAATACTTGATTTGGTTTCTATGATTTCCTTTTGCAATATTTTGCTGATAATGCTTCAACGTTTAGTTTTTTGGTTTGGCGAAATAAAGATGGATACTTGGCGTCTATCCGTGTCCGACGAAGAGTAGGGCTGCGAGACTTTTGCATTTTTATGTAGTTATATATAATTTAATTTTATATTTTTTGAATTTGTCAAAAACAAAATATATATTTTTCAGATTTATTACACAGTTTAAGGGATTCCATATCGGAATAGGTGTTTCAGGCACTTTGCAATTTAAAGCAGTCTTTTTTAACCCAATTTATATTAGTAGAGTGCCGGTTGCATTTACTGGCATGTAAATATATTAATAACCCGATACCAACTGCAACTTGACTAGGGACTCACCTTTCAAATGTAGCTGGCTCTTTTAAACAAAAGAAACATTTCTTTTACGAGTACTTAATATTATTGTTTACTTTTGAATCTCGCATCTGGTTAAAATGTTTCCTTATTTGTCGTTCGTTCGTTTTGCTTGCATTTCAATATTGTTGCAATATTGCAATATTCAAAGGAAAATAAATGGCTTAGCAAATATTTGAACATATTTGAGTTAAAAGCTTGAAAAGTAAGACATGTGTAACATCATTTAATTGTTAGAGCATTGGATTATCTGTACCAAATCTTGTAAAAACTTCAATCGAAACACCCACACCATATCACATTTAGAAAGGGCTGTAGCCCCCCAAACCTAATATCTATAAAACTATTTAGCTAAATTCGAACTGAAATTAAATCATAAAAATCGTACTTTTATCATCACTGAAACTGCCACCACCACCAATCAACCATACGAAAAATCGATAAACGAAACGTAAAATGTATTAAACGAAACGAAACCGAAACCGAAACCAAAATCGAAATTGAAATCGAAACCATCCTCATCTGTATGTATGTTCGTACCTGTACC
The DNA here is from genome assembly GCA_035047645.1 of Drosophila merina. Taxonomy (NCBI): domain Eukaryota; kingdom Metazoa; phylum Arthropoda; class Insecta; order Diptera; family Drosophilidae; genus Drosophila; species Drosophila merina. Next base: position 29,460,906 of record JAWNPH010000002.1, read on the forward strand.
CGTATCCGTGTCCATGTGCGTCCGTACAGCGCGCTCACAATCCGTGGGTCCGGGCGTTGCTGAGAATGAGTCACCAAAGCGCCAGATCCGATCGGCAAGTCAGGCGCCCACGAGCCGCAAAAAGACGCCGACGGCCTCAGCCGGAGCCGGCAGCGAACGCAAGACACGCCCATGTAAGTAGCCAAATCAGAGGAGGCAGGTCGTAAATTCCTATAACCAAAAATCCAAAACTCGACTCAGTTAGTTCTGTTCAGTTCAGTTGAAGTGGAGCGATGCGATGTGTTTAATTTGGAATTACTTTAGTCCTAGTTTGCGTATGTCATTAGTTTTCTTAATTTTCACTTGAGTTGCTGGTTTCGTTCAAATATTAAGTTGAATTAGTTTATAGTTTACCGATCACACCTCAAGTTTGTGCCTTCTACTATCCAACAAGTATTTCGAACGACCATTTAGTTGAGTGTTTAACGAAATTAATAAAATAATAGATTACATTTAAATAACGTAAACCTTGTTTGACTTTTTCTGTTTTCTGTTAGTTTAGTCTCTGGTGATGCAGTTTCCATTTTGTCTCCTAAATTCTTATTTATTACCCACCTAAATTTCAATCACTGTTTTTTTAATATTGAAGCGTTTGATTGGTCCTTCGACAATTTTTCAGTCTATAGTTTAGCATGTTGAGTGAACTGTACTAACAAACTAATAAACTAATTATCAAACCAACTAAAACTAAACCAATAAAAATTAATTAACTGTAAGTAACTAAAGAAATACTAACAAGTCCAGCTCAGTGTTGTGTCTAATCCGTTGGAGTTTTCATTTGCTTTCCGTTAACCCCTAACTAACTAACATTAAGTGTGATTTTGTTGGCTTAAGTCCTAGATATTTGAAAGACCTACCTGTAATACTAAATTATGCGCTCAGGGAAACAAACCAACTGTATCCTAATTGCAAAAGTTATGTACATTTATTTTCTTCATGTGTTTGGGGTTTCATTTTGATAAAGCCCAAGAAAAATTTGGGCTTCAAACCCAACAATGTATGACAGATTATGGACATTTGTTTGATTTACATAAGTAGACTAACCTCTTGAAATTGTTAACACACCCAATCAAAAATGTTAGAATTAACTATTAAAACCAGCATTTCATATATAATTTAGTTGGATTATGATTTTTTATGTCGTTGTTTTGACATTCTCACCCCATCGCAATCCAAAATACAACATTTTTTAATAAAAATACATTTATTCATTTTTTCATGTGCGTTTTGTTTTCGGTAAAAAAATTTCAAAAAAACCAATTGAAAATGAAAAAACCAAAAACCATGGTAAAACATACAAACCGAAAACTGCTTACGTTCTTATAGCCACCCTTTCCACAACATTCCAATCCCGCATTAAAAGTAGTTCCCTGCCACCGCCCAACGGTAGAGTAGCCTCAGCGGCGACATCAGCAAGTGCAACTGCATCAGCGGCACACCGAGCAGCAGCAGCAACCGCATCCGCAACCGCCTTAGCCGCATCCGCATCCTCCGCAGAAGCAACAAAATCCGCATTACATGCTAATCAGCCTCATGCTAATCAATCAAATCCATCGCATGCCAAAAGCAGCAGCGCCATTAAGCCAGCAAGCGGCAACAAAATTGTGAAAGCATCATCGGCCCAGCAGAAACAGCAGCAACTGCGTAAGAAAGACAAAGACAGATCCAACATTAGTTGCTTGGGCGTTGGTTCTAGTAGTTATGTTGATGCTGGTAGCGGTAGTCAGGCAAATAGTGTCAAGAATCAGCAGAATAAACAAAAACAACACCAACTGCAACAGCAGCAGCAACAACAACAACAACAACAACAACCACAACAACAACAACAACAACAACAACCACAACAGCAGCAGAAGCAGCAAGAACAAAAAGTGCAAAGGCTGCACCCACAACCCCATGCGGTTGCAGCAAGTACAGCAGCAACATCGGCTCAAAATCCCACTCGACCTGCAACTATCAACATCAAACGGCTATCGGTACCAGGTCAGGATAAAAAATTGGCTGAAAGTGAGTAAAGTTTCACCGAAAACTTGCAAAAAAATACAATCAAGAAAAATACAAATAAAAAGCTCAAAAATCTCTTCAATAAACCAAAACTAAACAAAAATAAATTCAAATTAAGCAAATATAATACACGGAAAATGCTGTAAAATGGTATCTGATGCGCGAAATGTTTGTGTTGCAACTCAAAATTGTTTTTTTGAAAAATATGAAAAAGCTATTAATTACCTTACACCTTGGCCAAACCCGTATTGCCCACAATTAGCAAAAATAGAGTTATGATTTACCAAATTGGCATCGATTTTCACTCCACAAATAAATTGATTGAATATTTTGTGTTTGTAGGAGCCCTGTGGAACAATGTGCGTGTTCATTTTATTAGATTGGTATTAAAAATTGTCCCAAATAGAATTCCATTTGAGTTAAAATTATTGTTCTGAGTACATAGCATTTCCACTGGCTGCCTGTTAAAAAATCACAATATATTGTATGTAAAAAATCACAAACAGTACAAAAGTTAAATCGAAATTAATAAATTTTAATTGCTAGCTAATGTGATTTCTCCCAAAGAGCTAATTGCGTTATGTGTTAGTTGTTGTTGTGTTCATTGTTTGTAAGTGTTGTGTCCCACCAATTGTGTCAATATTAATGTATGACCTGTTATAGATTAACTGTGATAGCATTACAACATTTTTATATAAGTCTCATTATTTTAGATATCTGTTGTATTCCTAGTTCCAAATGAAATTTCTGAACTACGCAGTTGTCCTGCGAAACATTATCCTAGCTTCATAGTGTACATACGCATAATTAAAGATCATTTTAGACCCTTTTGCAATCATCCCTTAATCACTTTTTATTCTCTCCTAAATACACAAATAAAATTCCTTGCTTTGCAAGGGATTAACCATACATAACACCCCAGATATTCGAATTACTCAAAATTAAGGTTACAATTTCCGACCTGTCTATCAGTCCGCTTTACGATCAGTTACTGAAACCATATTTTAACTGTCATGGGAACGATAGGCCATACCTTATTTGCAACTTTCCCAGGAACATCCTTCCATGGCTACTTTATTCTCAAATACTTAGGTATCGATTTTAAATTCTTTGCATTTCTCTCTACCTTCCAAATCAAACACAATTTAAAACCAAAATCCAAAACATACAAATCCTGCAACATATTAACAAGTTGCAACTTCTTTTGCAACAAACCTGGAGTTCAATAATAGACATTAGAGCCTACGCACATTTTCGCATTTAAATGTTGCGTGTTTAATTGTGTATTTGTGGCATGCCGTTTCTCGTATTGTGCGCTTTATAAAATAAAAAAAAAATATATGACGAATGTGACGAATTGAATTTTTTTTGTTTTTACTAACAATTTGTTGCCTTTTAAGCTTAAAGCTTAATATTTTTGAGTTCTCTCATTTTACTTTTCCTTTTGGTTCCGAATATGAATTGATTTCAATTTTTTGTTAAAACTACTAACCAATAAAACTCAAAACACAAAATATGCTTAAAAACAAGAGGAAATGTAATAAAGTTGAAGAGCTGCGGCATCATAATAAAATAATTGAAACATAAAATGCGCCTACAATAAAGTTAATTCCATAACTGCTAACACTCCACGTCATTGTGAATTAAAAATTATAACTTTTTTTGGATGTTTTGCCAAATCAACAGACGATACCGAGGATGGTCGTGAGACTGCCATTTCCATTTCTAGCTGCAGTCCCCAGCCGCCCGTTCCGGAAATACCAGAGGAGCCCCTTGTGAAGTCCCCTCCCGAGCCGACACGCGTCAAGTCTCCGGAGCAGATCATAATGCGTTCTCCAGATCCAGTCAATTGGACTGTTCCCTTGGATACTGGCAAGACCTTTACCGTCACGCAGAACGTAAAAGATGGTAATGTGTAGAAGTTCTTAATTCCAAACTGCTTTAATAGAATTGAGGATCAATCCAGAACGTTTCTTGATATTAGCAATCTAGATTGCTAACGAAGATTTTTTTTGCAGGGGAAAATTACAGCCGACCTCAGAGTGAAATTAAAGCGTCAACTCCGGTGGAAAAGCCACCCCCACCACCGCAATCGGCACCGCCACAACTAACCGAACAGGCTAAAATGGATGGTAAGCCATTAAGCACGCTTCAATAAAACCGCAAAACTTCCATAAAAAATCATCAGCAAAACCAAATGAAGTCAACAAACCAAACAAACAAAAAGTCGAATCGCTTTTACAAATCGTAATATATATAAACGTATTTAAACATATGTATCTGTATATGTATCTGTATGTATTGCTATTCACAACCATCATCCGAAAATTTATGAATCGAATCTTTTGGATTGCCAAAATCCGAATTTCAAAACTCTCAAAACAATACAACAAAAAAAAGCAACACCAGCCAATCAAGCCAATCTCGATAAGCATAAATATGAAACAGTTTCTCTATCTCTGTATCAACTAAAAAAAAAGAGCAAAAATCTCGCGAATTGTGCAAGCCAATGCAATCACATAGCGTAACCAAAACCGTAGAATTTTGCGTAACATAAACACTATTTCCAAAACTATCTCCCCTCCCTCCATCAAAAACCAAACACTGCCGTCCCGCCAGCCTGGAAGTCGAGCAGTCCAACCACTCATGCCGGACTCTACGGCAAAACGCTGACGCCCCATGCCACGCCCACCGGCCAACCGGGCGGGGCGGTGCGCTGCTTTGTGCAGGATCAGCAGGAGCAACATTCGGATCCGACAGTGTCGTCCGGCGGGTCGACAGGCGCAGCACCCACCGCCCGCTCCACCGCTGCCGAGGTGCTAGAGAGGGCCCGCGACCGCTTCGATCGATTCTGGGGCACCAGCACCACCAAGGAAGAGAGCGTCTAAGGTCCGGACGGGACAAGGAGCTATTTTTTTCTGTTCAGCGCTTTGGAAGTGCCGTCAGTGTTTAGGAGCAAATAGTCGCACCTTTTAAGGAAGGCAATTATGATACGTAAAGAATAAATTCGAAGCCCTAAAAATGTACGAAAACCATCTATAATAAAAAATAGTCGGATTTTTGTATGAACATATTTCTCCAAAGAATTTTAATTGATAAATTTGAAATTCCCTTTTTTTTTACATAAAATTTATTTACTTATTTTTTGATAAAATTATTTACTATTGTATATTATTTATTTAGTTTATTTAATGGGAAATCTTATTAAAAAGTTTATTTTTATGGTAAGTAATTATAAAATATCCCTTGTACTCTTCAAGTACCGTGTAAAAAATGTTTTACTTTTTTAAACCAATTTTCGTAGTTTTTTTGTTTCATTAACATTATGATAATTTTTATTTGCATAATACTTATTTGGAGAAATGTGTTTCGATAAAAAATAGCTTGAAGTCAACTTCTTAGACTCAAACTGCTTAATCAGCTTCAAGCGAACCCAATCAGGCCAAATGTCATCTAATGCTTTACTGTTTGGCACAACTAAGTACTACTAAAACTAATTTATTTTAAAAGACACTTTCACTGCCTCTTCCTGAAACCCATATACCATCTCTGAATGCATGCTTGCAAATACCGAGTACCGAGTAATGCCGAGTGACCTTTGCGATATTTCGATGCTTCAATCACAAACAAAAATGGGACAAAAATCACCGCAAAGACCCGTCCAAAAAGTGACATTTGACAAGAGATATACTCACAGTTTTGTAACTTTCAATAGTTGAGAAAAGCAATCCGTGTATTTGGGTAATGCAAAAGGTGATCTACGCCAAAAAGCTGATCCGTCAAATAACTAACGTTGATAATAGACTTTGCACATAAATTAAAAATTTAAATGATATTAAGAATAATTTAAGAAACTTGATGGCCACAGAACAAAACCAAACAGGAGACACGCAATAAAGCAAATACAATATATACTGAAATGCATAGGAAAAAGGGAATATGCTTTGTAAAGCTGTGAACTAGTTTCAAGCATGCACATATACATACTTTATAAGGAATCCTACTACACACCTCTATATATTGAATGATGAGTCTATAAAACACATTTAGGGATGTTAATATAACATAGAACTGGTGTGAGTTATATTACCTTGTGAAAAGTTAGAGCTAACACCACAATGATAAAATGCTTCCGAAAGAGCAATAGCTTTGAATAGTTAACAAGATCCTTTCAGTTACGTGGGAGGTTTAAAAAATAATCGAACTGGGCAGGAAAACGATAATTTTTTATTTAAACTTTTTAAACTATTTTAAACTTTTATATTGTTTTTCACCACTTCCAAGGAATGTATTCTCCAGTTTAAATTCAAAGTGCGCCTAGTGTTCGCCTTTCAGGAAATTTTTCTTATTTAAGAATTATAATTGTTACAGATTTGGATTAATATGGAGGGTGCCACAACTATTTCCACTTTAATTTATTTTTCAACGTTCATTCAAAACTCAGCTTATGAGTAGCTCAGTTACCACAAAAAAATAATAAAGGCCGATTACTTTTTAAGCCACCCACGGATTTCGTTATATTTGAATGTATCTTTGTTTGTCTCCCAGTATAGTTGACAATTTAAATTTACAAAAAAAAAGTGAATGTTTTGATGACACTTTCTTTTGCCGTGGGCAAAAGTCGAAGTAAAAACCAAAATGAAATAACTTAAAATGCTACAAGATGTTGCAAACTGAAGTTCAAGTTTCATACCTATAAGTTCTATGATTGACTTCAGTACTGAGCTTAATTGTTGCTTATCTATATATATTTTGATACAAATCACAAATGATAATGAAATGTAGAGGCGACAAAAATTGCTCTCTAATGGTATTACAGTTGAATATTTTTGGTATGTTTTCATGATACCCCCATTTGTTAGTTGAAACAAATAAGTTAAATCGTATAAATAGTTGCAAATTACAATGATCCAATAATCAGGTGGCTTATTACGCTCAGCTACAAACATTGTCAATGTCACTGATTCAATCCACATGAATGTATTAGTTAGAAATAAAAAATATTAAAAACGAAATACATTTTCTGGCCGAAAAAAATTCCATAAAAAAGACAGAATAGAAACAACCACAAATAGGAAAAACGCACTCACTCTTACTGAAACTATATGTCCAGTTGCAGTTCAATTAAAACAAAAAAGAACCGGATAGTAGGCTGTCGAAAACATTTAGTTTTAATATTGAACTAAAGAAATTTTAGGCAACTTTATTATGAATCTAAATAGGAATTAATTTCATATATATTCCAGCTTCTTTACAAGGAAAAAGTAATATCGGACAACTTAAAAAAAAATAACACCCCTGTTCGGAAATGGCATTCCACAAGGGCTTTAATCGATTTTTATAGATATTTATATAAAAGTCAAGACAACGTTTTTCATTTCTTTCACTCACAAAGCAAAATAAAATAAGGATCAATAAAATCTATTTTAAACAATGAAAATTAAACCTAATGCGCCTACAATTTTAATTAATAAAACAAGCCTCGAAATAAATGCAATAAAACAACAAAATTGAACGTTTTCGAATTATCATACAAAGGCACACCAAATAGCCTTGATAGAATTGCTAAATAACAAGATATATAATATGTATTAATATAATTGTACTTTGAACAAGGAAACCAAATCATATTGAAAAAGTAAAATTATAAAAAACATAGAGAAGAAATGCAAGTGATGGTAAAACTAATTATAACATTATATAAATCAAATAAATGAAAAATGCATATAAACGTTTTAATAGCCGTGTTTTATTTTTACACAACGCAATTTTTTCATACTTACAAACCAAATATGCCCACACACCCGAGGACAAAAAACACGATTTTAGGTAGTAATTTAGGAGTCAAATTATTTGATTTATTTTTATTACGGTCCGTTTTGTTTAAGAGTTTCTTTAAGAAAAGATTTTTTATGTAATTGATTTAGTTTAGCTTGATAGACGTTTGTTATTTTGCCTTTCACACAACTTTATGTTCTGCAATTAGTTATGAATACATTTTATTACACAAATGCAGAAATGTATGCAGAAAAGCATTTATTTTAACTGGGAAATAGGCTGTTGGAATGTTTCATTAGTTATATTGTTAAACATTTATTGCTGCTTAATTGTTTTTCTAGGTATCACCTATATACTGATTGTAGACGAAATATTTATATTGCAATTCGTATTTATAATATATACTTTCGCTTAGTTTGTGTAGTTTTTTACAGGAATATAGAAAGCTGTTATCACAGTACTTTGGGGAAAACAAACACAAAATCAATGAGATATGAAAATTCGAAGAAAAGGGAATTCGAATTGCCGTTTCGAGTTTAATGTGGTATTTTTAATATTTTCTTGTAACTTTATATGATAAGGTATAATTATGGTTTTAGTTCTTTAAAGTTTGCTCGAAAATACATGTGTCGAAAAATGTACCAATGTGTGTTTATTCCTAAAATATAATTTTTGTAATCAATTAAATTTTCTATTATATCCCGGAATTCGGTTTATTCAATATGTGTATATTATATTATATTTAGGGTAATCATAAGCGTAAAAGTTTCAGAAATATGTTTCGAAATATGTTGTGAAATCATCAAATTGCTACTGGTGCTAATACAAGAGACGTGTTTTAGCAACAAATCAATTGAGTTGGTCTGGGCTCATTTATAATTATATATCAAATAATATAACATTTAGACGTCGCTCAGGAGATTTGTTTTGAAATACACTTGCTTAGAGCCGTATATTTAAAAAAATCGCTCGATTGGAGGCACCTTGAGCAACCTTTTAAAGCCGGCCTAACGCATTCTAGGATAGATTCAGATCAATGGTTGCTAAACGTACTCATGTGCAGCTATTTATATGTTAATTTTTTTATATCAAGGGCCGCATTTTAAATTAAATAAAAATAGATCTACAAAAAATTTAGCACAATGCCGCGCCCAATACTTAGATTTCATAAAACTGGCGGTTCAATTTTCTCGTTTTTGCGCATACACGTAAAATACATTAAATCTATACCAAAATGATTTCGAACACTTAATACTGTGCTCAAAGAATAGCTAATACGTTTTTCTATACTTGTATATAGTAACAAATCAATTCGCTAGGAGTCTGGAATCCGGCACCAGATTCTCCTGCCTTTTTACCTAAACTTATTTTTGAAGAAACGTCACTGGACTTAACTACAAAATTTATTTAAATAAACAATATTTAGTTTCTCTTTTTACCACAAATAATGACACGTTTAACAGACTTTTCATTGTTGCGTTTAAATAATTTTAGCATCAATCCGATTTAACAATAGTTGCGAATACCTACGTATTTGTATAATAATATATTATGTGTTCACATTAGATTGGGCTAATGTAGGGATTTGTAAAATTTTAATTGCTTATATGTTTAGAATCGATTTGTTTTTAATTACTTGGTAAGTCGTGTGTTAAATTAAATTATTAGGTTCTTTTGGTTGGGATTTGTTATACATAGTAAGCGTAACTTGAAAGATAAACTATTGCAATCTAACCGTTTTTTTGTTTATTAATTTTGTATTCGTATGTGCTGCTACTTTTAAATTCGTTATATTGCCAATCTCTGTGTTTTTGAGTTTGATATAATCGCGCACAAAAACATAATTCATAGTTTCGTCCATCGATTCTAACTTGATCTTCCTTACATGGCTATGAGTTCAAAAATAAATATTTTCTTCTCTCTGCCGCTTTCCTAACCAGATAACCTCATTTATATAAATGTGTTGAAAAAATGGTACTATTAATGCTTATACTCGATGTGTATATTAAATACCTTTCGTCCTTTTGAAGATTATATTTTGTTAGCTTAGCTAGTCTAAAAATTAATGATTGTTGCGTGCAGTTGTTCTCCCATAAAAATATCTGTTCCAAAGCTTGTTTGCAACTTTACAACTTATTTCCAGCTTTAAACTCTAAGAGCGCTTTTCGAAGACTGTATTTTGTACTAGGTTGTCAATACCTAACTGTATCCTAATTCTCGCTGAGATCCTTTATAGCCTGTAGGATACGCTTGACGTGACCCACCTTAACCACACCCAGATCCTTGAGGTCGCGCCTTCCCAGAGTTAGTAGCTCTTTACCCCTAATATCGTTCTTCAGGAAGCTATCCACGTACTCGGACAGTTGCATTGTCTCCAGCCAGGTGACTACCTCGTTGACACTCCAGTTGTTTGCCGCCTCGCGGGTGTTGGTCAATGGAGGCTTGAATGCCTGCTGGCCAGCGGTGGATCCGGATCGTAGGCGCACCCAGAACGGTCTCGATTTTCGGCGGGCATCGGGCTGCGATTAAGAAAGGCAATAATTTATATTCCATATATTTAATATAACGGGTATCAATTGCTCAAAGCAAGAGGTTTCTTGAGGGAAGATGTAAGCATTATTTAAAGTCTGATTTTTACTCACCTCCTCGTTAGGTGCCAAGACATTAAAGTAGGCGCGCAGTTTTCCATCAATGCACTTCTGGACAGAACACTTCTTAAGTTCCATCTCCATGTTGGCCAGGGCCGCACTGAGCTTGGTCTCCAAGTCCTCGCGCAGGATCAGGCTGTGGCCACGATCTCGCAGAAGCGTGCAGGCGTCGTCGTACAGTTGTCGAGATGAGTCGATAACCTCTACTAGCTTGGTGCGCAGAGAAGGACCCTCGAGCAATTTTCCTTGTGGGTGGATGCTTTCCAGAGCTTCGCTGGCACGACAGGCCACTGCGTAGAGATCGTGTTGCAGGGCCGGGTGCGAAATAATCAAGAACTTGACCCATTTAACCAGTGAGCTGACTGCCTCTATGAAGTTGAGAAGTACATAACACTCTCGTTCGGAAATCACCTCGTCGGTAGAAGTGGCATGCTCGGAAGTGGTGGAAGAAGTATCCCGTTGAATGGAAATGCTGTGCTGGCGCTGTTTTTCTTGCCAGCTTTTAAGCGAAAGCTCCAAGCTCCGGTTGCGGCACAGCATTTGCACACGGTTTTTGTGCAGGATTCTAATCATTCCGGGGGGCTGTAGCCAAGCCTCCCCGTCGACCTGGATGGGAATCTCTTCATCGCCCAATATATTAATCTGAACGCTCTGGCACTGAGCGATTCGATGGTGCTGCAAGTTAATCAGCCGGGAAGCAGCCATTTGCACGGATCCAAAAACGGCGACGACTTCGAGAACTCGGTCATCGAAACTGGGAGGAAGAAAAATGTCGTCCTTCTTGCTGCTACCCCAGAAGTTAGTGCCGCCCATAAAGCTGGGTATGTTAAGGATTACAATACCCTGAAGTTCAGGCAGTGGGATGCGCTGACCATCGCACTCTAACTGTACACGCTGCTCGAGGTTCTTGCAGGTTTTCTGCAGAAGCTGTTTGGATCCAAGGACTCCATACCACATGTAGTTGCGTGCCCTGGAGCGGCACTTTTCGGGGTGCTCCTCGCGCTTGTTGTGGAAGTCCAGCGAAATTTTCGCGTCGATTCCGATGCCAAAATAATTATTCATCACGCACTTTTCGTGGTAGCCCGCAAGGAGAGTTTCGTCCGGATCCATTAGTGGGCTGACAGCCGCGCAAAGTGTATCCGCATTGGCAAGCAGACACTTGGATATGAAGCCACCGCCATTTGCAAGGTCTAGAGGAAAAGCATTAAATAAATTCAAGTTATGAATATTTTAATATATCAATATAAGCAATATAGCAATCAATAAAAATGTAATGGACAATTTAATTTAAATTATTATATTAAAACCAAAATGATAATAGCTTGCATTACCCCTGCCCACTACCAGTGTATTTAATGTGCTTCACAGAGCATCATTGCTTTGTGAGCATCCCTGTTTTAATGACATTCCCGGAAGAAGTTAATCTTACTTGGCCAGTTGGGTAGTCGCACCAAGGGATTGATGATGGGTAATTTCCGACCCGTCTCTTCGGTGGGTGTCTTTTCCTTGTCCTTGCAGCCCTTTTCATCCTTTTCCTTGTCCCCAGCAGCAAATTGATCAAAGCCCAAAAGGGTTGAGCCCATGAACAGGCTCGACTTGGAGCCCTTTAGAGTTTGGAGATTCGGTAGGGCTTCGTTCGGCTGCAAAAGAAGTCACTAATTAGTTGGCATCCTAAACTATACAAGATCTAGAACGCTTTTAAGAGTAATTGGAAAATCAGCATTAACTACAAAGAAACAAGTGGATGTGAGCGAGAGTATGACGAGTGTGCCAGTGTTGGGTGAGTTGCAATAACTGTCGAAGGTTAGGAAAGTTCTTGTTGAGGGACAGAAAGTAATAGAAGGATATAGAGCTTGGGATTAAGCACGCTACTTAGGAATGACACACAAACTAAATCATGGGGGTAAGCAGTGGCTATATGTTCAAGTTCTTTCGATTCGTGTTGGTTAAGGGAGTATAAATATTATATTGTTTTTCAACACTACGGAGTGAACTGACGCTGGTGCAGATGAACTGGAACTCGAACTTCAACTGGCAATTGGAATAGACGCTTTATACAAAGGATTTTAAGCGGTTTGGGCCCATTTACATGCAGTATCCTGAAAACAAATTTTTACATGACGTTTTTAAAGTGACTGAAGTCTTTATTTAACATAAAATTATGGGATCGTAATCTATTTTTATGAAAAAATCTACTTTACTTTGTGGAGAGTTGTTCAATCGGATTGAGGACATTTTCTGTATAATTTCTATGTCAATTTAACGTCTTTGGTTTTCGTTTTCAGAATTATATTGTAAAGGGTACTAAATATTCGGTAAGTCCGAAGCATGCTCTCGGTTATTTAGGTTTTTGTTGTTTCAGAAAATTTGAGTTTGCTGGGGAATTTACATCGAACGAACGTGGAAACGTAGAAACGGTATGGGATCAGAACGGTTGGGTGGAAGGGCCAAGTAGCCGCACACTTGGGACCCCATCTCGGATTTTTGGACTGGCTTACCAAGGGAATCAGCGGCCTGATAAGCGCCAGCGTGGCCAGGCGAATATCGGGTTCAGCCACCACAAGGAACCGAACACTGAACAATCCATAGCCGCGCTTTGTTGTAATCTTTTGGTTTTTTTTCTAAGAAAATGCATTTAGTATATGTACGCTGCCTTTAAAATATTTTTTAATACTACATATGTATGAATATGTTTTTAAAAGCTGTTATAAGCTGTGATATGTTTAAAGGTCAGTTAGGTAAATTAAAATTAAATACAAATTACTTAATTTTGAAATACGTACCAATAGATTTTGTGCTTATGTATAAAGAATACGTACATGGTGATTAAATTCGGTGTTTAGTTGTGTTTATATTACTGTTTAAACTATAATTAAGATGAAAATTATACATATGGTAAAAACTAAATATCATACTTTCGTAGTTTCTGGTACGACTAAGGTCTAATTATATGTTTAAACCAGTTTTGCATTGTAAATTATAAGAGACATTTGTATTCATTTTTTAGTGTGATATTGATGAATTCTTGACAACAACGTAGTTTTGAACTAAAAACCAAATATTTTCTAAAATTTGTGTAGCCGGTACTTATAAAGTACAAGGTGTGTCCACACAGGGAAGACAGTGTTTTTAAAACTATAAAGTATTGCATATTCTTGACCATCAACATCCGGCCGTCTGTCTGTGTGCACCCGTGAGGCCCCAAAAGTCGGGCCAGACGAAATGTCCTGTGGTTTGATTTTATTGATTGGTCCTCGAATTCACTGACACCGATATATTTAGTTTCATTTTTGTTATGTTATTTCTTAGAATATTAAATTATTTAATTTAATCATCTCTTTTTTGAACTATGTCTATTTTTTAACGTTCATTCCACCAGAAAAACTTGCTCCGCGTTCCCGACCGGTCGAAAAATTGTAAACAAGATCCTAAATATTTGTTACAACGAAATATTACAGGACTAGTCAACAAATTGAACTTCGGAATATTCCTAGTGATATCCTTATGGAGGAATCGCGGACTAATTACTCATATTAATTACTCATATAATGTGACTGTGTACAAGTATATCCGGACTTTTTTGTAATATCACTGTTATATAAATTGAGGGTATTTTATCATTTCCCTTTTTTTATTGACTTTGTGCGCACGTCCATATTGACAACATACTTACAATACATAAATAAGAAATCGAATGACTTTATCTGAGTACGCGTATTTGAGATTTGAATAAAGAAAGTCTGAGGTGGGGGGAAACTTACCTTAAAGAGACTACCGCAGCTTATCCTGCGACTGGCTGCAGGGGAGCTGCTCAGGAAGCGTGCGTGCTCGGGATCCAGAGTCAGTAGGTTGGGATTGAAGCCGGAGTGTCGACGATCCTTGTCCTTGTCGATCTCGCGAACAACCAATCCAGGGGCGTGGCTTGAGTGACGACGAATTTCAGCGTTCATCGCCCTTACCCCCAGTAAACCGGAGCACCCCATTGACATTGTTATAGCTCCTCCGGAAGCGTCCGACAGCAAAGATCCCGAGGGCTTTACAGAATCGCCGCGCAAAGGCGTCGGCGGACGCACAACAACACTTATCTGTGGATAGTTGGGATTTACATCATCAAAGGATTCTTTCTTACACGACTCATCAAAAGTTATGCGCTTTACATCTTGTCCGTGGCCCGATTTCTTAGTGGGCGAAGTCGACGAGGTCAGTATCGTATTGGCCTTCATGTTGCCATTGGAGCTACAGGAGATAGAGTTGATTGTCGTGTTGCGCATTGTGGCGTCAACGTCTTGTATTTCTATTTTGATGGCCGTCTGCGTGGACAGCTCATCTTCGCTGGTGGTAGCCATAAGATTGGTCATGGTATTCGTTGGCGTTTGCTGGACCTCGGACTCCCGGTCCTCAAAATCGTTGTCGTTGCTTCGTTGTTGGTGCAATTGCTGCTTCTGATGATCCTGCTGTTCTATCATTAGCTGCTGTTGAGACACGAGTGCAGTGGTTGTAGTGTTTTTCAGTGAGATGCGTTTTTTGTTACGCTTCATTTTAGTTGCGTGCAGGAGCAGAACAGGAGGATATAGAGTAGTCGATGGTTTTATATATTGAAGGATTAATGGTGCCGGTTTGGTTAGTTTGATTTTGGGCGGGTTATTAGTTTGGTTATTGGTTGGTTGGAGGATTCGTTTATATAGCCGAAAAAGGAAAATTGAAGAAAGAAGCAAACGGAGAGCAACAAAGAATTTACCATGAGTGGCCTTATCTCAGCACAGTCATACTACCAAACAGAAAACTTCAGATATACCAGATACGCATTTTCAGTATTTACATGCTAAACTTACAACTAAACAAATCGGTATCGCCTCGGATGAGATATTTACCTTGAAGCTTTGACGCGCTATATCGTTACCTTCAACGAACTGAGCCAGACTACAGTAGCGCGGGGGCTCGCGCATCTTCTGGTCATCGCATCGGTTGTCTATCTCAAACACAATGTTCTCAAACCCAAACTGTTGCGGGTTGTCATCGCTGTCCATGCGCGCCAAGCGCGGCATTCGCGGCGGCGAGGAGTTGCGTCTGCGTGGATGCGAGTGGCCGCGGCTTAGGGCGCTTAACGACTTCTTGCGTGGTGGCTTTGGCGGCCCTGCGTGCTCCGAGCACAGCGTGGTGGTGTCGTCGGTCAGGGTGCTGTCCTGAAGGGCGTACGTTATGTCGTGGCCCAGTACAGAGCTGATATCGTCCATAATGCTCTCGCCCGGCATGGCCTCAGTTTCGTCGCTGGTCTCCGGGGAATCGATGTGCGTAAAGTTGCTGGCGTCGAGATTCTAAGATGGAACATTTTTGAATAAAATGCAAAAGTGGGACCGGTATTTTCTAATCGTTTAATATTTGAACCTTGGCTACGACCTTAAATAAGCTACCATAACTAATCTCTCGACTTCATTTTATTACTATGGTTTTTATATTTAACGAAAGCCATTAAATCATATAGCAATTACAAGTCACAACTAGATAGTATCCAATAGATACACAAGTAGACTTGTTTTGGGGTATAAAATCTCACCTGTATAATATCACCCAACGTATGGCCAGCTTCTTGCTTGTCAAAAATTTCGGAGGCTACGCTGCACTCTTCATTGCTAATGGCCGAGAGCACGTCGCTGGCCTCGCCCGCTATTTCCTCGGAGGAGGACTGTTCCTGCAAGTATGTAAAGGTTAGTTTGTCAGGATACTGTGGGTTTCAGGAAATGCATCGTGAAATGGGAAACACGTACAGTAGTTGTCTGTGCATCGGTGTCAATGATAGTTAGACTGGCGCTTGTGTAAACATTTTGGGAGTTTGGGGTAACGACAATGCCGGGTACCTGCAAGTTACAAGTATGTACCAGTGCTTGTTTCTCGGTGGGCATGTTGTCCTCCTTTTCTACATCTGTGCCTATGCACATTTCCTTATCCGTCTCCCTCTTCTTATCTTCATTCGCTTCCTTTCCCTTGTCGAGTTCTCGGTTCATGTAGTAGGTGCGTTCAAACACCTCGATTGGGCGATAGTCAGAAAGTGGATCCACTATCGGCTCTCCCGTTAGTATGGGAACCCGAAGGAAGTCCACCTTGCGATCGGCGGGAGATTCAATGCATGTTGGAAGAAGATTTCCTGCATCATCGATGTTAGCCCCTCCAGTGAGAGACATGCGGCCGATGCGATAAACTTTTTCCCCGTTCGAGGTTTCCTCGATTTCCTGAATAACATCCACCCCAGAGCTCCGGCGACTGTCCGCAAATTGGCGGGGAGCCGGAAGACTTATGCTGTTAAAAAAGCTCTCGTCCACAGAATCGCGCCGCGTGTCCGGTAGGGGGGAAATGCAGGTGAGTCGTGAAGTCTCCATTGTCGGAGATATAATATTGATCGGAGGAATAATTGGTAGGGGGGAGCCACAGGGCGTTGAGTCCCCCGATGTGGTGGTAGGTAGCTTCAGAGCTTCGAAGGGAGTGATCGAGAGTTTTCGCTGATAGCGTTTCGGTCGTCCAGGTTCCGAGTGCTCTACTACATTATAAATGGCCCTCTTCACGCTATTGGCTCGGGACTGCAAAGCTTCCTTTTCACTGGAGCGGAGGGAGCGACTACTTCTGCGTTCCTTCGTGTTAATCTGATCCTTTTCATTTTTCTCAATTGAAATGCTTGGATTTCTGCCAAAGGAAACATATAGAGATTTTATAATTCAAATAATACATTTAATCGGGTCATAATCTTCCCCATAGTATATTGTTCATTGACAACGACCCCCAGGGTATGGAAACTTATTTGAAGTACTCACAGCTGTGCGGCAGCTCTTCCAGCAGTATCCGGAATACTCCTAGCAATGAGACTTCGAATGGTGGCTATCAAGTCGTCTCCACTGTGGGCACCCATTTCTTCTTCCTGAAGTGCATCCAGCAGCATATTTAGTTTCTGCCGAAGGATATCACACTTCATAGCTAGTTGTTCGTCTTCTCTGTGATGCTCTGAGATGCGGGCTACCAAGTCGTCAATCGTTTCACAAAGGCTCTGGGTGGAGCTGATCAATGTCTGGGTATCGTTCGTTTCCACTATAAATCGCAAGTGGTGGTTTGCTGAAGTGACCATGCCGGTAAGAAGCGCCTCCTGCTCGGTGGTGATGGACATCTTAGGCGTCTTAGGCACAGGGATAGCCTTTTCAAAGACCATGATGCTCCAGCGGTCAAGCATCTTTGTGCTGGCCGACTCGTACCTCTCCAGAATCTGCGGAAGATGGGTGTCATCGTCGCAACTGGAACCCCAGCCCAAAACCCTGGCGAGGTCATTTCCAGTTCCCAGAGGCATCACCGCTACCTGGCATTGTTTCTGAGAATAGAAGGTATTGAAAATAATGTTTATTGGGCACGAATTTTCAAAAATTCTGCAGAAAATTAATAAGATTTTAACTTATCGCACTTTTGTCCACGTAAATTATTAACTAAAACCCGTAAAGGTCTTTTAATGAAAATTCGATTTGGTGGAAATGTGGTTGTTTTGATTCATAAATCATTTTAATTTTTAATGGCTGATTCAGCATTTTTAGTTGCATGTTCCAGACAATATAGTCATGTAATGTCACATTACAAACTCCAGAAAATGAGATTAATAAAATAGTCTCTCCTTCCATGTAAGAAAAATTTTCATATATCGTTTAAATATAGTAGTGTAATAAATTTTAAAATCGGTGAGCCTGCTTACGTGCTTTCTTAGTGTTTTTTTAAATTTTTTTAATGGTTAATAATAACTTACATGCATGTTGAATCGATCGATTTCACTAAGCACCCATCCCACTGATCCGTCACCGGAGCACACCAGAATGCGGAACATCTCGAAGTGTCTGAATAATCTCAAGCCCAGGCTCGGGCCCGTTGAGATGAGATCAAACACCTGAGCCGGATTAAGTAACTGCTTGAAGCGGCGTAGAAACTTCACGCCCTGATTGTCACCAGACTTGGAGTTGACAAAAACTAGCAGTGGTGAGAAGTTCCCCTTAGGGCTGACAACGTCCCAGGCATCGTCGGTACTGATAGAGTGGACACTCGTCGGGGGAACCACCGAAAGCTTGGCAGGCCCAATAGGACATGCCACTGCCATCTGCGGTCGGCAGGCTACGTGCACAGTTGCCCGGCACCAAAGGCACCGCCAATCCTGGAGACGTAGGACCGATCCACAGGTCTTTTTGCACACAGCACACATAGAAGAGACGGGCAGATTGCCTTCCATCCACTGATGCGGCATGATGATCCCGTCTGCCTGTTCGATTATATCCTTGCCAACGCTCGCTAGCGTTGTCCATTTGCAGTTGGCGATAGATTTGGCCGCGCATCTCTTGTGAACCTTGCACTTGCACACTTCGCAGCTGAGTCCGTGGGAAGTCACTCCGGAGAGGGCGTCTCGGCAGACATTGCAATATGTGGGCCGAGCGTGAGAGGTGGCATACCAGTGGTGATGATTCGACAGGATATCATGCTGCTCGATCAGGAAGCTATCCCCACGTGGTCGCTGCGGCGTCGTGGCCGTTTTTAGGCTGCCTAGCCAGTCCTCCATTTCCGGGCGGGATTCAGCGCACAGTACCAAAGATCGAGTGGGAGTAATTAGCTGTGGGGAAAAATCAGTATATTATTGAAAATGTTGATCTGTAAATAAGAGTCTGCTAGTAAAAAGATCTGAGGTCATCTAGAAAATTTAATGCGGATATGCCGACTGTTGTTTTTTGTTGCAGGCTCCAATCTTAAGATGGGACTGACATTGCTGCAGAATAAGTTGTTATATGGACAGGACGTGGAGAGGTTAGGACTTCATGTATGGAAGGAGTTGATGCACAAGTGTGTCATGTCGGACTGGCAATTTCAGTGGGATGCAAGTGTGACAGTGCGGGCTCGAGAGACGAGAGTTGGAAGCATGTTCTTTGCGAGTGACCGCTGTACGATGATATTCGTGATTTTGATGGCTTCGGTGTAGTTCAAAGTGCGGAGAATTTTGACGTTAATCAAGTGCTCCCCACTAGGGACGGGATTAATATGTTGAGCCTGATTGTAAGACCTGTATTTGCAGACGACGAATCGCTTAATTACAAGGTGCGTTCCAAAGTAAACAGGACTTTTAAAAAATAGACAGAACAAATGGTTTTATCGGCAAAATCAATTAATTTTATTCAAAATAGTCTCCTCCTGCTTCAATACAGCTTTTTGCACGGTCCAAAAGTTTGTCGAACGAGTGTTTTAGCTCGTTGCCCGGTATGGCCCCAGTATGCCGGTGCAAGCCTTTTGAATGGCCTCCACGTCTGCATAACGCTTTCCTTTCATCGGCAAATGCATTTTTCCGAAAAGGTAGAAGTCGCACGGAGCCATATCAGGTGAATACGGGGAGTGGTTGATCGTTAAAATGTGATTTTTGGTCAAATAATCGGTCACAAGCGTCGATCGATGAGACGGCGCATTATCGTGCAACAAACGCCAACTTCCATCTTCGCGATATTCGGGCCGAACACGTCGAATACGACGCACCAAACGCTTCAAAA
The DNA here is from genome assembly GCA_035047645.1 of Drosophila merina. NCBI lineage: Eukaryota > Metazoa > Arthropoda > Insecta > Diptera > Drosophilidae > Drosophila > Drosophila merina. Next base: position 29,480,917 of record JAWNPH010000002.1, read on the forward strand.
CTCCAAGGTAGAATACCGCATTAACGTTTTGTCCGGGTGGAACAAATTCTTTGTGGACAATACCCTTGGAATCATAAAAACAAATCAGCATTGTCTTCACTTTTGACTTCTCCAGGCGCGATTTTTTGGGTTTCGGTTCATCGTCATTTATGTCCTCACGACCACTTCGAAAACCTTGAAACCACTTGTGCACTCTACTACGGGATAGGCAATTATCGCCAGAAACTTGTTTCATCAATTGAAGCATTTCGGTAAAAGTTTTACCAATTTTAAAACAAAATTTAATGTTGGCTCTTTGCTCGAAGCTCATTTTCGCACCGATGACAAAAAAGTACTGACACTTAAAAAGCAATAACTTCACTTCTAATAGATGGAATGTTATGAAATTTTTACTGGAAGTCAATGAAGGATAGCAGATTCTAACGCACTAGTTGACATATGGATGACGCTACTAGAGGGCGCTAGATTCAAAAAGTCCTGTTTACTTTGGAACGCACCTTGTATAAAAAACTAGCATCTTACTTATACATGATTTAGAAGACCTATTGACGTCTAAGGATCGGCCGAATTTTGCCCGCCGCCGGGGTGACCGGGGAAGTTATCTTTAGGGGCACCAATCTGACCAGAGGGCTCATCTAGCACCACGGATGATGTGGAATTACGGATATAGTGGTTCAAGGCCACCTTATCACAAGTACTGAAGGATTGTGGGAGCATCGCTGGCCTTTTTTGAGAGGTCTGGTTACTGACCAGTACATAAATGCCGCAATTGCGGAAGATAAAGGAATGTTCTCGCCTCCGAACAATGACAAAGCCATGTCCATGAACAGATAGATAAAACTGTACCACCTTCTTTTTGGCCATCCCTGCTGTCTCATTTCTATTCTAAGCAGCTTTGTAAACTTTAAACCAGCGGAACATAGTTCCAAAGGGGTGGTGATTGATGCAGTAATTCATACCCCGCGACCATGGGACGTAAGATTAAGCCAATGTGGCAGGTGCGTTAAACCCATTCGAATTTAATGCAAATATATAGTAAGGCGGGAATTTACACATTTCTGAAATCTCTGTACTTTGTCTGAAACTACGAACAATTTTAATTTAAATTGAAATTTCGTGCCGGCTGGAAGTCACGGAAAATACAATTACATATTAAATATCTTTTATAACATACTCGTATGTGTTAAATAATAATGTTGTTTACTGTGTGTGTCGCTGCAGAGCTCCGGCAAAGAAATTTGATTTCAATATTTTCACCTCCTACGCCATTGTTATGCAACTGCAGTTCGCCAGGTCGAGGACTCAGACAATGGCCAGTGGCCATGTCAATGTCGGGTGCTGAAAAGACCACTTATCCATTGGAGGAGGGCCATCACGCCACAACACTGCTTGTGTCTGTTGTGACAGAAAAGCGATCCTGACCCTTTTGATAGCAGTTTTGGGTAGTGCGTCATTACAAAAGGCAGCCATCAACAAATCACACTCGCTATGACTTAATTCTTGCATTAAAAAATCCTCAGCCAGGCAATCAGTTTCTTGGCCGAAATATACTATAGACTGTTAAGGAATAGCAGTGTTTGTATCCCCATTATAACAATGCATTATTCCAATCATCATTACTATCATCGACGTTTCTTGTATTAGGTCCTTCGGGTATTGCCTAATCAATTAGTCTAATGTGCAATGGAAAACCGATTACCAAAGCACGTGCCAATCCATGCGCACGCCTCAAAATCTAGACCCAATCCACCGCCTTCAACGTTTTTAACATGGATTTGCTTTTAAACGCAGCTCCAGGGACTTCTACTCGTTATTCTGACGTATGTACTTTAAATCACAAGACCGCTATGATACCCAAAATCTTGGCAAAATCAAACTGAAAATCGATGGATTCTGCTTTAAAGTTCAAATTAAAGTCTAACTCCAGCAGCGAATAATGCTTTTCCTGAGAATTACTTGTTCTACCAAGACACTGTTGTGTAAACATTTTTCAACGGAACCATAAATTCCCTTTATCATTCATGGTACGAAGCAGAGTCGAACTGCACCCTGTTTCATTTCACGTCATTTACGATTTGAAAGAGGAAACAGGTATGTCAATCACTGCACGCACCTATTAAAACGAGCATGGTTTTCAATATGTAAGCACATAACATAAAATAATAAAATAAAGAAACATAAAATATCAGTAAACGTGCCCGAAACTTCACTCAGCTATCATTTTGAGTGAGTTTTCGGTAAGAAACATTAACCTTGTTCTCGCATTATTTAATCTTATAAAGGAAAATTTACTGATAAAAGAAATACTTTTAGAACTTGCCAATTTGCTAGTACGTAGCTAACTTATTTTATATTGTGTTTGAATCACAAGACTTTTGATGTTTTACTCGGCCTGATGACACTCCTTGAACTTTAGTTGGGGACGATAAATGGAAAACTTATTATGGGCTCTCCAAGGAAATTGAATTTTCAACGAAAGTGCTTTTTCAAGGACATATCCTCCTCTGATTTGTTCGCTTTTATACCTATATTTGTGACACTTTTACCTGCAGAGTTTTTGTTTGCGGTGGAAAGCGCTGCTGAGCGCTGCTGACATGCTGCGGACAGGCTCTGCCAGGCCTTTGCATGCATTGGTATTCTGTCAATACCACTGTCCTGTGACAGTGGGTGTCCTTGCATAAGCCATGTCGAGTTTATTATGAGAGGAAAGAAAACAAGTAAAAATCATTTATCGGTTTGGTGTTGTTCTGCAACTCAGGTCTCCGTTGAATGAATTTTAAGGTAGTTTCTACCGCTTTTTGTCTCTATTATGGTAAATGGATCCAGATATAAAAATACCTCTGTACATACAGTGTTATGTGCTTGAAAGGATTGGCGAATTAAAGTGAAATATATCCTTCAGTCAAGCTCGACTGATAAAAGACAATAATAAACGATTACGGTCCACGTGAAATAAGGGACGAGAAGACTTTTTCTCATAGTGTAGAATATAATAAATAGGAATAATTTTATTGACCAAGTTCACGCAACTAAGCAAAAAAAAATAAACTTTTTTCTACGCTTTATGTCAATTCTCAATAAACGATTTTAAGGTAAGTCCACCCTTTTTTATGTTTTCTTTGTTCAGGAGTGGTACCATTGGTAGTTTAGGAGTGGTAATGAGCTTTAATTTATTTATTTAATTTATTTCATTTTAAATCTAGAAATTAAATCCCTATAGGAATCCCTTAAATAATTAACAGGGAAATCGCAAAATGTTACTTGCAAGGAACTAGTTATTACAAAAAGAAGAAAGAAAAGCTCCTGAGATAAATAGCGGCTTCTATTGGAAAGGCTCTAGAAAATATGGTATAGTTAATAGATGTTTACAAAAAAATTCAAAATCAGACCAGTTCTTCAAAAAGGAGGATTGAAATCGGCAGCGCAAACACTGAGAGACTAGTTCGCGTAGATACCGACAGACGGAAACCGACAGGAGGTGAACCAGATCCAGAATATATAAACTTTATAGGGTTTAAGATAGATCCGTAACTGCATTGTATACTTTTGATCCAAATTATAAACCCCTCAGCAAGGTTATCAAAGACGTGTGTAAAAACTTTGGTCGATATACAAAAAAATTCCATCTGTTATAGGCTATCAAGTCACTCAGCTGTTATGCTATCGGCTCAAGTTCTAATTATAGGAATATCTTATCTAACTAAAAAGGACGAATTTCCAGGTATCTCGGTACTAGGTACTCGGTACTCGGTACTCGGTACTAGGTACTATTTTTTCCTTTGGCTCTACGAGCAGACGAAAACGGTGGAAGTTTCAAAATTTTGGCAAAATAAAAGGTAATAAATTGAGAAAAAAGAGGGGGAAAGCCGCAGAAGGAGCAGGCTAATTAACGAAAAGTAATCAGAGCCAAATAAAATATATATTCAAAGTTAACAGAAAAGTCGTGAAAACTCTTGAAATTAATTTGTTTATGCCGATTGTTGGTGGGGAAACCATCGCACTTACCTGGAAACTATGATTTACGTTCTTGATGCTACACTCGAAATAACACAGGTCAGACAGATCAATTTCGTCGAAAACATCGCACTGAAAATAGTCCAAATGAGAGTAATTAATTAATATAAAGAATTTTTCATGGTACGATGCGTTTGCGATATCATCTAACAGTGCGTTAGCAGTTAGTCCAGAGAACCACAAAAACTACAAACACTCACAAATATTTATAACTTTCATATTCGTTGTGTGTTTCGCCTTGTCTTTGTACTTAATGAAATGCTTAAAAATGGCCGCCGGCTATTTTAATGTATCCGAAACCTTTCTGGCTTCTCGGTAGCGTCATGCCCCAGAGCTCCTTTAGGAAATTGAAATGTTTCGCATACACAGGCTGGTAAATATATGAATATTTATCCAACAACAACAGCCACCACCGGTTCAAACACATAACAGAAAAGTAACAATGGAAGGCCAGCACAAGGCTACGCCAATACTGAACAAAAACGAAACTGGAACTGAAAACCTTGCCAAAGGTGGTACCCATTTCTTAGTCCGGTGGCCATCGAAACATCAAGGATTGAGTGCTCAAGTAGTTTTTGAACAAGGCGAAAATTGGTTTTCTTTTGACTCGGGTGATTCAAAAAGTTTTTGTTTGGACCCAGGGGTATCCGCTGTCCTGCCAGATAAACAAGTTGGCATCATTTTTATTCTTTTCTTGTATTTGCCTCAACTCCCGGAGCAATCAATACTTGAGTGCTGCGATGGGAATAGTCTCGCTTAAAATCAAACTTTAAGTGAAAACGAGAAAGAAACTCTAATTTGGGCCGCCGAATTCTACATACACTTGCAGATTTAAAAAAAATGGAAAAATTAAATTAGTTCCTAGCCGGTTCGAACCCCTACTTTTGTTTTTGTTGTTGTTTTATAATTTAATATAAATACAGATAATCGAGCCAATGAAAGGTGCATCTCCATGCTTGTTAGCCGCCGCACTTGCGAAAATCGAATTCGAATGTGGTAGACGCCCAAAAGTGCGTCTCCAAAGGTACCGATTCAACACCTGCGTGAGGCATAAAGATTGACAGGTATCCCGCCTGGGTGTAAATCAATTAATTATTTTGCAGATTAATAATAATCTTAATTAAGAGCTAGCAGTTGTTTTCTTGGCTCCTTACATAAATTTAGGGCTACGTATATTAATGTAAACTTTATTTTTCTGTCCTGCCAATTTGGCAACTTAATTCTTATTATGACAATCAGGAATCTTTGCAGTTTTCGCAACTCAAACCGCATTTATATCGAGGTCGTCAAGATATTTAAGACAAAATACCAATAATTTAATTATGATAAGTTGTTTGCCACGTAATTGATTGACAACAGGGCAATCACTCAAAAGCAAGTGGATATATGCATGTACATAAATACATATACAATGATGGAGCGGATCATCCGCCAGAGTGAGCATCGCAATAATTAAACGGGTCGAAACCCACACAGCGCACTTGCCATCAATTTGAGTGAAGGAGAAGCTGCCGAAATACAAGTAACGAGAAATTTTCAAGTACACATCATTAAGGGTGGAATCGGCAGTCCCCTCAGAAACGAAGAGTTTTTATACCCGGCCTGTATCGAACCTTTAATGTCCTTTAATGCATTTTAATGGCTTAGAGCTCCTTAAAATTTAATGGTGGCATTTTTCTCTCATATCCACTACTGCATAAGTAAAGTCTACACTAGAAAAGAACAGCAGTTCCACTTTTTAAATTCTACTGCAAATGGCGATTTGGGGCGTGTTTTCTTCAAACGTATGTATATCCCCGTTTAGCTTTCCGATTTATTTCCTTTTTCTGTGGCGTATACGAGTGAACGTGAGGATGTTTGTATACGAACGTATCTGCGTTTTTCCTGTTTCCTGTTTGCACTTGTTAAATTAAGTGAGCGCAGACATTTTCCACTTGAATTGGTTTTGCAGTTCTTGAGGGGGACGCAGGACGAGGAAAAAGATACATACGTCTTGATGTGGATTTCATTAAATGTCGAGTAGGTAGATGTATGAGTTTTTGCGTATATACTCGTATAATACATAGAATGCTTTCAAAATGACGCTCGTTGAGAAAAATCAATAAAATAATTATAAAAACGTATCGCAGAAATTTCAGCACACATTTCGTGTCCACAGCCACATGACTCAGGGGAATTTCTTCCACAAAGGATATCAAAGCGATTCGTTTTCTTGCTTCTCTCTCTTGGTCGCCGTCGCATTCGCTTTCTGGGGTCAATCACTGGCACATTAAGGCAAATTGCTAATTTTCTGTGTTATCAGCATCGGTCCCCAGGCATTAACCCAACTTTATATTATACCGAGATTTTTTTTGCCTCTGGAAAAACGGTCTCGAATAATCATCGATTGGTGCCTTTTCAAGGGTCCAGACCTCGGGGCCTAGAATCCGCCACCTGGCGCACAAAAATACTTTTTCCTTTTATTTATTACATTTTTTTTCTTTTATACAGCTTCCAGTAAAGTTCTTGGTCCATTCATATCAATTTCTTGGCATTACATCTCCAAATTAACTCCTCCCCGCTCTCCACCGCATTTGGCACTCCGAGCCGTTGGGCAGAAACAAGAACTGGCGGTCATTAGAATTTAGTACACTTGAGCCGAGAAACTGCTGAGCTGTGCAATGAAAGCGTAAGGTTAATTGAGCCGAATTCCTGAAAATCATTAAAAACATCATCAGCGTTCCTGAAACTTAAAGAAAGCAATCTTATTGGAACATCACATCGAATTCCCAGCACAAAACTTTTGACTCTCAAGTGTCAAAGAAATGCATTCCTGCAAGAGTTGTCCCTTTGAGTTGCCTTGGCAAACTTTTTCATCTGAAACCCTAATAGGGTGGCAAACCTGGCCCTTTTACAAGAATTTCCATTTGGTTTTGCGTCACTTTCGTTGGATGGGCCGTTATGGCAATGTTTTGTAGCCAAAGGATTTAAAACGGCGGGCACACGTGAGGAAAACAACTCAGCTGGTATTGAGAATCAAATATAACTTGCCTTTCTTACCTACCACTTTGGGAACTAATAAGTATTTAATACCTTTGACTACCCCAGCTAGAAATTTCACTTAAAATATGTGTGTTTGGGGTTGTATTGCGGATGACTTGGGTGGGGCGCACAGGTGTCTCTTCATTGGCGTCAAAGTAGCGCCGCTTGAAATTTTTACATTCTAATGGCATAACTTCGTTACGGTACCCAAATTCTATGTCCCTGCCCCAGGACGCAGCGCTTATAGTTATTAATGTCCCAAAACGTCCGTCGGCAGTATTTGGGGAGCGGCACGTTTAAATACCCACCATGATGCCTACCTTATTCTGAGACCGTTGCAAGTACCTCATTCTTATGCAATGAAATAACTTTACAGTTTTTTCCCCTCTGCCTGTTTAAGCGATTACGTAAGCGTATTTACATTTTTTGTAAAAATATGGGTCCCAACTTATATATATTCTGGTTGCGGTTTCCAGTTCGCAGAAAAGAACGAATAAGGAGCTTGATATTAAAAGGATGTTTCCTCGCTAGAGGTGTTTGAGTTTCTAATTTAGATTCGGTAGCTCGTACTATCGATTATTCTGGGCCTCTCAGCTAGTCAGTCCACATATGTATGTACTTGTATAGCCCACACAGGCAATTGCATGCGAATGGTCATTGTGAAATGAACATTTCACCCTCGTATGCGTTTAAGTGAAGGCCCAAAAGCCGAGCCAGCAATTAGCGGTATTTCCAGGGGAGAGGGTAGGGAGCTATTTAACCTACTTTGGGGCTCAGCACAATTTGTCAAGGCTTTGATGCAGGGATAACGACTGTGACCCGTTTCGGGGGAATGGGACCAGGGATCCGACAAGATGGTCGACAATAATTGTGATTAATAACCCCAGGGCGTAAGCTACTATTTTTCAAGTCATTTCTATGCGGGGAATGCCATTGAGAACAAATGCAGCATTAAATTATAAGCCGCAAAAACGCGATGTGACATTATAATGCTTATGGAAATATATTTCAGTATATGGGGAAGGATAAAAGCCTCAGTCTTGATGAAAATGTATTGGTTCATCCTAGCTCAACTTCTCGATATACACACTTTCGCTAATAAACAGGACGTGGCAGGGTGGTGGCGTGTAAAAATACTGACAACTGCTATTGCGTGTGTTATAATGCGAATACATATAGGACATACATATACTAATTATTGTAACCCCGAGGGGACCGAAGGAGATTAATATACCATCGACTTGATCAGAATACTTAAAATTAAATAGTGAAAATCTATACCAAATTTAGTTATAGTTCTGAAACCTCTTTAAATATATATATATTTGTATAGCCTACATATGTTTAACAGAAACAATTCCGAAAATTCCTTTCCAAAAGCATTCATAAAGAACTTAAATTTTCATTTAACATAACAAATCTATAAACCATTATTTTTAAGGTCATCTGATATATAGATGTATAAAACTGGAAAATGGAAAATATTTTACGCACAATGCGTATTAATTTCTTGATAACTAAAGAAATTTAAGATTTATGGAACTTTAAACAAAGTTAAACTCAGGCAGGCAAAGTCAAAATATTGTTGCTTCACGAATTATTTAAAATTTTTGGTTTACCTTGAAGATCCCAGGAACAAAAGCTATGAAAATCATAGATTTCATCACATCATGTTAATAATGTAGTAAGATTAATAAAATTCACCAATTACCATGACTTTCAAATAGACAGATTCCGAATTTACAATTCAACTTGTTTTTTAACTAAGTAACTGGTAAATATTTAACCGTACAATGTTTTTGAACGCAAAGTTCAAAAAGGATCAGTTAGGTTAGCCTAAAGTAAAGTATAGCAGCAGCTTATAATGGCCAATCTTATCACCGAGCACGCGTCTCCCTAATACCTGGTAAGGGATTTATGTTCGAGCATAAATCCCCACATAAAGGAGTATACCGTCTCACCTGAGGGCTCCACCAATCAATTTGGGAATCACGCACCTTTAGCATCTGCCAACGCCTTTCCACTCACCAATCCAATGTGGTTTCCCATTTAATTCTGCGGGTCTGAAACCGGGAAACCTGGATCAGTGAGGTGTTAATGATAGCTTGCCCCATTTACTTGATGTTCTTCTAAATGTGTGCATACTTTAGCTTGGCTTGAAAAGTGTACATTTTCTTTGCAAGTCTTTAAATTGTGGAATAAATAGGAAAGGTTGAAACCTTTCTTGGCTTTGATTTACTCACACCTAAAGTCATCACTTAGGTGTTTCTAAATTATTATTAACCCCATTAAACAATTTTAATCTAAATACAGTTTTTTATTAAACCGAATTTTGTTCAAACCTGAAAACTTAACAAGAGCCGAAATATAAGTTTTTTTGCTCACATTCAAATTCATTTTGCAAAAAGGGTCCTCCTTGGAAGTTTTCCATACAATTTCCAAAAAGAGCTTAAGAATGTGTTAAAAGGAAAAATAGAAGGTTTCTTGTCATGGCCCTTCAGTCAAAGCCATTTATTTTGTTTTGGGTGTCGCCTTGGGTCTGGGTTTTCGGTTATTTAAAACATTACTTTTGTCTTATTTTGAGTAAAATGATCCTTTTGATTTTATTCAACGTTTGCAAGAAACTTTGTTCAAGCGAAAAGTGGATAAATTATAATGATAAATTAATACAGAAGGTTTTGTACATCAAAGTATGGTAAGTGCCCCTAAAACATAAACTTTTAGAGACAAAGTTTTCGTGCAACACTCTCATAAATCGTAATTTCGTGGAAGATAGCGGTATTGTTTTTTCAAAGAATGACTTATATTTTTACCCAATGTCTCTACTCGTGCGTTGTTTAAAGTTATCGCTGCAAAACACCTTTTCGAATTATTTAAAATAGCTTTAAAGTACCTTTCGCACTCTGAACCTCTAAGAGTAGTAACTTTTGTGCATTTTAGAGAAATATTTTTATTTCAAATGTATTTAGTCAAATATTATCATTCTTTTTTTATATATTATATTTATGCAAAAAAGTATTGACACATTTATAACCGAAGAAGATCCTTTGCAATACATTTTTTAATTTTATCCTTAAAACTCAAAATCATTCCGCGCTTAATAAGCAAATGGTACAAAATAATACAACATTTTCTGCTTCTCTCTTTTAAAACGAAGATATTAATACGGTCAAACAAATTTTAAACACATAACACGAAGTTACCCTCTCGGTACACTTTTCAGAGTCCAGGTCTTGATTGAAATGTCTTCAGCTTCCGGGCCGTCTTTCAAAGGCACACATCAATTTATACACAGACAACAAAAAATTATTAAAAAAAAATAAGAAAAGGAAAACTAACTTCAGGCGAAGCTGAAGTTTATATACCCTGGCATTCAAATGGAAGCTTATATTGGCAAAGATATAGAAAATATCGGATGTAGTAGGTCGACCCTTTTAAAAACTTTAAAACAGACCAGTTCCTTATAAAATGGTTTTTGAAAAAGTCGCAAGTTTCTATTCCGAAAAACACCGTAAAACGTAGAGCGTAGAAACAGACAGCCGGACTTAATAGGGTATATATTTAATCGGGTTCGAGATGTCTCCTTCACTGCGTTGCCCACTTGTGAACATAATTATAATACACTCTGCAAGGGTATAACAACAGAGGACGGCTGCAGTCGACTATATGATACGTGGTACTTCTCTTGTTTTCTTCCTGACCCTTTCCCTATAAATTTTACTTCTTAAGGTTAGCAAACTCTCATCTAAACTTGATTTAGGAAATAACATCAGAAAATGATCGAAAAATTGTGCTGAATGGGTGCTTCAGAAAAATTCCAACTTAGACAGGAGTGTCTACGTGCTACTAATATGTCTCCATCTTTTATAGTGTCTCACATCCACGCGTTCATACAAACAGACAGACAGACAGACGGACGTGGCTAAAACGACTCGGCTTTTGACCCTGATGAAGAATGTATTTTATGGGATCGAAAACGGTGCCTTCTCTATGTTTTATACGAATAATATACCCTTAAACTGTACGAGTACCAGGTATAAAAATGTTTCGCTTGTTTAATGTATAAGTCCCTTGGTTTCTTGGCATGTTTGACATAAGGGTGCCATATTAATGTTGCACATGACCCTTTTTTTGCTTTCTACGCCAACAACCTTGAAACTTATGAAGGCCAAAAGCTTTAGTTTTTTACAAAATCTGACGACAGCCGTTTCAAGAAGTCCACTAAGAATAATTTTGTAGTAATGATTAATTGAAATAAAAAATTAAATTTCTTGTGACAAATAATCTAAATACCATTCAGACGCAGTTGCAGCCTTTGGTTCAACCAACAAATTTTTTTTGTTTTATTTTTTGTATAAAATAAATGTTTCGAAAGGTGGTAAAACTTTTACTAAGAGACTTGCCTTTTTTTACTAAGTTGGGAATTTCTTTTTCATTATATTTTTACATAACCTCCACACGATTTCCCGCGCATTTTATACTCGAAGCAATTTGGCACAAGTGGTTTTTGCTGTCTCGGATGCCAGAAAAAAACACATTTTAGTGCATTTTGTAAGTTGTTACCTTAAAGCACCCCTTCCTACCGATTTATCTCTGTCCCGGTATATTTAAATTAATTTATGCTGCAACTATATTGCAGGGCAAGCAAAATTAATCCCATGATTATGATTATCATGATTATGAATCTTAAATTTATGTATTGCATAAGGTTTTGCAAAGGCCTTCACCTTTACCCTTAACCGTAATGTATTTTATGCAATTAATGGAATAAAAAATATAACCCATACCAACGGCTTACAAGGCGCTCCAGTGAAAGTTTCGCAAGTTTCTTTTCAGAAGAAAATTCTCCTTTTGGCTTGCGACGAAAGATTAAGTAACCTAAGGCATTTACCCAGTGATCACGACGCAGATGTCGTCGGAATAAATGACGCTAAGCCACAAAGGCGTTTTGATTACTGAGGATGTGGGATGAAAAGTCCTGTAGGGGCAAAGGACATTTCGGCGGATTGAATTAATAGGGAGTCTGTCGGTCTGTGACAGGCCAGCGTGGCGTATACGCAACATTCGGTATGGGCATGAAATTGGTTTTACCCGACAAGTTTTGGTATTGACCATCAGCTGGAAATTACTTTCATAATTTGTGTTGTATTTTTGCGACTCCCTTTGGGCTCTTTGCTGTATTCATTTTTTTGTTATCCTGCCCAAACATGCGAGATATTTTGGTCCTGTCCGCTGGTTTTATACTTCTGACACGCTAAGAAAGCGAATCTTGTCACGCATGCATCAACAATGCAACATTAGAAATATTCAGTGTGAGCTCAGCGTATAAAGCCATCTAAACAAGTATGAAATTTAGATAATGCCAAACAAGATATCCTACGGTGTCAAAGCAGAGTGCAGATCCAGCTTTGACAGCTTCCCATGTCACGTAGCATTGAATGACAAGAAAATATATACTAGATGTTGCGGATGAACATACATTTGTATGTGCGGTAGTGAAAAACACTCAAGTATTTTATTCAGTTCACGTGTAACAAATGAACAAGTTCATTAAGTGCAGGAAGCTGGTAGCTGGAGGATATGCGACAGGGTCAATGTTTATGCAGTCATTAGAGTCCATAAAGACCGCTACAATATGCAAAATGAGTAGGCCCATGTGGCGCCTCACGTAAGGCCACATTTATGCTGATTAAACCAACGCAACTTGAGGCAACTGGGTTCTGAAGGGTCTGTGCGGTAAGAGCTGGAGTCGCTTCCTTTTGAATGCCAAAAGGAACGACAGCTGCTCCAGACCAACACAAAGGACAACCGTGCACAACAATACATGTCCTGCTGCTGTATCACATGTGCTTCATTCTTATTGATAGGATTTTGCATAGAATGGTGATTGAATGAATCGAAATCTATGGGGTTTCAACCTCCCACCAAAAATAAACTACTTCAATGTCTAAATAATACTATTTGAATGAAGTTAACATCGATTGTATTAAAAGGGTCTGTGTAGTAGTGTCTATCAAAAAAAAGTTACACTTAAAATTGTGTTTAAGCTTGGCTTAACACAACAAACCTCATAACAAAACTCATTATTCTGGAAGTAATTCGATCTGATTGTCGGGGTTTGTTCTTGAAAAATCATCGGATTGTTTATGCAGTTCATCGAAATTTCAAATTTTCACATTTTCACAAATTCCAGGCCAACTATTTTGCTTAAAAGGCGAATTAATAGTCTACGTTTGTCTTTGGGTATCTAGATGTGATTTCCAAGACATGAGTACATGACACCACAATGTTTATGTATACTTATATATGTAAGTACATGAATCCTTTCAGAAATTAAGACACCAAATTGTGCATTTTCAGATTATGCAACAAAATGCTTGTTAGCCATGTGTGTAATACCAAGTTAAACCTATTCATGTGATTCGAAGGGTGAAAAAATCCCAAGGATAACCAAAATCCCAATTAACTTTGCGAAAATGGAACAATGCACTGAACGCTAACAACCACTCTACGAGTATTACGAGAAAGTTTTATCAACTTGCCTTTTAAATATGTATTCATAGGGTTTGTATTTACGAAATAAATTTGTTCCCGAAATATTACTGCTAATCTGCTAAGCAAGAGTTCAAGTAAACAATAAGAATATGCAATATGTTTAATTTCAATCCATACATTATTTTCGATATATATTATCAATCTATTAGGTTCATACAAAAAGCGACGGCTCGATAAGGCGCAGGAACGGCAAGTGCATGCGGCAAAGTTTACGCCTACTCATTGGATAAAACTGATGAGGCCAAAATGCAGGCTACTAGTGCGCCAGAGACGAGCCGGGGTCGTACACCCGGACTGTAAAAGACTGAAAGAAAAGAAAGAGGGTGACCGATGAGCTGATAATGGTCCGCCGCTGCCACACACACTTGGAGTATTAATAATTTCTAATATATTTATGCTGGCACAAAAACCCACATTCACCACCAATCACATACCCACAATATACAAAAGTGAAACAACAAATTTCAGGGATTTTTTAGAATTTACGGATTTGTATCGTTTCAACAAACTCTGTACCTCTAAATTTAAACTTATTTGGCTTCCTATTTTACTAAGCGTGTTAGTTTTTTCAATAAGCATGAAGGTTTTGTACCTATATTTTTCTGTATTTTTTACTTTTTTTCACTGCTTGAGTTACGATGTTAAGATTTGGGTAACTAAATATATCAATTTATTTCGTTGTACGCTTAAAAATAATTTGTCTAAAAGATCCTGTACAAAATATCAACGCATTAAGCTTGTTAAAATTTTGGCCACGCTGTTGTGCCGGGCTTTATATTGGAGGAACTCGACTCTGCAACCTTGCAAAGTGTGCGACGCAGTGAGGGAGGCATAAAGTATATATTTTCCTGATCACATCATCAGCATCACATCTTGAGTCGATAGCCTAAGTATTATTAGTCTGTCCGATTGTCTGTTTCTACGCAAACTACTATAACTGAACGATCGGAAATGCTAAGATAGAAAGTGGAATTCGCCAAGAGGCGCTTTTATGAAATTCTGGCACTTCTAAAATTTCATACGGATCGGATGACTATATTCTATAGCTGCTTTATAACTAACCGATAAAAAATCCCACAGCTTTATTGTTTTTTGGGAGTAGAAGCTTGGGACTTTTTTCAAAATGCATTTTGCTGAGAGCCTGGTTTGATTCTGAAGTTCATCCAACTATATCCGATATTTGCTATTTATCTCCAAGGGTGTATAAACTCCGCCTCCATCCGAAGATAGGTTTCCTTTCTTGTTACTATTTTAAATTAGCCAAAAAATTTATGTTTTTTAAATACATTTTATTAAGAAGGCGCTAGAGTTTAAGGCGCGCCAGCAAAAAAAAATTAAAATTTATTTATCCGTAAAGAATTGCTTTGCCGAATTTTGAATATTTAAATAAAACTCGTTAAAAACTTAAATAATAAAAGGTCAACGCTCGCCTTGGAATTTATTGAGTATATTTGCGTTAAGGGCCTTAGACAAATGAATTTTTGTCTGCAAATAAATTACTCTTTGGTTAAATACTCTTCGGTTACGATAAAATGAAAGTGTTCTATCTTTAAGCTTAAAAGTTTTTGCAGCTTAATTAGGTTTACCCATTACAAGTTGCGGCAGGGCCACAAAGCTACACAAATCACTTTACTTTTTCAAGGACTAATGCCAGCAAAAGCCGCATATACCTAATAAAAGTCGTGAAGAAAGTGGTTTTCTAGAGCGTTATCAAAATCGAAAATAAATTAGTTTGAAAGTTGTCAGAACTTACCCCAAAAGACGCAAAATATTGATTTAAAAGTGACTAAGTCAAGTTTATGGCTTTGAACTGTTGCTTCTTTGGTTTACGGCTGAACGTTTTTTTATTATCGTTTCGCTTATATCTAAGAAACTCACATCACATTAATTTAAAGATTTTGGCAACGCCAGAAGGGGATCCCCTTCCGCCGCCTAACTTTGTCTTTTAAAAGCTAGCCTTGACTGATTGTCGTTTGCTTCTCTCACATGCACTAATATGAAATATTTTTATGTAACGGAATCGATGTTGACATTAAATAATTTATTATTCGGCCTGTATGTGGTCAGTCCTCTCCTCAGCTTCCGTTGGTGTTGCTGCTGTCCTCGCCGCTTAGATGAGGCTCATCGCTTCGTTGAGTTGGAACTGAGGCAGAATCCTGCCTGGCATTCGCTTTTATTGGCCGCCATTTGAAACTCACCACGCAGACATGCTGGCTGCCGCCATGCGCTTGAAAGGATAAAAATATTTACAGGTGCTGTGAGGTCTTGCGGGTGGTGGGTTCTCCAGGAAAAGCTCTGGCCAAAGCGCTTCACACTGAGAAAAATTACAAGTTACAAGTACATGTTTTACAAGTACAAGTGGTGTAAGGTCCCAATTTTCCAGCAAGAAAGCGTTTATTATTTGCTGTGATTTGATTTCCCTTTTAAAATTTTTTGGTTTAGCTTTAAGTTTATTATTTTTAATTTAGATGCTAAATATTAAACTCTCTCGGCAACCCAGAATGTCTGATATTTTGGTATCTCCTTTTCCTCACTTTCTCTTTCTAATATATCTGTCACTCTCTCCGATGGAAAAGCTTTCTTACTTAAAACCAAAACACACACATGAAAATATGCAGGACAACGTGCACATGGCCGAGACCAAAGTTCTACAACTTTACAACTGTGGTGAGTTACGATAGTAGCGTTAAAAAAGAAGCAGAGAAGGTCGAGATGACTTCGGCTGGCCTAAGCAACAGAGCCGAGGGAGCCAGGCAAATGCTGGCCAAAGAAGAGGTCCGAGAGAAGGTCGAGGCGAAAGCAATGCAAACAAAAATTTGCGCTTTTACGAGAAACGTAACCGTCATGAGCGTAAGTATCAAAATCATCCAGCTCGCCCCAACACTTTTTGTACAGGATTCATCGGTTTAGCCGTGTTTTTGGGAGGCGGGTGTAGTTGTCTGCCCTTTTCGTTTTTCTCCCATCAGCATACAATTTTTTTTGTTTTACCAAACTACGGTAGCCTGGCAACAAATTGCCAACCACTCAAGGCATTATGATTACAATTTTTAGCCAATGCTTATCAAATTCCTAGACACTTCCTGGCTCACTAAGAAGGCAAACCCTGGAAACAAACACTTCTAAATACAATTTTAAAGCCAGGCGATGACGGTTGGACGCCGCTTCCATCAGAACGTGTCATATTCTACAGAATACCTGACGTCATCCATTTCTTTCTCGTAATCTCGGTTGAGTGTCCAACTTGTTGCATAATGGAAACGCGTCAAAGGAGCGCAGGAACCATGTTTTGAAGCTCTTTCTTTAAGCGACAAGTGCTGTCGCTTTGTTTCAAGGTCCACAAAGTAATTGCATTTAGGGCTTCAAATTTTGTCTTGATGCTGCATTGACGTCAATAACTCGTTTTAGACGGATACACTCCAAATTTCTGAAAGAAACGTTTGATTGAGTAGTCAAAACTTCCTCCTGATTGCACTTAAGTCGAAAAACCGCCACTCGATTGCGTCAAAAATTTATTTAATTTCCTTTCATCAACTTTGTTAAAGACGGCGCTTTTTCTCCAATTTTCTAAAACCCATCTTTCAATTTTCACGGGTCTAATGCCATCTTCTATGTGGCCTAATTTGAACAGAATATATAAAGCATTGTTAATTGATGTACATCTAGCTAATGGCAGAGGCAAATTTTTTTTCTGTGCCTTGGTCGGTTGCTTCCATTCCTCCTATCTGCACCACTTTTCGATCGCAACCTCTACACAAGTATCTGCACGGTTTTGCTTTCAAGTTGGCAATAATTTCATTTGATAATTGCAATTTCCTGTAAAGCTATTTACAAGCACACGAAGAAAGACCTCAGCAAATATGAAAGGTCGGGGCATACCAAGGGGACTTGTATAGGTCAAAACTATTAGCACTAGGACCCAAAGCTTTTTACCTCTGTCGACGTTTATAAAAAGTGAAATTGAAAAAGTTCTTACAACCAATATGGGTATTCTTAGTGGCTAAATGCAAAACAATAGTCGAGTCATAGAGTCTTTGTAAAATTTTTCACTAAACTTAGTTGTTAAATTAATAGCATTTCTAGGAGTGAGTTGGTGGTAGCCTAAAGGTGACATACTAACCTTTTCGTCCTTGGAATAGGATAAAATATTTCGCTTAAGTCGAAAATAGCGGCGTCGCCAGCGCTGAAAAGACCACGTGTGCTTGAGTAAGAATCCTTCCCTTATAGTGGCAGTCTAAAACGAAACAAAAGAAAGAAAGTATTGTAATAATTTAGTTAACTAAGTATTTTAGGAAGAGAATTCGTGCAGTATTTCACTATAGAATCCTTTTTGACTTTTGAGAGTGTGATTGGATCCGTTATTGTTTTTATGTTATGCCAAGCTCCCATAATTTGCATAAATCGACACCTTGTATCTTCATTAACTAGCCTTTTAATAACATTGATTTTAATTATCATTTAAACAATTATTTAAAATATCGTGTATGTACATAAATTCCATACATCAATCTTCTATCTTATATTTTGCCCTCGGCCGATATCGGCAACCGATACGAAAGTTGATCCTAACACGTGCATCAAAGTTCTAGTTATCTCTGAAGTTTCGTTTGCATGCGGGGCAAAGAAAAGGGTTTATGATTGAGAACGGGCAAAGGTTGTTGTCCTTGAGGCGACGCTCCCAACGGAATACTATAATGCACAGATGCTCGGAGCATGTAACCGTCATGCATGCCGTCAGCAACTTGATGAACTGTCGCATGCACTTGTCAGAGACTTGGTGCGCGTTGGTTACCAACTACGTCTTTTTCTGGTTCAATTTATACTAATGCAACATGTTTTGCTGTTTTCTTTTGGTTCTTTCGCTCCTGGTGGCAAGGACTGCCTAATGCGTTTAACGAAAGTCGTATACAAAAACATTGTATGTATTATGTGAATTGCTAGAAAGTCTAGGAAAAAAATATAGTGATCCTCATCAAGAATATATATGGGCAAAAATAATGGGACTGAGCCAAGATCAAAAGAAGAAGATGGGAGGTTGAAGAAAAGTCAAGCAAAGCTCTTTGCAAGTAACTAAAATATAATAAAACGATGCGTGTTAAATGGAATAACTACATATACGTTTATTTAATAGATATTTGAAAAGGTAGACCTATCAGACCAAATTATACAAATACCACGTCAAAATTGAAAGCTTTTTAATGATGTGATCAAAATCTTAAAACCCTCAGCAGAGGGTGATATACAAATTTCCACTGTCGGACGCGGTCAGTGATATTGAAAGTGGCTATTTGTACTACTATTTGTACTATTTGTACCTACTCTGTAGGTCCCATCTGAAAAAATTACATATCATTCATATCTGTTGGTCCCATCGGAATATAAATCATTGAGATGGGACCTACAGAGTGGTTTCCAATCAAAAGTATTACCAATAAAAATGTATTATAACATTTATTTTAGTTTTCATATAATGAGCTACCGAATATTTAAGGTCAGGGAGACCGGTTAACCAATAAACAAGAAATCTTAAGCTTCTATAGCTAGACAAGCTCTAGCGTGACCACCACCAGGATGCTTTCCCAGATGTCCCCGGTAAATTTGTAAAAATCAGTTACTTTACTTTTTACTAGGGAATACACAGGAAAATCCCCCGTCGTTTTACTCAAATGTAGTACATATACATCTTTCGTCAAAAAATGAAAAGAAATGAAATTTCTTTTAAAATTTCAAATCTACGTTACTTTCCTTTATCAATAATTAACCAAGATAAAAAAGATAGGCGATCTTTGCAATTTTGAAGCAAGTGTCTTCAAAAGTACTAAATTCATTTATATATGAAAATGGAAAATAATGGCTGTTGTTAAAAATTTATTGTTATTACAATTATTGTTTAAATTACGTGTTTCTTTTTTATTATGAATTGAGAAAGGCGAAAAATTGAAGTCGTTGTTTGACGAACAGAGCTGATCAATTTATGAAACTGTTTCATCAGCGATTAGCAATTGTTATGGCGACATTGTGCCACCCGGAGTTGATGGGCCACGACAATAATAATGGGAGCACGGTCCCACACAGATGGGGCTCTGTATTCCAGTCCCAGGACCCTTTAGTCCAATCCTCAGTTGGGTAGCTGCAAATAATTGGCTGCAGGATAACAATGGGAACTGACAAGTGGGAGTCAACCAATCAATTGCTCAAACAAAGAAATGCTACACTCAGACTTTTTCATTTTCACATGTAGGTATGTAAAAAGGTAACAAACACGGGTATAGGAAATTTCCGACACGACACACTTGTCTTGTAGTGCGATATTCTGGTTCAAATTGAAAATTCTGTTTCATTTACTCTCCTTCATTATTTTACTTTTTTTCAACAACTACTCGAATTTATTGCAAGCAACGATTGTTTTTTAGCTACGTTAAGTTTCTCTTATGAGGATCGGCCTACTTTATCTGATATTTGTTATATAGGTATCTTACCATTAGAAACCGCAATCTAACTGCAAGTGCAAAACATTTTTTGTTTTTTTGCCACTAATTTAAATTTTAATTTTCGCCACTTTCAAATTGGTCATAATGTGTTAAGAATTCCATTGAAAAGTTAAAGTAACCTTAAAGCCGGTTTATTGAAGAATGAACTCAACATTTTCGAAGGTCCTTTTTCTAAAAATACACTTTAAATCCTTTCCCTGATGCCAAACTTTAGGACTTGGGTCCAATGAAGCTAAGTTTATAATTAACATCTTATGGCCAGCAATCCAGCCTAGGTCTTTTTCCGATGGAAAATTGTTCCCACGGCTCCCCCAACGAACGGCGACTTTGTACAATAAAACCGCCGTGGACACTTCAAAGCACTTAATTGATGCTTTTCACGGGCTTCTTGGCGTATTTGGGCCCTTTTATATATTTTCCATCTTTTATTCAGGACTTGGACACTATGGCAACATTTAATTAAAAAATTGCGTTCTTTTTGCTACTTTATTTTGAATAGGACTTCAGTTGACAATTTTATTCATTTCTTTACCGCTTAAATAGTGTCAAATTACATTTTAATAATTGAATGCGGCACCAGCTTATAAAACCCGAGGTGAACCCTGCACTAAGCGTCTGGGCCAAACACAGGCGGATTAGAAAACGATCTCGGAGGATATTTGTTGCATCATAAGTAGAGTTTTTGTTTTGACTTCCTTCTTTCACAGGGATATAGGCAATTTTATGTATTTATACACATACAATGGATAGCGACTTTGATTCCACAAATTTAAAATTTTCATGTTATCATGGGCTCAGATAACCTACCGCATAAGTTAAATGGTAAAATTTGTTTTCCAAGATTAAGTATTTAATTCATAACAAACAGTTTGTCTTGACAATTAAATAAGCCACAATAACGAGGCATTTCAAAACAAATGGAATATTTGTCTTAATAATTGATTAAAATATGTTGTTTTACCTTTTATTAGAGTATATATTTCTAACAGTTGCAAAATATATTTTTATCTTCTATTTTTATCTCTTAGATTACTAGGGTATACACGTCCAAATGTATGTAACACAGAGAAGGAATATTTACATATATTCCTTATCAACCTGTTTTATAGCCAAGTCGGTCTAGAATAAATACGTGGATTTTAGGGCATATTAGAAATAGAGGCAATCAAATAGTAATCCTAATCAAAATATTTAACATGCTCCCGATATGTCCTAAAAGCCACAGTTTTCACCACTATTTTCAGAAAAACTTTTAAAGAAATTTTTGATGCAAAACTATTGTTGCCGTTATATACCCGATCACAGAATACAGACAAATTTATTCACTTTTAAAGAAATTTCTTAATTTTTAAAGCAATTAGCTGTTGCGTAAGTTAATCATCCGATGAAAATGTCTTCATTTTTTGTAAATATTACGATTTAACTGAATTTCGTTGTGCATATATGTATATAGAGACCATCAAAAATTTTCGACTTCAAGACATTTTTCAAAGTTTTGAATGGGTACAGCAAAAAACTGATATTTTAAAACCAACTTGATCTGCGTGGGCATGCTAAGTGTCATATTTATAGTCCATATAGTCTTTGACATTTACGCGTTTGTACAGCAGAAGGACAGACGGACAGATGGGCATGGCTTGATTTGATTGACTTGACTGTTAATGCTGATCAAGAATACGATCTATATATGCTTTATGGGACCGAAAAGGCTTCCATCTCTGTGTTACATATGTATGTACATTTAATCTTTTATTAGATTCAAATACCCTTGGAATCAACGAGTACATAATGCATAATGCATAGTGCATCGTGCATAATAAAACCACGTTTTCAATTTTTTGACTACTCCTTTCATTGAGCCAAAATCAATTCTTAAAAACAATAATTTCGTGAGTTTCTAAGAAAGCTAACTTTGGGCAGAGCCGAAGTTTACATACCCTTGCACTTCCGTGGAGGCTTCTTAATATAAGTTGTATCGAAAAATCCGATATACTCGTAGGAGAACGAGTCTTATTGGATTTTTACCCGTTCCTCATAAAATTAATTTTAAAAAATTTCCCACGATTTTGATTCCACTGATTCTTTAAGGAGCCGAGAGCTTTAAATTTTAAATTTATAAAAAATATTAATTTAGGGTTTAAATAACAAAAAAATTTTCGTAGAAACAGACAGACAAAAGGACGGATATGACGGATATCGGATCGGGAGATAAGCCGGATCAAGAACATACATATATTATATACTGTGTAGAGTCGGAAATATTTTTTTCAGTGCTTGAACCAATTTTGGCAAAAATTGCACAAAATATAATATTCGCTATCTTAGAAACTTTTTTAATTTATACAGATTGGCTTAAAAAGTATATTGGTAAAGAGAATCCTGCAAACCTCACCAGGTTTTTTGTGTGTTTCGGGGACATACGCCGTTGAAATAAACGAGCTGGCTCTGTCTCAATCTCTGACTCGGAATCGAATTCGTCACTATCGCGACTAATCGCAATGATCGGAATGATGGGCACTGGTGACATGCTATTGGAGCTACAGGCGCTACTTCCGCCGCTGCTGGGGTTGCTCCGGCGGGTGTTACCAGAACGATGCACCACATTGAGGGTGTCCAGTTTTACGTGGGCCATTATTTTGATGTGAGCGTGTTGTGCATTCTTCTTCGGACTATTTGGAGTTGGAACTCGGGTACGAAAGCGAAGGGTTCTGGAACGCAGGTGTTTTTCCCATTTGCTTCTGGGGCTGCTTATGTAAAAATTTCACCACTACTTCACTTTGACATACCTCCAGGAACTCCAGCACGCGCCATCGGAAGTGGGAAGGTACCGCTAACTCTCAGACGTACTATACGCTCAAGACGTGTAAATAAAGAAATTAATTTCTCGTAACTCGATTTATATATAAATATTTATTAGGGCGCACTGACTTAAATGCAAGTGCAACTTTTATAATGTCCAGAGAGTATAAGCTGGGACCACACACCAAATTGTCTATCAAATAAAACCCGCACATAAATTCGCTTAAAAATTGCACTAATCATAATTGAAGTTGAGTTTTTTTTCGTTTATTTCTTTCTCGCAAAGTCGTTAATATAAAAAATACACAAAATCGCAACTTCAAATTATTTTTCTCCTTTTTATTGTTTCTATTTTCAGCTCACGCTTTTTTTCCAGTTTCCGGCCGAAACTGAAAATGCCGGAGTCGCACGGCGAACAAGCAAGGACGGCCCGTTGCAAACGCAGCGGCGGAAAGCTCCTTGACAGAGTTGCCAAGATGATGAAGCTTTTTGATAAAATTGAGTGGGTGCAAAATATAAGTTTATGAAAATAACTTCAGTTCATGGACATAAAATAGTGAAGGAAATATAGTTAAATGTTTAAAAATGTATAATATAGCCTTCTAAAAAATTTAAGTTTTTTGAATAAGTTGCCATTCCGTTTTATCGAATAGCTTATCGAATGAAAACCATTTACTGGTCTTGTCAAATGGGCTCATTCGCGCGGGAGAAAGTATGAGAGCAGAGAATCACAGAGAGACGAGAAATCCACCCTCAGCCTTGGATGTCAGGACGAGCAAAACAAAACGCCACACAAACAATAGCTTGAATAGCAGGTGAAGAGATAATATGCAAATGGGGTAAACATGGAAAATACAAAGAAACAAATAAACATATACAAATTGAGGTAAAACAAGGAAGTAAATAGAACTTCGAAGTCGAAGTAAATATACCCTTGCTACCCTTTGCACCCTCGCTATACCATTTATATGTATACACCCTTTATATAGTGATTCCTGTTGCTAGACTATATAAAAATAATCGGATATAGTTGACTGATCCTTATAAGAACTTTTGAAATTAGAACATTTCCTCAAAAATGGATTCAGAAAAAAAGCTTTTCCTTCTCAAAGTAACAAATTGTTGGCATTTCCCACATATTTGTATATATATTCATATAATATAAAAGAATATAATATTTATGATATCAAATAAAAAACCTCTTCACATGGTAAAATACCAGTGACGAACGCGCATCAACTCCAAAAAAATCTTAAATTAATCGCAGTTACGAAAAATTCTATAGACGAGGGATAAGTAATTCAAAATGTTCATAACTTTATTCATGCATGTGCAAGCAAAATATTAACGTATTTTGCCGAATAAAATTTTTAAAATGTTGAATTACTTATACTTATATAAGATTTTTTAGTCACGAAAATGAATATTAGATATTTTACCAGATACAAGAAGATTTTTGAATATTTTTTTGGCCAGATTTTCTATATAGAGCTACAAGAAAATATACTTTTGAGCAGCTTGTTTGTGTAGCCTTTTTTATGACGACTTGGATAAATCTAAAACATTTTTGAACGGATCAGACGACTATCCTATTTGCCATATAGCCAAACGATTGCAAACAAATATAAATCCCCCGACTAAGGTCCGGATTTTATTGATTAAATCTTATAACTAAATGTTGGTTTGTTTATACTCCAGCTCTGTCGCTGCCCCTGGTGTAATGCTGTATGCGCGTGTGAGCTTTTTGTTTTAACTCGTCTGCTGCTTTACTTCCTTTAATTTAGCTGTGATTGGGTTCTTTATTTATGTGCTTTTTTAGTCAAGACGCGGCTCGCACTAAAGGCGAGGCTGGTGATTATTATGCACCCCCATTAGAATTGCGGCTGTATGGAATGTCCTTAATAGCTTAAGAGTTTTCGTTTTTTTTTATGTTTATGTTAACTCCTCCATTAATTAATTCCAGGGATAGTGTTTCTTCCAAGCTTGTTTGTAAAGATTTGTTCTTTGATTTCTGTTGAAGTGCTGCTAAAGTGGATTTAAATCGAACCGTTGACGTTTGTTCCTTTTCGTTTCCTGTTGCTCTGCCGTTGAACTTTTTCAGAGTTGGGCGAGTTGATTCTTGACAAGCGTGCAGTATCAGGTTGACTTTTAAATAGGTTTCGTAAGCTGGATATGTTCCTTTTTGTCTAACAAGTTTCTGTGTTTACAGATTGTCATTATATTATAGTTGCTAAATTTTAATATTATCGCAAATAAGTTTTTATTACATCTAGTTTCATTTTCGCTTTCTATTTTATTAACTTATTGATCAATTATCGAAAATACCTGCATTGCTAACTGCTGCTGCTGTATGTGTGGCTTCTTCAATGTTGATAAAGGGGAGTTGGTCTTTGCTCTGGTATTTTGTGAATTTCGAAAAAGTTGTTTATAAATGATTCTCCTATTTTCTGTTAGTTTTGTGGTATTTTTGTCTTCCTTTACACTCTACTTTTTATATCGCGCTGATAGTTTTTTATTGTTTCTCACAAAAATTTTGTTCCCTGGTGAATATTTTTTTATTTTGTCTCTTTTTTTGTTATGGTATTCCAAATCTTTTTAATATATGCCTTAATTTGGTTTGTAATTTTTTGTCTTTCTGTTTGTAATAGACTTCAGGCTATAATAGCCTTTAGTCGGGTGCTACCTTTTACCCGAAGAATATGTCAACTGGCTTTCTAGGTTGAGTGTATGGAATTGTTATATTTGATCTTTCAATAAAATCATAAAATTCAAAAAGGATTTCGGAATTTAATGTCGGTTTTGTGATAGTGTGATTTATATAGGCATTTATTGGTTCGTCTGCTTTTGAAATTAATTTTCCGGGAGAATTGAGACTGCTGAGTACGATTCATGGCCTAATATTAATAGTAAATTTTAGCCAAATGGCGAATGTGTGCTTTTTGGGAATATTTGTTTATCTGTTTCGTTTACTTTGCAATAAACATCATCCCAAATTCACTTTTTTTAATCAAAAGGTATACACGAAATTACAATGGCGTCTATTTTAACTCAAAAATTTTGGGGAGCGCTCGCCTCGAGCGAATCAATATGTCGCATCTGTCCACAGGTGAATCCAAGATGGTCTCCATACAACGCGCATCACGCGCACAACGTAGCCACCCAGGGTCAGCGAACAATCGAGGAGCCGTATGTGATCTTTCAGCGGTGGTTGACATCCGCTCAAAAGCAGGCGCCTCAGGTTCGACCACGTCTTGCGTGCATGGCCACCGTGGACAAGGCGGGCGAACCAGTTACGCGGCTGACCAGCATTGAGGACGTCAGCGCCCACGGAATCACATTCTTTACGACATTGGGCAGTCGGCAGGCAGGAGAAATAAGTGAGAACCCGCACGTATCGCTGCACTTCAACTGGGCACCATTAATGCGAAGTGTCCGTATTGCTGGGACTGCCTACCAGCTGACAGATGCGCAAGCAATTGACCAATTTCGCCGTTATCCACGTCACGTGCAGCTTAGCATAACGCACGGACCGCGATACGCGGTGAAAGATTGGCAAGCCCGCTCGGGATTCTTTAAGCGGGTCATTCAGCGTTTGACATCCTTATTCGGAAAGGCCCCAGAGGAGGTCCCTATGCCAGCCAACTGGGGTGGCTTTCTCCTAGCTCCAAGCCTTTTCGAATTTGGCATGGTTGGGGACGAGTCTGGCAGAAAACGTGTGCGTTTCCGCAGATGTCTAAATATGCCCCGGGTGAGTCGTTAGTATCCTAGTTCCTAGTGAGTTTCTGTTAGTAAATAAGAAGATAGACGATAGGTTCTCCAATAGTACAGGAAACATCTTTGACCCTATATATTCTCTATCAGAATCTCCTCCACCTCATATAACCATGTCCGCCTGCCCGTCGTTTCGTCTGTCTGCCAGTCTGTTTCTACCCAAACTATTATCTCAGTTTTAAAGCTATAGATATTTGCACGCAGTATAAAAATCGAAATGGTCGAAATTTGTCGATTATAGCTACTATATAACTGAACGATCTAAACTGTCATAACTTTCATTTTGTTTGAAGTAGCAGGTTTTGACTTTCAAAATCCATTTTAATAGGAACTGGTATGATATGCGGCCAAATATATCCGGTACTTGCTATATATTTTCTTAATAGAAGCCTCCATTTGACTGCAAGGGTATATAAACTTCGTGTCAGCCCGAAGTTAGCTTTCTTTTTTTGTTATAATGTAAACTCATCTTGTTCAATTTTTAGGGATCAAGAGGCGGAACAATTCAAGCGGAGAGACAGGATTGGATTTATGATTGTTGCGAGGAATATGATGGATAAAGGAATTTCTTGGCTTCGAACTCATTCTTTTAACCGCCTAAGTAATAACACGAGAACTTACAGAAGCACAGCTTCCATCATTATTTGTATGTATGTGAAAAAGCGTAATCCCCAAAATTTGTGAATCAATAAATTTTAGAATTTAGTAAAATACATGTATACAAACAGTATGAACATTTCTTATTGATTTGGACAAATATATTTAAATCTCCCAAAATGTCTGTTACTAATGTACATAGGTGTATTTATAAGGGAATACAGAATTATAAAAAACTGATCTGATTTTAAAGTTCTTATTAAGATCGGCTAACTATATTTGATATTTGCTTCCAAAAGAAGCCGACATTTGACTGCAAGAGTTATGATGAAAGTTCTGGATAAATAATAAACAGTTCTACGCTCCTTCATACGAAGTTTTTGTCTCCGACGAATATTTACAATAAATTGAAAATAAAATTTTTACCATTCCGTTAACATTTTCGGAGGTATTTTACAACTTATTGAAAAATTATAAATGATGATATAAAGCGTTCTTAAGAGATCTTAGGGAGTTCTAAGAAAAAAAAGCAAGAGAAGAAATTTAATTTATTATAATTAATTATTTATCATTAATCATCAGTCGGGATTATTCCGCCTGAGTTATAATTAATATATACCCTAACGCAATTAAGTTTCCGGAAAATTGTGAATAAAATGCGAAATTTTTAATTTTCATTAATATTTATTTTATCGCCTTCAAAATATGCTCTTTATAAAGCGATACACATATGCCACCTCGTTTTCCAATCATCAAAACATGCCTTGTAGGCGCTGTCCGGGATCGCCTTTAGTTCTTGTACGGTCTCTACTCGTATCTGATGATATAAAGCGTTCTTAAGAGATCTTAGGGAGTTCTAAGAAAAAAAAAAGCAAGAGAAGAAATCAAACTATGAGTCTTCTATCTGAAGAATGTCCTGATGGCTCCCAGCAGAATTCAATTTATTATATTTAATTATTTATCATTAATCATCAGACGGGATGATTCCGCCTGAGTAATAATTAATATATACCCTAACACAATTAAGTTTCCGGAAAATTGTGAATAAACTGCGAAGTTTTTAATTTTCATTAATATTTATTTTATCGGCTTTAAAATATGCTCTTTATAAAGCGATACACATATGCCACCTCGTTTTCCAATCATCAAAACATGCCTTGTAGGCGCTGTCCGAGATCGCCTTTAGTTCTTGTACGGTCTCTACTCGTATCTAGTCGAAACGAGTCCCACGTACCACTCCGTTAGTTTTGGAAAAAAAATGCACATGGGGCCAAATCCAGTGAATACTGTGGTTGATCGATGGTATTGATCGAGTTTTTGGTCTTAAGATCGTTTACAATTACAGCACGGTTCGATGGAGCGTCAGTTCTTTTGGAACAAGCCGAACATTGACGCGTCTTATGCCCAAATTATCGGTCAAAATCAAACGACCCATTACACGGCTGATGTTTATCTTATGTGCTATCGCTCCAACACTAGCATGACGATTTTCGAGCACGATTTCCTTCACTTTTTTTATGTTATCGTCAGTGTTAGACGTCGAAGGACGACTGGAACGAGGCATGTCTTCGACGGTTTCTCGACCATCCTTAAAAGCTTTGTACCAGTCGTAGACTTGTGTTGTGTTTTCGATTTACCATAAGCCTTTTCCAACATTCACGACTCCGCACACAAAATTTGGTTCGAAACACAAAATTTGATACAAATTCTTTGTTCAATATTTTTATACCCTTGAAAAAGGGTATTATAATTTTGTCCAGAAATGTGTAACGCATTAAAGGAAGCATCTCCGACCCCACAAAGTATATATATTCTTGATCAGCATCAATAGCCGAGTCGATATAGCCATGTCCGTCTGTCCGTCTGTTTCTATGCAAAAAATAGACAGTAGTTTTATCATTAGTAGTTTTATCAGATCATTATTTTTGTTGCACGCAGATCAAGTTTAAGAATCTGCGTGATCACGTTCAAACTGAGCAAAATCGGATGTCTCCATCTCGTATATTTTTAGGGATCTCCGTGTTCATACGGACAGAAGAACAAGACTAGATCGACTGGGCTGATAATGATGATCAAGAATACACACTAGTCGACAAATAAATTTTGACTAGATGAAGGGGAAAATAAAGATTTCAAGTTGTTTTGGAACTGAGTCCATTTAAACTTAAATCTATCCGTGTTCACATTTTTTTTATGGTCTTCTGCGAAATCTCTTCGCCTTGTTTTTTTTGAGATGTAAGGTATTTCCTTTGCCCGGTACATATTTATATCTGCCTCTTTTAACCGCCATCGAACAGTACGTTCACTGATTGTTTTATCGGTCATCTGATTCCATTTATTTGCATCAGATTGAGCCTTTATACGAATGTATTTTTTTATTTTGTCATCGTTCGTTGCTCAATTCGTCGTCAATTCTCAATCTTGTGAAATTGAAAATAATATAATGGTTTTTGAATTTTGTATTTAATTTACTTTTAATGCGGCAGCTTAAATTCATTGGCATTAGTATTTTATGAAACACCAGCTTCAAACTTCGGAATAAAAGAAAAGGCAATAAAAAAAATACATAATTTTTCTGTTTTTCCTTATTTTTACTTACACTATTCTCGATGTGTTTTTTTATGTTTTAAATTATTAATAACAAAATTTTAAATTTTCATATTAATTTTGTGAAACTCGCTAGCATTCTTATCTGCAGAAAGAGAGTTCAAAGGATAATCCTGTAATCCTGTAATTTAGGTCTTTCGATTTATATTAATAAATTTCCACTCCAGCCGCTACAACGACCGACTGGAGCGCCATCGCAACCGACTCGCTAAGGGTCTTACCAGACCTCGCCCACAAAGGAGGCTCAACAGGTGACTTCCTAGGGGCCACCGGCTGCCAACAGCAACATGATGATAAGCCAAACGATATACTCCCCATCGTATTTCTTTTATATTTTTTAGTTTTAAGTTTTGTAAATAATTTTAGTTTGTAAGTTTAAATTTAGTAATTATGGTAACGCTAAGCACACTTAGCCGGGGTGCCTCTCGGGCTGGATTAATAGATACCAAGGACACCATGGAGTTTTAAGATACCCTGTATGCCTCAATAAATAGTTATAAAAATATTAATTTTTGTACCGTTTCGTAACTGTACTAATGAGAGCGATATCTTCGGCGATGTAAGAACAACTTTCCCACGTTTGAAACAAATGTCGCTTTGTAGACGACACAGCGCGGACTAATTACCTATGTTCTGCGAAGAATGATGTTACCTAAAACTCACCTTATAAATTCAATTCGAAAGCATCTGGAGTTTTGTGATAACAAAACCATCTTTTAAGAATATTATAGTAAAAGTATAAGTACACTAAAATTATTATGCACATATTGATGTGTTTCAATGAAATACGAGTCCTCGATATGTCCGTCGGTCCTTTCTTCTGGCTGTTTTTACGCAAACTAGTCTCTCAAGTTTGAAGCTATTGACTTAGAAGGAAGCTCCAGCGCATTCCCCTACAGATCTGCCAAGCAGATATATGAATTAATTGCCTAAATTAATTCATGCCTCTAGACTCCCTAATTAAGTTTAAGTAGGTACATATGTAAATACTCGCTAGAAATTATGAATCTCTGTAGTATAAGTTATTATAAATAGTAACAGTTGTCTACAATAAAAAACCTATTGACTTTAAACTTAGCACACACCGTTCATTTTCTTTGCTCGCAGTATATACGTCGGAACGGTCGGGATCTGGCGACTATATCCTATAGATCATGTACAGACATTACGCGGTCTTGAATTTTAATTGGCATTTTCTAAAAATACCCTTCAGACCCGGAATTTCGACTTCAGTGAATAATCCGACCGAAAAGGGGGCCGAATTCGAACGCGGATTCTTGGCGGTAAATCTCTTTGAATTCAAATAAACGTTTTAGTTACGTCGAAAAGAGTTGCCACATCAATTGAAATACTTCAACCTTGGTACATTTTTTTTTATTCATTATAAAATAGATTTAGAAGATGGTCCCAAGCTTTTCTTAAAAAAACATGAAAGTTGTGGCATTTCTGATCGCTTCGTTATATTGAAGCCGTTTTTCTCATAAAAGAGACTCTGAGAAAATTGTATCTCCGAAAAAACGTGGACGTTATAGCATTTCCAATCGTTCAGTTAACTATAGAATATAGTCGACCAATTCGTATGAAGCAAATTTCAATTTTCTATTAGCAAAAACATGGAAGTTATAGCACGTTGTACACTTGTGACCAAAATATAATACCCAATGTAAGGTTATAATAACCGAATTGGCATGATAACCTCTTTGAAATATTAGGTTCGTGCATTCAACTTATTTAACAACGAAAACAAAAGAACTCTAATCTGGTGTAAATATAACATTAAATTTTAACATATACACATATGTATGTGTCCATAGATAATCAACATTAAATATATGATTTTATAGCTTTAAAAACATTCTTTTAAAAAATAGTATTCTAATTTTTTATCAAGAATCAAACCAAACATCATATGCGCGAGACTCACCACAGTTTACTCGGGCTCTCCGATTAGTTTTGACTCTTATACATTTCTTTCTCTTATATATTCTTCGCTTATAAGGGTTGTTTTATTTAGAAAATGCGAGTCCTAATGGGTGGCAAGGTTGTATTAGGGTGACCTCAACAGAACTTTCATTGAGGCTTAAAGGCTTAAACTTTATGAAGTTGTTTTATATTTCCTTACCTTATATCCTACTCGTTAGAACATATTCAAGAAGTTATTAATTTTAATTTTATTTTTTTACGCTTTCTATATAAAAAACTAGAGTAATTCTGGAAAATAGATAATCTCCGGAAAATATTTATTGTGTAAAGAAAGCTTTATATTGAAAATGGGAGAAACCTTAAGTGGTCATGGTAAGTTTCACCCTAAAATACATAATGTTCTCGGCTTTGGCCTAGAACCGACCGATGATGATGACATGCGAATAGAGGAAATCCAAAGCGAACGGCTGCTGGACGTGTGTTGCGAGCGAGGAAAAAAGAACCGAAACGAGTGCGGAAAGTCAGCCAGAATTATAGGGAGGCAGGCACACGAAATTAATATTTCAATTTATTGTTAAAGTGGAGGTATTTCCCCATTTTTCATTCACGCGAGTGGTGTGCATGCATAAATAGGAGCAGAAAAATTCCCGGCGGTTTATTCTGAAGTGTCAGTGTCGGTTGGTCAGACGGATTAAATCAAAACGTTTGCAAAGTTCTCAGATACGTCGGTATCTGCAAAGGCCACAGACGCAGGGTGCTGAAAATGCAGGGTCACTGTAAAAACAACAATAAAGGAAAAAGGCAAATGGCATGATATGAAGTAACAAATGAACTAAATTCAAACATTTTATATTATCCAGCCAAAAAAAGTGATATTTTACATCTGTGGCCTGGTTTTTTTGTGCCCAGTAATACAAACAAGTACACCTTTACACTTAAAAAAAGGGTGATAAAATAAACGTACCGAAATAAACAACATCCATACAACAATATATGCCCATTGAGTGCCTTATATCATTCGATCACAATCCACAAGGTGTCTACTATGCCGGACAGGAGCTATCAGGCGTTGTTGATCTCAGTGTCGACGCTACTAAGCGCATTAAAGGTGAGCCAACGGTTCAAAATCTCTCGTAATATGATTTTTACCCATGACTCACGGGGCGTATGAGCAATGCGTTTATTAGACATTTTTTAATTTTTTGACAAATGTGTACAAGAAATACTTAAGAAAATGGCAGTATGTTTGGATACGTTAGATTGTTTTTAAATATTCTATTCAAAAAAAAAAGATAAAATCTTAATTTTATAAAATAAATATCGAAATATTGAACGAATGCACATTTTGTTAAATAGTATATTAGAATATGTGTGAGTCACGGGTAGAAATAAATGCATTTTAGTGCCCACTCCAAAATACACGAAAAAGACATTAAAACAGCATTTGTAGCCTGCCCTGCAATTAATCCTTGCCCCCTTCACACACCGAAATGTTTCCTAGCAGGAATCCTGCTATTGATGTAGTGCCTTGGCATTTCGCCATTTTATGCTATCCATGAACTCTTTTAAGGCGTGGCCACTATTTGCTTTTGCAGTTTGTGGTTTCACAGTGTCAGTATAATTCTATTAGTGTAGCTTAGTCATGACTGCCGTTATGGTGTTCTCTTCCAGGAATTCATGTTACTGTTAGTGGCTTTGCCAAGATACGCTGGATAAAAAAGGGGTATCCGCGCGAAAGCGAGCGCGCCATGTGCCGTGCGTACAGATCCTATTTGTCATCGCGGTCTTACGTTCTTGGATCCTGTGCAAGCGGCTCAAACATCGACTGGCCAGCCGGCGAGTACTCGTACACCTTTCATGTCATCTTGCCCGACAATCTGCCTACTTCCTTTGATGGTAAATACGGCCAGATTCATTATGAGATCATAACGACTATTGAGAGATCTGGCCGGTATCCGAAAGTCTTTAAGCAGCCTTTTACCGTGATACAACCTCTAGATTTGAACGCAGATGCCATTTACAGAGTAAGTTATAAAAATGTATAAAATGTATAAAAAATATATTCGAATTGGGAAAATTATTTTTAAACTCAATTTATTTATTTTTGTACACATATATAATATAATAGAAGGAATTTTTCGCAGGTACCGCTAGAGATCCTTAACCGGAAACACTTCTTAAGCTTCTGTTGCCCCACTGGACCGCTAACGGTTAAGTTTTCGACGCCTTACTGTGGATACGCGCCAGGCCAAAAGATTAACTTCGTTCTTTACGTCAACAACGAGTCTTCAATTGACATCACAGAGTGTGAAGTGAAACTTAAGCAAGAGGTCAGCTATGAGTCGCATGACCCGCATCACGAATATCGCTATGATAAGCATCTCATCGCTAGGAAGCAGTTCGGAAACGTTCTGCGATGGTCGCGAAAGGTGTACAGGGGTTACTTGGACCTGCCATCGATTCCGCCAACATCGGTGAAGCCTACCTGCCCCATTAACGTTAACTATTCGATTAAGATTATTATAAATCCAACGGAATTCCATTGGAAGCTTAAGCTGAAAATCCCGTTGACCATCGGTAGCATTCCAATAATGGACGGCCCTGAGGCCCTGATAAGATTCAATCGCCAGCTGCAACAGCACCAAGTAGTTAGTCAAAATTTACAAATGTCGACGCAGCATAGACAACTCCAAGATTCCGAACAGAATAGGAATAGAGATAGAGACTTTGACAGGCGTCGCGACCGGACAAGTGCCTCAGGTCAGCAGCAACGACTCAGTAGCATTACCAGTACCAATACTAACAACAATCATGGACGCTCTGAGGGTGGACTACTACCGACCAATAGTAATATAAATATGATAATGAATGCCAGTCCCACGCCCACTAGCTCCACACTCTCATCAACGGCCACAACTGCCGCGCTTAGACCAGCGATATTGGTGACCAATGACGGCGATAGTCCCCCGGACTACATACCCATGGGTATACCCTAAACCAGTGTTTATTTTTAAATTTTGTTAATATAACTTTTTTAATTACAGTGCCCCCCTCATATGAAGATGCAATGGCTCTCAGTGAAAAATTTAGCAACGATATTGAGTTCTTGACGAACGTTAGCATGAGCAGCGTTATGACAGCTCAGGCTGATGTTACCACAAGTGAGCCATTTAAGCCGCATTATCCGGTCTATTACGATTATGAGACACCGACCATACCGCCCGGTAGTGATGATTCCAATGAATCCGACACATAAAACTCCCTCCAGAATACAGAAATATTCAAATTTCTTTAACAAAAAGCAAACACGAAAAATATATAAATATTTATTGAATGGCTGAGTGGCTTTTTCCAAATATATATTTTTTCTTTAATGACACGTAGTTAGAATGTAATTTTCTGTAATACCTTGCATTCTGTCAAAGTATGAGATTAAAATCGGAAAAGATATTTTAATTTGGAAAAACAGTAATTAAAGATTAACTGTGGCGTGCAACGTGTACGGAAATAAAAAACCTCTTAAAATAATCTCTTTTCTTACTTGCTACTTTTAAAATATTTTGTCGAGTTGAATAAAAGATATATATCGAAATTAAATGCACGATTTACATTATACTAAACTGTTAAAATTTGTCACTTAATTAATTTATTAAGAATGTTTTTCGTTTTGACACAAAATTATTATTCGATTAGGACTTTTTGTTGCTTATATATATGTATTATCAATATTATAATGCGTATCTTTAATGCTTAATGTTATCAATTATGTTATTGTTATATATTGTACCAATATGTATTAAGAACAAAAATGTAGAAAATTTAATATTACATCAATGGAATGTTTTAAATCAATGTTTTAAAATAATGCTTGTAATCAAGATTCAAAAATATCCTTGCATTTGCCCATAGTACCATAATTTGAGATTAAATAGTAAATAGTAAATTGTAAATGTATACGTTAACTTGTACCTCACTTAACATGAGGGTTACGTTCCTCGATAAACTCGTAATAAGCGAAATCGTTACCTAGTGCGGCGCCAATGGATATTGGTTTAATTGTTTTGAATGGGTAACCCAAAGTGTAAAAAAATACACGTATTATATAAAAATGAATATATCAACAAAATTATATATGAAATTTAGTAAAACCGAGGTTTGTGTTAAGCGAGATACAGTGTACGTTGAATGTGAAAATTTTTTAATTTTGTTATTTTCAACTTCCGGCATGTTTACATACCTGGGCACCTCTAAAAATTCTAACCCAATCTGATAAATGTTTTCGAATATATAAGATGTTTATTTGTGAGTCCATTGTCAATGACTCTTTGAACTTTGAACGTAGTTCTCTTTCGAAGCTTGTGATCTTGAATTTTTGGTAGTGGTTCTACCATTCTGTCGCATAATCTTTATAGATTATCTTCAGGTAATAACCGTAGGAATTTTATTTTGGAAAAATGTACCCATTGTTTTTTGTATTTGATGGCATTTTGTATAACTTTTTTATTAAAAATAAAATTTTGTATAGTTTTGTTGTTTATTACCTGAATTAATATATTTTTCCACGGAATTTACAAAATTTTTCCAATATGCATAATTTAAGCCACCTATTCGAGTTCACTCGTTAGTATTATTGTTAGAACTTGTAAAGGAAATTAATTTAATTGATACGTTAAAAATTACACAAAAACTCGACATCTTTGGGTTCGCAACTACGGATAACACCTTAGTTCTATAAATTCAATTGGTTTATTATTTCAACATTTGCACCGGAAAAAATTGTGGTCATTGTTTTGTTTCAATATAATTTCTAAGTTTTAAAAGTAAAAAATGCAAGGGTATAACAATTAATAATCTTAACTTTTTTTTTTATTTAACCTGCTTTATATATATTAACTTTTATTAGACTTATTCTTAGACGTAAGCAAGCAGCAGTTTTTGGAAATGTGCTTCTAATTTTTACATTTTTTTCTTGTTATCACCACAAAACATTCAATATTCCACTCACTACTCAAACCATCTTCTTCCAAAAACGAATTAAACTCATTTTGAATTTTGCACACATAGAAACGCTTTTCGATGAGTCAAGATCCCAGTTACGCCTCACTCTCACTTGTCAGGACTCGTCCACGGCGACAGCGGTAATGCAGGATGAGGTTGCCACTACCACACCAGACGAAGAGTCCTTCACCTACGAAAAAAAATAAACGACTGGCGAATGGACGACGGTACAGGAGCAGTAACACTGAATGTTGAACAGTCTAAATAGCACTTACACATATATATTATATGTTAATCAAAATATTATAAAATCGGATATTTCGAGACGCTATATATATTTAGAAGTCTGATGCGAGATTAAAAATTGGCAATAAAAAATCAAACCAAAAATTAAAATTAAATTAAATTAAGTTTTTGATAGAATAAGAAACTAAGTTTTCCCTTTTTTCCTAAAGACGAACTTTTGTTATACATTTTTACGTCATCTTCTTGAGTGGCTTCTCTATCTTATAAATGAAATATAATATATCTCGTAAATGTATAGCACAGTCTTTTTAATAGAGAAATATAACAAATTAAAGACCATTAAGATAAAATGCTAAAAGTTTTCCATGGATTTATTAAAAAATAATGTGTAAGGATCTCATGAGTTACGCTTTTAATTCTATTGGAATGCAACACATAATTTTTTGTTTTTATACCCTTGAAAAAGGGTATTATAATTTTGTCCAGAAATGTGTAACGCATTAAAGGAAGCATCTCCGACCCCACAAAGTATATATATTCTTGATCAGCATCAACAGCCGAGTCGATATAGCCATGTCCGTCTGTCCGTCTGTTTCTATGCAAAAAATAGACAGTAGTTTTAAAGCTGGCGTTTTGAAATTTTTACCAGATCATTATTTTTGTTGCACGCAGATCAAGTTTAAGAATCGGTCGGATCGGACCACTATATCATATAGCTGCCATACAAACGACCGATATGAAAACAAGTCTTTGTATGGAAAACTTTTTTGTTTTCCGAGCTTTTGCAACCGAATTCAATATTTATCCATTTGACATAGCTATACATGATTTGTGAAAGTTTGGTCCGGATCGGACCACTATATCATATAGCTGCCATACAAACGACCGATATGAAAAACAAGTCTTTGTATGGAAAACTTTTTGTTTTCAAGGGTATACCATCTTCGGCAAGCCGAAGATAACTTTTCCCACTTGTTTTATAAGTGATTATTGTAAAGTTTCATGTAAGCGAGTTTTATGGAGATTGGCCACATTTTAATATTATTATATGATTTTTATTCAAACTTTCACATATATCATAGATTAGATATCTAAAAACTATTGCATAAAAATATACTTCTGTATATGATAAAAGTGTCTTGCTCTATGTATTTTTTACGAGAAACTTGTACTAAGATAGCAAAGGTAACTTTACATAAGTATGTATACTTTTTACGTCCCTTTTATTTAAAAGATAGGCTAATCAGCAATCATGTTTCTACCCTAAGTATTTCTTGTCTTCAACTCGATTTTATTCGATTTAATAAAGCTACACAAGCAACTAATATAAAAAAAAGAAAAAAAGAAAGAATTTTAGTTGTCAGTCACAGCGGATAACTAAATAGATATCTTACAGTCGTACGACAGTGGTTACAGTAATAGCACCATAATAAACCAAATTTATGTATATCTTTCGATAACAGACTTTAGTCCAAACAAGCGCACAAAACCGAGTTCGGTGCAAAATTTTTCCAGTGCCACACGAGTGGCTAAAGCCTTAAGTTATAGCATTCAGTTATTCACAACTCGTTGCCGACATCGCATTTCTATTCCGACTTGCGTGGATAACAATTACATATTGAGAACTACAAAATATCTTGAAATGTGCAATTCAGGGTCTGCAGCCGAAGTGAAAATATTCTGGAAGAATGTCTATACACTGTGAATTTAATTTATCGCGTGGAGCAGCGATTTATTATTCTGGCGAAGAGATTTCTGGTTCAGTCACTGCCACAATCTATGGAAAAAAGCCACTTGCAATAGAGGGTAAATAAAAGATGTTATTAGCAAATGAGTTGGAGAGATTTTTGTCAACCAAAAATGATTAGATAAGAGAGCAGTTTGTCTGCTTAAATCTTTGGGTAGTCAATTGTACTGAAAATATTTCTTTTCCTAATCTTTGATAGCCGCATGCATAAAATTCTCTGGTGCCTCATCGGTTCACTGGTCAGAGCCTGGGACGCCACAAATCGAACACAATGACAGTTCCACAAGCTTAGAGTGGCCTAAAGTGGATTACACAGGCGCCAAGGTCCACATTAACGAATCGAAAAAATTGACTAAGGGACTAAATTTGCCTACTGGTAGCACGAATCTAGGGCATTTTAAGTTTTACATTCCCGAAAATTTACCTGCTACCTGTCGAGTGCCCTTTGGCAGTGTGGAATACACATTGAAGGTAATAATTGAGAGATGTGGAAAGCACAGCAAGTGTTTCGAAAAGCGTTTGGTGATTAAAAATCACGTGGAATTTAGTGGTCTTAAGCCATGTTCCAAGAAAGCGTCACGGTTCGTACTAAGCCTTCCCCGAAGTGTGTACGCCCCTGGGCAAAGCATTTGCTACGAAGTCCATATTAAGGACGGAATCCTGAATTCTATCACTCGTTTATGTCAGTGCATCATTTACGAAAGTCAATGTCCGAAAGTTAAGTCCAAAAAAGTGACACGCTATTTAGCAGAATGTAGAGACCTTAAAAATGAGCTACGTCTGCCTCTTACAATTCCCATTATGACTCCTGAAGAATCAACAGGGCCCATAACTATAAGTTACTATGTGGAGACCTTTAAATGTGGAGATCGATCTGTTAGTCTGCCTATTTACGTAGCCACTTCTGCACCTCCTGTCTACTCTGCAACCGAAAACTCCAGCCTCTGTTATACAAATCCAGGTAACAAAACAATACGCGAATAATCGAGCGTGTGTAACTGACATAATTTCTGTTTTAAGCCTTGAGTCAGAGCGGTATAGTCGCACCATATAATCAGTTTCCGACCAACAGAAGCTCCCTGGAAATTGGCGCCGTGCCCCTGAATAAACAATACGATATCGTCAAATTACTGAAGTGTTCGGAAAAAAAACGGTCGTACGTGTATTTAGCGTTGCGCTGTTTATATAGGAAAATTTGGAACTAACACGTGCCAGGCTTCGACTTTAATTAAATAGAATTTAGTTTGTTTATGTAATTGAATTAATTATGAAGAACAAACATATACAACTATAGTTGCAATTGTCTATCTACGTTAGATCTTGGTAATTTAGGAAATAGAGCAAAATCAACAAATGCCAATCATCGGAAGTGAAAACCAAAACATTTAAACGAAACTCATTCAGAAATAGCCATTTAAAAATTTCCGCAATCACTTATAATCTTTCCATTAAGTTACTGCAAATCAAATCTAACTTATTTACACTCATATTTTATTATTTAGCAGTAAATTAGTCATAATTAAATGTTTTTCGACGACAGTAGCAGAAGACTGTCTTAAGACTGGATAATCTACTGCACTTGTCGTCTTCAGCCTAGATTCTATAGCCTTAGCCTTCTATAGCCTATTCAAGAGTCTAATTTTATTTGGCTTTTAACTGGGTGCTTATTTCTTGTTTGGCCATAATTAAATGGACGATTCCCTATTGTAGCAATTATGCATTAATGAAGTGATGCGACCAAATAATTTGGGTTTCTAATTGTGGCACGTAATGGGGCTGCAAATAGTCAAAGGCTTGTAATGTGGCGCAATTCATTCCAGTATATTTGTAAATATTCTTCCAGCTGTTGGGTAGGCGCTTATTTATGGTAATGTGCCTTTCGTAGGCAGATATCGACAGCGACTCCTGACCTCGACAGCACTCCCATTTGTGCCAAAATCAAACAAAGGAAACCGAAAGGACCCATGGCGAACGCCACTCTATTTCCGAATGCTTTACACTGAAATATTAGACCAGAAGCAGACAGTAGACGGCTACACAGACGCAAGGCGCCAGCTTATTGATTCGACCCCCTACCAACGAATGTCAAAGTTGGTGGATGCTGGCACCGCACAAAGGAGTCGCAACTTTGGGCTCAGTGCGCGTCTGACTGTGTGCAAGTTTGGTAGCCCCGTTCTCCGCTTTTTTTAGCTTTCGCGTGATGACTATGTTGGCTGGCAGTGAAAATTAGTAAGGAAAACAGGAAGTTTCGCAGCCATGCCCACCACCTGTGTGTTCCAACTGGATCGCCTTAATCCAATTTACAATAGTGGCGAGTACATCAGCGGTCGCATACTTCTTCGTACGGATAAAGTGAAGCGTGTTAATGGTGTGTTGTCGATGTCATATATCCTTAATCATATATATAAAATTCCAAGCCTATTCCCAGCTGTTTATGTGACTTTGGAAGGCGAGGCTAAGGTTCAGTGGTCGATGAGTGGCAAGAGCGAGACAGCTAACTACTCTGGCCATCAGCAATACTTACACTCCCGCACCAATGTGTTCGACAATTCTTTGTTCCGGGCTGGCGTTCATGTTTACGTTCTGACGCTGCGAATTCCGCCGGATTGTCCGACCACCTGCAAGGGTCCTTACGGATACATTGCCTACAATATTTCCCTGACTATTGACAAGCCCTGGGGTTTCGACGAAGTCTTCAGGAAACCCATCAATGTAGTGCAGACCTTGGACCTAAATTACAATTCTGAGTTCGCCGTGAGTTTTTTTTTATAATCCATAACTTTCGATTTTTTCAGATTTTTGAATTTTAGAATTTGGGAATTGCTTATATGTACATATTTTTTTGTGAAATTAATTTAATTTGGAAAATACCATAACAATAAGACGACTCCGATAAAACTTAAAAATTAAAACTGCCATAAAACTGCAAGGATATGTATCAGTTTCAGGTTCGACCGAATTTATAAAGGAGATTCAAGAAGTTTCAATCTTCTATCTTCACAAAAAAATATACTTGTCTAAGTTTGTAAATAATTATTTTGTGGAGTAAGTTTTTGCAGTGACATCGAAACTGATTTTAGGAGCATTTTTCCACATACTTGATTTTTGATTTATTTGATTACTTTATATTCTGGCACAAAGTTAAATAGGAAGAAAAAGGATACGGAGATCTTAAAAAATCTTCCTCCCTCCACTTCTGTGGTTCAGCTGCAAATGTTAAATTTCGTTATTCTCGTGAGCCCAGTGGCAACCCTCGAGTTTATCGATTAAATAGAGCTTCCGCACGGGATCGGGTATTTGCAAATTAAAGGGAGCGCAACACTGTATCGAACTATAGGGGTTATATTACTATAGGGGTTATTACAAGACTAAATCGATTATTTTTTATAAGTTTTTCAAGAAAAACAACCAAAATCGATCTATTTTATCTCATTTCATTTTATTTTATCCGATCTTAAATCTTTTGTAAAATTTAATTATTATCGGTTTTTTAACCACGTATGTGGTGTAAGTTCTTTATTTTTCAATCATATCCACGCTTTCTGAACTTCTACATGACAAATATATTTTAATTTCTTGGAAACATTCTTGGCGCATTTTAAAATTTTATCATTT
This sequence comes from Drosophila merina, assembly GCA_035047645.1. Taxonomy (NCBI): domain Eukaryota; kingdom Metazoa; phylum Arthropoda; class Insecta; order Diptera; family Drosophilidae; genus Drosophila; species Drosophila merina. The sequence continues at coordinate 29,523,298 of JAWNPH010000002.1, forward strand.
ACTATTAGACCCACTACGATACATTTTTATACCCTTGAAAAAGGGTATTATAATTTTGTCCAGAAATGTGTAACGCATTAAAGGAAGCATCTCCGACCCCACAAAGTATATATATTCTTGATCAGCATCAACAGCCGAGTCGATATAGCCATGTCCGTCTGTCTGTCTGTCCCTCTGTCCGTCTGTCCGTCTGTTTCTATGCAAAAAATAGACAGTAGTTTTAAAGCTAGCGTTTTGAAATTTTTACCAGATCATAATTTTTGGTGCGCGCAGATCAAGTTTAAGAATCGGTCGGATCGGATCACTATATCATATAGCTGCCATACAAACGACCGATATGAAAACAAGTCTTTGTATGGAAAACTTTTTTGTTTTCAAGGGTATACCATCTTCGGCAAGCCGAAGATAGCTTTTCTCACTTGTTTAAAATGATGTCGATTGAACAATGTGCAAAATTTCGACTTATTTGGTTCAAAATTTTTAATATTAGAACACCAATAGCTTTAACCAATAGCTAACTATTAATAACACCCATAGTGAACACCCATATTTGGTAAGGATCAAACTCTTTTCAACTCTTATAGTTGCCGGTTAAGGACGAAAACATAAAGTACCTCTGCCATTGGCCGTGCATTTCGGGACCCATTAGTTCCAGCCTGTCGCTTCCTGCATCTGGATTTACTCCCCTCCAGGAGGTGCCTTATCGGCTGGAAGTGGACAACCAGTCACCGCATTACGACATCATTGGCCTGGAGGTTTCCATTAAACAGCATTTTGTGTTTCTCTCTCGAAAGCCAGTCAAACGGAACTTTTACACGAAGACTCTAATTAAGGAATTTATCAGGGATCGCACGCTGCGTCTGTCTAAGCGGCTCTACGAGTCCAGCATCTGCGTACCCTTAGACACGCCGCGCTCCACCTTGAACCCCAACTATATTGTCTTCATTCATTACACGTTGCAGGTGAAGCTAAAAACTGGGTGCTTTCACTATGACACAGACCTCTCAGTGCCTATTATAGTGGGCACTACATCACTGCAGCATCTTCGGGACTCTGTACATGTCCATCAGCCGATGGGACGCACTCCCACGCCGGACCGACAGCGTCTGATCGAACGTGTGGCGCCCCGTCAGGAGCCTGTGGCTGAAGAGCCCATCGAAGAGGATGAGACGATGACAGTTGTTCGTGACATCCGCCAAGCGATCGACGACGATGAGCCACCTTCCTACGCCAGTTGCCGTAAGTTCCTGTAAAATTGGTAGCGGAAAAACATATGTGCCAGATTTGTACAAGTTTTTATACTGTGAATTAAGGGGGTAATGTGAAGATCCCTAATTTTAACGAGTTTGTTGCAACATGATTACAACATCGAAATTTATTTTATTCCATATATTAAGTAACTAAGAGCCTTTTTTTGAGGTTTTGAGTCAATCTAGAAAATTTTAAACGAACACTCAGAAATTCCACTTTGTTTTTGGGAGAAGAAGCTTGGGACTATTTTCAAAATCAGTTTTATTAGAAAGTGGTTTAATTTTGGTTTAAGTTCTTCCAAGGATCGGCAAACTTTATCCGATATTTATTGTACTTTTTACCAATAAAAACCGCCATTCGACTGCAAGGGTATATAACTTTGGCTTCGCCCGAAGTTAGTTATTCTTTCGTGTTATGTATACTACATTCACTGACACTATATTCCATTTTTTTCTACAGTCCCTCCATCATTTAGTTTTGCCACACTGGCAGGGAGTCAGCAAACCCTGGGGAGCAACCACGTGGGAGTGCTACAGCGCATTCAATTGCCAAAATTTCCGGGGTTCACGACTTTAATAGGCACAGCTCATCATGAAATGGATGACTCTGGAATAGACATGCACTTATACAGATCGTACGGGTCTCTCGGCACGGATCACACGGGATGCAGTTTGGACACGTTCGGTTCCCTCTGCGGTCCGCTCTCTGAGGATGTTGAGCATCAGGAGAATCGATGTGATGATGAAAGGGAGTCCCCAGCGCAAACTGCTCAGATACTCCAAATGCGTTTTGGGATCCCAGTTACAGAGTCTCATGATCTTCAGGATGAGCACCTATTTTAATGTATATGAACAACCAAACAAGACTCTAGCCTTATTGAAACTTATAGGCTGGTTCCGGGCCTGACGTCTAGATTTATATAGACAACGAAATTTTTCACGTCCCGTAAGGATCAAATCGAACTTATTGAGTGCCAAGGTCCCATTTTTCTAGAATACGTATTTATAACCTGCATAAATTCACTGAGCATATTTTACCTTTACACATTTACTTATTCTCCCTAGTACTAACTTGTGCGTTCTGGAATGGACAATAAATAAAGTATACAAATCAATCAGAGGACTCATTTTCTCTATTTATGAAAATTATTTAATAAATGAATACCGCTCGCTGACTTTAGAAAATTTTTGTAAATATTCATCCAACTGTACATACACATCTGTCGGTCACCTTTAAGTCAGTTTTATACCGTCGAGCCAGGCGCGCTGAAGATTTTATGGAGTACTGTTAAAATTATACCTTTTATTTATGTTGGGTTAGACAAAACTAACTAGTGCACATTTAATAATAGAAAATATAAAACATATTTTTTACTTACCTTTTTCATGAGGATAGTGTGGTCTTGACTCTATAATTCACTAATTATCCAATCCAACTTTCCGCCCATATGTAGGCTACACATGACACCCTGTGCAATGCTCTTTAATTAAATTGCAAATTGATTGGTCTCCGATAAGAAGCGTGGTACGCTGCGCGCCACCGGCAGCCTAGGCCAGATTAGATAAAGGCTTTGGCGATATTGGTGCTCGCACCTAGTTCTTAATGGTCGAGAACATTGTTTACAAGTTCAGACAACGCTAAACCGTCGACGCGAACAGAGAGAGCAGTGCGCAGGATGGCTTTTAGCTGTAACATTCAGCTGGACAACCCCCGTGGGGCATACCGAGCCGGCGAGACCATTAATCTGACCGTTTTTTTGACCCTTACGGAACGTGCTCTAATCAAAGGTAGTTTAGTGTATTACTCATAAGGTGACTCATCCATCAAGATTCTGTTTGAAATGAAAATCAAGTTAATTGCCGATAATGGTTGTTGAAGAGAAATAAAATCGAATTTACTTATCGGGAACCGTATCGCGATTTATTTGAAAGCTGCCTCTCCAAATTTTCGATAGGGAATAACGTATTAGCATACAGGAAATCTGGATATGTATTTAACTATCTATTTATCTAAAATATTATTAATTATCAAATATTCAACATTTAATCGATAATGCATATTTCGAAATGCTATCTAACTTGCTTTCGGTTGAGTATACAGTAACTCAAAATGGATAAAATAAATTTGTACTCGGTTTTTGTAGGAATATATGGTAGACAGATTTCATTTATGGGTCCAAGCGTTATGTTTTATGTTTTCTTTAACTTATACTTATCAGGTGATAATTATAATATAAACTCCATAAACCAGTCCATGTCACAGATGCTAAAAAATGAAGGATAGTTATTAGGTCGTTAATTTTTTACTAAGTTTTGATAAATGCCATTTCGCTGCAGCAATTTGTCTTGAGGCCAATGGATATGCCACTACCGCTTGGCAGCAGCCACAAAAAGAAGGAAAATCAAAAAATCCCAAAACCCAACAACAGCATTTAGATTTTGAGAGCCGCGTGGATTATTTTGCGAAAATCGATTACTTTTTGGGATCAGAAGCAGCTCAGCCTCAAGTAATAGAAGCGGGAACCTACAAATACGGCTGTTACGTGAAGCTCCCAAACAATTGTCCTGGAAATTATGAAGGTACCTATGGGCACATTCGGTATACTCTACAAGTTCTGGTCCACAGTAGTGGAGATCGTCCGGTGAATGTGCTACATGTAAGTCAGCTGCAAATATTCCCCCAGAATAATTTGCCCCAAGAGTCCCGAAGTTGCGAGGAAACTTTAGTAGAGAAGACTCCCCGCATGAAATTCTGGATGAAGCCGCTTCAGATATGGCTTCAGATTCCCAGACAAGGTTACTCGCCGGGCTCTGGCATTTCCGTACATGTAAAGCTGCATAATCCGGAAAAACTGTTTCTTCGCGAAATCACTTACGCCCTGGTACAGATAAGTATCTATGTAGGCCAGCAAAAAAATAGGTCAAAGCGCATGGCCTCTAAAGTAGAGCGACACACAATCGTGACCAGCAGCCACGAGCTCTGCAATATTCCGCGTGCGGAGCTTGAAAACTTTCAGCACCTACACATGCTTCAAGTTGCACAGGTGGCAGCCACATTGTGCTCCGCCGAATGTGCCTGTCTTCAGCTAAGCTATGAAGTGGAGGTCACGATACGAACACAGCAAGCAAAACGGTATATTGTTGCAAGAATCCCAGTTATCATTGGAAATGTCACTCCTCCTTGTCCAGGTAAGCTTTTAATGAAGGAACCACCTCAAGCAACAGCTCCTGGACCAACACCTCCAGCCGATAGGTCGATAGGGTTGGAGCCAAACTTCAGTGTTTCCACAGCCTCATTAGGTAGGTGTTTGAATATCGTGTTCTATTTCTTGATATCGAAATCTTATTTCATTTTAGTCTCCGATTTTCGTGAAGCCGAGTTTATGTCAGCTACTAACCTGAACAAGACAACCAAGCACTATTTATCTGGAGAGCGTTTGGATTTTAGACCACGATATGTTTATTACGAAACGGATCAGTTTAAATAAAGCACAGCTGGGAATCAATTTTAAAGCAGCCATTTTTTGTGCCATGCTTTTTTTTATTAATTTTTTGTGCACCTTAAATTACTGTTGCCGATGTAGGCAACAAACCTCAGATCCTTACCTTTCCCACTTTGAAATTTATTTTATATACGTAATGTTTTGTAATAATCCATCCACAAGACTAGTAACTAAATAAATATAATTTATATGTACATATAAAAATATGAAATAAACAGGAGGGAGATATTCCACACCTATGTATAACGTATGTATGTGTATTTTTTTCTTGATTATTAATATCTTTATATTATTGATTAGCTTATTGCTATGATTAGCGATTGTTTCTACATATATACACCGTCCATAAGGACCTCTCGACTGTGCTTTTTTTTAATAAAAAAATATTGGGAAAACTTTTATAATCCATTTCATAAGAGGCTAGTCCGCCAGAGACATTTCTATAAAAATCGGGCAACTCGATCCCGTAGTTGCCGTAAAATTTGGAATTCACCAAATTTATATGTTTGTCTGAAATTTTTTAATCAAGTCATTGTTCAGAGTCGAAATATTTCTGCATTCCAGACTTCAAATCTTCAAAAATTCAAATTCAAATAGGGAAAAAACCAACATTTAAAGTTTATAATAAGTGTATAAGTGTTTAAATTTTTGTTTTTTAATTTAAATTTAAAAATGAATAAAATTTATTTATATATTTTTATTTTATACAAGTTATTTTATATACATATATACTAACTTTTTGAGCAACTGGCCCACTTAATCTTTTTATTGTACTTAATCCTTTTTTCTGGACCCAGACGTATCTCGGCCTGCATATAATGTTAATGCATGTCAATAAAATGAGCAAAAATGTTAAAAATATATCGAAAAAGAAACCTTTTGACGAGGTACAATTTTAGGCACAACCACTTGTAACGGCCAAAACATCTGATATTCATTTTAAAAATGGCATATACTAAAATATTTACGAGAAAAATACGGGGAAATATTTAATTAATCTTAATCTTAATTTATGCATATTTATTCATATAAATCTAATCCACACAAGCTATGCAAATTTATTCATATAGATATAAATATATACATATCTTTGAGAAAGAAGAATTATAATTGTTATATAATCCGGTGATTGATTTTTATAAGCGCTTTCTGCGGAAACCGTGGAAAATCAAAAGAAGAAATCCTTTCGAAAAAGCCATCTGTTTTTAAATTATTACACTTTTTAAATAATCGCCATCTTACGGGAATTTTCCCATTAGTACCAATTTTTAGCAAAAGTGGCGCTCTTTCGTTAAGTTTTGTAGAGATATTTTCGAATATAATTATAGTACCATTTTTCGCCACGCGGCTTTCGTTTAATTTTGTAGAGAAATTTTCGAAAGCCGTGTTCGTGAAAAATCCCGTTATTTGTGATTAAAATAGCCATCTGTTAGAGAGTTAGTCAACGATAAGGAAAGAAAAACAAAAATTCTGAACACCCCTTAGAATTCAAATGAACTGCATAGTTTTTAATAGTATTTTCTGGGAAATTTTGAAAATTATTACAACTAAAGAATTTACAAACACCACCAGTATAAAAGGTCAATTTAAATCACTTTCGGTGGACCATTTTTACGGCCGTTTTTGTCATACAAGTAAGTAAGAGCAGATTTTTACTTACAGAAACATAATTATTGGCTTTGGAAGGTTAAATAAAATATGCCATAGAAATTATATCAAAAGATAAACATATCTTTGAAATAGTCCGTTTATTTATAATTTAAAAAATTTAAAAACCTTATGACGAGGGCACAAAATAATGCATAGAGATGACAAAATATTATATAGGTAAAAAAAATTTAAAATTTTAATCATTTTATTCGGGCGCGCGCAAGAAAATTATGTTTGTAAAGGGCGCGAACCGGATAAAATTAATACAAGTTTTAAGTCTTTATACCCATAACAGAATTTTTCTTCTCTAAAATTGATATTAGAAATTTTTTTGACGTTGCTGCGCTCTCGTCACTGGTATCGTCTATATCGATAATTGAATCGGACTAATTTAGAAGAAATTTCAGACATTTCTAAACGGTTGCTTAATTGCAGCAATAGCTATAAAATTATAATAAAATTTGGTTTCTTAAAAAAAATTGTGCAAAGGTTTGCTTGCTATAACAAATAATATTTAGTCTGGAAAGGGAGGGTGGGACCCAAGAGCAGTACTGGGTATCATATAGCGAGAAACTTAATTTTTAGGTGATGCTTGTCATCTTTTTTGGGATTTTGTATATTTCCTTTAAAGATTAAAATTGTATGCAACAGTTAAGCGAATAGTAGTTTAGTTTTATCTTTACCCTGAGTTAAAAGTCAAGTTAATTTTTTTCGGAGAATTAGTTATTGAAAGTAGGCACCTCGTTCTGATATATCAACAATATAACTTACGTATAAAACAGCGTACAACAAATAACCAAATTCGTTGTTTTTGTTTAAATTATTGGCTTAAATTGTGTGAAAATGTATGGAAAACGCGCTATGGGAATAAAAAAGGGCGTGACGACCGACAAACCAAAGAAAAAATGTGGTAAAAGTAGTAAGGTCAAGAGAAGTAAGAACTGCGTTCCAAGGACCAGCTCGGATTACTCTACATACTCCTCGGAATCAGCAATTCGTCTTCCTGGTGGTACCACGATGATGGTACCCAATGTAGAGTCTTATGGTCTATCGCAGTCGATTAGTGAATTCGTTCGCCGGGAAGTGAACAATGCAATGATGGCAGGAATTTTTCATCCCAAAACGGCACAAATCGTACCCTCAAAGGGAAAACTTAATACACGACTTAAAGAAAACGACAGTGACTATTTTAAGCTTGATGACCTGGAGGACGTTGTTAACAAACTTATCTCCCGCAACCTTGTTGAGTCGGTTGTAAAAAGCGATACAAAGCAGGTTGAGGAGAACTTCAAACAAGTTAAAAATCGCCTCTTTATTATTGAGGACAATATAAAGAAGATAGAAAATCGAATGACTGCGCTAGAACAGTCATTAGGATCAGCGCGTCGGGTAGCTGGAAACGCTTTTCCTCCCCAGTCGTCCATGAGAGTACCCAGAGTCTTGGAGCCGCTCGTCCCTTCGAGCTCAGTACCACGACTCTCTGATGCTTCCAAGATACGTCTGCCTCCCCAGGCATATGTCCCTCCAAGCAAGAGCAGCGATGAGGATTCAGATGATGTAGAAAGCTGGACTGGACCGGACGGAATAGATGATAACAAGAGGCGTGTTTACGACGAGCTAATCCACAAATACAATCGACGTGCTAGCGAAAGAGAAAGAAGTTTGAGAAAGCCTACCGATCGTCCACAGTCGCAAGTTGATGCTGAAAGGACTGAACTGCAGCGACGTGTGGCCGAGAGGAGACTGTTTGAGACCAACATGCTTTTGTATAAGAAATCTCCTTTCACGCTTCAGCTCAACCGTCATAAGGACCATTTTCCAAATGAACTTCCCACCCCAATTTCCAAGCCGAATCCTGCTTTGGAACGACGGCAACTTATCCGACCAAGAATTGTAAAGCCAGAATTGGTGAAAAACTCCGAGGAGCCCGTATCGGATTGGTTATTTGAACAATAGAGCAGCCGCATTCCGCCATAAACTTTAATGTACTTTGATGTGTTACTTGATGATAAGTTTAATGTTATGTATATTTAAAATATCCGAAATCTAACTAAAAACTTTAATTTGCAAACCCATTTCCATGAATTTCCTTATTTGTTTTATCCATGCATTGATGGTTTCTTGCAACCCTGACAATTGGAAACACAATTGGTAAGTTCATCTGACTTATTTATTTTCAAATTGAAATTATTTCGAGCGCCTTCAGCTCTTAGTCGGCTGTGTAGTCGACTCTCCACTAATAGATGTGCTTGAGATAGCATTTCAATTGATATACCTAATACATGAGTCATATTTCTTACAGTATCTTAAAATGCAACGTCCCCATATATTAGAATATGGGGTACATTGGAAGATTCGTGTTATACTTTCAAAGAGCAGGGGATGCAAAAATAGCTATGCCAGATTCAGTAAAATTATTTAATTTTTTTATGTTGCAGACAATTTTTTATTCTTCCGTTTAATAATTACCCTGATCCACTGTACCAATAAAATTTCAAGAAGTAAATATATCTGAGTAAATTGGAGAGATAGCACATAACAGGCGACAAAGCAAACACTCTGGAAACGGTTGTAAATAAGAAAGCAAGATATACTATACAATGTAGACTCTAGATAAAAAGACAAGGACATTGTCGCAGAAAGTAAAAAAAAAACCAAAGCTGAGTTGCCTCAGTTAAATTTGTTTTGGATAACCAAAATTACTCAATCACCGGAGAACTAACTAAGTTTCTCCATTCTAAAAAGAGATTTTTGCAGCTGATTCAACGCTTTCAAAGCTAATAAAAAACATTAAAGTCGTTAATCAATTTTGGGATTCGCAATTAAAAAATTTGCACCCACAAAAGTAAAAAAACTATATATAAATTATAAATGTAAAAAAGTAAGCAATTTTTCGGAAAAATCCTATATGTATCGGAACATGTGAATTAATAATATAATAATATATATAATATATATAATAAAATAAAAAAAGTATACTATTTATAAGATTTCAACAAAATCGAACTTTAAGTGACACAACTCCTATATTTTTAGTGAGACTCTAATACGTGAAATAGGTAAGGTATACATAGGACTGAAATGTTATAAAAAGAAGTACATATTATAAATCAAGGTCTAACTTCGGGCGAAGACGAAATTTATAAAAACTTGCAGTTCTAAAGCGGCTTCTATTGGTACGAGATATAAATATCAGATATATTTGTCCGATCCTTATAAGACCTACAGAAACAGACTTGTTCCTCATGAAAAAAAAAACCAATGTGTAATTTCCGATTGTTGAGTTATATAGCAGCTATAGGATAAAGCAGTCCGATCTGTTTAAAATTCTAGATTGACCCAGATTCTTAAAAAGAAAACTTTCAGCCGATCCACATGTGCCTAAGTCCTCATTAAATAACCTCCCGTGAATTTTATCTTTTTGTCTAGCAAAGGACACATAAATTACATTAATCTCAGCAAAGGTGTAAATATAAAATATAAGGTGTAATATAAAATATTTTTTGGAACTATCGCACAATTTTTACAATTTTTGTTAATGTTAATGCTTTTGAAACTTGTGCAAAGGGTGGACCTTTCTCACACTCAATTCTTTTTTCTTTCAGAGAAAAAAAAATCCATACATACCATACGGATCAGCGTACTTTATTGCAAGATATCCAACATATAGATGTAATGCCTAGCTTAACCATTTCAGCATTAAATATTAGCTGTCCCGAAAAATAGAAACTTGAAAACCCCAAAAATCTTTAAACACCTAAAACTTACAAGAGTACGGCTATTTCCAAATGGCTTTCTTAATAAATGTTTTATTCAGTTATGGTTAAATGTAGCTTAGTAGCTTATGTTTCGTTTCAACTTTTCAAAGTTCCAATTTTTGGAGGTATAAAAACCCATTCGTGGTTCTATGTTAAGGTGAAAGAAGCGTGCCCTTAACATCAGGGTAGATTGACAGAATTACTTATTCAAACTTTTGTACTTTTATTGCAAATTTGCCGGTTCCGAACGCAATCGAGTGTGTTTGCAAAGTTAAGGCAGTGCTCACCAGTACATTTGCATACCGAATGTAAATTATATTGTCCGCTCCACGCTCTGACACTTAAGAGACGAAATAAAATAAAAGATGGTAACAGCGACAACAAAAGGAATGAAAAACAGCGCCGCAGTGACAGTCAGGACGGCGTTGATGGGCATCAGCAGACACGAACACGACACCAGCGCCGGCCATAAGGACAAGGACAACAAACAAGCGGCACCATCACCTACAGCCGGCACGTTACCATGTCTTTGAAGGCGTCCCGCCCGCCTTGGTGTGTGAGGGCGCGTATATGCCCGCCCGCAAGCCAACTGAATGAGCTTTAATATTTGAAGAGCTTTAATGAAATCGTTTTGCTTTGAGTTTACTTTCAATTTACGCCTTGTGGCTGAGCTCCGCTCCATCTCAACGGCCTGCCTTCCGTGTCCTGCTGCTCCGATGCCATATCGCACACGTGCGTCGGCATTTGGAAACTACATTATGGCTGCTGTGGAGTGGATGAGAATCGATAAGGAAATTCGAATGCGATTGCCCACCTGTGCATAAAAGTGCCATCTTCGCCGAACGGCGCTTAATTCATGCATTTTGTATGTTCATCTTGGAAATATGCTCCAGGGGTTCCAGGTTAATCTAAAGGTGGAACCAGGAAAAGGCTGTGAAATGTTCTAGTTTAATTTCTTTCATATTTTAATTAGATAAATCTGGTTAACTTGGCTCACTAATACAATATATTAACAATTTTCAACTACCTGTTGAGACTAAAGGTAAACTTGTTTTGAACATAAATTGAGAAGGCAATGTTAATTGTATGCTTCAGTGAAACTCAAAGTTAAATTCTTTTTCTAGCAGGCAATCATCGGAGCGACAACAAACAATTTTAAAAATTGCTTACAGTTGAATAAGCTTTTAGCCCAAAGACCAAAAATAAATGCGCTAGCCCAGCTTAGACAACCCCGAGCATCGAAGCGGGAATAATGGGTGGTCAACTCAGCCCCAACTTCTCCAAACTTAATTTCTACCCCATTGTCCGCTTGCTCAGGGCTTTTTGTCTGTCATATTTAGGCCACGACGTTGTTTTCATGGCGGTGGCTGTTGGTAATTTTGTATTATTTTTTCCCAATATTTTTGTTCATAACAATGAAGGCGGTCTTTTTCGTTTCGATTTCCAATTCAGATCTTTTTGATACAGGACACCGATGTCCGATATGATCTGAACTTGAAGTCCCAGCTCGACTCTCCCATGTTACTCCAGTTTTTATGAGCACTAACAAAGTTTTTTTGTTTGTTTTACGATAAATTATATTGTCCATTTTGGTTATTGCTAGTTTAATTTATATATACACTTTAGATAAGATCGACCATGTTACGAATCAGCGTAAACCAAGTTGCCTTTGGTTTGATTGTCTTTTATTACATACGTTTTAGGGTTTTACGGTTTGAATAGATTGAATATATTTCATCTATACAATATTTAAATATCTTTAATATATTTTCCCATATGAGAAATACTTTTTAAGATACAATTGAAAGAAGTTACGCTTCTCAGAGTAACTTGACGTTATCCAAACTCTGTTTTCGAAATCGGTTGTCAATGATTCTCTAAAACTATTCATCTCAGTTTGATGCAATTTAGGACTTTGAAAATAGGACTTTGAAAAATAATCGACTTTCACTTGAACAAAGGTTTTTTTTTTTTGTGAATAAAAACGATTACAAAAATATTAAGTTCTGCGATAAAAGAAATGATGGTTTGTTTTTTCCCCTGTGAGAACTTCCATTTCATGGTTTTAATTATGCCTCAAATCTTTGTAAAGATAAAGACAGAAACTTAGTCACACGACGAATAAAGTACACACCTCCTGGGGAACGGAGTTATGTATATGTTGCCGCATCAGATTAAAAGGAGTTGGAGTAATGTTTAAATAATATAAAACATACATATACATATAAAAACGATTCAAAAACAGAGGGCAAAGCCAAAGCGAATAGGGATGATTAAAGCGAGTCGAAAATTGACATCAATTCTTTATTTGCACACGGGTTTGATGCCGACTATGTTTGTTTTCTCATAAAGATTTTCTTTAATCATCATCCCATGAGAAAGTGGAAACCAATTTACAGAATATACATACATATGTGCACTATTCGTTCTCGTAGACCTACATACGTTTTTAGGTCTAAGAAGATACTACATTGTGAATTTCAGAGGGTGTGCAGTGGCTTTGAAAGATATAATTTTAAGGCTAAAAATTGAAGGCGTTCTGTAAAAAAAAAACGAAACATAGCCAAACTTTTTGCTTCTGTTTGTCTATTTTTAATTTGAGCCGAGTTTACATATTCTGGAAAATATTTGTCATTTTAATACATATAAAACACATTTGTTAGCCTTTAGATATAGATATAATTTAATTTAATTTTGCGTCAAACTACTCTGCCCACTATCAGGTTTATTGTATTTGTAATAGTTTTCTGCTACTAAAAAAACAACAATAAAAAATGTCATCAGAGTTGTCTTTCATATATGTTAAGATTGAGAGAGAGATCGAATTGAATGAAAATCCAGGAACTGAGTTTGAAGAAAGTCCCAAGCTTTGCCTCCCTCGTCTAATCCGTTTAAAATTTAGATTCTCGCAGATCCTCATAAAAGAGGCTCTGAGATTATTCCGACTTTCTTATCGCAAGCATATGTACTGCGGGCAAAGACAAAGAAGGGTGTGTCCAAAGTTTTAACTCGATAACTCGAGAACTTGGAGACTAGTTTGCTAAGAAACAGACAGACGGGCATGCTTATATCGATTCAGGAGGTGTTGGTGATCAAGAACGTATCAAGAATATTTGTAGGGTCAGAGGTGTCTTCTTTACTGCGTTGTACATACATATGTGCCCAAAATTATAATACCCTCTGCAGAAGTGCAAATACATTGGTTATATCCGTGATATTTAGGTTACGCGAAATATATTTTTATTGGTGCAACTTCCTCATTTTATCAACCTTATTTATATATAATTTTATATATAATTTTACAGCTTCTATTTTTTTTAACAGGCTTAATGAATTTTTTATTCTTATGGTAAGTTATATAATATAATTGGTAATATTATATTTGACACCGTTTTCCATTGAATTGTTTTGATTTTATGAAATTTTATTTTCCTTATGTAAAACGAAGTTTTGATAAAAAGTTTAACATAAAGCGAAATTTATTTATCATTTACATTCATCCTGTAACCTTTAATATTTTAAATTTTAAATTCTAAAGTTACGGATTTGGAATGAAAAACATCAAGAAATAACAATGGAGTGTGGCAAAAAGTGTCGGAAAAACGAAATTCATAATAAGGAAATAGGCAGTCAAATGGGATCCGCGACAGTCTCAAATCCATTTCCTGTTTAGAGGTTTTTCTACACCTCCTTTCGCAGCGACTTCCCTTAGGTCATAAAATTACAACTGCCGCCCTTTTGGCTTTTACGGTGCCATAAATCGAAACAAAAGTGTCGTTTAGCCATCGAAAACGGAAAAACCAAACAAAATCACGGATCCGAGGCCGGTCCCAAACCTAAGTTTTTTCTTTGCTTATCATTGGGTCTACCAAGGTCACTACCTTATACTTTGTTCTTTTTTGCAAATATAAACACTTCAGAATAAAAGAAAAGTGGACCACTCTTGAACAAAGTACATCTTGCCTCTGTCATATTGGTTTGTAAGATGGTTATAATACTGCATTCATATATGGTATTAATATACATCGAATACATATGAGCAACATTTGTAGTCGATAGCTTGGATAGACATTAACAGAAATGCATTATACCCTACTATATTAGCCCTACTACCTACTACCCTACTACCCTACTACCCTAGTATATATATACCCGGTACTCGTCTTGTCTAAATAAATTCGAGATCTATTCAGAAAGTATTGAAAATTATGTATTTTTTCATAAATTATATATGTATATATATTATATATATACAATATAGAATTATCTTTTTTAATACGAGGGCGGGTCAATAAGTCCGTGACTTTTTGAATTTCCCGCCTCTTAATTGAAATGGTAACACTGCTCCCGTCAACAGTCATCTGTCAGTTGACTCTTGTCAAAAATTGAACAAGCTGCGACATTTAGTTTGTTTTTGACAGCCGTTAATATCAGACTACCGCGTTGACTGAGAAGAAAATGGAAAAAAGTAAATTTCGTGTGCTCATTAAGCATTATTTTTTGAGGAAAAAATCCATTATGAAAAACAAGGCCAAGCTTGATAAATATTATGGAGACTCTGCACCATCCATTTCCATGGTAAAAAAGTGGTTTACTGAATTCCGATGTGGCCGTACAAGCACGGAAGATTCCGAACGTTCTGGACGCCCAGTTGAGGTTTCCACATCCGAAACAATTGAAAAAATCCACGATATGGTTTTAGCCGATCGGCGATTAAAAGTGAGAGAGATTGTGGAAGCCGTAGGCATTTCACATGGCTCAGTGGTTTCAATTTTGAATGATCATTTGGGTATGAGAAAGCTTTCCGCAAGATGGGTGCCGCGTTTGCTCACAATCGACCACAAATTCAACCGTGTGACAATTTCGCAGGAATGTTTAGAGTTGTTCAATCGCAATACGAACGAGTTTTTGCGCCGTTTCGTAACCGTGGACAAAACGTGGATCCACCACAACACACCGGAGACCAAACAGCAGTCAAAACAGTGGGTTTCTCGGGGTGAATCGGCGCCAAAGAAGGCAAAGGTCAGCCAATAAAGTCATGGCGACTGTTTTTTTGGGATGCACGCGGTAATATCCACATTGACTACCTTCAAAAAGGAAAAATAATCAATAGTGAATATTACAGCAATTTATTGGGTCGATTCGATAAGGCATTGAAAAAAAAGCGACCGCACTTGGCCAAGAAAAACGTTCTTTTCCACCAGGACAATGCACGCGTGCACACATGTGCAGTTTCCATGGCAAAATTCCATGAAATGGGCTACGAATTGCTCCCTCATCCGGCCTATTTACCCGATCCAGCCCCGTGTGACTATTTCTTGTTCCCAAACTTGAAGAAATGGCTCGGCGGAAAGAGATTTGCCTTCAATGACGAAGTCATCTCACAAACAAATGCCTATTTTGAAGATCTCGACAAATCATATTTTTTGGAAGGGATAAAAGAATTGGAGAAACGTTGGGCTAAGTGTATAGAGCTCAAAGGAGACTACGTTGAAAAATAAAATAACTTTTTATCTAAAAACCTGTGTTTCATTCAAATAGTCACGGACTTATTGACCCGCCCTCGTATCTTTCTGTCCCCTTGAAAGAAATTCCCCTCGGATATAATACACTTATGCCAACATTTTTTCCAATCCTTAAATACTCGTAGCAGCCGCCTATACTCATTTACACCGCCTATTTGGAGCTAGACCTAATGGTACCCAAAAAAACTAACGTGATAAATGAACAGGCTATAAGTTTAAAGAAACAAGTGAGAAAAGTTATCTTCGGCTTGCCGAAGATGGTATACCCTTGCAAATCTTTACAGTGGCAGCTATTAATATAGTGGTCCGATCCGGACCAAACTTTCGTGTATGGCTATGTCAAATGAATAAATGTTGAATTCGGTTGCAATAGCTTGAAAAACAAAAAACTTTTCCATACAAAGACTTGAAATCTGATTGATCGTTTGTATGGCAGCTGTAAGATATAGTGGTCCGATCCGACCGATTTTGATCTTGAAACTTGATCTGCGTGCAACAAAAATAATGATCTGGTAAAAATTTCAAAACGCTAGCTTTAAAAATACTGTCTATTTTTTGCATAGAAACAGACGGACAGACGAATATGGCTATATCGACTCGGCTGCTCATGCTGATCAAGAATATATATACTTTGTGGGGTCAGAGATGCTTCATTTAATGCGTTACACATTTCTGGACAAAATTGTAATACCCTTTTCAAGGGTATAAAAATAGAAACCTACATAAAAGTGCTAGTCAGGCGCCTACTGAGCCGGTGCAGAATTGGATATTCCAGGCTGCCAAGAAGACTCAAAAATGTACACCGAAATGATCGCCCTAACAGACATCTAATCAATATCCCCTATAAGTAATCCATAGATATAAGTAATATTCAAAGATAAAGTAGAAAAATGTAACATTCTATTAATTTAAGTTGTTCCTTAGTAAGCAAAAAATTAATTATAATAAACAAGTGTAACTATGTAAAAAGAGATATGGTAAGAGATATAGGAAATATCAAATATAGTTGGTCTATTTTCATAGGAACTTCAAAATTAGACCAGTTCCTTATAAAATGGATTTTGAAGAAAGTCCCAAGCTTCTAAATACTTCCAAAAACACAAAAGTTAAGGCATTTCCGATTGTTCAGTTTTATTGCAGCCGACTCATCCATATATTTATAAAATTTAAATCAATATTTAGTGGATGATGATGGTCTTCTGTTGTATGGGCGGTGACACAAGTGCGCTTCAATTGAATTCATTTCATTTGTCATTCGGCATGGCATGTCATGGCGAAGATGCCGAAAGTTCGACACCACAGCTGCGATGAAGAAGCTTCAAATTATTTCAATTAATTTCCTAAAACTATAGAATTTGACAAATTATTTCCTCATAGTCGATTCTTCTGCATGCATATTGCGGAAGATAAGATATTTTTCACAAAATAATGGTATTATCTTATATGAAACGAAAAGGTTAAAAGCAACAAATACGTCTAGATTCTAATCTTTTTCATTTATATAGAGACTATTGCACAAAAATGATAATATTTTCCGTAATGGAATGCATTTGCTAAAAAATTGGTCGGCTAATAGTCAAGTTTCTTGACAAATATAAAAATAACTAGGGTATAAAAAGAGAAAAAATGGATATTTTTAATTTTACAATCATTTTAAATATTTGCAAGAATGGTAAAATACAATAGTATAATCAATGTGGCATGACAAAACAAATCAGAATATATAAATTAAAGGTAAGCATATTTTTCACACTGTTTTTTCACGCTTGCAAATGGTATTAGTTTTGTCCATTCGTCACAAACTGAACTTTGTGTTCTTCCCAAATTCTTGGTACACTTTTTATAACATGTCAAACGCAAACTGCTTCTTGTCGCTTCTACTGCTTTTAATATGGAATCGCCTCGGACACTATGTAGCAGACGGACTGGAAAACGGACTGGCTCGCACGCCGCCGATGGGATGGATGCCATTTGAGCGATTTCGTTGCGTAACGGACTGTGTCCGCTTTCCCAAAGATTGTATAAGGTTGTATGGTTTTGATGACTTATGGCCATTTATTTTATTTATTTTTCTCCTGCCAGTGAAGGGCTGATGAGGCGGATAGCAGATCTTCTAGTTACAGAGGGATACGCCGCTGCAGGATATCGCTATTTGATAATTGACGACTGCTGGATGGAGGATTCCCGCGACAAGGCTACTCATGAGCTTCTACCAAGCGAGGAGCGTTTCCCACGTGGCATGAAAGATCTTGGCAACTATGTAAGTGCCTTGCAAGTTTTCTGTTATCCAAAATATAGTTAAGATCTTCCATATATTTTCTTAGATTCATAACAGGGGTCTAAAGTTTGGAATTTACCATGACATCGGTGAAAAGACGTGTATGTTCCAAGGTCCTGGAGCCGCCCGTCATTTTAGTCTCGACGCCCAGACCTTTGCAAACTGGGGCGTGGACTACGTGAAGATGGACGGGTGCTTTGCTAGTGAGAAGGAGTTGGATCGAGGATATCCTGAATTCGGCCAGGCACTTAACAAGACAGGTCGTCCCATTGTGTACTCATGCAGTTGGCCTTTTTACAAAGCCCATAATGTATTAAAGCTCATAATTGTGTAGTTAAACATTAAACAATCTTCTTTCAGCCGGACTTCAAGCTGATATCGAAGCATTGTAACCTCTGGCGATTTGCAAACGATGTTCAGGACTCTGTGAAATCTGTAACCAACATTATGATGCAGTACAGCAACCAGCAAATAGCGCTGGCCACGCATGCAGGTCCCGGACGCTGGAATGATCCAGATATGGTAAAAGTTGATATCTAAAAAAGTGCTAAAATATTTAATATTACATAATTAGTACACATCCAAAAATGGAAAACCAAATTTCATTTTCTACTTAGATTTTCAATTCACTGGCAACATAATCACTAACTCTATTTTTCTGTTGAAGCCAGATAGACTATCTTTTATAAAAGGGATATAAATTTATTTAAAATATTTGGAATGGAAAATATTGGAACCCACAAACAAATTCTTACCAGCCAAAAAAAGAAAAGATTTTTATTTAATTTATACTATGTTTAAAGTACTGTTGAAACTTTAAAAGCGTTGTTCTCTGACTAGTTCCTTATAAAATGGAAAGTTGCGGCCTTTACGATCGTTCAGTTGTATGGAATCTATAGGATACTGTCGGGCGATCCGTTCGAAATGTAGGCTTAGATCCTCATAAAATATTCTCTTTGTGAATTTCAATTTTATATCTGCAAACACATGGAAGTTACAGAATTTCTGATCGTTCAGTTATATGGCAGCTATAGGATACAGTCTACCTACCTATCCCGACATATCCGACTTTTATACTGCGTGCAAAGCAAAGAATGGTGTATGCAAAGTTTGAGGTTGATACCTTGATAACTATGTTAAGACACTATTTTGCGTAGAACGTAGTTTCAACTGAATTTAAAAATACCATAAATTTAGTTGATAAGTTTAAGCTGTTTTCAGTTTCTTTTAAGCTCTTTGCATTGTCTTTTCTTAAAGCTAGTGTTGGGTAATTATCATCTCAGCTACGATGCCAGCCGCTTACAATTGGCAGTATGGGCAGTAATCGCGGCGCCTTTGATTATGACGAACGACCTGGAGAGCGTTCGCCCGGAAATAAAGGAACTGCTCCTGAATAGAGATATTATTGGCATTAATCAAGACCCGTTGGGTCAGCCGGGCCAATTAGATTTAACAGTACAAAATATACAGGTAGGTTTTTAGTACAAATGTGTCATACCTTCATAATATTAAAATTCTGGTTTAGGTTTGGATTCGCCCCGTAGCTCCAGTAAGCGATTTTGGCAAAAACTCATTTGCAATAGCTTTTGTGAACTTAGGCGGCTTTGCAGAGTGCCCATTATGTCCACAGGTATTCAAAGTTCGGCTATATCGCCTAGGCCTCAACAGCCGCACAGGATATAATGTTATGGTAAACTTTCCTTAAGCGAGATCATTAAAAATAATATCATTCCAATCGTTTGCAGGACTTATTTAACCAGAGCCACAACTTGGGTGTGTACAAGCCGAAAGATACATTTATTACGCGCATCAATCCTCATGGAGTAACATTCTACAAGTTTACTGTAATGCCTTCCTATTGAGTCTAAAAATAATACTTCAATAAAGGCTAAAAAGCACTTGTCAAAAACTTTTAGTTCTTTCAAGTTCTTTATTCATGGAACTAACTACAAAAAATATAGAAGTGGTTATTTTTTATTAAAATAAAAATGATAAAGTATTCTTTTTTTTATATTTAAAAAATTTACTTTTTGAATTTTTAAAATTTCATATACATATATGTAAAATGTTCAAGATAAATATTTATCAAATTCAAATCACAAAACTAAAGGCAAGGAACTAAATTTTCGTTTCAGACGTTGACATTTTGGTAATTTTTCGTTCAAAACTCTAGTTGTAGTGTAAGCCAAAGGAAAGTGGTTGCACACTAGAAATTGGGAGACCATATTTATACTCCTGCAGAGGGTATTCAAATTTTGATCAAAAGTATGTAACGCAATACGGGAGAAAGTTCCGACCCTGATCTGATCAGATTCATCGATATACATGTCCTGAGTCGACGGACTCTCTGGCAAACTAGGCTCAGAATTAAAGCTATCGACTTTAACCTTAGGCCACACACTGCTTGCCGAACAAGAAACTAAATAATTGCAACCTACACCAGAATATTTATCATACTATACACATTTTTCACATCTGATGTTAATTTTGTCTCTAAGCACACAATATTCAAATTTAAAATTTAAGATAACTCGCTTACCAGCATTTTCGTTTACTTCAACTTTTCTTGCTTGCCATGTGTCACGTACGCGACTAGAACAAAAAGAGATATGTAAACACGGGAGCAACATGGCCCATCACATTTTAGAAATTGGGGTGAGACTTAGAATTAAGAGGAACAGGACGTGCAGCCAACCTTCGTTTATTACGTTTCGTAATTAAGGATATTTTAATATGCCCCATAATGACATAAAACTAATGCATAATTTTACAACACATCTGAGTAAGCAGGGAGTGTTATCGCAGAGCTTTGCATTTCGGCAGAGGTTCTACCTTCAGGCTGGGACGTAAAGTAACCTATGCAAACACAACGCAGAAAACCGCTGACTTTTGTCAGCTTGGGTCCCAAGCGGCATGTATTTGCGTTTAACGGCATATTGTAAATTATCCTGTGAACATATTTGCCACATTAACTGTGAAACTATACGCGGATGTCCTTACTCGTCAGCTCAAAAATGTTGTCTTAGCCATACTAGAACCAGTCGTAGGAAAAGGAAACATTCCGGATCTTTCCTGTTCTTCAGTTACAATATGTATGTATGTAGGATTTCCGTGTTTTTATACCCTTCCCGAAGGTATTTATAATTTTTATTACAACTGCGCAACTCAGTGAAAGATTTATCTCCGACCCAATTAATGATATAAATACTTTATCAGTACTTGACCTCCTGAGTCGATATAAGCATGTCTGTCTGTCTGTTTTTACGCGAACTACTTTCTCAGTTTTAATGCTATCAACTATAAAGTTTGTAGTCGGAACAGCCGAGATTTGTCGACTATATATGTATATCCTATAGCTACCATAGAATAATAAAAAATACTGAAAGAACTAGAAGTTTGCTTAAAAAGATTACGGACACGTCCAGATAATTGTATACAGATCGGCTGACTATATTCCAAATCTGCAATGATTCGGCTTTTGTGTTTGTTGTGTGACTTTTATACTGATATAATTCTGATGTTCCAACAACGATTGGACATCAATGTCCCATATATGCTAATCTCTTAACAATACATATCTAACCGCTATTTAACTGCAAGGGTATATAAACTTCGGTTAACAAGTTCTTTTTAAGGTTGTAATTTTACTGCAACCGTCTAATTTTTGGATTTTATTTTCTGTTTTCTAGGGGTAAAGCCTCTGCTCTTTTATGCTCCTTCTATGCTACATTGAATATGTCTTCTTAAGGTTACGAGTTTGCACAAATTTATGGTAGAAAATACTATTTTTTATTGTATTTAATGGGGTCGCAAAACGCTATTTCGCTTGTACCTGAAGATTTATTTACACTATAGGAAGGATAGGGTGGTTCCTGTACTTAATGGTATCCAATGTCTTCAACTGTTCACAAAGTATTGGTACATAGACCCCAAACCATTCTAAAAGTTCTTGTGAAACAGGACTGTAACAGTTCATACTTACCTGCTGCGATTTGCTTGCGATTTGGATGGAAGGAACATGTTTAATGAGGAGAAACAGACATGGACATTGCAAATTGAATATAATTGAATGAAATAAATAGTAGTAAGCGCCAATTTAGAACACGAATTAAGCGTACGCATGATCACCAGTATCATATATCCAACATAAGCCGATGCCACGGTGGAATCAGAAATAAATATCCTAGTATATCTTTTGTCGCATCCATATGCTCTATGGCGCACAGCTCAAAAATTTCTAACAGTAGAGGAAAATAACCTTTATTTATTATCTATTTAATTTAATTTGTTTAATAATATGTTTAAAAGTTATTCTGACGCGTCTTGAAACCCGCACGGCAATAAATCCCAATGGAACGCGCTATACTTAGTTTGTAGTTTTGTTTGTATAATGTGTTCCCATCTTGGTGTTGTATAATCTTTGGAGTTAATCACAAAATCTTATGGCAATCTTGTAATGAAACGTCCTTACATATTCAATTTTTTAGATTTTTGTAATAGAAATATCTTGGCGTATCACTTATTCAGATTGGACGTACCCTTAAAATAAAGAGGTTCAAACCTACAAAACAAATCCAAATTTTATCTTCAATCGTTTACAGCGAAATGCATGAAATCTGTCAGGCGGGCAAATATGCATAATAAAAAATGAAATATGTACTGAACACTGAAAACTTAAATATAATTAAGTCAAAGTTTGTCATAAAATATTTAAGTGGGGAGTTAGGCCAGAGGAGAGCGTGTCGTTCTTGGACACGTCGGATTCTTCTTTTTGTTCAATACACGTTTGTATTTTTAATTCGACTTTTTTACAATAAAATTAAAGCAGGAAAAATACATATATTGTTTTTTTTTTTAGTTTTAAGTATCCACAAACTCAAAAAAAACTAATTTGGTAATCGAATATACATAACACAAAGCCTCACCGGAGGGTGTAAAAAATTACTAGCTCCCTTTATCAAGCTATGTCTTGAGAAACCGGATTATGCCAGATAAAAGAGATAGATCGAAAGTTGCGTCATCTCAAGGGCTAGCTCCGACGCATTAAAGAAATAAAGTCGTCAGAGTCAATTTTGAAAAAAAAATAAATATTCGTAGTGCCAATTTTTCTTTATAATATAATATTTGGATGTTTGAATTGGAAGGAAGTTGAATGAAAATTTAAAAAACCTTTAAACGGCGTCTAGCAAGTTAAGATAGCTTCTTAAGTTGAGTTTTAAAATTAATAACTTTTTTTTATTTTCTAAATTTAAACTTAAACAAAATTTTTTAAAATTGTGAAACAAAAGTTGCTTATATTGCGGTGACATTTTTTTTAAGCATCATTGACATCATTTTTTTTAAGCTAAAATATAGAAAATGGGAAAAAGTATAAAAAATTCGTCTATGGTACTTGCTGTATCTTTTGCCAATAAGAGCCGCAATTTACACCAGTTTGTATAAACTTCAGCGCCATCCGAGAATTCCCTTCTCAGTGCATTTGTGGCCTATGTACATATTACTTCGCATTTAAAACATGAACACTTATCGGGGTGTATCTTAAGTTTATTTTTTCGACAAACCCTAAATGTTCTTGTAAATTGTGTAACACGTGGTTTTCTGAGCAGCGTAACAAAATTTTGATTCTTACATTGATTTTACCATTAAAATTTAATAACATTTTATTCAAATGTTCCCCTTAAAAGATATTCAACAATATATCAAGTTCTACTTAGTTTCTTTTTTAATTGTTAAAATCCTTCTTAAATACAGTGTATCATAGGAACGAAATTATTCCTGAGCTAATATAATTCATTAATCCTAATACTCTTTCTCTTAGAAAGAATTGAGCATCTCGTCGCACGCCTAATTGCTTTTGTCCATCGCCTTCAGCAACGCAGTTTGAGTTATCCTTAACCCTTTTTCTCTCTGCGGGGGCCCAGGGCTGCCAATTTGACCTTTAAAGTTTTTAGCCGGAAAAAACGCCTGTCAGCCATTTTTGGTTATGTTCCACCCCAAACGAATTCTTTAAAAAAAGTATACAGTTTTCGTTCAATTTTCGTATCACTAAAATGCAAACTATGTATACATCATTTTATCATTAAATCCATTTTGGACAGACAATTTAATCTAAAAAATATTTATAAGTAAGTTAAATTTATAAAATTAAGTGTAATTTTTTTATAATATATTTATTTTACTAAAATACATTTATTTTGAAGAACTATGTTTAAACTTATGTTTTCTTAATATACGATTTTCTTCATTAACATTTGGCAGTCCTGCGAACATCTGTAGTCTTCGTATCGTGACTCCTTCTGAGCCTATTCCCCGTAAATCTGCCCCGAGAACGCCATCTACCCCTAAAGGCGTAAGGCGCTTACGAGCGAGTCCGCAATCTCAACGTGATAAATTGCGGCTATTTAAATTCCTTTTCTCCCCGGCTCCTCTCCTGCCGCATGGCAGTCTCATTGCCGATTTCGCTTCCGCTCCACAATGGATTTCTACCACCCCCGCCCTGGGCGCTGCTAAAAATTAACCGAATGAGTTACGAACACGGATTCACTCTTCCTTATACTGTGTATGCGCTTATTCCCAACACATAATTGCCGCTAAGATTTACGCTAGCCCTTTAAATCTACCTTCAAAATTAGGCCATCTTTATGTTTATTACGTGCAGAATAATAAGCTGATGCTACAGCTAGCAGTTTCCAACAGATAAGATACATACCTGCTTAACAACTTCCATTCCACGTGACACGCATCAGTATCTTCTTAGTTAAAGATCAAGAACAATAATTTGTATATTTTTTATTTTTGTAAACTTTTCAATATAAGTAATATAGATATGTAAGTAGTTTAGTAGGAGTATAGTATTATATATATATAATCGTATGTATATACGATATTTTATGTTTTACAATTAAAACATATATTTTCCTTTTTTTAGTTTTTCATTTAAATGGTACAATGGTAAACTTTAATTTTCTTGTTTTATAAGTTCATAAAAAATTAACTTAAATATTAACATTAAATTAGTTTTACTTGAACTTTAAAAATTATCAAAAAAATTATTATATATTATATTATATATTATATTATATAATTATTATTAATTAATAAATAAAACCAAAGAATATGTTATAATTTTTCATAAGTTTTCTGTTTTTGTACCATATATAGCATAACTAAATAATACATGGATCTGCTATTCAGTGCTATATATGTTCATTACCAATAGGCGGTGGTTAGACGGGCTACCGAGTGCTGTATTCTAGAGAAGGCTTATAAATTAGAGTTGCCGGGGACTTATACCAGTCTCATTAGTAGACAGGATTAGCAGCGCAAGCCATGAAAGTCGAAATGGGCGAGAAATCCCAAATAAGTTACCGATTGCAATTAACTTCTGTTCAAAAAATAACGATGCCGAAAACTATGAACGCGAAATGCAAGTGCTATTATGTAGTCAATCCGACAACCCAATCAAGAGTTTTTCAAAATATTTTGAATCTGTATTTGCCTTTAAAAGATGTACTTCAGTATAGATCACACAAATTTTATATCATCTGCGTGGGCAGAAAAATCTGCGTCGATGAGAAAAATCGTATATCGCTCGGCTTTGGATTTTGATCATGAATATCTGTAATTAATGGGTGAGAAAATCCTTACTTTTCTGTGTTACAATTATTTACCCGAATATATATAATTGTACTTTACAATTACGGGTATAAAAACCTTTCATCTTTGCACTGTAAATTTTAGGATATTGGTGCATTCCTATTAATTTCGATGTAACTTCTATGTATTATGAAATTTCAAGTGTAGCTTGCTTAATTGAGCCACTTATTTTTGGGTTTAAGCAAACCGTTTTAGTACTTTCTATTTTCCTCTGTATATGTCTGTTTTTTCTGAAAACGCTCTGGAAAATATTTGTGTATTCTTGATTTACCTACCATGCCAAAATATTTCGATTTTCGGGTATTTCAAAAATTGTTTTTAGTAATCATCAATCCAAATAACGTACTTTTCGGCAGCTCTCCTTACTGAGTTTTCCTGTTATGTTCATAATTTCAATTTTTTCAATCCGAGTTGTGCTTTTATTGTGTGTTATTAAATTTCATTAGAAATTTATAATTATAAATATACTTGGCGAGAAACTAAACAAAAATCCCTTCAATTGTTAATATAGGCTATTATATATACATATCTACATATGTGGAGTATAAACATCTATTTCTGAAATTCATTGTGAGTATAGTTAGCCTTTCATTAACCAATTTGATGTTTGGTAACCGATGTAGATAGGACTTGGAGTGGTGCTAGAGGACATTTGGCAACATCAATAACCTACAATATGATTAATGAAGAACTAACAAATTGGGCAGCTGTTACCTCAAAGTCAATTTTAAGTATTCAAAATCGTATTCTTCAAAAAGCAGGCTATATTTAATATGCAAATATCGTATAACGTTAGCCGGTCCTTCTGGAAATGAATTTAGAAAAAGTTCCAAGCTACTGCTCCCACAAACACGAAAATTATACCATTTCCGATGGAGTACATACATACGTACGTATATAAAAATTAAATTAGTTATGAAATCAAACAGAGTGGTTTTTCGACCCATTTACCTTCTAACAATATGTATCAAGTTTTGAACCCACATACATACGCAAGTAAATATGTATAGAATATATACCTATGTTTTTTGAGAGTTGTGCACGCTTTAGATCTGTCTAAAAAAGTCTAAATCAAGAATCAAACATTTAAATAGTCAGCATTTATTCAATGGTCTAGCTCATCACTTCAGAAACCAGTTTCTATGCTAATCATTCATCACCAGACGGTAAGAAACTAGACACAAAAGCAAACTATTGTTATTATCATCCAAGTCCGACTTGTGTTGACTAACTTCCGTATGAAATAAAATTTTAATAGAGCCGAACACTCAAATGCTTTGTATTAATATATATTTCTTTTTACGCAAAGGACAAGGTACAGGGCAGTAGATAAATTTGCCAAATAAAGTGTTTTAATTTTAAATTTTGGTGACCATACCATTAGTACCTTGCAAATCCAGTAAGCGAATTGAAAAAAAAAGTTTTTTTATTGCAGGATAACTGCAAGCTAGCTTTGCTATGGATAATTTCAAATCTATTTTGCAAACTTTAATTCTAAGGTATTTTTTTTTTAAATTAGAATATTACTTTAACATCAAAGTTATTTTAATCGTAGGCATAGTAGAAGGCTTAGACTTCTGACTTAGGCAAGAGACGCTGGCAAGTAATAGGTGTCCACAGTGGGTCTTGTTGGAATGTTTGGTCTGGGTGTGGACGTGGGGGTCTGATACGAATACCCAGAAGTTGTTCCCGTTGTGGTGATGACCTCCGACTGTGGACTCGTGCTGCTCGTTACTGGCGTGGAGGTAGTGGGGACTGGAGGCTCGGGATGTATGGTAGGCTTCGGCGTTTTAATAGTGCCTTCTGTAGTGGTTGTGTATAAAGTTTGAGTAGTTGTAGTAGATATATCATCCGGAGTAAAATCGGTGTTTACTTCAGTTGTGTGGTGCGTGATCGGTTTTTCCGTGGTGGTGGTGGTTGTCGAAAAAGAGACGAACTTGCTGAAGCCAAATCCAAATCCCCCTCCAGAGTTCTTGCTCTGCAGCAAACTATTCCAAAGCTGGATCTTGGAGGAGATTAGACTGGATATTAACTGGGTGTTAATGGGCGACGGAGTCGCAGCACTGTGGTAACTACTGGCTGCGTTGCTGGAATATCCTGGAAAATCGAGAAATATTACCTTCAGGTAAAAGGTTTCAGAACCACTGCACCTTACCCGCGCTGGGCGCTAAGACTTTGATGAAAATCGGACTGGCATTTGCCGAGTTACCGGTGCTCCAGGCAACAATAACCAAAATTAAAATAGTTCTGAGCATGCTGACATTCGAGTATTGACTGGGCGCCGCGAATCAGTTCTCACTTTTATACCCCACGTCGAAAGAAGTCTCGGTTACTCGGTGATTGTTTCGACGTTTTCAAATATTAAAAACTCGCTCTGGCGGGTGAATTCAAGTGGTAGTCAAATAGCGATTTGGTACCCTTGTATAAGGCCACCGGTCTCTTTATGTGGTAAGTGATAAGTAAGCAACCGCATCTCATAAATTATTGCCAAAGCTTTGAGCTTATAATCTCAAATACAAATCGGAGAACTAGCTAGCTTGTCAGCCGATGCACCGACTCTGACCAACAATACTAATGTGTTAATCAATCTCTTGCTTATCTTATATATTTTAGCAGATGAAGCTCCTCAAATTTTAGATTCACACAATAATAGATGAATTACAAGTGCTGCGATTTTGGTTAAAATACAGACCTTTTCATGAAACATGAAACACGAAACATGAAACGCGTGATAACCATGGTAAAATATAAACCGAAAATTTCGTGCTAGTAAATACAAATTTGTCCATCCATACATATAGTAAACACTTTTTTCCGTGTATTTAAAAGGATTTTCACAATATGATTATTATTGTCTAGCATACAGTCTATCGTACATTAACGACAGCATTTTCTGGACGCTTTTTACATGGAAGGAATGGAAATTTCGAGAAAAACTGGAAAACATTTACTTTAACGGGTCGATAATATTCAAATTTTCAATGGATAAATTTATGGTCACGCTGTAAAATCCAGATCGAATGTGTTTGAAATCTTGCAATTATTAATTTTAATTCTTTTTTTTAGGACTATCAATATTTGAATACTCATAGATCAATGTTGCTTTCACTTTGATATACTGGTTTGAAATTCCTAGTGTAGCTTTCTTAATTGGTTTAAATATTTTTGAATATAAACAAACAGTTAAGTTGAATTTTCCTTTTTCCTCTAAAAATATATACATTTGCTAAAAACTCTCTAGGAAATATTTGCGTATTTTTGATTTACGTACCATAAAGGTGTGTAAAAAGCGCATATATTATGGAATAATATGACAGACAATAACAATATGCCAGAAAATTTGTATTTTCGGGTATTTTAAGTATTTACAACAAAACCGTACCGTTCGGCAACTCTCCTTACTGGGTCTTCCTGTTATGTTCATATTTATTTAAATTTTTGTTTCTTTGGGTTGGATTAAAAAATATATTTTATTTTTTAAAACCAGACTCCAAACATTATGGCTTTATTTGGGCTCTCCTAAAAGAAAAAATATAATTGAATTGAAATAATTAATTGAAAATTGTGCTATCTTTAATCAAAAATGCATTACAACGTAAACTACTTAAATTATCAAAATACTCTACGAGTATACAGCTAAGTACAGCATACAGCTTTTAGTAAGTAATTTTACTATATTGCAAATATTCTATTTAGTATAGGTGAGAGAAAAACGAAAATGAGTTTGAATTGGAGTGCCAAACTGAGCAAATCAAAGAAATAGGATTCGAGTAAAAATTTGGTTAAGAAAACATCTAGACTACTTCTTCCTAGAAGTTTAGTTGGAATTTTTTGGGTATTTTAATTTGCTTCTTTTCTTAGTTATTACTTATGAAGTAGTTTTGAAATAATAGCGCTTATAGATCTACTTAAGTCGATTTAGTATACACTTCTAAACGAATTTTATTTAGCTGGGGTTATGCTTATATTTATATTGAATAGGTTATTTCAAACTTCAAGGAGTTTCTATTTTAATATATAATAAGTTAAAAAGCAATAGGTATTCTGTGAGTCCAAGGGTGTTGAATTCAATTGTGATTTGCGCGAGCACCTGCCACTTTGGCTTAATCTCAAGCCCCTTTCCGGATTAAATTACTGCGTTAATCAGCGCCCCTTTGGAACTATGTTCCACCGGTTACAGAATGAAGCTAATCTGTTCGGTCATGGCTTTATCCTCGGTTAAGGACCAAGGCCTATCCAAAACCTCTTTCGATCTTTGGGGTCACGGCACACGGTTGAAAACGCAACTCCATGTTGAACTTTGTTCTTCTTTATGGGTGTTAAACCACAGCCACCACGAAACTTCCACAAGGGGGCCATTCTTCCAGTCAGGTCGGCACCGGCCGGTGGGCTACTGAGTCCCCTGGTACCAAATATTATTACAGCCTCTTATCACAGTCGTACCCCGAAGAAAACTATTGCTTTTAACTCTTGAAAAGTCGGGGCTCTTAAAACCGGGGCTCAATGGTGTTAAAAATTATTTTATTATTTATCAGTACCAACAGCCAAGTCCATCCTTGAACACGTGGATTTTAAAAACTACGAGATATAGTCAGAATATTTGGCATCACAGACAGAATGCGACAGGAGAAACACTCCTAGTTAATGTTTATTTCAAATCTCCTGTCAAAAAGGGAATTTTTCTGTCGCACCAAAATAGACGGGTTTTTAAAAAATGACAATCTTTTTTTGCGCCTATAAAAAAGCAGCCAAATCGGTACATTTTAACAGAAGTAAAATAGGCAGAGAATTTGGTTTTTTCAGAGAAGTTTTTTTTGTTTAAACTACTTCTCAATATAATTAATAACTTTATTGGGAAAAACTTAATAAATTTGCCTATAGTCGGTTTTTTGTTGTTTCAAATTAATTTAAGGAAGTCATTTATTTTCCAGGCGTTTTGGTTGAAAATAACGAAGAAAACTACTGAAACAATGAGGAAAATTAACTAATCGCAGAGCTGCATGTATATGAATAAACAATACGTCGAATTAAACAACATAAAAAGGTATAACCTTTAAAAACTTTAAAACAAACAAGACAATGTACTCGGTTTCTAGATTCGAACTGGTAGTAGCGGTTTGAGGGGAAGAATGTCTGCGTATTGACAACGCTAACACATTTTCGCGACGATGTAGAAAATTACGTGAGTCAATTGTAGAGATTCGCAGCATAAGGAAGGACGCTTCATAGAAAAATCATTCACCAATTGACCCTGCTGTAGCCTTCGCATTGCTGTGTTTTAATATTGACTGAATTTGTATAATTCGTAAAACAAATTTAATTAATGTTGGTAAACAAAGTTTTTAAAAATGTATTTATGGTAGTTTCTCTACATTCCTAAATAAAGTCAGAGCCCCAGTGACAGTAAAATAAATTGTTTTGGTGAATAAGAATCGACAGCTTTCTAGAGCCCCCCTGAAACGTACTGCTGAAAATGGTCATTTAAACTTAATATGTATAAGGATTTAATGAACTATCTATATGTTTAGTTTATTTAATTTTTTTCGCGCCGAACGAGCGCCAAGGATAACCAAATTGGAGTATTGCTGTGACTTGTGATTACGTGTAGAGAATATTAGAGTGCAGGAAAATTATGACAATACCATTGTACTCATAACAGAGAATCATGCTCGGCTTCTAATAAAGGATACAAGTCTTTAGAAAGTCTACAAGAAAAAATTAAATTCAAGTTTCTGTAAGATAAAATGTTTTTTACGAAAGATTCAATTCAATCTTGATTCATTCATATTCATATTAAGGACAACAAACACTTGTCCCGTACTCAAGTTATTAAAGCTGCAAGTTTGCTAAAAAGTTTTTTACATTTGAAAGAATTGAATCATACAGTGTACAGAAACTATACGTAATGTTTTTATTTATAGCTTTTTAGTGGATTGTGGGACATACACTTTATAACAGTTTGGCATTAATCTCTCAATATACTAAAAAGTGATATACAATATACTTTCGCGCAAATGCAACACATAATTTTCCGCATTCCAGCGAAAGTATGTCGTAAAAAATATCTCTAATATTGTAATACCTTGTAAGTTTGTTGGACCGATAGAATTTAATTTTATATTTTATTAAAGCAATTTATACCCAGAAGGCCTCAATAACTTATTACAGTTTTATGCACTTGCAGAAATGAAACATTTGAACATTTTTACACATTTTTTAAGTCTAAAAACGTAAAATCAAATGCTGTTTGAACAAGCCCGCTTGGCTTTATAGTTTCGTAGATTTTTCCCATGGTAATGAAATCACCCAATGAACACTTTACCCAATGAATGAAGGCTCATTAAATTGAATACGTGCTTGGCACAACTTGTAGACTTTCGTTAAGTTTTCGACCCTTACAAATTCAACACCTGTGTGTTTATGTGGCGTGTATCTATCGAATAATTCTAACCTTTATCTCTTTAATATTCAGGTGCTACCATGCACTCAATTAGTGTGGTATTGCATCTGAAAGTTACTTAATTTCTCACGCTACAAAAATAATTTAAGTGGGTAAATTTTTTGGGTGAGCATTAGACCTGCCCGCTTTTCAGTTTTCTAAATTTAGTTCTAATGCTCGTAATGTTCGACTATGGGACGCAGCTACTGCACAGCTATTCGATTCCACTCTGGCCACAACACTTGCTTCAAGGACATTTAGCACAGCCCTACAAATTCGACCATATGTTGTAGCTTAATGTACTGCTGTCTGGGAAGGCTTTGGGCTTCCAACGGTGTCTTGTTGGAACGTCCAGTTGGACACCAGGAATTACAGAAAATTTTTGGAATGCCTGTAATTGTTAATTTTTAACAGTAACAAAATCCGCCAATTATTTCCCATACCATGGCGGATACCAGGATTCGTCTATATTAATTTACGGATTATAGTCTAATAGCTTCATATAACCATTTACTATCGTTTGTTGGTTGTAAATTGTCTATACCTCTCTTCATAGCCAAAGAATTATAAATTTTCTGTGCTAATCCGATCGATATTAGTGATACCATTCTACATAGAAATATTGATCAAATTTAAGGCTGCGGAAAGAACGAAGACCGAGAACTCTATAACGCAACCCCTTGCCACTACCAATAACTTCCAACTTGCCAATAACTGATCATAAATTTCACGAGGTATGTACCAAGCCATGCATAGTTAGTAGTGCTCGTGGTACAAAGGAAACCAAATTGGGCGTTTTAGTAATGATGGTACTTTTCCTATTTTAAAACTCCTGCTAAACAAGCTTTAAGGCAAACTAAATCTTCGTAATTCGTAAAGAAAATATAAGACCCGTGTCATTTCGAAATTTCGGAGTTTTGCGGAGTAATGGCATTGCACAAGCGTGGCTTTCATACCAAAGAAAGGTAAGTCAAGGCACTGCTCAGTAAAAGGCCTCAGACCAATAAGTCGATTCTTACTTGAGACTTTGGAAAGTCCCATCAGTCCACACCTTAACTTAGCCAGCAACAACCTACTCTGGCAGGCAATTTCTTAAATAATTGTCAGATATGACAATGATTTTGTTAAAAAAAAACCTAAACAACATTATTTAAAAAAAAATTATCTCCAAATTTATACAACAGAAAAACGGAATTTTTGGGGAGGCGTGATGTGGCTAGACATTACAAAAGTCAACTTGTTAAATCGTATAGCTTGACATAAGTGAACAGGACTATGCTGATCAAGAATGCGATACTATATGAACAAATATAATTTATGTGGTCGGGAACGCTTTTTTCTCCTGT
Source organism: Drosophila merina (assembly GCA_035047645.1). Lineage (NCBI taxonomy): Eukaryota > Metazoa > Arthropoda > Insecta > Diptera > Drosophilidae > Drosophila > Drosophila merina. The sequence goes on from JAWNPH010000002.1 coordinate 29,556,703, forward strand.
TGTAGACATTTCCACGAATACAATATACCCTTGTACTTAACTAGCAAGGGATTTATTACATTTAATTCAATACAATCCAGTTACTGTTTACTTTTCCATAGTTCGTATTTGGTATATGTAGGAAAATCCTCCTAGGCCAATCGAACCAAAATTAACTAAGAACAAAGAAAGGCATGTTGAACTGACTTGACTTTCCATCGAATCAAGCTCTAAAGTTAGGATACCAACTTGTAGAAGTATGTACATATATATATTTAACAACATTACTTGGAAAATAATACGAGCGATTTACAAGTTTATCAAAATTGTGGTCTTTATGATTCAAATTCTTTTAGAAAAAAATTTTCAAAACAGAAACTTTTCGTGTAGATTTATACATAAGAATACGTAAATGAATTTAATGCGTGCTTGAGATTATCATATGAGTTGGAACCCTATGTTGGGTTATAGGGATATAAAGGGAATATAATGAATATATGCAGTGCAGGGTAAAAATATTTATTCCACTGTTACGGACTTGGCCAGATTTCTGGGACAATCGACATCACATCCGCGCAGCACAGCAATGTGATACGACAGAAGCTGCATGGGAATAACTGTGAGAATTCCTTGAAGGCAGTCAACTGTGCGAGGGATTTCCAGGTGACGCGACGAAAAGGCTTTGGTCTCATCATCTCCTTCCTCGCAAATTATGATCGGGCATCCCTTTCGGGAGGTAACCTGTTGCAGGGCATTCATACACTTAATGTAGACTGGGTCGCGCAGAACAATCATCAAGACCGGCATAGAGTCATCGACCAGGGCCAGGGGGCCATGTTTGAGTTCCCCTGCCATTATGCCCTCGCTGTGCATGTAGGTGAGCTCCTTGACTTTCTGCAAGCGAGACAAGAAGTTTAGTTGGGGGCGTTGGGAAAAGTAAGGGGTAAAAGTTTAGCTTACCAGAGCGCCTTCAAGGCAAGTGGCAAAGTTGTACCCGCGACCCATTATCAGCAACGACTTGTGTTGGTACAGATCCTTTGCCAGCTCTTTGACCTTCGAGTCCAATTTAAGCACAGCCCGGATTTGATCAGCGAGCTTGGACAAAGCCTGCATAATCTCTAAGCGACGTTGCTGTAAAGAGAGGCGATCTTCCGACATGACTAAAGCGAACATTACCAACGAGATAAATTGTGAAGTGTATGCCTTTGTAGAGGCCACACCTATCTCAGGACCGGCATTAATGTGCACTCCGCAATGAGATTCGCGGCAGATACTGCTTCCGACCGTGTTCGTGATGCCTACGATCAGAGCTCCCCTCTGCTTACAATAACGCAGTGCCATCAGAGTATCGGCGGTCTCGCCAGACTGCGATATAAAAAAGCAGACATCGTCGCGGAATATTGGGGTGTTTCGGTCCAAAAAGTCGGACGCCAGTTCAACTATGACTGGCAACTCGGTCAACTCCTCCAGTAATTGGCGCGTGGCAACCGCACTATGGTATGAAGTTCCGCACCCAATCAGCATTAATCGGCGACAACGCTTGATCTCCGGAATGTAATCCTTTATTCCGCCTAGAACAATCGAGTTTCCGTCAAAGCGGACGCGACCGCGCATTGTGTTGACGACGGAGTCTGGTTGCTCAAAGATCTCCTTCTGCATGAAGTAATCATAGTTTCCCTTCATAATCTGCTGTATTTCCATTTTCAAGGTGGTAATCTCCCTTGCGTGAGGGTCGTCTAGGCTTTTTTTCAAACGATGAATACTTAGTGTTCCATCTCGAACTGCAGCAACATCATCGTCCTAAAAATTGAAGTAGTAATATTTTAAATAAGTTCAAATTAAATAAAAAAATGTAAATATAAGAACAGACGGATGTCGCAGAAGGCGATCCCGATCCGGAGATTTATATATATATATGTTCTTGTTTAAGTAAAATACAAGTATGTATCAATTGAAAAATGTCTTACCTCCAAGTAAATTACCCGGTTGGTATGCTCAATCACAGCCGAGGCGTCAGAGGCGAAAAAGTACTCCACTTCCTTTTCTTCCAGAGGCATGAATTCCGAAGTGCTGTCGGAACGCGGTATTACTGGCAATTCACGAGTTTGTCCATGAGGACGAATTTCTGTTTGGTTAATTTTTCATCAATGTTTCAGTGCGATCGATGTGCATTTTCATGTACAATGCGATGGCGGTTTTATGTAAAAGCGTTAATGCATAGGAAGAGAAAGTTCTATGTAACAGTGATAAATAAAATATATTGCACCTTGCGGTTTAATACTTCCCTCTAAAAACTAAAAACTACCATAATGAAGTGTATGTGGTAGAATTAATATTTTCTATTTTGTATTTATATCATTGGACAATGAAAACTTCCGTTTAAAATTTTATGCACTTATTATTTTTCAAGTCAAATCCTTTTTGTGGATTTTGGTTTTAATGATCAAAATATCAAAAATAAGATAATTACTGTAATTTGCTAGACTTTATATATTTCTTAAAGCTTTAACGAAAAATTGTATCCAAAAAACTAGTAATAATAATGTGTTAAGTCTTTCTTATTTTTATTTGAGAATATTTTTTTAGATTGTATTAAAAACTTTTTAGAAATATAAAATGTATTTAAACAAAAATATAAAAAATTTAAATATTATATTTGGCATGAATATAAGCATAACAAGTGCAACAGGGTGAACCAAAAGTGTGAAAGTAATGTTAATGATGTGGTTCAATATGTTAGATTGTGGAATTTTTAAGAGTTAGATTAGTCAGAAATAGCCCCGCAGCCCGCGAATACCGAGTCGCAAAGCATTAGTCAATGGGTAATTCAATGACTACCTTGTTCGGAGCTCTGCTTCTTGTCATCTTAGGTTCGACATCGGCCCAATCGCAGCAAGCGGGGCGGAAAGGAACATCGGAGGGCGGGATGTAGGAGAGCGGCGTGGTTATTTCGGGACGAAGACGACCGATACAAATACGGTTATTTACATAGAGATAGAAGACAAAGGACATTGTTCGTGAAGAGGATGGCAAACTGACCGTTAGGGGATAGAAAATCAAAGCTCCGCTTACCTTTTCCATACAAAATGGGAATGTGGTCTGTGGCCAACCGAGTCTTAGTCTTAATGCCAACCAGAAGTGGCGAACTCCTACGCGAAGCAACGCACTCTCCCGGAAAATATTTTGACTTTACGGCAACGGCGAATGCTCCTTCCTGGATAAGTTTGTTGGGAATATTAAAGGTGGTCAGCTCCACTTCGATTATGGGGCCAACTTACCAGCTGCTGTATAGCCTGCTCGACCAACTCACGGAACGAGTAGGTGGGGTGCGTTTTCCACAAATGATGTACCAGCTTGGCAAACACCTCTGTATCTGTGTCTGATTCGAACTCGTAGCCGCGCTTCCCTAAAAATGTCTTTACATCATTGTAGTTTGTAATAATACCGTTATGAACTACAACAAAGCCGTTCGCTTCGTCTGAGCGCTGCGGATGGGAGTTTCTCTCGCAGGGAACGCCATGGGTAGCCCAGCGCGTGTGGGCGATGCCGATGTGAGTAAGTACCGGCTCGCTGTACTCGCCGCCACTAAAGTCTATACGATGGTTTAGGATGAATTTTTTACATAATTTTTGCCAAATATATTGTACGTACGCTCCTGAATTGCGTCCTCTAGCACCTTGACTTTTCCAGTTCGCTTAACCATAACAATGTTCTTATTATCCGGAGAATCGATAGCAACACCAGTGGAGTCATAACCCCGGTACTCCAGCCTCTTTAAGCCAGTAACCAAAAGGTCTAGAACCTCCTGACGCGATTTGGGCGTCAAATAATTCAGGTAAGCAAATATTCCTGTTAAAAAATATTTGATTTGATTATCTTGATATTATATGGTACATTTTTTTAAGAAAATATTTTAAAAACTTGAAATACAATAAACAAATTAAATATAAACAATATCTAAAGCCAATAAAATTAGTCCGTATAAGTAAAAATCCATTTGGCAGTGGGAGGGAAATGTTTAACTTCCTTAAACCAACTTACCGCACATTTTCAGTGAAGTGTAGTAGGAGTGTCAAACAATTATGAATCTGAAAAAAATATATAATGTTTTATGAAAGCTATTTACTTGGTATAAATTATGTGTAATGTTATTATATCTTTCTAAAAAAACTATAATAGAAATATCACGATAATGTATATAGTCCGTGCTCATTAACGCTTGCATTTCCAAGAGTATTCAAAATATAGACTGTTGTAACACCCATTTAAATCAATATTATTTTGAAGTTTGTTCACACATGTTCTGTTTGGAAAAATATTTAGCAAACAAGAAAAGAATTCTTACTTCGGGCGGAGCCCATTAAAAATTTGATTTATATTATGTTATATCAGGTGCAAGGGTATACAAAATTGTTTCTAAAAATAATTATTTTTATTATTAACTTAAGAATAACTTGTTTTCGAAAAATGAGAGGTTAGTAGGTAAAAAGTGTACACGTATATGGATGGGGAACCCTAAAGTTAAAAATCTCAAAAATAGCCGTTCAAAAGTGAGTTTAAACCTCTTTTCATTCGAAAACTGAACTATAGTTGGGAAAAAAATATGCATAAAATTTTTAATAATGTTTTCCTACATGATTGGTTTCATCCTACTTAGTCGCACATAGTCATCCAGAGGAACTTTTCTATTAAACCTGCCCATAACGAAAGAATCATGTACATTGGATTTTAGTTATGTAGTAAGTATGATTTACCACCAAATCTGGTTTTGTGAAAACCAACTTTTATTTCTTTGGAGTAATGCGAATTTTATTAAACAGGATGAGTGACCAAAAGGCCTTCCCGTTCATTTGAATTAGAAAAATAGATAAGAGTTTTATAAAATACAAATAAACAGTACCAGACGGTTTTGTGATCTAATAGAAGGCGACGAGGCGACTCTAAAGATCATTTAAGTTTCAACGAACAATTGCTGTGTCTTTCCCTTATAGTTTTCTAGGTCTCCGTATGTCTTTGTTCTGGCAGGTGCACAGCTGTGGTGTTGAAAATATTTCTCTTTTCCTGTTGCATATATTCGCACGAATGATTACTTTACGATAACAGGGTATAAATATTATCTACAATAGATTGAGGAACTTTAAAATCTTATCAGCTAAAGTGGGTAATTAATCGACTTCCTATCCGAGGTATTTCCTTAGTGGAAATAAACTATTAAAGTTACTCAAACAAATATGAGTAAATCAAACTGCGTATTATTAAAAAAAAAACAAAATAATTTCTTAAGAAAGTTAACGACTAGGTTCAGATAAATAAGGTAGTTTAGGAAACAACAGGTTACAGAAAAATGAGGGCTAGGAAGTATAGGAAATTTCTGACTAGAGTGACATCAGAAATTTTGTACAGCGGAGGTAATTTTTCCAACCCGATACTTCACGGAAATAATATCTACAAATTGCTGTCAAGTACTTTCTTATCAGCTCATTACTTTGGGCCTAGCACACCCAGAACTATAAATAAATTGCTGCCTATGTGATTGCGCATCTTTGATGATAACCAGTCTAAAAAGGTCCACGAGTTATATTGACTCGCAAAAAAAGGTCACCAAGAACCTACAGTGGGTGCCAACTCCTATGGTTTTTCTAGGTTTTCTGCAGATATACCACTTGTTTGTATATAGTGTATAGTGTATTGGTCGGTGGTTACACAGCTGGCACTTTGTGTCGTGTGCGCTTTGTTGGCGTTTTTGAAAACATTGGTTTCCGGTTGGCGCACACCAGTTTCACAGGTCTCTTTCCGAACAGGTATTTTATATAAGCTATGCTGTCCAATTTTAATAGCAAGCTGGTTTTGGTGAAATATTAAAGATTGAATTAAAGTAAGTTATTCAGATTTGGTCATCCCGATCGATTGGAAATTGGTATTAAGGTCCCCGTAGCTTCAGAAACAAGACGTAATGAGTTGCGAATTCATTAGTGAAATTTTTACACCTCAAAGTTGCACTTTTTACCCACGGCCGCAGCCGTGTTGGCACTCTTATATGTAACACAACACCACTCACTTGGTATGATTTTTACGTCTCCTGATTCGCGGTGCCAGTCTTGGCCTAGCTGTTTTTGTGACTACGGTGTGCTGTTCGCTTCGTATCTGATCGGGCAAGCTTTCACCACTGGCCAACTGCGCTGTCTTAATAACACTGAACCAACTCTGAAAAACGGCTCGCACTAAATACAGCGTTTTTATAGGCGGCCCCATCGCCAGCCCCTCCGCCTTCGTTTTCCATTGCCGATCGTTAATGTCAAGAGTCCAAGCTTCGGGCTCCCACCCAGCCGGTAACACCACTCACACAAGCACGCTAGGCGGAGTACGCGAAGGCGGTTATCGACTCTTAAGCACTGTGCAAATGGTGAAGTAACAGTCACATTTCAAAGCAATCTTAAAGGTTTAGTGTATCATGTAAGTTCGACGGTCGAATTTCAGTTCAGCCATCCTGTTCTGCTGGATCCATGGACATATGTATGCATATGTACGTATTGTATGATCGTGCTCTTTGAAAGGTGCAGTTCTCTTACATTGAAAACTTCACTGCAATTTATTTATCGGATCCGCTTTGCGCCTCCCAGTTGTTCCACTTAGACTTGAGAGACAAGACGAGCTTTCAGGGCTTTCAAAAATATTACATATACATAAGGCTTGATACTCTGCCAGTATACTTGTAGGAGTCGTAGTGCACATAACCGAAAACTTAAAAAAAAAATTTGAATAATAAACAAGCCCTGTTTATACCGCTGAAAGTAATTAGCTGAAAGTCTAATTTAATATATATAGATATATATAGTTTGATATATTTACATATAGACTAATGAATAATCAATCAGTTTTCAGATCTTTTATACTGATTAAGAGGGGTGAGCTTGGTGGTCATTGAGAACGTTCTACCAAAAATTTTGAAATACTTCAGAAGGTTACCCAGAATTAATCTTCAGCAGAGGTAGTCCAGTAATAAAGGACTCTTGATGAATATTGTTGAATGTATTTAATATGAACGTAATTCCTTAAACGATACATTTTGGCAAAAAATCTACCTCAATACTCTAAGTTTGATCAATAATGTTGACCTAACACAAGATCCTCACCTTAGATAAATAAGTAAAATAAAATGTAAGAATATTCGCATCGGAATTTTCGTAGCTTACATACACTTTTTATCTTGTGCGTTATAGAAATCTGTATGTTGATCTATAGGTCTATAGGTATACAAAATCCTGCTTCATAACTTAAACGAGTGACATAACTTCCCTGTTATTATGCGCTAACATAATTCTTTTTTTTAAGATTTTAAAATTGGGAAAATATAAAAGTCAATTGGTGACAATGCATTCTACCCTCAATGGGTGTGCAATAATTTATATTATCCCATATTTCCCATATTTCCGTGTTTAAAACAATATTGAAAGTAACGTGTTTGTGCCAATTCCCACCTACAAAGTAAAATATCTCAATATGAAAATAAGTTCCTAGTGCAATTAATGCAAAGGCTCGGGCAACCGTAGGCGATTGCCGCTGAAACTGAATTCCAGTAATAGGTAAAAGGCCGTCTCGGCTGCAAGGCCGTCGAGACAACTCAAGGCAAGTCTTCTTAATAATAAGGGGACGTTAAGGGGATCAAGTCCACATTTACAAGTTACAAGTTATAAGTAAGCAACCAATCCCAGAAATACAATGTGATTAATGTGCATTAAATGGGTTTGTATTTAACTATTTTGTTATTTACGAAAACTTTCTGGGACAAAAAGAAAAAAATAGAAAATAATAAATAGAAGATCCAATACAGAAAATACCCATACTTGTCGGGAGCATCAAAATCCGAAGTCATCACTTTTCCTTTTAAATAGAAGTCAAGGTCAGAGTCTCGGAGTATTGTATCGTCTAAATTAGTAACTGGTTTTGTGCGTAAATCGATGGAAGGGAACAAGAAGCTCTGGGTAATATTTTGAAGAGAAATCATAAATATTTATATTATACCATTGATACCAGTGACGCTTCAAAACCTGTGACACGACTTTGCAGCAGTGTTAGCCCATTATTTTTTCATTTAAAACCGGTTTGCATTTGGCAACTGTCGGCCCGTGCCAGCTCTTACGGGTTTCTGGTATCTTTTTTCTTTTTAACGGCTCACTGGAACAATCAGTTACAATCGCGGATTAACAGTGTTTATTAACTTATTTAAAAATAAAATATATATTTAAAAAGACAAAGTTATATATGTACTTCCCATAATGAAGCTTCTTGATTCATAAAATTAAACATTAAACTCAATTAATGTTGGCATTTGCGCTCTTTTACTTATACATTTTCTTTGTTTTAAAAACTTTTCAAAGTATTTGTTGCGCTCCAGAGAATGGTAAAGCTTTTTTAACTTTATTGGTGTTACCGTTGCATTCTTAGATGTCGGTTACAATGCCACTCCTCGCCACTTGAATAGGTAACGAGATAACTTTTTTCATGCTGTATTATGCTGTATTACTAACAAAAGCATATGAAAATGAAAAATGAAATGAAAAGGATAAAAAAAATATAACTTTTCTATATCCGAACTTAAACATCACAACAAAGAACAAGAAAGGAAAGCTAACTTCGGTCGGGACCGAAGCTTATATAGCCTTTCGGTTATATGAGAGTTTTTATTGTTAAGATTTATTCTAAATATCGAATATAGTCAGCCGAGCTTCGGAATCATATCAGTTCCTTATAACACGGGTAGCTCATACTGCCAAAGAACATGCTAAAACATGGAGGTTGTAGAATATCCAATTGATCAGTTATCAGAAAAATTTTTTATGGCACGTGTCCTTTTATATTTTAATTTTTAATTCGTTGTACGTATATTTTTAGTTACCAAAATTGACATCGGGTACTTTTGACATTAAACGCGCATTTGTCACCGGGATTTTATTTTGTCAAGATGTAACCGATTTGGCCAAAATTTGTTTTCCAGGTATATATTGCCCATGGTTCTGATGGATGGCTAGGGCAGTAACAAAATTTTGAAACAAGCTTAATCTGCATAGTCATCCCAGGACATGCCAACAAATTTGCCTATCTTTAACAGTTTTTTAGGTCCCACGCGTTCATAGAGACCAGATTGACTCGGCTGTGTATTTTATGACGTCGGAAACGGTTTCGTTTCTGTGTTAAACGAATTTACTTTCACGAATAAAATATAAGCTTGTACTCTCTTAACTGCAGCTTAAGGAATGATCTTGAACTGGTTATAATATTGAAGCTCCTATTTTATTTTGTTCAGTCGAATTTGTGCTATATAGAAATGACGACTAATTCCCTGAAGATTTTTGGGGCCGAAAAATTATTTACCGTTTGGGATTGAAAGGGATTTGTGCGTGACAAACCAACAATTTTTTAAGCAAAGTACTTTGTGCAAAGTAACCAAAAACTAAAAAGCTAACTTGCTTGATTTACTTATCAAATATTATAATTAATCGAATTTGTTAATATGAAATAATTGTAAAAGGATGCGGATGTCGTAACGAATCCCGATTTTAAGTGAAAGCTTCTAAATAAATCTTTGATTGATTCATTAGTTCACTATGGTGACTCCAATCAAAAATTTAATTAATGGAACGACAATGGCTGCACCAGACCCCATGGTGGTTCGTGTTTCTTAGACAATAGCCCACCTAGGTGAAAGAATATTAATAAACGAAAAGTCTACAATCTGGTGTAAATATTTAATTTATAATTTATGAGGCACATTACAAGCCTAACGCTTTACACAAGCAGGAGTATGGGAGATGTAGCCTTTTGGGGTTGTAGAAACGTGCTTAATGTCACTGCGGATTTTGACGATTACATTTAAATTATTTACGAGCGCCTTCGTCGTCACATTTGTTATTCGCTTTACTTTTATGACGATGGCGGGCAACGTGGATTTTGCTAAACCCACTCCTATCCTGCTAATTTGTTTGCTTCCGAAATTCGCTTAATTTTACCTACACCCACAAAACCTCACAATTACGACCAAAAGCGTCGCACACCAAATTCGAAAAGCTCATTTTAAGTTTGAAACTAAGAAATATGTCACGAAGCATTGGCTTCAATTTCTTCCTACCACATTTCGAAATAACTAAGGCATGCAAAGTTTAAAAATAAAAGTTTTTCGGCTGACGAAGCAACATTATAACCATCTATCTATAAGAATTTTTTTGGTAGTAACAAGTTACCGATTTATAAAGAAGTTACAAAACTGTATTCGAAAATCTCAGCTCTAAAGTTTTTCAAAATACATAGCGAAATACAAGGCGAAATGATTTGACCAAGAACTTAATTAAAAATTGTAATGATTTTATGCAGGTGCAAGGAAAATATGAATTAAAAAGGGAACGTGACGAATAAAATTATTACATTGTATTATTATACCAACAAATATACTATTTTTTCGTCACCAAAATTAATAACAAAGGCAAAAGATTGGAAATGCTATTAATTTTATGATTTTGCTGATAGAAGGTTAATATTTATGAGGATCTGGTTCAAACTGAAAAATAATCATGCAGTATCATACAGATCTGGCTACTATATCCTCTACGATCCTGTATCCTGACTATAACTGAACAATCAGAAATGCTAAAACTTTAATTTTTTGAATTTAAAGCTTGGCATTTATTTTTCGAATCCCTTTTAATAAGGAACTGGTCTAATTTTGAAGTTCCTATAAGGATCGTTCAATTCTATATAATATTTTGTATCATTTGTTTATAGCCGCTATTTAAATGCAGGGGTATTTAACATTCAGCTCCGCCAAAAGGCAACTTTTTTCTCTTTTTATTTTATTTTTAAAATTTTAAATTTCAAAATTTTATCTTCAACGAGAACCGATTTGCGGTGGACCTCGTGTGCATGAAGATTAGTTGTATGAAAGTATAAAGATTAGTTGTGCTACCCTAGTTGTCGTTTTTAAAACATGTACAGTGGGTAAAAAAACTTTAAGTACACTTTAAACATCAGTGTTTATTGATCAAAATATATAATAAAATTTATAGAAATCGATCCATTTTTCACCATATAGATTTAAAAACTATTACTTTTTCAATTATGAGAAATCAAACAAGTCACTTTTTTCGTTAACTTCTGACTAGCTGAATTATAAAAAAATGACTGAAAACGGCGCCAAAAAAGTTTACGTACGTTCGTCAGAACCATTATTTTTTTGGCAAATTCTTCGTAATTCTGACGGTAATCGTGAATTCTTTACCAACGCTGAAGTTGGTTCTTACACTATTGTGTTTTGGATTTTTGTTTTGTTTATTTGGTGAAGTTAGAGAGTCGACTTGGGACGAGGAAACAAAATTCCACTTGAAACACGGAAATTAATATTAAAATTGTACATGGGAGGAAAAGGTGCTCGGGCTTATGGCAGAATAATCCAGAAGCCTGATTGCAGTGTGCAAACTATAATAAAATAATACGACCACTCCCGCAACCTCCAGGTTAAGCCCAGGTCAGGTGGACCAAAAAAACTGACTGACAGGGAGAACCGGCAAATTGTTAGTTCAATTAAAGGCAACCCAAAAATTTCGGCTCCGAAAATACAGGAGGAAGTATGTAGGAGCCCAGGCAAAATTGTTCACCCTCAAACGGTGCGAAATGTCATCCATAAGGATGGGTACAATGCAAGAACACCAGCAGAAAGCCGTTAATTTCGTTGGCGAACTGCAAGAAAAGGCTGTAATTCGCAAAAAAATATTTGAACGAGCCGGAATCGTTCTGGAACAATGTACTATGGAGTGATGAGTCCAAGCTCAACATTTTTGGTTCGTATGGCTCACAGAAAGTATGGAGAAATCCGAACACCGCATAGGACCTTAAAAATGTAACACCGACTGCGAAGCACGGCGGCGTAACATAGTGGTTTGGGGCTGCATTGGGACTGCGCGACCCAGCTCCAGTTAAATGTGAAGACTATTTCAGCACGATAACGACCCAAAACATACGTCATATCTGGTCAAGGAGTGGCTGCTCTACAACTGCAAGCAATTGCATACACCTCCACAGTCTCCCGACCTCAATCCTATTGAACACATTTGGAATTTGTTGGACAAAAGGATAAGGACGCACAAAATAACCTCAAAGGAGTCCCTAATGACAGTTTTGCAGTCAGAACAAGATCCTAGAAAAGGACACAAATGTTTTGGTTCACACTACGCAGCGTCGCCTCCAAGCAGTTATTGCCGTAAAAGGAGGTCCTACCAAATATTAACTCTATTGAATTTATGATTTTCCAAAGTGTACTTAAACTTTTTTTGGCCTCAAATTATGGATTATTTTTATGAAATTGGTTTTTTATTAATAGTTAATTCATTTAAAATAGTAAAAAGTAATATTTTTAGGTTCTTAGTTATATTACCTAAAAAACTGAAAAACATTTTGGATTTTTCCTTTTTGTTTTAATAGTATTTTGATTGGTTTTTGTTAAAAACCACGGTGTACTTAAACTTTTTTTGCCTACTGCATATTTGAAAACGTCTTCTTAAAACCCGTTAGTTTTTTATTATTCTTGTTTCTTTAATTAATAAAAAGATTGCTGTTTATTGATACAAGAGGGAGAGGAAAGCTTAAATAGAAACCCTTCAAAGTATACCACCAAAAATTAAATGGGGACTTAGCCTCATTTTATTTTTAATAATATAGAACCTCATTTCATTTGAAAATCGTTGATGAATGATTGTCCTATTGGATGATTGCTGTACCAATCATCGCGTATTTCAGAAGCGGTTCGAATAAGAGATGTCTTTTGGCTGATGTGTTTATGACCCACACTAGCCCCAATGAAGTGAAACATGTTTGAATGAACCAATTATCGATTGGTGTATATTTTGATCGTACTAGCGCAACAAATTCTTAAAATCCGTGTATGTATTGTAATTACCTAGAGCATAATACAGCATGCAGTTCGTCACCTTCGTGGACTACCGTCCATAGTGATAAAAAGTTTTTACCATTGTTGGGTATATGTAGATGTATAGATTTATTATATACCAAACGAAACAAATGCAAATATTTCTAAATCTAAATGCCTACCAATGTTTATTTAACTTTTTGTTTTATATAATCATTTTGATCATTTTGTCTGTCTGTGCAATGCAGCAAATAATATTTCTACGGCACAATAAAGTATATACACATCGAAATATCGACAATGTATGGTATATCGAATTTATCATATATCACAAAATCAAACTTTACAGTAGAAACATTTCTTTACATGAGTTTGTTAGAAAAGTAATAGAAAAGATAGATCACCTTCTGCGTCGTCTGTCGATCATCTGACTTCTCAAATTTTGGACAAATCCTTGTTTTCCTTCCGCCGTATATAAGTCCCACGGTATCGGTAGCCTATTTAGTCTCTGAACAACTGAACGATCGAAATTCCCCTTTTTTTGTATAAGAGCTTTGGAATATCTTTAAAATTCATTTTGTGTAAAACAAATATATCTTACAAACTATTACTGCAATTTTTAACTGAATTCCCGGGTAAGCCCTCCTGATAACATCCCTGCCCGCTCGAATGGAACTGTTTCGATCACCCGCGCTAGGTGCTATGATCTCCGTGGTGTTAAAGTCCTTTACAAGCACAACGGTGCCAATCGAGACGTTGGGGGTAGTTGTGGTTCACTTAGAACGCTGCTAAAGTCTTGTCAGATAGTGCCCCTGGTTGCAGCCAGTACTCTACCAGTATCCCAGACGGCCCAAGGGAATGTGGCCAAGATATTTTCGCTGTCTTTTAACAATAATGAAAATTGCAGTGTTGCCAATATGTGGAACTCCTTAATAAGTGTGGATGAAATGTGTACATGATGTGTGGATCTTAGGTCTAATGTGTAAGAAAAAATTTTAATGTGGCAATAAAAACTAATGGCCTTAAGATCTACGATAGCTCACGACCACAGTTTGCATATGTTGAGACTTTCATGTTTTTCCGAGTATAAATTTGTGACTCGGTTTAAATTTCCATTATGATCGGCAGTCTACGTTTGTATTAAGTGTACAAATTTTGTTTCGCAGTTTTCAAATAAATGCCTCTAGGGTAAAGTGGTGATCGATATTAATCGATTAAAAACGATATACAACAAGTAAGAAAAGTTATCTTCGGCTTGCCGAAGATTGTATACCCTTGAAAACAAAAAAGTTTTCCATACAAAGACTTGTTTTCGTATCGGTCGTTTGTATGGCAGCTATATAATATAGTGGTCCGATTCGGACCTAACTGCCACAAATCGTGTATATCTATGTCATATGAATAAATGTGGAATTCGGTCGCGATAGCTTGGAGACCAAAAAAGTTTTCCATACAAAGACTTGAAATCTGATTGATCGTTTGTATGGCAGCTATATGATATAGTAATTCGATCCGACCGATTCTTAAACTTGATCTGCGTGCAAAAAAAATAATGATCTGGTAAAAATTTCAAAACGCTAGCTTTAAAACTACTGTCTATTTTTTGCATAGAAACAGACGGATAGACGGACATGGCTATATCGACTCGGCTGTTGATGCTGATCAAGAATATATATACTTTGTGGGGTCGGAGATGCTTCCTTTAATGCGTTACACATTTCTGGACAAAATTATAATACCCTTTTTCAAGGGTATAAAAATCGTAGACATCTCTCTACATTATTGTATCAGAACATTTATAGATATCCGTTTCCATCATAAATTCATGGTTGATTGAAAATGACACAGGATTTTCTTTTACAATTTAAAGAAACTTCGAGGATCCATTGATTGCTCTTAAATACGTACTCCGAGACTGCTCTTAATGAATGAAAGTATCGCGAGTGGTTGCAAGAAATACTGTCACATTATATTTCATTCTCCAGTGTGACAATGCTCGATGCCACGTCGCAAAAGTGGGAAAAAATCCTTGGAAACGCTGAAAATGGGTTCTTCCCCATCTGGCCTACCCCCCACAAGTTGTTCCATCTGACTACCACCTGCTCCGATCGATGGCACACGATCTAACTAGTAGACGTTAGTTAGAGTTAGTTCCCTTTATATGAAGAAGTCAACAATTTAATTAATATTTGCAATAGCTCGAAAGATGGGTAGTTTATCATTTTCAAGATGTCCTCCAAAAATTTGGTTCTTTAATAATTAAACTATTAAACTATTTTTTATAGATGTTTTTAAAGTTAGATTACACGAAAATAAAATCACCAGGGAATGAATACTAGTTTCAAAAATGGGATCAGCTACTCTTTGAAACCATTCATTACACTCTTGCTCAGTTTTAGGGGAGTTATCAATTTAGAAGTTGGTCCGGATCAACTATATGGGTATATATGTATGTACATAGATCACAGCTCTGGCATAGACGTATCGAATATACCCCCTTCGGGCCTTTGCGTTGCAGCAGTATTCTAAAAAAAAAGAGAGGAGGAATAATAACGTGGGAAATCATTTCATACTTTATAATATTTTATTATATTTATTGTTTTGATTTACTATGAACTTATAAGTTTATATTAATATATAAATAAGACAAAACAATGCGAATATTTTAACAATGTATCCACAATTTAAACATAGGCCATAAATAGTTTTAGAACTATTATTTATTTATAACAAGTTACCGCTATTAATACCATCTAATATATATCTGCAGGCATGTATACATAATTAGGTCGTTCAGTAATTTAATTTTGGGATTTCATTCTCATACTTGTATGATAAAAAACTTTGGCAAGTAATTGGGAAGTTACATACGACCAACTATAAAACCATTGCATTAAAAGGAAATTCAAAGTATTTTGACCCTTAGTCTTATATTTACAATTTTTTAAAATTGTTCTTTTTATAAATGCTACTTAACATAGCTTTCTAAACGAATTGCTTTAGTCTATATTGTAAGTGTGGTTTGAAGTATACAGAAAGTAAATACTTAAATACTAATAAGGAAGGCACTTTTCGTTTCAAATTAAACCTCACTAATGCACAAGTTGTTGA
Organism: Drosophila merina; assembly: GCA_035047645.1. NCBI lineage: Eukaryota > Metazoa > Arthropoda > Insecta > Diptera > Drosophilidae > Drosophila > Drosophila merina. The sequence goes on from JAWNPH010000002.1 coordinate 29,572,706, forward strand.
AGAATGTAATGTAAATACGTACATACGATTAAAATAAAGTTTAAATTAGCTAGCCCTTAATCATCAGAGTAAGGCATGGCACTTCTAATCCAGATTGGGGTTTGATTTCAACTATATATTAACGAGCTCCATACTGTCGTGGATGTCGATATCTTTTCCCGGTTATCAGTTAGCCCTCCCCATAAGCGGCTAAGTGCCATTTGACGGGGCTACACGCACGGCCAAGGTTTTGGTGCATACATGTGGGTCACAGTCCATCGTGCCTTGTCATCCATAATAGAACTGTGAGCCACCCGCCATACCTGTGGATAAGGTGCGCGGAGCGGAGCCATCATAGGATAGGTGCATAGGCGGTTTTGTTCGACGCAAAGTTGAAGTGCCGCTAACAGTCAGGGGAACTGGACCATGACTCATCGGATTGATAGCTAGGATAGAGGGAACTGGTTGCGTTGGTGGATGTGCTGGAGACCCACCGGTCATTGAAGACGGTGGCGTGGGTGCGTTTTTCGGATGCTGCAACACTCCCATATTTCCAGCAGTTACTATATATCCTCCTCTTATAGTCGGCGCTGTTGTGTACTGGGCCAGCGAAGTAATTGGAACCATTGTGCCTGCCAATGATATTTTAATTAAAATAACATCGATTTACAGGATTCAGCTTGAATACTTACTTATGGCACTACTTCCAGGTAAGGGCATACTAGAGGAGTTGGAACCAATAACTATCGCCGGGGCCAAAACGCCTGCCACTGGACTTTGGCAGTTTCCAGTTGCAATGCTCGTTGCTACATAGGCACTTGGCGGAATGCCTATTAAGTCTGGAGACTGGTGAGCACCAACCAAGAGTGGACCTGCGATTAGACCGGGTGCAGATCCTGGATTACCCATTGAGGATAAAGGGCCTGGACCTTGACTGGTGAAAAGGGTGCTAGGCGAGGCATACGGGAAATAGTTCTGCATAGGTATTGCCTTTTAATAAGGTGAATTCAGGAACAGACTACACAACTTACATCATTCTCGGAATCGATACGTAAAGGCACCGAAGGTGCCAAGTTGATGTCAGCATCTATCTCAGAAATGGTATCATTGAATCCGCATGAAATAATGGTTTCCTCAGCTAGTACCCCAGTTCCTTCATTGCGTTTGTTTGAAGAATTTAGGTGTGTATCAGTTGTTACACCTTGACGCTTTTGAAGTAGCGATCTAATTGCGACGACAATTACGGAGAAAACCACACCAATAGATCCCAAGATAAGTAGGTAAATATATAAGCGCTCCTGGTCGTCTGTAAAGCGATTTTTTTTTTAATATTACATACATATTTGTTTTTCATTAAATTTAAAAAAAAAATTAATAATCTAGCCAAAATAGGCCAAGCTTTTCATTAAATGTGAATTTTGCAAATAAATAGTAAGCTAATAGTACCAGGAAATATTATTTTGGTATTATAATTTAATTATTATAATTTAAATGTAATTTAACCCATAAAAGTTAAAACCAAGCGATTTTATCTTTAGCTTTGCTTTTTGCTTTTTGCATCTTTACTATTATATTAATAAGTTGTATATTATTTTATTATATAAATGATCGACTATCTGTTAAATATCTGTTTTTAATAATTCCTTACCCTCCAAACTAAAGTCGGCACTCTGAGTCATTATGGGATCGACATCCGCAACCAAAGAGCTGTTTGTCACAGTCTGATTATTTGATGAAGTAACGCTGGGCCTTGAAGCGATTCCTCCAGTGCCATTACGCCTTCCGGATCCTGTTGTGTTACTGTAAAGCTTTGGAATAGCTTCGGACTCTTTGTAGTTCAGTTCATCGTCGTAAAGATCGTTGACATTACCGTCAAAGTCTTCGGATTCGTCCGCCTCCGTTTCTGAAGCGTCGTGCTCTTTAAGTACTTGCATGGGCACTAGACAGGACCGAAATTAGAAACTCCATTTTGAATACTGTTTGCACTTTTTTAAAGGTCACCAATTCCAGGCTGATGCAAAAACATCAACCATGGGTGGTTCCTGGTTACCACTTACCACATGTGTAGACCACCTTCAAGTACATCCGAGAATTCCTCTGGCAAGGACTTCCAAATGTGTTTGCGTCAGCTGCTAGGTTGCATCGTCGACGTCCATGGCAAATTTGCATTACTGTCTCCGTTGAGTAAGAGGCCAGGCATGCTACAAAGGACGCGATTGCATTAAAAGACAGACTGAAACTTTTTTTACAGACTTACTTTCTTCCCGTACTCCTTGAGGTTGAGGACATTGGATGCTTTCGTATTCGGTTCTGCCAAAACTTGCGCTGTAAATGGCTATTCGAGAGTAGGGATTGCACTCCAGCTGGGCCACATCATTGTGACATGCGACCTTGCTTCGAAACTCATCTGTAAGATGATGAAAAGGCAATGGTCTTCTTTGGAGGGTTACTCTTATATTGACATACAAGTTTTGATCACATATGTACGTAAACAATATGTTCTACATATGAGTGAAAAATTTGTCAGAAAGCCATTGTTTACCCTATAATTACCCATAATTGATTGTCAAACTTACATGGACGACATTTGTAAGCTATTTCCACAATTTTTCTCAGCTTCGGACACGGGTTGCTGCTTAATGTATCGGTACTGACTGTGCTGCTGTGATAACTACTGGTTCCGGAGGAGTCGCCAACTCCGCTTGCGCCAATGTCAGAATATTGTGAAGACCCGTGAAACTTACAGTTCTTTTTTTTCTGGCAAGCATCTACCACTGTTTGCAGCAAGGAGTACTAATAATAGAGAATAGAGAGTATTCAACTTAAAAAATATGTTTTACAGTTTTAATACCCTTGCAGAGGATATTCTAATTTTGGTGACAAATGTGCGCAGACATTAGAAACTTTTGTATATTTTTAGAACCCAAAAACGGTTAATAATTTGTATAGATTGTATATGGTAACATTGATCTCATTGCGGTATTTATTCATAAAAACTAATTCAAAGCGATCAATTTGTAAATCGGTTAAAAAGGTCAAAAAAGAGTAGTTTTGTATGCAAAGTGAAGATTCGTAATTTATGCAAAAAGTTAAGGGTTGTAAAGGAAAGAACCATTTAATAACAACTACCTGTAAAGCGTTCGGCCACATGCACCTTTTTGGTATATCTTCGTTATTCTCATAAGAACCCTGAATATCTTCAAACCCGATGTTTGTGCCAGACACGTCGACAGTTGAATTCAACCTGGTGGGTGTAGCAGTACTGGGTGGCATACTGAAACCTAATCCGTATTCCTCATGCGAAAGGCGGTTGTTTGGTGTTTTCTGCTGCAACGCACCAAAGATAGATCCTCGAAGCAGGTGGTTTTCCTTGCCTCGGATTTCCGGACCTTTTTGGCCAGGAACGGGGCACAGATCCTCTATGCTGTACCCATCTATATAAATGATATATGTATATACAAGTAACTAAGCGCCTATGCTTAAGAGTTGGCATTCCACATACCTTTTGCCGTGAACTTATTATACTGAGCAAATTCGATGGATATACTGGTGCCACGAGGACAGGCAATAAAAACTTGTTCCGAGTCACATGCCGCTTTCTGATATGTCCGCAGAGTAGCCGAAAGCAAAGCTGTACCAAAGAAAAACACGAAATCCTAATTAGAAATGTTTGTGTATTCAGTACTCGAAAGCGCACAGGTATTGGTCAAGCTCTCAGTCCTTTTGCATTCGAAACAACTATTTAATCATTAATATATTAATTTTAAGATACAACACAATCTTTATTAAAAAAATCACGATAAGGTATATATCGCTTATTTATAGGACAAGCATCTAGTTCTTAGTCGGAGAACACGATTTTGTAGTAATGTTCTCTGAGAAGACATCTTTGTTGGGTAAAAACTTTATTTCGTTATCGTAAATCATTAGAAATTATACCATAGAAGTTTTATTGAACTTGAAGAGTTTGAATGTGCATAATATTCTAGGGAATGCGCAAAATAATATTTTTAGAATTTGTACAATAGTAAAAAAGTACTAAATTCTTGACCACAACATTTCTAAAACTTGACAATTGGTAGTGAATCAATACCGAGTATAATTTCTGATATATAAAGTTCCTATTTGCTCTGATATAGTTTTTACGTTTACTTTTTCCCGAATAATCGAGGCTTACGATAAAATAGAAAAAAACATTGAAAAATTAACCGAGATACATTTTTTGGACCTTAACTGGCTGAGCGCTAAGGATGTCAGCTAGTAAAACATGGGTAGCCCTAATCAAAATTTGAGATTTGTTTATTAGAAATAAAAATATTTAAAATTTCCTATTAAGATATATCGAATCGAATAATTGGTCAAGTATATATAAGTAAACATGTAATAATATTCAACCCTAAAGTTTTCGGTAAAAATGAAATAATAACAAGAAAAGATAGATAACCTCGCGCGAAGTCGAAGTTGTTATACCCTTCCAGTTAAATGGCGGTTTCTAATTTAAAAAAATATCGGATTTAGTTGCTCGACCCTTATAAAAACTTCAGATCCCAACCAGTTCCTAAAAAATGGACATTGGAAAAAGTCACATCCGCATTAGCATCGCCCTGATTCTGAAGTTCTTAAAAGGGTCGGCCAACTATATCCGATATCTGCAGTATATCTTTTTGCTTATATTAGGCAAAAACAGCACTTCTGCGTGTCCGCTATGTTAGATTTATGAGCACATTCTCCATTCAAACTTCACTCCGGCAACCGCCTTTAACTGTACAGGTATATAAATTTAGGCATCGCTAAAACTTTACGTTCTTTTTTTATAATTTTAAAAGATCTTGGTATTTATTTTTACCTTAAATAATAAATAAAGTTTTCTAAAAATCTGATTTGCTTTGTTTTATAACAAAATAAAATCCAAAAAGAATCATAATTTTTTTAACAATAAAATAAAAATCAAATAATGATGTTTTTTATTTATTTAAAATATATTAAAAATAATCAAATAAAAAACATAGATTTAAAATCACCACATAAATGGATAGATCGTCAAAAGTAAAGTAATATGACATTATTTGTGTGTCGATTCAAAGGGATTGAATTAAATAAATAACGTTACATAACGTAGGTAAATTTCTTAAAAATAGCAGCTAAAATACCAAAAGAGTAAGACCACATTTTAAAATGTACATCAGTTATGAGATAGTGATTGCAAAATTTCGTTATAGGGTAAATATTTTGTCGTAAAATCTTGTAAGGCTCTGCTCTCCACTGGTTCATATTGGAACGATTTCTGCCTGAATATACATTCTTCCGACTTTTACTCAATAAAGACCAAGGATACAATAAATGGATTTCATGCCAATTCAGCTTTATGATATAGTCATTAGATTTTGAAATATATTAAGCTTGATCATGATGTGTCAACTATAATATCCATTCTATATGTATAGACGTATATGCAAACGGGTGTTTATGGGTATTTAGACTCGACTTTAAAAACCTGGATAAACTTAAATTGCTCTGTAAGTGCTTACCTAACGGATCGATGCGAAAAATCATTTCCCCATCCACCGCTGATGTACTGAGGACACACAGAAATGGCAGTACCAAACGCGTGGCTTGCAAGTAATCCATTCTCCGTTGGGGTTGGGAACAGCAGTCAATAAATTGACGAGTAGCACAATGAAATAGCGCTGAACAGTGGGGGTCGCATTTCAATTTACCGCTTTAATATTTGGCTGATAGTTTAGATTAATTTTTCACTTCTTTTATTATTTCTGCTTATTCTTTTATGGAATAACATTGAAATGGGCTTTATTGGCTGGTCAGATAACCGAAATTATATTCAAATAGTCCTGCGGGATTCAGTATTAAGATTACTTTATTTGCAACGTCATTTTTCACAATTCGTGTACTCCAATTTATTTCTTAGCAAAATTATAAGGTCACTCTTAGTTTTTTTTAGGATAAAAAAGTTCAAAGTAGCCAACAACCAACCACTTTTTGTAGTTTGTAATATTGTTCCAAACAAAAACAGGCTTGCAATATTATTTTATAAATGTTTGCTTACGAACTCTGAATATGAACATTATTTGGTACCAAAAATTCCATAAAAAGTTTCCCACCACTTGGTAGCTCTCCCGATTATTTATTAAAGCTGCTCTTGGCCACGCAAATTCAGCAGAAATATTAAAGTAAAAGAAAAATATTTTGTTTAATAAAAAACCTTAAAATGTAACTTTTACTCGTTGCTCAAGAACTTATCAAAATCGGGGTTAGGGATAGGAACTGAACTAAAAGTTTAGCAAGAAAAAGTATTGGAGCTCTATGTGTACTATGTCGAATATGTACTAAATATTTCTGTGTCTTATGCCTTTAATGGCACTGAGACGAATGATTTATGACAAAGAAGTTTTGCCCATTTAATCGGTCGGGCTGTCTTCTATCATTTTTGTGTGCGGAAAGTATTGCTATCCGGTTAACTCAAAGAAGCTTGCATTAGCAAAGAAAATATTAGCTCGACAAAGCCTTTTGCCTTTCAGTGCACATATTGACGTGATTGGATGCATGAAGCGTGAATTTTCAACAATTAACGCCATAGGAAGCTGCCATTGAGCACATTTTTGCAATGATTGTGCCATATCCTATTTTCTTGCTTTCTTCGGTCTTACATTAGCTAAATGACAATCTTCTCCTGGGACAGATAATGGCACGGTCGCCTTCTTAATACAATTACAACGGGGCTCTGATATATATGTAATTATTTGCATTGCCGTGGATGCTAATCGAGGATGGAGACTATGATTATAGCAGCTTGAAGTTGTTACATCAGGGATCCGATGCGACTACGCCCGATATACTCAATGTAAATGTATGGATACGATGCATGCCATTGTGTCCTTTGGCGGTATCAACGATTTAACTTAAACTTTAGTAAACTTTTTTTTACGGTTATTAATATTCCTTTGTCGAATATCTCGAAGAAAACTAACGACAAACATTAATCCACTGATTTTGGGGTTTTGAGTCTTTGTTTAGCAGTTTGGACAAGAGTTTTTGTCGAAATTAGAATCATTGAAGGAATCCTATTTTTGCAGCGGAACAGAGCAGGAAATGTGTACTTCAAAACTTTTTTACGTTTTATGGTCTCATCACATTTTTTATTCGCCGTCGAGATGCGAAATACACACATTCACGTAGGAACATTCGTTCGGCAGCAAACACGTGTATACTCGACCGTGATGCAGACTGCGAATTTCCGACGGTTCATTCGTTTCTGATTCGTTAAACTACGGCATCCCGAGTATGCTTTAAGGCGGCTGTACAGTCCAAATTACTGACCCGAACACTGGGTATCGACCTTGTACGTCCGCGACACAACCGCCCTCAACAAAAGTCTCAACGATTTTGAACAGGCCGTGTCCTTTCAGACATATCCTTTGGCTGTTCGACGCATGCCTGGAAATTCTCTCTTTTTTATGGGACGCTGCGAATCCTGGGGATAGTGTTAGGTTTCACCGCTCTTTGCTGCTCTTTTAAAGAGCACAAATTCAAGTACCAATTTTAGTAGCAATTGAATATTTACCATACCGATTTAAAAATGTGAGGAATTGGGTGTACTAACTGTAAAAATGATCTGCATTTTTTTAATCTATTGCTTTAGTGGTACATTCCATAAGATGGGACAATTTCAATGAGGTATAGTATATACGGTATATACGGTTAAGAAATCTGGGTTGCAAAAATTTCAATCGGAATGAAAGTAAAACGAAATTGAAAAAAAAATCCTAACTTTATTCTTTGCATAGCGTATTACCATTTTTTTCCAAATGCTTTCAACTTATTAAAGTGGACCTCTTTGGCTCTAAATATGTACATATATTTAACAGCATCGGCATATGTATAATAACATATAGGAGATAGGGATCGGCCGATCACCCTAAGCGCCTTAACAATATATTTCATCACCTTTTTTATTACCTTAAATTAAATAAAAATACAAATTTAAAATTGAAAAGGATATTCTCTATACAATATATGGTATGGTATGGTATGGTAATATATGGTGTATGGTAATGAATTATAAATACACCGTGGACGGTAGTCTACGTAGGTGACGAAGCGCACCTGTAGTGTAAAGAAGATGTCTATATATGTATATATATATGAAAAATGAAAAATTTTCTGCGTTTTCATTTTTAGGTCTTATATCAAATATGAGATACAGATCGTCGATCCTTATAAAAACTTCAGAACCAGACCCATTTTTTTTAAATGTATTTTTAAAAAAAGTCACAGGTTTTCACTCCCAATTGAGGAGTTTGTGCATATAAAAAACATCCGAACATCACAATACAGTGCATCAAATAAGCGATGAAGATGCCTAGAAAAAATATATTTGGATCTAACTTATAAAATAAATTATTGATAAAAGTTTAAATATATTAATTTATGTGGCTTGTTGAAGACATTTTTTATATCAGATATTTCAGTCTTTAGAAAAATTAAACAAGTATACACAATTCCCAAAGGTTACAACTTAAATTATGCAATTCTATATATTCATAAACTAAATGTACAAAAATATGAAAAATTAAATTCACCCTTATTAGTTTAATAAATGCATTAAGTCGAGATGGCAACCTTTGACCACTCCACCAAAAGGGCCTTTGCAACCTGAAGTTTTCCTTTGATGACCAGGTACTTGTTTTTGCCCATTATTGCGCAATTGAAAACTACATTTCCCATGCCGGCTGCCACAATACAAGCCCTTACTATTACGCTTCCTCCACCATGGTCTGTACGTTATGCAGTGGGAGCCGCGAAATGAAAATCAAAAATGTATGATTTCACCTATCAAACGGATTTCTGGATGATCATGTTTAACAATTGCTATTCGGGTAAAAACTTGTTACTCCTTCAAAGATTATATGCTTGTATTTAAATATTATCGTTGACGAGGATTCGTCAATATTATAAAATTCCCGTGTACGTAGAGGGTCTTTGGAAGCAATCGAGTCTGGCAGCTGTTAGAAGGGCCATTTGTAAAAGTTAGAGGTAAGGCGGTGGTGATCTTGCACTTTTGGCAGTGCTTTTGTATTTAATAATACTATCGGACGTGTAATATAAAATTCGTCCGTATTAAGATAATTTTTGTCTCGTGGCGCATTTGATAAGATCATGAGTAATATTCTTTGGTAATAATCTTCTGCCGCATTTAATTGATCTGCCCTGGCTTGTAGACGAATAATACCATGTGTCCAAATAAACGGTCAGGGAGATTACCGATCTTAATGTACCAACCGTTGAGTTTGATTTTAAAGCGGCAACCTCGGTAACATATACCTTATGATGGGCTCGTTTGTATGCCCACGGCTTTGCTGAGTTAACGATTTCAGGACTTAGGATTTTAAGCACGACGTAAGCGCTTTAGCGGTGTAACCATACATTTTCCAGCTAATAGCTTTTGGAGTAACATCTTTACGTATTTGGTTCGCTCGGCCTACTATCTTGGTACACGATCACCAAGATAGTAGGCCGAGCGAACCAAATACTTTATTAGGTTTTTTTCATTCAGAGCAATAAAAGTTGGAAGAGACCATACGCGATCCTTTTCGTTACGTATGTCGGCTGGCTAGAGTTCGACTGCATTTCCTTTCCTTGTATTGGTTGAAGCAATCCCGCATTCGGAGTTTTAAGCCTGTAAAAAGGCTTTCTGGGAAAGTGGCATGTTTAATTTATGTTGAGTGGGTAACTTATCGATTAGCTCACGAAAAAGTATTAGGTTCATATATGAAATGGGTCCATATACCTATGTAAATGCATGCCGCAGGCTTCCATAGTAGCGCAAGCGTAGCGCCATTGCCAACACGATAAGGGATTTCAATCTGTCCTTGTGCACATTGATCTTAGGAATTTCTCATTCTCATTTCTCATTTTTTCGGCTTGTCCAAAAATAGTTTAAAGAGTATTGACGAGTTGTAAACCCAGTTCTAGTATTAATTGTTTATCTCACACCAATTCGTACACTTTCCCATGCACGCATTTTTAAAACCGGATCATATTATTAGTTTTATTTGAAATCCGTTCTAATATATACGTCTTGTTTAGGGAAACCAAAAGCATCTGCTACTACGCAAACTTTTCCCACCGAAGTAAAATAATCTAAGTACATCATCAATTTACATTTCATTTATTGGAGTTTTTTTAATAAAACTTAATATACCATGGTAACCATTAATACTTAGACAAAAAGATGACTGTGCGCTTTATTATCTACAAAAATAGGCTACACATTTTTATTACCATTTTCGTTTATTTTATATGATGCACCAGACATACCAAACATAAATCTACTTAGTTATGTAGTTTTTCGGGATTATTATTATTTCTTATATTTTCATTTATTATTGACTATTAGTTCTTTGAATATTCCCTAGAAACAACTTATTTATGTACATATTATAAACTTGTAGTTTTCAAAGATGTCAATTGTGGTTTTTTTGGGAATTAATATAATTTTAAATTGCAAATTTTTGACACATTGACGAATTAGTTTTTACAATAATTTAGTTTTATTTTTAGGTTGATTCAGTATTTACACATATGCATAGTTTTAAGTACACAGTAAGTAATTACTTAAATGCTAATTAGGAAGGCACTTGATTTTTTAAATAATCCCGGAACACAACTGCACAATAAGTTTGACAATATGTTACCAAAAAAAAAATTAATATCGAAAAAAAAGGCGCATATAAGTAACAACAATATTTGAATACTGAAAACTATTACATACATATATCAGAAATAACACAGGCCAACAGCAAAAATCTCAACGTTTAATTTTACCTTTTCCATAACATCCCTCCCATGAACCCAAGTCGAGACTGATTTTATTCTTAGCTGTGGTTTGGGCGACCCCAAAGGTTGAGAAGAAGGCTACATTATTTGTTAAGAAAGTAATGATTGATTTTGTCTGCCTGTGTAGTCTATTAATAACCATAATGAAAAACTTTGCAAAATTTACATTTTCGAATTTTGTACGTTTTTTAAATAAATACTATTTCAAACTATATTTTTTTTGCAGATTGTAGCAATTTACATTCTGTGATGAATCCGGTAACTCCTAGTTATTTTTTGGGTATTGACTTTGAGAGAAAGGAGCTAGTTAAGACTTGGTTTCTATTGTCCTTCATACGTAAGTGTATCTTTTCCCTCAAATCAGTCAGAATTTCCGATCGACGTTTGAGTGCCATTTGCTCCGGTTGCATCAACGGCCAAGCCTGTGGTGTACACATGGGGCTCATAGTCTATCGTATCCTGTCATCCGTAATAGAACTGCGAGCCAGAGGCCACGCCTGTGGACAAGGTGCGCGGGGCGGTGCCATCATAGGAAAGCTGCATGATCGGCTTCGTTCGACGCAGAGTTGAAGTCCCACTTAACGCAGGCATAGTTAAGGGTGGAACTGGTTGATTTTGCGGGTGTGCTGGAGACCCCCCGGTCATTGAGGACGGTGGCGTGGGTGTGCTTCTCGGATGCTGCAGCACTCCCATACTACCAGCATTTACGATGTATTTTCCCCTGATAGTCGGCGCGGTAGTGTATTGGGCCAGCGATGTTATTGGAACCATTGTACCTTGGGAATGATATTCAACTCAAATCAAACTCAAAACAAAGGCGCAAATACTTACTTATGGCACTACTTCCAGGTAAGGGCATACCAGAGGAGTTGGAACCAATAACTATCGCAGGAGCCAAAACGCCAGCCACTGCGTTTTGGCAGTTTCCAGTTGCAATGCTCGTTGCTACATAGGCATTTGGCGGAATTCCTATTAGGTCTGGGGACTGGTGAGCCCCTACCAAGAGTGGACCTGTGATTAGACCGGGTGCAGATACTGGATTACCCATCGAGGACAGATGGCCAGGCGCTAGATTGGTAAAGATGCTGCTAGCCGGGGCATACGCCAAATAATTCTAAGTAGGCAATGCTTCTTAAAAACTGGTGTAACGTAAAATTTTTAACACTTACATCGTTTTTAGACACAATAGGTAAAGGCACCGGCGTAGTTAGGTCGATGTCAGCATCTATTTCCGAAATGCTATCATTCAACCCGCTTGGAATAGTGGTCTCTTCTGCTAATTCCACAGTCCTCTCATTGCCTTTGGTCGGGGAATTCAAACTCATATCAGTAGTTACACCTTGTCGCGTTTGAAGTAGCGATCTAATGGCGACGACAACAATGGAGAATAGAACTCCAAGGAACCCCAAGATAAGCAGGTAAATATATAAGCGTTTCTGATCATCTGGTGAAACAAAGTTATAATAAATATTATTTGAAGTGCGTTTATATTCGATCTTTGGATTTCCTTTCTTAATAAATTATTAAACAAAAATAATGATACGAAAAATTTGTATGTATACATGTAAGTATTTGATAACTAAAAGAGTTGAATTTTATACACCCTTGCAGCTGATCTGCGGCATCTATTGGTCATATATATATGGTATGTCAGAATGTTCTTTTATATGACACCAAAAAAATTGTTTGCCAAGGTTCTTATATTGGGGCTGTTATAAAAGGAGGGGCTGAAATAAAGACAAATCCCGGGTTTCATGAAGTCAAAAAATTTGACTAATCCCTCCCTTTCTTGCTCCGTTTTCATATGTTCAGAAAAATATAGTGTAATATCCATGGTTTTTTATTATATAATTTTTTTTTATAATTCCTTACCCTCCAAACTAAAGTCGGCACTCTGAGTCATTATGGGATCGACATCCGCAACCAAAGAGCTGTTTGTCACAGTCTGATTATTTGATGAAGTAACGCTGGGCCTTGAAGCGATTCCTCCAGTGCCATTACGCCTTCCGGATCCTGTTGTGTTACTGTAAAGCTTTGGAATAGCTTCGGACTCTTTGTAGTTCAGTTCATCGTCGTAAAGATCGTTGACATTACCGTCAAAGTCTTCGGATTCGTCCGCCTCCGTTTCTGAAGCGTCGTGCTCTTTAAGTACTTGCATGGGCACTAGACAGGACCGAAATTGGAAACTCCATTTTGAATACTGTTTGCACTTTTTTAAAGGTCACCAATTCCAGGCTGATGGAAAAACGTCAACCATGGGTGGTTCCTGGTTACCACTTACCACATGTGTAGACCACCTTCAAGTACATCCGAGAGTTCCTCTGGCAAGGACTTCCAAATGTGTTTGCGTCAGCTGCTAGGTTGCATCGTCGACGTCCATGGCAAATTTGCATTACTGTCTCCGTTGAGTAAGAGGCGAGGCATGCTACAAAGGACGCGATTGCATTAAAAAAGAGCCTGACACTTTTTTTGCAAACTCACTTTCTTCCCGTACTCCTTGAGGTTGAGGGCATTGGATGCTTTCGTATTCGGTTCTGCCAAAACTTGCGCTGTAAATGGCTATTCGAGAGTAGGGATTGCACTCCAGCTGAGCGACATCATTGTGACATGCGACCTTGCTCCGAAACTCATCTAATAGATATATTTGTTAAGAAATACCACACATCTAATTATCGCGTTTTATAATTGGAGCCATTAAGCCAAACTTACATGGACGACACTTGTAGGCTATTTCCACAATTTTTCTAAGCTTAGGACACGGATCGCTGTTTATTGCATCGGTGCTAACTGTGCTGCTGTGATAACTACTGGTTCCGGACGAGTCACCAACTCCGCTTGCGCCTAGACCGTAATACTGCGATGACCCCTGGAACTTACAATGCTTTTTCTTTTGGCATGCCTCGACTACTGTTTGCAGCAAAGAGTACTAATATAAAAAATAAAAGACAGTATTGTATTAAAAACATTATAAAACGCGATTTTTATATTTAAAATCAAAGCATTCTACAATATAAACGTGAGCGGAAGGATCGAGCGGGTCCGAAGTTTAAATGCCCTTTTAATTGGCAAAAATCTGATATATTTGGCCGCTCTTTATAAGAACTTCAGAATATCACCTGTTCCTTATAAAGTTGATTTTGAAAAATGTTCAACACTACTTCCAAAAACCCTAAAGTTGTGGTAATGTTGAGGTCAGTTATTTGGTATAGTTCTGACTTAGAGCAAATTTCATATCTGCTAAACTATGGAAATTATAGCATTTCCGTTCATTTAGCCAGCTGCATTATGTAGTTGACCACTCCCTTTCCGACAAAACCCTCGACAAAATAAAAAGTAGTTGCTCTTGTAGTCTATTACTTAATCGGGAGCTGCTAGTATGAATATAATATATGTACTTGAAAGTTCTTAAAGGGAAGCTGATAAGTATAACTATAAGGAATGGTTGACTTATAATATCGTAAATTAAAAATATCGATAAATATATATGAATTAAATATTGAATAAATATTTAATGAATAAATAGTTAAAATAGATTCAAACTATACAAGGATCTATACATTTTTATTGGGCTTCACAACAAATAGTCTTTTCATCACCTGTAAAGCATTGGGCCACATGCAACTTTTAAGCACGTTTTCGCTGTTCTCGTTAGTACTTTGGATATCTCCAAAACTGACTGTTGTAGCAGATTCGTCTTCACTTAAACTTGGCCTGGTGGTAATGATAGCTTCACTACTGGATGAAACTGTATTACTGCCTGCACCATTCCATCGGTTGGAAGGTGCTCTTTGTTGGGATAAGCCGAAGGTGGATCCGCGAAACAGGTGCTTTGCCTTACCACGGATTTCCGGACCTAGTTCTCCAGGCGCAGGACACAGATCCTCGATGCTGTAGCCATCTGCGTAAAAGATATGCTCTTTCTCAATTATTATTGCTCGATGAATGGATGCCATCCTACTTACCTTTCGGCAAAAAATTGTTGTACTGAGCAAACTCGATAGAAATACTGGTGCCACGGGGACAGGCAATAACCACTTGTTCCGAGTCACAGGCAGCTTTTTGATATGTGCGTAGTGTAGCCGAAAGCAATGCTGTTTCAAAAGTAGAATAAGAAAACACGACACTCAAAACATTTTCAAATTTTGTAAATGTATTATAAGTTTTAACTATAAATATAATTGCTTTTCTATGATTGAAACATGTATATAAAGATATTATAAATAACTATTTTATTTTTGTTTATCAATTTGTACTTGTAGTGAAGCTTAAAAATTTCACTTTTATACTAATAGTTCGTTAAAATGTTAAATTTCTTTTTTACAAAAAATGAGTCTCATCTGAAAATTTTCCAGATTCTATATAACATTATACCAATCGCAAGAATAAAAGTAACAGTTTCTGAATCAGTCGGCGCTCCCTGCTGAAGGGAATGATGCATGCTAGAACCGTTTTTAATTCTCTCCTTAAAGGACCCTTGATTTAGGTAATTCTATAAATTTTTGGCGGCGATGTTTTTTTTGGAAGGATCTTAATTTTTGAGACCCAGACCAGTAGGATTGGCTTCATCTTTCGGCAACGGATTGCAAAAGAAAACTAAACGCCTAACCTAAATTCCAAATATTAAACAGGCTGCAGCCTCTTGACATGCGAATTAAAACAGTAATTAGAACGAAGAGTCTACCATAAGGAAATGGTAATTAATCTCATTATTAACCGCTATACAAATCGGTATTTCCGCAATTAAAATATTTTGTTAAAACACAAAATGTTTATGAAAATGCCTTTAGAAAACATTTACAAGGAAAAAACACTAAGCTATAGAAAGTGTTTTAAAGCTTAAAAAAATAAAAATTACAATAAAATATAAATTAAAATAAACTTTTTTTAAAAACCCTACGTAATTCGTAAAAGTGCGATCCATTTGAATAATCAGGATAAATTTACTTACAATTTATTTGATTTTGAAAATAAACATTATTGTTCATTATTGTTATTGTTGCTTTGAACTTATAAAGCTTAAAGTAGCCCAGATTTCCCGTTTTCTTCAGTCTGAAATTTATTATTTAATTCTATGGTATAATTAAAAGTACGTCTGTTAAATACTTTTTAAAAATACGACCGCACAAAAGAACCAAAATTTTCAAGCCCTATTTATTCTTTTTTTCTTAAAGAGCAAATTCATTTGCAAGCGTCTAGAGCATATAAGAGAGACTTAGCGAGAGTTCTAAGAGCTTGAAAAGAGTGAATATATGTGAATATAAAATAGCTTATTTTTACAGTAACATATAGTTTAACAGTGCCCTGAAAAAACGTAGTAGGAACTTCTCCAGTTCACTTGGTCCTTTACATGTTGCCCATAAAAATTTATCCACTATGGTAGATAACGTGTCTGCGCTATGTTGCGACAAAGCATGTTAAAATGGCTGCATTAACAGACTGTTAAATACCAAATACCAACACGCATAACTCTTATACTCCCAAATTTATACCTCTAAATTGGCCAGCCTATGGCTCATTGTTTTGTTCACCTCAAATTCTTTCATGATATTTTATGCCTCTTAGGATAACCTGGATATCCTTGCCACCTCTGTGACTACCAATTAGAAAATAAAATTATTCTGAACATTATCTTTCCATGTTATGTGCAAAAATTGTTGTTTATCGAATCCGTTCCCGTGAATTATCCCCATTAATCTTCTTCTCAATTCACGGTCCATTTCCCCAACACCTTTTTGCTTGAAACAATTTATTGCAACTTTTTTTTGTTATTTTTTTGCAATCAAACGTTTCTTAAATGCGAATTATTATGCCAAACATTATGTTTTTATCCTTTATAGTTACCTAGACTCGTTTATACAGAAAGACAGACAGGCGGACATGGCTCGATCGAATCGGCTGTTGATGCTGATCAAGAATATAATTAAAATTTGACCCACTTAATAATAGTTTCACTAAACCGAATACCCAATAAAAATAGCATATACGAAGAAAAAAAAATTGGTGGTTTTTTTGGTATTTCGAAAAGAAAGAAAGAAAAAATTTATGTTTTTAAATGACCGAATCGGTCCCCCGACTTATCTTATTATATAATATCACATACCAAATTTTATACAAAAAATCCTATATTTTAATTCATCATCCTAATCTTAATTTTATTCATGCACGTGCAAAAATATATAAATGTTTAAGGGCTTCTTTTGTGCCGAATAAAATTATTACAATGTTTATATACAAGTATATTTATATTCATATATACATATGTATGTACATATGTATATACATATATAAACGCATAAATCCCATAAATTCCTCAATTAATTGATTTCAGTTTCAGAGGCATAAAACCGACAATTTTCCTTATTAACGCTTCCATTTAACGTAAAATATGCCTCGTCGAAACAAACGTTTGGATTTACATTTGAGAAGTTTTTTTTATATTAAACTGAAAGCTGTGTACTGTTCCATGGTAAAATTTTCTTGAACTGACGCTGCTAACGCGGTATGTCAATAGTCGATCTGACAAATCCTTTAAGTCATCGGCCTGCCAAATGCTTCAACTTTAAATGGCCCACCCTGTTTATACATATATAAGTTTTTTTCGTCTTCAAAATTGATATCAGATACTTTTCGCATTGCATGTGCGTTGGTCATTTTATCTCGTTAAGAAGTTATTTATTTGACATAATTAAATAATGAATTTGTTTTCTTATCTCTTGGCTTTCTGACTATATTCCAATTGAACGCGATGAAATCGTGGATTTGTGTACGTCAATCGTTGAATTTTACGACCTAATATTGAAGGAAATGGGGCTCTCCAGCCCAGCTAAGGACAAGATTTTTCTTTTTTTTTGTCAAGAATATACGTCCTTCTTCGTTTTTAACATAAACTCTTTTGCCATAAGGCAAAACAATGTGGACTAGTGGAAAGCGTATTGGTCGGTGGGGCGGAGTCGAAGTCGAAATTATCCTTCTTTCAATAATTTGTTACAATACAATTGCAGATGGTCTACTGATCTTGGTTACAACTGTGCAACGCAGTGAAGGAGACATCTCCGACCTTATAAAGTCAACACATTCTAGATCAGGAACACCTCCGGATTTCATATAAGCATGTCCGTCTATCTGTTTCTATGCAAACTCTCAGCTTTAAAGTTATCGACTTAAAAGTTTGGACACATTCGTTGAAATTCTTTGAGCTCTTCTATAAAATTGTAAACGGATCGACTGACAATATCCTATACATGTCATATAACTGAACGATCGGATATGCCATAACTTTGGTGTTTTTGGGACTATTTTATTAGGAACTAAGTTCTTACAAGGATCGGCAAACTTTGTTCGATATTTTCTATATCTCTTACCAATAGAACCTGATAATTTACTGCAAGTATGTAAAAACTTCGACTGCACCCGAAGTTAGCTTTTTCTTGTTTTATTTTATTTTTTTTCTCAGAAACTAATTTTTCCGCCTTTTTTTCTCTAATTTCTGATAAATAATAATATATTTATTTCTAAATTTGGAGATAAAACGGTATTCGTACTTATAGCCAATTCGTACCAATTTTAATAGCTTAGTAAAATAAAAATATGTTAAATATAGAAAATGATTGAAAGAAAATAAAACTAGTGAAATGAGCCGATTTTAAACACGAACTATCCGAACATAAAGCTCAAGCCTTCATTCCCGGCTATTTCGAATTCATGTTTTGGGGACTAATGGGGCCAGAATAAAATCAGTAATAACAAGTGAGAAAAGTTATCTTCGGCTTGCCGAAGATGGTATACCCTTGAAAACAAAAAGTTTTCCATACAAAGCCTTGTTTTCATATCGGTCATTTGTATGGCAGCTATATGATATAGTGGTCCGATCTGGACCAAACTTTCACAAATCATGTATAGCTATGTCAAATGAATAAGTGTTGAATTCAGTTGCAATAGCTTGGAAAACAAAAAAGTTTCCCATACAAAGACTTGTTTTCATATCGGTCGTTTGTATGGCAGCTATATGATATAGTGGTCTGATCCGACCGATTCTTAAACTTGATCTGCGTGCAACAAAAATAATGATCTGGTAAAAATTTCAAAACGCTAGCTTTAAAACTACTGTCTATTTTTTGCATAGAAACAGACGGACAGACGGACATGGCTATATCGACTCGGCTGTTGATGCTGATCAAGAATATATATACTTTGTGTGGTCGGAGATGCTTCCTTTAATGCGTTACACATTTCTGGACAAAATTATAATACCCTTTTTCAAGGGTATAAAAACTATAAGGGTTTCACCCTCACATCGGTTTCACCTTCACATTGGACTGATGTTCAACGAGCAAAATGCTTATGGATCAAACGACTATATCCTATTACTGCTATAAGATATAGTCGACCGATCGTTGCTGTTTCGACTTATATACTGTGTGCAAAGAACAGAAGCGTTTGAAGTAGATAGCTTTAAACCTAAACACTAGTTTGCGTAAAAACAGATAGACGGACTTTCTTATATTGACTCAGGAGGTGATGATCAAAAATGTATGTATATACTTTATAAGGTCGGAGATGTATCTTTCAGTGCGTCGCACACTTGTGACCACAGTTATAATACTCTCTACAAGCTATATTTATCTTATATCTACAAGATTGTGACCAAAGTTATAATACTCTCTACAAGCTATATCTATCTTATATCTACAAGATATAAGATATAGAAATGGTTTTAGTCAAAATCGACAAAGAAAAAGAGGAAGAAGGCAACTAGCAGAATCACATTACTGAATGTCAGCGATTTTTCAGCCCTTTAGAGAAATCAGGATTGGGTGGCGACTTCACACAGCTGTCACTAGAAACCACTGTAGCCTTACTAAAAGCGTAAATTAAACAACACATTGGCAATGTGCATATATAATTTCATTAAAAGAGTCTGATATATATAACTTTTACTAACGAACGCTATTTTTAGGACATAAAAGAAATGGCAAGCTAAGCTCTGATTAATTAAATTTTCCATATAAATATTGGCGCCATTATGATTTTGTTTTGGATTACTACTTTACGATAAGTCAAAAACATTTTTATTTTGTTTCGCTCTGGATATAACAATCTAAAATAGGGTTGCATCAAAGCAGTCAAAAACTTTCGAATTTTATCGAAATTTTAAAAGTTACAAGAAAATTCAATCGTAGTGCTTGTAATTAACAACAAAGATTTGTTTTGAATAAAAACATATATATGTCGTAGATTGTTTTCAAATTCAAATTGTAACGAGCATTGCCGCCAGAGTGGCATGGCGACAGTCCGCTTATCGTTATCGTTATCGTTTGCAATGTTCTTGTATGCTTGAAGCGTGGTAGACAACTATTTCTAGTTGCTACCTAACGTAGTCTGACCGCGAGTATGGGCGAAGGGGAGGGAGTGCATGTGGCGGAGACGTCTGTGTGAAAAGGAGGTACCGATAAAGTACCGTTGATCGTGAATTAGTATTGTGTGCATGAGCATGGTGAGATAACACTGTGTGATGGTATGTGTGTATGCAATGGAATTGTATTTTGTCATGACGCGTGGTAGGTATATGCACAGAGTTGATTTCATCACTTGATGAAGGAAAGTAAAAGGAAACAGACATGCCACGCTCCCAACCAAAGATCAGAAAACGTGGCGCCACAGCTATGCAGAGGAGTGATTCAGAGTCCGAATCGGAATATAATCCACCAATATCTCCGACATACATATATTTGTGACCTGTTGTGTTTCGTCTCGATATTTTATGGTGATTTTGGTGTACTAGGAAGTAGCGGAACTTCCCAGATTGAACAGGACTCGCATTTTTTTTGTTCAAATTGTAGATTGTCTTGTGAAGAAAAAATTTCCAAAGTGTGAACCCCGTTTCGTCCACTTACCGAAGAAAATTATTTGTATGCTAAGTTATTTTTATACCCTTGAAAAAGGGTATTATAATTTTGTCCAGAAATGTGTAACTCATTAATGGAAGCATCTCCGACCCCACAAAGTACATATATATATTTGTGATCAGCATCAACAGCCGAGTCGATATAGCCATGTCCGTCTATCCGTCTGACCGTCTGTTTCTATGCAAAAAATAGACAGTAGTTTTAAAGCTAGCGGTTTGAAATTTTTACCAGATCATTATTTTTGTTGCACGCAGATCAAGTATAAAAATTGGTCGGATCGGACAACTATATCATATAGCTGCCATACAAACGACCGATATGAAAACAAGTCTTTGTATGGAAAACTTTTTTGTTTTCAAGGGTATACCATCTTCGGCAAGCCGAAGATAACTTTTCTCACTTATTATTTATTTTGTTAGGGCTAACAATATTAAAATGAATGATAAGATGATATTAAAACAAGGATATGTATGAACAAAGAAGTGTTAGTAGGTAAATCTGGTGTGCCCGAGCCTGAGCTCCTCTCGGCTGATTGATTCTTGGAAGTTTTTCACTAGGTGGATGTTATTTAATTGATGTTGGTCGTTTGTTTGGTACCAAAATGATGTTTTTAAAAACTTGAATAGCTTTGGATAGCTGGGGTCGTCTTTTTAAGGAAAGGTGTCTAGGTATTCATATAATTTAGAATTTACTAGGGAACTTTTGTAAGAGATTATACGCTGTTTTAATTGCGTCTATAGCTAAAAGGGTTTCGGAGCATATACAAAATTTGCTTTTTTTCGTCTTAGTATTTCTAGAGCTTTTATTATGGCGATTGGGTCTGTTGAAAAGATTGCGGAGTAATGGGAAAGGGTACAAATTTTGAAGAATCGAAACTCATCTTGCGATCTTGATAATTTTAGATGCTTCTAGGTGTGTGAAGATGCAGATGTACTTGCCACATCTGCTTTTATTGATTGAAATTGCAAAATACTTCAGGAGATGTATCTTTCTTGTTGTAGATCCTTAGGGTAGTATCAATTTTTAAAAGGCGTAATATGTTATAGTGGTACGTTGAGGTTTTCGTGGTTTTCAATAAAATGGTCCAATGTTGAATTAAATTTAGAGCCTTTGGAAGGGCGATAGTTTTTTTGAATTTTAGTAAGTGGGGAGTTTTTGAGTTTATCAGTGATTTTAACATTTTGGTGGCCAAAAATTCTCGTCTGTCTTCCAAGCACTCAGTGTTTGCTTCATATAGGATGTTTTGGATGGGGCTTGTTCCGAATGCTCCAAGAACCGTTCTTAGTCGTGTTAATAGCGGATTTTCGCGGTCGAAACGTTCATCGAGGAGAGCATTAATAGATTAGTAGGCCATAGTCCACTTTATAGATGAAAATTGCTTAGTTAAATTCGGAAGTGTGACTGTATTGCAGTTAAGTTTGGGGCTTAAAAGGCATTTAATCATATTAAGGGTGTTCTTAAGCACGATTGCGAGTTGTCCCACATGCGTATTCCCCATGAGTCTCTTGCTAAAGACCCAAAATTTCTAAGAATGTTACATTTTTTATTGTTTTTATATGGAATATGGTATAATTGCAATTGTGATAACATGGCACCAGAGTATGAATAGTTGGGATGATAGGATCTAAGTAAATATTATTATATTTTGTTTTTATTGAGGATCAGTTTAAAGTCGTTGGCATATACGGTGAGCTGGACATTAAGTTGTTGAGCGAGCATTTTGAACTGTTTGCTGTTGAATACCACAAAATGGATTACCGACAGTGCTAATTCTTGGAGGGTGCCATTGTGCCCACCATCAATACGACTCACAACGGCTTTTGATGCATTCAGAACTACCCCCATCCAAAAAATATTCTATATGAAGCAAAAACAGAGTGCTTGGAAGACAGACGAAAATTTTTGGCCACTAAAATGTTAAAATCGCTGATAATCTCAAACACTCCCCAGTTATTAAAATGTAAAAAAACTATTGCCCTCCCAAAGGTCCTAAAAATAATTCAACATTGGACAATCTTGGACTGGTTGAAAAGATGTAGAAGCGGAATTGATCTGTATTACAACTTTTCTTTTTGACATTATGTTTTTAATGTAGTTTTTTATCTTGGGTCGAGTTTTTTATGGGGCGAGGTGGTCTAAGATTGGGTGGATACCAATTCGCTTAAGTATTAATTTTTTCTTCTTTAGATGGATCTTGCTGGTAGATGGACTTATAATAGGAAACTGTCTATTTTTGATTTTTCGTTCTTAAATCCAGTTTGGCTGTTATTAATTAGTTTAACGTTCGTTACAAACCACCATAGCCTCTGAGCTATGATTTTATTGAGTATTTTTGTTAGACAGGAGTTAAGTAAGATAGGCATTTGGTGAGGTTTTTTAATCTATTTATTGTTTTAATATCCAGGTTTTTATAATAGTATAGTTCACTCTATCTAATCCGGGCTAATTTCCTTTTAAAAAGCTTTGTGCCGCTAGAAATTCTATAGCATTTATAGATTTCTCTCTTTTCCGTTAGATCTTTTGTTGGGGATATAAGAGGTGGTGTTTGCATTATTTTCTGTTGCAATTTTTTATGTTAAGATGGAAGAAGTTTGAGTCAGTTTTTATTTATTTTTTTGCATGGTATTTTGTTGATTCGATGATGGGTAAAGGATGCTGTGTATGGTATATGTTTTTATGGCGTGATCCCGCAAAAGCGTCTGATATTGTTCGAAGTAATTCTCGGTAATGTGTCAGGTGCAATTTTAGTGGTAAATTTCCCAATGGATAGTTTTATGGCTTGTTTTGAGCTTGCCCTCAAAATGCATTGCTGTCAATGGATGTCAAAATTGTTTTATTAATTGTGAATGCTTATCTAAGTGGGCTTGTCATTAAGTAGGTTACAGTTCGATTAGCTTTTATACTCCTCTCATAGTTTTCTCAGTTGTTTTGATTTGGACCCCAGGTTTTTTCGCCAGCTTTAAAAATCGCCTGTTACTATGGTGGGTGTTGCTGAGAATTCTAGAACAGCACCGAGGTTTAGTCAAGTAAAAAGTGGTGTGCTATGTATGCTGAATTTAATTAACATACTGCACCGAAATCGTCGTTAAGGTTAGTTTCTAGTGATTTTTGAATCAATAGTGCCACTCTTCCGTAGTATCGGATATAGTTGTTTGACAAAACCATTTAGTTAATCTGTACAAGTATTATATGTAAAAATTTTATATTTGGAATATGCTTTTTTTTTAATGCGTTGAAGTTATAGTTGTTTATGTATCCATAAATATTCCATTGTATAATATTAATGCTCATAGCTAAAGTTGTTTGGGTTTTATCATACTACCAGACTAGGTTTGGTCATTGAAAACTATCACAGTCGCTGTTCCCATTGTTTGTTTTTATTTGGGTTTTTAATTCCTGCTATACTAGATTCAAAGCGCTTAATGTATTGAATTAGCTTTTATTTCAATTTTCCTGGAATAAAATTTTAATTTGAAGTCTGTAGTTTTTTCACATTTTATATAATTTCTTAAACTAGTGGGTCCTTCGAAATCGATGGCCATTTCTTCGATATTTTGGGAAAGGAGTTAAGTTTGTTTTGGGGGTTAAATTATGTTTATTTGAGTTTGTGCTGTTTGTTGAAGACGAGGGGTTGTCGGGTGAAATATCTTTGTAAGTAGGTGTTGAAAGTTTCCGGTTAATTGAAAGGATTTTTGCTGGGTAGAGGGTGTTTTTTCGGTTATGAACCTGAGACAAAGCTTTTGGTAAGTTGCTGACTGCGAAGGAAGTATAAACTGAGATGATTCTTTTTGTGGTCGACATTTTCGGTTTTTTTAATGGATGTGAGTTTTGTGCTGTTTAATGAATGTTGGACATCTGGGGTCCGACTTCGGTGATGATTTTGCAGTAGATGGTAGATTTTTCATTAGTATAAGCCAAGTTCTAGCCTATATTAATCACTAAATCATTACAATATATAACACATTTTGTTGAATTTTTCGGTTATTTATGTTTAGATGCTAAAACTTCTTTGTGTGTCATTTTCATTGGTTTCTATTAAAAGAAAGACTGCATGAAAATTTTTACATGATTTAACTTTTCCGCATATATACCGAGTAAATTAATGTTTTATAAGGGGTTTTCTCCCTTTCTTAAAGGTTTTATTGTCCATTTTGTTGATAATGATGCATTTTCTTTCAAGGTAGTTGTAGATTCGTTTCAATGATTTGCCATGGTAGTCAGTTTGAAGCTTACGCCCTAAATAAAGATAGATACTACTTCGATACTGTCGATTCCGCTATCCATTAAGTAAAGACTTCGTAAGTGTTCCAATAAGTAATTGAAATAAATCGAAACAATACGAAATTTAAAAAAATAAATAATTTATTCCTTGTTGATATGTTTCGTTGACAGTCGAATCGAAACGAATAACTCACCTTTAATTTGTATTTCGCTTTTAAACATACTCCTAAACATATATGTTAAACTTAAAAAATATACAATAAATCATCGGTTACCCAATTTTTACCAACTTACCCAATTTTTCGCCACATAATACGTTCCTTAGAGACTGGGTCCATACTAAAGCCCAGACGAGAATCAAAATCGTGTTCTTGGTGCGAAAGTAGGGTTGGCGTCCGCTCCATTTGTGTCGTGGCTTCATTTTAGCGCTGTTGTCTGATTGCTTCAAAATGATTAGTGAGGGCACAGAATCTCTATCTCTTTTTTTCGTAGTTTCCTTCTTCTAGAACTATAGTTCCGGTAACAGAAGCTAGTCTTTTAGTCTCAGTCTAACCCTTGGCCCATAAATGGCTTTGCAATCGGGTATATAAATCATACAAAGCATTTGGTTTTTGGGTCAATTCACAAAACCCTGCTAAAGTAACGATCTAAAAATATATAAAAGAAAATATAATACAACATTATTCTAGATGGGAAGTATTATATTCTTTGGAATAAAAATTTTTTTTGCTTAGATGTTATTTGAATGACCAATAACATACGGCGTAAAGAAAAACTAACTTTTAAAATTTCTTTGTATCTGCAAAAACATGGAACATATGGGTTCTATAGGGAGGACCGTTTCCGGACGTAACGCTTTATATACTGCGTGCAAAAGAAAGGAAGAAAGGATTTATACACAGTTTGAAGTGGAAAGCTCTAGAGACTAGTTTGGACTTGCAAATATTAAATAAATTAAAATTAAAGAAACATTTTTCTTAAGGAAAATTGCACTCTTAGTGATTCCAATCTTTTTACTATTTGAATGTTTGCTCTTAAAAAAGTCGAATAGACACTAAAAAATAGTTTTAAATAACGTAAACCAATTTTTATAGCTTCATAGGTTTTCAAGTTACAAGATTCACAATTTAAAATGTTTTTAATTATACCCTGTACCCATTAAAAATGGGTGAAAAGGGTATCATAATATGGTGCAAATGTATGTAACAGGCAGAAGGAAGCATCTCCGACCCCATAAAGTATATATATTCTTGATCAGCATCAACAGCCGAGTCGATATAGCCATGTCCGTTTGTCCGTCCGTCCGTCCGTCCGTCTGTCCGTATCAACGCCTAGATCTCAGAAACTACAAGAGCTACAGACATGTGCCATATATCGTTGGATAGGTAATTTCCATACGCAGTAGTTTTTTTATTTAAGTTTGTTTTTTTATTTTGATGTCGCTCCCCGTTACCCGCAAACAGCAAAAAACTGAAACGACCACGCTCTCGGCAAACCGCAAAAAACTGCCACGCGCAAAATTATAAACCTAATGCTATGCAATTCGGCATATAAATGCTAAAAGCTATCTAAAATAAAATATAAAAGCTATCTAATTTTTAAATGTGAACCAAATCGGATATGAAACACGGAAGTTATGCCACATGCAAAATCTATGGCAAAGGAAGCAGAAGCGCAGCAAAACACGCATTGCGCGACGCCGACTGCCACGTTGACAGCGAAATGTGTATGGCTTTATGACACACGAAATTTATTTTCATAACCAAAATCATACCAAATTTATATTGTTATGGTACTCTTTTCTAATAAAATATTGTTTCATTTATTTATTGATATTAAATAAATAAATTGTAAGCATGTCTAAGGGTACAGGGTATTTTCCAATCGGGAAACTCGACTGCTGCTACCTTACTTGTTATACCCTTGAAAAAGGGTATTATAATTTTGTCCAGAAATGTGTAACGCATTAAAGGAAGCATCTCCGACCCCACAAAGTATATATATTCTTGATCAGCATCAACAGCCGAGTCGATATAGCCATGTCCGTCTGTCCGTCTGTCCCTCTGTCCGTCTGTCCGTCTGTTTCTATGCAAAAAATAGACAGTAGTTTTAAAGCTAGCGTTTTGAAATTTTTACCAGATTATTATTTTTGTTGCACGCAGATCAAGTTTAAGAATCGGTCGGATCGGACCACTATATCATATAGCTGCCATACAAACGACCGATATGAAAACAAGTCTTTGTATGGAAAACTTTTTTGTTTTTCAAGCTATTGCAACCTAATTCAACGATTATCCATTTGACATAAGCATACATGATTTGTGAAAGTTTGGTTCGGATCGGACAACTATATCATATAGCTGCCATATAAACGACCGATATGAAAAAAAGTCTTTGTATGGAAAACTTTTTGTTTTCAAGGGTATACCATCTTCGGCAAGCCGAAGATAACTTTTCTCACTTGTTTTTTTCTAAATTTGTACAAGACTTTTTCACCTTTGACAAGAAAATATAATATCATAGTTTTCTCCATTTTAAAAACCAAATAGTAAATTTATACGATCGTTCGTAACACATTGTTATACCCTTGCAGAGGGTTTTATAATTTTGTCCAGAAATGTGTAACGCATTAAAGGAAGCATCTCCGACCCCACAAAATATATATATTCTTGATCAGCATCAACAGCCGAATCGATATAGCCATGTCCGTCTGTCCGTCTGTTTCTATGCAAAAAAAAAGACAGTAGTTTTAAAGCTAAAGTTTTGAAATTCTTTCCAGATCATTATTTTTGTTGCACAGAGAGTTTCAAGTTTAAAAATCGGTCGGATCGGACCACTATATCATATAGCCGCCATACAAACGATCAATCAGATTTCAAGTCTTTGTATGGAAAACTTTTTTGTTCTCCAAGCTATCGCAACCGAATTTAAGATTTATTTATTTAACAGCCATACATGATTTTTTAAAGTTTGGCCCGGATCGGACCACTATATCACATAGCTGCCATACAAACGACCGATATGAAAACAAGTCTTTGTATGGAAAACCTTTTTGTTTTCCAAGCTATTGCAACCGAATTCAACATTTATCCATTTGACATAACCATATATAATTTGTGAAAGTTTGGTCCGGATCGGACCACTATATCATATAGCTGCCATACAAACGACCGATATGAAAACAAGTCTTTGTATGGAAAACTTTTTTGTTTTCAAGGGTATACCATCTTCGGCGAAGATAACTTTTCTCACTTGTTTTATATAAATATTTCCTTGATTTTTTAGAATTTGCTAAATTACAATGCATGTCGCATTTTTAGTTACATTTAATTATATTTGGGATTCACATATATTTGGGAAAATCACCAAAGTTTTACATCCTCCTTTGTGGTTTTTAAACAGCATAACCTAAATAAACTATAAAAGATAATAAATCACTGCTATTTTAGCATCCTTGCAGAGGGTATACATGTGGTCACAAGTGTACAACGCAGATATGGTGACATGTCCGACCCTATAAAGAAATATATGTGTGATCCAGAATACCACCAAGTCCAAGTCCAAGTCCAAGTTTTCCTATATCCTTATAGTATCCCTATATATCACCCAAGTTCGTCCTATCCTTGAATATTGCTCTGTTTCTGTTATCTGCAATAAACAACTTAAACTGGGATCCTGACAATCGTCTTCCGTCGTACCGTTTCAGGCTTAAATTGTTAAAGTTACCTCCTCTGAAGGAGGGCCGAGCCTGTGCTGGGGTCATGTTTCTACATATGCTTATTCATGGCATGGTTGAATCAAAACACCTATACCTTCCGAACCAACTATATTTTGGCATCCCTAATAGGAAAACTAGGTCCTTCCGACCACTATGGTTACCTATTTGCAATTCCAAATACGCTGATCACGATCCCTTTCGAACTATTTAAAAAAAACTATAACCTTTTATTCCATACTTTATCCCCTGAACTTTTCCTTAATGTTAATAAATTAAAATCTTAGAATACCTCTTAGAATTTTTAAAATATTTTTAGCAGATCATTGTTAAATTTTTAAATAAATTAAAATTAAACAAATTTATTAAAATATCTTGTTTTTATATTATAAGTTTGCTTCACCCGTTTTTGCCTCTTTAGAGAAAAGGATAATTTTATCGCTTTATAAAGCATAACCCCAAAAGTTGGTGGAACAAATACCGCTGGGCGGTGACAAATCGGATATCGGATATAGTGATCTGATCCTTATAAGCACTTCAGAATCAGGCCAATTTCTTATACCATACAATGGATATTGAAAATTGTCCATATTACTATTGAAAAAAAACTATTGCTTTTCCAGTCGTTCAGTTATATAGCAGGACATAGGTGAAAAAATGTACATACTGTGTAAAAAAGAATTTTGGTGTGTGTTATGTTTTGAGTGGATCCTTTGATAGACCTAGATGTCTTGGAGGTAATCCTGATCAAGAATATATTAATGTGGTCAAAGATATCTGCTTATCTGTGTTCCACACTTGTGACAAGGGACATGAAAAGGAAAATAATTTAAAAACAAGTGAGAAAAGTTATCTTCAGCTTGCCGAAGATGGTATACCCTTGAAAACAAAAAAGTTTTCCATACAAAGACTTGTTTTCGTATCGGTCGTTTGTATGGCAGCTATATGATATAGTGGTTCGATCCGGCCGATTCTTAAACTTGATCTGCGTGCAACAAAAATAATGATCTGGTAAAAATTTCAAAACGCTTTAAAACTACTGTCTATTTTTTGCATAGAAACAGACGGACAAACGGACATGGCTATATCGACTGCTGATCAAGAATATATATACTTTGTGGGGTCGGAGATGCTTCCTTTAATGCGTTACACATTTCTGGACAAAATTATAATACCCTTTTCAAGGGTATAATAAGCTTAAGATGAACCTTTATATTATATAACAAATATATTCCCTGCTTAAAACGATATATTGAGCTGGCAAAAATGTTCGGAAGAGCTAATTGAAGCTCAACATTAAAGAAAAAAGTAATTTGAGCGAAGCCGAAGTTGAAATGAATAGATTTTTAAAAACTATCAGATAAAAACTCTTGAAATAATTTTAAAAGAATTCCAAAGCTTTTATGAGACGAATCAATATCGTTTTTTTAAACGAAAGGTAAAAGATAAAGTCAAAGAATCCCTACTTATATACTTGCAAAAGAAACAACAAAAGCAGACGCACGGACTTCCTTATGTATATCGGACTCGTGACGGTAAGAATCTTGTAAACTTTTTGAAAAAATTATAATACTATACTATTGAAATTATAAACCAGAGATACACGAAGTTTTGCGACGAATTATCCGATATCATGTATTTCTTCGCGAATAACAAGTACGAAAGCCGTTAAGCTTAAGGTTTAATGTTTGTTCAATTTCAATGGTATATAAACACAAAGCGTAGGATGAGTTTAAGACGCGGGAATGAAAATTCCCTGCATGATAAAGTTAAAAATCGTTTTATTTGCACAATTTTAGTGAGATATGTACATATTCCATTTAGTCCATTTCGCAACTGGTTGGGAAAAGGTCCTTCTGTTGGACTTTTCCTCTTTTTCCTCTTTAAATTGTTATTTTGTCACTATAAATGCAAAAGTTATTTTCCATCATTTTAGTGGAGGAGCATTTTTACATCTTAACACAGGTTTCCTAATAATAAAGAAAATTGGCAACATTTTTCCGATTATCTTTCGTGTTGTTCTGCGATTTTGTGAAAAGACAGTCCATATTTATATTGATAAGATGATTTTTTCTTCCAAATTTTAACCTTAATTAAAAATTTTTTTACCCCACAGCAAAATAAATTTTTTTTACTGTTGCTAACAATTTATGGAAGATAAATGCAACCTGTTGCAAACAAATATTTCAATCATTTTGGCTTTTATTTTTATAATTAAATATATATATATATAGTTACAATATACATATATTCAAGCTATACAGTTATAGCTTAAACAGTTTCTTTATTTAACATCAAACGGCTGAGCTCAGGGTGATGCTATCTTGGTGACCTGCATTGTATTAGACATATGTACACACATAGGTACAGTGGCGCGTTTATATTACGGCTTTATGTTTTTGTAGATACCTTTCATCTATTGAACCATTTTATAAAAAAATAGCAAATTGTACAATATATTCACAAAAACGAAAAATTTACTTGCACTGTGCAAGGATAACAGATGCAGTTCTTTTATAACCCTAAAAACCCACTAAGCGGTCCTCGTGTCATCCTTAAATGCGTTCAATCTCTCCTCTCAATATTAATGGAGTTAGTAATTAATAAATGACAACATTTAAATTTGTAGAGAACATTAGATAAATCGTTAAACCTTAAAAATTAATGAAAACCAACAAATTAATGGAAATATAATCAGCAAATTGTTTACAAAATGTTCAAAACAAACAAAATATCTCTTCCAAAAATATACCCTAAGCGGTAAAAAATGCGAAATCTAAAGAGAAATTCCCTAATCTTATAGTGGGGCACCCCTCTCAAAATGCGTATTATTCAAAATTGTTTTTTTTTTTTGTATTTTCTCATTAGTTGCATTTAAGTTAATTGAGAAGCAAAAATACATTTATGTTGAGTTTAATATCACCATTAACGTTAAATACTACAACAGGATATGTTGAAGCAAGCTGCAGCACAGAATACATACTCTTGAGAATAATTCAGGTCGGCACAGATATCTAATTTTTTTATTTGTTTATTCGTTTTCAGTTTTATTTATTTACTAATACCCTGGAGTAATCCAAATATTCAAGTAGTTTGAGACACCGTTTACCTCGATAACGGGTTTGACTCATTGCTTTTTTGATTTTATTGAACTTTTCTCTAACTCAACTTTGCTTAAGTTAAAGTGTCGTATTTGGAGACACTTTTTAATTGACACTGGAATCGTCGTGCATTTATTGCATTTCATTATTTTCAATATTTTCACACTTCTTAATAACATCTTTTAAAAAGATTAATGCAATAATGGGCTCCGCGTGTAATGCAATACGAGTTTAAGAAAAATACATTTTCTGCACCAATCCTCTAAAGATGGCAATTTTAGCCTTTAAATAATTTTTTTTGTGCATGTTTAACAAATTGTTTCTTAAAATTTTTAATGACTTCCCATAGATTGATTTACTTTATGGTGGTTGAACCGTAACGAACACTGTAATCTGGTTTATTGTTAAACATTATTTTTACACGTTTGCGAAAACGTTTAACTCAAAGCTTTGTTCTAAAATATGGAAATTTGTCTTACTGCCGAGGATGTTAAGGATGATGCACTCCGAGCCGAAACGAAGAAGAAAGTTCGTCCGTTCTGATTCGAGATTTCCGCAAACATCCGCGACACGTCCAACCCGTTCGAAATTTGAAAAATTTTTGAATTTGCCATTTCCCTATTCCCTACCGAATTTCCCGGACCGAAAAATTGTACTTTGCTTTACTTTGCAGCATGTTGGAAGATGGACTCGACGGAGGGAACGATGTAAAAGAACGAGAGTTCCGATATTCCATCCCGTTTCCGTAATACTGCGCACGTTGCAACCAGCTCGAAGCAACCCGAAGGCGCAAGGCGAGTGCTTAAAAACTCGCGGACTTTGCTCACGAAGTTTGTGTCTGTCCTTTTAAGAAATCCTTACCCGGTTCACTCTTTTAGATACGAGTTGTTCGCTCGTGAAGGTGTGTGGACAAAGCTTTTAAGAGAAAAACAAAGCAGATCTGCAAAGCTTTTTGTTTATATAAGGAAAAGCAGAGTGGCACTGTTCTAATGGTCATACCCAAAATTTCTGTTGATAGAACGGTAAGACTATATTAATGGAAAAAACGAAGCTTTTACAACAAATCAAGTTTTTGCGGCCTAGTTTTCAGAGTCAGAGTTTTACATGTTAAATGTTAAATGTAGATTTACAAATAAAATATGTATGTACTACATTTAACAGTCAACTTGTAATACTTACATTTACATTTACAATGTACAATGTAGCTATTTATGCAACGAGCAATAGAACGATTAAATTTAATTGTTTCGAAAAGCCATAAATAAGAATAATTCGTATTTATTTATGACAACCTTATCTAAAATAATATAGAATAATGCCTAGTACTCCAATCGACACAAATTGTTTTTTAACTAAAAAGAGAACGAGGGGCAAATAGGTGATCAAGTTTTTGTGAAGGTCTGTAAGCCACCAAGTACTTCGATAAAGAGAATAAATACTAGAATATTAAAACAAGAAGCAGCTCGCTAGGAGGACTGTTTTATCGGCTTCTGGTGAGAGGGATATATGGGGCGGTGTAAAACAGTCGACAGTCTTGTAGAGGGTATTAAAATTTTGTCCAGAAATATGTAACGCATTAAAGGAAGCATCTCCGACCCCACAAAGTATATATATTCTTGATCAGCATCAACAGCCGAGTCGATATAGCCATGTCCGTCTGTCCGTCTGTCCTTCTGTCCGTCTGTTTCTATGCAAAAAATAGACAGTAGTTTCGGTATATTTTATTGTTGCTAGCGTTTTGAAATGACCAAATTATTATTTTTGTTGCACGCAGATCAAGTGTAAAAATCGGTCGGATCGGACCACTATATCATATAGCTGCCATACAAACGATCAATCAGATTTCAAGTCTTTGTATGGAAAACTTTTTTGTTCTTCAAGGTATCGCAACCGAATTAAACATTTATTCATTTGACATAGCCATACATGATTTTTTAAAGTTTGATCCGGATCGGACCACTATATCACATAGCTGCTATACAAACGACCGATATGAAAACAAGGGTTTGTATGGGAAACTTTTTTGTTTTCCAAGCTATTGCAACCGAATTCAACATTTATTCATTTGACATAGCCATACCAATAATTTTGAAAAGACTTCTGATTTTTACATAAGTACTTATTGCAATTTTGTAAAGATCTGCAAGGGTATACCATCTTCGGCAAGCCGAAGATAACTTTTCTCACTTTTTTTCTAAATGAATCCGTTAAAATTTTAGCATCAATCGCATAGCTCTAGAAAACTTCTAGAACATGAAGTAAGACCAAGAAAACGTTGAATACTTTTACGATCATAAGGGGAAGTTCTTAAGCAAGTTTTCTCAATTTAATGACATAGCCTAAAAGGTCTACCTCTTTAAGAATTTGACGCTGACTCCACTTCATACGTAATCCAGTTCTGCTGAGGACTAATCTTAGCTTTATCTTTTACATCTCTAGCGTAGTTAATCAGGTCAATCATGTTCGTTACTAAGGTTGCATCTTGGACCATATCTCTTAATATTGTTTTGCTATACCTCAAAAACACAGCTGTGTAATTGGATATTCCGAGAGGAACATAATGGAATTCGTAGTGCTCTACATGCGTAACGCACGATGTAAATTTCCTCAAACCTTCCACTTAAGGGACGTATAAAAATCTATTAGTTTAGTTGGGCGTTGAAAATAAAAAAATTAGCTTGTAAACTTTCCACTACGTGGCTTTGGAAAATTATCTCGGTATATTTTTTTGTTCAAGCCTCACAACACAATTGTTTAATACTATCTTTTTTGATACAAGAACTACAGGCGAAGAATATATTATATATCTGAAGAACTTGGTTCAATCATCCCATCATTCAGCGATTGCTTGGTTTGGTTATCAACAACGACTTTATCATCATACGAAATACGTGTAGGGCGTTCAATAGGGTCTTCATCTTGATTGGGATCTCTTTTACCCTATTCGGCACAGAGGAATCAATAAACGTTTTTACTGACTTGACTATTTGGTTCTTAAATGTGATAGCTCGATTTCGGACTAGCTCTAAATTCTTCTAATAAATCTAAACCTTGCGTTATCAAATTTCCGTTGTCTTATTACGCACTCTGTTCTTTTGATATGAATTTTACGGAATTCTCCGCAACGAACAGGTTTACTTGTTTTAGGATATGGTTTCCAATCAGCTTAGAATACTAAAACTTCTCTTGATTCACGACGTAGAATGAAATATTCTATTCATGGCTTATCCAACTCCATATATTGGCCAATCTTTATAAGGCTGTAAAAATAACTTTCGCCTCTACCGCAACATTCGACAAACTTCTATCTAGGGGATTTTTAACGCAAATTCGTCAAGCAAGACATTTTTCAAGGATTTCCAGTCTGAAATTTCTTTCTGAAAGCGAACAAATATTTGTAATGCTCCCTTTAACAGTTGTTAAAAAAAAAAATCTGCAAGCTATCCTAATTAACATCAATGGCATTATCCCCAATTTCTTGAATCGATTGTTCGAATGTCGGCTGATCGGATATACTGGGCGGAGTGAGACCGTCTTCAATGTGGCACAAGGTAAATGATGACCGGTAAATCTTTACTGGATGCAAATTTGATGAATAGTGAGAGCCAGCGTCATCGTACTCATAATCTTTAATCTCATAATCTAAATAACTCAAAATAGTTTAACAATCGATCCTGTAAATATTGTTGTATTCCTGATATACCTAAAAAAAGCTCTAATAATTTGTTTCTCAGACTGCTTACATTTAACTTTAGAATCTCGTTGCCGCTTCCAAAGGCAAAGTTCCAACCAAAAAATTAAACTCCTTGTGCTCACCGATGAACCCACATTACGACTTGTAAGTCCCACGCTGGCCTTTCCTCCCTGAGAGCCTTTTGCAGCCAACTCGTACAACCGTTGATGTATGCGGATCTTTTTTCAAACCTTGCCTTCCAGTCACAGTCCAAGATGGCTGCAATCTTCTCTTGGCGTGAAACACTCTGTGCTCATAATTGATGCAGGTTACGACTTGTCCCTCGAATCTCCACGATGCGCTTTCCTCGCTGAAAGCCTTTTGCAGCCCAATTTTACAACCGTTGATGTACCTTTCGAAGGTCAGGATCATCTTCAAGTCTTTCCCTTCACTTTTTTAATTTAGTCAATTTTTTTTAAATCCATCTTTTACATTTAATTTTGTAGTTTTCTTTTATTTTCGTTACTTGCAAGGAGCTTTGGTTTATTTTTTTTCAACCTCAAATTAGTTTCTCCTGCTCTTGCCTCAGTGCGATTTACAGTTCTCCTTTTCTTTATCAATACTCGATGATAATTAATTGGTACTTTACACCGATATTTTACTGGCTAAAAATACATAGTATTTAGTAATAGTAAATCTAATAGCTATTTTTAATTTCTACAAATATACCAATTCGCCAGCGTATTTTATGAATATTATTCTATTTTTTTCAGGGAAAAACATGTGTTTATATTTGACTTCCAGGGATCATTCATAAAATACATTATTTATTATACAGTTTTATGAACCTTACAAGTGCATTTGTTTTGAAGGGATCGATCATAAACTAGTTTATTTATTAGATTGGTTGTTGGTCCGATTCTTTTTACATTATTTAAATATTTTTATTCATCTACATGTTCAATGCTTTAACGACATTTTCATTGAAATGCCAAAGCATCAATTTTTTCATCTCGCACTCCTTATTATGATTCTGTGGGAGTAATTGAAAGCCGTCCGTCAGTTTCGGCAAAACCTTCGTTTGTTTGAAGAACTGTGCCACACGGAAGTAAGAACCACATACTTTATAAAAATAAAGAGTAGTCAAATTTGTAAAGTCAATTCCTCAAATCAAAATCTCAACTTATATATTTTTTATTTATATCGGAGATAAGTCAATAAGTTATTTTATTTATATAAAGATTTGGTTATGTTAATGGGTGGACTTAACAGAAAGAAATTATACTCTATGAGCTTGAGTTGAATTGCAATATAGTTTGAGTAAGAGTGTAGTAGGCGTAAAGAGTAAACCCATCTGAGGGTGGCGCATTGGTATTGGAGAATGATATAAAGAATAGAAGTCATAAAGAATGATCGGAAGACTTGACGAATGGATGCTGACCACTGGGTCAGTATGTAACGAGAAGTAAAAGAATAATTCGAATAATCTGAAGTGTCTGTAACTTCAGTAAACCAGTGCGACACGCTGCAAAATTATTTAGAAGAAGGGTTGATGATAAACATGAGACTTCTCCTAATTCCTCTCCCAATTTCATAGCTCATACATCACAAGTGAGATCGCCTAAAATACAGGAGTATTCTGAGGCCAGGTTCCAAGCGATAGTGGATTCGCAAAATACAATAATTGCGGAATTGGTAAAGGAATCGCAATCTTCAGCGACACCACCGTCGCGTTCAAACGGGCGGGAAAATTCTTACAATGTCACTAATGACAAAATGAAAAACGATGACTTTGGAAGATGTTCCTGTATCATTCGTCCTAACGCAATGCATGCATTGACACTCGACCATTGAGTTTTCACCACAAATATACAGACCCGAACGAAAGGCAGCAGCAATTGAAACAACATGCGTTCGTCAAGAAAAGTGGCATCCCTGGTGAGAAGCAAGAGCCTGAATGAAATGGGTTCAAAATTTACACGCCGATAAAATGTCAATATTACGGTAAACTCAGGCACAAGGCAACGGATTGTCGAAAGAAGAAATCAGAAGGAAATGTAGAATATTAGGCGAAACCAACTACCGTTATAAATGTGATCTGTTTTAAATGTGGCAACGCTGGACATTTTGTCTATACGTGCGGCGGCGATAAATAAGAGCTTCAATGGAAAGATAGTGATTTACGGTACACAAGATGGAGCCAAACGCATTCCTGGGTCAATTTGGGGATCTCTTTTCATTCTTCTTTTATTCTGGAGCTGAGTGTTCTCTAATAAAGGAGAAGTTGAGTGAGAAATTAGCGGGCAAACGTAGTAATAATTTGTTTATTTAAGGACCCATTTTTATACCCTGTACCCATTAAAAATGGGTGAAAAGGGTATCATAATATGGTGCAAATGTATGTAACAGGCAGAAGGAAGCATCTCCGACCCCATAAAGTATATATATTCTTGATCAGTATCAACAGCCGAGTCGATATAGCCATGTCCGTCTGTCCGTTTGTCCGTCCGTCCGTCCGTCCGTCCGTCTGTCCGTATCAACGCCAAGATCTCAGAAACTACAAGAGCTACAGACATGTGCCATATATTGTTGGATAGGTAATTACCATACACAGTACAAGTTTGTTTTTTTATTTTGATATCACCCCCCGTTCCCCCGCAAACAGCAAAAAACTGCCACGACCACGCTCCCCGCAAACCGCAAAAAACTGCCACGCCCACAATTATTTTTGAACCAAATCGGATAAGAAACACGGAAGTTATGCCACATGCAAAATCTATGGCAACGGAAGCGCAGCAAAACACGCTTTGTGCGACGCCGACTGCGACATTGACAGCGAAATGTTTATGGCTTTATGACACACGAAACTTATTTTCATAACCAAAATCATACTAAATTTATATTGTTATGCTCCTCTTTTCTAATAGAATGTTGTTTCATTTATTTATTGATACTAAATAAATAAATTGAAAGCACATCTAAGGGTACAGGGTATTTCTCAATCGGGAAACTCGACTGCTGCTACCTTACTTGTTTTGTATTATTAGTATTTGTCAAATGCAGGTTTATTGTCAAAAATTGTGCTTTTATGCGAACGGGAATAGAAAATCTGGAATTCTTTATTAAAAATGGTAAGATAAAACCCAACCCTATGGAAATACAAGCTTTGACTCAACTAAGTCAACCGAAAATACTGACTCAGTATTTGTGCATCCATATCGCATAACTGGTTAATTTCTGATTAGCAACGTAATCAGAAGATGTTGTCAACTTTAACAGACAAATACATCACCAAAAAATACAAAAGAAATGGCAAGACGCGTTGTTTGCATGTCATTACTAAAAGATATAGGTGGTCTGTGATTAACGACGTACATAAGACAGTAATGCATAAGGGATGGCAAAAAAATGAATTGAATAAAGTTTACGAACAGTATTGGTTTGAAATTATGTCAAAGTACGTAAGAAAGTTTGTTGAAAACTATATGAAATGCAAGTTGTCGAAACCTTTGTCAGGTAAAGTGCCGGTAAAATTGCATTCTATACCCAAAATAGAAATGCCATGGCATTCTATCCATATTGATATAAGTGGTAAGTTAAGTGGCAAAAATGAAGAGAAGGAGTATGTCATTGTACAAAGAGATGCCTTCACGAAACATGTTTATCTGCTGCTACTGACTCTTTTTATGAAGTAATTCATAACGCCTGAAATAGATCTGTCCTGAAATATTGATTCCATCAACGTTAAAACCGCCATGGCTTAATAAGCAACTGTCTCTCTTTAAAAATAGGAAACCTAGAGCTTACAAAAAGTCTTTAAAGTCTCGAACCTTGTTTAACAATCAACTGTATATCTATACAATATCTATATATCTATATACACTGCGCGTTATCAGATTAGCGCCCCCTGAGCAAACATCTTTGATGTGAGATATTTGGAAAACTGTATAAGATAGAGTTTTGGATTTTTTTTTCACTCAAAAGTTGAATAATTCTATAATTGAAAAGCTTATATTGGATGCAGTTGGTCTTTTACAGATTTTTATTTAAATAAAAAAGGAAAACAATCCATAAATGGGTAAATCAAAATTGGGTCATCAGGATAGCGCCCCCTACGATAATTTAAGTTTGTTCGATTCATTTCGAAAAAAAAGTGATGATTAACACTTAAATATTTAAATTAGAATATTTTTAAAGGAAACTAATAATGAGTTGAACCTCCTTTGTTTTCAAGGACTTCACACATTCGTCTGGGAAGTGAATCATATATTTTTTGTATGTAATCCAAAGTAATTGCGACCAAGCGAGTTTTATTCCGGTGATCAATTCCTCTTAAGTGGCATATTGTTTACCACCCTCGTATACCTTCCTAGCCAACCATCCCCACACGTTTTCTATTATATTAAGGTCTGGGGAGTATGGTCGCCATTCCAGGACTTTTACATTTTCGCTTTGAATCCAAGTTTTTACCGAACGTGCCGTGTGGATTGGGGCATTGTCGTGCTGAAAATGCCATTCTAGATTTCCATAAATGTTTTTAAAGTAGGGAAATGTCGTTTTTAATACGCAATTATAACCTTTCGCTTTCATTTTTGGTGTTAAAAACTGCAATTCACAGGGGCCATAATAGGATACTGCGCCCCATACCATGACACCTCCAACTCGACTGTGTAAGCGATCCAAAATGTGCTCCTCTTTACGCAAATCATGATAGTAATGACTATAGCCGTCTGGTCCCTCCAGATTAAATTTCTTCTCGTCCGAAAATACGACATAATGCCACTCCTTGGACCAGGTCATATGCGCTCGAGCAAAACTCAGGCGTGCTTCTTTTCGCATATCTATATATATATCGCATATATATTTCGCATGTATATCTTAACAATCAACTATAAATCTCATTTTCACCAGGTCCAGACAACGTACCTAGCTGCATCCTCAGAAGGTGCTCCGATCTTCTAACCTTACCTTTCACTATACTATTTAACCTATCCTTGAAGCAAACTTCCCTACCTAAATTATGGAATGAATCATACCAGTTCATAAAAAAGGCTCTAAGGCTTCCATTGAGAACTACCGCGGCATTGCTAAGCTATCTGCGATTCCCAAGCTTCTTGAGAAACTCATTGCATCGCAGCTGCAACATGCATGCAAGAGTATAATCTCCCCATCACAATTATCCACCGAGGGTTTCAGTATCGCTTTCAAACTGATGTAATTTATACTTTAGCAAGGCATTTCATTCAGTTAATCATCAGCTCTTGCTACGGAAACTCTTGTTCATTGGTTTTCCACCAAATATTCTAATGTGGATTGCTTCCTACATTTCAAATCGAACTCAGCGTTTTCTATTTAAAACTACGAAGACAAAGGTCATCCATGTCTCATCGGGTGTCCCGCAGGGAAGTCATCTAGGACCACTGTTTTAGTTATGCCTCTACGTTTATGTATGCTAATGATGTCAAGTTATGCTATTCTTCCCCGGAGTTGCAGATTGAAAATTAAGCAAGGCCACTAGGCATGCTATGTATAATTTATGCAGCACAAGTAGATTACAAGGAATCAAGGGCAAAAGAATAATGAATATAGATAAAAGTGCACAGTATAATAAGGATAGTTTTGACAAGGATAAGGCTCAAGTAAAAAAAATATATAATTGTCGATCATGTTTTATTAAAAAGTTAAGAAAGGCATCGATTGACACTGTTGTGCATAGCGTGGCAAGGTGCAAAAAGAGCCTAAAAACCGTGAGATGATAATGAATGAATGAATGATTGCCGAATGTTTGTGTTTATGCAGAAGAGTGCAAACCACTAAGAAAATTAAGGTGATATCCTTCTAAACTGTCATTTGAAGACATGTAAAATATGTAAAAGGAAATACATTATTAAAGAAATAAATCAAAAAAACCTGAATTTTGATAAAAAGCCTTTAATTTTGCATTTAAAGTCAGAAAATACCATTTATTTTCGGTGTGTAAACAGTTTCTTGACAAACTGTATCTGAATTTTTCATTAAAATCATGCGCTACCTTTTGAGAAAAACCTATTGAAAATAGTCCAATCTGGGTAAAAATATGAACCCAAAGATTTAATTTCGTAATTGTAAATTCTCGTCTGAAATTTTCAGAATTTGCATGGTAGATCACTTGATAGAGCATCTCCCCAAGTACATTTGAAGAAAAACCCATCGAAATCGCTTCCTACGATTAAGAACAATGTGTTTTACAGTCCCCCTTTATTTTGGTTTAAGACAATGGTGCCATTACCTGAACCGGATCTACCCGATAAAAAAGTTCGTTTAACTGGTTTAAAATTAAAAGAAAGCTTCATAAGGATTGGTAATGCGCGTAGACGTTGCCCCATTTTGCACATAGGAAAGCTAATTTTCTGTAAAATCAAATGAGTATAATTTCATCAAAATCGCTCCCTACGATTTTGAGCTAATCCAAATTGAAAACATGATTAACCAATACTAGGTCAATACCAACAACATGCGTTCTGATCGCTACTCAACACAGAAAGCGCACTATTCCCCGAATTGAAATAAAAAAAAATTCAAAATTAAAATTACGAATAAAACAAGTGATAAACGTTATCTTCGGCTTGCCGAAGATGGTATACCCTTGCAGATCTTTACCAAATTGCAATAAGTACTTATGTAAAAATCAGAAGTCATATATAATAAGCTGGTGTGTCGTGTTTAGTGGTGTGACATCTTAGATCTGTTATACACCCCAAAAAACTTTGAGAAAACATTTTCAAATGCTTTTGTAGGCCATCAGAAGTGGGTGGAGCCCTTTCAAGGTACAAAATAATCAATAGGTCATTAAACTCTTAAGAATCCATATATTTTATTTAATTTTGATAAATAGTGAAATAGTTTAAAAACAAAAACTATGTCCCATGTTTTATATGAACTTGCTCCCCATCAAAGCTAACTAGGCGACACGAGTTTGACGAATTTCGGGGGTCCAATAGTTAAGATAGTATTTTGTATAACAGTTCGTTATTATGTCCTGAAGAAGTAATTTGGCATACTAGAATTGATCGTCGAAAGTCATGGAGTGTGGGAAGTTAAACTGCGGTAAGGGATATGTAAAATTAAGCTTACTTTGTATTTTGATTCGGGGGCGGGTCAATAAGTCCGAGACTATTTGAATGAAACACAGGTTTTTATATAAAAAGTTATTTTATTTTTCAACGTAGTCTCCTTTGAGCTCTATACACTTAGCCCAACGTTTCTTCAATTTTTGTATTCCTCCAAAAAATATGATTTGTCGAGGTCTTCAAAATAGGCATTTGTTTGTGAGATGACTTCGTCATTGGAGGCAAATCTCTTTCCGCCGAGCCATTTTTTCAAGTTTGGGAACAAGAAATAGTCACAC
The DNA here is from genome assembly GCA_035047645.1 of Drosophila merina. NCBI lineage: Eukaryota > Metazoa > Arthropoda > Insecta > Diptera > Drosophilidae > Drosophila > Drosophila merina. The sequence goes on from JAWNPH010000002.1 coordinate 29,615,541, forward strand.
GTGGCTAGATCGGGTGAATAGGCCGGATGAGGGAGCAATTCGTAGCCCATTTCATGGAATTTTGCCATGGAAACTGCACATGTGTGCACCCGTGCATTGTCCTGGTGGAAAAGAACGTTTTTCTTGCCTCATCGAATCGACCCAATTAGTTGCTGTAATATTCACCATTGATTGTTTTTCCTTTTTGAAGGTAGTCAATGTGGATAATACCGCGTGCATCCCAAAAAACAGTCGCCATGACTTTATTGGCTGACAAACCCACCTTTGCCTTTTTTGGCGCCGATTCACCCCGAGAAACCCACTGTTTTGACGGCTGTTTCCGGCTGTCTCCGGTGTGTTGTGGTGGATCCACGTTTCGTCCACGGTTACGAAACGGCGCAAAAACTCTTTCGTATTACGATTGAACAACGCTAAACATTCCTGCGAAATTGTCACACGGTTGCATTTGTGGTCGATTGTGAGCAAACGCGGCACCCATCTTGCGGAAAGCTTTCTCATACCCAAATGATCATTCAAAATTGAAACCACTGAGCCATGTGAAATGGCTACGGCTTCCACAATCTCTCTCACTTTTAATCGCCGATCGGCTAAAACCATATCGTGGATTTTTTCAATTGTTTCGGATGTGGAAACCTCAACTGGGCGTCCAGAACGTTCGGTATCTTCCGTGCTTGTACGGCCACATCGGAATTCAGTAAACCACTTTTTTACCATGGAAATGGATGGTGCAAAGTCTCCATAATATTTATCAAGCTAGGCCTTGGTTTGCGTAATGGATTTTTTCCTCAAAAAATAATGCTTAATGAGCACACGAAATTCACTTTTTTCCATTTTCTTCTCAGTCAACGCGGTAGTCTGATATTAACGGCTGTCAAAAACAAACTAAATGTCGCAGCTTGTTCAATTGTTGACAAGAGTCAACTGACAGATGACTGTTGACGGGAGCAGTGTTACCATTTCAATTAAGAGGCGGGAAATTCAAAAAGTCACGGACTTATTGACCCGTCCTCGTACAACAGAATACAATATGCTTTAATACTTGTGTATTGTAGTGGTAAAAACTCGGCGTTGTCAATGCGCTTTCGCGTATATTTTAGGCAAATCCCATACAAGTGACAGTGATCTTTTATTCGCAGTCATTGCGGAAGCCCGACTTGCTTAAAGCTTTTACACGTAGCGCCCTATTGCGAGTGTCGCATTTGGCGCAGATAGCGGAAAGTATTGTTAGACTGAACTGGAAATGTTTTTAACGTGCCTGCGGTGGATATGATGCAGCGTTCCTTCAGAAGGAGTCCTCGTTTAAACGATAGACAGGAAACTAAGCGATTTGTCTCGCAACCGAGTGCAGGGACTTCTAAATGTGGCGACCGAGGCGGCGAAGCCTATCCACACAGTGAATTGGCGCCGAAGGAGCACATCTTGCTCAGATTTCTGATAAAATAGAAGAATATTGTCAACTCTCGTCCGCTTAAGAGTTTGCCCACCGGATACCCCTGGGCTTGTTAAGAAAGGCTTTGCACGGAAGCGGGGCTGTATATCAGGAATGTTGAGGAATCGTTTTTGGAAGAGGTGGGTATCGGAGTATTTGCCCACGCTGACTATGGTACAATAGTTGAAAGTGAATCCAGAGGCTAAAAGCTACAGTCGGCAAGCCGATTCAGCATAAGCGATAACGCAGACTCTTGCAAATGAATAAAAAAAATGCAAAAGTATACTACAAAGTTATCTAATACTGTTTATTTCTTATGTATTAACTTATATACAAACTTAATTCTGGTCGGAACAACGGCATTACAGTAAGTCTTTAAGAATCTGTCTATCCGCCTAAGCTGACGGGAAGGCACTTTCCGCAGGCCAGCATTGAGTGGTTAATATGTTGTGCTGGGATTGGAACAGGCATGGACCCCCTATGCAGCCTTAAAAAAAATTAAGAAAAAATTTTAAAAAATTAGTATAAGGCCCACATTGGACAAAAACATGTGTACGTATCCTTGTCTCCCATTTTACATTTCCGTAGTGAATCTGGATTTTTAGATTTTAGCTTGTAAAATATGGCCCGACTGAAGCTGTGGAAGGGAGCTGAAAATGTTGTGGTTCGTAGGGGGCAATGTGTGGGCCATTGCAGAGGAAATGCAACCCGGAAGATGTAGAGTGGTATTCGCTAAGCAAACCGCCATGTACGGACTGTATTGATGGTTGTATTGATAAGCCGAGGTTTAAACCATACACCGGAAATGGCCAATGATCCTTTCTCACCGGCAGGAATTCTTCAAAGCGTGACTTCTGGATGCAGCCAGTGCAAGGTGCAGCGAGCGCAGCCGATGCCGCCGATTACGGGACACCCACTGAAATAGTTACTTACAAACGCACCACTTAATCTACTCTACTCTACTTACTTTTAAACTTAAGCAAGGCGTTAAATCATTTCTTGTTTTATATGAAATGTCTGCATTTAGTGACAAGGGCGTATGCTACACGGTTGTCTTGACTATATATGTACATATATAGTATAAAGAACATAATGTGTATGTATAGGATCGCACATTCTTCACGCGTACCTAAGCTAGTCTCTTATTTAAATGGATTATACATAATATTATGTATACCTATATGATGGCGAAGTTACGCCATCTTGAAAACGACATATCTCTAACGAACTAAAAAATGACATACAAGTATAATAACGGTTTTTGTTTGCGAAAATTTTATTTATTTTATTAAAATTCAATAAATTCCTAATAAAACAAGTAAGGTAGCAGCAGTCGAGTTGCCCGAGTGCAAAATACCCTGTACCCTTAGACATGCTTACAATTTATTTATTTAGTATCAATAAATAAATGAAACAATATTCTATTAGAAAAGAGTACCATAACAATATAAATTCGGTATGATTTTGGTTATGAAAATAAGTTTCGTAAAGCCATACACATTTCGCTGTCAACGTCGCAGTCGGCGTCGTGTTTTGCTGCGCTTCTGGTTTCCTTGCCATAGATTTTGCATGTGGCATAACTTCCGTGTTTCTCATCCGATTTGATTCAAATTCAAATTAGATAGCTTTTATAAGCACCAACGCATATGCCGAATTGCATAGCATTAGGTTAATAATTGTGGGCGTGGCAGTTTTTTGCGGTTTGCGGGGAGCGTAGTCGTGGCAGTTTTTCGCTGTTTGCGGGGGAACGGGGTGTGATATCAAAATCTATCAAAAAAAAGAACAAACTTGTACTGCGTATGAAAATTACCTATCCATCGATATATGGCACATGTCTGTAGCTCTTGTAGTTTCTGAGATCTAAGCGTTGATACGGACAGACGGACGGACGGACAGACGGACTTGGCTATATCAACTCGGCTGTTGATGCTGATCAAGAATATATATACTTTATGGGATCGGAGATGCTTCCTTCTGCCTGTTACATACATTTGCACCATATTATGATACCCTTTTCATTACAAAAATCCGCAGATAAATAAGAAGTTCTTTGAAAGGTATTAATAACTTATTAGTAGTAATTTATAATTTTCTTGTAAAGGGACTTCCAAAAAGAATTTTTTTAACGAAAGTTTGGATCTCAATTCGGAAAATTTGAATTTACAACAAAACAAAAAAAATGCAAATAAAAATATGAAACAATCGACGATCAGGGTATTTTGATTTTGTCTGGACTGATTTTATCTAAAAAATTACCATGCAATTTAAAAAAAATACCAAACCGGACCGATTTACCCCAATCAAATGATTGATTAGAAATTTCAATCTTTCAAGATTTAGTTGTCAAATAAAATATGAAAATTCGTAAACTTAAAAAAAATATGAATTTAGTCAATAAATGATACATATATTAATTTGTTTTTCAAATCTGTATATTTAAATATAAAATTAGCAGCTATTCGCTGTTCTGCAGCCGCCAGCGCGAGTTTTGTTTTGGACTGAACGAATAAGTTATTTCTTTCATGCCGAAATGCCAATAGCATTTTTAATTGCTGAGTACTTTGCCCTCACTTTGCTTACAATTTAAGCTACAAAATCAGTTTCTTAAATTTGTTCGTGGTTCAAATGTAAGCAACACAGCTGATTGAATGTGGGACCATAATTCGATAAACTCACAATAGTTTATAACACTGGAAAGATTAAAATGTTTTTTTTAGTCAAAAATGTTTTTCTATCTGGGTATTAGGGTATATGCGAATGGTTTTAACGAAATAAGTCCGCATGCATATACGTATACGTACGAAAATAGCTTGTTGCCAAATCCAATGCACTGCGCATTTATGTCAGCGCATAAGAGAATTGTTGACTATTTCTCTCCCAACAGAAATATAATTTTTTTGTGGTTGCATTGTTTCAGTGCTTTTAGTGTCAGAGTTTTCCGGTTACTCAAGCACGCTTAAGGCATCCCTTCGTTTGATTGCAAGTGGCTCGTTCGATAACCAGGTATTATTTACGGGAATACAAAATTAAAGTAGGACGCGTGGACGATTCCAGCATTCGTCGTCGTATGATTCTGTTGCAATTCGTCCCGCAGCTGCCTGTTGCCGCGCATCAATTTAAGATGCATAAAATTTATGGCCCGCTCTTTGGCAATGTAATGCTTAAGCAATCGGTCATTCCTGTTGCAGTGCTCTAATTAGAATGCATTGTTTAAAATGCAAATAATGCAGTGCTTCAAAAAAGTTTTTGATGAAAGCACAGAAAATTAGAAAAAAGATATCACGCTGACAATTACAGTAATGTATATGACGAAAAACAAAAAATTATACATTGGATTGCCAAGGGGATTTAATTACCATCAACTTCTTATTTGTGCACGCTTTCCACGCACGACAAAATCAAAAGCTGCTCTATTTCTAACGAGATGTATTTACAGTTTGTCAAGAAGTTGTTTTCACACCGAAAATAAATGGTATTGTCTGACTTTGAATACAAAATGAAAGGCCTTTTACTAAAATTCATGATTTTTTATATTTTTATTTATATTTATTTATTTTATATATTAATATGTTTTCGTATGGGGTTCAAATCTGGGCTTTGGGGTGGTGTGTCGATGACCTTGCCGTAGTTCAAAAGCAGCCAGTTCCGCACAGTAAGCGTCTAATGCTTTGGGTCACTTTCTTGATAAAATTAGGCTTATTATTTATATAACATTTAAATTTTTGGGCGCTGGATGTCAAATATCGCTAAGAACGTTTGCTATGAGAATAAGGAAGAGTGTGATTTGGATGTGTCACTCGAAACAGTGCGCCAAGCCATACTCCGGCATAAGTACAAGGCAAGAATAGCAAGTAAGAAACCGATACTGTTGGCAATCCACATTGAAAAGCGGCTTACTCTCGCTATCAGGACGCAAAATCAGCCGGAAGATTACTGGGTTTTCACAGATGAAACCTAGATGATGTTGTATGGAACCAACAGTGTGGCGCAAGGCGCTAACTGCGCTGGAGAACTGTATAATAATACCGACATTCAAATTTGTAAAACTGTCGGTTATGATGTGGGGGTGCATATCCAGACGAGGTGTCGAATATTTGGCATTTATTGAGAACACAAAGAATGAATTGAATCGTGTTATTGAATCCATAATTAACCTTTTTAGTTGACTTTGTTTTGATTGGGTAATTTTGACATCCCAACCGATCTCCTTCTAAAAATAATAGAAGTCGTAGCGGTTGCTTTGCATATTTCTTTATATTGTTACGTTAATTGTTATACTTGGCACTCCCTCTCACCTTTCCTTCGGCTGATGAAGTTCTACGCAATTATTTGTGAGCCTGGCCAGCATAAAAATATTTTTTTGTTGTCCTTTTTGACGTCATTTGCTTTGGGTTCCCAGGAGCCGAAACAGCCACTACGTACGTACCTGGTATGCAAGAACTTCAGTTTTCTACAACGTTTTTTAAATATATTTTAAATGTTTGAATAGGGATCTGATATGGAATTTTATCTATAACCTAGTGGGTATACGAGATGTGTTCAAAAAATAACGCGAATTTTGTGTTTTTTCAAAAATGATTTATTTATTCATGAATATCTATTTTGTCCCCTTTAAAGTAATCCCCATGAGATATTCTGCACTTGTGCCAACGGTTTACCAATCTTCGAAGTTCTTATCTTCTTCTTCTTCTTAGTTCAATCTTATTGACCGTTCTACTCTGTGGTAAGCACTCATGATGCACCACGCCCCTGCAATCGAAGCAGCTTCCATTGAGATGATTAAGCTTTGGTTTCCACGTCATAACCATAAACCCACGATTCGTCACCAGTTATGACCCTCTGGAGCAAATTTTGGGCCGTCGCGAGCAGAGTCCAACATCTCTTTAGCAATGTTCATGCGATGCTGTTTTTGGTCGCAATTGAGCAATTTTGGTACGAAAAATCGAAGACGATCCAAAACACGTGCAAGCAAAGCAGCTGTCAACAATTAAGTGAACATTCAAAATGGCCCAGTTTGTCGGCATAAGTGACAGACATGAGTACCAACATAACGCCACAAAAAATCGAAATTCAATTATAGTTAACCCGCGAAAATTCAAAATTCGCGATACCTTTTGTACACACCTCCTATCTTGTAGTTCCGTATAGTTGCTTCTCCAAGACTATAAAGTGTCTAATTTTAACTTAAGTGTTTGATTCTATAGTGTTATATTTGAAGGGTGTTTTTTTGTTAACTGTTAGTTAATAGGACTTTAAAAGTGTATTTTTAAGACGCGATATCATCGGGCTACGATACTATAGCAGTCTTTGGGTATATGTATGAGATTTGGTCCTCCACTGTACGTCGTTTCAGATCCTTATGCAATGTCTTCTTATTTAATTATTCTTATTATTTTTGTATATTTCGAACATAAGAAATATACTTGGTACTTGAACTTAATGTTGGTTAACACAATTTTTTTAATACATAAAAAAATAGTTTTTTTCTTTATTTCATAAGCTCTGTTTAGTTGTGGAAAAAGTTTTAGCTAACAGTTAACTCTCTTTTTTTAATTATTTTACTTAGTGTATAATTAAAATGTTTGTAATTATTATCCCTAAAAATGGTCAGCTATGGACGGTCACATGACGAAAACTTAGATTTTGATCTCTATGTGTTGTGTTTCTAAATATTTAATTTCTAGGTGACCTTGCACCTTTATTTTGACTACTCTAATTTTTTCGTCTTTACCTAATTTTCTCGATTTTGATATTTGGAGAATTATCCTAACACGTTTTTAAATGTCGTTTTTTGCACGAGATACATGTTTAAACCTTTTTTAACTACTCCCGGCATTAAAATTTGTGGTTATGTAGTATATCCGCACCATTTAGAGGTCAATGCGACCCGGTTTATTAAAATGTGGATCGACTGAGCAATATTTTTTCCAATCCAATTTAGCAATGAATATTTATTTTGTGGGAAAAGTTTTCATTCATTTTGTCAAAATTATTTCCTTTATATTAACAAACATAAACATAACAAACATAATAACATAAATTTTTATTTTAATCGTTATGTTCAATTTGTGTTGTGATACACACATACATCTATTGAGGATACTCTTTCTATTTCAGTGTGAGATTTAACTTTCGGCAATTTTAATATCTGTCACATTCTCAATCAAAGGTCTGAAATTTTCAAAAACTCCATTCTGACTTCTTATTTAAACACAAGAAGTCAAAAGTAATGCATTTATTTACATTTTCTTTTCTATCAATGAATAAAATGCTATTGTCGTTTCTATGGCAATTGGAGTATATTAGCTGACTTTTGAAGACCATGCGGATTCAAACATTTAAAAAATTTTTAATATTTAAAATTTTTTAGCTGCCATGGGATCGTAATGCTTTGAATTTGTAGAAAGGATTTTTTTTTATGCCCACGCATTTTGCCCATCGGAAATCTTATTTCGATTGTGTCATTTCTAACCATAATTTTATAGGGAGTTTTAAAAGTTTAAAAGTTATTTTTCATTTTAATATTTTATTCATAATTTTTACCTCATCCTCAATCAGGAGTGCCTTTTCTTTCGACGAAATTTTTTTTTTTATCCATCTATTTTTCACCTCATTAAAAATACATTCCATGTACCTCCCTTAAGTCAATGTCACCCCAAAACCATTTAATGATTGTCCACTCGGACAGATTTTAAATTAAAAATAAGAACGTTAAAAAAATATATATATATATATATTTTTTGTTTGTTTATATTTTATATATAATATAATTAATAATTGTTTTTAATTTTCAGTTATTTTCCCCTATCCTCTATTTTTTGGAAAATTAAGAAAAACCAATTGAAACAAACGTGGAGAACGACAAAAAAAAGAACTCGATATTTTTCAGTTATATGGAATCTATGGTTCATTTGGTGGGTTGATGCTTTTAAAAATTACGAATTACTAGGTCAATTTTTCATCGCGTTTTTTTTTAATAACTTGAGAATGGAACGTCCGATGAGGATTATTTGAAGTAAAAAGCATCGAGCTTTCGTGACTCGATTGGGATTCGGGAACTATATTTTTTCTATTGTCTGTTTTTTTCCACCTAGCCTCAATTGGGGAAATCGTACTTTTGCACACTAATTACTCCCAAAATATATACCGGACTAACCTAGAAAATAATTTTTCGGCAATAGATAGTTAACTCTTTACGCACGTTACGGTGGTCAGTAACTTGCCTACACCTTCGTTATATCGGCCTCTTCGTCTTCAGACAGTTCTTTGTCTGTATGAAAGTGTATAACGTATAAGCGGTGAATTTTAATGGTAATCTTAATGATTTGATACGGTGCCTTGACTAAGACCCTTGCTCGGAGTCTACAAGAAAAGTCATGCCAGTTCAGCGTAGACTCCTTGTAGACCGCCCCGAGGTCGTTCACCGCTGCTTAATAGAGTTTAAAGTGCTTATTAACTTTACATTGATCGAAATCGGAATGTAAATTTGCGAAACCTCGATTTTTATTTTTTGCTTCAATAAAGATTGTATTATATTGTGTATTATTACATAAAAAAACAAGTCAGAAAAGTTATCTTCGGCTTGCCGAAGATGGTATACCCTTGAAAACAACAAAGTTTTCCATACAAAGACTTGTTTTCATATCGGTCGTTTGTATGGCAGCTATATGATATAGTGGTCCGATCCGACCGATTTTTATACTTGATCTGCGTGCAACAAAAATAATGATCTGGTAAAAATTTCAAAACGCTAGCTTTAAAACTACTGTCTATTTTTTGCATAGAAACAGACGGACAGACGGACATGGCTATATCGACTCGGCTGTTGATGCTGATCAAGAATATATATACTTTGTGGGGTCGGAGATGCTGTTTGATCCGATCCGGATCAAACTTTCACAAATCATGTATGGCTATGTCAAATGGATAAATGTTGAATTCGGTTGCAATAGGTTAGAAAACAAAAAAGTTTTCGATACAAAGACTTGTTTTCATATCGGTCGTTTGTATGGCAGCTATATGATATAGTGGTTCGATCCGGAATAAACTTTGAAAAATTATGTATGGCTATGTCATTAAAATAAATATTGAATTCGGTTGCAATAGGTTGGAAAACAAAAAAGTTTTCCATACAAAGACTTGTTTTCATATCGGTCGTTTGTATGGCAGCTATATGATATAGTGGTCCGATCCGACCGATTCTTAAACTTGATCTGCGTGCAACAAAAATAATGATCTGGTAAAAATTTCAAAACGCTAGCTTTAAAACTACTGTCTATTTTTTGCATAGAAACAGAAGGACAGGCGGACATTGCTATATCGACTCGGCTGTTGATGGTGATCAAGAATATATATACTTTGTGGGTTCGGAGATGCTTCCTTTATGCGTTACACATTTCTGGACAAAATTATAATACCTTTTTCAAGGGTATAAAAAAGCATAAAGAAAATACATTACAGTAGTTTGCCACACAATCAGCTGATAAAGTCAGAGGAGGTTAGCCACATAGTAACATGAAAAAGTCAGTTGGCGTCTACTTTTTTCGTAATGTCATGCCATTATATGTCATAATCTGTAATCTGGCAAAATCAGAGGCCAAGGCATTAATCAATGATATTTTTTTCCTTTGCAGAGCCTGCAAAAAAATGGATAGTTTATTTAAAACATTTTGATGTGAGTCACGAAAGAAAAACGTGGTTGCGTGGTTTCATAATATATATTTATATACCATATATACATATATAGATATTTTTTGCCCGATGCCCTGATCGATCAAAATGGTGATGGACGTATTCTTGGAGGCAGTCCCCAAACCCCAATAATGGTAGATGATGTAGATGAGGTAGATGAAATTATAGAATGACTAATTGGTGGCCAGCTTGACCCGGAGACCATTGCCTAATTTTAGGTAATTGAAATTGGGAAACAATCGTTACTGGGACAAGAAACCGCTTTACATTTCCCTATTATAATAGCTTTCAAAGAAAATTGCGATATCCGTTTTTGGATCACTGAATATTATTCACGATACTTGGTATTTAAGCTCTACCAACCTTTTTACCGGTGGACAAATTGCAACACTTATAAAACCCACGGGTCTTCCCGGCTCGAAATATTTCAGCGGGGAATAGCCTTAAATTATATTGATGATGTCATTAGCGAAGATGTCAAGCGAAGATGAGCACGACACGTCAGACAAGAAAGTCCATAAAATATTCAAGGAAAACAATTAGGTCTTAAGTGTGTATGGAAAACACATCAGATAATAATACTTGGCTCATATTCTATCCGAAAAAAGGGATTAGTTTTGATTGGCGAAAAGGTGAGGATTATCGCTTCATTTTGAGACCCAAAAAAAAAGAGGAAACGAAGAGTTTTCTAGGCCACATATAGTACCAACATTACATACGTTGTGAAACGTTGTTAAAGACAACTTTTGTGGAAAGATACTAAATTCGTAAGGGGCACTAAAGGAAAATAAGCGTTTGATGATCTTAAAAACCTAGACTATCGAATTTTGATATAAGCAAGTGTCGCCTGCGCTCGAAAGTGTGGTGGTTAGGCATAGATCGTAGAGCATAGAAGCATAGAAAATTCTGCACCGATGAGCATAACACCATTTCCGACGGGTCCTTGGGCTTCCATAGCATCTGACCTACTGGGTACGTTACCAAACAACTATTTTGTTTTCGTTATCATTGAATATTATTCACGATACATGGTATTTAAGTTTCTACCTTCTATAACATCTAAAAACATAATCGAAGCCAAGAAGGAAATTTTCTGTTAACTGAGTTTTTAAAAATACGGACAATGGAAGACAATACAGTAGAGACATGTGTGTTCAGTAGAGACATTTCATTTCTTGTCGATGCCCTGATCGATCAAAATGGTGATGGACGTATTTTTGGAGGCAGTCCACAAACCCCAATAATGGTAGATGATGTAGATGAGAATGATTCCCAAGCTGCTTGAGAATCTCATTACATCGCAGCTGCAACATTCATGCAAGAGCATAATATACCCATCAACAACATCATTTTTTCAAGCTTTGCTCGACAACACCTAATTTACTAAAATTTTGTTCAATCAACCACCTAGGGTTTCAGTATCGCCTGCAAGCAGACGTAACTTATAATGACTTTAGCAAACATTTGATTCAGTTAATCATCAGCTGCTACTGAAACTCTCGCCCATTGGGTTTCCTCCGAATATCCTTATGTTTAGAACTTTTTTTATGAATAGGTATAAGGTAAGATTCATTCCATTCTTAGTTAGGGATGCTAGCTCCAATGATAGGTTAAATGGTATAGTGAGAGGTAAGCTTAGAATAACAGAGCACCGTCGGAGGATGCAGCTTGGAACATTATCTGGACCTGGTCAAAATCAGATTTGGATCGATTGTCACTTTGTGACAGTGGAATTTAAAAAGATTTATGTGATTTATGCACGGTAAGCGATGGGGATGATTAGAGGACAGTTCAAATGAATCAGATGAGTATGTCGATTGAAAAAATGACGCAAAAAGATTAGCACTACCGAGATGCGAAGAGTTACAATTATTATTATATAAGATCGAAGGGTCAAAACGATAGAATTTAAAGCTTACAATAGAATAGAAAGACCTTGGATAATTTCGAAAATTGAGTTTACATTTGGAGATTTAAATTTTATATACATAGTTGATTGTTAAGATCAACGAACTGCTTACGGGTATGTAGGTAACTGGAAAGATGTAACAAGTTCGAGACTTTAAAGACTTTTTGTAAGCTTTAGATTTCCTATTTTTAAGGAGAGAGTAATGTTTATTAAACCAGTGCTGTTTTGACGTTAATGGAATCATAGAGACAGATTTGTTTAAGGCGTTATGAAAAATTTCATAAAAAGGAGACCGTAGCAGCATCAATATTGTTGAACTTTGAAACATAACTCCAGTCAATAACTCCAGCCATGTAATTTCTTTGGTCAGAATATTCAATTCATTTAAATACTTCTGTCGAGACTGTGCCCTGTCACTGGAAGAGACTTGAGCTTGTGTTGTGGTGGGAGAAAAAAAATTCTCAGAATAAAATAAGGGAGGCCACCTAATTATTGTGGCAGATGATAATATTTGAAAAAAATTATGTCAAGCGACCTGCCGCGGGGGTTCTTAATATGGTAAAGCTGGAAACGGCAGAGACGGCTAAGCCTTCGAACAGCGAGTTATCATCGTCAGTGTGGATCCATGAAATGAGGTGCAAATTTAAGTCACCCATAACTATGATAGGATCAAAATCATTTAGCATAGACCAAATTGATTAAACGGCAGTTAGGTCGTGCATATGCACTACACAGAGGGGGATTTTAGGAACAAGTAAAGAACTCAGAATGAATTTCAACGGCTTTAAATTTAATTCCGAAAGAATTTGTGATAAGGATCTGTTCCACTGGGTAAATGTAATTTACCGCAATGAGAACGCCACCTCCAAAGGATGGGCAATTATCGCAAAGCCTGCAAGTCAGATAGGAGTCGCCTCCAAATTCGCATTTCTTTGAGGAAGAAATTAAAGAAATTTTGAGTTAAACAAAATGCACTCAAAATAGACGGTCCAGCAATGAAAAACAATGCAGAGAAGTGCGATGAAGAGAGCGATCCATCGACAATAACGTGGGAGCGGTTTGAGAATAGAGCAGGAGAAGCAATCCAGAGGGTGATAAAGAAGCTAAACAAAAAGGGGGAGATCAAAAAAGAGCAGTGAGTAGATTAGGGATACAAAGCAAAACAACGACTTGTTTGTTGTTGTTTGCGAGTCACAATTAAATCGAAATTTAAAAATAAACGAAAATAGTTCGTTGAAATAAAACTTTCATTATTGTGCTCGATGTGCGAATGACTCCGTGGAACGGCAAATTATTTTGATCAGTTCAGCAGTGAATTAAAAAAAAAGGTGTACAAAAAAATTTCCGAGGAAGTGGAAATCCGCAATCATAACTATGATTCCAAAGCCTGGCAAGCAACCTACTGAAGTAGAGTCATATAGGCCCATTAGTCATTTACCTGCGTTGAAAAAAAATTATGGAAAGATCGCATCCTCAGCCTTAGTAGCGTAAGCAAAGCTATTCCTCAATGGCAATTCGGTTTCCGAAAAAGTCATGGCACAGCAGAACAACTTCACCGGGTACCAACTTTGCCTTAGAGGCAATGTACACAGTATTTATGGACATACAATAAGCTTTTGACAGAGTTTGGTATGACGGTCTTCTATCGAAGCTAAAAACGGTCTTGACGCCGTGCAGAGGAAGCATAGGAATTAATTGCAGCAAATGTGCTTACGTAACATTCGCCAAAAGTCCTTTGAATTGCCCAGGAATAACAATGCTTGGCTCCACACTTCAACACAAGACCCACTACAAATACCTTGGTGTGATTTTGGACAGAGGATTAACGTTCCAAAGGCACACAACTATGATTAAACAGGTTGTGCTTTCAAAGGATACACAAATGTCATGGCTCTTTTCGCCGAGAAACAAACATTCGTTGACAAATAAAGTTCGCCTCTATAAATTCATTTTGAGCCCAATTTGGAAGTATGGTATGGAAGTTTACGGAATTACATTCAAGTAAATCAAACCGGAACAAAAGAAGAGATGCGCGAAGCAAGATAATCATATCTATTTGTAACGCCCCTGATACATGCAAAAAAAGGAAAAAAAGAGGGATCTTAACATTGCCAAGATAGGCGATGTATGCAGGACACACGTGAAAGAATGCTTAAGACGTCTTGGCCTCCACCCCAACACACTGGCGAGAAGGCTTACCCACCCCCACGAAAAAGAAGACTGAAGAAATATTACCCCCAAGATGTTCCTTCCAGATTTTTCTAAAAAAATATTTGTAATCTAAAATAATATTATAGTATAATAATTTATTTGTAATTTAATGTAATTAATGTAATTTAAATTTTAATAGTAATGTACTAGATGTGCAGTATGTATTGTATAATATTTCAGTAATCAATTTTTTTGTACAACCTGTTAAGCTGCCACATAGGTAACAGTAAACATGTTAACTTAAAAAATAAAAATTTTCACAATGAAAAAAAAAATAAAAAAAAAACAAATTTTAGAATAGTTGCAGCAGTAAAATTATTATATATATATTTTGCAGCTCATTGTTAAATTGTTAAATAAATAAATAAATAATACGTTGCAGAAGGTACATTTTGCTCTATTATTTTTTAAAATTTAATTTAAATTTAATTTAAAATTTGAAAACAAGATTGGAAGTGGTGGGTTTTCAGAAAATTTAAAATAATCTATTAAATTTAAAAAATTGTGCTAAAAAAGTTACAGTAAACTATCAAATTAAAATCATTAACCTATTTAGATCTTTGCTTGTATATTCAACATACATAAGTGGAACTTGGAAACTGAAAGCGAGAAACGACAACATAATCAGCGCTGCAATCTGATGTCCAATAACCAATGGCGAAAACGATACGACATGGGATACCGCTGTTGCTGGAAGACTCTTTAAAACAGGGAATCAAATATGGGCCTTCACATAATTTATGCAACTTACCGAATTTTTGGAACTGTTGCTCATGGACTAAGGCGTCCGTCCTATGTGTGGGGGTTTTATTTCTGCTGGTACGGCCCATAATCCCAGAAGTTATTAACCGGGTTGATCCTTTAGGTAAGTATTAAAAATTGTTTAAGCAACTTAATATAATTTTTTGACAGAATAATGTTGACATCCTTGCTTGGAATGTTTTTTCACATCAAAATTAAATTAAATTCTTAAAAATAACCATAAAATTCTCACACGAAATTTTTTAATTACAATATTTTAATGCTTTCAAATATAAATTTTAAAATTCTTTTTAAGCTTGTTATTATCAAAGGGCTCTAACAAAAGAAATAATCAAAATAGGAAGGAAAATTTAAAAAATCAAAAAAATTAAATGTATCATACATACTTTGGATGGCTAGGGTAAAGAATTAATAGATTTTCGATAAACGAAACACACCTTTTTAAAATTTTGAAGTTATCCATTTAAAGAAAGGAAGTCATACCGCAGGTATTTTAAACATTGCCTAATGATATAGGTATGTATGTTGGTAAATGTATATTGGATAAAAAAAATATAAATAAGGGATAAAAAAAGCTTGAAGAATAAAACAAACAAAAATCATAATTATTATTTAGTCATAATATGAAACATGTGTATGCTTGTATAATTCCTAGTGTAAGCTATGTGTAATTTCTTCAACTTAATCGAAGTTAACCAACTATGGCATACAGGGCCGGAGAAACACTTCTGAGTGGGGTGAGGAGCTCTGAAATTTTTTATGCCCCCTCCCCCCTTTCACAACATCATTCAAAATCATGTACATTGTATCTAACTTTTTTCGGGTGATGAATTCCTCACCCGCTCAGATTTCGCATGAGGAGTGTTCCTCACCCGACATACACCTTCCGCCGGCCCTGATGGCATGTACCAAATGTCGATTCGAAAATATATAAAAAGTTTTGTTGTGTATAATAATCTACAATATCTACAACATACCAGCACTTCACGATGTTATTTCCGGCAGCTCAACTCAAGTTCTGGCTACAGGCAGACCCACTCACTACCCGTATAACACGATGAATGTACCTTCATGTATCGACTTCTTCTTGTACAAAGGTATAGCTAACAGTCTACTATCAGTACGCGAAGAGTATGACCTATCTTCTGATCACTTGCCGCTGATCGCTTCACTAACAACGTCACCTCATAGTACCGCCCCTATTAGGATGCTCGTTCCACCTGGTGCGAATATAAGGCTGTTTCAGTACGAACTTAACAATGCCTTTAACCTCAATACAGAGATAAATACAGCAGACGATATCGAAAAAGCGGTTGAAACTTTTATGAAGAAGATCAAAGATGCAGCTCAAATTGCAGCTCCTGGCGGCGCCGTTCACCTACGCAACGTGCGTAGCAACATCGCTCTCTCTCCGGAAGCAGTAGGACTCTTAACTCTCAAGAAACGTCTCCGGCGTGAGTTCATCAGGACCAATGATCCAATAATTGACAGACTGTACCGAAGGATATCAAATCGGGTGAGAAAAGTAAAGTTTCCAGTTCGTAACCGAGATGGCACTTGGGCGAAATCACCTCAGGACAGAGCTGAAGCGTTTGCCAGAAACCTGGAGGAAAGATTCCAGCCGTTCGAGACAGCATCGCCAAGACGAGTATAACTGGTTGCTGAATCCCTAGAAGCCCCATTGCAGATGGCTCTTCCTGTAAAGCCTATTAAACTCACGGAATTGGAAGATGATATAAAATCCCTTCGCAATAACAAGGCTCCTGGTGCGGATCACATCGACAACCTCTCCATTAAGCTGATGTCCCACAGAGCTTTGTTATTCCTTGTACTAATTTTCAACTCTGCTCTTCGACTGGGACACTTCCCAAGCGCCTGGAAGAAGGCGAATATCATTATGCTCCATAAAAGTGAGAAGCCAGAAGAGGAATTAGACTCCTATCGCCCAATAAACCTGCTTCCAGCATTTGGCAAATTACTTGAGAGGTGCATCCTGAGAAGATTGCTCGAGTGCATATTTAACGTACCGTAAGAATTAATAGTGGTCAATCTCCGACAATTTCCCTTCATAGCCAGCGGTAGTTTTTTTTTTTCGTACTGTTACACGGATTTGTTTTTGGCTTAATCAAACCGGTTTTTGTAGACAAAATAAAATTTTTGTATTTGTAATTTGTAACATATACGTATCGCTTCGTGTAAAGGAATTTTTATATATAAATTACTTTACATATTCAAAATGAAAAAGATGACTCCCCTACGGCTTTTCTGAAGTCAATGCAGATCACATCCGTTTGAATGAGATTTCGAAAACCATTTTTAAAAAAGAAGGTCAGTCTAAAAGGTTTGTGGTGGTGGAGCAACGCTATATAAAACCATATTTATAACCAACATGTAATAAATGAAATAATTTAACTGCGAAAGTATTGTAAGTGAGGAGTGATTCATTTTTCAAAGAGCTTTCGAATTGCTGGCAATTAGAAGATTCCTCTGGTAGCGTTGATCTCAAAAGGTTTTTCCTAAGGCCCGGCTCAGTTTTGTGGCACGCAGCCTGGAACATCATCGGCCGGCGAATAGCCCGGTATAACCCATAGAGATTCCTATAAAAACTGTCTTTAGAAGAAGGTAAAAAAAATTAGACTGCTTGAATATTATGTGTAACGTTCAGTTCAGTTATGGACGTGGTATAGTGGTACACCCAAACTAGTAAACGACATGCATACTGATGAACTGCGATCTTATCTTTCAAGACTGTATTTATCTTTACTGGTGCATTGGCATCCCGGACAGGATTGTAGATTTTGATCAAATCCTTACAGCCACTTGTTGGGAGCACGCGGCTTTAAACTACATTAGGACTTTACTTTATTGATCACCCACTGGTTTTTGATTTCATTGTAATTTCGCCTGACCTCTAGGCAGAAATTCAGTACCGCTTTTATTTACCATCATATGTTCATCATACGTCCAAAACTATGAAATTCCACCCGAATTGAAATCTTTTCAATCAGGGATTGTCTTTTCCAAACGTTACCACGGAATTCCCACGGAATCCTGTTAAATATCTTTTTCGCCCGAGTTTAGAAAATATGTGTCTACGCTGGAAGTAAAGTTTTATCCTGGTAAATAAGATACCATTAAAAGCGTGCTTCTCCTTAAGCCGTAATCCCGATACTGCAGACTCGCTTTCCAGCCTAGCCATTCTTCCCACAACAGGGATAAACATGATTCTTTTTACAATCCGTTTTTAGAACTTTTGGAAAACAATTCCTTTTACTTTAAGCGGAAAATATTAAATTCGACGCAAAAAACTCGAGTTTAGCCCACAATAGTGGCACAAACTGTGAACAGCGAACCCTAGATCCACCATTAGTAACAAAAACACTCAAGTACAGTAATATAAGCTTGCTGAAAACAAATTTAATAGTGGTCCGCTGAACAGCGGCCACGATAGGTACAAATGCAAAAACCACGATGCCCGCTTCTACCAAGCGCTCACTCAGTCTCGGTGAGCTCTTCAACATAGCACTGAACCAAGACTCTGTGCCGATGCCGGAATCCATAGACGCCGAAATATCAAGCCAGCGCCTCAACGGATGCAAGGCATCAAGAGGAAGGCATGTGGGTCTCCATTAAATGCCAAGAAGAAGGCAATACTTCAAACCAAGATTCCTCTTCCCACCAACAGCGGCAGCTCAAACCGCTTTGGGTTGCTAGCGCAAATCGAGGAACTGAGTGAGCAGCCCAGTACCAGCCATCAAGCAGCTATTGCTGCTGCCAAACGTGATTCAGCCTCATCTGGCATTATCAGTGCACCTTCCAAGGCGCAACCTAAACCCCCTCCAATAGTTTTGGAAGGTGTTGGATGCGCACCCCTGCTGATGGACAACATCTCGAAAATCATTGATTTGAACAAGGTCTCTGCCAAGGCATCGATGGCCGGAGTCCTGAGGCTCTACGCGGCAGACGCTAGCATAGTCCGCAGCATAGTCAGCTGCCTCGAGGTTCTTTTTGAACATCGCTGCTGCGACGAACAAAAATGAAATCCTGGCTCTTAAGGGTTTATGCCACATGAGAGTAGTCGTCGAGCCCCTTCGCAAGCGAAATACGACAACCTGAAGCCATCGATGCCAGCAATTTGGTCACACGGCCAAATACTGCCGTAAGGCGCACATCTGCCTCAAATGCGCCGGCGAACATCCTGCCAAAGACTGTACGCGACGAAGCGAGCCATGCACTTGCCATAACCGTGGTGAACAGCACCCAGCGAATTATTCCGCATGCTCCAAACTTCAGGCATTCCTTCAACGCTCTAGGACACAAAGAGGTGTGGGAGGAAGAAGCGAAGTCAACAATCGACCTATGTCCCATGTTCCTACTGGATGTATGCCGATTGCACCTCTCCTAAGCGGAGTCTCCTACGCAGATGTAGCTAAAGACTGGATGGGCCCCAAGCAGGATCAGCAACAGGTGCCATAGCCCTTCCAGCAGCAACCTGAGACCAGAAGGCACAGCCGGCAAAGGAGTCGGTCTAGAGGCGGACATCAGCCCCTTTGGACAATAACACTTTTAGCATCTTGCAGACGCTAAACGAAAGCATGAACGCTCTGCGCTCTCTTCAGGAACAGCAGGTTGAACAAATGAGGATGATGCTACTACAGCAAGGGCAGATGATTCATCTGCTCACTGCTATACACGCGACAGCGACAAAATGAAGCCGCTGCGCATCTTAGTATGGAACGCCAACGGCGTCTCCGCGAAACTGCCCAAAGTTGAATGATTTGTGCGGCGCTACGAGATTGATGTTTTGCTTATCAGTGCAACACATTGCAAAGATGTAGTCAAGCCCAAGCTGTATGGTTACGAGGCCTATACTGCAAACGACCCGGGTGAGGGTAACGCCAAAGGTGGATCAGCGATTATGATCAAATCAAGTCGGCGCGGTCTACTGCCCACCGAGGTTCGTATGGACCACAGACAACTTCAAATCCATATTGGAGCCACATCAGCATAAATTCATTGTAGCAGGCGACTGGAATGCGTCCTACTGGCTTTTGGGGAGCAGGGAGGTGTAACCAAAGAGGTCATGCCCTGGCAAATCTAATCTTCAACTCAGATGTAAACTCGCTAGCAACAGGTGGCCCCACAAGGTTCCCTTATGGCAGTAGGGGGTCTCCAGGCTACATCGATTTTGCGCTGACAAGAGGTATCCTGGGTTTACACTCAGATATCCGGTCGTTTGCCGAGCTCAGTTCTGACCACTTACCTCTCATTATCACTCTGGACACAACTGCTACAGTCTATCCCAAAGTCGAGCGGCTTATCAGCAGGCGCACTAACATGGAAAGTTTTCAAGAGCACCTCGAGTCGTCAGTGAACCTTGACATGGCGCTGAACTCCGAGCGGGACATTAAAGTTGCAATAGACTCCGCTAAGTAGCGATGGTTTTCAATGCTATTGTGAGGCTGCAGTACTTCCCTCCTCAGTGGAAGCTAGGAATCATCTCTATGATCCATAAAGCTTGCAAGCCGGAGAAGGACCCTAGATCCTACCGGCCGATCAGTCTCCTCCCATCGATCTCAAAGGTGTTTGAGAGACTGATTGCTGCCCGGATGGTCATGTTTATGGATGCCCAGGGAATAATGCCAGATCACCAGTTCGGATTCCGTGCTGGTCACTGCACGGTGGAGCAACTGCATCGAGTGGTTGAGTAAATTTTATCGGCCTTCGACTGCGACGAATACTGCAACGCTCTTTTCGTCTATGTCCGGGAGGCGTTTGGCCGTGTGTGGTATTCTGGTCTGCTACTGAAAATAAAAAATACCCTGCTTGCGCCTTACTACTGTCTCCTGGCGTCGTACCTTAGGAATAGGAGATTTGCGGTTCGGTTCCACTCTGCGCTCTCAACCGAGTATAATGCGGAAGCTGGAGTACCCCAGGGAAGCGTCCTAGGCCCGCTACTATACTGCCTGTATAGCCATGATATACCGCGCCCGGCTGACAGTCTCTACGGAACGTCAATGTTGGCCACATTTGCCGACGACGTGTGCATAACGTACAGGTCCAGGTGCGAGCCGATAGACGGGCCGCCAACAGTATCCAGAACTACGCAACTAGATTTGCCGACTAGGCTAGGAGGTGGAATATTGGCATAAATGCCACCAGCAGTGCTCATTGACGACACCCCTGTGGAACAGGTTGACTCAGCCAAGTACCTGAGAAATAAATTGACTATCTACAATCAAATCATAGCTCCAATTTGGAGGTATGCGTGCCAAATTTGAGCCCTGGCGTGTGACAGCCAAATCCGCAGAATCCAGAGCATCCAAAATAAGATGGCGACGACGATCACTGGCTGCGAGTGGTATGTGAGGAACACCACCCTCCACAGTGACCTAAAGCTGCTCACGGTCTTTGAGACCATAAATTTCCACTCCAGCCGCTACAATGACCGACTGGAGCGCCATCGCAACCGACTCGCTAAGGGTCTTACCAGATCTCGCCCACAAAGGAGGCTCAACAGGCGACTTCCTAGGGACCTAATCGACCGGCTGCCAACAAGACGCACGATGATAATAAGCCAAACGATATACTCCCCATCGTATTTCTTTCTTTTATATTTTTTGTTTTTAAGTTTTGTAAATATTGTTAGTTTGTATGTTTAAATTTTGTAATAATAGTAACGCTAAGCACATTTAGCCGACGAGCCTCTCGGGCAGTATGAATAGATACCAAGGACACCATGCGGTTTTAATATACCCTGTTTGCCTGAATAAATAGTTATATATTTTTTTTTTTTTAACTCTGCTTTTATTTATTGGATCCTCTTAATCGAATAAGAGCTAACAATAAGTTTAAAAATCTTAACGAATAAAATTTTTTCCTAAACAGTCGTTTTAATTAATTCAACTGTTCCGTGATTAAGCGTCCCTAAAGATTTATTCGGTGGGTTGGTAGGTCCCTTCGTCGGAGACGGGAACGACTGCTGAGCTGGGCTAGATTTCTCGCTGGTTAGGTTCGAGGAAAGCTTGCCATGATATTTTTTCGTAAGCTCTTTGATTTCATTGGTGTTGTTGAAATATTTAAATCTCGATGGATGTTTTCGTTTCGAACATACCACGGTGCCCCAGTGATAGTTCTCAGAATCTTTGCCTGTGCTCTCTGTATGATGTCGATATTGCTGTTGCTGGCGTTGCCCCATAGCTGTGCACCATAAGTCCGGATTGGTTTCAGTACTGCATTGTAGAGTAAGACCTTGTGGTCCAAGCTGAGCAGAGAGCCAGCGTTGATGAGCCAGTGTAAGCTTTCGGGAGTGGTATGTTGTTCATCAAAAGTGGTGGGCAATCTTGTCTGTTCAGGGTAAATGTCACGTGCTTGCATTTTTCCTCGTTGACTTTTATTCGCCAGTCAGAGAGCCACTTCTCAGTGGCTATGAGGTGCAATGCCAGCTGTGCTGTAGCTTGGATTGGGGACCTTGAACGGCTAAGAATAGCTGTATCGTCGGCAAACGTGGACACTGTTAGCCGACTATTTGTAGGAATGTCAGCGGTATAGATGAGGTATAAAGTTGGCCCAAGAACGCTGCCTTGGGGGACTCCGGCCTTAATTTCGTGGTCAGTGTAGCAGTGTTGCACCGCACTGCAAACTTTCAGTCATATAGGTATGACTTTAGAAGTTTGTGTGTGCTTTCGGGTAGAGATGTTTTAACTTTAAACATTAGGCCGTCTAGCCAGACTCTGTCGAATGCTTGGGATACGTCTAGAAATACGGCTGTACAGTATTTTCGATTTTCAAATGCAGTTCTTATCTCCACCGTTATTCGATTCACCTGTTCAATGGTTCCGTGGCTTTCGCGAAAGCGAAATGGGCTGGGATTATATTGTGGGCTCTCAGGTGTGGATTCAATCGGATTAGCAGGCATTTTTCGAATAGTTTCGATATACATGAGAGTAAACTTATTGGTCTGTAGGATGAGGGAACTGTGTGGTCCTTACCAGGCTTCGGAATCATTATGATAATCGATCTCTTCCATCGTTGTGGAAAGTAGCCAAGTTTTGTGATGGCATTAAAGAGCTGCGTTATGTACCGAACTACAGAATGTGGCAGCTCGATGATCATTTCCGGGGTAATAAGGTCGTTGCCGGGGGATTTTTTCGGCTAAGATTTTCTTTAATTATGTTAGATATTTCTTTTGGACGAAACACAATTGGGGTGTGTTGCTGGATGCCGTTTTCGTTTGAAGTCGGTAGCGCAAATGTGCTAGTAGCCTCGTTTGGCGTAAATACATTTTGTAGGTGAGCGGCAAATGTGGTGGCTCTGTCTGAATCACTACGTGCCCAGCCGCCTGAGGAATTCCTTATGGGCAAAACGGTTTCAGTCGGTGGGCGAAGGGTTGGGTGGGCTCTCCACAGTGACTTTTGTTTAATACCTGTTGGTGAAAGTTGCTCTATATATCGGCTCTGAGCGTATTCTTCCTCTTGTTTCAGAGCGTTGGTCAGCTGCCGTGTGGCTATTTTTAGTTTTTGTTTTGCAGATGGTGATCTGGAGGATTGCCATTCTCTACGTAAGCGTCGTTTTGCGTGGACGAGTTGCTCGATTTGTGCGTTAGTCTTATTCGGATTAATTGTAACGTTTGTGGTTTTAGGTGTTGCATTTCGAGCTGCTTCCGTAAGAATGGATTCCAGTGTTCCTGTGCAGCTCTCTATATGAGGTTCAGTATTGAGTTTTGGGTTTAGCTCAATGTGTGAACTTATATATTTTTTATAACTTAGCCAGTTCGTTTTGTGCGAAGTCAGTCTGTAGGGTGGTTTTCTGCGTACCGGCTGAGATGAATTAGTACAGGCGAGTAATCAGATGACAGATCTGGTAGATATTAAGCTCTAACCAAACTGCGAGGAATATTTTTCGTGACTGCGAAGTCAATCAAGTCAGGCAGCTTATTGAGGTCTGATGGCCAGTATGTGGGACTCCTAGGGGAAACATGATCAAGTTTATTAGTGGCTTTAATTAAAGCCTTATAAAGCTGTTTTCCTTTTGGATTCACAAGGCGCGATCCCCAGTGAGTATGTTTAGCATTGTAGTCGCCTGCTGCAATAAAGTGTGGTCCTAGTGCATGGAAAAAATCCAGGAATTGGTCTCCCAATATTGTGAAACGAGGGGGGCAGTATACAGCCGCTAGTGTGAGGTGAGTGTTGTCCTCCAGTTGTCGATATGCTTCTCATGTAGGAATTGAGCTAGCTCAAGTTTGCGCTGTGAAACGCCGTTGGCGTTCCACGTAGCTATGCGTAAGGTAGCCATTATTTATTTTGATTGTTGGGAGACAAGCATTTGTATCAATAGGTTTTGATTACGCATCATGTCTTGAATGCTCTGTTGTAAGGCTTGGATCATAGCTCAATTTTTCGTTTCTTGCTGCTCAGATGGCCTATAGTTTTGTTGTGTGTCCAATTTTGTGTGTTTTTCGTGTGAGGTTTGGGAGTTTTAGGTTGGAGGTGTCATACCCGATTTTAAAACGTTTGCAAAACTTATCTTGTTAGTGCTAGTCCAGGGAGCAAAACTTGTTGGTTTCGGAAAAAGTACTTCTGGATTTGTTTCCGATGGTATCAGCGTAGCTGTTCCTTGGTGTACCCGTGCCGTGTTCATTCTTTTGGGGGTTTTCAGCTCTTTGTAGATTGGACAGCCTCTGTAGTTTACTGTGTGATTACCCCAACAGTTACGGCACTTTTTCGCGCTTGCATTTTCTTTGTTAGCTTGGCAGTGAGTGGAGACGTGGAGATCTCCACACACTACACACACTGGGCGAAGTGTGCAATACGATCTCGTGTGGCCGTATTCTTGGCAGTTCATACATTGAACAGGAGCGTTACGTTTATTCGTCTCTTCTACTGTAATCAGAAGGTGCAGAAGGAGCTGGAGTTTATAAATTGGATGAACCTCGTTTTTTTTTTAGGTTCTTGTTTTCTGGTTCCAGCTCAATCTTAAAGAGTGGTTGCGGCTGCCGTTTCTGTTTTTAATATTGTGTGCGCTTTTAACGCAAAATCCCTTTTCCTTTAGCGCCTCAGCTTTCTCTTCGGGCTTTACATCAGGCTTAATGCCCTTCAATACTACTTGTATACCCTTGCGACTTTTAAGCTGGTAGGCGTAGAAGCATGTTTTGTTTGCAGTAAGATGGTTTGTGACTTTTCTGCAGTTTTCCTCCGTTTTCGTTTGAAGTATGATTTCATTAATAGTACCTCTTATGAGGGGTATTATATAAAAGCTATCTTTTCCAATAAGGCCAATTGAAGAATTTACCAAACCGTTTGTGCTCTTCTCGCGGATGTAAATTGGGGGAGGCTTTATCTTCTTTGGTTCGTAATCGATGAATTTCAGTGGCACGTCCTCGCTGGTATCTGCCAGCAAAGCGAATCTGTTGCTATTTGCGGGCGCTTCATTGTTGATCGAGGTAGTATTGTCGCGTGTATTTTTCGGCTTGTTTTCTGTATCGGAAGTTTTAGGGCTAAGCTTCCGCTTTATTGTTATATAGCGGTCCAGTCCAGTCTGTGAGGCCGACCCAACTTTTTTGTTTGCGTTTTGTTTTGCTAGTTGTGCAGCAGTGTCGTTTGGCTCTTGGGCTTTTGTTTTTGCATTCGCTGACTCAGTAAAAGCGTGAGCGGGCGCAGCCAATGGCGAAGTAGAGCGGGCTGTCGATAGTGCTCCAGTTGTTGTTGTTGCAGATAGCGGAGCTTGTGTCGGAGCTAGAAGTGCGGGAGAGCAAGAGCGCGCTCTTTCTTGATTTGTTGGTACAAGAAGGTTCGTTGGGTTATGGGTTATTGGCCGCTCGTTGTCTTCGTTTGCAGGTGTCGCGGAGACATAAGAAAAGTACGCGTTGTTTCGTTGTAATGAGAGCCAGCGATCGTCTTGCTCTCGTTGCCGCTGACCGCGAGTGTCGTTCTGGCTCATAGTGCCTTTTTTTTTTTAATTAATTTGTTTGAAACAATTATTTAACTATTTCAAACGCAGAATATGTATTCGAGCGATGGTGCATCGCCCGGAGCGTCTTTTTCGGTTTCAATATATTTATTTGTCTTTTATTAATAATCATTCACTTCACTGGAATCAATTAATTTTATCGGAGCTCGATGAAAACACGTCTTCACGCATCATCATACGAATTGCGAATCAAATAGTTATATAAAAAGAAAAAATGTTTGCTCAAATCCTGCTTTTGATTCAAACTTATATTAAGTTACAATTTTTATTTTTACAATATTTCACTTTGAACTATCAAAAAATTTTTTGTGGTAGCTTCGTAGTCTTTTTTCGAATCATATTCTTCGTCGCATATACCGACATAACTAAAAGCCTGTCTCGCATACCCGTTTTTTCACGCGTTTTCATAAAGCTAATTCCGCCCATTTTGCGCCCAGCTTGCTGATGATTACGATTACAAATATTTAATAAAGCATCTTAAATCTGTTTGTTTAACTGTTTTCCTCTGTTCCTCTGTTTTCTTTAACAACTTTTAGGTCAAAATCTTGTTATCCTTGCACAAACTTCTTGATTAAAGATGTTTCTTATTTAACTACAAATTTTCCTAACTCCATATGCTTTTCTCTTCAAAAGATCTTCAAATTACATCAATGTATCAAAAAATGCACACCAAACTTTTCAGAATACATAAAAAAAAACAATCAACCTCTATTTGTTGTAAATCCACAGCTTCGTTAACCTGCTTCTTATTTTTCCGTGTGTCTCGAACGTGTTGTTTCTTGTTTGCTTTGTTGAGTCACACGTTGCTACCGACACCTCTCGTCTGCAATAACGCCGCTGGCCTCTGCCAGAACTGAGAACGAAACCGAGCTTCATTATTTTCTAAACTCTATGTAACTCACTACGTTATTCTTTCGCTAATCAATAACACCCATTGACCCGTTCTGCTTTTAGATTATATTCATGCTTATCCAGAGAAAAGGGAAATAGATCCTACTTCTGATATAATGAAATTGTTTATTTTCCATATTATACCCTTGAAAAAGGGTATTATAATTTTATCCAGAAATGTGTAACACATTAAAGGAAGCATCTCCGACCCCACAAAGTATATATATTCTTGATCAGCATCAACAGCCGAGTCGATATAGCCATGTCCGTCTGTCCCTCTGTCCGTCTGTCCGTCTGTTTCTATGCAAAAAATAGACAGTAGTTTTAAAGCTAGCGTTTTAAAGCTAGCGTTTGAACCAGATCAATATTTTTGTTGCACGCAGATCAAGTTTAAAAATCGGTCGGATCGGACCACTATATCATATAGCTACCATACAAACGACCGATATGAAAACAAGTCTTTGTATGGAAAACTTTTTTGTTTTCCAAGCTATTGCAACCGAATTCAATATTTATTTATTTGACATAGCCATACATGATTTGTGAAAGTTTGATCCGGATCAGATCACTATATCATATAGCTGCCATACAAACGACCGATATGAAAACAAGTCTTTGTATGGAAAACTTTTTTGTTTGCCAAGCTATTGCAATCGAATTCAATATTTGTCCATTTGAGCCATAGCCATACATGATTTGTGAAAGTTTGGTCCGGATCGAACCACTATATCACATAGCTGACATACAAACGACCGATATGAAAAAAAGTCTTTGTATGGAAAACTTTTTGTTTTTAAGGGTATACCATCTTCGGCAAGCCGAAGATAACTTTTCTCACTTGTTTTTAATATCTTTTCATCGAGTGTCGGGAGCTTTCGATTAAAAAGCTCTTTCCGTTTCTTTACCACATTTAATCCCGTTATTGTTACTTTCTTTGCATTTGCATTTAATTTTGTGTTGTTTATTTTCAGCATTGCTGGTCGCCACTTTACGAACGCACCAACGCGCGGGATGCGACTTTGAAGCGCTTTCGCTTAGCTGTCCACAAGGCACAAGTATTTCCATTCAGGTGGCTCAGTATGGTCGTGCGGGAGGTAAGCGTCGTCACTAATTTAGAAAGCGTGTGTAAATGACAATTATGGGTTGAAACTCCTGTCAGTTTTTTATATCCTTGCACAGAGTATTATAATCCCTGAAAATTGCTAAAATAATTAATGTTTTAATAGCTTTTTTTAGGAGACCTGAAGAGGTTTGAAAGTTTGAAAAACAAGGCCTATACATTTTTATAAAAATAGTTATTTTTTAAATTTCACAGATTCTGACTCAAAACTTAATGCTTATGTCGTATTGTAAGTCACATTTTCAATTATTAAAATTTGCCATGAGACGTTGTTTATGTTATTATGAGTTTTAATTTAAGAGTCACAAAATAATTGTGATTTTAATTTCTATTTTTTTGCTTAAAAATAATTCTTTTAGCCCCATATCTTAAGTTAAATTTGATTAATAATAAAAAAAATAAAATCAAAAATAACGTTTATGATATAAAATAATTATTATTTTTTTCTTAATTAACGGTTATTTTGGATAAATAATTTTTTTTCGTAAATTAAGATTATCCGTCAAGAAAAAAAAACCAAGGCCTAAACTTTTTTGCACATATGGGTAGAACGCAAAAATGTCGATTCTAATTTTTTCCTTTTTTTCTTTACCAAATTACATTATTTAATTCTAGTTAACATAAAATGACACTCGTTATTTTGTTTTAAATTCCTTGAGAATAAGTAAAATAATAAAATTTGAAAACTTTATCCTTTTCAGGCCTTCACTTTATTTTTTAAAATTATTTTTACTTATTAATTTACTTCGTGGATTCAGATTTTCGGTAGACGATTATCAGTGTTTTTTTACTAATGGAGTATGGGCTCCATACATATGTACCTATGTGATTAAACGTGTTGTATATTATTCAATTTAATAGATACAACGGACCATAGTCTGTGTCCTTCTTCGCATGATGTCCTCAATGAGCCAAAAAGAGCTGAAAGTGGCACTCATATGGGCACTGAAATTAAAGTTGAGCCACCAGAGTTGTGTAATGTCGGCGGGTTACAGGTAAGAGCAACCAATAACAATATGAAATTTAAGAAAAGTTTCAAGCGTTCCTAAACACATAAAAGATGTGGTCGAACAATCCAAGTTAAATTTGGTGCTCGGTGAAAAATACTTAAAATCAAAAAACATTTTTGAAAACATTCAAATTTATCTCTGCAAAAACGGGGATGATGTAAGGATTTCTATTGTTTAGTTAAATGGCAGCTATAGAATCTGTCTATGTGTAAAGAAGAGAAGGGTATGTGCTAATATTTTCACTAAAATAGTTCAAAAATTATGAGGTTACAGACATGTTGATGTCCACTCAGCCGGTCATCCTGATGAAGAATATGTACTAGTTTTTATGGAAATAGATGTACGGATAAATAAATAGACGGACCGCTGTATGTCATAAAGTGAAAAATACTTAAGAATAATTCGGACTAAAATGTGTTATAAATATTCAGAATCTATATATATAAGTTAGCATGAACCCAAATGGAAGGACTGGATGACAAATTTTAAATCAGCAGTCGGAACGAATGAAATATAAAAAATATAAAAACCCGAGTCCCTGAGGGGTTAGGGGAATGTGACGGGCACGAGGTACTAAGTCTGCGGTCCGCTGTAGTTCCGCTGACCAAGGAGCCCTAATTACGCAGCGGATGCAAAATGGTCAAAACTTTTAACGTGCTGCCGTCGTCGTCTACTGCCTAGCTCTATTGGAGAATATTTAAGTTAGTTCATAACAGAATCGAAAAGAACCCAAACGGGTTCCGGATTTAAATAAAATCCATTAAACGGAAGTAATCCCGATAACCGAAAGTTTTAAATATTCAACGGATTCTTATGTTATAACTATCCAAAGAAATTCTAAATGTGGAGTTTGTCTATGCGAAGCTTATTAATTACATCGGATTTGTGGAATGTTGTGTCAAACCCGAGGAAGCAACGCTGGCAGCGGAACCTATACACAAAGCAGAACAGAAGGACAATCGACAAAAAGACAAAGATAATTTTAAAGGAAAATGCTACAATTGCCAAAAACCGGGATATCGCGCGAAAAGAAAAAGAGAACGAACAATCCAATTTTTTAATGCATAGCTGTGTGGTTAAAGACAGAAAAAATATGTGGTGCCTTGACAGTGGCGCTACTTCACATATGTGTTGTGACAAAACTAAATTTTTTAATATTAGTGAAAATAATACCACGATCATGTAGCAGATGATAAATCTGTTGAGTCGCCTGGTGTAGGAACTGTAGCAAACTACGGGCATCATACGAAGTTTGAAAATAACGGAGCAGTAGTATGCAACAATTGTGGTGAAGTTGTGTTACGCGCAAAGCAAGAAAACAATTTATATGTATACGAAAATAAATTTGGACACAATGAAGTGCATATTTCTCAAGATTCATCATCAGTATCAATGTGGCATAATCGGTTTGGCCATTTAAATTTCAAAAAAAAGCTTGTGCTTGGATTGAATATTAAAAACATGAATATTAAAACAAAATTGTGACATTTGCAATAAGGCAAAAATAGGTGGGTTGCCAAAGGCGCAACGAGTAACAAATAGTGTTCTTGAATATCACTCTTGAACATATAGACGTGTGCGGGCCTTTGAATGACAATTCGACCACTGGAAATCTATATGTGCTTAGTTTTATCGATGATTACACAAGAAAGAACTTGGTTTACTTTAGGCGCACAAAGAATGAAGTGTTTGAAAAATTCAAACTATTCAAAAGTTATGTGGGATGTAAAACAAATAAGAAAATAAAAGTTCTGTGCAGTGACAACTGCACCGAATATATTGACGATTTTTTGAAAAAGTGCGGAATTAAAGAAAATTGACGGTTAAGCTGAGCGCAGAAAATCGCACGTTAATAGAAATGGAAAAAAGTCTCTTCATTCACGCAAATCTACCGAAATTTCTGTGGGCTGAAGCTGTGCAAAGCTTATTTGCGTAATAGATGTTCAACTAAAGTTCTCAATGGAGGGACTCCATGAGTTATGGAAAGGGCGAAGACCATATGTAAAGCATCTTCGCACCTTTGGATCACGCGTTTTTGCAATGGAAACCGGAAGAAGGGGAAGTTTCGGGTAAAAGGAAGCGAGTATGTGTTCGTTTTATATTCATTTGAGACAAAAGCGTATCGTCTCTACGATCCCGAAAAACGGTAAATATTGGTACGTCGTGACGTAAAATTGTTAGGGGATGAGTTTAAGTCAACTGCACAGAACTCAAGAATTAATTTTGTGACAAACATTATTCGTCTCGAGTCACCTATCGAAATCTTACAGACGGAGCCGGTAATCCAAGAGGAGCGCAGTGACTCAGACGAAGGAGGGGAAGAGTTTGTCAGCCCCAACGATGCAGAAGACCCATTGAAACAGACGGAAATTTCTGCAAGCCATGGACCAGAAAAACCATGAATTGTACGGACATGCCAACGCGGCAGGCCCCGAAAGCAGTACAATGTACTAAGTTCGGACTAGTTCGGATGACATTGAAACACCGAAACCCGTTGCAGAAGCGTTGAGCAGTCAGTATGTTTGTAACTGGCAAAATTCGATGAAAACGGAAATGAACGCTTAAAGGGGTAATAATATGCAACAAATTTTTTTTTTTTTTTTGGCTTAAATAATGCCAAAACTATCCTAGAATCAAAATCTACAATGCCCAAGTACAGATCTAAACTCAAAATTCGTTTAAATTCGTTTATGGTCCTCTTATAGTATTTTTAAACTTTAAACGCGTTTTTCTCAAAACCATGTTTTCAAAATCGGCGAGCAGTAGAACTGAAAACGTTAACATCCGATTGACTTGAAATTTTAACGGTAGCTTCTTCATTAGTTTATCTAGTGAAGTACACACGATTTTAGCGATTGATCAACAACGAAAGTTATAAAAAATTAAAGTCGACAAAAAAAAATTTTTTTTTTATAAACCGTCGCCATTTTGCGGAAAAAAAATTCTAAAAATATAATCATATTTACTTCACTAGCAAAACTCATGTAGATAATGAAAAAATTTTTGTTTTTGTTAAAGGTGTAGTTGGACACGACTTTTACTGCTCGCCGTGGAAGAACTTTTTAAAAAAGGCGGTTCACGGCAATCGCTGCACAGCCGCCATTTTGTAAATAAATAACAATAAAAAATTTGTTTCTATTCTTCAAGAGTTGCTTAATCCAATGATATTCTATTTAAATACTTTACATCTTAAATGTCATTTAAAAAGAAGTGAGAAAAGTTATCTTCTACCCTTGAAAACAAAAAAGTTTCCCATACAAAGACTTGTTTTCATATCGGTCGTTTGTATGGCAGCTATATGATATAGTGAACCGATCCGGATCAAACTTTCACAAATCATGTATGGCTATGTCAAAAAAAAAAAGGTTGAATTCGGTTGCAATACCTTGGAAAACAAAAAAGTTTCCCATACGAAGACTTGTTTTCATATCGGTCGTTTTTATGGCATGGAAGCTATATTTTCATACCCAATTCCGAAAAAGTAAAAGAGATTAGAGCTTTCCTCGGATTAACAGGTTATTATCGCAAATTTATTCCAAATTACGATACACCCATGACCAGTTGCTTAAAAAAAGGAGCAAAGATAGATACGAAAACTTTAAACTTAAGGCTTTGGCAATTTGAGACCAAATTTTACAATTACCTGATTTTAAAAAGAAATTTGTTTTAACCACAGACGCATGTAACTTAGCCCTCGGGGCTGTCCTTTCTCAAAACGGTTATTGCGAGTGACCATCAACCTCTGGCTGTACACTCTAAAAGAACAAAATGCCAAGTTACAAAGATGGCGAGCCAAACTAAACGAGGAAACACTTGTTGCTTTAGCCAAGCTCTCCAGACACCCACAAAATGATAAATCATATCAAGACGAAATCGAACAGCTAGTACTTGAAAAACGAAGACCAAGAAGCGAATGGCAGAATCAGAGATCCCCAACGGCTAAAGAACAACTAAAAATAGCTACACGTAGACGAACCAGGGCACTTAAGCTTGAGGAAGCAAACGCCAAACATCTATATATCGAACAACTATCGTCCACCAGAAAAAATAACCCTTTGTGGAAAGCACACAAGAATATCCAGCCAACGGAAAAAACAATCGTTCCACTGGATACGCAGCGATGAAGATAGAGCCAATGCGTTCGCCGATCACCTGCAGAAGGTATTCCAACCCAATACTGCTAGCAACTCATTTGTCCTACATGCAGTCACTGAAAACTTACCACCTATAAATCCAATTACATTCAGCCAAAGTGAGATAGCATCCATCATAAAAGAACCTAAGCCCCAAGAATCCTCTGGACATGACCTGGTGACACCAAAAATGATTATAGAACTCCCACCGTGTGCGGTTCTGACCTTATGCATCTCTTCAATGCTGTTACGAAACTTGGATACTATTCCCAAAGGTGGAAAAAGCCGGTCATAGTAATGATTCCCAAGCCAGGTAAAGACAAAACCCAACCCTCATCCTACAGACTTCTAACGTGTCTCTCGAAACTGTTTGAAAAGGCATTTTTAAAACAACTAACTTCCTACCTAAAGGCGGAATACAATACCGCCGCATTAATTTGGCTTTCGCAAAAATCATAGAACGATCGAACAGGTCAATCGCATCACAAAAGAATTTTTGTACCGCTTTCGAGCACCGGGAATACTGCTCAGCGATATTCTTAGATGTTGCACAAGCACTTGACCGAGTCTGGCTGAAAGGACTAGTGCACATGATAATGAAACTGCTTTCTTAGAACACACAAAAAATGCTCGAATCATATCTCTTTAAAAGAGTGTTCTCAACCAGGTGTAACAGTTCGACTTCACATGACCGCGAGTCCAAACGAGTCCAAAAGTAGACATGTAACCTTGACATTGAAAAGACAAACCTGCCCACCCTCTACCCTGAACAATACATTATTTCCACATCGTATTTCGGCGTTCGCCTCACCTGGCGGCATATAGAATCCAAGAGGACTCATATGAAGCTTAAAGCAGCCAATCTTCATTGGCAACTCTCCCCTTAGTCTGGAAAACAAAGTACTAATCTACATATAATACCGTGCTGAAACCCATCTGGACATACGGCTGTGAACTATGGGAACACGCTTCAAAAACCAACATTGAAATTATACGTCGAGCTCAGTCAACGATTCTGCAAACTATCACTGGGTCACCATGGCAGCATCCACAGAGACCTCCACATAAATCTTGTCAATGAAGAAATTCTGATTAAATAATACCCTCTGCATGGGTATAAAAAAGTAAACACCAAGCAAAGCGCGCGGCACACGAAAATCCTCTCGCGAAGTCACTTATGCGAGAGGATTTTCGTGTGCCGCGAGCTTTGCTTGGTGTGCCCCAGCAAAGAAATCCTAGGGCTGTTTCTAACTAATATAATTACTTTACATTGTAAATAATTATATAAGTTATATAATAAGATTTAAATAATTATTGTTAGTCTCACAATAAGAGAAGATACAATAAATAACGCAATAAGTATGAAAAAAAATGGAGGTCGCATGTGTGCATAACCGACGCAAAGGCAGTGGTTGGTGCAGAAACTCTTTAATTTTAAAGAGTGTCTGCGCTTCGAAATACAAGACAGCGGGAGCGCAACTGGGGCGCCTTTAACAAAATCCAATTCTAAATTTCCTCTTTGGAAAGCTTTTTTACGGAAAGCTTTCAGGAGAAGATTTCTCGGCCGGCGCCCAGGCCCAGAGTTTATTTTAGACAGTTCCAGAAATTAGCCAATCTCATCCGAGAAATCCCAGATACGAACCTAAAACATAGCGTCACAGGAAGTTGATCATGTGGGACACAGTCGGTAAGACAGACAGGTAAAAAGAATGCATATGGATTTTGCTGTGTTAAAGGGGTCAGGCACAAGCACATGTAACGGATATGTGGAGATCAGGATACAGAGTTAGCAAGCCACAAGGTGGTTAACTGCGTAACTTTTTTTTTTTTTTTTTAGAGAACATGCCAAAAATTATTAATAACACATAAGTGTATATATTATTTGTAATTTATAGTTATCTGTTGTTTGTATAATAAGATATAAATTATTATCTATTTTTCTTTTATATTGAAGTACGCTTTACTGCGAACCGTAGTCGATGCCTGCCAAAAAAAGCAACATTGTAATTTCGCCGCCAACTCAAAAACGCAATCCATCAGGAACATCTGCGCGAACGTGCCTAAATTCATCGAAATTTCCTACAAATGTCGTCCTTGTAAGTCGAATTTTTTTCTAAAACTTAAATTTATACCATATATAAAAAAAAAAATATTTTATAAGTAAAAAAATATTTTAAAGTGTTAGTCATTATTTTAATGAGTTTAATAGTCTCACTGCAATTCAATCCTACAATCACTAACAAGTGTTCGTTTTTAACTATACGTTGAATTTAATCAATGAAATTTATTTTTATATTTACAAGGGACGCATTGCATTGTGTTCTTGCAATATATTCTAGCTTCTTATATTCTTGCAATATTTGTATAATTAATTTTGCAAATCAAGCCCATCAATCAGACCCCTCTCTTGTAGGTTCTCTTTTAGTCTACGGTACCATTATAAACCAGATTGTCGTTGACCGTACAATGCCTTCTTGAGTAGACAAACGGGATTTTTCACTTCGATCAACGCCTTACGCCATGCTTCCGCCGCTCTCATATGATCTTTGGTAATTGTGTTCTGCTGTAAAACAATTTCTGTACCTGATTTAAATATGCTTATGAAAAGCAAATCCGATTCTGCCGCCTAACAGTCTGATCGATGTAAATTGCGTTACAGGTGAATACGTCTCATGAAAATCTTCGCCAGGTCTCGGAGTAGCCTTTTGCGTCTAGCATTGCCTTCTTCTTGCCGGATACTGTGCCATGTACTTCCGTGCGGAACACCATTTTGCTGCCAATAACCTTCTTCTTAGCCGGACGTTCCACAATTTTCCATGTGCCGTTCCGCACATACGCCAGGTATTCGTCTTCTATAGCTTTTCACCATCACTTGAGTTTTTCGCTTCTTCAATTTTTATATACAACTTTACAACTTTATTTTATATACAAATTTAACAACACAAAAGACCAATACCTCGATTTTCTAAAATCACTGGGAAATCGGTATCTGGCAGGAGGTGACTATAATGCCAAACACATAACATGGGGGTCCAGACTTACCACTGCAAAGGGAAGACAACTGTATGAAGCAATAAGAAGCAATAATAGCCATGCCCTAAGCACAGGCGAGCCGACTTACTGGCCAACTGACACAAACAAGCTACCGGACTTAATTGACTTCTGTATTACAAGAAATATAAATTGCGATAACCTAACAATAAAATCATGCCTAGACCTCTCCTCCGACCACTCCCCAATATTAATTACACTACATGGTGGAGTAGAAGAAAACAACAATGACCCCCCTTTATTTAACCACAAAACAAACTGGAATATGTTTCGCGAGATTTTGGAACAGAACATGGAAATAAATATCTCTCTAAAGACAAACAACGAACTGGACTCCGCAATAGCATATTTAAATGACAACATCATAAATGCAGCAACGCAATCGACACCATCTATAAAAATGACTACATCAAAGAAAACTCCCGCCTTTATTAAAGAAAAAATCAGACAAAAGCGCAACCTTAGGAAGATATGGCAAAGGACTAGGCATCCAGAAGATAAACACAAACTTAATAAAGCAACAGACGAACTCAAGAGAATTCTCAGGGCAGACAAAGATAACCGGCTACAATACTACCTTAGCAACCTCGGAACCTCCTTATCGACAAATTATTCTCTGTGGAAAGCGACCAAAAAATTGACGAACTCAACTATACACAAGCCGCCTATAAAAAGAAACAATAACACATGGGCGAGATCAAACAAAGAAAAAGCAGACACTCTGGCTGAACACTTTAAAACATCATTTACAAATGACATGGACAACGGCAACGCTGAGCTTCCAACACAAATCACCAACCCAAATTGTGCAATTAAAACTATAACAAAGGCAGAAATTAAATCGCACATAAAACAAATTAAAAACAAGAAAGCCCCCGGATATGACTTAATCGGAGGAAAAATCCTGAAAGAACTACCAGACGCTATAATCATCTATATTAGAAACCTGTTTAACGGAATCCTTCGACTACAATACTTTCCCATAACTTGGAAGGTAGGCCAAATTAAAGCAATTCCGAAACCGAATAAAAACGCCAATACTGTAAGTTCGTACAGACCAATCACGCTATTACCTGTCCTCTCAAAAGTATTCGAAAAAGTCCTATTAAATAGAATCGAGCCAACCCTAAAACAGAAAAATATAATACCTCCTCACCAATTCGGCTTCCGGAAGCAGCACTCGACTGTCCAACAGGTCCATCGAGTAATTAATAAAATAACAACAGATTTTGACGAAAAGAAGTTTTGCTATGCCGTGTACTTGGACATTGCCAAAGCATTTGACAAAGTATGGCACAAAGGACTGCTGCATAAGCTAAGAAATATACTACCAGACAACCTGTATACCATCCTACAAAGCTATATAACGGACAGATATTTCTATATCAAATATGACAATGAATGCTCAGATATTATGCCAGTGTCAGCGGGTGTTCCCCAAGGTAGTGTGCTTGGGCCCATCTTATACTTGATT
This sequence comes from Drosophila merina, assembly GCA_035047645.1. NCBI lineage: Eukaryota > Metazoa > Arthropoda > Insecta > Diptera > Drosophilidae > Drosophila > Drosophila merina. The sequence goes on from JAWNPH010000002.1 coordinate 29,653,190, forward strand.
TACACCTCCGATATTCCAGAGCCAACTATCCCTGGATCAATGATTGCTACGTTCGCAGATGATACTGTATTAATGTCGTCAAGCGCGTGTGAAAAAACAGCTGCAAGTACGCTACAACAAATCATGACACAAACAGTATCCTGGTTTGAGAGATGGGGCATCGAAATAAATAAAGACAAAACTCAACAAGTAATATACACAAAACGACAACCCAAAAACTTCGCAATTAAAATCAACAACAATCAAATATTGTTACGCCCATATGCCAAGTACCTTGGACTAACTATCGACGCAAAACTGACATGGAAACAGCACATTCTAAATAAACGAAATGAAATAAAAAACAAATTTCGACAACTTAACTGGCTAATAGGAAAACACTCTAAACTAAAACTACATTACAAAATTTCAATATACAAGGCGATAATAAAACCAATATGGACGTACGGCATAGAAATCTGGGGAACTGCCAGTAAATCTCACTTACAGCTAATTCAGCGAACGCAATCGAAAATGCTCAGAACAATGACAAATGCCGAATGGTATATTAGAAATGAAGATATACATAAAGATCTAAACATAGAGACAGTCAACGAAACTATTAAAAAAAGCAGCAAAAAACACACAAATCAACTACTTAACCACCAAAACCCAAACCTGAGACAAATACCGATGAGAGAGCTGGGACCGAGAAGATTAAAACGTAAAACTCCAACGAAATTAAATTATTAGTAAAATATTAAAATATTAGCGTATTAGTAAAATATTAAAATATTAGCGTACCCTTGCAATGGGAAGGGCCGCTACCTTTTTTCCTTTCTTCAACCATTACTCATTGTTATTCTTTATAAAAAACAGAATGTAATTTAAAGGAAATTAATAAAAAAAAAAAACAAAAAAAAAAAATTTTATATAGTCGCCTGCCTTCTTCTTCAAGTAATAAGCTAGAACGCGTCCCATGGATTAATCCAAGCCCCCTTGGTTGCAGGCTGATTATTTTTTCTTGGTCTTCCCCTTTAGACTGTCCTTATAAGTTTTCGACGCACTTTTCCTGTCCCTGCTGCCTATTATTGGAATCTTCTTCGCTGGATGAACTGTCGTTCTGTTTGTTGTTGCCGCTAATTTGACTTGCTATTGGGATGCCCCCATCTGTGATGACCTCAGTGCTGTAAAAGTCCTGATATTCGCTCTTGAAGCCTGAAATATTTAAGAACTTGACATAATTAGCAATTATTCTTTTTGGCGACCACAATTGATACGTGTTCGATTCTGTTGAATAGACGCGGTTTGCTTTTCGCGTAAGCATATTTCGCATTTTGATAGCTGTGCGCTGCTATCAAACTTCATGCCATAGACTTTTCTCGTTTATGTCGCTCTCATTTACGTGTCCCATACGGTAGTGCCACATATTCATGTCATTTACATCACTCTCCTCTGCTTTCACCTCTCTTCGCTATATAAGTAATACAACTTGCAATGTCGCTTTGCTTTTACCCAGACTTCTATTTGGTTTTTCAAAATAACTGCTTTAGTTATTTAGTATTAAAATGTGATCTACGAATTCGTATGCTGACGTGTTTTTATCGAGCTCCGATAAAATCAATTGATTCTAGTGAGGTGAATGGTTATTAATAAAAAACAAATAAATATATCGAAAGCGAAAAAGACGCTCCGGGCGATGCACCATCGCTCGAATACATATTCTGCGTTTGAAATAGTTAAATAATAGTTTCAAACAAATTAACTAAAAACAAGTGAGAAAAGTTATCTTCGGCTTGCCGAAGATGGTATACCCTTGAAAACAAAAAATTTTTCCAAACAAAGACTTGTTTTCATATCGGTCGTTTGTATGGCAGCTATATGATATAGTGGTCCGATCCGACCGATTCTTAAACTTGATCTGCGTGCAACAAAAATAATGATCTGGTAAAAATTTCAAAACGCTAGCTTTAAACCTACTGTCTATTTTTTGCATAGAAACAGACGGACAGACGGACATGGCTATATCGACTCGGCTGTTGATGCTGATCAAGAATATATATACTTTGTGGGGTCGGAGATGCTTCCTTTAATGCGTTACACATTTCTGGACAAAATTATAATACCCTTTTTCAAGGGTATAAAAAAAAGCACTATGAGCCAGAACGGCACTCGCGCTCAGCGACTACGAGAGCAAGACGATCGCCGGCTCTCATTACAACGAAACAACTCATACTTTTCTTATGTCTCCGCGACACCTGCAAACGAAGAAAACAAGCGGCCAATAACCCATAACCCAACGAACCTTCTTGTACCAACAAATCAAGAAAGAGCGCGCTCTTGCTCTCCCGCACTTCTAGCTCCGACACAAGCTCCGCTATCTGCAACAACAACTACTGGAGCAATATCGACAGCCCGCTCTACTTCGCCATTGGCTGCACCCGCTCACGTTCTTACTGAGTCAGCGAATACAAAAATAAAAGCCCAAGAGCCAAACGGCACTGCTGTACAACTAGCAAAACAAAACGCAAACAAAAAAGTTGGGTCGGCCTCACAGACTGGACTGGACCGCTATATAACAATAAAGCGGAAGCTTAGCCCTAAAACTTCCGATACAGAAAACAAGCCGAAAAATACACGCGACAATACTACCTCGATCAACAATGAAGCGCCCGCAAGTAGCAACAGATTCGCTTTGCTGGCAGATACCAGCGAGGACGTGCCACTGAAATCCATCGATTACGAACTAAATGGTTTGGTAAATTCTTTAATTGGCCTTATTGGAAAAGATAGCTTTTATATAATACCCCTCATAAGAGGTACTATTAATGAAATCAAACTTCAAACGAAAACGGAGGAAAACTGCAGAAAAGTCACAAACCATCTTACTGCAAACAAAACATGCTTCTACACCTACCAGCTTAAAAGTCGCAAGGGTCTACAAGTAGTACTGAAGGGCATTGAGCCTGATGTAAAGCCCGAAGAGAAAGCTGAGGCGCTAAAGGAAAAGGGATTTTGCGTTAAAACACCACACACACTGCCAAGCTAATAAAGAAAATGCAAGCGCGAAAAATTGCCGTAACTGTGGGGGTAATCACACAGTAAACTACAGAGGTTGTCCAATCTACAAAGAGCTGAAAACCCGACTCCACAAAAGAATGAACACGGCACGGGTACACCAAGCAACAGCTACGCTGATACCATCGCAAACAAATCCAGAAGTACTTTTTTCGAAACCAACAAGTTTTGCTCCCTGGACTATACCAAGCTCTAACAAGATATGTTTTGCAAACGTTTTAAAATCAGGTATGACACCTCCAACCCAAAACTCCCAAACCTCACATGAAGAACACACAAAATTGGACCACAAAATTGGAACACAACAAAACTATAGGCCATCTGAGCAGCAAGAAACGAAAAATTGAGCTATGATCCAAGCCTTACAACAGAGCATTCAAGACATGATGCGTAATCAAAACCTATTGATACAAATGCTTGTCTCCCAACAATCAAAATAAATAATGGCTACCTTACGCAAAGCTACGAGCTAGCTCAATTCCTACATGAAAAACATATCGACGTAATGCTTCTTTCGGAAACTCATCTTACAAGCAAATATAATTTTCAAATAAGAGATTACAACTTCTATGGTCCAAATCACACCGATGGTAGAGCACACGGTGGGACCGGCATTCTAATTAGGAACCGTATGAAGCACCACTTTTACAAAGAGTTTGCTGAAATTCATCTACAGGCCACATCTATCAATATACAACTGGAGGACAACACTCACCTCACACTAGCGGCCGTATACTGCCCCCCTCGTTTCACAATATTGGGAGACCAATTCCGGGATTTCTTCCATGCACTAGGGCCACACTTCATTGCAGCAGGCGACTACAATGCTAAACATACTCACTGGGGATCGCGCCTTGTGAATCCAAAAGGAAAACAGCTTTATAAGGCTTTAATTAAAGCCACTAATAAACTTGATCATGTTTCCCCTAGGAGTCCCACATACTGGCCATCAGACCTCAATAAGCTGCCTGACTTGATTGACTTCGCAGTCACGAAAAATATTCCTCGCAGTTTGGTTAGAGCTTAATATCTACCAGATCTGTCATCTGATTACTCGCCTGTACTAATTCATCTCAGCCGGTACGCAGAAAACCACCCTACAGACTGACTTCGCACAAAACGGACTGACTAAGGTATAAAAAATATATAAGTTCACACATTGAGCTAAACCCAAAACTCAATACTGAACCTCATATAGAGAGCTGCACAGGAACACTGGAATCCATTCTTACGGAAGCAGTTCGAACACCTAAAACCACAAACGTTACAATTAATCCGAAAAAGACTAACGCACAAATCGAGCAACTCGTCCACGCAAAACGACGCTTACGTAGAGAATGGCAATCCTCCAGATCACCATCTGCAAAACAAAAGCTAAAAATAGCCACACGGAAGCTGACCAACGCTCTGAAACAAGAGGAAGAATACGCTCAGAGCCTATCGGCTCTATAGAGCAACTTCCACCAACAGGTATTAAACAAAAGTCACTGTGGAGAACCTTCCACCGAACCCTTCGCCCACTGACTGAATCCGTTTTGTCCATAACGAATTCCTCAGGCGGCTGGGCACGTAGTGATGCAGACAGAGCCACCACATTTGGCGCTCACCTACAAAATGTATTTACGCCAAACGAGGCTACTAGCACATTTGCGCTACCGACTTCAAACGCAAACTGCAACCAGCAACATACCCCAATTGTGTTTCGTCCAAAAGAAATATCTAACATAATTAAAGAAAATCTCAGCCCGAAAAAATCCCCCGGCTGCGACCTTATTACCCCGGAAATGATCATCGAGCTGCCACATTCTGTAGTTCGGTACATAACGCAGCTCTTTAATGCCATCACAAAACTTGGCTACTTTCCACAACGATGGAAGATATCGATTATCATAATGATTCCGAAGCCTGGTAAGGACCACAAAGTTCCCTCATTCTACAGACCAATAAGTCTACTCTCATGTATATCGAAACTATTCGAAAAATGCCTGCTAACCCAACTGAATCCACACCTGAGAGCCCACAATATAATCCCAGCCCATCAATTTGGCTTTCGCGAAAGCCACGGAACCATTGAACAGGTGAATCGAATAACAGCGGAGATAAGAACTGCATTTGAAAATCGAGAATACTGTACAGCCGTATTTCTAGACGTATCCCAAGCATTCGACAGAGTCTGGCTAGACGGCCTAATGTTTAAAGTTAAAACAGCTCTACCCAAAAGCACACACAAACTTCTAAAGTTAGTTATTGTTAGCTCTAATTTAAGAGGATCCAATAAATAAAAGCAGAGTTAATATAAAAAAAAAATGTGACACTATTTTTTCGCTATTTTGCTCCACTACCTACATACTTTCTATTTCTCTTAACATGTCAGTTGCATTTTCATATTGTTTTGATAAGACGTCGTTCCTATTTCGGGAGTCTTTCGCTATGTGGCCTTCTTTGCCGCACACAAAAAATGTTCGGATTTCATTTTGATTTTTGACAATTTTCTCGTGTTTTTCGATATTTTGTGTTTTCGACGTTACATGGATTTCTGCTATCCACGACCTTCCTTCGCTTTATGTGGCTCTGAATCCACTAGCCTTTATGGACTTCTTTCACCTTCACCAAACACCTACTTGGATGACAGTCTTCTTCCTTCAACAGTATGATTTGATGTTTCTTGATATTTGGAGAATATTTTTCGCACTTATATCTTTGTTGTGAGGAATTTGAAAAATTTATTTTTTGTTTTTTCCCTCCTTTGCAAGTTTAAAAAGGTAGTTGATCTAATACAATTTTTCATTGTGGACTTCATCCTTCATGTTCATCCTGACACGATTTATCCAAAGATCGTTTTTACCCGAGAAGTAATAGTTTATAACTACTATAATTTGTGGGTATAAATCAGTCCCTAATATTAAATCAATACCTCGTGGTTCATCAAAATCGGGATCGGCTAACGACAATTCTTTCCAATCCAGTTTATTTATATTTACATTATTTTCGGGAAGATTTTGTATTAATTTTGATAGAATAATTGCATTGACGTGTAATATTCTCGAGTTTGTCTTTTTAATAAAGAAAATTAAAATATGCATTTATTTGCTATGCACTTAATTGTAGATAATGTACCACTAATCTCTCACTATGAGACTTGATTTTTGACAATTTAAATATTTGTGCCACCTTTTCAGATATTATTGTGCTTTGTCAACCACCATCAATCAAACTGTATATGCCTGAAAATTCCCATCTTTACCTTTAATTTGAAGGAGTGGCCAATAACGCTTGTTCGGAAATAATGCATGTATTTGAATATTCTTTTCTTTTATTATGTATTGTATGTATGTACTTATTATGTAACATGCTACGATGGTTTTCATTGCAAAAAAAGCATAATAACTCACTAATAAATTTTTGCGGAAAATGCGGCTTAAAACATTTAAAACTAAAATTTATTTTTATAGCTGCATCCATTTTCCCTTGGGGACTTTATGCTTTATATTTATAGCAATATATCTTTTGATTCCAGGGCTTTTTGCACATCTGGCATCTTATTTCGTTTGTGTCATTTTTAAATACCTTCTTTACCGCGATTTCTTCCGGCAATGAGGTCAACGAACTAAGTCGTGGATCTAAAAATTCCATGAGATCCCAGTGTCTGGATTTTATTTGAATTTTGAATATTGCTCTTTTAGTGCTATAGAGCCTCTTTACTACATTTTTTAATATTGATGGCAAAAATGCAATCTGAATCTTCAGTCAGATTTGCTGTGAGTCTCATCATACCTATAAAAAGATTCATTAATAGAGTCAATGAAACTTTTTGTGTCCATGTCTATGCCTATGCCATGCCATTGCCTATGTGAGTCTTCAATTACGAACTATTGTTAGTACATAATTGAATTATTTTTCGGAATTTTGTATTTTGTTATTCCATTTTTTTTTGTACGGCCTGCCCGCATTTTGGACTTGGTGGACTGCGCATTTTACGGGCCGGGTCGGGCTGCCAAGAGCGGAGTCCCACTGTGTCCGTTGGCCCTTCGCTGTCGTTGCTGTTGTGACTAATTATTTGCATAAACGTTAATTGAATGCCAACCTAGAGTATGGACTGGCAGGCCCCGCCGCGTGCAAAACAATGCCCTGCAAGAAGGCCCTCAAAGCAAGGAAGTGCAGCTCGAGCAGAGACTCAAGCTGGAGTTATTCTTACTCGGAGCCCACCGAGATCAAGCGCAAGCCCGCGCGTAATAAGCAAGGAGAGGAGCCAGACGTCACGCCTAGCACCAGCGCAGCTCTGCGCAGCAAGCTGGCAAAAAACCCCTTTGCCCTCCTCTCAAGCAAAGAAGATGACGACGAACATGACGAACCCGAAACTGCCTCAGAGGCAGTAGCATCTAAAACAGCAGATAAACCAATCCCGATCACGAAGACCCTCAAGCCTCCTTCGATCTACATCCCAGGCGTGACCGACATTACCGCGGTTGTCAAGATGATAACGACTCTCGTGGGTACCAAAAAGGATTTCTCGTACAAAATGGAGAGAAAGAATAACGTACGCGTAATGATGCCAGACAAGGAGTCCTACACAGCCCTACGCCAGCACCTCGTGGCATATAACAAAAGGCACCGCACCTTCCAACCAAAGGTTGAGAGGGCGGTCATCAAGAGATTTCACCACTCAACGGACCAGACTGAAATTAAAGCAGAACTCCACAAATACGGCCATACAGTGAGGAATCTGCACAATCCCATTGGAAGAAAATCCAAACAACCACAGGGGATAATTTTTGTTTATCTAGAACCTGCGAGCAACAACAAGGAGGTTTTCAAAATAAAGAGGATTTGCAGGTCAGTCGTTACCTTAGAGCCCCCACTGAAGTTCAACGATGTTCCACAATGTTTCAGATGACAAATTTCGGACACACCCAGCGCTACTGCATCCTGGAACATCGCTGCGTGAAATGTGGTGGTTCTCACGACTCTAGATCATGCACCAAAAAAAATGGTGAGAAAGCATGCTGTTTACATTGCCAAGCTGATCTCCTAAAGCCAGACCCCTTGAAAGTAGCAACAAACCACCTCTCATCCAGAAACAAACTATCATCAATGGTACGAGTTACAGGGACTTACTTCTAGGAAACCAAGCGACACAGCCAACGAATCCCCAACAAACCCCTCAAACCACTCCCGAAGCCCCACAACCCAACCAGCTTGAAACGATTCTTGCCCGCATGGAAGGAACGATTGAGAGGATGATGGAAAAGTTGATCTCGCAGATGATGCAGATTATAGCTCCCATCCTCAACAGAAGTTAAGGCAAATAAGTCTTAATATATTTTTTTGGAACGCAAACGGCCTGCAGAGGAGCAAAGCCAAAGTAGAGCATCTCATCAAACAGACAATATCGATGTTCTTCTAGTTTCGGAATCCCACTTTTGTCTCAGATCCTACTTTAACATTAGCGGGTACGAACTGTTACATGCCAACCATCCATCTGGCAGAGCACGCGGAGGAGCAGCTATGCTCATCAGGAGTGGCACTAGTACCCGTGTACTGTAGAAGTTCCGTAACTTCCCGCGTTTCTGGAGCAATGGGCACAGTGCGCCGTGACCAGGATTACCAGCCCATAGGGAGATATCACCATTGGTGTGGTGTACTTCCCACCCAGACACTCGATAACCGAGACCCACCTTCAGGACTTCTTCGAGTCACTTGGACCTCGCTTTATAGCAGCCGGAGACTTCAACGCCAAACACTCCTGGTGGGGGTCCCGCACAAACAACCCCAAAGGCATAAAGCTCTTTAAGTACTTGCAGCGGAAAAGTCTGGACTGCCATTTCACTGGAGAACCCACACAGTGGCCTACCGACCCTTCAAAGCAGCCGGATCTGCTGGACTTCGCCATCTCCAAGGGCATAGGACACTCTAAGATAACATGCTCAAGCTACGATAAACTGCTATCCGACCGCAGCGCAGTAAACTTTCTCCTAAACATCCCCGTCCTCAGAAAACCCCCGCCTAGAAGACTCACCGGGAAACACACAGATACCCCCAAGCTTACGTTCTGGATCCTCTTCTCCCTGAACCCAGATCCCCCTCTTTTCACACCAAGCAACATAGATGCGGCCATCGAAAAACTAACCAAAGAGATGCACAATGCTGCTGAGTTTGCGAATCCACCTCCTCCGACTACCCCGAGTACACCTGAAAGAGACGTGCACTTGTGGTCTCCTGAAATCGCGGCCCTCGTGTCCGAAAAAAGACGCCTCAGAAGAGTCTGGTTTTCCTCGCGCAACCCCAGGGACAAGACAGCACTTAATCGTGCCACCAAGGAACTTAAGGACAAGCTAACCATCCTACGGCAGGACTCCTTCCATAGATTCCTTAAGGAGCTGGAACCTGGAGACCCGCAGCATAATCTGTGGAATGTCACGAGGCACATAAAAAGACCTGTGAAGAAGATATCACCCGTGCGCAAAGTGGACGGTTCCTGGTGTCGGTCTGAGGTCGAAAGAGCAGAAGCCTTTGCTGACCATCTACATAGTGCATTCTCACCTTTCGCCAGATGCACTAGCGAAGAGAGAGCTGCCACCATAAGGTTCGTAGACAGCCCAAGTGCTTCTGGCCCGCCAATACAGCCCGTCGAACCAGAAGAGATTGCGCAGGAGATCGCCTCCCTATAAAATGGCAAGTTACCAGGTCCGGATCGAATCGATGCATCAGCACTGAAAATATTGCTCCTACCCTGATCCCAAAGACTGGCAAACATCTTACACAGCTGCCTCCGTCTAGGGTACCTTCCGAAAGGATGAAACCACGGCAAAGTAATTGTCCTCCTCAAGCCTGGAAAACCTGAAGAATCTAGCCTCTTATTGTCCGATTAGCTTGCTGGCAATCTTCTCTGTCTTCTCTTTTTCGCAGAGTACTGTAAGTACTGGAAGAGGCCGGACTGATCCCTGATCACCAGTTCCCACTTCGCCTTCCTCAAGTCGTACACAGGGAAAATAGACTTCCGAGTGAGATGCGGATCATCAATCAGCACGCCTAGGCCCATACCAGCTAGAGTGCCTTCCCGGAACCTTACAGTAGCTGCGGCTACCGATGACACCGCCTTTCTATCCTCTGCCACAAATCACCAGGAAGCATCAGTCATCATCCAAAGAGAACTCGATCAATGGCTAAAACGATGGAACATCGTGGTCAACGCGGAGGAATCCTCCCACACAACCTACGGAATGCCACCCTGTCACACTCAACAAGGAAACTATCCCCATGAACAACACTCCCAAATATCTAGGGCTGACCCTGGACCGCGGGCTCACATGGCGCCCTCACCTGATAAACAAGAGCAACCAGGCCGACCTATGATTCAAATCCACTGGCTCCTGGGGAGAAGGTCCAAACTCAAAGAAAAACTCAAATTGCTTATCTACAAATCAATCCTGAAGCCAATCTGGACCTATGGGATACAGATGTGAGGCACGGCAAGTGATTCAAACCGCATTAGAATCCAGCGGTTTCAAAACAACTGCATCATACACGAAAACTGCATCATACATATGGAATTTGGAATTCCATGGGTAGCAGAGAAGAGCTCCCGTCTCAGCGAAAGGTACACAAATAGACTGGACAAACACCCTAACCACCTGACCATCAACCTCCTTGACAATAGCCAATTTCAATGTCACCCCCTAACCATTTAATAATTCCACAGATTTTAAATTAAAAATAAAAAAAAATGACATTTTTAAATCCCTATATGAGTGCATATTAATTTTTGGAAGCTCCACTGGGCGATTTAATTGGTCCGAAAATATTTTCCTATTTTTCTCGTACCTTCTCGTTATCAGTTTCCAATCTGCCTCATAATTATTGCCGGAACCCAGCAAACAACATTTCTTGTTTCTCCTTTTAAAGCAATTTTGTGGTAGCTTAGTTTCGAAGATGAGCTTCAATTTTAAGGACACTAGCTCCTTAAGGAAAAAATTTTAAGAAAATGGTCCCAATATTTGGAAGCTCTAGAGAATACGGGTAGAGTTGCAGACTTCAAGTCTTTGTATGGAAAACTTTTTTGTTCTCCAAGCTATCCCAACCGAATTCAACATTTATTCATTTGACATAGCCAGACCAATAATTTTGAAAAGACTTTTTACAGAAGTACTTATTGCAATTTTGTAAAGATCTGCAAGGGTATACCATCTTCGGCAAGCCGAAGATAACTTTTCTCACTTGTTTTCTTTAATTATGATCACTTGGTTTTTTTTTACCATTTTATGGGAACGGGCACTCCCAAAAAGTTTATGAAATTATTTTAATTTCTCACAAAATTGTTTACAAAATGTTTATTTATATTTTCTATTTTACTAAATTTTTTATTCTCTGTGTCCGATACTACTTGGGAGGAACAATAGAGGACTACGATAGGGTTTAATTTTTACCTAGTTCGAAGCCTTATTTTAGCGACCCTGGACTGATATTTTAAGCGCGAGTGTGCTGTCACTTTTAAGGTGCTTGTTTAGCCTGAGTCTCTTACCACAAGAAAAACTTTAAGAAGAGTACAACAAAATTGTTCTTACTCCACTGAGTTCCGTTTATAAACTGTTTTATTCATATGATTTCACATCTAAAGAAACATACAAAAATCTTATAATTATGTTCTTATGTACTTTTTTCTTTTTTTGTTTTTTAACATTCTTATTTTGTATGTAAAATCTATCCGAGTGACAATCATTCAATGGTTTGGGGGTGACCTTGACAAAAGGGAGGTACATGGAATGCATTTTTAGCGGAGTTAACTTAGGTGTTTATTGATGGGCAAGGTCAAGCGGGTGTATCCCCTTCAGGCGTCTTTGGGATTGGCTATTGTCAAGGAGGTTGATGGTCAGGTGGTTAGGGTGTTTGTCCAGTCTATTTGTGTACCTTTCGCTGAGACGGGAGCTCTTCTCTGCTACCCATGGAATTCCAAATTCCATATGTATGATGCAGTTTTCGTGTATGATGCAGTTGTTTTGAAACCGCTGGATTCTAATGCGGTTTGAATCCCTTGTCGTGCCTCACATCTGTATCCCATAGGTCCAGATTGGCTTCACGACTACTTTGTATCTGAGTAGTTTGAGTTTTTCCCTGAGCTTGGACCTTCTCTTCAGAAGCCAGTGCAGTTGCTTGAGTCGTAGGTCGGCCTGGTTGCGCTTGTTGATCAGGTGTGGACGCCATGTGAGCCTGCGGTCCAAGGTCAGCCCTAGATATTTGGGAGTGTTGTTCATGGGGATGGTTTCCTTGTTGAGTGTGACGGGGGGGCATTCCCCCCGCGTAGTGCGAAGGTTGTGTGTGAGGATTTCTCAGCGTTGACCACGATGTTCCATCGTTTCAGCCAGTTGTCTTGGATGATGGCTCCTGGGGATCTGTGGCGGAGGCTAGGAAGGCGGTGTCATCGGCATATGTGGCTACTGTGAGGTTCCAAGAGGGGGTAATGTGAAGGTCCGCTGTGTAGAGTGTGTACAAGATGGGTTCAAGAACACTGCCTTGAGGTACTCCTGCTCTTATAGGCCTAGGTTTGCTGATTGATGATCCGCATCTCACTCGGAAATCTCTTTCCTCTGTGTACGACTTGAGGAAGGCGAAGTGGGAACTCGGAAGGTGGGATTTAATTTTGAAAAGGAGTCCAGGGTGCCAGACTCTGTCAAACGTCTGTTTGACATCCAGCATAACGGCGCAGCAGTACTTCTTCTTTTCGAAGGCCTCAAGTATGCTCTCAACAAGCCGGTGGCATTGCTCAGGTGTTCCATGGAAGCGTCTGAAGCCAAACTGGTGATCAGGGATCAGTCCGGCCTCTTCCAATACTGGCAGTACTCTACGCAAAAATACTCTTTCATGTATTTTAGAGAGGATTGCCAGCAAACTAATCGGACGAGGCTAGATTCTTCAGGTTTCCCAGGCTTGAGGAGGACAATTACTTCAGCACGCTTTCACACTTTCGAAAAGTACCCCAGACGAAGCCAGCTGTTAAAGATGTTAGCCAGCCTTTGGGAACAGATTAGTGGCAACATTTTCAGTGCTGTTGCATGGATTCGGCCGGGACCTGGTAACTTGCCCTCTGGTTCCTCTCCTCTGGTTCGACGGGCTGTATTGGCGGTCCAGAAGCACTTGGGCTGTCTACGAACCTTATGGTGGCAGTTCTCTCTTCGCCAGTGCATATGGCGAAAGGTGAGAATGCACTATGTAGATGGTCAGCAAAGGCTTCTGCTCTTTCGACCTCAGACCGACACCAGGAACCGTCCACTTTGCGCACGGGTGATATCTTCTTCACAGGTCTTTTTATGTGCCTCGTGACATTCCACAGATTATGCTGCGGGTCTCCAGGTTCCAGCTCCTTAAGGAATCTATGGAAGGAGTCCTGCCGTAGGATGGTTAGCTTGTCCTTAAGTTCCTTGGTGGCACGATTAAGTGCTGTCTTGTCCCTGGGGTTGCGCGAGAAAAACCAGACTCTTCTGAGGCGTCTTTTTTCGGACACGAGGGCCGCGATTTCAGGAGACCACAAGTGCACGTCTCTTTCAGGTGTACTCGGGGTAGTCGGAGGAGGTGGATTCGCAAACTCAGCAGCATTGTGCATCTCTTTGGTTAGTTTTTCGATGGCCGCATCTATGTTGCTTGGTGTGAAAAGAGGGGGATCTGGGTTCAGGGAGAAGAGGATCCAGAACGTAAGCTTGGGGGTATCTGTGTTTCCCGGTGAGTCTTCTAGGCGGGGTTTTTTCTGAGGACGGGGATGTTTAGGAGCAAGTTTACTGCGCTGTGGTCGGATAGCAGTTTATCGTAGCTTGAGCATGTTATTTAGAGTGTCCTATGCCCTTGGAGACGGCGAAGTCCAGCAGATCTGGCTGCTTTGAGGGGTCGGTACGCCACTGTGTGGGTTCTCCAGTGAAATGGCAGTCCAGACTTTTCCGCTGCAGGTACTTATAGAGCTTTATGCCTTTGGGGTTGCTTGTGCGGGACCCCCACCAGAAGTGTTTGGCGTTAAAGTCTCCGGCTGCTATAAAGCGAGGTCCAAGTGACTCGAAGAAGTCCTGAAGGTGAGTCTCGGTTATCGAGTGTCTGGGTGGGGAGTACACCACACCAATGGTGATATCTCCCTATTAGCTGGTAATCCTGGTCACGGCGCACTGTGCCCATTCCTTCAGAAACGCGGGAAGTTACGGAACTTCTACAGTACACGGGTACTGAATGGCACTCCTGATGAGCATAGCTGCTCCTCCGCGTGCTCTGCCAGATGGATGGTTGGCATGTAACAGTTCGTACCCGCTAATGTTAAAGTAGGATCTGAGACAAAAGTGGGATTCCGAAACTAGAAGAACATCGATATTGTCTGTTTGATGAGATGCTCTACTTTGGCTTTGCTCCTCTGCAGGCCGTTTGCGTTCCAAAAAACTATATTAAGACTTATTTGCCTTAACTTCTGTTGAGGATGGGAGCTATAAACTGCATCATCTGCGAGATCAACTTTTCCATCATCCTCTCAATCGTTCCTTCCATGCGGGCAAGAATCGTTTCAAGCTGGTTGGGTTGTGGGGCTTCGGGAATGGTTTGAGGGGTTTGCTTGGTTTCCTAGAAGTACGTCTCTGTAACTCGTACCATTGATGATAGTTGGTATCTGGATGAGAGGTGGTTTGTTGCTACTCTCAACGGGTCTGGCTTTAGGAGATTGCTGCGCATTTGCCTTTTTGTAGGCAGGCGACGCAGGGTGATTAGCTTGGCAATGTAAACAGCATGCTTTCTCGTCATTTTTTTTGGTGCATGACCTAGAGTCGTGAAAACCACCACATTTTACGCAGCGATGTTCCAGGAAGTAGTAGCGCTGGGTGTGTCCGAACCCTTGTCATCTGAAACATTGTGGAACATCGTTGAACTTCAGTGGGGGCTCTACGGCAACGACTGACCTGCAAATCCTCTTTATTTCAAAAACCTCCTTGTTGTTGCTCGCAGGTTCTAGATTAACAAAAAATATCCCCAGTGTTTGTTTGGATTTCCTGCCAATGGGATTGTGCAGATCCCTCACAGTATGGCCGTATTTGTGGAGTTCTGCTTTAATTTCAGTCTGGTCCGTTGAGTGGTGAAATCCCTCTCAACCTTTGGTTGGAAGGTGCGGTACCTTTTGTTATGTGCCACGAGGTGCTGGCGTAGGGCTGTGTAGGACTCCTTGTCTGGCATCATTACGCGTACGTTATTCTTTCTCTCCATTTTGTACGAGAAATCCTTTTTGGTACCCGCGAGAGTCGTTATCATCTTGACAACAGCGGTAATGTCGGTCACGTCTGGGATGTAGATCGAAGGAGGCTTGAGGGTTTTCGTGATCGGGATTGGTTTATCTGCTGTTTTAGATGCTACTGCCTCTGAGGCAGTTTCGGGTTCGTCATGTTCGTCGTCATCTTCTTTGCTTGAGAGGAGGGCAAAGGGGTTTTTTGCCAGCTTGCTGCGCAGAGCTGCGCTGGTGCTAGGCGTGACGTCTGGCTCCTCTCCTTGCTTATTACGCGCGGGCTTGCGCTTGATCTCGGTGGGCTCCGAGTAAGAAGAACTCCAGCTTGAGTCTCTGCTCGAGCTGCACTTCCTTGCTTTGAGGGCCTTCTTACTGGGCATTGTTTTGCCGAGCTTAATGGCACGCGGCGGGGCCTGCCAGTCCATACTCTAGGTTGGCATTCAATTAACGTTTATGCAAATAATTAGTCACAACAGCAACGACAGCGAAGGGCCAACGGACACAGTGGGACTCCGCTCTTGGCAGCCCGACCCGGCCCGTAAAATGCGCAGTCCACCAAGTCCAAAATGCGGGCAGGCCGTACAAAAAAAAATGGAATAACAAAATACAAAATTCCGAAAAATAATTCAATTATGTACTAACAATAGTTCGTAATTGAAGACTCACATAGGCAATGGCATGGCATAGGCATAGACATGGACACAAAAAGTTTCATTGACTCTATTAATGAATCTTTTTATAGGTATGATGAGACTCACAGCAACTGAAGATTCAGATTGCATTTTTGCCATCAATATTAAAAAATGTAGTAAAGAGGCTGTATAGCACTAAAAGAGCAATATTCAAAATTCAAATAAAATCCAGACACTGGGAGATCTCATGGAATTTTTAGATCCACGACTTAGTTCGTTGACCTCATTGCCGGAAGAAATCGCGGTAAAGAAGGTATTTAAAAATGACACAAACGAAATAAGATGCCAGATGTGCAAAAAGCCCTGGAATCAAAAGATATATTGCTATAAATATAAAGCATAAAGTCCCCAACGGAAAATGGATGCAGCTATAAAAATAAATTTTAGTTTTAAATGTTTTAAGCCGCATTTTCCGCAAAAATTTATTAGTGAGTTATTATGCTTTTTTTGCAATGAAAACCATCGTAGCATGTTACATAATAAGTACATACATACAATACATAATAAAAGAAAAGAATATTCAAATACATGCATTATTTCCGAACAAGCGTTATTGGCCACTCCTTCAAATTAAAGGTAAAGATGGGAAGTTTCAGGCATATACAGTTTGATTGATGGTGGTTGACAAAGCACAATAATATCTGAAAAGGTGGCACAAATATTTAAATTGTCAAAAATCAAGTCTCATAGTGAGAGATTAGTGGTACATTATCCACAATTAAGTGCATAGCAAATAAATGCATATTTTAATTTTCTTTATTAAAAAGACAAACTCGGGAATATTACAAGTCAATGCAATTATTCTATCAAAATTAATACAAAATCTTACCGAAAATAATGTAAATATAAATAAACTGGATTGGAAAGAATTCTCGTTAGTCGATCCCGATTTTGATGGACCACGAGGTATTGATTTAATAATAAGGGCTGATTTATACCCACAAATTATAGTGCCGGGAGTAGTTATAAAAGTATTACTTCTCGCGCAAAAACGATCTTTGGATAGATCGTGTCAGGATGAACATGAAGGATGAAGTCCACAATGAAAAATTGTATTAGATCAACTACCTTTTTAAACTTGCAAAGGAGGGAAAAATCAAAAAATAAATTTTTCAAATTCCTCACAACAAAGATATAAGTGCGAAAAATATTTTCCAAATATCAAGAAACATCGAATCGTAATGTAATCCAACTAGGTTGGTGAAGGTGAAAGAAGTCCATAAAGGTGAAGACGAAAAATTTAGAGAAGGGACACCAAAGTTGAAGGTAGATGTAGTAAAATGATCGTTTAATAAATGGTTTAAACGATAATAAACAGTTTTAAACGAACTGAATAAGTCAAAAACAATTCAAAATAGATCCGCATATCCCCAATTTAAAAAAGTGTCACCAAGTGATAAAAGTGTATCACTATTGTCAAAATTGAGTAGAAACAAAAAGTTACGGAATAGTCAAGATTAGAAAAATAAAAACCCGAAGATATGGCACAAATTTTTTGGAGCTCCTTAAAGCAATAAATTATTATTCATAAGGCAGGAATAGCTCAACTGGCAAAAGAAATTAAATATTGAAAAACACAAAACACACAGCTGCAAAATATAAGTTTTCATCATGTTTCAGGCTATAACTCACTGATAGGGATGACAATCACAATCATTCTAATTACAAATTATGTAACAAAATTAAAAACAAAGAAACAAAATTTTAGCTATAACAATGCCTACATCTATTCAGAATTTATGAAACACCGTTGAAAAATATATATTTTTTATGCAGAAGATTTATTGCAGAAGAAAAACTCTACAAAAAAAAAATGGGTTAGCTAAAATTATAAAAAATGCATCACTTTCCTGGCCGTTGCAGGATGTTCAAGCACCAACTTGGACATGAGAAATAAATGTTTCTTAAATATAGAAAATAAGAATAAGTTACAGTCCACTTTATATAAAGAAGTAAGAAATAACAATCTAAAAAATAACAACTTTTGTGGCCTTTGGAACAATGTTAAAATGTGAAATTGAACAAATATAAAATTACTACAACTAAAAAACACTTTACAATTTAATAAAATACAGTCCGCTACAAAAAAAAAGCTATCGAAAGGATAATGTAATTAAAATGTATAGCAATCGACACTTTCGTGGCCCTTGGTAGAATGTTCAAGAATTGAAGCATAGATATATAAAAATATAAAAAGAATGTAAAAGGCGTCGGCCCAACCAATCTAATAAATAATGCATTTTATGACCGATTCCTTCAAAAAGAAATTCACTTGAAAGAAATTCATTCATTGGAGTATATATGTAAGTAAATCTTTATGATGGCTCCTCTTAACACCATTTATCACCCGGTTCGAATTGAACAGCGAGTGTGAAAAATGGATAGACTCCAGATTACGCAGATTGCCAAATATTTTCAAGTTTCAAAAATCTTTTGATTTCCGTTGACGACGTTAAACATATTGCCTTTTAAAGACGGGTAAAAGACAAAACATGCCAGCACCGATTTACACTTGTGCCGATTTTCTGCCAGTTGGTCCAGGTCTTGAGTCTGCAATGGACCAACCGTAACGTCGAGTCTATTAGAGGGTTTTTACGAAAAGACAATATTGGGCATTTCCGGTTACTGATGATTTGAAGTTTAGTATGAAAATATAGCGAAAGAGAGCAGCCAAACGTGAGGACGAATCTACATGCGTGCCATAAAGTGCTCGGTGCCCGATTATAATGTAGCAGGTTTTTACGAAGCAAAGGATGCTTTGCGGTGCAATCGATAGTCTTATAATTGGAGTTTCGGGTCCAACCAATCGTTTCCAGAAAAATAACAGACATACAAACCGTTATCTTACAGCTAACGAATTTCTATTGGCGAACTAAAACAATATATTGCGACAACGAAGCACCAGCAAGTACGAGACAGTCAAATTACTCTTGAAAATCCAGTTTGATTGTTAACGCATCAACACTTTATAATACTTCAAACAGACAGGTAGAGAGATTCCACAGTACCCTGGTAGAGATTGCCCGATGTCTGAAAGCCAAAAGAAAAATTGGAGACACAGTAGAATTAAAACCCCACGCAACTATAGAATACAATAAACCCATTCACTAATAAACGGCATATTGATATATTTAATTCATCGATAGCAGAGCTTAACGCCGAAATTGAGGAGAAAATCCTAAATAAACAGAGCACCCAGCTAGAAAGTTTGAACTAGACAAGACAATACAGAAATTTCCAAGTAGAAGACAAGGTCATTGTAAAATCAAATAGGAAACTAGGAAATAAACTAACAGCTTTGTACATGGAGGAAATAGTACTGGCAGACATAAGGAATACAGTCTTAGTAAAAGAAAGGGTGGTTCATAACGACAATTTGAGATTATTGCAATAAGGTTCCATTTGTCCTTCCCTTTTTTCAAAGTACTGTGATTGAAACGGTACGGACACGGTATAAAAATTTGTAGTAGGTACTTCGCATTTCGACGACTTTAAGAACATTTAATTCACACAGAAGGTAGAGTCAGAATATAGGCAGATAAATTATCCGCGATAATCAGATAATGTCGATTGGAAACTGTAGCGCCGCCTTTACAACAACATTCCGTAACAAGCACACAACAACCTCATTTACCCGCGCAATAGCCTTCCCTAATACAACGGACCACAAAGAAATGCTGAGCTTACCATACTTGCAAAAGCTAAACGTGGAAAACCTACGATACATTGGAAAAATGGAGGAGGGACTTGCAAAACGACCCATATCATTCGGAGTGGCTGATCGCCATTTTGACCATCTGTTATTAATCCTCCAAACTTTATCAAAATCGCCAAAGTCCTATCCAAGAATGGCCTTCTAATCCTTGTTGACTGTCTCGGATAGTTCGAAGACGTCCTTCATCCGAGCAGGGAAGGAGCTAACACAAGCACCCAACAAAAAACAAACAATCATGCATAGATGCCATGATAATTTTCGCATTTTATTTTTTGATTTTACCATATACCTAAAAAAAAACGTTTTGAAAGAATACAAAGCAACAAACTAAACTTTAAATTATTATATTTTTTTCAAACTGTGGGAATTTTAATACATACATAAATCACAGCGTATTTTTTCATTCGTTAAATTTCTAATGCTTTGAGCCCCTGTAATCAGACCACACCTTTTAGACTTACTGTCAAACTAGAGCCCGTGTCGTTGAAAAATCGATGAAATGACAAATTATCAAGCTCGCGGTGAGACCGCTGAAATGCAACAAATCGACAACAATGAAGCCAGATAGCGTGGAGTCCACAATCAGACTAATGAAAGCAAGTGTCATTATCAGAATATGTAAACCCAGACGAGGAGGAACAGTTACTAACAGGGTAGAACATAAGAATCATATACAATCAATTATTTCGGTAGCTTTAAAAAGGTCCTTATTGCATAATAAATAAATATGGACCATCTAGTCTACCAATGCCGTTACTACGTCCAGCGAATGTGGTACCACCTTAGTGAATTCATCCTAAAAGTTTTGTTGCTGTACCAGTGCTACCATCAAAAAACCCCTTGGCAGGACCCTCAATTGTATCCTCCAACTAGGTTACAGCAATATGTACACTCCGGGGATACTGGTCCATTTCCACCCGGGAATTCACCTTTCATGTTATCAGCAAAGCCAAGCAGCTAACGGAGAAAAAAATCAGAAATTCTTATTTGATATTTTTAAGATCTCATCCGAATCACCATTATCTACTGGCAAAATATACAGATGCATATATTGAACCTTACATACATATATAGAGAATTGGCTGAAATACCTTGTTAAACGCGACTGTCGATGCAAATTAAAGTTTCGCGATTATCAGATATTTGTTAAAGATTAGTAAAAATGTAATGATTAAATACAAACCTTTTAATTAATAACAAAATAAATATTACATTAAAAACTATATAACATGTTTATTTTGTATTTTGCATATCAACGTCATTCATCTCCTACGAAGATGAGTTTCGAAGCAAGGTTGCCTGTGAGAACAATACTATGCCTCTGGTGTGCCATCCGTACTCTCGAATAGCTATATATAGTGCAACCTTTGGACACCTTCAACGCGGAAGTATGCTGTGTGATCAGGGTGCATACACCGGATTTAATAGTGTATCATCTAGTAATTCAAGTAAGTTGACAAATATCTAAAAGTTTCTCGATACTATTCGAAAATTTGAAAGGTTGTCTGGTTTCGTATGCAACGGAAACTTTAATGCAGATATGTCACGGACGGCGTCGCTGCACCGTAACCGCAGATACTGAGACATTTGGACGTCCTTGTTATGCAGATGGTCTGCTTCATCTCAAAGTGCTATATACATGTAGTAAGTGCATAATTGAAGCTTAGTATAATTTTCCCACCACCCATGTTGTGTTAATTGATTTTCAGTTTCTCGTAAGGTTCTGAAAGATCGCTATGACACTTCACCGGAGCCCGATGAAACGAAACCGTCAGTCGATAACTTAGATGAAGATCATTTCTATGACGAGGATATATTTTATAAAGGATCGGAGACTATACCACCTGTACCAAAATTGCAAATTGCTCGCCCTTCTATAGTTGGACGAATTTCTTCGAGTGAAAAGATTATCACAAATGGCGCTGTTTCGACAAGCACCGTTTTTCCACTGGTGCTTAATGAGAATAAAAGTTCATTAAAAGGTAAATATATATAAAATTAGTTTTCATTTACATTTTACTGACTTTGAGTAGAGGCTTAATGGGGAGTTTTTCTCGCAGAGGCTTCAACAAGAGAATAAAACGAATTTCGTTCTTGAAAAACATCTTATCGTCATTTTAAACATCTTATCAAGAGCTGCTTACAGGATTAATATACTAAAAAAGTAACATTTATTTTTAAAGTAGAAACTATTTTGTTAGAAAATTGTTTGATAAAACAATTAAAATATATCCGCTTAATCATTTTTGGTACTTGGATTATTTCTCAAACGTATATTTTATTACACATTAAATAAATTAAGATGAACCATTTTTAAACCATATCTTAGCTCTTAGGGTTGTGTTGGCGATGTACTTCAATATCGCAGAATCTAATGTATTAGCGAGATATACGAAACAAAGTTTTCGGACCCCAAATTTCGATTACCGATTACAAGAAAGTTTTCGATTTTTTCAAAACAAAACCTTGCTTGTTCATATATATATTCTACATATAGTAGAACATTAAGCATTAAAAAATAATGTTTTCATTTGAAACACCGTGACCCTATTTGTATTAAAGAAAATTGATTGTTTAAGAGAACCTTCTTTTAGGCATTTCAGAAAATTCCATATTTAAGCAGCAAAATAAGAAATGGTCTATAACAACTGTACAAAAAGCCGAAGTTTCTTATTGTACACTGAACTCGTGAAGTACAACGGTATATTTTAAAAAGAGAGCGTATAATAAAGTATATATGTACAATACATATATTGTTGATCTTGGTATACTGAAGAAGGTCAGCAGAATCGATCTACCAAGGCTGTCTATTTCTCTGTATGAACGCGGGGTTATAATAGATAGAGATATATAGTAATAGCGTGTAGTGTAGCGGATATATTTCTTTAGAATATTCCACGTAGATCAAGTTTGTTGAAAATTATTCCGACGTTTCCTCTCGCCTCCAAAATATAAATTTTTCTGTAGCACCTTTTTAAAATAATTTTTTTTTTTATTTGTGTGCTTAATACAGATAATTATGGCATCAAAGTTATTTCTGCTGCTGCCTTAGTTAAAAAAACCTTTGCAGATTTACAAAAAAAAAAAAAAAAAAGGCAAAGAAATTTAACTTCGGGCGGATCTTAATTTTATATACCCTTGAAATTGGATGGTGGTTTCTATTGGTAAGAGATATATTAAATATCGGATAAAGTTGGACGATCCTGTTAAAAACTTAAGAAGCAGACCAGCTTCTACTTTAAGAAACTTCAAAGTTATGCTATTTGCTAGCCATTGGGTATATTCGGTGTAATCGTATGGAATTCTCTAGACGGAGTCCTCATCCCAATAAAACAGGCTCTCAGGAAATTTTAAAGTTCTACCTGCAAGAAAATGGAATTTTCCGAAAGTTTTAAGAATAATACTTTATAGGGTCAGAGGTGTCTCCTTTAGGGCGTTTCACACTTGTGACCAAAAATATAATACCAAGGGTATAAAAGGTTAAGGCTTTTGTTAAATACGTACTAAGGGACCCCCGTGGACATAAGGGGTCCCCCAAAAAAAAGTGTCCTGGAGTTAGCAGCGGGAGCGTGAACAGCTCTTCGAAGGTATGTGGCTGTTTGACTTTTGGCTGTGAACTTGTAAAACAATGTTGTTTAACTTTTTACCCCTTCCATATGAGATGCTCCCGGAGGTATGAGCTGCTATTGAAACTGGCGATGCGCTGATGTGCTAATCAGTCACAGTCTTTTTGAAAGCCTGCATTAAGTTGAGGGAGGCCAGGTGGCGCCAACGAACAATTTTTCGTTGTCTGACTGGCCTTGTCGAGGGCACCCTCTTTTGGATACAAAATAGGTAAAGACGGCTAGAAACCTTTTGGTAGTTAAGTTGGACACAGAAACACTAACATATATTTTTTTTTAATCAGGCACACTGTGTCTGTCTAGACTTTCATGTTGAATAGACCACGCCAAGCTGTTATAGGGAAAGGACGGGAAAACGAAGCTATTGCTCTTGGCAAATCACCAAATATCAAGAGGGATTATACTGCTTTTATTAGGTTCTTGATGCTCGGAATCCAGTAGTTTGACCTGAAGAGGCGCAAATAAGCGTTCTACCCCCATGAAGGATTATGCGGTAAGTGAATTGAGTCAGGAGAAATAAAAAAGATATTGTATGGATGGAATAGGATACCGTTATATTGAAGGACGCTGTGACACAGCCGGATGCCTTGATCGGACCTCTTTGATCTATACAGGGGTTTATGTTGTCATCTACTTGTCTAATTTGTCCGGTCTATTTAAATGGATTGGTTTTCTTTGAATTTTCTAATCGAGATTGTTTGTATTTAGCATCGACCTCGAATTCGTGACGTTTTTTATTAAGCTTGGTCGTTTTACGAATTTTATTTGCCTGAGTGTTGTTTTCAGGGGTTCCTGCTTAAATAAAGATATCAGCGGGTGTCCTATTGGTATTATTTGTATTGTTTTGTGATTATAGGTGTATAATATATTAATATTTCAATAACTCTATGTTTTTCATTTACTGTCTTATGAACTCTTTCCACATCAGATACACCGTTTTTATACCGTGTACCCATTTAAATTGGGTGAAAAGGGTATCAAAATATGGTGCAAATGTATGTAACAGGCAGAAGGAAGCATCTCCGACCATAAAGTATATATATTCCTGATCAGCATCAACAGCCGAGTCGATATAGTCATGTCCGTCTGTCTGTCCGTCTGTCCGTCTGTCTGTCCGTATCAACGCCTAGATCTCAGAAACTACAAGACCTACAGACATGTGTCATATATCGTTGGATAGGTAATTACGCAGTACAAGTTTGTTGTTTTATTTTAATATCACCCCCCGCTCTCCCGCAAACCGGAAAAAACTGCCACGACCACGCTCCCCCGCAAACCGCAAAAAACTGCCACGCCCACAATTATTAACCTAATGCTATGCAATTCGGTATATGCGTTAGTGCTTATAAAAGCTATCTTATTTTTATCTAATTTGAACCAAATCGGATAAGAAACACGGAAGTTATGCCACATGCAAAATCTATGGCAAGCGAAGCAGAACCGCAGCAAAACACGCATTGCGCGACGCCGACTGCGACGTTGACAGCGAAATATGTATGGCTTTATGACACACGAAACTTATTTTCATAACCAAAATCATACCAAATTTATATTGTTACTAGCTGACCGGTGGACTTCGTCCCACCTATCCGTGATTCAATTCATGCTGTATAAACAAAAACCATTTTTATCTCTGTCTAGGATGAAAACAACTATTATTGCAAGTATGTAAGGATGTGGTATATGAGTGAGAGGCGTGGAGCGCTGTTCACGAAAATGAAATGTGCAAATAACATAACACTGAACAATAATTTGTTAAATTCATTTAAATTTATTCTCTCAATGCTATGGCGTGCACAATATTCTTGGTTAGCCCATTTTTCGCTAGGACAAACAAACTGGAGGGTTAACCCACTCGCGTTCAAAAATAGGGGTTGTTGATGTCAGGGTGAAAATTTAGGGTTAAACGTATTTTCTAATGCCACATTGAAAAAAAAATTGAAAACAAAAAAATTTTTACAAAAAAACTTGACAAAATAAAAAAATGTTAGGGGTGGACAACCCTTATCGGTTAGGGGTACGAAAAATAGATGTTAGCCGATTCTCAGGCCTACAGAATATCCCCTCAAAATTTCACCCAAATCGGTCAAGTAGTTTCGGAGGAGTTTGGATACAAACACCGTGACAGCAGAATTTTATATATATAGATGGTCCTCTTTTCTAATAGAATATTGTTTTGTTTATTTATTCATACTAAATAAATAAATTGTAAGCATGTCTAAGGGTACAGGGTATTTTGCAATCGGGAAACTCGACTGCTGCTACCTTACTTGTTTTATTTATGCTCGTTGAGAGTTCTTCTTACAAAGCATACTGGTCTTAGATTTTGTTATAAAACTGTCCCAATGCTATGTTACTTTCATCTGTTGTTAATGAAAAGGGTTTATCAAAATCTATATAAATTAATATTGGATCATAAGCACTTTCATTTTTTCGAATGCTTTAATGTAGTTTGGATCTTTAATATTTATGATTGATCCGTTTTTCAACTTTGTTTAACAACGTTTGCAATATTTTTTTTTCTTTTTTTGTTTTTTATGGAGAAAATTTTTAGTGTTACGTATGTGGCAGTTTTACCGTTCTACATAAAAATTGATTACTCAAAGGTGTAACGAGCATATATAAGCCGATATAAGCGATAGTTACTCGGTATTCTATCGATACCGATATATATAAGAAGAAGAGAAGAGATCGAAAGGCACGAGCGAGCGGAGAGCACGCCAAGTTTTTGTACAACCAGAATTAAATTAGTTTCTTAATGTTATCCTCTTATTCATTCCAATAAAACATTACTCCACCACTCGGAAAAGCCATCCCTTTACAATTCAGAAGTGAGAGTTGGCAATGTTTATGAGGAAGTAACAGAGATACACGAAAAAGCAGAAGCGGCAGAGGAATCGTCGGCGTGGGAAGTTTGTAATGGGATAGGTGTTCCCAAAGGTCTAAGTGACAGAAATTACAAATTACGGATAAGGCATCATTCTACGTGGCTGATAGATTCAAAGCGGACTACTTAGGAATCTGGAGGTGTACATGCAAAAAGCTTGTGTGTATGTGTAGCGGCGTTATGAAATTCACGAGAATTGTGGTGAAATAGCGATCTCGCTTGCAGACGGGCATACAGAGGTGCTCGTGGGTGCAAGATTGTGCGTGCAAACAATTGTGGTTGTGCGTACATAGGAAACCAGGCAAGGTTTTCGAAGAGTGGCGATCATTTTTGGAGAAGATGGTCAAGATATCGGAGCTAAATGCAGACCAGTTGCGGTATCTGATGAGAGAGAGGAACTTGGGAGTTGCAGGCTCCAGAGCGGAACTAGTTCAGAGACTAGTGGAACACGAAAATTCAGAAGACATGGATTTGCCACAAGCAGCTGGAATTATGAGCCAAAATGAGGAATCATTCGCAGCACAGGCGGCTACGATTGCACAGCTACAAGAACAGATAACGACACTGACAAGCCTGATGGCCCAGTTTGTCAACAATATGCCAGCAGCTAATCAACAACAGCAGCAGCGTCAACGTGAAGATCAGATTGATATAGATGAGAGTATTTACCGTAACCCTGGAGATCAAGCGGCGATCAGCCATGGTAGACAAGCGTCAGTTAAGGAAATTGCGGATACCTTACCAGACTATGACCCAAGAGATGAGAATTCGATCTTAGTGAACCAGTTCATCGATCGTGTCAACAAAGTGGTAGATGCGTATCAATGGGACGAAAAATTTGCACTTCTTGCCATATACACAAAGCTGAAGGGTCCCGCCGAAATGTGGCTTGATTCTTCGCAAGTTTTACACACAACATGGAACAGTTTTACAACAGCAATCCGAGAAGAATTCGGATCAGAGCCGGACGAGGCAGAAATTCATTTCAACATGGCGAATGCAACCAGACGATCGAAGGAAACCGTAAAGGAGTATTGTTTCCGTATGTCAGCACTTGGAGTGCGATTCAAGCTTAGTGAAGCAGCAGTCAATCGATATGTTTGAGCGGGCCTACAGCACAAAGAGTTGCAAAACAGTATTGCAGCCATTCATTTTTCGACTATGAAGGAGTTTCGCGACGCTGCCGAGTCATATTTTATAAATAGAGGCAGGCTCAATGCCAACAAGAAAGAGTTCGTACCCAAAATCAGTAGTTTTGAGGTAAAGCTGGAAAATGAGATGAAGCAACCAAAGTCAAGAGAACCTAAAGCATGCTTTAATTGCGCAGATGTCGGGCATTTTGCCAATTCATGCCCAAATGAAAGGAAGAAGACGCGTTGCTCCAAATGTAATAAGTTTCATGCCACAGATGAGATTTGCCAAGCCGCACAGATGATGCGTTTGGGCGCATCCAATCAGGACAAGCTGTTCACAACAAAAATCTACATCAACACGAAAGATTATACCGCTTTCATTGACACTGGAAGCCAAGCCAGTTTAATTCGCCAATTAATTTCGGACGAGATCGACGCAGATCGACAGGAGTGCTACCTGAAAATCGTGGGCATATGTGGAGGCTCACGTATCCTTACCAAAGCTATGGTTGTGGACATCGAAATCGCTGGAAACGACAATCTGTTGCAGGAAGACTTGTTGTTGGGACAAGATGTCATTACATGCGCCGAGTTATTATTGAAGTGCGAACCAAGCGAGACAGAAGTCAAGAGAGCAATTCATCAGCCGGTAACAAGTTCAACCGAGAGTATTTTTAAAAACCTTCTTGTTAATTTTCAGAACACAGAAGAAAGGAGCAAAGTATGCAGTCTGCTCGAGAAGTTTGCCGACGTTTTCTCCACAGGATTGGAAGGCCTAGGCAAGACAAACGTCGTCCAGGCACAAATTATTGTTGAAAGTGGCCAAGTAGTCTCCCAAGCGCCATATCGAGTTTCCGAGCCAAATAAGGAAGTTGTCGCCAAGATGGTCGACGAACTATTGGAACGAGACATTATTACTCCGTCCACGTCAGAGTACGCCAGCCCAGTGGTGCTCATCAAGAAGCCGAACGGTAGTGATCGACTTTGCATCGATTACCGCCGCCTGAACAAGCTCATCAGAGAGGAAAACTTCCCAGTACCGAATATTGAGGAAAGGCTGCAGGAAGCGAAGCGCTTCGCATATTTTTCATCCCTTGACTTGAATAGCGGCTATTATCAGATCAAAATGGATCCAGAAAACAGAAAGTTCACTGCATTTATCACCACGGATGGATTGTTTGAGTTTAAACGTCTTCCGTTCGGGCTGAAGAATGCACCTGCTGCGTTCAATCGACTCATGGCAGAGTTGCAAAAGCGTGTGAAGAAAGGCGACATGATGCATAACATGGACGATGAATGATGAATGTATGAAAAACTTGAGAGAATTTTACAAGTGTTACGAGACTGCGGATCAACTTTGAATCGAGATAAGTGTGAGTTGTACAAACAGTCAATCACATTTTTAGGTCATCAAATACACACAGATGGAATCAGCCCCGGAGAAGTCAAAACTAAAGCCATTGCAGAATTTGTAAAGCCAAAGAATATCACCGAAGCTCGACAGTTTTTGGGTCTCACTGGATATTTCCGGAAATTCGTACCCGGATATGCAATAATATCAGAGCCATTGCGAATTCTTTTGCGCAAGGACCAAAACTTCAAATGGGAACAGCCACAAGACGATGCTTTTGAAAAGTTAAAGTTATGCCTTACGTTAAAGCTTGTTGTGACTAGCTACCGCCTAGGTGCCTAACATGAAGTACATACGGATGCAAGTGCCGTTGGGTTAGCGGGAGTTTTGATGCAGAAAGATGAAGATCAACTGAAGCCAATCGCATACTATAGCCGAGTCACTTCCAACCCAGAGAAAAACTACCATAGTTACGAGCTAGAAGCTTTAGCCGTCGTCGAGTCATTAGAACGATTCAAATACTACATTTATGGAAAATTGTTAAGGTTATCACTGATTGTAACGCTTTTTTTTTTTTCATCTTTTTTTTTCATTCATTAACATTTTTATTTAATATTATTCAGGAACATCTAATTAAAGCTTTAACCTAAATGTTGTCTTAAGTAAATCATCTCTTAATTATAAATTATAATTTGTTTTCATCTTATTATGTAGGAATAGGTCAAATTGCGAATAGTGAGGTTTCAAGTATATAATATATTCATCTTAGAAGCAGCCCAAAATGTCTTCTTTTGAGCCTGCGAATTGGAATAGCCCCCTGTAATCTCCGGGCGAGACGATTACGGTGGGCAGTTAGCCTATCAGCCTTTCCATTACCTTCGATAAGGAGGGCAGGAGACTGATAGGCCGGTATGAGCTTGGATCCTGTTCCGGCTTCCCTGGTTTTAGAATCATACTGATTCTAGCACTCTTCCATTTTTTAGGAAAGTATTGCACTCTAATTATCGCATTGAATATCAATGTGATGAGTAAAAGTGCTCTCTTGGGAAGGATTTTAAGTACTGCGTTGCTTATTAGGTCGTGACCTGGCGCCTTTCGACTTTTGAGGGTACGTATCATGTTTGAGACTTCTTCCAGACGGATATGTCTTATTGGAGGGGACATCTGGAATGGGCGCTGTAGTATTTCGTTTATTCTGTTGACATCCTCCTCGGATGCGAAATTAAACGCAGTGAATCTGTCGCCAAGGTGTTCCGCAAATGTTTGTACTTGCTCTTCTAAGGAACGACACCAGTTACCATTGCTGTTCTTTAGAGGCGTAACTTTCTGTGGCATTCTTTTTACTTTTTTGGTAAAGGACCACATATTAAAAATGGAATCATTAGAGTAATCCATATTGGTCAGCATATGTTCGAATTGCGCATTTTTTAATTCAGCCATGGCAACGTGAAGCTCTCTGGCGCATCTATGCCATTGAGCTTTATCCTCAGGACTGTGCGTTCGAATATAACGTCTTCTCAATGCTCTCTTACGGACTAGAATCTCTGCAGTGGTTGGGTCAATTCTATTCGAGTGGCGTATGAGGGCTCTGCTATGATTTTTTGCAGTGTACACGTTAGCACTCCTCGCCGCATTTGTCACATTGGTAGTGAAGAGGTCTACCGCGTCGTCAATTTCAGCAGCAGAGTTGAGCTCAATGTTAAGGCGTATCGATCTACATAGGTCTTCCTTGAAAACAGCTACATTTGTATGTTTGCTAAGAAGTTGCCTACGTTGAGTGCATTGTATGGCTTCTGTTTTTAGTGTAGTGATGAGGGACAGGTGGTCCGATTCAAGGTCCCAGCTGTCTCTGATGTTTAGCTTGTCGTGTGGAATGTTGCGATAGATTGCAAAGTCTAAACAGGATGGTCTTCGATTTACTGCGCTTGGATAGTATGTTGGTGCTCCAGTCGCCAGGATGTTGGCGTTAATTGAGATGACGCTAGCAGCAAGTAAGTTACCTCGGTGACAGGTGATCGCAGAACCCCACCATGGATGTTTTGCGTTCCAGTCTCCGCTAATGAATGATCTTGGAAAGTTGAAGTTAGCGAATATGTCATCAAATTCTGATTGAGTCCAGCTGAAGTTTGGAGGGCAGTAGATTGATCCGATGAATATTTGTCCTAAACATGTTTGGATTTTGGCACCCACGATTTGAACTTTAGCATGGGCGATTGGCTCAATGGGAAAGTGATTGATCTTTTTGTTAACCAGGATTGCAGCTCCACCCCTGCGGCTGCCATCAGGTAGATTTGAAGTGTAGACTTCATATCCAAATAGTTGAAGGTTGGATGTCTTCGTTTCGGTGAGAAGGATAATGTCAATATTCTCTCTCTCCGCAAAATGGCCGATTTCAGTCATTTTGCCGGCAGCACCTCGCGTGTTCCAGGTGAGAATTTTTATTTGGGACATTGTGTGAGTTGCGCGCTAATTGCTGCCAGCATCTGCAGCATCTCGGCTTGCATGGAGTTTAGACTCACGATAGCTTTTGTGAGCGATGCAATTGCCGTTTCTATATTAAATTCTTGTGCATTTTGCTGTTGTGTCACATCTGGGGATAAGTGCGCATGATTTATTGTACAGTAGTGATGTTGCTGTTGAATGGTTTCCTGTAGCCTATTTGTTAGGTTCCCTGGTCGTTTGTTTTGTTTTTCCGTGATTGGAAGTGCATTTCTGGCTATTTGAGCATAAGAAACTCCATTTACATAATGTTTAGGTGTAGAGTTATTGTTTATGACCATTCTTGGAATTTTCTGTACATTGTCATTCATTTTGAGCAATCTTTGATAGGATTTGCAGCCACGGAAGTTAGCTGGGTGGTTTTCACCGCAGTGAGCGCAAGTTGCTGGTGCTTCTTTGCTTCTGGGACAATCTGATGATTTATGATGTTCACCGCAAGAGACACAGATAAAAGGTCTGTAGCAATATTTTGCAGTATGACCAAACGATTGGCATCTCCGACATTGCACAATGTCGTGCGCTTTTCTGGCTACCTCAAAACTGACGCGTTGGCGGCATAGAGATCGTATTTGGAGTATATCTTTGTTATTTAGATTCTTTTCTACATTAATGGAGAAGAGGTTCATCTGTTCACCGCTCTTGTTGCTTTTTGGGTTATATATTGATTGAACTTTATGCCCCTGTCTGAGTAATTCCTCTTCGATTTTATGATGGAGCTGTGAATGGTGTAATCCTCGCACAACAACTCTGAATGGCTTCTCGTCTTTCAATTGATAGCAATGGAATTCAATTTTCAGAGTATTTAGTTGTCGTACTACTGCCCTGTAGGTATCTGCGTCCTTGGTGTAGATTCTGTGAGTGGAGCCCACAGAGAATTTGATTTCAACATTTTCAAGATTTGTTACTTCCTCGATAGCGATAAGAAGTTCGTTCACGTTTGTCACGTCCATAAGAACGATTGGTGGTGGTTTTGGACTACCAGTAGAAGCAGAGTTTACCTTACTTTGTACGTTTGCGTTCTTATTATGTATGTTATTATTATTATTGCTGTCTTTAGCCTTAGAAGCGGTGTAAGAACGGTAGGCCGCTGCTGCAGCGCTAGTCGATGGTTCGTCCACACTATTACAATCCATCTCGTCGTCATCTACTGATAGTGTCTCGAACCTATTTGCTGTCACAGGGTCACTGGGTTCTAAATTTCTAGGAACAGCACGTTTTCGTTGGATTATTGGTGAGTTCGATGGCACCTTCCTCTTCTGGCACTGGATTTTTTTCCATCTAGGTGAATCAGATTCATTGAGGTCCGGTAGAGGGGGAAGTCATATGAGTTAAGCTTGCCGCTAGTGGCCAGTTCTTCTGCCAGAGTTAACTCTCCTGTAATCTCCTCGTCCATGACGGCTTTTCTCAGAGCTTCGCCAAGTTTCGTTTTCCTAGAATTTGCCATTTCTCGCGAATTTATGCAAATAAGAATGTAAGACAATCACTGCTTTTATTGCCCCTCTTGCGCAGTGTGAGGGGGACAGCGATGCCCTAACGGGCCACAAATGCAGTCTATCACACTTCTCTTATGTTGTTGTTTTTGTCCAGCTGCCGACACTGCACTAGACAGCGTCCGATCTGTGCGTAAAAACGCTTTGTTTTTTCTCGAAAAAAAATTTATTTAGTTATTTTTTCCGGAAAATTTATAAATAAGCAAAAACGTGTTGACACTTCGGGCTCTGATCACTGAGTCGTAACGCTTTGAAAATAGCAATGATACAAGGAGATCTGATACCACGAATTGCAAGATGGTGGTTACGAATCCAAGAGTTTGACATCGATATTGTTCATCGAGCAGTACACAGATGTGCCACGTTGACGCGCTAAGTAGAGCGCCAGTTGAAAAAGAACATGAGATGGAGACAGCATCCCTGAAGATCCTGAAGATCTCTGAAACAATCATTGATGAAGCTGACTGGTTGTTTGCCATACAATTACAAGTCGAGAAAATCCAGAAAAGCGGAGAAGAAATCTGAAAACGAAGAGTACGTGATTGAGCAAGATCGCCTGTTTCGAAAGTATAACAGCAAGATGCTATGGGTTGTGCCGAAGCAGCTGAGATTCCATATTCTCCTCGAATGTCACGACAAAGCCGGACACATGAGCACAGATAAAACCATCAGTCGGATTTTGAATCTGTTTTGGTTTCCCCGAATTCGTAATTTTGTAAAAGGCTACATTAAGTCCTGTGTCGGCTGCGCAATGTATAAAGCGCCAGGAGGACGCCAAGAAGGTCAGTATGATTACGATGACATCAAGCCGATACTCTTTTCAACCGTTCACATGGATCACCTGGGACCCTTTCCGAAGAGTTCAAAGCGAAATGAACATATTCTAGTCCTTGTCGACGCCTTTACGAAGTTCACCATAGTTCGAGCAGTGAAAAGTACAGCAACAAACACGTCCTAGATGCCCTGCAAGAAGTCACAAACTACGTTGGAATGCCAGATCGTATCGTTCCCGATCGAGGGACCGCATTCACCTCAAAAGATTTTGAGAAATATTGTAAATCAAACAATGTGAAGCACATACTCAACGCCGTGAGAACACCAAGAGCCAATGGTCATGCAGAACGGACAAATCGAATTATTTTGTCAATGCTTTTGCCTTCAAATGAAAACGAGAAAAGTTGGGACGAGATGCTGCGATCAATCCAATGGAGCATCAATACCATGGTAAATAGCACTACTAAGTGCTCCCCATTCCAGCTTCTATATGGTTATGAGCCTCAAACTGTCCTAAAGAACACGCTGACGAGCGTGATCCAAAATCAAGAGCTAGGCATTATGACTGATGCCGAAATGGAGAAGCTCCGAGCTGATGCTGCGACTACAGTTAACGACCACCGAGTTGCTGCCAAGCAGAGATGCCATCCATTCCAAGCCAACTGTCTATAGTCTTGGTCGAGAACGAGCCGTTCAGCACGGGCACGTCGCGTAAACTAGAGCCGCATACAAAGGTCCTTTTATTGTATCCAAAGTGCGCCCAACGACCGATATCTAGTTAAAGATATCCCGCATGCACACAGAAAGCAGAGACACTATAATTCAGTGTATTCATCAGATAAGATGAAACGCTGGTGCGAACTTTCACCCGACGAGTCAGATGAAGGCAACGACGAAGAAGACGACCCAGACGACTAATCTCGCGAGGACGCTGCGATTGTCAGGAGAGGCCGAATGTAACGAGCAGGTTCTTGGCAAGGAAGAATATTTATGCAGGAACCGATATAAGCGATAGTTACTCGGTATTCTATCGATACCGATATATATAAGAAGAAGAGAAGAGATCGAAAGGCACGAGCGAGCGGAGAGCACGCCAAGTTTTTGTACAACCAGAATTAAATTAGTTTCTTAATGTTATCCTCTTATTCATTCCAATAAAACATTACTCCACCACTCGGAAAAGCCATCCCTTTACAAAGGTATGTCAATACATACTGCTCATCTAGTAAATTACTATTCACATTTACATTACATTTTACTATTCAATTATTTTGCAATACAACAATTTTTTTTTTTTAGAAAAATCTGGAAGGAAGATCTTGGGGTAATAATTCTTCAGTCTTCTCTTTCGTGGGGGGTGGGTAAGACTTCTCGCCAATGTGTTGGGGTGGAGGCCAAGACGTCTTAAGTATCTTTCCGCGTGTGTCCAGCATACATCGCCTATCTTGGCTATGTTAAGGTCCGTCTCTATGTCTTTTGTTCTCATTTACCAGGGGGCGTTACAAATAGACCTGATTATCTTGCTTCGCGCCACTCTTATTTTGTTCAGGTTTGATTTACTTGTAATACCGTATACTTCCATACCATACTTCCAAATTGGGCTCAAAATGGATTTATAAAGGCGGACTTTATTTGTCAACGAAAGTTTGTTTCTCGGCGAAAGGAGCCATGACATTTTTGTATCCTTTGAAAGCACAGCCTGTTTAATCATAGTTGTGTACCTTTCGAACGTTAATCTGTCCAAAATCACACCAAGGTATTTGTAGTGGGTCTTGTGTTGAAGTGTGTAGCCAAGCATTGTTATTCCTGGGCAATTCAAAGGCCTTTTGGCGAATGTTACGAAAGCACATTGGCTGCATTTAATTCCTTTATTCCAATCCATTGCCCAACTTTCGAAAGGCATTACGTAATTTGTAGGCCCCTGGTTGCAATACTCATTTCTTTACTCCTGACCATTACCGCAGTGTCGCCCGCGTATGTTGCTATTATACTGTCTTCATCTCCAATATCTGTAAAGCACCAGGACTCCGGCATGTCAAAAGTGTACAGCGAATACAAGGTCGTGCCTAGCAGACTACCTTGGGGTACACCTGCCAAGATGGATCCCTGTGATGATTTTTCGCCATCAACAACCACACTAAATTTAGTTTCTGCAAGAAAACTTTTAATTGGTATAAATAATTGCGGCGTCAAGAGCGTTTTTAGCTTCGATAGAAGACCGTCATGTCAAACTCCGTCCAAAGCTTGTTGTATGTCCATAAATACTGCTACTGTGTGCATCTTGTTCTCCATTGCCTCTAAGACAAAGTTGATCACCCGGTGAAGATGTTCTGGTGTGCCATGACTTTTTCGGAAACCGAATTGCTATTGAGGAATAGCTTTGCTCACGCTACTAAGGCTGAGGATGCGATCCAGTAATACACTTTCCATAATTTTTCTCAACGCAGGTAAATGACTAATGGGCCTATATGACTCTACTTCAGTAGGTTGCTTGTCAGGCTTTGGAATCATAGTTATGATTGCAGATTTCCACTTCCTTGGAAAGTGTCCCAGCCTCAGAATGCTATTAAAAAGAAAGACCACGAAAAGCACAGCTCTAAAGGGAAGTAATTTAAGAGTCTTGTTATCCAGAAGGTTCTCACCTGCAGATTTTTTAGCTTTGAGATTTTTTATCTGCGTATTACTTCTCCCAACGTGACAGCATTTGTGGGGGGCGCCATTTGGAATGGTTGTGCTAAGATTATTTGCACCCTGCCTCTCGTTTCTGCCAAAGAGATTTTGAAAGGCTTAAATCTATCCTCTAAGCTGTTTGCAAAGACGTCTACCTTTTCCTGGCTTGAGACGCACCAACCACCAGTAGCATTCTTGATGGGAGCCTTTGGGATAACCTGTCTTTTAATGCTGTTCGTCAGTTTCAACGAATAGTTGGTCGATGCATCAGGGCTTGAATTTTCCAGCATTTCATCAAAGCAATCCTGCTTGTTTTTCGCCAGAACTTTTCGTTGACGGTTAGACAGCCTTTTGTAAATGTTGTAAGCACGGATGTCTCCTGTTCTTGAAAATTCTCGTCTTGCTGGGCTTGCGAGTGGCCTTCTCTACCGTTATCCTGTGCCTTCCAATTCGATTCACTTTAAGTGACTCGGCCACAAGTTGGCTAGAGGTTTACAAAAAACATAATTTGCTTCGATTTTAAATTGATAGCTTCTTCGTTTTGGCTTTCATCAATTGGTATTTCTTGCCGTCTAGGCTTTCTTGGCGGGTAGATATTTACAACCACGAAGCCTTTATCTGTGAATCAGCGCTCAATTTCTTCCTTAGGAACTGTTGAGTGTGCCTTCAGCACCAACCTGTAAGGTTTCTCCTCACGGAGCTGATGGTGCCAGAACTAACATTCCAAAGCAGTCAAACTACGGACCACATTTCTAAAGGCTGTTGCATCTGACGTGTAGATTCGCGAAATTCCTGCTCTAGAAGTCCAAATGATATAATTTTCCGCTGGGATTGCTTGGTTAAGGGAGCTTTCTAGAGTTCCGATGTTATTAACGTGGGAAACACATATAGGAGGTGGTTTTGGAGTTGCCGTTTGCCGCGGCTGGACATTATTCGAACATATTTCTGCGTTGCTTTCAATAGCTTCCTCGAAAGTCTCCATCTCGACAATAGGACTAATCTCCTCAGCTAAAGCTGCGAAGCGATTGTTGCGAAGTCCAGTTGTGGACGAGGGAGTTTTTGTCGGAGACGCAAGGGAAGAGGATTCCTTGCTCTTTTTCTTGTTTGTATATTCTTTATCAAAGTCGGTAGGGACCCGTTTCCTACGTCTAGGCGGGGGCATGCTCTGAAAGGAGCATCCTGTTCGTGGTACCTCTTGAAAGCTATCAGCACCTAAAACTGAAATAGACTCCAACTGTCTATAGCAACCGACATCTCGGATTCGATCGACCATACTTTCTGTTGAAAAGCACTTTTTTGTTTTCTCGATGAAATAATGAAATTTGGTTATTTTTGACAAAAACTACGTTTCTTATACCCTTGAAAAGGGTATGGAGGCTGCTAAATTGGGAATCAAGCGCAGAGAGTTGGTAGATTTTTAACGTTCGCATTTCTTTTTGAACCGCGCGACATCCACTGCAGCAAAAGTGGAAGCCAGAATTACTTGAGATTGCATCCGAAACTGAGTCGTTGAAACCGGCACATTTAGTATGTACTACGTTTTCACACAGCCAAGTGGGGATAGCCTAAGGACGCTGAAATCTG
Organism: Drosophila merina; assembly: GCA_035047645.1. Lineage (NCBI taxonomy): Eukaryota > Metazoa > Arthropoda > Insecta > Diptera > Drosophilidae > Drosophila > Drosophila merina. Next base: position 29,690,897 of record JAWNPH010000002.1, read on the forward strand.
CTTATTGTACGATTTTATAGCGCAGATGCTATAAAATTCCATTATAAGAGATTTTTGATTAAAAACAAAAAAATTAAAATATAAAAATATATTGACACAAAAAATTTATTTTAACAAAAACTAATAGTCTTAAACCACTGTACATATTCAATAATCTTTCTCTTCTGATACACCATTTTTACCAGTTGTTATCTGTATTTTTTCTCCTTCTGGATTTAGCCATTTATATAAAGCTATGGACATAAACGCTGAGACTTTATCCGCTTTTATTTTTAGGGGTTTTCGCATTTCATTAAATACTTTTATTATGGATCTTTTAGCTGCTAGACAATCTCTGCTATTTACTTCTTTTAAATTTGCAAACTTTCAATATACTTCTATGCATGACAAAAACGTTTGGTTATCTACTAAATAAAAATCGAATAAGTATTTTTCTCTGATGTTCTGGTGTAATTTCATATTCTTGTTTGATATTTTTGTGTTCGGTTTTTACAAATTTCGCATTCATTTAGGAAGTTTTGAATTAATTTCTGGTGATCTGGATATTAGAATTTTTCTTTAAGCCATTTTGTTGTTCTCTCTATTCGTGGATGTAATAATTATCCATTTTTTTCAATGGTTTCCTTAAACTGCATAGGTTTTTAAATCGTTGTTATCGTTGTTTTTTTAACTTTGGTTATATTATTGGAACTTTTGATTTTTTCAAACGCCTTTTGCAATTAAGTGTAATCTGGTTTATTGTGAAAGTTTACAGCGCTGTATTTTTCATATAAATACTATTTGTCTTTATAATGTCTTTTGATAACTCTGTTGTTAATTCTTTGTACTTTATTTTATTTATTGTTTTAGTAAAATAATGTTACATCTGTTTTATTTTCATACTTTTTATTAATTCTGCAATAGTTCAAATGTTTTTCTGTAGATAAAATTAAATTTTGATTGTCTTCTGGTACACTATGTATAATAACTATTACACGATGTGAATTGTCTTAAGTTTCTTCGAGCATATTTTCTTTTTATTTTTTCTTCGATTGATCCTTTGATCTTCAACCCCGACGGACGTGTTTTTAACAAAGCTCCAGTTAATATTGAAGTCTAAGTGCAAAATTCAATCCCAAGTGAAAACCATTATATAAAAGCGAAAAGACGCTAATACATATTTATATGTGTTTTTTACAAAACCCCTGTGAATAAATAAACAAGAAACCAGTGAAAACAATAAACTAAACAAAATATGACCGCACCCGGCGCTCAAAATCAGAAGCGAGAGCTTCAAGCTAAACAAAACAAAAACAACTCCTACATCTCACTCACCCACATATCAAATCATACAAACAATTACCAAAACTTGCACCCGCAGAGTGATGAAAGAGCGCGATCTTGCTCTCCAGCATTGGAGAGACCCAACAATTACTCTCAGCAACGAAGACCAGAATGCGCGCCAAATTTACCCGCGCGTATACCATCAACAACTTCCGAGATATTAATGAACACACACTCAACGCTCCCGCTCACAGCAGTTACGCTCTCAGCTCTCCCACTCTCAACTCTTCCGCTTTCAACAACCTCAGACACAAATACCACAACTACAGCAACTATAGCAACAACAACTACAGTTTGCTATGCTTCAATGCCGATACGCTCTTCCTCAGCGAATATTAAAACACCCACAACCTCAATACCCGCTCCAACAACAATAAACAAATCTCAATCCTCTCTCCCAAAACAACAAAACTTAAAACGTCACCGAGAAAATCAGTCTCCAAACGGTTCCAAAGATCTTTTAAATGGCAACAAGAAACAGAAGAATTAAACCCAAACCGCCACTCAAAAAACACTCAAAGAGTACTGGCTAGCCGAGCCAAACTCAAGCAACCGCTTTGAGTTACTAGCACAAGATGATGAAGACGAAAACCAAACTGACAATGGGACAAATGCAACCATAAATGCGCAAATGCAAATTGAGCACAAAAAAGCAAAACCGCCCCCCATATATGTTCAAAATGTTGAAAACATATACGCACTAACTACTGCTTTAAACTCATTGAAAGAAACACGATATGAACTTAAAGCACTGTCAACTAATGAAATAAAAATACAGCCACTAGAAACTACTCACTATCACAACATATTAGGACTATTAAAAGATAAATCGACCAAATACTACACCTTCAGACCAAAAGACCAGAGGGGATTTAAGGTAATCCTTCGTAACGTCCATCATGCTACAGACAAAGACGATATTATAAATGAACTAGCCCAGCAAGGACATGAAGTTATAAATTTACACAACATCCAGCGCTACGACACCAAACAACCATTGCCTCTATTCTCTATTGAACTCAAAATGAAAGAAAATAATAAAGACATCTATAAAATTGAGCACCTTCTTCATTGCAAAGTAATTTTTGAGCCACCGCGACCAAAGCGAACACTTCCCCAATGTACAAACTGCCAAAAATATGGACATACCAAAAATTACTGCACCAAAGACCCAACTTGTGTAAAATGCGCTGGAAAACACAGCTCATCATCCTGCACTATTAATACAAGATCGGACCGAACAAGTATTAAATGTGCACTATGCAGTGAAAACCACACTGCAAACTATAAAGGTTGTATGGTGTACAAAGCACTACAAATCCAAAAATACCCAACTCTCCGGAAAAAAGAAATACCGGCAACAGAAACAAATAATCAAACGACACAATACAGTACAACAAATAACGTAGAAAGCTTAAAGACACCAGAAATATCCTATGCCGAAGTCTTAAATAGAAACCAAGTAACTAGCCATCAAACCAACTCAGCAATCCAAACTGCCAGCGTACCTAATATACAGCCTGCTCCAACGCAACTAAGCCAAACCGCACAAAATGATTTTGACGAACTAAAACAATTGATGAAACAATTAATAGCCCAAATGGCAAATATGCTGAACATAATCACGATTCTAGCATCTAAACTTGACAAATAAACACCTAACAATCGCCATCTGGAATGCTAACGGACTTTCACGCCATATACTTGAATTAAAAACTTTCCTAAATGAAAAACTAATTGACGTCATGCTCATTTCCGAAACGCACTCAACTGACAAAACATATATAAACATACCAAACTATAATATATTCTCTACTAATCACCCGGACGGTAAGGCCCATGGTGGTACTGCAGTAATAATTAAAAAAAAGCATAAAGTGCATAGAGCTTAATGGATTCAAAAAGGACTACATACAGGCTACTACCATATCGACCTCAGACACAACGGGTCCAATAAATATATCTGCAGTTTATTGCCCACCTAAATTTAACAACACAAAAGACCAATACCTCGATTTTCTAAAATCACTGGGAAATCGGTATCTGGCAGGAGGTGACTATAATGCCAAACACATAACATGGGGGTCCAGACTTACCACTGCAAAGGGAAGACAACTGTATGACGCAATAAGAAGCAATAATAGCCATGCCCTAAGCACAGGCGAGCCGACTTATTGGCCAACTGACACAAACAAGCTACCGGACTTAATTGACTTCTGTATTACAAGAAATATAAATTGCGATAACCTAACAATAAAATCATGCCTAGACCTCTCCTCCGACCACTCCCCAATATTAATTACACTACATGGTGGAGTAGAAGAAAACAACAATGACCCCCCTTTATTTAACCACAAAACAAACTGGAATATGTTTCGCGAGATTTTGGAACAGAACATGGAAATAAATATCTCTCTAAAGACAAACAACGAATTCGACTCCGCAATAGCATATTTAAATGACAACATCATAAATGCAGCAACGCAATCGACACCATCTATAAAAATGACTACATCAAAGAAAACTCCCGCCTTTATTAAAGAAAAAATCAGACAAAAGCGCAACCTTAGGAAGATATGGCAAAGGACTAGGCATCCAGAAGATAAACACAAACTTAATAAAGCAACAGACGAACTCAAGAGAATTCTCAGGGCAGACAAAGATAACCGGCTACAATACTACCTTAGCAACCTCGGAACCTCCTTATCGACAAATTATTCTCTGTGGAAAGCGACCAAAAAATTGACGAACTCAACTATACACAAGCCGCCTATAAAAAGAAACAATAACACATGGGCGAGATCAAACAAAGAAAAAGCAGACACTCTGGCTGAACACTTTAAAACATCATTTACAAATCACATGGACAACGGCAACGCTGAGCTTCCAACACAAATCACCAACCCAAATTGTGCAATTAAAACTATAACAAAGGCAGAAATTAAATCGCACATAAAACAAATTAAAAACAAGAAAGCCCCCGGATATGACTTAATCGGAGGAAAAATCCTGAAAGAACTACCAGACGCTATAATCATCTATATTAGAAACCTGTTTAACGGAATAATGGAAGATAGGCCAAATTAAAGCAATTCCGAAACCGAATAAAAACGCCAATACTGTAAGTTCGTACAGACCAATCACGCTATTACCTGTCCTCTCAAAAGTATTCGAAAGAGTCCTATTAAATAAAATCGAGCCAACCCTAAAACAGAAAAATATAATACCTCCTCACCAATTCGGCTTCCGGAAGCAGCACTCGACTGTCCAACAGGTCCATCGAGTAATTAATAAAATAACAACAGATTTTGACGAAAAGAAGTTTTGCTATGCCGTGTACTTGGACATTGCTAAAGCATTTGACAAAGTATGGCACAAAGGACTGCTGCATAAGCTAAGAAATATACTACCAGACAACCTGTATACCATCCTACATAGCTATATAACGGACAGATATTTCTATATCAAATATGACAATGAATGCTCAGATATTATGCCAGTGTCAGCGGGTGTTCCCCAAGGTAGTGTGCTTGAGCCCATCTTATACTTGATCTACACCTCCGATATCCCAGAGCCAACTATCCCTGAAAAAACAGCTGCAAGTACGCTACAACAAATCATGACACAAACAGTATCCTGGTTTGAGAGATGGGGCATCGAAATAAATAAAGACAAAACTCAACAAGTAATATACACAAAACGACAACCCAAAAACTTCGCAATTAAAATCAACAACAATCAAATATTGTTACGCCCATATGCCAAGTACCTTGGACTAACTATCGACGCAAAACTGACATGGAAACAGCACATTCTAAATAAACGAAATGAAATAAAAAACAAATTTCGACAACTTAACTGGCTAATAGGAAAACACTCTAAACTAAAACTACATTACAAAATTTCAATATACAAGGCGATAATAAAACCAATATGGACGTACGGCATAGAAATCTGGGGAACTGCCAGTAAATCCCACTTACAGCTAATTCAGCGAACGCAATCGAAAATGCTAAGAACAATGACAAATGCCGAATGGTATATTAGAAATGAAGATATACATAAAGATCTAAACATAGAGACAGTCAACGAAACTATTAAAAAAAGCAGCAAAAAACACACAAATCAACTACTTAACCACCAAAACCCAAACCTGAGACAAATACCGATGAGAGAGCTGGGACCGAGAAGACTAAAACGTAAAACTCCAACGGAATTAAATTATTAGTAAAATATTAAAACATTAGCGTATTAGTAAAATATTAAAATATTAAAATATTAGCGTACCCTTGCAATGGGAAGGGCCGCTACCTTTTTTCCTTTCTTCAACCATTACTCATTGTTATTCTTTATAAAAAACAGAATGTAATTTAAAGGAAATTAATAAAAAAAAAAAAAAATATTTTTCTCTGGAAAGGTTGTCTACTACATAGATTTATTTTCCAGGTAAATATATAATCAAATGTTTAGTGATCACTGAGAATATAAAATTCTCTGCCGAAAACATAATGTCTAAAATATTTTGTTGGCCATAAAATTCTTTTTCTATAGCGGCATAATTTATTTCGTCCTTATTTAAAGATCTACTTGCAAAGCATACTAGTTTTTGATCTTGTGATAATACTTCTCCATGTTCTATGTTGATTGCGTCTGTTGTAAGTGAAAAGGGTTTATCGAAATCTGGATAAATTAATATTGGATCTGAAGTGATAAGGGCTTTATTTAGCGATAACATGTGTTTCTCTAAAGAAGTGGAAAATATAATTATATAATCTGAATAAGCCAGACAATCTGTATAAGTAAAAACTTCAAGCAGATTGTTCATACAGCTTTGGATTGTGGCCGGAAAATTGTTTTAATCCAAATGACAAAGCAGTATATTCTTAGTGGCCGTGTTTAGTGGAAAAATGTATTTTTGCAATTGAATTAATTTCCATTTCGATTAAATTGTATCGTTAGTGAGATTTAATAAGTAATGATAATATAGTAAAGGGTGATTTTTTAGCTATTGTCTTTTTAGCAACACTGGTTTATACAGTTGTCGCACGTTTCGTGTTTTGTATCAAGGTCAAACATCTTAAGTTCGATCTATTATTTAACCATAAATAGTCTTACAAATGAACAACGCTTGCAAATTATTGAATTTTATTATGCAAATTCGTGCTCTTTCAAGAAAGTTCATCGCGCGCTTCTTCCATTTTATGGTCAGTTTAATCGACCCACTGAAGCGGTTATTCGGACTATTGTGACTATATTTCGCAACAAAAATTAATTGTTGGACATTAAACCAGCAACATACTTATGCATACTAGTGCGAACTAAAGAATATGTCGCAACTGTATCGGACAGCGTTAACGTTTTTTTGTTGTTGTAACGTGCATTTATTAATTTAAAATCTGTCCATTGACATTGACATAAGGAAGGTACATGGAATGAAGCGGGTGTTTCCTTTTCAGGCGTCTTAGGTATTGCCTATTATCGAGGAGGTTGATGGCCAGGTGGTTGTGGTGGTTGTCCAGTCTAGTTGTGTATCTTTCGCTGAGACGGGTGATCTCCTCTGCTACACATCTAATTCCAAGCTCTTTATGGATTAATGAGTGTTCGTTGTACGGATGGGCGTTGGAAACTGTTCTCAGGCATTTATTGGAGAACCGCTGGATTCTGATGCGGCTTGATACGCTTGCCGTGCCCCACAGTTGTATCCCATAGGTCCAGATTGCCTTCAGGATTGCTTTGTAGATGAGAAGTTTGAAATTTTCCCTAAGTTTGGAACTTCTCCCTATGAGCCGATCGAGTTGCTTGAGTCGTAGGTCGGCCTGGTTGCGCTTGTTGATCAGGTGCCATGTGAACCTGCGGTCCAGGGTCAGCCCTAGGTATTTGGGTAGGAAGGCGGTGTCATCGGCGTTCCGGGAGGGGATGATGGGAAGGTCTGCTGTGTAGAGTGTGTAGTGGATGGATGCAAGAACGCTGCCTTGTGGTACTCCGGCTCTTATGGGCCTAGGCGTGTTGGTTGATGATCCGCATTTAATTTGAAATTATCTTCCCTCCGTTTACTACTTGAGGAAGGCGAAGTGATAACTGGGAAGGTGGGACTTGATTTTAAAAAGGAATCCAGGGTGCCAGACCCTGTCAAAGGCCTGTTTGACATCCAGCATAACGGCGAGGCAGTACTATTTCTTTTGGAACGCTTCCAGTATGCTATCAACAAGCCGGTGGCATTGCTCAAGTGTTCCATTGGAGCATCTGAAGCCAAACTGATGATCAGGGATCAGTCCGGCCTCGTCCAGTACTCGCAGAACTCTGCGAAAAAATACTAGCTTTCAAGCTTAAGCTTCTTTATTCCAAAGCTTAATAAAACCTCCGAATCAAAATCAAATCAAGAAAATATTTCAAACGATAATAGATTCAAAATTTTAGGCGAACACCTTGAAGACGAACCCGAGGCCACAGAACCTGCCAAAACCCCCTCCCATCTACATAAGAGACTCAAACTGTTCTTCGATCGTCGAACGACTTACGGAGGTAATAGGCACCAACAACTTTTATGTGACCCATATAAATAAGGGCAATATACGCGAAGTCAAGCTTCAAGTTAACAATGAAAATAACTACCGCACCGTTGAGAAAGACCTAAGAGCTACAAAGAAAAATTAATATACCTACCAATTAAAGAGCAGTTAGGGTCTCCAAGTGGTAATAAAAGGCATCGAACCAACTATGTCAACTGCAGAAATCATCTCTGCTCTACAAGAGAAAGGATTTGAGGTGAAATCGGCTATCAATATTATAAATAGAGCTAAGATACCACAGCTTCTTTTCAAAGTGGAATTAAGCCCCGAAAACAAACCCAAAAACAAAAATTCCGTCCATCCAATCTATAAACTTCAGTATCTACTCCACCGCAGAATAACAGTGGAGGAGCCACATAAGCGTAATGCTCCTGTACAATGCACGAATTGCCAGGAGTATGGACATACTAGAACCTACTGTACACTAAGGCCAGTGTGCGTAGGTTGCGGAGACTTGCACGACTCTGGCATCTGTCCAAATAATAAAAACGACCCTAATCTAAGGAAATGCGGTAACTGTGGTGGAAACCACACAGCAAACTTCAGAGGGTGTCCAGTTTACAAAGACCTCAAAAGTCGCGTTTCTAAGCAACCATTCCCCAAACAGAACTCTGTACATCCATCTCAATCAACAACGGGAGTCTTTTTCACCAAAGCAACTAGGTCCTCCTTTGAACCTGTATGCACAATTCCAGGACTATCATTTGCAAATGCCTTGACAGGCACAGTAAAGCCAGCTTCTAAGTCGGCAATCTCCCTAACAGCAGCTGCCCAATCAACAACATCAGAGAAACACCACATCTTAGAACAGCCATCAACTAGAATTGAATCACTCATTATTTCACTTCAAAAAAGCATGATGGAATTTATGCAGTTTATGCAATCTACAATACAAGACATCATGCGAAATCAAAACTTACTCATGGAAATGCTTGCATCCCAACACTCCAAACCATAAATGGCTATTGTAAAGATATGTTTCTGGAATGCTAACGGCATTTCACAGCACAAAAACGAACTTATTCAATTCCTAAAGGAACACGACATTGATATAATGTTAATCTCCGAAATCCATCTCACAAATAAAAATAACTTCTTTCTTAGTAAGTACATTTTTTACTCAACGAATCATCCAGACGACAAAGCTCATGGGGGAACAGGCATCCTTATCAAGAGACGCATCAAGCACCATCAATTGCAGCCATTTGCAACCAATTACTTGCAAGCTACGTCAATAAGTATTAAAGTGTTTTTCGGCAGTCTTAGTATTGCCTCAATATACTGCCCACCACGGTTTTCTACTTCGGAAGAAGACTTCATGGAATATTTCAACCAACTAGGTGCCCATTTCATATCAGCAGGCGATTATAATGCCAAACACACGCACTGGGGCTCCCGTCTTACAAACCCAAAAGGGAGGCAATTATACAAAGCTCTAATCACAAGATCGAATAAACTTGACTTCATATCTCCGGGTAGGCCTACATATTGGCCAGCTGATCCCAACAAAAAACCTGATCTTATAGACTCTGCTAAAACCTGAAACATACCAAAACAACTAACGCGGATAGAAGCAATAGCTGACTTGTCCTCGGACCACTCTCCTATCCTTCTTCAACTGTTCGAACAACCACCAACGTTGGAACGGGCTGATATTAATACATCCAACCAAACAAACTGGCTTCGCTACAACAAATTATAATTATTATTATTATTATAATAGGTAGAGTAGTTTACAAAACTAAACTAACTTAAATGGTATAGCACTGGCTGCAGGGCCTATGGCTATGTTGGTTTACAGTGGGATTGTATCTAAATCTAGTTAATGACTAATTGGCTAAATAATTTTTGTGTTTGCTATGTACATTTGTCTTATTATTTTCAGATTTTGTGGTATAATTCGGTAGTTTTGAGAAAAAGTATGAGTTTTTGTATGTTATCTGGATTGGGTTTGCTAAGAAGGTCTAGAGGGTTAGCGTTGCCAAATATGGCTTGTTTGTTTTGTAGGAGGGATGGGCATGAGTTTACTATATGGCTTATTGAGATATCACCTTGGCAAAACGGGCAAATTGGTATTGAGTTTGAATTTAGGTAGTGTTGGTGGGTAATGTTTGTGTGTCCTAGTCGAAGTCGTATTATTTTGACTTGGTCGAGTCTGGTCCAATTTTGTCGGGGTTGTTTAAGGTAATCGCAGGTGTGAGAGTTGTTCGTATTAATTGATTGGTACCATTGACTGCAGTTTATTATGTTTTCTTTCTTTTTTCTCGCAAGTTCAGCTTTAAGATGTTTTTTTATATCAGTGTTATTTATGTTTGGGGTGAGGATTAGTGGCATATTGCTTGCTGTTTTTGCAGCTTGATCAGCTAGTTCATTTCCTTTAATACCCGTATGGCCAGGAATCCACATTATTTTAATTTTAGGTGCATGTTGCGTTATTAGGGATCGTATTCTGTTGGGGTAAAAGTTGTTATTATTTGTATTTTGAATTGAGTCTATTGCTGATAGGGAGTCGGAACAGATAATAAATTTGCCTCTTCGGTTTTTAATAAGTTCGATTGCTTCTAGAATGGCGATTGTTTCGGATGTGAGGACGGATGAATATGGAGGCAGTATGCCGTATTTCAAGATGTTTGTTTCCGTTGTAATGGCGAATGTTATTCTGCAGTTAATTTTTGAACCGTCAGTGAAAATGAAATTATGGGGTTTAAGGTTGTTCTTTGTGTGTTCGTATAGTTTTCTGTATTGGTCTGGCGATGTTTCTTGTTTCTTATAGATTCTGAGTGATGTGTCAATTAGATTGGGAAGGGTCCATGATGGCTTGTGTTTATGAAGTTTTATTGGTTTGTAGGGTAGATTAAGTTCTAGGCTGAGTTTGATTGTTTGGTCTATTATTGGTGTTATTTTCTTTATTGTTTTTTTATGTTTAACGAACTTATGAATTGGTGTGTTTTTTGAGAAAATTAGGTTTTGTGATAGCTTGGCTATTTGAAGATCTCGTTTCATTTCTAAAGAGTAAGTTGTTTATTGGGGTTGAGCGATAGGCTCCGAGGGCAAGACGGATTGCGGAGTTGAATGGTGTTTTTATTTTGTTTATAATGCTTTTGGGTGCATGGCCGTACAGAAACAAGCCATACTCTATTTTGGCTATGACCGTTGCTTTCGCGACATTAAGTAGTGTATATGTGTTGCAATTAAATTTAAGGCTGGATAGACATTTTATTATATTAAGTTTGTTGTGGAGTTTGGGTAGAAGTGAGTTTATGTGTGTGTTCCATTTATATTTGTTGTTTATGGTCATTCCTAGAACTTTTAAAGAAGTAACTGTAGGAATTTGGATGTTGTTGCAGCTAATCTTGCAGGTACAGTGGTGCTTTTTACATATGTGGAGGTGTTTGCATTTGGATAGGGATAGCGATGCTTCTGAGTAGGAGCCCCAATTTTCTATATCGTTTAATAGGTTGTCTAAGCTGAAGTTTGTATTTGTGTTTTTATTGAAATTTATTATAAGGAAGAAATCGTCGGCGTATGCATTGAATTTTATTTCTTTGTGTAGGGATATGATGTTAGAAAGTTTGTTGAAAGCTATGAGGAATAGTATTACGGATATGGGTGAACCTTGGGGGATTCCGTTGAATAGGGGTAGTGTGTTTGATGTATGCGGACCGACGCGGACAGTTATTTTCCTGTTACTCATGAAGTTTTGTATGTAGTTAATTATTTTGGGGCCTGTTTTCCATTCCTGCAATTGGTGGATTATGGAGTGCACACCTACTCGATCGAAGGCTCTTGAAAAATCAAGAGTGACGAGGGAGGTGTGCATTTTTGACTTCGTTATGAGATAGTCTACATGGAGTAGACAGTCCGAAGTCGATTTGCCTTTTTTAAATCCGAATTGGTTGTCGTTAAGAAGGTTTTTTTGTGTCACTAGCCACCAGAGTCTTTTAACTATTATTTTATCTAGCGTTTTTCCTAAACAACAGTTGAGGGAGATGGGTCGGTATGAAGAAGTTTTAGTTTTGTCGGTGTTCGGTTTGAGGATTGGGATGATTAGACTTGTTTTGTAGGCTTGTGGTATGTGACTATTGAATATTTCATTAAATAGATTTGTTATTCTGTTTTTTGTTGTGGGGGAGCTAATTTTTTTCATGTGATATGAAATTCTATTAAGTCCTGGAGCAGATCCTTTTAATGTTTGTAGGGCTGAGATAAGTTCGAGATAGGTTATGTTTTCTTCTATGGTTTGGGCTATTGGAGAGGGGGTGTAGTTATGTAGGTTATATCTATATTTATTGTTTCGGAACTCCTCTGAAAAGTTCCAGTCGCCGGAGAGGTCAGAAAAGTATTGTGCAAATATGTTAGCAATTTCGTTGCTAGCCAGTGAAGTCTCATTATTTTCTGGGTTTGAGATGGCATGGATATTTTTTGCTGGGTTAATACCGCAGAAGCGTCTTATATTAGCCCATATCTTTGATGAGGGGGTGCTGGGTTGGATGGTTGAGGTGAAGGAGTTGGAGGCTTCCTTTTTTCTTTTTTTTAATTCGAACCTAAATTTTGCGTTTTTGCGCCTATAGTCGATAATGTTTTCTTCAGTAATTGTTCGGTTTAACTTTTTCCAGGAAAGTTGTTTTTGTTTTCGCAAATGGTCGAGGTGTTTATTCCACCATGGAACCCTGTATGGATGTGTGTTTGGTGAGGTTTGTGGGATGGAAAGGTTTGCGCTATAAAGAATAATTGTATTGATTTGGGCGGCTTCTTTGTTTGCGTTGTGGGAGATGGGGTATTTCTCGTTTGTTTGTTGGGTAAGTGCGTTGTACTGTTCCCAGTTGGCTTCTTTATGTTTAAAAAAGGGTCTGCGGAATTTTTGTGAGTTGGTTGTTGGGAATAGGGTCGTGATAATAGGGAAATGGTCGCTACCATGAAGGTCTTTTAGTATTTCCCACTTGGCGTGGGGCGTTAGGATTGGAGAGCAGAGTGTGAGGTCGATGTGTGTGTAAGTATTGTGTGTTGAAAAATGTGTGGAAGATTTGTCGTTTAACAGGATAAGTTGCGTATTGTCAATGAATCTTTGAGTTATTTTCCCTCGTGTATTTGTTGTTGGGGAGACCCAGGACGGATGCCATCCATTAAAATCTCCCGTAATTAGAGAGGGTGTTTGTTGTATGTTAAATGTGTTTGGTAGTGTCTGGTTAGTAATGTTTTTGATCGGAGAAATGTATGTGGAAAATATGTTTAATTTTAGTTTAGATTGTATATTTATGGCTATTGCTTCTATATCGCTATTGATGTTGAGGAGAGTGTATTGAATTGACTTGTGCACTAGTAGTGCTACGCCCCCAAATCTGTTGGTGGCTATATATGTTAATAGTCTTGGATGAGGTGTTTTGTGCTATTGATGTGGATGAGGTGTGCGGATTTTGGTGTTGCGATATTCGGTGATTGAGTGTTTGTTGTCATCTGGGTTGTGCTGTTTGTAATTGTTTTGGCATAGGTGTCTCTCAGTTGGAAACCGTGTCGATCAAAATATATGCGTTGGGCAGTTTTATGGTCAACTTTTTGTGTGGTTTTAATGGCGGTTAATTCCTGGTTTTTTATGAAAGTAGGGCATTTGCGATCAATTGGGCTGTGATGATGGTTTATTTCTGGGTTGTTTCTGCAATTTAAGCAGTTTTTTTCATTTGTGCATGTTTCTCCGTCGTTTGTGTGTTTTGTTTCTGAGCAATTGGTGCAAGATTCTAAGCTTTTGCATATGGGTGCTGGATGACCGAAGCGGAGGCATTTTTTGCATCTAAGTGGAAGTGGGATATAGTCGCGTACTCGGACTGTTTCGTAGCCGATTCTTAACGTTTCGGGGAGTTTGTGTGTCTCGAATGTAATAATAATTAATCCAGTTTGGACTAAGGTGGTGTTGTTGCTATCAGAGTTAGAGTTTGTGTTTTGTCGTTTCATTATTTTTTTTACTTCAGTTACTTTTTGTGGTTTTAATTCTTGTAGAATTGTGTCTTCGTCGATATATCTAAGGTCGTTGCAATAAATAACTCCCTTAGAGAAGTTTAATGTTTTATGGTCGGTAGCTGTTACTTCCACATCTGCGATTTTTGTTAGTTTCAGGAGTTTTCTGGCTTGTGATTCGTTTTTTGTTTTTATTAGTAGGCTGCCGTCTCTTGTTCGTTTGCATCCCTCAACTTCTCCTCCACATGCAAAGTCAACAGATTTTTTTATTATAAAAGGTGATATACTTTCAAAAGAGTTGTTATCTTTCCTTTTAATAACGATAAATTTTGGTTCGCCTAATTGGGATTGGTATGATTTTGAGATAATTTTGTAAATGTCTGGTGGGTCTGTCATGATTGTTGATTAAGGGCTTGAGCCCAGGTTAGAGGTCTTGGTGTTTTTGTTGTTGTGTTTGTTAATTTTCTCTTTGTGGTTGATATTTGTTTGTGCAAAATTCTGCTGATAAGGTTTTTGGGCTTACGTGAAGCGAGGCTTTAAACTGTAGTGCCACGACTTATCTCTTCGGAGGTTGAAGTGGTACTGCGCTACAAAAAATATATAAGCTCACACATTGAGCTAAGCCCAACACTGCACCACGAGGCTGACATTGATAATTCTGTAAATGCCTTTGAATTTATTCTCACCACTGCGCACGCGTATCTACACCTCGAATGAAACCAAAGAAATACGCACTGCGTTTGAACAACGAGAATACTTCTCTGCTATATTTCTTGATATTGCCCAAGCGTTTGACAGGGTGTGGCTCGATGGACTCATGTACAAAATCAAAACATTACTCCCCAATAGTATGCACCAACTCCTCGAATCCTATCTACATAAAAGATTATTCTCCGTAAGATGCAGCGCCTCAACATCTGCTGAGCGTGAAATCAAAGCTTGAGTCCCTCAAGGAAGCGTTATCGGTCCCATTCTATATACACTATACACATCGGACATTCCGACAAACATTCAACTAATCACTTCAACTTTTGCAGATGACACTGCCATTCTTAGCCGGAGTAAATCTCCCCTTAGAGCAACTGTTATTCTACAAAATCATTTGGAATCTCTTGAAAAATGGTTAGCTAACTGGAGAATTTAAGTAAATGAAGTAAATGAACAGATAAACCTGTCCCCACCTTACTCTAAACGGAGCACGAATCCCCCAGTCAAACACCGTCACATACTTGGGTATCCATCTTGACAAGAGACTCACCTGGCGCCCACACATAGCAGCCAAAAAAACCCAACTAAAGTTGAAGACCACCAAGCTTCATTGGCTAATCAACTCTCAATCCCCTCTTTGCCTTGAATACAAAATACTTCACCATAACACCGTGATCAAGCCAATATGGAAATACGACTCTGAACTTTGGGGAAATGCCAGTCGTAGTAACATCGAAGTAATTCAAAGAGTTCAATCAAAGACTTTGACTCATCACTGGTGCTCCTTGGTATATAAGGAACGAAAATATTCATCGAGATTTAAATATCAACACCGTTTCTGACGAAATTTTCTATCAAAAAGCAAAACACCAAGCTAAATTAACATTTCATCCAAATCCTCTTGCACGCTCGCTAAAAAGAACTTCCAGTTGGAGTAGACGTTGGAGTCAACGTGCCGATCATCCACTCGCTCAGTTCCGATATAATTAGAGCCGTGCTTAAAACTAAACCCATCTCTAAAAATGGATTCTTAGTTTTAATATTAGTCTAAGATTTTAAAACTTGTTGTTAGTCTCTATTAAAAAGAAATTGTAAAAAAAAAAAAAAAGTATTTTGGAGAGGATTGCCAGCAAACTAATCAGACGATAGGAGGCTAGATTTGCTTCAGGTTTTCCAGGCTTGGAGTTACTTCGCCGTGGTTCCACTCTTTCGGAAAGTACCCCATCCGGAGGCAGCTGTTGAGGATGTTAGCCAGCCTCTGGGAACGGAACAGAGGAGTGCTAGCAAACCGTAGCATTGGCAGGCTGAACCAATCAGATCGCGCGACGATATCTCACGACACTATGTAACGGTTTCGGAATAGCGGGACTGAAAGCAGATTAAGTGGATGGATCGTTTGGGGTGCAGTTACGGTCAACATTTTCCTGAAATAGTTTTCAAACAATAAATTATATGGACCACACTATCGATTAAAATAAAGATTTCATGCATTTTTCTGAATATTATGTGTTGTTTTTGTAAAGCTTTCCTATAGCTCTTAAAAAATCATCCTTAATATTGTAAAGTTTAGTATTGTATTAAAGTATATTGTAGATACAGATATATATATATAATATTATATAATAGGGTGAGTGAGTGTAAAAATTTGCTCAACGCCACTTTTATGAGGATCTGGATTAATTTATAAACTTTTAGACGACTGTCTTTAATAGCCCCAATAAATCGGTACGATCGAAAATGCCATAACTTAAGTTATTAAGGAAGATAAATTCCAGTAATATAAACATTATAGGCAATGTCGAATGAAAGTTATTGAAAAATATAATCGTAGTCTAGTGATACCTACTGAAGGTTTTGGTTAACTCACTAAGAATCATGTCAGGAAGAGATCTGAGTTCAAATTTAAAGATGTATATAAAGCTTACACTTTTCATAGCTTACACTTGCCATAGGTTACACTTGTCATCGAAGTCGAGTGTTTTTTTACGTGAGCACCTGCCATTATGGCTTAATCCCAAGGCCCTCATGGGCGCGGGATTAATTTACTGAGTCAATCAGCGCCCCTTTGGAACAATGGATATCCAAATGGACACTATCATAGCCATATTCTAATTCCATTTTAATTTAATGTTCAAAAAACATAATTATCCATCTTTATGAGAAACAATATTTTTCAGCAAACCTTCTTCTATCTGTGCGACTGCTGAATCGAATGAAAGGGTCAATAAGTCGTAATTTTGTTCCTGTCACTATAAGTGCCACAGAAGCTTTAGATCGAAATACAACAAAATCATTTGAAGTTGATTTTTCTACATCGACACCTTATATCACAAACGTGGAAAAAAATGTCTACTACCGCAAGAAATGTGTGGATGTAGATAGCTGGAATACGAGAGGCCGAAATTGTACAACCGACGATATCGGATCTGTGGAAGTTATTGGTTTTCTATCCAATTGGTTTGACAGCTATAATTATATTAAAAGTGAGTCCATATAAAACCGCTCATTAAAATGTTTGCACTGAAATTTACCTTATAAAAATTCAATTCCATTAACCATTCAATGTTGATTACACAAAAATTAATGTTAATCCTGATGGTTAGTTACTATTTCCACAAAATAGAACAAATGACAGATTTACTGAGATATTTTTGCTAAGAACATTTTAAATTTCAAGAAAAGCCCTACAGCATATATGTATTAGCAAAGTATCGTAGCTTAATATCGATGTATGACTACTTTAGTTTCTGTACATACAGATACAGTGTTTGTTCTTTTAAATTGTAGCTCTAGCAGGGATGGGGTGCGTTTTGTCAGTACCACTAGTCAAAATTACATTAAATTAAATTAAACAAGTGAGAAAAGTTATCTTCGGCTTGCCGAAGATGGTATTCCCTTGAAAACAAAAAAGATTTCCATACAAAGACTTGTTTTCATATCGGCCGTTTGTATGGCAGCTATATGATATAGTGGTCCGATCCGACCGATTTTTAAACTTGATCTGCGTACAACAAAAATAATGATCTGGAAAAAAATTTAAAACGCTAGCTTTAAAACTACTGTCTATTTTATGCATAGAAACAGACGGACAGATGGACATGGCTATATCGACTCGGCTGTTGATGCTGATCAAGAATCAAGAAGTCGGAGATGCTTCCTTTAATGCGTTACATATTTCTGGACAAAATTATAATACCCTTTTTCAAGGGTACAAAAATCACTGGGGAATCATTTACATCTTGATCGTGGCGGACGACAACCCACAAAATAGGTGCGACAAGAAGAAAGAATAAAAGTTTCGAAGAAACTTAATTGTCATTCACAAGTTAAATTTATTATTTTAATGAAACCAATACAATACATACTAAAACAGGAATTGGAAAAAAGGAAAGATCAAGAATTTTTCATGTTTTATTTATGTTGTGTTTTCGTACGGACGTATCTCTTTTATTTGTACATCCCTGCAAGGTATTATAGTTTTGTCGATATAAAATGATTATGTATGTCTGTGTGTATGATCTATACCAACTACTCCGAATTTTGCACCAATCGTTTTTTTTTTATTTTAAACGCGGTTCCTGGTTCCATCGGGCAAATAGCTACATGGACAAAAAGGTCCCGAAAATGTTGAAAATAAACTATGTAGTTTAAAAACGACGTACTTGGCGAGATTAAAGGTCTTTATAATAACAATTAAAACATTTTCTGAGAAAGGATGTATTCAGGGAACTTAAATGCAAAAAAATAAAATAAAATTCTTTATATTAAAAGCACTTTATATAAATATGTTTCTCATGCAAACAAAATTTAGAATATTAATTTGAGATTTAGTATAAACACATATGTTAAAGGGGTTGAAACTGCCTAAAAATAACATATAACATCTAAAATTGGCTTAAAAAAATATCTATTTAAGGAAAATAAAACTAAGAAAGTATTTTTATAATTGGCTCCCACGTGTTTTAAAATTTTGATAATACAACCACAAACACGGAAATATTGTACATACATATGTATATCGGAATCTTTATTTGAAGCAAGTATTAAAAAAGATTAAAAGTACTAAACAAAAAACGATTAGAAAAGAATAAATTCTTTTTAGAGTTTTTTAAATATTTAGAAACCTTTGGCTTGCTCATTAATTGCGATCTAAAATTTTGTACAGTTTAAGATGGTTTATAGAGATTTTTTTGAGTTTTTTAAATATTTAGAAACCTTTGGCTTGCTCATTAATTGCGATCTAAAATTTTTGTAACAGTTTAAGATCGTAGTAAATCCAATTTCAATAATCCATTTTTAATAAAAAATTTAAAAATATTAAATTTTTTTAGGAATAAAGATATTTTATTAAAATCATCATTGTCAATTTATTGTGATCGAATAAGAATCATATTTAGGGAATTAAAGTGTTTAAATAAACAAAATCGTAGCAATATAAATTACTGATGAACTAATAAATGAAATACTGATGAAATATAAATTTCAGTTGAAAAATCACAAATGACTTAAAATAACTTTAATTTCCATAAATAAATCGCCTTCATGAAAAGAGATACATTTTTGTTTAAAATTCGAATTAAATAAAATTTTTATCCAAAATCCAGAACAAACAATAATTACTAATCCAAAACTATTAGTCAGTTTAATAAATAGCATTAATGAAAATGTTTGAGCAAAGGCGTGAGCGGCGATGCAAAAATTTGAGTAAACTGGGTCCGACAGCGGTATATATAATTCTTATAACACTCAGCGTTATGCACGGTGAAATTTGACCGAGCTACTGCCAGCATATCTTCATCGATCTTCGTAGGGTTCCAGGCTTGCCCGCTTGTTCTTTGCCGCCTCGAAGTCGTGCCCATCGGTGAGATGCATAAGGAAATCAGAGCGTGGTCACTCAGCGTTTAAACGTCATGGACCATCAAGCTGAAGTTAGCCACTAACCCTCTACAGATAAAGGCAATTTCAATGAAAGACGTATTGAATTGTTAAACGTTGGTTTACGGCCGTCGTTCAATTAAAATTAGCATTGTGTTAATCACTGCGCGGCCTGTGGAATTCGATACCCTGCTGCCCCATTCTACTGCCCATGCATTAAAGTCGCCAGCAATGATCTTCGGGCCGCGCCCTCTCACATGACTACCCAGCACCTCCAGCATCTTATCGTACTGGTCAGGGCTGTCGCTAGGGGGCGCAAAACAGCTGTATATATGCACTTCTTTTATTCTTGCATATGCTCTAAACCCTAGTCTGAGCCATTCCGATGCTGCGCAATGGCTAACATTGAGCTGAATAATCTTAATTTGGTTCTGCATTATGATGGGACTTCACTTCTTTAAGGCTGCCTCTGTAGGTCGGAAACGCAAAGCAACCCGTCGGGTGGTTTTTGTCCACTTTGACACTGCATATTAGGCATTTTGATGGTGGTGATTTTGGTGGTGGTACCATTTGCCTTGTGCCCTCGTTCACCGCAGCAGTCTGACCGATCGATCGCAGAATGCCCTGGAATTGAGTGACCATGCAGCTGTGGAGATCATCTGCTGTCGTAGCCTCGTCCAATTCTGCAGGATTGTGCTATTCTTTGTGTACCTGTACGTACCGAAGTCATCTCTTTTAGCGTTTTTTCCAGCTCGGACTTAAATTTGGGGATGCTGTCAGAGGATTTCCCCTCAACTTCCAGCAACAGTTCCCCTTTGCTGTGTCCTGCAGATTTTTCGAACATGTTTGTCCAATTCGCTAAGGTTCGGGTCCGCTTTTAGTTTGGGGAGCATTTCCGCGTACGAGACCTCTCCCGTCTTCTTCAGTATAAGTGCCTCTGGCTTCTTCCTCAGGCGCTTAGGCTTTACCTTGTTCCAATCACTACCACCATCCTTGGCGACAGATGCATAGCTACTCGGCTTGGACGCATTTTCACTTGGCTCAGCCTCTTCTTCTCTGAAAACAAGCGGAGTAGATGCCCAGCTTGGGTGCCTGTGTTTTGGGAACCTGAACTTTGGGCACTTGCACCTTTTCCAATTGCTCTTTTGGCGTAGCCTTTTTGCTAGGCTTCTGGGGCTCGGTTTGGGTAGCGACGGTCGAAGAACGGTTCTCGTTAGCGACGCCTTCATGAAGCCCGATCGCCCTTTGTTGAGAGCCGAGAGTTCAAGTATTGGTGACATGGCGCTGAGGTCTAACACTACACTGTCCATTTATTCCCTAGTGATAGTGGTTTAGCCTTAACATCAGTCCACTCCTAAATTGAAGTATGATTTTTAATTGAACTAAGATACGGAAACCTTTGCCACGAGTTGCACGTCAATACCATAAGCGGGAAAAATATTAATTTTCTACGCAATATTTCAAGTTAAGCCCACAATAGTGGCACAAACTGCGAACAGTGATCCCTAGACTCACTATCAGTCACTTCGGATCACAAATGGACACGCAGATTCAATGGCGGCCGACCTCATGAAGATGCTTGAGGCAACGTGCGACGCAACCATGCCAAGGAGGAAAAAAGAGCAGCGCAAGCCCCCAGTGTACTGGTGGAGCGCCAACTTAAGCAAGCTACGCTCGGAATGCCTAAGGGCAAGGAGAAGGGCGCAACGAGCCAGAGGCAGCACCCAGCACGCAGAACTCATCGAGGCCTTCAGAAGCAAACGCTCAGAGTTCAAGCACGGCATATTGGCAGCCAAAGCGCGGGCCTATAAGGAACTGCTAGAGACCGTGGATAGAGAGCCATGGGGACTCCCCTACAAACTCGTAGCTAACAAGCTAAAGAAGAGAGAGGCAACTCCAACTGACCCGGATGTTCTGGCTAGCATAGTAGCAGAACTATTCCCAAGGCAGACCACTCTATGGCGGCCAACAGCAGTAGCTCCCCCCCCCCCCTATGACTTCCCGAGCATTACGGACCTCGAAGTTGTGGAGGCAGCCAAGCGAATCAAGCCCACCAAAGCTCCTGGCCTGGATGGAATTCCTGGAGCAGTCGTCAAGGCAGCGGCGGTAACTAGACCCGATATATTCAGGGAAACCTTCCAGCAGTGTCTCTTGGATGGGGTATTTCCGACGAGGTGGAAAAGCCAAAAACTAGTTCTGCTGCCGAAAGGCAAGGGATCAGCACACGCCGCAACTAGCTACCGCCCGCTGTGCCTACTGGACATCGTGGGCAAGCTATTCGAGCGCATCCTATATGCTCGAATAGAGGCAATCACCGAGAGCAGCAACGGCCTAGGCACGCAGCAACACGGATTTCGGAAGGGCAGAAGCACTCTGGACGCACTTATGGCGGTGAGAAACATCGCCGAGAACGCTCTCGATGGCGATAGATGGCTGGGTGGAAGGAAGGAGTACTGCGCAATCGTCACGTTGGACGTGAAGAACGCCTTCAACACCGCCAGATGGCCAGTAATCCTCAGCGCCATGCACAGGATGGGTATCCCGGAGTACCTCAGGATCGTGTTGGAAACTACTTCACGGATCGTGTCCTCTGGTACGACACGGACGCCGGCCCGAGATGCTACAGTGTTTCTGCAGGAGTCCCACAAGGATCTGTGCTTGGACCAATCTTGTGGAACATCATGTATGATGGTATCCTGGGCATCAACAAGCCCTTAGGAGCTGAGCTACATTGCTTTGCGGACGATGTGGCAATAACTGCAGTGGCCAAGACGATAGCAGCCCTCGAAGATAAGTGCAACGCGACAATTAATATGGCCACCGACTGGCTAGACAAAGCCGGCCTAACAATTGCGGCACACAAGACCGAGGCTGTCCTATTAAGCAGCAGGAAGAAGGTAGAAAGAATGCTGATCACGGTCAACGGGACACAGGTGGCATCACAAGACTCCTTAAAATACCTGGGAGTAATGATAGACCACAGGCTAGCTTTTAAGGACCATGCTAGCTACGCAAGCAGGAAAGCAGCAATAACGACTGCGTCCCTGTCCAGGCTCATGCCCAATGTAGGAGGCCCAAATTATCCGGCAATGAAACTACTGGTGGCGGTAGCCAAGGCAACGCTGCTCTATGCTGCACCAATATGGAGCAATGCCACCAAGAAAGGCACTTACTTGAAAGGAGCATGAGCGGCGGTACGGTCTATGGCCCTTAGGCTCATTAGAGGCTTCAGGACCATATCTGGACACGCAGCACTAGCACTGGCAGGCTTGCCGCCAATCGATCTGGAGATAAAGGCTATTTGCCAGGTCCGAGAAGGAGCTACCCGGCTGGAGGCTCACGAGCGACTGATGGGAGAGTGGCAGACCAGATGGATAACATCGCAACGGGGGAGGTGGACCTACCAACTCATCCCCGATTTAACGGAGTGGGCCAACTGTCGCCACAAAAAACTGGACTACCACCTCACCCAGTTCCTCACGGACCATGGTTGCTTTCGGGCGTACCTACTCCGGTTCCACCACGTAGAGGCAGCTCAATGCCTCCACTGCCCCGATGCTGAGGAAACAGCAGAGCATGTACTCATGCACTGCTCCAGGTTCATGGATGAGAGGGTGCAGCTAAGGGCGCTGATCGGTGCCCCGCTTAGCCCTGGCGGCTTGATCGCGGCCATGATGGAGAACAGCGACTCGTGGGAGCGGGGACATAATATCATCAGGGACATGATGAAGCGGGTCCGAGCCGACGAGATGACCAACAGAACTGAAGGCTAATACAGGCGACGTACATCTATACGAAGGCAGGAGGGAATCTACCCAGCGAAACCAGGGATGAAGGACGGGCGCCTCTAGGCCATATAACAAGGAAGGGAGTACAACCAGGCTCCACATCCTGCTCACCGACGAAATAACTTGACTGGCAGTCCCGGTGAGCATGTAAAGGACAGAAGAGCATACGGAGGTTTTTGTTTTTAGTACGTAGGCATAATCTATACTAGCAGGGTTATGAATCGTGCATGCCACCTATGGACGGTAGGTGGTATCTTTGGAAGATTTTAATTTTCCTACTGTAAGGCATAATAAAAAAAAAAAAAAAAAAAAAAAAAAAAAAGACTCACTATCAGGTCAAAAAAACACTCAAGCGCAGTGATATTACCTTGCTGCAAACAATCTAAATCGTGGCTCCACTGAACAGCGGCCACATAAATAATTCAGCTGTTTAAAGCAGCTGTTCACAGCTGATTGAAGTTTGTTGACAAACTTTTGGAAATTGCCATTATGGACCCAAATGCAAAAACTATGATGCCCGCCCCTACCGAGCGCTTACTCAGCCTCGGCGAGCTCTTCAATATTGCAGTAAACAAAGCCTCTAAGACGAAACGGACATCCAAAGTGGCCAACACTATTAGGCCAGCGCCTCAGCGGATGCAAGTCATCAAGAGGAAGGCAAGTGGGTCTCCAATGAACGCCAAGAAGAAGGCAATACTGGATACCAAGATTCCTGTGACCACCTACAGCGGCAGCTCAAACCGCTTTGGGTTGCTTGCGCAAACCGAGGATCTGAGCGAGCAGCCCAGTACCAGCCATCAAGCAGCTATTGCTGCTGCCAAACGTGATTCAGCTTCATCTGGCATTATCAGTGCACTCTCCAAGGCGCAACCTAAACCCCCTTCAATATTTTTGTAAGGTGTAGAAAGCGTACCCCGGCTGGTGGACAACATCTCAAAAATCACTGATCTGAGCAAGGTCTCTGCCAAGGCATCGATGGGCGGGGTCCTGAGGCTCTACGCGGCAGACGCTAGCACCTACCGGAGCATAGTCAGCTGGCTCGAGACCGAAAAGATTGAGTTTCACTGCTACCAGCTCAAGGAGGACAGGCCATACCGAGTATGCGTTAAAGGACTCCACCACAGTACGCTCCATCATCAAATCTTTGATGAACTGAAAAGCCTCGGGCACAAGGTGCTAGACGTTCATACACCTAAAAGGCGAAACGAGCCAGGGGCTCCTGCTGCCAATCCCATAAACATGTTCTATTTGAACATAGCTGCTGCGACGAACAACAAGGAGATCCTGTCTCTTAAGGGTTTATGAGAGTAGTCGTCGAGCCCCTTCGCAAGCGAAATACGACAACCTAAAGCCATCGATGCCAGCAATTTTGTCACACGGCCAAATACTGCCGTAAGGCGCACATCTGCCTCAAATGCGCTGGCGAACATCCTGCCAAAGACTGTACGCGACGAAGCGAGCCATGCACTTGCCATAACCGTGGTGAACAGCACCCAGCGAATTATTCCGCATGCTCCAAACTCCAGGCATTCCTTCAACGCTCTAGGACACAAAGAGGTGTGGGAGGAAGAAGCGAAGTCAACAATCGACCTATGTCCCATGTTCCTACTGGATGTATGCCGATTGCACCTCTCCGAAGCGGAGTCTCCTACGCAGATGTAGCTAAAGACTGGATGGGCCCCAAGCAGGATCAGCAACAGGTGCCACAGCCCTTCCAGGAGCAACCTGAGATCAGGAAGCACAGCCGGCAAAGGAGTCGGTCTAGAGGCGGACATCAGCCCCCTTTGGACAATAACACTTTTAGCATCCTGCAGACGCTAAACGAAGGCATCAACGCTCTGCGCTCCCTTCAGGAACAGCAAATTGAAAAAATGAGGATGATGCTACTACAGCAAGGGCAGATGATCCATCTGCTCACTGCTATACACGCACAGACAGCGACAAAATGAAGCCGCTGCGCGTATCAGTATTAGTAGTACGGCGTCTCCGCGAAACTGCCCGAAGTTGAATGCTTAGTTTTTTGCAAATATTGTTAGATTATGCAGCTAAAGCCTGGATGGGCCCCAAGCAGGATCACCCAAAGGAGCCAAAGCACTGTCAGGAAGCAGAGGAGTCGGTCTAGAGGCGGACATCCGACTGGAGCGCCATTGCAATCGACTCGCTAAGGGTCCTACCAGACCTCGCCCACAAAGGGGGCTCAACAGGCGACTTCCACACAGCAGACGCACAGCAAGATGATGATGAGCAAAATGATATATTCCCCATCGTCTCTCTTTTAAATTTCTTAGCTTTTAAGTATTGTTAATTAGTGTTTGTTTGTTAAGTTAGTTTAAATTTGTAATTATGGTAACGCTAAGCACACTTAGCCGGCGAGGCCTTCGGGCAGTATTAATTGATACCAAGGACACCAAGGGGTCCCAAGATACCCTGTATGCCTTAATAAATAGTTAATAAAAAAAAAAATAAAAAATAAAAAAAAGATTTTTAATTTTTCGGCCCTAGCCGATCTCCAGAGCACTAGGTAGCTGATTTTACGGCTGGGCTTAAACGACAACAAGTAGTGCAAAAATTTATGTATTTGCAACTTATTCTCTCACTTGTTTATAAGCCCGGTTTTTTTTATCGCAGCCGAAAAATTACACATTACGTCGATGTGGCTCTGTGTGATAACCACTTGTTCTGGCTAGGATGTGGTATACTTTACGCAGCGTATACTTAACACGTCCGTATCGGTAAACTCCTCGATTCTCTCTCTACCATATGTCAGACGACACATCGGTGGTAAAAATATTGTGCGACTAGTTTCTAGATGACGCTCTGCGCTTATTCATTTCGGGAATTAAACTCAGCCTGGCAGACGCGTTTTCTCGACAAAGCCGAATAACATGCCGTCAGCTCTGGGTCTAGCGCAAGTAGTGGAATCTAACCACGAGAGGTACATTTTCGCAGCCAGTTTCGCAAAAAGGCAGGAAGAAAAAGATCCCAAACCCGGGGAAAAAATGCTGGGTCGTCAAGTTGCAAATTGGCATTGGGTACGTCGTCGATAACATACTCCAAAAATTCGTCATTGGTTAGATTCAAGTCATTCGTCTAGTAGTCGTTTCTTATTAAAGTATTTCACAAAATCTTTGTTATTTAACCAAAATTGGTTTGAATGGCTAATGTCGAATACTAGTATGAAACATACCCATGTGGGCTATCATTATGTCTATGTTTCCCAACACGTAGGTTGTGTTTAAATATAACTACTTTTGATCACTTTTGAGCCCTTTACCTTGCAAAAGATTAAAGCTCGCAAAATAATTTCAGATACACTTAATGTGTATATGAGCTGTGAGTGCCAAGTATTGAACGCTTCATTTTTTCATATTTTGTTTAAAAAAGTATTAAGGCATTGCTTACGTTTGGTGGTTCAGCACACTTCAGTAGCAAGATTTCATTTTTAGGTTTCAAAATTCATTTCTTAAATTTCTTAATGCATACAATGTATGTTTTCATACATAGGCACGTATCAGATGTTAATTGCAACCGGCCACTTCTGAACTATAGTGTACGCTTTGGCCGCTCAACTACGAATTAATTCCTATGTTTACGCCTTTGTTGCTTATCCTATTTCATGTATGCGCAGCATACTTATGCAAATATATTTTTGGTATGTTGTTACACTAATACTATTCTATCGGTTAAGTAACCATAAGTATGTTCATATATGTTTCTATTTAATTATGTGGTTGTACTACAATACCTGCTGCACCGTAGAATCACCGTGAAGGACACACACAACTGGCACGGTACAGTGTAATGCGAAAACTACCAAGATTACGGCTAATAAAGCTACATATATAGTGAAGTATTTGGGTGGTCCAAACCGGCCACTTCAATTATTTCAAAGAACTATAAACAGTAATGCACTTAAGTGATTTCCATAATGTATCGCAGCTGCGCAGCATCCGTTTCTAATAAAGAATTCTTTCGCAGCCGCACTTAGCCGTTCTTGTAAACATCCTAAAGCCTGACCTAAGCAGGTTTGACTGCTATCTGTGAATCTTTTCCTAATCTTAAGAATCCAAGAGCATGGCTCTCCCGAAATACAAATATTGTTAAAATAACGAGGATTTTCCTCAACCCAATTTACATTTGATTTTCAGTCTTAAGCTGATATCCGAATAAAGAAGTTCAATAAACACCTTCGTTAAATAATTCTTCTCGGCGTTGTCTTTAGTCAACTGACGGGACATTTATTCAACTCAAATAAAAAATATTACAACCAATTTTACTATATATATATAAAGGAACAAAAGTGAATAAACTACAAAGTGTACATCCAAGTTTACGCACACCGAATGAAACGGTTTTACCCATAAGGAACACAAAAGGGGGCAGGGCCCGAAGCAAAAAAAAAAAATGCCAGCACATTTGCTGAAAACCAAAATGTACTGCAACCAAATCCTGCCACAAATGTGTTAATCGCATCAGCATTAACAACTAATAAAATTATACGTGCTCAGAAAAATGGTTTTCTAATTAGCGAATAAATGTAACGAGTGAAAATGCAAGCATGTTACGTGTTTTCAAGGCAAACGTGGCATAGCGGTAAACAAGAAAACCCGTATTGTTAGCTTATAAAACCTAAATTATCTTTTAAAGGATAATTAGAAAATAACAGATTTTTACTAATTAATTTTTATAAATGTTCTTTATTCTTTAAATCCAATTTTCCACTAACTCCATATTCTGTCCCTAAACTGCTGCTAGTCTTTACAGACCATAAGTTGCATTCGTTGCTTTTGCTGGCAGCGGATCGAGGTCGTCTTCGCTGCTTCCAATTGGTTGCTTAAATGGTCTGATGTTACAGACATGTGTCGATTATTAATTAGTGCAGTCTTCTTAGAATTGCAACCCT
The DNA here is from genome assembly GCA_035047645.1 of Drosophila merina. Taxonomy (NCBI): domain Eukaryota; kingdom Metazoa; phylum Arthropoda; class Insecta; order Diptera; family Drosophilidae; genus Drosophila; species Drosophila merina. Next base: position 29,719,012 of record JAWNPH010000002.1, read on the forward strand.
GGTGGGTATACAGGTTCAAAGAGTGTGTTGATAGCTCGGCGCGTCCAGGAAATTAGACAGACGCAGAGCTTGAATATTGGAGTGCATTGCATTGTTATTATTCGATTTAATTTTCTGTTAACTTGTTAACATGTGGTTAACTCTTCCCCTTCCAATTTATGCTTGTCCTAAAGCAATCTCTAGAAGTATGGAATGTTATTGATCTGAGGGAACTGTTGTTGCTCCCCAGCCACAGGTTGCTCGTCAATTGACGGTAGTTGGATCGTGTTTAACTTTGGGTTCATTCCCGGTGTGGGTCCTAGTTGCAATGTTATAATTTTCTGCTTTCGATTGTATGTGTGCAGCCGTAGGATAAGAATTAGAGTTATGCCAAAATGCGTAAACAGTGGGATGCTGTTAACTGTTGACTGTGTTTTATGTGTCTCAGTTTTTTCTGTGTTATTAATATGCAATGCTTCTAGTGCTTCGAGTGATAGAACCTTTAGTCGCTCTTTTTCCTCTGCGGTAAACTGCACAAGATGCGCTACAGGTGTCAGGATTGTGGGTTCCAGATTTCTGCAGAGGGTATTATTATTTTGTCCAGAAATGTGTAACGCATTAAAGAAAGCATCTCCGACCCCCCAAAGTATATATAATATATTCTTGATCAGCATCAACAGCCGAGTCGATACAGCCATGTCCGTCTGTCCATCTATCCGTCTGTCTGTCTCTCCGTCTGTTTCTATGCAAAAAATAGACAGTAGTTTTAAAGCTAGCGTTTTGAAATTTGAAGCGTCTATCTAGGCGAACGCCGAGATACGTTATTACGTCTGCTTGTGGGATTAATGTATTGTTCGGGGTACAGGGTGGGCAGGTTTGTCTGATCAATGTCAAGGTTACATGTATACTTTTGGTCTCGTTTATCTTGATGCGCCAGTCCGCAAACCATCTTTCCACTAAGATGACAGGCAAGTTGTTCTGTTGCCTTTGCTGGGTATCTAGATCGGCTAAGTATTGCGGTATCGTCAGTGATGTTCTGATTTTATGAGTTAGTTTGTAGCCATTTTTGCTGTGTATAGTGTGTAAAGAACGGGGCCCAGCACACTACCTTGGGGGACTCCAACATTGATATTGCGGTAGAACTTGGTTGAGAACACTCTTTTAAAGAGATAAGATTCGAACACTTTATGTGTGGTCTGGGAGAGAAGTATTGTTATCTTATTACATAACATTTTGCGAAAGCCAAATTCCTGCCAGACTCGGTCAAATGCGTGTGCAACATCTAAGAATATCACTGAACAGTATTTCCGGTGCTCAAACGCGGTACTAATTTCGTTTGTGATGCGATTAACCTGTTCGATCGTTCCATGATTTTTTCGAAAACCAAATTGAAGCGATTGTATTGTGTTCCGTCTTTTTAGGTAGGGAGTTATTTGTTTTAAAAATGCCTTTTCCAACAGTTTCGAGAGACACGTTAGGAGACTAATTGGTCTGTAGAATGAGGGTTGCGTTTTGTCTTTGCCTGGCTTGGAAATCATTACTATGATCGCCTTTTTCAGCCTTTGAAGAGATAAGCATATGGTCAAAACCGCACACAGTGTGAGTTCTATGATCATTTTGGTTTCACCAAATCGTGTCCAGGTGATTTTTTGGGGTTAAGATCCTTTATGGTAGATGCTATCTCACTTTGCGATAGTTGTTTGATGTATAGATGCTGGGCGTTTGCTTCTTCAAGCTTAGTTGACATGTAGCTTTTTTTACTTGTTCTTTAGTCGTTGGAGGTCTGTGATTCTGTCATTCTCTTCTTAGTCTTCGTTTTTGAAGTACTAACTTTTTGATTTAACGATTAGTCGTGCTATGATTTCTCATTTTGTGTGTATCTGGAGTGGTAGAGGTTTTGGCTGCAGCAACAAGTGTCTCTTTTATCGATTTGACCAGGCTATCAACATCATCATGGGTACTGTTGAATACTGTTCGAGTTGGTTCCATGTAAGTCTGTCTGTCAGCCTGTAGGGCCGCTCAGTTATACCATATATGGTCGATGCCTCAGAAGTAGAGTGATCGAGAGTGATCTGATGATAGTTCTGCAAGTGACTCGGCCGTAATAATATTTTTTGGGATCTTTCTTATTATTGCGAAGTCAATGAGGTCCGAAAGCTTATTTGGATCTGCTGGCCTACTGGCCTATATAATAGAACAGAAATGGACTACCTGCAATCCACTTTCATAAGCATTCAATCCAGCAAAAAAAGCTCGATCTAAAAGTATATAGGCGTACGCGGAGACAAATAATCGAGATTTTTTTGCTGGATTAAATGCTTATGGAAGTGGATTGCAGGTAGTCCATTTCTGTTATATTATATAGGTGGTGTTTGATGCGACTTGTGATCAGTGCCGCCATGGGCTTTGCCGTCCGGATGGTTTATGGCGTAGAATAGGTATCCTGGAATATGGAAGTTGTTCTTGTCTGGATGTGTCTCGGAGAGGAGAATGACGTCAATATTTTGTTCGGCTAAGAACTGGACAAGTTCGAGTTTATACCGTGAAACGCCATTCGCGTTCGAAATAGATATTTGAAGTGGAGACGATATATTATTTTGGATAACACAAGAAGCTGTATCAGCATATTTTGATTTCGCATTAGCTTTTCCGCTGTGGTTTGCATAAAAGTCATAAACTCTTTAAGGGTATGCTGGAGTGAGATCATCGTCGTTTTAATGTCAGCTGATATCTGCGCTGAATTTGTGCGTTCTGGGTAGTTATATTCTGTTCCTCCCAAGTAGCAGCCGACTTTTGTATTATCAGATTCATAGACTCTAGGACTGGTAGGACTGGTATGATGTGTGGGGGTGGGTGCCGTGTAAGACCGGCCCGATTGTGGCGGAGTGTGGCTCATATGGGTGGTCTGAGCGCGTATTGATTCTCCACGTTTGTTACAGCGGCTCTTTAGTTCCTTCTATACAACACAGACACGCCAGTTCGCTGTGTGACTTTCACCGCAGTTGCTGCACATTTTTACAGAGATGCCTTGTTCTTATGGCATTTCGCTGTGCTATGAGCTTCACTAGCGATTTTAGCGTACAGTAAGTTTTTTTTTTTCATTGAAAAATCGTTCATCAAAAAGGAACTTTGTTTTCGTTTTAAATTGAATTATTTTTCGGAATTTTGTGTTTTGTTATTCCCGCACGTGGGACTTGGTGGATTGCGCATTTTACGGGCCGGGTCGGGCTGCCAAGAGCGGAGTCCCACTGTGTCCGTTGCCCCTTCGCTGCCGTTGCTGCTTATTATTTGCATAAACGTTATAGAACGCCAACCTAGAGTATGGACTGGCAGGCCCCGCCGCGTGCCATCAAGCTCGGCAAAACAATGCCCTGTAAGAAGGCCCTCAAAGCAAGGAAGTGCAGACCGAGCAGAGACTCGAGCTGGAGCTCTTCTTTCTCGGAGCCCAGCGAGATCAAGCGCAAGTCCGCGCGTAATAGGCAAGGAGAGAAGCCAAACGTCACACCTAGCACCAGCGCAGTTCTGCGCAGCAAGATGGCAAATAACCCCTTTGCACTCCTCTCAAGCAAAGAAGATGACGACGAACATGACGAACCCGAAACTGCCTCAGTGGCAGTGGCATCTAAAACAGAAGAGAAACTAATCCCGATCCCGAAGACCCTCAAGCCTCCCCCGATCTACATCCCAGACGTGACTGACATTACAGCGGTTGTCAAGATGATATCGACTTAAATCGGATCCGAAAAGGATTTCTCCTATAAAACGGAGAGAAATAATAACGTACGTGTAATGATGCCAGACAAGGAGTCCTACACAGCCCCACGCCAGCACCTCGTGCCACATAACAAAAGACACCGCACCTTCCAACCAAAGGATGAGAGAGCTTACAGGGCGGTCATCAAGGGACTTCACCACTCAACGGACCAGATTGAAATTAAAAAAGAATTCCACAAATACGGCCATACTGTGAGGGATCTGCACAATCCCATTAGCAGGAAATCCAAACAACCACTGGAGATCTTTTTTGTTAATCTCAAACCAGATAGCAACAACACAGAGGTTTTCAAAATAAAGAGGATTTGCAGGCCAGTAGTCACAGTAGAGTCCCCACTGAAATTCAACGACGTTCCTCAATGTTTCAGATGCCAAGGGTTCGGACACACCCAGCGCTACTGCTTCCTGGAACATCGCGGCGTGAAATGTGAAGATTCTCATGACTCTAGGTCATGCACCAAAAAAAAAGACGAGAAAGCATGCTGTTTACATTGCCAAGCTGATCACCCTCCGTCGTTCAGAGGATGCCCTGCCTACAAAAAGGCAAAAGCGCAGCAATCTCCTAAAGCCAGACCCGTTGAGAGTAGCAACAAACCACCTCTCATCCAGATACCAACTATCATTAATGGTACAAGTTATAGGGACGTACTCCTAGGAAACCAAGTGACACAGCCAACGAATCCCCAACAAACCCCTCAATCCACTCCCGAAGCCCCACAACCCAACCAGTTTGATACGATGCTTGCCCGCATGGAAGGATCGATTGAGAGGATGATGGAAAAGTTGATATCGCAGATGTTATCGCAGATGTTCTCACAGATGATGCAGTTTATAGCTCCCATCCTCAACAAAAAGTAATGCAAATAAGCCTTAACATAGTTTTTTGGAACGCAAACGGCCTGCAGAGGAGCAAAGCTGAAGTAGAGCATCTCATCAAAACAGACAATATCGATGTTCTTCTAGTTTCGGAATCCCACTTTCGTCCCAGATCCTACTTTAAAATTAGCGGGTACGAACTGTGCCAATCATCCATCTAGCAGAGCACGCGGAGGAGCAGCTATGCTCATCAGGAGTGGCATTCAGTACACGGAACTTCCCGCGTTTCAGGAGGAATGGGCACAGTGCGCCGTGACCAGGATTTCTAGCCCACAGGGAGATATCACCATTGGTTCGGCTTACTTCCCACCCAGACACTCGATAACCGAGACCCACCTTCAGGACTTCGAGTCCCTCGGTCCTCGCTTTATAGTAGCCGGAGACTTTAACGCCAAACGCTCCTGGTGGGGGTCCCGCACAAACAACCCCAAAGGCATAAAGCTCTATAAGTACCTGCAGCGGAAGAGTCTGGACTGCCATTCCACTGGAGAACCCACACACTGGCCTACCGACCCTTCAAAGCAGCCGGATCTGCTGGACTTCGCCGTCTCCAAGGGCATAGGACACTCTAAGATAACATGCTCACGCTATGATAAACTGCTATCTGACCACAGCGCAGTAAACTTTCTCCTAAACATCCCCGTCCTCAGAAAACCCCCGCCTAGAAGACTCACCGGAAAACACACAAATGCCCCCAAGTTTACGTTTTGGATGCTTTCCTCCCTGTACCCGGATCCCCTTCTTTCCACACCAAGCAACATAGATGCGGCCATAGAAAAACTAACCAAAGAGATGCACAATGCCGCTGAGCTTGCGAATCCACCTCGTCCGACTACCCCGAGAATACCTAAAAGAGACGTGCACTTGTGGTCTTTGGAAATCACGGCCCTCGTGGCCGAAAAAAGGCGCCTCAGAAGAGTCTGGTTTTCCTCGCGCAACCCCAGGGACAAGACAGCACTTAATCGTGCCACCAAGGAACTGAAGGACAAGCTAACCATCCTACGGCAGGACTCGTTTCATAGATTCCTTATGGAGCTGGAACCTGGAGACCCGCAACACAATCTGTGAAATGTCACGAGGCACATAAAAAAAACCTGCGAATAAGATATCACCCGTGCGCAAAGTGGACGGTTCCTGGTGTCGGTCTGAGGTCGAAAGAGCAGAAGCCTTTGCTGACCATCTACATAGTGCATTCTCAGCTTTCCACAGATGCACTGGCGAAGAGAGTCCTCCTGGCCCGCCAATACAGCCCGTCGAACCAGAGGAGATTGCGCAGGATATCACCTCCTTAAAAAATAGCCAGGTCCTGACCGTATCGATGCAACAGCACTGAAAATGTTGCCCCTAATCTGTTCCCAAAGGCTGGCTAACATCTTAAACAGCTGCCTCCGTCTAGAGTACTTCCCGAAAGTGTGGAAGAGTGCTGAAATAATTGTCCTCCGTAAGCCTGGAAAACCTGAAGCCAATCTAGCCTCGTATTGTCCGATTAGTTTGCTGGCAATTCTTTCCAAAATACTTGATAGAGTATTTTTACGTCGAGTACTGCCAGTATTGAAAGAGGCCGGTCTGATCCCTGACCCCCAGTTTGGCTTCAGACGCCTTCATGGAACACCTGAGCAATGCCATCGGATTGTTGAGACTATACTTGAGGCCTTCGAATAGAAGAAGTACTGCTGCGCCGTTATGCTTGATGTCAAACAGGCGTTTGACAGAGTCTGGCACCCTGGTCATACACAGAGGGAAGAGAATTCAGAGTGAGATGCGGATTATTAATCAGCACCCCTAGGCCCATAAGAGCAGGAGTACCACAAGTCAGTGTTCTTGGACCCATCTTATACACACTCTACACAGCGGACCTCCCCATCACCCCCTCCCGGAATCTCACAGTAGCCACTTATGCCGATGACACCGCCTTCGTAGCCTCCGCCATAGATCCTCAGATGGCTTCAGCCATCATCCAGAGGCAACTGAATGCCCTCGGTCCATGGCTGAAACGATGGAACATCGTGGTCAACGCTGAGAAATCTTCACAAACAACCTTCGGACTACGCAGGGGAGAATGCCCCCCGTCACACTCAACGGGGAAACCATCCCAACAAATAACACTCCCAAATATCTAGGACTGACCCTGGACCGCAGTCTCACATGGCGTCCGCACCTAATCAACAGGCGCAACCAGGCCAACCTACGGTTTAAGCAACTGCATTGGCTTCTGGGAAGAAGGTCCAAGCTCAAAGTAAAATTCAAGCTGCTTATTTACAAGGTAGTGCTGAAGCCAATCTGGACATATGGGATACAGCTGTGGGGCACGGAAAGCTGTTCGAACCGCATCAAAATTCAGCGATTTCAGAATAAATGCCTGAGAACAGTTTCGAAAACTCCATAAAAAATCCATAAAGAGCTTGGAATTAGATGTGTAGCAGAGGAGATCACCCGTCTCAGCGGAAGATACAAGTTAACACCAGCTAAACGCTTCCCCTGGCCCCTCACATCATGCACGTGCCACGGCTGAACTGGTCCACAATCTGCAAGCGGGGCCTTTCTTACCTCGCCGCGCGGGGCCTTTCTTACCTCACCGCGCGGCTGAACTGGTCAACAATCTGCAAGCGGGGCCTTTCTTACCTCACCGCACGGCTGAACTGCTCAACAATCTGCAAGCGGGGCCTTTCTTACCTCACCGTCCCAGCTGCCCCCCGGACCTTCATGCGGAGTTGCTGGGATTGCACTCAAGATTGTAACACTCGAGCGCGAGAGCAACAGTCCCGTTGCTCGTGTTCAGCACTGATGCGGGCCGACCGAGGGCTTGACGCTCGTGGCGCGGGAGCCGGGTGTCACTTGCAGAGGAGAACCGGAGCAGAGCAGATCTTACATAACTTCAACTAACCATAAGCAAATACTTCGCCGTATTATTTCCCGTGGAACAACACATAATTTGGTAATATCTGACCTTGTGCCGATCCGGGGTCATTTCCCCAGGTCGTCGGCACGTAAGTTACATAAAAAGACTGGACAACCACCCCAACCACCTGGCCATCAACCTCCTAGATAATAGGCAATCCCCAAGACGCCTGAAAAGGAAACATCCGCTTGACCTCCCCAACCAATAGACACCTAAGTCAACCTCATAAGATATACATTCCATGTACCTCCTTAAAGTCAAGGTCTCCCCCAAACCATTTATTGATTGTCCACTTGGACAGATTTTAAATACAATTTAAGAATGTTATAAATAAAAATAAAAAAAAGTAAGTTTTGGTATGGCCAAATTCGGCAGCTAATGCACTGCACTGGGCGATTGCGCTTGTGTGGCTATTCCACAGTGATACGCCGATGCAATAGGAGCTTTGGTGAACTTCAGAGTGAACTTCAGAGTCTGGCTCTCTGGCTCCAACTCGACTTTGAACATTTGTTGTGGACTGGGTGAAACATTTATTGGGGCTTCGACATTAAAGTCGAGTGGCTGGAGCTTTCGGCACTATGTTTTGTAGAGGCAATGGTGTTAATCAGTTTTATAGATATTCTAGAGAGTGCGTCTGCAACAAGATTTTCTTTTCCCGGATTATAGCATATCTCATAGTCATATTCCTCTAGGTAAGCCTTCCATCTCTTGTTTCTAGAATTTCAATTCCAACTATTCAGAGGATGTGTTAAAGGTTTGTGAGCTGTAAAAATTTTAGCCTTTGCTTTACCGTACAGATAGTTTTTGAGGGCCTTGAGTGCCCAAATTATGGCTAACATACCCTTTTCATTGGCCGCATAATTCTCTTCGGCTTTTGATAGTGTTCTAGAGAGGAATGATATTGGGTGATTATCTTGAGATAGGACTGCTCCACTCGCGAAATTTAAAGCATCAGTAGTCAGGTGGAACTCCTTTTTTGAAATCTGGTTAGCGGATAATAATTTCTTTTGACTTAGTGCCAGTAATAGATTCAGCTATTGTTATTTTATTAAGTTTACGGTAGTCGATAACCATGCGATATTTCCTTTCGCCTGAAACACATGCCTTTTTAGGTAAAATCCAAACTGGTGAATTACGCGGGGACCTGTAAGGTCGGACGATTCCGTCTTCTAAAGGCTCCTTTATTTGTTTGTTTACTTCATCTTTCAGTGTCATAGGACACTAAAAGAATTTCGGGAAATCGGAGTGTTGGACGAGATTCGGATCGTTGCGTTCACGTAAGTTGTGTAGGTTAGTTTTTGATTTGGGTCTGCAAACAAGTAAGTAATTGTTGAGTTTGAATTTTTGTGTGTTGGACAAGTGTGATATTCTAGGAGTGATTGTATTTACTACTTCGTTTTTTTTTTAATATTAATTTTAATATCGTTTTAATGATTCATAATTTTGTTTGCTACTTTGGTAAGGTTCTGCTACGTATTCGTTTAAGTCTTCCTCTAGATTATTATAGTCTGCATATTCGGTCATAGCTTGTTCGTATCCTGTCACTGTCGTAGGAATTACGGCTTGTAGTGTCTCACTTTTTTAGGCGTAGTCTGTATGCTGAAGTTTCTTTGCCGTTTTACGCCGTCTAGCGTACCTTTCGCCAGGTTCGAAACGAGGTCTGTTAATATAAATAACCATTATAATTAACCATTTGGTTAAAACTGGAATACTGGGATCCACATTCATAGGTTCTGGACGAGGCAGTCGTTATGGGGCCTGTGGCCACGTTGGCGTAAATTGTTGTGGCAGGAATAGCCTGTTTTAAGGAGGTGTCGAGGTGCAGCTATAGGCTGATACGGACTCTACTGCCATGTCTGCATACCCCCTTATCTTATTACGTATGGTATGTAGCATATCATAATTTTTTGGCGAACCCTGAAAAGCACTGTACGCATCTAAAATATTGTCTACTGCCTTTTTCCATGAGCTAAATTCGCACGGAGCTCCTGAGAACTCACAAATGGTTGACTATATCTGGTACCCTGTCCCATCAAAGTTCCCTGCATGTTTTGGGGCATCGTGTCACATTGGCGAATTATTTTGACGAATTATGTCTTCTTAATAGCCCTGGCAATTGCTGGACTAGGATTTTTCTAAAAGTAGCTGCAAGTGTAGCTCTGTCTACGTTTTCGACCATATTTCTGTTAAGTTCTTGTTCTACTTGTCGTCTGCGTTGGCCAACAGCTTCTGGACTTAGTATTGGGGCCTAATAAGTTTGTTCTCGTTGGCCATAAATGAACTTTAATTTAATTCGAATTAAATTTGGGTTATAATATTTTTTGTTTTTTCCTTTTAAATAATTAAGATTACTTATATTTTAATATTTAATTATGGTGTTAGTTATTATTACTAATTCAATTATTATTAATTTAATATGTGTAAATGTGTTTTTTCTCATTTGTTTTAATCCAGTGTCTGGTTTTTTTCCTTCGACTTTAGAGGGTCTCTTGGGAATTGTTAAGTTGGAATTGGTTAAGTCACTGTTGTGATCTTTTGTTTGTTTTGTATTTTTACGATTTTTTATATAAATTTCTTCAGCATATTAAGTTTGTTAGTTAGTTATAATTTTCTCAATACTTGGTTCGCTTAATCTTACAGTACTATGGTTAGTTTCTTTGATGGTGCTCCTCCCTCCGACGATCCGGATTTCATCATGTTTGTTTCGTTGACTGCTGAGGACCCTGCGATGCGTAAAAAATTCGAGGGGTGTCCTGCAACTCTTTGCAGACCATAAGTTGGCTTCGCCGCTTTCGCTGGCAGCGGCTTGTGATTATTTGATTTTATTTATTGTTAACTTTATTGTTGTTAAATTATGTAATTTTAAGATTTGATAAATTATTGTTGATTCTCAATATAAGCAAGCTTCAATACATAAGGAAATGTATGGGCAAAGGATAAACATGCCTTTGATACCAACGGTTTTGCAAAGGCTGGAACAGTAGGAGAATGTGGATGCTTAAATGGATTCTTATTAAATTTGCATTATACTGACAAGTGTGGTAACAGCGCTTAAATTAAATATATATTTTACTTTACGGTTTATGATGGTTCCTAAATTTATAGATTACATTGATTTAATTTGTATTAATTCAAGAGTTGGCGTCAATTATTAAATCGTAGGCTTCGGTATTCAGTCAGCTCTCTAACGTGGCTGATTAGATATTAAGAACTTTTTTTCAACTTGGCCTTTGTCAAAAGACAAGATGTTATCCTGGCTTAAGAGGTAATGACCGTCGCATGTGATCTCTAAAAATGTACTAATACGAGGTACAGAAAAAATATTTTATCTCTAAAGTTCTACTGTAAGGATAAACATAGAAATTTACTTATCTTTAAAGCTTGACTTTAGAGCACTCAATTCATATTTTTTACTGCAACAACTACGCTGCAAGCTAAAAGTATACGATTTACAAGTATTTGTATATTAGGGTGTCCCGACAATGTATAAGAAAACATTTTTTTGTCCTATTATATTGCAAGAGGTATCAAAATTTGCGTAATTGAACACAGATTACAGAGCTGCTAAAAAATAAATCTATGAATATTGAGGGCTCTGCCGGTCTTCAAAGAATTGAAAAATGCCCTTAAAAGGACATTTTTGTCCTAATTAGTTTCGAGTGTTACTTTTCATTTCAATTTGCCGCCTAACCAGAACCCAAGCCATCACTGTTTTATTGCGTTATTGAGAGCAGTACTTTTTTATCGAAAAGGAAACGGTGATTGCAAGATGAAAAAAAATTAACAATCGGATTGCAGCTTTGGGAAGCGCTCGGGATGGTAAATGGTAAAGTCCCTTTTAGACTTCTTCTTGTTTATTCAGACCATAACACAGGCATAACAGGGGCAAAAGCTGGTCCGAGTGGGCTTGATTGTCGGCGAAGAAATATGCCAAGTAGTCGGGGAGGATCCTGTTGAATCGCGTCAGCCTTCTCGTCCAATTTGGGCTAAAACGCGGTGATGTCTATCTCTTTTTACCTCAAAAAGTCGCAGGCAGGTATAAAATACTTACTCGAAATAATGTTTGTGGTTTGAATACACCGGTTGCCTAGAGGGCATAGGATGACGCTAAAGGCGGCCATTTCCTTTAGGGTTCAGAGGTGGCATTTTGGTACCTAGTTTTCCGTAGCAGCTTGGTGCATGCTAGGACGTTTGGATATTTGAAATACGGTCCACGGGCTGGTTTTGTCTAACCAGGGTAGCGTCTACAAGTGTTAATGTGCAATAACATTTCTATACGGCCGACGAAATTTTATTAAAACGCCCTTAGGGGCAGCGAGGCGTTTGCCGTTATCAGAACCGCGTACGTTTTACTTAAAGCGGAAATAAATCGGTCAAGTAGTTTCGAAGCAGTTTGGATACAAACACCGTGACAGCAGAATTTTATATATTAGATTTTGTGTTTTTGTGTTTTCTTTCAACGCAACCTAGGCTCTCAGTGTTGAAGCTATCAACTTTAAACTTTGCACACACATTTTTTGAGGGTAAAAGCTTAATATATTTTTTTAATTCATTTTGTAAGAACATTTTTCTGCTATAACTTTTACCAATAGACGTCCTCATTTAACTACAACGGTATGTAAATTTTGGCTCCTCCCGAAGTACGCTTTTCTTTATTGTTTTTAAAAGAGATCATACATATTTGTTTTTTTGTTTTAATGCTAATATTTTTGGTTCTTGGGTAAAAAAATATTATACAATTTCCCAAGATTTATTGGTACATAGGGTAATAAATTAAATTGTAAGAAGTTGGGTTAGATCTTTGTTGGAACGCTCAGCAAATCTGCCCAGAAACGATCATACGCTACGAGCATGCAGTGGCCTTCTAACAGTTCCATCCCCTCGGATGGCCACTTCATGTTTTATATTTATGTTTTATTTTTTTTTATTAATAGTTTGTTTATAATTATAGGTATTTAAACTAGACAGAGTACAATTATGAGTAACTTCAAGACTGCGGATAGGAACTGCTGAACTTCAGCGTACGTACACGACGGCTGCCTCGTGACGCGTTTCCTTCTTGACTTTTAAACGACTCGACTTCTTTCTGCCTCTTTACGACTCGACCGTTCACCACTGACTGCTGACTACTAACTCCAGGGATGTCCACTCGCTATTCATGGACATGTCAACTATCTAAAATTTATGTTTGAAATTATGTATGATGGCCTCATATATTGTAGCCGTTTTCCTCGACTGCATGTCCTAAGATTGGTGCTTTGCATTGTAATCGCCACCTGCTAGACATTTAGGACCCAATGCGATTAGTAGTTGGTCGAAGTCGTTTTTGGTCCAGGGCTCGTTGGGAGGAAGATACAAAGAGGCTATTTAGAAGATATCACTAACAATATCATCAACTTGGACTATTTCTCGAAAAGCCTTGTTTGCTTCAATCGTTTTAGTGATTAGTCTAAATAAATGGTCTAATCGATCATTTAATCGATATTTCTTGTTAGAGCTGCAATGTAGTATGTGCATATATCGAGGGTACACTGTACCTATAAGTACACAGCAACACTTAGTTGCATTGCATAAACAAATAACTCAAGTGAGCGTGAAATAAGAACACCCACTTATGCTTCAAGCTAAGTCAGCATTCCCACGCTGGCCGCTGGCCATATATGCGCATAAGCCCTCTCTCTCATATACATATATATATATATACGGCTGCTCTTTTGCCGCTGTCGACGGCAGCGCAGTCGACAGCTTTCTTATGTACTTAGGCTAAGATCAATTATTCTGGACAATAAAGATTCATTCGAAGAACAATCCTTAAATGGCACTGACGTGCTCGTCTAAGAAGACTTATCTACTTTGCTGGCAACGACTTGACTTACATGGCGACCGTGACATGGTCACTGGCGCTAGGTCAACGCCAGTGCGATTTTAACACCAAATTCCTACCCTGCTACCCGAGATACAACTGCGGAACCACCAGCGAATCCAAACTCGATAACCTGAATTAGCGTCGTATTCCTGACACCGGAGCTGACCACGTCGGACGCATTCCGCGACTTCTAAGAGGCAAGACTTAAACCACCAATACCAATGGTACAATCAGCAATTAGCACTGCATCCTGCGAGGATTAAAGGATTTCACTGTCGCGAACGAACAGAGGTCGCGGAGGCAACCGCGGCCGCGGTAATAACAGAGACGGAGGTAACCGAAGGGGTAACCAAAGCCAATATAACAACTCGAATCAAAATAATAATAACAATCGAAATGTGCGTAACGTACAATCGGAAAACAGCCAGACCCCCTTAAGCGATCAACAGTAAAAGTGTTTAAACTAAACCTAAATCTGAGTATTTTCATTAAGACAAAAAACCATGAAACAAACACAGTTCTTACATTGCTAATAGACACAGGTGCAGAAATTTCATTGCTAAAAGCCAAAGCAAAGGAATATAATAATATAAATTTCAGTAATATATCAAATATTACAGATATTGGGCAAGGAACCATACAGTCTATAGGAACAGTAGATCTTGACCTACGCATTCAGGATGTTCTAGTGCCACATGAATTTCATGTAGTACCTGAGAATTTTCCGATACCATGCGATGGCATAATCGGTATAGATTTTATCAAGAAATACAATTGCGTATTAGAGTTTCAAAATAACAAAGACTGGTTCACAATAAGACCCAATAACTTCAGTAGACAGATTAATGTACCAATTACACATAACTTAGACTCCAACACACTCTTATTGCCAGCTAGATGTGAAGTAATCAGACAAGTCAAATTACTCACTAACGAAAAAACGGTGGTAGTACCAAATCAGGAGCTGCAACCGGGTATAATAGTAGCAAGCACCATTGTCGATAGCAAAAACGCATTGATTCGCATTATAAATACAAATAATAAAGACGCCATAATAGATGGCGCGAAGATCCAATGCGAATCAATGAAAGACTATGACATTTTTACAACACCAGCAGAAAAGGACAATAGAACTGAAGAAATTTTAAAACAATTAAGATTCCCTAAACAATTTAATAATGTACTAACAAAATTATGCACCGAGTTTAGCGATATTTTTGGTCTAGAAACAGAACCAATATCGGCTAACAATTTCTACAAACAAAAACTCAGATTAGGGGAAAAAACACCGGTCTATATAAAAAACTATCGCATGGCAGATAGCCAAAAACCAGAAATCGCTAGACAAGTAAAAAAATTAATAGATGATGGAATAGTCGAACCATCAATGTCTGAATATAATAGTCCATTACTTTTGGTTCCAAAGAAACCACTTCCGAATTCGACGGAAAAAAGATGGCGATTAGCAGTTGACTATCGTCAAATAAATAAGAAACTATTATCCGACAAATTCCCACTTCCAAGAATAGAAGATATTCTTGATCAATTAGGAAGAGCAAAGTATTTTTCATGTCTCGACCTAATGTCTGGATTCCACCAGATAGAACTAGAAAAAAGGTATAGAGATATAACGTCATTTTCAACAGCCAATGGCTCATATCGCTTCACGCGACTACCATACGGACTGAAAGTAGCACCAAACTCCTTCCAACGTATGATGACACTTGCATTTTCTGGTCTTGAACCATCGCAAGCATTTCTATATATGGATTTAGTAGTAATAGGTTGTTCAGAAAAACATATGCTCAAAAATTTGACTAACGTATTCGAGCTATGTAGACGACATAATTTGAAACTACATCCAGGGAAATGTTCTTTCTTTATGAAAGAAGTAACATATTTGGGTCACAAATGTACCGATAAAGGTATACTCCCAGATGACACCAAATATGAAGTTATAGAAAAATATCCTATACCAACAGATGCCGACAGTGCTAGGCGTTTCGTAGCCTTCTGTAATTATTACAGACGTTTCATTAAAAATTTTTCTGATCATTCACGCCACTTAACGAGGCTTTGTAAAAAGAATGTCCAATTCGAATGGACAGCAGAATGCAATAATGCATTCGAATATCTTAAAAGAGAATTAATGAAACCAACATTACTACAGTACCCAGATTTCAGCAAAGAATTTTGCATAACAACCGATGCTAGTAAACAGGCATGCGGAGCGGTACTTACACAAGATCACAATGGTCAACAACTTCCAGTGGCATACGCTTCAAGAATGTTCACTCAAGGTGAAAGTAATAAGTCCACTACAGAACAAGAATTAACGGCCATTCATTGGGCCATAAATCATTTTCGACCATACATATATGGCAAGCATTTCATGGTAAAAAGCAATCATAGACCATTGTCATACCTATTCTCTATGAAAAATCCAAGTTCAAAACTCACTCGTATGAGGCTGGATTTAGAAGAGTATGACTTTACTGTAGAATATCTTAAGGGGAAAGATAACCATATTGCGGACGCCTTGTCTCGCATAACAATAAAAGATCTGAAAACAATTAACAGAGAAATATTAAAAGTCACTACCAGATCAAAAGCTAAACAGGAAAATTCCTGTAAAGACGAAGTAATAGTCAAAATACAGGACGAAAAAGAGCAAACGATAGAAAAGCCCAAAGTCTATGAAGTTGTCAATAATAATGACACAAAGAAATATGTTTTAATCAAAATAGATAAACACAAGTGTTTATTAAAACGAGGAAAAACAATTGTTTCACGCTTTGATGTTGATGACTTGTATTCTAATGAAACATTTGATCTAAATCAATTCTTTCAAAGGCTTATTTCAAAAGCCGGAATGCATAAAATAACAAAAATGCGAATATCACCAAGTGAACAAATGTTCGAATTTGTATCACTAAATGAATTTAAAATAAAGGGCAACCGAGTACTCGAAAAAGTAGAACTAGCTATTCTACAAAAGGTGATAATTATAGACAAAAATGACGAAGCTCAGATAAAAGAAATTTTGACAAAATTCCATGATGATCCTATAGAAGGAGGCCACACTGGTATTTCGCGAACCCAGTCAAAAATCAAAAGATTTTATTATTGGCCCCAGATGACCAAGACAATCTCAAAGTATGTAAAGACTTGTTTGAAATGTCAACAAGCCAAAATTACAACACATACGAAAACACCATTAACATTGATGCCAACGCCAGCAACAGCATTTGATACTGTTTTAATTGATACCATTGGTCCACTACCGAAATCGGAAGACGGAAATGAGTATGCAGTTACAATCATATGCGATCTAACCAAGTTTTTAGTTACTATTCCAACACCGAATAAAACTGCTAAAACAGTTGCAAAGGCTATATTTGAATCATTTGTACTGAAGTACGGTCCAATGAAGACGTTCATTACGGATCAAGGTACGGAATACAAAAATTCACTTATGAATGAATTATGCAAATATATGCATATAGAAAATCTAACATCTAGCGCTCACCATCATCAAACTTTAGGAACAATAGAAAGAAGCCACCGAACTTTTAATGAATATATACGTTCATACATATCGGTTGACAAAAGTGATTGGGACATTTGGTTACCATATTTCACTTATTGCTTCAATACAACACCCTCAATAGTCCATGACTACTGCCCATACGAACTAGTATTTGGCAGACTACCCAGACAATTCAAAGATTTCAGTAAAATAAACAAAATAGACCCAATATACAACTTAGACGACTACTCTAAAGAGCTTAAATGCAGACTAGAAATGTCGTACAACAGAGCAAGAAAAATGTTAGAAAAAGCAAAAGCGGATAGAAAATTAAGATATGATAGGAATACAAATAATTTCGAATTAAAAATAGGAGATAAAGTATTACTTAGAAAAGAAACAGGTCATAAGTTAGATAAAAGATACGAAGGTCCTTATGACGTAGTAGATATAGGAATAAATGATAATATAACCATTAAAACAGGAAGTAAGAAACAACAAATAGTACATAAAGATAGGCTAAAAAAAGCACAAATAGAATGAAAACAAAAAAAAAAAAAAGGCAATCAATGCCAAACCTTTCATAATAAAACTTAAATAACGGCCTGATCAGCCAAAACAATATAACAAAGACATAGATATAATCGAATTTTTATTAATTCAAAATACATACATATTTTTTCTTTATTCATTTAAAAATTCTATATCATAAATAATGTTAATTCATTAAAAATAATATTTAAGTAATTTTTATTTTATAATGATAATATAGTTGATAGAAAATAACTTCATTTTATTACGTTATTTTAAAAAAAGGGGGAGGTGTAGTATGTGCATATATCGAGGGTACACTGTACCTATAAGTACACAGCAACACTTAGTTGCATTGCATAAATAAATAACTCAAGTGAGCGTGATATAAGATCACCCATTTATGCTTCAAGCTAAGTCAGCATTCCCACGCTGGCCGCTGGCCATATATGCGCATAAGCCCTCTCTCTCATATACATATATATATATACGCTGCTCTTCTGCCGCTGTCAACGGCAGCGCAGTCGACAGCTTTCTTATGTACTTAGGCTAAGATCAATTATTATGAACAATAAAGATTCATTCGAAGAACAATCATAAAATGGCACTGACGTGCTAGCCTGAGAAGACTATTCTACCTTCCATTCAACTACTGGATTTACATGGCGTTTATTGACATATTACATGGCGACCGTGAGGCAGGAGCCTGCGATCTGAGGACTACTGAGGATACTGAGAATGCTGCTAATATTGCCGATTTGATTTAAGAATTCTAAACAACAATACGACAACAAGTGTGAGAGGCAGGCCGCCCCTTACACCAGTGCGGGAGACCTAGAGACGGGACACTGATGAAAAAAAAAAAAAGAAACAAAAATACTGAGTGAGTAGAGTGTGGTAATGGGCAAACGCGGATGTCAGAAAAACAAAATAACAAATAAAACACCGCCCCCATGGGCAACGGCACAGAAATTAACTGCCGAATTAGACTTTCTGAAAGAAAAACTCCAGCAAAGAAAACCGAATACCACAACTCACTCAGCAAAAATAGAAATAATCAATGAAGAAATAACTGAAAATTCACCATCTCCCAAGCCGAAAAGACCCGACGTCTGCCCGAACGACTGCCCTCGACCATTGTACGCCGCAACAGCAATTAGCACGGCATCCTGCGAGGATAGGAAAAATATAAAGGATTAGGATAAAGGATAAAGGATTCCACCGGCGCGCCGCCGTGACAACAGCGAATGTCTACAAAGCCGACGTTCGAACACCCTGCTCCTGTCGAGCAAAGGGATCTACCAAGTCTCAAAGAGGTAATAGATGTAGATCCGTCCGCGGGACCAAAGCCCTTGACCATACAGGAGTACAAGGCACGGACTGCAGCGAGGGAGCAGCCACCTAAAAAGAAGAGGGGTGGCCGCCGGATTAAGTTGCTCAGCGCCCGGAGGCTCAACATAGAATTACTGAAGACGGCAACTAATGAGGAAGACCGGCAGCGCTACAAAGAGCGCCTTGCAGCCATCAATCAACAACTTCGTGGTGCGAAGTAAAGCGGCGGGCTGCGTTATACGCCATAGCCTCAACCGCCCAAATATTATATTAATGTTGTCGATGCGGTTTCCGCTGCAACAAAATTACTAACTTATCAGGGACCCATTTCATAACTAACACATTATACTCAGTCTTCAACTTAAAATAAGTAATAATATTGTAAAATTGCAAATTGCAACCGATGTAAACTGAGTATAATGAATTCATCCATCAAGTAAAAATATGTTTAACAACAGTTTAGACCTATTAAAATTTCGAACTATACTTATATCTGATCGAGATAACAATAATTGACCAATTCCCAAAGTTAAAATTCTATTTGTACTTTTTATATACAAATAAAGACTAATTTTCCCCATATCAAAATGGGACACAAACAGTCGAAAGCGGACGACAACACCGCAAATGTTGTCAATACAATAGAAGTCGTGGATACAACCCCACAGTTAAACTCAATGTACTTACTACTTTTGATTTTAGTTATCCTATCAGCCTTTAACCTGGCCTTAAAACTGTATCAGTTTCACAAAAGATCGTTGAAAAAGACTTACATGAGTCGAGCCAACGATTTAGACAAAATCTAAAAGAAACTACACCAAAAAGGTACAAGTGCGATTACATCGCTAAAATGTACATACATGGAATGGCTAAACTTAACCATCTCCATAAACAATATTAGAGATGCTTTTGATAAATCTTATAAATGTATTAATAAAACCGCGCTGATAAAAACTCAGACGCTTATTTTTCACATAAGGGTATTGATAACACAATACAACACATTACAAAACCTAATAGTAACAAACAAAAGCAAACTCACTGAAGAACATAAAGTCCAATGCTTCAAAGTTCTCAGTTCATTTGGTAAAAGACTACATAATACCAGTGTTAGACACAGTATTATAATAGAAGTCCCAACAGAACTAACCAAAATAGCGGAATTCGACGAAAGCCAGTTAAGAGACTTGGACGAGTCGCAGCCGCTAGAAGATTTAGATATCGAAAGCGATATCGAATCAGTAGAAGAATTAAAATTTAATACCGTACAACCAAATACAATAAACATGGCCAACGCATTAGAAGCTCAGAGAGCATATGTTAAACAGGTATCTGCCACAGTACCTGAATTCGATGGTAAGAAACTCCATTTAAACAGGTTTGTGACAGCACTAAAGTTGACGGATCTAACTAAAGGAGATCAAGAAGCTTTAGCAGTAGAGGTCATAAAGACCAAAATTATTGGCCCATTAAACTATAAAGTAGAACATGCGACAACGATACAGGCAATAATTACCATATTGCAGCAAACGTAAAAGGCGAATCGCCTGACGTTATAAAGGCCAAATTAATAAATGCCCAACAAAGAGGCAAGACCGCGTCTCAGTACGTTACGGAAATAGACAGTATGCGTAAGCAGCTCGAGGCAGCTTACATAGACGGCGGATTAGACGCCGATAATGCTGACAAATTCGCGACTAAAGAGTCGATATCAGCAATGACCAAAAACTGTGCCAACGAGACACTTAAAATGATATTAACTGCAGGTACATTTAGTACATTCAACGACGCAATGGAAAAATACATACATTGCAGTACTGAAATAACCGGCAATTCAAACACAGTCTTATTCTATAATGGGAATAATAGACGTGGTAATTATAATGCCTACTATCGTGGTAGAGGCAGAAATAATTATAACCCGAATTATAACCAGAATTATAACCAAGGTTATAACCAAGGTTATAATAATAACAACAGAGGTCGCGGAGGCTACCGCGGCCGCGGTAATAACAGAGACGGAGGTAACCGAAGGGGTAACCAAAGTCAAAATAATAATAACAACCGAAATGTGCGTAACGTACAATCGGAAAACAGCCAGACCCCCTTAAGCGATCAACAGTAAAAGTGTTTAAAATAAACCTAAATCTGAGTATTTTCATTAAAACAATAAACCATGAAACAAACACAGTTCTTACATTGCTAATAGACACAGGTGCAGAAATTTCATTGCTAAAAGCCAAAGCAAATGAATATAATAATATAAATTTCAGTAATATATCAAATATTACAGGTATTGGACATGGAACCATACAGTCTATAGGAGCAATAGATCTTGACCTACGCATTCAGGATGTTCTAGTGCCACATGAATTTCATGTAGTACCTGAGAATTTTCCGATACCATGCGATGGCATAATCGGTATAGATTTTATCAAGAAATACAATTGCGTATTAGAGTTTCAAAATAACCAAGACTGGTTCATAATAAGACCCAATAACTTTAGTAGACATATAAATGTACCAATTACACATAGTTTAGACTCCAACACACTTTTATTGCCAGCTAGATGCGAAGTAATCAGACAAGTCAAATTACTCACTAACGAAAAAACGGTGGTAGTACCAAATCAGGAGCTGCAACCGGGTATAATAGTAGCAAGCACCATTGCCGATAGCAAAAACGCATTGATTCGCATTATAAATACAAATAATAAAGACGCCATAATAGATGGCGCGAAGATCAAATGCGAATCAATGAAAGACTATGACATTTGTACAACACCAGTAGAAAAGGAAAATAGAACCGAAGAAATTTTAAAACAATTAAGATTCCCTAAACAATTCAATAATGTACTAACTAAGTTATGCACCGAGTTTAGCGATATTTTTGGTCTAGAAACAGAACCAATATCGGCTAACAATTTCTACAAACAAAAACTCAGATTAGGGGAAAAAACACCGGTCTATATAAAAAACTATCGCATGGCAGATAGCCAAAAACCAGAAATCGCCAGACAGGTAAAAAAATTAATAGATGATGGAATAGTTGAACCATCAATGTCTGAATATAATAGTCCATTACTTTTGGTTCCAAAGAAACCACTTCCGAACTCGACGGAAAAAAGATGGCGATTAGCAGTTGACTATCGTCAAATAAATAAGAAACTATTATCAGACAAATTTCCACTTCCAAGAATAGAAGATATTCTTGATCAATTAGGAAGAGCAAAGTATTTTTCATGTCTCGACCTAATGTCTGGATTCCACCAGATAGAACTAGAAAAAAAGTATAGAGATATAACGTCATTTTCAATAGCCAATGGCTCATATCGCTTCACGCGACTACCATACGGACTGAAAGTAGCACCACACTCTTTCCAACGTATGATGACACTTGCATTTTCTGGTCTTGAACCATCGCAAGCATTTCTATATATGGATGATTTAGTAGTAATAGGTTGTTCAGAAAAACATATGCTCAAAAATTTGACCAACGTATTCGAGCTATGTAGACGACATAATTTGAAACTACATCCAGGGAAATGTTCTTTCTTTATGAAAGAAGTAACATATTTGGGTCACAAATGTACCGATAAAGGTATACTCCCAGATGACACCAAATATGAAGTTATAGAAAAATATCCTATACCAACAGATGCCGACAGTGCTAGACGTTTCGTAGCCTTCTGTAATTATTACAGACGTTTCATTAAAAATTTTTCTGATCATTCACGCCACTTAACGAGGCTTTGTAAAAAGAATGTCCAATTCGAATGGACAGCAGAATGCAATAATGCATTCGAATATCTTAAGAGAGAATTAATGAAACCAACATTACTACAGTACCCAGATTTCAGCAAAGAATTTTGCATAACAACCGATGCTAGTAAACAGGCATGCGGAGCGGTACTTACACAAGATCACAATGGTCAACAACTTCCAGTGGCATACGCTTCAAGAATGTTCACTCAAGGTGAAAGTAATAAGTCCACTACAGAACAAGAATTAACGGCCATTCATTGGGCCATAAATCATTTTCGACCATACATATATGGCAAGCATTTCATGGTAAAAAGCAATCATAGACCATTGTCATACCTATTCTCTATGAAAAATCCAAGTTCAAAACTCACTCGTATGAGGCTGGATTTAGAAGAGTATGACTTTACTGTAGAATATCTTAAGGGGAAAGATAACCATATTGCGGACGCCTTGTCTCGCATAACAATAAAAGATCTGAAAACAATTAACAGAGAAATATTAAAAGTCACTACCAGATCAAAAGCTAAACAGGAAAATTCCTGTAAAGACGAAGTAATAGTCAAAATACAGGACGAAAAAGAGCAAACGATAGAAAAGCCCAAAGTCTATGAAGTTGTCAATAATAATGACACAAAGAAATATGTTTTAATCAAAATAGATAAACACAAGTGTTTATTAAAACGAGGAAAAACAATTGTTTCACGCTTTGATGTTGATGACTTGTATTCTAATGAAACATTTGATCTAAATCAATTCTTTCAAAGGCTTATTTCAAAAGCCGGAATGCATAAAATAACAAAAATGCGAATATCACCAAGTGAACAAATGTTCGAATTTGTATCACTAAATGAATTTAAAATAAAGGGCAACCGAGTACTCGAAAAAGTAGAACTAGCTATTCTACAAAAGGTGATAATTATAGACAAAAATGACGAAGCTCAGATTAAAGAAATTTTGACAAAATTCCATGATGATCCTATAGAAGGCCTCCTGGCCACACTGGTATTTCGCGAACCCAGTCAAAAATCAAAAGATTTTATTATTGGCCCCAGATGACCAAGACAATCTCAAAGTATGTAAAGACTTGTTTGAAATGTCAACAAGCCAAAATTACAACACATACGAAAACACCATTAACATTGATGCCAACGCCAGCAACAGCATTTGATACTGTTTTAATTGATACCATTGGTCCACTACCGAAATCGGAAGACGGAAATGAGTATGCAGTTACAATCATATGCGATCTAACCAAGTTTTTAGTCACTATTCCAACACCGAATAAAAGTGCTAAAACAGTTGCAAAGGCTATATTTGAATCATTTGTACTGAAGTACGGTCCAATGAAGACGTTCATTACGGATCAAGGTACGGAATACAAAAATTCACTTATGAGTGAATTATGCAAATATATGCATATAGAAAATCTAACATCTAGCGCTCACCATCATCAAACTTTAGGAACAATAGAAAGAAGCCACCGAACTTTTAATGAATATATACGTTCGTACATATCGGTTGACAAAAGTGATTGGGACATTTGGTTACCATATTTCACTTATTGCTTCAATACAACACCCTCAATAGTCCATGACTACTGCCCATACGAACTAGTATTTGGCAGACTACCCAGACAATTCAAAGATTTCAGTAAGATAAACGAAATAGACCCAATATACAACTTAGACGACTACTCTAAAGAACTTAAATGCAGACTAGAAATGTCGTACAATAGAGCAAGAAGAATGTTAGAAAAAGCAAAAGCGGATAGAAAATTAAGATATGATAGGAATACAAATAATTTCGAATTAAAAATAGGAGATAAAGTATTACTTAGAAAAGAAACAGGTCATAAGTTAGATAAAAGATACGAAGGTCCTTATGACGTGGTAGATATAGGAATAAATGACAATATAACCATTAAAACAGGAAGTAAGAAACAACAAATAGTACATAAAGATAGGCTAAAAAAAAGCACAAATAGAATGAAAAAAGGCAATCACTGCCAAGCCTTTCATAATAAAACTTAAATAACGGCCTGATCAGCCAAAACAATATAACAAAGACATAAATATAATCGAATTTTTATTAATTCAAAATACATACATATTTTTTCTTTATTCATTTAAAAATTCTATATCATAAATCATGTTAATTCATTAAAAATAATATTTTAGTAATTTTTATTTTATAATGATAATATAGTTGATAGAAAATAACTTCATTTCATTACGTTATTTTAAAAAAGGGGGAGGTGTAGTATGTGCATATATCGAGGGTACACTGTACCTATAAGTACACAGCAACACTTAGTTGCATTGCATAAACAAATAACTCAAGTGAGTGTGAAATAAGATCACCCACTTATGCTTCAAGCTAAGTCAGCATTCCCACGCTGGCCGCTGGCCATATATGCGCATAAGCCCTCTCTCTCATATACATATATATATATATACGGCTGCTCTTCTGCCGCTGTCGACGGCAGCGCAGTCGACAGCTTTCTTATGTACTTAGGCTAAGATCAATTATTCTGGACAATAAAGATTCATTCGAAGAACAATCCTTAAATGGCACTGACGTGCTCGTCTAAGAAGACTTATCTACTTTGCTGGCAACGACTTGACTTACAGCAATTCTCGCCACTTACAGACCAATTTTTTTTGCATATTATATATATATGCACTTTACCCCATATCATCATCACATATTAATTAATATATATTGTTTATATTTATTGATTATAGAATTATTAATTCTTGCAGAGCATCAGGAACTGTTTTATCTATACCTTATCATTTCGGTAGCTGCTGGATTGGTTCTTCTTCTATTGATACTAATTGGTCGACTATCAATACAAAAACGTATTAGAAATAGCAAAAATAATATGCTCAGTGACGTGGGTTCAAAAATTGTTGACGATGCTAACTCTAATGTCAAAGGTGAAAATAACCCCCAAGGGCACCAAGAAAGAGACTGTGCTCACCTACCTGTACCTATGAGGGGCAATATATCTGGCATTAACACCAATATCAATCCAGCATGTTAGAGGTCTTTGCCCAGCTTAACATTTCTAAGCGAGACCGCAGGGGTAAGTGCCTTTCGTGCCATACTTTTGTATCCTTGCATGTATCCTTATTATAATTTTGGTCATAAGTGTGCAACGCAGTGAAGAAGACATATATGACCCTAATAAGTACACCTGTTGTGTCAATATAAGCATGTACTTCTGAACGACTGTCTTTCCGTCTGTCTGTTTCTAGGCAGTTTGTTTCTTGCAAAACTTTCAGCGGCAATACTTGTAAAGTTTTGTTCTTCGTTTACGTTTACTTATTTGTAAACCATATAACATTGTTTCAGTTTCAACATAATAATAATAT
Source organism: Drosophila merina (assembly GCA_035047645.1). Taxonomy (NCBI): domain Eukaryota; kingdom Metazoa; phylum Arthropoda; class Insecta; order Diptera; family Drosophilidae; genus Drosophila; species Drosophila merina. The sequence continues at coordinate 29,744,940 of JAWNPH010000002.1, forward strand.
ATCTTATTAAGTTCTTCATTGTCTCTGAGTGTTATATCAAGGGCCAAACGCGAAATAAAAATATGCTTATGGAGAATCATCTGTAGGTGTTACGGTTGGTAAGACCGTGACAACAGTCCCTAACGGGTGTCCGGGCGGTGGATTTCCCATAACAGTGGAATCTAGGTGGTGAGTAGAGGAATCGCCTGAAGTGATATAAGTGATAACTTATATAAATTTATATTTATAATCTTCTTGTACATTCCGAATTGAATGTATGTAAAGTGGCAGCACTCTCATGTGTTGCCATCCCCATAAAAGTAGAAGTTGTTGAAAACTCAACGAGAAGGATGGCAACACTGACAAGAAGAAAAGTCAGTTGATCATGGACAGTAGTGAAGGATAGTTGTAAAAGCAGAGATGATCGGGAAACGCGAATAAAGCAGCGTCGGCAGTTGAGGGAGATTTATCATTTTGAGTTTAAAATTAGTTAAGCATTAAGCATTTGGATTGAACCATTAATAAACATATTACATTAATAAACATCTTACAATTGGGGGCTCCTGTCTGAGTGCAAAATACTAGTAAAAACAGCAGAAACTTGACAGTCGTTGTTGCAGGTAAGTGTAACTCCAAATCAAAGTCGTACAGTTGAACAGTTGTGGAGTTACCTAAAAAGTGCCGAAAACGTAAGTTGTCAACGTCATATATAAGTTTCAAAAAGACACAGAGGTGGTGAAATTCGCAAAAAGGTCGGTCAGCTTCAGTTGGAAATTCCAAGAAGCGTTATGAAAGTCGGTCGAAATTACAGTTGTGTTTAGGCGGGCTCAGAAAAGAATAATCATGGAAGCGAAAACTATTGCAGAAGTGAACAAAAAAGTTGATCAGTTGTTGCAATTGCTAGCGTTAAAAGTTGAAGTAGATGAACGAAAAGAGAATCAAGCGAAAATATCGATAAATGGTTTCGAGAAAATTATAAATGACTTTGATGGAGTATCAATTCCTGTGAAAAAATTGTTCGGAGTGCGTATCGAACTATGAAACACTTAAGAATGCACTTATAAAAGAACTCGAACGACATTTGAACAGTGCAATAATTCATGACTTGTTACATGAGCGGAAAAATTAATGTCAGCATCGTTGCTTGCATATTTCATAAATATGAAAAAGATTTCCAGTATCGGTGACATTGTAGATATACAATATATACAATACATCTACATAGTAGATGGTTCGCAAATACAAATTCAGTTTAAAGGTATCATAAAGGTATCGATATCCGATGTAAAAAAACCTAAAAGAGGAGTATGATTTATATGAGCTCGTACAAGAGCGGAGCAAGAAACTGGATCAACTGAGAAAACTGGATCAGTAACTCATTTTTCTATATCGAAGAATATCAAAGCTGTGCAAGCGTTTTTATAACTTACTGGGTTTTTTCGTAAGTTTGTGCCACAATACACGCAAATAGCACGGCCACTTAAAGAGCTATTCAAGAAGGATATGAAATTAAAGATCGGTCGAGAGGAGCTGCAGGCAATACATCAATTAAAAGACTTATTGACAAGAAAACCAGTTCTACGTATTTATAAAAGAGATGCACCAACAGAGTTGCATACAAACGCATGCAAGGACGGGTATGGAGCACTATTGTTGCAAGAGTTTAACAGAAAATGGCATCCGATTTATTTTTGGAGCAAAAAAACGACGCAAGCAGAATCAAAGCAGCACAGTTACATCCTGAAAGTCAAAGTGGCTTATTTAGTACTTAAAAGTTCAGGCATTATCTGCTTATAAATAATTTTAAGTTGATTACAGACTGCATCTTATTAAAACATACTACCAACAAAACGGATATGCCAAGAGAAGTTGCTTAGTGGATCGTACACTTGCCAGATTTTGATGTCAAATAGAACACCAAGCTGCTGAAAAGATGAGAAATGTGGACTACTTAAGTCGGTATCCTTTGCGAGTATACAATGTGACTATAGAACTGGCTGTGCGCCTGGAATAAACAATTTAACAAAACACTTCATATGAAAACTTTAAGCTAAAACGCGGACTACTTTTTAAAGAAGTCGCAGGCGTAGAGCTGCTAGTGGTACCGAAGCAGATAGAGTGGGAAGTGATCAGAAATGGTTCCGAAGCTGGTCACTTCGCCACTCAAAAAACGATGCAGAGTTTTACATCCCTCACCTGGAAGGTAAAGTAGCCAATGTTATTGCTAATTGTATCAATTGTATCATACAGGCAAGAAGGCTTCTTGCACTGTATCGCGAAAGGTGATGTACCGCTCTATACGTTGCATGTAGTTATTGAAAACTCAACGAGAATGATGGCAACGCTAAGAAGCAGACAATTCAGTTGATCGTGGATAGTAGTGAAGGGTAGTTGTAAAAGCAGAGATGATCGGGAAAAGCGAATAAAGCAGCGGCGGCAGTTGAAGGAATAAGAATTAAAAAGAAAAATTCTTTGGCTTATAAATGAGTTGAGTGGTAGACTATTTAAATCTTGCCAAAATAGGACTGACTTCTTAAAATTTCCCGATTTCATTAAGCCATTGAACTATTAAAGCAATCCTCCTTAATGACGAGTGCTCCGGATGGACTCCCCCATCTCGAAATTCAATTGCCAATTTTTTTATTTTTCATAAAAATTACGTAATTAGCCTTTAATCAAACACTTTACAAAGGCATTTTTCTTTTCTTATCCTTGTTAAAAAAAACGTAACGACCTGCGCCTTACGACCCTGCTGGATCTCATTGTCCACTGGCATGCAACTAAGCAACCAAATTGGCGTACTGTCACACGGCTACTAAAAATACAAAGAAGCGCAAAGATCCGGCCCACGGAAACTTAAAAAAGAAACTGCCGAAACCTAACAGATACGCAGTATAAAATCCCGGGATGACGAAATACACTATTCATTTGAGAGAGTGTGAGTTCTAAGGGGAAAACGTGATCCATGACAACGAGACACCACACCAACATGTTGATCTCTAGTAAAGGTTGCAAAGCCAATGCCCAATAAGGTAGCGGAAATGGAAAATACCCTGCTAAGATCCCACTAAATTGTTAAGGGATATATACGTGCTCTTACATATTTTTTTTTTTTTTTCGCGCGGCTCCCACTGCATAACGTACAGCCCACCTCCCGCCCAACCGACCGAGGGGCGCTGCCGTTTATCGTACGGCTCGGATCGCGGGGATAGACCCGAGAGAATAAAGTTTAGAAAGATTACGAGGAAAAAGTAGAGTTCGTTTGTTGCTCTGAAAGGTAGGTGAGAATTGAGGATTTGATAGAGGTGGACGTGCAGAGTGAAGTAATGGAGTATAAGTCATTGTAGTCAGAACATAAAACCCTGAAAGGCTCATGCTGGGCATACGTAGATCTACAACAACTTAGGAATAGGGGACTAAAATTTCTAGTACGTCTATTTGGAATGTTAAATGTTAGTCGTGTTAGTAGATGCTGGCTGTCTACATTACCATTAATAAGGTTATAAAGGAAAACGACCCCCAGCATTTTTCTACGATTGGTTAGGGAAGGTAAATTAATTAGAAGGAGTCTGTTAGAGTAAGATGGGAGTTGAAGATTTGCATCCCAGTTGAGTCCCCTAAGTGCAAACATCAAGAAATTCTTTTGAACGGATTCAATGCGATCTTGATGAACCCCATACTGAGGGCTCCAGACGCATGACCCGTACTCCAGAATTGGACGTACTAAAGATACGTATAAAGTTTTAGTAATATAAGGGTCATTGAATTCCTTAGACCATCTTTTAATGAAGCCAAGCACGCCCTTGGCTTTATTAACCATCGTAGAAATGTGGTCGGAAAATTTAAGTTTAGTATCTAATAGGACACCAAGATCGTTAACCTGGGTTAATCTATCTAAGGAGATCCCATAGAGAAAGTATGTCGCCTGGTTAGGGCATGAGCGATAGAAAGACATAAGTTTACATTTTGACCCATTAAGTTTTAAGAGATTGGTGGAACACCACTTTTGAAAATTGTCCAAGTCTGACTGAAGTTTATATTGGGCAGAAGGGGATTTGTATTGAAGACAGAGCTTAACGTCGTCTGCATACATAAGAACAAGAGAGTTCGTTATGGCAGGGGGTAGGTCGTTAATAAAGATAGTGAAAAGTAGTGGCCCAAGATGGCTTCCTTGGGGGACTCCCGATGTAGCACTAACAAGACGAGAGTGTACATCCTTAAAAAGAACACGTTGGGTTCTCCCAGTTAAGTAGCTAGAAATCCACGTGAGAAGGTCTGAGGGAAATCCTAGGATACTAAGTTTACTCAAGAGGAGTGAGTGGTTGACAGAGTCAAATGCTTTACTAAAGTCAGTGTAGATGACATCTGTTTGAAGGCCTTTACGGAAGCCATCTATAATAAAGGAGGTCAGCTCCAAGAGGTTTGTGGTGGTGGAGCGACGCTTTATAAAACCATGCTGGCATGGAGAAATAATTGAGCTGCAGAGATGTTGAAGATGTGGTGTTACCAATTTTTCAAAAAGCTTTGGAATTGCCGACAATTTAGAGATTCCTCTATAGTTTGCGGCATCCGATTTTTTCCCTTTTTTGTGTAAGGGAATTATATAGGATTCCTTCCACAATTGGGGAAAAATCGACGTTTCCAGAGACAAAGAGAAAATTTTAAGAAGGGGTCTGCACAATGGCTTAGCGCAGTTTCTCAGTACACAGCCAGGAACACCATCAGGACCTGGCGAATAGACTGGTTTCACCCTCAGAAGATCCGATAACACAATGCTTTCGGAGAAAGTTGGACTGAAAATAAGATTAGCTGATTGAATGTTATATGAATAAGGCTGATCCATACTTGTAGGAAATGAGTACGTTGTTTGAAAGAAAGTTGCGAATAGATCGGCAATACCCTGATCAGTAGTCGCAGATACATTTTCAAACGAAATTAGGGGGGGAGAAGATACCTGCTTACGCTTAGTGTTAACAAAATTATAAAACTGCTTCGGATCCTGAGTGAACTGAATCCGACAGCGGTCTATATAATTCTTATAACACTCAGCGTTATGCACGGTGAAATTTGACCGAGCTACTAAGTATCTTGAGAAAGTTACGTTACAGCCAGTTTTCTTATGTCTCTTAAGGAGTCTATTTTTAATGTATTTTAAGTTTTTAAGGCTCCTTGTGAACCAAGGAGGGTCGGTCGAGGCGGATGGATACTTCCATGGCACGCAAGAGTCGAAGAAAGCGTTAAGCGTTTTGTAGAATGTTTCTAAAGCGATATTAATATCGGTGCATTCCCAGAGATCGGACCAATCAAATAAAGAAATTAAATTGCTTAGTCTCTGAAAATCAGCCTTACGAAAGCAGCGAGTTTTATGAACTCCATGGCGAGACTGAAGGTTGCTAGCAGTAAGGGTTTCAATCGAAACCTCAAGCGTTGGGTGGTAAGGATCTTCTGGGAGCGAAAGTGGCATGGCTCTGGAAACGGTTATTCCATCTGGGTCAGAAACAAAACATAAGTCTAGAAGCCGACCTAAAGAATTCCTTACGTGGTTAATTTGACCAAGGGATATGTCAAACATACCCTCAGTAAAATCGTGATGTGTTGAGAGTGTTAAAGATGGTGAATTCTCGATGTTTGACCAGATAAGTTCCGGTAAATTGAAATCTCCTAGAGTCACTAAAAGGTCGCTGTCAGACATGCGGTTCGAAACCAGCTGAATGGCAGATAAGTGGTGCCAGTATGTAGGTGGTTCCGAAGAAGGTGGTAAATATGAGCATGTTATGAATATTGATTGTAGCGACATAGTGATTTTGATACATAGGAATTCAATATCACCCAGATTCGGTAACCTAACCTCTTCAGAAGCAAAGTCGGAGTCCACAGAGATAAGGACTCCTCCTCCCCTTCGTAGTGGTCGGTCCCGTCTGTAAGTGGTGTACCTGTCTGGGAAAATTTCCGAGCTGAAAATCTCCGGCTTTAACCAGGTCTCTGTGAAGACTAAAATCTGGGATGCAAAAGATAGACTATCAGAATACAGTTTAGGGAGCTTACTCCGAAGCCCCCTAGTATTTTGATAGGTAAGGGATATGTAAGATGTTGTTAGTTTTTTGAGGATGAAGGTTTAGGTAAGGGAGACGAAGATGGTACAGGGTTTTTAGGCTTTGGGAGTTTAACTCCCACAGGCTTACTAACCTTTTTCTTTACTGTACTCGGCTGATGTTCTTGTACGAATATGTTCTCCGGCCAAAAGCTGGGCGAACAGATCGTATCGAACATCGGCAAAGGTACACGTATTTTAAAAGATGACGTAAGCCTTGAGTAAGAATATTTAAATTTCCGAATGTCCTCCACTCTAACAACGGCCTTGGATTTAGCTTGGATATAAGCCGAGATATCAATCTCTGAGGTGTCAGGGGCCAGCCGTGAAATAAATATATTTTTAGAGGGGAGGATCACCTGTAAGGGCTTTGGTGTTGCGGTTGGTAAGACCGTGACATCAGTCCGTACCGGGGGTCCGGACGGTGGTTTACCCTTATCAGTGGATTTTAAGGGGGTCGACTCTACTCGTGCCGGAGGAATCACTTGGAGTGATACCCTGGGTGGTATTTCGGACGAGTTATGCTCAACAATGGAGTCAAATTCCGAAACCACGTTTGTGTTTCGAACTCCTGCTCTTGGGGTAGTAAGAGTTATGAGCGGCTGCATGGTCGTCGGCTGATCGGGCTGAATAGCGATATCAGTGCCTACGGAGTCCCTAAGAGCGGTTTTTTTGCGCTTTGGGGATTCATTTAGTAGCTGTAGGCTGCTAAATTGGGAATCCAGCGCAGAGAGTTGGTCGTTGATTTTCCGGAAACCACCGATCAACTCTTTAAAACCGTTTTTAGTTTGCCGCATGAACGTTCGCATTTCTTTCTGAACCGCGCGACATCCACTGCAGCAAAAGTGGAAACCAGCGTTTCTAGAAATTGCATCCGAAACTGAGGCGGTGAAACCTGCACATTTCGCATGCACAACATTTTCACACAGCCAACAGGGGATGCTAGGCTGGGACGCGGAAATCGGCTTATTGCACGATTTTATAGCGCAGATGCTATAAAATTCCATTATGAAATTTTAAGGTAAGAATTAGCAATTTAAGAATATAAGAAATAAATAAACAGCAAATAATTAATAATAATAGACAAACTAGTAGCCTTGAACCACTGTACTTGTTAATAAGAGCAACTTGTTATAAAGAGGTAATGGGAAAATAAGAGCACAAACTAGGAGAGAGAGTTATTGCAAAAGTAGAAATTGCAGTAAACGTAAGAAAAGGGAATAGAAATAAATAGGGCACAGTACCTTACTTGGGTAGATAATAAAATAACTTAAAACACACCAAATACGGTACCGCGCAGACGCGAGTGCGAATGGAAACGTTTAAAGTGAGATTTAAAGTAAGATTTAAATAATTAATTTCTCGACAAACGCCGGTTTGTCTTTATAAGAAAATAATAAAATCGAATGCTCGCCAAAAAAAAACACGTCCGTTCGCTATGAAGGTGAAGTGATTTTTTTTTTGTCCAAAGAAAGGCAGAACCTTGTTTTTGGCTGCGAGGATCGTAGCGTATTCTACAACGCATAGTAAGATTATAAAATAGTGCAGCAGGAAGAGATAGAGTGTAGACAACCTCTAGAACCATCCACTCGCACAGGCATGTTTAAGTCTACTGGAATGGGAGATCCCACGCTGAAGTTGAACCTATCGTTTTGTGACCTTAAGCCTTTACATTACCAAGATCAGCAGACAGCGCGTCTCGGTCGAACTAAAGCTTGTTGTGCTTTAGTGTCCCTCAGTTTTTCAGTGTTCAGGATCTGAGGCCTGGAATTGAAAACCAAAGTGAAAAAACTTGCCGCGGCCATATTGACTGTTTCTACCGGAGTCAAGAACCCCCGAGAATATAATTTTCGATTGCACTTACGTTAAATACCGTTAGAGGCATTACTTTCTCAAAATTGCAATGTGGAATGCTGGGAGTAATCCTTGTTAATCTACAAGAGAATACAAGATATCCGACTGACCATACATGACCCTTATCATAAACCTCGTTTTAGCACTGGGACACCTTGCTAGGTGTTGGAAAACGGGCAACGTCGTCTTATAAGAAAGAGTTTTATAAGAAAAACTTAGGCCGATCAACCTATTGCCTGCGTTCGTGAAGGTTTTGGAAAGGTCCATCCTTTTAAGATTACTGTCAAGCCCGACCGTGAGAAACACAATTCCTGAACATCAATTTGGTTTATCGCAAGGGCAATGGAACCCCAAAACAACTATACCGTGTAGACGTTTTCTTCCTTGATGGCCACTAGATATGCCGCACGCTTTTAACAGAGTTTCGCAGTTTCCTCAAGCACAGGAACTCAAGGTACAAGACTGTGTGTTCATCATCACACGGAGAATTACACCTGGAGTCCTACATGGAAGCGTTTTTGTGCCAGCTCTATATTCCGTTTTACGTGTCCCATATAGTTTACAATTTATTCAGTACAGGCCCATAAGAGCAGGAGTACCACAAGGCAGTGTTCTTGGACCCATCTTATACACACTCTACACAGCGGACCTCCCCATCACCCCCTCCCGGAACCTCACAGTAGCCACTTATGCCGATGACACCGCCTTCCTAGCCTCCGCCACAGATCCTCAGATGGCTTCAGCCATCATCCAGAGGCAACTGAATGCCCTCGGTCCATGGATGAAACGTGGTCAACGCCGAGAAATCTACACAAACAACCTTCGCACTACGCAGGGGAGAATGCCCCCCCGTCACACTCAACGGGGAAACCATCCCAACTAATAACACTCCCAAATATCTAGGGCTGACACTGGACCGCAGGCTCACATGGCGTCCGCACCTAATCAATAAGCGCAACCAGGCCAACCTACGGCTTAAGCAACTGCATTAGCTCCTGTGAAGGAGGTCCAAACTCAAAGTAAAATTCAAGCTGCTTATTTATAAGGTAGTGCTTAAGCCAATCTGGACATATGGGATACAGTTGTGGGGCACGGCAAGCTGTTCGAACCGCATCAAAATACAGCGATTTCAAAATAAATGCCTGAGAATAGTTTCGAACGCCCATACGTACCACGAAAACTCAATAATCCATAAAGAGCTTGGAATTAGATGTGTAGCAGAGGAGATCACCCGTCTCAGCGGAAGATACATAAAAAGACTGGATAACCACCCAAACCACCTGGCCATCAACCTCCTAGATAATATGCAATCCCCAAGCCGCCTGAAAAGGAAACACCCGCTTGATCTCCCCAACCAATAGACACCTAAGTCAACCTCATAAGATATACATTCCATGTACCTGCCTTAAGTTCCAGTACGTCTGGAGGAAATACCCCGTCGACTCCAATGGCACACTGAGAGCACGTCGAGACTCAGCCTAAACTAGGATATGACTGGCTATTTGCGGTATTCCAGATAAGTCCCAATTCAATAAAAGTAAAGGCCTTTAAGAACAAACTTTTCCAGTGTAGATTGGATGTTGAGTGGTATACCCACAATAGGGTCATTCATAATGATCAAGTCATCCCTCTTAGAGATATTCTAAACAATTTATTCTCCCATAAAAACCCGATGGCAAGAGAAATCCGGTGAAACCTTCTAAGATATCGGCTTAAAAGATGGTGCTTAAGCATTAAACATGTGCAAATTAAGTCTTCCTTCAGGTTTGCGGAGAATGGAGTAGCCTTCCGAGGTTTGACTTCGCCCCATTTCTGTATCACTGGCCTTGTGGCTCAACCATGTAATTATAATAATAAAAAAGATATTTATCGGCAGAGTGCCGGATCAATGTATTTTATTCTTTCGAGTGATTTACAAAACTGAATATAAGATTGAAACATAAGCATAGCCTAAGCCACAATACATCACGCCACCAAATCATGATCGGCAAGCCGAATAGACATTTTATAGAGCGCGGCGCAGCACTCCAAATAAGAAGTGACCCTTTTAGCGCAGAGCGCTGAAATCAATTCTAGCGCGTCAGCATTGTTTATGCAAAGCTACTTAGTTTCTAGGGAAAGATACTGCTTAGTTGTTAACTTGCATGTATAAAAATATTAGAAGAACATAAAAGGAATCTGACCATCAATATAATAAATAATGCATTTTATGATTGATCGCTTAAAAAAAAAAAGGCACAATTATATAACAAATAATTTTTTTACTGATCCTTTTTCACTTTGAATGGGAAAAGGCGATATAACACTTAGGCCGCCAGCGCTCATACCAACGCAATGAAGTTGCTGGGTCATAAATAAACAAGAGTGCTGCCACCTACCCTCTTTAACACGGAGTTGGCAGTCGTCGATCGGCAGTCATCGTTGCAGAGTCGTCAGTAGTCAGCAGTCCAGCCGCGGTCGTTAAATTAGTCGTATTGTGACCCATAGAACCTAAATTTAATACAAATAAACATCATTATAATAATCAATCTTACATTTGGGGGCTCAATATACGTTAGTGAAAGAACAGTCCCAGTTGTATCAGTTGCAGTGCACGTGGTGTGAACAGTGAAAAAGTATAAAAGCCGACAATAAATCGTTTGCGCAAAAAGGTTATTGTTGTAGATTGTTTAAAGTCGAACAGTTGTAAAGTTGAGCAGCAGTAAAGTCGCAGTTACAACAGATAACTCCTTGGCAAAAAAAAAAAGTGAAAAGTTGCGTTCTCGAAATTTCTATTTCACAACCATTGTTAAATTAGTCTTCTGTATAACCAAGTTGAAAAGGGAAAACAAGAAAGAGAGCGAAATAGGCAAAAAGCCGAGTGTGTACAAAGTAAAAGCGCTCGTAAAAGAACCCAAGTGACAAGTAACGAGAGCGTTGACGCAGTTTTAGAAAAATCAGAGTGTGGAAAAGAAGGATCGATAATATCACGGGATGAAAGCAATGTCGTTACAGTTCAAATTCAACAACTCATACAGTTGTTGGCATTAAAGGTCGAAGTTGACGAACGAAGAGAAACCCAAACGAAAATATCAGTTGAAAATTTTGAGAAAATCGTGAGAGATTTGGATGGCTATTCAGTGTCTGTCGCAAACTGGTTCGAAATATTTGAACGTAATGCTGATGCCAACGAGCTGTCCGAAAAACAAAAGTATATACAAGCGAGGGGAAAAATGACTGGTGCGGCCAAGTTGTTTTTAGAGTTAGAGTGCGTGAGTGATTTTGAAGAGCTCAAAGAGAAACTCATAGAAGAATTTGAGTGCAGCTGGAACAGTGCCAATATACATAAGTTGTTGCGCGAACGGAAGAAGAAAAGCTCAGAGTCTGTCCATGAATATATGCTTAGCATGAAAAAACTAGCGAATATCGGAAATGTCGAAGCAGCGTTATATTTTAAACGGTCTCAATATAAAAGCGAATTTAAATGTGCTATGTTTCGTTGTAAGACGTATAAAGCGCTCAAAGGGGAATACGCAATTTATGAACTAGTTCGCGAGCAGGAAAATAAGAACTCAGGAAAAAGTTCGGGGACAGCTGTAAACAAACAAACAAACAGAAAAAAGAGGAATTCTGTTTTAACTGTGGCTCATCGGAGCATAAGAGAAAAAATTGCGTCGCGGAAACTAAATGCTTCTGTTGCAAGGAGAACGGTCATATTGCGCGTGATTGCAAAAAGAAAGTCGAGACAGTGCAAATAATATTGGATCGTAGCCGCGTCAAAACAATGGTGTATGAGTTGACAGCTTAGTCGACACAGGCTCTGATGTAACAATTGTGAACGAGCACGTGCTAAAAAAATTGAACAATGTTGAAATGAGCAAATGCGAGTCTACGTTGCGCGGTTTGGGTAATGCCTGTACCAAACCAATCGCATGTTTGAACGCAAAAGTTGAAGTAGATCAAGTGCAGACTGAACATAAATTCGTTGTAACTTAAACCATGAAACGCTGTTGGGGTATGACTTCATTAAAAAGTTCTGTTTGGCTTCCGATAGTAATGGGTTTTTGTTTCATGAGCTAGAAACAAAACAGACTGCAACAGATGAATATCCTTTTAATGTATACAGCGTATTTGAAGTGTCAAATATCATCTCAGCGCCGCCGAAGTATCAAAATCAGGTCAAGCAGCTGATTAAGAACAGCTATCAGCCGCCTGCTGTTTTTACACAGTGTCCAATCCAGCTGCAAATTCATCCAGATGGAGTGCAGTAACCGTTTTGCCAATCACCGAGTCGGTTGTCCGCCAAAGAAGCTGAAGCTGTCAAAGCCCAAGTTGACGATTGGTTGGAGAAAGTCATCGTAAGAAAGTCGTCATCCCACATAGAAAGCAGAGTTGTTGTTGTTAAGAAGAAAGATGAAACTTTCAGCGTCTGCATAGACTACCGCAAGCTATTATGGTGTTGCAGGACTCCTTTCCTGTGTCTTTAATCGAAGATGTCCTGAAGAAACTACAAGCTGCCAAAAATTTCACAATAATGGACTTAGAAAACGGATTTTTCCACGGGTCAGTCGAAGAAAAAAGTAAAGTCTACACGGCATTCATAACAAGAGAGGGACTTTTCAGTTCAATAAAGCGTTCGAGTTCCGAAATTCACCAGCCTCATATATACGTTTTGTGAACCATATTTTTCAAAACAGCATGGTACTCAAAGATTGCTTCCCTGTGCCAATCATAGAAGATGTACCCGAGAAGAGCCGCAAAAGATAAAGTCCTGAGGAGGGTGAACATCGTAAAGAGTCCGATCGGGAGGAACGGGCAGCAAGATAGAACATCGAGCTAGTCCAACAACGGGAAAACAAGGCCGAGCAGAAGCAGAAGGAGCGTGAAAACAAGCTTCGCGCTGAGCAGAGCATCCGGGAACGAGAAAAAGAAGTACAGCACACTCTCGCCGATCATCTGAGGGATCGGAATAAGGAGCGGGAACATCATATGCGTGAGGAGTGCATAGGTCACTTCACGGCATTGCTGATGGATCTGGTGCGAACACCTGGAAGGAAGTAAAACGGCAGCTGCGAAAGGATCATCGCTGGAAGTTGATAGAGAACCTTGATCGGGACGATCGTGAGCGTGAGCGTCTTATGAACACGACAATCTTATGAAGAAAAAGCCTGAGAAATTCCGTGAAATGCTTGACGAAGTCAAGCAGTTGACCAGCACTTGGAAGGAGATGAAGAAGCTAATCAAGGAGGATCCACGCTATTTGAAATATAATTCTGATAAGGGCGAGAGGGAGTTCCGCGATCAAGGATAAAACTATGCACCTAAAGACCTCGTTTCGGAAACTACTCCAAGAATGCAAATTTATTACCCACAAAAGCAGCGATCTCATAAAAGCAAAACGCAATGGCAGATATGAAGTTCGTAAACCTGTCCAAGGTATTGATTAGTCGTCAGTAGTCAGCAGTCGAGAGCATTCCAGTCGCGGGTGTTAAATTAAGTTTATTGTATTAGTATTTTCACATCATATCAATAAAAAATAGAACCTTCATTTAATATAAATAAACATTAATATATTAATCAATCTTCCATAAATAAGGCGCAAGAGCAAAATTTGAGATAATTTTGTTGACAATGGGATTTTCGGTTAACTGCGATTAGATAGGTTATTTCCTTATACTGGTCCAAATAAGGCTTTCGAATAATTTGGAATATTAATAAAACAAGTGAAGACAAGTGAACAAGTGAACAAGATGAAGTATCTTAGCCTTTAGGTCATCCTTCCTCTGGCAAGCTATTAGTAAATTGTCAAACTGGCTTAGGTGATTATGCCATGACTAAATTCTACTGGTAAGAAGGGAATTGGTTGGCTGTACATTTCATTCCCTTCCTGCGTGTTTTAATCCTTAGATTGCCTTGTTGTCAACTCACTCCGCCTCGGACCGCCTCGGACCGCCTCATACCCGTCTTGTGTCCTAAACTTCTGCAAAAATCAATTTTACACCTGCCTTGATTCATACCGCTCAATATTTCTTTTAATTGTTAAAACCCACTTACAACCAATCGCCTGTTTTCCTTTTGATTAATCTGTTAAAGTCCATTAACTTAAAGTTCTCCATTAGAGGCTGGAATTCTCTTTTTATTGATGCTTTCCAATATACGGCTTGTAATGGGGCGCCCCTTGGGACAGTGCTGCGACTTGCTGTAGGCTGAAGCATTTGTCGTTAGATCAAACTCTTTTTTGTAGTCCGGGTATCTGAGGATGACATCCTCAGTTATGTAGTTTCTCGAAAACCCGTTGTTGCGCTTCAGAAAATTGTACCGGAATGTTCCTAGACCTGTGTTTAGTAAATCTTGCATTTTCGCCTTTTAGTATATCTGAAATGGGTCTCACTATTGATGCAAAGTCTTTGATGAAGCATTTATAATAGCTGGCCAAGCCTAAAAATTACCTTACCTCCAAAAAAAAAGGTTTGGGTTCTGGGAATTCTTTGATGGTCTTAACCTTTTCTGGGTCTTTCACCAATGTTGTTTTCACCCAAATTCAAGACAGTTTTAAACGGGGATAGCGTGGCATCGGCAGGGCCTCTGATTTTGCTTCTCCTGGGTCCCCATAAATTCGGACAGGCACTTGGAGGGTTTGTAAACCTTAATCGTAACCTTTTACAGGTTCGTAAACCTTAAATTGGGGGCTCCCGCTTGGGCGGCTGCAATTTGTACGGCCGCCACTTGGCTGGTCAGTTTTTGGATGGTTTGACGCAATTCATTTTCCCTGCGTAGGCTTTCTGCAGCTGACTTTTTTTGTCCGCGTCGAATGAGATTTCTTTTGTTGTGGAAGTGCTAGCGTCAACACTCGTCGGTGTAGAGGTACGTGCTTTGCCAAGCAACGACAAGGTGAGGGGCTCGCGTGGAACGGGCCTCAGCTAAGACAAAAAAATATATGAAGAAAAATAATTTCCACACCAATGCAAGTGTGGTTTTATCTGGCTCGAACAGTAAAGTGGGTAGACAATTAAAAATCCAAGGCAGTTACGAAGCTAACGCGAATGATTCCAAATATTAGCAAAGGCTTAATTAAATGCATCAATATCTGACCATCAATATAAATTACAATACATTTTATGATCGCTTAAAAAAAGTCACAATTATATAACATATTATAAAGTAATAAAATGGTCTTATCAGTTGTTGGAAATTAATTTGGCGACCATTAGAGGCACTGTGCACCTTGCTGTCACAATCATATTAATAATGTTTTTTTTATAAAAGGTGGTTGTAAGCATTAAGTTTTGAATTTCGGTAATTAACGTATTATTTCTAGTAAATTGTGCCTCGTACAAGTGTGGTGAGTCAACCAATTTACTTTTAGTTGCCTTTATAGTTTTGTTTATTTTTTCCGTTGGTTCGTTATTTGCTTCTGAGTTAATAATTTGCTTAATAAGTTAATAATTATTTGTCTATTGGTTGAGTTTATTAATTGTGACTTGGACATTCGAATCTTTTTTAAAATCCGAGGCGTTTCGAGTGGATGGAATGCTTCTTGCATGATCTGTAACTTTTATGAAATCGAATGAAATGAGCAAACAAGAGGAGAGGAGAATTTCTTATGCCGCTTACTTGTAACTAATCTATTATATTTATTTAATTATAAGCGTAGTTCCTTGTGTGCCTAAACTATTTAAAGGGTGTGGCCTGCTTATCTAAGATTGTCCTTATCCTCTCTCCTTAATTAGGACTAAGTTCCTATGTCCGCGTGTACAAGCTCTTCTGTGTACAGTGCGGTGAGTTTATTCCCTAACCTTTTATTATTTTTAACGTATACCATTTCTCCTATCGCAAAAATTCGGTTTTGTGTAGTACCTACACAATCTAGACTGGCCTGTTGTGCCTTTTCGATATTGTTTCTTATTGCCAATTTCTACTCGTCGTTGGTACAAGGCATACTTGGATTGAAAATTTGGCACTGAGTGTAATATGGGGCTGCATACGTCCACTATGGCCCTAGAAGTTACTTTGAAACTTTCAAAGTTTATCCACGCAGTTTAAGGATATATTCTTATTCGTAGAGTAGATGTCTATATGCAGCATTTCACCCGAATATGAGGAGATTGGTGTGACACCAATCCTGCTTCTTGGGGTGTCTTTCTGCTGATATCGTTCACGCATCTTTGCAGTGCCAAAACTTTGTTGCAGTGAATTCCGTCACTAAGGCATGCTAATTGCACGCTAGAGTGGGAAGGATGTAGTAAATATTATTCACAAAATCTACGTTTAAAACTTCTTTAACCATCTCAAAGACGGTAGTTTTATCAGTTAAGCTGATTAAATGGCCAGTCTTGCTGCCGAAAAGTATTAAGTTTCGTTTCAACGGGAATCTTGCAAAACCAATACCGTGTGCTGATGCATCGGTCGTTAAGTCGAATGTCTTTTTAAAACCTTGATACATAAACGTGACATCTTCCGATTCAAAAATGTTTCGCGAATGATCAAATGCAATGCGTTCAGCTTAAGTAAATTCGATAGCGACTTTTTTCGACATGTGATTACTTACTGTGCCGTTTTTACCTTGCAATATGTCTGTTAAATGTCTTGCTATGAAAGCGAAGTCTTTGACAAATCCCCTGAAGTAACTTGCCAGGCCTAAGAAGGATTCAAATAAATTTTTCGGTTTGGTGAATTCCTGTATGGCTTTGACCTTTCCTGGGTCGGTTTTCGCTCTACCCTGGTAACTATTAAACCAAGATATTCTATGATGTCCTTAAAAAATTTGGTCTTTTCCTGTGAGACCCTCATGTTAGCATTAATCAAGCATCTTAATATTATTTCGATGTGCTCTATTAGAACATCATCTAAGGCTAATTGCGAATGCTTTCCGCATTTTTAAGACCAAATGGTAGGAGATCTCATATTTTCCGCCGATTACTGAAAATGAGGTTTTCTTGCGGTCATGTTCTGCAAGATAAGTCTAGGGATGTTTAAAAAAAATTTGCCTTACCCAAGTTCGCTAGAATCATGGGTATGCTCGGAATTGGGTAGCGGTCTGCGGTGGCTTTTTCGTTTAGTTTCCTAAAGTCGATACCAGTCGCTTGTTGTTGTTACCCTCGTCGTTGACACCTTTTTTATCAACAACCCATGAAGGGCTGTTTTATAGAGATCTTGATGATCTGATTTTTTATTTCTTATTTACGAAGTCTGCAATGCCAATGGGATGAGGATATAGCCTAGTGTATATTGGTTCATTTCCCTCTGTTCGTAGCAACAACCGAAGTGTTAAAAGGTAACGCCTCGTTAGAAGTCGAAAGCGCGTTTATGTTTGAAACAAATTTTTTTAAATTCTTTTTTTACAAAGTCGGGGACTATTACAACTATTATTTATTTATTTAACAAAATTAAATCTAGTATACAATACTAAACCTAATAAACTTAATGAGTACTAGCGACGGGGGCCTTCGACTCGAGACTTAAGTGTTATTTCCTTATATAATAAACTGAGCTTTTTGGACAAATTTGTAAATTTTTGAGATATTTACACAAGATGGGTTACTTAAACAATTCGAAAGACTATGTGTACCAAATAATTGAGATCTGATTGAGTGCAATCGACTGCAGGCGTCGAGAATATGGTCAACGGTGAGCTCGTCCCCGCATAGATGGCATGTTGGTCGCGCCGTTCTCTTCAGTAAGTGTTGGTGTGTGGATTGGGTGTGCCCGATGCGTAGGCGGATGAAGGTCGCGCATTCCCGTTTATGTACGTTCGTTGGTGGCTTGAAACTGATGCAATTTGGGTTAATAATGTGATACCTGTGCATGAAGAGTGCCCATTCGGATAGTTTCTTTTCTTTGAGATATAACTGAATTCGACTTTGCATATCCTTGCAGTTAAACGGAGTGAAAAGGATTGATGGTGTAAGTCTCATCTCTTGGGCGGCTTTGTCAGCGAGTTCATTTCCATAGATTCCTTGATGACTGGGAACCCAGAGTAAGGTGATTTTTGTGGGATGACAACTTAGGATGTGCCTAACTTCTTGTATTGTGGGGTCATTATGATTCCAGTTGCGTATAGCGGAAAGTGAGGAGAGACTGTCTGTGCAGATAACAGATTTACCAGCGTTTTTGCAGGCGAATTGGCATCCTTTGAGAATGGCGAAAGCTTCGGCTGTGAATATGGAGTTGTATGACGGGAGCCTACCTCCTGCAATTATTTTACGGTTGCAGTCAACAACCGCAAACGTGGTTGCGTCGGTGACTTTGGAACTATCAGTGTAAATCCAGTTTTTCTCACCAAGGTCTTCTTGTGCGCTCAAAAAACGTTTTTGGTATTCTAAGCAGCATGTATCGTTTTTGGCAGCATTGTAGATTTGTAGGTTTATGTTAGGCTGTTTGGAACTCCAATGTGCTGGCGATTTGAAGGATCTCCTGGGCTTAGGGAGGGGAAGGTCAAGTAGCTTGATGTAGTTGGCGCAACGTCTTAGAGTGGATATGCACTTAAAATTCCGCTTTTGTTTAAAAATGGCTCCGAAGTCTTTGGTTAGCATGCAATTGGACGTGGTGTACAGCTTCGGGATAAGCATTAATGTGGTTTCTTCTACTCGTGATTGAATACTCGGAAGACCGGATTCTGCCAATGTGCACGCTACTGGAGATGTGGGAAATGCGTGAATGGCGCGACGGACCGCTCCGTGGTATGGGGCTTGTAGCTTTTTTAAGTGAGTTTTAGCACACCAACCGAAGATTGGCAGACCGTAGTCAATTTTAGATAGGATTAATGTGCGCGTAATATCTATGAGAGTCTTAATATGTATGTAGGAGTATTTTGATGATAGGAATTTAATAATGTTAAATCTAGTTTCTAGTTGTTTTCTTAGAGTCTGACAGTGCTGTTGGAAAAGTAGTTTGGAGTCGAAGGTTATTCCCAAGATTTTTAAAAAGTTTACATATTTTATTGTGCGGCTGTTAAAGTCAATGTCGGAAAGGTTGCAACGTTGTTTTCGACAAATATGTAATATTTGGCATTTTTCAATGGCAAGGGAGGCCCCAGAGGTTGCTCCCCACAAGTTAATTTCTTGCAATATATCTAAAAATTTTGCTCGGACTGTGTTAATATTTTTTATTTTTGTAAAGATGATGGCGTCGTCTGCGTATAGTGAGATGTAGATTTCTTTATGCCGGGTTACAATGTCATTTATATCTTCAATTGCTATTATAAATAAAACTACAGAAAGTGGCGAACCCTGCGGAATTCCGTTGTGTAAAATGTGGGAGTTCGATGTGACATTGTTTATTCGAACCCTGAAGGACCGATTGGTCATGAAGGCTTTAATTAAGTTATAAAGCCTTGGACCAATGCCCCAGCGCTCGAGTCTGCAAAGTACGGCGTGAATCCCCACGCGATCGTAGGCTTTTTCAAAATCCGTCGCCAAGATAGAGACATGATTTTTGGTCGAAACAGCGTTCGACGCGAAGTGTTGGATACGCAATAACGCGTCCATCGTGCTATGGTTTCTTTTGAAAGCAACTTGATTATGGGAAATTAGGTTGTGGCGTATAATGAACCAGATAAGTCTTTGTGCTATTATTTTTTCTAGTGTTTTCCGTAGACAGGATAACAGGGAAATTGGACGGTAGCTGTTAATATCGGAAGGCGGTTTGTTAGGTTTTGGGATAGGGATAATGGTAGCCGATCTCCATGTATGTGGGTATTTTCCAGTGTTCAGTATTTGATTAAAGATGTCCAAAAGTTTTGTTTTTAGGTGGGGAGATAGGTTTTTGAGCATAGGGTATGATACTCTGTCGGCCCCAGGGCTTTTTCCTTTTGCTTTTGTTACTGCATTTTCTATTTCAAGCAATGTGAATTTGGAATCTAAGCATGTAGCCGATGGGGAAATTGAGTCGATGAGATAGGGCTCTGAAAGATACCGATTTTTTTCTCGTATATATTCTGTTGGAAAATTTTGGTCAGAAGAGTATTCAGACCAAGATAAGGCAAACTCTTCGGCGATATTAAATGATCCAGTTAGGGTGCCTGAGTTGGATTTGATATATTTGAACGGTGTGGGAGGGATGCCGGCTAGGCGTTTTATATCGGACCAGACTTTTTTTGTGGAGGATACTGGGGAGATTTTGGAAGTAAATTTTTCAAGGGAGTTACGCTTGGCCGACAGTACGGCTTTTTTGAAAATGGCGTTTGCTTTTTTATAGCTGATGAAGTTTGTATCATTCATATTGGCTTTGTAGGACGAGAACAAGCTTTCCTTTTGGTCCCTAAGCTGTTGAAGGTTAGCGTTCCACCATGGCACTTTGGCTTTGTGGATCACTCTTTTCGTTTGGGGAATGCTGCAGTTTGCAGCTGCTCGTATGACTTTCGTCATTTGTGCGACTTGCTGATTTAGGCAACCGTCAGTCCAATATGCTGCTGATTTTTCGCAAGTTTCATTAAAGCGTTTCCAGTTTGCTAGGTTTGTCTTGTATTTAAGCAGGGGTAAAGTATTATCGGGACGGGTAGGTGTGTTTATGTGGATGATTATGGGGAAGTGGTCGCTTCCATGGAGATTATCTGATATAGACCAGCTGCACATATGGGCTATCTGTGGAGATATCAGTGAGATATCGATGTGAGTGAAAGTGTTGTGAGTTGAAAGGTGAGTCGGGGAACCGTCGTTTAGAACAATTAGGCTGTTTTCAAGAATTACGCTTTCAATTTTTTTACTCCTTGTGTTTGTGCGCGGCGAACCCCATAAAGGACTCCATGAGTTTAGGTCACCCAGGAGTATTGTGGATCCACTAAGATTGTGTAGGATTTCTGATATGTCAGAGGATGAAAAGGTTTGACTTGGTGGGATGTACGCATTAACAATATTAATAACTTGTTCAAAATTAAGCTGCAATGCGGAGCAGAGTATGCTGGAGTTAATGTTACTGTATGTATGTGGGACATTCCTTTTAATAAGTGCACCAATGCCTTGTTTGGCTGAGGTGTTATAAGAAAAATTGTAGAAATAACCAGTATATTCTTTGGGGCAAATAAAATTTGTGGAATTACATGGAAGGTTGGTTTCCTGCAAAAATACAATGTCGGGTGCGTGGTCTTTTATAAGTAGTGTCAGTTCGTTGTAATTATTAAAAATACCGTGGATGTTCCATTGTAATATAGTAATTGTCATGATTAAATTTTATTGGATTATTATTAATTTGTGGTGTGAGTGTATGAGTTTGTGCATAAGAAAGTAAGGGTGAGAGGATCAGGACTAAGAGTCGGAATCATCCATAGTGTTATATGAGTCTGTTGTGTTGATTATTGTTTGTAGGTTTGAGGTGTGTAATTTAATGGATTCGTTTGAGTTGGATCTTGAAGTCATTGTTGTATTGTCGTCGTTGTAGTTTTGTCTGATTAGAGCATTTGCTTCCGACCTAAGGGAGCGAGATTGTTCCATACATGTATTCAGTTCACTTGTTGGGCTTAAGTGAGAGAAATCAGTTTTGGCAGAGGTGCTTGGTGAGGAAGTAAGATTCTTTTCGAGATTCAAAGAGTTGGCACGAGAAGTGGGATATGTTGGTGAAACGGGAGTTGGTGTTTTTGTCGAGCTGGTGGGCAGGTCGGTGTTTGTAATCGTGTCTGGGTTTCGGGGTTTTTTGACAAGAATAACGGATGCTGGGTTAAGGTTTGCGACGGTCGAGTAGGTAAGCGTGGAGTTAGTTGTTGTGTTTTGTTGTTGTTTTAGGATCGTGCGAGCTTCACGGAAACTGCATTTTTTGCTTGTTTTGAATTGAAGAAGTTGTTTTTGTATTTGATATTGTGGGCATTCGGGTGAGGAGGCTGGGTGTTCGCCGGTACAGTTTGCACAGAAAATGCGAGTGCATGGCACGGGAAGGTGGGGGGTGAGATTGCATGATACACAGGCGGGTGAGTTCTTGCAGTGTTTTGATGTGTGGCCCAATAATTGACAAGACTTACATCTCATCGGGTTGGGTATATATTCTGTAACCTTGACTGTGTGCCAGGAAACCGTTAGTTTACTGGGAAGAGTGAAACGGTCAAACGTTACGAGAATTTTTCCAAATGGTATGGGAGTGCCGTCGATCATTTTGGTGAATTTGAAGACGCTGTGTACATTTTGAGATTTTAGTTCCTCAACAATTTCGTTTTCTGGAATGTTAATAAGACAAGGTGCGTAAATGGTGCCTTTGACAAAGTTAAGAGTGTTGTGGAGCTTGCACTCGACTTCGCATAGGCCGGGTAAAGAGGTTACTTTGATAAATTTGTCACTTACTTCCTTGGAGTTGACCAGCATGAGAAGGTTACCATCGCGAAGATTAGAGATGGATATGATGTCTTTGCTGATATACTTAAGGGCTCTATGGACGGCAAAGCAGTTATAGTCGGATATGGTTTTCGGAGAGTTTTTTGATGAGACAACTAAAAATCTCGGATTCTTGCACTGTGTTTCAGGGAGGTCTGGGGAATCAACTGGTAATTTCTGAAAGGTTCTTTTTTTCTTAGCTTTGGGGCTAACGCTGAGGCTGGCAAAGCGATTATCCCCGAAATTGGGTGGCCTGGGGGCCATGGTTAACAAATTTATGGATATAGAATGATTTGCACGTGCGCGTTGAAAAAAAGAAAAAAATCAGAAAAAAAGAAGAAGAAAAAAGCACTCACAATTAGAAAGTCACAGACGTTCGCACTCGAAGAGAGATAGTCGGTGACTATATTACAACTATAACAACTATTTACGAGTGCGAAGTTCTCACTATCACAGTTGTGGAATAGTAGCCCCTCCGACGTGCCTTGGTATCCACGTCGGCGTTCAATGAACGGTAGCTGAGAGCGTTCCCTAACATATTCAATGAGACATAAGTGGACTCGTCATCATCATCGATCTCTTTTGCAGCCGCAGTAGCTGCCTTCTCGTAGTCAGCGTTCTATTCTTTATAAAATGTATGCACCACATTGTTGACGCGCTAGCGAATTGGTCCCGTCATGCGTTCTGACGAGTTTCGCTCTTTATGGGCTTTGGCCTCCATCTCTTGAAACCTAGAAGCATTACTGACTGAACCTGGACGAGAAGTCTTTTTACATAGGCTCTGAGGCCTGTTTCTGTCTTTGCCAACTATATCGTTCCTGATTTAGATTCTTTTGTTTATTTACAAAGTGAGGGTTTTTTTTCTGTAATATTAAGTGTTAGAATGAAAAGAAAAGTTTCGTGATTTATTATGAGTAGCATTATTCAAAGTATTTTCCATCGTTATAAAAATTTTTTGCCATCTTTCTGGTAAAGCTCGGATACCGCGTCAAAAAAATTCTTCTTTCAATTCGATGAATGAATCGATCAAATTTTTGGTCATGTCGTAGTTTTCGAAGTGCTGCTCTGACAAGCCATGCGCCATAGATCGGAATAAAAGATAATCGGATGGAGTAATGTCCGGTGAATACAGCGGGTGGGGCAGAACTTTCCATTTCAGCGTTTCCAAATAAGTTTTCACGACTTTCACAACATGGGGTTTGGCGTTGTCATGAAGCAAAATTACTTTGTCATGACGATCTTACATTGCGGCCGCTTTTCCTGCAATGCTTTGTTGAAACGCATCAATTGTCGTCTGTATACGTCACCAGTAATGATTTCACCCGGTTGGAGCATTTCATAATAAATAACGCCCAGTTAATCCCACAAAATGTACAGTAAGATCCTCATTCCATGAATATTCTGCCTAGAAGTTTTTTTTTTGTTTTGGGAATTGTATTTGCTTTTTGAATATAACCGGACAATGGAGATGGAAGATTAGATTATGTTACATATTGACTTAACTAGATTACATTTAATAGTTTTGCGGAATATTTAGAAGCTTATGATATAATACGGGTAGGGAGATCAGTGGGTTGGGTCCTCTTCAGACGACGGAGGGGGAAAGTTTTGGCAAAATCACTTGCCAGAAAGTGAGTGGGTTGCCAATTTCTCTGCGTATCGGCTGTTGCAGAGGTTGACCAATCAAAGAAATCCAGCGGACTTAGCACAATTGAGCTGACGTCAATGTCATTCAGCCATTCCTGTACTCCATTTGAGGTCGTATGCAGCGGCATGTGGGACGCAAGCATGGCTGTGACGTCGGCGTATGTAGCCACTAGTACCTCGGCAACAGGAGTACTGGGGATGGAACTGGCGTATCTGCTGTTTAGAGGGTGTACAGAAAGGGTCCGAGTACATTTCCTTGTGGAACACCTGCATTCATGGCCAGCATTCTCGATCGAGACTCCCTTACTGCAACCTCGGAGGCCCGATTTATAATGAGGGATCTCAGGATATTATAGTGGGGTGCTGGAAGAAGAGCGGTGGAATGTATTTGGCTGTACGATTCTCAATACCATAGGCTCCAGGTGTCTTCTTCAGTTGGAGGCCCTCTAACTGCAGTGTGACTTCTTGCGGCGTGGTATGTCTTATGGGGTGGGCTGGTCGAGTAGGCAAATCCAAAAGCTTGCGACTTCTTCTCAGTAGGAGCCATCCGTCAAATGGAAGGGGTTAAAGGTGGAGAACAAATGCTCAGCAAATGGGTTCGCTTTGTCACAATCCGTTTTGAGGTATGGGCTACTGTGTCCCAATTCGGGCGATTTGCAGAGCGGCTGCCTCTCTAAACCTCTCGTTAGCTTCCATACTGAAAAGGTGTTCCCTGAAATCTTCTGATGCTGCTTATTTTATATTATGCTTGAAGTTTTCCTACTCGTGGTAGTACAGGTTGTGGGATCCCATGCGGCGGAGATGGCTGGGCATTCGCGTGACCCACAATTTTGTAAATGGGCTTCCATACCAGCGCGCATTCTGATGAGCCAAAGCCTGCAATTGACTCCATTGCGTCGAAGTCATTTGATTTACTTAGCGATGGATTGATTGTCCTATTTTCTGGCATTTACTTAACTTTATTTGATAAAGTTAAAGAATTGCCAGAAATACATTTGCAGAGAAGGTTTTAAAACCGGCTAAACTTTGACACCAGACAAGAGCTTAAGCTTAAACAGCTGATCCCCACGCGCCCTACCACAAAGCAGGCGCGGCAAGAAAAAAAAAATGGAAATTATGATTTTTTTTTTTTTTTTTTTGTATATAAAAATTGTATTTATTTACATTGAAGTCCACTGTTACTATATGTAGTAACTTATACTGCATAGTATCATAATTTCTATCAAGTATTTCCATATTTACATACTTAAACCTAATTAGGGAGTCAGAGGCATGTATTAATTTAATCAATTAATTTATATATCTTCTCGGCAGATCTGTTGGAAGAATGCGCAGTAGCTTCCTTCTCGCCCTCAGTCCCAATACACGTCTTCTCATCAAGAGTTTTCGAGCCAACTGGTTTTGGGTGGATTCCCAATTTATTTACGTATGCGGTTGCTTGTTTGTTTATGACATCGCCAATCCTTGGTACCTTCAGCTCTTGTTCAATGTCTTTGTTGCGGATGTACCAAGCCGCTCCAGATAGTTTACGCCAGATTTGCGACTCCGCCATACCAATTTTGTTGAAGTGCGACTTTGCGGCGATGCTATACACTTGGATGTCATATTTCCAAATAGTAGCCAAGACAACCATATAAATTTTTGGCCTTGTTGGAAATTGAAAGTTTGTTTCCAGGCCTAAGGAGCCTAGCCATGCTGTTCGCCTTTGTTTTGAGCCGCCGAGTTACATCCGTTACATGACGTTGAAATGTAAGTCGCTTATCCAGAGTGACAACGAGGTATTTGTGGGCGTTCGATTGTGTGGGGAGCTCTCCATGCAGAAACACACCAGGTGATAGTGTTGGACCTAACACACTTCCCTGGGGTACACCTGCTCTGACTCTTTTTGTTTGAGAGGACAGTGCGTGCAGAAGTCCTTCATGCCACACTCATGCCACGGAAAAGCTCTAACGACGCACTCCTTCCCATGGAAACCTTCCAGTACAAAGTTTACTACGCGGTGTAGCTGTTCAGGTGTGCCATGCCTGAGTCTAAAGCCAAACTGAAACTTCGGAATAGCTTTCTGGACCTTTCGGGACTCGAGCAATCTTCTCAGGATGCACCTCTCAAGTAATTTGCCAAATGCTGGAAGCAGGCTTATTGGGCGATAGGAATCTAATTCCTCTACTGGCTTCTGACTTTTATGGAGCATAATGATATTCGCCTTCGCCCAGGCGCTTGGGAAGTGTCCCAGTCGAAGAGCAGAGTTGAAAATTAGTACAAGGAATAACAAAGCTCTGTGGGGCATCAGCTTAATGGAGCGGTTGTCGATGTGATCCGCACAGGAGCCTTGTTGTTGCGAAGGGATTTGATATCATCTTCCAATTCCGTGAGTTTAATAGGCCTTACAGGAAGAGCCATCTGCAATGGGGCTTCTAGGGATTCAGCAACCAGTTGTACTCGTCTTGGCGATGCTGTCTCGAACGTCTGGAATCTTTCCTCCAGGTTTCTGGCAAACGCTTCAGCACTGTCCTGAGGTGATTTTGCCCAAGTGCCATCTGGGTTACGAACTGGAAACTTTGGAGCAACTTGTCTCTTGAATCTCTTCGTCCTTTGATCTTCAACCCCGACGGACGTGTTTTTAACAAAGCTCCAGTTAATATTGAAGTCTAAGTGCAAAATTCAATCCCAAGTGAAAACCATTATATAAAAGCGAAAAGACGCTAATACATATTTATATGTGTTTTTTACAAAACCCCATATACTCCTGTGAATAAATAAACAAGAAACAAGTGAAAACAATAAACTAAACAAAATATGAGCGCACCCGGCGCTCAAAATCAGAAGCGAGAGCTTCAAGCAAAACAAAACAAAAACAACTCCTACATCTCACTCACCCACATATCAAATCATACAAACAATTACCAAAACTTGCACCCGCAGAGTGATGAAAGAGCGCGATCTTGCTCTCCAGCATTGGAGAGACCCAACAATTACTCTCAGCAACGAAGACCAGAATGCGCGCCAAATTTACCCGCGCGTATACCATCAACAACTTCCGAGATATTAATGAACACACACTCAACGCTCCCGCTCACAGCAGTTACGCTCTCAGCTCTCCCACTCTCAACTCTTCCGCTTTCAACAACCTCAGACACAAATACCACAACTACAGCAACTATAGCAACAACAACTACAGTTTGCTATGCTTCAATGCCGATACGCTCTTCCTCAGCGAATATTAAAACACCCACAACCTCAATACCCGCTCCAACAACAATAAACAAATCTCAATCCTCTCTCCCAAAACAACAAAACTTAAAACGTCACCGAGAAAATCAGTCTCCAAACGGTTCCAAAGATCTTTTAAATGGCAACAAGAAACAGAAGAATAAAACCCAAACCGCCACTCAAAAAACACTCAAAGAGTACTGGCTAGCCGAGCCAAACTCAAGCAACCGCTTTGAGTTACTAGCACAAGATGATGAAGACGAAAACCAAACTGACAATGGGACAAATGCAACCATAAATGCGCAAATGCAAATTGAGCACAAAAAAGCAAAACCGCCCCCATATATGTTCAAAATGTTGAAAACATATACGCACTAACTACTGCTTTAAACTCATTGAAAGAAACACGATATGAACTTAAAGCGCTGTCAACTAATGAAATAAAAATACAGCCACTAGAAACTACTCACTATCACAACATATTAGGACTATTAAAAGATAAATCGACCAAATACTACACCTTCAGACCAAAAGACCAGAGGGGATTTAAGGTAATCCTTCGTAACGTCCATCATGCTACAGACAAAGACGATATTATAAATGAACTAGCCCAGCAAGGACATGAAGTTATAAATTTACACAACATCCAGCGCTACGACACCAAACAACCATTGCCTCTATTCTCTATTGAACTCAAAATGAAAGAAAATAATAAAGACATCTATAAAATTGAGCAACTTCTTCATTGCAAAGTAATTTTTGAGCCACCGCGACCAAAGCGAACACTTCCCCAATGTACAAACTGCCAAAAATATGGACATACCAAAAATTACTGCACCAAAGACCCAACTTGTGTAAAATGCGCTGGAAAACACAGCTCATCATCCTGCACTATTAATACAAGATCGGACCGAACAAGTATTAAATGTGCACTATGCAGTGAAAACCACACTGCAAACTATAAAGGTTGTATGGTGTACAAAGCACTACAAATCCAAAAATACCCAACTCTCCGGAAAAAAGAAATACCGGCAACAGAAACAAATAATCAAACGACACAATACAGTACAACAAATAACGTAGAAAGCTTAAAGACACCAGAAATATCCTATGCCGAAGTCTTAAATAGAAACCAAGTAACTAGCCATCAAACCAACTCAGCAATCCAAACTGCCAGCGTACCTAATATACAGCCTGCTCCAACGCAACTAAGCCAAACCGCACAAAATGATTTTGACGAACTAAAACAATTGATGAAACAATTAATAGCCCAAATGGCAAATATGCTGAACATAATCACGATTCTAGCATCTAAACTTGACAAATAAACACCTAACAATCGCCATCTGGAATGCTAACGGACTTTCACGCCATATACTTGAATTAAAAACTTTCCTAAATGAAAAACTAATTGACGTCATGCTCATTTCCGAAACGCACTCAACTGACAAAACATATATAAACATACCAAACTATAATATATTCTCTACTAATCACCCGGACGGTAAGGCCCATGGTGGTACTGCAGTAATAATTAAAAAAAGCATAAAGTGCATAGAGCTTAATGGATTCAAAAAGGACTACATACAGGCTACTACCATATCGACCTCAGACACAACGGGTCCAATAAATATATCTGCAGTTTATTGCCCACCTAAATTTAACAACACAAAAGACCAATACCTCGATTTTCTAAAATCACTGGGAAATCGGTATCTGGCAGGAGGTGACTATAATGCCAAACACATAACATGGGGGTCCAGACTTACCACTGCAAAGGGAAGACAACTGTATGACGCAATAAGAAGCAATAATAGCCATGCCCTAAGCACAGGCGAGCCGACTTATTGGCCAACTGACACAAACAAGCTACCGGACTTAATTGACTTCTGTATTACAAGAAATATAAATTGCGATAACCTAACAATAAAATCATGCCTAGACCTCTCCTCCGACCACTCCCCAATATTAATTACACTACATGGTGGAGTAGAAGAAAACAACAATGACCCCCCTTTATTTAACCACAAAACAAACTGGAATATGTTTCGCGAGATTTTCGAACAGAACATGGAAATAAATATCTCTCTAAAGACAAACAACGAACTGGACTCCGCAATAGCATATTTAAATGACAACATCATAAATGCAGCAACGCAATCGACACCATCTATAAAAATGACTACATCAAAGAAAACTCCCGCCTTTATTAAAGAAAAAATCAGACAAAAGCGCAACCTTAGGAAGATATGGCAAAGGACTAGGCATCCAGAAGATAAACACAAACTTAATAAAGCAACAGACGAACTCAAGAGAATTCTCAGGGCAGACAAAGATAACCGGCTACAATACTACCTTAGCAACCTCGGAACCTCCTTATCGACAAATTATTCTCTGTGGAAAGCGACCAAAAAATTGACGAACTCAACTATACACAAGCCGCCTATAAAAAGAAACAATAACACATGGGCGAGATCAAACAAAGAAAAAGCAGACACTCTGGCTGAACACTTTAAAACATCATTTACAAATGACATGGACAACGGCAACGCTGAGCTTCCAACACAAATCACCAACCCAAATTGTGCAATTAAAACTATAACAAAGGCAGAAATTAAATCGCACATAAAACAAATTAAAAACAAGAAAGCCCCCGGATATGACTTAATCGGAGGAAAAATCCTGAAAGAACTACCAGACGCTATAATCATCTATATTAGAAACCTGTTTAACGGAATCCTTCGACTACAATACTTTCCCATAACTTGGAAGGTAGGCCAAATTAAAGCAATTCCGAAACCGAATAAAAACGCCAATACTGTAAGTTCGTACAGACCAATCACGCTATTACCTGTCCTCTCAAAAGTATTCGAAAAAGTCCTATTAAATAGAATCGAGCCAACCCTAAAACAGAAAAATATAATACCTCCTCACCAATTCGGCTTCCGGAAGCAGCACTCGACTGTCCAACAGGTCCATCGAGTAATTAATAAAATAACAACAGATTTTGACGAAAAGAAGTTTTGCTATGCCGTGTACTTGGACATTGCTAAAGCATTTGACAAAGTATGGCACAAAGGACTGCTGCATAAGCTAAGAAATATACTACCAGACAACCTGTATACCATCCTACATAGCTATATAACGGACAGATATTTCTATATCAAATATGACAATGAATGCTCAGATATTATGCCAGTGTCAGCGGGTGTTCCCCAAGGTAGTGTGCTTGGGCCCATCTTATACTTGATCTACACCTCCGATATTCCAGAGCCAACTATCCCTGGATCAATGATTGCTACGTTTGCAGATGATACTGTATTAATGTCGTCAAGCGCGTGTGAAAAAACAGCTGCAAGTACGCTACAACAAATCATGACACAAACAGTATCCTGGTTTGAGAGATGGGGCATCGAAATAAATAAAGACAAAACTCAACAAGTAATATACACAAAACGACAACCCAAAAACTTCGCAATTAAAATTAACAACAATCAAATATTGTTACGCCCATATGCCAAGTACCTTGGACTAACTATCGACGCAAAACTGACATGGAAGCAGCACATTCTAAATAAACGAAATGAAATAAAAAACAAATTTCGACAACTTAACTGGCTAATAGGAAAACACTCTAAACTAAAACTACATTACAAAATTTCAATATACAAGGCGATAATAAAACCAATATGGACGTACGGCATAGAAATCTGGGGAACTGCCAGTAAATCCCACTTACAGCTAATTCAGCGAACGCAATCGAAAATGCTAAGAACAATGACAAATGCCGAATGGTATATTAGAAATGAAGATATACATAAAGATCTAAACATAGAGACAGTCAACGAAACTATTAAAAAAAGCAGCAAAAAACACACAAATCAACTACTTAACCACCAAAACCCAAACCTGAGACAAATACCGATGAGAGAGCTGGGACCGAGAAGATTAAAACGTAAAACTCCAACGGAATTAAATTATTAGTAAAATATTAAAACATTAGCGTATTAGTAAAATATTAAAATATTAAAATATTAGCGTACCCTTGCAATGGGAAGGGCCGCTACCTTTTTTCCTTTCTTCAACCATTACTCATTGTTATTCTTTATAAAAAACAGAATGTAATTTAAAGGAAATTAATAAAAAAAAAAAAAAAAAAATCGGCAGTAGCTTTCCCGAGTAACGCGTCAGTTGCTTCTCTTTTCAGGATGGCCAGTACTTTTCTCACCCGATTTGATATCCTTCGGTACAGTCTGTCAATTATTGGATCACTGGTCCTGATGAACTCACGCCGGAGACGTTTCTTGAGAGTTAAGAGTCCTACTGCTTCCGGAGAGAGAGCGATGTTGCTACGCACGTTGCGTAGGTGAACTGCGCCGCCAGGAGCTGCAATTTGAGCTGCATCTTTGATATTCTTCATAAAAGTTTCAACCGCTTTCTCGATATCGTCTGCTGTATTTATCTCTGTATTGAGGTTAAAGGCATTGTTAAGTTCGTACTGAAAAAGCCTTATATTCGCACCAGGTGGAACGAGCCTCCTAATAGGGGCGGTACTATGAGGTTACGTTCTTAGTAAAGCGATCAGCGGCAAGTGATCGGAAGATAAGTCATACTCTTCGCGTACTGAACTTGAGTTGAGCTGCCGGAAATAACATCGTGAAGTGCTGAGCCTCGAGCATTCGCTCTTATACTACCCCAGAGGCGATGCTTAGCTTTAAAATAACCTCCAATGATAAACTTTAAACCATATTGGCCAAGAAGATTATCAAACTCAGAGGAATTCCAAGGCAGGCCTGGAGGAAGGTACACAGCTGACACCGTAATTTCGCCCAAATTAGTGGAAATTTTTATAGTCGCCATTTGTAGATGATTCGTTGTGATCGAATGCAGGTGATAGTGCACTAATCCCTGCCTAATTAGGATACAAGCTCCTCCTCTGGGGCGACCTCCTGGGTGATCTGCTCGATAGCAGCTGTAACCTATCATATTGAGATAGGATCCGTCGTGAAGGAGTGTATCTGAAATAAGCATAACATCAATTTCGTGCTTGCTGAGAAACACCTTAAGCTCATTAGCATTTGGGATATTGCTACGAGCGTTTCAGGCTCCGAGGCGCAGTTCACAAGCCATTAATTTCGCTGCGTCAACGACTTAGAACCTCTGAGTTCTTTGATGGTTTTTTGAAGACCAGCATTGGTCTGCTGCATTGAGATGATGATTTGTGCGAGGGAGCCATCAATTACCGTTTGGTTAGGATGTTGAGGTTCACCTGCGTTTCTTCAGGAGCAAACGCGGCATGCGGAAAAGTCTGGAACCTTGTATTTGAGAAAGCTGTTGGGAGTATTTTTCGTCAGGTCGTGTGCTCTGTTGTCCAGTTCTAGTCGCATCTGCATACGATAGGCCCTGCCGCACGATTAAGGTTGGAATAGCTTGTTGCTTGATGTTGCGCATGGGCTGTGGGAGTTCTACGCGGGGTCATGGGAGTAATGTTGATTCCAGTTTTTCGGCTTTTGAGCCTCTGGACGTAAATTCTGCAGCCCTTGTAAGTTGTCTCATGTTTTCCATGGCAATTAACGCACTCCAGGTCGTCATAGGTCTTTGCCTAGCATTGACTGGAACCAGTCCAATGAGGCAAACTGCATCTACCACATCTGGGCTCCTTGGTGCAATAGTTTTTGGTGTGATCAAAGCATCGGTAACATTGACGCATATTAACATTTTTTCTCGGCAGTTCCACTCTGGCTCTTTGACGGCCAACTTTATTTATTTTTAGAGCTTCTCTGTTATTAATAGCCTTTTTAATGTCTATAAACCAAACGTTCTGTCCGGAAGCCTTGCCTGGATCCGGATCAGAATAGTCAACATTCTGTGACTTCACCTTTAGATTATAGGTATTAACCACAGCGTAACCTTGGGAGGTTACACACCACAACCCTGTAGGCTCTGTGTTCCGGGAGGCAGAAGTGAGTGTATTTGAGATTTACTTTCGATAGTTTTTAAGTGATAGCTCTGTGGGCATCAGAGTCACGGGGGTATATGCACAAGTTGCCATTATGCGCGATCTTGAGTTCATATGAGTCAGACGATACCGCCGAGTCGAGAATCCTTTCTAAGGCAGGTACGTCGCTGACAGCAAGTACTGTTATTTGGCTAGGTTTTTGGTGACTTCTTTGTCACTGGAATTTCAGCTTGTCGAGATTCTTCTTCTGCAACGGTTTAAACCTGAAGAATGTCCATGTTTTTTTCTCCTTCTTGATAGTCATCATGGTTTGCAAGAGCAGCAAATCTATTTAAACCGAGATGGTTTCTATGTTCGATTATATATTTTTTTTTTGAACTTTTCGGTGAGGTTGGTAGGCTTCTCTTCTTGGATGGAACTTTTTGCCAAGAGACTGAAGCCGGCTGGAGTGTAAGCGTATTACTATTTTTTTCAATTTGCGGTAATAGGCGACTATTTCCAACTGTTTTCTGGTTAAGGTTGTTTAATTGGCTTGGGCTGCTAACCATAAGAAACTCCCTGCCCGTTGTGCTCCCTGCCCATGCTCTGAAAGGAGCGCCCTGTTCGTGGTACTTCTTGGAAGCTATCAGCACCTAAAACGACTTCCGACATGTCGGATTCGAATCGACCATACTTTTCTTGAACCACCTTTTTTTTAATTCCTCGATGAAATAATAATTTGATTGCCAAAAACTTTTTTTTTTATTTTTTTGGTGGAAAATATTTAATGAAAATAAAATCAAACCCTTTCTCAATGATGATTCGACTGGAAATTATGAAGATTTAATATAAATGACACAATCAACTAAGCCACTTTGTTTGCACATTTTGCACTCGTAGATTAATAAGAATAATGCCACAACCGGACTTGTCCATATAAGCAACTCAGTGTGAGTATTTAAGTACACCGTGGTTTTTCAACTAAAACCAATGAAAATACTATTAAAAACAAAGGATAAATTCAAAATGTTATTTAGTTTTTTAGGTAATTTATCTAAGAACTTAAAAATATTTCTCATTACTATTTTAAATTAATTAACGAGTTATAACAAACAAAGTCATAAAAATAATCCATAATTTGAGGCAAAAAAAGTTTAAGTACACTTTGGAAAATCATAAATTCTATAGTGTTAATTTTGGTAGGACCTCCTTTTATGGCAACAGCTGCTTGGAGGCGACGCTGCGTAGCGTACACCAACACATTTGTGTCCTTTTCTAGGATCTTGTCCCACTCAGACTGCAAAACTGTCATTAGGGACTCCTTTGAGGTTATTTTGTGCTTCCTTATCCTTTTGTCCAACAAATTCCAAATGTGCTCAATAGGATTGAGGTCGGGAGACTGTGGAGGTGTATGCAATTGCTTGCAGTTGTAGAGCAGCCACTCCTTGACCAGATATGACGTATGTTTTGGGTCGTTATCGTGCTGAAATAGGAATGTCGTCTCATTCAACTGGAGCTGGGTCGCGCTGTCTTTAACATTTTCCTTCAAAATTTTCAAATATAAATGCTTGTCTTAAATGCGTGTACTCTTAAAAAAACCAAGTTTCCCAACTCCAGCAGTCCCAATGCAGCCCAAAACCATTCCGTTACCGCCGCCGTGCTTCATAGTTGGTGTTACATTTTTAGTTCCAATGCGGTGTTACGCTTTCTCCATACTTTCTGTGAGCCATCCGAGCCAAAAACTTTGACTCATCACTTCATAGGACATTATCCCGGAACGATTCCGGCTCCCTCACATATTTTTGTGCGAATTCCAGCCTTTTCTTGCAGTTCGCCAACGAAATTAACGGCTTTTTGCGAGGTGTTTCTGCGTTGTACTCATCCATGTAGATAAAATTTCGCACAGTTTGAGTGTGAACAATTTTGCCTGAGCTCCGAAATACTTCCTCCTGTATTTTCGGAGTGGAAATTTTTGGGTTGGCTTTAATTGAACTAGCAATTTGCCGTTCCTCCCTGCCTTCCTGGCCCCGTTTTCAGTAATTTTTTTATATTTCTGGTAGTCAGAAGTTTACGAAATAAGTGACTTGTTTAAATTTCTCATAATTTAAAAAGTAATAGTTTTTAAATCTATATGGTGAAAAAACGGATCGATTTCTATAAATTTTATTACATATTTTCGCTGTGCCCCTGAGCTTGTTCCTAATTATCGTAACTGCTTAATAGTGTGCGATGCTGCTCTCGAGTGGCAAATTGCTTCCAGGCTACGTACTTATTATGCGATCGACCGAAGTCAGGTACCGAAATTTTTATATCTAATTTCAGATCGCACGGGATCTCTGGATTTCTGGAAATTATTCGTAAACGTAGACTCGTTTTGTGGCGTTTCCACACACAAGCTTTTCATTTGCTGTCTCATTTCATTGATCTGCATTTTGAACCTATTTGTCAACCAAGCGTCCTGTTGGATTAGGGCTTGGCCAACGGTCCATGATATTATTGCTTGCAATTGAGCCGCGTCCATGTCCGTTGTGTCGTTTTGCAAATCCCAACTGTCGTCATTGTCGTACTTTCACCTCCGTAAATAGCCCTGAATTTTTTTATTTCATTGTTGAATTCTCTTTATTATAAATAAACGTCCCATGTTACGCGCCGCTTATCTATTCAAAAGGTTTGTTCTAGAGCCTCCAAATAGCCTTCTATTTAGCCTTCTAGCCTTCTAGAGCCTCCAGGTAGGTTATGTAAGACCTTTCCCTCGCAACAATCCTCTAGTTTCCTTTATTGCGGTATGGCCCGATGGACAAATGAAGGTTATGTTGCTAGGATTGGCCTAGGCAACAGTTAAAATTTATGGATGACGACAGAGTTTCCTGGAGTAATGATATTTATTGAGAGATTTACTGCAATGCGCTAACTAAAAAGAATCTAAAGCTATATCAATCGATTCGGGAATAGCTTTAGCTTACTGGTATAGCTTACTTTGCGCGACAACGTAAGACATATCCGATTCCACTTACTAATAATCCGATCCGACTGAACTAGGCTTCCCGCTGCATTAGTATTAAAACATGAAATTCCAACCAATGTTTTCTTATCATTTCGTTTCCTTTCTTTCCTCTTTATGTCAAATTATTAGGTGCGAGGGGCACCCGTTAACTTATATATTAAAATATAAAAGGAAGATTAAAGGGATCGGACCAACAACCAATATAATAAATAAAGCATTTTACCGAAACACTTATGCCGCCAGCACACATACCAACGCATTGAAGTGGCGGGGGACATAAATATATAAATAGTTTCTAGTAAGAAGACTTCCTATCTGTCTTCTTAGTGCATAAGAACATAATTGTAAGATTTTGTATGTTTCTTCCGATGTAAAATCATAAGCGAAACTCATTGGACCTTTTTTTCAAAAATGTTCTCACAAGATTTTCTATTTCAGGAATAAATCTTGGAACGATCTTCTATCCCCATTAGAGAAATTCTTATCTCACATTTGGAAGCTAATAAAAGTCATAAAGATGAAGTTAGTACAATTGTGGTAGGAAGTCTTCTTAGTGCATAAGAACATAATTGTAAGATTTCGTATGTTTCTTCAGATGTAAAATCATAAACGAAACTCATTGGCATTCCTTTTTTTTTTTAAAATGTTCTCACAAGATTTTCAATTTCAGGAATAAATCTTGGAACGATCTTCTATCCCCATTAGAGAAATCCTTATCTCACATTTGGAAGCTAATAAAAGTCATAAAGATGAAGTTAGTATAATTGTGGTAGGAAGTCTTCTTAGTGCATAAGAACATAATTGTAAGATTTTGTATGTTTCTTCAGATGTAAAATCATAAACGAAACTCATTGGATCTTTTTTTTTCAAAAATGTTCTCACAAGATTTTCCATTTCAGAAATAAATCTTGAAACGATCTTCTATCCCCATTAGAGAAATCCTTATCTCCCATTTGGAAGCTAATAAAGGTCATAAAGATGAAGTAAGTATAATTGTGGTAAATAAGCATTGCTTGGGCAAACCTTCGACGACCTTTATACAACATCTAGCAATTTACATGACCAGATACAATACCCAAGGTCGAAAATTTGGTTAATGCGTTAACTGCCTAAACACTCACAATCACTGATTCAATCACTGATGTACCTCAAAACAGAAAACTGCCAGTTTGAAAAAAAAAAATTAGGTATAGTATTAGATACAAAATTAATGTATAGGGATTATATATACTACGTAATTAAAAAAGTTATTATTCGAAATATATACCCTTTTATTAAAATGTTTTCAATACTGAGTATAGAAAACAAAATGTACCTTTTTCGGGACTATATTTCTGGCAATTATGTTCTATGAGGCTTCGGTTCGGTCGGATTTTGGCATCTATATAAGATTTTCATTTTAAAATAGCATCACTCCAAGTTTGATATATATCGTTCAGCAAATATGAAGTTGCGAAAAACTATATAAACTTAAAACGATAATCGATATTCAATAATCGTATTAATAGCCTACAATTAAACATCAATTTAAGTTTTTTGTTTGTTTAGTTTCTTCCAATTTCTTCCAAATTATACTATTTATTGTAAATTACTAACGCAATTAAATAACATCTTCTATTTAATTTATTAATTAAAGGTATTCTAAAAGCTTCCGGTTCCCAAATGGGTTATGCACGAATTTCTACGATGCACCCAATAATCCAATCCACTTATTTGTCCCACGCAGCAGTCTTCCAGCTTCCTTGACGTGGTGGTGTGCCCTCGCGGATAATATAACGATTACGTTGTAGAGGTAGACTGACCCCCTGTTGCTAGTCTTTGACTAGGCAACAATAAAGATATATACTAGTAGGTAACGACAATCTTTGACGAAGTAGTACAATCTTTATTATTGCAATGCGTAAAGTAAAAACTTAATTTAAGGCCACCGGTAAGCGGCGGCATAGCCCAAAAACCTTATAAGCTACATACTACAAAGATCATAAAGCTACTATAATCGGATGGAAAAACGACTTGGCATAAACGATAATGCAGCTCTCGCGACAAGTCAGAGCTTATCAGATTCCATGCTGCTCAGAGCATGGACTTGACTTCCCGCTGCATAAGTATTATAACTGCAATTCTCAGACAATGTTCTCTGATCATTTATTTCTTGTTTTGTATCAAATCATTAAGTGCGAGGGGCACTCGTTAACATATATATATTTCTAAGCAGTAAAAGCACAACTCGGAGTATCTCTAATGAATTATAATATAAACATCTTTATGAGACGAATAAATTGAAATTAAATTGAAATTGATTTAGAATCGAATACATTAAATAAAAATAAAAACTATACCCAACGTGTTATTTTTTGGGTTCGGGCACACATTTAGAAGAGCTATACGTGGTACTTGTCGCTAGCAGACACGTTCCAGTCTAATACAGAAGGTGGTGAGCTAATACGAGAAAATGATCTGTTGGTGTCAGAAATTAAAGTAGACTCGACACCAGAAACAACACAATGCGGATCGATTACAAATGGTCATTCAGGTTTGACGGGACAGACAATCCACTCAAATTTTTTGACAAAATGGTGAAGTCGTCCAAGGCATACTGTCTGGAGATCACATTTCGAGAGCGATGCCAGATCTGCTGGACGGAATTCTACAGAGATGGTTCGTCATGAACGACGAAAAGTGACCGACGTATAACACTGGATATGGAGTACGGCAAAAAGGTCATTGCAATCTACTTCGCCACAGAGAACGTGATCATAGACTATTGAACAGACCGTTGAAATGGCTCAACAACATCGAGAGTCCCCTCTGGAGAAAAGCGCGGTGCTACAACAATATGACTACAAAATTTGAATGGACTAACAGTAACTGGCGGAGAAGTCACATAAATTTAACAAAGTGGTAGATGTGGTTCAACGAAACATGAAGAGGGCACCGCAGGTATACGAACTTAACGAGGCGATGTTAAGAGATTTATCGAAAATAACAAACAACAATTAATATTTGTAAATATGAATATACAAAATTATATGTATTATACTTATATATTTGGCCTATTAAACACTATTTATGAATTTATTACTTAACGAGCTCTCCCACTATCTCAAATAGCCAAAACTCTGAGTATTTGTTTTAATTGGCATCGATGCCAAATTGTTATACATGTACAGGGTACGTTATGAAAGTAATGCGCATTTTCCTAAAAAAATATATTTTTTGATCCAATCAGTACAAATTATTAAAATTCTTCAAAATAGTCCCCTCCTGCGTCAATACACTTGCGGAGACGTGTATGCCACGCCTGGAAAGCACCCTGAAACTCCTCGACAGAAATGCCTTTCAGGAACCTTGTTACGCGAGCTTGGATGTTCTCCACCGACTCCCAGTGTTTTCCCTTTAGCTCTCTCTTCAGTAGGGGGAACAAAAAAAAGTCGCACGGAGCTAAGTCAGGGCTGTAAGGAGGCTGGGGCACAACTGAGATCTTCTTCTGGGTCAAGAAGTTGGTGACGACGAAGGCCGTGTGGCTGGAGGCGTTATCGTGGTGGAGCATGAAAACGTCTTTGATGTCTGGCCTGACGCGTACGACTCGGCGTTTCAGTCTGTTGAGTACCTCTTGGTAAAAGGCTCCGTTGACAGTTTGTCCTTGCGGTACAAACTCAAAATGGACGATTCCTCGGACGTCAAAGAAGACAATCAGCATTGTTGTGTTACGCGATTTGCTCATGCGCGCCTTCTTGGGTCTGGGAGAAAATTGTGTGTACCACTCGGAGCTCTGTCGTTTGGATTCTGGATCGTACTCGAACATCCAGGATTCATCCCCAGTTACAGTTTCCGATGCATTTTTGCCAAGTCGCACACAAAACTTTATGGCGTACCGCTGTTCCAGCGAACGCTCCATCGCACCGTGACACAACAGAAAAAATGACTTTGCTCTACGACACGGCCTACCACTTCTATTGTTCAGAGCGAACTGAGACCGAGCGCGTTGGAAAGGAGAGACTCCGCCCCAAATTTTCAGACAGGTCCGAGCGTGCTACGACAGGCAGTTACGTGACAATGAAACCATGCGCATTACTTTCATAACGCACCCTGTATATCAAAAGAAAGTCTGAATGACTACGTCACAACCTACAATGAAACGTGTACCAGGGCTTGCCGGAAAGAATTCCCTGTCGTGTCACTTACGAATTGGTGGGGGCTTATGTTAACTTATATTTGTTGTATGCGTTTGTCAATACGTTTAGCTGCGATCGGTCAGAGTGGGAACGCTTATGCATTTATAGGGTTTTTTATAGGGAGTTTTTTTTTCAATAGGGTTCAGTTCGGCCATCTTTAATACCACCTGACATCTGTCGGGTGCTTTATGTTCAGTTTGGTTAGGGAATTCATAATGAATAGCTAATGAACAGCTGAGCAGCGATACCAAATCGATGAATTTTATTTCGAAAATTAGAGGTCGTTTGTGAAAGTCCACTGTCAAACGATCAACTTATTGGGCGAAGTGTTCGGTAACAGCTTTATCTCCAGAAATCGTCCTGAGATCGAACGAAATTTAATTTTTTGTAGGGGCATTTGAAGTAGTTGGTCTATGCGAAGAAACCCACCGCGATTCCGACCCTAGAAGCCGAAATCCCACTTTATTTCTTAGTAAAACCGAACCTTCTAGTGATATATACTGTTGGAAATTTAAATTTAAGACAACGCATTATATATACATATAAGCATTGTTTGAATTATTTTCGTGCTTCCAGTTTATGCTTATTCGCTGCCTACGTGCAGCTTCCTTTACTCGTCAGTCACTAATAATTCTTTGCTGAATCAACATGTTTAATA
Organism: Drosophila merina; assembly: GCA_035047645.1. NCBI lineage: Eukaryota > Metazoa > Arthropoda > Insecta > Diptera > Drosophilidae > Drosophila > Drosophila merina. The sequence goes on from JAWNPH010000002.1 coordinate 29,785,769, forward strand.
GGTTATGGGCACAGGCTAGCGTGACAGTGTGATTGAAAGTGAATTTGCCTTTATGAAAAAGTAATTCTGGACTTTTTGTTGAGAATGATTGAGAAACTGTGCGATGGAAATTATGATGTGTGGGCATTATCGATGCAGAGTGTTTTAATAACAAATGATTTATGGAATGTCGTGTATAGTGATTTTGTAAAGCCTGAGGCAGAAGAGTTAAAACTGTGGACAAAATCAGATCAAAAGGCATTAGCTTAAATCATACTGAATCTGCAGTCTTCTTAAAGGCTGCATGTCAAGTCGTCTTTAACTTCCTCAGAAGCATGGCAGGTGTTAAAGAAAGTACACACACACTGACTGGTCCAATACATCAAGTGCACCAAAAATTATTGCGTCTAAAAAGGAAGGAAAATAATAACCTGCAAAAGCATGTTAATTTGTATGTGGAAGTCACAATTAAATAGACTTAGGCGACCCTGTGAAAGTGATCATGATATTAACAAGTCTGCCCAGAAGTTTCGAGCATTTCGTTGTTGCTATGCGAACTCGTGACAAGTTACCATCATTTGAAAATGAAAGCTGAAAGGCACAAGGCCAATGCAGAATATCAGAGAGCGCTGATAGAAAAGTGTTTAAGCTAAAGCAACAAACTACAAGAAAAGAAACGGTCTAGTTAGTGGGAAACAGTGAAACGCGACAAAATCGAAACTTGAAAAGTGAGTCCGAGAAAAGTGCTAAAGAAAAATCGTATTCTGTTTTGTGCTTAGGCTCTTATGCGAGCGAAATTCCCGGAAATGCGTGGTGTCTCGATAGCAGCGCCACAGCTCATTTGTGTTGCGATCGTTCATACCTTACTTAACTTCATACTTGATTTCAAGCCACATAAAGAGAATGTACTATTTGCAGACAATAGTTCTTTTGAAAGTGAAGGTCGTGGTACAGTGTGAGTGAAATGGTATGAGTTTTTAATTAAACTGCAGTGTAACTTTATGTCGGTGGCAAAGACGATAGACAATGGACTTATTGTTAACTTCTTTAAAAATAATGCAAAAATAATTGCGAGTAATCGCACAATTATACTAGAAGCGCAAAAACGTTTATATTTATTTATATTTGAAAGCGCAAAATTTGTTTATATTTGAAAACGCGACTAATAGCTGCTTCAGTGCACAAGTATCTTCGTCGCATTTGTGGCATGTGAGACATGTGCAAAAAGCAAATTTTGTGTCAAGAAATGTCCAAAGGCAAGTGAAAATAGCACAACAGACTTCTGTTATCTTGATCGGTCATCTATAAAAGTCACAAAACACCGTGCACCACCAATAGATTCTATGTTCATTGGACCGCAAATGTCAGTGTGCACCAAAGCTTATACTTCTGTTGCCCTATTTCCACTTGCATTTGGAAATTTCTTGACACAAATTTTGCTTTTTGCACATGTCTCACACACGTTTCCACTATTTAGTTTTGATTTTATGCCTTTTACCAAATTTTCTTTATTCATTTTGTTAAGAGTACCAAAGTTTAAGTGTCCGAATCTGTTATGCCATAAATGCGACGAAGATACTTGTGCACTGAAGCAGCTATTAGTCGCGTTTTCAAATATAAACAAATTTTGCCGTTTTTGCGCTTCAAGTATAACTGTGCCATCACTCTTAATTATTTTTGCATTGTTTTTAGAAAACTTAACGATAAGTCCAGTGTCGATCGCCTTTCCCACCAACATAAAGTTACTCTGCAGTTCTTTTATATACAGCACATCAACTAGTTTAATTACAAACTCATGCCATTTCACTCGCACTGTACCACGACCTTCACTTTCAATAGAACTGTTGTCTGCAAATAGTACGTTGTCTTTATGTGGCTTAAAATCAGTAAAATATGAACGATCGCAACACAAATGAGCTGTGGCGCCGCTATCGAGACACCACGCATTTCTGGGAATTTCGCCCGCATGAGAGCCTAAGCACAAAACAGCATACGATTTTTCTTTTGCACTATTATCGGACTCATTTTTGAAGTTATTTCTTTGTTTGCACTTTGCAGCTTTGTGGCCCGGCTGTCCGCATACCCAACACTGTAGCGATTTGGTCGCGTTTCTCTGTTTCTCACTAGCCGGACCGTTACTTTTCTTTCGTATGTAGTGCATACACTTATCTATCACCGCTCTCTGTCTCTTCTGCATTGGCCTTATGCCTTTCAGCTTCATCTAGAAGTTCCGATTTCACAATGTCAAATGAAGGTAACTCGTCACGAGTTTGCACAGCGACTACGAAATGCTCGAAACTTCTTGGCAGACTTGTTGATAACATGCGTACTTTCACCGAGTTACCTGAGTCTATGTCGACCTCTGCTAATTTATTTGTGATTTCCACAAACAAATAAACATGCTCTTGAAGGTTATTATTTTCTTCCATTTTCAGACGCAATAATTTTTGGTAAAGTTGCACTTGGTGTATTGGACCGGTCAGTGTGTGTACTTTCCTTAAAACCTTCCATGCTTCTGATGAGGTTAAACACGACTTTACATGCTGTCTTTGATAAGACTGCAGATTCAGTATAATGTAAGCTAATGCCTTTTGATCTGATTTTGTCCACAGGTTTAACTCTGCTTCTGTTACAGGATTTACAAAATCAACACAAACGACGTCCCATTAATCATTAGTTATTAAAACACTCTTTATCGATAATGTCAAATAAATTCCATCGCACAGCTTTTCAATTTGCAATAACATGATGATGCAAGTTCTGATAATGATGATCTCAACAAGATTAAGACGCTCTTCTTTAAGGAGTTCGATGTGGTCGATGGCGGCCAACTGAAACATTTCCTATGCATGGAAATTGAGAGCGAAGGAAAAACCGGAAGCGTTAAAATTGTTAGCAAGCAATATATTGAGGCACTTTTGAATGAGTATAATATGCAAAACTGCAAGCCAAACTGTATACCATTAGAAGCTGGCCATCGAGTTAATTGCACAAACGAGGACTGCGACCAAGCTAACGACACCAATTACCAGTCGCTGATAGGGTCTTATCTGTATTTGGCGATGACTACTACACCCGACATACTGCATTCTACAGTAAAGCTTGCTCAAAGAATTGCAGATTTACACAAGGAGCACGAAGCGGCTGCCAAACGTATCCTTCGATACTTAAAAGGTACATTCGAGGTGCAGCTCCATTGCAAGAAGTCTGGGCAGAACATATATATTACGTGGATGCGGGTTGGGCTGGCGATTCCACCGATCGAAAATTATTTACTGGCTGGGCCTCTTTGCAGCCGGTGCTGTCTTCAGCTGGGAGTCTAAGAATCAAAGTGTTGGAGCCCTAATCAGCACAGAGGCCGAGTACAAAGCTTTATCAACGGCAGCTAAAGAAGCGGTGTACATTAAGAAGCTGATTGACGAAATGGGATTTGGATGCCTAGAGATGATACCGGTGTACAGCGATAACCAAAGTGCTTTATGCTTAGTTAAGAATTCAAAGTTCCATGCAAGGAGTAAACACATAGATATACAATACCACCACGACAGATAAATGTTTAAAGACAAAAGTATTGACATTAAATATATCCCAACAGAAAATATGATAGCTGATGTATTAACAAAGAATTTGATCAGGATTGAACATGAGAAATGTAATTATTTAATGGGACTACTTTAAAGTACATATTAATTAAGTTTTGATTTTATTTATGTAAAAGAAAAATTGTTATACCTAAGATTGAATTAACTTAAAAATGAATATTGCGTTGAGAAGGAGTGTTGGAAATATGAAATTAAGACAACGCATTATAAATACATGTACATTACTACACACATATACATATGTGTATACCGACTAGCCGCCGCAGTGCTGCATCGCTGGACAACTCGGCCCCTGTAGCCAGCAGCGCTAGCAATACGAGCAACCCGAAGCAAAGGACGTTATCATCGTGCCGTCGCACAGGAACGATAGGAAATCACCAATCGGATCGCCTATAGGGCCCTTAGATTTAGCTGCGGGAACCCCTGCGCCGGCGGTTGTGTTGGAGGATATACCGACTCGCCCCCGCAGTGCTGCAGAGCTGGACAACTCGGCCCCTGAAGCCAGCAGCGCTAGCAATACGAGCAACCCGAAGGCAAATGACGTTATCAGCGTGCCGTTATCAGTAGCACTGAAGGAGAGTGGAAAAAAGTTCAGCCTAAACGCCTGAGGAAGAAGCCGGAGGCACTTATACTAAAGAAGACGGCAGAGGCCTCGTATGCTGAAATGCTCCAGAAACTGAAAGCGGACCCGAACCTCAGCGAATGGGGAAACATGTTCGCAAAGTCCGCAGAATTCAGCAAGGTGAACTACTGCTGGAAGTAGAGGGGAAAGTCTCCGACAGCGTCCCCAAATTTAAGATTGAGCTGGAAGCAACTCTAAAAGACATGGCTTCGTTACGTTGGGGTACACAAAGAGTAGCAATTTCCTGCAGTGGATTGGACGAGGCTACGACAGCAGATGATCTCCACAGTTGCCTGGTCTCCCAATTTTAAGGCATTCTGCGATCGATAGGTCAGACTGCTGCGGTGAGCGAGGGCACAAGGCGAGGTGTGTAGCACCACCAAAATGCCTAATATGCAGTGTCAAAGTGGACAAAAAACACCCGACGGGTTGCTTAGCGTTCCCGACCTACAGAGACAGCCTTAAAGAAGTGAAATTCCATCAAAATGCAGGACCAAATTAAGATTATTCAGCTCAATGTTAGCCATTGCGCAGCGTCGGAATGGCTCAGACTAGGGTTTAGAGCATATGCAAGAATAAAAGAAGTGCATATATACAGCTGTTTTGCGCCCCCTAGCGACAGCCCTGACCAGTACGATAAGATGCTGGAGGTGCTGGGTAGTCATGTGAGAGGGCGCGGCCCGAAGATCATTGCTGGCGACTTTAATGCATGGGCAGTAGAATGGGGCAGCAGGGTATCGAATTCCACAGGCCGTGCAGTGATTAACACAATGCTAATTTTAATTGAACGACGGCCGTAAACCAACGTTCAACAATTCAACACGTCCTTTATTGACATTGCCTTTATCAGTAGAGGGTTAGTGGCTAACATCAGCTGGATGGTCCATGACGTTTAAACGCTGAGTTACCACGCTTTGATTTCCTAATGCATCTCACCGATGGGCACGACTTCGAGGCGGCAGAGAATAGTCGGGAAAGCCCGGAACCCTACGAAGATCGATGAAGATATGCTGGCATATCATATCGACTCCCTGCGAGTCTCAAATGGTCACGCAGATACAATTGCGGCTGATCTCATGAATATGCTTCAAGCTACGTGCGATGCAACCATGCCTAGACGAAAAAAAGCGCAGCGCAAGCCCCAAGTATACTGGTGGACTTTAAATCACCTTAAATCAGTTACGGTCTGAATGCCTAATGACAAGAAGAAGGGCGCAATGAGCTAGGGGCAGCATCCATCACGCGGAACTCATGGATGGTTTTCTGGAATTTCTGGAACATTTGTCCAAGCAGTGTTTCTTGAACGGGGTCTTTCCGACGAGGTAGAAAAGTCAGAAACTAGTTCTGCTGCCGAAAGGAAAGGGATCAGCACACGCCGCAACCAGCTACCGCCCGCTATGCCTACTGAACATCGTGGGCAAGCTATTCGAGCGCATCCTGTATGCGCGAATAGAGGCAATCACAGAGAGCAGCAACGGCCTAGGTACGCACCAGCACGGCTTTCGGAAGGGCAGGAGCACCCTGGACGCACTTATTGCGGTGAGAAACATCGCCGAGAACGCTCTCGATGGTGATAGATGGCTGGGTGGAAGGAAGAAGTACTGCGCAATCATCATGTTGGATGTGAAGAACGCCTTCAACACCGCTAGATGGCCAGTAATCCTCAGCGCCATGCATAGGATGGGTATTCCGGAGTATCTTAGGATCGTCGTTGGAAGCTACTTCACGGGTCGTGTCCTCTGGTTCGACACGGACGCTGGCCGGAGATGCTACAGTGTTTCTGCAGGGGTTCCACAAGGATCTGTGCTTGGACCGATCCTGTGGAAAATTATGTATGATGGAATCCTGGGCATCAACAGGCCCTTAGGAGCTGAGCTACATTGCTTTGCGGACAATGTGGCAAAAACTGCAGTGGCCAAGACAATAGCACTACTTGAAGAGAAGTGCAACACGACAATTACTATGGCCATCGACTGGCTAGAGAAAGACGGCTTAACAATTGCGGCGCACAAGGCCGAGGCTGTCCTATTAAGCAGCAGGATGAAGGTGGAAAGAATGCTGATCATGGCCAACGGGACACAGGTGGCATCACAAGACTCCCTTAAATACCTGGGAGTAATGATAGACCACAGGCTAGCTTTTAAGGATCAAGCTAGCTTGCAGCAATAACAACTGCGTCCTTCTCCAGGCTCATGCCCAATGTAGAAGGTCCCAATTACCCGGCAAGGAAACTACTGGTGGCGGTAGCCAAGGCAACGCTGCTCTATGCTGCACCAATATGGAGCAACGCCACCAAGAAAGGCTCTTCATGAAAGGAGCACGCGCGGTGGTATGGTCTATGGCCCTTAGGCTCATTAGAGGCTTCAGGACTATATCCGGAGACGCAGCACTAGCACTGGCAGGCTTGCCGCCAATCGACCTTGAGATAAAGGCTATTTGTCAGGTCCGAGAAGGTGCTACCCGGCTGGAGGCTCACGAGTGACTGATGGGAGAGCGGCAGAGCAGATGGATAACATCACAACAGGGGAGGTGGTCCTACCAACTCATCCCCGATTTAACGGCGTGGGCCGATTGCCGCCACAAAAAACTGGACTACCACCTTACCCAGTTCCTCACGGATCATGGTTGCTTTCGGGCATACCCACTCCGGTTCCACCACGTAGAGGCAGCTCAATGTCTCTACTGTTCCACTGCTTCAGGTTCACGCAGGAGAGGGTGCAGCTAAGGGCGCTGACCGGTGCCCCGGTCAGCCCTAGCGGCTTGATCGCAGCCATGATGGAGAACAGTGAATCTTGGGAGCGGGGACATAACATCATCAGAGATATGATGAAGCGGGTTCGAGCCGACGAGATGGCCAACAGAGCTGAGGGCTAATACAGGCGACGTACACCTATACAGTGGTAGGAGAAAAAATACCCAGCGAAATTAGGGATGAAGGACCAATTAACAAGGAAGGGAATACGACCAGGCTCCACATCCTGCTCACCGACGAAATAACTTTACTGGCAGTCCCGGTGAGCTTGTAAAGTACGGAAGAGCATACGGAGGTTTTTGTTTTTAGAACGTAGGCATAACTCTACTTGGGGGGTTTTGAATCGTGCATGCCACCTATGGACGGTAGGTGGTATCTTTGGAAGATTTTAATTTTCCTACCGTAAGGCATAATAAAACAAGTGAGAAAAGTTATCTTCGGCTTGCCGAAGATGGTATACCCTTGAAAACAAAAAAGTTTTCCAAACAAAGCCTTGTTTTCATATCGGTCGTTTGTATGGCAGCTATATGATATAGTAGTCCGATCCGCTCCAAACTTTTACAAATCGTGTATGGCTATATCAAATAAATAAATCTTGAATTCGGTTGCAATAGCTTGGAAAACAAAAAAGTTTCTTATACAAAGACTTGTTTTCATATCGGTCGTTTGTATGGCAGCTATATGATATAGTAGTCCGATCCGACCGATTTTAAAACTTGATCTGCGTGCAACAAAAATAATGATCTGGTAAAAATTTTAAATCGCTAGCTTTAAAACTACTGTCTATTTTTTGCATAGAAACAGACGAAAATAGAAACAGGAGAGAGTAGTATATGTACAATATTTTACTTAAATTTGTGGGTTTCCTGCTGGTTTTCGCTTTTGGTGGCTGTTTTCATGGTCAGTTAGCCCGGGAGTTGTTGTCGCATAAACTGCAAGCAGATAACAGCAGAGAAGCAGAAAAAAAATATTATAGTGAAATAAAAATAAATATCTAATTAAAAGCAGCATACAGCAAATCCATAAAGGAAACAACATTGATTTCACTCTAACGAGCTTGTAATGTCTTTGAGCCGGCTGAAAGGCGAAAGTATACAAAAAGGCGTAATGTATATGAAATGTGGGCCATAGCTATTTGGGTGGTTATGTTTAGCGCGCTCTGTCAAATACTAATAGGATAATAAGGAGCCAGGGCGAGCGAAATTTGTTACGTCTTGCAACTAAGATATGAAAGATATGTATCACCTTAACAAATACATCCGCAAGAATCCCAAGACAATAAATGACCTCTCCGGCGAAGAAATGGATTCACCTACCGGTTACCCCACTTAAAAACCTACGACATCGACATCGAGCGACATCGGCTCAAAGGCAAAAGTTTACAAAAAGCGTTATGTATACGAAATGTGGGCCATAGCTATTTGGGTGCTTTTGTTAAGAGCGCTCTGTCACATACTATGTAATAGGATAATAAGGAGCCAGGGTGAGCGAAAAAAATAAAAAAAAAACCATTAAATCAAATCACAAACCACAATTTATAATTTACTTTATATTTAGTTATTATATTTATATTTATTTTATATTTATTTATTATATTTTTTATATTTATTTATTTATTTTATATTTACTTTATTATACCCTGTACCCATTAAAAATGGGTGACAAGGGTATCATAATATGGTGCAAATGTATGTAACAGGCAGAAGGAAGCATCTCCGACCCCATAAAGTATATATGTTCTTGATCAGCATCAACAGCCGAGTCGATATAGCCATGTCCGTCTGTCCGTCCGTCCGTCCGTCCGTCTGTCCGTATCAAGAGCTACAGACATGTGCCATATATCGTTGGATAGGTAATTACCATACGCAGTACAAGTTTGTTTTTTTTATTTTGATATCACCCCCCGTTCCTCCGCAAACAGCAAAAAACTGCCACGACCAAACTCCCCGTAAGCCGCCAAAAACTGCCACGCTACAATTATAAACCCAAAGCTATGCAATTCGGCATATGCGTTGGTGCTTATAGAAGCTATCTAATTTTTAAATTTGAACCAAATCGGATAAGAAACACGGAAGTTATGCCACATGCAAAATCTATGGCAAGGGAAGCAGAAGCGCAGCAAAACACGGATTGCGCGACGCCGACTGCTACGTTGACAGCGAAATGTGTATGGCTTTATGACACACGAAACTTATTTTCATAACCAAAATCATACCAAATTTATATTGTTATGGTATGGTACTCTTTTGTAATAGTAGTAATAGTAGTAATATAATAATAATAATAATATTGTTTCATTTATTTATTGATACTAAATAAATGAATTGTAAGCATGTCTAAGGGTACAGGGTATTTTGCAATCGGGAAACTCGACTGCTGCTACCTTACTTGCTTATATTTACTCTCATCAAAACAGACAATATCGATGTTCTTCTAGTTTCGGAATCCCACTTTTGTCTCAGATCCTACTTTAACATTAGCGGGTACGAACTGTTACATGCCAACCATCCATCTGATAGAGCACGCGGAGGAGCACCAATGCTCATCAGGAGTGGGATTTAGTACACGGAACTTCCCGGGTTTCAAGAGGAATGGGCACAGTGCGCCGTGACCAGGATTACCAGCCCAGAGGAAGATATCACCATTGGTGCGGTTTACTTCCCACCCAGACACTCGATAACCGAGACCCACCTACAGGACTTCTTCGAGTCCCTCGGTCCTCGCTTTATAGTAGCCGGACTTTAACGCCAAACACTCCTGGTGGGGGTCCCGCACAAACAACCCCAAAGGCATAAAGCTCTATAAGTGCCTGCAGCGGAAGAGTCTGGACTGCCATTCCACTGGAGAACCCACACACTGGCCAACCGACCCTTCAAAGCAGCCGGATCTGCTGGACTTCGCCGTCTCCGAGGGCATAGGACACTCTAAGATAACATGCTCAATCTATGATAAACTGCTATCCGACCACAGCGCAGTAAACTTGCTCCTAAACATCCCCGTCCTCAGAAAACCCCCGCCTAGAAGACTCACCGGAAAACACACAAATGCCCCCAAGTTTACGTTTTGGATGCTTTCCTCCCTGTACCCAGATCCCCCTCTTTCCACACCACGCAACATAGATGCGGCCATAGAAAAACTAACCAAAGAGATGCACAATGCCGCTGAGTTTGCGAATCCACCTCTTCCGACTACCCCGAGAATACCTAAAAGAGACGTGCACTTGTGGTCTCCGGAAATCGCGGCCCTCGTGGCCGAAAAAAGGTGCCTCAGAAGAGTCTGGTTTTCCTCGCGTAACCCCAGGGACAAGAGAGCACTTAATCGTGCCACCAAGGAACTGAAGGACAAGCTAACCATCCTACGGCAGGACTCGTTTCAAAGATTCCTTATGGAGCTGGAACCTGGAGACCCGCAACACAATTTGTGGAATGTCACGAGACACATAAAAAGACCTGCTAAGAAGATATCACCCGTGCGAAAAGTGGACGGTTCCTGGTGTCAGACTGAGGTCGAAAGAGCAGAAGCCTTTGCTGATAATCTACATAGTGCATTCTCACCATTCGACAGATGGACTGGCGAAGCGAGAGCTGCAACCATAAGGTTCATAGACAGCCCAAGTGCTCCTGGCCCGCCAATACAGCCCGTCGAACCAGAGGAGATTGCGCAGGAGATCGCCTCCCTAAAAAATGGCAAGTCACCGGCAAGTCACCGTCCTGACCGTATCGATGCAACGGCACTGAAAATGTTGCCCCTAATCTGTTCCCAAAGGCTGGCCAACATATTCAACAGCTGCCTCCGTCTAGGGTACTTCCCTAAAGAGTGGAAGCGAGCGGAAGTAATTATCCTCCTCAAGCCTGGGAAACCTGAAGACAACCTAGCATCGTATCGTTCGATTAGTTTGCTGGCAAACCTTTCCAAAATACTTGAAAGAGTATTTTTACGTAGAGTACTGCCAGTATTGGAGGAGGCCGGTTTGATCCCTGACCACCAGTTTGGCTTCAGACGCCTTCATGGAACACCTGAGCAATGCCACCGCATTGTTGAGAGCATACTTGAGGCCTTCGAAAAGAAGAAGTACTGCTGCGCCGTTATGCTGGATGTCAAACAGGCGTTTGACAGAGTCTGGCACCCTGGATTACTTTTCAAAATTAAATCCCGCCGCCCAAGTTCCCATTTCGCCTTCCTCAAGTCATACACAGAGGAAAGAGAATTCCAAGTGAGATGCGGATTATTAATCAGTACCCCTAGGCCTATAAGAGCAGGAGTACCACAAGGCAGTGTTCTTGGACCCATCTTATACACATTCTACACAGCGGACCTCCCCATCACCCCCTCCCGGAACCTCACAGTAGCCACTTATGCCGATGACACCGCCTTCCTAGCCTCCGCCACAGATCCTCAGGAAGCATCAGCCATCATCCAGAGGCAACTGAATGCCCTCGGTCCATGGCTGAAACGATGGAACATCGTGGTCAACGCTGAGAAATCTTCACAAACAATCTTCGCAGTACGCAGCGGAGAACCACCCCAACCACCCCAACCACCTGGCCATCAACCTCCTAGATAATAGGCAATCCCCAAGACGCCTGAAAAGGAAACATCCGCTTGACCTCCCCAACCAATAGACACCTAAGTCAACCTCATAAGATATACATTCCATGTACCTCCCTTAAGTCAAGGTCTCCCCCAAACCATTTATTGATTGTCCACTTGGACAGATTTTAAATACAAATTAAGAATGTTATAAAAAAAAAAAAATTGACAATTTAAACGGCAGGCATCAAGCTGGGGATCCCCACACTGAAACGAAATAGGTAAAACTATGGCAAAGTTTATTTAAACAACTGACTCTCTTTAAAAACAAGTTACCACCACACTTTACTGAACACAACGCCCTCAACCATATTGACTTAAGTTTCTTCTCGCCCTTACTGACTACACATCACATCAACACATCAGATGACCTTTGCGGAAGTAATCATTTCCCCATTTTCATCAACATATTATATTTCCAAAGGATAACATTTTATCAAATAAACACACACACAAGGATGATTGATGGAACAAAAATAAATTAGACCTGCAACAAATAGAACAACAAAAATACTTAAAAGACACAAAAAAGATGGATAAGACAACCAAACCAAATTTAAATTAAGAATACAAGCCAACACACCTACAATCAAAATCTAGAACAATATTCGGCGACTCTGCAGTTTAACCTTTAGTGTTAAGTGGTTAAACACATTCCAAACACACAGGGTATCACAATTTTGGTGACATCACCAAAGCCATTGACGGGTGTGCCATCTTCTGGACTTACGCTGGGAGCTTTCGCTCGCCGGGAATTCTGCAGATGACGTTAGGTGTCACCTTTAACTTTAAACATAGAAATAAACATAGAAACATCTTCATTCAAAATAACTGTACCAGGTGCTTCTCTTGCTAAAGCTTTAGACCCTGCAACCTGGCACGGGCACAATATTTTTCACGAGTTCTTGACCAGAGATTCTCAAGGTTCCAATCCTTTAGCTATTTCATAAAACTTAGCAAAAAGATTTTTTCTTGTTGCCACCAAAACGTTCGCAGTATTCTTTGTAAACTGAAGCTATTCATTACTAACAGTGCTTCCTTTGACTTCGATGCTATTGTGGTAACATAAACCTGGCTAAACTCCTCTGTCATAGACATTGAAATTTTTTTATCGAAGTACACTGTCTTTTGGGAAGATCCCCCAACCTTTGGAGGTGGAACGTATCAGTGTCACTAATCCTTTTAGAATTGAATTTTTAGCCGTTTTTTTTTTAACTTAACAACTAAAAATGTTTGTTCATTGCATTTCGTATGCAGGTTCTAATGGTGGTTATGTGCTTGGCGAAGGTGAGTCTGCGATCCAATGTAAGACCAAGGTATTTAGTAGAATTGGTCTGTAGGACAGACCTTCCATCTATGTCGATACTTTGGCCGATTTATCACTATTTATGCCGATGTTCCAACGCTTCGCCCATTGCGCGAACGTTGTGGCAAACTGCTGGATTCCATTAGACGCAGAGGCTTCACAGCTTGAACTATGGGTGATAAAGACGTCGTCAGCAAACGTGGCCAGCATGGTAGACGGATTGTCTGGTTGCGGCATATCACTACTGTAAATGCAGTACAGAAGCGTCCTCAGGACACTACCCTGAGGGACAACAGTCTTCGCTTCGTATTTGGCAGAGATGGCCGAATGGAACCGAACCGCAAACTGCCTTCCCTGACACTGGACCGCAGGCTCACATGGCGTCCGCACCTAATCAATAAGCGCAACCAGGCCAACCTACAGCTTAAGCAACTGCATTGGCTCCTGGGAAGTAGGTCCAACCCAAAGTAAAATTCAAGCTGTTTATTTAAAAGGTAGTGCTGAAGCCAATCTGGACATATGGGATACAGTTGTGGGGCACGGCAAGCTGCTCGAACCGGATCAAAATCCAGCGATTTCAGAATAAATGCCTGAGAACAGTTTCGAACGCCCATCCGTACCACGAAAACTCATTAATCCATAAAGAGCTTGGAATTAGATGTGTAGCAGAGGAGATCACCCGTCTCAGCGGAAGATACATAAAAAGACTGGATAACCACCCCAACCACCTGGCCATCAACCTCCTAGATAATATGCAATCCCCAAGACGCCTGAAAAGGAAACACCCGCTTGACCTCCCCAACCAATAGACACCTAAGTCAACCTCATAATATATACATTCCATGTACCCTCCTTAAGTCAAGGTCTCCCCCAAACCATTTAATGATTGTCGACTTGGACAGATTTTAAATACAAATTAAGAATGTTATAAAAAAAAAAAAAAAAAAAAAAAACACTCTTGCTTTCGCTGATTATCGTCTTACAAACGAACAACGCTTGCAAATTATTGAATTTTATTATCAAAATGCGTGCTGTGTTAAGAAAGTTAATCGCGCGCTTTTTTCCATTTTATGGTCAGTTTAATCGATCCACTGTAGTGGTTATTCCGGCTATTGTGGAAAAATTTTTTATTTATTTATTTATTTACATTGTTAAACATTACATTACATTAAACTAGCAACACGCTTACGTATAGTGCGAACTAAAGAAAATATCTACTAAATCCCAATAAATGGCTGTAACTCCTATTCAGTTGTACTTTTATTACCTTCTCCTTTGGTAAATGATGTGGATGCGTATTGTATTGAATGAAGTCTGGATTTTGTAGGAAAATTCGGTCTATGAGATAAAATTTGAAATATACCAATGTCGTTTGAATGTGTCTATAAAAGTTACAGAATACAACGAATCCGTCTAGCGCTATCTGTATCATGGGAGACTAGGTAATTTTTTGTTACATCGAGTTTTTTATCATCTAGTAGGATTCCTTTATCTGTTCATTTGTGTCCTAAAAAAGTGATTGTAATTTTGTGTAATTTTCAAAATTGGGTTTTCATTTATCAAATATATCAGATCTTTTTTTTAATTTGCTTTTCTTAAACGAACGCTTGACGCGTTTCAAGTGCAGATGTCATCAATTCTAGGGAGCTGAAATTGATCTAACAATTTTTTATTTTATAATAATCTGACGATTGTCGATTACTTTTCGCCACTTTTTTATTGTCTGCATTTGGAACCGATATTTTTCCGTACCAACCATAGAGGGCTATTGTATTTTGACACTGATGCTTATACTATTTCTTCGTCAATTAATTTGTGTATTTGTGCTTGCATTTCTAATTTGGACTGGTTCATCTTCTTTTAATCTTGTACAATTTATTGGTGGTTATTGATTCCGTATCAAGTCTGAATACAATATATGTATATATGTATATTTGTTTCAAAAATTTAATAACTGTTTTGTTCTCTTTTTTTTGAAAATATTTGGGTAATTGAGGCGTTAAAAGCTGTGATGCATAATATAAAAGGCTCTTAATTTAATTTAATTTATTTAACAACAATTTAACAATGATCTGCTAAATATAAATATAACTACAATATAACTATTCTAAGAGGTCTTACTTCTTTATTATTTAGAACAACATTGTTATTCAAAATTGATTTATGTTTTATGCTCTTTATATTGACTAATTGATTACTGTTCGTTGTTTTGGAAGTCATAAAAACGAGTTTTGAGATATTGTAATTGTATGAGCATAGTAAGTTTCAGCTTGAATTTCTTGATTAAGAATTGGTATGATCTCGACCCTTGAAATGGTAATTTTCGTTTGGAAAAACTAATTTTTTAATCATAATGCTCTTTACGCCTTTTTTTATACTTATTTTGTTAATTATTCGATTTTCTCTTATTGTGAGAGTAACAATAATTTGTTCCCGTTGTGTGTGCTCTGGGAAGTAGTTTCGTTACCTTGTGCATTGGTTTTTCCAGTCAGTCTCGGTCAAATACTTGTACAATATCTAAGAATATCGCTGAGCAGTCTTCTCGGTGCTCAAAAGCGGTACAAATTTTGTTTGTGATGCGATTGACCTGTTCGATCGTTCCATGATTTTTGCGAAAGCCAAATTGATGCGATAGTATCATTTTAGGTAGGGAATTAGTTGTTTTAAAAATGCCTTTTCATACAGTTTCGAGAGACATGTTAGGAGAATCATTGGTATGAAAACCCGCACACGGTGGGAGTTCTATGATCATTTTTGGTGTCACCAAGTCATGTCCAGGTGATTTTTCGGGCTTAAGATCCTATATGGTAGATTTTCGTATCTCACTTTGGCTGAATATAACTGTGTTTATAGATGGTAAGTTTTTAGTTACTGCAGGTATTACAAATGAGTTGCTAGCAGGATTTGGGTGGAATACTTTCTGCAGGTGAAAGGCCTTTTGCTTTTTGCCGATGGCCGATAGTTGTTTGATGTATAGATGCTGAGCGTTTGCTTCCTGAAGCGTAGTCTACGTTTTAGTTGTTCTTTAGCCGATCTGTGATTCCGTCATTCTCTTCTTAGTCTACGGTTTTCAAGTACTAGCTGTTTGATTTAACGATTTGTCTTGCTATGATTTGTCATTTTGAATGTATCTGGAGGGGTACAGGTTTTGGGTGCAGTAACAAGTGTTTCCTCTATCGATTTGACCAGGGTTTTCTAATAGAGACGCTCGAACAGCTCAGTTGTTATATTCATTCCGTCCTCCCAAACAATCATGGCAGGTTGCAGTGTCAAGCAGTTCGCCCGTTTTACGGTCTCGATGATCGTCCTGCATTTTTGGATGTTTCATGTTTTTGGCTATGTCAATAAGCAAAATTGCCGTATTGGGGACGAGACCAATCCACATGAGGTTCTCCAAGTGGCAATGCATCCGCAGAAAGTGACTGTTTGGTGCGGATTTTGGGCCGGAGTCGTGATTGGTCCGTTTCGAAAACGTCACCGTCAATGGTGACCGATACCGGTCCAACTTCTTTTGGCCTGAAATTGAGAATATGGATCTGGACAACATGTGGTTTCAACAGGACGGCGCTACGTGCCACACAGCAGACGCTATTAAGGATGTTCTGCACGAGCAATTTCCGGACATGGTCAAATCGCGCGGAGGCGACGTGAATTGGCCACCGAGATCGTGCGATTTGACCCCGCTGGACTTTTTCTTGTGGGGTTTTCTTAAGTCGCAGGTTTATGCCAACAAGCCGCAAACCACCAATCCCCTCAAAGTCAACATACGCCACGCCATCGATCAAATACAGTCCGATTTGTGCGCCAGAGTCATCGAAAATTGGACCTTTCGTGGGAGCGGCACCATTTTATTTGAATGATGTCATGTTCCATACATAATAGGAACCTTTCAAATAAAAAAATATGGCCAATATGTCTCCTACATGTATTCTTTTCTTTCATTTCAAAGATCAAGCGCTCTTAATGGAAAACCCTTTATATGGTCGATGCCTGAGAGTAAGTAGAACTCGATAGTGATCTGATGATAGTTCTGCAAGGGACTCGTCGCTTATAATATTTCTTGGGATATTTCTTATTATTGCGAAGTCAATGAGGTCCGGCAGCTTATTTGCTGGTTTGTAGGCCTATCCGGAGACATATAATCGAGCTTTTTCCGCGGCTTGAGACGCGCGTCGTAAAGTTGTGTGCCCTTTGGAGTCAAAAAGCGTGATCCCCAGTGTGTACTCTTGGCATTGTAATCACCAGCCGCTATGAATCGCTTACCGAGTGAGTTAAAAAATTAGAAGAATTGGTCCTCAGAAACTACGAAATGAGGAGGGCAGTAGACTGCGGCCAGAGTGACGTTGTCGCTGCTGGATTGAATGCTTATGGAAGTGGATTGCATGTAGTCCATATCTGTGTCTCGGAGATGAGCATGACGTCAATATTTAATATTAAAATCTCTCTGGGGACCGGTATTCTGGCCGCTGCGGATCTCAGTCTTGGGGTGTGAGTGGCCAATCTAGCTGCTACTTGGATGTTGTGGGTAAGAGAGTCGATTGCAACTTCAATGTCCCGCTCGGAGTTCAGACCCATGTCAAGGTTCAGTGACGACTCGAGGTGCTCTTGAAAACGTTCCATGTTAGTGCGCCTGCTGATAAGCCGCTCGACTTTAGGATAGGCTGTAGCTGTTGTGTCCAGAGTGATGATGAGAGGTAAGTGGTCAGAACTGAGCTCGGCAAACGACCGGATATCTGAGTGTAAACCCAGGATACCTCTTGTCAGCGCAAAATCGATGTAGCCTGGAGACCTCCTACTGCCATAAGGGAACCTTGTGGGGCCACCTGTTGCTAGCGAGTTTACATCTGAGTTGAAGATTAATTTTGCCAGGGCATGACCTCTTTGGTTACCCAAAGCTAGTAGGACGCATTCCAGTCGCCTGCTACAATGAATTTATGCTGATGTTGCTCCAATATGGATTTAAAGTTGTCTGTGGTCCATACGAACCTCGGTGGGCAGTAGACTGCGCCGAAGTTTATAATGCCGACTTCAGTCTCTATAGTTGCAGACGCAAGTTGCACCCTATCAGTGGCTACGGAAGGAAGAGAAAAATGAACCAAACTTTATTTGATCATAATCGCTATTCCTTCTTTGGCGTTACCCTCACCCGGGTCCTTATTATACCCTGTACCCATTGAAAATGGGTGACAAAGGTATCATAATATGGGGCAAATGTATGTAACAGGCAGAAGGAAGCATCTCCGACCCCATAAAGTATATATATTCTTGATCAGCATCGACAGCCGAGTCGATATAGCCATGTCCGTCCGTCTGTCCGTCCGTCCGTTCGTCTGTCAGTCCGTATAACGCCTAGATCTCAGAAACTACAAGAGCTACAGCCATGTGCCATATATCGTTGGATAGGTAATTACCATACGCAGTACAAGTTTGTTGTTTTATTTTAATATCACCCCCTGCTCCCCCGCAAACCGCAAAAAACTGCCATGACCACGCTCCCCGCAAACCGCAAAAAACTGCCACGCCCACAATTATTAACCTAATGCTATGCAATTCGGCATATGCGTTGGTGCTTATAAAAGCTATTTAATTTTTAAATTTAACCAAATCGGATGAGAAACACGGAAGTTATGCCACATGCAAAATCTATGGCAAGGGAAGCAAAAGCGCAGCAAAACACGCATTGCGCGACGCCGACTGCTACGTTGACAGCGAAATGTGTATGGCTTTATGACACACGAAACTTATTTTCATAACCAAAATCATACCAAATTTATATTGTTGTGGTACTCTTTTCTAATACAATATTGTTTCATTTATTTATTGATATTAAATAAATAAATTGTAAGCATGTCTAAGGGTACAGGGTATTTTGCAATCGGGAAACTCGACTGCTGCTACCTTACTTGTTTTTGTTTAATATGTTCATGACCATTTTTGCATTAAAATTCTTTTCCTTAAGCGCTTCTACGATTTTAGTGGTCTAAAGAGTTGCCTCAATCCCTTTGTACTTTTGAGGGCTAAGTTTGCTTTTTATTGTTATGTAGCGTTCCATTATAGTGTGTATGGTCGAGCAAATTGAGCAAACTGACGAAGCCGTTCCAGTTGTAGTTGTGATTACAGTTACAGTTACAGTTACAGTTACAGTTACAGTTACAGTTACAGTTACAGTTACAGTTACACGCGTCAGTACATGAATGATTGACATTATCAAAAGGTAAAATCAAACCCAAAACACGAGCTTGACAATTAAAAGCTCTAAGGCTTTAAGCGAGGTATCAAATTGATATATGTCAAATCAATGAATTCCGTGAGGGAAATTTACTAAGACTCGAAGACTCTAAAATTGCTGAAACGTTCATCGCATCAAAAGAAATTCATGGCATCTACCAAATAAATCTCACACAAATCTGAATTATTGCAAAGGCACCATATACGCTCTTGTAAAAAAGGTAAAACCACAAGGAGTAATCGAGGTATACAAATACTCGCGACAAAGTGACGGCAAAACATTTTCGACTGGAGTTGTTCATCCAAAGGAAAACATTCCAAACCCGATGTAACTATTGTCAACTCCAAGGGCACACAGCCAAATACTGCAAAGGCAACACCATTTGCGTGGTATACCTATCCACCAACCGATTTAATGAACACGTGCATACGGCGTTAATTTCCGATCCAAATTCTGTTCATTGCTGCAAAAATACAAAATAAAACTTTAATAGAACGTTAATATAAATAAGTATGTAGATCCCAAATAAATAACTGCGTGGAACCAGATTTTCATAATCTGGTCAATAATTTAATTAAGCCAATACTTATCTTAGGATATGTAAACGCATGACACCCATTTTCTCCTCCGCAAACAACCAAAGGGGAAATGCAATGGCAAATTTTAAAAACCCAAATATTCAGCGATGGCAGTTTTAAAGGACGCTTTCCGGAAACTTAATTGTCTTAGGGTACAAGTGAAGATATCCATATGGTACCCACCGATAAGCCTCAACGCATCCTGGTCAACATCCAATGATATCCTTTAAAACACTGGTCAGACCACTCAAAAAAATCAAATTTCCCAGCCCATTTTCAAAAAAAAACCGCATACCATCTCACTCCATTACACGTTGGATACCCCCTTAATAACGAAGGTAAACTCATTGAAACACCTATTACACCAATAGGACTCCAATCTTATCTCGATAGCCTAGATTCTTTTAGGCTATGACCCGGATATGACAATATCAGTTACCAAATACTTAAAAAACTCCCAAATACCATAACAAATAAATCTTTATACCTACACAAAAGAATACTAGATACTAATTCCAATAAAAACAAGTGAGAAAAGTTATCTTCGGCTTGCCGAAGATGGTATACCCTTGAAAACAAAAAATTTTTCCATACAAAGACTTGTTTTCATATCGGTCGTTTGTATGGCAGCTATATGATATAGTGATCCGATCCGGACCAAACTTCCACAAATTATGTATGGCTATAACAAATGAATAAATGTTGAATTCGGTTGCAATAGGTTGGAAAACAAAAAAGTTTTCCATACAAAGACTTGTTTTCATATCGGTCGTTTGTATGGCAGCTATATGATATAGTGGTCCGATCCGACGGATTCTTAAACTTGATCTGCGTGCAACAAATGATCTGGCAAAATAATGATCTGGTAAAAATTTCAAAACGCTAGCTTTAAAACTACTGTCTATTTTTTGCATAGAAACAGACGGACAGAGGGACAGACGGACAGACGGACAGACGGACATGGCTATATCGACTCGGCTGTTGATGCTGATCAAGAATATATATACTTTGTGGGGTCGGAGATGCTTCCTTTAATGCGTTACACATTTCTGGACAAAATTATAATACCCTTTTTCAAGGGTATAAAAATAATATAAAAAAAAATCATGTGGACACTCAAAGAAGAAAACTTCTCTCCAAATCAATATGCATAAAAAGTAAACAGATGCACAATAGACCCACTATTATTATTAGATAACTACATCTATAACAACCTCGCAATAAAAAACCTCATATGCATATTGTCAATAGATTTGGAAAAAGCCTTCGATAGAGTAGGAGTCCACTGCATCCTGCAGAAACTGCACGAATGGAAAATCGGCCCCACTTTAACTTAATTTATACACATCAACCTCAGAAAAGTAAACAACACCCTGTCAAACGAGATGCAACTTCACAACGGCATTTCACCAGGATCCCCATTATCTGTAACTCTATTCCACATAGCTTTCAACAAATTAAGATATATCATAAAACAAACAAATTCTTCGTACACACAATGTAGGCGGACGACCTCTGCCTCATTTTCGTCCTAAAACTACTATATAAATTAAATCTCAAATTAACAACATATTAAACAAAATTAACCATTGGTGCCATTTCACTGGTACAAAAATGTCAACAGAGAAATCTCTTACCTACGCATATGCAAAAAACAAAATTCTACAAGCATAGAAATAGAAATTAATAATATTGTTCAAGCATTAAACATGTGTATATATTAGAATATAAGAAGAATGTAAAAGAGATCGAACCAACAACCAAGTGTTATAGTATATTATACATGCATTTTATGACCGATCCCTTCAAAAAAAAAAGCCAATGTAAACGCATGCGTAAGGTGAAACTGCCATGCACTTGAAATTGGCATCATACAATCGCTTGGCATTCCAATATGATCCCACTGCGAACTATCGTGATTATGAAAATTTAGATATTGGACCAATGACGACTATATGCCTACATCCACTGCGCAAGTGGTAAAGTCAAACTGGATCCATTACTTACACCACAACAACTAAAACCATTGTTCGATGGAAGTGATCCCGATTCCAGCCATTTTCTTCAACACATCCTTGAATACAATAACTGCTGTCGCATGACTTCCTTTGGAACTTATATCATTCGAGAAATAGGCTTAATGCCGCCAACACAATGAATTGCAACACATAACAACTACATATACATACATATTACAGATAAAAAGGATAAAGATAGGATAGATAAACAGATACAAATATATCATTTGCATGGTTCAATGCTAACACCAGATGTACCGCATAAATTTCTGCACATATATTTCATTTCGTCGAAGGTGAATCAGCTGAATGTGTGGTGAAATATACAGGGAACACTACAGCTAAAGGGACGAATTATTGAACAGTTGCAAGCATTTCTCACGCTAATAATGCTGTGGTTAATATGGTCAAAACAGCATTGGAACGAATGCGGATTGTACCCCAACAGGTGAACCTGTGCGAAAATGTAATGCAGATTTAAAGGCAAGGGCAAGACGGATACGACATCACGTTGAAGATGGTCGATTCAATTACAGGTACAATATTCACACACTAATTATTGCTATTAGTGGTTTCCATTAACAATTCATTTAATTTTGCATTTTCAGGCGTATCAACGAATAAAAATTTATTCGCAATTACTATTCTTAAATTATGACGATTCGTACACGTGAGGAGAATGTCATCTTGGAGAGCCATGTATGTCAAAGTCGAACCCGAATGTTTAGCGTTCATTCGATTCAATCTGGAAAATCTACGATCTGAAGACTATATACACTTGTGTGATGCTATTCATTCAGATGGAGATGTTAAGAATATTAGACGTCTGACGATTCTTCCATCATCTTATATCGGAAGCCCACGCCATATGCATGAATACGCTCAAGACGCTGTGACGTACGTGCGAAATTATGGAACTCGGGATTTATTTATTACGCTCACACGCAATACGAAGTGGACGGAAATTTAACGTGAGTTGGAACCGGGCCAAAAACCGCAAGATCGCCATGACATAATCGCCAGACTATTTCAGCAAACATCTATTATTTCAGCAGCATCTACACGACATTGTGACGACACATATGGTGCATGATGATGGTGCATTAAATCTATTATCGCCTTGCATGGATCATGGAAAGTGCACAAAATAATATCCGCGACCGCGAGTTCCTGAAACAGTCACAGTTAACGATGGATATCCTTTTTATAGTCGGCACTAATAAGAAGATAATTGTCGAGCTATGAAAGTTCAAAATCAAGAGATTGAGGTCGGAATGAATTCATTGTACCATATTGCCCGCAAGCGTTGAGAGTTGTCATTCGGCCAAATCAATCAAATATTTATGCAAGTACGTCACAAAAGGCAGCGACATGGCTGTGTTTGGTATTGCATCGGAAAACGCGAATGACGAAATCAGCAACTTAATTATGGGCAGATACGTCAGTACTAAGGAAGCTCTGTGGCGATTATTGTTATTTCAAATTCATGAAAGATATCCAACAGTTGTACATTTAGCAGTGCATTTAGAAAATGGCCAAAGAGTTTACTTCACTGAGACTTATGCGGCACAACGATCTGAGAGACCACCATCGACAACATTGACTAGCTTCATCGCAATGTGTGAAGCAGATCCATTCACAGCGACGCTGATGTACTTTGAAACTCCCAAGTATTACACTTGGAATCTATCAAAAAAGAATTCCCAATGTCGCAAACAAGGAAGCCCAGTTCCAGAATGGCCACAGGTGTTTTCCACTGATGCACCAGGTCGCATGTATACTGTTCATCCTAGAAATTTTGAATGTTTTTATTTGCGACTGCTGTTGGTAAATGTACGTGGACCAAAATCATTTCGGCATTTTAAAACTGTGAATGGCCACCAATAAAAAACATATCGAAAAGCTTGTCAACTATTGGGTTTGCTGGAGAACGATTCTCATTGGGATTTAACACTTGCGGATTCAGTTGTTTCATCAAATCCGTACCAAATACGAACGCTGTTTACAATGTTGATACATTGGAGGAATTCGTTCGAAATAATGTGGCATTGCTGAATGAACAGAAAAAACAAGTAAAACGAAACATTAATGCAAGCGGTGGGCAATAGTACTGGTGGTCTATTCTTCCGGGACACACCTAGAGGATCAAGAAAAACATTTGTCATTTCATTTATTTTGGCCACTATTCGATCAAGATGTGACATAGCTTTGACGTTGGCATCATCTGGAACTGCGGCGACTCTTCTAGATGGCGGTCATACTGCATATTCTGCGCTAAGGTTGACACTCAATTCAAACACAATTGATACTACAACATGCAATATTTCCCGATCCAGTGCAATAGGAAAATTGTTGGTGCAATGCAAGCTTATTGTTTGGAATGAGTGCACAATGGCACATAAGAAATCACTTAAAGCAACTTCCCACTGAAGGTTCTTTTGCGAAATAACAACATCTTTGGCAGCTTGATGATATCGTTGGCAGGGGATTTCATGCAGACGTTGCTAATAATTCCCCGTAGAACGCCTGGAGATGAATTGAATGCTTGCCTGAAGGCATGACTATTATGGAATAACGTAAAAACATTATCGCCAACCGCTAATATGAGACTTAACTTCAAAACGTTCAAAGTGCTACACAATTTTCCAAACAATTGTCAGCTGTTGGAAATGGAAAAGTCCCAGTTTATGCGACATCTGGATTAATTAACCTATCTAACCAACGACTTTTGCTCTTATTAAAAATGTTTTCCCAAACATAAGTGAGAATTATCAGAATTATGCTTTGTTAAGTCAAGGAGCAATTCTTGCCGCAAAGAATAATGATGTACACACACTGAATTACAACGAATTTTTTATTTTATTTTATTTTAAACCCCACCTCCAAAGTTCCCATTTCGCCTTCCTCAAGTCATACACAGAGGGAAGAGAATTCAGAGTGAGATGCGGATCATCAATCAGTACCCCTAGGCCCATAAGAGCAGGAGTACCACAAGGCAGTGTTCTTGGACCCATCTTATACACACTCTACACAACGGACCTCCCCATTACCCCCTCCCGGAACCTCACAGTAGCCACTTATGCCGATGACACCGCCTTCCTAGCCTCCGCCACAGATCCTCAGGAAGCATCAGCCATCATCCAGAGGCAACTGAATGCCCTCGGTCCATGGATGAAACGATGGAACATCGTGGTCAACGCTGAGAAATCTACACAAACAACCTTCGCACTACGCAGGGGAGAATGCCCCCCCTCCCCATCACACTCAACGGGGAAACCATCCCAACTAATAACACTCCCAAATATCTAGGGCTGACACTGGACCGCAGGCTCACATGGCGTCCGCACCTAATCAACAAGCGCAACCGGGCCAACCTACGGCTTAAGCAACTGCATTGGCTCCTGAAAGAAGGTCCAAGCTCAAAGTAAAATTCAAGCTGCTTATTTATAAGGTAGTGCTTAAGCCAATCTGGACATATGGAATACAGTTGTGGGGCACGGCAAGCTGTTCGAACCGGATCAAAATCCAGCGATTTCAGAATAAATGCCTGAGAACAGTTTCGAACGCCCATCCGTACCACGAAAACTCAATAATCCATAAAGAGCTTGGAATTAGATGTGTAGCAGAGGAGATCACCCGTCTCAGCGGAAGATACATAAAAAGACTGGATAACCACCCCAACCACCTGGCCATCAACCTCCTAGATAACAGGCAATCCCCAAGACGCCTGAAAAGGAAACACCCGCTGGATCTCCCCAACCAATAGACACCTAAGTCAACCTCATATTCAAATAAGAATGTTATAAAAAAAATAAAAAAATTTGGTGACATACAAATTCGTTGATTCCATTACAAATCCCGATGATGTAGTACATTATCCAACGGAAATTTTGAACTCTGGAGTTACCAGGATTTCCACCACATAACTTGCAACTCAAAGTTGGTACAGTGTTTTTGATATTGCGTAATTTGAATGCACCGCGACTTTGCAACGGTACTCGACTTTCGGTAAAAAGACTTATGCCGAATTTGATTGAGGTAACCATTATTAACGGAAAGTACGCAGGTGAAAATGTATGTATTCCTCGAAAACGAATGATTCCGACTGATCTTCCCTTTGACTTCAAACGATTGCAATTTGCAGTTTGCCTTGCGTTCGCAATGACAATTAACAAATCGCTTAGTGTTTGCGCGATAAATTTAGAAAATTATTGTTTCTCACATGGGCAGTTATACGTTGCGTGTTCACGAGTTGGGAAACTATCCGCTTTTTTTGTGTTAACTTCGGACCAAAAAACAAAAAATGTGGTTTACCAAAGAACACTTCAAAGGAACGGATAATTTCCGGACACGTATAACGCTTCCATTCAGTATTTTCTTTGGATTCACTTTCATTTACTTAGAGAAGTTCAACTAAATTACACTTTATTTTTGTAATCGAAATGAATTCATTATGTTGTGAAATGAAATAAAATTTTTTCTTTTCAAATATAAAACAAAAAAAAAATTTTCTTCACCTTTTAATCAATAAACGAAATGTTAAATAAAACGAAGCCATCTGGTGGCGAAACGGAGTTCGCCGGGTTTTCTAGTCTTTGAATAACTATTCCATACCTTCGACGAAGTAGTTTTTAGCACATACTTCAAGGTGCTATATATTTTCTTGCTTCTGATAGTCAGCCAATCAATTGCGTTGGGCGAAGGTGTATTCGTGTAGTGCCAACCGACAAGCAATAAGTTGGGTAGTTTTTTATAGGGAGTAGGAAAAAGTTTTTTTTTTGCCATCAAACGAAACAAAATCCAGGGCGCAGCTAAAGCCCTACTTGTGTCTCACTATTCTGTGTTAAACTTCCATGCTGTAGGCCAGATTAGATTGTATGCTTATTTG
This sequence comes from Drosophila merina, assembly GCA_035047645.1. NCBI lineage: Eukaryota > Metazoa > Arthropoda > Insecta > Diptera > Drosophilidae > Drosophila > Drosophila merina. Next base: position 29,812,333 of record JAWNPH010000002.1, read on the forward strand.
GATTAAATATCCTTATGCTTTCTGAGGTAAGGCTTAGATGATCAGACAGGGTGACCTGGCCCTGATTCAGTACTACGAAGATGTCAAGTAAAAGCAACCGCTTGTAACCAAATGGTATGACACACAAACAAGAGGGAACCGATCTGGTCAACGTTGAAGTTAGAGCCGTCGCCCTGCATGCCTTCAAATCGGGTCTCAAAAAATCGCTGACAGCCGTGGTTTACCCAGTCGAAGGACTTGCCATCTGCACTGGCTTTAGACAGAACAGCGAAAGTTGGCATTAAGAGGTATGTTCGCGAACTCATGGACTAAGGAGCGATCTCAAAAAGCTGGAAACAGCAAAAGACGTTTTCAGAAAACCAAGAAGAAACAGCAAAGAAGAATAGGGTCAAGATACGAATCCCCATTTTATCAAACGCCAATAAGTTAGTCAAAGGTTTATCCTCAAGATTTAGGCAGCGCACTTATTACATTAAAAATTAGTCAAATATTTCACTTGGCCCAAAAAGAAGAAATTACTCAGAAAGTTAAACAGGCGAAAAACGTTAATGCTTTAACAATGTTATCCAAACAAGCCCCAAAGACCCTAAGGAGGAATAAAAATCACCAAATTTGCACATGACAGCTATGGGTCTGATTAAAGATATTAAACTATCCTACGACGAGAAAGTAAGTCTTCGTAATTAGCTGCCAAGGAACACAAGCTCTTCCTGCAGGTCTTCCTGTATTCAAGAAAAGCATAGCATTTATTTTTCAGAATATCAGAGAATACCTGAATAAATACCCTCAAAAGGGCATCACAAGAAACCAGCAGGTTAGAAAAGGCACTTACCCTTCTAACGGAGTCTTGGTGACTACGTAGGCCAAAGACTGGCCGGCCAACTACCCTTGCAGCGAAAGATTATCCTTTCAATCTTCATCCAGAATAGCAGTGGCAGTGAAGGAAACAACGCGGTCCGCCACGACTACCGCCCCCCTTGCATTAACGACGAAAATTCGCCGGACTCTATCTCTGCAGGAAAAAATACTAATTTGTAGACTTTTGAGCAAGATTAGCAATAATAATTAATTAATATATTGCCGAAATATATTACTGAAATAAATAAAATGTTAACGTGAGAAAGCAAAAGCACTCTACTTTTAACCAAGCTTACCGTAGCACGCAGGCAATATCACGATAGGCCATCCCCTTCTCGCCTACTTGTGTCGCTTAAAACAAAAACCTGATCTAAGAACTCAAACTGAAATGAAGAACTAACCTATACAGATCCAGTGATCGCTGAAGCTGTAGCCGAAACTCAGCCCCTCAGAGCTCCAAACGTTTTGGTTGCGACCCCCACAGAACTGCTCACTCCAAGCACTAGGCGTTCTAAAAAGAAAATCGTTGGTCGGCCTTCATACTTATAAGAGTGATTCTGACTAATGAGTCCATTCCGAATATGGCCTAATTTAATTGGACGTCAAGAGGGGTGCTCCATGGACCAGATCCCCAGAAAACCGAGGACCCGAATTAGCTAATCAGAGAAGTAATCCTAAAAATGTTAAACCCCTTCCCGCCGATACCGCACTGGAACTTTGCAAAGGTTGAGGATGCGGTTGAGGTTAGTATTATATATACTATTGGAGGGGAACGTAAAATCCGGAGTCTGAGACTGGGAAGCCCTCCGGTAGAACATGTTTCTAAAGAAATGCCGAAGACAGGGATGTTGGTAGAGGCAGCGATTTTGTAGGGAGTAAAGTCAAGGCTTATAACAGTCAGTGAACAAGCACTGACATAAACGAAAGCGGTACATTTTAAATTATCTTTAAAATTATCCTTTTTTCAAAGCTTCTGGTAGGCTCAAAAAACGCCTTTATAGCCAGTCCAGATAGGTGTTGCTTAACGTGCAGTCTTTTTGGGCTCGCTAGCGGGATCAATCTCAAGCTGGCGAGGGAAATCCTCCTTATTTATATTGACATAGGTATTTATGACTTCGCGGAGAAGTTCGTATATGTACTTGTATGTATAAAATCGTTCAGCCTTGTGGCATACATGTTAGCAGCAAACTGAGGAAAAACTTATTTATGATTTACTTCACTTGACGGAATATGATCCCGTATGAATAAAAATTTATAGCACTAACTTCATTGTTGGTTTCAGAACCTGCAATCAAAAATGATAAATGTTTAATTTATTTACTTAGCTGTTACTTAATTTAACATTTTCATATTAAAAAGCCCTGCCAGAAGATCAAAGTATATTGTAATGCATCATAGCTCCTCTGTGTGATGTTTTGAAGCACTATTCCGACGATGAAGCATCATCTCAATAGATTGTAAGCTTTTTCCTATAATGACAACAGCCACTTTATGATGATGGGTGAATTAAATCTCCTTGTGTGTTCACAGGGAGGTGTTTTGATAGCTTGAATGATAATATTAGAACTTTCAGATGATATTCGATTCAATGCTATGAAGAGCATATTTACTAACTCGTTATTCAGGTAAAGAAACATTTGTAATGAATAATTTGGACAATGGTTCCCTTCACTATTGGATTCTCAGCACAATGACTATCGATTTCCGAATGTGAATTGACCATTAAATAACCACAAATGCCTCCAGGAACCTCACAGTAGCCACTTATGCCGATGACACCGCCTTCCTAGCCTCCGCCACAGATCCTCAGGAAGCATCAGCCATCATCCAGAGGTAACTGAATGCCCTCTGTCCATGGATGAAACGATGTAACATCGTAGTCAACGCTGAGAAATCTACACAAAGAACCTTCGCACTACGCAGGGGAGAATGCCCCCCCGTCACACTCAACGGGGAAACCATCCCAACTAATAACACTCCCAAATATCTAGGGCTGACACTGGACCGCAGGCTCACATGGCGTCCGCACCTAATCAAAAAGCGCAACCAGGCCAACCTACGGCTTAAGCAACTGCATTGGCTCCTGAAAGAAGGTCCAAGCTCAAAGTAAAATTCAAGCTGCTTATTTATAAGGTAGTGCTTAAGCCAATCTGGACATATGGAATACAGTTGTGGGGCACGGCAAGCTGTTCGAACCGGATCAAAATCCAGCGATTTCAGAATAAATGCCTGAGAACAGTTTCGAACGCCCATCCGTACCACGAAAACTCAATAACCCATAAAGAGCTTGGAATTAGATGTGTAGCAGAGGAGATCACCCGTCTCAGCGGAAGATACATAAAAAGACTGGATAACCACCCCAACCACCTGGCCATCAACCTCCTAGATAATAGGCAATCCCCAAGACGCCTGAAAAGGAAACACCCGCTGGATCTCCCCAACCAATAGACACCTAAGTCAACCTCATATTCAAATAAGAATGTTATAAAAAAAAATAAAAAAATTTGGTGACATACAAATTCGTTGATTCCATTACAAATCCCGATGATGTAGTACATTATCCAACGGAAATTTTGAACTCTGGAGTTACCAGGATTTCCACCACATAACTTGCAACTCAAAGCTGGTACAGTGTTTTTGATATTGCGTAATTTGAATGCACCGCGACTTTGCAACGGTACTCGACTTTCGGTAAAAAGACTTATGCCGAATTTGATTGAGGTAACCATTATTAACGGAAAGTACGCAGGTGAAAATGTATGTATTCCTCGAAAACGAATGATTCCGACTGATCTTCCCTTTGACTTCAAACGATTGCAATTTGCAGTTTGCCTTGCGTTCGCAATGACAATTAACAAATCGCTTAGTGTTTGCGCGATAAATTTAGAAAATTATTGTTTCTCACATGGGCAGTTATACGTTGCGTGTTCACGAGTTGGGAAACTATCCGCTTTTTATACCCTTGAAAAAGGGTATTATAATTTTGTCCAGAAATGTGTAACGCATTAAAGGAAGCATCTCCGACCCCACAAAGTATATATATTCTTGATCAGCATCAACAGCCGAGTCGATATAGCCATGTCCGTCTGTCCGTCTGTCCCTCTGTCCGTCTGTCCGTCTGTCCGTCTGTTTCTATGCAAAAAATAGACAGTAGTTTTAAAGCTAGCGTTTTGAAATTTTTACCAGATCATTATTTTTTTTGCACGCAGATCAAGTTTAAGAATCGGTCGGATCGGACCACTATATCATATAGCTGCCATATAAACGACCGATATGAAAACAAGTCTCTGTATGGAAAACTTTTTTGTTTTCTAAGCTATTGCAACCGAATTCAACATTTATCCATTTGACATAGGCATACATGATTTGTGGAAGTTTGGTCCGGATCGGACCACTATATCATATAGCTGCCATACAAACGACCGATATGAAAAAAAAAGTCTTTGCATGGAAAACTTTTTGTTTTCAAGGGTATACCATCTTCGGCAAGCCGAAGATAACTTTTCTCACTTGTTTTGTGTTAACTTCGGACCAAAAAACAAAAAATGTGGTTTACCAAAGAACACTTCAAAGGAACGGATAATTTGCGGACACGTATAACGCTTCCATTCAGTATTTTCTTTGGATTCACTTCATTTACTTAGAGAAGTTCAACTAAATTACACTTTATTTTTGTAATCGAAATGAATTCATTATGTTGTGAAATGAAATAAAATTTTTTCTTTTCAAATATAAAACAAAAAAAAAATTTTCTTCACCTTTTAATCAATAAACGAAATGTTAAATAAAACGAAGCCATCTGGTGGCGAAACGGAGTTCGCCGGGTTTTCTAGTCTTTGAATAACTATTCCATACCTTCGACGAAGTAGTTTTTAGCACATACTTCAAGGTGCTATATATTTTCTTGCTTCTGATAGTCAGCCAATCAATTGCGTTGGGCGAAGGTGTATTCGTGTAGTGCCAACCGACAAGCAATAAGTTGGGTAGTTTTTTATAGGGAGTAGGAAAAAGTTTTTTTTTTGCCATCAAACGAAACAAAATTCAGGGCGCAGCTAAAGCCCTACTTGTGTCTCACTATTCTGTGTTAAACTTCCATGCTGTAGGCCAGATTAGATTGTATGCTTATTTGGATTAAATATCCTTATGCTTTCTGAGGTAAGGCTTAGATGATCAGACAGGGTGACCTGGCCCTGATTCAGTACTACGAAGATGTCAAGTAAAAGCAACCGCTTGTAACCAAACGTTGAAGTTAGAGCCGTCGCCATGCATGCCTTCAAATCGGGTCTCAAAAAATCGCTGACAGCCGTGGTTTACCCAGTCGAAGGACTTGCCATCTGCACTGGCTTTAGACAGAACAGCGAAAGTTGGCATTAAGAGGTATGTTCGCGAACTCATGGACTAAGGAGTGATCTCAAAAAGCTGGAAACAGCAAAAGACGTTTTCAGAAAACCAAGAAGAAACAGCAAAGAAGAATAGGGTCAAGATACGAATCCCCATTTTATCAAACGCCAATAAGTTAGTCAAAGGTTTATCCTCAAGATTTAGGCAGCGCACTTATTACATTAAAAATTAGTCAAATATTTCACTTGGCTCAAAAAGAAGAAATTACTCAGAAAGTTAAACAGGCGAAAAACGTTAATGCTTTAACAATGTTATTCAAACAAGCCCCAAAGACCCTAAGGAGGAATAAAAAGCACCAAATTTGCACATGACAGCTATGGGTCTGATTAAAGATATTAAACTATCCTACGACGAGAAAGTAAGTCTTCGTAATTAGCTGCCAAGGAACACAAGCTCTTCCTGCAGGTCTTCCTGTATTCAAGAAAAGCATAGCATTTATTTTTCAGAATATCAGAGAATACCTGAATAAATAGCCTCAAAAGGGCATCACAAGAAACCAGCAGGTTAGAAAAGGCACTTACCCTTCTAACGGAGCCAAAGACTGGCCGGCCAACTACCCTTGCAGCGAAAGATTATCCTTTCAATCTTCATCCAGAATAGCAGTGGCAGTGAAGGAAACAACGCGGTCCGCCACGACTACCGCCCCCCTTGCATTAACGACGAAAATTCGCCGGACTCTATCTCTGCAGGAAAAAATACTAATTTGTAGACTTTTGAGCAAGATTAGCAATAATAATTAATTAATATATTGCCGAAATATATTACTGAAATAAATAAAATGTTAACGTGAGAAAGCAAAAGCACTCTACTTTTAACCAAGCTTACCGTAGCACGCAGGCAATATCACGATAGGCCATCCCCTTCTCGCCTACTTGTGTCGCTTAAAACAAAAACCTGATCTAAGAACTCAAACTGAAATGAAGAACTAACCTATACAGATCCAGTGATCGCTGAAGCTGTAGCCGAAACTCAGCCCCTCAGAGCTCCAAACGTTTTGGTTGCGACCCCCACAGAACTGCTCACTCCAAGCACTAGGCGTTCTAAAAAGAAAATCGTTGGTCGGCCTTCATACTTATAAGAGTGATTCTGACTAATGAGTCCATTCCGAATATGGCCTAATTTAATTGGACGTCAAGAGGGGTGCTCCATGGACCAGATCCCCAGAAAACCGAGGACCCGAATTAGCTAATCAGAGAAGTAATCCTAAAAATGTTAAACCCCTTCCCGCCGATACCGCACTGGAACTTTGCAAAGGTTGAGGATGCGGTTGAGGTTAGTATTATATATACTATTGGAGGGGAACGTAAAATCCGGAGTCTGAGACTGGGAAGCCCTCCGGTAGAACATGTTTCTAAAGAAATGCCGAAGACAGGGATGTTGGTAGAGGCAGCGATTTTGTAGGGAGTAAAGTCAAGGCTTATAACAGTCAGTGAACAAGCACTGACATAAACGAAAGCGGTACATTTTAAATTATCTTTAAAATTATCCTTTTTTCAAAGCTTCTGGTAGGCTCAAAAAACGCCTTTATAGCCAGTCCAGATAGGTGTTGCTTAACGTGCAGTCTTTTTGGGCTCGCTAGCGGGATCAATCTCAAGCTGGCAAGGGGAAATCCTCCTTATTTATATTGACATAGGTATTTATGACTTCGCGGAGAAGTTCGTATATGTACTTGTATGTATAAAATCGTTCAGCCTTGTGACATACATGTTAGCAGCAAACTGAGGAAAAACTTATTTATGATTTACTTCACTTGACGGAATATGATCCCGTATGAATAAAAATTTATAGCACTAACTTCATTGTTGGTTTCAGAACCTGCAATCAAAAATGATAAATGTTTAATTTATTTACTTAGCTGTTACTTAATTTAACATTTTCATATTAAAAAGCCCTGCCAGAAGATCAAAGTATATTGTAATGCATCATAGCTCCTCTGTGTGATGTTTTGAAGCACTATTCCGACGATGAAGCATCATCTCAATAGATTGTAAGCTTTTTCCTATAATGACAACAGCCACTTTATGATGATGGGTGAATTAAATCTCCTTGTGTGTTCACAGGGAGGTGTTTTGATAGCTTGAATGATAATATTAGAACTTTCAGATGATATTCGATTCAATGCTATGAAGAGCATATTTACTAACTCGTTATTCAGGTAAAGAAACATTTGTAATGAATAATTTGGACAATGGTTCCCTTCACTATTGGATTCTCAGCACAATGACTATCGATTTCCGAATGTGAATTGACCATTAAATAACCACAAATGCTTAAGTAGTGGTAACAGTGCTACGAGAAAGTGATAAATTTGTGTTTGTAAACAGAGGTGCAGACAGAGGCGACAAAGATACAGACGCCGGCCGAAAAATAACGAAGAGAAATCGACAAAATCAGTCAGTCAGAAGAATCGTGTGGAAAAGTTAACATCAAGAAGTTGGAGCAGTCAGTTGTCATGAAATTTCAAGTCGGCACTTGAATAATAATTATAATTTGATCAATAATATAATAATATAATAATATATTGTTAGAAATATACATTTTGCTAATAGGCAACGCACTCTTATACGCACATTATACTTATATGTATTGTATATAAATATTTGTAAGCGCCTTGCATGTCGCAACATTCTGTTAAGTCAGTCGTGGTTGAACGATCAGTACACGATATAATAAATTTATCAGGTTATGGGCCCAGGGAGCTTAAGAAATACAATTGTGCGCAAAGTTATTATATTGAATTAGTTAAGAAAGTGAATATCATATATTCTGAACTTTCTCGTTTGGAACAATGAATTCAACAATTAACTCGATAGAAAAATTTAACGACAACAATTATGGCGCATGGGTCGTTCAAATGAAAAGCGTACTTATACATGCCGAGTTATGGGGCTACGTGTGTGGATAAAAAGTAGTAATACATTTTTTTTTTTTAAACATCGAACAGCACAAAGAAAAAATTGTGTTGGGCGGGCAAAATAATTAAATCGATCGGTATCGGAACAGTGCGCTTACAGTGGAAATATAGTACAATTGATTTGACCGATGTACTTCTGGTTAAAGACATTCAGTGCAATTTAATTTCCGTGGCGAAAGTGGTTAACAAAGGATTCACAGTAAAAATCTCAAATGACTGTGCACACACGGGCGACATTGTTTGTGTTGCCAAGAAGCAAAACTATTTGTTTTTGTTTGAAACAAGTGAAGAAAAATGTTTTAGCGCAAAAACTGATAAAAACGGACTGAATAAATGGCACTATCGTTTTTGGCCATTTAAATTTTGCCAGTATAAATAAAGTGATAAAAAATCATATGGTTCATGGCTTAGCATCCAAATAATATATTGACATGCAAAATTATGTGTATGAGACTTGCGCAAAATGCAAAATAAGTGAAAAGCTTTTTCCTAAGCAGTCTTATAATTAGACAAAGGACGTATTAGATCTCATCCATACAGACATTTGTGGACCAAAGAATAAGAGTTCGCTTGGCGGTGCTCGTTACTTTGCAACTTTCATTGACGATAAATCGCGTTACGTTTACGTTTTTTTTTTTGAAGAAGCGAAATGAAATTTTTTGATAAGTTCAAAGACTTTAAAGCAATTGCATTATCGCATTTCAACAATTCCTAAACAGCAAGGGTATAAGGAGGCAGCTTACTGTGCCTCATACACCTCAGCAAAATGGTGTGGCAGAACGAGTGAATCGTACGTTGGTGGAGATGGCACGCAGCAAGCTGGTTCATACTGATCTAAGCGAGAGTTTTTGGGCAGATTCCATAAATACAGCTGCATATCTGCGCAACCGCTTTGAGACGTCGACGTTGACCGATATGACACCTTACGAGTCATGGAATGGCAAGAAACCAGGCGTAAGTCATCTACGAGTATTTGATAGTAAAGCTATCGTGCTTAACAAGACGCACAGCAAGAAGTATCAACCTAAAGGTGAGGAGCGAGTGTTGATTGGCTTTTCTGAAACAGCAAAGGCATATTGTTTGTTTGATCCAAAAACAAGGAAGGTAACAGAGGCACGAGATGTTATATTTCTTGAAGATTCCACTACAGATGACAGCATAAGAAATTAGGCCTCAACAACAGTCCAGGGAGGACCTGGACGACCAAAGCTAATTTACACTTGGAAACCCGGACGCCCACGCAAGCAGTAGAACATACTCAATGTCATGACAACTGATGATGTAGCAGTGCCTGGGAGTGCTTTGAATTTTCAGCATGCCAAATTTTGGCTGGCATCGATGCAGAAGAAGATAGCAAGTCTAAAAGCCAACAAAACATGGACGATGACTGACCCACCAAAAGGAGAGAAGGCTATTGGTAGCAGATGGGTGTTTGTCGTCAAGCGTGACAAAAACGGCGAGGTGTATAAATTCAGGTTCCGTTTAGTGGCCAAACTTTTTTACCTGTGGCGAGGTATTCTACGATCGATCTACGATTATCATTGCTCTGGCAATCGAGCATGGTATGTATGTCCATCAAATGGATGTTTCTTCTGCTTATCTCAACAGGGAACTGCGAGATTTGCTGTACATGCCACAACCAGGGGGTTTTGTTAACCAGAAATCTTTGTACAGCTTAAAGCACAGTGGGCGGGAGTGGAATGATAAGCTTTCTTGGTGAAGATGGGCTTCAATCCCTGCGTCAGTGAGCCGTGTCTATACATACGGCGACAAGGTCATCATAGTGGGCATAGTGGTATATGTAGATGACTTGATTGTGTAGAGTTCCAGCAAAGATGACGTAAAAAAAAAAAGATGTCGATTGCTGACGAATTCGACGTTACTGATAAGTTAAACCATTATATTGGAATGGAAAAAGATCGTGAAGGCGAGACAGGCAACACCAAAGGATCTATCAGACCAATTGTAGACCAAAGGAGCTATCAATCACTGAGAGGCTCTCTAATGTATCTGCCAATAACAACACGTCCGGATGTACTTCACTCAGTTGTGAAACTTGCACAGTAGAATGCAGATCCACATCAGGAGCACGAGACAGCTGCCAAATGAATACTAACGTACTTGAGGGGCACTGCTGAACTAAGAAAATCAGAAAATCACTTCACCTTCATAGCGAACGGACGTGTTTTTTTCTTGCGATTATTCGATTTTATTATTTTCTTGCAAAAGACAAACCGGCGTTTGTTGACAAATTAATTATTCAAATCTTACTCTTTAAACGTTTCCATTCGCACTCGCGTCTGCGCGGTACCGTACCCAAGTAAGGTACTGTGCCCTATTTATTTCTATTCCCTTTTCTTACGTTTACTGCAATTTCTACTTTTGCAATAACTCTCTCTCCTAGTTTGCGCTCTTATTTTCCCATTACCTCTTATTAACAAGTGCTCTTATTAACAAGTACAGTGGTTCAAGGCTACTAGTTTGTCTAATATTAATTATTTGTTGTTTACAAATTTCTTATATATCTTAAATTTCTAGTTCTTACCATAAAAATTTTTTATAATGGAATTTTATAACATCTGCGCTATAAAATCGTGCAATAAGCCGATTTCCGCGTCCCAGCCTAGCATCCCCTGTTGGCTGTGTGAAAATGTTGTGCATACGAAATGTGCCGGTTTCACCGCCTCAGTTTCGGATGCAATCTCTAGAAACGATGGTTTCCACTTTTGCTGCAGTGGATGTCGCGCGGTTCAAAAAGAAATGCGAACGTTCATGCGTCAAACTAAAAACGGTTTTAAAGAGTTGATCGGTGGTTTCCGTAAAATCAACAACCAACTCTCTGCGCTGGATTCCCAATTTAGCAGCCTAAAGCTACTAAATGAATCCCCAAAGCGCAAAAAAACCACTATTAGGGACTCCGTATGCACTGATATCGCTATTCAGCCCGATCAGCCGACGACCATGCAGCCGCTCATAACTCTTACTACCCCAAGAGCAGGAGTTCGAAACACAAACGTGGTTTCGGAATTTGACTCCATAGTTGAGCATAACTCGTCTGAAATACCACCCAGGGTATCACTCCAAGTGATTCCTCCCGCACGAGTTGAGTCGAAACCACCGTCCGGACCCCCGGTACGGACTGATGTCGCGGTCTTACCAACCGTAACACCCAAGCCCTTACAGGTGATTCTCCCCTCTAAACATATATTTATTTCACGGCTGGCCCCTGACACCTCAGAGATTGATATCTCGGCTTATATCCAAACCAAATCCAAGGCCGTTGTTAGAGTGGAGGACATTAGGAAATTTAAATATTCTTATTCAAGGCTTACGTCATCTTTTAAGATACATGTACCTTTGCCGATGTTCGATACGATCTGTTCGCCCAGCTTTTGGCCGGAGAACATATCCGTACAAGAACAGTTAAAAAAAACTTAATAAGCCTGTGGGAGTTAAACTCCCAAAGCCTAAAAACCCTGTACCGTCTTCGTCTTCCGTACCTAAACCTTCATCCTCAAAAAACTAACAACATCTAGCACCTTTACATAACAAAATACTAGGGGGCTTCGGAGTAAGCTCCCTAAACTGTATTCTGATAGTTCATCTTTTGCATCCCAGATTGTAGTCTTCACAGAGACCTGGTTAAAGCCGGAGATATTTAGCCGAAATTTTCCCAGACAGGTACACCACTTACAGACGGGACCGACCACTACGAAGGGGAGGAGGGGTCCTAATCCCTGTGGACTCCGACTTCGCTTCTGAAGAGGTTAGGTTACCGAATCTTGGTGATATTGAATTCCTATGTGTCAAAATCACTATGTTGTTTCAATCAATATTCATAACATGCTCACATTTACCACCTTCTTCTGAACCACCTACATACTGGCACCACTTATCTGCCATTTAGCTGGTTTCGAACCGCATGTCTGACAGTGACCTTTTAGTGACTCTAGAAGATTTCAATTTACCTGAACTTATCTGGTCAAACATCGAGAATTCACCATCTTTAACACTCTCAACACATCACGATTTTACAGAGGATATGTTCGACATATTCCTTGGTCAAATTAACCACGTAAGGAATTCTTTAGGTCGGCTTCTAGATCTATGTTTCGTTTCTGACCCAGATGGAATAACCGTTTCCAGAGCCATGCCACTTTCGCTCCCAGAAGATCCTTACCACCCAACGCTTGAGGTTTCGATTAAAACCCTTACTGCTAGCAACCTTCAGTCTCGCCATGGAGTTCATAAAACTCGCTGCTTTCGTAAGGCTGATTTTCAGAGACTAAGCAATTTAATTTCTTTATTTGATTGGTCCGATCTCTGGGAATGCACCGATATTAATATCGCTTTAGAAACATTCTACAAAACGCTTAACGCTTTCTTCGACTCTTGCGTGCCATGGAAGTATCCATCCGCCTCGACCGACCCTCCTTGGTTTACAAGGAGCCTTAAAAACTTAAAATACATTAAAAATAGACTCCTTAAGAGACATAAGAAAACTGGCTGTAATGTAACTTTCTCAAGATACTTAGTAGCTCGGTCAAATTTCACCGTGCATAACGCTGAGTGTTATAAGAATTATATGTATATACCGCTGTCGGATCCAGTTTACTCAGGATCCGAAGCAGTTTTATAATTTTGTTAACACTATGCGGAAGCAGGTATCTTCTCCCCCCCTAAATTCGTTTGAAAATATATCTGCGACTACTGATCAGAGTATTGCCGATCTATTCGCAACTTTCTTTCAAACAACGTACTCATTTCCTACAATTATGGATCAGCCTTATTCATATAACATTCAATCAGCTAATCTTATTTGCAGACCAACTTTCTCCGAAAGCACTGTGTTATCGGATCTTCTGAAGGTGAAACCAGTCTATTCGCCAGGTCCTGATGGTGTTCCTGGCTGTGTACTGAGAAACTGCGCTAAGCCATTGTGCAGACCCCTTCATAAACTTTTCTCTTTGTCTCTGGAAACTTCGATTTTTCCCCAAATGTGGAAGGAATCGTTCATAATTCCCTTACACAAAAAAGGAAAAAAATCGGATGCTACAAACTATAGAGGATTCTCTAAATTGTCAGCAATTCCAAAGCTTTTTGAAAATTTGGTAACACCACATCTTCAACATCTCTGCAGTTTTATAAAGCGTCGCTCCACCACCACAAACCTCTTGGAGCTGACCCCCTTTATTATAGATGGCTTCCGTAAAGGCCTTCAAACAGATGTCATCTACACTGACTTTAGTAAAGTAAACTTAGTATCCTAGGATTTCCCTCAGACCTTCTCACGTGGATTTCCAGCTACTTAGCTGGGAGAACCCAACGTGTTCTTTTTAAGGATGTACACTCTCGTCTTGTTAGTGCTACATCGTGAGTCCCCCAAGGAAGCCATCTTTGGCCACTACTTTTCACTATCTTTATTAACAACCTACCCCCTGCCATAACGAACTCTCTGGTTCTTATGTATGCAGACGACGTTAAGCTTTGTCTTCAATACAAATCCCCTTCTGCCCAATATAAACTTCAGTCAGATTTGGACAATGTGGTGTTCCACCAATCTCTTAAAACTTAATGGGTCAAAATGTAAACTTTTGTCTTTCTATCGCTCGTGCCCTAACCAGGCGACATACTTTCTCTATGGGATCTCCTTAGATAGATTAACCCAGGTTAACGATCTTGGTGTCCTATTAGTTACTAAACTTAAATTTTCCGACCACATTTCTACGATGGTTAATAAAGGCAAGGGCGTGCTTGGCTTCATTAAAAGATGGTCCAAGGAATTCAATGACCCTTACATTACTAAAACTTTATACGTATCTTTAGTACGTCCAATTCTGGAGTACGGGTCATGCGTCTGGAGCCCTCAGTATGGGGTTCATCAAGATCGCATTGAATCCGTTCAAAAGAATTTCTTGATGTTTGCAACTCAACTGGGTCAACTGGGATGCAAATCTTCAACTCCCATCTTACTCTAACAGACTCCTTCTAATTAATTTACCTTCCCTAACCAATCGTAGAAAGATGCTGGGGGTCGTTTTCCTTTATAACCTTATTAATGGTAATGTAGACAGCCAGCATCTACTAACACGACTAACATTTAACATTCCAATTAGACGTACTAGAAATTTTAGTCCCCTATTCCTAAGTTGTTGTAGATCTACATATGCCCAGCATGAGCCTTTCAGGGTTTTATGTTCTGACTACAATGACTTATACTCTATTACTTCACTCTGCACGTCCACTTCTATCAAATCCTCAATTCTCACCTACCTTTCAGAGCAACAAACGAACTCAACTTTTTCCTCGTAATCTTTTCTAAACTTTACTCTCTCGGGTCTATCCCCACGATCCGAGCCGTACGATAAACGGCAGCGCCCCTCGGTCGGTTGGGCGGGAGGTGGGCTGTACGTTATGCAGTGGGAGCCGCGCGAAAAAAAAAAAATATATATATATAAACTAAATATATATATACTATATATATTAAAGTCTATATTGCTTGTATATTGCTTCGTCGATGCTGAGACAGCTCGACTTGGGCTGGAGACACCACGGACCGAAAATCTTTTAGTGGCTGGACCTTCATCAGCCGGAGCAACATTTTTATGGGAATGTAAGAAACAGATTGTGGTAGCGGAATACGTCACCTATCGATGGCTGCAACATAAGCAACGTACATCGCAAGGTGATTTGTAAAATGGAATTTGGCGACGGCTACGCAACACAAATCAACAGCGATAATCAAAGTGCACAATATCTAGCTAAGGACTCGAAATTTTATGAACACATTGTTATCAAATATCACCATGTACGGAAAATTGTTAACAATAAATTTGTAGAAATTAATTGTGTACCTACTGAAAATATGATTGGAAATATCCTAACCAAAAATCTGTGTAAAGTTAAGCATATAAAATTCACATGTATGTTAGATATGTGGATTAAATTTTTTTTTTTTTTATACCCTTGAAAAAGGGTATTATAATTTTGTCCAGAAATGTGTAACACTTTAAAGGAAGCATCTCCGACCCCACAAAGTTTATATATTCTCGATCAGCATCAACAGCCGATTCGATATAGCCATGTCCGTCTGTCCGTCTGTCCGTCTGTTTCTATGCAAAAAATAGACAGTAGTTTTAAAGCTAGCGTTTTAAAATTATTTACCAGATCATTATTTTTGTTGCACGCAGATTAAGTTTAAAAATCGGTCGGATCGGACCACTATATCATATAGCTGCCATACAAACGACCGATATGAAAACAAGTCTTTGTATGGAAAACTTTTTTGTTTTCAAGGGTATACCATCTTCGGCAAGCCGAAGATAACTTTTCTCACTTGTTTTTTTTTGTCATACCCTTGCAGAGGGTATTATAATTTTGTCCAGAAATGTGTAACGCATTAAAGGAAGCATCTCCGACCCCACAAAGTATATATATTCTTGAAGGCAGAAAGAAACATGTTTTTTTCAGATTTTTTTTTCTGATTATTGTATATTAAAGATGGTAATTGAACTATATTCTGTGAAATATTGGTTGAAAAATATTGAAAATTGACCGAATGGCAGCAATTCCTCGCAGGCGCCCCAGAAAAAATACATTTTGCGGTGCACGTCATACCTCAGCACTGGATCATATAAAATGAAATAACCAAAGTTTTTCCATCAATTTTTATGTCCCTCTAGGTATCCCTGTCGAGTTTTTCCATTTTTTTAAATTTTTGAACTTTTTACAAGACTTGAAAGTGAAAATACCTATTTTTTGCCAAAATTTATGACTATTGTTGTTAATAATAAAAAAATTAAAATCAAAAACAAAATAATCTCGACAGGATTAGCTCATAAATTATGTAAGGAAATACTGTAAAAAATTTGTGAACGATCGGTTGAATAGATTTTGAGATACAGACTCAAAAAACACCGATTTGAGAAAAACGCGTTTAAAGTTTTTCGTAGCGAAGAGACCCTGATAAAACAGCTCAGGTAGTCGTCTACTTCCAAAGCTATATCTTTGTGAGTTTTGCTCCGATTGACTTTCTATTTACAGACAACATTCTTGAGTTACTATACTTTCATAATATGCAATAAAAAAAATCACTTTTTTTGAAAACGCGTTTAAAGTTTTTCATAGCGAAGAGACCCTGATAAAACATCTCAGGTAGTCGTTCGAGACCCACCTACTTCCAAAGCTATATCTTTGTGAGTTTTGCTCCGATTGACTTCCTATTTACAGACAACATTCTTCACTTAATATACTTTCATAATATGCAAAAAAAAATCACTTTTTTTAAACTCTCAAGACCCCCCCTAACTGTTCCTTTAACTTTGGGAAAAGGTGATCTTCGCGAAGAACTTGATCAATTTTTGCGACAAAGTCGTCCGAGATCGACGGCCGTCCGCTTCGCTCTGCGTCGGGAACGTCTGTTCGGTCTTTGCTGAATTCTCTACACCATTAACAGACTTGTTGAACAGACATGCAGCTTTCTCCATACACTGTAGTCAATTTTCAATGAATTTTCACAGGTTTCATCGCATGGAAAAAAAGTATAACAGAGCGGATTTCGCACTTGGCGGCGAAAGCGATGGGATAATCTATCTTGAATGGCTGTCAAGCCGGCACTGAGCGTCGCAGAGACTTGCTCGGGGCATGTATAGAGAGTGGGGCGACTAAGCCACACGGCGGTGTTGCGTAGCACAACTCCTTTTGAAGCTAACGCAGTTGAAAACCCCTCGTAATATAATAAATAAGAATGTAAAAAACTTTACATACATAGCTGTTATATTTGCGAATGTTGGACAAGAAATGAAGAGCGTAAAGGGTGGTGTGGAAAATTGTTTACAATATTATTTTTCCGGCAGCCCACCAAAAACCAGTAGTCATCACTCTATTTTAACACCTTACAATATATACAAATTATTTTTATTTCCATTTTTGTTACTAATTTGTCGGCACAATAATCAATTGTCTATCTGTTGTGTTTGATGTGCAGGAACTCATTGCATCTAAGCTTATGTACTTCATTGTCACTTACTTAACAACACATCACTAATTCATCAATAATTTATAATAACACTCACTATTTTTGACATAGCAATACAAGTATGAATATTTTCTTCATATCTTTTTGATCATCAGTGCAGTTAGCACATGAAGTAGCTCTTCGCACATTTAATTGACTGCGACGACCTAAGGCGTCCTCTCCTCGGCATTGTTAATTTTAATTAATTCGAATAAATAAACGCATGATTAAGCGGTAAGTAAAGCTCTGACACGCACGTTGCAATTAAACAATAACTAAATCACAAAAAGAAAAAACAATCGTAAGCTCTGAGAAAGTTGAACCAAGAAAGCCATTTGCTAACGTTTTAATTTTTCTTCATCGCTTCGTTTTTATTTTGTATATATAATTTATATATATAATTACTGTAATAAGTTCTTCTCAATAATTAAAGAATATATGAAACTCCTGAAAACAATATAGCGATCTGGTAAGGTAGGAAAAGAAATGTGAAATGCTAAGCCTGCTGGAGACTTTGGCAGTTTAAAAAAAAAGATAGCCTACTTGATTTGAAATTTAAAAACATTTAGATTTATAGTTGCAATGTAAATTGATTGAAAACATTTTTAATTACAATGTTTAAATGTGTAAAAACTATTAAAACCCAAACGAAGAAAACTCAGTGTGTGATTGTAATTTAATATGAATTTTATTGAAAAGAAATAATGTCAAACTGATTCAACATTTTATTTAAAATGAAAGTTTTATTATGGGAATAAGAAACCTCACCTTTTAAGCACTCCCTGGACTTCACGAACACTTTAAGACCAAGATAAGATAAATTCATTCAGCCCCGTCTATTAGCGAGAGACTAACGAACATCAATTAATTTTAGAAAAATAAATTAATGTTTTGTCAGACAAGTGGGGACAAGCTACGCAATTTATGCTCCTTGGACTTAATAGCTGGGTTGGTATTCAATATGGAAGGGCAAATTGTACTAGATTACCTTCTACTCGATAAGAACTGAACATGGAAGATAAGTAGTTTCAACAGTCGCGGAACATAGTTGACCAGAATGGAAGTTTGGCGAAGTTGTTGGCTAATCAAAATCATTTGTATGATCGTCAAAAGAGAAATTATTTAAGAGACATTGCAATGCCGAAAATTTGATTTAACCGTAACTCCCATTTACAAAACTTTTTTTTAAGCAAAATCACTTTTATGGTCTATGGTATATACATCTTCCAAGCAAAATTCAACCATATCGGACAATGTCTAAAGAAAACATGTGTACCATAATGTGTATGTATAGGTAACATAATATGGTTTTCCACAACACATTTTTGCAAAACTTTTATAACCCTAATAAATAATAGTTTCCCTTTTCAAACAAGCGGCAAGGGGATAAGAAGATTAGTGGGTATTATATAGATGAGAAACTTGACTATAGCCGTCCTCTGTTGTTGTACCCTTGCACAATTTTCCTTGGCACGCAGTATATAAGTTGCAGCGGCCGGAATGGTTCGACTATAGCATATAGCTGTCATACATAACTATAACTAAACGATCGGAATTTTTTGTGGTTATGGTTCAGATACCAAAACAGAACAAAATAATAAATGAACATTATTGTCTTAGAGTTTCCTTCCAAATACCCAGCTTACCACTGCCTAAAAGGGCTTGCGGCGATAGCGGCTTCACTCGGCAAACAAGCTTACAATTTGATGCCGATGGTTCTAAGACTGTGTTTTGGCAATATCCAACCGGCAGACGGTGCAGCAACATCAGCATCAGCAAGTACGAGCTTGCACTGGTAGCCGAGGAGAATGTGCCGCGACGGCAGTGGAGAAAAGTCAAACTCACCGACACCCACTCACAAACGGCCAGGGTCGCCGTTGTTCGCCCTAGTGGTTCACAATCTGAAAAAACAATCTATTTGTTAAATTTCCACTTACAGGGCATTAAGTAAGCTGCTGTAGACTGAGTTTTGAACCTGGAGTATTTTGAAGTTTAGTATTAGTTAGTATAGGCCAGAGCGGACGGGCAGTAAAAACGCACTCTCCACTCATGTGCGACTTCTCCACCTTAACTTTTGTGAAATAATTGTTAATTAGAATTCTAATTTACTGTATACGGAAGTATTTTTCGCCTTGTGAATTTAAAGCCATACAGACACAAATATAAAGTCTTTTATTTTATTTTAGGAAAACTAGATGAGTTTGTACACCTGGTATTCTATGTCTGTCTTAATATTTTGATTATTAATTAATATTAAAGCTGCTGATTTATATTTTTGGTAGCTTTTGTGGTGTTCTCAGGTGCAGAGAAAAACTTTTTGATCATTAGAAAATTTGAGGTTAATGGGCTTATAGGCTACGCCGTTGATTATCCGTTGTGCTTGTATAAAAGCCGACTTTTATGGGGAAAAGCATCCGACCCGAGATGTGTGTTTTTTTTTATTTACTTATTATTTTAATTTAAAAAATTAGGAAAAAAAATGAAAAAAAAAGACTACATTAATTTCAATAAATTTTATTTATATTCTTAAGCTATATAAGCAGCTGTATCGAATCCATTTGCTAACATTTGCTGATCAATCCAATCCCGTACCATAGCTACGTTAGCATACGCAGCTGGTACTTCGTCATTGCAACCAATTCCCCATGCAACAATGCCGCTCTGCGTGTATCGATTTTCAGAGGAAACTCCAATAGGGCATACAAGTGGAGCTCCACCATCTCCCTGGCAGGTATCAATCCCTTGTTGTCCTCCTGCACACATAAATGATCTGTCTAATGCAAATTTTGGACCAAGTCGAGTTTTACGAAGCCTTTCCTGACAAGAACCAAAGTCAACTACAGGCAATGGAACTCTCTTCATGATGACACTATATTTTCCTTGAGAGCCGAAAACATCTTTTCCCCATCCAGTGGAAAAACATGTGACAGAAGTTGAAGGAATTGCACCTTGTTGAGGTAAGCACACTACATTAACGTTATCATCTATTTTAAAGGGATTTTCGAGAACAACAAGCGCAAAATCATTTGCAATGTTTCTGCTATTAAATTTGGGATGCTTAATAATATTTCGCACAGTTTGTTCCTGATATGGTAAGCGCTCCCTTGTCGTTTGAGAGTCCCATTCTCCTGCTCTGACTATGAAAGTTCCTTGATTATGAGGCTGAACACAGTGCACAGCGGTTAAAATCACCTGTGGATGAATTAGTGAACCAGCACAAAAGTAACTAAAATTAGTCGAATGCAAAAGGGCTACTGTCCATGGAAACTCGCCAAATCCGGCCTCATTTTGCGTCGCTCCGCTTAAAGTAAAGTCCAAACCAACGTTACGAACTCCGCAACCTTGTGGTTGATTAGGTCTTTGAATTAGAGGTGTGGGATTTAAGGTCTCAGATCGCGTACGATTAGTAGCACAGCATACATCCACAGATGTCGGACAAATGGGATCATCAGCGTTAAATCTGATATCAATTACACCGAACCCATCAAAACTACCATCCTCAGTTACACTATTTGTTGACGGGTCGCACTTGTAATAAGGAACACAATTACACGTTGCCGCTTTTCCACTTATGGAATTAAAGTTTGTAGCTGGAAGTAAAGAATTCATAGATTCTGGCTTAACAATTATATCGATTCCTCCACTTTGTTTTTGATTTGTTTGGAAAGTATCCAAAGGTGTAGGATTAGTGTTAAATATTTCTTGAATGTTTTTCTCAGCATTTGATTTTTGTTGTGGTTTTCCTTGTATGGGTAAATAAATATACGCCACTATCGCGAACACCATGATAACATTTTTGGGGACCGTCATCGTGCTCTGCAAAAAAAAAGTACTTTTTAAGTTAATCGATACATAATGATTTATCAATGCCAAGGCCTCGGTAAAGTTTTCGTTTACACGGTTTTTCAATTAGTTTTGAATATAAGAAATAGGGATATATAGGGATAATAGGGAAATAGAACGGAGTTGACCGGTTTATTTTAAAGGAACTGAAAACTAAATTCTTAATAAGACAGGTTCTAATCTCAACCTAATATAATATGGTATAAAACTGTTGTTAAGAGAAGCTAACATAAATGAGTTTCGTTAAAAAATTGTTTCATTCACATGATTTCACATCCAAAGAATCAAAACTCTTACAAATATGTACTTATGTACTAACTAGAGTTCGTATCAACTATTCATATATTTATGCCCCCAACGACTTTAATTCGTTGGTCTGTGTGTTTTTGTAACTCTGATTCTTATTAAAGTTATTTACAATTGTAAAAGATACATATTTAAAAATATATTGAAGTATCGTCTGTTAGTTTTAATTGAAATTAAGATTTTGGAACCAAACTGCAACAAAATATATTTTCCTTCACCCAGAAATATGGTACAGCTTAAAATGATTCATCATAAAATGGCATAACGAATATTCAGGAATATTCATCGAAGAATCCAATCATCTTGGACTTAGCCATCAATCAAGCCGTTCAGGCAACGAACTCAACTTTAAACTGCTATAACCTTAATGTTCATTAAAGTATGGTTCTACACTGAAAGTCGAATTCCAATGACCGCATGTACAACCACCACCTATGGATTTTTGTACGAGATGCTTTAACTGAATTGCAATCAGTGAACACAACACAATTCTGGCCAAGTAATGCTGAAAGAGTTTCATGGAGTTATAAACTGCCAATTCTCTTTTTCCAATTCATATGAATGGTGTCGCGATTCTGCTGGAGACGTCATCTTGCTAAAATATTCGGTAACTCGAAGTGCAGAAAAATTCGGTGCAGAAAAATAGCGCCATAGCCGTCGGCACTTGCATGTGCATTGAGCTCGATAAAAAATTGTGGTTCAAATATACATATATAGTACGAACAGGTTTAATTGTTAAAATTAATATTACTTTTTGCCATATTTGCCTTTTCTCCAATTTCGATAAAAATTACTTGCTCTTTGAAGTTAGGGCGTAAAGTGGTTTCATTAGTTGTGAAAACTTTGGAAAAAGATGTCGAAAATAAGAGACTAGCCTGATAAATTGTCCGCTATGTGATGGACTGCGGGGAGCCAAATTAATAAGCGCTCGAATTAACCTTTTCTAGAATTCGGGCGAATCTCACCTGCCTTAACCTTGGAACCCAAATATTCCACACAAAACTTTACGAAGGAACTTGTTAGGATATTACAAAAAAACCCTGCATGTGTAAATGTTTTAGAACTACTCGTAATCTGTCAGAAGTTTCCTCTTTTGTAGGTGCAATTGTCACTACATCATCCATATAAACATGGGTAAGATCACATAAGGCATGACTAATAATACAAAAGGGTAATTTAAAGAACAAAAGTCTTATCCGGCAAATATTTGTACTTCTGGCGTAAGAAACGCCGTCCGCTCGTCTGAATTCCGGTGATTTGGGATCTGGTGACGGTTTTTCCATTTAACCCTCTTTATTCCACGCAGAAGCGGTCAGTACCTTTCTTTTTTTGGACAAGTAACATTGGGCCCGCAAATGGTTAGGAACTGGATCTAATAATGTTTGACCCTAAAATCTGCTGAATTAAATGACGAACTTCTTCCTTTTCCTCAACACTCAACCTATATGGGCGCCTTTGAACCGTCTTGTTTTGGTCAAGCGCATTTCTAACTGTCCGTACAGATGTGTCCAGCTTTTCCGCAGTTAAAGCAGGGCACATTTGACCGGGCTTACCCTGATGTTTGTTTGCCGTATGTTGCCACTGTTTTTGATCAACAATCAGCCTTTTTGTGACCTGGCTTTCCGCAGTTGTGACATTTGAAAAAGGCATTGCCTCGTTTTCCTGACGTTTTTTAGCTGTTTTGCTAAATTAATATATGAGATCTTTGTGAGTTTACTCATTCAGCAATCTTTGAGGCTTGCAGTTCAATTTCTCAGAATTCATTTAATAACTGATGAACCCAAAACCTATAGAATTGATGGGACTTGGCACAAAGTTCATCTTTTTTGCAGATAGAAAAAAAGGGATTAATAGGTGGGGTCTGTTTCTAAAATTGAGTTTATGAAGAACTGGTCTGGTACCGCCGAACACTGATCAAAGCGGTCGTGTGTTATTAATCATTCCGCGAAATATTTTCTGATTTATTAGCAAAAACCAATAAAAATTAAAAACAAATCAAAATAGTTTCGTTAATTGGAACTGTTTTATACAAATATTATATTAATATATATACACGTATATATACATTTACTATATACATATATGTAGTACTATTGGCAAAGATGTCAACGAGGAAAGGTCAATTGGATGCGTCAATTAAAATAAATGTGTCACAGCGCGCCTCGTTATTGCCAACCAAGAGAAAGATTCGCAGAACCCAGAAGTCTCAGAAGCCGTGCGGTCTGCTATTTTGTTTTCATTTCTGCTATTAATTTTTTTAAAAATCTGAGAGCTCAGGGTCGAGAGTGCGCACTCTAACAAACACCGTTTTTCACCAAATTGCCTCTCGGACTCTGTTATATCTGAAAAACATTTTATTCGATCTTAATACTGCTCTGAAATATTTACATATATGTATGTACATACATACATATGTACATATATATACTACATATTCCTTCACTGAAAAAGTTTGAATACCATGCATGATAAAAATCTTTTTAATATAATCAAAACAAAATATTTCTTTTCCCCGAATCAGAATTATAATTTATATTTAGAGTGTAAAACGTACTTGAATGCTTTTTGTTACTTAACAGGTTTTAAAATGGTAAAGGTGTTTAAATTTTGCTTGATTGAGTTCTCTTTTCTCGTTTATTCAAAAGTTTATTCTCAAAGTTAATATTTCTATAAAATTTCGTTATGTATACCTTTCATGGAAGAACCGTTAAAAAAATATATAAATAATTACGAATAAATTTACTTACAATTGTTTAACTTTAAATTTTTTTGTACCTGTTCTATCTCTGGACGCAACCAATGCTTTTTGACGACTGTTGATATAAGCTTTCGGAGAGAAATATGAACGAGCTTTACTTTAACATATGAATGCCCACATATTCGTGTGTAAAATTAAGAGATAAGAACGATTTTAACTTAACGAAAAGGACGTATCAATGTCAAAAAAATCTTTAATTTATTTTAATTTAACAAAACAAAAACGTTTTTTACATAAAATTGTAAGCTATCGAGGGA
The DNA here is from genome assembly GCA_035047645.1 of Drosophila merina. Lineage (NCBI taxonomy): Eukaryota > Metazoa > Arthropoda > Insecta > Diptera > Drosophilidae > Drosophila > Drosophila merina. The sequence goes on from JAWNPH010000002.1 coordinate 29,836,686, forward strand.
TTTTCTTTCAAAACCGGTTGATGATACGTTTGTGTATATTTGTATTTGTTAAAAAATAAACAATAAAAAACGGTTGAGAGTCACCTTATTATACTCTTTCAGAAGGTGTTATAATTTTGGTCACAAGTGTGCAACATAGTGAAGAAAATATTGCCGACTCTATAAAGATTATATGTATATTCTTAATCAGGATCCCCTTTTATTAATTCATAAGCAGGTCCGTTTGTTTGTCTGTCTGTTTCTACGAAAACTAGTCTCTCAGTATTAAAAGTAATGACTTTAAACTTTGCACACACCCTTGTTTCTCTTGTACGCTGTATATATGTAATTAAACGATTGGATATGATGTTTCGGAATGTTGTTGTAAGGACGGCGCTACAATTACCAAATAACAGATTATCGCTCTCCGTTACGTTGCTCTTTTCGGCAAAATTAAAAATGTATATAAATAGAGAATATATTTACACACTTTAGGGCTAGGGTAATAGGCCTTAATATAATAATAATAATTCGGCCTTAACTTGTGCTAATAATTTTGGTAGAATTTTCATTGATTATACCTTGTAAATCATTAAAGACCCGAATTATAAGATTGATTATTCAACTCTTTGTTATTGTAACCGGTAAGAAAAAGACTTCGAGTTCGGAAATAATTATCCTATTTTTTGAGGGTAAGTTTTCATATAAATTTGGTAGCTATTATTTTTTTTTTAATCTTCATTTATTCAGTTATATGAATAATTATATGAGATCCTTTCGTATGAATTTAATGTAACTACAAATTTTATTGCGGTGCCCTGCAAGGTAAGCAAGTATATCATGTCTGGGATGGCGTAAATCTGAATCCCAGTATATTGAAAAGGAAAAAATGGAGAAATGCAAGACTTATTATAATTATCTCAAATTGTATATTTTATAAAGTATCTCGTCTATTTCCTTGGTGTACAAAGCGCTTAGTTTATTTCCCAATCTCCTTTTGATTCTACGAGGACATTGTCTCCTTCTTGGAAATTTCTGTTTTGTCTTATCTTTTAACCTTTATAGCTGTGTGTTCTTTTCGGCGTTAAGCTCTGTTATCGATTGATGAATAATTTCAATCGGTCGTTTATTCGTGAATGAGTGAATGATTCTATACTTTAATTCCACTGTTTCCGATGTTTCTATCGGCCTTTAGACGATCTATACGATCCGGGCGATCTCTTCAGGGCACTGAGGACTCTCTTCCTGTCTGTTCGAAGTACTGTGAAGTGGTGTTGCGTTAACAATTTGCACATTAAATTGGTTTTTCAAGAGAGATCTGACTGTCTGGGACTTCATAGATGGTTCGTTTTCGCAATATATTGTTTTAGTTCGCCGATAACAATTCATAAGCTGTAAGATAGCGGTTGACATGTCTGCTATTGTTTTGAAATTGCTATTGTTTTGAAACTGCTCAATTAAAAATTTTTAAATTTATCCAAGCAAGTAAAAAAATATTCATGTTGCTTGAGAAATTGTGCACGTGAAATATTTCACTTACGTTTAAAGGAATGGGCGTTTCCCCTGGCGTGGCGAATCATATTTTGCCTTTTTGCTGATTTAACAATTTGCCACGACATCGTTAGCCATTTGGTCATACGAGATAAGTTAAAAAAATATCGCGAATTTTGTGTTTTTTCAGAAATTATTTATTTATTCATGAATATCTATTTTGTCCCCTTCCCCGTGAGATATTATGAACTTGCGCCAACGGTTTTCCAATCTTCGAAGCACTTCAAAAATTTATTTTTTTTATCTTGTTCAGCTCCTCCTTCGATGCCGTCTTTATATCGTCACTCGTAGCGTAACGTCGTCTTTTCGTGGGCCTCTTCAGTTTAGGGAACAAGAAAAAGTCACAGGGCCAGATCTGAGGAATACGGTGGCTGCGGCATCATTAGTGTGTTGTTTTTGTCCAAAAAGTCGCGCACAAGCAACGATGTGTGAGCAGGGGCTTTATCGTGGGATCGTCGTATTGGGAAAAAAATAGTCTTGTAGAATTTGTTTCAAGTTTTCCTGTCCAGCTCTATAAGCCCTTTTGTATTTTTGGACAGCAATTATCGCTCGTTCGTTTTTATCTAAGATGTCAGTTGTTGTGACACCGCAAACGTAGTGGTCTGTGGTCTGTAGGCTGATGGTCTGTAAAAATATTTAAATTTAGGTATAGGTATTCTAAAGTTCATTAGAGCCCATGCTAGTGCAAGATTTTACATTTCGTTTGTTGCAAAATTCAATTCCCTATCCTTAGAAGTTCTTGATATCATGGTTAATGGTTTTCCGTTTTGTATCAGCTCCCAAGCCAAAGGACGAGGCATTTGTAGAAAGATCATAGTCAATAGATTTGCCTCTCCCTAACGAATTAGGAAGAACGGCAGTGCGAGCGAGGGAAATTAAGTGAATCGCCAAAAAGCAGTCTGCTAAATGCTAGTGACGTCAACAACTTAAAGAACTCGATGTGGTGCTCGGATAGTGATGCAACAAGCCGTATGTGTTGTGCAAGGAAGCTTTTCATAACCTGTTGAAAACGTTGAACCTTATGCACGTCGGCCTATTCGCTCCGTAATTGTAAACGTTTCCTGAAAGAACTACCGACCTATTATCAGCTCCGAACTGATTTAATTAACCTGCTCTATCGCGAAGTGGTCCACAAACTGAAAAACACATCGAAAGTTTAATTTTAAACGTATATTCTTCGTTTTATTTTAAACGCGATAAGACTGTGTTTCGCAAACAACAACAACAAAGTAACCCTTAACCGTTGCTTTGTTTCGTTATTACAATCTGCTCACCGCTCTCTATCGCACTCCCCCTTTTGTGGAGCTTCTTCATCTCCGTCTGGATTGACGCTGCTCCTGCTGTTCGCCGAACTCGCTCCCACGCTATCGTCGCTGGATCACTCTCTTTATTATACATTCGCTGGACCATTCTGTTTCTGTTTTTGAGCGCATTCCCTTTTCATTACCCAAAATGTCTTTGGTTTGTACCTCAAAGAGATGCGAATTTGGAGGAGCTATTACCGGCGACTCCTATCTAACTTGCTGGCTATGCGACAATTGCTCGCACATGAAATGCTCTGGCGTTGGTCATTATGGCCGACTTGGTGATCTACTGGGCAAAAGGCATCGGTTTGACATGGTCATGTTTGGCCTGTCGAGAGATTGAAGGCGAGATGCGCACGTTTATGCGGCAACCCCGAAACGGTTTCCGGGAGGTTCGGAAACAATTTGCCACATTAAATGAGCAGTTTCTAAACCTCGAATCTCTATTTCTGGGCCTCAAACTATTAAGCGAATCACCACGCCGGAAAATCGCTAACACTAACCAGAATATGAATATGTGTACCACTCCAGCCTCACATTCGCCAGTAAGCAATGTTATTGTTGATCCTCCTGCGAACAGCCACCCATCCTAGCTATTCAGAAACCAGGTCTTCCCCCAGCAAAAGTTGATATGCCAGAACCGGCCAGTAGGAATCTCCCACCTGGTTCCATTCTTGAAAATTCTTCAATAATCATATCACCAAGCCAGCCTGCTGCTCCATCACTACGCCTGCCTGCCGCCGCAACTACCCGCCCACCCGTTGTAAAATCACCAAAGCCACTAACGGGTGTTCCAACGGAAACGCGATCTTCTGGACTTACGCTGAGAGCCGTGACTCCCCGCAAATCCATCTTTGTATCGCGGCTTATGCCTGATGCCTCTGCAGAAGACGTTAGGATTCACCTTGCGAACAATCTAAATTTAGCTCCCTCAGAACTGTTTGTTACCAAACTAATTAAGCATAAACGTAGCATATCCTCTTTCAAAATAACTTTACCAGAAGCTTCCCTTGCTAAATCTTTAGATCCTACTACCTGGCCCGAGCACAGTATTGTCCATGAGTTCTTGATCAGAGATTCTCAAGGTTCCAGTCCAGGTAATACTTCAAAAAACTAAGCAACCAAATTTTTTCTTGCTGCTACCAAAACGTTCGCAGTATTCTTGAAAAACTGAACTTACTTTATACTAACAGTTCTTCCTTTAACTTCGATGTTATTGTGCTAACTGAAACCTGGCTTAACTCCACTGTCATAGACAATGAAATTTTGGTATCGAAGTACACTGTCTTTCGGGAAGATCGCCCAACCTTTGGAGGTGGCGTTCTAATTGCCGTAAACAACATCTACACAGTTGAACGTATTACTATTACTAATCCTTTCGGAATTAAAATTAAAAAAATTAAAATTAAAATTAGTTACAATTCATTCTGAGTCCCTTAACCTTTTCATCACCTATTCCTACATTCCTCCTCTGAGTGATGCAATCATTTATATGCACCACTTAACTACCATAAAATCAGTTTTGTCCCTGCTAAATGATGCTGATCTTATTCTAGTTATGGGTGATTTCAATCTGCCCCTCATTTCATGGATCAACTCGGATGAGGATAACTCGCTTTTACCCACTAACCAAAATGACTTCCTTGATGGCTTAGCTGACTCTGCCGTTTTCCAGGTTAACCCCATAAGGAACTCCCGTGGCAGGTCGCTTGACCTTATTTTCTATAACACTACCTCAGCTGCCACAATAGCAAGGTTTCCTTCCTTATCTACTCCTGAGGAGTGTCACCCCCCAACACTCTTAGTCCCGCTAATTATTGGCTCTCCTCAAGTCCCCCCTAAGTAATAGCGAGCAGCCTCGTCAAAAATGCTTTAAAAAAACAAACTATTGTGACCTAAGAAATCACCTGACTAAGATTGACTGGAGTTATCTTTCTAGTTTCAGCAATATCGAGGAAGCTACAGACTCTTTTTATGAAGTAATTTATATTGCCATAAATAAATCTGTCCCTGAAACGTTAACTCCATCAACGTCTAAACGTCCATGGTTTAATAAGCACCTCTCTCTCCTAAAAAATAGGAATTCTAGACCCTACAAAAAGTCATTAAAGTCTCCAACCTTGTTACATCTTTCTAATTACCTTCTAATCCGCAACCAGTTTGTTGACCTTAACAATCAACTATATAAAAATTATATTTCTAAATGCAAACTCAATTTTCGCAACGATCCAAGCTCTTTTTACTCTTTTGTAAACTCTAAACGCAAATCCAATCTTTTCCCCCATTCCCTATCATATAATAGTACTACCGACTTTTCGCATCTCGGCATTGCTAATCTATTTGCGTCATTTTTTCAGTGAACCTACTCATCTAACTCATTTGATCCCTCCTCTAACCATCCATATAATTTACCATACATAAACAACATTTCCCTTTCTAAATTCCACTGTCGTGATGTGTTTACGGCTCTTTCATCAAATAAAATCTCATTTTCACCAGGCCCAGACAACGTACCTAGCTGCATCCTCAGAAGGTGCTCCGATCTTCTCACCCTACCTCTTATTATTCTATTTAACCTATCCTTGGAGCAAAGTTCTCTACCTAAATTATGGAATGAATCATACCTTATACCAATTCATAAAAAAGGCTCTAAGGCTTCCATTGAGAACTACCGCGGCATTGCTAAGCTTTCTGCGATTCCCAAACTTCTTGAGAAACTCATCACATCGCAGCTGCAACATGCATGCAAGAGCATAATCTCACCTGCACAGCATGGCTTTGTCAAGCTTCACTCGACAACAACTAATCTACTAGAATTTCCGTCGATAATCAACCGAGGTTTTCAACATCGCTTGCAAACTGATGTAATTTATACTGACTTCAGCAAAGCATTTGATTCAGTAAATCATCAGCTCTTGCTACGGAAACTCTCGCTTATTGGTTTTCCACCAAATATCCTGATGTGGGCTGCTTCCTACCTTTTAGATCGAACTCAGAGTGTCCTATTTAAATCTACCAAGTCGAAGGTCATCCATGTCTCATCGGGTGTCCCTCTGGGTAGTCATCTAGGACCACTGTTGTTTATACTCTTTGTGAACGATCTTCCCAATGTGATTAGTTATGCCTCTACGCTTATGTATGCTGATGATGTCAAGTTATGCTATTCCTTCTCGGAACATTTCCTGTATAGGCATCTGCAACTAGACCTTGATGAACTCTATTTGCGGTGCTCAATTAATCTTCTGTTCCTAAACTGCTCTAAATGCAAACTTATGACATTCCATCGCAGTGTGCCGCTTATCATATCTTACTCTCTCGGAAATCACGTCCTTGATCGTGTTTCCACAATCAATGTTCTTGGAGTTATTTTTGATCATAAACTTCAGTTTAATGATCACATTTCTGTGACAGTGAATAAAGTCAGAGGAATGTTAGCCTTTCTTAAGCTATGGGCTAAAGAATTTAACGATCCTTTCACCACCAAATCCCTGTATATCACCCTAGTTCGTCCCATCCTCGAATATTGCTCGTGTGTTTGGAGTCCTCAATACTCCTCTCACCAAAATAGTATTGAATCGGTGCAAAAGCAGTTTCTGCTATTTGCACTAAAAAACCTAAACTGGGATCTTGATAATCGTCTCCCGCCGTACCGTTGCAGGCTTAAATTGTTAAAGTTACCTCCATTGAAGGAGCGCCGAACCTGTGCTGGGGTCATGTTTCTACACATGCTAATCCATGGCATGGTTGACTCTAAACACCTGCTAAGCAAACTATATTTTTCCATCCCTAATAGGAAAACTAGGTCCTTCCGACCCCTATGGTTACCTATCTGCAAATCTAACTTCGCTGAACACGACCCCTTTCGCACTATTTGTGAGAACTATAACCTTTTATCACATACTCTATCCCCTGAACTCTCTCTTAATAAAAATAAACTTAATATCATAGAATACCTCCTAGAATAGTTATAGTGTAGTTATATTTATAATTTTTATTCATATTTAGCAGATCTTTGTTAAATTGTTGTTTAAAAACAAAACAAAAAAAAAAAAAAAAAAAAAAAAAAAGTTTGAGAAGCACACAGAGCAGATCGGACTGGCCGATGCTGGGTTTCTTCTAGTAGAAGGTATAGGTGACGTCAAGATTCATACAGATCTGTGCATGTTAAGACTTTATAGAATGTTTTCTATGTCCCTAAGATGACGGCAAATTTCATATCCGTGAGCAATGCTGTGCATAAAAGGTGCAATGTGACATTTGACTTAGAGAAGGCCATGGTGGTGCAAAATTGAGAATGCATAGTGAAATCCAAAGAGATTGGCAACTTCTATTATTTGAAGATGGGCGAAGCAAGTGTTTCGCCATGTCAACTGTTGATGGGATCTTGCTGCACAAAAGATATGGTTACATTAATTTCCCCAGAATGAAAGATATGGTATCCAAAGGGATGGTGCACGGCATAGAAAATATTCTCAAGAAACATGGAATTGCCAGGCAGCTTACGATAGCGCATACGCTCCAGCAAAATGGGCAAATCGAACGCTAGTGGAGATGTCGAGATTTCTTCTGGTCCAGGCGGGGCCACGAGATAGTTTTTGGGTATAAGCTGTTAATACTTCGGTTTATTTGCGAAACCGCCCTCCTACCAGCGCAGTGAAGAGTTTGTCCTCTATGGAGGCGTGGACGGGTAAGAAGCCTAGCGTAAAACATCTAAAAGTATTTGGATCTCTTGCAGTTGCTCTAGACACGGGTCCGCGGAAATGCAGCAAGTTCCAACCGAAGGACAAGGAGTACATCATGGTTGGGTACTCTGTGGTTATCGGCTGTATGACCCAACAGCTCGACAACTGGTCGAGAAACGCGATGTTTTGTTAGACGAACATCATGTTGTGGCATCCAAAGATGATGTTGTGTTGATCGAACTGGAGGAACTCGAAGCGCGCTACCTGCGAGATGAAGCCGAAGAAGAAGAAAAAATATCTGACATATAAACTTGGACGTCCCTAAAAAAAATATAACACTTTGGGCGCTCTTGTTTTGGAAAACTGTTCCTATCCCTTTGACTTTCAATGAGGCGTTGGAAAGTTCCCATGCCATGGAATAGTGCGAAGCTATGGCTAGGGAATATGATTCCCTGGTTGCCAATCAGACTTGGCAGATTACTGATTTACCTAAGAATCAGCGAGCAATTGGGGCAATGGATTTTCAACGTAAAACGAGAAAAGGATGGCAAAATCGAAAGTTTCAAAGCTCGTCTGGTGGCAAAGGGATGCTCCCAGCAGTTTGGCGTAAATTACTTGGAAACATTTTCGCCGGTATGCCGACTGAAGAGTGTGAGTCTGAATAGCACTGGCGGCGGTGCTCAAGCTATATCTTCATCAGATGGATGTATGCACGATCTAAGTGAGACGGTTTACATGAAGCAGCCGGAAGAATATATAAACGAGAAGAATCCTGACAAAGTATTGATGCTGAGGAAAGCAATATACGGCTTAAAGCAGTAAGGAAGGGCCTAGAACGAGAAGCTAAATGGCGTTTTGGTGAATATGGGATTTACTGCCAGTAACAACCAGCCATGTTTATACAAACAGAGCGGAGAAGGTAACCTTTCACTAATTCTTGTATATGTTGACGATATACTTATAGCTTGCCAATCGCACGAGGATTTGCTGGAAATTAAAAACATCATTTTACAATCGTTTGAGTGCGTTGACAAGGGTCCATTAAAACATTTTCTGGGCATGGAAATTGAGAGAGAAGGGGCCATGGAGCCATTACTTTGGGACATTCGCATATATCAAGGATTTATTGCCCACCCATGGCAGCGAATATTGCAAGTCACCCAAAGTTTCCATATAGATTGCACCAGCGACAAGTGCAAAAAGGTGGATCCCACGGTTTATCCCTCGAAAGTTGTGAGGTTTCGTAATATGAAGAAGGTCTTATTTGTATTAAAGTGTTTTCGTTTCTGGTGTTATAACCGTGGATCGGTTTCACATGAATTGGTTTATTTACAGAAATAATACTTTTTTGTTCTTTTAATGGGGTAATATAATTTTGGAAGGCCTCGACTTCTTGGGCTAGTGCTAAAGTTGAAAGACGATTGGAAGGTCTTTGCGGAAAAGATAACTTCGATTGAAGACTTTCTGATCGCGGAAATAAATACGCGTAGTGCATCTTCTTTGTATTTTTTTTTTTAAAGAAGCAGCTACTTCGTAGTCGTAAGTCATTATTGTCTTATTTATTAGAAAAGACAGCTTCTTTTCCACCTCGTCTTAGTACTGCAGAAGAGTCATATTTCCTTGACTTAGCGTTGGCATCTCTTGCTCTATAAGGTAGACTGGTCTTTTATTCGCCTTAGCGTTTTTTCCTATAGCTTTTCAAATTTATTTTCATTGCCTTTTCAAAAACACTGTTGACTTTGAAAAATATGTTTTTATTGCGGAAAAAGCGCTTTGGCTTGTCTTCATTACTTTCAACGACTGCAAAATGTACCCTTACACGTACCGGACGAAAAGATCGCATTAACAAAGTACGAATTATAGGAGGTAACAAAGCTACATTTAAATTTATAAAAGGCCGCGATTTAAGAAATACTTACTGTCGAACCGTCCAAAATGTTTAGAATTCATTCGAATCAAAAAATTATTTAAGACAAGTGTGAATAACCAATGAAATTAAAATAAAATGACATATAAGTTAACACAAACCCCCAACAACAAAAAAATCATGCATAGATGGCGTGATCATCTATCTTTAGATGGAATGGCTTTTTGTAATCCGGGTATCTAACATGGCATCTTCAGATGACAAAATGTTATGTCACGGACGCGCTGGTGTCTAGAAGGAAAGTCATTGGTACTCTTCGTCTGATGACAGGTAACAGGAATTTTCCCCTAAAAAATTAACGAAGTCAAAATCAAATTCGCAGATGGCGTCACTTTCGATTTTTGCCCCCACTTGGATGCGGCGGCGTCATAGGCTCCTGCCTGTTCTTCTGCGTCCTGAGTAATGTGGCTTATTTTTTGTTGTTTTTTAAAAGCGTCTGTGCGCTCAAAAGTGGCTGATTTTCTATTCCGATTGAAGCCTGAGTCGGCTGTAGAACCCTTGAAAACGAGGTGTGAACCTCCATAGGCTCTGCTGTGCCGTTTTTCAGTCTGGCATTGCGGGTGTCACGATGGTCTTGCGCCTTATGCTGCCTGTTGAAATTTAAAAATGTAGGCATTGATTGAATGCGAGCCTGTAACACTGAAAATTCTGTAAGATATTTAATGGTGTCTAAAGTCACGTTATGGCATTTTACTAGATTTACTCAAGTAGTATTTATTTTATAGTATTTATTTATGTTTGTTTAATTTTCGACAGAAGACACTGGCTGTAACATCGACGTTGATCTTCACACTCATCTTTGACATCTAACCAACTCAATATTCCAATTTATTTGCTGCAGACTGAAAAGGTTAGGCAACAGTTGCATATTTTTCTTAGTGTGTGTGATTTCACGTCACTTGTGTCCTTTCACTTGACCCGCGCCGCTGTCAATTTCAAAATTTTATTTTCAGGTAGGTAGTGGTGCGTGTTACCGCTAGTCGGGCGCCGTTTAATGTATAAGGTGATTTTTTAGCTATTATCTTTTTGACAATTCACAGGTGACGCACGTTTCGTGTTTTGCACCACTGTTGCATCACAACATCTTCAGTTTAGTTTATAATTTAACCATGAACCGCCTTATAAAAGAACGGTAGCAAAAATATTGAATTTTATTATCAAAATTCGTGGTCTGTCAAGAAAGTTCATCCCGCGCTTCTTACATTTTATGGTCAGCTCATTTTTGCCTTAATGGGTGGGTAAATAGGGAGAACTGTCGATTTTGGAGTGAAGACCAGGCAGAAGCATTGCAAGCGCTACCAAAGCATCCAGAAAATATCACAGTTTGATGGGCTGGTGGCATCGTTGGACCGTACTTCTTCAAAGAAAGATGCGAATCTTAATGTTATGTAATGGTGATTGCTACCGTGAGCTTGAAAATTCAAGAGCTTGCCCTGGATGACACGTTCGGGACCGGTCAACTGGCCGCCTAGGGCGTGCAATTTAAGGGCTTTAAACTATTTTTTTGGGGCTATGTTCGCTTCAATTGAAGCATTGAAGGACAACATTGAAACATTAATTCGTGAGGTACCAGCCGAAATGTTGGAAAGAATATGCCAAAATTGGATCCATCCAATCCATCCGCTTAGGATCGTTTTAGGCACAGTCAGGGTCAATATTTGCATGAAATATTCTTCAAACAATAAATTATATGGACCGTACTTTCGATTAAAATAAAGATTTCATGCATTTTTCTCAATGTTATGTGTTTTTTCTTTTGAACACTTTCCTATAGCTCTTCAAAATCTATTATTTTAACCTTTATTATTTTAATTTATTCTCTGCAGGCTTAAAACGGGCTAGGCATAGATTCCAACTTATGTGGGTGGTAGTGGTGGATGTTACCATTAGTTGTTACCACTAAATTTATTTAAATGAATCTTTCTCTCTGTCTGAGAGTTGGGACTTAAAACTAACTATAGGGAGTCACAGCAGTCACGCAAGTATGCAGTGTTCGCCGACTGCGCACGTGTTTTCGGTTCAATGCTTCGTGTTTCCATTTTAATACTGAGCCAATTAATCTAGTGGGTTGGACAGTCTTAATTCATACATATATTGATCATAAAAATTTTGTTTCCATTCAAAAGTTTTCGAAAAATTTTTCGGGACATGGCAAAAATTTAAAATAAACTGCGTGCGCCGAGGAAAATTTCAATATTTCGAACTTAAGGTTCTTACCTCCAAGAATTCACAGAACTAATAGAAAAAGAAAATCGTAATAAAAATATACCAATAAAAATCACACCAACCCCGAGCATTTCTGCGATAAGTTTGTAGAAGACATTAATTCTTCTGAAGGCAAGCCTTATTTAATTTCCTTAGATTTCCTTAAAAGGCATAGAAATGTGTATAGACATAGAAAGATTTCATAAAACCATAAACGAAGCAAGAAAAATAAAATTATCAATATAAATAAAAACCGAATACGCAGTCAACACTATTTAATAAAAGCGAACATAACCAAGAGAAAATTAAAAAAGCACATTTAAACTAACTAAGAATGTCTGATGACGATCATTACAAAATCACGAAGAGAAACAAAGAAATACACTGTTATAAGAACCTATTCAAGAAACAGAAAATTATTAATCAAATTCCCATCCTACAGGTCCGGGGTCCATCATAATATTCATTGTCACTTGTGTAAAATTATGAAAAACTCAACCGATTAAAATCAAAAACATTAATACTGACCATGGATACCCGCTATTTTAACAAAGCAATCAACGATTACGACTACGAACACGATGTTTTCTCATAAATCGTACTGATATAGACAACTTAAGCCATTATTTAAAAAAATAACTAACTAATATCCCACAAATTTAACTTTTTCATAATAAAATGCTAATAGAAGTTAATGGGTTAGGCATGTTGCTAGACAAATTGACCAAAAAGAGGCTTTACTGAAATATAGTAGGATCTGCGTTTAAATACCTGTTTGAAACCTTAGACGACAACTACCGAACGTAAAACAAAAACAAGGTACAGTCAGCAGGGACGAGATCAGTTAGTTTATACGAAATAAATGACGCAAGTGATCAACAATAAAATGTAAAAGGATCAAGAATTTGAAAATAAACTTATCACAACAGAACAGTTTTTATACGAATTGATCCAATTTACGAATATAATATGGAAATACCACTTTCCCGACTAGGACTACCTAATCATAAATTACCTTATAACGACATGCTTGAAAACATAGACAGTAGTACTATATTGTAAACAAAAACATCCACCCGAATAAACAGATTGTATTTATAATCCCCAGTATAAGCAAAAGCTTCCTAATGGGAAGAAAGTAGCATATTATGTTTAAACAAATTATGCTGATATAACCTTAACTGAACAACACACTTTTTTGTTTTTTTATATAACTATTTATTGAGGCATACAGGATATCTTAAAACTCCTTGGTATTTATTAATACTGCCCGAGCGGCTCGCCGGCTAAGTGTGCTTAACATTACCATTACTAAATTACTAAATTACTAAATTTAAACTAACTTAACAAACTAACAATATTTACAGAATTTAAAAAAATAGAAGAAAGACGATGGGGACTATATCGTTTGGCTCATCATCATCTTGCTGTGCGTCTTGTTGGCAGCCGGTCGATTAGGTCCCTAGGAAGTCGCCTGTTGAGCCTCCTTTGTGGGCGAGGTCTGGTAAGACTCTTACTCCAGTCGGTCATTGTAGCGGCTGGAGTGGAAATTTATGGTCTCAAAGACCGTGAGCAGCTTTAGGTCACTGTGGAGGGTTGTGTTCCTCACATACCACTCGCAGCCAGTGATCGTCCTCGCCATCTTATTGCTCTTGGATGCTCTGGATTCTGCGGATTTGGCTGTCACACGCCAGGCCTCAAATTTGGCACGCATACCTGCAAATAGAAGCTATGATGCTGTGGTGCAGGCCCTTAACGCAGACTCGGTATGGCCTGTCCTCCTTAAGCTGGTAGCAGTAAACTCAAGCTTTTCGGTCTTGAGCCCGCTGATTATGCTGCGGAAGGTGCTAGCGTCTGCCGCGTTGAGCCTCAAAACTCCGCCCATCGATCCCTTGGCAGAGACCTTGTTCAGATCAGCAATTTTTGAGATGTTCTCCATCAGCAAGGCGGCACTTTCAGCACCTTCCAAAAGTATTGGAGGGGGTTAAAGTTGCGCCTTGGATGGTGCACTGATAATGCCAGATGAAGCTGTATCATGTTTGACTGCAGCAACAGCTGCTTGATGGCTGGTACTGGGCTGCTCAGTCAGTTCCTAGGTTTGCGCAAGCAACCCAAAGCGGTTTGAGCTTCCTCTGTAGGTGGGAAGAGCATTCAGTGGAGACCCACATGCTTTCCGCTTAATGACTTGCATCCTCTGAGGCGCTGGCTTGATAGTGTGGGCGTCTTTGGATATCGGCTTCGGCACACAGTCTTGGAACAGTGCAATGTTGAAGAGCTCACCGAAGCTGAATGAGCGCTCGCTGTTCAGCGGACGACGATTAAAATTGTTTGCAGCAAGCTTATATTACTGTGCTTGAGTGTTTTTGTTACTAATGGTGGCTCTAGGGATCCCTGTTCACGGTTTGTGCCACTATTGTGTGCTAAACTTGAGTTTTTTGCGTCGAATTTAATATTTTCCGCTTAAGGTGTCAATGACGTGCACTTCCTCGCACATCAGGGTTGCCACCGAACAACACACTGTGCATTAAGGTTTTCTCATGCATAAATATGAAACGCGTGCAAGATTTGACATGTATCAAAAATCAGACCACATAGCGAAATTTTGTTAATTTATTATGTTAAATTTGGGAGCTGATTTATTTTTTTAACTCCTTCTCTTGGGGTAGATAGATGGGTTGCATGATTGTCGGCGGAGCTATTTGCGTATAAATTGCGAATATTGTGCGCTTGGGAGAATTATTAAGCAGGTAAACGCTGCTGAACTAGGAATCAAGCGCACTGAAACTCTTTGAAACCATTCATAGTCTATAGCACGGAAAATCGTGTCTCGTTTTGAACAAAACGACATGCATTACAACATAAACGGGCAGTACTACGAAAAATGGTTTTTGAAACTGGGGACGCTGAAATCGGCTTATGCTACGATTTTAACGTACAGACATTAAAGTACTCCATTGATAAAACAAATTAAAAAAAAAAATAGTACATAAAATAGCAGTACCCCGAACTACTGTAACAGAGAGCTAGTTAGTAAGTAAGACGGCGCGAATGAGAGAGATAGTAAAAGAGCAAAAATTGAAAATTAGGCCCATAGGTAATCCATAAAAGATAAAAGAATTGCATAAAAGAAATACATTTTATGAAAATATAATAATTTTATTTGTGATCACAAATTCCGTTTTATTTAAAAACAAAAAGAAAACATAAACGCACTGTGCGCAAAAAGATGACCGTTCGTTATGAAGAGAAGAATCATGTGGGCATGAGAGTAAGGTTAAATAAGTAATCGGTAAAGGGTTACATAAGTATATATATATATCCTATTAATTAATTATTATTTAATCGTATCTTAGAAATTAAATTCAGAAAGTAGAATATTTTTTTTTTATTGCCAGACCAGAGCAGAGTAACCGGGATTCGAACCTGGACCGGGCGCCACCGCTCATGCTTGCAACAACCGAGTAGGTCCCACTTACCCACTCGGCCACCACCCGGAGGCCTTCCTAGCCTCCGCCACAGATCCTCAGGAAGCATTAGCCATCATCCAGAGGCAACTGAATGCCCTCGGTCCATGGCTGAAACGATGGAACATCGTGGTCAACGCTGAGAAATCTACACAAACAACCTTCGCACTACGCAGGGGAGAATGCCCCCCCTCCCCATCACACTCAACGGGGAAACCATCCCAACTAATAACACTCCCAAATATCTATGGCTGACCCTGGACCGCAGGCTCACATGGCGTCCGCACCTAATCAACAAGCGCAACCAGGCCAACCTACAGCTTAAGCAACTGCATTGGCTCCTGGAAAGTAGGTCCAACCCAAAGTAAAATTCAAGCTGCTTATTTATAAGGTAGTGCTTAAGCCAATCTGGACATATGGGATACAGTTGTGGGGCACGGCAAGCTGTTCGAACCGCATCAAAATCCAGCGGTTTCAGAATAAATGCCTGAGAACAGTTTCGAACAGTTTCGAACGCATATCCGTACCACGAAAACTCAATAATCCATAAAGAGCTTGGAATTAGATGTTTAGCAGAGGAGATCACCCGTCTCAGCGGAAGATACATAAAAAGACTGGATAACCACCCCAACCACCTGGCCATCAACCTCCTAGATAATAGGCAATCCCCAAGACGCCTGAAAAGGAAACACCCGCTTGACCTCCCCAACCAATAACTAAGTCAACCTCATAATATATACATTCCATGTACCCTCCTTAAGTCAAGGTCTCCCCCAAATCATTTAATAATTGTCGACTTGGACAGATTTTAAATACAAATTAAGAATGTTATAAAAAAACAAGTGAGAAAAGTTATCTTCGGCTTGCCGAAGATGGTATACCCTTGAAAACAAAAAAGTTTTCCATACAAAGCCTTGTTTTCATATTCGTCATTTGTATGGCAGCTATATGATATAGTGGTCCGATCCAAACCAAACTTTTACAAATCATGTATGGCTATGTCAAATGGATAAATATTGAATTCGGTTGTAAAAGCATGGAAAACAAAAAAGTTTCCTATACAAAGACTTGTTTTCATATCGGTCGTTTGTATGGCAGCTATATGATATAGTGGTCCGATCCGACCGATTCTTAAACTTGATCTGCGTGCAACAAAAATAATGATCTGGTAAAAATTTCAAAACGCTAGCTTTAAAACTACTGTCTATTTTTTGCATAGAAACAGACGGACAGACGGACAGACGGACATGGCTATATCGACTCGGCTGTTGATGCTGATCAAGAATATATATACTTTGTGGGGTCGGAGATGCTTCCTTTAATGCGTTACACATTTCTGGACAAAATTATAATACCCTTTTTCAAGGGTATAAACAAAAAAAAAATGAGTACATAAGTATAGTATATAAGTGTATAAGTATATAAGTAAATAAAAGTAAATTAAAAAGTAAAGGTTATATAAGTACGTAAAAGACTATTGAATTTTCCCGTTAATATTTATAAATTTATTATTCGGAATTTATCTCGTTTATTTAAATTAACACTAATTTAGAATTTGTTTGGATAAAACTTTTATTTATAGGAATTACTCCCGCTTATTGGATTTTATCGTAAACTGGAATCTGTTGGGATTCTTACCGAGTCGTATTGAATCTGAAACATATTAGGTCAAGTAAAAAGTTCGTTCGGTTTTTATCTAAGAGATCTAAGAGATGTTACGTGTCGCATCATGTCACACTATACGGCGCTGAAAAGGTGTTTATTCGCGCTATAAGTTTGTGTTTGACAGTTTTGCGATTGATTGACTCAGTACGTTGTGAGCGCTCGTCAAAGATGGACACCAACAAAGAAAAAATTCGCTATATTTTAAAATTTTTTTTCGATCAAGGCGAAAACGGCAGCCGTGGTCAAAGCTCGGGGAAGCGGTCCAGACGGTGGCCAAGACCGAATTGACGGACAGGAAGGTTTTGCTGTATGTTTGGTGGGATTGGCAGGAATCATCTGCTACGAACTGCTACCCTATGGCCAAACGCTCAATTCGGCCCTCTACTGCCAACAACTGGACCGCTTGAAGGCAGCACTCATCCAGAATAGGCCATCTTTGATCAACAGAGGCCCAATTGTGCTCCATCAGGCACAACGCTAGGCCACGCACGTCTTTGGTGACGCGCCTGAAGCTCCGGGAGGTTGGATGGGAGGTCCTAATGCACCCACCTTATAGTCCGGTCCTGGCACCAAGTGATTACTATCTTTTCCTGCCCATGGCGAACGCGCTCATTGGTGGCAAGTCGGCCTCAAGAGAGGCCTGTGAAAAATGGCTCTCCGAGTTGTTTGCCAATAGGGACGCAGCCTTCTACGAGAGGGGTATAATAAAGTTGGAATCTCGCTGGCAACAAGTTTACGAACAAAACGGCGCATATTTGACTTAAATCGGACAAATGTACACAAAGTAATCATCTTTTAAAAAATCAATAAAAAACCGAACGAACTTTTTACTTGACCTAATATGTTACAAACACATGTGTAATATGTTTCATTTATTTTAAAAGCTATACCCCTACGCCGAGTTCTGTTAGTGAAGAAGTTACCGGGGGTAATGTTAACCATGCTAATATTTTATTACGCCGCCGATGTGATAGATTTAAAGAAAATAGTCAGTTTGAAGTTTTGGATTGAAGTTTTGAGTATTTGCTATTATAATGTAAGGTTTATAATTTGAAGGTGCATAAGAAATATGAATTTAGACAATTAAAAAACTGACAAGCTGTGGCCCTCGACAGTAATTTTATGTTTGTGTTCCGTTGAATGTTAATCCTGACAATAATTTTTTTGTGAAATCTCTTAATTGTAAAGGATCTTCGTTATTAAATTCATCCATCAAACATTGCATTTGTTCCTTTAAACTGTCGGCTATCGATGTAGTAATTCGATTTTTAAATAAATTTGTTATTGGGCTTAAGATAACTCCAGTCAGTTGGCTTATTAATCGCGCCTGGTCCACTCGTACATGTATGTTACTGGTAAAAGAATCGAAACAAAAAGAAAATTGATAAAAAATATAATATATAAATGTAATATAAATATTATATATATTATATATAAATATAAATTGAAATAAATAAAAACTAAACAAGTAAGGTAGCAGCAGTCGAGTTTCCCGATTGCAAAATACCCTGTACCCTTAGACATGCTTACAATTCATTTATTTAATATCAATAAATAAATGAAACAATATTCTATTAGAAAAGAGTACCATAACAATATAAATTTGGTATGATTTTTGTTGTGAAAATAAGTTTCGTGTGCCATAAAGCCATACACATTTCGCTGTCAACATCGCAGTCGGCGTCGCGCAATGCGTGTTTTGCTGCGCTTCTGCTTCCCTTGCCATAGATTTTGCATGTGGCATAACTTCCGTGTTTCTTATTCGATTTGGTTCAAATTTAAAAATTAGATACCCTTTATAAGCACCAACGCATATGCCGAACTGCATAGCATTAGGTTAATAATTGTGGTCGTGGCAGTTTTTTGCTGTTTGCGGGGGAACAGGGGGTGATATCAAAATAAGAAAACAAACTTGTACTGCGTATGGAAATTACCTATCCAACAATATATGGCACATGTCTGTAGCTCTTGTAGTTTCTGAGATCTAGGCGTTGATACGGACAGACGGACGGACGGACGGACGGACGGACGGACGGACGGACAGACAGACATGGCTATATCGACTCGGCTATTGATGCTGATCAGGAATATATATACTTTATGGGGTCGGAGGTGCTTCCTTCTGCCTGTTACATACATTTGTATCATATTATGATACCCTTTTTACCCATTTTTAATGGGTACAGGGTATAAAAAAACCATCTCGGCTTGGTAAAATTTCGGAGACGAACTACACGTAATGCCCAAAATATTCTATGTCAATTTTGGCAACGATAAAAAAAAATAACAAATTTAATAAATGTTGTTTTTGGAGGAAAAATGACTATTTAGGTACCCAATATTCTCGTAATGTATCTTGGCACTGTGAACTTTTCTTGATCCATCTTGTGTGAACTTAATAAATTAAGAGTCTCTGCCTGGTGATCATTAATTCACTACATTAATTTTAATGAAGAACGTTCTAGTGCATGGAAATATGTTATCGGGTGCCAAATTCTTACCAAAATATATGTTTGCAATTAATGTCTACAAGATTTTTTTTTTAATTTTCATGCTCTTCCGATTCGACAAGTTTTGTTAAGAATCTTTTTGAGGTCGTTGATTTGGGTGGAATTATCTTAGGCGTTGTCGATGTTGAGTGTTCACCGTATATCGATTAAGCTGTAAGTTTCCATACCTAGGTGAACGGAAATATATCCCGCGTGAGCTCCAAAGGATTTTTGGTTATCCTACATTACCTCCAGATATGGAATTGCCTCCTTGGATTTGATGCCTCGCGTTCCTAGGGTAGTTGTACCCTCAGTACCCCGTCAAAGATGATGTTCCAAAGGAGCGTTTTGTGAACAGAACCCTCGTCTGTGTTATACATAAGGACTCGTTTAGAAGGATGACTTGAAATAATCCGCCCTGCGGCACACGCGCATCCGATTAATAAAGCTTTCGCATTGTCTCGCCATGTGACTAAACTCAGATATCGGAAAAATGTGGTAAGGCAGATCCACTCTCTCGAAGTCTGCATATGACCCACCCTACCGCTACCCCTTACCGCTTGCATCTTGCCGATTGCCGTTCAAATTGCCCCGAAGCTTTTAAAGGGAAATTGTCGGCTACTGAAACCCCTGATAGTTTAAACAGCTTAGATATGGCATCGATGATCTCCTCCTTTGTTATCGTCTCGTCCAGGTCCGTGTATTCGTTCTCAAACTTTTGGGACAAAAAAAGAACTTCCACTTTTTCGCCAATCGATTCGGAATTTAGTGTCATAAAGCCCGCAATCGAGTTTTTAAAGTGAAAAGTCGCTTTGTCTAGTTCCTAAAGGATTCCTAGGATGTCTGTAAAGCTCAACTCTCCCGTAGCCGTGATTACCAGTGCGTCTCGCTTTCTCTTTGAGAGCTAAGACACCTTTTCTCTATCTTCTAGCATACCCACTAGCTGCACTAACTTTTTACCGAGATCCTGGTCCTACCCGCACTTATTCCTGAAGTTTGGGAGCTCCGGTCTGCTAATTATCCTGCAGCTGCCTTTCCGTGTGTGTTTGTGCTTTGAATAAGCTTAGCTTAACAGCCATTTCAGCGGCAGCTCATTCCGCTTATGCGGTTTAGGACCAGTCCGATCTTATACTATAATGACGCAGGTCACATCTTGTGTGGTACTCGTTTCCAGAGCTAAAAGCACGTAGCAGTATTCTGCATAATCGGGCTTAGCACGGACCAGCGCACTACTCTTTTAGTAATCGGCATTGCAACTAGAGATACGTACCTTCAAGAAATTTTAGGAAATATACCGCTATGAGTAATTCCCCTAAAAAAACGCAGTCAAAATTAAGCTTAACAAATCTTTAATAAAAAACTTGACTTGATTTGGAATTTACATTGGAAGCATCATTCATTTTTTTTTGTTTTCACTTTCTCTGACTCTTGTTCAGCGTGGCTGTGATTTATTTTAATTTTCCTCCTTCCAAATAGCGTTAAAACGGCTAAACACATTTCTTCTGACCAATTTGCAAATTATGTGTTTTACTTTGTAAATCAAAGGTTCTCGTTTTACTTTCTTTCGACTTATACGTTTTCCCTCGAATGTGTGCGACATGTTTCTGGATTCTTAAATTTTCATCTTATGCCAAATGGCTTTCACATCTCTTGTCCCGCTGCCTTCGTGATTGTTATTTCGGGTTTCACGTTCATGTCAATTGGCAGTTAGGCAGCTCCCCGTTAACCCCTCGCGGTAAATCTCTGTTTCGAGTCCTCAAAGCTAATTTGCTATCTTGTAATGCCACTGCCTTCTCTCTTCATACTTCACCTACCTTCTCCTTTTTTCTCTCCATGATCGATTCTCTTTTCTCCTTTCCGACAATTTTAAAAGGAACTGATTTCGTTTTCCGGTTCCGGCCAGCCATTTTATTTAGACATGCTGTTTTTTGCATATCGGAGTATATGCTTACTCCATTCTGCCATTTTCTTTATTGCTTATTTTTTAATTTTTTTTTAGGGTTTCCCGAACGCATTGTTTTATGTTGGTTTGATGTTTCACTTTCCCGCATTAGAATGTCGGTTGAATTTTATTCACTATCTAAATGCGAAAGGATGAGTATCCCAAACAATTACAATTGGTGCTGTTATTTGCTTCTTAATTAAGCAGCAAGTTGCGGGTTCTTCCATAAGTGTTACATTTTTCGTCGATGGGCACCTTATAGCGGTGTGTTTCGGCGCCAGAGAGTAACTTTACGCTTGTAGTCTTATTATGGTCTGCTGTCGCTCTGTCACATTGCTTGAAACTGCTACAAAGGTTTTAGCCGATGAGGGCTGGGCGGTTGCAGACTATCCCGAAATAGTGACCGATCGAACCGCCGATCCTTGTTGTTCCATACTTCATGCACTATATCAGGCCGAGGTTTCCTTCAATCCGGTGTAAGACCATATGCAGAGTCAGCTTAATTTCGCGTGTATGTACTCTAAAGTCTGAGCGGTTGTTCACATTCTCCGGCGTATCCTGATCCAGATGGGATGATGTGCCAGAATCGCATCAGGTACCTTTGTACATGCTCGCTATGAGGTCCTCGCGCAGCGGTAAATTTAGGGGATTCAAAATCTTTTAGTGTAGAGGCCAAGTTTGTTTCGGCACCCGTAGAGTTTTTCTTGAATTCCTAACAAGCTCTTTGGCTGATCGTGCCAGGTCTTTCAGTGTGGCCAATGCATAAGCAAATACAGCCCTTTATTTATACTCCTTTAATTGCATATCTCTTTTTCGCTTTGACTCTCCCATTGATCGGTTTCTGGTTACCATAGATGCAACAGAATATGATATGAGAATTCGGTGGCAGCAATAAATCTTATGCACAGTAATTATGTTTTGTTTGAATTTGGATTAAAATTGAAATCATATTAATAATATTGTTAATATTAATTATCAATTATATTTGTATTATTATTTTTTAGTATTATCTTTTCCCGGGCATCGATACTCGAACAGTGCTGACGTGTTTAAAAAAAGTGAATAATTACTAACAATTTACTACAAAAATTCAGCGAGAAGACTCTCATTGCGATGTATAATTGCTTAATAAAATAGTTGTACAAACTCCCGGCTTTTGAACAACTATTATATTTCAAAGAAAATTAACAAACAAAAATCAAGGATTGACCTCGCACAATATGTCAAAACGACATTGGCGCTCAACGTCAACAAGAAAGACAAACGTCGTCTCTCATCGATACGAAACAACGCGTATTTCTCATATGTGGCTTCACAACCCGTGGAAGTGCACGAAATAAATGCAAACGTCGATCGGCCACGGTCAATCACCCCCAACCAGACATATGAACTTAAGCCAAAAACGAACGAGGGGGCGCGTTCTTGCTTACCGGCAATCCCAACGATTAGCTAAAGAGAACTGACCTCTCCCACGGCAACCATCACTTCGACCTCATTAATCACTGCACTCGCAACAACAAATACTGTTACGGTATCGACCGTACGCACGGTGGCGACTGCAACAATGTCAAAAAAATGCAAGCTGAGTTGGATCTCTACATCCAAATTTAAAGAAAATTGAGCCGACAAAAAAAATTCTGCGGCAGGAAATAAAATAAAGATCAATAGGTATCGTCTAAGTCAGCAAACTGAGACCCAAGAGTCAATCAGGTTTTGGAATACTGACAGATATTGATAAGGATTTACCCCCCAGCACAAAAGAAGGAGACACAAAGGAGCCAAAGCCCCCGCCTATATACATCCGAGAGAAAAGCTCGAATACTCTGGTTAACAAAGTAATTGAACTGGTGGGAAAAGACAATTTCCATATAATACCCCAAAAAATGGGCAGCTTCCACAAAACCAAGGTCCAGGTAAAAACTGAAGAGAACTTTAGGACTCTTACACACTACTTAAACAAAAATAACAAAAACTACTACACGTACCAACTGAAAAGTAGTTAGGGCCTCAAAGTCGTTCTCATGGGTATATAACCTAACGTAACACCATCAGAGATCATGCTGAAAACTGACACTAAAGCTGAAAAAATCAGAAAAGTATGCAATGCACTACTTGCCAAGAATACAAGATCATACTGTACATTGCGTTCAGTTTGTGTCGTCTGTGGAGAGATTCATGACTCTGCTCATTGCATGACAAAAAAAAGCGATCCCAGCACCAAAAAGTGTGGAGATTGTGGGTCTAACCACACATCAATCTATAGAGGCTGTTTAATATACAAAGATTTAAATATGATTTCTGGCATATGACCGTTCAATTTTTGATGACTGTAACCTTCTGGCCATCATCATTTTTAAAGAAGTACGGACGAATTATTCCACCAGTCCATAAAGCGCACCAAACAGATCGATTTTCTGGATGTAACGGTGTTTTGACAAACACTTGGGGATTAGCTTCACTCCAAATGCGGCAGTTTTGCTTGTAACGTAGCCATTCAACCAGAAGTGCGCTTCGACGATAAAATGTACGTAGTACTCCTCACAGAACCATTATTTTCGAAATAAATTTTCTTTATTTGCAAGAGTTTTTCAATCGTGAGTCTATTCGTGATGAATTGCCAAACCAAACTGAGAATTATTCACTTGACAACTCTTAAATCGGTCACCATCTTGAACAGTAATGACAACTTTAAGTTCTCAAAAAAATCACCCTATATAATATAATATGGTAGTGGGAAAACACAAGAATTTTATTCTATTTGAAGACTTGAAGAGCTTCGTCGATTTTACACTAAGCACCACTACCTTAGCAGCAACAAAAGTGTAGTTAATAATAAAACCGTCATTTAACCGCAAGGGTAATACGTTAATTTTGGCTCTGCCTGAAATGTACTTTCCTGTTAGGTTTTTTCTAATTTATGATTAATATCATTAAAACCACGGAAAGGAATATTTTATAAGTTTTGTGAAAAAATATAATTATAAAATGATTCAATAAACACAAAAATGGACCGCGCCGATCTAGAAAGCCACACAAGTTTTCGCAGGTTCCACTATAATGATCATTGATATAATCTTTGCTTTAAAGCAACTAGGAGCATATGCGACAATTGCTCGCACATGAAATGCTCTGGCGTTGGTCATTATGGCCGACTTGGTGATCTCCTGGGCAAGGGCATCGGATTGACATGGTCATGTTTGGCCTGTCGAGAGATTGAAGGCGAGATGCGCACGTTTATGCGGCAAACTCGAAACGGTTTCCGGGAGGTCCGGAAACAATTTGCCACATTAAATGAGCAGTTTCTAAACCACGAATCTCTATTTCTGGGCCTTAAACTATTAAGCGAATCACCACGCTGGAAAATTCCTAATAATAACCAGAATATGAATATATGTACCACTCCAGCCACACATTTGCCATTAAGCAAAGTTATGGTTGATGCCCCTGGCGAACAGCCACCCATCCTAGCTATTCAAAAACCTTGTCTTCCCACTGCAAAAGTTGATACGCCGGAACCGGCCAGTAGGAATCTCCCACCTGGTCCCATGCTTGACAAATCTTCAATAGTCATATCACCAAGCCAGCCTGATGCTCCATTACTACGCCTGCCTGCCGCCGCAACTACCCGCCCACCCGTTGTAAAATCACCAAAGCCATTGACGGGTGTTCCAACTGAAACGCGATCTTCTGGACTTACGCTGAGAGCTGTGGCTTCCCGCAAATCCATCTTTGTATCGCGACTTATGTCTGATGCCTCTGCAGATGACGTTAGGTTTCACCTAGGAAATAATCTATATATAGCTCTCTTAAAACTTTTAGTGACCAACTTACTTTATACTTACAGTTCTTCCTTTGACTTCGATGCTATTGTGCTAACAGAAACCTGGCTTAACTCCACTGTCATAGACAATGAAATTTTGGTATCAAAGTACACTGTCTTGTGGGAAGATCGCCCAACCTTTGGAGGTGCCGTTCTGATTGCCGTAAACAACATCAACACAGTTGAACGTATTACTATTACTAATCCTTTCGGAATTTCGTTAAAATTCATTCTGAGTCCCTTAACCTTTTCATCACCTGTTCCTACATTCCTCCTCTGAGTGATGCAATCATTTATATGCACCACTTAACTGCCATAAAATCAGTTTTGTCCCTGCTAAATGATGCTAATCTTATTCTAGTTATGGGTGATTTCAATCTGCCCCTCATTTCATGGATCAACTCGGATGAGGATAACTCGCTTTTACCCACTAACCAAAATGACTTCCTTGATGGCTTAGCTGACTCTGCCGTTTTCCAGGTTAACCTTATAAGGAACTTCCGTGGCTTAACCTAATTTTCTCTAAAACTACCTCCTCTGCCACTATAGCAAGGTTTCTTCCCTTATCTACTGCTGAGCACTCTTACCACCCAACACTCTTAGTCCCGCTAATTATTGGCTCTCCTCAAGTCCCCCCTAAGTAATAGCGAGCAGCCTCGTCAAAAATGCTTTAAAAAAACAAACTATTGTGACCTAAGAAATCACCTGACTAAGATTGACTGGAGTTATCTTTCTAGTTTCAGCAATATCGAGGAAGCTACAGACTCTTTTTATGAAGTAATTCATATTGCCATAAATAAATCTGTCCCTGAAACGTTAACTCCTTCAACGTCTAAAACTCCATGGTTTAATAAGCACCTCTCTCTCCTTAAAAATAGGAAATCTAGGGCTTACAAAAAGTCATTAAAGTCTCCAACCTTGTTACATCTTTCTAATTACCTTCTAATCCGCAACCAGTTTGTTGACCTTAACAATCAACCATATAAAAATTATATTTCTAAATGCAAACTCAATTTTCGCAACGATCCTTTTACTCTTTTGTAAACTCTAAACCAAATCCAATCTTTAGCCCCCCTTCCCTATCATATAATAATACTTCCGACTCTTTGCATCTCGGCATTGCTAATCTTTTTGGGTAATTTTTTCAATCAACCTACTCATCTAATTCATTTGATCCCTCCTCTAACTATCCATATAATTTACCCTACATAAATAACATTTCCTTTTCTAAATTCCACTGTCATAATGTGTTTACGGCTCTTTCATCAATTAAAATCTTATTTTCACCAGGCCCAGACAACGTACTTAGCTGCATCCTCAGCAGGTGCTCCGATCTTCTCACCCTACCTCTTACTATTCTATTTAACCTATCCTTGGAGCAAAGTTCCCTACCTAAATTATGGAATGAATCATACCTTATACCAATTCATAAAAAAGGCTCTAAGGCTTCCATTGAGAACTACCGCGGCATTGCTAAGCTTTCTGAGATTCCCAAACTTCTTGAGAAACTCATCACATCGCAGCTGCAACATGCATGCAAGAGCATAATCTCACCTGCACAGCATGGCTTTGTCAAGCTTCACTCGACAACAACTAATCTACTAGAATTTCCGTCGATAATCAACCGAGGTTTTCAACATCGCTTGCAAACTGATGTAATTTATACTGACTTCAGCAAAGCATTTGATTCAGTAAATCATCAGCTCTTGCTACGGAAACTCTCGCTTATTGGTTTTCCACCAAATATCCTGATTTGGGCTGCTTCCTACCTTTTAGATCGAATTCAGCGTGTCCTATTTAAATCTACCAAGTCGAAGGTCATCCATGCATCATCGGGTGTCCCTCAGGGTAGTCATCTAGGACCTCTGTTGCTTATACTCTTTGTGAACGATCTTCCCAATGTGATTAGTTATGCCTCTACGCTTATGTATGCTGATGATGTCAAGTTATGCTATTCCTTCTCGGAACATTTCCTGCATAGGCGTCTGCAACTAGACCTTGATGAACTCTATTTGGGGTGCTCAATTAATCTTCTGTTCCCAAACTGCTCTAAATGCAAACTTATGACATTCCATCGCAGTGTGCCGCTTATCATATCTTACTCTCTCGGAAATTACGTCCTTGATCGTGTTTCCACAATCAATGTTCTTGGAGTTATTTTTGATCATAAACTTCAGTTTAATGATCACATTTCTGTGACAGTGAATAAATGCAGAGGAATGTTAGCCTTTCTTAAGCGATGGTCTAAAGAATTTAACGATCCTTTCACCACCAAATCCCTGTATATCACCCTAGTTCGTCCTATCCTTGAATATTCCTCGTGCGTTTGGAGTCCTCAATACTCCTCTCACCAAAATAGTATTGAGTCGGTGCAAAAGCAGTTTTTGTTATTTGCACTAAAAACTTAAACTGGGATCCTGATAATCGTCTCCCGCCGTACCGTTGCAGGCTTAAATTGTTAAAGTTACCTCCACTGAAGGAGCGCCGAACCTGTAGTGGGGACATGTTTCTACACATGCTAATCCATGGCATGGTTGATTCTAAACACCTTCTAAGCCAACTATATTTTTCCATCCCTAATAGGCAAACTAGGTCCTTCTGACCCCTATGGTTACCTATCTGCAGATCCAACTACTCTGAACACGACCCCTTTCGCACTATTTGTAAAAACTATAACCTCTTATCACACTATCCCCTGAACTCTCTCTTAATTTTAATAAACTAAAAATCATAGAATACCTCCTAGAATAGTTATAGTGTAGGTATATTTATATTTTTACTAGGTGACCCGGTGGACTTCTTCCCACCTATTCGTGATGCAATTCATGCTGTATAAACAAAAACCATTTTTATCTCTGTCTAGGATGAAAACAACTATTATTGCAAGTATGTAAGGATGTGGTATATGAGTGAGAGGCGGGGAGCGCTGTTCACGAAAATGAAATGTGCAAATAACATAACACTGCACAATAATTTGTTAAATTCATTTAAATTTATTCTCTCAATGCTATGGCGTGCACAATATTCTTGGTTAGCCCATTTTTCGCTAGGACAAACAAACTGGAGGGTTTACCCACTCGCGAGCATGCAACGTATAATTGACCATGTGAAAAACGATGGTTTTTTTTTTTTTTTTTTTATAACATTCTTAATTTGTATTTAAAAACTGTCCAAGTGGACAATCATTAAATGGTTTGGGGGGGACCTTGACTTAAGGGAGGTACATGGAATGTATTTCTAATGAGGTTGACTTAGGTGTCTATTGGTTGGGGAGATCCAGCGGGTGTTTCCTTTTCAGGCGTCTTGGGGATTGCCTATTATCTAGGAGGTTGATGGCCAGGTGGTTGGGGTGGTTATCCAGTCTTTTTATGTATCTTCCGCTGAGACGGGTGATCTCCTCTGTTACACATCTAATTCCAAGCTCTTTATGTATTATTGAGTTTTCGTGGTACGGATGGGCGTTCGAAACTATTCTCAGGCATTTATTTTGAAATCGCTGTATTTTGATGCGGTTCGAACAGCTTGCCGTGCCCCACAACTGTATCCCATATGTCCAGATTGGCTTAAGCACTACCTTATAAATAAGAAGCTTGAATTTTAGTTTGAGTTTGGACCTCCTTCCCAGGAGCCAATGCAGTTGCTTGAGCCGTAGGTTGGCCTGGTTGCGCTTATTGATTAGGTGCGGACGCCATGTGAGCCTGCGGTCCAGTGTCAGCCCTAGATATTTGGGAGTGTTATTATTTGGGATGGTTTCCCCGTTGAGTGTGACGGGGGGGCATTCTCCCCTGCGTAGTGCGAAGGTTGTTTGTGTAGATTTCTCGGCGTTCACCACGATGTTCCAACGTTTCATCCATGGACCGAGGGCATTCAGTTGCCTCTGGATGATGGCTGAAGCTTCCAGAGGATCTGTGGCGGAGGCTAGGAAGGCGGTGTCATCGGCATAAGTGGCTACTGTGAGGTTCCTGGAGGGGGTGATGGGGAGGTCCGCTGTGTAGAGTGTGTATAAGATGGGTCCAAGAACACTGCCTTGTGGTACTCCTGCTCTTATGGGCCTAGGGGTGCTGATTGATGATCCGCATCGCACTTGGAATTCTCTTCCCTCTGTGTATGATTTGAGGAAGGCGAAATGGGAACTTGGGAGGTGGGTTTTAATTTTGAAAAGTAGTCCAGGGTGCCAGACTCTGTCAAACGCCTGTTTGACATCAAGCATAACGGCGCAGCAGTACTTCTTCTTTTCGAAGGCCTCAAGTATAGACTCAACAATCCGGTGGCATTGCTCAGGTGTTCCGTGAAGGCGTCTGAAGCCAAACTGGTGGTCAGGGATCAGACCGGCCTCCTCCAATACCGGCATTACTCTACGTAAGAATACTCTTTCGAGTATTTTTGAAAGGATTGCCAGCAAGCTAATCGGTCGATATGATGCTAGGTTGTCTTCAGGTTTCCCAGGTTTTAGGAGGACAATTACTTCCGCTCGCTTCCACTCTTTAGGGAAGTACCCTAGACGAAGGCAGCTGTTGAATATGTTGGCCAGCATTTGGGAGCAGATTAGGGGCAACATTTTCAGTGCTGTAGCATCGATACGGTCTGGACCCGGTGACTTGCCATTTTTTAGGGAGGCGATCTCCTGCGCAATCTCCTCTGGTTCGACGGGCTGTATTGGCGGGCCAGGAGCACTTGGGCTGTCTATGAACCTTATGGTTGCAGCTCTCTCTTCGCCAGTGCATCTGTCAAACGGTGAGAATGCACTATGAAGATGATCAGCAAAGGCTTCTGCTCTTTCGACCTCAGTCCGACACCAGGAACCGTCCACTTTTCGCACGGGTGATATCTTCATCACAGGTCTTTTTATGTGCCTCGTGACATTCCACAGGTTGTGTTGCGGGTCTCCAGGTTCCAGCTCCATAAGGAATCTATCAAACGAGTCCTGCCGTAGAATGGATAGCTTGTCCTTCAAATCTTTGGTGGCACGATTAAGTGCTGTCTTGTCCCTGGGGTTGCGCGAGGAAAACCAGACTCTTCTGAGGCGCCTTTTTTCGGCCACGAAGGCCGCGATTTCCGGAGACCACAAGTGCACGTCTCTTTTAGGTATTCTCGGGGTAGTCGGTGGAGGTGGATTCGCAAACTCAGCGGCATTGTGCATCTCTTTAGTTAGTTTTTCTATGGCCGCATCTATGTTGCTTGGTGTGGAAAGAGGGGTATCTGGGTACTGGGAAGAAAGCATCCAAAACGTAAACTTGGGGGCATTTGTATGTTTTCCGGTGAGTCTTCTAAGCGGGGTTTTTCTGAGGACGGGGATGTTTAGGAGCAAGTTTACTGCGCTGTGGTCAGATAGAAGTTTATCATAGCTTGAGCATGTTATCTTAGAGTGTCCTATGCCCTTGGAGACGGCGAAGTCCAGCAGATCCGGCTGTTTTGAAGGGTCGGTAGGCCAGTGTGTGGGTTCTCCAGTGGGATGGCAGTCCAGACTCTTCCGCTGCAGGTACTTATAGAGCTTTATGCCTTTGGGGTTGTTTGTGCGGGACCCCCACCAGGAGTGTTTGGCGTTAAAGTCTCCGGCTGCTATAAACCGAGGTCCAAGGGACTCGAAGAAGTCCTGAAGGTGGGTCTCGGTTATCGAGTGTCTGGGTGGGAAGTAAACCGCACCAATGGTGATATCTCCCTGTGGGCTAGAAATCCTGGTCACGGCGCACTGAGCCCATTCCTCCTGAAACGCAGGAAGTTCCGTGTACTGAATGCCACTCCTGATGAGCATAGCTGCTCCTCCGCGTGCTCTGCCAGATGGATGGTTGGCATGTAACAGTTCGTACCCGCTAATTTTAAAGTAGGATCTGGGACAAAAGTGGGATTCCGAAACTAGAAGAACATCGATATTGTCTGTTTTGATGAGATGCTCTACTTCGGCTTTGCTCCTCTGCAGGCCGTTTGCGTTCCAAAAAACTATGTTAAGGCTTATTTGCATTAATTTTTGTTGAGGATGGGAGCTATAAGCTGCATCATCTGTGAGAACATCTGCGAAAACATCTGCGATATCAACTTCTCCATCATCCTCTCAATTGATCCTTCCATGCGGGCAAGCATCGTATCAAACTGGTTGGGTTGTGGGGCTTCGGGAGTGGTATGAGGGGTTTGTTGGGGATTCGTTGGCTGTGTCACTTGGTTTCCTAAGAGTACGTCCCTATAACTTGTACCATTAATGATAGTTGGTATCTGGATGAGAGGTGGTTTGTTGCTACTCTCATCTGGTCTGGCTTTAGGAGATTGCTGCGCTTTTGCCTTTTTGTAGGCAGGGCATCCTCTGAATGACGCAGGGTGATCAGCTTGGCAATGTAAACAGCATGCTTTCTCGTCTTTTTTTTTGGTGATTGACCTAGAGTCATGAGAATCACCACATTTCACGCAGCGATGTTCCAGGAAGCAGTAGCGCTGGGTGTGTCCAAACCCTTGGCATCTAAAACATTGTGGAACGTCGTTGAATTTCAGTGGGGGCTCTATGGTGACGACTGATCTGCAAATCCTCTTTATTTTAAAAACCTCTGTGTTGTTGCTTGCTGGTTCTATATTGACAAAGAAGATCCCCAGTGGTTGTTTGGATTTCCTGCCAATGGGATTGTGCAGATCCCTCACAGTATGGCCGTATTTGTGGAGTTCTTCTTTAATTTCAGTCTGGTCCGTTGAGTGGTGAAGTCCCTTGATGACCGCCCTGTAAGCTCTCTCATCCTTTGGTTGGAAGGTGCGGTGTCTTTTGTTATGTGCCACGAGGTGCTGACGTAGGGCTGTGTAGGACTCCTTGTCTGGCATCATTACGCGTACGTTATTATTTCTCTCCGTTTTATAGGAGAAATCCTTTTCGGATCCGACTAAATCCGATATCATCTTGACAACCGCTTTAATGTCAGTCACGTCTGGGATGTAAATCGGGGGAGGCTTGAGGGTCTTCGGGATCGGGATTGGTTTCTCTTCTGATTTAGATGCGACTGCCTCTGAGGCAGTTTTGGGTTCGTCATGATCATCGTCGTCTTCTTTGCTTGAGAGGAGGGCAAAGGGGTTATTTGCCAGCTTGCTGCGCAGAACTGCGCTGGTGCTAGGTGTGACGTTTGGCTTCTCTCCTTGCCTATTACGCGCGGACTTGCGCTTGATCTCGCTGGGCTCCGAGAAGGAAGAGCTCCAGCTTGAGTCTCTGCTCGAGCTGCACTTACTTGCTTTGAGGGCCTTCTTACTGGGCATTGTTTTGCCGAGCTTAATGGCACGCGGCGGGGCCTGCCAGTCCATACTCTAGGTTGGCGTTCTACAACGTTTATGCAGAAAATAAGTCACAGCAGCAACGGAAGCGAAAGGGCAACGGACAAAGTTGGACTACGCTCTTGGCAGCCCGACTTGGCCCGTAATATGTGCAATCCACCAAGTCCCACGTGCGGGAATAACAAAACACAAAATTCCGAAAAATAATTCAATTTAAAATCGAAAACAAAATTCCTTTTTGATGAACGATTTTTCATGGCAAATGCCAATCGAATTGGAAACTGGATTCGTTTAAATGGGACATGGCACATCTGTCGGGATAATAGGGATTCGCGGTATCAATATCTTTTCATAAACGTATTTTCTAATGCCACATTGAAAAAAAAATTGAAAACAAAAAAATTTTAACAAAAAAACTTGACAAAATAAAAAAATGTTAGGGGTGGACAACCCCTATCGGGTAGGCGTACGAAAAATAGATGTTAGCCGATTCTCAGGCCTACAGAATATCCCCTCAAAATGTAATCCAAATCGGTCAAGTAGTTTCGGAGGAGTTTGGATACAAACACCGTGACAGCAGAATTTTATATATTAGATTCATATTTAGCAGATCTTTGTTAAATTGTTGTTTAAATAAATTAAAAATAAGCTCCTGCATTGTGGCTTGCATAAAAGTCATAAACTCTTTAAGGGTTTGCTGGTGTGAGATCATCGTCTTTTGTGCGTTCCGGGTAGTTATTTTCTGTGCTTCCCGACAAAAATTCGACTTTTGTATTATCGGATTCACAAATTTAATTCCCGATTTTAAGGCACTAGCGAAGGAATCGCTAGGACTGGTACGATGTGTATCGGTGGGTGTCGTTTAAGACGGGCCCGATTGTGGCGGAGTGTGCCTGATGTGGGTGGTCTGAGCGCGTTATTTTTGGGACACACCGTGTATGTATAGTAGTATGTATAAAAGTTTTTCCTGCTTCATACAAAAACTTGATAAGTAGACGATGGCTATCTTCGGTTTTAGTTTGAACCTTTGTTTCATTTATGTTTTCTCCTATTAGTGTGGCTATTTTGTTCCCAAATGCACTTGAGTTTTTTTCGCGAATGTATATTGGAGGAGGCTTAACCTTCTTAGGTGACTTTCCGGTATACTTTCACAAGTAGAATTTGCCAGCAGCTCAAATCTGTTGGTGTTAATTTTTGAATTATTTTCTTTTTTTTGAGTTTTGTACTTTTGAGGGATAAGTTTTCGTTATTTTTTATTGTTATGTAGCAATACATTCCAGGCTATATGGTCGACCCAGCGTTCTTGTTTACTTTTTGATTTGTTGATTATGCAGCAGAACCGCTAAGTTGTGTTTTTGTTTTGACCGCTAGTTCAGTGAGGGCGAAACTGTGCGTCGATGAAATTGAGTGAGCTGACGATGCCGTTCCAGTTGTAGTCACGGAGCACGAAGACCCCACATATTCAAATTTATACCCATAGCGTTTTCGATTTTGTAAAAATGGATGCCCAAACAATGTTAAGAGACGGCATCTCTCACCCTATAACAGTTTGGGTTGTAGAAAAAAACTGACGAACAAAAAAGCGTCTAGTAATAGACTTTCGAAATCTTAATTTAAAAACCACCAATGATAAATTCTCTATTCTTAACGTTGTTTTCATCCTTTTAAATATCAGTAAGGCAAAACACTTTACCACCTTAGATTTAAAGTTAGGATTTCACCAGATACTGCTCCCTGAGAATGACAGAACGGCTTTCTCGGTGGAAGTTTTGTAGAATTCCTTTTTGATTAAAAAATGCCTGCAGCATTTTTCAAAGAGATGACGTGCTTAGAGAGCAAATAGGAAAATCATGCTGTTTTATTGTCGTTATATGTCGACGAAGTAATTATCTTCTCCGAATATTTTAATGATCTTATCAAACACATAGCATGGATCTTGGTTAAATTGTATCAAGCTAATATGAGGATTTCACGTGAGAAATCGAACTTCCTCAATGAAAGTGTCGAGTGCTTAGGTTTCATGGTGTTCACACTATAAACTTGTGCGTACATTTAATGAGTTCAATTCGGGTGTTTGAATCTAACTGACTCGCTACTGCGAGGGCTTCGCCTTTTATTCATTCTTACATAGGTTCTTATCATCTAATTATATCATGCAGCGCTTGTAGGACGCCGCAGTCTGCGTTTGTAAATGCAGCCGAGTTTTTTTCTTAAATCTATGTTTGAGGCCTATGACCGCGCTAATCACCTCCCGCGTGGTCACATCTCTTGACACTTCGGCAATAGGCCGCTGCAATCGTACTTATCTGTAGTTGCCACTCATGCTATCCAGTGACATATTTATTGCAGCCCATAAATAGAATATATTTATAGTTTGCCTACTTATCATGTCTAAACACATATTCAGACATTCTCCGGGGGGAAAAAAAGGTACGGCCAGTAGTCATCTCTCATTTATGCATTGACTCCGTTATAGATGGCGTTGCAGCTCCAGCTGGTTTTGCTTCGCTAACAAGAAGTTGACAGATCTTGTTTAGCGATCTTTTTACTTCCCCATCGTTTGTTTTAATCGTGACTACCCGGACTTTATCATCTTGTCCTTTAGTCGTACTAATGATTCCTCCCATTGGCCATCTTGCAGGGCGAGTGTTCTCATGTTTTATAAGAACCAGATTTGGCTTTTCTTGGCGCCATTTGGTTCGCTGTTGCAATGAGACCAGATACTCCTCCTTCCATTTTTTCCAAAAATCACCTCTGATACGTTGAATATGCTTCCATCTATCCAAAGTGCTGATTGTCTTACTTTCGTCAAAATGTTCAGGAGCTCCAATTAGAGGTCTTCCCACCAGAAAATGACCCGGCGTTAATATGTCCTCACCATCGTTTTCGCTCCTTACAGTGACTAATGGACGCGAGTTTGGCACTGCTTCGATTTGACATAGCAGCGATGCAAATTCTTCATATGTAAAGCTGTTTACATCAATAACTCGTTTAAGGTGATGCTTCACTGATTTTACACCGGCTTCCCATAAACCTCCCATGTGGGGGCTTCCCGGGGGAATAAAGTGCCACTTGATGCCTTCTTTTTCCAGTGTAGGTGCTAACTCATTATTGTTTTTAATGGCAGCTACAAATTCTTTGTCCAATACTCTTGAAGCTCCCACGAAGTTTGTTCCATTATCTGAGTATAGGTTCTCACTCTTGCCTCGTCTTGCAAATAACCGTCGAAGAGCCTCCAGGAATTTGTCTGACGAAAGGTCGCTAACAGCTTCCAGATGTATCGCTTTTGTTGCCATACAAACAAATACACAAATGTATCCTTTATACGTTTTTTGACCTCTTCCCTTTGAGCAGCGAATCTGGAACGGTCCGGCTCCAGTCGATTCCAGTATTTTGAAACGAGTTATCAGCCGTTACTCGATAAACTGGTAAATTTCCCATCAGTTGACTGGACATCTCTTGCTTGTATCGTATGCATACAATACATTCCCTTAAATATTTCTTTAAGGAATTTTGTATGCCAAATATCCAGAACTCCCTCTGAATATAAGTTCTCATAATGTTAATTCCGCCATGCAGAGTTTTCTTATGAGCATCCTTTGCAATTAACTAAGTCAAATGTGACTTATCCAATATAATTGGATGTTTTACATTATAGGGTATCATTGCATTTTGTAGTCGTCCACCAACTTGAAGTACGCCATCATTATTCAAAAACGGATTTAACGCCAGTAACTTACTCTTTGGGTCTAATGGTCTTTTGTTTTAGAGTAGTCTGACTTCGTGTCCAAAAACCCAGCTGTTGCTGTATCCTTACCACGGCAATCTTAGCTAGCTTTAATTCCGCCACCGTAATATGTGAAGGCTGTTGCGATTTTCCTCTCAGCTTTGTTATGAAGCGTAATACATACGCCATTACTCTAAGAAGTTTGTCGATCGATGAATACTTCGATAAAAGATGATTTTGCAGATATTCGGATTTTATCGATGTGGATACCACAACAATTTCCGATTCCTTTTGAGTTGGCCAGTGTTGTGCATCCATAGCTAGCCAATTCGGCCCTCTCCACCAAATTTCACAGATTTTAAGAGCTTGCGGTGATATCCCTCTTGAAACCACGTCTGCTGGATTTTCTTCCGATTTAACGTAATTCCATTTGACATTGGGAATTAGTTTATTGATTTCTTTAACTCTAGTTCTGACGAACTTATCTTTGCTGCGCTTGTTCTGTATCCAAGCAATAGAAATTTGAGATTCACTCCATGCATGCGTTCTTCTAAATATGATAGACCTTTAGTATATTCCATCCACCAGTTAGCTAAGTTGGATTCCAATTTAACCCAATAATCCCAAGTCATCGGTAACTTCCACAGTTCCTGAATGAAACATTTGCCTTGAATCGTTACAGATGCCAACCATCCTAGTGGGTCGAAAATTCTGGACAACTGTGATAACACTAACCGCTTTGTTATGCGTGTTAGCATTGGGTTTTCTGCCGAAAACGTAAATGTATCGTTCTTCGGATCCCATTGAAGTCCTAAGGTTTTGATCGATTCATTCTCCTCAATGCAGATTTTCTCCGTAGCACCGTCGTCCTGAATGTCGGCTAAAATACGTTTGTCATTTGCAAACCAATTTTCGCAGATGCATGCCGGCCTTCTCCATCAATTGTCTCAATTTCCTTTGAAGTTCATAGCTCTCGTTGACTGTGTCTCCACCAGTTATAAGGTCATCCATATAAAAGTCGTCTCTAATTGTTTCTGCTAAGACGCTATCCTCTTGGCAAAAGCGATCTGCTAACTCTTGTAGACATCGGACTGCTAAGAAAGGTGCTGCCGATGTGCCATAAGTTACGGTTGTTAACTTAACTTAACTTAACTTAACTCACTGATCGGCAATTTTGGATCATCTCTCCATAGGATATACTGGTATTCTTGGTCTTTCTCAGCAACCTTTATTTTTTTAATGTCAGCTACCACAACATATTGCCACTTGCGCCATTTAATTAAAATATCGAATATATCCTTTCGAATCTTAGGACCAGCTATAATAACGTCATTTAGGCTTCGTCCATTTGTCGTCTTTGCGGATGCGTCAAAAACTACTCGTAGCTTTGTAGTTAAGCTTCCAGGCCCAGCTTCCAGCTTCCATTGCTTGATGGGGTAAATAGTATTTACATTGACCCGTTGTATTTATAGATTCCATATGTCCCATCTTAAGGTATTCTTTCATGAATTCGCTGTATGCAGCCCAGTTCTTTGGGTTTCTTTGAAACTTCTTTTCCATTTGCATAAGCCTTGCCATTGCCTGTTTGCGAGAGTCTCCCAGCTTTGCCTCTTTGTGGAATGGAATTGAAACCACAAATCTGCCTTCCTCGTTGATGACAGTTGTTTCTAGGAATTTTCTTTCGCATTCTGCATTGTCTGTAATCGTCTCATCGGCTTCATCTTCCAATTCCCAAAAGCGTTCTAGGTGCTTTAGATTTATTGTTGTAGTGGCACTTATAATTTTTTGCTTTGCTGCTCGAGTTATATTTCCGGACACAATCCATCCAAATCTGGTTTTTTGTCCCATTCACGGTTTTTATTTTCTCCATCATAATCAGGGGAAATAGATCCACACCTATCACCATGTCAATTCTGCTTGGCTCGTTAAATCGTGGATCTGCTAGCCTGTAGCCCTTCCACTCTTTGTTGATATCAATATCAAACTTTTTGCTGGGAAGGGCTCTATGGAGTGTTGGTAAAACCAATGCTTCCGTTGATGTTTTGAAGCTGCTTGGAATTTTTGGTTTGATCGTCAGGTGGACGCAATTTTTTGATAATTGAGTAGTCTGGGAGATACCTTCGACCTCTACAGTACTCCTTACTCTGGGAATCCTTAATATTTGTGCTGCCTCCTCTGAAATCAACGTCTTCCGGGATCCACCGTCAATAACCTCCAACTTTGTTTTTAACTAAAACAACAGCTGTAGCCAATAGTATGTCTTGGCCTTGCTTAAGGCTATTGCTGTTGACACTGCGTTTTGTGTCTTCATGAAGAAGGCTGTTGTGTCCTTTGGAGCATCGATTGCATGTAATTTCCTTTCTGCAGTCGATAGCATTATGCTTTCCAAAGCATCTAAAGCACATGCTGTTCTTTTGAACGAATTCTTTTCTTTTTTCGATTGATTGTGCTCTGAATTTGAGACACTTTATCATATCGTGGCCATCCTTAGGGCAAAAGGCACACGATCTAAATTGCACTTTTCTTGTAGCAGGCTGAGCGGTATTTTTGGTAATGGCATTTACTGAGTTGTATTGTTGCTCAATAAACTCCAGTACGTCTTGTAAGGACTGTACAGCTCTTGCCTTTTTTACATGCTGTTCATACAGCTGCAAGACTTCTGGCGAAAATTTCCGCAGTAGAATTTTTGCTAAAATTACATCAGCAGAGCATTCTATTTTTCCTTTTTCCTTTATGATGAATATGCTCTCGGTCGCAGTATCCAAAAACTTTCTTAAATTTTTCTCATCATGGGGCAGCAAGCATTCCAGTTCCATTAATTTGTTGAAGTGTTGGGAGAATATTTTTCTGCTATTCTCATAGCGTTTGCAGATAAGCTCCCACGCTGCTGTATAGCTAGCCGCTGATCCCGTTATCAAATGGCTAACCACCATTTGAGCTTCTCCTTTTAAGCAGGCTCTTAAATATCCCAGCTTCCTTGTGTTGCTGAGATCCTTCCTGCTGTCTATTAGCTCAGAAAACAGCTCGTAAAATGTTGGCCATTCCTTCGCATTTCCATTGAACGTTGGAAGGTCCACTTTTGGGAGTTCTGGCACGTCGTAGTTGAAACTTTTGAACTGTTCCAACTTCATTTGAAGTACCATCTCTAGTGCGGCAACTTCAGATTGCAGAGTGTCTGCCTCATCTTGATCAAAGGCAGTTCTGTCATACTTGTTTTCAAGCAGTTTCAGTGTGTCCGTCACGTTGGACCAATGACTTTTCATCATTGCCAGCTGCTTGACTAGTTCAATCTCACTTGAACTATCTAGGGTTTCGTAGATTAGGCTCATCTGTTGCCTCACCCTGTCCGCTCTTCTATCCACCAGTTGAACCAGATTATCAACTGGACTGGAGCTCCGAGCTGATGCGGTATCAGATAATTTTAATCCGCTTGGTAGATTTATCTCTTCAAGTGTTTCTACCTTCAATTGTGATTCCTTGTAGGCCTTGATAGCATCCATAGTTTTAATAAATATTTTATCATTAAAATATTGATGATCGCCAACTCCCAATTTTACCAGCGCATTGTTGTTAGTAGTAAATCGGACTACCAATACTTCTATTGCTGGTATAGATGCCTTTTCTTTGATGGCTTGCAGTATTTTGTTCTACAGCTCTCCTTGGTCTTGCATCAATTTCACAGATCTTTCCGACAACATCTTGGGAAAACAATCACTGTGACTTCTTTGTGCTTTCTGCTTGTATTCTTTGTCGTGATCCGTTGGAGGATTTTTTGATTGGTCGCCCAGTTGACCTAGCTGTGCCTCGACTCACAGCTGATTGATCAGCCAAAGAAAAGCAAGAACACAATGTTTCACCTTATAGTCCTAGTACTTTAAGGCGTGGTCTTTTATTCTGTGTTTCTTACCACTGGTGGGGGAAACAACAGAATCACTCGAATAACCTTGCTCTTTTTACTTTGAAGCGCTGGTCTTTTATTCTGTGTTTGTTACCACTGGTGGGGGAAACAACAGAATTTCTCGAAGGACCAAAATGTTTACACTATAAACTTGTGCGTACATTTAATGAGTTCAAATTACAGCTTTACAGCTATTAACAGCTACTTAACAGCTACTACAGCTATTAACAGCTTCTACGAAAAAACTATCTCCTGGCCCCGCCTGGACCAGATGAAATCTCGACATCTCCACTAGCGTTCGATTTGCCCTTTTCGCCACCCCATTTTGCTGGAGCGTATGCGCTATCGTAAGCTGCCTGGCAATTCCATGTTTTTTGAGAAAATTTTCTATGCCGTGCACCATCTCTTTGGATACCATATCTTTCATTCTGGGGAAATTAATGTAACCATATCTTTTGTGCAGCAAGATCCCATCAACAGTTGACATGGCGAAATACTTGCTTCGCCCACCTTCAAATAATAGAAGTGGCCAATCTTTTTGGATTTCACTATGCATTCTCAATTTTGCACCACCATGGCCTTCTCTAAGTCAAATGTCACATTGCACCTTTTCTGCACAGCATTGCTCACGGATATGAAATTTGCCGTCATCTTAGGGACATAGAAAACATTCTATAAAGTCAACATGCACAGATCTGTATGAATCTTGACGTCACCTATACCTTCTACTAGAAGAAACCCAGCATCGGCCAGTTCGATCTGCTCTATGTGCTTCTCAAACTTGATGAAAAGCTTCCTTGACAACGCATACGGCTTGTTGCACCACTATCCAAGCACCACATCGAGTTCTTTAAGTTGTTGACGTCATAAGAATTCAGCCGACTGCTTTGGCGATTCACTTCATTTCCATCGCTCGCACTTCCACACTGGGACTTAAAGTGCCCTTGTTCACCACTTAAACCAAAGGATATTCTTTCGTTTCTTTTGCCCATACGTCTTCGTCTGCAAGTTTTGCCTCTGTGTTGCAGCGAATGTCTTAGTATTGTTGATTCGCTCTTCTGCTATTCCTTTTTGTTCGCTCTTCCTTCAAATTTATGGTGAGAATCTCAAACGAAGGCAACTGATCTCGTGTTTCCATGGCCACCACGAAATGCTCGAATTGTGCTGGGAGGCTAGATAGCAAAACGATAGTTCTTAACTCGTCGTTTAGCTCTATTCTAACTTCAGCTAAACCATCCAGAATTTCCACAAACTCGCTTATATATACACATATGTGTATATCTATGATCCGTAACGAATACAAGCGTGCATTGTATCATATGGATATACAGCGTCTTGATTTTCTACATAAACTGGTCTTGAAAAAAAACTAGTAACTAACTAAAATAATACTCTATATAGAAACAATTTTGAATTTTATTAGAATGAGGGTTTATTTGCGACTGACTTATATATAAATGATGCGTAACGCGCTTAAGAGAACAAAACAAAAGAGAAAGATCAATTAGATCCCGTTACCTTCAGTATAAGAAATTCGCTTTGCCCTCTTAATTGAGATTTCAACAAATTTTAAAATATAGTAATCATATTTTTTAGATAAATTCAAATTTTTACAAAAAGTTTAGAATCGCATGGGCGTTGTTGACGTTGGGATTGGTTAACTGGGATGAGGCCTAAAGTCCTGAAGTAGGAAGTACGTGGTATTGAGAGTGCGAGGCAAAAACAATGTATATGGTGGACATCTAGCAGGTCAATGTTGCAAAGAGAGCATTAGTTACTTTTCAATGGGTTCATGTAGTGTGCATTGGTTAGGGTATGGTTCTGTTAATGGAAGTGTATGTATGGAAAATTTGTAATTTCCTAATACTAAGAGGGGGTTGCTCTGATTAGTTCTCATTTTTTAAAGTCTAGTCAAAGTTTGAGGTTGTGCGAAATATCTTTATTTTTATAGTATGGGATATAAGTTATGGGGAGTTTTGTGGCTAGATTGGCCATTCAGTCACCGTTTTCATTAACTGGAGTCCCAGTGTGACTAGGGATTCAAATAAGTGAAATTTTTGAAAGTGCTTTAACACAAGGTTCCTGGCCGTCGTTGGATAATATTTGTATTTGTTAGAGTTCTGTAGTATGTGCATATATCGAGGGTACACTGTACCTATAAGTACACAGCAACACTTAGTTGCATTGCATAAATAAATAACTCAAGTGAGCGTGATATAAGATCACCCATTTATGCTTCAAGCTAAGTCAGCATTCCCACGCTGGCCGCTGGCCATATATGCGCATAAGCCCTCTCTCTCATATACATATATATATATACGCTGCTCTTCTGCCGCTGTCAACGGCAGCGCAGTCGACAGCTTTCTTATGTACTTAGGCTAAGATCAATTATTATGAACAATAAAGATTCATTCGAAGAACAATCATAAAATGGCACTGACGTGCTAGCCTGAGAAGACTATTCTACCTTCCATTCAACTACTGGATTTACATGGCGTTTATTGACATATTACATGGCGACCGTGAGGCAGGAGCCTGCGATCTGAGGACTACTGAGGATACTGAGAATGCTGCTAATATTGCCGATTTGATTTAAGAATTCTAAACAACAATACGACAACAAGTGTGAGAGGCAGGCCGCCCCTTACACCAGTGCGGGAGACCTAGAGACGGGACACTGATGAAAAAAAAAAAAGAAACAAAAATACTGAGTGAGTAGAGTGTGGTAATGGGCAAACGCGGATGTCAGAAAAACAAAATAACAAATAAAACACCGCCCCCATGGGCAACGGCACAGAAATTAACTGCCGAATTAGACTTTCTGAAAGAAAAACTCCAGCAAAGAAAACCGAATACCACAACTCACTCAGCAAAAATAGAAATAATCAATGAAGAAATAACTGAAAATTCACCATCTCCCAAGCCGAAAAGACCCGACGTCTGCCCGAACGACTGCCCTCGACCATTGTACGCCGCAACAGCAATTAGCACGGCATCCTGCGAGGATAGGAAAAATATAAAGGATTAGGATAAAGGATAAAGGATTCCACCGGCGCGCCGCCGTGACAACAGCGAATGTCTACAAAGCCGACGTTCGAACACCCTGCTCCTGTCGAGCAAAGGGATCTACCAAGTCTCAAAGAGGTAATAGATGTAGATCCGTCCGCGGGACCAAAGCCCTTGACCATACAGGAGTACAAGGCACGGACTGCAGCGAGGGAGCAGCCACCTAAAAAGAAGAGGGGTGGCCGCCGGATTAAGTTGCTCAGCGCCCGGAGGCTCAACATAGAATTACTGAAGACGGCAACTAATGAGGAAGACCGGCAGCGCTACAAAGAGCGCCTTGCAGCCATCAATCAACAACTTCGTGGTGCGAAGTAAAGCGGCGGGCTGCGTTATACGCCATAGCCTCAACCGCCCAAATATTATATTAATGTTGTCGATGCGGTTTCCGCTGCAACAAAATTACTAACTTATCAGGGACCCATTTCATAACTAACACATTATACTCAGTCTTCAACTTAAAATAAGTAATAATATTGTAAAATTGCAAATTGCAACCGATGTAAACTGAGTATAATGAATTCATCCATCAAGTAAAAATATGTTTAACAACAGTTTAGACCTATTAAAATTTCGAACTATACTTATATCTGATCGAGATAACAATAATTGACCAATTCCCAAAGTTAAAATTCTATTTGTACTTTTTATATACAAATAAAGACTAATTTTCCCCATATCAAAATGGGACACAAACAGTCGAAAGCGGACGACAACACCGCAAATGTTGTCAATACAATAGAAGTCGTGGATACAACCCCACAGTTAAACTCAATGTACTTACTACTTTTGATTTTAGTTATCCTATCAGCCTTTAACC
The DNA here is from genome assembly GCA_035047645.1 of Drosophila merina. Classification (NCBI taxonomy): domain Eukaryota; kingdom Metazoa; phylum Arthropoda; class Insecta; order Diptera; family Drosophilidae; genus Drosophila; species Drosophila merina. Next base: position 29,880,461 of record JAWNPH010000002.1, read on the forward strand.
TGGCCTTAAAACTGTATCAGTTTCACAAAAGATCGTTGAAAAAGACTTACATGAGTCGAGCCAACGATTTAGACAAAATCTAAAAGAAACTACACCAAAAAGGTACAAGTGCGATTACATCGCTAAAATGTACATACATGGAATGGCTAAACTTAACCATCTCCATAAACAATATTAGAGATGCTTTTGATAAATCTTATAAATGTATTAATAAAACCGCGCTGATAAAAACTCAGACGCTTATTTTTCACATAAGGGTATTGATAACACAATACAACACATTACAAAACCTAATAGTAACAAACAAAAGCAAACTCACTGAAGAACATAAAGTCCAATGCTTCAAAGTTCTCAGTTCATTTGGTAAAAGACTACATAATACCAGTGTTAGACACAGTATTATAATAGAAGTCCCAACAGAACTAACCAAAATAGCGGAATTCGACGAAAGCCAGTTAAGAGACTTGGACGAGTCGCAGCCGCTAGAAGATTTAGATATCGAAAGCGATATCGAATCAGTAGAAGAATTAAAATTTAATACCGTACAACCAAATACAATAAACATGGCCAACGCATTAGAAGCTCAGAGAGCATATGTTAAACAGGTATCTGCCACAGTACCTGAATTCGATGGTAAGAAACTCCATTTAAACAGGTTTGTGACAGCACTAAAGTTGACGGATCTAACTAAAGGAGATCAAGAAGCTTTAGCAGTAGAGGTCATAAAGACCAAAATTATTGGCCCATTAAACTATAAAGTAGAACATGCGACAACGATACAGGCAATAATTACCATATTGCAGCAAACGTAAAAGGCGAATCGCCTGACGTTATAAAGGCCAAATTAATAAATGCCCAACAAAGAGGCAAGACCGCGTCTCAGTACGTTACGGAAATAGACAGTATGCGTAAGCAGCTCGAGGCAGCTTACATAGACGGCGGATTAGACGCCGATAATGCTGACAAATTCGCGACTAAAGAGTCGATATCAGCAATGACCAAAAACTGTGCCAACGAGACACTTAAAATGATATTAACTGCAGGTACATTTAGTACATTCAACGACGCAATGGAAAAATACATACATTGCAGTACTGAAATAACCGGCAATTCAAACACAGTCTTATTCTATAATGGGAATAATAGACGTGGTAATTATAATGCCTACTATCGTGGTAGAGGCAGAAATAATTATAACCCGAATTATAACCAGAATTATAACCAAGGTTATAACCAAGGTTATAATAATAACAACAGAGGTCGCGGAGGCTACCGCGGCCGCGGTAATAACAGAGACGGAGGTAACCGAAGGGGTAACCAAAGTCAAAATAATAATAACAACCGAAATGTGCGTAACGTACAATCGGAAAACAGCCAGACCCCCTTAAGCGATCAACAGTAAAAGTGTTTAAAATAAACCTAAATCTGAGTATTTTCATTAAAACAATAAACCATGAAACAAACACAGTTCTTACATTGCTAATAGACACAGGTGCAGAAATTTCATTGCTAAAAGCCAAAGCAAAGGAATATAATAATATAAATTTCAGTAATATATCAAATATTACAGATATTGGGCAAGGAACCATACAGTCTATAGGAACAGTAGATCTTGACCTACGCATTCAGGATGTTCTAGTGCCACATGAATTTCATGTAGTACCTGAGAATTTTCCGATACCATGCGATGGCATAATCGGTATAGATTTTATCAAGAAATACAATTGCGTATTAGAGTTTCAAAATAACAAAGACTGGTTCACAATAAGACCCAATAACTTCAGTAGACAGATTAATGTACCAATTACACATAACTTAGACTCCAACACACTCTTATTGCCAGCTAGATGTGAAGTAATCAGACAAGTCAAATTACTCACTAACGAAAAAACGGTGGTAGTACCAAATCAGGAGCTGCAACCGGGTATAATAGTAGCAAGCACCATTGTCGATAGCAAAAACGCATTGATTCGCATTATAAATACAAATAATAAAGACGCCATAATAGATGGCGCGAAGATCCAATGCGAATCAATGAAAGACTATGACATTTTTACAACACCAGCAGAAAAGGACAATAGAACTGAAGAAATTTTAAAACAATTAAGATTCCCTAAACAATTTAATAATGTACTAACAAAATTATGCACCGAGTTTAGCGATATTTTTGGTCTAGAAACAGAACCAATATCGGCTAACAATTTCTACAAACAAAAACTCAGATTAGGGGAAAAAACACCGGTCTATATAAAAAACTATCGCATGGCAGATAGCCAAAAACCAGAAATCGCTAGACAAGTAAAAAAATTAATAGATGATGGAATAGTCGAACCATCAATGTCTGAATATAATAGTCCATTACTTTTGGTTCCAAAGAAACCACTTCCGAATTCGACGGAAAAAAGATGGCGATTAGCAGTTGACTATCGTCAAATAAATAAGAAACTATTATCCGACAAATTCCCACTTCCAAGAATAGAAGATATTCTTGATCAATTAGGAAGAGCAAAGTATTTTTCATGTCTCGACCTAATGTCTGGATTCCACCAGATAGAACTAGAAAAAAGGTATAGAGATATAACGTCATTTTCAACAGCCAATGGCTCATATCGCTTCACGCGACTACCATACGGACTGAAAGTAGCACCAAACTCCTTCCAACGTATGATGACACTTGCATTTTCTGGTCTTGAACCATCGCAAGCATTTCTATATATGGATTTAGTAGTAATAGGTTGTTCAGAAAAACATATGCTCAAAAATTTGACTAACGTATTCGAGCTATGTAGACGACATAATTTGAAACTACATCCAGGGAAATGTTCTTTCTTTATGAAAGAAGTAACATATTTGGGTCACAAATGTACCGATAAAGGTATACTCCCAGATGACACCAAATATGAAGTTATAGAAAAATATCCTATACCAACAGATGCCGACAGTGCTAGGCGTTTCGTAGCCTTCTGTAATTATTACAGACGTTTCATTAAAAATTTTTCTGATCATTCACGCCACTTAACGAGGCTTTGTAAAAAGAATGTCCAATTCGAATGGACAGCAGAATGCAATAATGCATTCGAATATCTTAAAAGAGAATTAATGAAACCAACATTACTACAGTACCCAGATTTCAGCAAAGAATTTTGCATAACAACCGATGCTAGTAAACAGGCATGCGGAGCGGTACTTACACAAGATCACAATGGTCAACAACTTCCAGTGGCATACGCTTCAAGAATGTTCACTCAAGGTGAAAGTAATAAGTCCACTACAGAACAAGAATTAACGGCCATTCATTGGGCCATAAATCATTTCGACCATACATATATGGCAAGCATTTCATGGTAAAAAGCGATTGTCATACCTATTCTCTATGAAAAATCCAAGTTCAAAACTCACTCGTATGAGGCTGGATTTAGAAGAGTATGACTTTACTGTAGAATATCTTAAGGGGAAAGATAACCATATTGCGGACGCCTTGTCTCGCATAACAATAAAAGATCTGAAAACAATCAACAGAGAAATATTAAAAGTTACCACCAGATCAAAAGCTAAACAGGAAAATTCCTGTAAAGACGAAGCAATAGTCAAAATACAAGAGGAAAAAGAGCGAACAATAGAAAAGCCCAAAGTCTATGAAGTTGTCAATAATAATGACACAAAGAAATATGTTTTAATCAAAATAGATAAACACAAGTGTTTATTAAAACGAGGAAAAACAATTGTATCACGCTTTGATGTTAATGACTTGTATTCTAATGAAACATTTGATCTAAATCAATTCTTTCAAAGGCTTATTTCAAAAGCCGGAATGCATAAAATAACAAAAATGCGAATATCACCAAGTGAACAGATGTTCCAATTTGTATCACTAAATGAATTTAAAATAAAGGGCAACCGAGTACTCGAAAAAGTAGAACTAGCTATTCTACAAAAGGTGATAATTATAGACAAAAATGACGAAGCTCAGATAAAAGAAATTTTGACAAAATTCCATGATGATCCTATAGAAGGAGGCCACACTGGTATTTCGCGAACCCAGTCAAAAATCAAAAGATTTTATTATTGGCCCCAGATGACCAAGACAATCTCAAAGTATGTAAAGACTTGTTTGAAATGTCAACAAGCCAAAATTACAACACATACGAAAACACCATTAACATTGATGCCAACGCCAGCAACAGCATTTGATACTGTTTTAATTGATACCATTGGTCCACTACCGAAATCGGAAGACGGAAATGAGTATGCAGTTACAATCATATGCGATCTAACCAAGTTTTTAGTTACTATTCCAACACCGAATAAAACTGCTAAAACAGTTGCAAAGGCTATATTTGAATCATTTGTACTGAAGTACGGTCCAATGAAGACGTTCATTACGGATCAAGGTACGGAATACAAAAATTCACTTATGAATGAATTATGCAAATATATGCATATAGAAAATCTAACATCTAGCGCTCACCATCATCAAACTTTAGGAACAATAGAAAGAAGCCACCGAACTTTTAATGAATATATACGTTCATACATATCGGTTGACAAAAGTGATTGGGACATTTGGTTACCATATTTCACTTATTGCTTCAATACAACACCCTCAATAGTCCATGACTACTGCCCATACGAACTAGTATTTGGCAGACTACCCAGACAATTCAAAGATTTCAGTAAAATAAACAAAATAGACCCAATATACAACTTAGACGACTACTCTAAAGAGCTTAAATGCAGACTAGAAATGTCGTACAACAGAGCAAGAAAAATGTTAGAAAAAGCAAAAGCGGATAGAAAATTAAGATATGATAGGAATACAAATAATTTCGAATTAAAAATAGGAGATAAAGTATTACTTAGAAAAGAAACAGGTCATAAGTTAGATAAAAGATACGAAGGTCCTTATGACGTAGTAGATATAGGAATAAATGATAATATAACCATTAAAACAGGAAGTAAGAAACAACAAATAGTACATAAAGATAGGCTAAAAAAAGCACAAATAGAATGAAAACAAAAAAAAAAAAAAGGCAATCAATGCCAAACCTTTCATAATAAAACTTAAATAACGGCCTGATCAGCCAAAACAATATAACAAAGACATAGATATAATCGAATTTTTATTAATTCAAAATACATACATATTTTTTCTTTATTCATTTAAAAATTCTATATCATAAATAATGTTAATTCATTAAAAATAATATTTAAGTAATTTTTATTTTATAATGATAATATAGTTGATAGAAAATAACTTCATTTTATTACGTTATTTTAAAAAAAGGGGGGAGGTGTAGTATGTGCATATATCGAGGGTACACTGTACCTATAAGTACACAGCAACACTTAGTTGCATTGCATAAATAAATAACTCAAGTGAGCGTGATATAAGATCACCCATTTATGCTTCAAGCTAAGTCAGCATTCCCACGCTGGCCGCTGGCCATATATGCGCATAAGCCCTCTCTCTCATATACATATATATATATACGCTGCTCTTCTGCCGCTGTCAACGGCAGCGCAGTCGACAGCTTTCTTATGTACTTAGGCTAAGATCAATTATTATGAACAATAAAGATTCATTCGAAGAACAATCATAAAATGGCACTGACGTGCTAGCCTGAGAAGACTATTCTACCTTCCATTCAACTACTGGATTTACATGGCGTTTATTGACATATTACAGTTCGCTATAGCGGAGATGGATGATAGGGAGTCGGTGCGTGCTTACCACGTTTAATAATGCATATTTTATTGGTTTAATGAATAGAAAATTTCTCCGAGAGCGGCTTTGATGGACGAGCTGATAGAGTTATGGCCTTTGGCTTCCTCGGACCAAGTTATTCCAAAGCAGTTTGCGATTTCGGTAATAGCTGTTTGTGCGCCTTGGTGATACACTGGATGTGTCTAGATGAATATAGCTCACCCAGATGTTTCAGGTTGGCCCATGTTTTGGTAGGATCAGAGAAGGGGTTTATTTCTGACGTGAATTTTTCGATGAACTTTTGGCGACTTGGGCGACTTCGTATCCCATCCATAATTTTTCGATAATGTGATTGTTCCAATTGTCAGAATCATTAATTCATTTAATTTGTTACCTTTATTTTCTTTTTTAAATATTTCTTGCACTTCAATTATTTTTTGCGCTTGTAAATCATCTTAAGTTTCATTATCATCAACTCAAATTACTGCTTCTACTTAAAAGCAAGCCTTCGTGTTTATTTTATTGATTATCTTTAAACATACCGTTTGTTAAAAAAATAAAATAACTATACACTCAACCAACTCAAAGAGTGCAGACGTGTCTGCGGATCGACAGCAAGTTTCTTATCGTGCTTTTACTCCCACTATTCTAAAACTATCACATAGTGTCTGATTGGTTCAACCTGCCAAACTAACGGTTTGCTACAAACTCTAAAGCACATTCCAGAGGGCGTGTCATCTGCTGTCTACCAAATTCTCTCACTGTAGAAGCTGTGTACAACTCAGCAGAAGCACAGAGCGGTTGGCATACCGGCCAACGGTGCGCAGTTCCCCCTTCCCGCTGCTTAATTGTTTACAACCTAGAGCATGGATTGACAGGCCTCCGCGCGGGCCAGCAAGCTTGGCAAAACGACGCCCTGCAGAAAGGCTCTCAAAGCAAGGAAGTGCAGCTCGAGCAGCGACTCAAGCTCGAGTTCTTCTTACTCGGAGCCCGGGGAGTTCAAGCGCAAGCCCGCGCGTAAAAGGCTGGGATAGGAGATTGACGTCACGCCTAGCACCAGTGCAGCTCTGCGCAGCAAGCTGGCAAACAACTCCTTTGCCCTCCTCTCAAGCCACTGCCCCAGAGGCAGTGGCATCTAAAACAGCAGAGAAACCGAACCCGATCCCGAAGACCATCAAGCCTCCCCCGATCTACATCCCAGACGTGACCGACATTACCGCGCTTGTCAAGATGATAACGACTCTCGTGGGTACCAAAAGGGATTTCTTGTACAAAGCGGAGCGAAACAACAACGTACGCGTAATGATGCCAGACAAGGAGTCCTACACAGCCCTACGTCAGCACCTCGTGGCACATAACAAAAGGCACCGCACCTTCCAACCAAAGGACGAGAGAGCGTACAGGGCGGTCATCAAGGGACTTCACCACTCAACGGACCAGACTGAAATTAAAGACGAACTCCACAAATACGGCCATACTGTGAGGGATCTGCACAATCCCATTGGCAGGAAATCCAAACAACCACTGGGGATATTTTTCTTTTTATCTCGAACCAGCGAGCAACAACACAGAGGTTTTCAAAATAAAGAGGATTTCCAGGTCAGTTGTCACCGTAGAGCCCCCACTGAAGTTCAACGATGTTCCACAATGTTTCAGATGCCAAGGGTTCGGACACACCCAGCGCTTCTGCCTTCTGGAACATCGCTGCGTGAAATGTGGTGGTCCTCACTCCAGAACATGTACCAAAAAAGATGACGAGAAAGCATGCTGTTTACAGCCAAGCTGATCACCCTGCATCATTCAGAGGATGCCCTGCCTACAAAAAGGCTAAGGCACAGCAATCCCCTAAAGCCAGGCCCGTTGTGAGTAGCAACAAACCACCTTCCATCCAGATACCAATCATCACCAATGGTATGAGTTACAGGAACGCACTTCAAGGAAACCATGTGACACAGCCAACGAATCCCAAACAAACCCCTCAAACCACTCCCGAAGCCCCACAACCCAAACAGTTAGAAACGATGCTGGGATGGAACGATTGAGAGGATGGAAAAGTTTGTCTCGCAGTTGCTGGAGTTAATAGCTCCCCTCCTCAACACGAAATAATGCAAATATGTCTCAACATAGTTTTTTGGAATGCAAACGGCCTGCAGAGGAGCAAAGCCGAAGTAGAGCACCTCATCAAAACAGACAATATAGAAGTTCTTCTAGTTTCGGAATCCCACTTTTGTCCCAGATCCTACTTCCACATCAGCGGGTACGCACTGATACATGCCAACCATCCATCTGGCAAAGCATGCGGAGGAGCAGCTATGCTCATCAGGAGTGGCATTCAGCACACGGAACTTCCCGCGTTTAAGGAGGAATGGGCACAGTGCGCCGCGACCAGGTATTACCAGCCCTCACCCTTGGTGCGGTTAACTTCCCACCCAGACACTCGATAACCGAGACCCACCTTCAAGACTTCTTCGAGTCCCTTGGACCTCGATTTATAGCAGCCGGAGACTTTAACGCCAAACACTCCTGGTGGGGGTCCCGCACAAACAACCCCAAAGGCTAAACGCTCTATAAGTACCTGCAGCGCAAAAGTCAGGACTGCCATTTCACTGGAGAGCCCACACACTGGCCTACCGACCCTTCAAAGAAGCCGGATCTGCTGGGCTTCGCCGTCTCCAAGGGCATAGGACACTCTAAGATAACATGCTGAAGCTACGTTAAACTGCTATCCGACCACAGCGCATTAAACTTGACTTAAGGGAGGTACATGGAATGGTACCTCCCTTAAGTCAAGGTCACCCCCAAACCATTTATTGATACTCCAGTCGGATAGATTTTAAATTAAAAACAAGTAAGGTAGGAGCAGTCGAGTTTCCCGATTGAAAAATACCCTGTACCCTTAGACATGCTTACAATTTATTTATTTAATATCAATAAATAAATGAAACAATATTCTATTAGAAACGAGTACCATAACAATATAAATTTGGTATGATTTTGGTTATGAAAATAAGTTTCGTGTGTCCTAAAGCCATACACATTTTGGTGTCAACGTCGCAGTCGGCGTCGCGCAATGCGTGTTTTGCTGCGCTTCTGCTTCCCTTGCCATAGATTTTGCATGTGGCATAACTTCCGTGTTTCTTATCCGATTTGGTTCAAATTTGAAAATTAGATAGCTTTTATAAACACCAACGCATATGCTAAATTGCATAGCATTAGGTTAATAATTGTGGGCGTGGCAGTTTTTTGCGGTTTGCGGGGAGCGTGGTCGGAGATGCTTCCTTGAATGTGTTACACATTTCTAGACAAAATTATAATACCCTTTTTCAAGGGTTTAAAAAAACTATATTTGGTGGAAAAAATGATTTGCTTTTACTTTCCAAATAATGTGATAAATGGATTTATTTTCATTTTCCAAAAAGGGTACAGTTCTCTATTTGTATTTCTTTGTTTTTCAACTTCTGCATTTCTTCCGTTGCGCTCCTTTTGCATCCATCTCATTCTCGCTCCCTATCTATTAATCTCACTTCTTAGGACAGTTATGGTAATAAGTTTCCATATTAAAACTATTTTGTTTTTATACCCTTGAAAAAGGGTATTATAATTTTGTCCAGAAATGTGTAACGCATTAAAGGAAGCTTCTCCTACCCCACAAAGTATATATATTCTTGATCAGCTCAAACAGCCGAGTCGATATAGCCATGTCCGTCTGTCCCTCTGTCCGTCTGTTTCTATGCCAAAAACAGACAGTAGTTTTAAAGCTAGCGTTTTGAAATTTTTACCAGATCATTATTTTTGTTGCACGCAGATCAAGTTTAAAAATCGGTTGGATCGGACCACTATATCATATAGCTGCCATACAAACGACCGATATGAAAACAAGTCTTTGTATTAAAAACTTTTTTGTTTTCTAAGCTATTGCAACCGAATTCAACATTTATTTAATTGACATAGCTATACACGATTTGTGAAAGTTTGATCCGGATCAGATCACTATATCATATAGCTGGCATACAACCGACCGATATGAAAACAAGTCTTTGTATGGAAAACTTTTTGTTTTCAAGGGTATACAATCTTCGGCAAGCCGAAGATAACTTTTCGCACTTATTTTTTAATATATTCATTTATGTGGAGTTTTTTAGCTTCTGTGCCATAAAATCGAGCAATAAGCCGATTTCTGCATCCCAGTCTAGAATGCCATATTGGCAGTGTGAAAGCGTCGTACACGCTAAATTCGGCGGTTTCACCGCCTCAGTTTTGGATTCCATTTCCCGTTATTCTGACTTCCACTTCTGTTGTAGTGGATGACGTGCAATTCAAAAAGAGAACTGTCATGCGCTGGACTAAAAATTATTTTTTGGAGTTCCTCGGTGGTTTCCCTAAAATCAAAGACCTCTGTTTTTGATTCCCAATTCAGCAGCCTCCAGCTGCTAAATGAGTCTCCCAAGCGTAAAAAAAACCGCTGTTAGGGTGCGTATATGCTGAGATCGCTCTTCAGCCTGACCAGCCGACAAACATCCAACCGCTCATATACAGATATCTCTTGCTACCCCAAGAGCAGGAGTCCTAAATAAAAATTCGACCCCCAAAATCAACACAACAATTGAGCGTAACTTGTCCGAGATATATTCCATGGCATCACTTCACCCTTTCCAGAGCCATGCCACTTTCGACCCCAGAAGATCCATAACATCCAACGTTTGAAGTTTTCCATTAATTCATAAAACTCGTTACTTTTGCTGACTTAAGTAAATTTATTTACACATTTGATTGATCCGATCTCTGGGAATGCACCGATATTATTAACGCTTTAAAAACATTTCACAAACCTCATAACGCATTCTTCAATTCTTGTATGCTATGGCAGTATCCATCCGCCTTAAAGGACGTGCCTTGGTTTACACGAGTTCTAAGAAACTTTAAATATATTAAGAATAAACTCCTAGAGCAATATAAGCGTGTTCTTTTTAAAGATGTACACTCTCGCCTTCTCAGAGATACATCGGGAGTCCCCCTAGGATGTCGGCCCAAGATGTCCAAGATGTCGGCCATAACTTTTTACTATTTTTTTTAATGACCCACCCCTGCTCTAACATACTCCCTGGTTCTTATGTATGCATACGACGTTAAGCTTTGTCGTCAACATAAATCCTGTTCCCTCTCTTCAGTTCGATTTGGGAATTTTTCAAAAATGTTCCACCAATCTCTTAAAACTTAATGGGTCAAAATGCATAAGATTTTTTATCGTTCGAGCCGTCACCAGGCCTCTTACTTTCTATATGGGATTTCCTCAGAAACATTAACTCAGGCTATTGATCTTGTTATCCCCTTAAAATAGATTTGAATCTAAAATTTTTCGACCACATGCCACGATTGTTAATAAAACAAAGGCTTCACTGGCTTCATTACAAGATAGTCTAAGGAGTTCAATGAGTCTTATATAACTAAAAGCTTATATATATCTTTAGTGCGCCTGACACTGGAGTACGGTTCATGTATCTGGAACCCTCAGTAGGGGGTCATCAAGATCGCATGGAATCCGTACAAAAGAACTTCTTGATGTTCGCTATTAAGAGACTCAACTGGTATGCCAATCTTAGTCCGATTTTATTTTAGCATACTCTCTATCAAACCGTAGAAAGATGCTGGTTATCGTTTTTCTATATAACCTTAATAATGGTAATGTAGACAGACATTATCTACTCACACGCCTTAAATTCAAAAATTCAAAACATAATTAATACAGCGGATGTCTTTGGATTAGATGACAGCTTTTTTTGTTTTAATAGATTTGTGTTCTTTAACACGAGCCGAGTCGGTCGGTTGAACGTGACCATCGGCAAAGATGGTCACGGACCCTACAAAGATATGTTGTAATGATTGTTCTTTATTATTGTTGTAATATACGTTTGGGCGTAAAGTACTCGCGAAATGGTCTCGAAATAATAGATGATAGAAAGATAAGCGGTGGGTTAAGAGTTACGCATATCTATATTATTAAAAATTCTAAGTGAAACTGTAATAGAGCAAAATCAAACAATATTTTCGTGATTTATCCGCATTGCCATTTTCCAGCCCAAAATTTCTAGATGCTGGCTAAAATGCGATTTTTTAGGTTACTGTGTAATTTTACAACGTCACAAAACTTTTTAAACTGTAAACTTACCTGAAACCAATTATACGAAAATCATTCAGATCGAGCTTTAAGTTGATCACATTTACGGAAAGCTCTGCATAGACAATTGTGTTATCCAGTGATCCAAGAATTTTACCCAGTCCTTCAATGGCCAATATCTTTAGCATAAAGTTGTATTCGAACTAAAAATAAATTAAAAACATTTAACTTATATCTTAACTAGTTTAATTCACTCTTCTTTAATACTCTAATAATATTTGTAGATGGGAACAGGACCTAGTTTTAAGGCCCAGGCCTTAGCGCATTTTTTTAAGGTACGCGCACCGACGGATTCCTGGAGAGGGCATTCCTACCTAAAGAACGAGCGGCTACTTCGTTGCCTCCTGGTACCTTAAAAGTCACGATAAGCATTTTCTCAAAAAAATAATTCTATTAGTGGTGCAAGCTAAAAATGCCGTGATCGGTAGAGCAGAGGTACGCTAATAATTTCGTGTAAAACTGTAATTCCTTATCAATAAATTGTGTGTTTCGGTGACACAAGGCCTTTTCGGAAGTTCGGGAAAAGGTGACCGATGAAGGCCGTACGGGAAGACGACTTTGTCAAAAGCCCACAGTGTGATTCGAGTGCGGAGAGTTTTAGACTCAGACCATCCGACAGGACTTATTTCATTGCATGAAAATGGCCGATGAAAGGTTAGCATTTTGAGCCGACACAAGAAATTCAAGCAGCGGAGAATAAATTTTTAAGAGGACCAACATTTTTAATAGCGTTTAATATGGTTAAGCTACTTGGGTTTGAGAAATAACTCAATGCGGATAAGTTTAAGCATTTATTTGGAATGGGCTCAGACGCGATGGTCGGTGCGAGTTTATCTGGAAAACTGACTAGCCTCCCGAAAAGGCAAGGCATTAAAGAAAGCTGTGAGTCAAATACCATGGCCGAAGGGCACAAAAAGGGATAGGTGAAAAATGCATGCCAAAACCGCCAAGAGAAAACACTGCAGTGCGATAGAAATGATCAGACAGACAAGAGATGCGCGATCGACCGAAATCGAAGCATCTATTGGGAAATCTAATATGCATAAGATACATATATGAATATATAGGAAGAATTTATAAAAAAGTAAAGAGGTAAAATAGAGGAAAATCTGTTGCTGGCACAAGACAAAACATACTCCCCCATTGATCTCTATTTGGCGGGGTTGATTAAAGCTTAGATTTCGGTTATTTCCCAAAGTTCTAATACTGCAAGCCGCAAGTGATTCGGATTCCTCCAGAATCAACCAACCAACAGAGATAATCCCTAAAGTAACCGCTGACTATGCTGATTTCGACAATGAATAAGATAAGAAGAACCTACATATGCGATGAATAAAAGGGTTCAGCTTCCGTTCCTTCTGTTGCGTCGGCCTCATTCGCATAAAATGACCGCAATGGCACGGTGCGGATTAGGATTCACGATTTTTACAGTTGCCATATATAGATAACACCGATAATCCATTGCCGGTTGAACCGTCGGTAGAGAACAGGAGAGCTTAGAGCAAACGCCAAAGTTGACAATTTGAATTGACGGACTGCTACCCTTCTTCTATTCTTGTTTATTAGTATCGGATTCCGAATTTTTAGCTCAGTGAGGAAAAATTTAAGTATCTATTTGAAATGGAGAGCTTAGAAGGCAAAACGGTGGTGGTTTCTCTAAAGACATCCAGCCTTCCGGTTAGGCCAATGCATTGTCGAAACTGTGAGTCATATAACATGGTAAAAAGATAAATACATGACGATATAGGAAGAAGAGGTGAAATATTGGGAAATCTGCTGCTGACACTACACCAAACAGCATGAATGTAACTATTTTTTTTTACAATAAAGACTCTCCTTAAATAAATAATAAAAATTTCCGCAACTTACAACTAAACAAATTGGACGTTGGGGAAGAAGTGAGTAGGACCTAGAAATCGGTTTATATACCCTTTTCTAAGTTATTTCTTATAAGCTGGTTAATGTACACTCTGTAACTGTGCAACCTTTGATCCTTTAAGTCATAAAATGTTATCCTTGGATTAACATTTTCATAATTTGGTGTGCTCGATTCCAGTTTTTGTTGACTCTACTATAAACATGGCAACAGTGGAAAATTTGTCTCGGAATAAACGTCTTAGATGCTTGGAACAACAGATCGGCAATGTCAAAAATATGAAAGCAAGCATTTAGAGCATTAATGGTCCTCATAATTCAGTTGAACCTATTGCTAATATGTATCCTCAGAATCAACCCTCAAGGTTACCACAAAGTCATCAGGCACGAACGACGTAAAATCAGACTTTATGATTCTGTGCCTTCAACTAACCAAACGGCCATACATCACCATATCATCTCGGCCACCAGGCACAAGTATCTACTGCACCATTGGCGCCTACATCTGACAGTATTATGGAAGGTTATGGTTACGCCGTTATTACGCCGTTGCTCAATCAACTCTTTCAATTTAGCAATTTTTTTCACAGCGGTCAAGGTCAGTGCCTTGTAAAGATTAAAAAACTGGACTGGCTCCTACTGTCAAGCAAACTACAACGCCCCACTAAAGTGCTACTTATTAAGGTAGTACTAAACCCTACTTGGACCTATGCCTTCCAAGTATTTCTCTGATTGGTGATCAGATCAACCTTCATAGCAGCCGATACGCGGAGAAATTGGCAACACACACAAACTCTCTGGCAAATTATCTCGCCAATGCTTCCGGCCTCCGACGTCTAAAGAGGATGCACCCCTCTAATCTCCCTACCCGCATAATATCGTAAGATTCTAAATTCCCGCCAAACTGTTAAATGTAAGTTAGTTAAGCCTTTATGTAGCAAAATATAATCGCTTGTCCGGTTATATTCAGAAGGCTCTGAATTGATTCCGACGCTAAATAAAAAAAAAGAAGCAATTGGTTATTGTACTCGTTGCTTAACTAATATTTAGAGTAATGACATTTTTTGTCAACCAAAAAAAATACAAGCCACCAATATAAATTTAATATTTATTTTTATATGAATTTTACTGTGAGCGTAAAATAGTAAAGATGTACTACTTAACTTACCTTAAAACGGTACAAGATTGAGCAAGAGTTCTCCAGAGGCATACACAGCTATAACAAGGATGGGCCAAACCAACAGCGAAAGTAATTTTTCTTTCAAACAAAGCTATGGATTCTTGAAGAAGGTTGGGTACGAGTTTCTGAAAACGATGCAAAAAATCACGGAAGGCCAGAACAGAAAACTAGTATCCAACATAATCTAACAGTGCAGTATCCAGTAATTTCGAAAATTACAGTGACATCTTAAAAGACAACTGCGACAGATTATTGCAAGTAACGAGTCAAAAGGAAGACGCTTCAGAACTAGCCCAAGATAAAGTTCAAGAGCAAACCCGTGCCAACATCGATAAGAGGTTAGCTCCTTACGATGTAGGGTCCTTACGGAGGTTCAAGGCCAACCCTTTAACAATCTACCCAATATATTATGGACTCACGTCCAAGAAACCCACCCAACAATCTATGAGGAATTTAAAAATCCGATAGGTAGTGGTTACAAAAAAGCATCGTATTTACAACTGCCAACAGTGCAAGACGTGTTTATGCCCAAAATGAGCCCTCTTCGAGCGTCATCGATGTGCAACCGCCTCGATTGAACAATTTCATAACCTATTTTCCTGCATAGTCTATGAAATTAAAGTGCATGTAGTTAAAAAATGTGGCGCCTTAAGTCTGCGCTCTAAGCAAAAAGATTAATCCGCCACATTGAATTGAAAGAGCACAACTGTTTATGCATGGCTTATAATAGTTAAGTCATTTTATAATCCTCAGTTTATTCCCTCAACAGTCATCCCTCTGCAGCTCCTATTGCAAGGCGTTAACCCACGTTATTTATAACGTATCAAGGGCATTGCTGAACAACCCAAGATAAGCAGTGCAAGAGCAAATTGAATTAATTTAAAATCATCCACCAACGACCAATGCCCTCAATATAATGTCAACACAAGCAGTGCAACAGATTCGCACGCTATTTTTTGATTAACGATACCATGATTCAGCATCGTTCCAATTCCTTTGTGGCACCTAAAGATCTTAAGTATATAAAGGGTGTTTTTTTAAGAGGTTTATGTTTTTAAATTGAAAAAGAAAATGCAGAGGTTGCGGTAAAAAGCAAATTTTTTTTATTTCTAGCTTCGGGAAAATGGCCACCACGTGAGTTTTGCAGAAACTGCATCATGGAAGTCCAATTCTCAACCACTTTTTCAAGCATCTTGGGCCGTATATCGGCAATAGCTCTTTCAATGTTGGTGTTTAGGACCGACATCGTGGTGGGCTTTTTCGCATAGACCAACGACAAAAAATAATCCAATGGTGCACGATCTTGGAGGCCATGGCACAGGACCATTTCTGGAGATAACTCTGTTACCGAACCCTTCGCCCAATGAGTCGATGGTAGTCTGTGTTGCTTCAGCTTTGATCCTCGTCGCTTTGCCTGCTTCCATGTTGATTTATTTGCCACTGTGGCAAAAGTTTTTGGTGATATTTTTCTTGATTTCCTTTTTCTGATTTTTTTCCAGAAATCAAACTTCGCCGCTTTCTACTCATACAGCTCATCATGGTACTTAGCTTTTTATTATTCCAGCTTTTATCTTCGTCGGTTTGTCTACTCCCATATCGATTGAAGTAAATTTTTGTCATATGCTTAGGTGTTGAAAAATTTTTACTGCGCAATTTTTTTTTTAGTTATTTTCTTTGCTAAATACTGCCAACTTTTCAACTTTTATTAATTTTCAATGTTATGCGGTTTCTAATTGTTTTTAAATTATTTAACAAATTTCAGCTATCGCGCCCTGCTGCCATATATATACAATTTTCGCCAATCTTGACACGCAACTTTAGTTTAAATCCAATATATTCGGATGAGCCCCAAATAGTAAAATACAATTATAGCACTACACCCACTCTAACTCCCCTATCCAACTACTATGTCGCATGACAAACAAAAAAAAAAAACACTTTTGGAGGCGCTGCCCTTTTCATAATTATACCATCTACCGAAAGGTCCTTCTTTCCATTTGGGTTTCCATCTGATCCAAAACAAAATACAATCCAATAATAACCTTCTTATCGCTCTTTGTATTAAACCCCTGAGATCAATCCCTGTGGTCGTCAGTGCTTTGATACCCCTAAGATCGCAATGGTCAGTTAATCTTTGCTTGTGTTCGCGTCTGTCTACGTATTCGGTGTGCAAAAAGGCGGTCGTCGCCTCCCATATCGCCAAAAGCCAACCCAGCATCGTAGATGCTTCGAATTGGAATATTCTCGGAATATTTTTGGTCTATCAGTATGTGGAATTACTGATTGGAGTCAGCCCATTCTTTAATCTGCTTTAGGTGGGCCAAATCGAGTTGGGGCTTGTTCCCCTCTGCAGTTTTGGGGAGAGTCTTACACTCCGGCGATCAGCGAAAATTGGAACGTCATTTGAATTCAAAGATCAGATATTCCTCGTTCATTGAGGAGTACCATTGAGGGGTCATGTCGATCAGGTTACTATTTAAACGACGTATTGATGTCGTTGATGTCGACGTATATATATTATATCAGCTGGATAAGGATGAAGGGAAGGTGCTTCACTGTAGGCTTGCAGTTTATTTTCAAGGGCTTGTATGTACATGATCGTATATCCAGTATTCAGTCTAAATAAGATGCTTCTGAACTGGAAACACAGAAGTCGCGTGTTTCGAGGTAGTACCAGTCGTTGGATGAGATCTCGGATCAAAAAGTCCTTAATATAGCGTGCTCCGTTTTTGTTATGTCTGATCTTCCAGCAGAGCAAGTCAAATGCTTTTCGATTTTTGACTTAACAGGAATAGCATTTTGCGGTCCGTTCTTCCAAACACCTGAATCTCGATTTAAGTCACCCATCGTATTCTAAACGAGAATTTTTATTTGCTTATGTTAAGCGAGCCGTAACTATACTCTCGACATGCTGGCAGCAGAATTCAGAATGTACATGTCTCTGCTGCTGATGCTGGTGAATTGTAGTTGGGCGCAAAAAAAAATACTACCTTTCTTCTTAATTCCCGCCCCTATTATGAAACGTTTGAACCAATCGAGTTTATGATTAAGTCAGTAGACTTCCAGATTGCTGCAGCTTTTTTTAGGGACTATAATAGATTTTCGCTATGCAATGATTTCACCGACTTTAAGATAGTCATACAGAATAACTTCTCTAACTCCAAGACGGTAAACGTCTGTCTCAGATCTCTCAACAAAATGGCGGAGCAACGGAAGCTACACCTCATCTGGGTTCCCAACCACATGGGCGATGAGAGAAACTATTTCGCCGATTAACTGGTAAGGCTGAGAATTACTATCCCTTTTTTACCGGAGAGTATCAGTAAATATCTTAGCCACTTCCTCGGGCCGTAAACCAAAGGAAATTTGATTTAGTTTTAAAGCCTATATAAACCTGTTATGCAACCCCCGACTTCCGCCAGGAGCCTATTTATATTTATCGAGCTTAACTCGTCCGAGTTAATCTTCCAGGGTATCACTTTAGGTGATTCCTCCGGCACGAGTAGAGTTGACCCCCTTCAAATCCAATGTCAAGGGTAATCCACCGTCCGGACCCCCGGTACGGACTGATGTCGCGGTCTTACCAACCGAAACACCAAAACCCCTACAGGTGATTCTCCCCTTTAAACATATTTTTATATCACGGCTCCAAACCAAATCGAAGGCCGTTGTTAGAGTGGAGGACATTAGGTAAATTAAATATACTCACTCGAGGCTAACGTTCCTTTCAAGATACGTAAACTTTTGTGTTGTTCGACACGATTTGTTCGCCCCTTTTTTTTGGAGAACATATTCGAACAAAGTTAACAAGGCTCTGGGAGTTAAACTCACAAAGCCTAAAAACCCTGAACCGTCTTCTATACCTAAACCTTCTTCCTCAAAAAACTAACAACATCTATCACTCTTTATCTAAGACTCTTTTGAGTAAAGTTAGTATCCTAGGATTTCCCTCAGACCTTCTTACGTGGATTTCTAGCTACTTAGCTGGGAGAACCCAACGTGTCCTTTTTAGAGATGTACACTCTCGCCTTGTTAGAGCTACATCGGGAGTATCCCAAGAAAGCCATATTGGGCCGTTACTTTTCACTATTTTTATTAACGACTTACCCCCTGCTCTAATGAACTCTCTGGTTCTTATTTATGCAGACGAGGTTAAGCTTTGTTTTCAATACAAATCCCCTTCTTCCCAATATAAGTCAGATTTGGACAATTTTTAAAAATGGTGTTCAACCAATCTCGTAAAACTTAATGGGTGAAGATGAGCTAATGTCTTTTTATCGTTCGAGGCCTAACCCGGCTACATACTTTTTCTATGGGATTTCCTTAGAAAGATTAACCCAGGCTCACGATCTTGGTGTCCTATTAGACTTTAAACTCAAATTTTCCGACCACATTTTTACGATGGCTAATGAACCCAAGGGTGTGCTTCATCCATTGTTACTATTAATGTCTTTGATTTTAATCAGTTGAGTTTTTCGTAATTTTACACAAGTCAGAATGAATATTATGATGGACCCCGGACCTAAAGGATGGAAATTTGATTAATAATTTTTTGTTTCTTGAATTGGTTCTTATAACAGTGTATTCCTCTGTTTCTGTTCGTGATATTGTAATGATCGTCATCAGACATTTTTAGTTAGTTTAAATGTGCTTTTCTAATTTTCTCTTGGTTATGGTCGCTTTCTGTAAATAGTGTTGTAAATAGTGACTGCGTATGCAGTTTTTGTTTATATTGCTAATTCTACTTTTTCTTGCTTCGTTTGTGGTTTTATTAAATCTTTCTATGTCTATACACATTTCTATGCCTTCGTGTTGCCATCGTTTAGGGGTTACACTGGCGAATGCACCGTCTCTGTCTGCCAAGTTGGGGTTTTCCAATTTATTATATATGCGCATAAGAGCATATTTCGATTATATTCAATCTTTTTTTTTCCTTTTTTCTATTGGGCCGTATTTGGAATAAATGTCTAACGAAATTTATAAATTTCCCACTGTCTCAAACGGTAGTCTAAACGACGGATCATTTGTAAGACTCGCAAATACGTAAGTATATAACCTCCAAATTTTCTAAACACTTGCGTCTTACTTTCTTTTCCCAGCTTTGATATAAACAGCAAAGATAGGTATAGTAAAGCAGAAACGATTCTTTCTCAGTTTTTTTGAAAATTATTGTGTGTCGAATGAATGATCCATCCGTTGAATTAAGATCAAAAGTCGAACTTTTTTTTATTAAAACCCGTATGAGTGTTGTAAATTTATTATTCGAAGTTTGAGCTAGGACGGAATCGAAAGATTTAAAAAAATCCTACTATACTGTATGTTGACGTTTTATTTACAGTTGCCTGAATAAGACCGCTCAGACACATTACTAATTTTGGTTATTGTTTAGGTTTAGGTTGCTGAAACCGCTTTAAAGTAGCTGTGTCAGAGTAGTCTACCTGTAATTAAATTTTAATGGATTAGGTGCGACAGTGAACCCTACCGAATTTTATCTATTACTTTTCTATCCACCAACTTAAATAAAGACTAAATAAGATAATAACATACTAAAATAACAAATATAATATATAATATAATAATAATATAATATAATATTACAATTGACAGATTATTTATAATATATTTATATATTAATATAGCCTATAATTAGGCTGGGTATAATGTGGGTAATGCATTCTTTTAAGTTCAATTTCTTGCGACTGTATGTTTGGTTGTTCTATTGTCTTTTTAAACCGATGAGTGCAACATGACCAAACCTAGGATGACAATTATAAATAATCTTTCAATTGTAATATTATTTTGTTATATTAGTATGTTATTATCTTATTTAGTCTTTATTTAAGTTAAAAGGTGGATAGAAAAGTAATAGGATGAAGGTTTAGGTACGGGAGACGAAGATGGTACAGGGTTTTTAGGCTTTGGGAGTTTAACTCCCACAGGCTTATTAACTTTTTTTTTTACTGTACTCGGCTGATGTTCTTGTACGAATATGTTCTCCGGCCAAAAGCTGGGCGAACAGATGGTATCGAACATCGGCAAAGGCACACGTATCTTAAAACATGACGTAAGCCTTGAATAAGAATATTTAAATTTCCCAATGTCCTCCACTCTAACAACGGCCTTGGATTTGGCTTGGATATAAGCCGAGATATCAATCTCTGAGGTGTCAGGGGCCAGCCATGAAATAAATATATGTTTAGAGGGGA
Organism: Drosophila merina; assembly: GCA_035047645.1. NCBI lineage: Eukaryota > Metazoa > Arthropoda > Insecta > Diptera > Drosophilidae > Drosophila > Drosophila merina. The sequence goes on from JAWNPH010000002.1 coordinate 29,901,601, forward strand.
GAATCACCTGTAAGGGCTTTGGTGTTACGGTTGGTAAGACCGCGACATCAGTCCGTACCGGGGGTCCGGACGGTGGTTTACCTTTAGCAGTGGATTTTAAGGGGGTCGACTCTACTCGTGCCGGAGGAATCACTTGGAGTGATACTGGTGGTATTTCAGACGAGTTATGCTCAACTATGGAGTCAAATTCCGAAACCACGTTTGTGTTTCGAACTCCTGCTCTTGGGGTAGTAAGAGTTATGAGCGGCTGCATGGTCGTCGGCTGATCGGGCTGAATAGCGATATCAGTGCATACGGAGTCCCTAATAGTGGTTTTTTTTGCGCTTTGGGAATTCATTTAGTAGCTGTAGGCTGCTAAATTGGGAATCCAGCGCAGAGAGTTGGTCGTTGATTTTACGGAAACCACCGATCAACTCTTTAAAACCGTTTTTAGTTTGCCGCATGAACGTTCGCATTTCTTTTTGAACCGCGCGACATCCACTGCAGCAAAAGTGGAAACCATCGTATCTAGAGATTGCATCCGAAACTGACGCGGTGAAACCGGCACATTTCGTATGCACAACATTTTCACACAGCCAACAGGGGATGCTAGGCTGGGACGCGGAAATCGGCTTATGGCACGATTTTATAGCGCAGATGCTATAAAATTCCATTATAAAAATTGTTAAGGTAAGAACTAGAAATTTAGGATATATAAGAAATATGTAAACAACAAATAATTGATATTAGACAAACTAGTAGCCTTGAACCACTGTACTTGTTAATAAGAGCACAGTTTAATAAGAGGTAATGGGAAAATAAGAGCGCAAACTAGGAGAGAGAGTTATTGCAAAAGTAGAAATTGCAGTAAACGTAAGAAAGGGGAATAGAAATAAATAGGGCACAGTAGCTTAGTTGGGTAAATAATAAAATAACTTAAAACACACCAAATACGGTACCGCGCAGACGCGAGTGCGAATGGAAACGTTTAAAGTGTAAGATTTAAATAATTAATTTCTCAACAAACGCCGGTTTGTCTTTTGCAAGAAAATAATAAAATCGAATGATCCCAAGAAAAAAACACGTCCGTTCGCTATGAAGGTGAAGTGATATCTGATCTTAGCTATGTTTTACATATGGCATACATTTACACAGTTTTAATAAAACCTGACTATTTGGATATCCAGGTATCCAATACTTTTTTATGGGATTGAAGTATAATTTTGTTAAATTCTGCATATGCACTTTTATTATTTACAAGAATATATCGTTTTTTCTGCCATCCTAATGAATCCACTTTTATCTTTATGTGCACTATGTAGGGTGGGCTGAATAAAATGGTTATTCACGATCTTGATGCTGGACAATGCATTGGCAATGGAATTCTTTTTGACAATTTTCATTAGAGTTTAACTAATAAAATTAAAATTCGCCTCATTCAGTCTAACTCTCCACTAGCTTAGCATTTGGCTGCCATCTAAAGGAAACGTTACATCTCAACATCGAAATTCGAATGCCAAGAGACAAGAGAGGAAGTAAACGCCATATTTATGTAGGATTGATTATTATATTATTGTTTATTTATATTAAATGTAGGTTCTATTTTAATTGATATGATGTGGAAATACAAGGACAATAAAGCAAATTTCACGACCGCAACTGGACTGATTTATTATCTTCTTCTGTGTAACCATAGCAAGAATACCGGGACAGTTCTTTCTCTTTACATTCGGCCCTCCTGATCGTTCTCATATGCCGCAGATGATAATATTTTGTCATTCTCTGCAACGAATCGCCACAACTTCATGTTGTCGCAGCTAGTTACTTTTGGTCCTTCGACGTTTGCTGCCTTTCTGACGTCGTATCGTCCATTGCGCTTGACCTTTACGACTTCAAAGGGCCCAGATACTCGCTCGCTAACTTTCGGCCGGCAGCAAACTGCGTTCTTTCGAATTCGACGAGGTCACCAACTTGCTAACCGATCTTTCTTTTGAGTTTCTCCACAATCACAACCAATTGATCGCGCAATTTCTGTCTCTCGTCTGCCTTTGCCTTTCTGCCTTTTGTTAGCCAGGACATCATGTTGCTACTGAATTTTGAAGCACTTCACCTGCAAGTTGCTGATTGTGCGCTTTAATTTGATTTCGTAGTTCTCCTTTAAATGCATTTCGTTTTGAAATGCATCCAGCTCGTCTATCCTATGTTGAATCTCGTCCATTTTTTTGGTTTTCTCTTTTTTCAGTTTGGTGGCATTCTCGTTGAGCTTCTTTAGCTTTCAGCTTTTTGCTGCTGATGGTGTCCGCTAGGGCCCGAACCTCCTGCTGCGATTCCTTATGTTGGGCTCTGCTGTGTTCAAGGTGTTGGTGCGTGACCTGGAGATCTCGCCTTAAGCAATCCCTCTCCTTCGTTAAATTCTCGTCTTTTTTCTCAAAGTAACACTGCGAAAGATTCCAATTCATTGTCATGGGTTCCCAATTGGATCTTCAGTCTTTTGTTTTCCTGTTCCACCTCTAGCTTGGCCCACCTGGTCCACCTGTTGCTTTACTGATTCAGCTTCACATGCTGACAATCGCGTAGGTAAATGGTGAAACGACTGGATCACTCCATCTGGCACAATCTAATCTCATCATCATCTGAATAGGGCATTGGTTAATACCTTTTGGGACCATCTGATAAGAGCTCTGAATCATATGCTCTATGGCCTTTTGATATTTCGGAGGTGTTACATACGGAGCCTTGTAATCTTGTATATCGAAGGAAACCGCATAAAACATTAGGCGTTGCCTTCGTCTTTGTACTTATAAAATGTATAGCCATGTTTATCGGAAATCATACGGAATCATTGCCCAATATGACATCAGAATAGATATTCAAACCAGGAACGATTAAAAATGTATTTTTTTTTGTTTTCGGCAACCCAAAGAAGCCAAAACTTCTTTTCCTCACAAGTGGGGCGTTCATAATTGCTTGAAAAACTTACAACAGAACATTGCGTATTTATACTCGATTTAATGTCGAGACCGTTTATTATATAAGAGAAACTGCCCCATCTTCTGTATTACAATGTGCCGCTACTCTTTTCATTTGCAACATATATTTATGCAGACTCTTCTTTATTCCTCTTTCGGTATTGCAACTGCTTATGAATATCGGCACTGTTCAAGTTCTCATCAAGTAATGCTGCTTTGAGTTCCTCATATACGCTCACGCTCTCACCATCTAAAAATAACTTGGCAGGCCGACACAATTTTCCTCTTGCCGGTACATATTTCTTTCTGTCGGTGTAATATGTTTCTGCTTTTTTCGAATATTTCGAACCATTTTTTCATTGGCATTGATTTGCCATCCACCTTAAAAATGCATTCCATGTACCTCCCTTATGTCAATGTCACCCCCAAACCATTTAATGATAAAAATAATGATAAAAATAAGAACGTTAAACAAAAAAAAAAACATAAAAAAATTGATTTGCCATCACACTCAGGGATTATTTTATTAAAACTGTCGACGTTTATTTAAACTTTGTTGTCTCTTTTCTCTTTAATTTCAGCTGTAATACTTGTTCAACCCTTGTTTCTATTTTGGAAATCGTGGTGCTTCTTAGAGCGAAAGTTTCTAAATGCAATTCTTTTACTTCTCGGTTTTGTTGTCCGGACCGTTCTTTTTCGCTCTCCTGCTTTGGCATGATCTTTTTGTTGCCCGTTTTCACCAGTATACGTCCTGTAGACGTTGTTTTTGCTTTCCACGAAAAAGTAACTGATTCTGGCTGCTCAACTTTTGGTGGTCGAAAAGAATTTCGCGACTATGGCAAATAATTTGAATTGCCACGTAATTTAATTGCCGAACTCGAACCGTTTAACTTTAAAGCATATAGCTAACAACTTTTAAGCTACATTTTGTCAAGAAACTGTTTACACACTGAAAATAACTGGTATTTTTTGCCTTTTATAAAAATTCATGATTTTTTTTTTATTTTTATCTATTTATTTATATATTTTTTATCAATATGTAAAAAAATAATATCAAAACTATTATATTAACAGTTAACGAGAAAAATAACAAAATCCAAGTTTTCACACTTTTGACACTGTTAACTCTCTTAACGTTAAATTTTAAAAGAAAAATAATAAAAAACTACTAATTTTAATATTTTGTATACCCTTCATTAGCATTAGGAACATATTGGAGGCGTTTTTTTCATCGATCCAATTAGTTTTGGTAGGGAATATTCCTTGGAATCTCTTGCCACTCTTCTAGTTAGTGCAGCTCGGTTTTTTGGTGCCCTTTTTCCCTCTTCTTTCTTAAGTTGGACCCAACAATTTTCTATGAGGTTCAGATCTGGGCTTTGGGGTGATGTGTCGATGACTTGCCGCAGTTCTAAAGGACCCAGTTCCACACAGTAACCGCATAATGGTTAGGGACACTGTCTTGATAAAATTCGAAATTAAGCTTATTATTGGTATAACATTCGAATTTTTGGGCGCTGGAGTATGGAGTAACTGGAATAAATTTATGTTTCGAATCTCACGTCTGGTTTTCTTTTTGCTTTCCGACAATCACATCAAATGTAAGATTGATTATTATTTTTTTTTTCTTGTAACGTTCTTATTTTTAATTTAAAATCTGTCCGAGTGGACAATCATTAAATGGTCTGGGTGTGACATTGACATATGGGAGGTACACGGAATGTATTTTTAAGGAAGTTAACATAGGTGTCAATTGATGGGGGAGGTCAAGCGGATGTTTCCTCTTGAGGCGTCTTTGGGATTGGCTTTTGTCTAGGAGGTTGATGGTCAGGTGGTTGGGATGGTTGTCCAGTCTTTTTGTGTACCTTTCGCTGAAACGGGAGATTTCTGCTACCCATGAAATTTTAAGTTATTTATTTATGATAGAGTTTTCAGTACGGATGGGCGTTGGAAACTGTTCTCAGACATTTGTTTTGAAGCTGCTGGATTCTGATACGGTTTGGATAGCTTGCCGTGCCCCACATCTGTATCCCAAAGGTCCAGATTGGCTTCAGGATAGCTTTGTATATAAGCAGTTTGAGTTTTTCCCTGAACTTGGACCTTCTCCCTATGAGCCAGGGGATTTGCTTGAATCGTAGGTCGCCCTGGTTGCGCTTCTTGATCAGGTGTGGACGCCATGTGAGCCTGCGGTCTGGGGTCAGCCCTAGGTATTTGGGAGTGTGATTCAGTGGGATGGTTTTCCCGTTGAGTGTGACGGGGGGCATTTTCCCCTGCGTAGTGCGAAGGTAGTGTGGAAGGATTTCTATGCGTTGACCATTGAATATTATATTACTGTTTATTTATATGAAATGTAGGTTCTATTTTAATTTAAATGATGTGGAAATACAAAGACAATAAAGCAAATTTCACGACCGCAACTGGAGGGCTCTCGAATGCTGATTACTGAAGACTGTGTTGATTTATTAGCGTCGTTGCTACGCGGCGCATTCTTCTTCTATATAACCATAGCAACAGCAACGGGTCAGTTCTCTCCCTTTGCATTTATGAACAAACTTCGCTCCGTATGCTCCAGAAGCGCAACGCAAAATCGACCTTCGGACTTCCACATTTCCTGCCACGATCCTTACCTTGCAACGATTCAAGTGAAGGCCAGTAGAAAGATATTTGTCGATCGAGAGACCCTATTAATGAGAGAATTTTTCGGATGATTTACTACCAACTGAAGCAAATTTCACGACCGCAACTGGACTGATTTATTATTTTCTTCTGTGTAATCATAGCAAGAATACCGGGACAGTTCTTTCTCTTTACATTCGGCCCTCCTGATCGTTCTCATATGCCGCAGATGATAATATTTTGTCATTCTCTGCAACGAATCGCCACAACTTCATGTTGTCGAAGCTAGTTACTTTTGGTCCTTCGACGTTTGCTGCCTTTCTGACGTCGTATTGCGCTTGACCTTTACGACTTCAAAGGGCCCAGATACTCGCTCGCTAACTTTCGGCCGGCAGCAAACTGCGTTCTTTCGAATTCGACGAGGTCACCAACTTGCTAACCGATCTTTCTTTTGAGTTTCTCCACAATCACAACCAATTGATCGCGCAATTTCTGTCTCTCGTCTGCCTTTGCCTTTCTGCCTTTTGTTAGCCAGGACATCATGTTGCTACTGAATTTTGAAGCACTTCACCTGCAAGTTGCTGATTTTGCGCTTTAATTTGATTTCGTAGTTCTCCTTTAAATGCATTTCGTTTTGAAATGCATCCAGCTCGTCTATCCTATGTTGAATCTCGTCCATTTTTTTGGTTTTCTCTTTTTTCAGTTTGGTGGCATTCTCGTTGAGCTTCTTTAGCTTTCAGCTTTTTGCTGCTGATGGTGTCCGCTAGGGCCCGAACCTCCTGCTGCGATTCCTTATGTTGGGCTCTGCTGTGTTCAAGGTGTTGGTGCGTGACCTGGAGATCTCGCCTTAAGCAATCCCTCTCCTTCGTTAAATTCTCGTCTTTTTTCTCAAAGTAACACTGCGAAAGATTCCAATTCATTTTCATGGGTTCCCAATTGGATCTTCAGTCTTTTGTTTTCCTGTTCCACCTCTAGCTTGGCCCACCTGGTCCACCTGTTGCTTTACTGATTCAGCTTCACATGCTGACAATCGCGTAGGTAAATGGTGAAACGACTGGATCACTCCATCTGGCACAATGGAAGGATTTCTCCGCGTTGACCATTGAATATTATATTACTGTTTATTTATATGAACTGTAGGTTCTATTTTAATTTAAATGATGTGGAAATACAAAGACAATAAAGCAAATTTCACGACCGCAACTGAAGGGCTCTCGAATGCTGACTACTGAAGACTGTGTTGATTTATTAGCGTCGTTGCTACGCGGCGCATTCTTCTTCTATGTAACCATAGCAACAGCAACGGGTCAGTTCTCTCCCTTTGCATTTATGAACAAACTTCGCTCCGTATGCTCCAGAAGCGCAACGCAAAATCGACCTTCGGACTTCCACATTTCCTGCCACCATCCTTACCTTGCAACGATTCAAGTGAAGGCCAGTAGAAAGATATTTGTCGATCGAGAGACCCTATTAATGAGAGAATTTTTCGGATGATTTACTACCAACTGAAATTTTTTTTTTATACCCATGAAAAAGGGTATTATAATTTTGTCCAGAAATGTGTAACGCATTAAAGGAAGCATCTCCGACCCCACAAAGTTTATATATTCTTGATCAGCATCAACAGCCAAGTCAATATAGCCATGTCCGTCTGTCCGTCTATCCGTCTGTCCGCCTGTCCGTCTGTCCGTCTGTTTCTATGCAAAAAATAGACAGTAGTTTTAAGGCTAGCGTTATGAAATTTTTACCAGATCATTATTTTTGTTGCACGCAGATCAAATTTAAAAATCGGTCGGATCAGACCACTATATCATATAGCTGCCATACAAACGACCGATAAGAAAACAAGTCTTTGTATAGAAAACTTTTTTGTTTTCCACCCTATTGCAACTGAATTCAACATTTATTCATTTGACATAGCCACACATGATTTGTAAAAGTTTGATCCGGATCGGACCACTATATCATATAGCTGCCATACAAACGACCGATATGAAAACAAGTCTTTGTATGGAAAACTTTTTTGTTTTCCAAGTTATTGCAACCGAATTCAACATTTATTTATTTGACATAGCATTACATAATTTATGAAAGTTTGGTCTGGATCGGATTACTATATCATATAGCTGCCATACAAACGACCGATATGAAAACAAGTCTTTGTATAGAAAACTTTTTTGTTTTCCACCCTATTGCAACCGAATTCAACATTTATTCATTTGATATAGCCATACACGAGTTGTGAAAGTTTGGTCCGGATCGGACTACTATATCATATAGCTGCCATACAAACGACCGATATGAAAACAAGGTTTTGTATGGAAAAATTTTTTGTTTTCAACTTTTCTCACTTGTTTAAAATAAAAATTGTATTTATTTACATTGCAGTCCACTGTTACTATTTGTAGTAACTTATACTGCAGAGTATCATAATTTCTATCGAGTATTTACATATTTACATACTTAAACCTCATTAGGGAGTCTAAAGGCATGAATTAATTTAATCAATTAACTTATATATCTTCTCGTCCAACCCTACCTTCACACTTAGGATGAGAACAATCCCACCAATCCAAATGGAAGGACAGATCCTGGAGCAACAAGCAACGGTGAAGTATCTTGGAATTACTCTTGACAAGCGACTCACTTTCTTGCCGCATCTTAAAGCCACTCGCAAGAGGTGCGTCCTAAGACTTCAGCAGTTACGTTGGCTGCTGAACAGAAAGAGCAGTATGTCACTTAGGGTGAAGAGAAAAGTTTACGCTCAGTGTGTCGCCCCAATCTGGCTCTATGGGCTGCAAATTTGGGGGATTGCAGCAAAATCTAACTGTAATCGCATCCAGGTACTGCAGAATCGTACCCTAAGGCTGATAACCAACTGTCCGTGGTATGTACGGAATTGAACTTTACACCGAGACCTCAATCTGCATACTGTGGAGGAGCAGATCAATAGGCACACCAGCAGGTACAGAGACAGACTCACCACCCATCGCAGCGAACTAGCCAGGAATTTACCTCCCGCCAGGCCGCTTAGAAGGCTAAAAAGACAAGGCTTCGTGAAGACACTTCCCCCTCCACGAACATAAATCCCCTTTTCACCCTCCATTATCATAAATCCCCGTGCTAAGCGCTCGGCGATGGGCTTATTAAAAATAATTTTTTGCTTGTATTGTTAAGGTGCAAAATTGTAGCACGGATACATTACTTAAATAATAAACAAAAATAAAAAAAAAAAAAAAAAAAAAAATCTTCTCGGCAGATCTGTTGGGTGAATGCGCAGGAGCCTCCTACTCGCCCTCAGTCCCAATACACGTCTCTTCATCAAGAGTTTTCGAGCCAACTGGTTTGGGTGGATTCCCAATTTATTTACTTAGGCGGTTGCATGTTTGTTGATGACATCGCCAATCCTTGGTACCTTCAGCTCTTGTTTAATGTCTTTGTTGCGGATGTACCAAGCCGCTCCAGATAGTTTACGCAAGATTTGCGACTGAGCCACACGAATTTTGTTGAGTTGCTTGGATGCCATAATTCCAAATAGGAGCCAAGACAACCTTATATTAATTTTTGGCTTTGTTGGAAATTGAAAGTTTGTTTCCAGGCCTAAGGAGCCAAGCCATGCTGTTCGCCTTTGTTTTGAGTTACATCCGTTACATGACGTTGAAATGTAAGTCGCTTATCCAGAGTGGCTCCGAGGTATTTGTGGGCGTTCGATTTTGTGAGGACATGCAGAAACACACCAGGTGATGTGTCTTTTCTCAGGGTGTACGTCACGGAAACACATTTTTCCGGATTGACTGCGATGTTCCAGCGTAGGGCCCAGCTCTCAAATTTTTTTTAGGTAAAACTGAAGCGTATCAGTGGCTGTATAGACGCAAGTATCTCTGGCCAGGATTGCAGTGTTATCAGCAAAGGTGGCAACTAGCAGGTCATTGGGATCTCTAAGCGACATGTTGTCAGCTGAGGGCATGTCGTGCGTATACAGGCTATATAGTACAGGCTATATATACTTCCCTGGGGTACATCTGCTCTGACTCTTTTTGTTTGCGAGGACAGTCCGTCCTGTACTACTTTAAAGGATCGCTCGTGGAGGAAGCTTTTTAATATCAAAAAGAGCTGAGGATTTAGTAGGCTTTTAAGTTTGTGCAGAAGTCCTTCATGCACACTCTGTCGAAAGCCTGCTGGATGTCCAGAAAAGCTGCAACGACGTACTCCTTTCCATGGAAACCTTCCAGTACGAAGTTTACTACGCGGTGTAGCTGTTCAGGTGTGCCATGCCTGAGTCTAAAACCAAACTGAAACTTTGGAATAGCTTTCTGGACCTTTCGGGACTCGAGCAATCTTCTCAGGATGCACCTCTCAAGTAATTTGCCAAATGCTGGAAGCAGGCTTATTGGGCGATAGGAATCTAATTCCTCTACTGGCTTCTCACTTTTATGGAGCATAATGATATTCGCCTTCTTCCAGGCGCTTGGGAAGTGTCCCAGTCGAAGAGCAGAGTTGAAAATTAGTACAAGGAATAACAAAGCTCTGTGGGGCATCAGATTAATGGAGCTGTTGTCGATGTGATCCTCACCAGCAGCCTTGTTGTTGCGAAGGGATTTGATATCATCTTTCAATTGCGTGAGTTTAATAAGCTTTACAGGAAGAGCCATCTGCAATGGGGCTTCTAGGGATTCAGCAACCAGTTGGACTAGACTTGGCGATGCTGTCGCGAACGGCTGGAATCTTTCCTCCAGGTTTCTGGCAAACGCTTCAGCTCTGTCCTGAGGTGATTTTGCCCAAGTGCCATCTGGGTTACGAACTGGAAACTTTGGAGCAACTTGTCTCTTGAATCTCTTCGTGAGCTTCCAGAGCGCGAATTTTGAGTTTTCATCGGCAGTAACTTTCCCCAGGAACGCGTCAGTTGCTTCTCTTTTCAGTATGGCTAGTACTTTTCTCAGCCGATTTGATATCCTTTGGTACAGTCTGTCAATTATTGGATCATTGGTCCTGATGAACTCACGCCGGAGACGTTTCTTGAGAGTTAAGAGTCCTACTGCTTCCGGAGAGAGAGCGATGTTGCTACGCACGTTGCGTAGGTGAACTGCGCCGCCAGGAGCTGCAATTTGAGCTGCATCTTTGATCTTCTTCATAAAAGTTTCAACCGCTTTTTCGATATCGTCTGCTGTATTTATCTCTGTATTGAGGTTAAAGGCATTGTTAAGTTCGTACTGAGACAGCCTTATATTCGCACCAGGTGGAACGAGCATCCTAATAGGGGCGGTACTATGAGGTGACGTTGTTAGTGAAGCGATCAGCGGCAAGTGATCAGAAGATAGGTCATACTCTTCGCGTACTGACAGTAGACTGTTGCTATACCTTTGTACAAGAAGAAGTCGATACATGAAGGTACATTCCTCGTGTTATACGGGTAGTGAGTTGGTCTGCTTGTAGCCAGAACTTGAGTTGAGCTGCCGGAAATAACATCGTAAAGTGCTGAGCCTCGAGCATTCGCTCTTATACTACCCCAGAGGCGATGCTTAGCGTTAAAATCACCTCCAATAATAAACTTGTCCAAACTTGACCATGTTGACCAAGGAGATTATCAAACTCAGAGGAATTCTAAGGCAGGCCTGGAGAAAGGTACACAGCTGACAGCGTAATTTCGCCCATTTTACCGTCGCCATTTGTAGGTGATTCGTTGTGATCGAATGAAGGTGATAGTGCTCTAATGCCTGCCGGATTAGGATACAAGCACCTCCTCTGGGGCGACCTCCAGGGTGATCTGCTCGATAGCAGCTGTAACCTATCATATTTAGGTAGGATCCGTCGTAAAGGAGTGTCTCTGAAATAAGCATAACATCAATTTCGTGCTTGCCGAGAAACACCTTAAGCTCATTAGCATTTGGGATAATGCTACGAGCGTTTCAGGCTCCGAGGCGCAGTTCACAAGCCATTAATTTCGCTGCGTCAACGACTTAGAACCTCTGAGTTCTTTGATGGTTTTTTGAAGACCAGCATTGGTCTGCTGCATTGAGATGATGATTTGTGCGAGGGAGCCATCAATTACCGTTTGGCTAGGATGTTGAGGTTCACCTGCGTTTGTTACAGGAGGAAACGCAGCATTCGGAAAAGTCTGGAACCTTGTATTTCAGAAAGCATTTCGCTGTTGGGAGTATTGCATGGGCTGTGGGTGTTCTACGCGGGTCATGGGAGTAATGTTAATTCCAGTGTAACAAATGCAGGTGAACCAAGTAAAAAGTTACTGATTCAACACAAGCAAAGACTGGACTGGATTTTTTTGAAAGGCATATCACCACAACAAATCACTTACTGTAAAAAAGCTGTAGTCCTAAGCAATCACACATTGAAAAGCTGTACTCGTCTTTTTACATATGTCTAATTGGTGAAGAGGAAAACAAAATTTAGAACTAATGGAAAAAAAGAGGAATCGACATGGCTTATAAAACGAAATAAAGAGAAACATACTACCCTTTCAGTTTGAATTCCGCAAATAACATGAATTAACCAAAAGAGAGTGGCAAATTATGTTCATGACGGATTTTACGACAAGGAGTATCAAGCTAGCCATCGATGGAGTTTCGGATGCTGTATTACTCTACAAGCTGAAAAGTCTCCTTTCACCGCACACACCAAAGATCTCACAAAAAGACGCATGACAATAATATACCCTGTAAACAATCCTTCGATATAAATAATCATACGGCCTAACTCCAGAACGAACCGACCGATTTCCACGGTTTTTCATTCGTTGGAAAGTTCTCGGGCTCCGTGAGGTTTATAGCAAAGAAAATTCAGGAAAAATTTTAACAGAAAAGCGGGAAAATGTTTTTTTCACATACAGCGCCATCGCTGATACATAGCATGCGGTGCGTGATACATTGTTTGAGAGCTACACATTGTTCTCTGCTCAGTTCATTTCATATGACAAACCGATATTGGGTTCACTGTGAAATTGTGAAAAAAATAAGTTATTAATTTCCTGACATTTCAATTAAAAGCCAATAAATCACGTGTAATGTGCAAATTTTTATTCAATTTCAACAGCAGGCATTTGTTTTTAAGGTGGTAAGTTGAACTGTGTAAATTATGGGGATCGTCCATTTGAGGGTAAATTCACCACTCTGTCTATAGTCCAAAATGCCTATCGGCCGCCGCACGAGACATGCAAGCCAGCAAAAAGTGTATTCGCAGAACTTAAGCAAAGAAAGACAATATATAATAAGAGAAGATGCCCGATTGAGACAAGGCGTGGCATCATACAATCGCTTGGAATTCCAATATGATCCTACTGCGAACTATCGTGATGATGAAATTTTAGATATTGGACCAATGTTGACTATGTGCCGATATTGCAATGCAAATGCTGGATTGTGCTGCGCAAGTAAAAAAGTCAAACTGGACCCATTACTTACACCACCACAACCACTGAACCCATTGTTCGATGGAACTGATCCCGATTCCAGCCATTTTCATCAACACATCCTTGAATACAATAACTGCTTTCGCATGACTTCCTTTGGAGCTAATATCATTTCAGAAGGCGTCTTCATGCCGACTTTCAAGGTAAAAGATACAACAACCATAACCAATCACTCACACCATCACAATGAATTGCAAAACATAACAACTACATGTACATACATATTACAGATACAAGGACAAATATATCATTTGCATGGTTCAATGGTTCCAACACCAGATGAACCGTACAAATTTCTGCAATTATATTTCATTTCGTCGATGGTGGATCAGATGAATGTGCGGTCCAATATACTGGGAAACCAACAGTTAAAGTTACGAATTATTGAACAGTTTCAAGCTATTTTTCACGCTAATAATGCTGTGGTTAATATATTCATAACAGCATTGGAACGAATGTCATCGGGTACGCACAAATTTTTCATGAGAGCGGATTGTACCGCAACAGGTGAACATGTGCAAAGATTTAATGCATCCACCGTTAATAGTGTTGCTGGAATTATTGTTGGCGATCCAACTAAATCGCGAGATATTGTCCTTCACCGATGAAGCAATATCATGCATCGTGAAAACGAGACACATCGTTTATACGATGCATTACGACATCACGTTGAGGATGGTCGATCCAATTACAGGTACAATATTTACACACTCATTATACCCTTGCAAAGGGTATTATAGTTTTGACCATAAATGTGTAACGCATTAAAGGAAGCATCTCCGCCCCACAAAGTATTTATATTTACTTGATCAGCATCAACAGCCAAGTCGATATAGTCATGTCCGTCATATAGCTGGCATACAAACGATCAATCACATTTCAAGTCTTTGTATGGAAAATTTTTTTGTTTTCCAAGCTATCGCAACCGAATTAAACATTTATTCATTTGGCATAGCCATACACGATTTGTAAAAGTGTGGTCCGGGTCGGACCCCTAGTTTAATAGCTGCCATTGTAAAGATCTGCAAGGGTATAGCATCTTCGGCAGGCCGAAGATAACTTTTCTAACTTTTTTTTTTTTTTAATTTTTATTTATTAAGGCAACCGGGGTCACCAGCGACCTCTTTATAGCCTTGCTAGCTATTATTTCAGCACAAAGGGCGCGCCGGCTAGTCAACTGAAAACAGTTTTACAATTAATAATATAATATTTGGACTAAATACCAATTTAAAGTCGTCTACGGGATCAATCCCTAGGGGATCGTTTTATTAGGTCCCTCGGCTGACGCCTTTTCAGCCTCCTTAGCAACGTCGCAGTAGCAAGTCGTTGTGCCAGTCTGTTCCTGTGCCCCTGGAGTCTATTATTGTAGCGGCTGGAGTGGTTATTAATCTAACACAGTCTCAAAGACTGTGGGCAGCTTGAGATCTTTTGTGCAGTGACGAGTTACGAATGTACCACTCGCATCCGGTGATCAATCTGAGTGTTTTGTTTTGTGCCGCCTGTACTCTTTTGATTTGGCTTTCATAAGCTAATCCCCATATTTGGCACCCATACCTCCAAATCGGCGCGATAATTTGCTTGTAGATGGTCACCTTATTACCCAATGACAGTTTGCTCCTTGAAATTAACGGCCAAAAATGTTTGTTCATTGCATTTCGTATGCGAGTTCAAATGGCGGTGATGTGCTTGGCGAAGGTGAGTCTGCGATACAATGTAAGAACAAGGTATTTAGTTGAATTGGTCTGTAGAACAGGCCTTCCTTCTATGTCGATAGCAGGCGGGGGTTTCCTTAATAATGAATCACTGTGGCGATTATTGTCATTTCAAGTTCATGAGAGAAATCCCACAGTTGTACATTTAGCAGTGCATTTGGAAAATGGCCAAAGAGCTTACATCACTGAGGCTAATGCGTCACAACGATCTCAGAGACCACCATCGACAACATTGACTAGCTCCTTTGCAATATGTGAAGCAAATCCATTCGCACTGACGCTGATGTACGTTGAAATGCCCAAGTATTACACATGGAATCTATCAACAAAGAAATTCCAACGTCGCAAACAAGGAACCCCAGTTCCAGATTGGCCACAGGTGTTTTCCACTGATGCACCAGGTCGCATGTATACAGTTCATCCTAGAAATTATGAATGTTTTTATTTGCGACTGCTGTTGGTAAATGTACGTGGACCAAAATCATTTGGGCATTTTAAAACTGTGAATGGCCACAAATTTTTTTTTTTTTTTATTATTTGTTATTATTTAAGTATTGAAACCGTGTTACAATTTTGCACCTTAACAACACAAGCAAAAAATAGTCTTTATAAGCCAATCGCCGAGCGCTTAGCACGGGGATTTATGTTAATGGAGGGGGAAACGGGGATTTATGTTCGTGGAGGGGGAAGCGTCTTCACGAAGACTTATCTTTAGGTTTCACCTCTTGCACCACGCTGATAGGGCTGCAACGTATCCCTGCAGACCGTCTGCTGCCTCAAAACGACATTTGGAGCTATACAGAACGGCCTTCGAGGGGTCTTCCATGTAGTCATCATCGGGTACGGGCAAGTCTGCAGTATAAAATGAGTACAGGAGCGGGCCAAAAACACTGCCTTGCGGGACTCCAGCTCTCATCTGGGCAGGCGCAGAGTAAGTGTCCCGGATCTTGACTTTAAATACCCGTGGTGCTGGTGCTGATAGTAAATCTTTCATCTTGCAAAAGAGACCGTCGTGCCACACCCGATCAAAGGCTTGTTGGATATCAATAAAAACTGAGTTGCAGTATTCAAGATCATCAAATGCCTGTAGAATGTGCTGCGTAACCCTGTGAACCTGCTCGACAGGGCCGTGTCCCTCACGAAATCCAAATTGATGGTCCGGCACAATTTCGCACTGAGTTATAATCCCAGTAAGTCGATTAGCAATTAGTCTTTCCTATACCTTTGATATAGAGGGGAGAAGACTTATTGGCCGATAGGATTCCGGGTCGTCTTCCGGCTTGCCTGGTTTATAGATCATGTGGACTGCCGCAATTTTCCATTGGGAAGGGAAGAACTGAATCCTTAGCATAGCATTAAAAATAAGTGCCATGTAAAGGATCGCACGATTTGGCGGGGCCTTCAGTGTGACGTGGCATATTTTGTCCATGCCAGGAGCCTTTTTTTTGGGAAGAGCTTTGATGGCTTCGGTAATCTCCTGAACTCTGATTGGCTTGATGGGGACGGACATCTGGAGCGGGGTCTGCAAGCTGTCCTGGGTCTCTTCGATATCAGCCAGCGTAGCAACGTTGTGTGGGGTGAATCTGGCCTCCAGGTGTTGAGCAAATATGTTTGCCTGTTCCTCTTCATTCTGTGCAAGGTCGCCGCCATGATGCCTAACTGGGACCTGTCTAAACGGCTGGTTTTTCGTAGCCTTTGTGAATTTCCACAGTGAGTAATTGGCGTCAACAGTGTAGTCCATGGAGGACAGCTTATGCTCAAAGAAGTTATTTCTGAGGTCCCTTAAGAGGCTCGCTTGGCTGCTCGGTTCCACAGGATTCGATCCCAAGGGTCTTGGGTTCGAATTGCTTTTCTTCGTAGGCGCCTTTTTGCAGCCAGTAGCTCTTTTGCCTCCCTGGTGAGTGTGACGCCATATTTTGTCGGCTTTAGTGGGCTCGCAAGTGGAGTGGATGCAGCAGCAGCCCTGTGGATATTATTAATGAAGATTTCCACTGCCATTTCTATATCCTCCCCAAAATTCAGCTCCGTTTCAAGATGGATGGAGCTCTCCAGATTCCGGTGAAATAGAGTTAGGTCAGTTCGATTGCTGATCAGCCTTGCATTAGAGCGAGCATTAATCCCATTGGTATTTATGATGACTACGAGGGCCAGATGGTCAGACTCTAAATCCCAATTTTGGGTAATACTCGCGCAGTAGTTCGGTACTCCATGGTGGACGGCAAAATCAATCTGTTAGGGGCTCCTGTGGCAAGAATCTTTGCCCCGGTGGCGGAGATGGCTTCAGCTAGTAGTTGTCCCCTAGGGGAGTTGCAGGTGTCGCCCCATAGCCAATATCGTGCGTTCCAATCGCCACCAACCAGGTACCTTTGTCCACATTTTCGAAGTATACTGGTGAAGAGACTTTCCCGTATTCTGTTTCCTGGAGGGCAGTAGATGGAACTGAACTCCATATCACCAAGACCCGTAGCAACTTTCACCGATGACATTTGTATACTGCGCGTCTCTATTACCCTTTGGGGAAAATGTCGGAGAGTAGTCCTGACTAGCACCGCCACTCCACCTCCACTGTGCCTATTGGAAGATGGCTTGTAGGCAGGATAGAATGTGTATCCAAAGACTCGAACAGTTCCACCGCGGTTTAGTCTAATTTCAGTCAAGAGAAGGATATCAATGTCGTTGTTGTGTGAAAAAAGTTCGACTTCCCCGACTTTTCCTGAAATGCCGTTGACATTCCAGATGAGAACTTTAAGTGAGTTCAAGGCGAGGCTGTAGCGTTGATCTGAGAATTATTTCCAGCCCATTGCTTCATGGTGCTGTCCATCTCAGACACTATTATTTCTAGCCGTGCAAGGCGTTCATTAGCTAGCTTATTTTGCTGTTGTTGTTCTTGTTGTTGCTGTTGGAGCCACATGAGAAACTGCTGTTGCTGCTGCTGCTGGAGGTGTTGTTGCCATTCCTGAAACTGCTGTTGCTGCAGCGACTGGATATCGATCGGCTGTTGTTGTTGTGGACTTGGCTGCGTATGAGCATAGTTCAAACTTCGTTGAGCATTTCCAGAATTGCTTGGCACTGAAGCTGCGACTGCTGCATAGGAGACACTTGTGCGGACACTGTAGCTTCGTGGTGTCATCTGCTGTGTTGCTGGTTGGAATGAAATTTGGGGCACTTAATGGCCACCAATAAAAAACATATCGAAAAGCATGTCAACTATTGGGTTTGCTGGAGAACGATTCTCATTGGGATTTTAACACTTGCGGATTTAGTTGTTTCATCAAATGCGTACCAAATACAAACGCTGTTTGCAATTATCATCAACACATTTTTTCCTTCACAATCAATTCAGTTATGCGACAAATACAAAGACGACATATGTGAAGATATCTTGCATCGCTTACGCATTCAAACGAATAATTCTGACATCCAAATAACCGATGAAATCTACAATAAAGGATTGATTCTGATTGAGGATCAATGCTTAACTATTGCTACTGATTGAAGTAGGAATCATTGCGCCAAATCGATCGATGCACGATGTATTCAACCAAGAATTAAATCGAGAGCTGCAATACAATGTTGATACATAGCAGAAAATCGTTCGAAATAATGTGCCATTGCTGAATAAACAGAAAAAACACGTATACGAAAAATTAATGAAGCGGTGGACAAAAATACTGGTAGTCTATTCTTCCTGGACGCACCTGGAGGAACAGGGAAAACATTTGTCATTTCATTGATTTTGACCACTATTCGATCAAGATTTGACATAGCTTTGACGTTAGCATCATCTGGAATTACGGCAACTCTTCAAGATGGTGGTCATACTGCATATTCTGCGCTAAGGTTGACACTCAATTCAAACACAATTGATACTACAACATGCAATATTTCCCGATCCAGTGCAATAGGAAAATTGTTGGTGCAATGCAAGCTTATTGTTTGGGATGAGTGCACAATGGCACATAAGAAATCACTTAAAGCAACTTCCCACTGAAGGATCTTTTGCGAAATAACAACATCTTTGGCAGCTTGATGATATCGTTGGCAGGGGATTTCATGCAGACTTTGCTAATAATTCCCCGTAGAACGCCAGGAGATTCAACGGAGTTTTTGAACTCTCTGGAGTTACCAGGATTTCCACCACATAACTTGCAACTCAAAGTTGGTACAGTGATTATGATTTTACGTAATTTGAATCCACCGCGACTTTGCAACGGTACTCGACCAAAAACTGTATGTATGTATTCCTCGAATACCAGTGCTTCGAATCCGCTTTCTTAGTGTTAACGTCAGAGCAAAAAAACAAAAAATGTGGTTTACCAAAGAACACTTCAATGAAACGGATAATTTGCGGACACGTATAACGCTTCGATTCAGTACTTACTTTGGATTCACTTTCATTTACTTGGTGGCGAAACGGAATTCGCCGGATTTCTATAACGTATATATACAGGGTGCGTTATGAAAGTAATGCGCATTTTCTAAGAAAAATATATTTGTTGATCCAATCAGTTCAAATTATTAAAATTCTTCAAAACAGTCCCCACCTGCGTCAATACACTTGCGGAGACGTGTATGCCACGCCTGGAAAGCACCCTGAAACTCCTCGACAGAAATGCCTTTCAGGAACCTTGTTACGCGAGCTTGGATGTTCTCCACCGACTCCCAGTGTTTTCCCTTTAGCTCTCTCTTCAGTAGGGGGAACAAAAAAAAGTCGCACGGAGCTAAGTCAGGGCTGTAAGGAGGCTGGGGCACAACTGAGATCTTCTTCTGGGTCAAGAAGTTGGTGACGACGAAGGCCGTGTGGCTGGGGGCGTTATCGTGGTGGAGCATGAAAACGTCTTTGATGTCTGGCCTGACGCGTACGACTCGGTGTTTCAGTCTCTTGAGTACCTCTTGGTAAAAGGCTCCGTTGACAGTTTGTCCTTGCGGTACAAACTCAAAATGGACGATTCCTCGGACGTCAAAGAAGACAATCAGCATTGTTTTGATACGAGATTTGCTCATGCGCGCCTTCTTGGGTCTGGGAGAAAATTGTGTGTGCCACTCGGAGCTCTGTCGTTTGGATTCTGGATCGTACTCGAACATCTAGGATTCATCCCCAGTTACAGTAAAATTTAAAAAACCTGGATCATTTCTAATCGATTCCAACAATTCTTCACAGCGCAAAACTCGAACGTTTTTCTGCTCCATCGCACCGTGACACAACAGAAAAAATGACTTCGCTCTACGACACGTCCTATCACTTCTATTGCTCAGAGCGAACTGAGACCGAGCGCGTTGGAAAGGAGAGACTGTGATGACTGCGTGATACGACAGGTAGTTACGTGACAATGAAACCATGCGCATTACTTTCATAACACACCCTGTACAACAGAAAAATGATTGATTTAAGTTATTCCTTAATAAGAGAATAATTAATAATAACAAAAATATGTAAGTATTTATTGGAAAAAGGGCGGGGAGGCGTCAAGATGAGTACCAGGTATCGACTTAAATAAAATTAGACAAATATCTTTCTTATAGTATCTTCCATGTTTCCATGGTTTTTGCACTTTTACCCCGACATCGCTTTTAGTTAAAGGGATGAAATGAAAATGTTCGGGTAAAATAACAGTATCCGTCGACGAAACTCCAACAAAGCCATGTCGGAATATAAGATTCTTATATGGTTGCAAAACGACGCGAGTCAAACTACGTCGACATTTTTCTTTAACTGATTTAACTGATCCATCATTAATGGAGGTGAATACATTGCTTTTGATAATGGATCTGGAATGATTTATCGCATATGGGAATTCAAGCACAGTAAAGGTGAAAACTGCTTATAATTTAACATATCAAACCAACTTAATTAATAACAAGAATATAATAAATATTTAACCAAAAAATAAAAAGTATTTTTATGCGCACCTGTAATTTATTTATTTTTAATCGAAACCGGCTTAGAAATGATTTTCCTTGGTACGTCATAAACGCATCATTATACCTCTTAATACCTGAAACATTGAATACCACTCCATTGGTTAGATATAAGCCAGCTTCGTATGTTATAAACAGCGGTTTCTGAAAATATATTTATAATATATATAATTATAATTATGTATATATATAAATAATATATGTGTAAACAATTTTAAACTCAATATTGTATAATATAGTCTGGTAAATACACATATACAGGGTGCGGCAGCAAAATTTCCTTTTTCAGAACTCAATAAAAACTACTGTAGGCATCGGAAAATATTTATTTATTTTTATAATGTAAGTAAATGTCTAAAGTTTTTATTAATATTTTTTTGTAGATGAAATCTGATAGGTGACGTCCCCATTCTCTATACATTGCGTAAACCGATTTCTGGCGTTTGTCGTGACTCTTGTTAGCATAGCATGTTATTCTTGGATGTTGGTTTTCAAATCTTGTAGGGTTCTTGGACGGTTCACATAAACATGGGATTTCAAAAAACCCCATAGAAAAAAATCACAAGGGGACAGATCGGGAGAGCGTGCCGGCCATTCCAAATCGCCTCTAATTGAGATAAGGCGCTCTGGAAAGTGTTCCCTCAAAACAGCCATCGATGCTCTTGAAGTGTGTGCTGTTGCGCCGTCTTGTTGGAACCACGTGTCCCCCAAATCCAACTCTTCTAGCCGTGGGAAAAAAACGTTCTGAAGCATGTTTACATATCATACTATATGATATAGTGATCCGATCCGGACCAAACTTTCACAAATCATTTATGGTTATGTGAAATGAATAAATGTTGAATTCGGTTGCAATAGCTTGCAACAAAAAAGTTTTCCATACAAAGACTTGTTTTCATATCGGTCATTTGTATGGAAGCTATATGATATGGTGGTCCGATCCGACTTTTCCGATCCGATTTTTAAACTTGATCTGCGTGCAACAAAAATAATGATCTGGTAAAAATTTCAAAACGCTAGCTTTAAAACTACTGTCTATTTTTTATATAGAAACAGACGGACAGACGGACATGCCTATATCGACTCGGCTGTTGATGCTGATCAAGAATATATATACTTTGTGGGAATATATATACTTCCTTGAATGCGTTACACATTTCTGGACAAAATTATAATACCCTTTTTCAAGGGTATAATTAAGGTTAAGGTAACGCGGATTTACATAACGCGCAATTCTTCTGGAACGTAACTATCGCGTTATACGAGGGATACCTGTACATCATAACATATATATGTATATATATATATATATATATATATGTATATATAAAATTATATTTAATAAATAATAATGCAAAAATAAGTACAGCGAACTGTTATAACAATGCCCCGTGACGAGGTCGTTATGTTTTGTTTGCGCTGTTTAATCATCTGGTTGAAGAATTTGAGGCCCTAGCAGCCGGTATGTAACTTGAACCCTGGTATTATTTCCTATCGCATTTTATATATTCTTTATTTTGGTCGTTGGATTTCTCTGCTAGCGTTTCAGGCCCCGTCCCTTTCAGCTTCGCTTTTTAGTAGAGCGTCACTTGTTAAAGTTTCATAACCAATTGAAGCACGATAACCATTTTGGGGTTATTGGATCTTATCCTGGGGACTTGTGGTGTACTTGGCTCATGTGGTGCTTGTTCGTATAGCTTTGTCTTTATCGCTGCGGGCCCATCCACCAGTTATATAATATTTTTTAATGGTGTTATTGTTTCTGCCGGTGTGGTTAAACTGGGATAAGTTTTTACTGTCTGAAATTGAAAGTTTCTTCATAAAGCGATATTGGACATTTTTATCTTCTTTCTTCAGCGCATTGGAGAGTCTATGAATCTATGAACTAGCCATGGTTCAAGAACGAACCGCTCGATGTCTAGGTGTTTTATCCTGGGTCTGCGAGGTGCACTCTCTATTTTGGGTGTTGAGATTCTGGCGGCTGTAGCTATGACACTCTCCAGGGTATTTGCTGCGGATTCAATTTCGGCATCAAATTTCAGCCTTGGGTTTAGCTAAATCTGTGAACTTATGTATTTTCTGTATTTGACCCAGTTGTTATACCCTGTACCCATTAAAAATGGGTGAAAAGGGTATCATAGTATGGTGCAAATGTATGTAACAGGCAGAAGGAAGCATCTCCGACTCCATAAAGTATATATATTCTTGATCAGCATCAACAGCCGAGTCGATAAGGCCATGTCCGTCTGTCCGTCCGTCCGTTCGTCCGTCTGTCTGTCCGTATCAACGCCTAGATCGCCCAGAAACTACAAAAGCTACAGACATGTGCCATATATCGTTGGATGGGTAATTTCCATACGCAGTCCAAGTTTGTTGTTTTATTTTAATATCACCCCCCGCTCCCCCGCAAACAGCAAAAAACTGACACGACCACGCTCCCCCGCAAACCGCAAAAAACTGCCACGCTCACAATTATTAACTTAATGCTATGCAATTCCGCATATGCGTTGGTGCTTATAAAAGCTATCTAATTTTTAAATTTGAATTGACCAAATCGGATAAGAAACACGGAAGTTATGCCACATGCAAAATCTATGGCAAGGAAACCAGAAGCGCAGCAAAACACGCATTGCGCGACGCCGACTGCTACGTTGACAGCGAAATGTGTATGGCTTTATGACACACGAAACTTATTTTCACAACCAAAATCATACCAAATTTATATTGTTATGGTACTCTTTTCTAATATGGTAGCATATTGTTTCATTTATTTATTGATATTAAATAAATAAATTGTAAGCATGTCTAAGGGTACAGGGTATTTTGCAATCGGGAAACTCGACTGCTGCTATCTTACTTGTTTTTCTTTGATGTTAATCTGCTTGCCTGCATTGTTGTCTCAGGGCGTTGGTTTAGTTATCCATCAAGTTACCATTTCCATTAAGTTAAATTATTTTGTTTACCAGAATATTCGAGCTTTACTCTTGAATGTATATAGGTATGGCTTTTATTTGTCGCCTTCGTCAGTTCTACGGGATAGAATTTTTTCGAGGGCTCAATTTTCTTTTAATTTGGATGTTCCGATCTAACCCATTTCGCATTGTTTTTGGCATTGTTGCTGTTTCAGCAGAAACGGGCGTTGCAGTAGCCACCGTGCCTACGGTTAATACCGTTGCAGTATTTGTTGTTGTTTCGAATGCAGTGGTTAATGAGGTCGAAGTTTTGGTAGCCGTGGGAGAGGTCAGTTCTCTTTGGCACATCGTTGGGATTGCCGGTGAGCAAGAACGACCTCTCTTTCGTTGTTGGCTTAAGTTCATGAGTGGGGTTGGGGCTGATTGACCGTGGCCAATCGACGTTTGCATGAATATGCCTACCTTCGGCATGTTGCGAAGACACATATGTATGAGAAATACACGTTGTTCGTTTTGCTCTTGTTGACGTTAAATGCGAATATTGTTTTGAGTCATTGTAAAAGTTTGGCGCTTAGTTTTTTTGTTTTTGTTTCTTTGTAATATAATAGTTGTACAAAAGAAAGGAGTTTGCACAACTATTTTAATAATCGATTATACATCGCATTGAGCATCTTTTCGCTATATTTTGTGGTAAATTGTTGGTCATACACATATTTTCGCAGCACAGATAAGAAACACGTCCCCACTGTTCGAGTATCGAATACGAATCAAACGAATTTAACAAACGACGGTTTTTTTTAAAGATAAGCAATTAGCAAAAGAAACAGAGTGCATAAAAAAACAGGACCGATTTTTTAACTATTATCTTCTGAGCAACAATGGTTTAAACAGATGACGCTCGTTTCGTATTTTGTATCGCTGTCAAACGTCTTCAGCTTGGTCAATAATTTAACCACGAATCGTCTTGCGAACGAACCACACTTGCAAATTATTAAGTTTTATTGTCAAAATGCTTTCTCTGTTAAGAAAGTTCATCGCGCGCCATTTTATGGTCAGCTCATTTTAAGAACCAGAATTGTCGGTTTTGGATTAAAAATCAACCAGAAGCATTGCAAGAGCTACAAATGCGCCCAGAAAACTCACAGATTGGTGAGGTTTATGGGCTGGTGGCATCATTCGACCGTACGTCTTTAAAGATGATACGAATCGTAACGTAATTGTGGTAAGCGCTACCGTTAGATGATACAAAACTTTTTTTTGGCCAAAATGCAAGAGCGTGACTTGCCTGACATGTGCAACAATGGACTTATTGATATGCGATTTCGGTGAACATTTTATTTCACGTTCTAGACCGGTCAATTGGCCGCCTGGATCGTGCGATTTACCGTCTTTAGGCTATTTTTTTGTGGGGCTGTGTTAAATGTGACGTCTATACAGACAAGCCCAAAGAGATCCGGATTTATACGGACGATCAACTTTTTATTTTCGCTGTAACTGAACGAAATACAAATTCCAAAATTAAACGATGGAAAGCGTTCACCGAAAAACACAACGTTGCAATGAGCAGAAACAAATAATTACATGCGAACACAACCGCGCCCACAGGGCTGCCCAGGAAAATATTAAACAAATCTTTTAGAATTACTATTTTCCAAATATGTCCAAACTCGAAAACAAAGTGGTCATAAACTGCAAGACATGCACCAAGGCGAAGTACAACAGACACCCCAAGAAGCAGGAATTGGGTGTCACACCAATCTCCTCATATTCGGGCGAAATGCTGCATACTCTACGGGTAAGAAGCGTGGAAAAATTTTCAAAGTTCGCCATTGTGCAGACATTAACTTCTACCATAGTGAACGTACGAAGCCCCATATTGCAACTGATCAACTTTTTCCCAAATATCAATACGTTATACTGCGATAAAAGGCCATCCTTTAACTCGGAGACCATAACTTAATTATTGAAAAATAAGTATGACATTGACATTGTTAACGCACCCCCCTTACACAGTAGCGCCAACGCGCAAGTGGAGCGATTATCGAAATGGAGCAATAGCTTGGTGCATTAGAATACGATAGACAAAAAGGTTAATGACACCGTTGACCTCATCATGACAGCCACGGTAGAGTACAATAAATCATTCTCAGAAATTTGCAATAAGAAACGATATCGAAATTCCGCAATACTCTAATTTAGATTTGTGTTAGAGAATTAAGTATAGAAAAGATTAACAGAAAAAAGTGGAATGCGTTTCTTGCTCAGAAAGGTAGGTGAGAACTAAGGATTTGATAGAATTGGAAATGCAAAGTGAACTAATAGAGTATAGGTTGTTGTAGTCAGAACACAAAACCCTAAAAGGCTCACGTTGGGCATGTGTAGATCTACAACGACTTGGGAACAGGGGACTAAAATTTCTAGTACGTCTATTTGGAATGTTAATTGTTAGCCGCGTTAGTAGATGCTGGCTGTGTACATTACCATTAATAAGGTTATAAAGGAAAACGACCCCAGCATCTTTCAACGTTTTGTTAGGGAAGGTAAATTGATTACAAGAAGTCTGTTAAAATAAGAAGGGAGATGAAGATTTGCATCCCAGTTGAGTCCTCTAAGAGCAAACATCAAAAAGTTTTTTTGAACGGATTCAATGCGGTCTTGATGAACCTCATACTGAGGGCTGCAGACGCAAGAAGCGTACTCCAGTATTGGACGTATTAAAGATACCTAAAAGCTATTATTTATATAAGTGTCATTGAATTCCTTAAACCATCTTTTAATGAAGCCAAGCACACCCTTGGGTTTATTAAACATCGTAGAAATATGGTCGAAAAATGTGAGTTTAAATTCTAATAGGACACCAAGATCGTTAACCTGGGTTAATCTTTCTAAGGACAAATTATGTGTCCTGGTTAGGGCACGAACGATAAAAGGACATTATCTTACATTTTGACCCATTAAGTTGAAGAG
The DNA here is from genome assembly GCA_035047645.1 of Drosophila merina. Taxonomy (NCBI): domain Eukaryota; kingdom Metazoa; phylum Arthropoda; class Insecta; order Diptera; family Drosophilidae; genus Drosophila; species Drosophila merina. The sequence goes on from JAWNPH010000002.1 coordinate 29,928,095, forward strand.
GTTGGTCGGACTCCATTTTTGAAAATTGTCCAAATCTGAATGAAGTCTATATTTGGCAGAAGGGGATTTGTATTAAAGACAAAGCTTAACTTTATCTGCATACATAAGAACCAGAGAGTTCATTACAGCAGGGGGTAAGTCGTTAATAATAAGTGAAAAGTAGTGGCCCAAGATTGCTTCCTCGGGGGACTCCCGATGTTGGAAGCCATCTATAATGAAGAAAGTCAGCTCCAAGACGTTTGTGGTGGTGAAGCGACGCTTTATGAAACCATGTTGGCATGGAGAAATAATTGAACTGCAGAGGTATTGAGCATGTGATGTTAGCAATTTTTCGAAAAGCTTTGGAATTGCTGGCAGTTTAGAGATTCCTCTACAGTTTATAGCATCCGAATTTTTTTCCTTTTTTTTATATAGGGGATTTATGAAAGATACCTTCCACATGTGGGAAAAGATCGAAGTTTCCAGAGACAAGGAGAAAAGTTTTAAAAGATGTCTGCACAACGGCTTAGCGCAGTTTTTCAGTACACACCAAGGAACACCATCAGAACCTGTCGAATAGACTGGTTTTACCTTTAGAAGATTTGATAACACACTGCTTTTGGAAAAAGATGGTCTGTAAATAGGATTGGCTGATTAAATATTGTATGAATAAGGCTGAACCATAATTGTAGGAAGTGAGTACGTTATTTAAAAGACCCAGCTATCTTTAACCACAATAATTTAAACCCTGTATTAGTTGATCACCCCACAGAAATCCCCATCATAAGCCTAATAGAGTCGTCTAACATTAAAGTCTTTCAGTGCCATAGTATTATCCATGCGCTAATTGCATATCCTTATTTTAGGGCTACTTGTTAAAAGGTCATCATTTTTTTGTATCATACGAACCCATCATTCTGCGATTAAAGGAGAACATATTTGCCGAATGCAACAACAACATCCTAGCAGTCACCGATTGCATAAACCGATTGAAGTAAACATTATCGGCCACGATCGAAGACTAAGCATGCCACTTCTCTAAAAAATTAATTGGAGTGCTTAAGGAAGAAGAGGAATTGGCTGGAGCTACTGCCATCTGGTTCGCGATCGGCATTGCCGCCAGTATCCTCATAAGCGGCTCTATCCTACTCATCCTTATGATGAGCAGGAGACGAGATTCGCGGGAGAACGAACAAGTCGTTGACAAGTTCCAGTTGACCGAGGACGGTCATACTTCTAAGCGGCGAGTAGTTAACACGGTTAATAAATAACATATAAATCTGGGGTGACTGTTGGATCACACTAGTGTTTTTATATGCAGGTTCCGCGTAAACGCTGTTAGGGGCCGTCCCTGGTTCCCGTTGCTTTCACCGATATGCTGATTGGCCTTCCTAAAAAAAAGGTCAGTTGGATTTTTATTGTAATATAGACCGCATAGGCCATGAAATTGCCAGCTAAGGCTGATATAATTTAATTCGTTGTCTAGCCTTGAGGGCAGATAATAAGGGAGAAAATTACCTCATCATACCCTGAACATATTTTGGAACAGCGCTGAGCTCACAGCAGTCGGCCAGCAAACCACCCGGAGAAGAAGATCTCAGGTACACGCCCCTAGCAGAACAACCACCCACGAGGCTATTACGTCATCACCGCCTTTCCCTACGGACAGCGGCGTGGGACAACTTAGGGAATATAAGCAAAACATAATTTGGGTGTATACATTTCCGCTATAAAGGCTGAAATTATGTGTAAATTCACTATTGTAATCCGCAACACGCTTTTTATGTAACCTAGACAAAATAAGTAATTCAGACGCATTGATTTTTTACTTGAGACATGGAACCACCGCTGGGCTATTCAAACGCTCAGCAATCTTATTAAGCTATATAAAAATCACTAGTTTTATAAAAAAATTTGTATAACTTTTATTATGATAATAATTTAATACAAAAACTTACTATATTTAAAATTTCTGTCATATCTGGAAGCTGTAGGTGTTCAATTCCAACCTTATGAAGATGCGAAATAACCATTGGTGTTACCACGTCAACCTCTTCGTTGATAATTGTCCAGTCGTGTTCATCATTTTCAACTTTATCAGATCCATTGAAATATCTGAATCATTAACATAAAGAAATATAGAAAAAAATATAGGATGAATTTAAAATTCTATCGAGCGTTAGTCTGAGTTGGTTAAAATATTTTTATAAAAGTTTATGAAAGAAAAAATTAATAAAAACGCAACTATTAACATCAGCAGTAAAAACTCACTATGGAAAGCTCATGCCAGTTAAACCACACCGGCAGAAACTATCTCTAAAGAAACTATCTATCTTTAAGAAGTATCTTTGGTGGATGGGCCAGCAGCGATATAGACAGAGCTACCACATTTGCAACGCATCTTCAAAGTGTGTTCCAGCCGAACCCTGCTACAAGTTTGTTTGTATTACCGACAGTAACAGACGACGACCAAGCACCACTTGAGCCAATCGAATTTCGAATGAATGAAATAGCTAAAATAATAAAGAATCAACCAAATCCGAAAAAGTCCCCGATAATGTGATCTAATAACTCCAAAGACGATTATTGAGCTTCCATACTGTGCTGTATGCACTATTTCCCTGCTTTAGATATTTTATGGTAAGCATTGCGCGGTGTGGTCAGTGAAAATTTATTTTCGTCTTGATCTACAGTACTATTGGCCAGTCGCTTGTGAAAGCCTAGTTAAAGCCGAACGTATATGAAGATGTCCCAAGATGTAACTTCTTGATGTTTGGACAGTGTGCGACTGCTTAATAATGTTGTGATAAGTCATTATTTGTGGACATCCAAGGGAGTATATCTCTTACGGTGAGATATCTGTGTCTGCCGGGGACAAATTAAAAAAATTAAAGTCCTACTTTGCCTAATGTAAACCTCAGCTTTTGGATTAAAATTGAAACTTATACTTTTGATAAGAGCACTTTTTATGTGATCGCTTAGGAAAGATTAACAATTATGGTTTCCAATTAAATTTGAGATCAAGAAATATGATCAACAGAATTTAATGGCTTTCTTTAACTTTCCGCAGATTCCGTCTCGATTAACTTTATAAGCGGGGCTCCAGAGGGGCGTCACAATATTAATTCATAATATTTGTACTTAGGAAACTCATCCAAATGAGATGCAAATCTTTACCCTCTTTCTTATCATAGCAGACCCTTAGTAGTTAATTTTTCCTCCGGGACAAAATCTAGAACAATTTTATTTTTTTGTTGATTGTGAAAATTTTTTTTATTTCAGTTAACATATTTACTGTTACCTATGTGGCAGCTTCAGAGGTTGTATATAAAAATTAATTACAGAAAGGTAAGTCAATACATACTGCACATCTAGTATATTACTATTAAATTAACTAAAATTAACTAAATTACAATTAAATTATTTTACTCTTATATTATTTTACATTACAATTTTTTTTTTTAGAAAAATCTGGAAGGAAGATATTGGGGGTAATATTTCTTCAGTCTTCGTTTTCGTGGGGGGTGGGTAAGCCTTCTCGCCAATGTGTTGGGGTGGAGGCCAAGACGTCTTAAGTATCTTTCCGCGTGTGTCCTGCGTACATCGCCTATCTTGGCTATGTTAAGGTCCCTCTCTATGTCTTTTGTTTTCATGTACCAGAGGCATTACAAATAGATCTGATTATCTTGCTTTGCGCAACTCTTATGTTCAGGTTTGATTTACTTGTTATACCGTATACTTTCATACAATACTACCAAATTTGGCTCAAAAAGGATTTATTCCTTTGGAACGTTAATCCTCTGTCTAAAATCACACCAAGGTATCAGACGGTGAGTCAGCCTTTTGTAAATGTTGTGGGCACGGATGTCTGCTGTTCTTGAAAATTCTCGTCTTGCTCTTCGTTTTAGTCGTATAAGGTCTAAAGCATTTTGTGGAAGCATATTGTGTCTATTGTGTGCCAAAATTTTGGCAGTTGTAACATTGAGCTATGTTTTTGCTTCGAGTGGCCTTCTCTACCGTTATCCTGTGCCTTCCAATTCTATTCACTTTAAGTGACTCGGCCACATTGGAAGTTGGCTTGCGGTTTACAAAAAACGAATTTGGCCTCGTTTTTAAATTAATAGCTTCTTCGTCATCGTTTTTATCAATTAGTATTTCTTGCCACCTAGGCTTCCTTGGCAACTAGATATTTAAAACCACGAAGCCTTAATCTGTGACACAGCGCTCAATTTTTTCCTTAGGAACTGTTGAGTGTAGGTTCTTCATCACCAGTCTGTAGGGCTTCTCCTCACGGAGCTGATGGTGACAGAACTCACATTCCAAGGCAGTCAAACTACGGACCACATTTCTAAAGGCCGTTGCATCAGACGTGTAGATTCGGGAAATTCCTGCTCTAGAGGTCCGAATGATATAATTTCCCGCTGGGATTGCTTGATTCAGGGAGCTTTCTAGAGTTCCGATGTTATTAACGTCGGGAGGTGGTTTCGCAGTTGCCGTTTGACGCGGCTGGACATTATTCGAACATATTTTTGCGTTGCTTTCAATAGCTTGCTCGAAAGTCTCCATCTCGACAGGACTAATCTCCTCAGCTAAAGTTACGAAGCGATTGTTGCGAAGGCCAGTTGAGGACGAGTGAGTTTTTGTCGGAGACGCAAGGGAAGAGGTTTCCTTGCTCTTTTTCTTATTTGTATATTCTTTATCAGAGTCGGTAAGGACCCGCTTCCTACGTCTCGGCGGGGGCATGCTCTGAAAGGAGCACCCTGTTCGTGGCACCTCTTGTAAGCTATCAGCCCCTAAAACTTATATACACTCTAACTGTCTATTTTTGGCTCGTAACTCTGCTTTAGTGCACCCAGAGACTTCCGCTGGGTCAAATCAAACTGATTCCTTTCTCAATGATTTTCTGACATGAATGTTAATATACAGAATGTATACTTGTAACTTTTAACTTTGAAATGGCAGACTTGAAACTTTAGTCTTCTATTACTAACCCATTTTAGTTAAAAATTGGCTCAGCATGAAGCTTTTAGAGTATTATATTCAGACTTTAACAACCTCTATGGCCTTAATTTTTTTTTGCGTTTCCTCTTCTATCAAATAGTATATTTATGCCTAGTTCTCAAAAAAACAAACATACTTTTCCTTCTCATCCTTTCTATACCATACTCTCTCGTATCGACACTCGTGATAAAGCGGCAGAAAAAATGGAAGCCCCTCGGACGGTTGGGTTATTATTCATTTTGTAATTTCTTTTTATTTGAATTTATATTTTAATTTTCTTTGTCTCATACAAAACAGAAATATTATTATTTGAACATTTTCACCAAATGGTGAAAACATTTTTCGCTAAATGTAAAACTTTCCCAAGCAAATTCACCTAGTTCCAAGTTATGTAAAAAAGGATTTTTGACTACACAGCCTGTTACACTTGCCACACTTCTAGTCAGTGTTGCTCGGTTGTTTGGTGCCCATTGCATGAGAGTTTGTATGAGTATGAGTGAGTTTTTGAACGCAACCCGATGCGATGCAAAATTGCGTGAGACGTGGGATCACGGAGATTCCCCGGTTTTAACGAACGAGATAGACAAAGCAAAACAAAACAATTGAACAATCATTTGATTGAAAGTGTGTGTAAGGTGGGCATAAAATTTTAGTTAGTTAGTTAGTTTAGATAGTTTGCATGTTATTGATTGTTTTAACGTGTTTTCACGATGAGTGATAATAATCATAATAAAAAAAATAAATAATCTGGTTACCAGAATCTAGTAAGGAAAAGAAAACAAGAAAAAGAACGTAATAAAAAATGATCAAGACTAAAGATGTCATCGTTTACAGGAGAAACTCTCAGCAAATGTTTCAATGCATATTAACGCCGATGATTTGTGTGAAAAAATTGCCAGCGATTTTTCAAAAAAGTAAATAATTGTAAGGTAAAAATTCTTGAATTTATATATTATATTTAAACAATTTGACAGCTGTATGCCCTAACATTAGCATTAGCATAACAAATTATGCTAACTATGCCAGTTACAGTATAAAGAGCGGAAAGGTCCTCTTACAAAATTTATAATTAGAATGATTGTGATTATCATCCATAAAATTAGTGAGCTAGGGCCATGATAAAATTTAAGATATGCAGCTCTGTGTTTAGTATTTTTAAATATTGCATTTTATATCTAGTTGAGCTATTTCTGCTATTTGATTAAAAATTGAAGGCTTTAAGGGGTTTCAAACTATTTCCGGTATTTTTTCTGTTTTTTGGTTTTCTAATTTTGACTATCCCATAACTTCTTGTTAATACTCAATTTTGATAATAGCGACACATTTTTAATAACTTGGGAATATGCGGATAATAGATCCGCATTATGCGGACTATGTTTGTCGTGAGACAATCCATCTAAAAATCGTTTTTTGCCCGCTAAGTAAAGCGACTACTCCCGGCACTATTATTTGTGGGTATAAATCACACCCTATTATTAATCTGCTTCACCGATCTCTTCGCACTGTGTCCTGTTGTTACCTCGTGCTTATGCGATATCGCTATTTTCCCAGGCGTTGGCAACTTCTGTTCTTTTCCTGATTATCCGCTGTTCTCTCTTTTTCGAAGTTCCGCTCGGTCAGGCTGTATGACCGGTGATACCTGGGATTAGAAAGGGCTGAAGCGCGATTATCTGCGTCCCGGCTTTTCCCTCGGGTTTCTTCGTGTCTTAAGCAGCCCCGTGTTGACTTCGACGTGCCGCGCGACTGGCCCAATCTGTTCATACATGGTTGACTCCGTCTGCCGCGTTTTTTTTGTAAAGGCCGGTCCTCTCCTTCCGTTTGTTTGTGTTAATGCTCGTGGCACCACTGCGAATAACTTGGAATAGCACCCGGTAAACCAGATAGACCACGTGGTATTGAATTAATTCAATACCACGTGGTCTATCTGGTTTACCGGGTGCTATTCCAAGTTATTCGCAAACTTTGTTACCCCTCAAGGCATGCGCAGAGAAGGATCAGTTTGCTCGAGCTGGACTCGTTCACTCTGTGCATCTCTTCGATCGTCTCTTGGGAACTTCACAATTTTCCAGTCATGGTTAAATGTAGCTATTGGGACTTACTAACCTCGATCGGAACTCACTGAACGAATGTCTTGATGTGGGGATCTTAACTCTTTCTCCCCAGCCTGTCCTTGTTATTTAAACGAATACTCACTCCAGTCCGCTCACTTTATTGGGCTGAATTTGGCTTGAATCTGGTTCGGACTCTCCCATGGTGGTCGACAGACTCAACACTGAATTGCCGCTGACTACCTCCTTAAACCACCTATAAGGCCACTACATTCCCCTGCCTCTTTCGAAGACCGACCCACCGCGAGTTGTTTGAAATAACTGGTCTTCTCACACTTTTTCGATCTTTCAGAAGCGCCACCACGAGGTTTCGTACAGATATTTTCCGCCATAGCCGCTGCTTCACCGATCTCTTCGCACTGTGTCCTGTTGTTACCTCGTGCTTATGCGATATCGCTATTTTCCCAGGCGTTGGCAACTTCTGTTCTTTTCCTGATTATCCGCTGTTCTCTCTTTTTTCGAAGTTCCGCTCGGTCAGGCTGTATGACCGGTGATAACTGGGATTAGAAAGGGCTGAAGCGCGATGATCTGCGTCCCGGCTTTTCCCTCGGGTTTCTTCGTGTCTTAAGCAGCCCCGTGTTGACTTCGACGTGCCGCGCGACTGGCCCAATCTGTTCATACATGGTTGACTCCGTCTGCCGCGTTTTTTTTGTAAAGGCCGGTCCTCTCCTTCCGTTTGTTTGTTTTAATGCTCGTGGCACCACTTTTCCAAACCAATTTGTATACATACATAGCTAATGCGGATCGGCGTACGCCTGTTAAGACCAAACCATCTCCCTTAAAACCATACGCCTGACATTCTTTATCGTGCTGGTAGACGTGCTGGTAGCATTCTGTCTTTTTGACTTCCATTTCGGATGTCATTCTGTTCTCCTCCATTCTTTGTGGGGTTACATTTTTTTTGCGTCTCTCTCCCATAAGTTTATTGTTCTTCTCAAAAAAAGGAATTTGTTTTTATTTTCATCCACTTCTAGTTGTTTCCATTTTTCTTGGTTCTTTACCTCCTTTATACTTGTACCTATGGAGTCCTTAATCGCACATAAAATGTAGCTGTTTCCACATTTTTTTTTTCGCGTGGCTTCCCTCCGTGAGGTACGGCCCTGTTTTAAGAACTACATGACGAGACTTAAGATTGATACCAGGGTAAAGGTATCACCTGCAGCAACTTCCTTCTTTCTTCGGCCAACATCTCCGCCAAGCCTGTTAGCCATTCCGCCTTTCCGTCCTCACTACGTTTTTACCAGGGTAAAAGTATCACCTGCAGCAACTTCCTTCTTTCTTCGGCCAACATCTCCGCCAAGCCTGTTAGCCATTCCGCCTTTCCGTCCTCGCTATATTTGGCCACGCTGATACCCCCTTTCCTCTGGAGTCTAGCTCACGTCTGCCGTACCTACTTGGATTTTTGCAAAGTTTATATACGAATGTATATTTTATTAATTGGTTTAACAATTTTTTCCAATCAAACTTTCCTAATTTTAAGATTTATCGATGAATCCATGTCCGTCTGGCGTGGATATCAGAGAATAAAAAATAGAGTCTTGATATTTCCCGTGTAGGACGTAAGGTCCACTCACATTAAATTTTTTTTTGTCATGCCCTCTTCTGCCACGAAAATTGGTTCAAAACAATTTTCAAATTTTTCCAATTAATTAATGCCGATGGTCAATATAAAACTGCAAAACAAAATTCGGCAGAACCCGGACGTTTTTTAATGAAATTACAGACGTATACAGACGTATATGTTCGCTTGAACACATATTTCTTTAAATATTTAAATATTTTTACCAACGTTTACCTATCATGTGATTTAGCAGTTGCACCGGCCGTTATTTTTTTATTCCAATACTATGACGTACATAGCTGCCGTTTATCGTGCGGCTCGAATCGCGAAGATACAGCCGATTGAATAAAGTGAAGCAGCTGAAGGCTGCTGAATTGAGAATCTAGCTCCCATAGTTAATGTCGCTTGAAAGATCACATCTCGTTATGAGCAACACGACACTAAGGGATATGACATCCGTAACTGAAGTGGTAAAACCGAAACATTTGGCACAATGTACAACATTCACACATCCAGCAGGAATGCTAGGCTAGTACGGGGAATCGGTTTGTTGCACGATTTTATAGCAAAGACACAAATGCACTTTACAAAATAATATAAACAAGTAAAAAAAGTTATCTTCGGCTTGCCGAAGATGGTATACCCTTGAAAACAAAAAAGTTTTCCATACAAAGACTTGTTTTCATATCGGTCGTTTGTATGGCAGCTATATGATATAGTGGTCCGATCCGGACCAAACTTTTACAAATCGTGTATGGCTATATCAAATGAATAAATGTTAAATTCGGTTGCAATAACTTGGAAAATAAAAAAGTTTTCCATACAAAGACTTGTTTTCATATCGGTCGTTTGTATGGCAGCTATATAATATAGTGATCCGATCCAGACCAAACTTTCATAAATTATGTAATGCTATGTCAAATAAATAAATGTTGAATTCGGTTGCAATAACTTGGAAAACAAAAAAGTTTTCCATACAAAGACTTGTTTTCATATCGGTCGTTTGTATGGCAGCTATATGATATAGTGGTCCGATCCGGACCAAACTTTTACAAATCATGTATGGCTATGGTAATTGAATAAATGTTGAATTCAGTTGCAATAGCTTGAAAAACAAAAAAGTTTCCCATACAAAGCCTTGTTTTCATATCGGTCGTTTGTATGGCAGCTATATGATATAGTGGTCTGATCCGACCGATTCTTAAACTTGATCTGCGTGCAACAAAAATAATGATCTGGTAAAAATTTCGAAACGCTAGCTTTAAAACTACTGTCTGTTTTTTGCATAGAAACAGGCGGACAGACGGATAGACGGACAGACGGACATGGCTATATCGACTCGGCTGTTGATGCTGATCCTTCCTTTAATGCGTTACCCATTTCTGGACAAAATTATAATACCCTTCTTCAAGGGTATAAAAATTAATATTTAAAATTATTGAGATGCACAAACTGCAAGCGATAAGGCACTATGGTAATGCAGAAGATTACGAAGCAGAGGATAGAAAATAGAAATCATTACTGGTTATTATATTTATTAAAAATTAAAGAAAACCCAATTAGCGGTAAAATTGCACACCAGAAAACACCAAGGTTTGTGGAAATAAATAATAGCTCGAAAACGAAACAATACTTTTTAGTTATTTATTTTATTTTTTATTTTATTGAGCATATGGTATATCGAATATGCTTAATAAGCAATTATATTAATAAAGAATAACGAAAAATATAATATTAAAGTACAGTTTGTCCAGAAACTGTTTACACATCGAAAATAAATGGTATTTTCTGACTTTGAATGCAAAATTAAAGCCCTTTTGTTAAAATTCAGGATTTTTTTTTATTTATACCTATTTATTAATATATTTTGTATCAATATATAAAAAAATAATAACATAATTATAAACAGTTAACGAGAAAAATGCAAAAACTAAGCTTACACACTTTTGACACTATCAAGAAATTATTTACAAAAAAAAATAACTCTAGCTCTATTACAGTTAAATTTTAAAGAAAAGATAACTAATAAGAAACTAAGAAGAAACTAATAGTTTTAATACATTGTATACTCTCCATTAGCATTAGGAACATATTGGAGGCGATTTTTCATCGATCCAATCAGTTTTGGTAGGTCATATTCCTTGGAATCTCTTGCCACTCTTCTAGTTAGCGCTGCTCGGTTTTTTGGTGCCCTTTTCCCCACTTTTTTCTTAAGGTGGACCCAAATTGTTCTATGGGGTTCAGATCTGGGCTTTGGGGTGGTGTGTCGATGAGTTGCCACAGTTCTAAAGGACCCAGTTCCACACAATAATCGCATAATACTTAGGGACACTGTCTTAATAAAATTCGAAATTAAGCTTATTATTGGTATACACTCAAATTTTTGGGCGCTCGAGTCATTTTTGTAAACAATTTCTTGACAGTGTCAAAAGTGTGTAAACTTGGATTTTGTTGTTTTTCTCGTTAACTGTTAAAAGTTTTTATATTATTTTTTTATATATTGATGAAAAATATTGAAAAAAAGCCTTTAATTTTGCATTCAAAGTCAGAAAATAACATTTATTTTCGATGTGTAAACAGTTTCTTGACAAACTGTATATAATGTAATGCCCACGCAGATACACTATATTTTAAATTTTGACACCCATAAAATGTTTTTATGGTTAATGTATATCTGCAAAACTGTAACCGTAAACAATTAAAACGGACAATTTTTAAAGAAATTACAGTTAATATTGATCGACTGTTTGTTTTCTACAAAAGACCAAGTATCGTTTTATATATACTCTACTGTATCCGGCCTTCCTTGTTTATAAACAAAATCTGATATACATATTAAAGCTTCGAAAAAATAAATAGCAAGTTTTTAATAAAATTACCTTGTTATTTTTTCTAGCCTTGTAGCGTCGCTTTGCTTAAAAGCAATAATAAGCCCCATTATATATAAAAGGCATGTTACGAGTCCCAGCACACGCATTTTTACAAATCGGTGGTGAACTTTAGTCATTAAGCACATTTTTTCTGAAAGGTTAAATAATCTAGCTTAAAGTGATGTTTTACTATATTGTACAAATCGTTAATATATATACATATGTATATGTTTGTCAGTTTAATGTTTTACACACAGTCCATGTTTATTATTTATAAATATTGTCATGTTCAACATCTACATGTGCTGTGACTACGCAATGAATAACAATTTAATATGTAAATGAGGTTGTTGCATTTGTTTTGCTTATTACTTTAAGAAATACGTGTTATTTAAACGACTAGACTCAGCCATTTAAAATAAAATGTCGAAATCAGAAAAGACAAGCTTACCCGATAACTGACTTCGACACTTGACTCATGAATGGTAGAATCGAAACTACTAACGCTCAATCAAATCAATATCGTTGTTAGCTATATCTAACGCTCGGCCATAAAATTAACGACAAATATTTGTATATTTTCGAGCGTATTTAATTACACAGGGCAACACGACTTTTATTTTTCAGATGAGGGCTTGTTTCTTACAGATTCTAGTCTCATTAATATGACCTCAGTTTGAGCTCATATAATTTCATTTAAATATTATTACTTAGCGAAAATACGTTGTCTCCTACAAGTTACTGAGTTTTAATTTAACATACAGTTTCTTTACTATTTTTTTAATACAACCAAAACAAAAGAGGACGTATTTAGCCGAGTTTATTGTACTCCTTTTTTCTTCCCCCTGCGCATTTGCCAAATAATTATCACTTGTTCAAGTAAATAAACCTTTGCAAGAATTTGTTGTGGGAAAAAAAAACATTTTGTTGCATACCTCTAGGTATTGCCGAAATAGCGAAAATTAAAATCTAATAAAAGATGTACATATATAATTTATTAAAACATAATAAGATTTGTCTGAATTTTGATTTGCGTATAAACATATTATAAATATATACATAAAAATGTTGTTTTTATTAAAATGTTTTCGAAAAGTAGTTTCGAATGGGTTCTATAGAAAATACCGTTAATAGGGGTTATATTTCCTGGCAAAAATAAACTTGATCTGCGTGGGCATTACAGCCGTCGGTGGACTAAGGCACAAATCAAACTTAAACAAACACACAAATACTACCCAAGCCAACTAAAACCTAATTTTCGATGGCAGTAGCAGTAGGTAGTAGTAGCTATCCGACTTAAACATGCTTCAGTCCAAAAGCCAAATACGTGCCAAAGAAAATTATAAACACGTTTTACACGTTCATTAACTGCATTGATTTCATATTGGCATTGTACCGAACTATGGAAAGGCGGTAATAACTCTTTTCGGAAACATCTACAGGAACATCAGTGGAATGTCATCCGTAGTGACCAACCTCATCAGCTGGAAGAACTCCGGGCGCAATTTATCTTCAAATATAAACCGTTATTGGAGGAACTCCAAAACACACAATATCGAGGTAACATTTGTCATTTTTAAGAAAAAGCAAAAAGAAGACCGAAAACACTTATAATAATATACCCGATTAAGCCAAAATACTATCGAAACTTTTATTAAAAATTAAACAATCATATTTATCTCAGCATCGCTACTAAACATCTTTCAATAAAAAGGTCTTTCCGAGGTCAGCCTCGTAATTGAAAATAAATCCAATATTCAAATAAGATGCAAAAGATTTCAAATAAAAAGCAAATAAATAATCAAAACAAAACCAATATACCTTTTCAACTATTATAAAACACAATTTACAAACCCTATTTATGACTATGTAGATACGTAGGTATACCATCTCATATTCCCAGAAATAGCCTAAATTTTATTAGGTTGGTGGCCATTTGGCTGAAACAAAGTAAATAAATAATAATTTAAAATAAAAAAATTTTAAAACTGCTAAATTCGATTTTGATCTCATGATCTAGATCCGATACGAAAGCGGACCCTCGAAGACATCGCGTCATGCGACGATCGAAGTGAAGACGGCAAGGGTGTCTCCAGGGTAGGGCAGGGGAGGCCAGCAAAACAAAATATATTTTATACAAAAGATTGATTCTATCTTAATACATTTTATGCAATTCTTAGATGCATTAAAAACATCAAATTGTTAATCTTAAAAATTAAATAACTACAACAACTTGCAATTGAAAATATTCTTGTTCTCACCATTATGATAAAACAACTAATTATACTATTAATATCACAATAATATTAAACGTAAATAATAAATAATGCCTTCTTGCTTTATAGCGCTGCTTCCAGAGTAACATTTATTATATGTCTCACGATAATTGCAAAATACTCGGCGATGCTGGAGCCGATAGTCAACGTGCTTTAATCAACGACTTTGGATGCGGTCAAGGCCTCTCAGAACATTAAACGCATAATACAACTCTTAAGAAGCCATCGAGATGATCCTGATAGTATAACGGACGAAGTATTAAGAGATGCAACAGTCGTTGCAGAATTGCACAATTGGGATGGAGGAGGATATGACATCACTTCCTCGTATATATGGCAAGCAATGTCACCGAAAAAACCATCCAGCTGAAAATTGCTCAGAGTACTGGAGGAGGTCATTGATTATTCCTTACTTGGACTCAATTATTAGCTCACTCGATAATCGGATTTCCGATGAGAACAATGTATCATTTTCTTTGTTCTATTTACATTCGGTATCCGCTCGGGGTAGTCGAGGACAACTTTCCCACATTTTTAAGATTATAATTCTACTATCTAGAAACATGAGAGTCTCCAACATAAATACAGTTTTCTCAGTAAACGACAAATAACACCAAACTGCTGATCCAGCAAAAGGCCGAAAACTTGTGCACTTGTGCGACAGCAGAAGCTCTCGAGTGTTAATTCCGTTTTATCGTCGTTTAATATTTTTTACTTCACCAGTACGCAAGGCTGGTAGTTAAAACAGGAGAAATGTCAACTTTCGCGGTATTCCACCCCCTGGGTTTCCGGAGCATCCAGCAGAGAAAGACATGTGGCCGGATTCTGAAAACCACAACTGCCAAAGGCAGCATCCTCTTCTCAGGCAGATTTTGCGAATCACGGCGAAATCGCAGAAAGAAAACGGAGTAAGAGAGTTAAACAATCTCGATTAAACTTATATAAGACAGCTCCTCGTTAAGGGCTTGAAGATGGGCAGTGGAAGTTTTTAAAGTAATGTGTTTCATGACCGCCCTTAGATAGCCCGAAGACACAGTCAAACCAAGTACAGCCCAATCAAGTGAGCGGACTAGAACGACTGACGTATAAGCAACCCAGCTAGTCTAGAGAGAACTAATCAAAATCGCCAAATCAAGGTGGAATGCGATTAAAGTGAGATTTTAGTTACCATGGTACCATACCATGGTATGACTCCGTTTGAATAACAAACAAAAATTATATATTGATAATCGACTTTACGTGTAGACAAGTTGCTGAGCGTGTGAAGCGGGGGAGGAAAGGAACATCACGAAAAGTTTTTTTCCGCACGCCTCGTTGTTCTTGAAGGCATTGTTAGCAATGCAAGTTGAGCAACGTGGTCATCTCCATAAACTAACTCGGTTACCCAACGCCAACGGTAACTTCATTGCACAATTTAATGTGATCATACGGCCAAACTAATTTGCTGTAAAACAAAATTAGCTCTCCCCATCCAAGAAATTATAGCTCAGCCTGCAGAACGATGCAGAACGTAATGTCCAAGAGAGAATGAGATAATATGAGGTACGCTTCAATGAAACGTCGTAAGTTTACTATTTGAGAAGTTAAAGGAGAGAAGTTAGCTTAAGCACCAGAGTTTTTCAAGATCCGATCGCAGATGGCTATGAAGAAAATAATTTGATAAGCACGACATCATCGGCATACATAAATGTGGAGGCACAACTTATGACAAGGTCGTTGACAAAGACTGTAAACAGCTGAGGTCCTAGGTGACTGCCCTGGGGGATACCTGATGAAACCTGGATGAACAAAACACGCTGATTTCAATTTGAAAGGTAAAAAGTAGTACACGATAGGATTTGAAAAGTAAGAGCTATCCACTTCCGCACCCTCTTTTGAGAGTAAAAAGAGATGATGATTGACTGAATCAAAATGTTTTGCTAAAGTCGGGAGAAATTACGTCTGTTTGCAAGCGATTCTAAAACCCTCGGTGGATGATGGAACAAAATCCTAGTAACTTGTTGTCGTGCGATGCTTGACAAAACCTTGTTATGAAGGGGAGATTATTCTCTTGCATAATGTAATGAATTTTGGAATCGCAGATAGCTTAGCTATTTTGAGTTAGTTCACAATGGCGGGTATAGAATCTGTTTCAATGATAGGTTAAGAACAGCTTGGTACATTTTCACGACCAAGAATTTCTCAGATTTAAGTTCCGTAAAGACTTCGTAACAGTGAAATTTAGAAAGATATTTGTTATTTATGTACGGTAAGCAAAAGAGGGTAATTGTGAGTAGGTCGATTGAAATATTGAGAAAAAAGTATTCTCAATACATAGATGTAAAAAGTCAGTATGATTAAACGAAAGGGATGGTGGAAAAAGTTGGGATTTATGTTTAGAATTTACTAAAGAATAGAAAGTAATTGGAACCTTTCGCAAATTAAGTTTTCTTTTGATATTGGTAAAGAAAATGGTTATGAAAGTGTTGATAGATTTAAAGATGCAACAAGGACCAGTCCATATAGGCTTTACGTAAGCTCTTAATTTTATATTTTTAAGGCGGGAGAGATGCTTATTAAATCAGGGCGGTTGTGTCCATGGTGGTGCAAATGTTTTAGGGACAAATTTGTTTAAAGTGTTATGAATCACATCGTAGCAGTATTAATATTGCTAAACTTCAAAGAAAGTTCCAGTTAATATTGGCCAAGTGATTTCTTAGTGACATTGGTAACAACGTTGAACTTTATGCACGTCGTCCTATTATCGCTCCGTAATTTTGAACGTTTCCCGAATGAACTAGCAACCTATTATCAGCTCTGAATTGATTTAATCAATCGCGAAGTTGTCCACAAACTGAAGAACACATTGAAAGTTTAACTTTAAACGATATAACTTAAACTTTAAACGCGATAAGACTGTGATTCGCAAACAACAACAACAAAGTAAACATTAACCGTTGCTTTGTTTTGTTATAACAAGCTGCTCACCGCTCTCTAACGCGCTCCCCCTTTTGTGGAGCTTCTTCATCTCCCTCTGGATTGACGCTGCTCCTGCTGTTCGCCGAAATCGCCCCCACTCTATAGTCACTGGATCACTCTCTTCATCGTACATTCGCTGGACCATTCTGTTATTGAGCGCATTCTCTCCTTCATTACCCAAAATCCTAAAGGCATTGGATTGACATGGTCCTGTTTGGCCTGTCGAGAGATTAAAGGCGAGATGCGCACGTTTATGCGGCAAACTCGAAACGGTTTCCGGGAGGTCCGGAAACAATTTGCCACATTAAATGAGCAGTTTCTAAACCTCGAATCTCTATTTCTGGGCCACGCCGGAAAATTCCTAATAATAACCAGAATATGAATATATGTACCACTTCAGCCACACATTTGCCATTAAGCAAAGTTATGGTTGATGCCCCTGGCGAACAGCCACCCATCCTAGCTATTCAATACCTTGTCTTCCCACTGCAAAAGTTGATACGCCGGAACCTGCCAGTAGGAATCTCCCACCTGGTCCCATGCTTGACAAATCTTCAATAGTCATATCACCAAGCCAGCCTGCTGCTCCATCACTACGCCTGCCTGCCGCCGCACCTACCCGCCTACCCGTTGTAAAAACACCAAATCACCATTGACGGGTGTTCCAACGGAGACGCGATCTTCTGGACTTACGCTGAGAGCTGTGGCTTCCCGCAAATCCATCTTTGTATTGCGGCTTATGCCTGATGCCTCTGCAGATGACGTTAGGTTTCACCTTGCAAACAATCTAAATATAGCTCCCTCAGAACTTTTTGTGACCAAATTTAATTTTAAGCATAAACGTAGCATATCCTCATTTAAAATAACTTTACCAGAAGCTTCCCTTGCTAAATCTTTAGATCTTACTACCTGGCCCGAGCAGTGTATTGTCCATGAGTTCTTGACCAGAGATTCTCAAGGTTCCATTCCAGTTAATATTTCAAAAAACTAAGCAACAAGATTTATTTCTTGTTGCTACCAAAACGTTCGCAGTATTCTTCGAAAACTGAACTCACTTTATACTAAAAGTTCTTCCTTTGACTTCGATGCTATTGTGCTAACAGAAACCTGGCTAAACTCGCACTGTCATAGACAATGAAATTTTGGTATCGAAGTACACTGTCTTTCGGGAAGATCGCCCAACCTTTGGAGGTGGCGTTCTGATTGCCGTAAACAAAATCTACACTGTTGAACGTATTACTATTAGTGTTGGGTAATCCTAGTTCAATTTGAGGAATAAGTTCGTTCGTTCGTTTAAAATCAATGAACTAGGTCGTTCATTTAGTTCAAGCGTTCATTTTTTAAACTTGCTAGTGTTATGAATTTATTTCATACAATGCTGTCATTGAAAATTAATATTATTTATTCAATTTATGTCAAAAACACTTATACATAATAATAATAATAAATAATAAAGACAAACAGTTTACAACAGATAATATAGAAATTTTAATGAATTAATTTGAAATATCTAATCTATCTAATAATAATCTGAAAAGATAATAGAGAAGTTTATTAGGGAGCATTTTCAATAACATATGATAAAATTATATTTATACCTGCGATCCATCTACATGTTGCTATGAAGGAACATTAGATTTTCCACTTTATTAGGTTTTAGTAGCATCCGTCTTTTTCGGATGATTTCCCCAGCACTTGAAAATAGGCGTTCGCAAGGAACTGATGTAGCCATAAGGCATAGTCGCTTAAGGCTGTAAGAATATAGATGCGGATACAATTTCTTTCTTTTTTTCCACCAAACCAAAGGGTCAGCAGTCCTCGGTAGAAATTCTTCTTCGAGGTATTTTTCGATCCCTTTCTCGGCAGAACCGGTAGTGTTTGCAGCCTTTGTCGTGTTCTTGAACTCACTGTCAAAATCAAACCAAACCGAACTCTGATTGGCTGAATTAGTTTCAAACACAGGTGATTCGAATTCATAATTTTCGCCGTTGAGACGAATTTGAGTTACTTCCCTTTTAAGATTACATATAGCTTTTTTGTATTCTTCTTTGGACTTGAACCAACGACCTTTAAATCGAGGATCTAAAATGTTACTCTCTGCGTAGAGTTCGTTACTTTCCAGCTTGCAAAATCGTCGATTCATCTCAGCTTTTAGAACTACAACAAGTGCAGAAATACATTAATCCTTAGGCGTTTTGTTATTTAAATAGTTCTGTAGCAAAATAGCAAGAACTATAACCTTTGAAAGGGTTACATTCTTTTCTGCTGATATTTCTTCTGTTACCTCCATGAATGGTTTTAATATAGGCAGTAACTCTTCTACTATCGCCCACTCATTCTGAGATATTCACACAACAAGCCTTTCTAGCATTTTAAAAGTTGAGTTCCAACAAGTTGACACATCTTGAATCAATTTTAGATCGGGAAAGTTCAATTGGGTTTGAATTGACTTCAGCTTCTTAAGGCCGAAAGTGCTACGATTGAAAAACTCCACAATGAATTTGACTTTGTTTTGTACAACGCTGATTTCGCGGAGTTCTTTTTGCACAATTGGGTTCAAGCTATGTGCAAAACATGGTATATGTGGCCAATTTCCTCTTTTAATGGCATTGACAATATTTGCAGCATTATCGGAAACCACAGCAGATATTTTGTTCTCTATACTCCATCCAACAATCCGTTGGCAAACAAACTGCATATGGCAGCTCCATTTTTTCGTCCCGAAGCTTTGGAAGAAGCACGTTGGACAGCGTTTTTCGAGTGGGCATCTTTTATTCGGGGCAATTAGACACATCATCAATGAGCTGCTTGAAATCAGGCTCTTCTACAATTCGCAATGCATGATGACCTTTTGCATTCATACGAACTAGTTGCCTATCAATTTTCTCCGTTTTCCCGGCAGGCGGTGGTGGTTGAATGAACGAAGTTATTACTTGCTGTTGGGGTCCAATTATCTAAGGAGTCTATGTTAAAAGAAATCAAGAATTTAGTAAGCCTACTTAAATGAATAAATCAAAATATTAAGTTTACATTTGCTTCCTGTCGACTTTTATTGGTTTGGCGTTTTTTTTCCTCCAAAGCTACTGGGTGCTTATTTTTAAGGTGACGCGATAAGTTTCCTTGCGATCCATCAGCCACACTAAGCACAGTTTTGCAGTATTTGCATTTAGCACTCTTCTCATCCACTGAATCAAAGAAATTCCAAACTTCGCTATGCTTTCGTTTTGAAGCCATAGATACGCACAAACTTGTAAACCGTAGTTTTAAATGTATGCAAAAATTAATCAGCCTATTCGATAAGCGAACTTTCGAACTAAATGAACTAAGACCGACCAATCGAACTAAGTGAACAACGAACGAACGATCAGGGTAAGAGATCAAAATGAACGACGTGAACTAGTGAACTATATTGAACTAAGTGAACTATATTGAACTAAGTGAACTTATTGAACTAGTGAACTTATTGAACTAAGTGAACTATATTGAACTAAGTGAACTATATTGAACTAAGTGAACTATATTGAACTAAGTGAACTATATTGAACTAACGAACTATATTGAACTATAAAGACAGACCTAGTTCGTTCGTTCAGTTTGGTGAATAGTTCAATTTAGTTCGTTCGTTCACGAACGACACAACACTAATTACTATTACTAATCCTTTTGGAATTGAATTTTTAGCCGTTAAAATGTTCCTACATTCCTCCTCTGAGTGATGCAATCAATGATATGCACCACTTAACTGCCATAAAATCAGTTTTGTCCCTGCTAAATGCTGTTGATCTTATTCTAGTTATGGGGGATTTCAATCTGCCCCTCATTTCATTGATCAACTCTGATGAGGATAACTCGCTTTTACCCACTAACCAAAATGACTTCCTTGATGGCTTAGCCGACTCTGCCGTTTTCCAACTTAACCCTATAAGGAACTCCCGTGGCAGGTCGCTTGACCTAATTTTCTCTAATACTACCTCCTCTGCCACAATAGCAAGGTCTCCTCTCTTATCTTCTCCTTAGGACTCTCACCATCCAACACTCTTAGTTTCGCTAAAATTTGACTCTCCTGAAGTCCCCCAATAATAGCGAGCAGCCTCGTTAAATATGCTTTAAAAAACCAACTATTGTGCCCTAAGAAATCACCTGACTAATATTGACTGGAGTTATCTTTCTAGTTTCAGCAATATCGAGGAAGCTACATACTCTTTTTATGAAGTAATTCATATCACCATAAATAAATCTGTCCCTGAAACGTTAACTCCATCAACGTCTAAACCTCCATGGTTTAATAAGCACCTCTCTCTCCTTAAAAATAGGAAATCTAGAGCTAACAAAAAGTCTTTAAAGTCTCCAACCTTGTTACATCTTTCTAATTACCTTCTAATCCGCAACCAGTTTGTTGACTTTAACAATCAACTATATAAAAATTATATTTCTAAATGCAAACTCAATTTTCGCAACGATCCAAGCTCCTTTTACTTTTAGGTAACCTCTAAACGCAAATTCAATCTTTTCCCCCTTCCCTCTCATATAATAATACTACCGACTCTTCGCATCTCGGCATTGCTAATCTATTTGCGTCATTTTTTCAGTCAACCTACTCATCGAATTCATCTGATCCCTCCTCTAACTATCTATATCATTTACCCTACATAAACAACATTTCCCTTTCTAAATTCCACTGCCATGATGTGTTTACGGCTCTTTCATCAATCAAAATCTCATTTTCACCAGGAACAGACAACGTACATAGCTGCATCCTTAAAAGGTGCTCCGATCTTTTCACCTTACCTCTTACTATTCTATTTAAACTATCCTTGGAGCAAACTTCTCTACATAAATTATGGAATAAATCATACCATATACCAATTCATAAAAAAGGCTCTAAGGCTTCCATTGAGAACTACCGCGGCATTGTTAAGCTTCCTGCGATTCCCAAACTTCTTGAGAAACTCATCACATCGCAGCTGCAACATGCATGCAAGAGCATAATCTCACCTGCACAGCATGGCTTTGTCAAGCTTCGCTCGACAACAACTAATCTACTTGAATTTTCGTCGATAATCAACCGGGGCTTTCAACATCGCTTGCAAACTGATGTAATTTATACTGACTTCAGCAAAGCATTTGATTCAGTAAATCATCAGTTCTTGCTACGGAATCTCTCGCTTATTGGTTGTCCACCAAATATCCTGATGTGGGCTGCTTCCTACCTTTTAGATCGAACTCAGCGTGTCCTATTTAAATCTACCAAGTCAAAGGTCATCCATGTCTCATCGGGTGTCCCTCAGGGTAGTCATCTAGGACCACTGTTGTTTATACTCTTTCTGATCGTGTTTCCACAATCAATGATCTTGGAGTTATTTTTGATCATAAACTTAAGTTTAATGATCACATTTCTGTGACAGTGAATAAAGCCAGAAGAATGTTAGCCTTTATTAAGCGATGGTCTAAAGAATTTAACGATCCTTTCACCACCAAATCCCTGTATATCACCCTAGTTCGTCCTATCCTTGAATATTGCCCGTGCGTTTGGAGTCCTCAATACTCCTCTCTCCAAAATAGTATTGAGTCGGTGCAAAAGCAGTTTTTGTTATTTGCACTAAAAAACCTAAACTGGGATCCTGATAGTCGTCTCCCGCCGTACCGTTGCAGGCTTAAATTGTTAAAGTTACCTCCATTGCATGGTTGATTCTAAACACCTTCTAAGCCAACTATATTTTTCCATCCCTAATAGGAAAACTAGGTCCTTCCGACCCCTATGGTTACCTATCGGCAGATCCAACTACGCTGAGCACGACCCCTTTCGCACTATTTGTAAAAACTATAACCTTTTATCATAATATCATAATATAATATTTTATCCCCTGATCTCTCTTTTAATGTAAATAAACCTAAAATTATAGAATACCCCCTAGAATAGTTATAGTGTAGTTATATTTATACTTTTATTCATATTTAGCAGATCTTTGTTAAATTGTTGTTTAAATTACTAGTTAGTTCATTTACAACACTTCTGTCGAGGCTGCACCCTGGTACTGGTAGGCTTGGGGTGAGTCGATCTCTTCAGTTTTGGGAACAGGAAAAAGACGAAAGAGGCCAAGTCTGGACAATACGGTGGTGGCATCATTACTGTGTTGTTTTTGGCAAAAAATGTGCGCACAAGCAACGATATGTGATCAGAAGGATGTTATCATGGTTTAAACTCCAGTTTTTATTCGATCACAAATTCGGGAGTTTTTGGCGGATTGCCTAGCGCAAATTACGCATATTTTTAAATTTATTACTTAAATTACTTCCAAGTAATATTTCTCATTGACCGTGCTACCCTGGCACACGAAGTCGTGAGACACCATGCCCATGCAATCGAAGAAAACTGTAAACAAAACTTTTTCCTTATGAGCCTCCGCATATCTCCTTCAATCCCTCGACAGGTAAGACAGAACTAGATGAAACCAGTTTCTTTTCTCAGAACATCACCAAGTCCTCCATAGTGACCAACGTCACCCCATTTTAAATGCAAGCAATTGTTGCATAAGCAACAAGTGAGGTAAAAGTCGCCAATTTCATATGCAAGCAATTGTTGCATAAGAAACAAGTGAGGTAAAAGTCGCCAGTTATAGCACCTTTAAATTGGCATTTATTTAAAGTGCAGATTAAAGAGATTTTGAGTTGAAATCGACATTCAAAACAGGTGGTTCTGCTGTGAATTCAGAATGAAGCAAGCAATCCATCAAAAGTATCGTTGACGCAGCACAGTGTAATTTCAGGTGCATCAATCCAGACGAAGAAACTCCACAAAAAGAGAGAGCCACAGGAGCACTGAGATTAAGATCTTAAAGTAAAACAAAGTATTGGTTTGACACAGTTGTTCTGTGTGTGAACAACAACCGCTGATCGACAAATTAACTTAAACAACCTTGGCGCTGAATTATTAATGTTTAATCCCTAGAATCTTTGAATCGTAGGAACACGACTGCCTTATACGGCATGTGAAAACAAGTAAGGTAGCAGCAGCCGAGATTCCCGATTGCAAAATACCCTGTCCCCTTAGACATGCTTACAATTTATTTATTTAATATCAATAAATAAATGAAACAATATTCTACCATATTAGAAAAGAGTACCATAACAATATAAATTTGGTATGATTTTTGTTATGAAAATAAGTTTCGTGTGTCATAAAGCTATACACATTTCGCTGTCAACGTCGCAGTCGGCGTCGCGCAATGCGTGTTTTGCTGCGCTTCTGCTTCCCTTGCCATAGATTTTGCATTAGGTTAATAATTGTGGGCGTGGCAGTTTTTTGCGGTTTGCGGGGGACCGTGGTCGTGGCAGTTTTTTGCTGTTTGCGGGGGAGCAGGGAGTGATATCAAAATAAAACAACAAACTTGTACTGCGTATGGTAATTACCTATCCAACGATATATAGCACATGTCTGTAGCTCTTGTAGTTTCTGAGATCTAGGCGTTGATACGGACAGACGGACGGACAGACGGACGGACAGACGGACATGGCTATATCGACTCGGCTATTGATGCTGATCAAGAATATATATACTTTATGGGGTCAGAGATACTTCCTTCTGCCTGTTACATACATTTGAACCATATTATGATACCCTTTGCACCCATTTTTAATGTGTACAGGGTATAAAAATTAGCCTTGGGCTGACGCAAGAGTAATAAAATAGAAATCAAGGTTAAGTAATTTACTTGAATTTTTATTAAAGGCAGCAAAAATTTGGATTAAAGAGCTTAGAAAAAAGGCCCAACACACTGCTAGGGCTCCTATTTGCGGCTAGATACATATAACGTTGGAAGTCGTTCTCGACTTACCTATTTGCCTTGGTTCATACGGTGGGAGGCAACAATTATTTATCTATTTCTGTTATTTGTTTTGGTAAAAAGAGTGCCGTTTTGCTCAAAAAAAACATACGACTGCTGTTTTTTGTGTTGCAATTGAGATTGATAAAAGCTTTATAAGATATTTATGTACTATACGTTATTACCGTAAAAATAAGAAAATACCAGGTGCACGAAAATAAAAAATACCAACGTCGTCACGTCTCAAGATTCGGCGTTAGTAACGTCTGCGTACGTCTCAACGTGATTGCCAGGGTAGAAAGGAGCGAAATTTTGTACTAAGAGTCAGTTTTAAAATTCATACCAAAGAAAACCGATTGTTCTCGGCCGATACAAAAAAAGATTATTTTCTTGTTTTAAATAAAAATCTTTTGCCTTAGCAGCGAAGATTTGCAAGGTCTCTCTGATTTGTAAGAACCTCTCTCAGGTTTTCTCTGAGAAAAACTACGCAACAAATGAGAAGGAAATGTTAGCCATCATCTGGGCCTTAAAAAGCTTAAAAATTACCTTTGCGGTAATTCACTCAAAATCAACTCATTCTCTCAGTAGTTGAAATCGCAATGGTAGGATAAAGAGATGGAAAACGTACAAAACTGTAGGCGAAGCTTTGTCTATGGGATTAACAGCTGGCCAGAAAAATTCTGTGGCCTCAACCCAACACAGTTCCGATAGCTCGAGCGACAGGGTGGAATCCAGCGTGGAGGCTTTCATGAACATGCGAGTCGGAGGCCTACTCATTCAGTATATGTAGGTGTGTTCAAAAAGTATCGCGAATTTTGCATTTTTGACAGCTGCTTTGCTTGCACGTGCTTAGGATCGTCTTCGATTTTTACCTATTCAAAAAAATGGATCAAAAAACCTGTATGAAATTTTGTGTGAAAAACGATATTAACTGCGCGGATGCATTGCGAATGTTGGCTGTGTTATACGGAGAAGCTACCTTCGACCAAAGCAACGTTTTTCGGGGGTACAAAATGTTATCAGAAGGCCGAGAAGATGTAAACGTCGAAGAGCGTGCCGGACGCCCGAGCACTTCAACAACAGACAAAAAAATTTATTTATCTATTTTTTTTTTTGGTTAACGTTCTTATTTTTAATTTAAAATCTGTCCGAGTGGACAATCATTAAATGGTCTGGGTGTGACATTGACATATGGGAGGTACACGGAATGTATTTTTAAGGAGGTTGACTTAGGTGTCTATTGATGGGGGAGGTCAAGCAGGTGTTTCCTCTTCAGTCGTCTTTGGGATTGGCTATTATAAAGGAGGTTGATGGTCAGGTGGTTAGGGTGTTTGTCCAGTCTATTTGTATATCCTTCGCTGAGACGGGTGATCTGCTCTGCTACCCATGGAATTCCAAGCTCTTTATGAATGATTGAGTTTTCGTGGTACGGATTGGCGTTAGAAACTGTTCTCAGGCATTTATTCTGAAACCGCTGGATTCTGATGCGGTTAGAACAACTTGCCGTGCCCCACAACTGTATCCCATAGGTCCAGATTGGCTTCAGGACTACTTTGTATGTGAGTAGTTTGAGTTTTTCCCTAAGCTTGGACCTTCTCCCCAGGAGCCAGTGCAGTTGCTTGAGTCGTAGGTCGGCCTGGTTGCGCTTGTTGATCGGGTGTGGACGCCATGTGAGCCTGCGGTCCAGGGTCAGCCCTAGATATTTGGGAGTGTTGTTCATGGGGATGGTTTCCCCGTTGAGTGTGACGGGGGGCATTCCCCCCGCGTAGTGCGAAGGTTGTGTGTGAGGATTTCTCCGCGTTGACCACGATGCTTCATCGTTTCAGCCATGGATCGAGAGCATCCAGTTGTCTCTGTATGATGGCTGATGCTTCCTGGGGATCTGTGGCGGAGGCTTGGAAGCGGTGTCATCGGCATATGTGGCTACTGTAAGGTTCCGAGAGGGGGTGATGGGAAGGTCCCCTGTATAGAGTGTGTACAAGATGGGTCCAAGAACACTGCCTTGAGGTACTCCTGCTCTTATAGGCCTAGGCGTGATGATTAATGATCCGCATCTCATTCGGAATTCTCTTTCCTCTGTGTACGACTTGAGGCAGGCGAAGTGGGAACTTGGAAGGTGGGCGCAGCAGTACTTTTTTCTTTTCGAAGGCCTCATTGCTCAGGTGTGCCATGGAAACGTCTGAAGCGAAACTGGTGATCAGGGATCAGTCGGGCCTCGTCCAGTAACGCAAAAATACTTTTTCAAGTATTTTGGAGAGGATTGCCAGCAAACCAATCGGACGATACAAGGCTAGATTAGCTTCAGGTTTTCTAACTTGAGGAGGCAGCTGTTAAAGATGTTAGCCAGCATTTGGGAACAGATTAGGGGCAACATTTTCAGAGCTGTTGCATCGATTCGGTCAGGACCTGGTGACTTGCCATTTTTAAGAAGGCGATTTCCTGCGCAATCTCCTCTGGTTCGACGGGCTGTATTGGCGGGCTGTCTACGAACCTTATGGTGGCAGCTCTCTCTTCGCCAGTGCATCTGTCGAAAGGTGAGAATGCACTATATTGATGGCCGGCAAAGGCTTCTGCTCTTTCGACCTCAGACCGACACCAGGAACCGTCCACTTTGCGCACGGGTGATATCTTCTTCGCAGGTCTTTTTATGTGCCTCGTGACATTCCACAGGTTGTGCCGCGGGTCTCCAGGTTCCAGCTACTCAAGGAATCTATGTAAGGAGTCCTGCCGCAGGATGGATAGCTTGTCCTTCAGTTCCTTGGTGGCACGATTAACTGCTGGCTTGTCCCTGGGGTTGCGTGACAAAAACCAGACTCTACTGTGACCACAAGTGCACGTCTCTTTCAGGTGTTCTGAGGGTAGTCGGAGGAGGTGGATTCGCAAACTCAGCAGCATTGTGCATCTCTTTGGTTAGTTTTTCGATGGCCGCATCTATGTTGCTTGGTGTGGAAAGATGGAGATCTGGGTTCAGGGAGGAAAGCACCCAGAACGTAAACTTGGGGGCATCTGTGTGTTTCCCGGTGAGTCTTTTAGGCAGGGTTTTTTGAGGCTGGGGATGTTTAGGAGCAAGTTTAATGCTCTGTGATCGGAAAGCAGTTTAACGTAGCTTGAGCATGTTATCTTTAAGTGTCCTACGCCCTTGGAGACGGCAAAGTCCAGCAGATCCGGCTCGGTAGGTGAAGGGGCGGTAGGCCAGTGTGTAGGCTCTCCAGTGGAAATAGGTGGGTCTCGGTTATCGAGCGTCTGGGTGGGAAGTAAACCGCACCAATGGTGATATCTCCCTGTGGGCTGGAAATCCTGGTCACGGCGCACTGTGCTCATTCCTCCTGGAACGCGGGAAGTTCCTCGTACTGAATGAAGTACCGTGAAGTACCGTGTACAGTTCGTACCCGCTAATGTTAAAGTAGTATCTGGGACGAAAGTGGGATTCCGAAACTAGAAGAACATCGATAATGTCTGTGTTCAAAGTTCTAAGTTCTCTAACTATATTTAGTATCTCTTAATATATTACTTTCTCGTCATCTTTTTTGGTGCATGATCTGGAGTGAGGACCACCACATTTCACGCAGCGATGTTCCAGGAAGCAGTAGCGCTGGGTGTGTCCGAACCCTTGGCATCTGAAACATTGTGGAACGTCATTGATCTTCAGTGGGGACTCTACGGTGACGACTGGCCTGCAAATCCTCTTTATTTTAAAAAACCTCTGTGTTGTTGCTATCTGGTTTGAGATTAACAAAAAAGATCTCCAGTGATTGTTTGGATTTTCTGCTAATGGGATTGTGCAGATCCCTCACAGTATGGCCGTATTTGTGGAGTTCTTCTTTAATTTCAGTCTGGTCCGTTGAGTGGTGAAGTCCCTTGATGACCGCCGTGTACGCTCTCCCGTCCTTTGGATGGATGCGGTGCGGTGCCTTTTATTGTGTGCCACGAGGTGCTGGCGTTGGGCTGTGTAGGACTCCTTGTCTGACATCATTACGCGTACGTTGTTGTTTCGCTCCGCTTTGTACAAGAAATCCTTTTTGGTATCCACGAAAGTCGTTATCATCTTGACAACCACGGTAATGTCGGTCACGTCTGGGATGTAGATCGGGGGAGGCTTGATGGTCTTCGGGATCGGGTTTGGTTTCTCTGCTGTTTAAGATGCCACTTGCTCTGTCTTCTTTGCTTGAGACGAGGGCAAAGGAGTTGTTTGCCAGCTTGCTTATGGATAAATGTTGAATTCGGTTGCAATAGGTTGGAAAACAAAAAAGTTTTCCATACAAAGACGTGAAATCTGATTGATCGTTTGTATGGCAGCTATATGATATAGTGGTCCGATCCGACCGATTTTTAAACTTCATCTGCGTGCAACAAAAATAATGATCTGGCAAAAATTTCAAAACGCTAGCTTTAAAACTACTATCTATTTTTTTGCATAGAAACAGACGGACATATCGACTATATCGACTCGCCTGTTGATGCTGATCAAGAATATATATACTTTGCAAGGGCGTCGCCAGGTTAGGGCAGTTGCGCCCCCCCCCCCCTGAACCTAAAAGGAATGTTCAAGAAATTTCATTATTTGCTGTCTATCACGTAACTTCCCGTTGCTTATTTACACCATGTACTGTTCTTATTCTCTTAGTCAACCTCCCTCCACTTCTATCGATCTGCTTCCCATACATAAGCTGTTTGCTAGGTGCTTTCACTAAGAGTTTCCAGTGTTGGAAGATGAATTTGCAGCAAATTTTCTACTGGGCTTTGAGTTTGTGCGCGTTGACTGGAAAAGTGCCGTTAACAGCATAATCCAACTACACAGGTCCCTCCACACTCAACTAAAAACAAGTGATCCAATCGGATCATTTGCCCACAATGGCAACCATGTTAAAAATCTTGGCGCACATTTTTAAATTCAAAATAAGTATCTTAGCAGAAATACATATTTCAAATCATCAAATTAAAATAGGTTTATTTCTTTTACGTCTACCAAATCATTTTTTATTAGGTTAATATTTATGTTATTATGTTATATTTATCTTATTACTTTTCGAAAATATAACTAAGTAATTTTAATGCATAGTTTTACAAAACAAAAATTATTTTTTACAAAAGATTGATTCTATCTTAATACATTTTATGCAATTCTTAGATGCATTAAAAACATCAAATTGTTAATCTTAAAAATTAAATAACTACAACAACTTGCAATTGAAAATATTCTTGTTCTCACCATTATGATAAAACAACTAATTATACTATTAATATCACAATAATATTAAACGTAAATAATAAATAATGCCTTCTTGCTTTATAGCGCTGCTTCCAGAGTAACATTTATTATATGTCTCACGATAATTGCAAAATACTCGACGATGCTGGAGCCGATAGTCAACGTGCTTCAATCAACGACTTCGGATGCGGTTAAGGCCTCTCAGAACATTAAACGCATAATACAACTCTTAAGAAGCCATCGAGATCATCCTGATAGTATAACGGATGAAGTATTAAGAGATGCAACAGTCGTTGCAGAATTGCACAATTGGGTTGGAGGAGGATATGACATCACTTCCTCGTATGTATATTTGGCAAGCAATGTCACCGAAAAAACCATCCAGCTGAAAATTGCTCAGAGTACTGGAGGAGGTCATTAATTATTCCTTACTTGGACTCAATTATTAGCTCACGCGATAATCGTTTTCCGATGAGAACAATGTATCATTTTCTTTGTTCTATTTACATTCGGCAAAAATATTCAGTTAGGTATGAGGGATCGTAACTCACAAAAGGAGGCGTCGCAGACCCGGCGTTGCTTATACTTATTTGCACAGATGCCATATATACCATAAAGCTGTTATATTCGAAAATTTTTTAACCAAATTATGCCTCATGAAATCGGGTTATCCAACCGCGATATAGACAAAGAAACTTGTCTAAAAAGGAGAAAGTGAAGGGTATCCGCTCGGGGTAGTCGCGGACAACTTTGCCACATTTTTAAGATTATAATTCTACTTTCTGCCCCCCACCCCCCCTGGCTGACGGCCTGGTGACGCCCAGATGCTTCCTTTAATGCGTTACACACTTCTGGACAAAATTATAATACCATCTGCAAGGGTGTAAAAAAATATATTATAAAAATTCTCGAGCTCATATTTTTTAAAAAACACTGAGGTTGTAGTAACCTATCATTATGTAATAAGACAGTTTTATGTTATAGTCGACGGATCCCATTCGTTCCGACTTATATACTGCGTAAAAGGGAAAAAAATGGGTGTAAAGCTTGAAGTAAATAGCTTTAAAACTAGAGACCATTTGTGTATAAACGGAGAGACGGACATGCTCATATTGACCTATATAAAACCCGTATTCGAGCCAGATTGGCACCAAGTAACTTTTAAAATAATGAATATTTATCCTCTCGAACACACTACTTCCCGACGAAGGACTTGTAGCTATAAGAAAATCTGAAATTAGTTAAAGGTCTGGCTCATTTGCATCAGATAATTAGCCACATGGCCATTTGATGATTATGAAGTTATTGAAATGAACTCCATTAGCTTAAAGAAAATGAAACAAAGAATAATAAATTTTGTATTTAGATATTTACTATACAAAAATTTCTTAAGAGAAAAATTTATTTTAATTGTTTAACAAATAAGATATAGGTAGATTTTTTTTTGATTTTGTTGATTTAAAGATGTAAGTCTACACTACAGAAACTGGTTTGTCATTTCTAATATACTCTTCAAAATTTTTATCATCTAAAAGAGACGGGTCAAAATCATTTATTATTTGGCCTAAAATTGGATTATCTAACATGGTTGTATGATTTCCTTCAATTACTTTAAGAGTCACTTTTCCAGAAGTTAAAAGGGAAACACAATAGTCTTCTTCAATATCTTGTAGCGATACTTCCGCTGGACGGACTAGGGTTATAGGAGCTTTAAGGTTTCCAAAGCTTTCCAACTCTAAGGTTGAAGTCATTTTAATCCTATTAAACATAGCTTTTACCATTGTTGTAGAGTATCCTTTGGTGTACACATTTTGTTTTTCAACATACTCCATGAACAAAGCCATTTTATCCTTAATATTGTCGACTTTTTGGAAACATTGAGCTGCAGACTCTTTCGTTTCTTCCGGAAAAATTTGATTAACAATACTAGAAAAAAGTAAGTTATAAAGATCGTTGTCCGAAAAATGTTCTCCTAAGTGCAAATTTGTAAGTCGTTTTAAAAAGTGAGGTGCTCCATCAAGCAACATTATATGACCGCGGAATCCAGCACTTTCAAGTAACTGCGCAATTTTTAAAGCCACAAGTGTTCCATAGGAATAGCCAATTATATAATATGGTTCTGTAGGCTTCAAAATTATTTTTATGTGCTAAAAAAAAAAGTTCAAGTAAATACAAAAAATGTTTAAGTTATTATACCTACCTCAATAGTCTTCTGGGATACATCATTCACGGTTGTCAAATTTGCAAATTGGTGTAGTTGTAAGACGATGGCACGACTCTGTAAAGTCGATCCTAATTGATACCATGCTCGTCCAGCTGTTCCTTCTAACCCTGGTACAAGAATACTGGGGGGAAGACTTTGTTTTGATTGCGTGGAACTGGTAGTTAAGGGAACCACAATTTTATCACATTGAGCTTCATCTCCTAAATTTCGAATAAGTAAATCCATTCCTAAAAGCTTACTTTCCGATGCGAAAATCATTGGAAGTGCATCAGTATTTTCCATTTTCTTAGCATCAACAAACTCCTGCAGTTTTTGAAAGGTTAGCAACCGTAAATCTTGTGGTGTCAAAACCAATTCAAAGTCTCGCTCTAGGGTTTGTTTGATTTCAACCGCCATTAATGAGTCCATACCCATTTCTGACAATGTAGTTCCTAAAGATACAGATTTTAAGTCTCTGATGCCCATTATATTCATGACTGCATCAATAACATTTTCATTTCCAGAACGTCCAGTTCTTTTTTCAGCGACCACCATGCTTGAAACGATTGGGTCTTCAGCACTAAGTAGATGGTCAAGCTCAGAAAGACAAGATGAAATTCTTTGCTGAAGCGTACCTCCTATCTCCATATCTATTTTATCTTCAGCCATATCAGCAACTAAGCCAACTTCTCCAACAGCACCCCATTGAATTCCTTTGCCCGGTAATCCATCCCTGTGGCGGCACTCAATTATTCGCTCCATAATAGAATTAGCCATTCCATAGTTTGTTTGTCCTGCGTTTCCACGACCACATGATACGCTTGAAAAGACTGTAAAATATTCCAAGTCTGGGCAGGACACTCGGGATATTTCGTCGAGATATTTAGTTGCTATAGCTTTAGGTGAAAGGCACTCAATAAATTGCGTTGCATTTTGATTAGCAAAAAGTCCATCCCGCAAAACAACTGCGAGATTAAAGATTCCACCCACCGGACCCAAAGACGCAGCTCTGGATATCAGCTGGCGACATCCTTCTTTTGTAGTAATATCATCGGTACTAATGATGATTTCGCAGCCATATGTTTTCCAAAGCCTAAAAATACTTAAAATAAATATTTTGTAATTAAAAAATATATAAAATATTTACGCAATTCTGTAGGACTGATAATCTTTCGTTATTCCTCGACTGGAACTAAGCACAATTTTACGGGCCCCACGGATTGCCATCCAATCAACCAATTCCATACCAAAGCCTCCAAGGCCACCAGGTATGACATAGGATAAGCTTGGATTAAAGTAAATTTGACTCATTGCACAAACAGGAAGCGTTGCAAGATCTTCCGGTTTGTCACGAACTTGTATTACAACTTTTCCTATGTGTTTACCGCCGATAAGATGTCTAAAAGCTTGTTCAATTTCGTGAGCGGGAAACACCGTAACTGGTAATGGTACGATAATTCCCTTAGATATATCGGCATCTATTATTTTTTTCAAA
Organism: Drosophila merina; assembly: GCA_035047645.1. Taxonomy (NCBI): domain Eukaryota; kingdom Metazoa; phylum Arthropoda; class Insecta; order Diptera; family Drosophilidae; genus Drosophila; species Drosophila merina. The sequence goes on from JAWNPH010000002.1 coordinate 29,961,578, forward strand.
TGCTGAAAAAACGATTTTGCTATTTATTTTTCATTATTTTTGTTTTGTAGTTTTTTACCCAAATATCCTCATCAGAAGCCGTTAAAAGATTATCAGCAAGTACCGCATGAAAAGCTATTTCTTTCAAAAAGCACCCCATTCCCAGCTTACTGTCATTAGCCATGTCAAATTTTCCAATTTCTAAAAAGTGGCCCGACTTTCCAAGACACCGTACTGAAGCAAGAAGTTTATCTTCCGATAACGAATTTAACACAAAATCAACACCTTTTCCATCTGTCTCACGCTGAATCATCAGTTCAAACGATGTGTCTCGCGAATTTCCAATATGGGACTCTGTAATTAATTAAGTTAAAAAGTTAAAGTAAGTATATTTTCATTAAAATACTCATTACCTTTGAGTTTTGGAAAAGTTTCCAATAAAAATTGTTTTTTATTTTGGGTGCTACAGGTTGTAAAAACTTCCAAGTTATACGCTAATGCAACTCGAATAGCTGCGAGTCCAATGCCTCCTGTACCAGCATGTATAAGTATGGTTTTTCCTTTTCTTATGTCGCCAATCATAAAGAAAGCATAATAGACAGTAACATAAACTACCGGTACGGTGGCTGCTTCTTTTAATGACCAATGATTTGGAATATCCCACATAAGTTTTGAAGGCTTATCAACATATGAAGCTACTCCGCCTTTAACAACCATACTCATTATACGACGTCCTGTTACCATATTAATACCAGAGTACTCAAAACCTAAAACACAGTTTTGATCTATTCGGCTAGATCCATATAACTCAACTGCTAAGCGCCCCGTAGCAAGCATAACATCTCTAAAATTTAATGATGAATATGCAATTTTAATAATGCAGTTTTGCGGATTAAGCGGCCCCTCCAGCCATCGTAGGGTCGACAGGTCTCCTCGCTGTGTGACGTTTCCATAGATGTGATCCAATCTAGGGATAAGTTTGTCGCACCTGGGTAACAAAAGATGCCGAAAGCTGCCCCAATGTCCCTGTTAAAATATTAATGTGATAGATTTTAATACCATTCTTAACTTATAATTAGTATAAAATATATACATAGCTTATAGCTTACATTGTGAAAAACATTGAAGGCCAGTCCTAATGAAAATTGAGTTAAATAAAATGGGTGTGACAAATCAAATTCTGGAGCACTTTGATCGTCAATTAAAAAACATTTAACTAAAGTTCCATCAGGCTCTTTTCGTAGACAGTTTACAAAGCCCATTATTCCGCTAAATCTTTCATTAAACGAATACAAAATAACTGGCGTTTTTGTGCTTAGCGCAGCCTGTATTAGTGGCATCCAATCAAAGTTTTCATTACTTGCAGATAATTGTACAACTACTGGCTGTATTTGCAATTTTTGTGGTACTTTTTGAAGTAAAACAAATGTTTCGTCATTTGTATCAATTGGAATTATTGTTACTGTTCGGAATTGATCAGATAGGTCTGTTGTTTTTATATTTAACATAGAGGATTCTCTTACAAGTAAATAGCCATTATCAACTAATGCCTTTTTGCAAGTCTCAATAACATCTCTATTATTTCCTTCAAAGCCACTGCATACAACAAAGTTACAATTTGATTGAGTACAAAGACTTCCGTTTTCAATATGTACTCCTGGAATATCTTCTACATTTTGTGAAGTCAACAGAATGTATTCCCCAGCAATGACTGGTAAATCCTCTATGGATTCTAAAAACATATTTAACACAGTTTTTTTTTGATTCGTATCTACCTCAACAATTTTCACTTTTAATGTTGGATTATTCTCAAGTGCGATTTGTACGCAAACTCTTGTGGCGTTTTCTATCGAAAGTGATAACGGGAAATATGGTACAAATAAATATTTTTCAAGCACAGGAATTCCGGGAGGCCTCCGCCTTTGAACGGGACTAGCATGTAACCCAACAAGTTCGATGCCACCCGCTATGATACGGTCGTACTTTCTGTCCACAAAAACATCAAAAATGCGATTATCTGGATCCATCTTAGTCATTAAATCAAAATGATGCACTCCATTTATTCTAAGCTTCCTAATTTTTGTTGGCAGTAAAAGAGTTCGCGAATCTGTTCCGAGTATTTGTATTTGCAGCATCGCATCCATAAAGGTAACCCAATTGTAATGCCATTCCACCTGTCCGAAAAGTCCATCTGAACGAGCTTGAAAAACTTCCTTAAAAGCTCCATTGTAATGATAGCCGCGTAGTCTAAGCTCTTTATAAAAGTCCTTTTTCGAAATCATAGGAAAATTTGAATCTTTTTGGAAATGATACACTTGCGGAATCGTGGGATTATATATCTCCCGAATAATTCCAGTAACAACTAAGCTTCCTGCTTCCGTTATCTAAATTAGAAAAAAATAATTTTTTCGTATTTGAGTTACATAGTTTTGTGATATGATATACATAGTTTTACGAAATATACTTACTTCGAAACGCCCAGTACCATAGTGAATCATTACGTTCAATTCTACTTCTCCATTGGCTGGCATATTTGTAGCTCTTAAAAAGCACACATCTTCAAATTCAACAGGAACATCCATGTAACTAGGGCCATGGTACATTAATGAAAATGTTTCCCACACATATTGAAGATAGCAGGTAGCTGGTACCAAAATTTTCCCATCTATAACATGGCCACTCATAAACTCTTCATTATCACTAGCTAAATTAACTGCAAATATACGTTCTCCACTTGACTTTGTCTTCATGTTTTCATATTTGGTCACAAACCAATCTTCACTATGATCCCATCGAATAAGAGAGCTAATTTTTGGTGTGTTTCGCGACACCGGAAAATCAATAGCTTTATATAATTTCGCAACCGGTACTAATACTCCATTTTGATAGATTCTATAAAGAAAACAAAATTTAATGTGGTGTATAAGTATAGTAATGTTATTCGTTTTTATGTTTTTTTTTTCGGGGATTATGCTAAGTTCATAAATATTATTTTATAATCGAGGTTTATAGACACGGATATTATATTGGTATTCTTTTATGAGTTAAATATATACGAAAATATATTAATGTACATACTTGCCCAACGCTGACATGAAAAACAAAGCGTTGTTTTTATTTCCACGGTTGGTCAGTGGTATGTGCACTCCATTTTCCATAGATCTCTTTAAAATGGCACCTAATAGCCCATGAGGCGCTACTTCAATGGTTAATGCATTTTCGGGTAACAGAGAAAATGTTTCCTCAAAAAGCACACTGTTCAATAAATTGTTAGTATGATAGTCTGCGGAGCACAGTTTTTTTTCGGGGAGCTCCCATTCCGTTTTAGGTACACTCGTACTTAACCATTTTACGGATCTTGTCCTTGGATTTGGTATAATATCTCTCATATATTGTAGTAACGGAGGGCCCATGTGTGCTATATATTTGGAATGATAAGCAATATTTGAACATGACACTTCTTTTGCAAAAATACCCTTTGCTTTAAGATCCGTCACAAATTTGCTCACATCTTCTATTGGGCCAGATATTGTACAAGAGTCTGTGCTGTTATGACAAGCCACTTCGATAGAATCAGGCAGCATATTTAAAATAGTCTTGTAGCCAAGACCCACAGCGGCCATGGATCCTTTTATTTTTTCCATATCTACACTAACTCTTCCCCGATAGTAAGCAGCAAGGATCATTTGTTGAGGAGTCAGCCCTCCGTCAGCATAGGCACATCCTAATTCTCCAACGGAATGTCCAATGATAAAATCAGGTTCCAATTTCAATGACCGCAGGACATCAGTTAAGGCAATTTGCACAGCCGCAATTCCAACAAATGAATGCAAAATGTTCTGAAATATTTCTGGATCGTCGGAAGTTAAAATTTGTATAAGATTTATGTTCTTTGATAACAATTCTTCATGACATATTTCTATTGATTCCCGGAAACGTGGTATTATCATAAGCGATTTTCCCATTTGAGTCCACTGGGAACCCATGCCGCTATAAACCCAGACGATAGGTCGTTGAAGGCCTGTATAATGCTGAACATCTCTTATTAATGCTTTTGCAGGCTCTTTGCCTTGTTTGACAAACACAGAATATCCTCTGAATACCATTCCTGACACATCTTCCTCTTGAATGTTTTGAAGTAGTCCTATAAACTCGGCATCCAGGGGTCTTTTTTCTATTTCGTCAAAAATTTCGTATACTGCATCCTCTGTTCTACCGGCCCATGTAAGAAGTCGCGGCACATCATCCTCGGGAATACCAAAATTTTTCTTTGTTTTAGAAAAACCTTTAAGAAGTGCATGTGCGTTCGCACCTCCAAATCCAAACGAATTTATTCCGATGTATGGCTTTGGTAGAGGCGTTATATCTTTCACAACAATCAATCGTCCCTCTGCCAAGGGTGCAATCACTGGCTTAACTTCTGTGAAATTTATATTCGGTGCAATGAAACCCGTTTCAAAAGCAAAACAAGCTTTGACAAGGGAGCATATTCCTGATGCAGCTTCCGAATGTCCAACATTTGATTTGACGGAGCCAACAAATAAAGGCTCGCGCCTTTGACTACAAATTACATTATCTATTGCTTTACATTCTTCTGGATCACCTACTACTGTCCCAGTACTGTGGGCCTCTAAATATCCCAAATCTGATGGTGTAAGTTCAATCTCATTATAAAAGTGTTTTAACAATTTTTCTTGGACTATACCAGACGGATACGTAATTCCTTCTGGCTTATATCCGTCACAATTGGTTTTTGAATAAACAACACTTGCATACACGCGCTTTGCATCTCGTTTCCGTTGCAAAAATAGGCAATTGATAGTTTCAGATCTGGTATAGCCACTAGCATTTTTGTCAAATGGACGACAAAACCCGTCTGGAGCAAGAACGCCAAGTCTATAATATTAATTTATTTATCGTTTATAAAGAAATAAAGAAAAATAAACAGCTTACCGTGCAAATTGAAGAGTTACGAATGGATGAAGAAGCAAGTTGGAACCCCCGATTATTGCAGCATCAATTTCTCCGTTTCGTATTGCACTGAAAGCGTTATCCAATGCGTACATTGAACTTGAACATGCTGTATCTAGCAGAAAAGAAGGTCCCTCAAGTCCCAAACAGTAAGATATTCTGTTTGCCATCATAGCTCGACTGCAGCCTGTTATTCCAAACCCACCAGATGAAACTTTTTCATAAAACCATGTTTTTTCTGATTCAGATATACAAGATCCAATATATACTCCAGTTTTTGATCCACGAAGGCTTTTTGGGTTTATTCCAGAATCTATTACTGCTTCATATGCAGTCTCAATCAGAATTCGAGTTTGGGGATCCATTGTATGCGCTTGTTTAAAATGAACTCCAAAAAAGGTTGCATCGAACTTTTCGAGCTCTTTAATTTTTCCTGACCGTTTTGGTATTTCCGGGTTAAAGTGACGCCATCGACGCTCATCATCGTCAACCATATCTATCTTAAAAGTGTAAAAATCAAATTTATAATTAGTGGTTATAATACTCTACTACTCTACTATACTATACTCTACTACAACTTTACTCATATAGTAAAATTCACTAATTTTATGGTAAATTACCTTGTTTATAAATGGTTTCCTAATACCAAATGAATTAATGCCTAATAACTCATGGTATAAAAGACTTTCGTTTCTTTTTATACCCGGAATTCTTTGGGTACATGATGGAATGCGTGAACACTCGAGCTATTTTTAGAAATTCTTTTGATTAGTGCATAAAATGCTTACGGCCTCTTCAATCATGCTGATCCAAGGATCATCTTCCTCTTTATACCCTTTCAATGGGTATTATAACTTTGGTTACCAGTGTGCAACGCGGTAAAAGAGACATCTCCGAGTATGTGTTTTTAATCAAGACCACCTCCTGCGTATCAATAAGCATTTCGGTCCGCCGGTTAGTCTTTCTGTTTGTACGCCACCTAGTCTCTTATTTTAAAAAACAATTGACTGCAAAATTTGCACATACCCTTCTCTTTTTTGCACGCAGTCCCATAGGTGACATATAATGATCGGAAATGGTATAACTCTATGTTTTTGCAAATAAAGGATTGGCATTAGTTGAGAACCTTCCGTAAGAGAATTTGAGACAATCCAGAAAATTATATACGTTTCGGGAGACTATATCCTATATCTGCCTTATAACTAAAAGATTGAAAATGCCATAACTTTGGTACTATATTGAAAAAAATTGTCGAAATTGGTAGATTAGTCAATAGATGATTTAAATTAACGACAAATCGTAACGCCATCTGCTTACACAATTACAAAATAGTTCATTGCAGCAGGAAGCAAGGCATTAATAAAAGTGGTTAAAAGTAACAGCCCAAGATGACTTCCATGGGGGACTCCTGACGTAGCGCAGACAAGGCATGATTGTACATCTTAAAAAAGGACACGTGTTCTTCCAACTAAGTAACTGGAAATCTCCATAAATTGGTTTATGATCCAATAAAGTGAGTGAATGGTTAAATGCTTTACTAAAGTCAATTCACACCTAGAATTTAGATTTTATTTCCAATTGAATGCCGATTGGGAACAATGCTAGCTTTACAAAAACCCATCTACAGCACTGAGAATATCAAAATACTCTAGACGTCCAATGCATCACAGGCAGCTGCCCCGAACGAGTGGCGAAACAACCGCTATCGTGTTACTTGGTCAGTTGAGAACAGCTCGTAGTAATTTTAAGCATAAATTTCCTTCACCAACTTTAACTTTAAGCCCAGTGATTTAAACTTATTAAATAATTATGCCTTTATTGCATAACATTTTCAATTACTCTCTTTGATCGCCGCAGTTAGGGATCAAAGATCGTATTCCTTGTATATAAAGGGCTTAAAAAAAATAAATATCTAATATAATAGAGTACAAATCGTTTTTAGATACAGGCGAGCCTCGAAATGTTCAGTTGTACAAACAATTATATTGGGAATTTGAATGTCTTATAAAGTTTTTTTATCATCAATATATACTGGATGTGAAAAATAGCCTTAGGTACAAGTATAATGCATTTTTGTGGCTTGGCAATAGCAAGATATTATCATAAAACATTCCCTTTCCATATTCTATGGTAAAGGAGGTAATAGGATCGATGTCTTTAATTAACGTTATTTTGCTAAAAAAAAAAATAACATTGCCAATCTGCTGAAACGTATTGTTATCACAAAATTTACCTTTTTTTATCACGCCGGCGTTTAAATATTACTAATTTAGCGGTATTATTAAAGCATTGCATCGAAGACTTTGTGAACCGATGTCAGGTTAACAAAATGTACAATGATGTTGCCAAAGCCTTTAAAAAAGGTTGTCGCACTGCCCAATAGGCTAAATAATATGGAGTAGATTCCTCCATGCCCAGATAATTTAAATCAGACACGACATGTGTCTATGCGAGAAGCTACCTCTGTACTAGGGGCTGAGGTTCTTTTATACCTTCGAGGCTGTAATATGTCTTTATTTGAAGTTCTTCCTTCAAAATTATCTTTAATAGAGTAAAACAGCAACAAAGGAAGTTTATAATGTTTACCATCATCTCATTATGCTTCCTTAACCCTCATTCCACCTATCAAAGTCTTTGCGAACTTCTAAATGTCAATGGATGAACGTCGTACCCTGGCAGTGTTGATGTTTGTTAATTATTTTAGGAGAATTATGTAAGTTTTTTGTATATTAGCAATGTCACGACATTCTTTTCATTGACGATAAATAAATAAATTACAGTCGCTTAAACGCCATTTCAGAAGGTAAATAAAAGTATTTTAAGAAAAATATGGTCTGAAAATATGATTGTCAAGCTGAATTTTACATGTGTAAGGCTGATATGAATATGTTTAGGATAAATTCACTGCCTGCAGAAATTTTGGGAATATATATGAAAGGCCCGGTTGGGGTGCGCATATGAGATGAAAGCAAGGAAAAGAACCATGTTCACGCTTAGTACAAACAAAATTATAAATTTGCCTCAGGTCGTGTGTAACTTAAACTCGACACTGGTGTATTTTAATGTATTTTTAGCTTTTTATGTCAATTATTTAAAGCGGAACGATACTTCATGATACCCAAAATCAAAATATATAATCACAGTTTTATAAAATTTTTCAAAGGCGATATATTTATCGGTTCATGCCAAAAGATAAAACCAATCAAATGATAAAAATTTGTATGCTTGTGTCAGCTTTACGAAAGAAAAAAGTTTTGTAGGGTACGCCGGAATACTTAAGCTTAATACACACGAGTACTTTCTTATATCCTCTAGGTTGAAAGGGGAAAGGCTTTGGAAGAGATTTGACGATCAGAGGGAAATCAAAATTGTTTAAGCTGGACTTAAGAATTTCTATGGTATTTAATTTGAACACGCTAACATGCACGCAGTAAAATCATCGAAGGTTGGAAGATGGTGATAAAAAAAATGAAAATACTATATACGATAAGAAACCAACTCATTAACAAACAAGTGATGCCAGTACCTGTCGACTCGGATGCAGAACAGCTGAAAGCTAAGAACAGGTAAGAGCAGGTATAAAAATAGGTAATAAAAAACGATACAGCAGACAACGTTTTTTTAACGCAGATAAATTTAAAATCACTAGACTCTTGCAACTTTACCTCTTCATATGCCAAAATGGAGTCTGAGTATACTTAATTACATGGCCCCACAGTTATGAAGAAGACAAAATTATACGTGGATATTTTTCGCCGTTGCCAGGGTATCTATTACCATACAACAATAGAAACCAGCACTAAACTGGTTTATTGGTACGGGTATAATCTTCGGCTTCGCATGAATTAAGCTTTTCTTTTTAGTATTTCATGGTAAATAGGTAATAGGACAATAGTAAAGATTTTGATTGAAAAACTCATTATGGAGTTTTTCATTTTAAGTGTGTTTTTATATTGGCAGATTGAAAAAAAACTTGCCTAACTAAGTCTAAGAAGATTCAAATATTTCACATTCTGTATGTCCCTGACCTAACTAACTTAAAAGGTGTTATATATAATAGCAAGGGATCAATGGAAAGCTACTTTTCCTGTTATTTAAATATTAATCAAAAAATTTACTTATTGATCGGAAAAATACAGAATCTGTATCCTTTTGGTAATTCACTTATCTATAATGTATATTTACACTTTATTTTATTATAAAGTGTATTAAGTGTTGATTTGTATTTGTGTGTGCGACCCTCTACAATCCGTGGTTTTGCACATTTTCTCATTTTAAATATTATTCTATGTTGTTCGTAGAATCAATGAAACTTACTATTAGTAGATGTAATTTTTAATTGAAAAAATTGTACCAAGTGTATAATATAATATGTTGCTAACCTTGTTATATAGCTTGAACTCATAATCCGATATATTGCTGCAATTCGGAAATTTTCCGGCCATCCCCGATATCACTATATCATCACCGTCTGTTTCCGGCCGAGATCGGGAATACTTCTTGCTTTTTGTCCCTTCCATTTGAAATTTAAATTTTTTCTTTGATTTATTAATACTTAAAAACTCTGATGTTTATAAAGAAAGTTTTGTGTATTTAACATTAAATCAATTACAAGTGTTTTATGGAATTGCTAAGCAATTGGCAACTAACCTGTAAGTATTCGTGAATGTGCTTTTATATGCGCTTTCAACAAAACTGACTCTATTATCAATTCCAAAAAAAAAAACTCGAAAGTAATTAAAATTGTCAATTGTGTAAATAGGCTTCTTTATGTAAATTGAAGAATCGACTAATTTAGTCCATTGTTTTCTCAATGGGTTAACATTGAAATGTAAATATCCCAGAAATTGCAATAATGTAAGTATTTTGTATACATAATTAATTTTAAGTCAATTTTAAACGAACACAAGCGTTCGCCAAACATTTTTACTCCAACATTGAGATTCCTTGTAATAAGCTGATATTATCAGATTCTATTACAAAGATATTAATGTTATTAACATTTTTTAAACGCGAAAAATTAACAGCTACAAATTTCTTGTTAGAATAAAACAAATGTACTAAAAATATGTACTTACGAGAAAATAAACAGGACCAACTAGTTGGTATAGGATTAAAGACGCCTGGTCGCAATATCAAAATATATAACTTTTTGGGCATAGTATTCCTTTGCTCTTGAGTTGTTTATTGACATCTGGAAACAAATAAATCAAACAAATACTTTTTTTACATTTTTATATGTTTGCGATTTTTTATTTTATATTGTGGAGCTAAGAACTACAAAATTTAATGGGGAGGGCATGTCATTAAATCATTTTACATATTAAAAATTAAAATAAATTAGAATTTGAAAACAATATTTATTTTATATTATTGGGTTTACTGGCTATGAGATGAGTTTACGATTAATTAGCCGAGGCGCAGTTTATTTTTAAATTGCTCTGTGAAAACCTAATGCGCGTAGCTTTCGTTTCATTTAGAAAACCTTTTAATAACACTGTGAAAAATATTTTCGGATATTTTTACACTAATCCACACAGTCATTGTAAAGACTTTTCGACTTGAATTGCGGGGCTTTTGCTTTATACTACGTTTTTTTTTTTAACCTTATTAATTTATTCATGAATATCTATTTTTCACCCTGGACGTCAATTACACTGACATCAACAAATCATACGACTCTGTTTATTACTCACTCCTTTCAAATAAATTTCTGGGACTTGCCATGTGGATGGCATTTCAAGCTATTTAACTGGAGGATGCCAACGTGTCCTTTTTAAAGATGTACACCTTGCTGCATCCAGAGTCCGCCAAAAAAGCCATCTTGGGTCTTTACTTTTTACTATTTTCAATAATAACTTAACCTCGGCTCTAACTGTCCACTTCCGTATATCCGTATATCTATGGCCCATAATTTCGTCTAGAAATTCAGAAAATTCATTTTCTTCGGTTTTGTATTTTCCCTTCAAACACAAAATTTATAAACATTCTTCTAACTTATTCAAACTCACATCTAATTGTTTGGCTGTATTATGATAGAAATATGTAAATAACCGGCAAACATCACAGAATATATAATTTTTGGGTCTTTACCATTTAAAAAATTTTTTTTTTTTAATTTCTTTACATTCGGAATTATCAGATGGATGGTTTACTCTGTTTAGGTTTCTTCAATAACTTTTCAAAAACTTCTAGTAATTAAACTATATTATTTAGTTGCTGCTAGTCTACGAAGGCGACAAACCGACGATGCCAGGTAGCAGTGACGTCACCTGAAATATCTAAAACAAGTAGCCACGAGCGTCCGGCCAAATGCTGACTAGGACAGACAATATTAATTTAACGACTTAATCGCAGTCTGACAGACGTGATTTTCTCATGTGGCTCTCAAGAAGTCGAATCTAACCACGAGAGGTACATTTTCGCAGCCAGTTTTGCAAAATGTCAGGAAGAGAAAGATCGCAAACCCGAAGCAAAAATGCAGGGTCGTCAACTTGACAAATACGACCCACAACCAAGCAATGCCAAAAATCCAAATTTTAACAGGCAGCATATAACGCAGGACCACCCCGAACCACGCAGTGCCGACCGTACAGAAATAACGGCCCACCAGCGCCTAGGGGACATAACCCTTAATTTTTCAGGGTTCTGCAGTTGACTCAGGCGACTGTCTATCAGAATAAAAGGCCAGTCATTTCTGAGCGCACAGGCGTTGTTAGAAAACAGCAAAGAATCACATTACGTATTACTCGGAGAAAATGGCAGGAGCGTATGCTGGAAAATCCCGTCATCACCCGTCGTCAGACGAAGAGAAGCGGGGGTATCGATGAATTTCCATTTAGACATCGGCGCGTCCAAAAACTTCCATTAGGTCTCACAAAGAACTAACGGGAATCCCCCCATGGGCCCCCCTTTTGAGATTTTGCGCGACCACGGTTACGCAAAAATGTTTCGTCCTGATTCTCAATCTAAAAGCGATCTTTACATTATAACTGACTTTAAACTGTTTGACGTAATAATTGAAGCCGACTTGCTAACACTGACGAAAAGGCCAAAGCCCCCACCTATGCACATCCGAGAGAAAAGCTTGAATAATCTGGTTAACAATATAATTGAACTTGTTGGAAAAGACAATTTCCACATACTACCCCAAAAAAAGGGCAGCGTCCACGACATCAAGGTCCAGGTAAAAACTGAAGAGAACTTTAGGACTCTTACAAAAATAACAAAAACTAATACACGTAGCAACTAAAAAGTAGTAAGGGTCTCCAAGTCGTTCTCAAGGGACTGACGTAACACCCCCAGAGTTCAAACAGGTACGGATCAAGGCGAAAACTGTCTTTAACATCCTGAACAAAGACAGGAAACCGCAACCACTCTTTAAAGTCGACATGGAACCTGACACTAAAGGTATCAAGGTAAATGAAGTGCATACTATTTACAAGCTACAGTTTCTTCTGCATCGTAGAACTACTGTAGAAGAACCACACAAGCGCAAAGGCGCCGTCGAATGCACTAGAGTATGCTGCACATTGCGTTCAGTTTGTGTCGTTTGTGGAGAGCTTCATGACTCGTCTCATTGCACGACCAACAAAAGTGATCCCAGCTCCAAAAAATCCGGAAACCGTGGCAATAACCATACAGCAAACTATAGAGACTGTGCAATATACAAAGACCTCAAAAGCCGTATTAATCACCGAGTAACATCTGCACGCCTCCATAACGCAAAAAATCCCCTACAATCGAAAACATCCTCAGAAGTCTTTTTCGCAACGGCAAAGAGGTCCTTATTTGGTCCTGCGACCAATTTCCAAAATGAATTGGGACCTTTGCAAACGTCCCAAAATCTTTACTAACAGCACCAAGCTCGACGACAACAACTCACCATGCTGCCCAAACTGACCCGACACCGAATCCCCAATCATCCATGCAACAACAAAGTAGCTCAGATGATCGAATTCATGTCCTTCATGAGGACTACCATGCAAGTCCTTATGCGGAGTGAAAATATCCTTATGGAGATGCTTGTATCCCAGAACTCCAAATAATCAATGGCTGCTCTACGAATACCATTGTGGAACGCCAACGGCGTTTTACGGCATAAACTTGAGATAACTCAATCCTGCATGACAATCATATTGCCGTCCTGCTACTGTCAGAAACACATCTCACCTTTAAGTACAACTTTCAAATAAGTGGCTTTTTGTTCTACGGAACAAATCATCCAGATGGAAAAGCATATGGCGGAACCGGTATCCTGATTAGGAACCGTATCAAACACCACTACCATAGTTTGGAAAAAACTACTTGCAGGCAACATCCATAAATGTAAAACTAAGAAGCGGCAATCTTACCCCCCGAAGCGGTATATTTTACCTCTCATTTCAATGTTTCCGAATAACACGCCTCATCATCCCTAAAGGGAAACAGTTGTATAACGCAATCATAAAGGCAAACAGAAAGCTTGACTACGTTTCTTCAGGCAGACCATCATACTGGCCTACCGACCCGAACAAAATTCCTGACTTGATCAACTTCGCAATAACCAAAAATATCCCTCGAAACCTCATCAGTGCCGAATCTGTACCGGATCTATCATCTGACCACTCGCCAGTCCTCTTAAATCTCAACCTCCGCCAACGCCCTGAGACTCCAATACAACCTAACAGATTAACACACATTAAGCTGAACCCAAGGCTAAACTTTGATGCCGAGATAGAATCAGCAGGAAATACCCTGGAAAGTGTTTTAATTACACCCGCCAGAATTTCAATACCTTGAATAGAAAGCCTTTGCGACGGGAGTGGCAAGTTCACAGATCGCCAATCGTAAAGCAAAGATTCAAATGCCTCACGAAATATCTCCAATGCGCTGAAGGAAGAAGCTAAAAACGCCCAAATTCGCTTTTTAGAGCAACTTTCAATTTCAGGCAGCAAAAATTCACTATGGAAAGCCCATCCCAGTTTAACCATACAGGCTGAAACTATAATACCAATCAGAAATATCACTGGTGAATGGGCCCGCAGCGATAAAGATAGAGCTACCACATTTGCAACGCATCTTCAACGTGTGTTCCACCCGAACCCTTGTACAAGCTCGTTTGTTTTACCCACGGTAACAAGCGACAACCACGCACCACATTAGCTAATCAAATTTCTAGCGAATGAAATATCTAAAATCATTTTTTTCTTTTTTTTTGTATAACATTCTTATTTTTAATTTAAAATCTGTCCGAGTGGACAATCATTAAGTGGTTTGGGGGTGACATTGACATAAGGGGGTACATAATGTATTTATAAGGAGGTTGACTTAGGTGTCTATTGGGGGAGGTCAAGCGGGTGTTTATTCTTCAGTCGTTTTTGGGATGGCTATTGTCAAGAAGGTTGATGGCCAGGTGGTTGGGGTGGTTATCCAGTCTTTTTTTGTGTCTTTTGCTGAGACGAGTGATCTCCTTTGCCACCCAAGGAATACCAAGCTCTTTATGATCTAAAATCTTTATGGATAAACTCAATCCAAAAAAGTCCCTAGGATGTGATCTAATAACTCCAAAGATGATAATCGAGCTTCCATACTGTGCTGTATGCACTACTTCCTTACTGTTTAACGCTATAACAAAACTCGGGTACTATCCAGAGAAATGGAAAAATCGATCATAACAATGATACCGAAGGCAGGCAAGAATCATTCAGTTTCCTAATCGTACAGGCCTATAATCCTATTGCCTTGTCTCTCGAAACTATTTGAAAAATTGTTGATGACCCGAATAACCCCCTACTTGAGGACACGTTATCTTATTTCAGCGTATCAGTTCGGTTTTCAAGAAAAACATGGAACCATTGAACAGGTCAATCGAATAACATCAGAAATACGATCTGCTTTTGAAAAACGGGAATATTGCATTGCAATATTTCTGGATATCTCTCAGGCTTTTGACAAGGTCTGGCTAGATGGATTAATGTTCAAAATTAAAACAATGCTTCCTCAAAACACCCACAAATTCCTGAAATCGTATCTCTACAACAGAACCTTTGCTGTGAGATGCAAGTCTGACATGTTCGATGACCACTCTATAAACGCTAGAGTTCGCAAAGGTAGCGTACTTGTACCAACGCTGTACGTCCTTTATACAGCAGACATACCCACAAGCAGACTACTAACAACTTCTAGGTTTTCCGAAGACACACCGATCTTAACTCGATCCATATACCTGGTACAAGCAACAACTCAACTGTCTTCTCACCTGGTGGCCGTAGAGTGGATATCTGAAAAGCGAATCAAAATAAACGAATAATAATGTAAGGGTGTAACATTTACACTCAATCGGCGAGACTGTCCTTTGATCACCATAAACAACACCGTACTGTGGAATGTGGAAATTGTCTTTTTCAACAAGTTAAATTATGTTGTTAACTAGATTTTTCGAGCTTTTCTCTAGGATGTATATAGGTAGGGGCTTTGGCTTTTTTTTGCTCCCTTCGTCAGTACTGCGGGGTAGATCCATTTCAATATCTGCCAGTATTCCAAATCTGTTGGACTCCTGGGTCTCAGTTCGCTGACTTAGAGTGTGCCGATTGATTTTTATTTTATTTCCTGGCGCAGAATTTTTTTGTGGGCTCAATATTCATTTGATTTGGATGTAGCGATCTAACCCAGTTGCATTGTTTTTGGAATTGTTGCTGATTCAGCAGAATCGAGCGTTGCAGTAGCCATCGTGCGTACGGTTGATACTGTTGCAATATTTATTTTTGTTTCGAGTGCTGTGGTTAATGAGGTCGAAGTTTCGGTTGCCGTGGGGGAGGTTAGTTCTCTTTGGCACATCGCATTGCCGGTGAGCAAGAACGAGCTCTCTCCTGTCGGGTCTTGCTCTTATTGACGTTGAGCGCGAATGTCGTTTTGACTCATTGTGAAAGTTCGTGGCTTAGTTTTTGTTTGTTCATTTTCTTTAAAATATAATAGTTCTTCAAAAGCCGGGAGTTTGCACAACTTTTTTAATGAGCGATTATTCATCGCAATGAGCGTCTTTTCGCTAAATTTTTGTGGTAAGTTGTTGGTAGTTATTCACTTTTCACTTGGAGTATTGTGTATATTTTCAGAGCAAAGAAAATAAACACGTCCGATCTGTTTGAGTATCGAAGGCAAAGCGTTGCTGTTGTTGCTTTTTTTTTTTTGATTAGTTGGCGTCTTTTTGCACGAGATTTAAATTTAAGTTCAAATTTGAATTTAAACGATTTGCGCCAAACGAACAAAGTCTGAGATCACAGTAGGCCTGGCAGCGCCACTCGGTTTGCTCGATCGGTTGGCAGCACTATCGGTTGGGCCACCCCCGCGTTCCTCGCGATCGGTTGGCAGCGCTATCAGCTGTTTAATCAGCCGGGCCTCCCGCAGCAATTGTTTATATTTTATAATTGATCGAAAAAAGTGTGGAATACACTTTTTCCACCTGTGATCGTGCAGCAAACACGGGATGCAACTTCGGTGCGAATTTACACACTGCTCGCCTATTTCTGACAGCGACGTCGTTTGAAATAGTTAAATTTCGCGCAGCGTTTAAAATCACGTCCGGTTTAAGCGGAAACTTGATATCGATTGAGGATAAACTATATACAAAAAAAACGCCAGGATGTGATCTAATAACTCCAAAGATGATTATCGAGCTTCCATACTGCGCTCTATGCACTATTTTCTTGCTTTTTAACGCTAGCACAAAACTCGGGTACTATCCAAAGAGATGGAAAAAATCGGTCTTAGTAATGATACCAAAGGCGTGCAAGGACCATTCAGTTACCTTATTGTACAGGCCTATAAGCCTATTTTAAAAATATCTGATGACCCCAATAACGCCCTACTTGAGGACACGTAAGGCTTTTAAGGCAGGCTTTTAATAAGGTCTGGCTATCAGGATTAATGTTCAAAATTCAAACAATGCTTCCCCAAAACACCCACAAACTTCTGAAGTCGTATCTCTACAAGAGAACCTTTGCTGTGAGATGCAACTCTGACATGTCCAACGACCACGCTATAATCGCTGGAGTTCCCCAATGTAGCGTACTTGGACCAAATCTGTCCTTTATACAGCAGGCATACCCACAAGCAGACTACTAATAACTTCTACGTTTGCCGATGACACATCCATTTTAAGTCGATTCAATGCCCTGTACTAGCAAAAAATTAACTCTCTTCTTACCTAGTGGCCGGCTATCTGACTGGCGAATCAAAATAAACGAATAAAAATGTAAAAATGTATGATTAACAATCAATCGGCAAGACTGTCCTTTAATCACCATAAACAACAACGTAATACCGAAAATAAAGGAAGTAACGTATCTCGGAGTGCACCTCGACAGACGTCTCACCTGGCGCAGATATATCGAAGCCAAAAGAAAACACCTTAAGCTTAAGGCTAGTAGTCTCCCCTGTCTCAACAACTCTCGGTCACCCCTCTGTCTGGACTACAGTGTCCTACTCTAAAACTCCGCACTAAAAGTTATTTTGACGTACAGCTCCCAACTTTGGGGAATGGCAGCAGTAGTAACATTAAGATCATGCAAAGGGCCCAATCAACGATACTGAGAACAATCACTAGAGCACCCTGGTATATCCGAAATGAAAATACACAATGACGGCTTAATATCAGATCAGTCAAAGATGAAATAAACCATCAAAAACTAAAGTACATCAGCAAACCACCTCAGCACACCCTAACCAACTTGCGACTTTAACTCGGGTTTGTCACCGAATCCGACTTCCCCGCAACGACGTTCCGACCCAGCGGTGATAATTTGGTCCTTTTCTCCACACCACAGTTAAAAAGAATGTTGAATATCGTATAAAATTAAGATTTAAAAACTTGTTAGTCTCATAATTCCTGAGAAGATCGAATACATACACCAAAGTTAAAAAAAAAAAATAAGAAAAAAAGCTTTGTTAACACAGCGCGTCACATTGCCTTGCTTTCGGCCAACTCAAATGGGGTACGTCAGTTGAGAAAATTTCATTCCATAAAGGCCGTGACGTCAAGTTCACTAATGTGGAGTGCGCAGATGGAAAAGGTTAGGGCCATATAGGAATTTTCCAAGCCAAAAACAGTATTTGAAGTGAGATTCATAGGCCTCGTAAGCACTACACACGCTTTATTAGGGACTTTGCGGCAATAGCGAGGCCTATGTCTGACGTTTTGAAGGGCGAAAACGCAAGTGTAAGCACGCATAAATCACGGCACAACCAAATACAAAGCTGCGCAACAATTTGGTATCTGGGGATGTCATAATACCCGGACTATAAGAAGTCATTCCATCTATCGACGGATGCTTCTTCATACGGTATTGGATCAGTACAGTCCCAAGAGAGACGTCCTATTACAATGATCTCAAGAATTTTATACTACAGGGAACTAATTTACACTACAAACGAAGAGAAATGTCAAAATACTAGGGGGCTTCGGATAAGCTCCCTAAACTGTATTCTGATAGTTCATCTTTTGCATCCCAGATTGTAGTCTTTACAGAGAACTGGTTAAAGCCGGAGATTTTTAGCTCCGAAATTTTCCCACGCTGGTACACCAAATACAAACGGGACCGACCACTACGAAGGGGAGGAGTCCTAATCTCTGTGGACTCCGACTTTGCTTCTGAAGAGGTGAAGTTACAGAATCTTGGTGATCTAGAATTTCTATGTGTGAAAATCACTATGTCGCTTCAATTACTGTTCATCACATGCTCATTCTTACCACCATCTTCAGAACCGTCTACATACTGGCACCACTTATCTGCTGGTTTTAAAACGCATGTCCGACAGTGCCTGTTAGTGACTCTAGGAGACTCCAATTTGCCTAAACTTATCTGGTCAAACAACGAGAATTCACCATCTCTATCCTTCTCAACACACCATGATTTTACTGAGGGTATGTTCGACATATCCCTTGGTCAAATTAACCACGTAAGGAATTCTTTAGGTCGGCTTCTAGATCTATGTTTCGTTTCTGATCCAGATGGAAAAACCGTTTCCAGAGCTATGCCACTGTCGTCCCCAGAAGATCCTTAACAACCAACGCTTGAGATGTCGATTAAAACCCTTACTGCTAGCAACCTTCAGTCTCGCCATGGAATTCATAAAACTCGTTGCTTTCGGAAGGCTGATTTTCAGAGACTAAGCAATTTAATTTCTACATTTGTTTGGTCCGATCTCTGGGAATGCACCGATATTAATATCGCTTTAGAAACATTCTACAAAACACTTAACGCTTTCTTCGACTCTTGCGTGCCATGGAAGTATCCATCCGCCTCGACTGACCCTCCTTGGTTTACTTAAACCCTCCTCTAAAACTTAAAATACATTAAAAATAGACTCCTTAAGAGACATAACAAAACTGGCTGTAATGTAACTTTTTCAAGATACTTAGTAGCTCGGTCAAATTTCATCGTGCATAACGCTGAGTGTTATAAGAATTATATATACCGCTGTCGGATCCAGTTTACTCAGGATCCGAAGCAGTTTTATAATTTTGTTAACACTAAGCGTAAGCAGGTATCTTTTCTCCCCCTAATTTCGTTCGAAAATGTATCTGCGACTACTGATCAGGGTATTGCCGATCTATTCGCAACTTTCTTTCAAACAACGTACTCATTTCCTATAATTATGGATCAGCCTTATTCATATAACATTCAATCAGCCAATCTTATTGTCAGGCTAACTTTCTCCGAAAGCACTGTATTATCGGATCTTCTGAGCGTAAAACCAGTCTATTCGCCAGGTCCTGATGGTGTTCCTGGCTGTGTACTGAAAAACTGCGCTAAGCCATTGTGCAGACCTCTTCTAAAACTTTTCTCTTAGTCTCTGGAACTTTGAGTTTTCCCCAAATGTAGAAGGAATCCTTCATAAATTCCCTAAACAAAAAAGGGAAAAAATCGGATGCTACAAACTATAGAGGAATCTCTAAATTGTCAGCAATCAGGCTTTTAAACAGATGTCATCTACACAGACTTTAGTAAAGCATTTGACTCTGTCAACCACTCACTCTTTTTGAGTAAACTTAGTATCCTAGGATTTCCCTCAGACCTTCTCACGTGGATTTCTAACTACTTAGCTGGGAGAACCCAAATTGTTCTTTTTAAGGATGTACACTC
Source organism: Drosophila merina (assembly GCA_035047645.1). Taxonomy (NCBI): domain Eukaryota; kingdom Metazoa; phylum Arthropoda; class Insecta; order Diptera; family Drosophilidae; genus Drosophila; species Drosophila merina. The sequence continues at coordinate 29,981,650 of JAWNPH010000002.1, forward strand.
TCGTCTTGTTAGTGCTACATTGGGAGTCCCCCAAGGAAGCCATCTTGGGCCACTACTTTTCACTATCTTTATTAACGACCTACCTCCTGCTATAACGAACTCTCTGGTTCTTATGTATGCAGAAGACGTTAAGCTTTGTCTTCAATACAAATCCCCTTCTGCCCAATATAAACTTAAGTCGGATTTGGACAATTTTCAAAATTGGTGTTCCACCAATCTCTTAAAACTTAATGGGTCAAAATGTAAACTTATGTCTTTCTATTGTTCGTGCCCTAACCAGGCGACATACTTTCTCTATGTGATTTCCTTAAATAGATTAACCCAGGTTAACGATCTTGGTGTCCTATTAGATGCTAAACTTAAATTTTCCGACCATATTGTTACGGTGGTTAATAAAGCCAAGGCCGTGCTTGGCTTCATTAAAAGATGGTCCAAGGAATTCAATGACCCTTATATTACTATAACATTATATTACTAAAACATTATACGTATCTTTAGTACGTCAAATTCTGGAGTACGGATCATGCGTCTGGAGCCCTCAGTATGGGGTTCATCAAGATCGCATTGAATCCGTTCAAAAGAATTTCTTGATGTTTGCTCTTAGGAGACTCAACTGGGATGCAAATCTTAACCTCCCATCTTACTCTAACAGACTCCTTCTAATTAATTTACCTTCCCTAACCAATCGTAGAAAGATGCTGGGGGTCTTTTTCCTTTATAACCTTATTAATGGTAATGTAGACAGCCAGCATCTACTAACACGACTAACATTTAACATTCCAAATAGACGTACTAGAAATTTTAGTCCCCTATTCCTAAGTTGTTGTAGATCTACGTATGCCCAGCATGAGCCTTTCAGGGTTTTATGTTCTGACTACAGTAACTTATACTTTATTACTTCACTCTGCACGTCCACTTCTATCAAATGCTCAATTCTCACCTACCTTTAAGAGCAACAGACGAACTCTTTTTTTTCCTTATAATTTTTTCTAAGCTTTATTCTCTCGGGTCTATCCCCGCGATCCGAGCCGTACGATAAACGGCAGCGCCCCTCGGTCGGTTGGGCGGGAGGTGGGCTGTACGTTATGCAGTGGGAGCCGCGCGAAAAAAAAGTGACTCGATTGCTGAGTTCAATTTTTATTCCATTATTACCTTTTTCTAGCCATTTGGCGAACTTTCGTTTAAAAGATTAGATATAGAAAAGTTAAGCTACAAGGATTAGATTTCATTTAAAAAATCGTTTGTCAAAAAGGAACTTGGTTTTCCGTATTAAATTGAATTATTCTTCGAAATTTTGTGTTTTTTCATTCTACGTTTTTTACGACCTGCCCGCACTTGGGATTTGGTGGACTGCGCATTTATATCGGGCCGCCAAGAGCGGAGTCCCACTGTGTCCGTTGCCCCTTCGCTGCCGTTATTGCTGTGACAAAATATTTGCTAAAACGTAAATTAAACGCCAACCTAGAGTATGGACTGGCAGGGCCCCCCGCGTGCTATCAAGCTCGGCAAAACAATGTCCTGCAAGAAGGCCCTCAAAGCAAGGAAGTGCAGCTCGACCAGAGACTGAAGCTGGAGTTCTTCTTACTCGGAGCCCAACGAGATCAAGCGCAAGCCCGCGCGTAGTAGGCAAAGATAGGAGCCTGACGTCACGCCTAGCACCAGCGCAGCTCTGCGCAGCAAGCTGGCAAACAACTCCTTTGCCCTCCTCTCAAGCCACTGCCCCAGAGGCAGTGGCATCTAAAACAGCAGAGAAACCGAACCCGATCCCGAAGACCATCAAGCCTCCCCCGATCTACATCCCAGACGTGACTGACATTACCGCGCTTGTCAAGATGATAACGACTCTCGTGGGTACCAAAAAAAGATTTCACGTACAAAACGGAGAGAAACAACAACGTACGCGTAATGATGCCAGACAAGGAGTCCTACACAGCCATACGCCAGCACCTCGTGGCACATAACAAAAGGCACCGCACCTTCCAACCAAACGACGAGAGAGCGTACACGGCGGTCATCAAGGGACTTCACCACTCAACGGACCAGACTGAAATTAAAGACGAACTCCAAAAATACGGCCATACTGTGAGGGATCTGCACAATCCCATTGGCAGGAAATCCAAACAACCACTGGGGATATTTTTTTTTTATCTCGAACCAGCGAGCAACAACACAGAGGTTTTCAAAATAAAGAGGATTTGCAGGTCAGTCGTCACCGTAGAGCCCCCACTGAAGTTTAACGATGTTCCACAATGTTTCAGATGCCAAGGGTTCGGACACACCCAGCGCTACTGCTTCCTGGAACATCGCTGCGTGAAATGTGGTGGTCCTCACTCCAGATCATGCACCAACAAAGATGACGAGGAAGCATGCAGTTTACAGCCAAGCCGATCACCCCGCGTCATTCAGAGGGTGCCCTGCCTACAAAAGGCTAAGGCACAGCAATCTCCCAAAGCCCGACCCTTTGCCAGTAGCTACAAAATACCAGATCCAGATACAAAATATCATCAATAACCAAGCGACACAGCCTACGAATCCCCAACAAACCCCTCAAACCACTGCCGAAGCCCCACAACCCAACCAGCTTGAAACGATGCTTGCCCGCATGGAAGGAACGATTGAGAGGATGATCGAAAAGTTGATCTCGTAGATGTTCTCGCAGATGTTCTCGCAGATGTTCTCGCAGGTGTTCTCGCAGATGATGCAGTTTATAGCTCCCATCCTCAACAGAAAGTAATGCAAATAAGTCTTAATATAGTTTTTTGTAATGAAAACGGCCTGCAGAGGAGCAAAGCCGAAGTAGAGCATCTCATCGAAACAGACAATATCGATATTCTTCTAGTTTCGGAATCCCACTTTTGTCCCAGATCCTACTTTAATATTAGCGGGTACGAACTGTTACATGCCAACCATCCATCTGGCAGAGCACGCGGAGGAGCAGCTATGCTCATCAGAAGTGGCATTCAGTACATGGAACTTCCCGCGTTTCAGGAGGAATGGGCACAGTGCGCCGTGACCAGGATTTCTAGCCCACAGGGAGGTATCTCCATTGGTGCGGTTAACTTCCCACCCAGACACTCAATAACCGAGAGCCACCTTCAGGACTTCGAGTCCCTTGGACCTCGCTTTATAGCAGCCGGAGACTTTAACGCCAAACACTCATGGTGGGGGTCCCGCACAAGCAACCACAAAGGGTAAGCGCTCAACCTGCAGCGCAAAAGTCTGGACTGCCATCCCACTGGAGAACCCACACACTGGCCTACCGACCCTTCAAAGCAGTAGGATCTGCTGGACTTTGCCGTCTCCAGGGGCATAGAACATTCAAAGATATCGTGCTCAAGCTACGTTAAACTGCTATCCGACCACAGCGCATTAAACTTGCTCCTAAAAATGCCTGTCCTCAGAAAACCCCCACCCCCTGCTAAGTTTGCGAATCCACCTCCTCCGACTACCCCGAGAACACCTGAAAGACACGTGCACTTGTGGTCTCCTGAAATCGCGGCCCTCGTGGCCGAAAAAAGGCGCCTCAGACGAGTCTGGTGTTCCTCACGCAACCCCAGGGACATGACAGCACTTAATCGTGCCACCAAGGAACTGAAGGACAAGCTAACCATCCTACGGCAGGACTCCTTCCATAGATTCCTTAAGGACCTGGAACCTGGAGACCCGCAGCAAAATCTGTGCAATGTCACGAGACACATAAAAACACCTGTGAAGAAGATATCACCCGTGCGCAAAGTGGTCGGTGTCGGTCTGAAGTCGAAAGAGCAGAAGCCTTTGCATCTACACACTGCATTCTCACCTTTCGACAGATGCACTGGGGAAGAGAGAGCTGCCACCATAAGGTTCGTAGACAGCCCAAGTGCTCCTGGCCCGCCAATACAGCCCGTCGAACCAGATGAGATTGCGCAGGAGATCGCCTCCTTAAAAAATGGCAAGTCACCAGGTCCTGACCGAATCGATGCAACAGCACTGAAAATCTTGCCCCTAATATGTTCCCAAAGGCTGGATAACATCCTTAACAGCTCCCTCCGTCTAGAGTACTTCCCGAAAGAGTGGAAGCGTGCTAAAGTAATTGTCCTCCTCAATCCTATAAAACCTGAAGCTAATTTAGCCTCGTATCTTCCGATTAGTTTGCTGGCAACCCTATCTAAAATACTTGAAAGAGTTTTTTTGCGTAGAGTATTGCCAGTACTGGACGAGGCCGGACTGATCCGTGATCACCAGTTTCGCTTCAGACGTTTCCATGGAACACCTGAGCTATTCCACCGACTTGTTGAGAGCATACTTGAGGCCTTCGAAAAGAAGACGAACTGCTGCGCCGTTATGCTGGATGTCAAACAGGCGTTTGACAGAGTCTGACACCCTGGACTCCTTTTCAAAATTAAATCCCACCTTCCAAGTTCCCATTTCGCCTTCCTCAAGTCATACACAGGCGAAAGAGAATTCCGAGTGAGATGCGGATCATCAATCAGCACGGCTAGGCCTATGAGAACAGGAGTACCTCAAGGCAGTGTTCTTGGACCTTGTACACAATCTACACACCGGGCCTTCCCATCAGCCCCTCTCGGAACCTCACAGCAGCCACATATGCCGATGACACCGCCTTCCAAGCCTCCGCCACAAATCCCCAGGAAGCATCAGCCATCATACAGAGACAACTGGATGCTCTCGATCCATGGCTGAAACGATGAAACATCGTGGTCAACGCGGAGAAATCCTCACACACAACCTTCGCGCTACGCAGGGGGGATTGCCCCCCGTCACACTCAACGGGGAAACGATCCCTATGAATAACACTCCCAAATATCTAGTGCTGACCCTGGACCGCAGGCTTACATGACGCTCTCACCTGATCAACAAGCGCAACCAGGCCAACCTACGATTTAAGCAACTGCACTGGCTCCTGGGGAGAAGGTCCAAGCTCAGGGAAAAACTCAAACTACTCACATACAAAGTAGTCCTGAAGCCAATCTGGACCTATGGGATGTGGGGCACGGCAAGTTGTTCTAACCGCATCAGAATCCAGCGGTTTCAGAATAAATGCCTGAGAACAGTTTCTAACGCCAATCCGTACCACGAAAACTCAATAATCCATAAAAAGCTTGGTATTCCATGGGTAGCAGAGGAGATCACCCGTCTCATCGAAAGATACACAAAAAGACTGGACAACCACCCCAACCACCTGGCCATCAACATCCTAGATAATAGCCAATCCCTAAGAAGCCTGAAGAGGAAACACCCGCTTGACCTCCCCCACCAATAGACACCTAAGTCAGCCTCATTAAATCTACCTTCCTTAAATCAATGTCACCCCCAAACCATTTAATGATTGTCCATTCGGATAGATTTTAAATACAAAATAAGAACGTAAAAATAAAAAAAATATAAAAAAAATTGTTAGTGTTAATATTTATTTAATTTCGCTTTCTACATTTTTCATTTTCTTGTTTATTTTAATATCGGTTATTTTTAATTGTTGGTCTTTGTTAAGAGGAGAAATCAAAAATCGTTGTTACTTCAATGAGTTCGGTTTAAAAACTGTTTTAAATATATAATTTTACATCTGAAGAAACCTTAGAATTATGTACCTATGTACTAACAATAATTGTCATTAACTATTAATATTTATGCAACAGCGACTTCCATGTGTAGGTAAGTGCATGGTATATGCAGGTATTCATGGTTGTGTCACCTTATGCATTCATGTACATGTTTCTTCAACATGTGTGCATTTCATCAACATCAAGTACATTTGCTTTTGAAGGGATCGGTCATATGCATTGTTTATTATTGGTGGTTGGTCCTATCCCTTTTACATTATTTTTATCTGTTCATATATGCACATGTTCAATGCTTGAGCAGTCGTAATTTAAAAGAGAAACGTAAAATATTTATTATTGAAAATGCGAATTAAACATATTTGAATAAAAAAAAACAGACAGTAGATAAATTTACAGTTACATTTTATAGTCAGAATGATACGCAGTCATTCTACTTCTATTGGTTGGAGCTCAATCAGAATTAATGTGTGATCGGACGATGTCTCTGTCTGTGGTTCACCACATATCTTGGTTCGTGGGAATGTTTTCATAATTCAAATTGAATTTTATTAGGTAGCTTTTCAGGATTATTAAGCCAGTAGCTATGATAGAAGACAGTTAGTTGAGCTTGTTGGATTAATAAAACATTTCAAAAGATGGTTTTTTGATGGTGGTATGGGCGCTAAAAGCCGTTATCCCTTGCGATAAAATTGTGAGTCACACGCTTGTTGCTTGCAACGTCACCAAAACAATTCATTGTTTTGCTTTGTAACCATAATCTGCTTTCTGCTCTTTTTGGCTCTCTCCTTTTTTTGGAGCTTCTTCATAGCCCTCTGGATTGCTGCTCCTGCTCTACGCATTAACCGCTCCCACGTATTTGTCGTTGGATCACACTTATCATCGCATTTCTCTGCATTCGCTGGACAATCTGATTTCAGTGCATTTTGTTTAACTGAAAATGTCTTTAAATTGTACCTAAAAGAGATTCGAATTTGGAGGCGTTATTACGGGTGACTCCTATCTTACTTACTGGCTTTGCAATATTTGTTAGCATATTAAATGCGCTGGAGTCGATCATTATGGCCGACATCTCTTGGGCAAAAGCATCGGTCTGACCTGGTTCTGTTTAGCCTATCGAGAGATAGAAGGAGAAATTCGCACGTTTAATGGGAAAACTCGAAATTTTTTCCGGGAGGTTCATTAAGTGAACAGTTTCTCAATCTTGAATCTTTATCTATTGGGGCCTTCAACTCCTAAGTGAACCTCGCCCGAATAATCCCAACAACAAACAGCAAATGAATATATGCACCACCACTGAATATATGCAGCCAGCCAGCCTGACTCTTCAAAAACCATGTCTTAGCTCTGTTGATCAGCTGGAATCTGCTGGTAGGAATCTCCCACCTGGCCTCAAGCTGGATAAATCTTTATTCGTCCAGTTAACCAGCCAGCCTGTGGCTCCGTCAATACGCCCTTCTACTGCCGCGGCAACCCGCCAACCCGCGGTTTTATCACCAAAGACATTGACGGATGAGCCATTAGAAACGCGATCCTTCAGGACTTACGCTGAGAGCTGTTGCTCCTCGGAAATCCATTTTCGTACCGTGTCTTATGTCTGACGCCACTGTACATAACATTAAGTGTCACCTTTCAAATAATCTCAATGTAGTCCTTTCTGAACTTTTTGTGAAATTTAACTTTAAACATAGACGTAGCATATCTTTATTCAAAATATCTTTTTAGAAGCCTGTCTTGCGAAAGCTCTAGTTATATTTCATTCATTCATGTTTCACATTTTATTTGTAACGCCTTTTCTTTGTATAAAACAAGTAAGGTAGCAGCAGTCGAGTTTCCCGATTGCAAAATACCCTTTACCCTTAGACATGCTTACAATTTATTTATTTAATATCAATAAATAAATGAAACAATATTCTATTAGAAAAGAGTACCATAACAATTTAAATTTGGTATGATTTTGGTAATGAAAATAAGTTTCGTGTGTCATAAAGCCATACACATTTTGCTGTCAACGTCGCAGTCGGCGTCGCGCAATGCGTGTTTTGCTGCGCTTCTGCTTCCCTTGCCATAGATTTTGCATGCATTTTTTTTTTTTGGTTATGTGACACTAACCAAAATTACAATTCATTTGTGTAGAATCATTTTAGCAGCAAAAATGCAGCATTTCATATTTATAATTCAATTTTTCGTGTTTACAAGTTTTCGTTTTATTTGGGTTTTTGCGATTAATATTACAATTATTAAGAATATGATCTACACCCAATAATAAAAAGACCACTCTAAAAGCAGCTCAACTGCAGAATTGAGTTGGGTCGCTAGATATTATTTGCAAGAGGGCGAGAAAACGAAATTAGGAATTGAAAGGAAAGGTACGTTTAACTTTAGACTGTGGGCTGCCACAGGAACAAGTTAGTAAATGATTAGAGTATAGAAATTTATTTCCACTGCTTTCGTGAAACGAGTATTTCTGCAATGATTGTAACTAATTTGAATTTCAGTTGTTGCTCAGCGAATTTTTGTTTTGTTTTTTTTCTTAGGCAAAAACAAATGCAATTGTTTTAAAAAGCGTCAATGGTTTCAGTTAGAAAATGTTGCTTTTGCTCTTGTGTTAGAATAATGAAGGAGAAGAAACTACAAGCTGCAAAATATAATCTTCAGTGTATGCATGTGTAGCTGTATGAGTTGTGTGTGGTTTTTTTATGTGTGTGTCTATAGTTGAATGGTGTGTATGATGTGTTGCGTGTCTGAGGCTCAGTGTCAAAATTTTACTTTTTTTCGTTTGAACTCCAAACGTTATGCTGCCGGCGGAATTTCGCCGCGGCATCACCACCTTCAGCGCCCGCTGCTGCTGCTGGGGCGTACTCGCCACCGGTGGTAATGGTCAGCGACAGATCGTTCAGCGACTTCAACACCTTGTCGACGTCATCCTGGGTACTGGGTGTTCCATTATGTTTTCCAAAGTACAAGAAACACTTTCCATAATGTCCCCTCCATGCAATGGACATTGGATTGCACTCGCGCTTACTCGCTCAGATTTCAGGTCCTTGACGCGAATTTCACGGGTCAAATTTATCAATTTAATACAGAAATCTCGCGGTCCGCGGTTCTTGTTCTTCTTGGGACGACGCTCGCCAGTGCCAGCTTAATTAAACTTACGATCCTCACTCTTGGCACCTCCCTCGATTCCAGACTGCTCGCCTTTAGACCTTGTTGCACGTCTGCGGCGATTGCCGAAACGGCCCTTACGCCGGGGAGTACGCTTCTGCGTAGCTTCCTGGCCAGGCTGTTCGTTGTAAGTCTGTGAGGTGGTGCGTCCTGGGTTTCCTCGTTGGAAGCGACGGCGCAGCGGACCACGACCACGGCGCCTATTGCTTTGATGCTGCTCCACATCGGTATCCTCCTCTTTCAAAGCAATCGATACTGCCTCCTTCTCATCGCGCTTCTTGAGCTTCTGCAGAACAGGCAAGATCTTCAAGCTGCGTTTGGACAACAACTCCCAAAACAGGCCATGCGGACGACGCAAGCGATTTGTCACACGGATCACCTCAGTCGGTGTCACAATAATGTCAACCGGAGTGTCGTACTTTTGAAACAGGTTGGCCGGCAACGTGTCCAACACCTGCAGATCATGTATGATCGTAGCAATCACAGTTGGCGGTGTGATGGCGCCCAGCTCAATAAGCAGGCCAATGTCTAGATCGGCGAAACGGTTTCCACGCCCAATACGGTAGCCTTGGCGCGAAACCACAACAGAGCCGATCACGACCATGTCAAGCTTGAGACCGCTGTCCAACGAGATTTCGGTGCGGAACTTCTGGATGTCCTGCACGCGCAGGGCCTCCTTCTTCTGCTCCTCTGTGGCATCAGCAGGCACGTCCACCTTCATGCACAAGGCCGATGAATCGCGAGTACCTGGCAAGTAAACGGACTTTTCCGCCAGCAAAGCCTGCTCCTTGAAGTCGTGCAAGGCGCGATCGATGTTAACCTTGATGTGTTGTGCTTTCTTAAATTCATCTTCGTTTACGAGCAATGCAGCAGCCTTGTCGGCGTCGACAAAAGCAGGAATGTGGTTAAATATGTTGTTGAATCCAATTCCAACCTTGCCCTCCTGGATCTTGGATCTTCTCTAGATCCTGTAAACTTCCCCGATCAAAGTATTGTTCACAAATCCTTGTGGCTATTCCAAAAAGCTGAGAAACAAGATCTTTTCTTGTTGCTAACAAAGCATTCGCAGTATTCTTAGTAAGCTGAACAACGCTTCCTTTGATTTTTATGCTATTATGCTCCTCGGTCATAGGTAACGAAATTTTTGTACCCAAATACACTGTCTTTCAGGAAGATCTCCCAACCTTTGGAGGTGTTTTATCTCTGCTAAATGATTCTGATCTTATACCATTGATGGGTGATTTTAATTTGACCCTCACTTCATGGATCAACTCTGACGATGATAACTCGCTGTTACCCACTAGCCAAAATAACTTCATTGATGGCTTTCCCCAACATAACCCTAAAAGGAACTCCCATTGCAGGTCACTTGACCTCATTTTCCCAAAAACTACCTCCTCTGCGACAATAGTAAGGTCTCCTCCCTTATCAACTCCTGAGGACTCATACCATCCAACACTCTTGGTTTCGCTGATTATCGACTTGTCAGAAGTCCGCCCAGTAATAGCGCGCAGTGGCGTCAAAAGTGTTTTAAAAGAACCGACTATAGTGACCTTAGAAACCACTTGACTAATATTGTCTATATTTATCTTTCAAATATCAGCCATATCGATGGTGCTTTTTAAGCCTTTTTATAAAGTAATTCATAACGCCTTAAATAAATCTGTCCCAATAATATTGACCCCATCAACGTCAAAACCGCCATGATTTAATAAGCAACTCTCTCTCTCTCCTTAAAAATCTATGGATAACAAAAAGTCTTTAAAGTCTCCAACCTTGTTACATCTTTTAAATTACCTTCTCATCCGCAACCAGTTTGTTGACCTTAACAATAAACTAAATAAAAATTATATTATAAAATGCTAACTCAAATTTCGAAAGGATCCAAGTTTTTTTTTATTCTTTTATAAACTCTAAACGTAAATCCAATCTTTTCCCCCCTTCGCTCTTATATATTAATAATTCTGACTTTTCACATCTCGGTATTGCTAATATTTTTGCGTTTTTTCAATCAACCTACTCATCTGATTCATTTGAAAACTTCTTTAATTATCCCTATCGCTAACCATAAATAAATAAGATATATCACATTTTTGTAATAGTAAATAAAACTAGAGAAATGTTATTTATAAGGCGACGTTCTAAAGACTTTAACGATCCTTTCACCACCAAATCCCTATATATCACTCTAGTTCATCCTATTCTTGAATACTGCTCGTGCGTTTGGAGTCAACAAAACTCTTTCACCAAAATAGCATTGCGTGTGTGAAAAAAAAGTTCTGGTTATTCGCACTGAACAAATTAAACTGGAATCCTGACAATCGTCTTCCGCCGTACCGTTGCAGGCTTAAATTGTTGAAGCTATCTCCCCTGAAGAAGCGCCGAACCTGTGCTGTGGTCATGTTTCTACATATGCTCATGGTTGATTCCAAACACCTTTTAGACCAACTACCTTTTTCCATTCCTAATAGAATAACATAGGGGTCCTTCCGACCACTATGGTTACCTATTCACAGATGCAATTACGCTTAACACGATCCCTTTCGCACTATATGTAAAACTTTAAACCTCTCATCCCATAATTTATCCCCTGAACTCTCCCTTAATGTTAACAAATCGAAAATTTTTGAATTTCTGTTAGAATAGTTTTATTGTATATATATTTAGCAGATTATTGTTAAATTCTTAAATTAAAATTAAAGCGAAAAAATGGCACCACAAACTGCATTGTTCTTTCCCGCTACAGACCAAAAATTTGAAACAAACTTGGTCTGCGTGGGCATAACAGAAATATGCATATTATTGTGTCTCTAGTCTCCGCGACTGGACAGACAGACAAACAGACAAAACCGGCGGTTGATGATGATGAAGAATACATATTACTTTATGGACATTTATATGCTTTCATCACTATGTAACATACATTTCCACAAAAACAATATACCCTTGTACTGAACGAGTACTGGGCGTTAAAATATGCTGCGAATACTTCCATAAAGTTCTAATCTCAATGTTTTAGAACATTCATGGGACCTCGTGAATCTTTAAAACCGAAAACAACATAATATATAAAAATTCTCAAGAATTAGTTTTTATTGTGATATATGGATATAGAACGGGAAGGTTACAGGAGGAGTACCGGGTATCATAAAGTCGAGAGACTCGACTAAAGCCGTTATCTGTTCTTTGATTTTAGTTTACGTGAAAATTAGATGAATCTCAATTTTGTTCCTTTAAAAAAAAAAGTCAATATTAATGTATTTAATGTAACAGAGACAATACTCTTAAGTTTAATTTGTAAATAAAATTTACAAAATTTAATTTCCGGAATATGTGTATTAAAGTGTGTATGTATTTTTCGGGTCTTTTAATTTTCAGTGCCAAGTTGCAAAGAATTAATTTTTTTTGGAAAAAGAAAACGTAAATTAAAAAAAACGATTACGAAAATTTTTGGTTTTTTCAGAAGCGTGCAGCATTGCATTATCAGTGTCTCTAAACCAGTTTTATGAAATTTTTAAATCACGGAGAAGTGGAAAGCAATGACATTGTCTTAAAAAAAATAATAATTATGATTATTATACATTCTTTTATGAATAATTTATTGCCTGTGCACCAAAAGATTTACGTATTTTGCATATTCACATACATTAATTTTGTAGAAAAATCTTTTTTTTTTGACTTAAACTTTGTTACTCATTTCATTAATAAGTGAGATATATTATTGTAAAAGGAAAATCTTTCTTTTATCATCTTGCCATATGCTTAAGGTGTTGTCCAAAAAATACATTTGTGGTGATCGTTAGTTGTTTTTCGTATTCGGTTGAATATGTGCAATATATGCCAAGATCATATTTGTATCGTTGAAAAAGTATAACTTAAAAAAAAGGACATTTTGTGTAATAGTTACAAAATGAGTAAAACAAATTGCTCAACAATGAATAAAAGTATGCTTGCCCACAAAAAATGTTGAAGAAGTGACTAAAAACCTAAACTTCTATTTCCAAATATTTTTGTGTGCTTACGACTAATTTTCATATTTAATAAAGAAGATAGATAGCCACTTAAGATTTATTACTTCGAAGGGTAAAGTTATGAAGTTAATAATCCCTTTAAGGTTATATTTTGAGTATGTTGAGGTTGGGACTATCGTCAACAGCAATATTATAGTTTTTACATATACATGTATGCAAGGAAACACCGAAATGTTTGGACAATATGTTAGATATTATGTACCTATTAGGCACCTACCTAAATCTATTACAAAATTACTACACCGTATGCTTTGAACACTATTTCTATATATCTTTTGCGTAAAGCGATTTTTTTTAGCCGATTAATGATTTAATTTTATCATATTAAATATAAAAACATATAAAAAACATAGGCTGAGCTAAAAAAATCGCATATCTAACCATATACCATTTAGTTTTCGTTCGCGGTATTCGAAGAGTAAATTGTATATATTATTCGTGTAAATTTAGTTGACACAAAAGAGGAAGCGTTCCCGAACCCATACAGTGGGTAAACAAAGTTTAAGTACACTTTAAACATCAATGTTTATTGATCAAAATATATAATAAAATTTATAGAAATCGATCCATTTTTTCACCATATAGATTTAAAAACTATTACTTTTTAAATTATGAGAAATTCAAACAAGTCACTTCTTTCGTAAGCTTCTGACTAGCTGAAATATAAAAAAATGACTGAAAACGGCGCCAAAAAAGTTTACGTACGTTCGTCAGAACCATTATTTTTTTGGCAAATTCTTTGTAATTCGGAAGGTAATCGTGAATTCTTTACTAACGCTGAAGTTGGTTTTTGTACTATTGTGTTTTCGAATTTTTTATTGTTTGATTTGGTAAAGTTAGAGAGTCGACATGGGACGAGGAAACCAAATTCCACTTGAAAACCTGAAATTAATATTAAAATTGTACATGGAAGGGAAAGGTGCTCGGGTTATTGGCAGAATAATCCAGAAGGCTACTTATTTTATTATACTATAATAAAATCATACGGCGACTCCGGCAACCTCCAGGTTAAGCCCAGGTCAGGTCGACCAAAAAACTGACTGACAGGGAGGAACGGCAAATTGTTGGTCCAATTAAAGCCAACCCAAAAATTTCAACTCAGGCAAAATTGTTCACCCTCAAACTGTGCGAAATGTCATCCATAAGGATGGGTACAACGACAAGAACACCTCGCAGAAAGCCGTTAATTTCGTTGGCGAACTGCAAAAAAAGGCTGTAATTCGCACAAAAATATGTGAACGAGCCGGAATCGTTTTGAGACAATGTCCTATGGAGTGATGAGTCCAAGTTCAACATTTTTGGTTCGGATGGCTCACAGAAAGTATGGAGAAATCCTAACGCCGCATAGGTCCTTAAAAATGTAACACCAACTGTGAAGCACGGCGGCGTAACGTAGTGGTTTGGGGCTGCATTGGGACTGCGCGACCCAGCTCCAGTTGAATGTGAAGACATTCCAATTTCAGCACGAAAACGACCCAAAACATACGTCATTTCTGGTCAAGGAGTGGCTGCTCTACAACTGCAAGCAATTGCATACACCTCCAGAGTTTCCCGACCTCAATCCTATTGAGCACATTTGGAATTTGGTGGACAAAAGGATAAGGACGCACAAAATAACCTCAAAGGAGTCCCTAATGACAGTTTTGCAGTCTGAGTGGGACAAGATCCTAGAAAAGGACACAAATGTGTTGTTGCACACTCCGCAGCGTCGCCTCCAAACAGTTATTGCCGTAAAAGGAGGTTCTAATATTAACACTATAGAATTTATGATTTTCCAAAGTTTACTTAAACTTTTTTGCCCTCAATTGATGGATTATTTTTATGAAATTGGTTTTTTATTACCCGTTAATTCATTTAAAATAGTAAAAAGAAATATTTTTAAGTTCCTAAAAACTGAATAACATTTTGAATTTTTCCCTTTTGTTTTAATAGTATTTTGATTGGTGTTAGTTGAAAAACCCCGTGTACCTAAACTTTTTTGCCTACTGTATATCCTTGATCAGCATTAACAGCCGTCTCGATGTGTAAATATCTGAATGCCTGTACGTCTGTATATATGTATATCTGTATGTCTGTATGTCCGTATGCACGTATGTCCGTATGTCCGTATGTCCGTATGTCTGTATGTCTGTATGTCTGTATGTCTGTGTGTCTGTATGTTTGTATGTCTGTATGTTTGTATTGCTTTGCTCTTTGGGAAATACTGCACTTTTACTTATGTAAAGGGTCAATTTAATCTAAGTAGTCTATATATGTACATATTTAAAGGCGCCAGTTGGTCCTCGGAAATCATAAGTTAAATTGCCAGCGATAGTAAGTTGAGTGGTGCGAGAAGCCATACAATTCAAGCTGTGTTTTCCCCAACAAAATTCTGAATGATTGAAAAATTCCTGCATCTTATCTATTGTTCAGTTAAAATCTGTTTTTCTCTGCGTTCGGAATTGTTTAATATCCATTATGTCGCGTCTAATTTGTACTGAGTACAGTGGTGAAGTTACTGTTATGCAGCGATGCCGTTCGGTGATCATCGATTTGGCCCTTACTACTTTTTAGTTGGTACGTGTAGTAGTTTTTGTTATTTTTGCTTAAGTAATGTGCAAGAGTCCTTAAGTCCTTAAGTCGAATACACTGGTTAACAAAATAATTGAACAAGTTCAACAAGTTCAATTATTTTGTTAACCAGTGTATTCGAGCTTTTCTCTCGGATATATATAGGTGTTGGCTGTGGCTTCTTTTCGTCCCCTTCGTCAGTGCGGCGGGGTAGATCCTTCTCAATATCTGCCAGTATTCCAAAACCTGTTGGACTCTTGGGTCTCAGTTTGCTGACTTAGACGTTGCCGGTTGATTTTTATTTTATTTCCTGCCGCCGAATTTTTTTGTGGGATCAATTTTCTTTTAATTTGGATGTAGCGATCCAACTCAGTTTGCATTGTTTTTGGCATTGTTGCTGATTCGCCACCGTGCGTACGGTCGATACCGTTGCAGTATTTGTTGTGACTTTCGAGTGCAGTGGTTAATGAGGTCGAAGTGATGGTTTCCCTGGGAGAGGTCAGTTCTCTTTGGCACATCGTTGGGATTTCCTGTGACCAAAAACGCGCTCTCTCGTTCTTTGTTGGCTTAAGTTCATGTGTCGGGTTGGGGGTGATTGACCGTGGCCGATCGACGTTTGTGTTTATTTCGTGTACCTCCTAAATATGCGAAAACTCATATGAGAAATACGCGTTGTTGCGTATCGATGAAATATGACGTATGTGCTCTTGTTGAGCGCGAATGTCATTTTGACTTATTGTGAGAGTTCGTGGCTTGGTTTTTGTTTGTTAATTTTCTTTGAAATATAATAATTGTACAACAGCCGGGAGTTTGCACAATTATTTAAATAAGCGATTATACATTGCATTGAGCTTCTTTTCGCTAAATTTTTGTGCCAAATTTGTAGTATTTATTCACTTTTCACTTGGAGTATTTTCTATATTTTTGGAGCACAGAAAATAAACACGTCTGCACTGTTCGAGTGTCGAATAAGTCGAATAAGCTTGTGCCCAGGTAATTCGTTTATTTTCTGAACACCTTCGCTTTTATAATACTATTAAGGAGGAGGTATATGAAGTATATAGGTCACCATAAAGGATTAGAATGCGTATTTGATGTCGCGGTGCTTGCAAGACTAGCACACTTATCTACTTGCGTCCACTATTGCTAGGCACTTAGTTGTCCATTGTTGAGCTTGAGAAAAGGGTCAGTGTGTTCACTTCGGCTATCGTCGTATCGATACGCTGCCACGTGCATACCAATCCATTTCATGCAATACCACTGTCAACCCACCCATCTGCCAATTTTGGCCGCAGGTGTCATAGTGATTCAGGTAATAACAAGATACTAAGATTCTTTTTTTTAAATATATCGGACATGAAAACTAAGTTGCGTACGGTGCTCTTAAATATTTCAGAATGTGACTTTGGTGTTATTATTATTTTCGAAACTAGGCTTAACGACAACTGTAGTTCTTTAAAAATGTTTCACCAGAATCTGTTTTCATATCCAGAACGCACTGTGATTGCGTTCTACACTCAACATTGGTCAGAGTTTTCTTTGGTAAACACTGTTGGATCAGTTACCCCTCTCAGTACACGGAGGCCATTTATCTTTGGTAATCATAGTTTCGTATAGTGAGAATACAACCCATGCGTCATTTTTAAAGTGAATATAGAAAATATAGCCCGTATCTGTGCTAGAATTGATAACTTTAGTGCTTTGATGCTCTCAGGCGAATTCAAGTTATGTTCCATCGTATGGTGCAATGGTCACGAATCGCATGAAATTGTAGTCGTGGATATCATCGCAGGATATTTTTAGTTTGGGCCTCATTTAAATGAACTGCATTTTTAATTTATCCAAAATTTTTGATCTTATATTTCTGAACAACAAGGTTTCGAGTAATGCAGAGTTATCTTATATACATCAAAACCGCCATGGTTTAATAGTCTCTAAGGTCTTGAATCACGTTACATCAAATTACCTCTTTAACCGCAACCAGTTTGTTGACCTTAACATATAACTATATAAAAATTATATAACAAAATGTAAACTTAATTTTCGAAAGGATCTAACCTCTTTTTATTCTTTTGTAAACTATAAACGTAATTCCAATCTTTTCCCACCATCCCTCTCATATAATAATAATTCCGACTCTTCACATCTCGGTATTACTTTACTATTTAACCTATTCTTGGAGCTAATATCGCTACCTAAGTTATGGAATGAATCATACGTTATACATATTCATAAAAAAGATTCTAATTGAGAACTTATATCGACAACTACCGTGTTATTGCAAAGCTATCTTCGATTCCCAAGCTTCTTGAGAAACTGAATAGATCCCAGCTGCAACATGCATGCAGGAGCATAATCTCCTCATCACAACATGATTCAAGCATGTTAAATTTAAAACTACCGGAGGGTCTAGAACCACTGTTGTTTATACTCTTTGTAAAGGATCTTCCTAATGTGATTAGTTATGTCTCTACACTTATGTATGCTGATGATGTCAACTTATGCTCCTTCTTGGAACATTTTCTGCACAGGCATCTGTAATTAGACCTTGATGCACTCTATTCGTGGTGCTCAAGCAATCGTCTCTTCCTAAACTGCTCAAAATGAAAACTTATGACGTTTAATCGCAAGATACCGCTCATATGTTCATGGTTGATTCCAAACACCTTTTAGACCAACTACCTTTTTCCATCCCTAATAGAATAACATAGGGGTCCTTCCGACCACTATGGTAGGTAACCATAGTGAATAGGTATTCACAGATGCAATTACGCTGAACACGATACCTTTCGCACTATATGTAAAAATTATAACCTCTCATCCCATAATTTATCCCCTGAACTATCCCTTAATGTTAACAAATCGAAAATTTTGGAATTCCTCTTAGAATAGGTATATTGTTGTATATATATTCAGCAGATCATTGTCAAATTGTTAAATTAAATTTTTAAATTATAATAGATTAGTTCTTATATGCATTATTAACTAATCTTGATTTCTATTGAATTAATAGTTTTTGTCTTCCGGTTTCACCTAGTCTTACTATT